>CM034148.1:257390659-260198159 GCA_019776745.2 Taxus chinensis
AAAAATGGAGAACACTTACACACAAGTATACAAGAATATGTTGGACATGTGTCATTGTTGTTGTCATTGATGTCAAGTAACATTGATGTCAAAGGGTGCCTTGGTGTGTATATGATAATGTATGATGTTGTCCTTGACGTTCATTGATGTCAAATAAGGTGAAATGAGTGACGGTTGACTGGTAGTGTCAATTTTTGTTGGCATGGTATGTTGCATTGGTTAAGTAGCAAGGTGTCTAGGTGTGAGTGCATCTTATTGATGCATGGTTCAAGCAAGTAAGGTTTAGTGAGTGAGCTCCATATGTGGTCTAAGGTAGTTATTGTGACTAACAAGTTTAGAGAGATGTGTCAGAGGTGTATGTGTGTCCACAAGGTGATATCAATGTCAATTTCAGTTTGGCACAGGTTGAAGCAATCCTTACTAGGCCTAGTCTTAGACCTAGTGAAAGAATGACGAGGTATGAAGCAAATCAGGCCAAGTTCAATCAGTATAAGCATGTGAGGAGTGTTGTGACATTACATATCATGTGTGGAAGGTGTACAAGGTCATGGTTCAGGTGTATAGTACATGATCAAGGTCCTATTGAAGCAAGGCATCAAAGACAAGGGTAAGTGCACGAAGTTGGGGGCCAAAAAGTGGACAAAAACCTAAAAATAGACAAAAAGCGTATGTATTTTGCTAAAACGTGCTTGCGTTTTAATTTTTCTGGTTTGGTAATTACTGAACATATAACGCATACATGTTTTAAAGAAGCCAAAACGCTTACGTGTTTTAGAGAAGGAAAAACACGCACTCATTTTAGAGAAGTCAAAACGCATATGTGTTTTGTATAGTATGGACCACGTATGTGTATTTGGGTGTCTTATGCTTAAAAAAATAAATGTTTAACTATAAGATCTCTCTTATACTTTAAATTTATTTTAGTAAATATAAGAAATTAGGGTCACTCTATACCTGATGGAAGTGGTCCCGTAGCTCCAACAGTTATAATCTAGAAGACAGTTTTTTAAAATCTAATTTGGTTAGTACTTACTCATTTTTAGGGGTTAAGGATTCAAGTTTAGGGTTTAGGGTTTAAGGCTCATGGATTAGGCTCACCCATTCACTCACTGTAATGTTCTATATCTTACCCATTCTTATAAGTATTGACAGAGAGTATTTAACTAACAAGAGTTCATCTACTTCGTAGGCAGAAAATTCAAGGGAGTCATCACAATTTGATGCCTTTCATCAACTGATATTTAAAGGAAGGAAATTACAGACATCCAAGAACAATTTGGTACAAATAAATGTTACCCAATATATCTATCTTCTTTTTCCCATTGCATTCAAACTATTTCACTCACTGTAATGTTTTGTGTCTTATCCATTCTTATTAGTATTGACAGAGAGTATTCAACTGAAAAGGGTTCATCGAATTTGTAAGAACAAAATTCAAAGAGATTCATCAAAATTTGATGTCTTCCATCTGTTAATATTTTTAAGGAGGGGAATTCCCACCTCTCATAAACAAGGTAGTTGTAAAAGTAGACTTAATGGTGGTTCTAGGCATAAGACTAGGAAATATGGTCCTAAGATAATAAAAAAGATGAACTCACTCATGAGACCTACTAGAAATATATGAGGTTTAGGGGTTAGAGCTTAGGGTTCTGGATTTGGTGTTTATGGTTTATATCTCAAGGCTCAGGGCTCAAGGTTTAGGGTTTAGGGTTAAGGGTTTAGGGTTAAGGATTTAGTGTTCAGGGTTTAAGGTTTGTTATTTTTGTTTTAGGGTTTAGGGTTTAGTGTTTAGGGCTTAGGGTTTAGGGTTTAAGGTTTAGGGTTTAGGGTTTAGGGTTTAGGGCTCAGGGTTTAGGGTTTAGGATTTAATGCTTAGGGTTTAGGGTTTAGGGTTTATGATTTAAGGTTTAGGGTTTAGGGTTTAACATTTAGGGCTCATGGTTCATGGTTTAGGGTTTAGGGTTTGGTACCTTTAGGATTAAAAATTCAGGGCTCAGGGTTCAAGGTTCGGAGTTACGAGTTTAAGGTTTAGGGGTTAGAGCTCAGGGAATTGGATTTAGGGTTTAGGGCTCAGGGTTTAAGGTTTAGGGTTTAGGGCTTAAGGATTAGGGTGTAGGGTTTATGGATTAGGGATTAGGGTCTAGGGTTTAGGGTTCATGGTTCATGGTTTATGTCTTAAGGTTCATGGTTTAGAGTTACTGGTTTAAGGTTTAGGGGTTAGAGCTCGGGGCTCTAGATTTAGTGTTTAGGGTTTAGGCCTTAGTGCTCAAGGTTTAGGGTCTAGGGTCTAGGGTTTAGGGTTAAGGTTTTAGGTTTTGGGGTTTAGGATTTAGTGTTTAGGGTTTAGGATTTATTATTTTTGTTTTAGGGTTTAGGGTTTATTGTTTAGGGTTTAGGTCTCATAGTTGAGGGTCAAGGGTTTAGGTCACGGAGTTCAGGGTTTAGGGTTTAGGGTTTAGTGTTTAGGATTTAGGGTTTGTGGTTTAGGGCTTAGGATTCAATGTTTAGGGTTTAGGATTCAGTTTTTAGGGTTTATGGGTTAGGGTTTAGGGTTTAGGATTCAGTTTTAAGGGTTTATGGTTTAACATTTAAGGCTCATGGTTCATGGTTTGGGGTTTAAGGTTTAGGGCTTAGGGCTTAAGGCTCAAGGTTTAGGGTTTAGGGCTCATGGGTAAGGGTTGAATATTTAAGGACTAGGGTTTAGGGCTTATGATTTAGGGTTTATGGTTTATGGTTTAGGTTTTAGGGTTTATGGATCATGGTTTAGGGTTTAGGGTTTAGGTTTAGGTTTAGGGCCTCGGGTTTAGAATTTAAGGTTTAGGGTTTAGGGTTTTGATTATAGAATTTAAATGCTAAAATATTTAGGCTAAATGCTAAAATCCTTAAAATTACCTATGTACTGACCAAATTATACTTTAAAAAACTATCTCATAAACCATGATTAATGGAGGTGTGAGACTAGTTCCATAAGGTGTAGAGTGACCCTAATTTCTTATATTTACTAAAATAAATTTAAAGTATATTTCTTACACTTAAACATTATTTTTTTAAATAGAAGCATGCCAAAATCATATACAATGTTTATACTTTAAAGAACGCATACACATTATAGTGCGTACGTGTTTTACATTTTCATTTTTTACAAGCCATGCCTCAAGGATTGGGATCCGGTTTGGATCTCCAAGCTTGAGGCATGGACCTACACAAACATAGCAAACAATGTGTTTTTGTAAGAAAATGTAAAAATTCCACTTCCTTCATGATAAATCAACATAAAACAATTGATACGTTTACAAAAATTATACCACGACATAGAGTAGAGTTTCTTCTTTCTAAAAATATAATTTTTCAATTTTTTTGACTAATATAAGGTTTCCATATTATTTATTTTCTAACTATGCCTTTTTATAGCTATTTTTAAATGTTTAAATATGTCTATCTTTCATTGTGTATCTTTTTTGGGGTCATCAAAATTGAAAGAACATTATACTAGCACAAACTAGGCCTAATTCTATACATATTCAAAAAAATCTAGTTTTTGATAATTTTTGAGGTAGTTAGGGGGGGCATGGTTGGAACTCCGTTGTTTTTCAAAACATAAAATTTCTATAATATAAATAATCCTAAAAAATAAATATTTGCTAATAAAATCTTGAAAAAATTCTAGCACAAACTAGATTCTCCTAGCTATCTTTCTACCAAAGGGTTTTAAAAACTACTAAATGGTGCTAAAAAAATGGTGGGGGGCACAAAAGTCACTTTGTTATGTTTTTAACAAAAATAGGAGCACTTGTTGGTATTTTAGTTATTTTACCCACTTAAACTTGTCCATTTTCAATGAAATTTAGTAGTTTAGAAACTAGATTCAAAATGCTGCAATTCATGTTCCCACAACATCTTCCAATTTTGAGTGTAGCTATTTCAAAAAACTTGTACAAGTTGAAGTTTTTTATTTTTCAGAAAAATGCATCCACTTAAGACCCCCTTTTGGCCCCCCAACTTGGTGCACTTACCCACAAGGAAATAAGGCATGGGAAAACTAGATAGCATGGTGAGTTTCGAAGGTGAGCAAGGATGAATGAGCATTAGAAATCATGGAGGAGGTTATCACAGAGGTATGTGGAAAGTTTTAGGTTGGGAATCTGAAGAGGAAGCATGAAAATTTGTTTTGAACTCTACCGAGCTCTCAAAACATTCATTCCCATCTTGATGGTCATTTTGGAATGCTCACCCACACGTGATAACTCTACATGGGGACCTGAGCCATTCATCAATGTTGAGGCATGGATTTAAGAGTAGTGTTCAATTAGAATGACGTAAAACGATGCCCTATCCTTTATGAATGATTTTTAAGAAGTCGAGTGGGTTTAAACCCTATTTTCAAAGCAATAGACAATATATGAAGAGTTTGGCCATGAAATGACTTGGGAAGGTTAGTGTGAAGGTTCAAGCATGTAGAAAATTCATCAAAGCTCGTATTGGTGGTGGTGGAATGTTCAAGATGTGATGAGAAGCTACAACAAGTCATTATTGCAAGAATCATAAGCATGGTTTGACATCACATACAAAGGAATATAAATTATTCATAATAGTTTCCAAATGTGTCTTCCAGTTATATGTGTTCCAAGGTTTAATAATACCTCATATAAAATTTATAAATGATGTCAGTCAATATATAATGTGTCTCTTATTTCATCGACATTAAATGTGTAACAACATATTATTTCATTATCCACATAATTATGTTAATCATTTTCATAACTCATTTTATAATGGATACATTTAATATAACAATTAAATCATAATACTTAATAATTGTTTTCGTCATTTACCTATCACTCTTGGTGTATAAATCATAATCATTGTTTCATTTACCCCAATGGCCTTAATTTCTAGTATCGTATTTATCATCAAGTACAATCGTAAACATGAGTAAAACTATATAGTACATATTAGCATCAAAACCCCTTTATCATGATAATTTGCTTGTTATCATGTCCCCATATGTCATGATAACGTTCATTAATATATGCTTCACATAATCCAACATGTAATTATTGTTATTTTTTAATTTACGTTTACGTAATATTTGACCTTATTTCTTACATTTAATATTTTATTTTGCAAATAAAGTCCTTTATAACTTAAATAAAGTATGGTGGACATAATCCAAACAAAATAGTCTTTTGATTTTCTTATCAAGTTAAACCCAAAAATCTTATATTGGTTTTTAATTAGTTTGTATTCCCTTTTAACTTTATAATAATTGTCATCCTATTTAATTTCAAATTTTCAAAATAATATAAGGAGGGGTCGAACCCTAGACCCCTCCCTTCACGTCCATTGTCTTAGTTGTTCAGATTTACCCTTTTCCTTGTTTTCCTTTCAACCCAAATAGTCAAATTTCTAGGTTTAATTATAAATTTTAATAAAATACTAAGGGAGAGGAGGGAGTCGAACCTGTGACCCCTCACTCTAAAAACCCTTCTCATTGCAATGGTACCTTGGTTCACAGTTTGGTTGAATCGTGACCCGAGTGTTATTTGAAAATGTACTAATTTTTTTCAATTTATAATTCAAAAAGTAAAAGTATACATGTTTTGAACCCTAAACCTTAAAATTAAAAAGCCTAGAGACCTAAGCATTAATCTACCTATTTACAAGTAGAGGAAATATAAAAGCATAAAGCATATAAGAGATAAAAGGAGAAACCTAGAAGTGAAGTCAATTTTCTTCCTACTTTACCTCTGCTTTCTTTGAGCGTAGCTCTCTCTTTCTCTAGCTCGAACCTTTGTCTATGTGTTCCTACTTTTGTATAAACTTGTGTGTGTCTAACTCAATGTTTAAAATTTTGTGTCTGTTTCTGGTTTGCTATGTCCTTTTTATAAGCTTCCATTGAGATAAGAATAGCTCTACCACTCTTCCTTATCTTTTCATGCATTTTTAATTTTAACCACAACTTTTCTATTAAGGATTTTATCTCTTGTTTATCAACCACTTTTATAAATCTATTTATGGCTATACTTTTCCCAATTTCTTATTTTATAACTCATGTTTCTAATTTCATGGAAATCTCCTATTAAATTTTTAAAATTCCATGCAATTTTTTAATTATCGACCACTTATTATACATCGAGCTTATTTTATAATTCTATGTGGCTAAATTTTCCTACACCTTTATTCTATTTCCTCATGGCTAATTTTAGCCTCATCCAAACCTCATATGAGATGTACTCGTGTTTTGCATTTTATTTTTGTAAGTGTTCCGTTTGAGGGGCTTCAATTCATGTCACACCGCACCCATCAGTAGTCTCGCATCTCAGGCTCCCTCTTTCCTCTCAATTCACTCAAATTTGGGTTCATCGATGTGTGACACACCGTGCCCATTAGTGGTTCCTTTGTACATGTTTTTTCTAAGTTTAATCCCACATGCATAGTGGGTGGAGGGATAGGTTTGTATATTAAATTTTGAGTTATTCAAATGAATTTACTTATAAGGAATTTTTTCACCAATTCACATTTTGCAAAATGCTTGTGAGTGAGCTTTTCTAAGTCAAAAAACTTGGTAAGTGTGATGGCTTGGTTGAGTTGGGTGGTGAGTCATGTCTGGTACAAGATACATGACTTGTGAATGCATTGTGGCTTGATATCATTGAAGCTCAGCTTAGTTGAAGTAATGCAAGGTCTAATAACTTGAGATCAGTTGGTAATAATGAAAGATAAATTGGTTATAATGTAATATAATCTTCATGCTAATAAATTCTATGAGCTGGTTTCAATGCAACTCGACTAGATAATGATCTGAGTTTGGCTATAATAGAACGATTTTAGTTACTTGTAAGATCTCAATAAATGTAATCACAATATAGATTTAATCCCACATCCTTTCTAATGAAACCCTCAATAATTTATTTTTGTTGAAATCATACTCATTATAACATTATATATATTATATATATATGTATGTATGTATGTATATGTATGTATATATAATGTAACACATAAGACAACATAAATTCAAGTGTGTCATTATTGTAAAGCAATAATGCACTGCTCAAATAATACAGAATGAGACATTATTCTCTTCACATCATCGAGAGCATGCAACACTATCTTGTTGTAATGTGACAAAATCAATCTTGTCACCCAAGGAGGAACATACAAAAACAAGGCTAAATCAAAAAAAGGAATCTATGATCTCAACTTATGGTTTGACATTATTTCTTGTGCATTGAATCACACATGGCAATTCTCTCAATCCATACCCATTTTTTGTATATTTCCACCTCTACTCAATGATACCCTTTCTCAAAACTGGAGAACACCTACACATAGGTATACAAGAATATGTTGGACATGTGTCATTGTTGTTGTCATTGATGTTCATTGATGTAAAATAACGTGAAATGAGTGACGGTTGACTGGTAGTGTCTAGTTTTGGTGGCATGGTATGTTGCATTGGTTAAGTAGTATGGTGTCTAGGTGTGAGTGCATCTTATTGATGCATGGTTCAAGCAAGCAAGGTGTAGTGAGTGAGCTCCATATTAGATCTAAGGTTGTTATTGTGACTAACAAGTTTAGAGAGATGTGTCAGAGGTGTATGTGTGTCCACAAGGTGATATCAAGGTCAATTTCAATTTGGCACAGGTTGAAGCAAGCCTTACTAAGCCTAGTCTTAGACCTAGTGAAAGAATGACATGAGGTATGAAGCAAATCAGGCCAAGTTCAATCTATATAAACATGTGAGGAGTGTTGTGATATTACATATCATGTGTGGAAGGTGTACAAGGTTATGGTTCAGGTGTTTAGTACATGTTCAAGGTTATATTGAAGCTAGGTATAAAAGACAAGGGTAGGTGCATGAAGTTGGGGGGCAAAAAAGTGGACAAAAACTTGAAAACAGATGAAACGCGCTTATGTTTTAATTTTTATGGTCTGGTAATTACCAAACCTATAACACATACACATTTTAAAGAAGCCAAAACTCTTAAGCATTTTAGAGATGGAAAAACACGTACGCATTTTAGAGAAGTCAAAATGCGTACGCATTTTGTATAGTATGGACCATGTGTGTGTATTTGGGTGTCTTATGCTTACAAAAATAAATTTTTAAGTATAAGATTTCTCTGAAAATTTAAATTTATTTTAGTAAATGTAAGAAGTTAGGGTCACTCTGCACCTGATGAAAGTTATCCCATAGCTCCAACTGTTATAATCTAGAAGACAATTTTTCAAAATCTAATCTGGTTAGTACTTGCTCATTTTCTGGATTTCAACAAATGACCTAAAACTTTCAGGGCATATAAGTTTGTAGTCAGTCTTTGTTTTAGGAAAGCATATAGTCATTTTTTAGGTTTTTTGACCTTCTAAATTGGATTTTGGCCCTACCACTTCTTGAATTGGTTCCAATTTTTAAATTTGGTCCATAATTCACTTTAGTGACCATGAATCAACTCTATGATGCTTGTCTACTTCTTACTAAAAAGAGATCCTCACTTTGTATATAGAGGATTTTTCCCTCAATATGATTACTATCCTATTGCTAAAATGAGGTGATTATAATGTGCCTCCTCCTTAGGGTGTGATAACACTACTAGGTGTTGAATGAGTTTTTACGAATATTACCAAGTGAATTGCATCAAGTGAACTCAGATGATTGCTCATTCTTAGAAACATGGTGCTCCATATAAAGATCATCCCCTCACCTTTCCTAGCTCTAAAAGCATTCTTTTATGGAATCAAATTCATGATTCTCATACATGTTTTATCTCATATTTCTCTTATGGAGACAAACAATACCTTAATACTTCACACATGATGGTCCTTGATACCTTGGTAACATGACTAGCTCATTTTAGCTTGTTCTGAAGCATGTTCAATTAGCTACAAAATTTCCGAAAATGACTTTTTAGGCCTTTAGAGGAATTAGTCTCTTATCAAAACTAAATGAGTCGATCGATCAACTTAGACTCTATTCCTTACATATGAAACATGTTGAATGATCTTATTAGGACTTTCCTTTGGGTGAGGGTTTATGATTTAGGGTTTAGGGTTTAGGGCTCAGGGTTTAGGAATCAAGGTTTAGAACTCAATGTTTAGAGTTTAGGGTTTAAGGTTTAGTGTTTAAGGCTCATAGTTCATATTGTAGGGTTTAGGGTTTAAGGCTCAGGGATTAGGTTTCATGTTTTAGGGTTTAAGGTTTAGGGGTTAGATGAGTGGCCAAGCTTTCTTGATCTCAGCATCGCATGAGGTGAAATTATGATTGTTGATGTTGTGGATGCCGATGTTTTCCAAAATGGCAATTTCTAGTTTATTGGAGAAGGAAGGAAAGCTCGATATCTCCTCCCTAAAAATGTGAAGATTACACTCCCAACATATATGTCAGATCAAAAGGAAGGGTGCTATGGACCAAATGGAGCTAAGAGAGATTTTACCTCCCAACTTCGGCCAAGTTTTTAAATTATCCACAATGTTCCTACAAGGAGCCCAAGCTAAACTTAGCTTGCCAATTAACCAATTCCACCCTTGAAATGTAAGAGGGAAGAAAAGTAGAAATGCTCAATATCTTCTTCAACATTATCACAAAGGACACATTTTGAGGGGCTGACATAACCCCAATATCTTCTGCGAAGTTGCGTAAGAATTGTCCTTTTAACTACAAGCCAACCGAAGATAGCAACTTTTGGAAGGATCTTAGAATTCCAACAACCTGTCTAACTAGGAGCCCCCTTACCCGACATAGAGATGTGGTTTGTATAAATTCTTTTGATAGTATAAGAGCCTGAGAGAGTGCTTAACCACAACATATGGTCCTCTCGAGATTTATAAGAGAATTTTTTATGAGAGAGGGCCTCTCTGAAAATGGATACTTCTTACTCAGTCAAACCTAGAGGGGAGATATCCTTCCAAAAGAAAAAGAAGGAGAGCCATCAGAGTCTGGAACCCCAGAATCAACCACTTTATTGCCCCAAACTACCTTAGGGATGTTCATTACTCGATTCAGATTTGGATTTAAAATAAGTGGCTCAAGCTTGCTCCAACTATCCTCCCAGAAATTGGCTCTTTGACCATTGCTGATCTGCTAAGAAATTTGATCCGCGATAAGATGCCGACATTTACAAATAAAATTATAGATGTGCAAACCCTTGGGAATATCTTCACTAAAAATTAAAAGATCTGGGTGACCTACTTCAAGGTATTAATGAGAAACAACTTCAAAAACCAACCTTTAGGGTTAGAGATGAGGTTCCAAACTAATTTAGCACCAAGGGATATATTTTGCAAAGCCAAGTCAATGATACCCAATCCTCCCAAATTTTTGGGGAGCTTGACTTCATCCCAATTCACCGATTGGAATTTCCTTTCTTCATTATTACCTTGTCATAGAAAATTTCTGAAATTTTTCTCAAATTTCCTAAGGATTTATTTAGGAATATTTAATACAAAGAGCATGTAGATGGGAAGGGCACAAATAATTGTTTTGATAAGAAGAGCACGTCTAGCTAGAGAGAACAATTTCCCCTTCCATGATTTCAGTCTCAAGGAGAGAGACCGAAGAAAATCATCCCAGAGAGAGTATCTGCCTTCCCTAGAGAATAAGGGCATACCAAGACATCTATGGGGGAGAGTTCCCAACTCAACAAAATAACAATAATTATTCTCTGCAAACAAAGAGAGATGTTAAAGAAGAAAATGAAAGACTTGTGAAAATTAATTACCTGGCCAGCTGCTTTAGAGTAGGAATAGAGGATGCTATCAATAACTTGAGCCTCCAAATTAGAAACAATGTTGAAAAGAAAGGTATCGTCTGTAAACTGTTGATGGGAAAGGGGAGGGAGATTCATAGCCATTTTAATATCAAGTAATGAACCATGTGCAAATGCATTTTTAATGGCTCTACTCAAAGCCTCAATGAAAATAATGAAGAGAAAGGAGGACATGTGGTCACCTTATCTGATCCCATGATTGCTAGATAAAAACCCTTCCACCGAGCCATTAACCAGGATGGAGAAATGAGAAGAGGAAACACAATTAAAAATCCATCCACAAAAGCGGTCATTGAAGACCATTTACTGAAGATATTTGAAAAGGAATCTCCAGTTGAGACAATCATATATTTTGTTGAAATCTAGTTTGATCATCATATCATGATGGGAGGAAGATCTCATAGAATGAATAATATCATGGGAAATTATGATACCGTTAGAAATGGTCCTTCCCGGAATGAAACCAATTTTTTCTTGAGAAATAAGTTTTTTTCAAAAGAGGACTCAACGTAGATGCGATAGCTTTTGAGATGATTTTGTATGTGGTGTTACAAAAAGAGATGGGATGAAATTCATCCATATTTTCGGCAAGATTCTTTTTTTGGAACATACAAATGAAGGTATGATTCATTTCCCCTAAAATATTCCCAAATATTCTAGATTCCTTGATTTCCAACCTTACATCTTCACTGATTTCATTCCAATTTTTTTTGAAATAAGGCAGTAGAAAAAGCATCAGGGCCTAGGACTTTGTCTCTCTCCATAGAAAAAACAATATTTTGAATTTCCTCTTTAGAGAAAGGGAAAAGAAGTTTAACATTGTCCTCTTCATTCACAATTATCTAAATCTGATCTAAAAAAAAGGGAAGAGCTCTAAAAATAATTTCTGATAGAATCCTGAGATGAGAGCCAAGTGTCATCTTCCATCTTAAGTTTTGAAATGTAATTATCACTTCTTCTATCCTTGACCGATGAGTGGAAAAACTTTGCATTCTTGTCTCCATCTTGTAACCAGGTCTCTCCAGATTTTTGTCTCCAATACGTCTCTTCATTTAGGAGAAGATCCCCAAACTCATTTAGAATCTATTTTTCCGTCTAGTATTTTGCTTGACCCATACCGTCCCATAAAACAATTTCTTTCAAATCTCAAATCTCATTTTCCACTCTTCTTTTTTCTAGGAAGATGTTTTTAAAGGAAGAGGAAGTCCATGCTAGCAATTTCTCTCCTTAAGCAAGGCTAAGTTTGTAGAAAGAATAATCATTCTAGTTCCAGTCACACCAAAGGGTTCCCACCAGCTTGTAATCAAATTGGGAAAATTGGGATCATGCATCCACATTAGTTAAAATTTGAATGGAGATATGCGCAGAGGAAGATCAAACTGAAGGTTAAGTGAAATGGGAAAATGATCCAAATTGAACAAAGGTATGACTTCACTTTCAATGAGAACATTATTCTAAATCTAGGCATCATATACTAAAAATTTATCTAACCTTACCGCCATTTTACCAAAACCAAAGCATCTATTAGTCCAGATCAACTAGCCCTGCTTCAACTCGATGTCCATAAGGCTAGAATCTTCAACAAAGGAGATGAAATCCATTTGAGAGTAAAGTTTCCAACGAATCTCACCTCACTTTTATTTTTCAGATATGGTGGCATTAAAGTCCCCTCTTAGGACAATTTTTTCATTAGCAAAAGACCTGAGATCTCCATCCAACATAATCCATATTTATCTCTTCTTGATAGGATTATTGGGACCATAGACGTTACAGAAAAGGAACGTCTCATCTGCATTCTTTACCTGGACCCTACACCATTGAAAATTATAACTCTCTAAAATACAGTCAACAAATAATTTATAGACCTTCTACATGAAACCTAAACCACTAGATTATCCTTCAGAATTGAAAAAAGCGCCACTCTAGCCTTTATAGCTACATAAACATCTAGAAATACAATCATCTTTGGACATTTTATTTTCTTGAATTATACATAGATGTACGTCCTATTATGTGGCATAACGCCTGAGAAGGTGTTGTTTGTTAGGGGTGTTTCAAACCCTAACATTCTAAAAGAGGATTCTCATCCTTTCTTCATAGAGAACTTTCCTCTCCTACTTGAAGAAATAAAGAAAGAGCCAATTTGTTGTTGTTTACCAGCTATAATCTCTCGTTTTGAGAGTTGTTCTTTAGAGGGCCAACCTGGGGGTTATTAGGGTCAAAATCAGTTTGAATAATAGATGGGGTCGGGATGATAGATTTCCCAGTGAGGATCTGATCACACCTAGGTTAACTTTCCGAATCATACACACTATCATCCTCCATAGCATCCTCAAACTAGATGATTTGTCTCTGCTTCTTGATTGCACACCCATTTCTCTAGAGATTCATCATTGACACCATGCCCTATTTCCAAGCCTTCTTGAAATAAGGCTAGGATGTAGGTTGAGTCCAACACCACCGATGTAGTTTCCTTGACAAGGGATATGGTAGCTGGATCGAAGAGCAAAGGTTTGGAAGCCATGTTATTGTAAGGATTTTTATCTATCTTTCATGATTAGATTGAGAAGAAGAAGGAACCATGGTATTTTCTTCAAATAGAGGCTTTTTAATTTTTCTCCAAATAGCATTACTCGGAACATGGCCATTCTTGCAAACCTTTTGGAAGTGTCCCTTCTATTTGCATATGAAATAACTGGAGGAAATCCTCTCATATTCAACCCTTTAAACCCATTTTCCTGATGGAAAGGATATACCAATGTAGTCTCATAATTTTTTGGACATATATATAGAAACACATATCTGAGCCAAGGCCGATAGAGAACCTTCAAGAGTAATAGGGTCAATGCAAATAACTCTACCCAAATTAGTACAAATTTTAGTTAGTATTTTGGGGTTCCAGTATTCATAAGGAAGGACGTGTAGTCTCACCCATATTTGAAACTCCTCCATGACCACTTACTCCTGAGTGAAGTTGGTACTCCAAGCCCTAATGTGGACACTTGAATCGATGAATAAACTATCCTTTCTAGATAAAGTATCATCTCTTTGTATTTCTCTTCTAAAAATAACCATGAGGAATCCTTTGGCTAAGAAATGGAATATCAAACCGCTACCCCATTGAATATCACACGAGCATCGTATTCTGTTAGAGGATGTTTGGTAACCCAGATAATTTGCAAATATCTCCCTCAAACTGGGGATTTTGAACTATGTTAGGAATTTCATCCTTGTCATCAAGAGTGATTGACACATATTCCTCTGGTAGAAGGTCCTCTTTGACCTGACTGCACCCGAGAGCTCTAACCGAGAAGGTTTCTAATGTGCACACCCTGAGACCTAGATGCCTGAGCAGCTCAGGTGAGAGACCCGTCCTTGCTTTCCATCCCTGACCGCCATTGGAGCAACTAGGGAGGAAAGATCCGTTACAACCGTCAGAATTCAAATTTCTCTCCCGATCTATTTTTTCATAGGCGGGATAGTTATTATTCAGTACACATTTATGTATTTACTTGTGATTACAAAAAATGATTTACATTTGACAATATTAATTGAAATTTAAAATGATGTCGATTGAATTTGAAAGTTAAAATTAAAAAATTGATACATAAATTAAAATAGTGAAAATAAATTAAATATATCTAGACACCATTTTAATGAAAATACATATAAATATGATGAAATAACAATTAAACAATAGGTTGATGTAAAAATTTAAATAGGTCGAATATAATAATTATAAGAAGCATAATGAATAATTCTAAAATAATAATAGAGACAAATTATTTTATGTGTGATTAAGTGAGGTGTTACAAATACTTGAGTTTAAGTGGTTCATTCTAATTATTTTTAGTGAATATTATGTAATATATAGTCATTTAAGTATATTTTTGAATTTAACATGCTATATTAAATTTTTAATATTTTTTGCAATAATGTTAAATTAATATATTGTTATTGAAATTTTAAATTACCTTGAAACTAGCTAGCTAGCAATTGTAAAATAAAGTTCTAAACTAACTAGCAATGTTAAATTAATGTAACAATTTAATAATGTTTAATCAATATAACTTTATTGATGTTCGAACTAAATTAAATATTAGAATATTATGTTTTTGATAGGCAGATGTTGATAAGTTAAATATTAGAATATTCATTATTATTTTTAATTAATATTCTAAAAAACACATCATTATGAGGGAGAATGAGAGACCTCACTTTCTCCCTGTTAGTAAAGTTTTAAAATTTAAGGAGAATCATAGGCCTTCCATTATAAATTAACATTATTTTACTTTGACTGAGAGTGTAAGACATTATATTTTCCTTTGAAATTGAGGGAGAATGGGAGGCCTCCCATCCTCCATCAAATTAAATTATTTGAGTGATAATGGAAAGTTGTTGATTCTGATCAAAGTTCTGATTTTTAAGAAAGAATTAAGACCTCTCATTCTACTTTATATAAAAAATTGATTGTTTTTCACATTCAGAAAGAATGGGAGGTTTCCCATTCTATGTCGTCAATGTTTATTCTTTGTAAGATAGAAAAGGAGGCTTGTCATTCTCTTTTGATTTATTTGAAATTTATGTCAAATCAAAGGCCTCGCTTTCTAAAATTTAATTTTGAAAAAAAGTATGAGGGAGGAAGGGAGAGCTCCCATTATCTATCTTAATTGTTTTTTACATTGAGGTATAATTGGATGCCTTCCATTCTCCATCTTGATTCAATTTTTTTGTAAGGGGAAAATTATAATAAGAGATTGAGAATGAGATGTCTTCTAATCCCTTTTAATTAATTTATAATTTGAGGGAGATTTGGAGGCCTCCCATTTTTTCTCCTATTTTTTTTATCAAGGGAGAAACAATTTATTTATATTGAGGAAGAAAGGGAGGCCTCCCTTTCTAACTCATAATTATTTTTCAATATGAGTTAGATTGGGAGACCTATCATTCTCCCTCTTCATTATTTTCTACTTAGAGGTTGCAAAATATTATTAGAATAGAAAGTTAGGATTACATTTTGTAAAAAAATGATTTATAATATTAGGAAGAATGACATGACTCTCTTTTCACCTCTTGATTATAACTTTACTTTGAGGGAGAAACGTTGTTTTTTCAAAATTTATAGAGAAACATTATTTTTTGAACATTAAAAGAGAAAGGGATACATCCCATTGTCTAAGAAAGGGATACACATTGTTATCCCTCTCGATTATTTTTAGATATGTGTGAGAATGGGAGACCTCCCATTATTCCTCTTTCCCCATCTCCCTCTTGATTTTTTTTTATATGAGTGAGAATGGGAGACCTCCCATTCTATCTCTTGATTTTTTTTTATATTGAACACTATTATTGAAAAATAATGGTTCTCAAGTGTACAAAGTACTAATTAATCCCACCTTTTAGCCATCTTTATTTTATATTTTATTTCATAGTTCTCGTGTATTTTTTGAATACTTATCCACCCATTTCTCAACTATCTCGTCATTCAAGCCCAAAATCAGGGAACCACAACCTATATTGGGGTGCCTAGGTCCCACCCTAGGCACCCCGATCTATGTAAATCCCATTTCGGTCCTTTATATGTCATTCCTAGTTGTTAGTTATATTTATCTTTTTCCTAGTCGCCCTTTTCAGGATTAATTACAAAGTTAATCTTGAGATCCCTATAAATATAAATTGATAAGACCATAATGAGGATCATGGGTCCTAGCATCATATCACTACTATCACTCCATCTAGAGTTGCATCCATTACATCACTTGCATCCACATAGTTCCATGCATCAAGGCTAGGAGATCTACATCACACACATTGCATAGAGGGAGGGATTCTATTATATTCCATGCACTCATGCTATCTACATTTTCTATATTTACTATTTCTCATTACTTCACAAAGTGGAACTGGCACAAGAGCACCTAGGGCACAACATGTACACACAAACACCAAAACTACATCTAAGTCTGAAATGTAGTGCAACACTCAATGATAAGACCACTAGTTTGGTGGCTGAGGTCAGTCTAACCCATTCATTTGCACCTTTTATTTTTCTAGGGTTTGATACTTCCCTTTGCATTGGAGGTCATTTTCCAACTCATCTGACAAATCCGGCATGACAAATAGGGAAGGTTCAGAACCAACTTATGACCATACTATTTATAGGTTTTGAGCATTTACAATTATCAGAGCACACATATTATAGACCAGGGTGCCCCAGGGCACCTCAATACACTCCCAGGTACCCCAGTAGCTTTAGATCTGCCATATATGCCCTTCACAAGGTCCCTAAGTGTTTGTCTACACTTCCAGATTTTATTCTTAGACCTACGACACTGTGCGACCATCTATATAAATCAGCTAAGACATTTCTCTCTCATCTCTTGTACATCTAGGGTTTTATTTCACTTAATATATTTATGTGCATCTTCTTCATGTTAGTTACTGCATTTATACAACGTTGTAGTCCTCCTAATTAGATTACCTAGGATTAGTATTTCCCTGCATATAACTAAATTTTAGTTAATCATTTTGGTGAACCTGATATTTCTCCATCGCACCTTCTAGGGTTTCTTTCCTCCCTTTCCCATGGCTCCTTCTCCTGAGGAATTTATTGAAGCCCGCCTTAAGACTATCAATGATCATATTGGCGAACACCCACAGGATATAGATCTAATTTTGCATGTGGCTCGTGAAGAATCCACCAACTTGGCTGAACTCAATTCTTCTCTTACTCTACCCACTTCTATATCCACTTCACCCCCTGCTTCTACGCTTCCCCTATCTCTATTGTTTAGTTTTAGATCCCAATCCTACCATTCACTTCAAGCCTCCTTTAGTCTCACATAAACGAAAACCCTCCTCTATTGGTAATTAATATTTAACCTCTTTGTATCACGATCTTCAGACCCAAATTCACAAATTGCAATAGGCCACTACATCCCGATCTTTATATTCCACCTTATTTTTGCACCCTCTGTTTGCACCTATCCTATCTACTTATCCACTCCCTCTTAATTTCGTCACTCCTAAATTTCCCATTTTCAACAGACATGGTGACCCCCAGGATTATCTTCATGCCTTTCATGTTGCTTTCCTTGATTTTGTTGATGATCATCTTCTCTTAGCTAAACGTTTTCCTCGTAGCCTCCATGACTATGCCATGCATTAGTTATATGATTTTCTTGTTTATTTAATAGCTTCTTTCACCCATTTAGTTGATGCTTTTCTCACAAACTTCTCCATTAACATCAATTCTAAGATACCTTACACCCAGCTAGCCTAGCTTAAGTAAGGGACCGAATGAGTAGTTTGCTAATTATGTCTTAAGATATAAGAACAATCTGGTGAAAATGACTAATGTCCTTATCAACACTGAACTACAAGATCTATTTATATAAAGCCTCTTACAGCCTCTCCAAGAAAATTTTCTCTTTGAAATCTTTCATTCCTTCGATCAAATTTTCCACACTCTTAAACTCTGTGAAACTAATATCCATTAGTAAACTCAAGTATCAGGAATAACCCTCCTCCTCTAGTCATTTTCAACACAAGACACCATTTAAACCATCTACATCTAAACCAACTGAAGATAAATTTACTATTAACGCTATTACCCATTCTAAGGAAAGTCTACCCCAACCGCCTCATTATACGTTCACCAATCTCCCTATAGCAACACATTTATTCTAAGACAACTCCTTGACAACAATAACATTACCCTCCCTCCTCCACTCAAATTGGACCCATCCTGTCCTAAAAGACGCAATCATAATGAAAATTTTGGTGTTGATTATCATCGCTATTTGGGAAACTCTACAATTCAGTATCTAAAGCTTCACATGATCATCCAAGAGCTCATTGAAAATGATAAGCTTGAATTTTTGGAATATCCTAGCTCTCCTTCCTCTAAGGATACATGTAAAATAATTTTTTTTAATAATGATTCCCACCAGCATGACAAAAATACCACATATTCTTCCACTAACTATACATACCACACCACACCACCTCCAGATGTGGGCACACTTGAATTCTTAATAACTAATACTGACATGACCCCACCTACTATTTCATTTTATCTTATTGATTATCACACTACGTTTTTATTCGACCATTTACATACACAGGCATCTATAGGCCCAACCTTTATCAAAAAAACTAAATTCAATCTATCTTCCCCTTTTATTGCATGTTCTTTGTCCTTCTTATGCTCTATCGGGTACCCTTCGTCACGAATTGGCTATCCATTCAATTGAACATATGGTGTTGTTAAGTTACATATTACAATTCCCGTCCCTTGCCTTGCTAGTCCAACAATCAATGAATGTGATTTACTGTTTGGTCTCAATTGGATTCATAAATCCCAAGCTATTGTTTCCATGCTTCATTTGCACCGCAAGTTTGTATATGAGAACCAAGTTATTTATATTAATGATATTCCTCCCTCACCTCCCTTATCAGTTCCTTCCTATTCCGATATCCGTTTGTCTTCCCCTCTTACTTGTACAACTCTACTGACATTACCCAAAGCACATCCCATTTCTACTTCACTACCTCGATTGGCCCCTACGTGACAACTCCATTCCATTAGACCTTCACATCAGCATAGACCTATTCTTGGGACTACTACCATATCTCGCTACTGATCACCACCTCATTTTATATCACATGGATCGTCCTCTCCCTTACGCACAAAACCTCCTTGATATCCATTTCCCACACACTTTATTATGCCACGACCTTTTTCTTATATACACCCATCGCATGCATATCAGCTTCATTCCACTACACAAAATTTTTCTCCCATACCACCATTACTTGAATATCATCGTGCGGTTTCATCATCCCCACCACCGGTCGACGAACCTTCATCCTTTGATCTCATCATGTGATTTCTCTTTCCAGACTAGTTGGGGGATATCGGCTTACCCAATCCCCCCACCTTCTTCATATTAGCATAACTTCACCTCTACCCTTTACATTCTTCTTCACATATATGTATCTCTCTTACACATTCTAACACCCTCGTTACCTGATGACACACTCTTGTGCTTCGGTTCACACTTGAATGTTGAGGGATTACCATTACATTGAACCACACATACTGAACTATAGATCTTACACACTTATAATATATCATCATAGTCTACATCATACATTATGTTATATATTTATCATCTCGTATTCATCTATACATCATTTATCTAACCCACGCTACACTAGTCATCATTACATATGAGTATAGTTTTATATTTCATGATCCATAGATTCTATATTTAGGCTAGGTCACATTATCTATGGGTATAGATTTAGCTATCATCACTACATATCCTAACTACACCTATATCCGCATCTTACATAGTAAATCTATTCATCATATGCATTCTACATACTACACTAGACTCCATTGCATATGGGTCTAGTTTCATCTTATCACACTTACATATTCCATTTCTATATACAAATCCTATTTGCCTCTCCCACATTATATATTCTATATACATTACACATCCTACTTTGCATTGCTCATACCACGCATTTACATATCATAATCATCACTTGGTCATTTTTACTACGTGTTGACTTCTACGCGCTACACTCACTACCCTACGATGCACTCTAGTTCCTCGGTCCATGCTTGATTTTTTGAGTGTTTACCAATCAAATGTACCTTACATTCACCAATGCGGCATTTTCCCCATCCAACATTTCTAGTGTTTTTGACATACACCTTAGCATAAATCACCACTCCATTCACTATTTTCAAGCCTTATATTATCCACCTAGCCCTAAATCACCATCCATCTTATCACCATGTAGTGGTATACGCTTTAGGCTAAATCACCACCCCTTATTAACCACCTTATAGATGCATGCATCATTACCTCTTTCTCTCATCATCTCGTAGTGGTATATGCTTTAGGATAAATCACCACCTTCTATTATTTCATCTTATAGTGTATACACTTAGGGATAAATCATCACTCCTCCATTCAATAAATCATGATATATGCCTCGGCTATAAGGTTCACACATATCTTCCCACATGTCACATTTCATCACCACTACACATCCACATTCATCACAGTGCGCTTGATACAACCGACACTACTCAACCATTTCTCGATGATGCACTATCTTTTACGGTTCATTCTTGACTGTTGGTAGGGAAAAAAATGGATCTCACTACATAAAATTCCATCCACTCGAGGGGCATGTTGTTCATATCATTCCATTTTGCATTCCATTCCATTCATCCATGATATATTGCATTGTCTTGGTAACATCTACTCTAGCTTACTAGCATTTTTCATGCTCACTTTACTACACATGTTGGATTGCTTTCTTCTATGTCATTATCATACAAACATGCATGTTCATGTCTTTTTTTAGTGTGATTGTAGATACATGACTCTACACACAGCATGGATGCTCGCCTTCTACCCTTCCTATAATAGCCGCTGGGGGCATCCACATTCATCTTATCCACGTGCTATTGTTTCATTTTGACTTAGTATCTTATACTTCTTGTTTCTACACACTTTAACATATTGGTTAAAAACTTGACATGCTAACAGGTGTTCCATGTGTAGCACTTATTTTGTAGAATTGCATGTTTCCATGACTACTTGTGTATTTCTACTTATCTGTCTTTATTTGCTATTGTTTTCAAGACTTTGCCCTTTTCTTGTGTGTACACTTATCTGTTGTTTGCGTCCATGATAGCCTTTACATGTCTTGAGATATCATGATTGATGTCCCATGTTTGTATCCTGTTTTGTGCAGTCTCATTGTTTTCTTGCATGTTTACACTAATTTGCTTGTTTGTTTTCTATACTATGTCTGAGTATTTTACACTTGTCTCCTTACATGCATGTGCTTGTGGACTAACACTTGTTTTGGCTAGCCATACTTTTTTGTGCACACCTTGGTGTATACAAAGCGCTTCCCCTTTTCACCCCTACAGGGTCTAGATTTGGTTAGAGGTCAAAGTGGTGGTTGGTCCTCTTTTGGGGCCGCATTCTCCTTCCAGAGTCATCACATACACCCCCAAAAAGGGGGGGTCATCATTGAGAGTTTTATACTAACACAATGTATTTACACCAGTTCAAACACAACGAGTGAGTTTAGACCAGTCTACAAACTCCATACACATTGGCCATAATAGGACATGGTGTCCTTCATAAATTTTGTGGAGTGGTTATAGGCTTGTGGGTTATAATGGGTGTGCCTCTCTACACTTCTCCATCTAGTGGCATTAGATCACCGAGAAAACTAGGACAATATAGATATATCTTCACACATTTCAGTAGGAGCAGTTAGAGTTGGAGGATATACCACATCTCCTCTCTACACTTCTTCATCTAGGGTGGTGTGAGTTCAACCAAAAAACTAGCAATAGTACATGATATCCTTCTACACCCTTTTTCTCGACATGGATCAGGTGCACATGTTCCATTTAAAATTTTTGTAGCATATTTTACATTTTCATAATTTACACAACATTTTTTACATACATATATATTTGACTACTTGACCATTTACTCATTGTAGGTCCACTGTATGAGAAACAAGCAGTCAAATTGGGGGCAACAACAATAAAAACAATGGCGACGAAAATGCACCACTACATGAACTTGCCTTTACTAACCATGCAAGTACACCACACACAACAACAATTACACACACATTCCACCCTAGGTTCACTCTCATCACTTTTTATGCACATTTTCCATCTTTAGAATCCATGCTCCTCCACATTTTTTATTTTTGTCAATCCATGCTTGAGTCTAGTCCATCAACACATCTTCTTCTACACTCTACATGGATATCAAGTACACATCTCTATCTACTTTATGTTACCGAGCGTTCTGCTTACCAACATTAAGTGGGGGAAAAATGTAGACATAAAATCATGCACTTTAGACAATATTTATCCTGGTCTTATACTACTATTTAGAAGGTTCTCAAGTGCACAAAGTACTAATTAATCCCACCTTTTGGCTATCTTTATCTTATATTTTATTTCATATTTCCCATGTATTTTATAACACCTATAAACCCATTTTACAACTTCCCCAAAATTCTAGCCCGAAATTAGGGCATCCCAGCCTATACTGGGGCGCTTTGAGGCACCTTGGTCCCACCATGGGCACTCCGATCTATGCAAATCCCCTTTTGCTTCTTTTTGGGTCATTTCTAGTTGTTGGTCATCTTTATCTTTTTCCTATTCGTCCTTGTTAGGATTAATTAAAAAATTAAGCTTGAGATCCCTATAAATATAAAGTCATAAGACCATAATGAGGGTCCTAGGTCCTAGCATTACACACTATTATCACTCCAGCTAGAGTTACATCCATTCAACCGCTTACATCCACATAAAAGGCTAGGAGATCTGCATCACACACACTGCATAAGGGGAGGGATTCTATTCTATTCCATGCACACATGATATTTACATTTTCTATAGTTACTATTACTCACTACTTCACAAAGTGTTACTGACACGAGAGCACTTAGGGCATGACATACACACACACACACACCAAAACTACATATGGGTCCGAAATATAGTGCAACGCTCAGTGATAAGTCCACTAGTTTAGTGGTTGAGGTCAGTTCAACCCATTCATCTGCATATTTATATTTTTATAGGATTTGATACTTCTCTTTGCATTGCAGGTCATTTTCAAGCTCATCTAGTAGATCCAACCTGAAAAATAGGGAAGGTTCAGAACCAACTTGTGACCATACCAGTTTCAAGTTTTTAGTATTTACAGTGATCAGAGTGCCCAGATTGCAGACCAGGGTACCCCGGGGTGCCCCAATACACTCCCAGGCACTGCAATCATTTCAGATCTTCCAGATTTTCCCTCAGTAGGGTCCTTGAGTGTTCTTATGTACTTCTAGATTTAATTTCTAGATCCCCAACACTGTACGACAGATTCTGAAAATCAGCTAAACTATTCCTCTTCCTTCTCTTGCACATTTAGGGTTTTATTTCACTTAGGATAGTTTAATTACATTTATTCCATACTGCTTTAGTTCAATTTCTATAGTAATTTTTTCCTCCTAATTAGATTAACATTAATACCCTAGTATCCCCTTTTAGGCCAATTAGGTTTAATTTTTGTTAATAAGGCCTACCATTTACTCTTTTGATTGTAAGTCTTCATGTACCCTGGACATAAGCCACTAGTACAAATGCATAGGTTTCATGAAGAAGGGAAGTTCAAATAGCTTCAATACTCCCACTTTCTTCAAATTCCTTCACACATAGTTGTCCACCAATGAATTTCCTTCATCATCTGTCCTTAGTAGTAATCTCTCCAAATACGCCTTTAAACTCTTCTCAATCTCAGATGACATGTGATTATCCTTGCTAATTTTACACTTAGGGAGTTTAGACTTCTATATTTTAACCCTAAGCTCTCTAGGTAGCTATTTAATTTTTGAATAGATTTCTTCTAAGGGTTCTTCCACGTCAACCTCAGCCCTCTTTTTTTAGTTCTTCCTTCCTTTCAGTGTCATTCCCTATAATTCATGCCCTAGGCACTCTGTTCATACCACTTTCTTCACTATAAGAAAGTGGTAGGCATTCCAATCCATGAAAAATCTATATCAAACCAGTTTCGCAGAGATTGGGATTCCTCTCATTTTACCTCTTGAATTTAAGTTTCATTTTTAGGGAGAAAGAGAGACATTTGTATTGACCTCAATAAATGTATTTTTCATTATGAGTAAGAATGGGATACCTCCCACTTCTCCCTCTTGATCATTTATTTACTCTTAGGTTGAAGGTAAATATTTTTTGAACAAAATGGTAGGCCTCCCATTCTAATAAAAAATAATTTATATTTTTAGGTAGATTGGAAGGCCTCCCTTTTACCCTCTTTATTATAATTTTATTTTGAGAGAGAAGGGAGACATTCCTTTTTACATCATAATATTTGTCAATCTTATTTGAGAATTAGAGACATCCCATTCTCTCTCTTGATTGTTTTTGTACTTTGAGGTTGAAAACTATTATTGGAATTTTACATGAAATATATTATCATAAAATAATGGTAGTCTTCACATACCATGAAAAATTGATTTAGAAACTTAGGGAGATCAATAGGCCTCATACATTTACCCTCTTGATTGTAATTTTACTTGAGAAAGAGAAAACTCATATTTTTCTACATCTTGACGGGAGTTCTTAGGGAGGCCTCCCTTTCTACCTTATAATTATTTGTGAATATGAGGTAGAATTCTTTGTGAGACATACCATTCACCCTTTGGAATATATTTATTTCCTCTGACAGGTTGAATTTTATCATCAATAAGAGAAATACCTACCCGATGAAATTAGGCCTCTCATTGCATGAAATATATTCTCATAAAAGTTTATTTATAATTTTACAATGATGAAAGGAAAAAAATAAAATTTCCCACTTTTAGGTAGAAAGGAGACCTCCCTTATATACCATATAATAAATTTTCAATATGAGTGATAATGTGATACCTTCATTATCTCTTTCTGTTACGTAGTTTATTATGATGTGTGAAAACTCTAATTAGAAGCCTATAATGGTAAGTACTCTAATTCAATTTAAAATGTTATGTAAGGGAATGGTAGGCCTTCCATTACATGAAAAAATAGTTTTTACACAAATTTTATGGAGATTGGGAAGGTCTCCCTTTTTCCCTCTTCAATATAATTTTATTTTGATAGAGATAAAATTATTCTTTACAGTTTGAGGGAAAAAGAGACACCATCCTTTTTACCATACAAGTATTTATCAATATGAAAGAGAATGGGAGACCTCACATTCTTCCTCTTGATATTTTTAAAATTTAAGGTTGAAAAATATTACTAGAAGAAAATGGTAGGCCTCTCATTCTATAAAAAAATATTTATAGTTTTATAAATATTAGGAGGCTTTCTGTTTATTTTGATTGTAATTTTACTATTGAGGGAGAAAGGGAGAGCTTCCTTTCTACCTCTTAATTATGTTTACAATATGAAGGAGACTGGGAGACATCTCATTTTCCCTCTTGATATTTTTTAAATATAAGGTTGAAAACTATTATTGGAAGAGAATTGTAGGCCTCTCATTCTATGAAACATCGATTTATAGTTTTAGAGATATTATGAGTATTCCCATTTATTTTGATTGTAATTTTAGTTTTAGGGAACAAATATTTCACTTAAGGGATAAAGTGGAAAGATCACTTTCTACCTCTTAATTATTTTTTAATATGAAGGATAATGGGAGACATCCCACTCTACCTTTTTTTTTTTATTCTAAGGATCAAAACAATCATTGATTAATATATGCAGGTCTCTCCTACAATGAAGTTTATTATTGGAATAAAATTGTAGATCTCAAATACCATGAAAATTTGAATTATAATTTTAGGGAGATTTGGAGGCCTCTGAATCACCCTCTTGATTGTAATTTTAATTTCTAAGGAAGATAAAATATTTTTTATAATCTAAGGAAAAAGCAAGATATCATTTTCTACTTCTTCATTAATGTTTAATATTTTTGGGAATGTGAGACCTACCATTCTCCCTCTTGATTAATTTTTTTACTTTGAGGTTGAAAAATATTATCGAATGAGAAAATTGTAGTCCTTCTAATCCATGAAATGTATTGGTGGAAGAGAATGGTAGGCCTCACATACTGTGAAAAATGTTTTTTAACTTTAGGGATATTAGTAGGATTCTTTATATTTTATTAATTCTTAATATTGATGATAATATAAAACAATTGTCCCTACTATTTTTTAGTGAAAAAATAATTAGGTGTAATCAAGAATTGCTTATAGTTTATTTTAATTATTGTTGATATTGAGATAACTTTGTTCAAATGTCTCATTTATATGAAGATTTATGGAAACACTTGGTAGTTTATTTTCATTATTATCGATATTGCAGATATATTTGTTCAAATGTACCATTTGTAGGAACAATATGCCAACACTTGGTCAAGTTTTATTTGTAGAAATACCACTACAAGAAGTTGATAGAGAGTTTGAAATAGGTATTTTGGATGAAGAATGGTTTGTTGAAGTACATAAGCTAGATAAATTTCATGATGAATTATGTATGTTTTGGATGATAGTTAATGATGTAACAAAAACTTGTATGGTTATAGCTTCAAAACCAATAAATAATTATGTGATCAAATTTCAAGTGGAGAGAATTAATAACATCATAATAAAATGTTATCTTTTGGAAATGGATCTCTATTTAACAAATTATCATAAATATTTAATGAATAGGTCAATACAAAATGGTAAATATTCTTTTGCTTGTTTTGGATGGAATTTTCCATTCCTAACTAATAGAAATAATAAGGAAGTTGTGGCTACATCACAAGAAATATATAGAGGTATGTTGCAAAGTATTAAAAAGGTTGTATGGAAAACCTACAACATCTTCAATTCTTCATCTTCTTAACTAAAAGTCTTCACACCTTTGAACTAATTCCTGTACTTGTCAGAAAAATGACATATCACAGGAATTCATATTTACCTTCATTAGAGGTAGATATATCTATTTCCTCTTTCAAAGAGATGAAAAAATATCCAAATAAATAATTTGAAAATAAAGTAGAGACTCTCTTTTTAAAATAATCTCTAGAACTTAGTGAAGAGGTCAAAAAAATTGTTTGATGAAAAATAGTTTTCTATTGATGTTCAAAGGTGTGAAATTACACCTAAAGATATCCAATTCAGGAATCTATATGAATATGAAGTTTCAAACATAGTTTCCTCAATCATACAAAATATGATTACAATTTCTCGAGATCTAATACTTCTTCCTTTCAATAAGATAACAAAACAAATTTCATGAAATTATAAAAGAAGAGGATCTCATGGAAGAGAACATCAATTTTTATATATTAGATGTGGAAACACACCATTAGTGCCCAAAATAAAATACTTTGCAATCCTAAATATGTTTATTTGCACAATCGCTATAAAATGAGAAATGCTAGAATCATGGCCCATAATGTTCCATTGAGTACAATATATGTTATTTGCAAGAGAACAAAATCAAGAAAACAAAGTGTGGTTTGAGACATCAGTTTATTGATAACATATAGAAAGAATTGGAGCTATGGATAAGTTATGGAAGACCCAAACATCCAAGAAGGGGAAATGAATAGTCACAATAGTGGAAGGTGTGTATTATAAATTTATTTCAAATTTATATTTATTGAATATTTATAAATAAATAGAAATTAACACTCATGCTTGTAATAAATTTAAATGCAGAGGTTCATTAAAAGATACTTAGATATATTTGAAATAGAAAAAGAAGAAAGTTTGCATGATAATTTGAAATTTGTGTGCTTGTATGATTCTATTTGGGAAAAGTGGGAAAAAATTAAACTATATAGACTAGGTGGATTAGCATGTCCACCCAAAAAAGACAACCAAGATGAATTCCCAATAAATTCAATAAAAAAATTTAGTGCTATTTTTTATAAGTGCATACATGGGCTTGATGAAAATGAATTGTATTGCCTTACTATTGAGATATATAAAGGACATGTTTGGTTGAAAACATTATTTTAACCTGTTCAAAGAGATGACATTGTTTTCAATTATTACAAAATAATTAAGGAAGAAAGAAAAACAAAACAAAAGATATTTGAATATATTTGCATGAAGGATGGTGAAAACTGTAAAAAATACTTCAATGTGATGCGAAAAATGTGGTAAATAAATATATAATTCATAGAACCCATTTTTCTCAATTATGTCACATAATTGGTGAAGAAAAACACTCAGCTATTCATCAGCAAACGTCTTAAAAGGGAAAATCAAAAACTCATAAAGGAAAATAAATTGCTAAAAAGGGAGAAAAACTAGATGGGGTTAAGGTACAAAAAATACCTACAGATGCAAAAAATATATTATATTTCTTTAGTCAAGATTTTCACAAAAATACTCTAGTCAAATATCAAGATACAAATAATTTTACTTGTTGTAGTTTTCCATTAGGAGTCAAAACTACATTAGAGAATATTTCTAGTTTATCTGTTCTTGCATGTGATATTGGTTTTATGGATATGTGAAATATTGTTACTAATGTAAAAATAAAGGACCTTATTGAAATGTTCTCATTTCTAGAAACAAATTCAATATAAGTGTTTGTGTGTTTCTAGTTGCAATTTAAAAAGTACCATCTATGGTAGAAGTTGTGACAATATACTACAGATATGTTAAGGATAATGTTTCTGAGCTCTATTATGGATGATATAGATTGTATACTTCCCATGGTTTTGATTGTTTTTAAGTAATATTTATTGTTTATGACATTCATAACCATGATGAAGAGGATCAAAAAATTTAGGTTGATTTAGATTACAAGCATAATGAAGATGAATTGAAAATTCCTTTTGTAATTATCTTAATCTTATTGGGTCAAGGCATCCATTCTGATTTCAAAGAATGGAGTGTTTTTGGAACAATTTGATAAAAAATCACACACAATAGAATACCAACTTTATCTCAATTTATACAGGAATCACATTACTTCAAGAATTTGTAAAAATAGGTAATCATTCTCTTGTATCAATTTTTGAATTTTTTTACCAAGAGTTATTTATAAAGACATTTTATAATGAAATCTCAACCATTTAGGTGTCATGTGTACCTAGTGAGTTTTGTACCTTTCTATGATTATAACTTTTTATTTTAGAAAGAGAAAAAATAAAAAAATTATAATATCAAAGTGTATTCTCTTAAATTGAATTTTTTTTTGTATACGATAATATTTTTGCACATTGAGGAATTGAGGAAGTATGTGATACCTCTCATTATCCCTATAATGTTTTTTCATTCAAGGCCTACAATTTTTCTCTCTGATTCTTCTAGTTCACTCTATGGGAGAATGTTATGTCATTCATATTCTCCATGAGATTTTAATGTTGTTGGATAATGGGAGGCTTCACATTCTTCCTCTAATTATTTTTCCACTTTGAGGAAGATTGTTAGGCCTACCATTCTCCCTCTTCATTGTTAATTTCGATTCAATAGATTTTAAATGTTAGATAATGAATCATCTTCACATATTTTACTCTTAACAGATAATAGGAAGCCAAGAGTTCTCATTTATGATTTTATGACATTGTGGGAGAATATGAGACCTCATTATTTTTTTTATTATTATTTCGATATTGGAGTTTATTTATAATTTTATAGATATGTGAACTTAAAAAAATTACAATTTCACATATTTATATTTTTAGTTCACTTTTTTGTTGTAAATTATTTTTTAGTTTGTGAATGTTTTTCGATATCTAATTGGTCACATACTTTATAACGCTAATCATTAATGATGTAATAATTTATTCTCTTTTTAAGATGTTTTTTAACTACCATTTTGATTATTTTTCATAATTGGTCCACTATTAGTGAATTTTTTTTAGGTGTTTAAATCCAAGAATTGACAGTCTTTGAAACATATGAACCACTTACATTGACGGTTTTGGATGTTTCACAAGGTATTGAATTGGATGCAACAAAAACAATAGTTTTTAAGAAGCGTAACTACATATATAATAAAAAATATTTGGAAAATATTAATGAGGCAAAAGATACAATCATACCTAATATTGTAAAATATCTAGAAAATATCGAGAATCAAGAAGTTGAGAAAGGTTCGAATAACACTGCAACTGAAACGTGTAATTAACTACTCACTATAATATTTTTTGTTGCAATTAGTGAATGTATATGATTAAATATATGAAAAATTTATTTGTAGTTCCCCATGAAAATATACATGGAGAGTCAACAACTCAAGGCCAAATACCACAATCTTTAAGTATAGTATTAGAAAATTTACTTGCTTTATTTATTTTTAAATGTTATAATTAAATTTTTTTAGAGTATATGATTCAATAATTTATTTGTGTAGATATAAGTAGAAAACCTCTATTGATACTATATTTATAAGGTATGCTAATTTTTCAAGTGACTTCTAAAATATTTGGATCTTTCCAGATGAAAGTATGTCATTATGTTCCAAGAAAAAATTCATCTCAATTTTTACAAATTCATATGTGCTAAATTTTCTATATCATTCTTGTAAGGTTTATGTGACTAACATGTTAAATATTTAGGGAAGAAGATTTTGAAGAAATATGGGGATGGTAAGAGAAGAGATTTATTTTTGTATGGTGTTGAAATGTGCACAAATAGAGATTGTGAACAGGTAAAATATCATAATATAGTATGGTCAAAGAATAAATCATATGACACTACAAATACCATATTGATCAATTTTGAAATGGTAGGGATTCCTTATGAAAAAAAAATCATTACACCAAGTTTTTCTTTCTCAGATGATATATAAGATGATAATTAATTAATGGCTCATCTTTAGCACATTCTGAGAACTTTTGAGAATGATGTAAATGATGCAAGTTCATTAGTTAAAAAATTGTAAAGTATATTAAAATAAATGTTTTGAGCTAGTTTCGTTGTAAGAAAATTTTGAAATCATTTTGAAGATACAATGATGTATTGTAAGACAATAAAATGAATTCAAAATTTAATATAATGTTTATTACTATTCATTTTATAGTATTGAAATAACTTTAATCATTAGTTTTGTTTTTTACTAGTGTAATTATTAAAATGCTAGTAATGTTTGTAATATCTTTAACTCCAATTACAATGAATTTAATGATTTTTGTAATGATAGGGATGTACTTTTGGAAGTTATTTTAAATTTAGTATACATATTGTTAGTTATGCTATAAAATTACATTGAGTTCGATTCTTTGATGTGGTTATTTATTAGGATTAATCATTAATTTAATCTCTATAATAATGTATATCATACATTTGATTTCAGTTGCTAATGAAAATGTTGATATTGAGAGTCGAAGGATTGTTGTTAGAAGTTCAAGGATAATATAGAACTAAACCTTACAAATTACAACATGATTTTAAATATGCTTCATATACATATTTCTGAAGGATTTAATCTCCTAATTTATTAGAGGTTGTAAGAGAACATTTCTATCTTTCTTTGTGGTTTACATTTTTAGATATCAAAGAAGTACATTCTTTTCTTACACACTTTACTTAATTACGAGATACAAAATATGTGGTCACTTAGAGAAGACAACATTTGATAATATTAAATACATTTAAGAGATCTCAGAGTGGAAATTTGATGCCTGTATATAAGAAAAATTTAAAGGATGTTATTGATGTGTACAGAGAGAAATATGTTAATTCTAGCATATTATTCATTGATGAGGGGAAATTCATATTTGAATATTTTTGAAATGATAATTACTTTGTATTTTGGGAAATGATAATTACTTTGTAGTTGGGATTTTGACGGATCTTATGAGAAAGATAAAATTGTAAAAACCCATCTTTGTATTTTGGATAAACATGTGGGACCTCTAAAAAACATTAGGTGTTCATTGAGAACTTTTAAATTAACTATTGATGATTACTAATTATAAGTGAAACTTAAATTGGGAACTTATTTTTTCTGTGTAAAATTATTAAATTTATATGTTGATTTTCTTGTTTTTACAATAATAATGTTGACATAAATATTATGAATAGCAATAAGGTAAAGAGAATTCAGCTAACAAATGGAAGAAATTGATTTAGGAGTATTTTTTCACTCAATTTTGTTTGTATGTGTAAAAATAATTTGGATATTACATATGTTTAAGTAGATGTCATAATAATCATCATTTAAATGAACTAATATTTAAGTGCACTAGATGGAATCCTATTATATCAATTTAAATAAAAATTAAAAGGGAGAATAGGTGGATTCCAAATTTCCGTCAAATATCAACAAACAACTGGAAACCAAATATATTATGAAAAATTAAATTATTAAACTAGATGACATCCTATTATCCATTTAAGATCAAAATAACCATAAAGATGTAAAATTTGTGGCGTCTCATTCTCATGCAGTGTGAAAAAAATTGGAATAACTAGGAAGCCTTCTAATATGGGTATAAAAGGTTATATATTTAACTCCCATTATTTTACATTAAAATTATAAATACAATAAATTTCTTATCTATTATTCCAATGTGAGTGAAAATATAATAGTGATAATGGGTTACCTCACATTATCCCTCAGAATTTAATTAACTAGAAATTAGAAACCAATAATGCATTTATTAAATACCAAGAACTCAAATGTTGAAAACTAATGATAACATATTTTAAATCAAAAAAATTAATATTTAAATAAAAAATTTAGATTGAAAGAAACTGATAATGAACTTCTTGAAAAAATTATTGGACTAAAATTAATCTAAATGTAGTGACTATTTTTTTCCAATATGATTGAATAATAATATGCAGAATGGGTGGCCCCCCATTATACCTCATAATTCAATTAACTAAAAATAGGAAACCAGTAATGTAATTTAGAAGACCAATAAATCAAATTTTTAAAACCAATAATTGCATTTTTAAATACCGAAATTTAGATGTGAAGAAACCGATAATGAACTTTTTGAAAAACATATTGAACTAAAATTAGTCCAAATTTACTGAAATGGTGGTTCGGTAGCATATGTCAAACTAGGAGAAATTTGGGTAAATTATGTCCAATCAAGAGAAATTAGGTCAAATTAAGGGAAATGAGACAAATATAGGGGAATGTGTGTCATGTTAAGGTGTTGTGTCAATGTGCAATACTAGGGAGTCATGTTAGGGTGTCATATTAGGGTGTTATGCTGGTGTGTCATGTTAGTTTGTGATATTAGGGTGTTGTGTTAGTGTGTTATGTTAAGGTGTTGTGTTATGTTGTCATGTTATTATGTCATATTAGTGTGTTATATTAGGGTGTGGTATTAGTGTGTCACATTAGTGTGCGGAAGTTAGGTCAAATTTGGGGAAATGAGTCAAAATTAGGGGAAAGGGTGTTGTATTAGTGTGTCATTATGTATTCAAAATTGTGATTCAAATCAAGTTTTATTAGGTCAAATTAGGGGAAATTAGGGTAACTTATGTCAAAGTATGAAAAATTTGGGTAAATTATGTCCAATCAGGAGAAATTGGGTAAATTTGTGGGGAAATTAGGTCAAATTGGAGAAAATTAGGGGAAATTAGGTCAAATTAAGGGAAATGAGTCAACATTAGGGGATGTGTTTCATATTAGGGTGTCATTCTAAGTTGTCAAATTCAAGTTTTGATTCAGGTTTCATTAGGTAAAATTTGGGGAAATTAGGTCAAAGTAGGGGAAATGAGTCAAAAGTATGGGCAAGAGTGTTGTGTTAGTGTGTTGTTTCAAGTTTTCAAATTTGGGTGTCAATTGAGGTTTCATTAGGTCAAATTTTTGGAAATTAGGGAAATTATGTCAAATTTGGGGAAATTAAGTCAAATTTATGGAAATTAGATCAAATTTGGGGAAACTGGGAAAATTAGGTCAAACTAGGGGAAATGCGTCAAAATTAAGGGAAAGGGTGTTGTGTTAGTGTTTCATTCCACATTGTCAAATTTGGGACTCAATTTAGGTTTCATTAGGTCAAATTTGGGAAAATTTGTTCAATTTTGGAAAAAAATCATTCATATTTAGGGAAACTAAGTCAAACTTGGGGAAATTAAGTCCAATTAGAGAAAACAAGTCAAAATTAGGGGAAAGGGTGTTGTGTAAGTGTCTCATTCTAAATTATCAAATTTAGGTGCCGATTTGGGTTTCATTAGGTCAAATTAGGGTACATTAGTGCAAATTATGTAAAACTAGGATAAATTAGGGTAAATCATATCTAATTAAGATAAAATAGGTTAATTTTGGGAAAATTAGGTCAAATTAGGGGTGTGCCCCATTAGGGTGTTATGTTAGTGTGTCATATCAGGTTTTTGTGTTAGGGTGCCACCTTAGTTTATTGTGTTAGGGTTTCACTTTAGCGTTTCATGCTAGTGTGTTGAATTAGTGTATTGTATTAGGGTGTCATGTTAGGGTGTTGTGCTAATGTTTCGTGTTAAGGTGTTGCATTAATGTTCTGCCTTATGGAGTCATGTTAGTGTGTGGAAATTAGGTGAAATTTGGGAAATAATGTAAATTTTGGGGAAATTAGGTCAAATTTAGGTGAATTAGGTCAAATTAGGGGAAAATGTGTTGTGTTAGTGTGTGTTTCTAAGTTGTCAAGTTTGTGTGTTGAATCCGGTTTCATTAGGTCAAATTAGGGGATATTAGGGTGACTTATGTTTAAATAGGATAAATTTGGGTAAATTATGTCCAATTAAGATCAATTAGGTCAATTTTGGGGAAATTATGTCAAATTAGGGTAAATTAGTTGAAATTAGGATGTACCCATTAGAAATTCATAAACACCAAAATTACAATACACATAAAATTAGGGCATAACCATTACACATTCATAAGCACCAAAATAACAATACATATCAAAATTATGTTGTATCCATTATAAATTCATAAAAACCAAAATTTCAATAAACATAAAAGGTTAGGCATATCCATTAAACATTCATAAACTCCAAAATTACAATACACACCAAAATCATGACATATCTATAACACATTATTAAACACCAAAATTACAATACACACCAAAATTACGCATTCAAAAAAATTATGATTTTTCATTATGGTCATTTTCAATGTTATCTAATGTAACATGTGACATATTTACATTATGTTTAATTTATCTTTAAGTAGATCTAAGTTTCCTTTGTTCCGATTCATCCATTTCTTGATCATTTCCTTCTATTTCTAAGAGTACATGTGCTTCAAATTTTGTGTTTTCATATTCTAGAACATCCTCATATTTTGCATCAAAATTTTCATCCTCTCGATACTCTTCAATTTATGTAACATCTTCATCTCGTGGGTCTTCTTCATTCTAATGAACATCTTCTTCTTTGACATGAATATCTATTCCAAATACACAATTCTAATATTATATATGACTTAATTTGTGACTTTAATAAATATTCCCTTGATTCATAAAATAAAAGTCGAGAACAAATATGTATTTTAAGGAAATAATGAAGTCATCCTTTACCCATTAAAGATACCCTAACATCACAACTTGAAGACACTATTAAAGTCATAATTTAAGCCATCCTAACATTCCTAGTAAATCACTCTAATGTCAAGGCTTAGAAAAGACACCCTTACATCACTAAGTAAAGTAAACTTGCATTTGTGACTTTAATTTTGAATTTAGGGTTCAAAAATTTCCTAATGCATATTTAAAGTGATGTAATGATGAGTTAAGACTATGAATTTATTTGGTAAAAATGTTGTCGTTATATACTTCTTGATTGTTGAGAGGTAAGAATACCAAAGTATGTCCTAACACTCTAATTAAACATCTCAATATTCATATCTTGAGAACCTTGGCTTTGTGAGGGAATGAGAGGAGTGAATTTTTAATATATAGGTGGAGTGGAAGGGTCCCCTTCAACATATTTAACAACTGGTTAAGGTTTATTGAAGGATTTGAAGTACTTACATTAGGGTTACAAGACCCAACTATGGATTTCTTATTAATACTAGTGATGCATGAGCATCACTTCTACCTTTGTAAATTTGGGTTTTCTAGTCATTTTTTGTGAGTTGATTCCATTTGGTATTTGTAGAGTTATTTTTATATAATCCTCTTTTATCAGCCACCGTCTTTTGTCACCCCGACCCTAGTTCTTTTTGTTCAATTGAGCCTAAATTTGAATAAGTATGAAGATGAATGCAGAAGATGACCGCGTGTCCCTTTGGCACACTCGGAGCATGAAGCGGAGGAGGAGTGATCTCAAAATTGTGCCACATTTTACACATGTCTTAGGCTTGATAAAGTTGCCCAGAAAAGTTGAAAAGTCAAGAGTATAGTAGAAACACACTGGATCTCCATGTGTCACCTGAGCACAATTTCAAATAAAGAGAAAGAAGGAACACCCTCAAACAAGCGCGCTCCCTCCATGTGTCACTTAGGAACAATTTTGAAGACAAATCCCCAAGAAACACCCTCAAACAAGTGCGCGGCCTCCACATGGCAGAGATGGAATCATCACCAAATGAAGGAGTGCAAGTTGGACGGATTAAATGCAATCATAAATATCACTGATGGGAAGTTGAGATCTTGCCCAAAAAAATGAAAGATATTGTAAGAAAATTGAAGGCTGTCAGTGGAAGATCTGATTCTAGACATTGAAGTGAGAGCCAAATTGATCTATAAAGGAATGTTATGATCTTGAACCAAAAAAGAAAAATAGAAAAGAAAAACAAACTAGAGCTACCAAAAGGGATTCTAGGCTTAATTATTGTATTTGCTAGCCTTAGCAAGGCTCTGTTGTAGAAGAAAGTTGTAATCTGTGTCGTATCGACCTTATGTATTATTTTCTCTATGAATAAAGAGTTCTTGTTCTATTCATTTTAGATTCCAATATTATGTGTCTTTCATCCTTTACTGCTGGTAGTTCTTAGATAAGTTTGAAGGTCTATCGCGCTATATGCCCTTGGGTTTTCTATATGCATCTATCATCTACATATGATTATGTTTTGCACCTTTTTGGCCTCTTATAATCCAAGATGCTTCTAAAAACTAGTAGCCATGTTAAACGATCTTTGGCTATTTCAAGCAGTTTCTGTTGGTGTGTGGGATCCTATGTTTCCTCCACTCACATATGGAGGATCATCTCACATGGGTTAGGTTTAGGGTTTCTTGTGTGTCATGCACTAGGGTTACTCAGCACCCTATATGTATCCCTTCATTTGAAATTTATGAGTATGCCAAGACACTCCGCTGTCTTTTCTCTATGTGCAAGATTTGATCTGTTATGCAAGTTCTTCCATTGATTGATCGATTCCTCCTTGTGATTACGTTGGAGCTATTATGTTTCCTTTAGAGTGTAACTTCATCATGGTACATAGTATTCAATACGATTCTCTTCAACTCTTTCATGGTATTAGAGATGAGATCGGGTAAACGTGCATTCGTCATTTGAGTTGTGATTACTCTTGGTTTCATTTTTTACTCCTCGTGCAAGTTTTTTGATCATTATATTCTAGAAATTTATTGCTAACGTTCTTAACAAATTGCTCTTGGAAAGTTGTTGGTTTTTTTGTGTTCTTTGTGCATGTGCAGATTTCTTTGAGTTTTCAGGGGTTTGCAACTACATTTAGCTAGCTACAGCTAAATCTAGCAGATCAGCTAAAAATAGAGATTCAGGTTAAAAAAATCAGTGATTGGTGTTTTTTGGTGCACTGCTCTCCACCAAGCTTATTCAGCTTGCCACGAGCTCTCTCCTCCACCAAGATCCTGTGAGCTTCTGCAAGCTTACCAAGCTCCTCCTCGAGCTCTCTTATCTCATGCATAAACTACATTTGGTTAAGTGGTCACCCAATGTGGAGTTTTCTCATGCCTCTACATTGACTAACAACTAATTTCCTTGCTTGGACTCAGGCTCGTTCGTAGTCTAAATGTGGTAGTTTTGTTCATGATTTCTTCTACTCATGAGATTTTTTTCATTGTCATGGTTTACCTTCTTGCACTCTCGGAACTGGTTTCACACATCTGTGGGCTTAGGTTTGATCCAACTTAGAGTCCACATTGTTTCCTTTTACATTGTCTGTGCTTTTGCGAGGACATTTTTTTGCATTAGCTCATCTTCATTTGCATTGCTTGGACTCAAATCTACCATTATACATATGCCTTCAGCTCAAGCTCATGGCCCCTGGCTCATTCTAGTCTCCTCAAGACTCCTATACTTGCATTCTAATGGCTAAGGCGAGCTCTTTGCTCCCCTGGTTTGAGTTTTTTGATGTCTTGCGTGATTCGGTTTCTACTTGGGTTCTTTGCATGTGCTTCAGCTTTGAGGTTCTCATTGTCTCATGCATGCTTGCTAACGTCCCCTGGCTCAACCTTCTATCTCTATTCAACAGCCAACTCGGGCCTCCTGTTGTTCACACCACCCGACTCGTGCACGTGGCACCTGCTCTGTAGAACTTGACAGTTTATTTGCTTACTTACCTGTGACATGGGATCCTCCCACCTCCCACTCCGAGCTCCACAACGTTCCTGGTACATCTTCCAAGCCTAACTTAGGATACACCCAACTGTATCCTCCAATGGTCTACCACACAACTTGGGATCGTCCTGAGTTGGTAAGTTCTTTTATATAACGATAAGTTATATTTGGTATGTTTTTCAAATTTTATTTCGGTGGATTTATTTCATATAACGGTAAGATTTTTTAATAGATCTTAATAGATATTAATTAGCTTGATTTAATAGATCCTAATAGATCTTAAGTTTTCAAATTTTTAGATTTATTTAAATAAAATCAAATATTAATTGGGATATAATTTGTATTAGATCTTGATTAGTTTTTCGTAATTAATTAGATTTAATTATATTAAATCTATTTATATTAGTTATGAATCTCATTTATGATTAGATAAAATATTTAAAATTGTCTTTTAATTAATGTTTTTTTATCGTTTTCTTTAAAGTCCTAATTGATTTAAAATTAGCTAAATTGGACGTTTCAAAATGGTAAATTTTTAAAGCGTTATTGTCAATTATTTTTACTAATCATGCTCTTAATTGTGCAGTTACACTCCAAACACCTATTTTCCTTCTGAGCACTTTTACGCCATTCTAATGGTCTTTCAGACTCATCTTGATTTCATTTAAAACATTGTATTTTACCCTTATTATTGTTTGTGACTAGTGAGCACATCCGCCATAGTTTGCAGCAAGGGGGCATCCTTTGCGACGTGAGACACTTTTCTCACAACCAGGATTTGATTTCACCTCCTTCCTAGTTTTTTGTAATTGTGCTTGTGTACAGTGTCACTTTGTTGTGCTCCATAAAACACTATTTCGGTCTCCTCTCTTGTACGTTATTATGCTGATTACAAGGTGAGTTACCAAGTGTTTCAAGACACACGCTCAAACCTGATTGTATTCAATGTACTAAACTATAAAGTGCCGAAAGCATGGGGCTTATTATATTTTCTTGGGTGGTTGTGTTTCTTTTTCTGCATTCCTTCTCTCTCTCTCTTCACAATGGATGCTTATACAATTCCTTTTCTTACACCGTTCAATTTTTTTGAATGGAGATCGAAAATGATTATGAAACTAAGAGGTAAAGGGTTATTCTGCATCACCATGGAAACTGAGATTGAATTAGATGATGACCCTAAAAAATATAAGTGGTCAAACTGTAGTGATGAAGCTTTAGGTCTTCTTTGCACGTTCATTTCTCCTGACTTGCTCTTCCACATTGATTCGTCTGAAAGACCTAATTCTGCATGGAAAATGTTAGATGGAATGTTTGGACAACAAGATGACATGAGAGTGCATGAGTTGGAAAATGAATTACTACGATTAAATCTTAGTGATTTTGAAAACCTATAAGCATTCTTCTCTAAGTTTTTCCACACCAGATTATTGTTAAAGGAATGTCAAGTACAAAATAAAGATTCCCAATTGATCTTGTCGATTCTTTCTAAGTTAGGTCCCGAATACTCCGTCTTCATGTCAACTTTTTATGCTACAAAAGTTGCCTTGGGCAAGGATTGAGATATGCTCTCCTTTGACTGTTTTTCATCCCAACTCATTTGAGAATAGGAAAAACTCATTCAAATGGAGTCTCTCAAGTCCAAGTCACATACATAGCAAGTACTAGTAAGGAAAAGAAGACTGATAATGAGATAGAGAAAAAGGATCAACCTAAAAAGGAAACCAAGACCAAAACTAAATTTAACGCAAACACTTCAACTTCTGAGCTTAGAGAATAGAAAGACAAGTATTTGTGTTCCTATTGCAAGAATCCTGGTCATAAAGAGCATATGTGTATGAGAAAACAAATTGATCACCTTACTCATTTACTTGAGAAAAATCAAATAGGTCTTCCTGAGTCTATCTAAAAAAATGCTCCAAAGGCCAAGTCTTCTACTACAAAAGGTTCTAAATCTGATAAGAATAAAGGAAAGGCCCTCATATCTCAAGTTTCTCCTTTATTTACGTGGATTATAGATTTCGGTGCCTCGCACCACATGGCTTCTTCACATGTTGAGTTCTCCAACATCGAACCTTGTGATACGTCCCAAATCAAGTTGGATGATAACATGAAAGTGTTGGTTTCCGATAGTGGATTGGTAGAGATAGATAGGGGAACATTTAACCGAGTGTTGAGTATTTCTGATCTCTCTACCAATCTCCTATCGGTTTACCAAATTACTCACCTTGGTGAAGGAATGCGAGTGGTATTTGGTCCTAAATCGGTGATTATTCGTGAGCTTAACAATGACACTATAGTGGCTGAGCGAAAGGTAAATCACCATTCATGGTTGTATACCTTTTCCCAATTTACTTATGATTCAATGCCCACTTCATTGCTTGATTTTAAGAGAAGCGTTAAGTCCTATTTGAATTCTACTTCTATAGCTACTAAGGTTCTTCAACTCTTTGATTCAGACTTTGACTCCTCAGATGATGATGTTGTTGAGTGTGCTCCCTCTTCATGACCCTCAGACATTTGAGTCTTCTTATTTTGACAATAGTGATGATGAGGACTATGCCCCTTTTGACTTGAGTGAATAATCTTCTGACTCTGAGCTTGATTCTCCTGGTCCCTCTTGGGCTAGGAAAACTTTGCAAAGTGTTGGAGATTTAGTTGGAGATACTTCCGATATGAGATGTACTCACTCATATTTTGTTGGACCCCACTCTTTCTTCACCTTTGCTTTTTATTCCATTATCTCCTCTATTTCTTCATGTGATGATAGTTCCACTGATACATAGACTCACTTGGTTCTACTTATGATGATTAGGTTTTTGCACCCAAGTTCTGATGTCGAGAGTACTATAGAGGACTCTTCTCCTCCTCTCACTATTCCAGAGAGTGTTGACACATCCCACATCTCATTAGATATTTACCAGGTCTTCTATACAGTACACTTGTGATTTACTACAATTTCCTCATCCATCTACAGGTATTTCAGAGGAGTTCATCATCTCTGTTGTTGGGAGTGCCCCTTCTAGGACTCTTACCACTTCCACTTTTCTGGAGACTTTCATTGATCCACCCTTATTTGTGGATCCATTTTCTGTCGTGGGGGATATTTTATTTCCTTCACATTAGTTGTACCTCCTTTCTACAGGTATTCACCCTTCATACTTTGACACATTCTACACTCGCGACATTACCTTCGGCTTCTTCACACTCACTTGCTAGACCTATGTCACACTTTCATGGACCAGACTAAGAGTTATTTGTGCTAATACCTTCAGTTTCCTTCATGGAGTGGGCCAGATTTCCAGTACATCTTCTTTGACCTTCATAAGAGTAGTCACACAATTCGGTGTGGATGGATCTTCTTCAGTCTAGAGGTAAAGGATCTCATCATTGAAATTCTTCTTTGAGACTTCTTAGAGTTGCAGAGTTCAGATTCGTCCATGGCATCTTCCGCATCCATCTCATCTCCATCTTCTTCTCTATTTTTGATATTTTCGAGAGATTTCCCTTTTGTACATGGGTACCTTTATAGGCTAGTCTATGGCCAGGACCCATCTTTAGCATTTTTATTATATTAGAGAGTATTTTTTCTCTTTTGGTGGATGTTTTTCCCACTGGGTTTTTCCTTCACTGCTTGGGACTTCTTTTTTGTGCATAGGTACCTCATCAAGCTTTATGCCAGGACCCATTTCTCTTCTTCTTATTCTTCTAGGAAGATGTTGTTTGTATATGGGCACATTATCAGGCCTTTAGTTTCTGGGCCCCATTGACACATCTTTCTTAGTTGTTTAGGAGTATTTTCTTGTTCTACCTGACTCATCATAGTTGTTACCCCAGCTTTGATGAAGGGGGGTGTTGGTGTGTGGGATCCTATGCGTCCTCCACTCACATATGAAGGGTCATCTCACATGGGTTAGGTTTAGGGTTTCTTGTGTGTCATGCAATAGGGTTACTTAGCACCCTATATGTATCCCTTCATTTGTTATTTATGAGTATTCCAAGACACTTCGCTGTATTTTCTCTATATGCAAGATTTGTTCTGTTATGCAAGTTCCTCCATTCATTGATTGATTCCTCCTTATGATTACACTGGAGCTATTATGTTTCCTTTAGAGTGCAACTTCATCATGGTGCATAGTTTTTGATATGATTCTCGCCAACTCTTTCAGTTTCCTAGGATATATATTTGTGTCTTTTAAGATAAATTTTGGCACATCGCCTTTGTTAGTTTTGTACTTTGTTTCATTTTTCCTCTAACCCTTACCTCACACCATAGAGGAGCCAACTTCTTTAAAATATGGAGGTTATCTTAGGGAGAACGTCCCACTTCCCTAAGGTATCCCATGACTCTAATGGTTCATCCGAAAAGATAATCGTTAACAGTTTTCCTAGCATGCTCAGTGGGATACCAACACCTACACATCTTAAGACTCCATCATTGAAAATATGCTGATTTCAGCAGTACTAAGTTTTGTCGTCTCTAGTTTATGAGACAAATGCAAAAAAAACAAGGAAAAGAGAAGAAGGTGTGTTTGAATACTTACATTTATCTGTAGCATGTAACATAAGAGGTAGAAATATTCAAAGGTCTTTGACTCCTCCAAACCAGACTCTCTCAACACCGCCCCCAAGTAGGCCCTTCTTACATTCAACTAGAATCCTCAAACCTATTTTAATGGCCCACCTCTAAGCTCAACCTATGAGGTAGTTTGTTTCATGGAATCAAGGGAGTCTGCTCATCCTATGCACACCCCTGACAGTGTGGAATCCTATTTCGGCTAACCCACTAAAAATGTTTCCCAAATTTAGTGGAAAAGACTTCAAAACTTTGGAGGAACACCTACAGGATGTAGTGGAAATATGTGTGGTACATTATATCAAGGAACATGATGTAGCATTGTAGTTACTAGCTACTTCCCTTAAGGGGAAGGCTTTGGATTGGTACCGATCCCTAACCCCTAATTCTATCGGCACTTGGGACCAACTGGGAAATGTGTTGGTAACAAGATTTAGTGAGAAAGGGGATAGATCCTCACTCCTACAAAAATTTATCAACATCAAGAAAGGTCCATAAGAGATTATGACCAATTGTAACACTATATTTCAAAAAACATGTCAAAGAATTCATGTTCTAGCGAGGCCGCCTGCAGGTATGGCTATTGTTTTTTACTTAAAATATCTGAATTCAGATATTTCTGTGATGATTCCATCATTAGGAGGGGACTCTTTACCACAAGCATATGATATTGTGATCCAAGATGAGAACAATCTAATAGATGCCAGTAAGCTTCCCTTGAGAGATCCTTTGCTAATGTACCCCAAAATAGCTCCCCTTCCACAAGCACCGGTCCCAATCTCTACATAAGCCCATATGTCCTTGTATGATTACCCCTCCTCTCATATGACATCACCCATTACATCATCATCATATTCTTATCCCAAAATGGAGGAAGTCAAAAATATCCTTAGAAACTTCTCTAACGAGATAATAAATATTAAAAGGAATCAAACCGCTTACACAAGAAAAAGATATCAAAATCATCAGGGTGGAAGGCCTACCAATCCCTCACAACATTAGAATACCTAGAGGCAACCGTCTATATAGTTGTGTAACCAACTAGTCCTGGTGCACACACCACTTTAGACTATCCCACCTAATAGCGGAAGAGAAATGGTACCCAGGCAAAAACATTTGGCAGAAGATCCCAACACATGGTGCTTCCCCTGTAATATTCTCCACATGCTAAGAGGATGTCCCCAAGGAAATTTGCAACAAAAGGTAGCTGAAAAAAGAGCAAGGGAGGGCTATGATGTTAACATCTCAAGATCTTACCAATCTGTAGAAGTTCAAAATGCAACCTTTGTTGTGCAGATTCAAGGGATATCCCTGGAACATGAAGCAAAGATATCACCAGAGCACTTGATTTTCTCTTGGGTAGAAGGATAAGAATTCATATTTACAAATGACGTAGAAACTTCTAATCCATTTAAATTTAATTACAACACTCACTTAAAAAAAAGGATGATCGAGACGAGCTCTCCTATCCCAAGTATGACTAGAAAGACACAAAAATATCCCCCAACCATCATGGTCTCACCACCGATGGTTGTAAAATAAGCTCTAAGAACTATCCAGAATCAGGATGCCCTCTAACACATAGTTGAAGGAATAAAACACCAGTCATCATCCAAGATATTATTGATTGAACCAATTAATGTGGTCCAACAACTCAAGAAAGTGACAGCTAACGCATCCTTGTGGGATCTTCTGGGCATTCTAGAGAAAAAGGAGTTTCTCCAAGAAGCACTTAAATCAAATGATGACCCAACCACCACCAGGAAAGAGAATGAACATGTAAAAGAGATTCGAGCCCCAACATAAGAAGTGTTGTTAAATTAGAAGGGAGAAGTAAGTAAACCAAGGCCCAACCCCTTTTTTATGACTCTTATCATAGGTAGGAAATTATTACATAACTCCATGATAGACTCTGGTGCAAACACTATAGTCATGCCCAAAGAAATTATATACGCCTTGGGAATTGAATATGAGACCTTAAAGAAAAGAGTCATGCAACTGGATGGAAAATAATTCCAAACCATAGGATCTATCAAGGGACTCCCGTTGCAAATTTATTCCTTCCCAAACATAACCATTCCACAGGATATAGTAGTAATTGACGTTTCGCTAGTCTTTAGACTGCGTCTCTCCCATGATTTCACAACTTAAATAGGAGGCTATATGTCTCTTGATTGGTCCCATCTGATTTTGTGGACTAAGTATGGGTCTAATATGAAGGTATTGTCAGAACCCCTTGCCAAAGAACATATAATAGACCAAGTGGCCTCAGGATTTGAGGCTTCCCATGCTATGATCACCAGAGAAGAGGAATCATATACAAAGGAGGGTAGTCTTCAAAGTGGTGGTAATTTAGCCAACCTTCTCCTAGAAAATCCCTTCAGGAACTTTGATTCAACTGGTTTGGGTACTTACATCATCTTCAACTAGGACTCCATGATTCTAAAGGTTATAAAAGAAGAGGATATAAGAAAAGGGAATCCCATTGGAGATTCCCAGATATGGACCCTATATTCCAATGGAGATAAAAGAAAAAATTTCCCAGGAGTTGGAATATGCTTGTTATTTGCAAGCAGAAAGAAGATACTCTAGGCATTTCACTTCCAGTTCACCTGTACCAGCAATGAAGCAAAGTATGAGGCCTTAGTACATGGCTTGGCCATGACACGGAAGGAAGAAATCAAACAGTTGAGATTATTTGATAGCTTAGAGTTGGTGGTAACACAAGGAACACTTCTGCCACAAAAAATACAAGAATGAGGTCCTATCAACATAGGGTTTGGGATCTTATCGAAGATTTTGAAGCCTTTAATATCAATGTTATTCCCTGAGACCAAAATATAGAGGTTGATAGGATGGCTCTAATCGGGTTGCAATTTAACCCGATTTAGGATTTGATAGCAAATGAAAGTACCATAAGATTGATCATCCACCCTTCTATACCTGATAACATTGATCATTGGTAGGTTTTTAATAGTGACCAACAGATTATACACTTCCTACAACAATCTAACTAGTTTGCAAACCAACTCCAACCTAAGATTGAAGAATCTTATGGATATTAGATTATTCAGTTGAAGAAGAACAAACTTCTGAAAGGGTTAATAACACTAGAAATCCTTTTTGATTCTAATGATGCTAGTTTAGATCGAAGGAAGTTTGCAATGGTAAAGGATGATTACATCAAGATATAAATGGCTCATGATAGGAAGCTGAAAGTCGGGAGATTAGTCACTCAAAGGGAAAGGGAAAGACTTGTGGCTTTATGCCATAAGTATGAAAAATTGATGGCTTGGATGTACGATGAAATACATGGTTATAACAAGGATATCATCCAACACACCATTGATCTCGAAGAAGGTACTAAGCTTGTATGCCAGAAACAGAGGCCCGTGAATCCAAAAATAGAATCCCTCATGGCCGAGTAACTAAGAAAACTCCTAGAGGCCAAAATAATCTTCTCTATCAAGCACACAATATGGGTCACTAACCTAGTTTTGGTAAGGAAGAAAAATTGTGAAATTCTGCTCTCTGTAGATTTCAGAGACCTAAATAGAGGTTTCCCTAAAAGATCACTACCCTTTACCCTCCATAGAGCACATATTATAAATGGTTGCAGGCTCATAAAGGTTCTCTATATTGGATGGTTTTTCAAGTTATAAACAGATATGGGTCGCGGAAGGGGACCAACATAAGACCACTTTTACAAAAAAATGGGGAACCCTCGCGTATGCAAAATTGCCATTTAGACTCACAAACCCTGGAGCTACCTTTCAAAGAGCCATGGACTTTACGTTTGGAGCACTGATCAGTAAGGTAATTCTTATATACCTAGATGATCTCACAATGTTTATAAAAACAATGGAGGATCATTTTGAAGCCTTGGAAGTTGTATTCGAGAAATTCCGAGAATTCAGGATCTCTCTAAACCCAAGGAAATGTGTTTTCGGAGTACCCCACGGAAAACTCCTAAGACACATTGTTTCAAAGGAAGGAATTTCTATTGATCTAGAAAGGTTTGAAGCCATTCTGGGACTGCCCTTACTAATAAATAATAAACTGGTCCAATCTTTCTTAAGAAAGATCAATTTTGTCAGCAAGTTAATTTCAAACTTTTTAAAAATGATCTGCCCAATCAAGCTAATGCTTAAGAAGGACCTTAACTTCAAATGTACAACTAAAGTTCATCAGGCCTTTAAGGTAATTAAAGGGGCTATCACATCCTCCCCAGTACTACGTAATCCCGACTTCTAAAAGGATTTCATCATGTATGTATATGATTCTAAACATAGTGTAAAATTTGTGTTGACACGAAAGGGAGAGTCTCAAGGAGAAAAAAATCCGACCGCCTTCTTCTAAAAAAATCTCCATGACTATGAAATGAGGTATAACTTTGTAGAAAGACAAGATTATGCTATAGTTAAGGGTCTGAAGAAATCCAGGCACATTATCACTCATAGTAGAATCCAGGTTATGGTGGCACACTCTAGCATCAAAGAATTTATAACCGAGGGTGAGGTAACAGATAAAAGATCTAACTAGATCACTAAGATCTTCAAATATGACATTGAGGTAAAACATATAAATATAGTACGAGGAAGGGGCCTATGTCAATATCTAACACAAGATCCCATGCCCCTAACTAACGATATTCCCAAATATATACTCTATATCCAAGAAAGTGACTCAGGTAGTTCGGTATTGGATAGGATTTGATTTATGCAGACAGGAAAATACCCAAGCCATCTTCCCCTAAAAAAGAGGAGGTACTATAGGAAACAAGAATCCAATTTCACCATGATTGGTGATTTCCTTTTCAAAAGGAACTTTAATGGAATCCTGCTAAGGTTCCTGGAGAAAGAAGAAGTAGAAAGGGTATTACATGAGTTGCACCATGGGAGCTCGGGAGGCTATCCAAACCACAACTATTAAAAATCCGGCAAGCAGGGTACTTTTGGCCAAGCCCGTTCCTTGACTTTCAAGAAGAAACAAACAGATGCAAGGTTTGTCAAGTCTATACAGGTTTTTCGGAGGAATGCAACATTATCTCTTAACCCCATCCTAATTGAGGAACCATTTTCACATTAGCGTCTAGAATTCATTGGTATGGTCAACCCAATTTCGAGCACTAGGCACAAATGGATCCTCATTGCAACAAATTACTTCACTCGATGGGAGGAGGTAGTTCCACTGAAAGAGGCCACTTATAACGTGATCCTGGGAATCCTACAAGATATCACTACCCAATTTGGACCCTCCCGCACTTTTATATTAGATAAGGCTAAGGAATTTTTGGGGGCCAAAGTATCTGACTTCTTTGTAAAGCATGGGATCTATCTGAAAACATCCTTTAATTATTACCCACAAGGAAATGGTCTGGTAGAGTCCACTAGAAAAAACCTGATCAGGCTCATAAAAAGAATGGGAAATGAGCTTAAGAGGATATGTCATGAACATATCAAAATAGCTTTACGGGCTGATCGAATCACACCTAAATAGATCCTAAAATCCTCACCATATGAGATAGTCTATGGGAAAAGCACTGTGATGCCAATTTCCCTAGAAATCCCTACGTTACAACTGTTAAAACAAATTGAGATAAAGGAAAATGGGGTGATGCAAGTGAGACTCACTGAGCTAGTAGAGCTCCAAGAGAAGCGAGAGGCTACTCATGAAGCCATGATCATCTGCCAAAAGGTTGTGAAAACTTGGTTTGATTAAAAGATGTCGGAACCAGAATTCCAAGTTGGTACTAGGGTTTTGAAATGGGATGCAAGGGCTGCCAAGCCTGGAAATCATGGAAAGTTTGACCCCTTATGGACATGAAGCTTCAAAATTAGCCCATGCAAGCAACACAATGCTTTCAAACTTGAAACCATAGAAGGAAAACCCTTGATGATTCCAGTAAACGGGACTCACTTATAACCTTTCCTTTGAGTTTCTTCATTTTAAATATTATATCATATGTATAGTTTTACTTTTTCTCGTTCTTTTGCTCCATTTGGTTTTTGTCCCTTTAATAATTGTCTCACACACGTGTCCCTTACAGACCACCCTTTCCTCTTTTGAAGTTTTGGAGGGAGTGCATATTCCTAATTTTCACAAAATTAATGATCTAACATCCTCCTAAGATATTTGGGGAAAAAATATTGAGAATTGATATAGAATCTCTCAGAAAACATAAAGTTCGATGCTTAGGGTCATTAACTAAAAAGGGTTGTTATGTGATGTGACTCTATTTACATGCAAGCCATTACTATACAAGCTAATGTGGTTATTTAAGATCGCTGGGAGCATCCAATACATTCATTTCAAATGTTAGAGTTTTCCAACTAGTCTCTGAGTTTCGAGTAAAAAGAATCAGAGCCTTCTCCTAGTCTTGAAAAATTCCATGGCGACTCCTAGCTCTACACCACAAGAAAATTCTTATGCAAGGAAACCCACGCCTCCATGCCCTCTTCAACCAAGGTTGAGATTCCTTGATGGGGGGTCTCAGTCTAGTGACCCTTCCATGGTTTTTGACTTTTTCGATGATGTCTTTGACACTGTTCTCAACAAGAAGCCCAAAGCTCTAAGAGAGGTAGCCTACACCAGGTTTCTTAACCTAGGAAATTCTAAATCTTTTGGCTCAAGAATCTGGAGCATGAAACTCACTGAATATATGGTGCCTCTCGTGCACCCATACCTAGAGCTCATACAAATATGCACAAATTGTTTCAACTCTGACATTAATATCATCCAGGGAAGGAACATAAAGGTGGTAATCACACCTCAAGCTATCATGGACATGATGGCTCTAGTCTATGACCTAATGGATAGCTTCTATGATATGGCTAAGCTCCAAAGTGTTTGGGCTTAATGCCAGAATAAATATTCATTTATAAATAGGGATTTAAGGTAGATAGATTTAGGAGGTTTGGGAATTGTAGGATTCCCCATTCCCCTGAAGTTAGTTATGGTGGATTCTTAAGATTCCTGCTCTATGCTAACATTCATTTTTGGCCAAGATTCGAACAGGAACATCCAAGATTCGTAGATGACCCTATTCAGAATGAGGTTAGTAAAGACAAAAAAGGTGTACCGCTTTGACTTCGCCAAAGTCATTTCAGAGTCTATTTGTGAGCAGCTAGCCATATTTCCAGTAAACTCAACCTTCACGTATTCCTCATATTTGTTCCACCTTATTTTGTATCAGAATGCCAAGTACCTCATCTAGTACATGACCCTAACGCTATGGGATGCAAAGGTTGACCCCCAAAAGATCATTCTAGTGTTCATTTGGACTCATGTACTATCTCGCTCATCGGACGTATATGAATTTTTAACTCTTTTGTGGAGCCCCGTTTGCTCAAATTTGACATGGAAGGGGTTAACAACATAATGAATAGATCTATCTAGTCCATTCTTGTAGATACCCTACACCCTCGTGATTATTTTTTTGGGGTAGGGCATTCGATGTTTTGACTGCATGGTTTTTTGGGATGAATCCTTTATTCTCCCAAGGGTCCTCACAAAACAGGTGGTGGGTCTTGAGATAGCTAGGTAGCTGGTACTCCTGTATATTAAATTTGGCTCTGGTAAAAAAAAGAAGGAACTTTTCGACCTCCCCTTGAGCAAGGGAGGAATTACTGTGATTATAAGAAAGGTAGAGCATATACTCACACAAAATTTGGCTTCTTATGGCTTCACCCTAATTCAAGACTCGTGGAGGTATGACTCAGATGGGATGATGGCCCCGAATCTAGTTTGAAACAAGGTTCCAGACTCCTGCAAGCATGAGTCTAGGGATTTTTTTTAATGAAAGGTGATCCCCTCGGGTAGAGTAACCAGACATATTCATTGAGCTGAGTGATATTCCAATTCTAGACTGAGATTCATTCCACCCTGTTAAGCACAAGTATGATCCCACCATCACAATGACAAAATGTCTCAGAGCAGTCCCACGTAGGAAAGACTAGAGTGCAAAAAAATTGAAGACTATTAGAAGTATAGGCAGGATATCGAAAAAACCACCCTCAATTTTGAGGGTGTATCTAGTGATGAGAAATGGGAGGAGTTTTAGGATGCGGACCATGGATCCAACATGGAGAGTGAGGACACAGTGAAAATAACCTCAGAGCGGCCTGAGAGATCAACCGTAGATTCCTCCGGGCCCTCCCAATAGGAATTTCTAGTACTGCCCCCACCTTCCATTTTTTAGCAAGTTCCTTCAGTTCAGGCACCCATGTTGCAACTCACATCAGTTTCCCAAGGTAGGGAACCTTTGGAGGAATCGATGGTGATCCCTCCGCACAAAAATTTAAAGTCATTAGTGACCCCTGCATCTCCTCTCCCTCTACCTCATCCTGGGGCTCCCTTTCAATCCCCTCCTCCACCACCATTTTCCCCTATAAAGGGTATCCCGTTATCGGTAACCCCATCTTAGAGTCTTTCTTCTCCCAGAGCCCCTCTTTTGCCTCAACCCCCCTCCACCATCCCAAATTTCTCCCCCACATGATGACAGACCCTTCTTCGGCTCCGGTAACTTCACTACCTCAACTACAAGTTACAATCCCATATGGTCTGCCACATGGGTTCCCATTCATGGGTGGGGTTGTCCCTTCTCCCTTAGAGTTTTTGAGTCAAGCTGAAACTGCCAAGGTAGCCCGAGATAGTAGAAGGGTGAAGTAGAAGAAGAAAGAAATGTCAGAAGGAGCAACACAGAAAATGCGGTCATTATATAACCATCAACAGATCTCCTTGACCATCACGTGGCTAGTCCCCTAAGTATCAAAACCTACAGAACAGATGCAGTCCAATGACTAATATATCAATGTTGTTGTGGTCAACCTCTCAGAGTTATGGCCTTAGGATAGAGTCAAGTTAATGAATGAAACTACGACCGTAGTCATGACAGATTACCTTAAGCTCAACAACTCACTGAAAAAGGAATAATCTAGCCTCTGCAAGGCAGACGCCACTGTGGTGAACCAACAAGCTGAGACTAAGGGAAAAGGCAAGGAGATTGAAAATTTTTGCAAGGAATTGAAGGAATCTCCCTCACGAGAAGTCCTTGTGGATTCATAGGAGGAAGATAAAACTCTAGAGGCTAAACTTGCCATGTCTGAGGCCTTGGCCAATTCTTTCTCACAGGATAAAGGATCCCTCCAACATGAGGTTGATTCAAGAAAGGCAGAGGTGGCTATGATCCATGAAAAGTTATGAGCCATCGAGGTAGAAAAGGGAAGCTTCTAGACAAGGTTGAAATCATATGAGAACGCGGTCAAGGACTTGGCACGTAAATTGGGTGAACAACCCCAGAAAGGGGGAATTGTAACATTAGTGTAGGAACTATATGCCTCTTGCTATTACTGAATTGACACCATGGAAATGAATCCATCCAAAAATTCCAACATTTTATTTACATGTTGAAAGTGTTTTTCCCATGTCTTACTGTAAATCAATATGTCATCAAAGAAAAATAATACAAATTTCCTTTAAAATGGCCTAAAAACAATGTTCATCAAGCTTTGAAAGGTTGAGGGTGCATTTGTAAGACCAAAAGGCATTACCAAAAACTCATAATGGCCCTCATGAGTCCTGAAAGCCATTTTATGAACATCTTCCTCTTTTATTCTAATTTGATGGTACCCTGAATGAAGATCTAATTTTTTGAAATAAATAGCACCATGTAATTCATTAATTAAATCATTAATTACTGGAATATGAAACTTATGTTTGATGGGGTACTTGTTGAGTTCTCAGTAATCTAGACACATCCTCCATGTTTCATCATTCTTATGTACCATGACCACTAGTGAAGAATATGCACTCTGACTATGCCTGACGATACTTGCCTTCAACATTTCGTGAACCATTTTCTTGATCTCACTTTTCTGGGAATATGGGTATCTATATGGTCTGATGTTAGGTGTTTAGCTCCTTGGAATCAAATGAATGGCATGATCATGATCCCTAACTAGTGGTATTCCCTTTGGATTTGCATCAAAAATAGATGAGTGAGCATCAATAATCTTCTGAAGATCGGGTGGCATTGAAGACTCTGTATTTTGTACTTCTATGGAAAATAAATTTTCTATAAATCCATCTACTCCTTTTTTGAGAACCTTCTGCATCTAATGAGAGCTAATAATCTGAGGAGGCTTAGCTACCATCCCATTCAATTTTATTTTCCTTCCATTTGAATGAAATGTCATGAACAATTCTTGGAAATTCATCTCTATATTACTGAAGGTTGTGAGCCATTGGACACCCAAAACAATATCTTCCCCTCCCATAGAAATAGAAAACATAGGCGAGTCTAATAGGTAGTCTCCAATGGAAAGCTTGATACTATGGCACTTTCCTATGCACTTGACTATCCCACCATCCACAATCATAACTTGCATTTCTAGATTTAGGTAAATAAAAAAATTAAGGCGGGAAACTAACTTACTATTTATGAAGTTACGAGTACTCCCTGATTCAATCAACACCGTCACCTTATGTTTTTTGAGATAGCTAATAACCTTGAGTGTTTGAGGATTACTAATACCTGACAATGCATGATGATAAATTATAGGTTGGTGATCCTCTACTTCATCTTCTACTAGTTCCTCTACCTCTCCTATAATTTCAGCTTCCTCATCATCCTCATTACCTCTGTCAATATAGAACAACTTCTTCTCAACATATTTTTGTCCCGATCCATATTTACTATCATAGTTAAAACATAATCATTTTGCTATCTTTTCTTCCATTTTTTGAGGAGTCAGTCTAATTGGCCTAGCAAATGAAGGGGAAGAGATACTACGGTCTCTGGTGTTAATGAAAGGAGGCCTCCTACTACACTAAACTTTTTCCTCTACTCGACGTGCCATGATAATAGAATAAGAAAGCTTGAGTGGATTAAACATACATACCTCATGCTTGATGTGGTCCTTAAGACCCCCAAGAAACATGTCATTCAGATTCTCTTCTCGAATATTCTCCACCCTTAAAGACAGGTTCTTGGATTGATGCACATAATCTTTGACTGATCTTGTTTTCCGTAACTTTGCTAATTGACTAAAGTATTTCTCTGAAACACTGGAACTATAGTGCAATTGCAACTCCTCGATAAAAATTGTCCATGTTACACTAAGAACATTTTTCTGCCTCTGAGCACATAACCATCGATACCAAACAAATTAGTCCGGTTCAAGATATAGGGATGCCAATGTCACCTTTTACCCTGATGGTGTTTGATGTAACTCAAAGAAGTTCTCCATTTGATTTATCCAATTTAGGGGATCCTTACCATCAAATTTGTGCATATCCACATTCGACATCATGTTCCATGGTTGCGAATAAGTTGGATTCTGATTGGGCTGGAAAAGTGATCCAACATGGTTATTTTGTCCATGATTTTGACTGAAGATCCTCCTTGGTTGATATGGGCCAAATTTGGGCCATATTTTTTACCCTTTACATGTTACATGATATCATCCAATCGATGATTGATTTGGTCTATATCTCCTTTAGAGGCCATCTCAGATTGTAATTTTCACAGTTCATACTCAAGTTGGCTCACCTTATGATCAACTGAGGTAAACCCTAGTGTCGAGGAATCTGTATTTACCCCTTCTGACTCCATCTCTTCAATCCCTACCCCATCTTTATCTAGGGTTTTACTCAGAGCAACCAGATTCTTTTTTTCTCTTGTGGAAGGCCCCACCATGATGTCAAACCTTAGGGTTTAGGGCTTCAATAAAAATTTGGCTGAACAGGAAAAACACAGAGAAGATACTAATACTATTTTTTTGAGAGAATTGTGAAACTATAAAGAACTTGAAAATATTCCACAATTTTCATCCTAGGGAGGGATTTTATGAAAAACCCTAAATTTGTAATAAATTTTGCAAAATAAATCAAAAAGTTCTAAAATTTTTAGGGAACCTTACTTGAAATGTTTCACAAATTTGGTAAAAATATCTTCCACCAATTCTTTCTAGTTCACAATATATGGTGGAAACAAAAAATTAGGGTTTTAACCCTAATTTTGGCCCAGATCACAGCTCTGATACCATTTGTAACGAAATTACTTGTATAATTCAGATTATGAGAAACAATAGAACAAAAAATAACACATTATTTTAGGATAATTATCTCAATATGCAATTATAATAGCTTCGCCACTTTGAGGGGGCAACCTCCAAACCATATAATAAGACTCAAATGCTCAAATGATAATCAAATACTACCTACAATCCCCTATATATACTATTCATATGCTATGGCCATCACCAAGGCTGACCTATTAAGCATGAGAAAGTATAAATGATATGGTAAGCCACAATTCGGCTACTCATATCCTAATACAAGCAATAGATTAAGGGCATAGCAATTTATATCTGATGCACAGGGTTTATGCTCAAATGTGGAGACCACAAACTCCACCATATATAGCACTATATCCACCGAGGTCCCTAAATCATTACTATTGATTTAGAAACTTTACAATTCTTCTAACTCCTCCCGATAAGGGGCAAGAATCACAGACAAGTGGATCTTTGCTATGAAGATCAATGAGATATTGAGCTATAATAAAGCATCCATCAAATGCCATAATATCTTGACCTAACTCCAATCGGGAATTAAAGAGTGGAAGAAAAGCATCAACAAATTGGTCTAGTTAGGCTTTCCCTCCCCCTTCCCCAATGACTCTATAGTCCTATCAGAGGACCAAATTTAACAACTCTTGATCACAAAACGACAAGACAAGACTATATTTCAGTTTTTAAAATAGATCTCCAGTGTCACCAAGGTGGAAGCCATCTTGAACCCAATAGTGTAGTTGGAGTTCTGTTCACACACGGTAGTGTAGAGTCTCCAAAAATTTTCTCACAAGGAGATAATCAAGTTGGATTGAGCTTTCTAGGCCTTGCAACAAAGAACCTACCCTACAAAGGTGGAATAACTCAGATATCAAACTACTTTACAACAAATTTAAGTGGCATTTCATAAGCCACATTTTTAATTTTGAGGCCGAGAGGATTGTCATATCCTTCCATGACTGACACGGAGTCCATTGGTGAGTCGCCATAATTGTAGAGTTCTTTTTCTATAAGACTCTTTTATTAGCCACTATCTTTTTTCACCCCGACCCTAGTTCTTTTTGTTCGATTGAGACTAAATTCAAATAAGTATGAAGATCAATGTAGAACATGTCCACGTTCCCCTTTGGTGCACTCAGCGCATGAAGTGGAGGAGTGTTCTCAAACTTGCGCTGCATTGCCCATGTGTCTCAGGCTCGATAAAGTTTCCCACACGGGTTGAAAATTTAAGAGTATAGTAGAAACACACAGGATATCCACATGTCACCTAAGTGTAATTTAAAATAAAGAGAAAGAAGGAACACCCTATAAAAATCACACACTCTCCACACATCACTTAGGTTAAATTTTGAAGACAAAGCCCAAAGAAATGCCCTCAAACAAGTGTACGAAATCCACATGGTACAGATGGAATCATCACCAACTGAAGGAGTGCAAGTTAGACTAATTAAAGGAAATCATAAATATCACAGACATGTAGTTGAGATCTTGCCCAAAAATGAAAGATCTTGTAATAAAATTGAATGTTTTTGATGGAAGATTTGATTCCGGACATTGAAGTGAGAGCCAAAGGAATACATAAAGGAATGTTTTGATCTAGAACCAAAACAGGAAAAATAGAAAAGAAAAATAGACTAGAGCTGTGGAAAGGGATTCTAGGCTTAATTATTGTATTTTCTATCTTTAGCAAGATTTTGTTGTAGAAGAAAGTTGTAATCTGTGCCATATCGGCCTTATGTGTTATTTTCTCTATGAATAAAGAGTTATTGTTCTGTGCATTTTAGCTTTCAATGTTCTGTGTCTTTCATCCTTTACTAATGGTAGCTTTTAGATAATTTTGAAGATCTATCATGCTATATGCCCTTGGGTTATCTATATGCATCCATCATCTACATATGATTATGTTTTGCACCTTTTCGGCCTCTGATAATCCAAGATGCTTCTAAAAAATAGTACACCATGCTAAATGATCTTCAGCTATTTCAAGCAGTTTCCCAGGATCTATCTCTGTGTCTTTTAAGGTCAGTTTTAGGCATCACCTTTGTTAGTTTTGTTCTTTGTTTCATTTTTCCTCTAACCCTTCCCTCACACCATTAAGAAGAGCCAACTTCTTTAAAATTTGGAGGTTATCTTAGAGAGCACGTCCCACTTCCCTAAGGTATCCCATGACTCCGACAGTTCATCCAAAAATATATTCATCAACAATATTATAATAGGTGTGTCAAGGCCATTTGGACTCTCTATGTTTGTAATAAGTGGATTTTGGAGGTTTCCCTCCAAAGCCACATTTCAAATATTCAAACTAGTTATGTAATGTATCTTAGACATATGTGTTAGTATGTTAGTTATCTATTTGTTACTATAGGTTCACTAATATGTAATAAATGGGTCATAAAGCATGCATTCATTTGAAAATGACTTTGAAGATCCTATTTAGATCATAAACCCCACCTAGTTAGTCTAAATCCTACTTGAGTTAGGTGGGTGTGAGCCATAACTAACCTCTTTCTCACTATTATTATGATGTATTCGAATGAAGAGAGAAGAGGTATTTACATAGATTTTTAGAATAGGAAGGAATTTTTTAGCAGATCCAAGAGGCTCAAGAAGTCTTGTACTTCCATTTATTTGATAAATGAAGAGAGTTTTCTTAAGCATGAAACTTTGTAACCATGAATGATTATGCATTAATGGATGCTTCTTAGTTAGGTTTGGCTTGATGAATGATGTTTTCAAGTATGAAGAAGGGTTTTAAAAAATTATAATAATATGATAATGAATGGAAGCATGTGAAAACCATTGGAGACCATGAAAAAGTCATACTGGCAGAGGTAAGCAAATTGTTTTTAGAACTTCCATGTTGTGTTGGAAAGGATAAAACATGCATCAATGAAATTTTAATCAATAGAAAAAGTTCAAAATTTGTGTGAACGTATTTTAAGGAATGAAGAAAGGTTTCATAAAGTTTTATAGAAAAAAGAGGAGTTTTGATAGGTCAAACATTGAAAACACAGTCAGAAACCTTTGTTTTGTGTAAGAAAGTAATCACAAAATCCTGTGAATCAGGTTGATGAAGGCATAAGCACTCAAAACACCCTGAATATGAAATTTTCTACTCATAAAAACATAAATTTTGTGATTATAATAAGGTATTAAGACATAGATTTTATTGAGTTATGAATTTATTTAGCCTGCTACCCTGTGATTGTCCCTATTTTAGACAAATTTCTAAAAACATCATATTTTGTGTTTTGTGAAGTGGGTTCTTGTAAAAATTGGATTGTAAGGTCTTTATACCCCTTATAACATTTTATATAGTTTAATCACTAAATTCACACATGGGAAAAATATATGATCAAGTTTTAGTTTTGATTTCTTGAGAGACCTAATTTGAGCAAGCTTAGAAAAGTGAAAGATTATGTTGGGTGAAGAGAATAAGGAGTTGAAGGATAAAAATTGGCACAAAGCACAAGCTCCATAAATAGTACTAGGATATCTAATTATATTTTCCAGGTTTTTTATGGTTTTCTCTAGACATGAAGGTCAGAGAGCTAAGAAGGGCTAAAAAAGAGACCTAGTCAAAATGGTATTTTGAGGATAAAAGTGAAATGGTGAAAAGTTAGTCCTTGAAATATGGTGTGCACCTACATGAGCTTCAAGGGTATCCAAAATAGTTTACCAGTTAGTGTCGAAAGTGGAAATATTTTGAATTTTGTCAAAAAAAGCTGAGTTTTGAGGGCTATAAGGCTAGTTGGAGGTCTAAATGGAAAAGTAAGGAAAATGATGAAGTGAAACTTGTTTCTTGGTTTGAACATGTTTATAAGGTGGTCTTAAGCATGCAAAAAGTTATTTTATCCTTTGATATAGTGATTTAGTCCATTTTTTTACTTTTGAGCAAGAAATAGCCTTTTTGAGAAAGGTTTTAGTTTATTGATTTTGGCGATTGTTCATGTGAAATTATGGTTTCTAATTGATTGTTTGGTATTGTAAAGGTGTGTATACAAGGATTTGCATCAAATAGTAATCCATCCCTCATTTTTTATCTAGATAAAAATTTGTCATCAAAATGTGTATCAAACATTATATTATACCAAATCATTAGAGGATTGCCATGTAACCTATGGTTGAGTGATAAAAAAGTGTTATGTAAGTTGATAAATACAATTTTTTTTATAAATAATTTATATCATACTTGAGTGTTAATAGAATCATTTATATCTTTCTAAATATCAGCCTCAACAAAAATATGTTTATTTGGACACATGAAAGAAACTTTGGATACTCATGAAAAATGACATGACAAATATAGATGAAAATATCATTTAAAAAGGCACATAAGGGGATAGGGAGACTATGTAACTATATGTGCCATAAAATATAGGGTGGCCTTCCATATATACTCCACTCCTCATGGGTTAGGATAAGCTAGCCACCGCTTGGATTCAATGTGGAAATAAGGGTTGTGAATGATGGAGGAGGTGATGGAGGATACATGTATCTTGTGGTCGAAGCTAGGTGGATAGATGATTCTCTACTAATGGGATTGAAATATTGCAACTTGTTCTTGAAAGGAAGAAAAGAATCTATCTACCTATTAAATATGGATGTTACAATCAAGGATGATTGTAGTGTGTAACTCTCGGTCTATGACATAGTCATTAAATGGTGGGATGGCTGGTCGAGCTACACATATGAAGGAGTTTTTTGATGAAGGTTAGAATTGGTTTATCAATGTCATGCGGAGAGTGGGGATAAAGGAGACAAGTATAGACCAAATAATGAGCGAGAACTAAAATCTATAAGGGAAACAATTATCTCTTAAGAAGATAGATGGTGTGGTTATCTTGCGAAAGTGACATGAATGAATCATCAAGGATGATTAGTTGTGTGATAATGAGTACATGTATGGGTGTGGATTGAAATACATCATGCCTCATATTATATAGGATATCATCTTGAATACTATCATGTTACTAAGGAGTAGGAGTAGTTGGGAAATTTCCAAATCTATTAGGAATAACTTGGCTATCTAAATTCATTCATGGATGTAAAAGGACTATCTATTGTCTAGCTGAGCATAACGTGGATGTAACCTAAAATTTTGTTGTGTGGATTTGATGGTTAGAACAATAGCTATAAGAATGTAATGGGATATGTACATGCTCATGTGTTGTGAACATAACTACAATTATATGAGTGTTCTACGAAAAATGTCTTAAGAAGTGTCAACTTTTGGTCCTTTGGATCAACACATTTTTTTACTAGTTTGATTATATCGGGAGTGCTAAAAAAATTGGAGTGTAGTTTGGAAATGTTTTGTGTTGTGTGGGAATATGTTGTGACTTTTTTTGAAGTGAAAATTGTTGTGTTTGAATGAAGGTTTTGGAATCTTCATATTCAGGGGATTGTTTCAATTGTATGTGTTTGGAATTGAACGAAATAAAATAAAACTAAAATTAAAGATTGTTGGAAATGAAATATTTATTACTAATTAACTCTATGCTAAGAAATTCATGTAATGATAATGAATAACCAAATTACTTTCCAAGGATCTAAAAATGACATTCAAATGGAATGCCCACTTATTCCTTGTTTCTTTTAAATGGTTTTATATTCTATGGAACAAAAAATAAATGATCTATAACTATGAGTGAGATTTTTCCTCATGATCTAAATCACTCACTAAGAGAAATAAATTGAACCTAAAATTACCTAATTGAAATTTTTAGTTTTAGATCTAATCTATATGCAATAAAAATGTGCAATTTCTATTTTAAAATTATCTTTTAATAACAATATGGAGAGATGAGAAAAATCCAAATCCTAAATGAAAATGGGATGTTTCATTATTAAACACAAAAATTTGAAACCTAATCTCTAATTGTGAAAATATCTAGTAAATGATATGGTTTACACTAATAGTAATTTTTCAACTCAAATATGAGACTAAATTTCCTTTTGGTGTTTTCTTGGGATATAATGTGATGGATGCAACTATAAAATATTCAAAACCTAGATAAAATTAGATGGAAAAATAAGACATAAATATGAGGCTAGATCCTAGATGTGGGAATAACTTAGATACAAAGGATTTAAATCTAAAAAATTATAGCAATTAAAATGTAAACAATTATCTAATCTAAATATTTTTTCCTTTAGTTTTCAATAACCTTTCAGAATGTAACTACAACAGATGAGTTCAATGAAATTAAATCTAAACTATGATAAAGATAAGAACAATATGTGAGATATAACCTTTGTCCAATGATGGAAAAGGTTGAGCTGGAATGAATTTTCTTGTACCCTCGTAAAACTATGTCATTGTGTGATCAATTAACTAGTATCTCAACATGAATAAATATAAAATAGATTAAAATGGATTGGATGGAAATAAAATACAAGATATAAGTGAATATATGGCTAGTCCAAAGAATTCAAAAGGAGAGTCTAGAATTATCTCTATCCTCCTTGTGGTAATAGTGAAAAGATTGGAAAAGGTCACTTTAAATGATTTATATAGGAATAAATATTCATGGGCTTTATAAATCTCTCTCTCCCTATCTATTCAGTTATTGTAAAAGCATAAGCTTGAAATTAAAATTCTCTAGAAATAAAAATAGATGTGGGTAGAACTGATCACATAAGTTGTCTTAAAAGAGAAACTTTCAATAATTCCCTATCTCAAATATAGATCAAATTTGATTAAGGGTTGATATTAGATCATAAAGGGGGAATTTTAATGAAGTGGGAGAAAAGATAAGTGAAATATGGTAAAAAAGTCAGAACTCTAATCTGATTAAAAACTAGAGCCAAAAATCATGCACAAAAATCAAGAGGGGAAAGACATGCAAAATGTGATGAAATTGCAACTATTAGCATGAGGTAGTTGCACAATTATTGTGGTGGGGAATGGAACCACTAGTAGGGGAAAATCCATCACATCATGTAATGATACCTTGTGGTGGTTTCATCTCAAATGTACAAGGGGGTAAAATTGGGGGAAAGGTAGAACTATTTCTTCTAGGAAGACGAGGTAGGCTAAAAGGATAGAAGTTTATGCAAAATAAGAAAAATGGGAAAGAGTAGGTGTATGTGATTGTTTTAAGAAATTTCAAACAATTTTTCATGTTTTGGAGGTCATCATTATCATTTTTTGGGTATTTAAAAAATATTACACTATTTAAAAATGAGTGCATACATATTTCCCCCTTAGGGAAGCGCCCTACCATGAATTGGCTACCAGATCAAATTCAAACAAGATGCCCATCCACCTAAAATAAAACAAACAAGAATAAAGTGAAACATATAGAATATGAATGAAATGAATGCATAATTGAAAATCAAATGAGACAAATTACTGTTGTTGAAGAGTGAAGAATATTACATGTTTCTAGTGTAGATGCCACCTGTAAGACAAATAAAGAGATGCATTCTATACAAAGTAATGTGTTAGTGGGAAACTATAAATGAATGTTTGGAGGTACCTAGTATCTGTGGAGATGTAAAAATTAGGAAATCCACCTAAAATGTGGAAAATATTCCATACATGCTCGTAAGTGCCTGTTTTCATGCTAAATGTCTATTATGAAAATTATTATTTTTTCCATGACAACTAAGCCCATACTTAAAAATCCCCGAACTGGGTAATGTAAACCTTCCCTCTGACCAATCTATAACTATTTAAACCCAATCATAGCCAAGAGTGATGTTTTAACTATATTTTAAAAGTGTGTTTCATATGCAGGTAATTTTGTGGGAAACAATTTATGAGTTCACTAGATTCATTTTGAAGGGGTTACTCCCAGAGGCCTAAAAAGTCCTATTTTAATGAATCTTGCACCTAATAAATATAGAGATGAATAAATAAGGGATGATACATCTGAGTAGAGTGTGACTGAGATATGATATCATTGGAGGTATTTTAGGGAACTTTTGCAAGAAGAAACTTATTTAGGAACAAGATGTGCAACAGTGGGCTACTTATAACACAATGTAGGGAAATGAAAGGAATGAAAAAGATAGTGAGCTCGTTCCATATGGTCAAGGAGCCTTGAGTAATTTTTTTAAGTGAACAAAATTCATTGGAAATATAAATATGTCTAATTCATATTACTAAAATTTTTAGGAGATTTTTTCATAAGGATTTAGAGATATCGCCTTGACAGTGCAAGTGAAGATATCTGATCCTGGTAGGGATTCAAATGATAATTTTGGGAGTTACAAAGAGAGTTGGTACCTAATTTAAAAATCAAAGTGAATTTAATTAAACCCTCTATATGGAACATGTGATAAGTTAGATAAAAAGTCAATTTTCTCTCGAGTGGCAGTTTGACCTTCTGGCGCACAAGTTCGACTAGAATTAAAAAGTGGGGTAAATTTTTGAATTTCATGAATAATTAGCTCCTAAATTTTGTCCCATTGGTCTCATAAGGTATTTTATATTCAAAATAATAATATTTTTTTCAATGAAACTATTGAGTTGTGGAGCTCAATTACTTCACGTTAGCATGCAATAATAAACTTGCAGGAAAATATAGTAACCGACATCGTTTAAGGAGGGACTGACATCGGTCACCTATGACCGTCATCAGTCAGGAAAGGAGGAATCAACATCAGTTAGGGATAACTGGTGTTAGTTACCTATGTGTGGGTGTTTTAATTAACTCTCGGGAATTAGATCTATTTTCAGTATTAAAGCAGATATATTGATTTTAATTGCATGGATAAGTGCCCTAAGTTTGTATATGCCTATATAAGCATGAAAGCTATGGTTTAGAAATAGAGAATTGAATAAGTTAATGATTATTGTGAGAATAATTGTGAGAGAGATAATTCTTGGAGAAGAAGCAAAAGCTTGAGTGAAAGAAAGTACTGTACATCTAAGAGGTGTGGAAGATTTTATATCTTCAATTATATATCTTGTCAAAGCTTTGGATAATAGATTGACTTGTTGCTTGGTGGATTTATCCCTCACCAGGTGAACGACATTAAATCTGGTGTTGATTTATATCTCATGTTTTGTATATTTCTTTAGGTAGAATATCCACTTTTATTGCATGTATGCTTAGATTTGATATATAATTTGTACAACTTTGTGCTAACCCCAACATAAACTCTTCAGAAAGCTCTGGGGGCAAAGAATCACTCTTTGGGGTCTATTTTTGGTAGTTGTTGGTGAAGGCATACTTACTATGATTTCCTAGGTCACACTTTTCAATGATGTAGGCACTTTTGAACCTTTACACATCGTGAAAATTTGCATGGGGTGCAAAAAAGTGTGAACCCAATAGAGGAGGAAGTCAAGTTTGAAGTTTCGTCACTTAAGTATCATATTTGGTGGTTAGGTGGAGTTTAACAAATCACACGCAATAAAATTTTCATGTTTTCACCTGGTGTAAAAGTGAAATGTGTGCAACAAAGTGCGACCCCAAGGAGGAAATACTCTCTCGTCACGTAAGTGACATCTTTAGTGGTTAGGTTCATGTTTTCACCTCACACGCAAGATAGTTCCTTTCCTCATGAAGATGCAAACCCATCACACACTTTGTAATAATGCAAGAAATTTTTCACCATTTCACCACTTAAAAATGTTTTAAGGTGCATTGGAGGCTCACTTCCCCCATCTAGAAATTTTTAACCCCATCTCAACCAGGGTTAAGGAGTGTAAGTGAATCAAGAGTGAGGTTTGGCTTAACCATGGTTAACATTTAAAAATTCAAATTATCCTTTTTCCTTTTTGGAATTGATTTTTTAATATCCTTTCCCTCCATCTATTTTGTAATAATATCATGCCTAAATTGGAAACCTTGTGCTAAGAACAATTTTTTTATCATATCTCAGAAACCCTTGCTCCATTTTCCACGAGATTCGAACTGAAGATTCCATACATGAATGCCTTTAAAATGAATGTTTTAATGAACTAATTGATTCAATCATCCAATTTTTTTTTTAATCATAAAATTTCAGCCATGGAAAATTTCATCCTCATATATTTGGAGCTGCAGCAAGCTGAACAAGTTAAAAATCCGAGCATGAGATCCTTGAAAAATTAGATTTCCAATGAGTACTTTCTTGCACCATGAAAACTAGTATAATTGAATTTATAAATGACTATTATTTTTAATAATTCTTCCCTATATGAGTGAAACCATTGAAAATTGGAACAAAGCATCCTGATAGGAAGTAGAACTTTTGGAGACATTTTTCGTTACGATCTGACACACCTTGGCCAATGTATATTTTTAGTAACTCCTCATTTAAGGAACTTACTAAGTGTATTAGGTCCAATGAACTAATTTATTCGAGACACTAAACTCATTCCCCAAGGAGGAAAAGTGCACAAAAGTGACGATTCAGTGAATTTTCCAAAACTAGTAACCAAGGAAAGACTTATTAAAAATTGTAAGCATCCAAAAAAAGGCTCAAAATGATCATGGTTGTTCATCTTGTGTTCCTCGCTAATTTTAAATTTCATGTAGGTAAAAATTAGGCTTTTAAAAAGGTGAAAAGTAGCATTTTTTCTTGAACAAATGAGAATCTTTCTCAATACCCAATTTTGGTCATAATGGAGAATTTTGGTCTTGGTCTGTTTCTCACTTCCCCAGATGGGTTGGTCATAAGTGGAAAACATGATTCATATTTCTTCTCACCTTAATTCTTCACATGGTTGAGGTAATATTCACCACCTCCCATGGATGGCTCCATTTCCCCAAGGCCCCAAATCATCGCAATGTTGAACTATGCGGGTAATGGTCTCAGTTTGCATAAAAGACCTAATAGTTTGGAGCAATTACAGTGTTTTAAGGATTGAAGGATTGTTCGAGTGAGGGAAATATTGATTTGTGCTAAACTTATCTTTCAGTATACAATCATTCAACGCATGATCTCCTAATGTGCAATGTTGTTGAGTTGGGGTAATACTCACCACTCCTCTTCCTAAGTTGTGTTATGTAGGTTCATCATTTCTAGGGTGTTTAAAACTTTTCATCAGAGATATGCATCATCACATCACAATGGAGGGTCATAATGGATAATTTTTTCATCTTCAAATTGTTTAGAACGTATCTTTATCGAATGCGGAGGCATCTTCATCCATGCTTTGAATCATTTATCTTTTCTTCTCCTCTTTCATTCTTTATCCTCTTCTCTCCTTCTTTCTAATTCTTCATTGTAAGAAATCATTGTAATCTGTCTTACTCACTTACATGATTCTAATGGTGAAATGTAAAATTACCTTTTGATTTATAAAAATGGGACTTATTTTATCACATCCTAGGAAGAAAAAGAGTCATAAGTTGAATAAGGACATGAAGAGACACGTGGGTGGCAGACGAAGAGTTGCATTGTAAATCTATAAAAGTAGATGACCTCCTCATTGTAAGGGGATGGTTAATCTTGTTTACTAGCTCCCATACTCTTTCTAGAAGCAAGCGATCAAATTTCCTATATTTTATTTTCTTATCTTTCCTCTCCATCTCAACTACAATCGATGGTCCAAGCAAGTGTTGAATGTTATGCATTAAGAATTTGTGTTTTGTTCCTTGTTGATTCTCAAGGTTTTATTCTCATTGAATGCAATTTAAATACTCTAATTTTAATGTAATGAACAATAATATGCTATTCATTTATTAAAATCCATTTCCTTTTTCCTTCTCCTATATCCCTCTCTAAAAAAATTTCATCCCTTATATTGCATACAAATAATTACCACAGGTTTAGGGAAGTATTCCTATGTGAATCTCGGTGTTCAGACCACCCCAGAGATTAGTTTATATTCTATTTATTTCCTTATTTTCAATAAATGTATTTTACCCATTCAAGAAGAGGGACCTAGTCCCAAAGTTCTAGTGAAGTCTCAAAATTTCCCCACTCGACAAATTATTTCACAAAATGTTTTTGGCACCCACTGTGGGGAACAATTTGCATATTCTGCACCGAATATATGAACCACAAAATCTTTATAAAATACATGTCCCCAATAAACCCAAAAAAAAATCTAAAAATATCAAAATCCCAAAAATAAATTCCCATAGAATCTAAAAATTTGCATTCCCTTTAATAAAACTTGTTGGTGAGAACCTTTCTTAAATCGGATCTTTTTCCCATGTACCATCCAAAATCCTCTTGATTCTCCTACCTTCCACCCACTATTGAACTTTTAATTTTTAGAAGAATAAGAAATGTAAGAAGAGAGATAAATACCCCAACCAATTGTTCCACGGGGAAGAAATATAGGTCCACTTTCTCTTGTACCTCCTCTTTATGATCTTTTGACAAGTTCCAGCAAGAATTTTGCAAAGTTCAAGGTGATCGAAAAAATCTTACCAAAGAACACATCTCTACCTTCATCACATCATGAGGAATTATTGGAATTAAACATGAATATGTTGTGATATTTTTTTAGAATCTCTACAAGCAAAGGTAGAAGAATGGTTCTATCTCATACCATCCAGATCCTTCAAAAAATGGGATGACATCAAAAAAACTTTGGAGAAAGATGTAAATATATTGAAGATGGTCAATACCTCTTAGTTCATCTGGTTTAGATGAAAAATTATCCTAATGAGACTATGAGGTAATTCATAGCTCACTATAACATGTTACTCAAGAGGATATCCTTTGAATATTTACCCTCCGATGATAGCATGGAAATATTCTTCATCAATGCTCAATTACCTAAATTAGGATTCATCCTCTGATGATCTCTACCTAGGAATCTTAGAGAATCTCATAAATATGTTGTTGAAGTAGAGGATGCTTTGATCCTTTCTGGAAAATTAAAAAATCCAAGTGGCAAAAAAAGGGTCAAAGGTACAATCCTACCTCCGCAGACCCCTGATCCAGAAATTGAAAAATGGTCTGTTTACACTCAAACAATAACTTGTAAAACTACCTTGAGAGATGATATAAGGAATATTAATTTTAAGAATGAAATAAGAATTATTTCACCTCAAAAAATAATTTCTCTAGAGGCTTCCACAATTAACGTAGCATGTCATACACAAGAATATGACAAAGAAGAAGAGAATGAGGTTGATATTGAAGAAGTTAATGATGCTCAGATTGGGTAATTTGAATATTCACAAGGGGATAAAAGTAAAGAGGATGATGCACCAAGTTTTTGTTGTGCATTTTTTACCCGTGCTCAGTCCCAATTTGTTTTTAACTGCTACTCCAAATAATAAGAAAGATGCAGATCCTCCTGTGGCGAGTCTACCTTACAAAATAATGAATAGATGAGTTGTACTTACACCTTCCATAGAGTATGCAATGAAAAATCAAGATCTCATGACAGCCAAGAAGACCCCAACTGAAACAAGTAAGTCTCCTAAGTCTACCTATTTTAAATATTCTTCTTCTGAGCCTTCTAATGATACTTCTAAAATAGTGAATACTTCTTAAAAACTTTCAAGGTATCTAATAAGCATGTTGTAGCTTCCAAACCTACCTCTATTTCCAAAGTATCCCCTTCTTCCAAAGTAGTGTCTCCTCCGCTCCCTAAAGCTTCTAACACCTTGGAGACATCTGCCTCCTCTTATTTTGATATCATAGAACATATGAGCAAGTATAAAGTCCAAATTTCTGAACTTGAATATTTACAGATCCACATGAAACAATTTAAAAATCTCTTCCATCATATCAAAGGTAGTAACCCAAATTCAAACACTATCACACCCTCTTCCAAAGGATTACTACCAATTCCTCCTTCCCTACCATCTCAGAATATGCTCTCTTTGAGTGCATCTAATACCAATAAGATTGATCCTTTCTATATCTCCCTCCTCATAAGAAAATACCAATTGAATAGTTGTATAGTAGATTTAGGTGCTTCTAAAAATTTAATGCCCATAAATGTTTCTAAAGCTCTCACATTTACCTTGACATAGTCTTGTGGCTCTTGTTTCTCCATGGAATCAAATGAAGTCCCACTTGTGGGGAAGATCAAGGATGCAAAGGTGACTCTCGCCGAGTATCCAAGAATGAATATATCATTGACTATATTAGTAGCAAACATTTCGATCTCATTTGGAATGTTGCTAATTAGAAGATTTTGCTGAGAATTGGGAGGTAAAATCTAGATGAATTGGTCTTCCGTAACCATTCCGGTTAAGGGATATATGGAAAAGTTTCTTCTAGCAAAAAAGATGAAATATACGATACAAAATCCAAGAAACTTAGGAGCTAACATCTTGTACTAAGATGGTAGGAATATGAATCATTTGATAACATCCAAAGAGGAGGATGAGATTCATATCTTGATATGAAAAAGAATTCCTTTCTGATGGGGTACTTATTTTGAAGAAGTGTGGAGCAATATTGAGTTGTAAGAGGAAAACCCCAAGTTGTTAGATGATGTAAGCCATAAGGAAGATGAAATACTTCTTGATGAGTACCAAGTTGAAAAATCATCCAATGTGTTTATTCATGATGAAGATGTATTATCATTCCCATTTAAAAATGAATATTCTCATGATCATGTAATCCAGAAAGAAGAAATGCCAGTGTGTGACGAGCCTTCAAAAGGTTTGAAAGAATAATTTTTGCAAGAAATGATAAGAGACATAGAAGAAAAATAAGAGCCTCAACTCAGTCTTGAATTCCTAATGTGAGCGATGAAATTACAAGACATGTATGAATCTAGTGTTGGCTTCTCAACCAATTCAACAATTGGTCATGATGAATTTTATCAATGTGAAAAATTGGATGTTGCTCCTGCGCTAATGATTGATGGATGTGTTGATAAAATTGAAGTTTTCTCTTTTCCATTTGAATAGGAGGATTCTTTCTATGAGTAAAATATTGAAATAACAGTCCTTGAGTCCTTTGATGATGAAGCCTCCCGTAATGAATAAGAAGTTAATTTCAATGAGCCTTGGGATGATGGATCAAATTCTCAAAATTGTTTCACTAAGTTTTGAAAAAAATATTCTTCTAACAAATGTAATGGTGAGATATAGACATTTTTAAAGGAGTGCTTACAAGAAATATTGAAATTTGTGGAAGGTATTGAAGATCTCAAACTAAGTCTTAACCTCTTGACTTATGCTATGGCCATACAAGATAGGTATGAGGCTATGTTTGATTCTTCATTTAATATCCAAACATCTCATAATGAAATATAACAAAAAGATTAATTCAAGGCATCTTATGAAAAATTTGTCAATAAACATGAATATGGGAAAGGGGAAAACTTAGAACATTGAAACAACCCAATCAAAAATAAACCTTGGGGTGATCATGAAATACAAAATGAGAATTCAGTAACATGGGTGAACATGGAAGGAAATTTGCAATCTAAGATTGATTTCCAAGATAGAAAGAACAATGGAATTTTTGAGAAAATCCCTGAGCATTAAAAAGGTCATGTAGACTCACTCCTCAAAAGCATACATGAACTCATGAAAGCATTTGGATTTCATAATTAGTTGGGAAAATGAGGCTACTTCCTTGAACCTATCAATGGATTTGTGGAACATCATCACTTAACGTGACCCATCCAAAGGTAAATCCCGAAGAGAAACTTACTTCATCGATAGTAGGTTGTCATCCACATGTACCATAAGTGAATATAGGTTTATGTTTTTCCTTTTTCGTTGTGTGTTTCCCTTTCTGTCATATGTTGTGTTCAATAAATGAGTTTTTGTTTTCTCCATCCTTGTTTTGCAATGACTCTTATAGCCCAATGGATAAGGCACTGGTCGTATTAGTGTCTTAAGATTATGGGAATCCTACTTTCTCCATATTCACTTTGATCAAACTGAAATAAGTCCCCAAGATAGGGATGATTGTTGTTATGCTAAATGTTAATCATGAAAAAATGATTTTTTTTCTAGACAACTAAGTACACACTCAAAAATCCTTGAACCGGGTAATGTAAACTTCCCTCTAACCAATATATAACTATGTAAACCCCATCATGGCTGAGAGGGATGTGCTAAATGTATTTTTAAATTGTGTTTCATGTGTAGGTAAGTTTATGGGAAACAATTCATGAGTTCATGGAGATTCATTTTGAAAGAGTTGCTCCTGGAGGCCTAAAAAGGCTTAATTTTATGACTCTTGCACTAAATGAATATCCTTTGGAGATGAATAAAGAAGGGATAATGCATTTGATTAGAGTATGACTGAGTTATGATATCGTAAAATAATTAGGGAAATTTTTAAAGAAGAAAATGGTTTAAGAACAAGATGTGCAACACCAAGCTACTTGTAGAAGAGTGCAACGAAATGAAAGGAGTGAAATAGCTAGTGAGCTTGTTCAAGATGGAAAAGGAACCTCAAGTAATTATGTGAAGTGAAAAAAAATCATTGGAAAGATAAATATTTCTACTTCACATTCACAAAATTTTAGGGCGATTCTATTATCAGGATTTTGAGATAGTGGTCCGACAGTGTAAGTGAAGATCTCTGATCCTGGTAGAGATTGAAATGAGCATTCTAAGAGTTGTAAAAGGAGTTGTTACTTGATTTGAAAATAAAATTTAATTTAATTAAATCCTCTACATGGACCATGTGATAAGTTAGAAAAAAAATTTCATGGGGTGCAAAAAAGTGTGAACCCAATGGAGGAGGAAGTCAAGTTTGAAGTTTTGTCACTTAAGTGACATCTTTTGTGGTTAGGTGGAGTTTAACAACTCACGTGCAATCTTGGCCCCTTCCTCATGTTCTAGCACCCCTTGGTGAAATTTTCAAGAATGAAATCCCTTTTTCACCTTTTCACCTGGTGCAAAAGTGAAATGTGTGCAACAAAGTGCGACCCTGAGGAGGAAAGACTCTCTCATCACTTAAGTGACATCTTTGGTGGTTAGGGTTCATGTTTTCACCTCACATGCAAGATAGTACCCTCCTCATGAAGATGCAAACCCAAGTAGAAATTTACAATTATGAAAGAAATTTTTCACCATTGCACCACTTTGTAAATGTGGTAAGGTACAATGGAGGCTCACTTCCCCCATCTGGAAAGTTTTAACCCCCTCTCAACCCAGGTTAAGGAGGATTGCAAGTGAATCAAGAGTGAGGTTTTGCTTAACCACAATTAACCTTTTAACATTTAAATTATCATTTTCCATTTTTGGAATCAATTTTTTAGTATCCTTCCCCTCCATTTGTGTTGTAACAATATCATGCCTAATTTGGAAACCCTATGCTCAGAATACATTTTTGTTCATATCTCACAAACCCTTGCTCCGTTTTCCATGAGATTCCAGCTGAAGTTTCCATACATGAATAAATTTAGAATGAATGTTTTAATGACCTAATTTATTCCCTTGTCCAATTTTTAGAAACCTCCAGCCATGGAAAAGTTCATCCTCATATATTTGGAGTTGCAGCCAGCTGAACACGATAAAAATCGGAGCATGAGGTCCTTAAAAAATTGGCTTTCCAATGAGTACTTTATTGCACCATGAAAATTGGTATGATTGAATTTACAGAGGACTGTTATTTTTCAAAATTTTCCCCTATCAGAAAAATAACACATATAATTTCAATTTTCCTTTTCAAATTCGTGAAGATACAGATGAGAAAAACCCTTGAAAATTAGAATAAAGCATCCCAGTGGGAAGTAGAATTTTTGGATACCTTTTTCATTCCAATCCGACACCCCTTGGCCAATGTATATTTTTATTAATTACTCACTCAAGAAACTTTCTAAGTGTATTAGGTCCAATGAACAAATGTATTCAAAACACTAAAATCATTCCCTAAGAAGGAAAAGTGCACAAAAATGACAATTTAGTGAAATTGCCAAAACTAATCACCAAGGAAATACTTACTAAAAATAGTAAGTATCTAGAAAAAGGATCAAAATGATTGTGGTTTTTAATCCTATGTTACACACTAATTTAAACCTTCATGTAGGTCAAAATCATGATTTCAGAAGGGTGAAAAGTGGCATTGTGTCTCAAAAAAATGAGAATCTTTCTCAATTCCCAATTTTGGTCACAATGGAGCATTCTGGTCTTAATGTGTTTCTCACTTCTCTAGATGGGTTGACATAAGTGGAAATCATGTTTCATCTTTCTTATCTCCATAATTTTTCACATGGTTGAGGTACTCTTCACCTCCTCCCATGGATGGCTCCATTTCCCAAAGTCCTCGAATCATCACAATGTTGAACTATGCGGGTAATGGTATCAGTTTGCATCAAAGACCTGATAGTTTGGATGCATTACAATGTTTCAAGGATTGAAGGATTTTTCGAGTGAGGAAAATATTAATTTGTGCTCAAATTATCTTTTAGTAGACAAACATTCAAGGTATGAGCTCATAATGTGCAATGTTGTAGAGTTGGGGAAATCCTCACCACTCCTCTTCGAAAGTTGTGTTGCAGAGGTTCAACATTTCTAGGGTGTTCAAATACTGTCATCAGATATATTCATCATCACATCATAATGGAGGGTCATCATGGAGAAATTTTTCATCTTCAAATTATTTGGAACAGATCTTCATTGAAGGAAAAGGCATCTTCATCCAGTCTTTGGAGAATTTATCTTTTCTGCTCCTCTGTCATTATTTCTCCTTTTCTCTCCCCCTTTCCAATTATTCGCTGTAAGCAATCATTGTAATATATCTTATTAAATTACCTAATTCTAATGGTGACATGTAAATGTCCCTTTTGATTTATAAAAAGGGGACTTATTTTATCACATCCTAGGAAGAAAAAGAGTCACAAGTACAATAAGGACATGAAGAGACATGTGGGGGGTAGATGAAGAGTTTCATTGTAAATCTATAAAAGCAGATGACCTCCTGATTGTAAGGGGATGGTTAATCTTGTTTAATAGCTCCCATAAAATTTCTAGAAACAAGTGTTTAATTTTCATCTATTTTATTTTCTTATGTTTCCTCTCCATCTCAACTATACTCTATGAGCCATGCACTTGTTGAATGTTATGCATTAAGACTTTGTGATTTTTGTGTTTTGTTCCTTGTTGATTCTCATGGTTTTATTCTCATTAAATGTAATTAAAATACTTTTATTTTAATGTAATGAACACTTCATTTATTAAAATCCCTTTCCTTTTTCCTTCTCTTATATCCCTCTTTAAACAATTTTCCTCCCTTGTATTCCATAACAAATAGTTGCCACATGTTTAGGGAAGTATTCATATGAAATTTCCAGTCTTCGGACCACCCCATAGATTTTTCTAGATTGTATTTATTTCCTTATTTTCAATAAATGGATTTTCCCCATTCAAGAAGAGGGACCTAGTCCCAAAGTGTAGGTGAAGTTTCACAATTTCCCCACTCAACAAATTATTTCACCAACATTTTTTGGCACCCACTATGGGGAAGATTTGTATATTCTGCACCCAATATATGAACCAAAAAATATTTATAAAATAAATATTCCCAATAAACCAAAAAAAAAAAACTCTGAAATATGAAAATCCTAAAAAATAAATTCCCATATAATCTAAAAAACTACAATCCCTTTGATAAAACTCGCTCTTGAGAACCTTTCTCAAATCAGCCCTTTTACCCATGTCCTATCCAAAATCATCTTGATTATCCTACCTTCAACCCACCATTGAACTTTGAATTTTTATAAGAAGAAGAAATTTCAGAAAAAAGATAAATGCCCCAACCAATTGTTCCATGGGGAAGAAATATAGGTCCACTTGGACTTGCACCTCCTCTTCATGATCTTCTGACAAGTTCCCACAAGAATTTTCTAAAGTTCCAAGGTGATGGAACAAATATTCCCCTACCTTTATTAGATCATGAGAAATTATTGGAATTAAACATGAAGATTTTGGTGTGTTTTTTTTTAAGAATCTCTGCAAGAAAAGGCAACAGAATGGTTTTATCTCCTACCATCCAGATCCATCAAAAACGGAGATGACATCAAAAATAGCTTTGAAGAAATATGTAAAACTATTGAAGATTGTCAAGACCTCTTAGTTCAACTGCTTTAGATGAAAATTTATCCTAATGAGACAATGAGGGACTTCGTAGCTCACTATAATAGGTTGCTTAAGAGCATAGCCTTTGAATATTTTCCCTCCGATGACAATGCAAAAATATTCTTCATCAATGCTCAATTACCTAAGGTAGGATTCATCCTCTGAATATCTTTACCTAGGAATCTTAGAGAAGCTCATAAATATGTTGTTGAATTAGAGGATGGTTTGATCCTTTCCAGAAAAGTAAAAAATCCAAGTGGAAAACATGTAACATCCCTATTTCATGATTACAAAAGCGGGGGATTTTTTTTATATATATACATTAATGTTCACTGCTCTAAATTCAACATTTAGAATGACATTAAACCTATTAATCAATCCTACAACATTAAACATATGCAACTATTATGACTCGGTGTAAACCGATCCTTCATATTTCATTTTAATGATGACTCAATATAGAACTGATCTCTCATATTTAATTTCAATGTATAATCAATATACTTGTGGTTCCCTGATTCATTTAAGGGATCATCAAGTGTAACTGACTAAGGAATTATCTAGGTACTTGTTACAAGTACCCATCCTATATCCTGCACCTTACTCTAGTGAATTTAAGATAAAACAACCAGTAGCTTGTGATACTTTGGCCAAAGTTTTAGACATGTTTGCCATGCCTATATTCTGAGATGACATACTCATCTTGAAGGAATATGTCTTTCACCTCACTTGAACTGTTATATTGATTAGAATTTTTTTAACTCCTATCAATCCTTCTCATTTCCATGTTAGATGATAGGAAGAGATAACCCACATGGTCTAGGGTAGATAATCCACTTACGGTGATTAAGGGTCATCAAGTGTATTTGAATAGACCCCCTTAGCTTCGAGTACACTTCATCACCCATAGTCAACGCAATCTGACATCGAACGTAGACCATGGACTCATCACTACCTAGTGTTCAACAAATAATTTAGATACTATTCCGACACGGTCTCGATTAGTGGATCTAAATGGATTATTATGCCATAACAACTACTTCACATTAACCACCCAATGAACCCCATCATTGGATGGGTAATGTGCAGCAGTGGTTATGCTGCACCAGCCCATTAAGTTCCATAATCTAAACATCATTCCTTAACAAGTTCAATAATCCCTTTAATTCGCAAATTGTTTATCCTACCCTAATTATTTTTAGCCTTTAGGTGTCATTCCAAAGGAATAACTCGAGTCATATCAATTGTTCCATCAAGAAATGTTATGTTTCTACATAAGTTAACTATAAGGATATGTAGGTTCATTCCTACTCATTACTTATTCTCTTTAAGTAATAAACCTTCATTAGTTTACCTTTATACTCTAGAACTCCATACAAGAATGTTGTAGGGAAATAGCCTCATACATTTAAGTATACCTTAAAGAGTATTCAAGTTCATTTTAATGACTCCTAATTGGGTCTTATATATTCAACCACAATAATTTCATGAGTTATATTTACTTCCTTTAAGTCGTGCAACTTATTCAAACCGAATTACTTTGTTTAAACTTAATCCCTTAAGTATAACTCATCTATGGTAGAAGGACGTTTTACGTCCAACTCATAGTTATTCAAAGGGTTCATTCTATCATCCCATGGTGAACAGTCTCTTAAATTCAAGTTCTCATAGTATAATTGTTTCATATGTACAAGTCAAATATGTATCATACTTATAACATCATTATTACAACAAGAAGAACTATGCTCTTAATGCCTTAACGTTAGGTTAATTATACTTTTAACCCCATTATCATTTCTATCCTTCATTAACACAATTCCATTTCATTGATGTACCTCATCGTCAATTTAGATGGACAGATTTCATTATGGTATAATCACTTAGATCCCCTTTTCCAAGTGGATTCCTATATGCACTTATTAAGATTAAGTAATCATGTGATTATTCCTATGGTCCGAAAACCATTATTATAATCATGTATCCCTTTAAAGTTCATAGCTTTCCCCATAAAACAGTCATGATTGTGTTTTTTCATAAAGATATAATTAGACACTAGTCATTCATGATTTAGATTCCTTAACATATGACTTGTTAAGTATAACTTACTCTTTTTTTTTCTTAATCAAATGACTTTAGCAAATAGAAGTTACAATAGCCAACAATCATTTCATTCAAGTCACTTGCAAGGTAAAAATTCCTATTTATTCCCTTTGTATATTCAGAGATCAACATTAATATTCCTTGCTACATAATAATAATGTAAGTAAGTGACATTTCCATTAACTTTCCCAAGGTTATGAATTAATGCCAAGAAGTGAAGAAATTTAAATCAACACATTACCAAAAAGTTCAATTTTCAAGTAAAAGAACTATTTCATTGAAGACACCATTTCCTTTAGCTAATCTAATCAAGAAGGAATGATTCAAGCAACAACTGTCATCATTTCCAATTTAAGGCAACATTTCAAGATGACAAGAAATAATCCAGTTCTTTCCACAGTTTACAACATTGGCCTTAGGCCCTAGGCACTTATTCCCAAGAATAGTTCAACAAATGAAACATAATTATTTCATCAAACTGAATTCCCTCAAGCAATAGAATAAATGTAACTTTCCATAAGTCTTCCTCTTTCCCTTTTTATTTTTCACAAAACTTATCTGTAAAAGCATTAGCACCCGTTAGTTCATTTGAATTATGCATGATATAAACTAAATCCTTGGTACCATATGTTCTATCTAAAAACTTCAAAAAGGGACACTGCTTATTAATAGAAATCAATCAAGGGTTCAGAAATATCTTTTCCTATTTGAACAATTCAGCAACATCATACTCAAGTGGATCAAAATTACGTAGTGTTAGCATATAACAATCTAAACAAGTCTGATTCCCATCAACTAGAAGACTTATTCACACTTTAGTTTAGTAATCATCCAAGTTCAGTCAAAAAGTAATCCATAAACATACAAGTATACATTATCGCTTACGCAATATCACACTAATGATGCAAGCCAAGTATACCCGACAATATATAAAAAACGTGAGTAGAAATGCCTTAATCGTGAACACATACTACATAATTAAAACATATCTCTCAAGTCCAATAAGTTATATTCAAAGTTGGATTTAGTACAAACATTCCAATGTTATAAAGGTTGGATAAGATCTAAAAACCTGTTTATATATATAACAACAACGAGCTCTCAAGGCCTAATTCCATTTTAGCCTATCAAACAAGCAACTAAACCAGAATAACCTAGCTTCAACCAAATTTAGAATGCAAGTAATATATTGAATATATACATCATATTTATAAGTCATCAATGATACAATGCAAGAAAATGCAAGTATTCCATATAAGTTACATAAAGAATCATATCAGGTCGAATACATCACTCAGATTTAGAACAAGTGATTGAACTAAGGTAGAGAAGGCTTGCGACCAGCATTCTAGTAAATCGATTAACAATATTTATGATCATCTTCGGATGATCAAGTATCGAGAGGAGTTAGCTTTATCATCAATCAAAGGAAAATATTATAAATCATCTAACTGGTACAAGTCGATACCCCAACCTTATTTGTTTAAGGTAAGGAAAGAATAGTAAAAAAACTTAAACATAATCGAAGATATTAAAAATTCAACATACTATTATCAACTTGTAAGTATACCTAAGAATAAAATAGTTTGCAGAAGGAATCACAATAATATCAGTAGCCATTAACTACCCTAGTTTGAAAAGTCACTACTATAACCAAACCAAACCAGACCACCTCCTACACATTCACCCAACAATATCCCCAAACATTCTTATGACCTGGGAAACAAAATATCCCATCCATGGTGTAAGAAATTCAAACTGACTGGTTAAATCAAATGACAATCCCAAGACTTACTCAATACCCAAGATGATCACATTAAATCATGGTGGGTGGAAAATATTACTGAAAATCAAAGTTGCATTCCAAATCAACCGGGGTTCCTCAAAAAGAACACCAAAAAGGAGATAACCAAAATCGAGACCCGATTGGGTTCGAACAACCATACATCCCAAATGGGGATGTTCAAAATCATTTACCATGAATCCTCAATTACAAGATTAGAGGATTTGATCATTCAAATTTAAATAAAACACAACTTAACAAAAAAAATTGGCACACAAATGATACAGTCATGTTCAAGCCAAAATATAACTCAACCAACCAAACAACTTTGGCACAAACAACATTAATCTTATTCGACCAAAATAAAACTCAACGAAACCAAAAAATCCTTAGAACAAATGATATCAATCTTATTTGACTGATAAATTGAGTTCAAGTTCGACCCACAACATAGGGTCTTCATTTTCCAAAAAAAGATAAGCATATGCCATATAAATAATAATATAGAGGTCGATAGCAACAATACGACCCAAATTTAAGAAGTATCTACACATGCAATTGGAAATCACATTTTAATATTTCTAATATAGTCAAGGAGTTATTTAAAAACATTCCAAAATAGACATTTCAAGAAAGTCAGCTTCGTCACCATGATAAGGCCAAAATACAATGGTATAATCAAAAATTAGTTCCAACAATTACTTACTAAGCAAAAAGATCCATTTTACCATGCAATAGTAAAAACCCAGAACCCCAAAATTCCTTCTATAATAAGAAGAGTTATTTTTATGAATTAATTAGATAGAAAAACTTTTAACAAGGGATTAGAGCCTATCATGGCTGGTAGAGCTTCCTAATGTCTTTTTCTAGCACCCAGTATCCTTCTGCAACACCATGATAGGTTCCATAGTCGAAGCAGTTCATCAAAAAAAATTCTCCCTCTTTTCCAATTAAAATCCTCTCAATTAGTCTCTCCACGAACTAGAGGAGTAAAGATTCTAATGAAAAAAATGAGAACCAGATCAAAATATCAAAACCTTCATTCATAAAGTGAGAGAGAGAAAAGTAGAATGACCAAATGGAACCCCAAAACAATAATACTACCTTCACCGAACCTGACATATTTTCCTTAAGCAGTTTTGGTGCATTTTTCCAAATCATTAATGCCTACCAAGATGGACCAACTTTCTCGCTCCCACTGACTTCCTCTATTTCATGTTGGCTCGACACTAACTACCTAGTCAACTCCATGATCAAATTCAGTACTGTTTTTAGTAACTTTCCATCTAAATTTTGGCTTATCCTTAAGGATTTTCGGTGGCCTACCATTAATGGCATTGAATTCAAACTCCAGTAAATGCAAGGGTTGCGGAAACCACCGACCCCAATTAAACATGCATCCATTCTTAATGCCACTCGAATTATTATTCGAGTTAAACTTTATAATCTAATTCCCCCTTCACCATTATAGGTTAGAACTTAGGTTAGCTTAGTGACATCAAATTATGCATAGATCAATTTAGGTTAGGTTCCCAAAAAACCCAAGAAATCTACATGCCTTAGGTCTTAGGTTAGGTCATTAGAACCTTAACGCTATTAGAATAATAGAAGAAATATAATATTAATAACTATCATAATCAAATCTTACCGGTGGAGTGATGTTTTCAAATGGGGTAGTACCACCCGAGCCAGCTCTTGGCACTTTCTAGTTCTTATTACGAAACTGAATCATAAGAAAACTGGAACATGTCACTAGGATTAATTAGTACAACATAGATGATCCAAAACAATGAAAAACTACATTTTCTAGAATTAATCAAATTACAAATTGAATTAAGGGAGTGCCTTAGATCAATGAAACTGATCTGAGGCATGCTCTTAATCGATTCCCAATGATAATAAAAATCAATCGGCACTATCTTAAAATAATTTTCCAATTAACCAGTTCACCAAATGGTTCCAAGAATAGAATTTAAACTTTCCGAAACTACAGATATCATGTTCATTTCACGAACCAATTAAATAAAATATCACAATTTAATAGTATTTTGTAATTTAGTGGATGATCAGTTACATAAATCTCAACTGAGATGAACATAAATCTAGCAACATGATTTAGTAATTTCAATAGAGAAACAACTCAAGAAAAATCACATGTCAATGGTGCAATCCATATTCCAATGAGAAAGTATAGTTGAAATGATAGCAGGGGCATTATATAAAAAGGGTTGAAGGTCCAATTCTTCCTCCATGGTCCCTTTGATTCATAAATTGGCAAATGGTCTTATTGCACTCAAGAAACAACTTGCAAACAGTACCTTGAGAGATGATACAAGGAAGAGTAATTTTTAGGATGAAATAAGAATTACTTCACCTCCCCAAATACTTTCTCTAGAGCCCCCCCTATCAATGTGCCTTATGATACACAAGAAGATGAAAAATAATAAGAGAATTGGGTTGAGATTGAATAATTTGATGATGCTCAGTTCGTGTACTTTGAATATTCATATGGGGATGAAAGTAAAGAGGATGATGCACCAAGTTTCTGTTGTGCAGTGATCACCCATGATTAGTCCCAAAAACAAATTTCTTTAATTACCACTCCAAAGAAGAATAAATATGTAAATCTTCCCATGGCAAATCTATCTTACAAAATAATGAATAGATGAGTTACAATTCCACCTTCCATGGAGTATGCAATGGAAAAGAAAGATCTCATGGTAGCCAAGAAGACCCCAACTGAAACAAGTAAGTCTCCTAAGTCTACCTATGTTAAATATTATTCTTCTAAGCCTTCTAATGCTACTTCCAAAATAATGAATAATTATAGAAAAAATATGAGGCACCTAATAAGCATGTTGTATCTTCCAAACCTACCTCTGTTTCCAAAGTATCTCTTGCTTCCAAAGTAGTGTCTCTTCCATGACCTTGGATACATCTACCTCCTCTTATTTTGATATCATAGAACATATGAGCAAGTCTAAATTGTAAATTTCTGAACTTTAATATTTATGGACTCACTCGAACACTTTGAAAATCTTGTCTATCATGTCAAAGGTAATAACCAAAATTACAACACTATCACAACCTCTTCCAAAGGATTACTACCAACTTCTCCTTCCATGTCATCTCAAAATATGCTCACTTTGAGTGCATCTAATCTTGATAAGATTGATCCATTCTATATCCCCCTTCTCATTGGAAGATACTGATTGAATAATTGTATTGTAGATTCAGGTGCTTCTAAAAATGTAATGACAATAAAATTTTCCAAAGCTCTCGGATTTACCTTGACACAAGCTAGTGGTTCTTGTTTTGTCATCACCAATCTGGCACTATGATAATTCTTCACCGAGAACTCCTCGTGCTATGATTATTTACTAATCCACAACCTTTAGTTTGGTGGATGTAATCTGGAAACAAAACAACAAACATAACACAAGAATACCATTAACTATGATAAGACAGAATGATGACAAATCTGAAATATCAAAGTAAATTATAATATTAACATGAAATTTTTACAATCTCACCCATGAGGTACTTCAAGTGTTATTGACTTCACTTGCCTTCCACCAATACTATGGGAGAAACTTTACAATTACACCTCTTAATGGCTTCTTCAACACACCTTTAAACTGATGGCTTCCTTTACACACTTCATACAATATTTCTCACTACTTCCTTCTATGCTAAATGAGGGGGGTGGCCTCTTTATTTATAGAAATTCCAGGCTTATCCATCTTATCTCTAAGATAGGATAAGAAATCCACTTTGACGAATCATATTCCATACCTTAACTCTTATCTGTACATGTAAGCTTATCTTTTAAGATAAGATAAACCTTATCATTTTACATGGGTTCCACATTTTTAGACTTTTTACAAATAAAATACACAAAATATTTATGACCTCACTCCTTGTCCTTATTACCAATATAATATTTCTGATTCCTAATCATGTAGACCCTACTTCTCTACTTATCCCAACTTTTACATTTTAACATTACCGGACCACTTATGACAAATATTTACTTTTTACAACATTCCTATTGTACTTTGACTATTACCGTACTCTACATTATTGGTGGCACCGTACTGACAGCACCGTTATCTTCTATCAAACGCTACTACTAATTACACTTAACAACATCCTATTCCTAATACATACATTAATGAAATAGAAATTACCGAGGAAAATTTTAGTGTCGACATCTTCCCCCTTCCTAGCTTCTACTTTGTCCTTGGAGTAGACTATTCTGGTGCTTAGAAAATATTCAACTTGTCGTGGTTGACCCATTTCGTAATGGGAGTTCCATCCAATTCCTCCAGTCGGTACGTACCATTTTCATGCACAACTGCTATTTTGTAGGGCCCCATCCATTTTGGAAGAAATTTTCTCTGTCTTCTTTTTTTGTATCTGGAATCATATACTAGAACCAAGTCATTCACATGAAATGGAGACCAATGGATCTTTTGATCAAAGTATTCCTTCTACTTCATTTTCTTCTTATGGCTTGTATCCTTTGCTATTTCCCTCATTTCCTCTAGCAAATGAAGATGTACCAACCTTTCTTTTACTGAATCACTTTCATCCATCCTTTCATTTTTCATAACTCTCACAGTGGGAATATCAAACTCAATAGGAAGAACTGGATCAATGCCATAGGCCAACTAAAATGGGGAGTATCATGTTGCTGACTTTGATGTTGCCCTATATGCCCACAATGCTGCATGAATCCTTTTATCCCACTTATGTACCTGCAAGGCTGCATCTTTTGCTAGAATTTAACACAACACAAAGATTTATTCGTTCCACCTGTCCATTTGTGCTTGGCTTGTATATTGTTGCCTTCCTGTGCTTAATAGAAAATTTATTGACTAGGGCTTCTACTACCTCATTAATGAAGTGGCTTCCTTGATCTGTTACAATTTCTAATGGACAACCAAATCTGGTGACAATGCGTTCATATATGAACCTTGCCACCTCATCCATGGAAGCTGTTTTCAATGGCCTAGCTTCAACCCACTTGGTTAAATAATCTGTGGCAACTACAATATACTTATTTTGGCGTGAGGTAGTTGGAAGTGGACCTACAATGTCTATTCCCCACTTTTCAAAGGGACCAAGTGGAAGAATAGGACATAATGGAGCTGATGAAGTCTTACGGTTACCATGTGTTTGACAAATATCACATGTCTTACAATAATTATAACAATATTTAAAAAGAGTGGGCCAGTGATAACCTGCATCCAAGATCCTTCTTGCTGTAAGTTGTCCAGAGAAGTGCCCTCCACATGTACCATTGTGGAATTCTTCTAGCAGTTCCTTCCCTTGATCACGTCCAACTGCCCTCTTGTACTATCCATCAGGTCCTATTCGAAATAATACTCCATGCAGAATAGAATATGGACGACTGGCTTGAGTAATCTTTCTCTTAGTCTTTGCATTGGCACCATCAGGAAACTTGAATTCATTCAGATAATTCCAAATATCTATGTATTCACTAGGGATTGTGTCAAGGGATAACAATGCTGCATCGGGGAAATCATCATCATCACAAGATGATCCTAAACCATCATAGGCTCGAGAGAGTGCATCTGCATTGACATGCTTCTTTCCTGGCCTATCTATAATATCAAATTCAAATTCTTGTAGCAAAATTATCCATCTTGCTATCCTCCCTGATGGGTTAGGCTTATTGACAATATATTTTAGAGCCTGATGATCTGTTACAACTATAAATTTCTGCCCTAGCAAGTAATTTCTAAACTTCTTTACAGCAAAAATGATAGCTAGAGCCTCTTTTTCAGTTACAGTATAATTTACCTCAGCACTGCTCATTTGTCTGCTCCCAAAGTAAATTGGATGTTCATTCCCATTTTCATCCTTTTGGCTCAAAGTACTTCCTAGTGCTGCATCTGAGGCATCAGTGTACACAATGAATGGCTTGCTCCAATCTGGATTCTTTAAAACAGGTGAAGACACCAGGGCTTCCTTCAGTTGTCCAAAAGCTTCATGTGCCTTATTTCCTGGTTCATAAGTAACATCCTTCTTCAAGAACTGGGTTAGTGGCTGTGCAATCTTTGAGAAATTCTTGATGAACCTTCTATAGTAACCCACATGGCCTAAAAATGATCTCAACTTACTTCTATTCATAGGAAATGGTAAATCTTTGATTTTTGAAACTTTATCAGGATCAGTACCAATACCATCTCTGGATACAACATGCCCTAACAAAACGCCTTTAGAACATCCAAAGACACACTTTGTAGGGTTTAGTGAGGCTTGTGCTTCATCTAACCTTTGAAATGATGTCTCCATCTGGTGCAGGTGGTCCAACTTGCTCCCATAGATGCAAAAATCATCCAGAAATACTCTGATGAAGGTCCCAATGTAGGGTTCGAACACCCTATTCATCAAACACTGGAATGTTGCTGGAGCATTACACAACCCAAAAGGCATAACTCTATAAGCAAATGTTCCCCAAGGAGTGGTGAACGTGGTCTTCAGCTGATCTTTCTCCGCTATACAGACTTGGTTGTATCCGCTATATCCATCAGCAAAACTATAACACTCCTGGCCAGCTACTTCGTCCAAGATTTGATCTGAGAATGGAAGAGGGTAATGATCCTTCTTTGTTGCCTTATTGAGCTTCCTGTAATCAACACAAATGCGTAGCTTCCCATTCTTTTTTATTGAGATCACAATGGGAGAAACCCATTCTGAATTCTCCATAGCAAATATGAATCCTGCATCAAGCAACTTATCTATTTCTTCTTTTACAGTCTTGGAAAAATTAGGATTCATTCTATATGGCATTTGCTTTATAGGCTTAGCACCATCTACCAGCTCAATAGAATGTTCTACCCAACTTACTTGACGGAGTTCCTTGTAATCAAAAGTGAATATGTGTATGTACCTTCGAAAGAGCTGGAGGTAGGATTCCTTCTCACTCTCCATCACAGCATCACCAATCTTTATTTGTTGGAGATGATCATCAACTTATTCTTCAGATAATTTTATGGGGTCATGAGTCGGTGTGACTGGAAGGATATCCATGACTGAAACATCAACCTCACTTTCTTCATCTTCAGTGTCCACTTCACTGGTACTAGAGTAATCAGAGGATGTCCAATCATTAGTTTCATCACTTGAATCCACAGGTTCTGCCTTATGATGTCGAGGGATCACGTTTATCTTCACCCTCTCTCTACCACGTCCAAGTGTCATGAAGCCTTCATTCCAGTAGTTTCTTGCATGAACTCTCCTTAGCCATGGTCTTCCCTGCAACATTGGGTACGCAACAGTACCATTTTTCATCACCTGAAAGTCTACCACACATACAACACCCATAACAGATATTGCCACATTTGAAACTACACCTTCTGGTTTAGTTTTTCCCTTATTTAATGACCTTAACATAAGTGTTGAAGGGCGATCAATTTTTAAACCCAACATATTCATTACAGACTCGGTCATTACATTAACTGCAGCACCTCCATCAACTAAGACATCATGAATTGAAATACCATTACATAATACCTCAGCTTGTGGAGCATAGGGATCTGCCTCTGCCTCCAAAACAGGGACCTCAACCTCCTTCCTTCGTCGAGCATTGAGTCCACTTCACAGCTCCCGCCTCTTCTCAGAAGACATAGCCAAGAGTTGACCATATGTAATATTTGCAGGCCTTTTGGACAGATCTTCCAAGATGGAGTATGGTCCTTGCCCCTGTGAAATCAGAAAATCCTGCACACCCAACTTTCTTCTCCTATGTTTCTTACTAGTTTCTCCTTTCATCTTCTTAGGATCATTTCCATCTTGATTATCTTTTTCTTTCTTTCTTTTTGTTACAAACACATCTACTTCATTATTTCTGCTCTTATCTACTACATCAAAAGAATTCACAGGTGCTTTTCCTTTATCATTATCTCCTTTACCAGATGTAGAAGCTCTATCTAGACAATTATACTTATAATGACCCTTTTTATAACAACCATAACATACAACTTCAGAAATATTTCTTTTTGGACCTCTATCTCCTCCCTGAGAACTAAATTCTTTTCCTTGAAGAAGATTAATAGTTAACTAACCCATCTTTTTGAGCAGATCTTCATACTCAGTAGATGTACTAGGAGAAAGATTTGTGCTCACCGAGAGTGGTTGTGGATTTTGGAGCAAAGGTGCTGGTGTAGGTTCTACTTTAGCAACAATTTCTTTGGGCTCCTCTTCCATGCTTTCTTCTTGCCTTCTTGCAATCTCCTTTGCTTGTTCAATGGTAGCTGGGTGGTCATACTTCACTCGTTGTCTGATCTCTGGCTTCATCCCAAGAATGAAGTGCTTACATAGGAGATTATCCACGCCATTCATCAACCCATCCGCTAATCCTTCCTTCCGGATCTGGGCGTCGAGCTTTCTCCTTAGCTCTAGAACACGAGCATGATAATCCCTTATCTTCTCCTTCTCTCCTTGGGTTAGCTTTGTGATATCGATCATGAGATCTGCATATCTCTGTTGTTCACCAAATTCTTCAAGAAAACTTTCAGTTAATAAATCCCATGAGTTTTTCACATTATCACCTAGTGTTTCAAAACACCTAAGGGTCGAACCATCCAAAAAGGTAGGAAAAAATTCAGTCCATTATTCCCTTCTTATAAGGCCATTACAAATACAAGATCGTTTAAACTCTTGAATGAAAGAGGAAGCATCTTCATTAGATTGGGCTGAAAAAACAGGAATCTTCCCCATTTTCAAAAGTAACCACAGTGAAATACCAACCCAAAAGTACAATCAACAAGACTTATGTGCACCAATAATTAAAATCACTATAATAGAAAATAGAAATGACCACGGTAAACTATGGTAAAACTTGACTTACTGCGGTAAAAACTGACTTTACTGTGGTAAACACTATTCACAGTAAAAAGTGAAGTTACTGCGGTAAATACTATTCACGGTAAAAAGTGACTTTACTGTGGTAAATACTATTCACAACAAAAATGACTTTACCATGGTAACTACTATTCACGGCAAAAAATGACTTTACCATGGTAACTACTATGCACAGTAAAAACAAGGTTACCCTCCAATTGATTTTTGACTAAGTGGGAATATCTCTCCAGACAATCCACCAACGAGGAATGGTCCCGGCAACGGAACCAAAATGTCATCACCAATCCGGCACTATGATAATTCTTCACCAGGAACTCCTCGTGCTATGATTATTTACTAATGCACAGCCTTTAGTTTGGTGGATGTAATCTGGAAACAAAACAACAAACATAACACAAGAATACCATCGACTATGATAAGACGGAATGATGACAAATCTGAAATATCAAAGTAAATTATAATATTAACATGAAATTGTTACAATCTCACCCATGAGGTACTTCAAGTGTTATTGACTTCACTTGCCTTCCACCAATACTATGGGAGAAACTTTACAATTACACCTCTTAATGGCTTCTTCAACACACCTTTAAACTGATGGCTTCCTTTACACACTTCATACAATATTTCTCACTACTTCCTTCTATGCTAAATGAGGGGGGTGGCCTCTTTATTTATAGAACTTCCAGGTTTATCCATCTTATCTCTAAGATAGGATAAGAAATCCACTCTGACGAATCATATTCCATACCTTAACTCTTATCTGTACATGTAAGCTTATCTTTTAAGATAAGATAAACCTTATCATTTCACATGGGTTCCACATTTTTAGACTTTTTACAAATAAAATACACAAAATATTTATGACCTCACTCCTTGTCCTTATTACCAATATAATATTTCTAATTCCTAATCATGTAGACCCTACTTCTCTAGTTATCCCAACTTTGACATTTTAACATTACCGGACCACTTACGACAAATATTTACTTTTTACAACATTCCTATTGTACTTTGACTGTTACCGTACTCTACATTATTGGTGGCACCGTACTGACAGTGCCGTTATCTTCTATCAGACGCTACTACTAATTACACTTAACAACATCCTATTCCTAATACATACATTAATGAAATAGAAATTACAGAGGAAAATTTTAGTGTCGACAGTTTCTCCATGGAATCAAAGGAAGTCCCACTTGTGGGTAAAATCAAGGATGTAAAGGTGGCTCTCGCCGAGTATCTGAGAAAGAAGATATCATTGACTATATTAGTAGCATACATACTGACATCATTTGGAATTTTTCTAAGTAGAATATTTTGTTGAGACTTGGAAGGTCAAATCTAGAGGAATTGGTCTTCTGTAACCATTTCAGTTAAGGGATATATGTACAAGTTTCTTCTAGAAAAAAAGATGAGCTATACGGTACAAAATTGTGGAAACCTAAGAGCTAACATATTGTACTAAGATGGTAGGAATATGAATCATTTGATAACATCTGAAGAGAATGATGATATTTCTATCTTGATAGGACCAAGATTTCCTTTCTAATGGGGTGTTGAGTTTGAAGAAGTGTGGAGAAATTTGAGTTGCAAGAGGACAACCCCGAGTTTCCTGATGATGCAAGTCATGAGGAAGATGGAATGCTTCTTGATGAGTACCAAGTTGAAAAATCAGCCAGTGTGTTTATTCACGATGAATATGTATTCTCATTCCGATTTGAAAATGAAGATTCTTTTGATCATGTCATACATGAAGAAGAAAGACCAACTTGTGATGAGCCTTTAAAAGGTTTGAAAGAAGAATCTGTGTAATAAATGATAAGAGCTACATAAGAAATGATGGGATAAATGGAATTACAAGACATGTATGAATCTAGTGTTGTCTTCTCAACTAATTCAATAGTTGGTAATGATGACTTTTATCAATGTGAAAAATCGAATGTCCCTCCTGAGCTAATGATTGATGGATGTGTTGATAAAAGTGAATTTTATATTTTCCATTTGAAGAGAATGATTCTTTCTATGAGGAAAATATTAAAACAAAGGTCCTTGAGTCCTTTGATGATGAAGCCTCCCATAATAAAGAAGTGAAGTTCAATGAGCCTTGGGACGATGGGTCAACTTCTCAAAAAAAAATTGTTAATTTAAAAAAATATTCTTCTAATGAATTTGATGGTGATCTCTCGACATTTTTGACTTATTGCTTATAAGAAAGAAATATTGAAATTTATGGAAGTATATTCACAAAATCATGCACTTTAGACATTATTTATCCTTGTTTCATACTACTATTTAAAAGGTTATTGAGTTAAGAAAGTACTAATTAACCCCCTTCTTTTGTCCATATTGTTTTATTTTATTTCATCATTTTTGATATTTTACATACACATGCCTAGTCAGATTCTATTATCTTGCATTATTTTAGCCTCTACCGGGGCGCCCATGGGCACCCTAGTCCCACTAGGGGTGCCTCGGTCCCTTTGGAACTTTCCTGCCACTTTTTGGGCTCTTTCTAGCCATTTTAGATCTTTATATTTTTGGTGGTCGGCCATTTTGGGGTTAATTACAAAATTAGATCAAGAGAACCCTATAAATATAAAGTTATGAGACCATAATGAGGGACCTAGCATCATTCACTACTATCATCCATCTAGAGTTGCATCCATCTATTGCATTGGAGATCACTTGCATCCACATAGCTCCATCACAAGGCACAAGGCTAGGACATCTGCATCACACTTTCATAGGGGGAGGGATTCTATTCTATTCCATGCACACATACTATTACATTTTCTACATTTAGTTATTTCTCGCTACTTCACAAAGTGTGACTGACACAAGAGCACCTAGGGCACATTATGCACACACTCACCAGAACTACATTTGGGTCCGAAATGTAGTGTAACGCTTAGTTAGTAAGCCAATTTTTGTGGTAGATGAGGTCAATCTGACCCATTCATTTGCATGTATTTATTTTTTAGGGTTTTGATACTCTTTTTGGTCTTTTGCAGGTCTTTTCATCATCTTGGAATATCAGCGACATACTCAGTAGCAGCAACGAAAGTTAATGTGATAGACAAAGAGGGTTTCAGAGCACCTGCCGAACCAGTGAAGATCAGTTTTAGATCTTTTATAGAGACCAGGGCTCCCAGTTTTACGACCAAAGTTCCCACAAGCGCCCTAGTCTTTTCCTAGGCAATCCAGTCCAGCTAGATACTCAAGATCCATCCTTTTTAGAGATTTTTGATGGTCATTTTTGCTTCCATATTCTCCATTCGGATCTACAACACAATCCCACGAGTATCTTCTATTAATATGAGTTATTTTCTCTTCTCTCTTGCACATTAGGGTTAGCATTTACTTTTACATAGTTTCTTGGTCACTTTATATACTTACTACATTTATTTAGTTTATTTATAGCTGTTCATAGCTTAGATTAACTATCCCCACATACTACATATTAGTTAATTTTAGTTAATCATTTTGGTGAACCCAACGTTTCAACACTTCCTTTTGATCATGTCATCTCCTTATCAAGTTATGGCTCAATCTTCTTATCCTACCTTTGCACCAACTAAGGTCTCAGGGATAGTTACTACTGCCACTGATTTCATGTGTGTGTGTACCCAACATCCTCCTCTCTTTGTCACACCTAGGGTTGATCCATCTATTAATGTAGTTACTACTCGTTGTACTCATCCTAATCCACCTACGGCTCCACTCACATCTATTCCTCCACCCATTACTCTGGCAGATCCCCCTATAATTTCTAAGGGCTATGATATCATTAAACAACTTAAAAATACAGCTGCTAAGATATCTCTTTATGACTTATTGTGTAATGCACCAGATTTTTGTAACACGCTAGAATCTGCCCTTTCGGCCATTCATGTTGAAAGTGATAATTCCATGGTTTCCTTTGCACATCTTATACAATCCCTTCATAATTTACCACACGCTATATCTTTCACTGATGAGGATATGTCACCTTTTGCTAAAAGCAATCTGTGTGCTCCTTTGCTCATTACTGTTGTTGTTAGTACTACTTGCATCAAACGCATCCTCATTGATAATGGGTTAGCTGCTAATATTTTTTCTCATTCTCTCATAACGCAATTGGGTATTAGCGATAATTTTATTTCTAAGAATTCCACTCTCATCTATGGTTACAATTCTACCACTCACACATGCTTAAGGACTATCTCATTACATATTTGGGTTAGGCCTATGATTGTTCTCACTGAGTTCTATTTCATCGATGCCTCCTTTTAGTTCAATCTCTTGTTAGGTAGGCCTTGGATTCACACAATGCAAGTCGTTCCATCTACTATTCACTAATGTGTCAAGTTTTTGCATGATGGCTATGAACATACTATCACCGTAGATCCCGAGCCATTAAAATATTTTCACATAGAACCTATTACTTCCATGCATATACCTCCTTTGCAATGTATTCCATATAGTAGTCTTGACACATATCGCATTGGTCATTATAGTTCTTCGCAATCCCCTTCTACCACTGTTAGTGCTCTAGCTATTTCTACTTATACTATGGATATTATTTCACCTATATTATCAGTTCCTCCTAGTGTTCCTTCTCAACCAGTTGTGAAACCCTCTACTACTCCACCTATGGTGCTACCTACCAACATCCTTGATAATGTTATACCACATGATGATGTTCACACCAATGATTATGAGGATTTTGATGACGAAGTTGATGTTATTGAACTTACGGATGAAGCACTGAGACTGCTTGATTTTACCCTTCTTGGTGTAGATGATTCTTATTTCAAAGAAACCTTTGTACCTGATGGCCCAGGTGAATATAAGTTTAAGACCCCTCCATCTACTAGTGTTATGGTATTGTATTAGGGATTTGTCCACAATGTTGGTGCTATTTCATCTTCTCCTCTATAGGTTATAACTCCACTACCTCCTTTTACATGCACATTATTCATCAATAAGATATTTTGGTAACACGTCCTCGTAAAATCTACGTGCTTAGAAACTATTTGTATATGTGAAATTTTGGCTAGGTTTAGCATAACAATCAATGACATTTTACCACCTCTTCATTCAACACATCTCTATCATGGCTATTTTCACACTACAGAATATTATGGTTTGCGTGTCTTTCATCTGATGGTATTTGTTGCAAGTGCCCCTCGTGAATCTCCACTCACACTTGGAAAGTCTTAGCTTGATTATATTTATGGGACAATCGATTCTCATCACTCTTTACTTACATTTCATATTCCTTTTGGATGTATCTCTATTCATAATGATTCTTTTCTCGCTTACCTTCCAAACATCTCTCATTGGCATGCTCATGGTTGCCAACCAATCACCTTTACTGATGAAGAATATGCAATGAATGTGTACACACTCCACCACAATGGGTTCCTATATGACCCTCCTCATTCTATAGCTTATCAAGTTTCCGACACTACTCCAGTAGGTTTTGATCATGACAATGATGATCTTCTTGATAGTGGCCCATAGTCATATTTTCTATCATGCATTCGGGGGGCTTAGCACCTAATGCCCCCACTCACTTTAACATCTATCATATTTTCATTTGTATATATGCGTTCTTATCACACATTCTAGCATCGTCATAACCCAATGACACACTCTTGTGCTTTGGTTCACACTTGACTGTTGAGGGCTTACTACACATGAACCCCACACACTGCACTGTAGGCATTACACATTGCATTTCATCACACATTACGTGTCATACACCATACATTCTACATTTATTCTACAACACTTTGACATTTTCATATCATACTAGTCTAGCATTTTATCCTACTTCTACTACATACTATACTGTACACATCTCGATCGTGACACATCTTCCACACCATGTTAGTTTGCATCATGCATCTAACATTATATGCTACTCATATTCCATGTCACTTTATACATTATAATTTACACATGCTACACATCTAGCATTACATTCTACATTCTATATACTCTTAGGCACACTACACATATTGCACCCTACACTATACATTGCACTACTATACATACTACACTTAGTATACATAATGCATCATACATTACACATTTCACTCATCACATGGCCATTTATCATATTGATTACATATATTACATACACTTCTACGCACTACATTCACTACCCTTTGAAAAACTTTAGTTCCTCAGTCCATATTTGACTGCCGATGGTTTACAAATCAAATGGACCTTACACTCATCACACATTTACTATTCGACCCTTCATCATATGAAATTACCATCTTAGTGACATATGACTTTAGGCTAAATTGTCACCTATTCTATCATTTTGTAGTGGTATACACCTTAGGTTACATCACCACTCCCTCTTTTCATCTTGTAGTGATATACACTTAGGGATAAATCATCACTCATCTGTTCATCTTATAGTGATATACACTTAGGATAAATCATCACTTATATGTTCATCTAGCTATGATATACACTTTGGATATAAATTTCACACACATATCATCGCTAGGTCACATATTCATCACAGTACATTAGAAACAACACACTATTCGACCATTTCCCAATGATGCACTCTCGTTTACGGTTCATTCTTGACTGCTGAGGGGGAAAACTAAATGAACCTCATTGCATAAATTTCCATTCACTCGGGGGTGTGTGGATCCTATCACTCCATTTTTCATTCCATTCTATCCATCCACAACATACTGCATATTATGGTTACTCTTACTCTTATTTCCTTTTACTTTTTCATGGTCACTTTACTACACATGCTTGTTAGCTTACTTGTATGCCATATATCTATATCATCGACATATGAACACTCACACCTTTTTCTAGTTGTAATAATTGATATAGGTCTCTTACATGCAGCACAGATGCTCACCTTCTACCCTTCCTACACTAGTTGCTAGGGGCGTCCACATTCATCTCGCACATGTGCTATTGTTTCATTTTATACGTAGCACTTTACATTTCTTGGTTATACATGTTTTTGACATACTAGTTATCTTTCTAACATGTTAACGGGTGCTTTATGTGAAACATTTGTTATGCAACGATATTGATTTACATAATTATTTGTTACATTGTTTACTATTGTTTTCTATTGTCTGTGGGCCTTACCCTATGTTTGGTGTGCTCACTTATTTGTTTTTTATGGCCATGATGGCCTCACATGTCTTACAACATCATGAGTGATGTCCCATATTTACAACCCACTTTGTGAAAATTACTGTCTTTTTTTGTGTTTACTACATTGATTGGTAGCTTACACACTGTTTGCTTAGACTATACACTATTTTCTATATGCATGTTTGTTCACACTTGTCTTTCACTAGCCTTATTGTTTGTGCGTGCCTTAGTTTTTACCAAGAACTTTCCAGGGTACATTTCATGTGGTTGGTCCTCTTTTGGGGTCACATTGTCCTATCAGTGACATCACATATGCCCCTAAAGAGGGGGGGAACATTTGGGGTTTTTTACATACTAACAAAAAGATTCTACATCGGTTCAATTGAGTTATATACAACGAGTGGGTTCAAACCAGTATATGAGCCCCATACACAAAAAATTCTACATGGTATCCATAGTATTCGGGGGAGCAATTAACATTTAGAGGATACAACGGAATTCCTCCTAATACTTCTTCTACGACTGGCATTGGATCACCCAAAAAACAAAGATAGTACAAAGATATATACAAACATATTTAGGGAAACAATTATAGGAAGGAGAATAATGCAACTTTCTCCCTACACTTCTTCAGCTAGGGGGCGTGAGATTGCCCAAAAAAATTGTAATATAGGATATCCTTCTACACTCTTTCTCTCAAAATGGATCAGGTGCACATATTCCATTTACACTTTTTCATTTACGTATTTACATTTACATACTTTTACATGCATCTTTTTACATCATGTCTTTACACATACATGCATACATATTTGACTAGTTGATCATTTTCTCCTTGGAGGTACATCCGTATGAGAAACAAAAAATAAAATGGGGGCAACAACAACAACGTCAACAATGACACTTCCCAACAACGCACACCATACTAACCATGTAGGTATATCACACATGTCGGTAGTTACACATGCATTTTTGCTCTAGGGTCACTCGCATCACTTTTTTGCGCATTCTTCATCTTTAGTTTCCACGCTCCTCCATCTTTTTTTTCATTCTAGGCTTTTTCTACTCCATCAACACACTTTATACTACAATCTTCATGGATATTAGGTACATATCTCTATCTACTTTATGTTATCGAGATTTTTGCTCACCAACATAAAGTGGGGGAAAATGTAGTCACAAAATCATGCACTTTAGACATTATTTATTCTGGTTTCATATTACTATTTAGAAGGTTCTTGAGTGAAGAAATTACTAACCAACCCCCATCTTTTGGCCATCTTGTTTTATTTTATTTCATCATTCTTGATATTTTACATTCACATGCCCAGTCAACTTCTGTCATCCCACGTTATTTTAGCCTCGATTGGGGCACCCATATTAGTATTAGGGAACTCATAGGAGATCTGGTCCCACCAGGGGTGTCTCGGTCCCTTTTGCACTTTCTCGCCACTTTTTGGGCTCTTTCTATCCATTTCTCATTCTTATATTTTTGGTGGTTCGCTAATTTGGGGTTAATTATGAAATTAGACCAAGAGAACCCTATAAATATAAAGTTATGAGACCATAATGAGGGACCTATCATCATTCACTTCTATTATCCATCTAAAGTTGCATCTATCTATTCCATTGGAGATCATTTGCATCCACATAGCTCCATCATCAAGGTAAAAGGCTAGGACATATGCATCACACTTCATGATTAAATAAAATTAACTAAATGAATGTAGTAAAGAATAGTTAATATAATCAAGGAAGACATATAAACACAAAATAAATGCACTAAGACAATATGTAAATGAGATAAATAATAAAACTAATGAAAATTAAAACCCTAGTATGTAAAAGGAAAGAAGAAAGAACGTAACTGATAACAAGTGACTGTTAGATAGTGTCGCAGAGGAGAGTGGAAAAACTAAAAGTAGGAAAAATTGTGCAGGGGTGACAAAAAGGTTGGATTTGGAGGATCTAGTTGGACTGGAGCACCTGGAGGAGGATTGAGGTGCCTGTGGGTGCTCTGGTCTGCAATCTGGGTGCCTTGTTCTACACAAAATATTTGAATATGATCTTCATAAGGTTGAAAGGTGATCCAAAATATTTGCTATCTGTTGCATCAAATTTTTTGTCCTATGCCCTATGTTGCCAATAACTCAAGATGGAAGAAAGATCTGCAAAACCCCAAAACAAGCATCAAACCCTAAAAAATAAAAAAATGCATATGAAGGAGTCAGATTGTCCTCAAATGCCACAATGGTGGACTTACTAATTGAGCGCTACACTACATCTCGAACTCGATGTAGTTCTATGTAAAAGTAGGTGTGAACATGCCCCAGGTTGCTCTTTTGTTAGTCACACTTTGTGGAGTAACAAGCAAGAAAGAAAATTTAATAGAATGTGTGCATGGAATAGAATATAATCCCCCCATATGAAATGTGATGCAGATGTCCTAGCCTTGTGCCTTGATGATGGAGCCATGTGGATGCAAGTGATATCCAATGCAATAGATGGATGCAACCCTAAATGGAGTGATAGTAGTAAGTGATGCTAGGTCCCTCATTGCAGTCTCATAACTTTATATTTATAGGGTTCTCTTTGTCTAATTTCATAATTAACCTCGAAAAGGCCAATCACAAGAAAGATAAAGATGTAAAAAGGCTAGAAAGAGCCCAAAAAAGAGGCAGGAAAGATCTAGAAGGATCGAAGCACCCCTAGTGGGACCAGGGAACTCTATTACTAATTAGGGAGTCCCATCCGAGGATAAAATGAAGTGGGATGATGGAATATAAATGGGCATATGGGTGTAAAATGTCTATAATAACGAAATAAATTAAAAAAAAGTGGCCAAAAGATAAGGGTTAATTAGTACTTATTTCCCTTAAGAACCTTCTAAATAGTAATATGAGACTGGGATAAATAAATGTCTAAAGGGTATGATTTTGTGACTACATTTTTCCCCCACTTTATGTCGGTGAGCAAAAAGCTTGGTAACATAAACTAGATAGAGATGCGTACTTGATACCGATGTAGAATGATGAAGAAAGCGTGCCGAAGGACTAGACAAAGTGTGGAATGATAAAAATATGGAGCGTGGAAACTAAAGATGAAAAATTTGCAAAGAAAAAGTGATGAGAATGAACCTAGGCCAGAACGTGTGTGTAGCTGCTGCAGTGTGTAGTGTACTTGCATGGTTAGTAAAGCATGTGTGTTGTCACGGAGTGTTGTTGTTGATGATGTTGTTATTGTTTCTTTTTTTACCCCCTTTTGACTGGTTATTTCTCTTACAGCCAAACCTGCAAGGAGAAAATGATCAAGTAGTCAAATATGTATGTATGTACATGTAAAAATGCAAGTAAAAGATGCATGTGTATGTAAATGTAAAATACACAAATATAAATGGAAAATGTAACTGTAAATGGAACATGTGCACTAGATCCATGTTGAGAGAGAGTGTAGAAGGATATCCTATACTGCGAGTTTTTGGGGTGATCTCACACCATAGGGAGAAAAAATGTAGGGAGGAAATGCTCTGTTTCCTCCAAGATCTAACTGCTTCCCTGAATGTATGTAGAGATCTCTGTACATCTTGGATTTTTGGGCAATCTGATGCCATTGGATGAAGTAGTGTAGAGAGGCACACCCAGTGTTACCTCCAGTCATGTAACTACTTCCCAGAATGCTAAGGACACCATGTCATGTAAAATCTGTTGTGTATGGGGTTCATAGACTGCTCTAAACCTACTCATTGTATGTAACTGAAAAATGCCAAGGGCAGAAAGTGCATTGAACTAAACCAGTGTAAATGGGATGTGTTAGTATGTAAAACCCCTAAATTATTCCCCCCTCCTTGGGAGCACATGCGACGTCAATGATAGGATAATGCGGCACCGAAAGAGGACCAATCACATGTACATTGTAATCCTGAAAAGAGCCTGGTAGAAACTAAGACATGCAAAAACAAGAAGCATAGCCAAAGACAAGTGAAAACACACATGTATGTAGAAAACAATGTATAAGATATGTAAACACTATGTAAGCTACAAAGCAAAGTAATGTAAACATGAAAGAAGAAAAATAAGCTTCACAAAGTGGGATGCAAACATGGGACATCACTCATGATGTCGTAAGAAACAAAAGGCCATCATGGCCACAAACAACAAACAAGTGTGCACACCAAACATAGGGAAAGGCCCACATATAATAGAAAACAATAACAAACAATGTAATCAAACAAGTATGGAAACAAATATCCCTACATAAAAAAATGTTGCACATGAAGCACCTATTAGCATGTTAGAAAGATAGCTAGTATGTCAAAAGTGTGTATAGCATGTTAGAAAGATAGCTAGTATGTCAAAAGTGTGTATAAGAAAGTAATGTAAAGTACTAGGTACAAAATGAAACAATAGCACCTAGAAGAGACAAATGTGGATGCCCCCAATGACTAGTGTAAGAAAGGTAGAAGGTGAACATACATACTACGTGTAAGATACATGTATCTACAATCACAAGTAGAAAAAGGCATGAACGCACATGTGTGGATGGTATAGATAAATAACATACAAGTAAATAACTAGCGTCTGTAATAAAGTGATCATGAACAAGCAAGAGTAAGCAAGAATAAGTAACCATATATGTAGTATGTTGTGGATGGATAGAATGGAATGCAAAATGGAGTAATCAGAGCCACGTGCCCCCTGATTGAATCGAATTGTATGTAGTGAGGTTCGGTTTTTCCCCCTCAGCAGTCAAGAATGAACTGCAAATGAGAGTGCATCATCAGGAAATGGTCAAGTAGTGTGTTATGTCTAATGCGCTGTGATGAATGTGTAAGTGTAGTGATGAGATGTGACCTAGTGACGATATACATGAACCTTATAGCTGAAGTATATACCACAACCAAATGAGAGTAAGAGTGATGATTTAGCCTAAGCGTATATCACTAAAAAATGTAAGGAGGGTGTGGTGATATAACCTAAGGTGTAGACCACTAGAAAATGATATAATAGGTGATGATTTAGCCTAAAGCGTATGTCACTACTAGATGAATGGAATGGAGTGGTGATGTAACCTAAGGTGTATACCACTACAATATGATGGAATAAGTGATGATTTATCCTGAAGTGTATGTCACTAGCCTAGGAATATCGCATGGTGAAAGGTCAAATAGTAATTGTGTAAGGTCCATTTGATTTGTAAACCCTCGGAAGTCAAGTATGGACCGAGGAACTAAACAGTGTCATTGGGTAGTGAGTGCAACATGTAGAAGACAATGTAGTGTATGTAAGGATGAAATATGACGATAGGATGAGTAGAATATGTATAGACACTATGTGTAAAATGCAAATGCAAGATGTATATAATGTGTAAAATTCAAGATGAATAGAACATGTGAATACTGGATATGTAGAATGTAAATACAAGAGGTGTAGAATATATAAAATGACATGTATGTAGATGGTAAAGTAATGTAGTATGTAAGATGATGCTCTAGTGGACTCATATAGGATGAAGACTAGTATAATATGTAGAATATGTGTGAAAATGTGTGATGTAATATGTATAGTATGTAGATAAATGAATAATGTAGCATGTAGGATAAGTAGTGTAGTATGTAAGATGCGTAGACAATGGTGTATTCCTAATGACGACTAGCATGATGTATGATGTATAAATGCACAAATGTTATAGAATAAATGTATAATGTATGGTGTATGACACGTAATGTATGAATGAGTGTAGTGTGTAGTGTGTGATTTTTATGTGTATTAAGCCCTCAACAGTCAAGTGTGAACCGAATCACAAGAGTGTGTCATCGAGTAATGACACTAGAATGTATGATGAATATTCCTAATGTGAGGATATGAAAGAAATAGATGTAGTTATGATAAAACAAGGGGGGATGTGAAGTGTTATTATGCCCTCAATGTATGCGAGGTAAAATAATGAACTATCCAATAATGGTGAAGAACAGAGGTACTTTATCTGATGTAGGAGATGAAAGCGTGTGACCATACTCTAATAGTGGAGGTATGGTAGACATGCACTGTAGTGGTGAATGAAGCCTATGCAAATGTGAGGAATGAATGTATGCAGAATGTCATGGCGTCATAAAATTCATCGGTGATGGATATCTACATGATGAAAGGAATGATAAGAAGATTGTTACAAGCTGAGATATCAGATGATAATAACACACCATATTAGATATGTAAAATAGAAGAGCTAAAATACCATATATAGAAATTCTTCATAATCCATAATGCTCAATACATTACAATACAATGACTTGAATTACTCAATAAGAAAGATGTACATATAGGAGGAGGGAAAGTGCAACTACTACATAAATAAGTGGTGAAGAACTACCACTAATTTAAACTAGTAGTTAAGTTAACTCCAGAAGACTAATAAGCTTACTCCACATAATTGAGAAACTAACTCAACACAACTAGTAAGCTAACTCCACACAACTAGTACACCTAAGTAAGCTAACCCAATAAGTGTTGGGCTAACACACATGTAATAATTATCCTAATAAATAAATAAAAGGATAAATAATAACCTAAAATAACACCCCCTCGTAAGAATAGCTTAGGTGGGTGGAAAATAATGTTGGTCCCAGAAACAAGGCATTATGAGGTCCCACGTACAAAAACTAGGAAAAATAGACACCGCAAGGCACCCAAAACCAGTAATAAAAAAGTAGAGAGAGAAAAATTCCACTACAAGATATCCCAAGAAGCTCAGCTCAAAAAACGTGTAGGATGTTGAAGAAGTTTGGTGTGTATTGTGGTCTGAATACAATGCTTGATCATATAAATAAAAAATAACTGACATTGGGCTTCACCATAATAGCTCCATGTAAGGAGACTGTCAATGAAGTGTTGTCGAAAGTGAAAAACAAAAATAAACATAATTTGATCTACTACAAATAGGTGTAACTTGATCCAAGAACAACCAAGGCAACAAGGCAAGGACATGAGATCCAAATAAATAGGAGTGTCACAATCCAAGAAAATCTAAGGTAATAAGGAAAGGACATAAAATATGAAGAAGCAAGATCAAGTGTTACAAATATGTGTGCCACGATCCAAGAACAACCAAGGAAACAAGCCAAGGACATTAGATTCAAATAAATAGGAGTGGCACGATCCAAGAAAATCCAAGGTAACAAGGTAAGGACACGAAACCCGAAGAAGTAGTATCAACATGTAACAATGTAAGGACATGAACCCAAAAAATCAGTATCAACACCACACCCTCCCATACTGTTGAATGGGTAGAGTGACACCATAGATATGTATGAGTTGTAAAAAATTAAAGTACTCAAATGCTGGAAAACTAACACTGGGCTTCACTATAATAACTCCTCCACAAGAGAGACTGTCAACATGCCAAAAAAAGTGTCGAAAATACATATCCAAAGTATCTCAACAAACAAGAGAGATATGAATGTATACACCCATAGTTACAATAATGCAACACCTAAAATTTTAGGACATTGGGCTTAATTGAAATTACGTCCACAAGTGATTACAACACCCTCCCAAATTTGACACCTTATAATTTAGTGCATATAAATATTACAATGAGTAAAATTACCTTTTAAATTTAAAATATATTTATAAAAATATCACCAATGTGTATATCTCAAAAAAATAATCACCTTAATCCAAGCTACGGATAAAAAGTTATGAGATCTACAAGATTTTGCTATTAAACAATAATATTTTAATGCTTAGTTTTTTTAAAAGGTACACGTGACATCCAAATGTCCAAAGGGTAAAAGTGTGCATCTAAATGATACAAGCTTGCGACGAAAAGATAAAATCATGTTCCCAAAACCTAAATGTCCAGAGGGTAAATCATTACATTTGTAGGGTACACGTCTATATCCAATGGATAAAAGAATGCACCCAGAGAGTACATATCTGCGTCTAATGGATAAAAGACTACATCCAAAATAGAAATATCCAGAGGGTAAAAGAATGCATCCGGAAGGTACATGCTTATATCCAATAGATAAAAGAATGCACCAAGTGGGTACAGATCTGTGTCTAGTGGATAAACTACTGCATCTAAAACATAAATATCTAGAGGATAAAATAATGCATCCGGAAGGTACACACTTATATCCAATGGATAAAATAATGCACCAAGAAGGTACATATATATGTCCTATGGATAAAAGACTGAATCCAAAATAGAAATATCTAGAGGGTAAAAGAATGTATCTAGAAGGTACACGCAATTATATCCAATGGATAAAAGAATGCAACTAGAGGGTACAAATATGTGTCAAGTGGATAAAAGATTGCATCCAAAACAGAAATATCCAGAGGGTAAAAATCTGCGTCTAAATTTTACCGTCTCAAATCATGGTCGAGTTTACAGCTGATTATATGTTTTTGGCACCTTCCAAATCCAATGACACACTTTGTTTTGCATAAAAATTCATGCTACAGAAAAGTTTTAACAAATTATCAATACATGAAAATAATAAACCCTTACTTTCAAAGATAACAACTTACAGATGGATATCTACATCATCTATCACTCTGATACCATGAAAGGAATGATAAGAAGATTTTTATAAGCCATGATCTTAGATGATAATAGCAAACCACATTAGATTTGTAAAACAGAAATTAGCTAAAATACCATATATTTAAATCCATCATAATCCATAATGCTCAATATATTACAATACAATGAATTGAATTACTCAATAATAAATATCTACATATAGGAGGAGGAAAGTGCAACTACTACCTAAATCAGTGGTGAAGAACTCCCACTAATTGATATTGGTAGTTAAGTTAACTCCAGAAGACTAGTAACATAAATCCACATAACTGAGAAACTAACTCAACACAACTAGTAAGATAACTCCACACAACTAGTACACCTAAGCAATCTAACCCAACAAGTGTAGGGCTAACACAAGTGTAAGAATTATCCTAATAAATAAATAAAAGGATAAATAATAACCTAAAATAACATGTGATATAGAGTGTGAAGTTGAAGAAGATCTGCGTGGAATAAAATGAGGTGGTGATTTATGCCATGATGGAGTGACTATCCAAGGAATAGACTAATACCGATGTATAGGGCTACTAGAGTGATGTGGTTGTGGAGATGATATGAAAATAGGAGTAGATTATGATTTGAGTAACATAGAGTGTGATGCACTAGATGAAGAAGGGGATGTGCTAGAGACCATGTGAGGAGATGGTGGCCACGGAGTAGATGGAGGGACACCATCAATAGAGATGACCTGATTATTGTAAATAAATTCCATTCGTAGATGATTCACATAAATGATAGATTGTGAGTGACGAATCCAATTGAGAGTGAGAACCATGTCACATACCTTAACTATGTTTCCAATGAGGAAATGTACAAGCATAGTAAGAGGGCCAACTTTAACATGTATCTTAACAAAACCAAAGGGTTTTGTGAAAGGGTATTTGACTTGGCATAGAGGGTACATGATAGCTTTAAGGAGTGACATAGAACATGCACTAATGGGTCATGATGGGTCAACCTTAGTATTTTTAATAGAAGTCAAGCTAGTAGATGCATGGATATGTAAATGGTGAGATGTAAACTTAGCGTGATATTTAAAGTTGGAAAAAGAAATTATTGGTGGTGAATATTTGGTGTTGGCAAATAAAAAATATAGAGCTCCTGGTCCTGGAGATGATACTGCGTGATAAACATGATTAAAAAAGAGTCAGTTGTATTCTTGTCACGTTATTGAAAGTCATTGTTAAAAAGATTGAGTTTACCCTTGTCATTATTTGGGGCAGAGCTAGAGGATTATAGGAACTCAGTTTTGTTGTTATCGATTAATTCTTAGATGATTGTTATGATTTTTAGGAATTTATTTGTATAATGTCCTACACATTGATGATAATCACAATGAAATTTATCATTATAGTTCCTAACTTTTTTCGTGATGGTTCTAACTCGAGTGGAGGGGGAAGTGTAATAAGATTGCTTTCAAGAAGTTGTTTTAATATAAGATGTTGAACCATTGGAAGGTTGTTAAACATGTGTCAATGTTGTTGCAACTGAAGCTCCTTAATGGGAGTGAATGCATTGACATTGATTTTAGTATCAGTTGGTCTAGTTGTAGAGGATTTGAATGATGTCTTGTTTAGAAAAGGAGTGGAAGACGAGGTCTATTATTGATACTTAATATTTCTTATAGATAGGATTTTAGTTTCACGAAGCTTAAGAGTATGAAAAAGTTGATCGAATGAAGGAGAGGATTCAAAAATAACACTTTCTTGTAGAGGTTGTAATAGACTCTGAATAAATAAATCTTGAAGCTCATAGTCAGTAAGCACGTTTTTCATCTTAGCTAGATTATTCTTATACCTTAAAACATAGTTAGTGAGGTGTTCATTTGAGCCTTGTTTGGGTTGTGCTAGTTGGGCATAAGAAATATTAGAGCTGATGCTGATAGAAAAATGAGTAAGGAATGTGTTAGCTAGACATGTAAAGGAGATTACTGAGTGAATTGGTAAGTCGTAAAACTAACACATCATATAATCATGGAGACTACGAGGAAATAGTTATGCTAAAAGGATATGATCATTAACGAAGTCAAGAGAAGCGACATGGAATGCTCGAAGTTGTTTCTGTGGGTCAACATGCCCATTGAAAATGGGAAACTTAGAGATGAAAAAATTATGAGGAAGTATATAAGTAGAGATGGTAGGTGTGAATGGAGTATGTAATAACAAAGTAGAATCTAAAGATGATGACACATGCGAGGTATCCTATTTCAATTTATGAATTTGAGCTTGAAGATCGTGATGAAGAGAAGTTAGGTCATGATTGCCAACAGATGAGACTTTCCATACAAGACAAAATAAGGGCAACATAAAGTGATTGGTTGGAGGAGGAACATAAATGGGAATAGAGGAAATAGGAGGAAGATTATAATTAAACAGTTGAGTGACAATGGAAGTGGGTATGGCAGTAAAAGCAGTGAGTTCTTTCAAGTTAGTAGCTTCCTCACGAGAAATATGCAAAAGTAAATATAGGTCTTGGGGATGCTTGACAAGGTGATCATTGATGGATTTAAGATGAGCTTCAGTAAATTCCTCATGAGAGTGAGCCATGATGAAGGAAAAGAAACCCTAAAATGGTGAGGTAAGAAGACATAACCTAGGAGTGTGTATGATCGAGTCGGGTTCACCAAAATGATTAATTAAAATTAGCTAAATGGAATGTAGTAAAGGATAATTAATCTAATCTGGGAGGACATATAAACGCAATAAATAAATGCACTAAGACAATATGTAAATGAGATAAATAATAAAAATAATGAAAATACAAACCATAGTGTCAGAAAGGAAATAAGAAAGAACTTAGTTGATAACATATCAATATCAGACAATGTCGTAGAGGAAAGTGGAAAAACTAGAAGCATGAAAGACTATGTAGGAGTGCTGAAAAGGTTAGAGCTGGAGGATCTAGCTAGACTAGAGTGCCTAGAGGAGGACTGGGGCGCCTACGGGCACTCTAGTCCATAATTTGGGTGCCTTGGTTTGTAAAAAAGCTCCAAATTTGAACTTCACAAGGTCAAAAGATGATTTGCAATATTTTTTATCTGTCACATCAACTTCATTGTCTTGTTCTGAATGTTGCCAATAACTCAAGATGGAAGAAAGATCTGCAAAACCCCAAAACAAGCATCAAACCCTAAAAACTAAAAATGTATATGAAGGGGTCAGACTGTCCTCAGCTACCACAATGGTGGACTTACTAACTGAGTGTTGCACTACATATTAGACCTGATGTAGTTCTATGTGGAAGTGTGTGTGAACATGCCCTAGGTTTCTCTTGTGCCATGCACACTTTGTGAATTAGCGAGCAATAACTACGTGTAGAAAATGTAATAGAATATGTGCATGGAATAGAATAGAATACCTCCCCCTATGAAGTGTGATGCACATGTCCTAGCCTTGTGCCTTGATGATGGAGCTATGTGGATGCAAGTGATCTTCAATGCAATAGATGGATGCAACCCTAGATGGAGTGATAGCAGTAAGTGATGTTAGGTCCCTCATTATGGTCTCATAACTTTATATTTATAGGGTTCTCTTGGTCTAATTTCGTAATTAACCCCGAAAAGGATGACCACAAGAAATATAAATATGTAAAATGGCTAGAAAGATCCCAAAAAAAGGAAATAAAGATCTAGAAGAATCAGGGCACCCCTGGTAGGACTAGGGAATCCACGGGCACCCTAGTACTAATCTAGGTGCCCTAGCCAAGGCTGAAATGATGCAGGATGATGGAATCTGGCTGGGCATATAGGTACAAGAGGTCTATAATAACAAAATAAAATAAAATAAAGTGGCCAAAAGATTGGGGTTAATTAGTAAATTTTTCCCTTAAGAACCTTCTAAATAGTAGTATGAGACCAGGATAAATTAATGTCTAAAGTGCATGATTTTGTCACTACACTTCATAGGGGGAGGGATTCTATTCTATTCCATGTACAAATAATATTACAGTTTCTACATTTAGTTATTTCTCGCTACTTCACAAAGTGCGACTGACACAAGAAAACCTAGGGAAAATTATGCACACACTCACCAGAACTACATTTTGGTCCGAAATGTAGTGTAATGCTCAGTTAGTAAGCCCATTTTTGTGGCAGCTAAGGTTAGTCTGAACCATTCATTTGTATCTTTATTTTTTTGGGATTTTGATACTTCTTTTGGTATTTTGTAGGTCTTTACATCATCTTGGATTATTGGCGACATATCAGTGCAGGACAATGAATCTGAAACAACAAACTGAGGGTTTCAGACCATCTACCGAACCAGTGAAGATCAATTTCAAATATTTTACATAGACCAGTGCGCTCAATTTTCATACCAGAGCACTTGAAGGCACCCAAGTCCATTCCTAGACACATCAGTTTAGCTAGAAATTCAAGATCTATGCTTTTCAGAGCTTCTGCATGGTCATTCTTACTTCTAGATTCTCAAGTTAACTCTGCAACACAATCCCACGAGCATCTTCTATTCAACCGAGTTATTTCCTCTTCTCTCTTACACATTAGGGTTAGAATTTTCTTTTGCATAGTTGCTTGGTCACTTTATATACTTCCTTACTACATTTATTTACATTTGTCCATAGCTTAGATTAACTATCCCCACATACTACATAATAGTTAATCAGGAAAGTACTGAAGATCTCGAACTAATTCTTAACCTCTTGAGTCGTGTTATGGCCATACAAGATAGGTATGAGGCTATGTTTGATTCTTCATTTAATATATAAACATCTCGTAAAGAAATAGAAAAAAAATATGAATTCAAGTCCTCTTATGAAAAATTTGTCGATAAACATGAATATGGGAAAGAGGAAAAATTAGAACATTCAAACAACCCAATCAAAAATAAACCTGAGGTGATGATGAAATACAAAATGAGAAACTGGTAATGTGGGTTAACATGGAAGGAAATTTGTAATCTAAGATTGATTTCCAAGATAAAAAGAACAATGGACTTTCTAAGAAAATCCTTGAGCATAAAAAAGGTCATGTAGACTCACTCATCCCAAACATACAATAACTCATGAAAGCATTTGGATTTCATAATTAGTTGAAAAAAGGAGGCTACTTCCTTGAACCTATCAATGGATTTGCGAAACATCACCACTCAACATGAACCATCCAAAGGTAACTCCTAAAGATAAAATTACTTCATCGAAAGAAGGTTGTCCCCCACATGTACCATAAATGAATATAGGTTTATGTGTTTCCTTTTCCCTTGTGTATTTACATTTCTGTCATGTGTTTTTTTCTCATGTGTTGTGTTCAACAAATGATTTTTTGTTGTATCCATCCTTGTTTTACAATGACTCCTATAGCCCAATGGATAAGGAACTGGTCCTATTAGTGTCTTGAGATTATGGGAATCCTAATTTCTCCATCTTAAATTTTTTTGATTTGAAATAATTCCCCAAGATAGAGGCAATTATTTTCATGCTAAATGTTAAGCACAAAAAATTGAAATTTTTTACCATGACAACTAAGTGCACACTAAAAAATCGTTGATCTGGGTAATGTAAACCTGCCCTCCGACCAATATATAACTATGAAAAACCCATCATGGCCAAGAGGGATGTGCTAAATAAAATTTTAAATAAATTTTCATGTATAGGTAAGTTTATGGGAAACAATTCATGAGTTCATTGCGATTCATTTTGAAGGAGTTTCTCCTGGAGGCCTAAAAAGGCATATTTTTAGGACTCTTGCACTAAATGAATGTCCTTTGGAGATGAATAAAGAAAGGATAATGCATCTAAGTAGAGTGTGACTGAGCTATGATATCATCAGAGGAATTTAGGGAAATTATGTAAGAAGATAATGGTTTAAGAATAAGATGTGCAACACCATGCTACTTGTAGCAGGGTGCAGGGAAATGAAAGGAGTGAAATAGCTAGTCATCTTGTTCAAGATGGAAAAGGAACCTTAGGTAATTATGTGAAGTGGCCAAAAAATATTTGGAAATATAAATATTTATACTTCACATTTCCAAAAAAATTAGAAGATTCTATCATCGGGATTTTGAGATATTGGCCCGACAGTGCAAGTGAAGATATTTGATCCTGGTAGAGATTAAAATGATCATTCTAGGAGTTATAAGGGGATTTGGTACCTGATTTAAAAATAAAATTGCATTTAATTAAACCCTCTACATGGACCATTTGATAAGTTAGACAAAAATTCAAGTTTCTCTCTAGTGGTAGTTTGACCTTATGGCGCATACACTTGACCATAATAAAAAAGTGGGGTAAATTTTTGAATTTCAGGAATAATTGGCTTCTGAAAGTTGTCCCATTGGTATAAAAATGTATTTTATAGTAAAAATCATATATATTTTTCCCATGAAACTCTTCGGGAAGCTCTGGGGGAAAGGACTCACTCTCCGAGGTCTATTTTTGGCAGTTGTTGGTGAAGGCGTACTTACTATGAGTGTCTAGGTCACAACTTTCAATGCTATAAGCACTTTTGAACCATTAAACCTAGTGAAAATTTTCACGGGGTTCAAAAAATTGAAAACCCAATGGAGGATGAAATCAATTTTGAAGTTTCCTCACTTAAGTGACATCTTTGGTGGTTTGGTAGAGTTTAACAACTCACACGCAATCTTGGCCCATTTCTCATGTTTTAGCACCCCTTGGTGTGATTTTCAATACTGAAATAACTTTTTCACCTTTTCAACTGGTGAAAAAGTGAAATGTGTGCAACAAAGTGAGACTCCAAGAAGGAAATACTCTCTCATCACTTAAGTGACATCTTTGGTGGTTAGGTTCATGTTTTCACCTCACATGCAAGATAATCCCCTTCCTCATGAAGATGAAAACACATGTAGAACTTTGCAATGATGAAAGAATTTTTTCACCATTACACCACTTAAAAAATGTGATAAGGTGCAATGGAGACTCACTTCCCCCATCTAGAAAGTTATAACCCCCTCTCAACCTGGGTTAAGGAGGACTACAAGTGAATCAAGAGTGAGGTTTGGCTTAACCATGGTTAATTTTTAAACATTAAAATTATCCTTTTTCATTTTTGGAATTAAATTTTTACTATCCTTATAGACACCTATTTTCAGTACAGCCTCCCCCCCCCCCCAAAATCTTATATTCACGTAATTTCTATCCCCGCTTCTCTTTATCTTAAATTAAATAAAATCTTATCTATTTGTTCATAGTATTTGATTGATTATCAATGGGCTCCGTATGGACCCATTTGATAATTCAATTTTTGGAATCATCTCCCATCTCTCACAAATACTTTAATTCAAAATGCACTCATCCGACACTTTTTTTTAAAAATGAAATCTTTATTTCACCACCCATTCAAATCATGTCCCCCACTTTGCCTAATAAGTCAAATTATGGGACCCACATGATCACATCACATCCCTAACTTAGGTTACTTTACTACACCAGCTGGGTATCATCTAACTTGCAATTAGTCTCATATCTAAGCTATAAATATGGGGTTTTCCCCCATATTTTGAAAAAAGATAAAGAAAGGGGGAGGAGACATTTTCAAAGACCTGGAACGGAAGACTTAGAAAAGAAGGATATATTTTTAGACAAAAGAAGAAGAAATCTCTGATTGTCTCCTATCTTTCCATCTGGATGCCTGGTTCATTTCCATAGCAGGATAGGAGCTAAGATCTTTTGTTATTTCCATTTTTCTTGTCATTTTTAATGTTGTTCATGATCTAATTATATTTTCTGACACGGGGGTTGACATCCTCCAAGGGAGTTGAAATCCTCTTGGAACCATCACCGTCCGGGCAACCCCCACATATTGTGTTCTAATCTTATCTGGTTTAAGTTTTGTAGATCTAACTTCTTGACATCATGCATATGATTTCTTTGCGCCCGTATCATCCATCTCAATCTCCAAGGTACTGTCGACCTAAAATTTTCCTCCATAATTTCTATTTCATTAATGTATGTATTAGGAATAGGATGTTGTTAAGTATAATTAGTAGTAGTGTCTGATAGAATATAACGGCACTGCCGGTATGACGCCACCAATAATGTATAGTACCGTAATAGTCAAAAGTACAATAGGAATGTTGTGGTAAAAAGTAAATATTTGTCGTAAGTGGTCCGGTAATGTTAAAATGTCAAAGTTAGGGTAAGTAGAGAAGTAGGGTCTACATGATTAGGAATAAGAAATATTATATTGGTAATAAGGAAAAGAAGTGAGGTCATAAATATTTTGTGTATTTTATTTGTAAAAAGTCTAAAAATGTGGAACCCATGTGAAATGATAAGGTTTATCTTATCTTAAAAGATAAGATTACATGTACAGATAAGAGTTAAGGTATGGAATATGATTCGTCAGAGTAGATTTCTTATCCTATCTTAGAGATAAGATGGATAAGCCTGGAAGTTCTATAAATAGAGAGGCCACCCCCCCTCATTTAGCATAGAAGGAAGTAGTGAGAAATATTGTATGAGTAAGTGTGTAAAGGAAGCCATCATTTTGAAGGTGTGTTAAAGAAGCCATTAAGAGGTGTAATTGTGAAGTTTCTCCCATCGTTATGATTGGAAGTCAAGTGAAGTCAGTAACACTTGAAGTACCTCATGTGTGAGATTGTAACAATTTCATGTTGATATTATAACTTACACTTATATTTCAGATTTATCATCATTCCTTCTTATCATAGTCTATGGTATTCTTGTGTTATGTTTGTTGTTGTGTTTCCAGATTACATCCACCAAACTAAAAGTTGTGCATTAGTAAATAATCATAGCACGAGGAGTTCTCGGTGAAGAATTATCATAGTGACAGATTGGTGATGACAGTACTAATCCCTTGTATACTCGATGTGGTATTGGGTTTCTTGATTACTCGTACACTCACCTAGACATGAAGTAGGAAACTCAGATCTACATTTGGCACGCCTGGTGGGACTCGATACTAGATCTGGTCATTTTGTTTGTTATTCTTTTCTAACTTGCTTGTTTGCATGGTCACAATATTCGTTGATCTCAGTTTAGTACCATCCATCGTTTAAGTCGCCTTGGAGGTATGTGTTCTTTATTTTCTATTTACCCGCATGGGAAATGAATCTAGAAATTAATTATACTTACATGGTTGTCGTCATGTCATCTTTTATTGTTTCGACTCACATGTTTACAGGGTTTTTACTCCGAGTGTCGTCTTTTATGTTCTGTGGTTTCGGTCATCTTGACGGTAAGTGCTTCTGGTTCTTCATCAGCCTTTGGTAGTAAGTGCTTTTGGTTTGTCAGTTAAAATTAGCATCAAGTTTATTTTTTTAATTAATCATAATAATAATATTTACAAAATTACTAAAAAAACGATAAATATCATAGTTTAAAGTCTGTTATACAAATAGTATAGAGTTCATTTTTTTAAATTATTATTATTATTATTATTATTATTAATATTTAAAAACAAAAAAAAAAAATTCATAGCCTAACTATCCATCCCCCTAACTATCTCTCACCTCTCCACTCGGCCAGCTCGGCCACCTCCCTCACCGGCTCCACCGAGCCACACGCTGCGTCCTCCCAACCACCACCCTCTCCTCTCCACCCCACTCTTCCCTTCCTCTCCCCATGTCCTCCCACCTGCCATTCCTCCCTACCACTCCCCTCGACTTCAATTCTGCATCGACCTCCATCTCCTTTCCTTCCTCTCATCTCCTCTGCCCCGTCTCCTATCTCTACTCCCGACTTCCATCCCTACCTGTCCTGTCTCCCTTCCCGTTTCCTAACTCCTCTCCAATCCCCATCTCCATCGCCATCCTGACCACCCTCTCCTCTCCACTCCACTCTTCCCTTCCTCTCCTCGCATCCTTTCTTCTCATCACCATCGACCTCCATTTCTCCCTTCCACTCAGCAGCTCCATCTCCCTTCCACCATTTTTTCCTACCCATGACTCCCCACCGAGTCCTCCATTCCACCTTCCAAGATCTTCCCCGAGCCACACGCTGCCTACCTATCCCCCATCCATATTCCCTTCTCTCCCTTCCTTGCTCCAATCTCCATCTCCCCTGCCACCTTCTTCCACCCTCTCCATCTCCTTCCCACTTCTCCCTTCCTCCCACGCCTACACTGCACTCTCCCTGCCAACCTTCTCCTCTGCCCCGAGCACCTGTCCACCTGTTTCCACACCTCCTCCACTCCCGTTCCACACAGACCCACCTCTTCCTACGTCCCACACATGACTTACCTTCTCTCTATCGAGCCACTTCCTTCATCTCCTCAGCCTCTTTGTCCCACTTTCTCCTCGACTGCTCACACCCCATACTTACCTCTCGGCCTAGCTCGACCATCTATTTGAATCCTTTCCCATCTTAACTTCACATGCATGCAAAACTTTGGTGATGGTGGCTGTACAGTTTCTACATCACATCTAGGAATACTATAACTTAGAAATTGTACAAATCTCCTAATAGTAGTCGGTGCTTGATAATTCAAATAGTTACCAGCTTGATATCCCATCCACGTGAAGCTTTGTGGCCTAGAATTCTAGATTATCTTTTTCTGTCACATCAAAATTCAGTGTCAGCTTAGCTTTTTTAGATGGCTGTCCATTCCAAAGTCTTTTAGAAAGATCTATAAATTGTCCACATAGAAAAATAATCAATTTGCATGATATTATAGGTTGAATCAAAATCTGTTGATAACAGTAGTCTTTATCTATGGTTTTATGATATCAAACTCATGCCATCTATCTTTTCAAATCAATTATCCTAGTGAATAAACAGGATCTTCGCCTGAAGCCATTCATGTGTGTATCATCCAAACACAAAACTCTCCCTGTTGGTTCGATAGGAGGTATTTTTCATTTTCCCCACATACATGGGTGGTTGTAGTTGAGAAAGTTTTTCAAAAGGCATAGCCGACCCATTGACTTATAGGTTGGGTCATGTATTCTTTTTTTAAAGACATATGTGTCTTTTTCACCACCGGACTGTGAGATGGAAACCATCCAATGTTGGTTCTCGGTCCTTGTCACAAATTAATTGTTAATCAAATTCCTTGGGAAAATCCTTTCCTCTTAATAGATTATATTAAATCGACAATCATTGTTATTGTTATTTAGGCCATTGTTATTTGTTTTCTTGTTTAAATAAAATTCTTTATAATTTTCTTCTCTAAATAGTTTGATGTCCTTATATAATTTGTAATATGTCCCATGTTATCAAGTTGGTAATAGATTTTGTGCTTACGTTGATATCTAATTTAATGATGTGTTGCCACCAAAATTCATTCGCAACTTATTAGACTTTATTTTTGGATACACAATCATTTTCAGATTACTTATTTTTCTTATTAGTTCACTCTTAAAATCAATCACTGATTTTAAGATCATTTCTTACTAAGTGACTAATTGTCTTCTTTTCTTTTCCAGGTATATTCTACAAAATCCACAAAGTTGCGACCAAAAAAATAAGGCTGTCATAGACCAATGTTCAAATCAAACACACCAAAAAAAACCTTTACCGACCTCCTACAGTCAAATGATGCAATTTCAGGTCATAAACGGTGCCATTTCAGGGTACCCAGGTGTTTCCGGTCATTAACTGTCACTTCTAAATACATCACTATCAAATGCACTTAAATAACCATGATAAGCGATTCTCCAGGTATTTCTCATTTTTCTCTATTTTCTCTTTTCTGCATCGAATTTTACCTTTCCTGAGTGTTTTTCTGCATCTAATATCACATTTTATTTTGGTCTAAAATGAACCTTCTGCATCCTGCCTGATCACATAGATTAAGTTAAAGGATTTAACTCTTTGCATTTCATTATCACACACTGCCTAAGACTGCACAAACATAATTAACACATCCAAACATTCCTCTCACCTGGTTAACTATTTGGGACTTAAACACCCAACAGGAAACTATCTCAGACATCTCCCAATCCATAACAGCTTGAAACCAGCTTTAGATTCCTTTAGGCACCTTTATTGCTACTTTTCTTTTCTATTCACATCCTCTAAATTAATCATGAGGCTAAAAAAAATTCTGCTTGATTTTTTTGTCAACAACATACATAAACAGATGTTTCTTTACTTCACACCTATTGTCTCCATCTCCCGAATCGAGAAAAACAAACAATCTACTCTATCTAATAAAGCAACCTCCTCTGATGATCTCGCCCGACAAGATTCTAAACTCAAAACCACGCCTTCAATCACCCAATCTCCAGTCTTCATGGTCTCACCTCATGAGAACCATGTCATACAGAATTCTCCCCGCCTTAACACCAACCCTCCTATCCCCCATCAAGCCAGTATTCCTAAATCAATTGTACCACCATCTCCTGCTCCTCTAGATACACTTGAATCACCTCCTAACTGCATGTATGACTTCTTACTCCAAAATCCCCCTACAATCTCTCAATCCTCCCAATTTCTTCAATTGGTGGATCACATTCCACCCACATCCCTTTTTTTCAATTCTATTTCATCTACCACTAGTATGCCCATCAAACAATCTTAGCCTTTTAATACCTACATCCCTACCCATCCTATGCTCCAAAAGTCTCAACCCCTTAACACTCATATCCCTACCTACCATCTACCACAACAACCTACCCAGCTTCAACGAACACACCATATTCCTATTATTCAAAGTCAACGTATGCAGCAATCCCAACCTGTGACACATGTTCCACCTTACCACACAACTCCCCAAACACCTACATATCCACAAGTTAATCAATTTTCTTATCAAACCATTATGCAAATATCCTATCCACAAACTTATCAACCACATTATCAGATGCTTCCTCAACCACCCAAAAACACACTATTTTCCTTATCAAACTACTTTTCAAACTACACAACCAATCCAATCTCAACCTTGCAACACCTTGAGTGATTCAATTTATTCCTTAATGAATCCGTTAGCCAGTTTAGAAACCCTTACCATACCACCCAAGAACACCTTATCCTATGAACAAATTTGTAATGAACCGATTCATCCATCGGTTCCAAGTAAATCCTATCCCCTTCATTGGAAGCTTCATGCATTTAATAAGTTCAACAATAAAGAAGATCCCCAACAACATCTCCTCACATTTAAACACACATGTTTTCTCATTGCGCATGATCATGATTTACTTCTTCGCACTTTCCCCATGTCTCTGTCTAGTCTTGGGCTGGACTGGTACCACAGTATCCCACGACATTCCTTATTCTCGTTCACTCAACTTACACAGTTGTTCTTAGAATACTTTGTTATAAATATCACAGGTAAGACCACTATCACTGATCTATACACCATTTTATAGTATGAAAATGAGCCCATCACTGACTTTGTCACACGATGGCATGTTGTTATAAATCAACTATCCTTCACTATCCCACAAACCGAACTCATCGAATTATTCTCGCATTTTTGCACCAAACATATATCATCCACTTTGCAGATCCAATCATTTTGAACCTTTGATGAAGCTTTCACAATAGCTCACAAGCTCGAAACCCATGCCATTGAGCAGGGTCATCTTAAATTCAGTTCAACTAAATAAAAAATCGAATCCATAAAACCATTCACACATAATGGAAAGTTCAAGATTGTGGCCAACACTGTGGTCATTAAACTCTCATCCCCATCTACACCAAGCACAAGGTCTCAACAAAAATATTCTCAATCAACATCCAATTACATTCCCTTAGGAGAATCATATAGTTATGTATTTGATAAGTTGATAAGCATAAAATTTATCCAATTGCCTCCCATACAACCTGTAGACAACTCGCAAGCTAAGCCTATTTGATATCATGAGGCCCACTTTTGTAAATATCATAGAGTCAAAGGTCATGACATTGAGATATGTTGTTCCTTCAAAGATTGTGTCCAACAACTTGTAAATCAAGGTGATATCCAAATTGATACCTCCACTGCACAGATTAATCAACCACCAACAAATCACGTCACCCCATTTACATCTCAACTATCAAACACTTGTATGGTTGACACTGTCAATCAAGATCTTATCTCATAACCAACTCCACATGTTCCCCTAGTGGACATTATTCCCACCTCTTATTCAGAACCTGTAACACCTACATCGACTTTCACTACTTATGTTGAACTTGTACCTTCTCCTATCCTTTCCACATCCACATCAACTTCAACTATATCATCCATTTCCACCGCTTCAAATACACCCCAATCTACCACATTAGATTCATACTTAGCACCTGTTTTGGCTCCACTCATATCCACACATATCCCTACGTCTCTCACACCCATTCATTCACTGAAATATTCATCAAACACATCTGTTACTACACCTACATTACTCACAACCATCCCAACTAAACTCAGTTCTACTACATTCACCCTTGCAACCCCATCTTCGACATCAACCCCATTAGCTAACATATCATTCTTACCCCTCAAAACATTTATGAAACAACCAGTCTCTTCTACTTCTATGCCTAAAAATGCTACTGCATTTGCTGCAGTACCCTTACCCATAAGGTCTACTCCATCGATCATCACGTCACTCACATCTCCCCATATTCCAAAAGTGTCTACATCTTTATCTATCCTAGCAACCCCTATACCTATCATATCAACAAGTACACCTATCTCTACCTTGCCTATGGCCACATCACCCAGTCTACCCCAATATTCTTTCCCTAATCCTCCCATCACAACAATCAAATCCTCTCGATTTGTAATCCTACCAAATATACCCCTTAAATCACCTATTGAACCAACACATCCACCTCGATCAAATAAATATGTTTTACCTTCTCCCTCTAAAAAATCATCTCTTTCCATGCCCAAATCAAAACCATGCATGTCTCATATAGATATCATTAATTGCATCATACAAGCACCTATATCTTCATTAACATCTTCATCTTGTTGTAGGACATTTTCTTCATTAATAACCACACCACCACTATCAGATCCTCCGGTTGAAATTATTGTCACCCCTGCTAGAGGTAAATCTTCTCATTTAAAGTCTAAGGCTTAGGGAAAACATCCCTGACAGTCCCTTGCACATCCACATAAACATTCAGGCTCACCCTCTTCTCAACAATCCAATTCCACGACATCCACATCAGGATCAGTTTCTCCATCTATGAAATCTTGCAATAATCAATCCACATCCAAACAATACCATCCTTCAACCAAATTTTATTTGTCCTCCAAAACATGAAATTCACACATCCAATCTACATCTGTGATTTCTCCTAACTCCAAGTCAAGACATCCTATCAAAACCCACAAGAGTTACCTTCCCCATGACACTTCAATGGGGAAATACGCAGACATTTTTCAACATTTAACTCAAACATCTGCCATAAAAATTCCTCCTATTAAATCCTTTAATTCCTATGTTCCTAAGCCATCATGGTTCAATCCTAATTGCAGTTGTACTTATCATTGTACCCCAGGTCATGACATCAAACATTGTAAGGCCTTTCAGTTAATCGTCCACAACCTTATTGAGAAAGATGATTTCCTCATTCAGGGGAAATTTCCTTCTCTATCTACCTTGAATCCAATCCATATCCCATTTGACAGATCTCTCATTATCCCTCCATCCACATCATCCTTTAATATTCATCCAGTCCATGTCATTCTTCCTAAGGAATACCCTCCATTGTTCATCAATACCGCTTATCTTGTTAAACACACTAATGGTCTCTGATCGTTTACCCCATCCAAATCTAAAACAATCTCATCTAAGATCTTTCGACATCCTTTACCTCCTTCACATTTAACTCATTGGGGAAATAATCTTCCCTCACCTTTGAGCATATCATCTGTACAACCCCCTTGTTATTAGGGGACTTTGCTCTTTGACATTGTTGTATCTACCTTTCTTCACATCCATCCAATCTAAATATATCCAAATCCCCATCTCATTCTAAGCCCTCATATGAGGCCATACTTGTTCTTTTATGTTTGTGCTCCTTTTTGGGGTATCATCTTTTTCATTGAAGCCCTCCTTTGAGGCCATGTTTGTTTTTCCATTGAGGGACCTTTTCCTCCAAGTCCACCTTTGTGGCTATATGTGTGTCTCTTTTAGGACATAATTTATTTCATCAAGCCCTCCTTTGAGGCCATTATTATCCTTCCATATTTATCTCTTCTGGGGAACCATCTATTTCAAATTCCACCATTGTGGCTATATGTGTGTCTCTTTTGGGACACCGTTTATTGCATCAAGCCCTCCTTTGACGCCATGATTGTCCTTCTATGTTTATGTCTCTCTTGGGGCATCATCATTCATTTTCATCTAAATCCACCATTTTGGTCATATGTTAGTTTTATTTCTTACTTGTATATCATCTCATCTTATTGCAACTTTAATGTCTTCCCTCTCATGGTGATAAAACTAGAGAGGTAACCTCTTAATGCATTGCACTTGCGACCAATCTACTGTTAGCATATTTACCAATGAGAAATTAGTTACATCCTTAGATTGTTCTGCCATCTTTATCCCCTTCCATTTATCACTATAATAATCTAACTTATGTGATCTGCCTTCACTACTTTAATGTGATCTCGTAGCCATTACATACATTACCTTCTCGTTCTCCTATTGCAGCCATGTGAAGGCTCTAGGGTGTCTCTTGTACATTCCTTATCCCCTCTTAAGTGGTTTACTTAGCTACTCCCAGATCTCCCCCATGCGAAGCTCAAACTCAAGTATGTAAAAGGAAAAATCAAAGTTATAAAAAATAGACTGATCCCTCGAAGGACAATTGTTCATGCAAATTAAAAAAAAGTATACAAATCAAAATCAAAATAAATAAACTTATCCCTTGAAGGAAGGCTATCATATTATTCTTTTTATCTGTATTATGCATAAAGTAGACCATACCCTCGAAGGATGGCTACTCTGTTATTATATCTGGAAGGTTTTCCACATTGATCAGCCTTCCTTTTATCAATATTTTCTGAAATCTTCCCACATTGATTAGATTTCTATTATTGTTCTTTCCCTTTTCCAGAGCTGGGGCATATACTTAAGGAACACCACTTTTTGAGATCCCTCTTCCCGCATACAAGTCACATCTTTAATCCCTTTGTCATGTACATATTAGGATTACGAGCATCCTTCATCCATATTTTCCCTCATGATATTTTGGTATAACTAACTATCGTTGGTTATGTATTAACACCTATTATTGGATACAAGTGCAATCCTTTGAGTGGTAGTCTTTTCTTGTTTATCTCCAATCCAATTCAAAACATAGTTTTCCTGTACACCCTTACTATAGCTATGTTCCATTCATCTCATCCATACCATCTTTTATAAAACTCATATCAAATTGCACACTGTGAATTTTATATCTATCCATCATATCCATGAATGTATTTGCAAATACACTCTTCAGTTTGTGAATTCTACTTGATCACCGTTACAGTTTTCGAATCCTACTTGAGGGTCCTTCTCAAGGCAAGTTCATTATCCTACAACTCCTTATCTCTCAACATGTTCAACACCATATTTGATCCATTGATCCTTGCTCTCCATGTCCACTTATCATCCTTCTCACCTTTCTGTCCCCTTGCACAACGCCAAATATCTTACCTGTCTTTCCTCTTGAGTTTCTCTTTTTCTCTTCTGCTTTTGGTTTGACAATCTTGCTTAACCACCCATATAGCCAGAGAACCTTATTTAAGGTATATCTTATTCCTTGGATCTTCCCATTGTAGAAGCTTCTCCACCATTTCCTCTTTCAACAGATAATAACCACCACCACAAACATCTTTCCACTCTTCCTTTTCCACTTAACACTCTTACATCATCACTACCACGATGTGGGCATCCCAATTAAGGATTGACCTTACACTCTCCATCTACGTTACATATGTTCCTCCATTCATTCTTGTCACACCCCTCTGTTTCCTTGTTATCACCTCCTTTCATCTCTTATTCCATATTGGTATACACTACTCAGTCTTTTCATCATTACTCTTCTTCTTCGGTTTGGCGATCCTACTTAACCATCTCCGTCACAGGAAAATCTTACTTAAGAGTTTCTCTTAAGAATGGTTGGTTTTCTGATCCTTCCATATCCCATCATCTCTTTGTCATCTGCTGTCTCCCACCTCTCATCATATCCATCCATTCCAACCAACCCTTCCACACTTGCATCTAATACAATGTTGTCTTTCTCCTTCCATATCATCACTGACGTTTTAGTGATCTTACTTAAATCCCCCCGCGGCATGGCGATCTTACTTAAGAGTCCCTCTTAAGCATGATTTGTCATCCTGCACTCCCCCACTACCCCACATTCTCTCCACCATCACATCCTCTCACCTCCTCTTTCATTCTTGCAAACTAGTGGTCCCTTGTTCATCTCCATCATCCATCCCTAGGTAATCTTACTTAGCCGTTGCTTCTCTGTTCATTTCATGTCTTGTTAATTCATTTCTCTCTCATCCATTCGCATCCACTGCATCCTCTCCTCATCCTCATCTTCCTACACATCGTTATCCCTCCTTTATTTACCCTTTTCACTCCATCTTCTAGAGTTCTCCCACATATCTACCCCCATACTTACACATCATTGTCATCAATATTTTCCTAACATTATTTCATCATATCCTTCTGTTTCTGCGCCAATAATTATCGGTGGACTTCTCCTAAAAATCACTCATCCTCATTCGATACATCCTAAATCCTTTTCTTTGACCTTCTCCATTTTATCTTCATTCCTTCCTTCCTCTGTGTCCTCTGATCATTATCGAAGGACTTCTCCTAACATCCCTTCATTGGCATTCCTCCTCCCATTCTTCGTTTACTTTCTCCCTTGTCTTATCTTTTGTTCCATCTTTCCCTATTGATCATTATTAGTGAATTTATCCTAACATCCATTCACTAGCATTGCCTCTCCTATTCCATCCTTTCTTTTTCCTCGCCACCTCTCCATCTTCCATTCTTCCTTGCCAATTTCTTCACTGTCTTCATCATACACCTTCTCTCTATTTTCTCATCATCAGCATATCCTCATCTCATGCATCTCCATTTATTTTCCAATCGATGTCACTCCTCTCAAGTTTCTCTTTACGTTCCTTATGCTTCCTACTCTTTACCAAATATCTTCATTCTTGGTTCAATTCCTTCAGCATAATTTTCTTTGTTGTCTTCTCCTCCTTTCTAATCTTCATCTTATTTTACTTCCTCTATATCGTCTTTCTCCCCATTTTACATCGCACTTCCTCCTTACTTCCCCATCAAAAACCTAACTCTTCAGCGTTATCCCATTTCCTTTATCATCTCATCATCCACATGCATTTCCATGCGGTTAGTTCCATATACTTTTCCTTGGATTTCCTCACTATGATCTGTTTCTTTCAATTTTCTTTGCTCTATCATCTCTTTCATTTTCCATTACCTCTCTATTTTCTTCTGCTCCAATCTTCATCACATCTTTCATTTTAAATAACTTTCTCCTTTTTTCATGATTTCATCCTCTGCTCTGTTCTTTTCTTGTCTTCTCTTTGTTTGTCCTTTTTCATAATCCTTCTTTGTTATCTTCTTCCTCCCCTTTCACTCTTTATTTTCTCCTCTTCCATCTCCGTCCCTCTATTGCATGTCGTTATCACCTTCATATTCAATCTTTCTTGCTCTTCTCATAATCAACCAATCCTCCTATCTATTCCCTTTTATCTTTCTCGACATCTCTTACATTTGGAATTCACAGTCAATGTCGATGTTTCTCCGTTTACGTATCGTTATCCATCCCTTTCATTACCATTCTTTTTCTTCTCTTTGCCACTTTGACCTCTTCTCTTTTTGAGAACCCTGTCACATCTTTTATCTTTGTTAGTCCTCTCATAGGGACATCATCATATCCATTTCTAAGAATCTCTTCCCATCTTCTTTTGACATTTTTTTGTCTTGGAAGATACCATAACAGAAATCACCTATCTAATATTGTTCTCTTCCTTGAATATTTTCTCTTCTTTTGTTTTGACGCAAAAGTATCTCTATTACACTTACTAAAGAAATACGACTTTTTCTTCTTCTTCACCTCCTAATTTGCTAACACTTATGCATCATTCTTATAAAACATGATTGCCATAATATTTATCACACCTTTAGGTCATTTTATCTCAACTTTCTATCCTATCTTCTCATCATATGTACATTTATGATTTTTCCCCTAGGGAATTTTATTTACACATCCATCTCCCATTATGTCATCTTCGTGCCCTATCATGGTGCACCTTTTTCATCCTTGTACTTGTCGGCATATATAACTCACTTTGTATCCTGTGCTGAGGAAACATTGTTTTCATCCATGTCCCTCTTGTGGATGCATGATTTTTCACACAATTCCTCACAGACAAAGGATTGTGCACATCTTTTGCATTTAATTGCACATATTTTGATGTTTTCCCATGACCGATTGGTCATCACAGTTTACGTCCATACTGTAGTGGTCTTCACCCACTCACTGGTCTGTAGAACGTTGTCATCTCTCTCTGTTGAGACCACAATTGTCCTCTACCGATGTGATATTGGAGTCACTGCCATACTTTTTTTATTTGTGATCCTTTTTTTTACCTGGGGCATCTTTCCTTTGGTCATATCTTCATCCATCCTCAAACACATCTTTCATCTAACCATTTTTGTTTTTGTCTCATGGCTTGCTATCGCAAACCACTCAAAAAAAGGGGCAAATGTAGACACCTATTTTCGGTACAGCACCCCCCCGACATCTTATATTCATGCAATTTCTATCCCCACTTCTCTTTATCTTAAATAAAATAAAATTTTATCTATTTGTTCATATTATTTGATTGATTATCAATGGGCTCCGTATGGACCCATTTAATAATTCAATTTTTTGAATCATCCCCCATCTCTCACGAATAATTTAATTCAAAATGCACTCATCCAACACTTTCTTCTAAAAATGAAATATTTATTTCACCACCCATTCAAATCATATCCCCCACTTTTCCTAATAAGTCAAATTATGGGACCCACATGATCACATCACATCCCTAACTCAGGTTACTTTACTACACCCTGGGTATCATCTAACCTGCAGTTAGTCTCATATATAAGCTATAAATATGGGGTTTTCCCCCATATTTCGAAAAAAGAGAAAGAAAGGGGGAGGAGACATTTTCAAAGATCCGGGATGGAAGACTTAGAAAAGAAGGATATATTTTTAGAGAAAAGAAGAAGAAATCTCTGATAGTGTCTCCTATCTTGCCATCTGGATGCCCGGTTCATTTCCATAGCAGGACATGAGCTAAGTACTTTTGTTATTTCCATTTTGCTTGTCATTTTTACTGTTGTTCATAATCTAATTATCTTGTCTGACACGGGGGTTGACATCCTCCAAGGGAGTTAAAATCCTCTTGGAACCGACACCATCCAAGAAACCCCTGCATATTATGTTCTAATCTTATCTGGTTTAATTTTTGCAAATCTAGCTTCTTGACATCATGCATCTGATTTCTTTGCACCCGTATCATCCATCTCAATCTCCAAGGTACTAAGCCCTTGTATACTTGACGTGGTATCGGGTTTCTTGATTACTTGTACACTCACCTAGACAGGAAGTAAGAAACACAGATCTACAATCTTTTCCCTCTATTCTATTGTAAAAATATCATGCCTAATTTGGAAACCCCATGCTTAGAACACATTTTTACTCATATCTCATAAACCCTTTCTCTGTATTCCACGAGATCCCAACTAAAGCTTCCATACATGAATGCCTTTAGAATGAATGTTTTAATGAACTCATTAACTATCTCATCTAAATTTTTTGGATATCAAAATTTTTTAGCCATGGATAATTTCATCCTCATATATTTGGAGTTGCAGTGATCCGAACAAGCTAAAAATCAGAGCATGAGATCCTTGAAAAATTGGTTTTCCAATGAGTACTTTCTTGCACCATGAAAATTGGTATGATTGAAATTATAAAGGACTGTTAATTTTCAAAATTATTCCCTATCATATGAAGAACATGCAGACCTGGAATTTTCCTTTTCAAACTCACGAAGATCCAAACAAGAAAAACTCCTAAAAATTTGAGCAAAGCATCCCGATGGGAAGTAGAATTTTTGGAGACTTTTTTTGGCCCGATATAACACCCCATGGCCATTGTCTATTTTTAGTAAGTACTCATTCAAAAAAATTAATAATGGTATTAGGTCTAATGAATGAATTTATTTGAGACACTAAACTCATTCTCTAGGAGGAAAAGTGCACAAAAGTGACAATTCGGTGAAATTGCCAAAACTAGTCACCCAGGAAAGACTTCCCAAAAATAGTAAGTATCCAGAAAAAGGATCGAAATGATCATGGTTTTTCATCCTCCATTCCTCACTAATTTAAAACTTTATGGAGGTCTAACTCATGCTTTGAAAATGGTGAAAAGTGACATTGTGTCTCAAACAAATGAGAATATTTCTTGATTCCCAATTTTTGTCACAGTGGAACATTCTAGTCTTGATGTGTTTTTCACTTCACCACTTGGGTTGATCACAAGTGGAAAGCATGTTCCATATTTCTTATCATATTCATTCTTCACATGGTTGAGGTACTCTTCACCTCCTCTCATGTATGTCTCTATTTCCCCACGGCCCCGAATCATTACAATGTTAAACTATGTTAGTAATGGTCTCAATTCACATCAAGGACCTAATATTTTGGAGGCATTGCAGTGTTTACAGGATTGAAGGCTTGTTCAAGTGAGGGAAATTGATGTAGGAGCATCATTGTAGATAAAAAATTTGGTTTCGCTAGGTCCATTAGGTGTGTGTTGAGTCCATTTGGAGGTTTGTATGGTGAAGTTAGTCCATTTGGACCATTTTTTAGTAATAAATAGGTTTTGAGAGGTTTCCCTCCAAAACCTCATATTTGAATTTTCAAATTTCCTAGTTAGTAGTCTTACGACAAAGTGCTAGTAGTGAGTCACTCAAGGGTATAAATTAGATATGAAGAACACTCTTCATCTAAAAAATGCCTAATTGATCTTAATCAAGGTGTAAACTATTCTAGGCTAGTTCTACCATGGTTGAGGGTAGTGAGACCAAACCCTAACTAATTTCTAAAATTTCCTTTCTTATTAAATGTATTTGAATGGAAAGGGGAATATAGTGTTTTTTTTGTGTGAGTGTAAGGATGGGAGAGTTAAAAGTTCAATCTTTTTAATAAGCCCTAAGGGATTAAGAAAGCATGAATTCTCATAAAACTAATAACAGAAGGTCTTCTTAGGTATATGATTGTATATGTTTGTTTAAATGTGAATTGTGTTTGTTGGTTCAAGTTTATGATTAAATGTTGATGAAATTATTCAAAGATGGTGTCATAGGTTAGAGAAGGTCTTATATAAGGACATGAATGCTTAGATGAGGTGAGAAAATATGGAGCTTCAAGGCTCTCACAGAAAAGGCAATGCCATTGTGACTGTACAATAGAAAGGTAAGAAATTTTTATGAATGATAAAGAAATCATTGATCATTAGGCTTTATAAAGAAAAAATATTACACATGGAGGGTTGAAAATATTGTTTGTGAGAAAATTTTATAATCTTGATGGTTCATTATTAAAAGAGAGAACAATTTTTAAATGAATCTTGGTAAATCCGTCTTAGGTATAGAGGACTTTCATACGCTGAAATTTGAAGAATTAAGTGATGGACTAGCTTTTGGGCATTTACTTAAAGGACTAAGGAAGTAAATAGAGTCTTGACTGAGCCTTGATGTAGACAAGTATAACACAAAGAGAGAACTCATACATTTCTTTATAAAACAAAGTACTCAGGCCGTGAGGGTGTAATCACCAAATAATTATTCATTATTGGGGTAGAATTCATCCATATTGTTGTAAATGAATAATAACGAATATTATGATGTATAAAAGGTGATGGAGCTAGTACAAAGAGGTTTCAGAGTGAGAGAGTAAGCGTAGAGGAGTTAAAGTCTTAAAACATAGTCTATCTGATTCGTAATATCCAATCTTGAGGGATTTAGGATGGAGTCTTGTGAAAAATACCTTAAGGTAAAAGAGGTTTGTGCAAGTGGAATACGGACTAAGACAAAAGGACAAGTCAATATATGAGGTGTAAGAACCTCGAGAAGGTTGATTACAATAAAGAGTAAGTTATAATATTGAAGATGATAATGTACAGTCTTGTATAGGACATGGTCATGGTGGTATTGTAAAGGAATTTGAAATAAATGTGGGCTAGGAAGGTTGGAAGTTATTTGGAAGGAGATAAATTTCCTTGGGAACTTGATTGTTGGCTAGGTTTTCTGCATAGCTGAAAACCTAGGTAGTCATGAGATAAATCTCCCTCATTTACCGGTGAGGCTCTCGTGTAAGATTTTGTTAGTTATATGTCCTAATATCTATTTATTGGTATTACTTTAACTATTTATCTCATGAACCATAGCTAAAAAGTTTTGCAACAAGTAAGCAGCTGTAAAAAAAAGGAAAAAATATACAAAAGAGGAAAATAATAGGAAATGGGAGAAAGTAGAGAGGATGTGCAACCCAAGCAATAGTTCTCAGAGTTGATTACATGTGCATAAATTAAAAAAAATAGATCATTAAACACAAAATTCAAAGCAAAGGAAACTTTCAGATCTAGATCTATAATAACACAAAGTTTATGAATAAATCTAGAAAGAAAGGTTCCTTTGCTTTGAATTTGTGTTTAATGATCTATTTTTTTTAATCTATGTGCATGCAATCAACTCTGTAAACTATTGCTTGGGTTGCACATCCTCTCTAGTTTCTCCCATTTCCTATTATTTTCCTCTTATGTAGATTTTTTCCTTTCTTTTACAACTGCTTACTTGTTGCAAAACTGTGTAGCTATGGTTCATGAGCTAAATAGTTAAAGTAATACCAACAAATAGAAAATAGGGCACATAACTGAAAAAATATTACATGGGAACCTCACCGGTAAATGAGGGAGATTTATCTGATGACTACCTAGGTTTTTTCAGTTGTGCAAAAAATCTAGCCAACAGTTTTTGGCGACTCCGCTGGGGAACAAACAATCTTTTTGTAGACCAAAGCTTATAGTGTGAGTTCCCACTAAACTTTCAACTTGGCTGAACACCCATTCACCTAATTTGTCAAGACTCAAAGAATGACTGATCATTTCTATAGATTGAAAGAGCAATTTAATTTCAATCATCTTCCTCAAGTTAGAAGCTGCAGATCTAGTCTTTCACTAGGAAGAAGAGTTCAAACATCTCCAGATCTAGATCAGCTTTAACATAATCTAGTGGTTGGAATTATCTATCAAGTCTACTCATGGAGGAGACATGTTCCATTCATCAAGTTGAACCTAAACCAACATGTCCCATGGGGTGTAACTTTTGGGCCACTAAACCTAAATCCACATATGCACTAATTGCCTAAAGGGTCAAGAAAGAATTTCTTGAAATTCTTTGGAGATGGCAAGAAAAATCCAAATGATCACTTGGTAGCATTCTTCATATCCTATGGTGTGCTTTTAGTGGAGCATGAAGATGTCTCAGTCATACTTTTCATTGAGACCCTACATGATTTGGCTGGAGAATGCTTCTATCGCTTAGCCCTTAGAACTATAACAAATTGGTCGTCCATGTAAGAGAAATTTCTGAAAATATTCAAACCTTCAGAAGACGCTAGCATGTTGATCACTCAGTTGACACAGTTAAAGAAGGAATCAAATGAGAACATGTGAGACTTTATTGCAAGGTTCCAATAGATTTTGTATAAAATCCTCACTTCTGCTGCACTTAGCGATGAAAATCAAAAGCTATTTTTTATAAACACTCTGTTGCCCGAAGTTGGATATTAGCTACTAAGGGAAAGACCTGTGAATCTACTAGAAGCACAAAATACTGATGTAGAGGTTGAAAATGACTTGATCATGGCTGGAAAAATCAGACAATTGCCCCACAAAGGTGATGGAGCTTCTTCAAGTACTTCATACCCTTTGCTATAAAGGTTAGCTAATGAAATGTTGCAAATCAAGAAGCATATATCAAAAGGAGGAAATGTGAATCCTTTAAGAATAGCTCATGTTTGTACCTTTAATGGTCAAAATCAAAATCAAAATAGACTTACTGCTGCACCACAACAGTTGGTAATTGAAGCTTCTTCAAGGAACAACTTAGAAACTAATGAAGAAGATATTGACATCAGTGAATCATTTGATGAAGAAGAATTTGTAGATCCCACTGGTGAATCCGACATTGGTTACCTAGAATATGAATTTGACAAGGGCTATTATGAATCTTTTGAAGATTATGATGGTCACACATTTGTGGTATTCATAAGGTCCTAGACATGCCAAAATGCTGAGGCATCCTCAAGTGGCCAAAGAAGAGAAAGAGAAGATATTGGGCCAGATGTTACTATCCTAAAAAGGGGTAGTAAACTACCTTCTTCATTAGCTCCCAGAGATAAGCACACAGGTTCTTTCAATCCAACAAAGATCCAACGTGTAACCGACTGAAGTAATTTAAGCTTTTGACATTATTGATCACATTAAAAATACCAAAATTTAGATGTTAGAAGCTAAGTATTTAAGGGAATTTCTTGATCAGTTAAATAGGCTGGTAAAATATGTGTAAAGTAATGGTCCGAATACTCCAACAAATAGTGTTTCATGGGGTATCTTGTCTAGTCTGAAGATTACTCCTTCAAATAATGTGGTTGTAAGCTCTTCTCCTTCTAATTATTCTCCTGCTACATCGGAAAGGATTGAGCCATTATACATTTCATTACTTATTAACGGTTATTAATTAAGTAATTGCATTCTAGATTCTGGAGCTTCTAGCAATGTGATGTCGGCCAAAGTTACTGATGCTTTAGGTATCACTTTGACAAAAACCATTGGAAGATTATATTCAATGGAAATACAAGTACCTTTGGTTGGAAAAATCAAAGATGCTCAAGTAGTACATTCTTCATTCTCAGACAAAATATTAAAGTTGACTATCCTTGTAGCGGATATCCCAGTATCTTATGGCATGTTGTTGAGCAAGAATTTCTGTAAAGAACTAGGTGGAGAAGTCAAGATGGATTGGTCTTGTGTGCACATACCAATCAAGGGAATTAATTAGAAGTTAGAATCTGAGAAGAAATCGAAGTACATAGTATCAAAATCTGTGGATCATAGATCTCAGATCTTGTTTCAAGAATCCGATCACAAAGTCTATTATCTAGATCTGGATAAAGAAGAAATTCAGCTTGTGATCCAAGAGCCACATCAATTGGATAATAAGGTTTGTTCTCTAGAATTTGATGTTAGTTTCTGTTCATTTGGATCCGGTATAGGAATTGCTATTATTTATCCTAAGAGAAATTTGCATGCACATTCCTTGAAGTCGATGTTTGAAAATACTAACAACATGGTGGAATATGAAGCACTGTTGTTAGGTATGGAGCAAGAAAGAACAATGGGAATCAAGATCTTACATGAAAAGGGGGATGTTGAGTTGATTGTTAAGTAAATACGAGGTCTCTACCAAGTCAAAAAGGACAAACTTCGGCATTATAGAGACCAGGTCTACTCTACTATCCTAGATTTTTTGGCTTTCTTAGTATCTTATATTCCGAGAGAGAAAAATTATAGAGCTAAATCACTTGCAGTGACTATAGCTTTATTAAATCTAGATCATCCACCCACATTCTTTAGATAGGGGAATTACAAAGTTGAGATGGTCTTCTGCCTGAAGTTTCCTAATAACTTCCAACAATGGCAGATTTTTAATGATGACAAACAGATTGCTGCATTTCTCCAACAAAAGGATAACTTCGAAGAGATCTACTATGAGGGAAGAAACTCACCTCTAAGACAAACTACTATGGGAAAACCAGATGCAAAGGTTTTAGGAAGTCAAGAGATTATTTAGCTGAAGGGAAATAAAATTCCTAAAGGCTTTGTATCTCTTGAGGAAATGTTCAACAAGCATGATCAGATGCTTAAAAAGAATGAAGAAAGAGAGGAGGGTTCTTCCTCCAATACACAATTATTAAATTTGGGAGCAAGCAATGATCCCAAATTAGTAAATCTAGGTAAGTTTTGTTCAGAGGAAGAAATAGAAGCTTTGACAAAGCTTCTTAGGAAATATATGGATATTTTTTCTTGGTCTTACCAGGATCTAAAGACATATCAACCTGCAGAAGTACAACACTATATCCCATTAAAGCAAAAACAAAATCCTTTCAACCAGAAGCTGTGGCAGCATAACCCTACTATTTCAGGGACTATCTTTACAGAAATCCAGAAGTTGTTAGATGAAAAGATAATTTACCCCATACATTATTAGGAAATAAGAGATAAAATATGTGGAATAATCCCTTACAGAATCGCAACAGTAGAAACTAATATGCATAAAATATTATAGATCTCAAATAAAAGTGTAAAATAAATAACACAACATAGAGAGACAAGATTTAACGTGGTTCACCCAATTTGGGCTACGTCCACCAAGAATCACTTGCTCAGATTTTATTACAAGCATCCACTCTCTCAATACAATACCCAAATCCATTTGGAGCTATGCTCAAAAAACTCTACATAATTCACACCCAAATTAAAAACACATCTGCAATACATTTTCTTTTATATGTATCATATGCATAAGACCATATAAATAGACAATTGCTTAAGCAATTTGATGCAAAATCGTGGATATCAAAACCATGGGAAAAAATTGTGGGTATCAAAACCATGGGCAAACAACTATGGGTATCAAAAAAATGGGTACCGAAAAACCATGGGCCCAAAAATAGCCCATAACGGTTACCCATTACCCATGGGTTAATAAACCACCCATAAAAATTTTCTTCGAGGGTTCACCCCCAAACCCCCCTAACCCGCTCACCAGTGAGTGAGGCCGCCGTAAAAATACATGAGTGTAACACATAGAAGGTGTACCACACTCTAACATGAAAATAGGCTCCACAAACATAATAATCTCCCACTTGGAGACCGATTTCCATTGAGCAAGATTCTCAACCCTTCACTGTCATCCACGAAGGCCAACCAAAGCTAAACATAGCTTTAGTTTATCCCTTGTGACCACCTTGGTCATCATGTCTGCAAGATTCTAACTGGTATGAATCTTCTCCAACTTCAACTTATCTTCCTCCAAAGATGTCCCGATGAAGTGATATCTCAACTATATATGCTTCTTCTTGGAGTGGAAAGCAAAGTTCTTAGCTAGGTGTATAGCACTTTGACTATCACTATGCAGCTTACATTCCTCCTACTTATGTCCCAGCTCCTCAAAAAATTATTGTAACCAAATAATCTCTTTTCTTTCCTCTGTGGCAGCAACATACTCAGCCTCCGTGGTTGAAAAATCCACCAACTTCTGTAGTCGTGAAATCCAGCTCACTGTTGTCCCACCTACAGTGTAAATATAATCTGTCGTGCTCCTCCTACTATCTACATCTCCAGCCATGTCTGAATCTACATAACCACGTAAAGTGGTTTCTGATCCACTGTAGCACAAAACTGTCCCCATGGTCCCTCTCAAATACCGAAGGATCCACTTTACTGCTTGCCAATGCTCTTTACCTGGATCACTCATAAATCTACTCACAGCTCCCACTGCATGGGAAATATCAGGCCTAGTGCACACTATAGCATACATTAAACTACCAATTGTTGATGAGTAAGGTACCTTGGACATCTGGTTTCTTTCTTGCTCGGTCTTGGGACACTGCTCCTTTGATGAATTAAAATGGCTTGCTAAAGGAGTCCCAACCGGTTTAGCATCCTACATGTTAAGCCTATCCAATACCTTCTTAATGTACTCTTCCTGAGATAAAGTCATCTTCTGTTCCTTCCTATCCCGAGTTATCCTCATACCAAGGATTTGTCTGGCTGCCCCCAAATCCTTCATATCAAAGGATTCACTTAGCTATTTCTTTAGTACTTTTATTTCCTACATGTTTTTGCCTGCAACTAACATGTCATCAACATATAAACATAGGATAATATAACTTCCATCCTCAAATTTCTTTGTATACACGCAATGGTTAGAATGACATCTAATATAACCTTGCTCCATCATGAAGCTATCAAACTTCTTATACCATTGACGTGGAGCTTGTTTCAAGCCATACAAGTTCTTCTTTAGTTTACACACCATCTCCTCTTTACCTTTGACCTCATAGCCCTCTGGTTGCTGCATATATAGTTCCTCCTCCAAATCAACATGGAGAAATGCATTCTTTACATCTAACTGTTCTAAGTGTAAGTATTCTACTGCCACTATTCCAAGAACAGTTTTAATAGAAGTCATTTTTACTATAGGAGAAAAGATCTCATCAAAATCTATACCTTGTTTCTCTGCAAACCCCTTGACCACCAACCAGGCCTTATATCTTTTCTTTCTTCCTTCTTCGTCTTTAACTCTATACACCCACTTGTTTTGCAATGCTCTTTTTCCTTCCGGTAGCTTCACCAAATGCCAAGTCTGGTTCTCCATGAGAGACTTATGTTCCTCATCCATGGCTTGCTCCCACTTCTATCTGGCATCTACCTGTATTTCTTTATCAAAGCTCTCTGGCTGCATTGCTTCATCAAAGCTCTCTGGCTCTCCACTATCAGTGAGTAATAAATAGTAAAGATAAGGAGAAAAATGTTCAGGTTCTTTTCTTACCCTAGAAGAACTCCTCACTGTAGGAGTTTGGGATTCCTATTGAGTAGGTTCCTGAACTGATTCATGGGTCACTGTCCCATCCAGAAGATCCTCTACCACTGCATATTCTTTCTTGGATTCTTTCCTATTTTCCTGCAACTGTTGCTTATACATGACTTTCTCATTAAATACCACATCCCTAGACCGAATGATTTTCTTTTCTTTAATACTCCAACAATTAAATCCAAAGTCATCACCACCATAACCAATAAAAGTGCATTTTTCTGATTTAGCCTCTAGCTTGGTCCTATCATCCTTGTCAATATGAACAAACACCTCACATCTAAAGACTCTAAGAAATGAGTAATCAAATTTCTTACCGTACGAAGCCTCCTCAGGTATGCCTCCATCCAAGGCACTCGAGGGTCCTCTGTTTATCAAGTACATAGTTGTGCTCACCACTTCTACCCAAAAATAAAGAGGCAGTCATGCATGTATCCTCATGCTCCTAGCACGTTCCATTATTGTTCTGTTCATCCTTTCTAACACCCCATTTTGCTACGGGGTTCCTGGAACTGTCTTTTTCCTGTGGATTCCATTCTTAGAACAATAATCATCAAATTCATTGCTGCAGTACTCCCCTTCATTATCTGACCTGAGACATTTTAACTTAAGGCTTGTTTCATTCTCTACCAAGGCTTTCCATTTAACAAAAGTATCAAATACATCAGATTTGTTTCTAATACAATAAACCCAAACTTTTCTTGTTGCATCATCAATAAAATTAACATAATAACTTAAAACCCCAAGAGATGATACCTGAGCTGGCCCCACACATCAGAATGTACCAGCTCTAGCTTACTCTCTTTCTTTGTAGGTCCAACCTTGAGAAACCTTACTCACTTCTGTTTCCTATATATGCAGTTATCACATAAATCCAAACATGTTTTTGTATATCCAGGAAAATTCTTCTTTATGATGTCCATGTCCTTATGGATCATATGACCGAGCCTATAGTGCCATAATGTTGTATCTGCATCTGAAGCCACAAGATTACAATAATTAGTACTATTAGTGGTTAAATACAAGGTTTCAACCTTCTTACCTTTGCCACCACAAGAGCACCCTTGGTGACCTTCCAAGAGTCAGCTGTAAATATCACAGTACAACCATCACTTCCCAATTATCCCGCTGATATCAAATTTCTCCTTAATGTAGGCACATGTCTGCCATCCTTCAATAGCCATGTATTCCCATTATGCATCTTAACCTGAATAGAACCTTTTCCAACTATACTGTAAGGCTCATCATCACCAAGAAAAACATTCCCAAAATCCCCTTGAACATAATTAACAAACTAATGCCTATGTGGAGTAACATGAAAGAAGCCCCTGAATCTAAAACCCAAGATTCATTAATATTATGCAAAGAAGAATCAAAGCATCCTGGCATACATTACCCAATGCCACATTTGCCTCCTTGTTTTCTTCCTGTTGTTTCTTCTTATCCCGAAGCTCCCAACAGTCCTTCTTTACATGCCCAGACTTTCCACAGTGCCAACATACTATCTTGCTTTTGGATTTTGACCTTACCCGATCCTTTGATTTTCCATGGCTTCCTCTATTCTTCTGTCTCCCTCTAGTTTCCACTGTCAAAGCATTCCTTGAAGTAGAAGATTCACCAGAGCTTTTTATTTGCATTTCCTCACTTAGAATCACCCCTACAACATCCTCAAACTTCAACTTCGAGTTAGCTAGAACCGAGTTGCTTACCACCATTAACAGACTATTCCAACTTTCAGGTAAAGAGCGCAGAATTAATAAAGCCCTAACTTCTTCATCAAATTCTATTGTAACTGAAGCTAGCATATTCACAGCCATATTGAAATCATTTAAATGATTTGCTACTAAACTATTCTCAGACATCTTCATATTAAATACCTTTTTCATTAAAAATATCTTATTAGAGGCAGAGGGTTTTTCATACAACTTCCCTAATGCATCCATAAGTTATTTTGTAGTCTTTTCCTTTGAAACATTAAATAATACCGAAGATGCAAGACACAGCCAGATCATTCCAAGTGCCTTCCAATCCAACAAATACCATTCCAAATTTTTCATACTCTAGGGTCTGTTCACCTTCTCAGACAGCGGAGTATAAATATCCTTCTGATAAAGGTAATCTTCCATCTACATCTTCTAAAGACTAAAATTTTACCCGTTGAATTTATCAACCCTAGATCTTCCATCATCTGCCATAGCTCCCACTCAAGTTAAAAATTTCCTTGTAATTCAACACTTTAGCAAACCAAACTAGGCTCTGATACCAATTGTTAGGAAATAAGAGATAAAATATGCGGAATAATCCCTTACAGAATCGCAACAGTAGAAACTAATATGTAAAAAATATTACAGATCTCAAATAAAAGTGCAGAATAAAAAACACAACACAGAGAGACAAGATTTAACACGGTTCACCCAATTTGGGCTACGTCCACCAAGAATTACTTTCTCATATTTTATTACAAGCCTCCACTTTCTCAATACAATACCTAGATCCATTTGGAGCTATGCTCAACAAACTCTACAGAATTCACACCCGAATTCAAAACACATCTGAAATACATTTGCTTGTATATGTATCATAGGCATAAGACCATATAAATAGACAATTTCTTAAGTAGTTTGATACAAAACCGTGGGTATCAAAACCATGGGCAAAAACTGTGGGTATCAAAACCATGGGTATCAAAACAATGGGTACCGAAAAACCATGGGCCCAAAAACAACCCATAACGGTTACCCATTACCCATGGGTTAATAAACCACCCATGAAAATTTGCTTTGGGGGTTCGCCCCTAAACCCCCCTGACCCGCTCACCAGCGAGCGGGACCGTCGTAAAAATACCGGAGTGTAACACATAGAAGGTGTACCACACTCTAACATGAAAATAGACTCCACAAACATAACATACATCACTCTAAATGGTTAGCCAATATAGTTCCTATGAGAAAGAAGAGTGGTGAGATTAGGTTGTGCATTGATTTTCGCAACCTCAATCAAGCCTCCTTGAAAGAAAACTACCCCATCCCCATCATGGACCCACACTCAAGGCCATATCATATTTACCACATCCAACCAAACCTAATTTATCCATGCTTGATGGTTTTTCAGGCTACAATCAGGTCAAGGTGGTTGTGGAGGATCAATATAAAATGGAATTCATTACACCTTGGGAAACTTTTTCTTATCAGAAAATGCCTTTCAGTTTGATCAAATCCAGAGCTACATTTCAAAGAGCTATGGATTTAGAATTTTCTCGTCTCAAGGATAAAAGCATAGTAGTATACCTCGACAATCTGGAATTCTTTTCCAAGGAAAGAAGCAAGCACATCTTAGATTTGGAAGGGGTCTTCGTCCAATACCACAAACATGGTATTTCTCTGAAGCCTAAGAAATCTATTTTTGTTTGTAGCAGAAGGGAAGCTACTAGGGCATATTGTCTCAAAGGAAGGAACCAAGATAGATCCCGAGTGTGTCAAATCTATTCAGACTTTACCATTACCAACATCCAAAAAGGGAGTTCACTCTTTCTTTGGTAAGGTAAATTTTCTCAGAAGATTCATTCCTGACTTTGTTGAATTGACCCGGCATATCTAAAATATGATGAAGAAGACACAAGAGATCAAATGGAGCTACAAAGGGAAGGAAGCATTTGAGATTAAATTAAAGAGGCCTTGTCAAAAGCTCTAGTCTTGGTTTCACCAGACTTTAGTAAAGAATTTATTCTTTACTATTTTTCCTCTGAACACACCATGTCAACAATACCTGATGCAGAAAAATCAAGAGGATGTAGAAGCTCTGATTTCTTTCATGAGCATGCCTTTAAAAGCTTACGAGTTGAAATATACTCCCATGGAAAAGTCATGCTTATCCGGTGGTAAAATCATGTAAGGCATTCAAGTACTATATTCTTGCCTCACATACTGTGGTCCTAGTTCCAGATACTATAGTAAAATCTATTCTCACCCAACAAGAGCTAGGGCTACTAAGAGGCACGTGGGTGATGAAGGTGTAGGAATATGACTTGGATATAAAACCCACAAAGTTAGTTCGAGGGAGAGGTTTGTGTGAATTAATGATTGAGTTGAAGACAAAAAATTCAGAAGAGGGTGACAGTTTTCCCATGGAATCTTTTCATAGATCTGGTAAATGAATGGTACAGTAATATTTCCTTTTTCTTAACTTATGGAGAATACCCAGATCACCTTTCTCACAAGGAGAAACATACTATTAAATTGAATATCTAGGGAATTTTTTCTTTGGGATAATGGTTTATATAAAAGAGGAATTGATGGGGTATTTCTCATATGTGTGGATAAATCTCAACAGGATCAACTTTTAAAATAATTTCATAATTTGGCTTGTGGTGGTTATTTCTCAACTCGAGTCACAGCTTGCAAGATCCTTCGAGTAAGGTATTACTAGCCCACACTTTTCTAAGATACTACATAGTGGGTATCCAGACGTCAAGCATGGCATAAAATTGCCTACATTGTCATTAAAACTAGTTGTAATTGAGGAGCCCTTCTAACAATGGGGCATGGATTTTATTGGTATGCTCAACCTGGATTCCAATGTTGGTCATCATTACATCCTGGCAGCTACTGATTATTTCAGTAAGTGGGTAGAAGCCATTCCTATTAAGAATGCCACTTCCGCGGACGTGTGTAGTTTTATAAAGGAAAATATTATTATTAGGTTTGGCGTGCCTAGTGAAAATAGTAGCAGATAATGCTCCTAATTTTTCTTGTGAGGAGTTGGTCAATTTTTTCTACACTCATGGAATTTAGCTGGTACATTCTTCCAATTATTACCCATAAGGGAATGACCATGTTGAATCAAAAAATAAGAATTTGGTGACTATCATGAAAAAATTAGTAACTGAAAAATAAAAGGACTTGGCACAAAAAGTTGTTTGATGCACTGTGGGCAGATAGGATTACACCAAAGAAAGCTATATGCATGTCCCCTTTCCAGCTGATATATGGGAGATATGCAGAATTACCTCTTTACCTTGGAATTGCCTACTTTACAACTTGCTAAAGCTCTAGAGGATGCCACATTCACCAATGCCGTTGAAAAAAGAATAATGTATCTGACTGAATTGCGAGAAGTACAGGTTTAAGTAGCCGACAGATTGTCAGAACATCAAATGAAGTTGAAGGTGATCTTCGAAAAAAAAGGCCAAAGAAAGAAAGTTTGAAATAGATGATTAGGTCCTTTTATGGGACAAGAGACGAGAAACAAAAGGCATGCACGGGAAGTTTGATTCACTTTGGAAAAGGGCCTTTTGTGATCAAGAATATTGTTGGGACAGATAGCTTTGTCGTTGCTCACCAAGATGGGATAGAACTTTTGTTTCCTTTCAACAGACAACATTTGAAGTTTTTCCAGATCTAAGAGTGCAAGGTAAAACATGTATGTATATAAATAAAATTTTCTTGTTTTTTTTTATTTTTCAGTGTTGTGTTGTTTTTGTTTGCCTAACCCCAAGCCCAATGGATAAGATACGAAACTAGAGATGCTGGGATCTCATCTTTACTCGTGTATTTTTGATAGGCGTAAATATTTCCACAGACGAAGCTGACTGGTGAACTCCCTAGATTTCACCCTGAAATCTAGGACTACCCATTTAAAAAAAATGTTCTTTTAAAATAGCGGGTCTTTTTGTGTTTTTATTGCTAGAAGATGTCTGTATTATGTTAGGATATTCCTAGTTAATCATATGAGTCAATTTCGACAAATACCTAGATGCATAAACTCATTTTATCCCTCCGCCAAGTTTTGTCTGCGGAAATTTTTTATTTAATTATTTATTGAATAAATAATGCCACATTTGAAGTAAATTGTACTTCGGTTGAATCATGCTGAAGTTTTTCATGTCGGTATTCAATCATCTCATTAGGTTTTTTGCCATGAATTAATTCAAGGCATTATCTGCAACTTCTGGAAACGTTTTTCACATTTATTTATTTCTTTTGTTTTTCTCTGGTTTTCTCCGTTTGTTTCTCTGTGAAATTCCCCTAGGTCAATTCTTTCGCCAGTATAGTCTGTTTAATTGCCTAAAGCATCTGGAGATCATCTACCGACACAACACTAGAAGGAATCAGTCTCAAAATACAAGCTTGCTGACCAAAAATGATGAAGTCATGCACAAAAAGCCTCTCTCAGGCAAGCCACATTTTCTGGAACTAATGAGTATAAACTGCAATGGGATTTTTAGTAGTTGCAGGTAGGCAAGAATTTCTTACCTACCTTTCAGGTTACTTTTTCCCATGAAGTCAAAGTCACTTAAGCTGCAGATGGGAAAATTAGAGAAGGTAGGCAAACGGGAATTTCTTACCTGCCTTGCAGGGTGAAAATTGCCATTATAAAATTAAAAAAAAAAATCACTTGAAGGACCAGTGGGAATTTTTTTTCTGCCTAGCAGGATAACTTTTCCCGTCATAGAAGGTTTTATTCACCCATACAAGTCGCACTTTTTCAAAAGAAGATATTTTCAATACAAGTCACACTTTTTGGGAAGTCACTTAAGCTGCGGTGGGAAAATTAGAAGTGGCAAACAGGTGAGAATTTATTACCTGTCTTGCAGGGTAAAAATTATCATTATAAAAGTCAAATAACTTAAGTGGAAGAAGTGATTTTTAGAGCTGTAATGCAGGGTGAAAATTCCCACCAGAAGTTGACTTCTTAATTTTAGAATTCACCCTTGCCAAAAAGTTTGACCCATTTGGGCATTAAACAAAGCTTTTAATGATATTTATTAATAGTTGCTTTATGCCTAATGGTGGCAAGGATGGAGGAAAATTCAATGCATGAAGATAAACCAAAGAGAATTGAAGGAAGCATGCTAAAAATAAATAAATAAAATTTATTTAATGGCAATCAACAGCATGGAAAAATAGGCGCCCAATTTGGGTGAATAAACATGTTTGTTTATTAATTAATTGCCAGGAATAGAATGGACAATTATTAGAAATAGAATTTTGAGAGTTATATAAGCATGGGCTGCCATAATGAAGAAGCAATTAATTATTTTTGCTAAGGATTGCAGCCCGGACAATTTTGGCGCCAAAGAAAGGAGGATTTTTACATCTGGAAGTGCTTTTTCATTGCCGGGGAAGCTTCAAGGTTTGGTGCCTAGGGTTGGAATAGCTTGATTTATGCTATGATAATTATATGCATGTTACTTTTAGTGCCAAGGTGAATTTAAAAATATTTATGCTTACTTTGCATGTAAGCAAAGCCTCAAATTTTAGGGCAGCGGGCTTTATATGCAGATTTTTGGTGACAGAAATCAAGTATTCATGCTCTGGACTTCATCTTTGTCTTAAATAATCGCAGGCATTCATTACAGGTGTTCATATAGGTGAAACAAAGCTCAAATCAATGTCAGGAACATTGAATATATCTTCTAAATCTGAATAAATTGATAGATCTGCAGGAATTGATCTAGTTATAAAGAATTTCAGCAGGATTAAAAGAAAAAGAACACAGACAAAGATTACTCAGATAAAGATTACTCCAACCATGATGAAGCGTAATGATAGAGAGGGATCAGAAGAATCATGCATAGCTTCCCTATTTTCTGATATCAATGACACACACATTGGCCTCAAACCCATCTCTGAAATAATTAACAAATCCAGGGCTAGAAATACATTTCTCATGTGGGCAATGAAAAGTAGTGGAATTATTCCAGCATCAGCATTCCCAGTCATAGCTCAATTGCCCAAATTTGTCACGGAGTATGCGAGATCATATCATCCTCTTTCAAGAACAATCCAAGATGTTGCTGGAAAGAAAATTATTAGGTTGGATGCATAGTTTATCAATTATTGTCTGAAGATTCTGACACGAAAAATGGTGATTGTAATCAACATGCTAGATGCAGGTAACAGATGGGAGAAACGCAAAGTAGATTGCGTAAGCATAATGAACAGCTGATATATGAAGAAGCTCAGGTCTCCATCAAAGTTCCAGAGAACTCTTCTGCGATTCAACTTGTTGTAGGAGGTGGATGATATCACCAAATTGCTTTACAGGATAAGTAGAGAAGCCAATACTCACAACTTTCACTCATGGATGTATGCTTTTGTCAGAACTATCGAGATCAACAGAACTGATTTGATAATTAATTGGGCAGAGATCATCAGTGATAGCATCGGTGAGCAAATTCAGAGTGTGAGGTGGACTTATAGCTTCAAAATGACTTCATACCTAGTATATGCAGCACCCTCGTAGGGCATATTTTCCAAGCTAGATAGACAAGGCGTACTAGAAAAAGATCCTATCTTTCATTGTTATCCATAGTTGAAAATTCTTAAGTTCCACAAAGATTACAAAGCAGTCAACGATGGGTTCTTTTATGAATTCATCTGCAAACTAAATGGTGATCTAAAGACCAACATGGTGAGTAAAGAAGCTTGAGAAGTTGTGTCTCAATATGGCTGCATTTTCATCCAGTTTGCAGACTTCACCTATCTCAGGGTAACTGGATTTTCGGGAGAACTAGTAAATTTTCCGAGGTATCAAAATGACAAGTGGGTAATCATGGAGTTGTGTAGAAAGCTCATGGAGATGCATGACTTACAATCAAAGCTGCACAATTCTACAGGTTTCTTTCCGGTCATAGTGGGTTACTACAGCTGCCAGAGCATCCAAAAAGCTAGAGGAGTCAAAGCTAAAATGTTTTCTGAGTATGAGCATGAGTTATTCCCAGCATGGCTAAACTTTGACCCATATGGAGTAGCGAGGAAGACAATCTCCCAGGAATACTCATATGTGCCTTCGTTGGAGGACTTCTGGATGAAGTGTGGGAATGAGTATGAAGTTAGACAGAAAGACTTCAGCAGGTTATCAGTGCAACAAGTGTTTGATTATGGTTTGGCATGGATACCTGTAGATCTCGCAAATGATGGGCATGTGATACTTGACTCATATCATCATATGGGAGATAGAGCTGCTCTTTAGGAAAACATTGGTGGCTTCCAGATGATTGAAGAAAGATATTCCATGCAGTTCTGGTTAACACTTTGAATTGGTTGCTAACAAAGGGGTATTTCCTGGATGAAGCATTCATAAATAAGATCACAGGAAACTTTACCACAGGAGACTCCAGCAAGAGGAAGCACGAATTTGAAAGCAGCAGAAGGCCAAAAAATCTTAAAGTTCACAAGAAGTCTCACATACATGAGAAGGAAAAATCTACAGCTATTGTGTCAGTTCCAGCTTCTCCAACATCAACTCATAACACTTCAGCAACCCTATAACTTTAGAGAGATCTTGTTGTTCCTCTTTTGAATCCAACGTCATTTGTATTATCTCCTCGACCACTCAGGTCTTCACCTATCTATGTGGAGAAGTTGAAAGCACAGATGGTGGAATTTGAAAAAGCATTATCTTTGGACAATTCAGAGGGTGGCATTCATAACACGATGAGAAATTCTGATAGAGCCAAGTTAGAGCATGAGACGGAGGTGCACTTGAGGACTTCTCATTCCCCAAGAAGTAACTTTTCATCATGGTTAGCTTTGTAGACGATCCCAAAAGCTAGAGAGGAGATCAACCTAGAAGAACATGACTTTTAGCTGCTTTGGAGTTTGGGTGGAAGAGATAGAAGACCTGAAGTTTCCAAAATGACTTCTAGGTTGATCATTAAGGAATCGGGATAAAAGTTTGTTGAGTTATCTATTCCAGCAGAAGGAAAGCACAAGGGAGAGCTCACGGCAGCTGATATAGCAGTGACTAAAGTGCCAATAGGTAAAACTACCACAGAAGGATTAAATCAGGATACACAGACACTAATGAATGCTTTATTCCTTAAGCTTGACAAAGATAAGGCTGAGAGATACAAGCTTCAAAACCAGGTGATCTAGTTATGCGATATCATTGCTAAGGTTGTTAAACCTTCCTCTCGGCCCATTCTAGAACATGAGCAGGTGAGTGATCATCTAATGCAGGAGGTAGAAGATGCAGGGGACCAGGTCAAAGCTATTGCCCACTAGAAGGAACAAATCATTCACTAAGCTTCAAAACAATTCGAACCAATACCAGTTGAATTGGAGAACATGCATAGGGCAACATCTTAGTTGAAGGAATTAATGACACAGATAGAAGATGAGAACATAATTGTTGAAATTCATCTAGATACTTTGGCTAAGATACACTCATTGCCGAAGGATGTGTTGATTGAAAAGCAGATCGTGCCTAGCAGATTGGTAGAAAAGGGGAAGCAGTTAGAGATTTCAGATTCCTTTCACATAGAGATCCTCAAACTTGTGTTGAAGAGGATGCAGTTGCTGGAGAGTGAGATGGGATGAGTTTTGGTGAACATTCCAATTGAATTACCTACTTCCCATGAGGAATTTATGCTAGTTGTGTGGAAAGAAGTTGATGAAGCCACCCTACCTTTATGATGGATTCAATTGGTAGACTCATAAAGCTTCAAGAGGATGTTGAGGGATATGGGCCTGGTTTAGAGAAAGTGAAAGTTAATGCCGCTGATTTATCTAGAGGGGTGTTATAGTTCAGAATAGAGAGTTATGCTATTGTTAAAATGGATGGGAAGATGTTGAATTACATGTTTGACAAGTATATTCAATATCAAAAAAAAAAAAATTATAGGTGTTATAGCCGGCAGATCTTGATTCTTCTCTTCTTCTTCTCTTATTTCTTATATTCCCGAATGAAAATGTGAATTAAAGTTATTGGTTCAAAATCCATTACTTTAAGTTATTTAGAAAGATTCTTTAAGATAGGTGGCAGATGTGCACAATTTTTGCTCAAACTCTTGATGCATGTCACTAAGAGAGGAATTCTAGGAAGATAACTACCAAATGTTCCCTTTACTACTTCTTCATGTTCTAGTTTAGTTGCAGTTTCCCATTTGTAATTTCCCCTCTACACACTATAAGTAGAGGAAGAACCTATGGGTTAAAACGATCAGAATTTTTAATCATCATTCTTGTGTTCCAGACTTTGAGTTTTAACCCTTTATTTCCACAAGCAGAGGAATAGAGAAAAGATTTCCGAAGAACTTTGTGTCAACGTTGCATTTTGCTTCTTTTTTCTTTCTAGATCTATTCAAAAACTTTGTGTTATTATATAGATCTAGATCTGAAATTTTCCTTTGCTTTGAATTATGTGTTTAATGATCTATTTTATTTAATCTATGTGCATGCGGTCAACTCTGTAAACTATTGATTGGGTTGCACATCCTCTCTCCTTTCCCCCATTCCCTATTATTTTCCTCTTTTGTAGATTTTTCCTTTCTTTTACAGTTGCTTGCTACAAAAATGTCTATCTATGGTTCATGAGCTACATAGTTAAAGTAATACCCACAAATAGATATTAGGATATATAACTGACAAAATCTTACATGGGAGCCTCACCAGTAAATGAGGGAGATTTATCTCATGACTGCCTAGGTTTTCAGCTGTGTATAAAATCTAGCCAACATTTATCAAATATAAGGTTATGAAGTCATTCTCATTTACCTATGTTCTAATCCCTCCACCCATAGTACAATACTTAAGGGTTATGATAATCATGAATTTGATGAATGGTGTTTATGAGTCAAGTTGAACAAATTTTTTGGGATAATTATGTGATGAGTGGATAATGATCATTAGAAACTTGTGAATGGTGTTGAAAGACCTTGCAACCATTAACCAAGAAGACCTTAAAATTGTTATGCTACAATTATGATACATTGGAATTAGAAGACAAGGAGATATGTAAAGCAAGTGACAAGAAAGGAGTCAAATAAGGTCTATGTATAAATTTAACTTTGTGTTTAGAAGAGGTAATGATTAATAAGGAAAATGATTGAATGGAATTTTGAGTCAAGGTAAACAAGAAGGAACAAAACAGGGTATGAGAAACTTTTGAGTTTTGAATCAAATTAAGGCTTATGAAGCCCAATCTTAGAATATTGGCAAGTAATATGTTAGAGAAGATTGGAAGAATTGGGAATATCTTGAAAAAGTGCAAAAAAAGGTGAATAAGGGGGAGTCAGAAAGGTGATAATAGTAGAAATTGATGAAACCCTAGGTTTTAACTAAAAACTTAGGTATATAGACCTAGAAAGGAAAAGAGTTGAATTGAAGATGATAACAAGATACTTAGTTCATGAAAATTTGCACAAAGAACAAATGAAATTATGGGCATCCAAATATTATCCTACTTCTGTATGAAAATCAGTATATTATTTTGTACATGGAGATTTACATCATTCCAAGACTAATTGAGCTAGTGAACCAAAATGGTAAAAGGAGTATAAAATGAAATGGATGAATAAGGGATGAAAATTTATAGGGTGAATGTTGGGAGAAATGAGTCCTCAAATTTTTTTACCATTAATTCTTAAGATAGAGAAATGTGGTCTTTATGCTTAAAAATGTTTTTTTTTGCAAGGCTAGTAGCTAGTATGGTGAACTAGAATGAGTTTGAATAAAGATGAAGCAATAAAAACTTTTCAAGCACATGAATATTGTTGATAGGTGTGTTCAAGAAAATGTAAAGTGTTTTCATGCCTTAAAGCATTGTATATAGTAGATTTGGGTTTAAAAGCAAGATTTTATCTTTAGAAAAAAAATGAAAATTTAGGTGACATTTGAATATTGATTTTAAATGAACCTTCTACCTTTTGATGGTGAGTGAATGTGAATGTAGCTACATCAAAAATCTTCCTTTGTGCTAACCTTATCTTCCAATAGCCAATCATTTAAGGCATGAGCTCATAATGCGCAATGTTGCAAAGGTTGGGAAATACTCACCACTCCTCTTTCCAAACGGTGTTGTGGAGGTTCATCATTTCTAGGGTGTTCAAAAGTCTTCATCAAAGATCTTCATCATCACATCACAATGGAGTGTCATCATGGATCAAATTTTCATCTTTAAATTATCTGGAGTGGATCTTCATCGAAGGCAGAGGAATCTTCATCCATGTTTTGGATCATTTCTCCTTTCTTCTCCTCTCTCATTCTTTCTCCTCTTCTCTCCCCATTTCTAATTATTCATTGTAAGAAATCATTGTAATATATCTTATTCAATTAAGTGAATCTAATGGTGAAATGTAAAATCCCCTTTTGATTTATAAAAAGAGGATTTATTTTCTCATATCCTAGGAAAAAAAATAATCACAAGTTGAATAAGGACATGAAGAGACACGTGGGGGGTAGACAGAGTGTTGCATTGTAAATATATAAAAGGAGATGACCTCGTCATTATAAGGGGATAATTAATATTTTTTAATAGGTCACATAATATTTCTAGAAACAAGTGATAAAATTTCCTCTATTTTATTTTCTTATGTCTCCTCTCCATCTCAACTACAATCCATGAGCCATGCACTTGTTGAATGTTAAGCATTAAGACTTTTTACTTTTTTTATTTTATTCCTTGTTGGTTCTCATGGTTTTATTATCATTTAATTCAAGTGAAATAATCTAATTTTAATTTTATGAACACTGATATGCTATTTATTTATTAAAATCCCTTTCCTTTTTCTTTCTCCTATACCCCCCTCAAAACAATTTTCCTCCCTTGTATTCCATACAAATAGTTGCCACAGGTTTAGGGAAGCATTCCGGTGTGATTCCCGATCTTCAAACCAGCCCCAAGATTAGCTTAGATTTTATTTATTTCCTTATTTTCAATAAATGGATTTTCTCCATTCAAGTAAAGGGACCTAGTCCTAGAGTTCTGGTGAAGTCTCACAATTTACCCACCCAACAAATTATTTCGTCAACATTTGTTGGCACCCAATATGTGGAAGATTTTGCATATTCTGCACCTAATATATGAACCACAAAATATTTAGAAAATACATATTCCCAATAAATGAAAAAAACTCTAAAATATGAAAATCCCAAAAATAAATTTCCATAGAATCTAAAAATCTGCAATCCCTCTAATAAAACTTGTTGTTGATAACATTTCTTAACCCGGTTTTTTGTCCCATGTCCTATCAAAAATCCTATTGATTCTCCTACCTTCCACCCACCATTCAAATTTGAATTTTTAGAAGAAGAATAAATTTCAGAAGATAGATAAATACCCTAACCAATTGTTTCATTGGGAAGAAATATAGGTCCACTTTCTCTTGCACCTCCTCTTCATGATCTTCTAACAAGTTCCTGCAATAATTTTATGAATTTCAAAGGTGACGGAACAAATATTCCCAAAGAACACATCTCTACCTTCGTCACATCATGAGGAATTATTGGAATTAAACATGAATATGTTAGTGTGAGATTTGTTTTAGAATTTATGCAAGAAAAGGTAGTAGAATTGTTCTATCTTCTACCATCTGGATCCATCAAAAACTAGGATGACATCAAAACTAGCTTTGAAGAAATATGTAAATATATTGAAGATTTTCAATACCTCTCAGTTCAGCTGGTTTAGATGAAAATTATTCCAATGAGACTATGAGGGACTTCATAGCTCACTATAACAGGTTGCTTAAGATGATAGCCTTTGTAGCTTTTCCCTCTAATGACAACGTGAAAAATATTCTTCATCAATGCTCAATTGCCTAAGTTAGGATTCATCCTCTCAAGATCTCTACCTTAGAATCTTAGAGAAGATCATAAATATATTGTTGAAGTAGAGGATACTTTGATCCTTTCTAGAAAAGTCAAAAATCCAAGTGGTAAAAAAAGGGTCAAATGTTTAATTCTACCTCCACGGACCCCCTGATTCAAAAATTAGAAAATGGTCCGATTACAGTAAAAAAAACTTGAAAAAGGTACCATGAGATATGCTACAAGGAAGATTAATTTTCAGAATGAAATAGGAATTATTGAACCTCCCCAAATACTCTCTCTAGAGACTCCCCTGTCAACGTAGCCTGTGATACACAATGAGAGAATGGGGTTGAAATTAAAGAAGTTGATGATGCTCATATCAAGTAATTTAAATATTCATATGGGGATGAAATAAAAGAGGATGATGCACCAAGTTTATGTTGTGTAATGTTCACTTGTGCCCAGTCCCAAAAACAAATTTCTGTAACTGCTACTCCAAAGAAGAGAAAGATGCAGATCCTCCCGTGGTGACTCTAACTTACAAAATAATGAATAGATGAGTTACACTTCCACCTTACATAGAGTATGTAATGGAAAATAAAGATCTCATAGCATCCAAGAAGAACCCAACTGAAACAAGTAAGTATCATATGTTTACCTAACTTAAATATTCTTCTTCTAAGCCTTCTAATGCTACTTCAAAAATAGTGAATACTTCTAGAAAAAATTCTGAGACATCTAATAAGCATGTTGTAGCTTCTAAACCCACCTCTGTTTCCAAAGTAGCCCCTTATTCCAAAGTAGTGTCTCCTTCACTCCCTAAAGATTCCACCACCTTGGAGACATCTACCTCGTCTTCTTTGATATCATAAAACACATGAGCAAGTATAAAGTGAAAATTTCTGAACTTGAATATTTATGGACTCACCCAAAACAATTTGAAAATCATGTCAAAGGTATTAACCCAAATTCCAACACTATTACACCATCTTCCAAAGGATTACTACCAAATCCTCCTTCCTTTCCATCTCAGAATATTCTCACTTTGAGCGCATCTAAGACCAATAAGATTTATCCTTTCTATATCTCCCTTCTTATTGGAAGATACCAATTGAATAATTATATAGTAGATTCAGGTGCTTCTAACAATATAATTCCCATAAAAGTTTCCAAAACTCTCAGGTTTTACTTGACACAAGCCAGTGGCTCTTGTTGCTCCATGGATTCAAAATAATTCCCACTTGTGGGGAAGATAAAGGATGGACAAGTGGCTCTCGCTGAGTATTTGAGCAAGAATTTATCATTGAATATATTTGTAGTAGACCTTCCAACACCATTTGGAATGTTGCTAAGTAGAAGATTTTCTGAGACTTGGGAGGAAAAATCTAGAGCAATTTGTCTTCCGTAACCATTCTAGTTAAGGGAGAGATGGAAAATTTTATTCCAGAAAAAAAAGATGAGGTGTAAGATAAAAAAAGCCAAAAAATCGGGGAGGTAACATCTTGTAATAATATGGTGGGAATATGAATCATTTGATAACATCCAAAGAGGAGGATGAGATCCATATATTGATAGGACCAAGAATTCCTTTTGATGGGGTATTGATTTTGAAGAAGTGTGGATAAATATTGAGTTACAAGAGGACAAGCCCGAGTTTCCAGATGATGCAAGTCATGAGGAAGATGAAATGATTCTTGATGAGTACCAAGCCTAAAATTCAGCCAATTTGTTTATTCACAATGAAGATGTATTCACATTCTCATTCAAAGATGAATATTATCTTTATCATGTCATCCAGGAAGAATAAAGGACAACGTGTGATGAGCCTTCAAAAGGTTTCAAAGAAGAATCCGTGCAACAAATGATAAGAGATTTGGAATAAAAATAAAATCCCCAACTCAACCTTGAAATTCTGATGTGAGCCATGGGATCACAAGAAATGTATGAATCTAGTGTTGGCTTCTGAACCAATTCAATAGTTGGTCATGATGAATTTTATCAATGTGAAAAATGTGATATCCCTCTTGAGCTAATGATTAATGGATGTGCTGATAAAAATGAAGTTTTCTCTTTTCCATTTGAAGAGGAGGATTATTTCTATGAGGAAAATATTGAAACAAAGGTCCTTGAGTCCTTTGATGATGAAGCCTCCCATAATGAAGAAGTAGTGAAGTTCAATGAGCCTTGGGATGATGGATCAACTTCTCCAAACTATTTTGTTAAGTTTCAAAAAAAAAAATTATTCTAACGAATGTGATGGTGAGATCTTAACAATTTTAAAGGAGTACTTACAAGAAAAATTGAACTTTGTGGAAGGTACTAAAGATCTCAAACTAATTCTTAACCTCTTGACTTATGTTATGGCCATACAAGATAGGTACGACACTATGTTTGATTCTTCATTTAATATCCAAACATCTCATAATGAAATAGAACAAAAAGATTAATTTAAGGCCTCTTATGAAAAATTTGTTGATAAACATGAATATGGGAAAGAGGAAAGCTTAGAACATTCAAACAACCAAATAAAAAATTAAATTGGGGAGATGATGAAATAAAAAATGAGAAATAGGCAACATGGGTGAACATAGAAGGCAATTTACAATCTGAGACTAAATTTCAAGATAACAAGAACAATGACCTTTTTGAGAAAATCCTGAGCATTAAAAAGGTCATGTATACTCACACCTCCCAAGAATACATGTACTCATGAAAGCACATGGCTTTCATAATTAGTTTAGAAAAGGAGGATAATTCCTTGAACCCATCAATGGCTTTGTGGAACATCGTCACTCAACATGATCCATCCAGAGGATTAGTCTTGAAGAGAAAATTACTTCATCAAAAGTAGGTTGTCCCCCTCATGTACCATGGGTGAATATAGGTTTATGTGTTTCCTTTTTTGTTGTGTGTTTCCCTTTCTGTCATGTGTTGTGTTCAATAAATGAGTTTTTTTTAGTGTCCATCCTTGTTTAGCAACGACTCTTATATCCCGATGGATAAGGAACTAGTCCTATTAGTGTCTTGATATTTTGGGAATACTACTTTCTCCGTATTCACTTTGTTCAATCTGAAATAAGTCCCCAAGATAGAGAAAAAAAATTTCATGCTAAATGTTAAGCATGATAAATTGAAATTTTTTGCCATGACAACTAAATGCACACTCAAAAATCCTTGAACTAGGTAATGTAAACCTTCCCTCCAACCAATATATAAATATGTAAACCCCATCACAGATGAGAGAGATGTGCTAAATATATTTTTAAATTGTGTTTCATGTGTAGTTAAGTGTTGTTGCAAATCAGCAGCACCCCCTAGATGTTGATCAAATTTCTAGTTTGATCAAACTAGCATCCAGTGTGATTGCACAACAATGAATCCTCTTCCCAAGTGTGGGACTTGCAAAAATGGAAGAGAAATCTCCAGATTAGATGCTGGTTCCTCAACTCCTCTTATCAGCTATTTAACTTGCACAATTGCAGAGGTTTAAACTCCTAAATCTACTCTAAATTTCAAAGGGACAAGGATAGAAAATGCAAAAAGAAAGAACTAAAACTAATGCTAATATGTGATGCACCAAAGGAGTGGTGAGCATTTTTTACTTCTGCAAATTGACACAGTTCATAAAATGCAACAAAAACAACATGCACAAACTGATAGCTGTAATGAAGTGTTAGAAATTAGGCAAACAACACTAGCAGAGGATAAAAACTAATCACAGGGCCTGTATTGTTATTTTAACATCAAAATCACTTGCATTCAAACACCTGAAAGGCAAAAATACAGTTCTAGTTTCTAGAAAGGGTCTGTTTTTCCACTAAATCACTTCCAAGGTGAAAAAGGGAGCTTGCCATACACAAAAAATGTTCAAACCCTTTGAAAAATGAGCCAAATCTGGCTTTTAACAGTGCAAGGGGCGAGCCCAGGAGAGAGAAACGTGGGAAAACATGGAAGGGATTCAACCATTGAATAAAATTCCATCAAAATAGCATGGGCGACCTGACAGATCCATTCCCTAACATTTTTAACCATGCTGGGAGAGAATGCGAGCCATTCTTCATTAAAATCAGTGGTTGAAACGTCATTTCTGTTCATGACCACGTGCCAGAAGAATTTTTTGATTTTCTCTCTCTAACCTCCATCAAAATGAAAAATTGACCCCAGAATCTTGTAGAGAATTTCACCAGCTTTCCATTGATATAAAGAACGCAAAAAACCGAGCTCTGGATCGAAAGATATGGTGATTTGAAGTTTTAGGGCAAAACAGGGCCAAATCGGGTTGCTTTGATATTTTTGGCCTGGACACGTGGTGAGTTCTGATTGGCTGCGGGCCTTCTAGGGGAAAATTTCCCACAAAAACTCCACCAAGCCATAACTTTAAAAATACATGAGTTAGGAGGAAAACTTTACCTTTCTGGGAAGCTAAGAAAGAGCTCTATCCAATGGTGCCATTTCCAGAAGGTTTTGAGTGCCTGAAAAGAAAAATTTTGTGACTGAGGCACAAGAGAGGGAAGAATGAGAGGAGTTAGCCACAAAATGAGTAGGGGGAAAATTTTGGATAACAGTAAGTTTATGGGAAACAATTCATGTGTTCATTGAGATTCATTTTGAAGGAGTTGCTCCCGGAGGCCTAAAAAGGCCTATTTTTAGGACTCTTGCACTAAATGAATATCCTCTAAAGATGAATAAAGAAGAGATAATGCATCTAAGTAGAGTGTGATTGAGATATGATATCATCAGAGGAATTTATGGAAATTATTCGAGAATAAAATGGTTTAAGAACAAGATGTGCAACACTAGGCTACTTGTTGCAGGGTGCGGGGAAATGAAAGGAGTGAAATAGCTAGTGAGCTTGTTTAAGATGGAAAATTAACATCAGGTATTTTTGTGAAGTGACCAAAAAAATTGGAAATATAAATATTTCTACTTCACATTTCCAAAAAAATGGGAGATTCTATCATCAGGATTTTGAGATATTGGCCCGATAATGTAAGTGAAAATCTTTAATCTTGGTAAATATTCAAATGATAATTTTGGGAGTTATAAAGGGATTTGGTACCCGATTTGAAAATAAAATTAAATTTAATGAAACCCTATATATGTACCATGTGATAATTTAGACAAAAATTCAAGTTTCTCTTTGGTGGTAGTTTGAGCTTATGGCGCACAGGCTTGACCAAAATCAAAAAGTGGGGTAAATTTTTTAATTTTAGGCATAATTGGATTTTGAAAGTATTCCCATTAGTATAAAAATTTATTTTATAGTCAAAATCATATTTATTTCCCCATGAAACTCTTCGGGAAGCTTTGGGGGAAAAAACTTAATCTTCAGGGTCTATTTTTGGTAGCTGTTGGTGAAGGCATACTTACTATGAGTGTCCAAGTCAAACTTTTCAATGCTATAATAAATTTTGAACCTTTAAACATGTTGAAATTTTTCATGGGGTGCAAAAAAATTTGAACCCAATGGAGGAGGAATTAAAGTTTGAAGTTTCGTCACTTAAGTGACATCTTTGGTGGTTAGGTGGAGTTTAACAACTCACGCTCGATCTTGGCCCCTTCCTCATGTTCTAGCACCCTTTGGTACACTTTTCATGACTGCAATAACTTTTTCACTTTTCACCTGGTGTAAAAGTGAAATGTGTGCAACAAAGTATGACCCCAAGAAGGAAAGGATCCTCGTCACTTAAGTGACATCTTTGGTGGTTAGGTTCATGTTTTCACCTCACAGGTAAGATAGTCCCCTTTCTCATGAAGATACAAACCCATGGAGCAATTTGCAATGATGCCAGAAATTTTTCACCATTACACCACTTAATAAACATATTAAGGTGCAATGGAATATCACTTCCCCCATCTGGAATGTTTTAACCCCCTCTCAACCCAGGTTAAGGAGGAGTGTAAGTGAATCAAGAGTGAGGTTTGGCTTAAGAACTGTTAACATTTGAATATTCAAATTATCCTTTTCCATTTTTATAATTCAGTTTTTTATATCCTTTCCCTCCATTTTTTTTGTAACAATATAATTCCTAATTTGGAAACCCCATGCTCAGAACTAATTTTTTCTCATATCTCACAAACCCTTGCTTCATTTTCCACGAGATTCTGACTCAAGCTTCCATTGATGAATGCCTTTAGAATGAATATTTTAATGACCTCATTTATTTATTCATCCAATTTTTTTAGAAATCATAAAATTTCCACCATGGAAAATTTCATCCTCATATATTTGGATTTTTTGCGAGACGAACAAGCTAAAAATCGGAGCATGAGATCCTTGAAAAATTGGCTTCCCAATGAGTACTTTCTTGCACCATGAAAATTGGTATGATTGAATTTATATAGGGCTATTATTTTTCATCATTCTACCATATTAGACAAAGAACATGCATATTTTCAAGTTTCCTTTTTGAATTTGTGAATATCCAGATGAGTGAAACCCTTGAAAATTAAAACAAAGCATCTCGACGGGGAGTAGAATTTTTGGAGACCGTTTTCATTCCAATTTGATACCCCTTGGCCAATGTATATTTTTAGTAATTCATAATTCAAGGAACTTATTAAGTGTAGTAGGTCCAATGAATGAATGGGTTTGAGACACTAAAATCATTCCCATAGGAGGAAAAATGCACAAAGGTGTCAATTCAATGAAATTACCAAAACTAGTTACCCAATAAATACTTACTAAAAATAGTAAGTATCTAGAAAAAGGAATGAAATGATCATGGTTTTTCATCCTATGTTCCTCAATAATTTTAACCATCATATAGGTCAAAATCATGCTTTCAAAAGTGTGAAAAGTGGCATTATGTCTCAAACAAATGAGAATCTTTCTCGTTTCCCAATTTTGGTCACAATGGAGCATTCTAGTCTCAATGTGTTTATCACTTCTCCATATGGATTGATCATAAGTGGAAATCATGTTTCATATTTCTTCTCATCTTAATTCTTCACATGGTTGAGGTGCTCTTCACCTCCTCCCATGGATGGCTCTATTTCCCCAAGACCACGAATCATCACAATGTTGAACTATGTAGGTAATGGTCTCAGTTTGCATCAAATACCTAATAGTTTGGAGGAATTGCATTGTTTCAATTATTTAAGGATTGTTTGAGTGAGGGAAATATTCCTTTTTTCTCAAATCATCTTCCATTAGACAATATATCAAGGCATGAGCTCATAATGTGCAATGTTCTAGATTGGGGGAAATACTCATCACTCCTCTTCCCGAGTTGTGTTGCGGAGGTTCATCATTTCTAGGGTGTTCAAAGATCTTCATTAGAGATATTCATCATCACATCAGAATGGAGGGTCATCATGGATAAATTTTTCATTTAAAAATTATTTGGAATCGATCTTCATCAAAGGTGGGGGCATCTTCATCCATGCTTCGAAGAATTTATCTTTTCTTCTCCTCTTTCATTATTTCTCCTCTTCTCCCCCCCTTTATAATTATTTGATGTAAGCAATCATTGTAATTTTTCTTATTCACTTATGTGATTATAATGGTGAAGTGTAAATGTACCTTTTGATTTATAAAAAGTGGACTTATTTTATCATATCCTAGGAAGAAAAAGAGTGACAAGTTGAATAAGGACATGAAGAGACATGTGGGGGTTAGACGAAGAGTTGCATTGTAAAGCTATAAAAGCATATGACCTCCTCGTTGTAAGGGGATGGTTAATCTTGTTTACTATCTCCCATAATATTTCTAGAAACAAGTGATCAATTTTTCTTTATTTTATTTGCTTATGTTTCCTCTCCATCTCAACGACAATCCATGAGCCATGCACTTGGTTAATGTTATGCATTAAGACTTTGTATTTTTTGTGTTTTGTTCCTTGTTGATTTTTATGGTTTTCTTCTCATTGAATGCAAATGAAATACTATGATTTTAATACAATGAACTCTTCTATTAAATTCATTTATTAAAATCCCTTCCGTTTTTCCTTCTCATATATCCATCTCTAAATAATTTTCCTCCCTTGTATTCCATACGAACACTTTCCACATGTTTAGGGAAGTATTCATGTGCAATCCCTAGTCTTCGGTCCACCCCAAAGATTAGTTTAGATTGTGTTTATTTCCTTATTTTCAATAAATGGATCAGCCCCATTCAAGCATAGGGACCTAGTCCCATAGCATTAGTGAAGTCTCACAATTTCCCCACCTGAAAAATTAGTTTGCCAATAGTTTTTGACACCCACTGTGGGGAATATTTTTCATATTCTGCACCTAATATATGAACCATAAAATCTTTAAAAAATACATATTCCCAAAAAACCAAAAAAAATAACTTTGAAATCTAAAATTCCCAAAAAATTAAATTCCCATAGAATCTAAAAATATGTAATCCCTTTGAGAAAACTTTCTATTGAGAACCTTTATTAAATCGACCCTTTTTCCATGTCCTATCCAAAATCCTCTTAACTCTCCTACCTTCCATCCACTATTGAACTTTGAATTTTTAGAAGAAGAAATGAAATAAGAGAGAGAAATAACCCAACCAATTGTTTCATGGGGAAGAAATACACGTCCAATTTCTCTTGCAGCTCCTCTCTATGATCTATTGACAAGTTCCCGTGATAAATTTCCAAAGTTCAAAGGTGATTACACACTTCCTGAAGAACACATCTCTACCTTCATCACATCATGCAGAATTATTAGAATTAAACATGAAGATTTTGGTGTGATATTTTTTTGTATAATATCTACAAGAAAAGGAAATGTAATGGTTCTATCTCCTACCATCTGGATCCATCACAAACTGGGATGACATCAAAACTAGTTTTGAAGAAAGATTTAAATATACTGAAGATTGTCAAGACCTGTTAGTTAAATTAGTTTAGATAGAAAGGATCTAAATGAGACTATGAGGGAATTCATAGCTCACTATAAAAGGTTTCTCAATAATATACCCTTTGAATATTTTCCCTCCAATGACAGCACAAAAATATTCTTCATCAATGCTCAATTGCCTAAGGTATGATTCATCCTCCGAAGATTTTACCTAGGAATCTTAGAGACAGAATCATTGGTATATGAAGAGTAGTGGTTATAATTTCAAGGGTGGTAGTAATCCAACTACCATGGAATGTGATGTAACTACCTTAATGTTGACTAAACTCTCGCTACTAAAAAATGTAACTACCATTTACAAGAACACTACCACCACATGTAGATAATGACAACTATGCAATTGATATTGATGGATTTAAAACTATTAAGTGTATAATTTATTTCCTTATAAAATTTGGTGAATTTTCCTTAAATGTGGCCTAACTTGTCTCTATTTTTGGTGTTTGGGTGGTTCCATGGAGAATATGCGAGGTGGAGTCATGCTAGGAAATTGGATTTGTTATAAGGGATATTGGTCAACTTACCTTACAAGAGATCGTGCTTCCAAATTTCTCAAGGATCTAAAATATTATAGCGATGTCATTAGTGGAACTAATGAGTAGGATTTTGTTTGATGTTTTCATGCATTTTCATGTGAACTAGAACACATTCTATTTTTTGTGAGTAGGGGAAGAGTGAACTATCATTTTGGATAATGTGTACCATATCATAGGTCTTCTAGATACGAGGATGAAGGTGGATTTGGAATCCACTAAAGGCCTATAGAAATTCAAGAGTGGGTTACATATTTTGGAGATAAAAATGATCCTAATGGAGGTTCCAAGTAGGGGATTAAGTTTTTATGGTTGACGGATGCTCAAATAATTAACTTCTGCAAGTCATTTTTTAGAATATTATATTGCACATGTAGCTAGGGATAAGGGAAAAAATCATCTGATTTATTATTAGGTTCATATTTTTTAAATAGATTAAGAAACATGGGTGTCAGTTTAGTTTGGTTAAGGAAATTGTATCCCATACGTATGAGTATATATATATGATAATGAGGTTGGGAGGGTAGTCATTGAGCTACCTGACTCTCTTGATGATATGGGTGTGTCAAATCTTTAAGTCATACACTCATACAATTCCAATAAGATTAGTTGGAGACATCAGAGCATGGTAGTGGGCAAACATGGACCCCTTTTGAGATACTCCATGGAAATTTAAGATGTTGAATAATGTTGACTTGATTGTAGATCCATATGTAATGATGAGATGATTCTAAGTTAGATAGGGGATTCATTAATAATGTATTCTTTAAAGGGGTAGGTCAGGGAAAATTTGGGTTAAATGTAGGTCAATATAATTATTTAGGCTCCACAATATTTTAGAAAACCACTGGTAGAATATATTTTAGTCATACTAGTGTTTTATCAAGGCACGTGAGAGTGAATAGACACTTAGTTAGAGAGGATATAATGGAAACTCTTAACACTGTGGTTTACTGTCATCATAGATTCAAGAGGGGTTTCCCTAGCCCACATGAGAGGTCAAGGGATACAAGGAGTAATAACCACACTAAAACCACCACCACCAACAGAGAAACAACAACTAAGATAACAACATATAGTAGTGGTGACTATGGGATATGGATAGGGATATGTACATATCACCTAAGCACATCCAACTAGTGAGGGGCTCAACATAGATTTGGTGGACATGGTGATGAGGAAGAGGAGGATGAAGAGTATAAGACCTTCGAGGGATATCTAACCAAAAATGGAAGGAAGGGAATCCAAGTATGTATATTTATGAGTTCTTTGTTTCACATTTCAATGTATACCACTTATATTATAATTATCATGTTTCTTAGTTCTAATATTACATTTTCCTCTTAGAGATTTATTAATTCTACTACTTGTGTGAATGAAAATAATATTGTTGAGTGGAGGTATTTGATAAATAATATGATGATGGAAATGTTTACCCTAGCAACATGGAAGACAAAAGGGTAAGTTCGTGGATTTTGGGGGACAAAAAGTGGACAAAATTTGGGAGAACCAAAAATTGGAATTAGGATGGGGAAGATTTTGGTTTGGTAATTACCAAAACATAAAGCGTACGCATTTCCCCATATTATACATAAAAAAATGCAAAACACATTCATCCTTTTCATTTTCCCCAAACGTGAATTTCACTACAAACCGTTCACTTGTGTTTTATCTTCAACCCTATTTCTCCTAAAAACATCTGAAGATCACGTAGAAGGTTGGATTGAGGTTGATTTGAAGATGTCGCCATGAAGAAGATGTAAGGAAAATAATTTTTCTGAATTTTAATCAAATTTGGTAATTGTTTGATATTTTTATTATAGATTTTAATTAAATACATGTTTTTTATTCTTACAATTTTTCCACAACCACAAATAAACCCTGTGGATCCTCACAGCCCTCCTAAAATTGTTAAACATCTTCCAGGTAGTCATGAGGATTTAATAGCCCATATAGTGTAGAAAGTTATGATCCTCATGTGCGGATTTCACTAACACCTCGAGGTTTTGGGGTACTGGTTCGTTACATTTGGTATCAGAGCGACCACCCAAGTTCGAGTCTCGGCACGGGTAGCTATGCCGACATTGCAGTGTTCACCTGGGGGTCGTATAGGGTTGGGCGGGGTCCCACTATACGAGCACAAATCTAGCTTGAGGTCTGGGCTACAGAAGCATGGTGGGATGTTATGATCCTCATGTGCAGATTTCACTAATGCCTTGAGGTTTTGGTGTAATGGTTCATTACAGAGAATAAGATTTAAATAGATGAATTGATTAAATCAATTAGGTATCCCCATCCCAAAAACCCCCATTGTGTCTCGTTTGCAAACACATTGGAGGAATTATTTGCTTAGATTGACGTCGAAATGAGTCAAATTGATGAGTGGAAATCTTAAGAGATTCTTATAGGGAATATTATGATAATAAATTATCATATGAAAATATAAAAAAAATAGTTACAAATTACCTCCTATGTGCATTATTCACGAACCATAGAACCAATTTTCTAGTTCCGTTGTCATGCAAATGGTTTCCAATCCACTAGTGCAACAATAATATGATAAAAATATAAATTTTTTTACTAATGGTGGATGGTATTTGATATACCACATTCCAATAACAATAAGGTTCCATTATAATTTTTAAGGAAATTCTATTTTGAGTTTATCCTCAACGAGATCCCTAATTATTTTGACTACCGCAAGTTTTAGGGCCAAGGAAAAGACTCTGCACAGGATAGACCATGTGTACAACCTGCTAATATTTAGCATACTAGATTCCCCATACAAAATCCCCCTCATCCTAAGACTATCCCTAAATCAGTGAAGGAGACAATAGAGATTGATACACTGCACACACTTTAGGTGTTGTCTGATACCCTCGTCCAACATACAAGGGAGGTTTCTGATACTGATGTTGGTGGAGGTAGAAAAAGGATTCCTCTAGGTAGTAGTAGCATGAGGCCACATCTTTTCACATCTTGTGGTAGCATATACATTGGACCCAATGAGGATGATAGTTTCATGCAAACTGGTGTTGGTGGGGTTTCCAGTGGTACACATGATGATGTGGCTATGTCTGAAACATTTTTGAGTGATACATTTGGATTTTAGACATCGAAGACACCTACATAGGTATTTTATTATTTTTTATTACATGTCACAAAAAGATATGATTACTTGATGTATATTTTGTACCTTTTACACTAAATCATGCACTTTGGGTACATTTATAGGTCCTAATCACATACTACTATTTAGATGATTCCTAAGTGATAAAATTAGAAATTGACAGCTATGTTTGTCCTTTTATATGTGTTTCATGTCTTCTTTCTGGCCTATTACACCCTACAGCCCAATCAATGCTTTACTGTTTTATTTTTTATAACTCTGGACACTAGCGCTCAAACAAGATACCAACACTCAGACACCTTCGTCTTTTTGGGCACCGCTGACCCTTCTTTATCTTACTTGTGTATTTTGGGTCTCTTTTATATTTTAGGCATATTTGTTTCTTATGGGTCATCCTTTTGGTTGTTAATTGAAAAATTCAACCAAGGGAATCATATAAATATAAAGCTATATGACCGTAATAAGGGACCAAGCTCTAAGAATATATTATCACCACCTAAGGTTGCATCCAAATGAATTCTAGGAGCATCAAGGAATCCATATAGCTTTCAATTAAGGGAAAAGGGATTGAATTTTATGCATACACGCATAGGAAGAGAATTTTGTTTTTCTATCCACACATCTATTTACATTTATACATATAGCTATTGTTATCTATCAAGTTCGTCTTGCACAAGAGCTTCCTAGTGCACAATTAATACATACACACACAATAACTACATGGAGTCTGAAATGTAGTTCAACACTCAGTCGTAAGTTCACTCACTCGGGTGACTGCCAAGGTGATTCTGAATACCCATTTTTCATTTTTTCTTTTTTAGGATTTCATGTGTTTTGGGGTTTTGCAGGATATCATTTATTTTACAAGTTACAAGAGAACTCTGCTAGCATAGTGAGACATACAAGTGAAAAAATGATGAAGGTCAATGACCACCCCATGACACAAGAAACAACTATTTTCTAATCTCCTACATGGTCACATGTGACCATCATTGGTCCCCAATGCGTAGTCATGCTAGTCCTATCCCAAGAACATTGTCCAGGATCATTTAATAGTTCCAGGATTTGTTGTGTTCAATTGTGACAATTTCCTTCTCCTATTTACCATTTTTCCAGTCTTGTATATTTCGAGATTAATTACAAAATTAGATAATTCTTATAATCTCTCTCTTTCTTACACCTAGGGTTTCATATTTCTTTATCTTATTACTTGTGTCCTCTTGTATCTAGCAGTTATTATTCATTATTTACATCTGTTACTCTACAATATCTAAGGTTTAACACTTAATTCTTTATTTTTATTAAATCATTTAGTGAACATGTCTATTCAAACCCTACCTTCTTAGCATGTATCAAAATTTATCTTCTTATTCACAATTTATGGATCAATCTTCTTATCCTTCTTTCACTCCAACTAAGGTTTTAGGCATGGTTACTACTACTACTTATTTTATGCAAGTTCATAATCAACATTCTCCTCTCTTCTTTACTCCTATAGCAGATCCCACTATCAATGTAGTCACCACTTTCCACACTCATCCTCATATGGCTCAACCCATTTCTATCCCACCACTTATCACTTCTATATCTCCTATGACTACTTCTAAGGGTTATGATATTGTAGATAAGCTTAAGAATACATTGACCAAGATCTCCCTTTATGATTTACTGCGTACCCAATTTTCATCAAACATTAGAGGCCGCCCTCTGCTCCATTCACATTGAAAGTAACAATTCACCGGTGGCCTTCTCACAACTCATTCAATACCTCAAAAATATACCACATGCTATATCATTTAATGTTGAGGATATTTCACCATTTACTACTGACATTCCATTTGATCCTCTACTTATCACCACCACAATTAGTACTACTTGTATCAAGTGTGTACTTATCGAAAATGGATCTACCATAAATCTATGTGCTCACTCCCTTCTTAGAAAAATTGGTATTACTGATAATCTAATCATGAAAAATTATACTCTCATTATTAGTTATGATTCTACCACTCGTACATGTCTAAGCACTATCCCTTAACCTATAAAAGTTAGGACTAATATTGTTCCTACGGTATTCTTCGTCATTAATACCTCCTTTCAATACAATATCTTGCTTGGTATACCATGGATTCATTCAATGTGCATTGTCCCTTTTACACTACATCGATGTGTTAAGTTCTTACATGAAGGTTATGAACATACCATTGTTGCTGATCCTGACCCATTCAAGTTTTTCTGCATATACGCTGTCACTACAATGCATATCCCTCCCTCACAACCTATTCCATATAAAACATCAGTACATATAATATTGTTCAATATAGTGCTTCACAACCTTCTTCCACCTTTGCAAGCATACCATCCATTCCCAGTCATACTACTGATCTCATTTCACCTATTCTGTCTACTTTGATCCCCATCACCATTCCACCTACTGAGACTTCTCTCCTTCATACCTATGACTCCACTCCTACCAATATCATTGATGATGTTATCCAAATCAAATATGCCAATAGTAGAGATTCTGATGATGAGGTTGATGTCGTAGAGCTTAATGCTGACACATTACACAATCTTAACTTCAATCCTCTTGAGATCAATGAGTCATATTTCAATGATAATTTTGTTGCTATTGGCCCATGTGAATATCAATTTAAGAAACCCCCCTTCCACTAATGCTATTGTACATTTTCAGGGGTATGTTCATACATTAGACATCATATCACTAGCCTCATCTAAATCCTCTTCCAAAATACCTCCTTTCACATGCACTCTTTTCATAAATAATGCTTATTGACACCACATTTCGCTGGATAACACTAGTTCTAACTCTGTTTGAACGTATGGCGGCTTGGATCAGCTTAGATTCATACTCGATGACATCCTTCCTCCACCTCATTCTCCTCACCTATATCATGGACATGTTTACATCACTACTGCTTATGGTCTCCGCTTCTTCCATCGACTAGTCTTTGTTGCACACAATTCTTGCAATTATGCACTTACACTTAGGCAGTCTTGGCTTGATTACATTGGTGTCACCTTGGATCCTAATCATACTAATATCACATTCCCTGTGCTGTTTTTCCATGTATTATTTGTAATGTTTCATTTATATTCTATTCATAAAATCTTAATCATTGGTATGCACATGGTTGTCCCCTACCACCTTTCATTGATGAGGAATACACAATAGACATGTACAACTTACACCACAATGTATCCTTATATGATCAACCTTATATTATTTCTTACCAAGTCTATGAAGCTTCTCCATTTAACTTCGACCATTACAATGATGATATCTTAGATGATATTACTTTATTTTTTCTTTACATCATATACTTGGGGTGCATCGTGCTTTATCCCCCCCTTTAATCATCTCCAATTCTCTCTAGTTACTACAAATACACATTACACTCTATGCTCTACTTCTAGTCACTCATACACCACTTGATACACTTTGTATCATCATTAACCTATGACGTGATCTTGTGCAAAGGTTCAAACTTGCCTATTAAGGGCATACTACATACATGAACCTCACAAACTACACATTACACACTCTAGAATTTTATGACATTTCATTCTAGCATCTACTATCACACATTTCACACTATGTATCTTTTTGGTATTTACCTTCATAATTTGCACTCACTACCCTATGATGCAGTATAGTTCCATGGTTCATACTTGATAGCTGAGGGTCTAAATCTCAAATGAACCTCACCTCTTTTAAACACTACGCTTTATGCTTCATCGATCATATCTTTCTAGTGCATGTAATTCAAACCATTTTCCGATGATGTAATCTTGTTTTATGGTTCATTGTTGACTGTCAAGGGATATTTTATAAATGAACCTCATATCATGCATACTCATACACATTCGCTCTGGGGGCACACTGCCCCTATCACATTCACTTTTCATTTCATTCCATCTCGCTCATTTATAACATACCGCATATCTTCGTCGCATTTATTCTTACTTACTTATGCTTACATGTGCACTTTGCTTCACATGCTAGATAGGTACATTGTATGTCATTATATTTTTATATACACATACACGTTCACTTGGTCTTTATTTGTGAATGTAGACTTCCTACTAATTTTTACATACATCACGAATGCTTGGCACTGTACATCTTACCAGTCCCAATGAGGCTCCCAAGGGCATCTACATTATCTTCCATATCACGGATGTTTTTTTTTCATTTATACCACTTCATAGTCTTACTAGCACACTACTCTATTGATATATACATGTATTGAAATACTTTATATCTTTCTAACATGCTAACGGGTGCTTCATGTGTAAAAGTTTCCTTACAGGGACTATTTTCCACCATGGTTGTCTGATGCATTACCTGCTATTGTTTTCCTTTGTCTTCCATTGTATGCCATTGTTTATGTGGTATTACCTATGTCTTGTATGTTCATTTCTTTTATGCTTTTGGCTACTTAGGCCTTGATTTTCTTGTGACATTGTGAGCGATTTCCTATGTTTGAAACCCACTTTTCATGATCTAAATTTTATTTTTTCTTGCTAGATTACACATATTTTTCTGTAAGTGTACTTTTCTTGTTTATACTAACACGTGTCCTAGCCACTTTGTTTGTAGGTGCCTTGGTTTCTACCATGTACATTCCCCCTACAGGGTTATAATTTCATATCAACATCAGGTCCTCTTTTGGGCCACATTCTCCTAGTGATGTCATATGTGCCCCAAATGAGGGGGGCATACATTGGGTGAATAACTCACCCCATACAACAGGTCAAAGATTTAGTACATGCCTGAAAAGTACAAGAATAGAACATGTTACAATCATAGAACAACCCAGATCCTAGATTGGGTCCTCAGTTCAGCACAAATGCCAGTGCCGAGATATAGACATGAGTGCATGGGAACTCCAGACCTTTCCTAAGAGCCTATGACTAGGGGCAGTTACAGTTACTTTATTAGATTGACACAATTTTTAGCAGTTTAGAGAGTAGTTTACATATCGTAGGAAGAATCCTCTAGCAATCATAACACATTCTATCTTCTTTTTCTACTTGCATTGAATAGGGAACAAGGTAAGATCACATCATCTGAAGTGGTGTAAAAACTTCATGAAGCATTCATGGATGGATAATAACACAAGATATTTCTCCCCAAAACTCTTTTTTTGTGGTGTGAGATCACTCAAAAAACTCACTCTTAGATTGAGATCTCCCAAAAAACTCATTCTTTGCATGAAATCACCCAAAAAACTCACTCTCACACGTGAGATTGCCTAAAAAATTCATTCTTCTATAGCAGTTCAAGAAAAATTTTATCCCTTTTCACTCATGATCGGATCAGGTACACACTTTCCCCTTTACTCCTTTTTCACGTATCTACATAATCTTCATACATAATTGGATTGCAAGGGTTTTCATAATACATGAATTTGACCACTATTTTTCTCTTCTTTTTACAGGTCCTTCCTTAATACACAACAAGAAGGAGACCTAAATCACAAGACAATAATAAGATGAAAACATGAAAAAACACAATACACTTTTCACCCTTAGAGTCACTTCCTCTTTATTAACTTCAACACATCATTTTTATCACTCCTACACTTTCAGTTATCTCACTTGGAACGCATTTCGCCATCACACTTTACATGGTTACTAATGTATGATATATAATGAACTACTTTATGTTATCATGTATCCACTCAAAAACATAAAGTGGGGGGAAAATGTCGACACAATATCATGCACTTTGGGTACATTTCTAGGTCCTAAGCACATATTAGCTATTCATGTGATTCCTAAGTGCAAGAAAGATTAGTAATTAATAACTATGTTTAGTCCTTTTTTAAGTGTTTCTTATCTATCGATTCTGGTCTCTACACACCCTACAACATAGTCGGTGATTGTATTGCTTTCATATTTTATGTCTCCAAACACTAGTGCTCTAGATCTTGAAAGCCAGTACCCACATGCACTCCCATCTACCCTGGGTGCCTCTAACCCCTTCTCTATATTACTCTCTTTTTTTGGGTCTATTTTATAGTTTGAGCATCTTGTATTTCTGTCTGGGGTCGACCTTCTAGTTGTCAATTACGAAATTCAACCAAGGGAATCATATAAAAATATAACTATGTGACAAAAATAAAGTAACAAGATCTAAGCATCTATTATCATTTTCTAATCTTGTCATCCAAAGGCATTCTAGGAGCACTCAAGAGCATCCATCTAAAATTCACTCAAGGGACTAAGGGATTGCATTTTCTACATACACAATTTCATAGGAAGGGGAGTTCATTATTCCATCCACACATTTATCTACATTTCTAAATCTAGCTAGTTATCATTATAAAGTGCATTTTCACATAAGCCATTCCTATGGCATGATTATTTTAGACATGTGCATAAGAACTACATGGATTCTGAGATGTAGTGTCAGTTCTCAGTCGTAAGTTCACTCAATTCGGGTGACTTTTGGGGTCAGTTTAAATCCCCATTTTCATATTGCATTTTTGGGGATTTTATTTATTTTTAAGGTTTTTCACAGGATATCATATCTTTGCATCTTATATGACGATACTAAACAATCATATTGAGACATACAGGTGACTAACAATTACTATAGGTCAGCGAACACCTTTTGCAACACCATAAAAATCTAAATTCTGAGCAACTACATAGTCACAGTACACCCAATGGATGACCAAGAACATGCCTATGGCACCCTATGATTCACAGTCATAGGTACCCTAGTCCAGGCATTATCCAACAACTCCAAAATTTAGTGAGAATAGATTGTCAACAGTCTTTCCTCCTCTTGTTCATCAGTTTTTCCAATCCAGGCTATATCAATTCCAAGATTAGCATTATGAAATTAGCTAAGTCCTATACTCCCTCTCTTTTGCACATACAGGGTTTCATATTTATTTAGATTATTACTTATGTCATCTATGTACACTATCAGTTTCTTATTCATTAGTCTACATCATGTTACTCTACAATATCTAGGGTTTAACGCTTAATTCTTTATTTTTGTTAAATCACATATATATGTTAAAATTTCAAAAAAATATATTTTAACTTGGTAAAATTTATTAATTTACATATGTGTGTGTGTGTGTGTGTGTGTGTGTGTGTGTGTGTGTGTGTACATGTATGCATTAATATTACAGCACGTGAAAGGGACGTCATCATCCAAACCATAGGTTTTCAGCATCATGCTAATGCATACATTCACATAGGTAATTTAGAATGTTAAATTTATAAATTGATGTGTGTGTGTGTGTGTGTGTGTGTGTGTGTGTGTGTGTGTAACTTTCACTCAAATATATGTCTATATACATACATATAAAGACATATATTTGAGGTGAAAGTTAGTTTGGTCATCAACTTTATAAAAAATATATCACATCAAGTTAGTTGAGCATATAATATATATATACACCACTCAAATATATGTTCTATGTATTTCCATAGACATATATTTGAGTGTGTGTGTGTGTGTGTGTGTGTGTGTGTGTGTGTGTGTGTGTGTGTGTGTGTGTGTGTGTGTGTGTGTGTGTGTGTGTGTGTGTGTGTGTGTGTGTGTGCTCAACTAACTTGATGTGATATATTTTTTATAAAGTTGATGACCAAACAAGACACACCACCATCTTTGCAAGGAGTATATATATAACTTTCACTCAAATATATGTATGTATATAGACATATATTTGAGTGAAAGTTATATATATATATATATATATATGCTCAAATAACTTGATGTGATATATTTTTTATAAATTTGATGACCAAACAAGACATGCCACCATTTTTGTGAGGAGTAGAGAAAGGTATTGCCACTACGATTTAATCTGCACAGTAAAAAATTGAGGTATACAAACTATGTATTTTCATTAACTAGAGTGTAATTCATATTATGTTTAATTATTTTAATATATTCCCTCATTGTAGCATCATGTAGATAGTCAACGTGAATGCATTGTGTATATGCAAGAGCTACCGATGAATTGTAGCATCCCTGTACATATGATTCATAGGTTTCGTATGGTAAAAAAATAGTTGTATTGATAAACTTAGTTAAAATATTGTCATTACATGTACTTAGTCGGCATAAATGTTTAGATTTGCATTCAATTTTTGTTAATATAGTTAGATACAAGCTAATTTTGATGTTTGATTTTATAATTTTATGTGTATGTAGGGTTTAACTCATTCCATTTTTGCTTCAAGGGAAAAAAATGCCTCGAGCTCATCATTTTGACACCCTAGTTCATGATCCAGTAGCTCCCATTGACTTTTCTAAGCATGAAATGTAGATTCAATGTGACTGAGAGATTGCGCTAAGTGCATGTACATGTAAATAATTTCATTAGCATGGTCTTATACATGTTGAAAACATATACATTAAGTTTTGACAAAAAATTGTATGCATTTATAGGTTCAACTACAATTTCATTTTAAGTTTAAGAGGACTCGTAGTCATGCCGTGGAGGATCCCAAGTCATCTCAAATATCTCCATATAAATTTAAGGGAGTTCCTTCCTTGAGAAGGGAAAAGAGAGGGATACATTTTGATGAATAGGATATATATGTCTTATGACATTTATTTTGTATGCCTATGTGCATGGCATTGTATGCACGTTTGACATTGTATGTATGCCTATATGGCATTCAATTGACCTATTATATAACATATTCACATATTTGTATTTATTGTGCATGTTAATACTATTTGGAACTCGATATGTTTTTATGAGACCTTAAATTTATAATATTATAATTATATCCATACTAATATGATGTGCACTTGACAATATATGACATTATGGATATTTTTCATTTATTAGTGTTGAATACTAGCATTTTTTATGTCTTATGAAATTTTTGTGTGTTAGTAGTTTGTATACATAATATGCATGAAACTTTGGAAATCAAGTTATAAATTGGTTAAAAATATATTTATATAACATATAAAGAGATATCTAATCAAATAATTATTCGTTCAATTGATTAATGTGTACATGTTTATATATTCGTGTTCATATGAGTGTCAAAAGTTTAACTCTCATAATATGGAGGTGCAAAATATATGCTTAGAGAACCTTTTCTAGAGGAGGTTCAAAGTTTTAATTCAAATTATAAGACATATGATTGATTTTTTAATATTTTTGCAGTTTTATTAAAGTGGTTTCATAATAATAATGACTAAGTATCCATATTCATTATTTAAGTTAGTTTGTCTCTTTCAACCAAAAATTATAAAGATAATATTTACCAAAAGTACAGATTTATCACCAAGAGTGAGAGAGAAAGTGTGTGTGTGTGTGTGTGTGTGTGTGTGTGTGTGTGTGTGTGAGAGAGAGAGAGAGAGAGAGAGAGAGAGAGAGAGAGAGAGAGAGAGAGAGGAGAGAGAGAGAGAGAGAGAGAGATAATGAGTAAGAGAGAGAGAGAGAGAGATAATGAGAAAGAGAGAAAGAGAGAAAGAGAGGGGGAGAGAGAAAGAGAGAGTGAAAGAAAGATAGAGTGGTCTTGGTAAAGAGAAAGAGAGATAACGAGAGGATATAATGCAAGGTTTATAATTTATCTTGGTTGTATGATCAATTTCTTTGAGTGAAAGTGTTGATTTTTCTCAAAATAAGATGGCTAGATACAATTCTTCGTCCATTTACTCATGTATTTGAGAGGTAACTTGATGTAAATAAAAAAATTTGATACCTTTTCACATGTTAACTAAGTTTTTTCACTTCAAGATCCTTCTACCATGTTCTTTTCAAACCATGACAACTTTCCAAGTGATGAGAATCAAAGTAAACATTAGATTTTACTCAAAATCCTAGACTATCATGTTTTTCTTAGATTGAATCAATTCCATTCATGAGTTCATGTATGGAATAAACCAAAAGGTTCCAAAACTAAATAATAGATGTTTAAACACCCTTTAGGCCCCTTAAGGTGTATGAAATTTTTTATTTCCCATCTCTAAGGCTAGACCTACTTTCTACAACCCCCCCTTCTATAGTAAACTTTTCTCCTTGGAGCCCTTCCTTGAGGGTTTTTCAAACTTATTTTCTCACTCAGATGGTTTCATGACTAACTCAAGATATTTTATAATAAAATTTTCCCTAATTCACTTGCCCAAGAAGTTTCAGGTTCAAACTCAAACTTTAAGCATCTATTTTGACTAAATTGTTTTTACAAATTGGCCTCCTCCTTAGACAGTCTTGTTTACAAAAAAATGGTATATATTCAGGTTGTATATGGGCATAAAAATTATGAAACAATTCTTCAATACACTAGACACTTGACACCAACCCTTAAACCATCTAGACTCCCTACATATACCTACTCTAAATTTGAATTTTTAAATAATTGGACTGAATTTAACATTATGAAATGAATCGTAGAGAAAATCTAAGGACCTCAGAACCTCCTATAATAAAAATAAATAATGAGAAAGAGAGAGAGAGAGAGAGATAGAGAAATTGAGAGAATGAGAAAGAGAGATCGAGTGAGAGGGAGAAAGAGAGATCTACAAATTGAAAGTCCTTAAGACCCCTGAGACCAAAATGGAATCTCATGGAAATGAATGGAATTTTCACGTGAATCAAGGTGGCTTGGTAAATGCTTGGGAGGCTTTGTTTTGGTGCCCAACAATCCTTAGGATTCTTGGGAATGTCATCTGGACGTAGTCCCTTAAGATCCCTGAGAGAAAAAAAGGATATAAGTTGGTTGGGTGATTCTAAGTCTCCGTGGCACCTTGAAAGGTCTTGTCTAATCCTACACATCTATGTTGGGACCCTATACAAAAATAATTCTTGTTTTTCCCTATCTCAATTCGTTCCTTTCATTGTCCTATTATTTGCAATGGTGTCAAATACTCCAGTATGAGTCATTGTAAGGCTGTAAAATGTAATATTTTACAAACGAAAGCTCATGACACTGAACCAAATAAAAACACATGTCAAGGTGGCCTATTAAATTCTTGTGGAGGCTTTGTTTTAGTGCCCAACAATCCCAGTGCTTCCCAACAACTTTTCCTGGGAGTAGTCCCTTAAGAGCCTTGAGAGAAAAAAGGCTATAAGTTCATCGGGTGATTTCACAGTCTCCGTGACACCTTGAAATGTCACATCTCATCCTACACCTCCATGTTAGGACCTCTATGAAATAATGTATCAGTTTTCCCTAGCTCAATTCGGTCCTCTCATTTTCTTATTATTTTTAATGGTGTTGAATACTCCAGTCTAAGTCATTGTAAGGTTTTCCAATGCAATATTTTACAAACAAAATCTTGTTGCAATGAACCGAATGTGTACACACATTGAGGTTTCCTGGTAAATGATTGGGGAGGATTTTTTAATACCTAATGATCCTGATGCTTTTAGGCTACGTCGGTCAGGTGTATTCCCTTAAGATCCCCAAGAGAAAGAAAGTATATAAGTGCGTTGGGTGATTTCATGGTCTTCGTGGCACCTTGAAAGGTCCGTCTGATCCTACACCTCCACGTTAGGACCCTCTATGAAATCATGTCTTTGTTTTCCATAGATGAATTTGGTCTTCTCATTGTCCTATTGTTTGTAATGGTGTTGAATACTCCATTTTTATTCATTGCAAGGTTGTGTAATGTAATATTTTACAAACATAATCTTGTAGCACCAAAACAAATGCTCATGTGTGTTGGGGTGGCTTGATAAATGCTTAGGGAGGGTTCATTTAGGTTCATAATGATCCTGGTACTTCTGGGCTACGTCTCTCAGATGGATTTCCTTAAGATCCCTGAGAGAAAAAAATCTCTAAGTTCACTAGGTGATTTCTCGGTCTCCGTGGTACCTTGAAAGGTCTCGTTTGATCCTACACCTCTGTGTCATAACCCTCTACGAAATCCTTTCTAGGTTTTCCCTGAATCAATTCCCTCGATGTCCTATTGTTTGTAATGGTAAAGAATACTCAAGTATGAGTCAGTGTAAGGTTTTCCAATGCAATATTTTGCAAATGGAAGTTTGTGGCACCAAATTGACTACGCAAATGCATCGAGGTGGCATGTTAAATCATTAGAGAGGTTTTTTTTTGGTTCCTAATGATCTCTGTGCTTCCTAAAAATGTCAGACGAGCGTAGTCCCTTAAGATCCATGAGAGAAAAAAGGCTATAAGTTCATTTGGTGATTTCACAGTCTCTGTGGCACCTTGAAAAATATCATATGATTCTACACCTCTATATCGAGACCCTGTATGATAATCTATCTCAGTTTTTGCCATCTCAATTTTGCCCTCTTGTTATCCTATTGTTTGTAATGATGCCAAATAATCTATTTTGAGTCAATGTAAGATTTTCCAATGCAATATTCTACAAACGAAAGCTCCTAACACCAAATCGAATACACACATGCATTAGGGTGGCTTTGTAAATTCTTGGGGAGGATTAATTTCAGTTCCTAATGATATCAATGCTTCTAGACTACGTCAGCCAAGCGTTGTCTCTTAAGATACCTGAGAGAAAAAAATGTATAATTTTTTCGGGTGATTCCATGGTCTCCATGGCACCTTGAAATGTCTCATATGATCCTACACCTTTGTGTTGGGACCCTCTATGATATCCTATATAAGTTTTCCCTAGCTCAATTCAATCCACTTGTTGTCCTATTGTTTACAATGGTACTAAATACTCTAGTCTAAGTCAGTGTAAGGTTATCCAATGTAGCATTTGAAGCTCATATCACCTAATCAATTGTGTACACACATTAAGGTGGCCTGGTAAATGCTTAGGGAGGATTTTTTTAGTTCCCGCTGATCCTGATGCTTCTAGGCTATGTTGGCTTGGCGTAGTCCCTTAAGAGCCCTGAGAGAAAAAAAGGCTATAAGTTCACCAGTTGATTTCTAAGTCTTCATGACACCTTGAAATGTCTGATATGATCCTACACCTCCATCTTGAAACCCTCTAAAAAACCCTATCTTAGTTTTACCCAGCTCAATTTTGTCCTCTCGATGTCCTATTGATTGCAACGGTGTCGAATGCTCCAGTGTGAGTGACTATAAGGTTGTCCAATGCAATATTTTATAAACATAATCTGATGGGACTAAATTAACTATGCACATGCATCGGGGTTTCCTAGTAAATGCTTTGGGAGGCTTTGTTTCAGTGCCCAATAATCCCAATGCTTCCAGGCTATGTCATCTGGATGTAGTCCCTTAAGAGCCCTGAAAGAAAAAAACAATATAAGTTCACCGGGTGATTTATCGTTCTATGTGGTACCTTATGAGGTATCATTTGATCCTACACCTTTGTATTGGGACCCTTTACGAATTCCTGACTCAGTTTTCCCCATATCAATTTGATCTTCTTACTTTCCTATTGTTTGTAAAGGTGTTGAATACTCCAGTTTGAGTCAGTGTAAGGTTGTCCAACGTAATATTTTACAAACAAAATCTCATGACACTAAAAGGACTATGCATATGCCTCAGGGTGTCCTGTTAAATGCTTTGGAAGTCTTCTTTTCAGTTTCCAATAATCTTGGTGCTTTTGGGCTACGTCGATCAGGTGTAGTTCCCTTAAAATCCCTAAGAAAAAGGCTATAAGTTTGACGGGTGATTTCTCGGTCTCTGTGGTACCTTGAAAGGTCTCTTCTGATCCTAAAACTCTATGTTGGGACCCATTACAAATACCTATGTCATTTTTCCCTATATCATTTTGGTCTTTTTGTTGTTCTATTATTTTCAACAATGTTAATTACTCTAGTCTGAGTTAGTGTAAGGTTGTCCAATGTAATATTTTACAAATGGAAGCTCATGACACCAAACCGACTATGAACATGTGTTGGGGTGGCCTAGTAAAAACTTGGGGAGGCTTAATTTTGGTACCTAATGATCTTGGTGAGTATGGGCTATGTCAGTCGAGTGTAGTCCCTTAAGATCCCTAAGAGCAAAAGAAGATATAAGTTCACTAGGTGATACATCAGTCTTTGTGGTACCTTAAAAGGTCTCATTTGATCTTACACCTCTACATTAGGATCCTCTATGAATTTTTGTCTCATTTTTACCCATCCCAAATGTATCTTTTCATTGTCCTATTGTTTGCAATGATGTCAAATACTTCAAATTGAGTAAGTGTATGGCTGCCCAATACAATATTTACCAAACATAATCTCATGACACCGAATGGACTACCCCCATGTCTCGGGGTGCCCTATTAAATGCTTGGGGAGGATTTTTTTTGGTGACCAATGATCTCGGTGCTTTCAGGCTATGTCAATTGGGTATAATCCCTTATGATCCTTGAGAGAAAAAAGGCTATAAGTTCACCGAATGATTTCTCAATCTTTGTGGCACCTTGAAAGGTCTCATCTGATCTTACACCTCCATGTTGTGACCCTCTATGAATTATTATATTGGTTTTCCCCATCTAAATTAGGTCTTCTCATTGTCCTATTTTTTTCAATGGTGTTGAATACCCCAGTCCAGTGTAAGGCTACCCAATGCAATATTTTGTAAATGGAAACTCGTGGCACCAAATGGACTGCACCCATGCCTCAGGGTGTCCTAGTAAATTCTTGGGGAGGCTTTGATTATATTCCCAATGATCTTGGTACTTCCCAGCTACGTCAGATGGGCGTACTTCCTTAAGAGCCTTGAGAATAAAATATGATATAAGTTCTCCATGTGATTTCTCGGTCTTTGTGGCACCTTGAAAGGTCTTTGTACGATGGAAAAGTGACAAGCGAGCATGGGAATCTAAAAGTAAGTCTTCCTCGCACCCGACATCCTGAGGTTGTGCTAAGACAGCCAGTGGGGATGGACTATGTGTGGGATGTAGATAAGCTAGTTAGGAAATCTTATGTCTTCGACACGCACTAATGGAATCTGTGAAGCTAATGCAAAGAAGGCCCTCCTAACCTGAACTGGCATGATAGATTGGTCGGCAAGGATGATTTCTTGAAGGATCCAATCAATATCAATCTCTGGCGTAATCCAATCTATAGGTTGTGGGATACGGAGAAAATGACCCGGGATTGTTTCATGTATATCTCCAGATAGGGTTATAGGATAGATGATGGATATAGTGGACTCTTACGAGTGATTCTCTGGTCTAGTCCAGAAATCCTTAGCTTTGTTGGCTGCTATGTCTAACAAGCTTAACTATGTAATGATGATAGGTGGAAGTGGAGTGGATCTAAATACCAATGTGCGTAAGCAGCGTCAACATCGGATTGACCTGTGGACTCGTTGGGTTGTGGGATTTGTGGATCACAACCATAGATTCATGGTTGTTGTGGACTTGTTATGGTCATGTGCGGAATCAGTCCCTAATCCCTAGTATCCAATAGTCATATGCCTTTACGGCCTCTATTTTTAGAACTACAAGTTGTGCAATCTTCTCAGAGTACCTTACAGGCGTTCTGGCAACCTAAATTCTTAAGCTAGTGTCTATATCAGTGAGAATGTCTCCTGTGTCTAGCTATGGGACCAAAGGGTCACAATCGAATGTTTTCTCTCTTTCAAGCCCTTCTACAGTCATGTGGATTTTTATCTAGGGTACTCTGTAGTTTGGCTGGTTTGACTAGAATGTGTGTGCTTGGTCCTCTTCTACGTTTAACCCTCTTAACTTTGAGCTGATCTGTTGTAAGTCTGTTGTTGTTCGGAATACTTGGATTCTAAGATTCTGATCTATGTCCTGTGATTGTCATGCAAAAGAGAAATGATATAAATCTAACTAATAACAAAATAAACTAACTACATAAGATATATCTATGTATATTCCTAAATCTGTTATTTTTGATAAACTATTGAACAAAATTTAAAAGAGCAATTATCTAATATATCTATAAATTGACAACTAAACTAATAACGTAATTAAAACAAACAAAGTAACTAAGTATAGCTACTTGTCTATGTGGTTTGTAAATCTATTCTAAAAGACCAGATAACCGATCTAATCTATTTGAAAGACCCCCAATCCTACGTCAGAAGTGAGGAGTGAATCATAGTTTCTCAGAAACTATCGATCCCCACAACTTCCTCAGCAATATCAAAAGTGAGATTAACTGAAATGAAATGATTAACTACTCTATTTGATATGTTTTAAATAGAACTTTGAAAGCTTGAATTTGTTTTTATAGAACAGTGGTGAATCCGATGGTGTGTGGCTTTGTCCCCTCAGTATAATCTCCTTGTTCTTTCGTGCTCACGTGAATCCAGAAAAGCGTGTGATGTTAGCATCAACAAAAGTTGGTATCGAAATAACTACAGCTTAGGATGCAGACTGAATACAATGTGAGTAGGAGAGGGATATCGCAAGAGAACGGAGCTTGGCTTGTGTAATTCCTAGCGGTATTTATTGCGAGTCATACAACATAAAACATCCAGAACCTGAAACTATCCTGCCTGACGAACAAGACCTACAAATTTAATGGCTTCCTACTGAAAATCAAACTATCATATTCCAATGAACTACATGAAATAGTAACTACACTAGCAAAAGAAGATTATGTGGCTTCCTAACAACTAGACAACACTAACCATGCATACAACAAATGAAACTATGAATCCTAAGAAAAATTGAAAGGCTAAAATATTGAAATGAGAAATTGAGAGAAAAATTTGAGGGGCCATTTGCTTGATCATAAGCCAGCTATTTATAGAATCCCATTTACCCAAAGGTGAAAACCAATTTGATTTCTTAAACCATAAACAATGCAAAAACACTATTTCAGGGAACCAAAATCATAAATATAAGCAAAGGTGGTGAAGAAAAGCTGGTAAACATTGAAATTTTACATGAGTCGTGTTAAAAAGAGCATTTTGGAAAATGCGTGAAGGATCGCTGCCCTGAGTAGGGCGGTGGTTACAAGACTGTTGGCTTGCCTGGGTGGTAGTCACGAGACTGCCGCCCAGGCAAGGTGGCGGTTTCGTCACTGAAGACCAAAAAGCAAAGGAAAAGAGGGGGAAAGAAAAAGAAAAGCACGTAAGGGCTAAACGGGGCATGCAGGATGTTAATGCATACTTGGAGATCTTTTCTAGATCTCGAACACCTTGTGAGGAGACTTGTAACGTCATTGAGGCATGCGTAACGTTGTTCCGGTGGTAAAGCACCCTACAATTTTGGGTACGTACATATTGCCCCCTTGGAGAAGCATTTTAGCCATGAAGAGGCGTAAAATGGTGGGTCTGAGTATGGTGGTCCCAAAATGGGAAGTAAGAAATTATACCTGATACGCCCGTGTGTCGAAATGATGCCCTCTGAGATTCCCACTACCTACAAAATGAAAAGAGGAATCAAGTGCAGATAGACAAAATAGATCGGAAAATAAATACTAAAATAATATGAAATGAGGACATACCATTTGTGTGGGGATAAGAACTTGCCTCCGTTGGCTCTCCAAACCTGCACAAAAGGGGCATTCAAAACAAGTCAGGATTCTATATATGTAAAAGTGGGGCCATTTTCCTATTCATTTACGTGTGTCGATTTGATTGATTTTGAGCTCTGGGACCCACGGTGATGGTTTCTGACACGAGTATAGTCAAAAATTTTGGAACGAGATTGTGATCATACCTCCACGAGCGGAACACCGACCCATGAGATCATAGGTTAGTTTTTCTCGATTTACCGTTTTTATCCCCAAAATGTTAAAATGGTGAAATATTTTTCATGGGGGGATTATTTTTGAAAATGTCAGTTTTAATAGGGTCACTTAGGGGGCGTGCCTAATGGGTAGGCTTTTTTGGGGTCAAAATAGTCTTTATTTTTTGTTTTTAGGTGTTTTTAGGGCACGTGACCCGCATGGAAATTCGGGACACGACTGCCGCCCTGAGCAGGGTGGCGGTTACACAACCGCCGCCCTGATCAGGGTGGCAGTTATAAGACCACCACCTTTAAGGCAGTGATTACGGAACCGCTGCCCTGCTCAGGGTAGCGGTCCTTCACAAAATGCATAAACAACACTTATTTGAATTCATTTTTGTGTTTCTAGCATTCTTATATGTTTTCATGATTTTTCTAATGTCGTTTGAATACTAACTTACTTTGTTTTGTGTGTTTTTGGGTGTATGCAGGTGAAGGAGGAGTACATCCGATGGAGCCGAGAGAGAGAGTGTGATTGGATTTTGGCAGTATTGGATGCCCTTTCTCTAGATGAGTAGGACACTCTTCAGAGGGCCGGTATATTGCGCATATCACGGGTCCCACATGTTGCACCTTCTAGTCACATACTTTGTGACTTGTTTTCATATTGGGATGCTGATCGGGAATCGTTCTGATTTCCAGGAGTCAAAGGAGAGTGGACCATTACTTTGGAGGATGTTCACCGCATCTTGGGGGTCCCGATCATCAGGAGATGACTCACACTTGAGATAGCAGGTTCACGGGCTCAGATAGCACAATGGGCTTCATATATGGGAGACGCAATTATCTCCACTGGTTCGAAGAAGGGGGTGAGGGTCCGATATATTCCTAGCCTGCCTATCCCGTTTATTTTCCAGGCCATTATGGGAATCCTTGCCTCAAGATTGATCGGGGACAAGGGAGGAGACACTTTACTTTATTGCTAGTCCCCCATCATTACAAAGATTGAGGAACATGGCCGGATTTACGCCTGGGGAGCCGACATTCTTGGGACCACTTATCATGATATATACTGGGTGGTTTGTTTACAGGGACAGTCATTGAGCCATCTGACCCTGGTTATGAGCTGGGTTTATGAGTGTTTCATCCCCTATGGGAGACGTGTGGAGGTGGTAGATCCCAGAGCCATGAGGGCAGCCAGATGGACATATATGTCGGTGCTCAGAGAACCTCACCAGCCAATCACCTCCTTGACCATTTATGATATGGAGGTCACACCCTATCAGGCCATGGCAGGGTTATGGGGTGAGGAGGCCCTTACTTTGATTTCTTGCTCCACCACAGGGTAGCTTGTGGACAGGACGGGGAAGGTGGAGATACATCCCTTTGGTCTAGTGCCTCAGTAGTTTGACCTTCCTTACATGGGTATGATTCCCCTAGTGGTTCCAATATACAGATCAGTCTGGGAGGCTAGAGGATGTCCTAGAGGCCAAGGTTGGACAAGTGTTACTCCTAGTGTCCCTATTGCAGCTAGGAGGGTAGTATGCACTCGAGGGAGAGCCAGTGCTCCTCAGGCACCCTTACTTCAGATTGCTGCCGGTCCTGCCCACAATAGCGACGACCCCATTGATATAGACTTTGAGTCCGAGGATTTCACAGGGGGAGAGATGGAAGAGGAGATCGAGGCTGAGGTCAATGAGTCAGGTAGAGATGAGGAAAACGATCCTGAGTGGCATGACACTTAGATATCTTACAGGTGGAGAGGGTAGAGCAGACTGCGGAGAGGGTGACCCTAGCTTCAGAGGAGCTGCTTTCTCAGGTCTTGGGCGGAGAGGATGAGTCTGTAGTAGGACGTTATGTGGCCCCAAGAACAAGAGGAGTGCACCAGTCAGTAGCGGCATCTGTGGTAGGTGTTGACCCCAGAGATCCACCTTAGAGGCCTGGAGATCTGAATGAGTTATCATCCTTCTCTTTCATGTTTATTTTTAGCTATGATTGTCTTAGTTGTTATCTCTCCTTTTCTTTACTTTTGTTTCTATCTTTTGAGTACTTCTAATTCACTTTTCTCCTGTTCTTGCAGAGACTGCTGACGAGTGGCAAGACCTGATTCACCAGGTATGCATCGATACCCTGATGATCCCCGTGGAGAAGACCCATGCAGAGCTATCCGTGGATGCAGGGGAGCCCTCAGCAGCCGGTAGGCATACCGAAATTTTTGCCCCTATCTAACATGTGGCCAGGATGGTGTCTACCCTCCATACCAAGTTGGCAGGATACAAGACAGTAGAGCTTTTGATGAGGAGTCACTCTCATGGTGAGGCCGCAGCTGCTCCTCAGGATCGTGAGCCCTCCATGCACTCAGAGTGCCAGCGTAGCTGGAGTCCTAGACGTGGGTGTACACCTTCAAAGGGATCTCATAGGGTTTAAGAAGAAACTTGGCTCTCTTAGATTATTTATATGATTTATTTTGTATTTACCGGGATCTTTGAGCGTTTTGACCATGCTTAGCGCATGATGGCATTGTACAGGAAACGTTGATTATATATATATATATTATTTTTGGATCAGACTCTTGGTATCTATGTTTTTATGATTCATTTCTGCATGTAAACTACAATGTCATTTTTATATGCTTTTCGGAATGTATACAGTGGAGAAAAAAAAGATACAAGTGCTTTCTTTCTTTTTGTATTTTGTGATGTTGATATATGATAATGTAGACATAATGTGATCTTGAACTTTAGTTTCTATAAGCAATTGTTCAGTACTTCATATTTTTTTTGACAAAATGAGATGATAAACTAGTATGATGAGCAGATGAACTTGCCCCATTCCTAACTCCACACAACTAGTAAGATGCGAGGGCTCATCACCGAGAGCTAGAAAGGGCACAAGCTATGAAATTTGTTGAATGATAGTGATGAGAGATAGACAGAGATTTGGCATAACCAAATTAGGATGCTACAAACCTACTCTACTCAAGTGAATACATAGTTTTAGAATGCTACTTGTTTTGCGGTTTATCCAGACTTAGATCCATAGATGGCCACATGATAGACAAAATCTGGTTTTTAGGGTTTTGAGCTCTCTTGGAATTTTGGACATCTAATTCATTTGTTTTTGACTCAAGATTTCAAAGGTTTATTTGAATTGTTTTCTTATGACCTTCAACATTTGTTTGTCAAGAGGACCCCCTACACCTTGCCCCATGCTACCAGTAAGAAGCGTGGGCTTATCACCATGGACAAGGTACAGGCGAGTAAGGGCATTCCCATCCTTTCCCAACCCTACGTCACTAGTAAGAGACGCAAGTTCATCACCGAAGGTTGGTAGGGAAAGGAAATGTGTAAAATAAAATTTTCTGTTTGATCTATGTTTGACTTATATGCTTGAGAAAAATGTCAGTATGTTCTTATTTCCAAAGAGATATGCATACGGGATAGATGTGACACTATGAAGCTTCTAGAACAGACCATAGGCAAGACACATATCCTAGGGAGGAACCAAAAGTGAGAACAAGCATGCAGATCTTGGTATTATTACCATCAAGACTTTGTCATATCTAGCCTTGTATGGATGAAATGATTCTGAAATGGTGATGATGTTATGAAAATGAAGAAGTATGATTGGAATGCTAATGCCAATACCATCAGGAGTTTGTAATGAATTGCTTTGAGAATAAGTTTCTTGATCACAAAATTGTATGAAACAAGTGGACAAAATGAACCTAACTACATGAAGATGCAATGTAGATATAATTATACAAATAGTGCTAGTCACTTATGCATAGAATCGTTTAAGGTGTAGGGAATTGACAGTTTCACCAAATTCCTCACCTTCTAGTGTACATAAGAGATATGCACCATTTCCATAGTCTTTTGTGACTTGGTATGGGCCCAACCATTTGGGCCGGAATTTCCTTCCTTCGCCGGTCTTTTTATTGATCCGGCTGTCTAGTATTAGAACTAGATCTCCTTCATATATATCTTGTTCATAGATCTTTTTATTATACTGCCAACATATCTAGTCAGCATAGACTCTATGCCATTGTTCAACGTCTAGCCTGGCCTCATCTAGGATTTCTAGTTGAGAGAGATGTGCTTCTCTATAAGCTTCTTCATACAGAATCTCTTGTAGTGAGATACGAAGACTGGGTATTTCAACCTCAAGTGGGAGAACTGCTTCTGATCCGAATACCAATGAGAAAGGAGTTGCTCATGTGGGTGTTCTTATTGAGGTTCAGTGGGCCCAAAAGGCCGGGTATAACTTTAAATGCCAATATCATTTATTTTCTTTTACCATTTTGAGGAGAATAGCTTTTAATGTCTTGTTTGTTGCTTCAGCCTGTCTATTGGCTTGAGCGTAATACAGGGAAGCTGTATGATGGTTTATTTTAAATTTATTACATAATTCATGAACCTCGTCATTTTTAAAAGAAGTTCCATTATCTGAGATAATGATTTGTGGGACACCGTACCTACATATGATCTGGTTCAAAATGAACTTGGCGATCACGGCACCTGGTACATAGTTGTAAGAGGCATAGCCTCTACCCATTTAGTAAAATACTCGGTGGCCATGATTATGAAGTTATGGCCATCTGTAGATGAGGGAGAGAATTTTCCTATCAAATCTAGGCCCCATGTAGAAAAGGGCCATGGATTTGCGATTGGTTGTAGATCTTGTGCCGGCATGTGAATCTCATGGGAAAATTCTTGGAATTTATGACATTTACGTACAAACTCTACTGCGTCGTGCTATAGAGTTGGCCAGAAATAGCCCATCCGATGTATTTTATGAGTGGTGGCGTGACCACTAAAGTGGCCTCCACATATTCCACTGTGAGATTCGTGGAGAATCTTCTTGGATTCTTTTGTGTCAACACACCTTAGAAGAATTCCATCGAAAGCCTTACGATAGAGCACTTGTTCTATAATAACGTATTTAGCCATGATAATGTGTAACCACCTTCTTTTTTGTGGTGTAGCACATTCTGGATATGCATGGCCCATGATATAATTAATAATATCAGTATACCATGGACATTCAGAGATGGGAGGTTTAGTTTCGATGTAGTATATGCATTCATCGGGAAAGTCCAGATCTACTAGATCACCTCTGTCTAATGGGTTATCAGCTAACCAATCTGAAATGATTTATCCCTTAACAGACTTTTGATTTAAAAATGTTAATTCGAATTCACCCATTAAGGTTATAAAGCATCCAGCCTTTTTAGACAAGGACCCTTGTGTGAGGAAGGTTCATAAATGGTCTATTTTTACAATGACCCTTATTTCTTGATTTAGCATGTAATGTCTTAAGCATTTGGTTGCGAAGACTATGGTGAGACATTCTCTCTCTGCTTGTGTATAACGTGTCTCATAATCAAGTAATGTTCAACTAAAAAAATAGATCGCACGTTCTTGTTTTTCATCATCTTTTTGGGCTAGCATGCAGGCTAGCGAGACATTGGTAGCTCATGAATATAAGATTAAAGGGTGGTCTGGTTTAGGAGGCATTAGCATAGGTCGTGACAACAAGAAATGCTTAATTGCTTTGAAAGCCTCATTACAGTCTTCGGTCCAATCGATACTGTGCTCTTTCTTGAATAGATTGTTGATTGGATGAATGGTAAAGCTTAAATCTGGGATGAATCTTCAGATTGCACCAAGTTTCCCAAGAAATGACCTGATTCCAGATTCATCCGATGGTGGGATCATTTCAAGAACAGCCTGGGTTTTTGCTGGGGTCTACATCGATCCCTCGTGATGATATAATGTAACCTAGGAGCTTCCCTCCTGTCACACCAAATACATATTTTTCTGGGTTTAGTGTGACTCCATATTCTATTAAACATGAAATAATGATGCGGAGCACTTCCGGGTGATCACAGCGCTTCCTGGCTTTGGCCAACAAGTCATCTACGTAGGATTCCATGATTTTATGAATAAGATCATGAAATATATATGTCATTTCCCGTTGGTATGTAGCACCAACATTCTTGAGACCGAATGGCATAACAACGCATCAATAAGTTCCCCAAGGAGTTATAAATGTGGTTTTGGCTTGGTCTTGTTCGGATGTTCTGATTTGATTGTATCCTAAGATTCCATCCATGAGAGACAAAAGCTCAAACCCAGCTGTTGTGTCAACGATGACGTCAATGGATGGTAATGGGAAGTTGTCCTTGGGGCACACTTTGTTAATGTCTCATAAATATATGCAAATTTGTATCTTCCCATTCTTTTTGAGAACAAGGACAATATTAGATACCCACTGAGAATAATCAACCGGTTTGATGAACCCTACCTGGAGAAGCTTCATTACTTCTTCCTTCACCATGAGAGCCACCTTGGGTTTCATTGGCCTTGATTTTTGTTTAACTACCTTTGCATCTGATTTGGTGATGAGGTTATGTACCGCGATGTGTGGTGCAACCCCTGTCATTTCTTTATAATTAAATGCGAAACCCTTCTGATGTTCTTTGAGGATTTGAGTGTGTATTTCTATTTCTTCTGGATTTAACGAAGATCCTAGTTTTAAGATCTTTGGTTCATCCTCTGTTCTGATGTTAATATTAATCATTTCTTCTATTCAAGAAGCGTTGCCTTCTTCAAATTTAGGTGGGGCTGGAGGTAGTTCTAGATCTTCTCCATTCTCTACCATGTATATGCCAAGTTATTTTTGCGGGGGAAGCTCTATCATGGGATTTCCTAAGTAAGAAGATGAATGTGGGATTAAAGACAAATCTACCACATGGTGGGTGAGATGTAACGCTGCATAGGCATTTAAGTAATCAAGAGTAGCTCTATCACTATCAACGTGATTTAAGCTAGTAGATTTGTTCTCAGTTATGTTCATTAAAAGAGGGTTTGACATTTTCTTCACTAACGGTTCAGTGCGAAGGGATACTCTGAAATGGGTGTCCTCCAACTCACTACTTGGACTAAAACATGAAGCTGAGGTTGCTATCGAATCTGTGAGAAGATTTTGTTTTCGCGAGATTTCTTTAATTGATATGAAGTCAAACTCTTTGCTCAAATCTAATACTGATGTTTTGTAGAGCTGTAAGTGTTTAGCTCTGGTATCATACTCCTCAGAGACTTGGTTTGCTACTAAATGAGATTCTCCTAACACCCTGATGTCATTAACACTGAGACTTTTAGCTAGGATGAGGCCAAGGAGGAGGGCTTCGTATTTAGTGCAATTGTTTGTACATTCAAAGTTTAATTTAAAGGTGAATGGTAAGATCTTTCCTTCAGGCAAAGTAAAGATCACACCTGCCCCAGCCCCATAATGACATCTAGCTCCATCGAAATGGAGAGTCCAGTATTTAGTTGGGAAGATGGACATTGGGACATTTACTACATCAAATTCTTCGGTTTTGGTTACTTCGACCATGCAGAGATCCTCTGCTGAAAGAGAACCAACACCTAGGGTATATCCCATGCCTATAGAATCAAATGGTAGGAAAATTGGTAGATCCTGTTCTAGCAATTTGATAATATTCATAGTAGTTCCTGATGATACTATTTTGACAATGTTAGCCTCATCTTTGAGGGCTGGGATATTCTTGACTAGGCTCATAGTTTCTAGTTATGTTATAGGTACTAGCTTTTCTTCTAGTTTCACGTCGGTTGGTTTATTAAGTTGGTTTGTAGGGAGTTCAAACTCAGAGTGAATGTCTGGCCTTCTCTTTAATTCAGCTAGGTGTATATCGAATGGTTTTCGGTCACCTTTGGCTACGAATACCTTTCCTAAGTGAAAGAATATTACTTCTTGGAATAATGTAGAAGGGATTGCCTTCATACTGTGTATCCACAGTTGGCTGAGGATAATATTATAGTTGGTTTCCCGATCTATAATATAAAAATCACTTAGGATTGTTTTGGGTCCTAAGGTTACTGGTAGTATTATAGTCCAAATTGACATGGCTTCAAGGCTATCATAGCCTCTTAGCGTATTCCGAGTTGTGGAACAATTTGTTTCTCCATACCCTAGCTTTTGAAGGAAAGAGAAGGGGACTAAGTTAGCTACTACCCCATCATCAACCATTACATGTTTAACGTAATTGTTATAAACCCAAACTTGCAAATGTAAGGTTGGATCACCTCTGCATGCAATCTCAGCGTCTATTGGCATTTTGTTTACTTAGAATATAAACTCGATATCCCTATCCAGCTGCCCCAGAGGGTGGATATCAAAGTCTATATGGTTTACCTGTGTTTTGGGAGGTGGAGTGATGTTAATTAAATAACCTAAACCTAATGCTTCTAAGAGAGCAGCCCTGTGGGTAGGAGAGTTCTTTAATAAATCCAAAAAGGAGATATGAAAGAAGGTATTTGTTAGGTCATTAATTAAATCATAGGTGCCTACAGGTTTTACTAATATTTGTTGGATGTTATTTGCCTCTAGCGGGTAACTTGGATTTGGCTGAGAGGAATACTCTTGTGTCCTTGTTACAGCTTCTACGTGTAGTTCGGTGTCTAACTCCACTAAACCGACTATCTTGGGTCGTGGATGACTCCCTAATTGTGGTGCAACTGGTGGGTTTAGTGAAGTCGAGGCTTCATGACCATTGTTTCCTACCATTACGCTCTTATTCATCCCATTTGGATTTAATTTGTTGTTATTGTGATTTGGGAGTGGATCGTTGAAGATCTTGAGGGGTACGTTTTGAGGGGAAACTGCCCCTATAAAAGTATTTGGCACTGGTGATGCGGGGTCTGCCAAGAACATATCTATGAAAATTTGTTTTTGTTCCTCTGGCAAGTGTTGCATGAACTTGTTGTAATCGTGGTAAGTCCTAGTCTTCTGGCCTCAAATGTTGTGGAAACCACAATACAAATTGGGACTGTAATTCCTAGGTTGCTGGTTTGGTATATATTGTGATCCAAAACTCTACTCAAACCATTGCCTATTAGGATTTTGCATTTGTTGTCTTTGGTTTTGGTTTTAGTTCTGATATCCAGTTGAATTTTGACTTGGACGGTGTGTCTGGATCTGCCTTTGTTGTTGTTGTTGTTGTTGTGGATGATTAAAATCCACTGTATTGATTGTTGGGGTAAAGTTGTTGTTTCATTGATTATTAATTGGTGGTGGAGTATTTAAAACATTGGCCTTTTTAGCTTGGTCAGTTACTCCATCGGTGGTTACGCCACGATTTTTGTTAAGGATCTTAGGTCCTTGATTGATGTTTGTGGTAGTAGGATAAGTCGTAGTATTCTGGCTAGGGGTGATTAGCCTCCCATTTGTTCCATACGTCTTGTGACCGCTATCTATTACCGCTTGATTTATTCAGAGAGAGCTCTCAAGTACTTCATCATAAGTCCTTAGCGGGAACTTCTGGACTTCTTCATTTACCTCTCTACTGAGAGAATGAAGGAATAAATCACATAGTTCCATTTGGTCCATATTTGGAGCACTTGCCGAAGAATAAAGGACTATATGCCATATTTGGATAAAGTGAGAAACAGATTCATTATGTTCTTGTTTAATGTGTAAGAACTCCCTAATTCATGTTCTCAACAGTTTTTTGATGTCAAACGCCTTGATGAACTCTAAAACAAGTTGTTTAAATGAATGTATGGAAGCTTCAGGTATTCTATAATACCAATCAAGGGAAATACCCTCTAATGTTTTGGGAAATATTTTAGCAACAACTCCATCCCAAGGGAGCAGTGCTCGAATAGTTGTGGCATAGGCCTTGATATGGGCATTCGGGTCTCCTTCCCCTTTGTATTTTGGAAAATCAAGAAGAGGTCTCGGAAGCATGACACTTCATATAGTGAAGTCTAAGGGTTCTTTCAAATATTCTGAATAAGTCCCTATCGCATAGGTTTTGACCATCGATGGTGCCTGCTGAGGGGGTGGAGGTGGAATGGGTTGTTGATATGGCATAGCATATGCATTTGCAGTGGTATAAGGAAATTCCTGTGGTTGAGAAAACATTCCAGGAGAAGAGAACACATCTCTTTGTGGTGATTTGGAATACATGTTTATGTATGAAGGAGTATTTCCTGGGAATGGATTATTTTGTACTAGACTGGGAGGTAACATATTTGCCACTGGAATAGTGTTAGTAATGGCGGTTCTAGTTGGCATTTGTTGTGAAAACTGAGGAGGCATTCCCAACGTGCCTATTCCTGTGAGGAGGTCTACTTGGCTAGGATGATGTGGAGGATTGAAATTTCCTGCTTGCATGAATTGAGAATTTTGACTTGCTTGAGCAAGCTCTAACCCTCCAACCTTTTCTACTAAAGTAAAGATGACTTCATCTGGAAAAGTTATGGTATTTTGCCTTAGTGGCATTTGTCGTATATCCTGAGGTTATATAGGCATGTGGTACCCCGCTATAAATTGATCATTTCCTTGCCATGTTTCCTCGGGGGTATTTCCTATAGGTAGCGGCATGGAGGTGTTTTCTTGAAACGAGACCCCGAGTTGTGTTTGTAAACTTATTATAGGTGGGTACATACTCCGAGAGTGTTATTCATTCCTGGCATAATGCACTGAATGTTCATTATCTAAAAATAGATACGGATCCAATTGTCTACTAATTTGTGGTCTAAGCAATACCTGAGGAGATGAACCAGATTCTCCTATAAACGTCATGGCATCTGAGCCTAAAGGCTCTGGGTGTTACATTTGAGTGAGCTGATCCAACTCCTCTATTTGGAAAGAAGAACTATATCTAGTCCTTGGGAGCGGATTTTGTGTTGACAATTGGTTAGTTAAATAATTGTAACCCCATGCTGAGAGCAAGGGTGATGGCTGTCTATTCAGTTCATCATAATATGCTTAAAAACCTAGGAGAGGTCTATCATATGTGTCAAATCCTAACATATTCGGGGGGTATATGAATACCCACAGAATAAGGATAAAGAGCAAAGGTGGATGGAAGAAAATGAAACACTAAAAGGGGAAAGGTGAGAGTGAAACAACTGTTCCTTCACATCGGGTTCACCAATTTTGTACGATGGAAAAGTGACAAGCGAGCATGGAAATCTACAAGTAACTCTTCCTCACACCTGACCTCTCGAGGTCATGCCGAGAAAGCCAATGGGGATGGACTATGCATGGGATGTAGACAAGCTAGTTAGGAAATATTATGTCTTTGACATGCACTAATGGAATCTGTGAATCTAAGGCAAAGAAGGCCCTCCTAACATGAACTAGCATGATAGATCGGTCGGTGAGGATGACTACTTGAAGGCTCCAATCAATATTGAGCTCTGGCATAATCCGGTTTATAGGTTGTGGGATATGGGGAAAATGACTTGGGATTGTTTCGTGTATATCTCCAGATAGGTTCATAGGATGGATGATGGATATAGTGGACTCTTACGGGTGATTCTCCTGTCTAGTCCAGAAATCCTTAGCTTTGTTGGTTGTTATGTCTAACAAGGTTAACTGTGCGATGATGATAGGTGGAAGTGGAGTGGATCTAAATACTAATGTGTGTAAGCCAGCGTCAACATCGGATTGACCTATGGACTCGTTGGGTTATGGGATTTGTGGATCACAACCGTAGATTCGTGGTTTTTGTGGACCTGCTATGGTCATGTGCGGAATCAGTCCCTAATCCCTAGTATCCAATAGTCGTATGCCTTTTCAGTCTCTATGTTTAGAACTACAAGTTGTGCAATCTTCTCAGAGTACCTTATAGGCGTTCTGGCAACCTGAATTCTTAAGCTAGTGTCTATATCAGTGAGAATGTCTCATGCATTTGGCTGTGAGACCAAAGGGTCACAATCAAACGTTTTCTCTCTTTCAAGCCCTTCTACAGTCATGTGGATTTTTATCTAGGGTAATATGTAGTTTTGCTAGTTTGACCAGAATGTGTGTGCTTGGTCATCTTCTACGTTTAACCCTCTTAACTTTGAGTTGATCTATTGTAAGTATGTTGTTGTTCGAAATACTTGGATTCTAAGATTCTAATCTATATCATCTATTGCTACAACAAGATTGGGCTAAGGTACTATTGGCTCGAATACGTATTTTCTGGGCTCCCTAGGTCCCGTGATTGTCATGCAAAAGAGAAATGATATAAATCTAACTAACAACAAAATAAACTAACTACGTAAGATATATCTATGTATATTCCTAAATCTGATATTTTTGATAAACTATTGAACAAAATTTAAAAGAGCAATTATCTAATATATCTAGAAATTGACAACTATACTAATAACGCAATTAAAACAAATAAAGTAACCGAGCATAGCTACTTTTCTGTGTGGTTTATAAATCTATTCTAAATTACTAGATAACTGATCTAATCTATTTGAAAGACTCTTGATCCTACCTTAGAAGTGAGGAGTGAATCATAGTTTCTCAAAAAATATCAATCCCCACAGCTTCCCCGGAAATATCGAAAGTGAGTTTGACTAAAATGAAATGATTGACTACTCTATTTGATATGTTTTAACTAAAACTTTGAAATCTTGAACCTGGATTTTGCATAACAATGGTGAATCTTGGTTGTGTGTGGTTTTGTCCCCTTAGTATGGTCTCCTCATTCTTTCATGCTCACGTGAATCCAGGAAAGTGTGTGATATTAACATCAACAGAAGTTGGTATCGAAATAACTGTAGCTTAGGATGCAGATTGAATACAATACAAGTAAAGAGGGATAACGCAAGAGAACAAAGCTTGGCTTATGTAATTCCTAGTGGGATTTATTGCGAGTCATACAACATAAAACATCCATAACCTGAAACTATCCTGCCTGACGAACAAGACTTGCAACTTTAATGGCTTCCTACTGAAAATCAAACTATCATATTCCAATGAATTGCATGAAATAGTAACTAAACTAGCACAAGAAGATTATGTGGCTTCCTAACAACTAAACAACACTAACCATGCATACAACAAATGAAACTAAGAATCCTAAACAAAATTGAAAGGATAAGCTATTGAAATGAGAAATTGAGAGGCAAATTTGAGGGGCCATTTGCTTGAGCACAAGCCAACTATTTATAGAATCCCATTTACCCAAAGGTGAAAACCAATTTGATCTCTTAAACCATAAACAATGTAAAAACACTATTCCAGGGAACCAGAATCATAAATACAAGCAAAGGCAGTGAAGAAAAGATGGTAAACGTTGAAATTTTACACGAGTTGTGTTAAAAAGAGCATTCTAGAAAATGCGTGAAGGACTGCCGCCCTGCGCAGGGTGGCAGTTACAAGACCGCCACCCAGGCAGGGTGGCGGTTTCGTCACTGAAGACCGAAAAGTAAAGGAAAAGAGGGGGAAGGAAAAAGCAAAGCACGTAGGGGATAAGTGGGGCATGTGGGATGTTAATGCATACTTAGAGATATTTTTCAGATCCCAAACACCTTGTGAGGAGACCTGTATCATCATTGGGGCACGTGTAACGTTGTTCTGGCGGTGCAGCACCCTACAATTTTGGGTACGTACAGTCTCGTCTAATCCTACATCTCTAAATTAGGACCCTCTACGAATTCTTGTCTTAGTTTTACCCATCTCAATTTGGTCTTCTCATTGTCCTATTACTTACAACAGTGCCAAATACTCCATTCTGAGTCAATGTAAGGATACCCAATGTAATATTTTGCAAATGAAAGCTCGTAGCACTGAACAAACTATTCCTATTGCTCGGGGCATCCTAGTAAAAACTTGGGGAGGATTTGTTTCCATGCCCAATGATCTCGGTTCTTCCTAAATACATTAACTGGGAGTATTCCCTTAAGATACTTGAGATAAAACGAGGGTATAAGTTTTCCAAGTGATTTATTGATCTCTGTGGCACCTTGAAAGGTTTTGTCTGATCCTACACCTCCACGTCGGGACCCTCTACAAATGCAAAATGATATTTTTCCCCATCTCAATTGAGTCCTCTCTCTATCCTATTGTTAGAAATGGTGACAAATACTCCATTCTGACTCATTTTAAGGTTTCCCATATCAATATTTTGTGAAAGGAAGCTCGTGCAACCAAACAGACAACACCATGAAGCTAGTAGAGGCATGAGATAGGTGTGAAATAATAACCGAGTTTGACCAAAATCCTTCAATGTGAAACATACTAAAGGGTTAAATTATAGGGTAATACACTGTTAGAAGGGAATTTTTGTGTTGATAACCCTATAAAAGTCCAAGACATTATTTTGAGAATCTAGAAAAAGTACTAGGAAACATGTGAATAAAAAAAATTCATACAATATAGGTGGTGAAATGAGAATTTGTGCTTGTTATTCATTTCCAATATTTAATCTATTTTATCTTCTCTATCTTCGAGAATAAATAATTTTCTACTAACAGTGCAAACCATGGGAAGGTGGAAGCTTTTTTGGCACCACTAACCTACGTAAGCATGTTAGTAAGATATTAAATAGAATTTTAAAACCTACAAAATTTAAACAAAATCGTTAAAGTAAATATTCAAATTAAATTCACATGTAGATGTATATCTAATTTTAAGTGAAAATACCTTTGGAAATTCAATCTAATGAATCGCAAGGATCAACTCTACTCTTGGAAGTAGCGAGGATTGCTTCATGATCTGATTCATGAACCTTCCATAGATTCTTGTTTGATGACCTAACTTGATATTTGATTAATTTAGTATTTGGTGTAAGAACTAAATGTGAATAGTGAAGTATCTTCTTATGTATTTCATAGTTTTCAAACAACTGAGTATTTGATTTTTTGATAGTATATCATCGAATCCAAGTTCCAGTGACTACCACTGACCTAGTGGGATGCTTAAGGTTTTCATCGTCAATGAATGTGGAAGTCAATTTTAGTTTTCCCTCTACATACTGAGACAAGTTATATGTTCCCTCTTCATTAAATTTTTTTGTAATAACTGTAAAAACATGCCCTGCATCAAAAAGTAAAACTCAAGTCAAATTTAAAATAAATTAAGAGATTATCATTTAATAATTTATAAATTTATAACATGACATGTATGTACCTTGTTGTGCTAAATCAGAGACCTGGTCAAAGTCAGATGATGTTTTCATATTCAATTTGAAGAAATTGTAAGTCGTAATTCCCGTGGAACTTGATATGTGTCGATTGGAATTAGAGGTTTAAAATTATATTCATCTACCTAATGTTGTGACTCACATTCATTCCACACAAAATCAATGCATGATATGCAAAAACATTCCATGCACCTAGTATGAATAGTGCAAGAACTTGCATTTAAACTATAAAATGAGTACATATCACTTGATTATGTAACTTTCATACAATCTTCATAGCTTGTCAAATGTTGTTCCTCTATTAACCAGAAACATGTATAAACTATTGAAATCTATTGAAATTCATGGCTCATGTTCTTGTTACACCAATCAACAATGATTTTTGCACCTATAAATTTAGCACCATATTTAAACTTCAATATTCTCTTGCAAGGGCTCTTTTCAAACATTCTCTTGCACCATCATGCTCTCCTTTCCCATGTTACACCTCAGTAAAACTCTCAATATGTTGTACACCTATTGTTATGTGCATCCTTAGCCAAAAAAACATCTATGCATTCTTGAATTGTGATGTGAAGTTATCCAACCAAATGTAATATTGATTGAAAACAATGTTCCTCTCAACCAAATCCACATAAAAAATGGAAAACCCCTTACACATATTATGTGGAATGTTTTCGATCACCACTAATGTAGAAATTATACTATCTTGATATTTTTTGATCTTGTTCACTATTTTCTAGAGAGTGCATGAAAGTTATATGCATGAAAATAGCAACTTGCAATAAGTTATAGTATTATGACATAACCTCCATTTGTGGCTGCAATGAGTAATTCTCTGTGAAGTCAACTACTGAAACAATAGTACCAAGTGAGAATGTGTCTTTTGAATTTTTCATCCAACCATTGATCTCTATCTGTGTATTTCACACTCATAAACAATTTCCTCTTTAAATTTGACCATATATATTCTGATACAGGTAAGTGTTCTGTAACAAGCTCACGCCTCTTAGATTCATTTCCATATTTTGATTGATATGCCACAAATTTATATTTTTTGAAACCAACTAATTCTTTTCCTATTGCATGTGTACTCTCCTCATGGATACACCTTCTCAATTTTGAAAAGCTACCACATACGTTGCACATTCCATCCAAACATGTTTTGTTATAAAACAATTTTGTATTTGATATTTCAAAAAATATCATAGGAATAAATTCCTTTGTAGATTTTGATGGGAGATTTAATCCAAAATCTTGCAACATGATGTCAATATATAAAACAAAACATACTTGAAAAAATGCATCATAATGCATTGAAAATTAAACATGATGCCTACAACAACAAGTGGTATGTGAGTGATTGATTTTTACATAAAAGGTTTTGTTCATTTCAAAAAATATTTGGCTAATGTTAATTTATGGATTTTCATTCTTAAACTTAGAGAGCAATTGTGTTTGATTCATATCTAAGAATTTTTTTTGCATGCACTTCATGATTATGATAACCTGTTCTTATTTTTATTGTATCTCTTGTATTCTGTGACACCCTTGTGTTCTCATTCCAAAACTTTACAAGTAATTCTTTTAGAATATTAGATGTATCCTTTTCTTTCCATGGGAGTATACTAGAGAATGCCCAATAGTCAGTGTTATTGGTTAACTCAAGATCTTTGCGTCTCCCTATTGTTTTCATTAGTGTTTTTATGTTTAGCTTCAAAGCTCTAATTTTTTTCTAATCAAACATTTATTAAATATTTGATCACTTACTATACAATTAGTAAGTGCATGCCATGTAGCATTATTATATTTGGTGTGTTTGTTGACACCTACATTATGGTATGTTTTATGTATATTTTCAACAATTTGTCACATTTTGATCATCTACATTAGATGTTATTAATGCTAGGGTATTCATTGTAGGTCTCATCTTAATTAATTTCATCAATGTAACAAATAATTAATATCTTTGTGTATCATTTAATTTCTCAAAGTAATTATCTCAAATTCCCATATCTTTTCTTCTCACATTTCTTTCAGACATTTTTTTAGGCATTGGTTTTATAATTTTTTCAATTATTTTAATTAAGTGAATTGGTTTTATATGCAAAATGGAAGGAGGTATTCTTAGAGGTAAAGATTCATTAACAAGATTACTTTCTTCATTCATTTGTTCCATGCAAATTTCAGCATTAACATTTGGATTCTCATGTAAAGGTTCAACATTTAGATTAATTCCAAATTATTTATCCATAACATCATTATCATTTAACTCCTTAACAATATTCATTAAAAAATCATTATTCTTCTCATTTTCCTTATGTATTTCATCATCGTTTTCTAAAACACCAGGTACATTCGGGATAGTAGATGTACCTTTCCCTCTACGAAGTTTTTGCATCCGCTTCACTATCTTTATTCTAATCTCTTCCAATTTCTCTTGTGTCTTATTCTTGACCTTCTTCATGTCCTTACATCATTTTGTATCCCACATGATTAGTACAATATAGATAGTGGGGTAGGGGAAAACCTCAACTACTCAAAATTCACCTACGAATGTACAACAATGTGCAGAGAAGATAGAGCGGGAAATAAATCTCATGAAAGAGGTGGAAAAGGATGTTGGAGGGAAGGTATTATATAAAAAAAAAACGTGTATGTATTATAACATGTATGCATTTCCTTTTTACATTTTCCAAGGCAAAATCGCTTGGCTTTTATCTAGTTTAGATCCCAAAGCCTGAGGCATGGACCTACTAAAACACAACAAACAATGTGTTTTTGAAGAAAATGGTAAAATGTGTCTTCCTTCATAATAATCCCACATAACCAATTAATAAATTTATTAAAAATATGACTATGAGGTCAAATAAACTTTCTTCTTTCTAAATATATGATTTTTCAAATTTTATGACTAGTATAAGGTTTCCATACTTTTTATTTTCTAACTATGTCTTTTAATAGCTCTTTTTTTAAATTTATACATGTCTATATTTCATCGTGTATTTTTTTTAACCCATCAAAATTGAATAAATATTATACAGTCCCAAACTAAGACTAATTCTATACGTATTAAAAACTAATTTTCAGTATTTTTTGAGGTAGCTATGGGGGGCATGGTTAGCTATTCCTTATTTTTCAAAATTTAAAATCTTTGTACTTGAAAAATCATTAAAAATTAAATACTCACTAAAAAATAAAAATAAAAAAATATCCCAAACTAGATGCTTCTATCTATATTTCTACCAAAGGGTTTTAAAAAATACTAAATAGTTCTAAAAAAAATTGGGGGGGGGGGGGGGGTGACACAACTGACTGTTTACTTTGTTTTTTACAAAAATAGGAGCACCTATTGGTATTCTATATCTTTAACCCACCTACACTTAACCATTTTTTAAAAAATAGTATTTTAGAAACTAGATTCGAAATGCTACAATTCATGTTCTTATAACATTTTCAAATCTTGACTATAACTATCTCAAATAGTTCATACAAGTTGAATATTTTATTTTTCATGAAAAGTGTCCACTTAAGACCCCCTTTTAGCCCCCAATTTCCATGCACTTACCCAAAATACCATTTGAGTGCCAACCCTAACCTTCGGCTGAGTTTTGGGTTTCATACATATGTTTTTTCCCAACACTCCACAGAGCATAATTGTTAGTTACATAAACAAACCATACATGAGAGATTGAGGTTGAGCTATGAGGAATGTGTGAGATACTACAGCACTAGCCAATGGGTCATGGAGCTACTTCTAGTAGGAGGATGGAGACCCAGGAAACATATGAGGTTGACCCAAGAATGACCAAGCATAGGAGTAAGTTGAGGAGCCCCCACCACTTTGTAGGTAGATCTAATAAGAAGAGGACCAAGATACATCCTCACCATTATAAGGGAGGGTTTCATTAGTGAGTTATTTTCCTAGATATCTATCGATACACATTGTACATGAAGGCACTTATTTTCCCCATTCTATTGTATTTATATTTTTGAGCCAAAATTTTCTCTATTAGTGTGGATGTGATAACATTATATTCAAACTCTATACATGAAAAATATATACTAGAATTTTCGACGTGCATGATTATGGACTCCTATGTGATTACTTTCTCTTTTTATATTTTTATGCATGTGTGATCTAGTGGCGACAAAATGTATAGATGTATTATTAGATGGTAAAATGATTTTTACAACTAAGTGTATGAAGATGCCAAATAAAAAGGATTGTATGCCCTAAAAATTATTTTTAAGCAGAAGCTAAAGATAGAAATGCATGAAGGTAGTAAGAGTGGAGTAGAAGAGTGAAGTAAAGTAGAATATAAGTTGAGGACAAAATAAGTAGTTGATGGGGACAATACTTCGACAAGTGAGAAATTATACACCTATTTTCTAGGGAATCAAGGATTTTAGGCATAATAACTCCCATGGATAAGAAATCAATGTTTTACAATCACAATAGGTCTTGATTTAAATATTCTGATAGAAAATCATGATAAGAAAGATATTGGGGATCCTTTCTCTCCGATCTTAGAACAACTAGTTTTCTCATGTTTTGGGACACATCCACCATCATATCGAAGACTTATCCCAATATCAAAGAAAGATCCATGTGTAGCCTCTACAAATATCTTACTACCACCAATCCTTTTCATGATTATATTATCCAAGCCGTCTAATTTAATCTTCAATACCCTGATCCAATCACATGGTCCCATCAAAATTACATACTAATCAATTTATTTTAGAATGATGAAGTTACCATAAAATTCATGGAGATAAATATGGTATCCCACGTTATGGACCATGCATAGGGATTTGATATAAATTTAGATACAACATATTATCCAAATAAATTAAAAATTTAAAAAATCAAAACAATCCAAAAACCACAAAATCCTAACTATACGGTTTTTCATAGGGATGAAAAACATGAGAACTGAGGGTTATATCCTATTAAAGTTGGTTTGTAAATGGTTTTTAAAAATTTAATTCTTATAGGTTGATGATATATTAGAGTCTGGAGATAAAAAAATATATACAAGAGACCTTGGGATGTACTAAGTGGGGATAGAAATTATGTGCTTGTCTTAGCAAGGGTGCATTGTCAAAACCAACAATGTCAAAGAGTAAATTGCCAAATTTGAATCTATACAAGAGTGACATATTATGCATTTTAAAGTTACACATATGACTATGTATATCACATGCATATGTTAGACCCATGATTATTTTACATGATATAGAATAAAGTGAATTTATAAAATTAAATATATGTACACACCTTGGCATGATGCCAAAAATAACTATATTATACAATATTAAATAAATATCCTTACAATTGTACATAAAATTTTGAAAAAAAAATGAACTTAGGTATTCGATAGTGTTATTTCCATGCTTATACATTGTTATCACAATAAAAATGCATGATCATATGCATAGTTAAAATAATAGATGTGAAGGTACACAATTTCTCTAAGATTAGTTGTGATCTTGTCATATTTTATCTTGACTACATATTTTTCTAACTATATCAAGTTACAATTCTATCCATGTTGGCATGAATAATAGTGACACAAAATATCCTCTTAGGCTGGTGTAGAGAAGGAAGAAAATGATAATGATCTTTACTGCATCCATAACGAAAGGTATGAGGTCAAACACACTTGCATTAAAAATATTTATAGTTAGTTGAATCTTAGTAATAAATGGTCATAACAATCATGTCATCATCTTAATAAACCCATCAAAAAAAAGTTTCCGCAAAGGTTTTTTTTGTCCGATGTGATAGCATTGAACATAGATATCTCAGTGAGAATGAAAATATAAGTACATGAAAAACAAGAAAACAACATATATTTTCTTTCACACCAATTTGCATAGGAAAATATTGCAAAGAGAAATTTCCATAGGCATTTATGAAAAATAATGAAAACTCATTTTTTTGCTAACTGATTTAATAAAATTCAAATATATGTTAAAGGCATTTTTGATTAGGTAGATATAATAGTATTCAAGTAAGATCTAACTATAGAAATGCAAGTAAGAGTAATAGATAGTGTTTGTATAATGAATCATCTTGCCTCCATAGGTGTGAAATGATTCTTGACTGATGAATATGATTGAAAGGCATATTATGGACTGTTAGAACTTTGTTTCAAAAACTGAACTGTGATAATCTCAGGGATAAAAGTGTCTATGAGAAGACACGATTGTTTGGGTGTAAGCATCTATTTAGGTTTTTGGTGTCTACGGAATAACTTTGGTCCGGGTTCTTTATGTGTCTCTTCTTTTCACCTTTAGTTTGATATAGGTCATGTTAGGTTAAGTGCACTTCTTCTCTGTCATACCTATACATGAAAAAGAAACCCTAACTACCTATAGGATACTCAATCACACATTAGATGAATAAATAATGCATATTCTTGAGTCGTATTGACCTTGGAAGTCACCCCAATGTGATTGTCATCAAATTTTACACTACATTTCAAACTCTATGTAGTTATACTCTGTGTGTATGATTGGAATAGTGTCTCTTGAGCTAGGTTTCCCTAGTTCCAGTAACACAAATAATAATAGGATACAACTACTTTGTCCCATTGATGAAAAATGTATGGTGTATAATTCATAATATACCCTCCTATGAATTGAAATATGTAGTTCTAAAATGCAGTCCTTGATGTAATAGATAGAAAATATTAGCTATGTGTAGATGTATATGCCTCTTGAATGCTTTCCTCTCTAATGGAGTTAAATAATTCATGTATATGTATGATTCCTTCTTTAAATTTTGTCACTAACAAGTGAAAGGAAGACCTAGGGTGATAAACAAAGAAAAGAAAGAAATAACATCCAAAAAATAAGAAAAAGAGAAAAAATACACAGAATTTCCCAAAGGGGACAACAATACACATGTGATCATGTCCCTAATGGGTGGTTCTAAATAGGGCGCTCAAAAGGTAAAATAGTGAAATTAGAGCTGAGAAATATGTTTACTAGTATGAAAAACTATAAGGTGTAAGTTTAGAAACAAACAATAAAGATAAAAAAGATAAAATAAATGTCAAAGCAAAATAGGTGTTGTTAATGACTAGTTCTCTTACTTAGGAATCATGCATATAAATGAATTATTTAGAGGATAGATGTATGTAGTAAGTGAAATATTTAGTGACTACATTTTCCCCCACTTTATGTTGGTGAATAAGGATTCAGTCGCATAAAGTACAAAAGAAAAGTGTACCTTGGGGATTCGAAAGAAGTTTATGCCTAATAGCGTGTCGAATGAGTGTTATAGTGTGCTGAATGGAATAGTGCAAATGTGTACAGTGGAATTATAATAGAAGGGAAAGATAATGATCATAGGGGTGACCTTTCCTGCATGTAGTGATAATGATGTGTGTGTGTGTAGTTCCTTGGGATATTGTCTTTCTGGAGTGTGCTTGAGATTTGCTTCATGGTTTCCTGTGTGCTTTTCCTTTGTTGGGATAGGACAAGACCTACAAAATAAAAAAAGTGTAGTCAATGCTCTAGGTAAATGAAATTGAACTTTAACTTGAACAATATGTAAACATTTTAAATGTGTATTGGAAAATTCTAAACCAATGGGTTAGAGTACACTTAAAATGATGAAAGAGAAAGGGGTAGAAATTTGTTCCTTCTTGTAGACTTGTTGCTTAGGAGCTGGTTGGAATAATACAAAGGATTTGGGTGTCCTATCACCAAACTAGGGATTTGATCAACATAACACTAAACTTAAAATTTAGGCATCCTATCAATGGTAAGGGAAAGTGTATTGAGAGATCTCATAGGCTTTTCCCTCTAGCTGTTAATGCTTCCCTAAAGATAAGTGCCAGTGCAGATGATCAAAAATCCAATTTGTAACTTTCCTTGGGTGACACATTGTTCCAGGAATACTGACGTCTTGCATATTCCCTAGGTGTCACTTCCTTATTTGATCCTACTTTGGTTTCTAAGTAAGTACTTAGTTCCTTATTTAGTTCTTGTTAGTAATTGGTTGCAATTTGAAATTGATAGTGTAACCTTTAAAATTGGAGAAGTCTATAACTATGTGTTTTCTTAAAAATTATCTATAAATGTATTTTCCCCTAGGACAAGAGTGCCCAGGTGGGACACTAGCACCTACTATTCACATTTTTACTAGCCTTTCTATCCAGGCCATGAATTTTGGCCAAGTTTATTTTTGGACCTATTCTATAGTTGATTATTGTTATGATCATGCTAACTATGTTTCTGTAATTTTTGTTTGTAACTACTAGGAGATTGAAAAGGTTCACTTGATGTTTTTCCCCACTCATTTGGGGTGCATGAGATGAAAAAATGCAAATGTAACCCAAACAAGGAAGGATGAAACTGAAATGTATATCCGATATATGGATTCCTATAGGGGGAATATGGATCATGCAAGGTAGTTAACATGGCACAATGAGAACAATTATAAAATGTTAGGATAAAATTGTTAGTGATAAAAAAGAAATACATGCAGAAATAACAACTAGTAAAATCATATAGGAAAATAAAAATGAAGGATGCAACAAGGATCTAGTTGCATACGTGGGACACCATACGTCCAAGAATCAACATGCAACTCTAAGGCACACTCGATCTCTCAAGGTCCTGCCAAGACATCCAATACAAGATGGAAATATGGATATGGAATGGATAAATAGGTCAAATAGGTGGAATATGTAAAAATAGGAAAAAAATGGATAAAAGGTAGATTAAGGAAAACAAATGTTTTCTATGTGCACCAAAGGAATTTTCTTATTTAAGGAAATGAATGCATGTCTTACCTTCTCAGGTGAGATGGAGTAGTCAAGGATAATAGGTGCACAGAGGTTTTAATCAATGTTAGTATCACAAAACATACCTCGAATGGGTTGTGGAATACATGGGAATTATCTTGCATCTCTCGCATAAAAATCTCCAGACAAGGTCATGAAGGTGTGAGAAGAGATGTCTGGGAAGGACGAATCTATGGGTTACGAAGCCTAGTCTCAACTAGCTGGATTTTGCTAGTTTTCGTTAGCATTGTCTGCTTCGTCGTTCAAGGCTATCAATTGTGAGATGATATTTGGTGGAACTGGTGTGGTTTGGAATATAAGTTTCCTAAGACCCTGATTAATATCGGTAAATTGTGTTGCAATGTTGGGTTGTGGTACTCTTGGATCACACACTCTTCACCTTGGTTTTCTAGGGCCTTGGATGGTCATGTGGATGTGTAAACAATTAACCTAAATAAATAAACAAACACACAAAGAATCAAAAATAGGAAAGGTTAATGTTTGGGTAACATAAGTTGACTAAGGAAACATATGGAGTTGTATTAATTCCCATAAAATTAAACCTATGTGCCTCAATTAAGAAAGAAATGCAAGCATATTTAAATTAAACCAAATTGATTACTCTCCTTGAATCTAATTAAATCTACATGCAACTAATTAATCAAAAGGAATGAAACTAGTTAACCAAATCAAATGAAATTAATTGTAATTGAAAGAATGCAACTATTTAATTAAAACAAATGGAATTATTCTAAATAAATTAAATTAACCTAACCTACTTGTTTTTGTGTTTTTCAAGGACTTTTAAAAGAAAGGAAATAAAATAAATAAATGAAAATAATTAATCTAGTATATGTTTTTGAATATTTTCTTGGTTTTCTGGAATTAAATAAAGAAAACTACACAGATATAATACAATTACTTATAATTAAATAGGAATTAATTCTATTATAAAATAAAATAAAATAAACAGTGAAATAGTTGGATATGGCTATTTCCCTATTCCAAAATGAATTTAATCTAATCTAATTAAAAAAGAAGATTTTTTCTAATTTGTAATTGTGTATATGATTTCCTTTGGTTCTACCTCAGAATCACGAGAATATTGAAAAGATTCTCATAAGTAATTCTTCCCCTGAAGCTTCCCTGGTAAATCAATAGGATCTACAGAAGATTTTTAAAATATGAAGAACTAAAACTAATGCAAAGACATAAAATATTCTTCAAACTTACTTCCCTTGTAAATCCACAAGGATAGGCAGGGAGGAATCTTTTAAGAGAAGCTTTGTTCGTGCTAATGAAATATAAATAATGAATGTAATGAGATCTACTAGTAATTTGATAATGAAGAATGGAAGGAATCTATGCACAAGAACCTCCTCCTTATGCTTCCTAGACAAATCCACAGAGATAAGATGAGAATAAATCTTCAATGGAAGCTACTTACAGGTAATCAAAATAGTTATAAATATTACATTTCGTAAAACAAATGGTTGAATTGATTACAAATTAAAATCTAAACCAAAACAGAGAAAGATTCAAAGAATTCAATTAAACCCCCAACCTGGAAGTGTAGAACTGAGACAATTTTCAGTGTTGTATGTGCTTTTTTTAATCCCCTCAGCTTCTTTTCCAGGGAACTGTGTTGGTTGGTATGCAAGAAGAAGATGTGAAGTGCTGGAGCTAACTGGTTTGCAGGAAGTATGGTAGGAATGCAAGAAAGAGAGTAACAAGGAAAGAGATGTATTTTCTTGTGTACTTCTTAAAAATAATCCAACAACATAACAATGCAATTCCAAATCAAAATACTCCAACCAATGCTTCGGGAAAAATATTGGTTTTTATAGAAAATTGGCAGAGAAGTGGTTCAACCCACTTAGAAACCAAGAAGTTTCGCATCACTCATAGGAGGGACAATCAATCTACTAAAAATAGTAAGTATAGGAGGATAATTTCATATGCATCTATCAAGCTCAAAATTAGCTAATTTGGTCAAGAAACGTGTGAGGAAAGTGAGTTGGAAAAATACAATATTTGTAAAGAACACGTTGTTTAAGTCCCGCATAGAAGTGCATGGAATTGCTGGTCTTTGCAGAGTGGTAGTTACATAACCGAATATCTAGGAAGACTGGCGGTTGTGCAAACACTATGGAGGTTGTACAACTGCTGCAGAAGTTACATAACTTAAGGCTAAAAGGGTAAGAAAAGGTTGCAAAATAGCTAAGGAAAGTGGTAAAATATGGGAAATAAGGTACAATAAGCTATAAGAACATGCTACAAGCAAGAAATTGGACTTGGATATCATTGGAGTTTTTATTTATCATCATCATGGATTTGAACTATTCCAACAATGTAGCACCATGCAAATTTGGGTACGTACAGACACCACTCAGGTTGTCACCAGAAAAATGAAGTTGTCAACGATTATACAAACAACGTAACAAGTAAACATAGGGCATAACCTGTAAATAATAGTAAACAAGGTATAAATATATTAAATAACCATGAATGGAAGGATTCCTGAAAGGAAAATGCTAAACACGAAGAATTTGTTAAGATGTTAGGAAAGACAAATAGTATGTCACAATGTAAGTTCTAAATATTGGGATAAAAAATTTAAATATTGAAATGATAGAACTTGATAGAAAGTGAGAAAAGGTAGATGCCCCCAGGATCCTCAATATGACTAGTAATGGATAGGGCCAAACATCATATATCATGTAACAAAATTTAAGTGATTTACATTCACCTCAATATATGCGCATGGGTGTATGAAAATGATAAAGCGTACTTTGAATCGTAGTAAGATGATAAGATAAGTTTCAACATATAGTAGTATAAGCAAGAAAGAGTACATCTAATCAATATCTAAGCAAACATGTTTTTTTATTTTTAATTTAAAATATGTGAAAGAGAATAATTAGAAGGGAGGATTAAGGACACCCCTAGTGTATGTATGCAAAGTGAGGTTCATGTAGGTAAGGAAGCCCTCAACAGTCAAGTATGAACCAAAAACAAAAGTATGTAATCAGGTGGTGTGAGGGAGTTAGGATTCCCCCAAGTTTGAATGCCAAAATTATCTATGTAATGAGAGTAGTAAGCAAGGGCCCATGATTTGTTAAAGAATATGAACATGTGTTAACATGAGGCAAGTACCTAGTTTCATGTGAAAGTGCATGTATCATAGCATGTGGAGGAGAGTTGTGTTATGCATGTGGAGAAACTAGAATAGGTAGAACATTGGTAAACACAATATCTACCAGATAATAAAATCGGCATGGTGAGGGGAAAACCCTATAGATTCCAAGATCCCAACTGGATGAAATTAATAAGTGTATAAACAATAAGAATGTACCCATTAGGAGAAAATAGAATAGGTGTAACATTGAGCATGTTGGAAATAGTGGATAAAGTAAGTGTAAACCTAAGAATAAATATGTGAGTCAAAGATGTGTAACATATGTAATGTGAGGAGGCTCATCAATATCAATGTCAAGCAATGGAGTGAGAGACATAAAACTCGTCAGAAACAATAGGTGTAATTTTGGAAGAACATAATCAATAAAGTAGTATGAACTAGACCCTTTGACCATAGACAGAAATGTGGAAAGAGGGGAATTGATTTTACCTATGGATGTAAAAAGATAAGTTCCATCCATAGAAATGAATCATGCATATAATTTTGGAAATTGAAAGCATTGGGAATCATTGTCAAATCAACATACAATGCTCTACCTTGTGATGAGGAAGGTGTAGAGAGAGATGTAACATTGGAAGCACTAAGCATATTATCAATAGAAGTGCATTGAGATTGAGACATAATGGGAGGAGTATAATGGGTGCCAATAGAAAATGATCTTGTAAATCAGTAGCACTAGGGTGCATCCTAGAAGGAGAAGGATGTGCAACATAGGTAATTTAATCAACATTATATATGAGGGGAATATCACAAGGAATAGTGACATGAGGTGAGGAAACTACTGAAGTAGTATCCATGGAAGAAGTTGTAGCAATGACATGGGTAGAAATAACTGTATGCATAACATGTAACTATTATAACCAGAAAACAACACCCTCTTATTTTTCATGAATGGATGGATGATAAATCAATGTTTTTGGGTAACATGGGATTGTCTCTCAAGTTGTGGGACTTGCTACTTGAGACAAACCTCCAGAGAAGGTTGGTTCCTTTACCTAATTCTAATGCTAAACCACTCCTAAGGAAGGAAATGTAGCTATCTAATCCTATTTTATGATTCCAAGGGACCAAGGGAAGAGAAAGATGCATGAAAATGTAAATCCTACACTATTAGAGGTGATAACACCAAGAAAAGGGGTGGAAAGAAACTATCAAATGAGGGAAAATGAAAGGAAGATGAGGAAGGAGATGGCTGGCATGAGTACCACAGTTCAAAAGATCATTCAAGCCACCATTTCCATAGAGCACAACAGCTTTAAACCCTATAAGGAGAACCTAATATGAACAATATACCTGCAGATGTAATAAAAGGTGAGAAAATGTAATAGAACAAAAGCTAGGAAAGATCAATAGCCACAAAACAAGTATTTTATTGCTTCAAATATGAACAATCCATTACATTGAAAGATAAAAGGACATGATCACCTTATAAGATGTCCAAATATATGACTTACAACTCAAAGGAAAACACTCATGTAACACTAGTGTGATGCCCTTGTATTCCAAGAATGTCCAACCTTACAAATGAGCATCACTTTACATTTTAGAAAAATGAGAGAGAGAGAGAGAGAGAAGAGGGAAAATCTAAATTCTACTCCCACCCACCAACAACATGCATTAATTCTCTAAAATGATGTACGGGCACCCTTATAACACCAATTCCCTATGATCCTTTGCTTGTGGAATAAGAAAAGAGCACCATAAACCATTAAAAACGGTGGTTGAACAACCTCAAACTGTGTCTTTTAATGCTAGAACATTTTCTTCTTTTTCTCCTACCTACTCTCCCCTAACACAAGATTCTCAATTGCTAGAGTGAAGAGCATGAAAATATATTTCCAAAAAGTCAAATTTTGTTAAATTTGGACGAGGAAGAAATTTATGGCCATGCGGGTCCAGGGAGTCCAAGAGGAACACGGTTTCCCTGTACAATGCTATAGTCAGAAATTAAATGTTTTTCCCCTTTGTTATGAGGATGAAATGGTGGTTCAGAGAACTTACGGCAGCATGGAAGTGTTCCCCGGGTTCCATTTTTCTCTTAATTTTCTGCATTGTTTGGGATTTATGTGTGGATTGTGGTTTTGGGTCACGAGTGGAACTATGGAACCATTCTACCTGCATTTGGTTCTCCCGCATTGGGTTTCGTCTATACCGCTCTTCCCCATAACATGCTTCGCTTCCATTTCACTCCCTCGCCACTTTTTTCATCAGCTGAAATGCCTTTATGGGGAACTTGTGCCTGCAAGGAACTGTTTCATCTTGTTTGGTTTTCCTCCCCACTACGTGCATTGAAAAAAACCCTTTAACCCATGGGTTGAACCAAAGTTTGGGGAACCTAAGTTCCCACAGAACCCATTGCCTCTGACGCCTAGGTTTCCGCAGCACACTCCTGGACCGTAATACATACTCTGCCTCACTTCAATACATCTCACCGACCTCCATAGAGAACATCATCCCGGGAGGAAATAGTTCTCCCCAAACTTGGTTCATTCCCACCCCATTTTCCCCACACTATAGTTGAAATCCTTCGTTGCAAACCGAAAGCCACTATGGGGAACTCGAACCCAGAAGGAACTTGTTCAAGAGTTCCTCCTTCAATTCAAATTTTCACATTTCTCCATTCCCTTTGTCCTGCGGATCCGAACAAAATGCAAGGAACTTCGAGCCCGAGAGAACTAGTTCCACCTGAACACCCAAAGCCCACAATACACTAAGATTGACCCCAAAATCTATTTTTCCTCAAATTTTCTAATTTTTTTGGGTTTCTTAAACCTAGAGAGAAAATTTAAAAAATGAATTCAAGTGCCCCAAGACAACTGTGTGTGAAAAATACTTGCTTTCTCTAGTTTCTTCATCAAGGTCCCATGAAATTTCCCAAGTCCAAATTTATGAAGCTAGCCAATTTTTAAGGGGTGCAAAATTGGATAACAGTAACCAAGGATGGCCTAGAAGGATAGTATAAAGGAAATCATGAGGAATAATGTGATAGAACATTAAGAGTGCAAGATTCCAAAGTAAGAGGAAGAGAGATGGTGCCTAATATTTGCTTAGATGTATCATCAAAGTCACATATACAAAGACTAGATGGATTGAGATGAGTAGAAGAAAATCTGATTTGATGGAGTAAGGATAGAGTGCATATGTTAAAAACAGATCCAAGATCAATTAGGACATGCTTAACAAGGTGCTAACAAAGTTGAACCTTGATATAGAATGGGGAAACATTGGATCAAAAGGTATGAAAAGCTGTGAAAGATGTGTTAATGGGAATGTAAGGGTTAGGTTCACCAAATGATTTAATAAAATTCAAATCTATGAAAGGGCACTGTTAATTAGGTAGATATAACAATATTTAAGCAAGATTGAGCTATAGAAATATAAACAAGAGTAATAGATAGGGTTTGTAGAATGACTCATCTTGCCTCCATATTTTTGAATTGATTCTGGAATGATCAATAGGATGGAAAGGAATATTTTGGACTGTTCGAGCTCTATTTCAAAAACTTTGTTGTGAGGATCTCGGGAAAAAGTGCCTGGGAGAGGACATAGCTTCCTCAGAGATAACGTCTATTTTGGGTGTTGGTTTCTATAGAATAACTTCAGTATTGGTTATTTATATGTCATTTCTTGTTTCCTTTACTTCATTATATGTCATGTTAGGTTCACTAAACTTCTATTATGTCACACTTGTACCTGCAAAATAAAACCTAGCTACCTACACAAAACTCATGTGCACATAAGATGAATAAATAATTCATATGCTTGATTCAATCTGACCTCATAAATCCCCCAAATGTGATTGTCATCGAGCATTGCACTACATTTTAGACTCCATGTAGTTCTGATGTGTGTGTGTGTGTGTGATTGGAATAGTGTCCCTTGAGCTAGGTTTCCCTAGTGCCAGTAGAAAAAAAATAACGGGCTACAAATACTTTGTCCCAATACAAAATGTGTGGTATGGAATTCGGAATTAACCCTCCAATGTAGTGAAATATGTAGTCCCAAAATGTAGTCCTTGATGTAATAGATATAAAATATTAGCTCCTTGTAGATGTACATATGCCTCTTGAATGCTTGCCCCCTAATGGACTTAACTTATATATATATATATATATATATATATATATATATATATATATATATATATATATATTAACAAGTGAAAGGCTGACCTAGTGTGATAAATAAAGACAAGAAAGAAGTAACATCCAAAAAATAAAAATAAAAGTGGAAAAAAGCACCTAGAGGGGACAACAATGCCTGGGAACTTCTATCCCTAATGGCTGCTTCTGTACAAGACGCTCAAAAGGTAAAATAATTAAATCAAAGTTGAGAAAGATGTTAGCTAGTATGTAAAACTATAATGTGTAAGTCCAGAAAACAACAAGCAATAAAGATAAGAAAGATAAAAACATTTTCAAAGAAAAATAAGCATTGTTAATGACTAGTTTTATTGCTTAGGAATCATGCATATAAATTAAGTATTTAGAGGCTAGATGTACGTAGTAAGTGCGTTATTTATTGACTATAATAACTATCATATATATATTATTTTGAGGTTATGCTTCTTTTTTCTTTAGCTTGATTTTTTCATGACTAACATTTTGTTGATTAAATTTTATTACAACTTATTTTCTATCATAATATGAATAATGTTTTTGCTATTGTCCATTCATGACTAAAATTTTGTTGATTAAATTTTATTACAACTGAATTTCTATCATAATACGAATAATGTTTTTGCTATTTTCCATTCTAATTAGAAATTATTGTTCCTTGTTTAAACAAAAGGATGTAATAGTTGTGTGTGTGTGTGTGTGTGTGTGTGTGTGTGTGTGTGTGTGTGTGTGTGTGTGTGTGTGTGTGTGTGTGTGTGTGTGTGTGTGTGTGTGTGTGTGTGTGTGTGTGTGTGTGTGTGTGTGTGTGTGTGTGTGTGTGTGTGTGTGTGTGTGTTTAAAGCGAATGGGTGTGGAATCTACCGGGTTATTTGAAAATATATGTAGATTTTTTATATACAGACATATCTAATGGCATGGTCTTGATTAAATCAATAGATAATGTTCACAAACCTATTTTTTATTGGTGGCTTGGGTTCAAAGTTGGGTTGGACTATAGATATATTATAATTTATGTTGCTAAAATATGGTGTTGCAAATGTATATAGATGTGTTGTAACGAGTGAATATGCAATCCTTTTCTACAAGCTCTTGAAAACCTAGAAGATACTATATGTTAGAAATACCTTTTCTCAACAATTAAAGTATTTGGCTAAAATGGGTAACATGGTACTCTAATGGGCATGGACCATAGCAACAAAAAAATCATATTATGATAAAATGTTGGTTGTGATTAGCATAAACCAGTAGTAATCTATACAAAATAATGTAAATATAAAACTATGTAAACCAAATAAACCATCTCCATTCATATAATAACTTCTTTTTTTCACACGCATTTCACATGAAGTTTTCTAAGAAAATATCTCCGCTAAGATTTTGTGTTTATGTAGCAACATCGAACATAAACAACTCAACAAGACCCAAAAAGTAAAACAAGCACCTTGGCTAGAGGTATAATACATTTAATCAAATATTCAATACCATTTTTCACAAGTTCTTAAAAAAAAATGAACTTTTACAAATACCTTTCAATCACCATGTCTACAAAATAGTGAAACCTCATTTTTTTATATTTGTCCTAGTATGATATGCGTTATGTTATAGATCAAGCAACCAAATTTTTAAAATATTTGTTTCATCGTAAACCAACAATTCATAATTGGGCTAAATAGATTAATGCAACCTCTCTTTTCAATGAATTGTTGTTAATGATTTTCTATAGATGTGTTATCTTATATTAAGAAATATACTTGATATAAATATTTGTAAAACATGAATTTTAATTGATTTGAAGCGGTAACAAAAAAATTTAGTTGTGATGCATACCTATATCCCTAAAAGTAAAAACAAAATGTCCTTCCCTATTTTTGTGAGTTTTACTATGCTATATTTGAAACCCAACTCCAAGCAAATACAACAAACATGCTTAGGTGTAATTTTTATAGTATTTTGAGTTTTTGGTCTCTTTTACATTTTTTGGGATTTTCCCCTTGTCTACATAAAAATGGATGTTTCTAAACACAACACTCGTTTATAATATTATTGTAGCTTCAATTATTGTTTTTTCATGTTACATTTTTAATATCTTACCATTTATTATTTTTTTAGAGGTTTTTTCACATTACTTTGATGGCTATACAATTCATTAATCAGTCATTCAATTTTTTATTTTCATGGCTCCATATTACTATAGTATTAAAAGTATAAGAATCTACATTAGAAAATTACTTGCTCAGCTAATGATCATAGAAGTGGCATTTACGATTTTGTTTGATTTTTTTTCATGGTGCTGAAGGACACAAAGTTTCCAGGATTAGTATCTATTTTGCTTCTCATTTTATTTTATGATATTATTGGGAATCGTTGTCCAAAGGGTATTATTGATTTTTCATGCATTATTTTTTGTAATTTTGTTGAGACCGAAATGTTGCATAATTTTTAAACATTGCATTCACAATCACAAATTCAATTATTTATTTTAAATGTTGCATCTTTTATATCTTTCCATTCATGGTTTTATTTTTTGGAGTTTTTTTCACATTATTTTGATAATTATGTTGGTGTGAGAGTTTATTTTAGCCATTTATTAGTTTATTTGGTTAAATACACCTCACACATGGTGACTCATCTCACTTAGGTGAGTCATAGGTATTTTAGGAGTTATATGACATATGAAAGATTTTGTCATAGAATCTATCATACTTGTCATGTACGCCATAGTTGTAATAAGTGTCATACATGAGTTACATTTTATTTCTGAATTGTAACTCATTTCTCCCTTGTGGAGGTAGGATTAGTATAGGCATGAGAGTTACACAACACTCCAAATATGTAATCTCTCTTTTTATTTATGAGTATGAGTAGACCATTTTCTTTTGGCATTCACAAGTTCCTTGAGTTCATTTTTGCTTGCTAATTACTTGGAGAAATTTCACATTATCGTTTGAGTGTAACTTTGTCGATTTTTACACCATTATGGGAGATCTCCATGCCATATTTCATGGTATCAAAACATCATTTTGGTTATTGTGTCACTCATATTTCTAGTTGTTGATTACTCTCGAGTTTGTGTTTATTTTTCTCTCACAGTGCAATTTTGAACTATATTGAAAAACATGCTAGATTTGCTTTTTTTGGTCATTGTGGTGTATCAGAAGGTGATATGCTTGGTGTTTTGTGTCTTGATGTGTTTTTGGGTGCATTTTTAGGTATGGATTACAACATGTAGATTTGAAGATTATAGGTTTCAAGATAAACAAGTTTGAAGTGGGGAGAGCATGGATTTTTTTAGTGGCGAATATTCGTAATTTGGCGAAAATTCCATGTTAAGAAAATTTTAAATCACAATTTTTTTGGAACAGGTCAGTGTCCTGTTTGCCTAAAATTTCCATTATAAATTTTTTTTAGGGGTCGACTTCTCCTACCATTGAAAACTACTTCTATATAAACCTAGCTAATTCGTCAGGTAGTATACTAGTAACTTGCTACTAGCTTACTGAGGTAATGACATATTAAGTATTGTGAACTTGAAGGGAAGGTTATTCAAAAATGGTTGTTGATGCATGACAGGAGGTTGTTGATTCAATGAAGGAAGTTTTTGACGTACGACAGAAGGTTTTTGATGCAGAACAAGAAGTTGTTGATGCACGACAAGAGGTTGTTAACACGTGACAATCCAATGTTGTTGATGCATGACAAGAGGTTGCAGATGCACGACAGTAGATTTGTAGTTGCATGACAATAAGTTTTTTTTCATGTGAAAATAAGTTTGTTTTCGCATGACAACAACCTCGCTGTCGTGCGTGAGCAAGGTTGTTGTCATGTGACAACAAGTTTTTTTTTCATGCGGGAATAAGGTTGTTTTCGTGCAACATCAACCTTATTGTTGCATGACAACAAACTTGTTGTCACACAACAAAAACATTTTTTCGCTCAACTTGAAAATGAAATCTTATTTCGGGAAAAACATTTCCACACAAACCCTAGAAAATTCACTTGTTTGGTGAAAGTGGTTCTAGGGATATTCGCCAAGGATATTCCACCTTTGATTTCCCATAGGTATCTTAAAATGAACCCTAGGGGAGATTTTGTGTTTGAAATAACTCAGCCCCACATCGTTGATTTAGGTACCGAGATGGTTGTGCCACCTCATTCTTCTTTGAGCTCACTAAGCTCTATTATAACTCAAATCATATATTTATTTTCCCTTCTCACCTACTTCAGACTCAGGCTCCTCCTACACCCACATATCCTTGTTGAGCACCTTGTCATCTCCTCATTGGATTTCCTTGTTCCTTGTTCACCCTCTGAGATTATTTTTTGGTTCATACACTGCTCTCTACTTTGTGACTCAATGTACATCAGCCCTAGCTTGGTGTCAAATATTTGCAAGCTTCATTATGCTTTGGCTTACCCCGAATCTTAAATTTTTCCTCCGGCTCGCCCTACTCTATGTCATCATCCACTAACTTGACAAGGAGTCACCCTAGCACCTTTCTATTTGTTTCCTTCAAAATATTCCAATATCACGCAACTTACTTTTTGTGACCCTAAAACTATGCTTGTTCAATTTGTAACCCAATTCACTGACCCGAGTCGGATTGTCCCTACATCTCAACACCTTAGCCCGGACTCAACCATGTGTCTCACCGATCTCACAACCATTGTAGTCTTTTTTTTCCACTCAAATTCCTAGGCACACTGACACTTCATCCAGATAGATATGAACTCTCACCTGAAGCACATGATGCTACCAGGTCCCTATTTTGTACTGTCTTGCTAAGAATTTAGCATGCATGCTCATATTAACCATTTAACAGATAATACATTCTAGTATAACATCATATCCATAAGCTCAAATTGGAAACACACATAATGAGGAAACATAACATATCAACCTAATACTAAGGTCAGATCTACCATGTAAATAACATGATCAGATACATCAACTATCATAAATTATCCACATACTCCATTAATAACTAGAAATATTACATAAAAAAGTTGAATACATGATAATAATGTCATGGAGTCATATGCATAAGTACATCCAGGCAACATAACTTTGATATAACTCAGATCCTCAAAATAATACAGATCAACAAACATATATAGGAGTGAGGACTTTCCCTTCACCGCCCATACATCTCAAAATATATTGCATGCTCAAAATATCCATGCGCTAACAACTACATGCTTTTACAAGAAGGATAATAATATATTAATCTAGAATTAAAATCTATCTTAATCCTATTATTAGTGCAAACTATGCATGACCTTTGCTCTTCCACTTTTTTCCCCTAATAACACCTACTTAGTTGTAAAGTTTTCATACTCTTATCTTTCCATGATCTGAACTCCATATGCTTTTCCTATTTTTAGCCCGTGTTATACAAAATCAGATAACTCCCAAACTTATCTTCTTCTTGGGTGCGCCCTTCTTAACTGACACTTGTGTGTGCCTACGCACCCCATTTTTGCACCCTCTTAACACTTAGGAAATTTCTCCAGCCCAACATTACCCCACACTAATGATATTTCTGCCCTCGGCAATAGGGTTCACAACTTATCTCTACAAAGCATCAGAAGAATAAATAATGAATATAAAATAATGAAAGAATAAGAATAAAAGGAATAGAAGAATAAACAACACCCTTACTCAGAAGTTTAGGTTATTCCTTCTTGATATCAACTTCTACTCATTCCATTCACCTAACCCTTTCTTGGCTTTATCAGGAACATCGCCCAACACTTTCTCCATCTCCTCCAAGTTCATGTCTTCCCCCTTGTGTTCTAGTTCCCTTATCACTCCAACCAACCCTAAAATCATGCATTCCATGAAGTCCATCCTTCTTACGACTAGCATCCCCACTCCTTTATTCTTTGTTCATGGGGGTCCCTAGCTACCTTGAGTGCATCTTGCTTTCTTACTACTGTAGCTAACATTTCCTCCCAGCCTAGGTTCTTGTCTTTCTTAGCTACAAGGATGTCATTCTCTTCCTATAGTATCCTTGTTTTAAGGATTTGTTCAGGGTCCTCACATATTTTCAGCACTCATCATGTTTTCTACAATTCTTCCTTCAATTTCTAGAGTATGGCATCATACTCTATGATTTTGTGCGTGGTAAAATTCTTAGTTCTTTTCTTCTTGGCCTCAATAGTTTCCTGTGTCACCCCTAACATGGCCAGATTATTCTCAAGCAACAGATGAACACAATCTTGTAAAAATTGTAAGGATGAGTTGTACTTTTTATTCATCAACTCATCGAACTCTGGATGTTCTTCCAATATCTCACCCCCAATGTCTGCAGCAAATTACAGAAGCTTTTTCTTTTGTTATTTATCCTTTATATGTGCCTCGGTCAATTACGCAATCTTTTCCTTCATATTCTTGTTATCTTTGAGTAATGATCTGAGTGTGGATTCCTTGTTCAGGTTTATACGCACGACTTCTGCCACCATCTTATTCAAGTAATTAATTTTCTTTTCATCATTAAATTCTATAGGCTTCATAGTCATAAACTTCACTAGGGCTCCCTTCTTCATCTTCCTTCAGATGCATGCTTCCTCCTTCACATAAAATTCAAGCTCATCTATATGGGTATGCATGATCAAAGATAATTACTTCCTTGTATGCATATTTTCTGCCTACAGATCAATTGACTCCCATCCATAAAAATTTTCAAGCTCAAGTGTGCACTAAAATATGGTACAAATGATTTTTGAAGGTTCATTTAAATACCCCAACTCAGGTGTCTTATATATTTCATCTCCTTTATTCCTCCTAGACTATCACCCCTTGGGAATATGTGCCCCTGCACCCTAAAGTGGTACTTCACCTATCGTGCCCTCATGTTCCCTAGAAGGCTCACCTGATGGCTCACCTATATTCTTCTCTTTCTCCTCAACACATCTCATCTCTTACTTAATCTTCTTTGGGAGGGGTCCTCTCGCGTGACCTCTTTGTTCCTATAATTGGTTATCTCCACATGCCATGATCTAACCCACCGTTTTCTTCCTTCTCCTCCTCCTCTTCCTATAGTTCTTCCTCATCTATGTGAGGAGGAGTGGGCTCATCTTCCTATATAATCCCAACCGTATGTTTTCCTTTGGGCAACTATGGAAGCTTGAACTCATTCTCAATATATTTTTCATCAACTAACTTAAGCTTAAGATAAATGTATACCTTATTCGCACCTAACTTTCCAACTACCAAACTCATGGAGATGATATTAATTTCATATGATATCAATTTTTCAATGTAAGCAAACTTACCCAGATACACATATGTCTTCCAGAGAGTGATATTCACAATCAACCTTGTCTGCATCAAATCTTAGTTTGTGCACATTCAAAAATTTGTTCACAGAAGAGCTTGCAAGTACCGCGCGGTGAAAGCATAGAGGATCTTTCACCAAGGGCTCCACTTTGCATCCTTCATACCAAATTTTCCAATGCATTAATGCTGAAAAACTATAAATTGTGCCTACTTCTCCAACACGGCAGGTAAGTCCTTTGGTATTATCCGTTCATGCTTAAAATCCTTATGCATGCGCTTGTACCAAAGCTCCATTCTTTGTTTATATGGACCACTTATAGTTCCCTCACAAGTATACTTTGCAAATATCTCTACAAGTGACTTATTTTCTTATAGGAACTGCCATATTTTATCCTTAGGGCCATTCGAGACCCCAATATCTATAAACATAATAGATAATATAATAGTGCCAAAACGTATCTTATCTCCTTGGTGATATTCTTCAACTATGGTTTCTAAAATGAAAACAGACAAATTGTATACAAATCCTTCAAATATTTTCTTAACGATATGGAGCCATTTCCTATTTACTTGACCCCAATGTTCTTGGTTATTGAATTTGGCGAGGAGGTGTGCAGTAATCTTGATCAAAGGATGATCTTCCAACTTTCCAATGTCCATAACATGCCCTCCTTTTGTATATGCCAACTCAATAGAAGTTTCTTCCACACCCTCATCATCATTAAGGTCATTAGTAATTTTAGTGCTTGAACTCCTCAATCCTGTTAATTTCCTGAACAAGGGAACGGTGACGCACACCCACCTTCCTGCAAAGTAGAAGAAGTCCTCATGGACTCTAGAAATTAACCACTAGTAGATTTTTTCTAGCTTGCTAAAGTATGGCAACTCGTATACTTGCAAAAATCTAGCTTTCTCCAAAATCTTCTACCCAACATCATTGTAGATTGGCTTATCATCCTCTATTCATAAATCCATCTTCTTCACCAGCTCTTTGTCCATTTCATCCTTTTTTTCCTTGGTGCGGTGATTATAATCACTCACCTTTCCTCTTCTTATGTGTGAATCCCAATCCTGCCCCATGATCACACCTTTAGGGTATTTCATCTCTGAAAATCTTATTTTAGGCGTGTCCTCAATGTCCACCTCTAGTTTATCCTTCTTCCTTTCCCTAGTAGCTACTTCAGGTGCTCTCTTGGGTGACATTGCAATTTTTACATGTCCTTGCAAGTGTTCGACCTCTGTAACTCCAAATCCATGTGCCCTAGTTACAATTTTTTTCTTATCGAACCCTATCTCCACAAACCTTCCTTTTACACACCTTTTACTAGCTCAAACACCATTCCAATGAAGCTCTAATACGGTCATGTCCAAATCTCAACAGCTTCACTACTTTATATGATGGTTCTCACACTTCGCTCTTAAATCAAACTTCATAGATCGAAAAATTCAACATGCAAGGTAAAACTGAAATCGCAAGCACCTCTTGTTATAGATTTTGCAAATTTTTCTACATGAATTTCTCCTCACCTTCCACCGTACTCATCTTTAATTACGCTTTCTTTCTTTTCTACACTTTCTGTTACTTTTTCCCATACCCCAGTCATAGGATTCTGGCACGCCTATTGCTTCTTAGCCATAAAAATCCTTACACTTACCTCCATACAATGAATTACATCAACCTCTATGCCTCATACGAATTAGTTTCCCATGTTGATGCCTACCTCGTGTTACACTGTGTGACCATCCTTCTTTACACTGTCTTCAATCTTAGAAAATTTCCTTTAAAAACACCTTTAACTCAAGCACATGTACCATATTTATTCTATGCACACCAATATTTAAGAGAACTTCATGTTCCAATCCATTTTACTTGTGTTTGCTTCTAGTGCACAAGTGTAGTTATTACAACAAAACACTGAACTAAATTGACAAAGAATAACGATGATGAAAGGAAACACATAAAAGGGAAATATAATCTAAGTGGAAATATTGCCTTATTACAAACACCAAGAAGCCTTATTTACAATAGGGCTTCAACTTACTCCCATTGAAGTAACCAAGAAATAAAGTTTCATCCAACACCTACAATTGGAAAGCGTCTTAGTCCAATATGTTTCTTACTACAAAAGGTTCCAACTAATGTACTTCCAATTTCCTTGGGTGGTGCATAAAATTTGAATCATATAGGAAAACCATCTTTCCCACCTAAATTTTTTTGTTCCTGATGTGCCTATCATGTCATGCCTTCTGTCTCACCTTTTCTATCTTCTAGCTCCATTAGGAAAAAACACGCCTCTCATCCAACTAAATCATTTTATTTATACACTCTTCAACAACTTGTTCATCATCTAGTCCTCTTGTGCGTGCAATACATAGGGATGGCGACATCAATTCAACAAATAGAACAACCTCTGTGCCAAACACCAACTGAAAAGGTGTATCCTTATTTAATATTTTATAAGTTGTCTTATATGCCCAAAATATAGTAGAGACTTTATCATCCCATTCTTTCCTTCCAACACCACATATTATTGTATGTGTTTGTCCCAGAATATTTTTGAAAGCTTCAGCAATACCATTAACTTATGGGTGATAGGAAGTTGTCTTATGGTATGCCACCATAAACTCATCCAAAAGCATTATGATGGTCTCATTTAAGAAATGAGTTCCCCTATCACTTGTTAAACTCAATGGACATCCATACCTACTGATAATGTTTTCCCATAAAAATCTTATTGTTGTAGTTGTTATGCAATCCTTTGTAGGTGTTGCTTCTGCCCACCTTTTCAGATAGTCTATACAAGTTATAATATAGTGCATGTCAGTCCTATGCACGGGTGGGGAAGTAATACCTACAAATTCAATATCTCATTTCACAAAAGTTTTAGCATTTATAGGCCTTAAAGGCATCTCATATCTAGTTCCAGGATTCCCAAGGTGTTGACAATGGTCACATGACTTGACATAATCTTTAGTATCCTTGTAAAAAATTTCCCACCAAAGGCCAGCCATCAGAATATTGTGCGTGATAGAATGCCTAACATAGTGACCTCCTGCAATTCCACCATGAGCTTATTCCATAGTAGCCTCATGCTCATGCTCCGGAAGACACCAGCGCAAAAATTCATCATGGCCTAACTTATACAAATCTCCACCTATAAATTTGTAAGGTGTTGTGTGTATTGCAAGTTGCTTCTTTTCTAATGCCTTCATTCCCTCAGGTGCTTGTCCAGTGCACAAGAATACTGCAATATCCTCTAAATTTGTGGGTGCACGTTTTAACATGAAAGCTATGCATCAGGAATTGTGTCTTTAATTCTCTGTGTGTTCTCAAAAAAATTGATTCTTAGCAAATGGTTAGGTCCTAAGTTGTTTTTATCTTGTTTTACAACAAATGTAAATTCAAACTCCTGAAATAGTAATATCCACCTATAAATGCACCCTTGAAAAACAGGCTTGTTGACCAAATACTTAAGTGCCATATGATATGTGAAGAAGATAAATGGCATTTCCAATAAGTATTTTCTAAATTTTTGTAGTGCGTAGATCATGGAGAAAACCTCATGCTTAATAGTTTTATAAATTTTTCCCACAGGTGTCAACTTCTTGCTTGCAAAACAAATGGGGTGGTCTACAATTCATTCTCCTAATTTCACCAAAACTGCACCAATCACCATTCCAAAACCATCAATGTGAACATGAAAGGGCTTATCCCAAGAAGGAAAGCACAAAATAGGTGCAGTAGTAAGCCTTTCCTTCAATTTTTCAAACGTCTACTGTTGCGCATCATCCCAATAGAATTTTCCTTTAGCTTTCAACAGTTCCTCTAAGGGCACAAAAATATTTGCATAGCCTTTAATGAATTTCCTATAATACTCTGTATGTTCCAGGAATCCACACACTTTAATTTGATTATTAGGTTCTTTCAAACCTAAGATTACAACTATCTTAGCTAGATCTACCAAAATTCCCTCTTTATAAATACTATGCCCAAGTAAAGTGCCAAAAGGTGTTGCAAAGATGCAATTTTTAATATTAAGAGATATTCTCAACTATCTGCACCTCTCAAACATAAGCCTCAAATTTTCACAATTATCCTTGACCAAACGATATACTATCTAATCATCTAGATATACCTGTAAAAACTTATGAATGAAGTCCTGAAATGCTTATACCACAATGCACAAGAACATAGTTGACACATTCTTCATTCCAAAGGGCATCACTGTGTATACAAAACTTCCCCAATTAGTGGTGAAAGTAGTATTTTCTTGATCTCCCTTCGTTGTGCACACTTGATGATAACCAGAAAACCCATATGTAAAGGAGTATATCTCGTGCCTTGTAACTCCCTTAAGGATATCCTTTGTGAATGGGGTGGGAAAAGGATCAATGAAACATTAAGCATTTAAATCTCTGTAGTCTAAACAAACCCTTATCCTCCCATCTTTTTTAATGCTTAGTACCATAGGGCTAACCCATTCAAATTCCTCAATGGACTCAATTATACCAGACTTTAGAATTTTATCAATTTCTTCCTTCACCTTGACGTGCATATTAGGATTTATCCTGTATGGCCTCTTCCTAACCAAGTGCACTCCATATTTAAGCTTGATTCTCATCTCACCTAAAGAAGGGTATACTCCCTTTAATTCATGATAGCCTTGTGGAAATAAGTTTTGAAAGTCATGTAGGAGTTTAATGATCTTAGTGACTACCTGCTCTGATCAGTAGTCACCAATAATGGCCTCTTTAGGCTTTGCATTTGTTCCAATATTAATCTTCTTCATTTTCATAGGCTCAAGATATGCACACACCTTTTCATCTGTTGTGTCCATCACCTCACAAGTAACCTTCAGTGTGGTTAACATCCAGGTTATTATCCTCATCATTTATCATGCATACCAGTTTACCCTTTTATTTTTATTCACAAGCGCAGACCATCTCTTCTTCTTTTGTCTCTTCAAGGTCAAGGCACACCTCTAAATCCATCTCTCTAAACATATCTATAAAAAATTCCTCAACCTTTGTACTATCTCCCAAAGTAAGGCTCTTCATAATCTATAATGATTCAATGACCGAAGGCTTAGTAGAAAAAGAATCAAAAGTATGAATCGTACCTGAGATCATATATTGCTAATTAGTTGTTTCTCTTTTCAACTTTGCATAGACATACCATGCACGCATGCAGCCACTTAAAGTGGAGTAGAACTTATGCACCCAGAGTGATGGTGAAAAGACATCCTGCCCCTCCATCCAAAGTCTCTCGCAATCCTGGACGTGATGTAAGGTAGGGGATTTCCCATAAAATTTTCATATCTGAGAAGGTACATTACTTCTTAGGAACTTATTAGAAAAGGTGATTCGCACTTCTCTCCATTCTAATAGGTTGTCTATGATTGTTTCCCACCAGCGCGATGTTGTCCCATGTAGAGTATATACTAGCATATTTATTCTGTCTCCTTCATTCTTCCATTAGGATTCCATGGAACTCAGAAATACATCAAGGTTCCCTTCACCATTTTACTGAGGTAACTAGTTATAAATTAAATGCCTAACCATGTGTGGCCTAATCATTGAGTAACCATGTGCAGTAATCTTAATGTTCTTGATCTCACCCAAATACTTCATATGTTCAATGTGCCCAGTTGTCATAAGCAATATTGGTGGTATCACTAACTAACTGAGCATCATCCCACTATATCACTCATTCCTTGGATGAATCAGTTACATCAAGGTCTCTAATCATGCGCACATATATCATGTTCAAGTCCTTGTCATTCAATGGCTCAACATATGGAGCAGCCTTTTCATCTATCAAAGGTATAATAATATGCTCTTCCTTGTTCTCAAAGATAATGTACCCTTTTTTGAAGCACAAATCTGCATTATTCGCATAACACCAGGGTCACCCAAGTAATGTTGGGAAACTATCCACTTCAGCAAGCTCTAATACCTCAAAGTTCCCAGTAAACTTGGCTCCCTGAATTGTAATAGTTTCATCCTTTAGTACTCCAATAGGATTATCCCTAGTTCTATTTTCCATGTACAACACATTTGAAGAAGGCTGTAATGGTGGTCTTCCCATTTGATTCCACGCATCCAATGTGAGTACATTAACTTCCACACCTAAATGTAGCAGAATGTTTCTCATAAGCCATCTATCTATGACTACATTTAGTGTAATCTCCTTATCATATTTATGATTATGTGGGGGCAAATTTGCATAAAGTATCTACCTCTCACGTTGATTACCTACACACGATAATTTTTCTCTCATCCATTCTCCTAAAAAAGGGATGATTTTCTCTTGGCACAACATTCGACATACCTCCTTTAAGTCATATACATGCTTCTAGAGGAGTTCAACCTTCTTTTCTTAATCCATGATGTGCGCTTGATCCTCCAAGATTTGAATCTCCCCTTCTAGATCTCTGATAACGTCCATAGTCTCCTGGTAAACCTCTTTCTTGTGTCTAGCATTAGCATACTTGGCATTAATTAATTATTACTTTGTTATAGTCATCTTATACTTCAGAGGCTCACGTGTGTGTGTAACCTTAGTGCGTGTAGTAACTAAGTTGTAAACTCAGAGGAGTAGGTACTACCTTAGGCATCCATTTATCCTCAACTGCACGTCATACCTTAATCATTCTCGTGCCCTTGTCTTGTTTTTGCTACTTACTCATGTGCTCATATAAATCAGGGCATTCTTTAAACTTGTGTTATTTTCCACACCATGAAAAAACAACATTTTGATGGCACTCATGCTGATAATGATTAGGACATCGAAAAGTATAATAAATTCATCTAGGAAATCCTCCTCTTCAACCTCCACAACCTATACCTCTATATCCTCCACGAAAGCCTCTATTTATATCATCCTCATTATTGCACCATTCATTATGTTTTCCTTCTTGTTCCTTAGATCCACTTGCTACACTAATCTCGCATACACCAGTCTCAATGGATTCATGAATATGATAAATCAATATGCAATCAACAATGTCATGGATATGAATTTTGCAAATCTTACAATACATATACACATTCTCTCAAATCGCGCACTGTAAAAGAGGACATCTACTCACGTCATAGTCCAAATGAAAAATCTCATAATCCAGTAGCATGACCTACACTGATTGTGAGGGCATGTATCCTTAGTTTGTCCTTCCACCCCACAATCTGTACACCATATTATAATTTACGTCTCATGAGATGAATTAGCATAGGGATTCTCCAACTATTTCTTCATGGCTATAATCTGCACCTCTAACAATGGACTTACTCCAGTATCCACACTCCTAACATCCTCAGTGTGCAAAACTTATTCCAAATCATCGCACATATCCAAAAAGGTATTATGAGATAGTGCCATCTTGAAGGGATTCAACAACCCACCAACAAACCATTGTTGACTAGGGTGTATATCATAAGAAAAAATTGACAGTAAAGTTTTAAAACACATTTCATACTCCCTCACACTCTCAGATAAGCCATGCTTAATGTCCTTAAGCATGCTGATACTTTTCTGATCAAATTCTAGAATATGGAACTCAGATAGAAACACGAAGTGTAAAGAATCATAATCCATCGCAGTCTGATGCAGGTCATACTTTCTGTACCAGCTATACATGCGCCAATGAAAATCAGTAGCAAATTGACTTGCTCTCCTATCTACGGCTATAATTCCTTTAGCGCGCCATAACAAATCACACTTATGCACATGGTCTACATCATATTCAATACCTCTATATTATGGAAAGTGAAGAGACATATCATATTAAACCTGTTGTGGTTGATGGGGGTGCAAACCTTGTCCACTATATCCAGAACTAGAACCCCCACTAGTATTTCCTCCACCTCCAGAACTGCCTAATCCACTTGATCCTGATACCTGATCCTTCTCCTGTAGCAGGAAACATGACATTGGGTCTACTTCCTTGTGTCCCAACTGTAGTGCTAAAATAAACTCCCATAGTCTGTGAAGTTGTACTACTTCAAGATGTATTCCCAATTTTCTGTGCACCCACACTCTGTCCAGATGATGCACCAGAAATTATCCCTCCAATTGGTCCCCAAATAGAGATGATGTCATATGTGCTGTCATAGGTGTATGTGTTATTTGATGCACTTCTATATTTAAAGGAAAATTATATCTACCTGTAGCTACTAGATTACCTACACTCGCCTTCTTATCAATGATTACTTCTAGAACTGGAACTCCAACCACAAGGGATAGGTCGCCAGGTGGGATCAGATGCGCACCTGCAATCCTTAATCTTTCCTCCTCTGACACACTCTCATAAGAAGCTGAAGGGGATTCTATATTGTGCTTACCTAAGTAGGGGAGATCCTAATGCTCCTACTCCATGTCTTCCACATGATCTTAAAATCCTTCATAAGATATCATCCTTCGCAACCCCACAGACTCCTCAATATCATGCTTCTTCACCAATTCCATCTCTTGTGCTTCATTATACTTGAGTCGTCTTTCCTCTCTCTGCCTTTTTGCTGTTAGGTCCGTCATCTTTCACCACACATGCTCGTGTCCCTATGTGTGGTGGTGGGTTTATCTAGCCATAGGTAATTATTAAAAACTCAGTACCACCATTAATATCTTAATTACCAAAGGAATAACACGTATGTAAGATTGTCTAGGCTCACACAAAAACTCAAACTCATCAACTTCCAGAAAAGAATACGTAGAAACAACGTACTCTAGATTATAATTGCGTACAACACCAGCCCACCAATGATATACAACACATGTCTAAGGTTCATTTGCATCAAACAAATTTTGGTAATCTTCCTGTATGTCAAACCCTTTGTCTGTAACTCCAAGCTTTTCTTCGATGCGTATGCTGACAACCACTCGTATAATTCTATTGGAAAAAGGTTGAAAACATCTCATAGAGCTCATGATACATAGATTATCTTCCACCCATTTGTGCCATTGAAATCAGGTCTAGAACAATATCTTCACGCAAATTGATCTTGTCCTTTATCTACCAATTTTTCAATGGCCACAAGAGTCAATCAATACACCATCATCATGCAACATCATGGTCAGTCAGTTTGAAAAGAGGTCCCAGTAACAATGGAACCAAAATTTAGTATCTTGTTTTTCCACTCAAATTAGCCTAGGCATGTTGGCACTTCATTCTGATAGATCTTAATTCTGACTCGAAGTGTGTGTAATCCTACCATGTCCCTCCTTTATGATTGTATTATTAAGAATGTTAGCATGTATATTCATATTAATCATTCATCAAAGAATAAATTCTAATGTAAATCATCAAATCCATGAGCTCTAATTGGAAACACACCTAGTGAGGAAACACAACAGATCAAAATAAGTACCATGACTCATATTTATCATGTAAACATCATGCTCATAAACATAAATTATTATAATCCATCTAAAATAATCCTTTAATAACCAAAAAGTGTTAAATATCAGAAGCTATGAATACATCATAACACTATCACGGAGTCATGCAAGCTAAGTAATATCATAGGAAACATAACTCTATAATACATACTTGTATTGCCTAATACATGGTGTCGAAAACTATGTAAATTAACTATATATATGGGGCTGGGGACTTTCCCTTCACTACCCATGCATCCCAAAATAGACTGGATGCTCAAAATAACCATGCGCTAAAAACTACATGCTCTTATAATAAAGATAATAATAGATCAATCTATAAATGAACTCTAATGCTTTAATCTTATTATTAGCAAGTGATCGATGCATGACCTTTGATCTTCTAATTTGTTCCTAAACTAACTCTTTCTTATCCTTGAATTGTTCTACATTGATCCATTACGTGATCCGCACTCAAACCTATTTTTCCTATTTTTAGCCCGTGTCATGCAAAATGAGCTAACTCCCAAACTTTTCTTCTTCCTGGGTGCACCCTTCTTAACTGACACTTGCGCATGCCTACATGCCCCATTTGCATGCCCTCTTAACACTTAGCTAATTTATCTAACCCAACAACCATTAAATTTTCACTTGGTACACCTAAGCTACTCACTCACTCATAGCTAATTTAGTTTGTCAATTAGTGTTTACCTCACCATGCCTCCTGTCCACTATCTCGCAACAGGAAACTGACCCATCTCACCTACTCTATCAATCCAACACGCGCATTCAACTACCAATTTGGTGCATCTCTAACTTAGCTCACCATGTTGAGTCCTCACCCATATTGAAGTTCATTCACCACTGTCTGACCCAACTCAACTTTAACTAGATCAACTTGTTCACTAGCTTGATCAGGCCACAACCAACTCGCCCGATGACCAAGCTAAGAAAAAATCTAATGCCACCCAGTCCAAACCCAACTCGAACACTTTTACTTGTGAGCCTAAACCAAATAAGGAGAAGTGAAAGTGTTCATATTGCAATAATTCAAGACATGAAGAGAATTGATGCATGAGAAAACAAATTGACCACCTAACTCATGTACTTGAGAAAAATAATGTAGGTGTTCCTAATTCTATTAAGAAAAATTCTCTGAAACTTGAATCTTCTATGGCAAAGGAAACCAAATATGAGAAGAAGAAAGCAAAATCCCTCATAGAAAGATTTTTTTTTTCATCGTAATAGGTTATAGATTATGGTGCCTTACACTACATGGGTTCTTCACGTGTTGATTTTTCTGACATTGAACTATGTGGTATGTCCAAAATAACTTTGGGTGATGACACATTTGTGTCAGTTGCTAGTAGTGGATCAGTAGAAGTAGATGGTGAAACCGTTAGCAATGTTCTAAGTATTCCAAATCTCTCCACTAATCTCATGTCAATTTACCAAATCACCCATATTGGTGAAAGAATGCATGTGGAATTCATTCCTAACTCTATGATCATTAGATATTTACATAGTAAGACTATAGTGGTTGAGGGAAAGGTAGATCACCGCACCTAGTTGTACACACTTTCCCACTTTTCTCATGACTCTTATCCCACTTCTTTTCTTACTCATGAAGATGAGGTTAGTAAGTTATGACATGAACATTTTGGCCATTTAAAATATTGTTACCTTAAACAATTGATCCAACATGAGATGGTCAACCAGTTAGCTTGGGTCAAATTTTTAAAGGGTATTTATGAGGGTTATGTCCTTGAAAAGAACCCCAAAGAAAAAATTTCCAAGAGAAAATCATATAGATCTTCTCATCCCTCGGATCTTGGTGATAGTGATATTTCAAGTCCCCTTCCATCTCCTTTGTTCACTAGGACTCTTTATATACTTACCTTCATTGATAAATTTTGCATGTTATACATGGTTTTACTTTCTCAAATAGAAATATGAAATTTTCTATCACTTTCGAGACTTCAAGGCTCTTGCTGAGAAACAAGTCAAAAGGTATATCAAGGTTCTTAGAACTGGTAATGAAGGTGAGTATGTAAGCAATAGGTTCGATGATTTCTACACATCATAAGGGATTTTTTGTAATGTACAATTGCTTACAACCTTCACAAAATAGAGTTTTAGAAAGGAAGAACATAACTCTTAAGGAGATGGCCACTTGTATGGTTCATTCTAAATCCCTTCCTCTGTGGTATTGGGATGAAGTCGTGAACTATGCTTGTTATATTTAGAACCACATTCCACACAAAGCAGTAAAAGGGATGACACCGTTTGAGGCTTGGTATGGATGCAAACCTGATGTTGATAACTTTCGTGTCTTCGGTTCCACTATCATGGCTCGAATACCTAAGAAGAAAAGTAAGGCCTTCGAACCATAATCCAAACCTTGTATCTTTTTCAAGTATCCTAATGACATGAAGGGCTATAGAAAAATGCATTCAAAGTTCATTGAGCCCCATATTTTCTTCTCCTCCACTTTCGACCCACATTATTTTCAGGAGGCTAATGGGATTCCTGAATGGGATTCTATTATAGAAGAGGAATATTCCTTTCTTATAAATAATCATATTCTTCCTAAGGTAAGAAATATGGTTCAATGTTAGTGGGTATATCGAACCAAATATGGTGTCGATGGGAACATCGAAAAGTATAAAGTGGGACTCATAGCTAAGGGTTTCTCCTAGGTTCCTAGGGTTGACTATTCAGAGACCTTTACTCCCATGAATTTTATTTAACTCACCCTATTCATAGCTATTGCTAACAGATGGGAATTGCACCAAATGGACATTAAGAGTGCCTTCCTTCATAGGGACCTACAAAAATAAATATATATGAAAAAACCTTCGGGTTATTTCCAATATTTCCCCCCATTGTTTACAAACTTAAGAATTCTATCTACGGCCTTAAACAAGCCCCTCAAGCTTAGTATGCTAAAATAGAAACTTTTCTTCTCACATCAGGGTTTATTATGTGTCACTCTGACCCAACTATTTATGTTTTGTGGCAAGATGAGTCCATGTTTATATTAGTTATGTATGTCTATGACTTGTTGATTACGGGTAGCTCCTCCTTGATCACTAATTCTGTGGAAATTACCTTAGCCAACAAGTTCTCCATGATCAACTCGGGTTTGGTTCATTACTTCCTTGGGATTCAAATTACCTAATCTAACTCGGGGACCATCATTTCTCAACCCAAATATGCCCTTGGTTTTCTTGTTAGGTTTAACATGTCTAATTGTAATTCATCTCCTACTCCTTTCATTTATGGAGTCAAGTTAGTAGCTGATTGCCCACTCCCTTAATCGAATGGTATCCTTTATTCCCAATTAGTGGGGAGCTTGATCTACCTAACTCATATCAGGTCAGATCTTTCATTTTTTGTAAGCATTATGTCAAGATTCATGCATGAGCCTCATGAGCTACATTAGAAAGAATCTAACCAAACCCTTCACTATGTTAGAGGCACTTACAATGATGGCATACATTACTTGGGAGGGATAAAGATTAATTTAGTTATATTTATAAATTCTGATTAGGCTAGTGATCTCGATCATCGTACTTGTTTACCTATGGATACAACTTATATTTTGGTTTGGGTCCTGTCAGTTAGTCAAGCAAGAAATAAAACATGATTTTCTTATCTTCTATAGAAATAAAATATAGGAGGGCATTCAACGTTACAATTACTTGAAGGAACTTCATGTTAGCGCTCGAGTGCAACTTCGTCAATGTGCATGCCATTACGAGAGATCTTTATGCCCTCTTTCAAGTTATACAATTCATTATTCATTTTTTTAATACACATTGAGCACCAATATTAGTAGGGATAAAAAAAATCCATTATACATCTATTCTCTTGAAGGGTATTAATAATGTGCCAACATTTATTATTTGTTATCAAATTTATGTCTGCATGTTCTATACAAAGATGGTAAACTATCTCGTATATTTTTTGTGTCCCTAATATTATTTTTTATAACATTTTTATAGAAATATATCTAGCATTTCTTTAAATTTTGATTTTATTATTGATTATTCCCCTAATTTTATTGGTTTTTGCCTTATAGTTTAAAACCTTTATTTGAGCATTTTTTAAAAATGTGAATATGATAAAATTATAGAAAGGCAATGCCAAATCAAAAGGTGTGAGCGAATAAATTTTAGAGATAAAAAAAATGAATAGCACCAATGTAGAAATGAGACCTAAACTTCTTAAATGTTGTTATGATTTTAAGGTGTAAAATGCGCTTATATTAGCATTTGATTGGAAAAATATGAAATGTGATAAGTAGTTCTTATATCACTAATTCATTTTTCTTAAAGAGAATTCTTCAATTCTATTTTCCATTTATGCATTATAATGTTCAACATCCATTAAATCTAGGTATTCTAAAATATGAAAGAATTCTACTTTATAGGATTTAGCATTTCATGGCCCCATTTATAGTACTTTAGAAATTATGTTTATAGATAAACTATGGTAGCTTTGAAATAATACAATATAATAAATTACTAGTTGTCAACCAATATATTTGTTTGTTTTTTATTCATTGTCTTATACTTTTAAATTTATTATTATTTGTTTAGTTCTTGTTATTTTTTTTAACAAACCTAAAAATATATTTTCATAATAATTTTATAAAAAAATCTTTGCTACCTCAAACACGATAGAATATACCCCTAATCACTACATACTAATCTTAAATGACTAGAAAACATTTCATAAATTAAAATTTATTGAAATGGTGTTAATTACGTCCACAATATTAATAGGTCTATGGGATCACTCAAAACTTCAAAGTTGCTTAAAAATTTGTGGGCTTAACAATATCTTTTAAAATGCTTCTCACATTCTTGTTAATTTGAGTTAACATCTCCCCCAAACCTTTTATTTTTCTTTCCTCAAATAGCTTTACCCTAATACCAACTCTTAAAATTTTCTCAATATTCCTCCATTTTGACTACCCATATAGTGCATAAAACTCATGTCCTCTCTTCTCACTTTGTTAGGTATTGTCTATTTTCTTATCTCGCATCTAAACTTGCAAGAACTAATCCTTAACTGAACAATGATGGTCTTACACACACACACACACACACACACACACACACACACACACACACACACACACACACACACACACACACACACACGCCCACGCCCACGCACACACACACAGACATTCTCTACTTGTTTTCTTCCTTCACATCGCTATTCTACACTTTTCATTCACATAGTTTGTTGCCTTTGATAAGATTTGAGCATTCCTTTAGACCAATATCTCATCTACTCATCCATTTGTGGTATCCACGGATTCTTTTGTCTGTACAATTCTTCATTTCTTATAATCCTTTACCACTTATCGGTGGTTATGTTTTCTATTTTTAACAAGTACATGACAGGTTGTTTATAAAAGAATTGAAAAAAAATGGTTTAAAGGAAGGTGGTTCACTTCTTTTTTTAAAACGATATTGTAAAGAAAATTTGAATAGTCTTTGTATTCTTAATGGTATTTTAAAAAACTTAACTCAATTGTGTGTGTATATCAGAACCATATACATCAATCCTTACAGTCGCTACAGGCCCTTCCTGCGCATCTGAAAATTTTATTCTTTTCTTGGTATCGCTGCTGGATTCCTCCACAGTATCACCCAAATAACGACCGCATTCTCTGCGCAATCCGAAAGAAAGTCCCTTCTCAGTTTCTACTCCCACCTCTGCACTGTTCTCGTGTATTTTAGGCCGTCGTTTTCTTCGGAAACATGGATTTCCCTCATTGTTATTTGATAATATGGTAATTACAATCTTGGAGTTTGAGTCGCGACTGTCATTGATCTCGTTTTTATGCCGCAATTTTTGGTCTGAACTTTTCGTATCACCGTTAAATGAAGAGTTATCGGAGCAGCTAAATGAGTCGTTGTCCCTGCCGCCATTATCACGAACATGGTAGTCTGTATTTTCTTCAGGTTCTTCGTCTTTGTCACTGTAATTAGTTGCATCATCTTCAGTGTCCGCGTCGCATTCGTGTTTAGGTTTTTTTTGCGAGCTGAAGGGAATGAAGCCCGAAAAAAAGGTCGATAGGAAACTGCCAGGGTTGTCTGGATTCCTGTCATTCTTTGTCATTTTAAATGGAACCTCGGTGCAAAATATGATGGGAACATTTAGGTATTAATGGAGAAAGGATGGTAATCGAGAGATTGTTTCAGAGAACGTAGCCTTTCCCAACTGTCGTGGCGTTCTCGATCTTGGCTATTCTACTAAATGTGGTGCTCCTATATATTTTTTTTTTTGTTTGAACTTTTAGTGAAAATTCATTCATCAATTGCGCCTAATACAGCCATAAATTTTTTTTGTCTTAAATGTGTTAAGCACAATTGATTAATGAGAAATGTCATTAATCATTTGATTGATTATGACAAAAACATTTCTGGCTTGTTTTTCGATAAAATTATCTCTTGGTTGTTTTTTAGATGGTCCTTATGTTTTGCAATCTTATATGAGTTTTTTATGGTTTTTTCTTTTTAATTTATTAATCAATTATGAGAGTTTTTATATTGAAGTTTTTTGGGTTTTTTCCCAATGTTACACCGAATGGCGTTGCCCCTATGAGAAGAGTCTTTGGTCATTCACATCAAGGGGTTAAATTTGACGGACGTTTAGACGTTTTTGTGTTTTTAGCCGTAAATTACAATTTAATTGAATTTCAGACGCATACATTCCATAGCATATCGTTTGCAAGGGAGGAGGACACTATGATTCAGAGGGCTTTAGGGTTTCTGAAGGGGTCTGGGCTTTGGAACTAGGTGCAAAAGATTTTGGGTCTGCAGGTCCAGGTTTCAATTCCTATGGTTTGTAAGCATTGTGGACAACAACAAAAACAACAGGAGCAAGAGTAGGGTGATATCCAGTTCGGGAAACAAGTTATTTTCTTCTTCATAAAACTTAATTTTACAATATGTAACATGGCTTTTACAGGAAAGGACAAATGTGCTTAATTTGAGGCTTTATTTATTAGTGTTGACTACTACATCAGAATGCAAGTCTCAATAGACCTCACAGGTTTTATGCATATGGAGTTTCTGCAGCTCAGGATCTTTAGATATTCATTTCTTCAATTGACCTATGACCCATACCTCACAATTAACGATTCACAAGAACCCATATTTTATAATGGCCCGTCCCCACTTGGATGTTGCACTCATTAAATCTAGTGATGCTCACAGGGATGAAGAGGCAGGGATTTGTAACTTCGGATTTGCAAAACCCTTACCCTCTTTGGCTTGAATAAAACATGCCATATGCAGTTGTCTTGTGTTTTTCTAAAATAGATGGCAGCAATGGAGTGGTTGATTGTTTGAAGTCTGTGAGAGAAAGAGTGTTTTATAGAACTTCAAAATCTAATAGCTATGCATTATACCATCACTCACTCCCTCAGAGTGATCCTTTTTAATGTTCTAATAGTAAAAGCAATTGTTTCCTAAAACTCATTTTTGCATCTTTTAATGAATGAAGAGAAGTATTCTAGGCTATGTGAGAATGATGAATTTCATAATGGCCCACCCCCACTTGGGTGTTGCACTCATTAAATCTGGTGATGCTCACAAGGATGAAAATGCAGGGCTTTGTAACTTCGGATTTGCAAAAACCTTACCCTCTTTGGTTTGGATAAGACCTACCTTTTGCAGTTGTCTTGTGTTTTTCTTAAATAGATGGCAACAATGGAGTGGTTGATTGCTTGAAGTCTGTAAGAGAAAGAGTGCTTTATAGAACTTCAAAATCCAATAGCTACGCACTAGATCAACACTCACTCCCTCAGAGTGATACTTTTTAAGGTGTTGCTAGTAACTGCAGTTGTTTCTTAAAACTTGTTTTTGTTATTTTTTAATGAATGAAGAGAAGGATTCTAGGCTATGTGAGAATGACACACTTTTAACACAGAACTGTGAAGATGGGAATATATGTTTAGTTCCAGAGAATGAGCTTTGGGACCTTAATATATTTTGATAGTTGCATTAGACGATGATAGTTGAGACATAGGTGTTGCACTCTTGTTTGGGGAATACAAACTGTCATGAAACCAATAGTTATATGTTAGGAATCTTTATAGAACTGTCTGCTACTAACTTTAGGGCATGTTAGTCCTTGAGAATGAGAAATTTACAAAAATTGTTAATGGTGTTTAATGGATTGGGTAGTATGAGGAAACTTGATAAATAAACCATTAGTGGGAAAATGCGTATGTCCCTAAAACTAATCATAATCTCTCAAATAAGATTATCCCCAAAAGTTGGTAAAAATAATACAAATTGGAATACCCCCAAAAGTATATATGTAGTTCTTGATAATGAGCTTTTCAACTTATAATGTGTTGTGCTTAATGAATTGGATGATAATAGTAGAGACGTAGGTATTATGTCTCTTTTTTTATGAATGTCAGCTGTCATGTAACAAATAGTTAGCTATCAAATTGTTTCTCGTTTTATCTCATGGATTTTAAGCTACTGAGTGTTTCATAGAGTTTATCAAAATGAAAATTCATATCATTCATGATGTTTCCTGCATTAAAGCACTATTTTCCTAAGATAAAATACAGGATAGTCTTAGACCAAGGATGTTTTTTTGAGATCCTAATGGGGCATATTGATCTGGGTAAGGAGCTACTCCTACTAGAAGGCTATGGTTTTATCTAGAAAATAGTTATATTTTAACTACTCCATTCCATTACTTACAGAGGTTGTACGCTCAAGGAGGAACATGCAGTGGAGCTTGAAATCTATAAGAAGGTCCCTCATTCAACTTGGTAATATAACAAGGAAGAACCATCTTTTCTGGCCTTAGTTGAGTTTTGGGGCCTTTGATGGACAACTAAATGGAGTTCTCACTGTGGGATGATTTTGTAGGAATTGAAAGCATCCCCACCCTTTTAGACCCAATTGATCATTGCATTCTTTTATGGAGATTTGGAATAAATCTTTCCATGGAATAAGTTAATTGAAATTGAATGCATCCCAATGAAAAATAGTGGTCAACAATAACAAACATTAGAATAGTTTCCATGTGATGTTATGGAAGTTGAAATTTATAGTAGGACTTTATGCACAGAGAACATGTTTGCCATTAATATTTGATTAAGGGAATAGATAGCAATAAGGCCAACCGATATTTTTTAAACCCAACTGAGCATTAGAGTTAAATTGATGGAATTTTGAACATAATTTTTCCATAGAATGTTTTCAATGGAATTGAATTTACCACCTCCCTTTTGACTTGGTAGATCTTTGCAGTCTTTAATGGATGTATGAACCATCTTGTTGTGCAGTGACTTCATTGAAAGTAAATGCATTTTAATGAATAAAAAAATAACTCAGCTAGTGGCCACTTCATTCATGGTATTGTCAGTATGTGGAAATGATTTGGAAGTTGAACTCATTTTGCAATAATCCACACAAGTAAATCCTTTCACCAATTTCACTTGTTAATGAAAAAACTGACAATAAGGCTAAAATTTTCATCTTTGACCCCAAGATATCTTGTATGGTCTTTGATGGATATCTAAGCACATGTGTTGTTATGGAATGACTCTTGGGAATTGAATGCAATCCTGGTGATTGGAGTTATGTAGTAATAACCTTTAAAATTGATGACATGTTATCAGATTGATCTTAAGCAGGTGTTCCATTGGTGTTTTGACTTGTAACATAGGGTAGGTCTTTGTAGCTATGATGTACCATGGGGACTTATACTTTTTCTTCCCAAATGGGAACATGATTGCACAACACTGGACCCAATCCATATTTTTAAAAATCTTAAATGTTAAACTAAAGATGATCTTTGAGATACTTTAGGTAGTTTCTGGTGCAGGAATTTTCCATGTCTTTCACATTTAAAATGTAATAGAAACTATCAATAAATAACCAATGAGGTAATAATTTGTGTAAGACACTTGCTGTTGGTCTTGGTACAGGCCTTGCATATTCATTTTCCATATATTATCAGATGACAATTGTTGATAACTAATCATCAAAAAGGTCCTCATGTGGATAACTCTTATGAACTTCTAGGGTTCTGAGTTTATTGCATAGTTTTTTTTATTAAATTAAATTATTTGATTAGCCTTGTATTTTAAAGCAAGGTAGGGGTTATTAAACACAAGAAAATGTCATGTCAAGATAACCTTTCTCATTCTTGAATAGGGTATAGGAGTGTTGAGAATGCATTGCATGTTTACATTTTTGGATTTCTTGCTTGCATCTATTTGAAGTGTGCATTTTCTTAGCTTGTAAAAATATGGAAAGTGGAGAAATAACCATCATCAAGATGGATGATCAGGTCAGTTTCAGGTGTCTATGTAATTCAATTAGTCTATCTTCATCTCTTCCTATTTAGAACCATGTAGTTAGACCTTTTTGGGTTCTCAACTATAGGGACTTATTGAATAAAGGTTCACAGAGGCATTTTAACTATAGATGAGAACATTATCTAAGTGAATAAAAAATAGAAAATATTGAGTGGCAGATAAAATATACATGTTGCTCATATGACCAATTGCTAGAGGGTTCAATTATTAATGATTTTTTGTGCATCATATGTTCTCTTGCAATTAATCAATATTAAAAATATAAGGGGGCTACAAAGTTCTGTAAGAAACAAGCATTGTGGTTGGGTTTCTTGGATCTTCAATAATAATTAATATGGCCTCTTTAAGCGCAAATTGTACTTGTGTTAATAATGCAAGTGAGTCTTAGATGATTAAGTGGACCAAAGATAGAAGACATAATTTATGTAGAAATAATAAGATCCATGGAATATGTGTGGACATACAGGATTTTAATTCCCACCTTTTTAATTTCCAAATTTCCATTCGTATCTTCATCATATCTGAGAAATTAAACCCCGTCCAATAAAAAACCTTGACACTAAAAAAATAGCAAACCCTGATTGGAAAATAAAATCTACTTGTCACTCATATGATCATCTATTAGAGGGGATCAATTGTCAATGATTATTGTCATTTATGGACATTGTCATCATAAGTTTTGATAGAGGAAACCCTAATTGCTACCTTGATAGCTAGAGAGGCTTTAATTTCAAATGTGCATGTAATTTCCACCCTAAGATTCCAAGTCAACTCCAAATATCCGTCTTTAAAGTGTTTCTTGCGACGCACAAGTGAATTTTTCTTATTTTGATGTGTGTTGTAACTACCTACATAACATAACAAACAACATTGCAAATGAAAACCATTTACAATGTCAATATTGTCAATTCTTTCTTTGTGTTCTCTATTTACAATACGAGAAATGTATCTATAACCTACACATTACACCAAATTTCTTCTTCAAGTAATTAAAAAAAATGACACATGGCCATAAGAAAGAAGAGTTTCACATTAGTTCCTTACAAGGCCCTTCTCCTCCCTCTGCCCCCTTCTTCATTTCTCCTCTTTTTACTATAATGTTACACTCCCTCAAGTTTAACTTCTTCAACATATGCCCTTCAACATCTCCATTGCACATTCACGTGTAATTGCTAGTTGTAGGAGAGTGCAATAAAATAGGGTATGTGGATTTCTAATTATGATATCTATTTCATAACTTCATTTTTTATAAACATTTTGGTGTGGTTCTTCATTGAGTAAAGTTGATTAGATATATTGCAGAAGTTCCTGAACATACCATGACTTGGAAAATCCACAAACTACTTAGTGGTTTTATGTGGTATTAGAAGGTGCTTCATAGTATTCATTGAAGACTTTGAGTGTATCATAACATGATCAATATATGTTTCCTTTGATAGATGTAAGATACATATTTTACATTTGCACAAGCATAGGATTAGTAGATAGAGAATAGTGGAATGATAGAGAATGAGGTAAAAATGAGAGAATATAGAGAGTGATGTAATTAGTGTTATATGGTGATATGTAAAAAAATATTATATAGCCTTTTCATGTTATATGAATAAATTAGGGGTATTTTAGGAAAGCATTTGTGTGATTTGTGTTATCTTGTTGTGTTAAAATAGTATCCCTACTTCAATTTCAATTATTGAACATGTTAAGTGTTCAACTAAGTATAAACATATCTTTCTTTACATAATGACTATTTTCTTAAGACTTTATGAACTATATAATCCATCAATCATGTTACTTATTTCATGTCAACATTTGGCTCCCAAGCTATAGTCTTGGCTAACTAATGCCCAAATGAGGTGATGTAAGAGCACCCAAGGTTTAGGAAAATCATGCAAAAATTTTGGTACGTACGAGGTTGGAGAAGTTTGTAGGAAAGAAGAGGAAGTGTTATAGAGTCAACTAGAGATTATGTGGAAGTATAAATGTAATTTACATAGTAGTGATCAACAAGGAGTGTGATGTGCGGAGTATGAAGAAGAAGTGGGTGTACAAGTAGTGTGCAAAAGGATTACAAAGGAGAGAAAGTGCGGAATAATAATATGCATTGCTAAATTTAGGATTTCAGTAGTACAATGGAATTTTAGCTCAACGTGGTAGACTAGAGACACATGGGAACTATGAAGGAGTATTGTGAAATGGTAGTATGTGTGCAACAAGAATAAAGGAAAGAAAAAAGGATTACATAGTAATTAGATTATAAGGGAGATATGCAGAAGGATTAGATAAATCCCATAATTCCTCAAGACAATGGGTAGGAGACATTGAAGGAAAAACTCAAGTGTATGCATGTGCGATAGAAGAAGAAGAAATCACGGCCAAAGAGTGCATGTCAAAATAGGTAGCTAGCAAAAATGATGGAAAAGTTAGAACTGACTACTCTGGTCGGTTGACAGAGACCTAACGGTTAGAAAAAACCAATGACTAGGTGGATGTGACACTAAAAAATAGATAGGTGGCACCAAAATAGATAAGAGAATTAATGAACTCAAGTTTGAATTTAAATTTGAGTGGGAGGAAGAACCTAGCATAAGAAAAAAGTGTGAAGGCACAACTATATGAAAAAGACGAGTTCATCAGAAGTAACAACCAACAATGTTGAAAAGGGAATGAGGAAAGAGTTGGCACAAGGAAGAAAAGCTAAACAGGTCAAGGTTGAGGTTGTTGAATGTTCATGTGAGCAAAAATTCTAGTTTAGAATACGTATTACAAAAACCACCTAGAGTCTTAAAATTTTCCATCGGTGAGTTGTAAGCTCCATGAGATAAGTTACATGCATATATATCATTAAGGCCTAAATAATTCAATATAAAATTTCAACTTGTTGTGTACTCTATTGCATGACAATGTAGTTAGGGAAGTCCTCTCATGACCAAGTGGTATCAGAGCATAATACTTTCCTTATAGAAGGGAGTGGAATAGCTATAAAAATGGTGAACGTGAAGCAACTAACAAGGTTATTGTTCTCTTCACTATGAGAAAGGTGGGTAGAGAAACCAAGTAGAGATCCTAGAGTGTAGTGGTAAGAGGATGTATTGATCTTGCACATGAAATCAAGATACTGTTGAGAAGAATATTTTATTCAGATGAAGCAGTTGCAGAGATGTTAGAGAAATTTTTGGAGGAGCTTAATGGTATGAAGGAAAAACTAGAGGATGTGGAGGAAGACCACTAGAGAATATGTGATATTGGGGTACAGGGCTCCTAAAAAAGGAGGTGAGTGACTCGACAAAGAGTTGACAACATATAAAGGATTGTGAAAAAAACACCAATGGAGCATCAAAGGGAATAAAAGGCGTGCACAAAGGCACAGCCAATATTGTGCTAACACAACAAAAGGGCAAGGATAAAACATGCATCAGAATATTGTTGAGGAATGTGCAGAATATGACACATGGAGAGAGCTCATGAGTTAAGAAAAAGGTGAAGAGAGAAGTTACCTCGAGAATGATGAAAATGCATCAGATTATTACACTAGAAAAGGAGGTTGTTGAAGGAGAGAATATGGTTTGTGTAGACCATAAACACACAAAATATTGTGTAAGTTAGTAGATGAAGGATAAATATTGAATAGAGGGAAAGAAGTACGTCAGTGAGGACACACGTGGAAATGGGAATACCATTACAGAGAACACATAAAAGAAAGGGAAAGTTTCCCTAAATGAAACCAAATTAGAGTATCCTCCAGAAAAAAATGAAAGAGTTCATATATGAAAAATAATACACTGAGGAAGAGGAAGATGAAAATATATCTCACGGAAAAACATGTAGAGAAGCGTGTAAGGGAAGAAGAGCGCAAGATAGAATTACATGAAGAAGGAGAAATTTCCCTAAGGAAATTCAAGAGGAGTGGTATGAGGAGGATATTATAGGAATGTGTAGTGTGATAGGTTCACAAAAAAGAATGCATGGATAAGGAAGGGAAAAACAATAGTGTAGAGACGTTACTGAAGGATATAAAAGATTCCCTATAGGTAAAAAAAGAAGGATGGGAGCACCATGAAGAGGTTCTAGAAGATTTGCGTAATGAAAAATTTGTAAGAGAATAGGAGGATAAGGAAAGTAGCCGAGATACATTACCACAACAAAAGGGAAAGGAGAAGTGGCCTGAAGCCACCAAGGTAGATATTGCATTTCAAAATCCAAGTGCAACCACTAGAGAGGACACAAAAGTGAGTGCACAATGATGATAATACACTAAAGAGGATGAGGAGATGTCAAAATAAACACGAGGAATTGGAAGAGAGGTGACTATAAGAAAGTAAATTGCATCTTGATAGTGCACCAATGGTTAGAGTGCGGTCTAACATTGTCCAAGAAAAGGAGAAGGAGATGATAGGCCTACGAGAAAACATTAGATATGGAGATGAGATTTGTGTAAAAGAAAGATGTTGTAACGCCTACTAATTTCACTTGCACGAAACCCAAGAACAACCTAAGGCAAGCTAGAAAAATTATGGAATATTTTTTTTAGAAACATGCCCAGAAAAAGGTTTTGAAATAACAGTTGTCACATTCTTGATTCTAAGTTACTTTAAATTAATAGTATAAGTTTCCTTTTAAATCCAATTATAATAAAATAATTAAATCTCTCATTACCTTTTAATAAATTAGTTAGCCTAAGGTATGGTTTATGCTCCCCCTAAATATTATTTTGATAAACAATTAAGTTCCACCATAATCAACTAGGACAATTAATCCCATGGGTAAAAGGGTTCTATTTAATTAAATACTAAAGTTATTTTAATCCTAAAAGGTGACTAGGTTTAAAAACAATTAACAAGTACTTAATTTAGCATATGGGTTAGAAGAATAAACACACCCCTTACACAATAAAGTGGCCCCTTAAAAAGTCAACCCAGGGATTTTAGATTTAAATTTAAATTTAATTTAAATTCCTCTCACCTACTCCACACCTACTTTTTGTAGGGATGAATCTCATCCCTTGGATGGATTCATTTGGGGCCCTTAGATGATGGAAAAAAACTAACCCTAAAGTTTGCTTAAGAAAGCTCTCCCTTCTTTGTTTGGTTCATTATTTCTTTATTTGGTTTTGCAGCTTAGAGGAGAAGGAATAAGCCATGAGAGACCTTTTCAAGCTTTTGGGAGGAAGCAAATCTCCTTTTTTTGTATTATACATGCCCTCTTCTAGGGTTTCAAAACATTGGTTTATTTTTTGTTTATTTCATTTCAATAATATTTTCCCAAATGGGTTTATGGGTTTCGCCCCATTTTAGAGGAATATGACTAAAAATGGTGATTGTAAGAACTTGGAAAGAGGATATACATACATACATACATATCATTAAAATTTATTTTTATACAAACCTGGAATAATAAAAGAAAAATACAGGGATATATATATATATATATATATATATATATAGGAAAGAATTTTAAAAAAATGTATAGGTCGCGGAATAGAATCGCGCGCACTCCACAAAATCCGCAGAGGCCGATAAGATTTGAATAGGTTTGAATTTGTTTTGATTTTTTGGGGGGAGGCCACTAACCCCACCCCCCATCCCATAGTATATGGGGTGGGGGGGCTGGGTTAGTAACCTTCCCCGCACCCGCCCCCACCATCTCCCTAAAACCAACAACCACTAATTCAACGGCCACGGCTAGTTAAACTCGGCCCAACTAATTTTCTTTTGTTTAAAACTTGTATATATATATATATATATATATATATATATAAAAGTATGAGAAATATATATGAATTAACTTTCTCAAGATTATTATTAACATTAATATTACCAAAATTTGTTTAATATCAATACTAATATCAATGAGTAATACTAATTATATTATTCACTAATTTTAATTTTGCAATAAAAATGTCTTTTAAAATTTGATAACATTTTGATAGGGGATTAAAATCAACCCAATTTCTATTTGTTGTACTAATTTTTATAGATTTTATATAGAATTTCATGGTAGTCTAATACTAATTTTACATACTCTAATAAGGCTAGGGTCTAAGTAGTGAATGGGTAATTTCTCTACTCCACTAGATTTAGAAATTAACCTACTTTATTAACCAAGAAAATGACAAGGAAAATTTAAGTTCTTTCCAACTACTCATATGAAGTTTGGCTTTCTATCAAACAATACAAGAAAATGCACAAAATAGTCTAACTTTTCCACTGAATTCCTTTCAAGTAATACATACAATTTAATAATTCCTTCATTCAAATTTCCAAAATTCCCACAAGAGGCTTTCAACAATATTTCCAATAATTTAAAAGCATGATTAACACACCCATGTGGGGTAAATAAACAATTCAATAAGGACAAGTTGTCTTCCTTTCATCCACATTTCCACTATAACAAAACTAGCTTTACTAAAATGTCTCTCTTTCCTTTACAACATTCATTACAAACTTGATCACTAATAATCAATACAAATTTTCTTCCCAACTAACACAATAATCTTCCACTCGAAGTGGGAATTTTAAAAGAAGGAAACTATAATGAAATATATTTTTCTTCTATTTTTTCTCCAAGAATCAAATCTCCAACCAAGCTCCACATTCTCTTCATTTGATCACAACAACCAAAAATGGGGGAGAGGCAACACTCTCCACCCAACCAAAACTCCAATGAGAAGAAGAATCAATTCTTCTCATTGGCCCCCGAGCCCCAACGACAAGGAAATAAGGGATGGAACAACATATGACAAATAAACAATGTGTCTACATTCACTTTCAAACAACAACACATAAGAAAAATAACCACAAAAAACTCTTATTTTTAAACAAAACAACTTCCCAAATAATGGCTCTAAAATAGCCAAGTAGAGATAGGAATATGGGGGTGTCCTTGTGCCTCCCAAGGGTTTGGATACCCACCTCTAAAATCCTCCATAACACAATCAATCCCAAACTCTCTTATGCCTCCCCACAACAATATATCTATTTCTCTTATGCCTCCCTCTCTCTTATGGATCCCACAAAATACAAAATAACAAATTAGAATAAGGTGGGCCATCCAAAGCCCACTCCCTCCTAAACACACAAGAAGCTGTTATGCCTCCCAACATACTTCATCCCCATTTCCAAATATCACCACAACATAAGGTCAATTTACTACCCAACACTTCAAACAAGAACACAAATCCATACAACACATAACATACAAGAATGTAAGAGTGAAAGATCCTACCTTACCATGGTAAAGATCTAACTTTCAAGAAAGACCAAAATACTTCAAATTCAAGCAACTCTAAGCTCCCTTCTACTCCAACAAGAAAGCACTCCAAAAATCCAAAAGCCAAAACCAAGCAAGTAACCCCATTTACTTCCTAAAAATTTTCATATATAGAAAGGAGGAGGAGGAAGATGATGTGACTCCATGTAGGGTGCCACATCATTTATTCTCCACTCCACATCTCCCAAGTCAATCCCATACTCCAAATTAAAATAAATGGATGGTTTAGAGGTATGACAAATCTCTTATGCACACCACTCCCACCCATACCCTTTAGGACAAGGAAATAAATAAGTAAGAATGTGCAATCAAAACTCACCTTTTACCTTCCATAACACATAATGGGGTCTATTTTTGACCCCCCAAACCATAGGTAGGGTTGGTATAATAAATTAAGAGGTGTGGGACAAGTTTAACTTGTCCCAAAAGCCTCCAAAATTGGCCCTTAAGTCCAAATCCGAAATTCCAAGAAGGGGTAGAGTGTACAACACTCAAGATTACATACACTATACTTACAACACATAAACCAAATAACCATCTAATCTAATAAATGAATTATTTTTTTCCCATATAAAATTTAGCTTAATAATGTTATTAGTTCACTTAATTAAGACACATAACTCAATAATGATAAAAGGGAAATTACTTCACATTTTAATCACATATACCAAAGATTAAATAAAAAAGAAAAGAAATGACTAAACATAAACCCTTGGTCACAATTGGAGGTAGTCCCCCCCATAGGGACCCCCTAACAAAAAATAAAACACACACAACATAACACACACTTCCATACCATTGTTGAATCCATCTAGCATTCTGATGTGGTTGGTCTCGAATCCCCCTTTGATTGTTGGGACAAAAACACCTGCAAATTACACAATACATATTTTGGCCTCGTGGCCGCATCAAAACATCCAAAATAAAACATATGCATATAAATCAATAATCATCCATACATACATTAAATCATTATCTAGGAAAATAATGTTACTATTTTAAAATTCCAACAACATCTAAATTCTATATTTCATCAACACCAATAAGATCACAAAATTTTCTCACTGTTAACTCCTATTCATTATGACGAAAATGTTGAATGTCATAAATAGATATAAACATGTCAATAACACATCCTCATCAATATAAAATGTCTCTCTAAGAAATCCACATAGTCATACTATGAATCAAAATCCATTAATAATCTGAGTATCTCTATCATCTAGTCATCATGCTAAGCTAAAATGATACAATTATATCCATGTATATAACCTATAGTAATCAAAATCAAAATTTAATAAGTGTCAAAGGGAAGTGGGCACTACATCCTCCTCCCCTTAGACTCAACTTCCTCCTGGAATTTACTGAAATAGGTGTGGAAACTGGACCTGTAGCAATGTAGCATCCTCCAATGTAACAATAGTCTCAACATACCTATCCCACTAGACTCAAACCTAGTCAATTTCTCTACCTCAAAGGCCCAGGGTCCTGCACTCTAAAATACATATGGGCTCCACCATCACCTACCCCTGATCCTACACCTGCAATAAATTCCAATCTAATACATGAGAAGGATCAACAATGTATCTTCTATGTATATGATCATGAAATACATCGTGGATGCGAGACAAGCTAGTGGAAATGCTAGACGATAGGCCAAAGGATCAATACACTCCAAGATCTCAAAGGGACCCACAAATATAGGAGTAATCTTATATCCTTTTCTGTAATGGATAGGGCTCTTATGGGGCCTAACACAAAGAAACACTTTCATTCCCACCTCAAAACTATGATCTATCCTACGTTGGTCCACATACTTCTTCTTCCTGTCTTGCACCTCCTACAATCTCTTCCTGATCATAAAAACCTGATGCTCCATATCCTATAATAAATTTGGCCCAATAAAAACCCTGTCCTCCAACCTATCCCAACTAAGAGGTGTCCTGCCCTCTCTACCATACATTTCCTGGAAAGGAGCCATGCCTATTGAACTCTGAAAATAATTGTTGTAAGAAAACTCTACCAGACACAAGTACTCCTCCCACCTCAAGTGATGGTCCATGACGTACATCTTAAGCATGTACTCCAAGATCGGATTCACTAGCTCAATCTATCCAGCTATCTCAGGGTGATAAGATGTCCTAAAATTGATCTTTTTCCCGAGAGCATACTGCATCGTAGTCCAAAAGTGAGAAGTGTACAAGGGATCGTAGTCACAAATGATCTTCCACAGAATTCTGTGTAATCTAAAAATCTCATCAAGATATACATGTGCCACTGCACTAGCTTTGTAGGTGGTCTTCACCGAAGAAAAGTGAGCCACTTTCATCAATTTATCCACCGTGAGCATGAAGGCGTCATGGACATCGATAACCCAACTATGAAGTACATGGAAATGGTGTCCCACTTCCACTCCAATATAGCATGAGGGAAGAGAAGGCTAACTGGATGTTGGTGCTTAACCTTCACCTTCTAACACTCTAAACAATGTGACACAAACTGATCCATGTCTCTCTGTAGTCCCCTCCAATGGTACAACTGTCTCAAGGTGGCATGCATCTTCTTCACCCCGGGATGGGCTCAATAAGATGCACGATGAGCCTCTATCGAAATGTCATGTCTCAAGCCTCCATCTCTAAGAACATATATCTGACCCTTGTGTGTCTCTCTAATGAAAATCCATCAAATCTCCCTTCAAGGGGTCTTTGTGACTCAACCTCTTCTCTCACTACAAGGTAGAAGCTATCGTGAGGAAGCTGCTGCAAAATCCTACTCCGCAAATCTGTACCCACTAAAGTAGCCATAACCACATGTCTCTGTCTACTCAGGGTGTCTGTAATCATGTTCTCCTTCCCCTTCACATGCTCTATCTCCATGTCGTACTTGCAAAGAAACTCCATCCAACACCTCTAACGAGTGTTGAGATTGGGATGCATGAAAAGGTGGTGAAGACTCAAGTGATTAGTACTAAGTGTAAAAATATGACCAAGAAGGAAGTGTCTCCACCGCACAAGGGTGTGCACAACTGCAGCAAGCTCAAGGTCATGAGTCAGATAATTAAGCTCATAATTCTTGATTCTTCCAGACTCAAACGCAAATACTCTGCCCTCATGCATCAACACACCTCTAAGTCCTACCAAAGAAGCATCCGTGCAAATGAAGAACTCACCCTGAGGATCTTGCACTACAAGAATAGGTGATGTCATGAGGCATTCCTTTAGTGTCCTAAAGGCCTACTCACATCTATCTAACCATACAAAAAAATTTCCTTTCCGCTGAAGGGAAGTGATGGGGTGCAAAACCCAAGAAAAGTCTTGTAAAAATCTCCTATAGTATCTTGCCAAACCCATGAAACTACACACCTCAGTCACACTAGCAGGTGCCGGCCAATCCATAATAGCTTGAATCTTGGAAGGATTGACCGTCATACCTTCCCCAGAAATGATGTGGCCCAAATACTTCACCTCTGTTTGAAAAATCGCACACTTCTCCAGGTTCCCATAAAGTTGTTGCTCACGAAGACATTGAAGAACCTGGCGAAGGTTCCCCTCATACTCCTCATGCGTACATGAGTATATCAGAATTTTTTCAAGGAAGATGAGCACAAAGCGATCCAAAAATGTCCTGAATACCCCATTCATAAAGCTCATGAACAGTGTGGGGGTATTTGTCATACCAAAAGGCACCACTGTGAACTCATAGTGGCCATATCTCGTATGGAAGGAGGTCTTATGAATATCTATCTTCGTGATCATTAGCTGATGATACCCTGATTTAATATCTATCTTGGAGAATATTGTGGCCTCCTTCATCTGATCAAATAAATCATCAATGCACAGAAGGGGGTAACGATTCTTGATCATTACTTTGTTCAGCTGGCAATAATCAATACACAAATGTAGAGATCTGTCCTTCTTCACAAAAATATCTGGTGCACCCCAAGGGGATACACTAGGACATATTAGGCCTTTCTCCAGAAGGCCCTAAAGCTACAACTTGAGTTTATAGAGCTCAGGGGTAGTCATCCGATAAGGTGCTTGTGAGATAGGCTCTGCGCCCAGAACCAAATCTATGTGAAAATCTATCTCACATGGGGGAGGTAACCTCAGTAGCTCCCCTGGAAAAAAATCAGCAAACTCTCTCAAGATGTGATGGTTATCAAGGGATGGTCCACTAGACTCATCCTCAGATCTGTCACTAACCGTAACTTCATACATCTGACAACCTCATCGCAGACACTGCTTAAGTTTCATAATGGAAATAGTGTGGATGGAAACGAGCCTCCTAACTCCTATTATCACTGACACAACTCCTAGATCATTTGCACATGAAATAGTCTTATGGTAACAGTCCACTCTGGCTCTGTGTGCAGACAACTAGTCCATGCCCAGGATGACTCCATATGAACCCAATAGAAGGATACAAAGATCAGAGGTAGTGGTGAAGGGTTCCAAATCCACTACACACTCCTTGACTAAGGATTCTATAGAGATTTTGGCTCCAGAAGACATCTCAACGTCCCAACTAAGACCCTGCCTAACTGCCACTAGCCTGCAATTCTCTACTAAATATGGTGCAATAAATGAATCAGACGAACTAGGATCAAACAATATAGAGGCAGAAATACCACCAATGCTACCTGTAGTCTCTATCATGGTACTCTGGTGCTCATCCTAGTGGTTCTCGACTGTTACATACATCCGATGGCTACGTCCCATGTCGAAAATTGTAGGCTCTGAAATCTACAACTTACCCTTGTTACAAGGGTTATGTGGGCACTCTCTCTAATGATGTCCAACAACGCCACAACCATAACAGTTGTTTAGTCCTCTCAAGTGACATGCAGCTCCAGCCGGTACTCCAGAGGTCTGTGCCATGGATCTTGATGATCTAGTTATGGACTGTTGAGGTCTTTGCTGACGAGCTCCTACTGACTGAGCTCTCAGTGCACCCTATGTCCTAACGGGACCTGTACAACAAAAAATCAACATGTGACCTTCTTCACACCCGAACTCCTAAGGTTGTGCCAAGACAGCCAGTGTAGAATGATTGTGAATGTAAGTGTGGTGACAGGGATCAAGATAATTAGGAAATATTATATCTTCAACATGCAAGGTCGGGATCTGTGAGTCTAAAGAAAAGAATGCTCTCCTAACTTGAAGTGGTGTGATGGTTTGGCCTGAGATAATAGTTTCTTGTAGACTCCAATCAATGTCGAGATTGGTCAAGATTTTTTTCATTGCATGTGCCTCGTATAAATTTCTAGGAAAGGTCATGGAAGTAGGAACGAGAGGCATGATAAAGCCACAAGTATTTATGGGATATTTTCCGGTCTGGTCCAGAAATTCTTAGCCTGGTCGGATGTTATGTTTAGTAAGGAAAGATGTGCAATAATATCTATTGGAAGTGGTGAAGATTTGAATACTAATGTATGAAAACTAGTGTCAATATCTAACTAACTGGAAGGCTCGTTGGGTTGTGGGACCTTAGGATCGCAACCAAATACTCATGGGGGTTTTGGCCCTTAGATGGTCATGCGCGTAATCAAACCCTATTGCCAAGGGCAGTCCAATATTGATTAGCAACTATGTTTAGTGTATTGAGTTGTTCTATCTTCTCCACAAAATTTGCAAGTGTGTAAGACTGTCAAACATAAGCTGGTATCAATGTCAGTTATCAATTCTAGCCCATTGTGTTGTGGGACCAATGGATCACAACTGTATGTATTTTCCTATTGTGGACCGTTAATGGTCATACAAAATGAAATAAAATGACTTTTAATAAGCAAAATAATTACTGAAAGAGATCTAATCTATGTTTTTGGAGTTTTCACAATATTCTAGATCAAAGCAATAAAATCAAGCTAATCTATCAAAGGAAATATTTTTGTTCTTTTCTAATCTTTAAGCAATGTGTTCTAATCTAATAAATAAACTAAAGACAAGTAGTCAACTAGATGTAGCTGGCTACTTGTGTAAATGTATGAATCTAATCTAAATCAAACGACCTAATCTGATAAAAATCCTCCAAAGCCTACCTTAGAGGTGAAGAGCAAATCATGACCCATAAAGGGGCTATTGTTCCTCACAACTTCACTAGTAATGTTGAAAGGAAAACTTACTGAAATGAATGATTTTGTACTCTATTTGAAATGAACGATTCTCTACTCTATTTATTATGAATGATTTTCTACTATATTTGATATGAAATTGATAATTCAACACACAAGGCAAATAAACACACAATTCCAACCTGCACATGCAAGAACTTCTGCAAATCTAGTTATGTTTGTATCTTTCCCCTTAGTATTTTATTTCTCTGAGTGTTCATGTGAGTCCAAGAGATTGGGAATGCAAGAACAACAATAGGAGGATGGCACTTGAGCAATGACACCTTGATGGTAGTCCAGATGTAATGTAGGGAGAAGAGAGATAGCACAAGAGATTAGAGCTTGGCTATGTAATTCTTAGCAAGATTGTAGCAGCAATACAATGCAATATACACAAAATTCTCAGACCTTTTTCTTGAATACAAGCATGAAATATATAGGAATGGAGGATGGGAGGTGCCTTCATGTACAAGGAAAGAAGGAGTAGTTCCAACCCATTAAATCTATTTAAAAATAGAATGAGGAAGGATAACCAAGCAATCAAAGCTAATTTTAGACAATTTGGCTCATGGATGCATGCAAAAATTGAAGTTAAGTGAACTTTCACATGTTTAAAACATGTGTGAAGAATCTGGAAAAAGCAAGCAAGACCACCACCCTAAACAAGGTGGCGGTTTGAGGACTGCCGCCCTATTTTGGGAGGTGGTTTCAAGACCGCCGCCTTGTTTTGGGTGGTGGTTTCAGAAATGCCGCCCAGGGAGGGTGACAATCTTGGTACTGAAGGCCAAAACATGTGCAGAAAGCGCAGGAAGGCTAAGTAAATATGTCTAGGCAAAAAATATGCACTGCAAATGGAAATTGGAGCTCGAACACCTTATTGAAAGGAACTAAATCATCATTGGGAACTTTTGTAACTTTTTTCCAACAATGTAGCACATGTAATTTTGGGTACGTACATATTTCCCCCTCGAAGAAGCGTCTTAGTCATGAAAAGGCATAAAACGTAGAGTCTGAGTATGACATTCTCGAAATGGGGAGTTAGAAGCTATACCTGACACGCTCGTATGTTAAAATCTTGCCACCCAAATTCCTGTTGCCTATAAGAGAAAAAGAAGACTCACGTGTAGATAGACAAAATATCAAAAAATAAACACTAAATAAAAATGAAAAGAAGACTTACCATCTATGTGGGGATATAGAAATATACCTGTGCCAACGCTCCAACCCTGTGAACACACACACTCAAAAAGAGGTTAAAATAACATATATATATATATATATATATATATATATATATATATATATATATATATATATATATCGAAACAACTCGTTTTCCAATTCATTTGTGCTATTCGATTTGGTGAATTTGGAGCTCTACACCCATGGTGATCATTTTCAACGAGAATACAGCCGATACGACCGTGACGAGATCGTGACCATGCCTCCACGTGTGAGAGATCGACCAGAGAGGTCAAAGGTTAGTTATTTTCAATTTTATCTTTTTATACCCTAAATGTAAAAATGTTGAAAATTTCACCTAAGGGGGATTATTTTCACCTTTTTTTGTCTTAAATGAGTCTCTAGGGGGGTGCCTATAGTGCATGCTTTTATTTCATCAAAAATGGTCTTTTTATTGTCTTTTTTAGCATTTTTAGGGTAAAAGACGTGTTTGGAAAATCATTCCAATATCGCCGCCCAAAGCATGGTGGCGGTCACGGGACCACTGCCCTTTCAAGGCAGCGGTTCTAAATAGAATGACCAAACGTGTTTTTAACTTGATTTTTTTTTGGATTTTTCATGTTTTGTGATGTTTTTGGTGAGCTTATTATTTGGTTCATGTTTTTAACTTTCTCCTTTTCCATGTTTTGGTGAATGCAGAAGGAGGAGGAGTACATTAGATAGATTCGAGAGAGGGAGTGTGATTGGCTCCCTAGTATCCTAAATTAGCTGACACAGGATGAGACGAATCTTCTCCGTAGGGCTGGTATTTGGAGGATTGCACAGGTCCCCCGCAGATCAGGTTTCTAGGTTGATCACTTTGGCATCCAGTGTGATTGCATAACATTGAATCCTTTCTCCAAGTGTGGGACTTGAAAAATGAGAAAGGATTCTCCAGAGAAGGCTGGTTCCTATTCCTCTGTTCAGATGCACACGAAATATGCAGAGGGTTTTCTCAAAACCTAATCTAATCTGCCAAGGAGACAAGGTAAGAAGATGCATAAAATAAATCTAAGCTAATAGAGGTGATGCACCGAGGAATGAAGAACACCTATTTTTCCAGTGAACACAGACCATTCAAATGTGATATAAGATCATGCACAGATAACAAAACTTGTAGTGAAAGACCAGGAGGATGCAAGATGAACACAGAGAGGGTTGAGAATCATCCACAGACATGTATTACTTGCTCCAAAGATTGATACAATACACTGCAGAATGCCAAGAGGCAGAGTCGTATTACAGTTTCAAATGAGAGGTTCGAACTCCACAAATTCGCCTGATAGGAGAAGAAGGGAGGAGCAAAACAGAAAATGTTTGACCTTTGAAAAGAAGCTCCTCTTTACAATATATAGAAAGAATGAGAGAGGAAAGAGAGAGGGGGAAGCCAAATCTACTCCAACCACCTCCAGGTTGCATTCAGTTCATCTCATTATGGCAGAAGCGGCGGATCCTGGCAAAATGGCGGGCTGTCCAACAGAAGCGGCGAACTGTCTGCTGCATTAAAGTTGTTTGTTGAAGCATTACTTCTGCTTGTTATTTCACACCAGAGGCGTTTCTTGATTTTCTCTCTCCAAACTAAACCAAAATGCAAGATTGACCCCGGAATCGTGTAGAGAATTTCACCAGCTTTCCATTGATATAAAGAACATGAAACTCTGAGCTCTGGATCGAAAGATATGGCGATCTGAAGATTTAGGGCACAAAACAGGCGAAAACGGATTTTTAAATTTCTTCCCGCGCTCTGCCACCTGGATGACACGTGGCAGGTTCTGATTCGCTGAGCAACTCTCTCTCCTCCACCTCTCGGTGGGCTCTCTTTTGAAATTTCCTTGTGGGCCCTAGCTGGGACACGTGGCACTATCCCATTGGTTCGGGCTGACCCTTCAAAACTCGCCCTTTGACTTTTTGACCATTTCCTTTGTGACACGTGTCATGATTTGGTTGGTTCTTGGCCCTTTCGGCTCCTTCGCGTCCACTTCGCGTCCATTATGTCCCGGATGTCCCAGTGCTGCTTGGGACAAAAACCTCCGATCCGCCCGAAATGGGCTTCCTCGTCCCTCATTTGCCGATGACACGTGGCGCAATCTGATTGGCTCTCGGCTTTTTCAGCTATCCGCGTCCCTCGCGTCCCTGCGGCCCAGATGTCCCAGTACGAACTTTCTCTATTTCGTCCGAACCGGCCGGTTCGCGTCCATTTGTCCCAAATGTCCCAGTGCTTGCGGGCCAAATTCTTCCGGTTCGCCCGATCCGGCCGATTCGCGTCCGGCCGGTTTCGCCTCTGGCCCAGATGTCCCTTTTGCCTCCGGACTGTTTGTTCTCATTTCGGCCGATCCGGCCGGTTCGCGTACTTCGCGTACTTGTGTCCCGTTTGTCCCGGATGAAGACTTGGGCAAATTTTTCCTTCTTTCGGCCGATTCGGGCATTTCACGTCCCACGCGTACCTGTGGCCCAGATGTCCCTTTGCTTCACGGGCCGCCTGGAGGCTTTTCGGCCGATCCGCGCCTAGATGTCCCAAATGTCCCGACTGCTCCTAGGACTAGGACTTAGCCATTTTTCGTGATTTTTCCTGTTTCAATCTACTTGCCTGGAACTGCAAAACTCTGATGCATGTTATCGAAATTTACCCTGGGGGGGGTGAAATTTTGACAACAGTTTTGACGACTCAGCGGGGTTACCTGCCTGCTAGGTAGAAGATCAGTGGCCTTTTAGCGATCCATTGGGCATGGAGTTATAAGCAATAACCTGAAACGAGCCTGATACTGCAACTTCTTCTCCAGCAACACTCTGAACTGTAGAAAACAACCTGAGAGCAGCAAAACCTGTGCCAAAGCACTTAGGGAAACAGAAACCTAACTACCACAGGACAATGTGCATATGCACTTGGAGGAATGAAAATCTAAATTAATATTTACAAGGGCAAACCTTTTCTTTTTTAGTAGCAATGTTTAAGATAGATTCCGTTAACCGGAATCAGAAGTTCCTCTCCATCCAATGCAGACAATTGGAAGGCATTACTATTTTTGCATCCCGTGACCATGTAGGGACCACTCCAGATGGCATCAAACTTGGAATGCCTTCCTGGTTTTGCCCGATCTGCATCCCATTTCAGAACTAGGTCCCCTTCCTGGAAGGTCCTTGCTCTTGCTCTCTTATCAAACCATCTTTTTACTAAGGCCTGATCCTTTTCAATCGTCTGAACTGCATGTTCTCTGATTTCTTCTAATTCCATCAATTCTGCATACCTGACCTCCATTGGTTCGAACTCAGATAACTCAAACTGCTTCATGAGCTCCAAGGCTGGCAATTCTAATGATATAGGCAATACTGCCTCCTTCCCATAGACCAACTTGTAGGGAGAATTACCTGTAGACCTCTTTGGTGTTATCCTGTCAGCCCATAACGCTGATTTTAGCCTTGTATGCCATGTTCTTTGATTTTCATCCAGAGTCCTTCTGATGATTTTTAGCAAATTCTTGTTTGTGGACTCTGCCTGTCCATTACCCTGCGGGTAATAATTTGAAGAGGTGCTCAAATAGATTCCATTCTTGACAGCCCATTCTGTAATTTTTGAACCTATGAATGCTAATGCATTATCTGATATGATGGTGGCCGGCACACCGAACCTGGTTGCTATTTCTTCATAAAAGTCTAGTATGTTAGACTCACTTGCCTCTTTGAGCGCTACTGCTTCGGTCCACTTGGTGAAATAGTCTGTCGCTGTAAGAATCCACTTGTGGCCTTGACTCGAATTGGGATTGATGACTCCAATGAAGTCCAATCCCCATTGCATGAATGGATGATCTACTGAAATTGGACGAAGGGGCAGTGCTGCTAACCTTCCTTTCCCTGTGAAGAATGCACATTTCTTGCATTTCTTAACCCATGAGTAGCAATCATTGAATACAGTAGGCCAATAGTAACCAGCTTTCATGATTTTGAGAGCTGTTACTCGTGGGGTGAAATGGCCTCCTGCCTCCCCGTCATGGAACTCGTGTAAGATCCTCTCAACCTGACCTGTCCCAATGCATCTTAATAGAACACCGTTGATGTCTTTTTTAAACAAAACACCATCAACAAGCACATATGGAACTGCTTGTAATCTGAAGTACCTTCTTTTTGCTTTGCTCATTTCTGGAGGGCACATGCCCGTCTGTAGGAAATGTATCATATTCTGAGTCCAACAGGGAGTGGACACATCATCATTTTCCTGTTTTTGATCATCTTGTAATAGCAGGACAACGTCTTCTTCATCTTCTGGGTTGTCTGGTTGTTTGGAAGCGAGCTGCTCACACAAACCTTTGCCTCTTACCAGCTTGGTGATCTTGATCTCAATGTCATACTCCATGACACGGGTGATCCATCCTGCCCTTTTCTCATTCAAATCCTTGTTGAGGAGGAAGTCCTTAACCCCAGCATGTGAGACTAGCAACTGGACCTTGTTGTTTGAGACTAAATGCTTGAATTTCTTCAAGCTTCTGATTACTGCAAGCACATGCTTTTCAATAAAAGAGTACCTCACTTCGCAGTCATCTAGGCTCTGGCTGAAGAAGGCAATCGGCTGTTCATCATTATCTTTGTTCTGCTGTACCAGAATGGCAGAAATAGTGTCATCACCTCCAAATGCATAGAGGATGAAATCCTTGGAAAAGTCTGGGTTGATGAGAGTGGGTGCTTGGGAGATGGCTTCTTTGATTGCTTCAAAACTCTCCTTGCCTTCTGCCGTCCACTTGAAAGCCATGCTTTTCCTTAACATTTTGGTGATGGGCTTGACAAGGGCTGCAAAATCTGGGACAAACCTCCGAACAAAGTTTATCCTTCCCAGGAAACTCTGAAGGGCTTTCTTGTGGCTTGGCAATGGTAGTGCTCTTATGGCTTCAACCCTCTCTGGATCAATTGCTAATCCTTCCTTGGAGACAATATGGCCAAGGAGCTTCCCTTCATGTGCAAGAAAGATGCACTTCTTAGGATTCAAAGACACTCCGAACTTTCTACACCTCTGAAACACTTGCCTGAGGTGAAAGAAATGGTCTGCTGCATTCTTTGAGAAGACAGTAATATCATCTAGGTATATCAGCACTATCTTGTTGATCAAGCCTTTGAATGCCATATCCATAGCTCGCTGGAATGTTGCTCCGGCGTTCGACAGTCCAAATGGCATCTTCTTGTAAGCATATGTGCCCCATTTGGTTGTGAAGGCTGTCTTGAACTGGTCTTCCTCCTTCACCATAATCTGATTGAAGCCTGAGTAACCATCAAGTAGTGAAAACCTTTCTGAACCAGCTACGACCTGCAATATTTGCTCCATGGAAGGGAGTGGATAATGGTCCTTGAGAGAGGCTCTATTCAAATCTCTGAAGTCAACACACAGCCTGATCTCTCCACTCTTCTTCCTGACTGGAACTAAGTTGGCAACCCAACTAGAATGCTTGATTGGGAATATGATTCTTGACTCAATCAGCTTGTCCAATTCTTTCCTCATGAGAGGCTCCATGTGTGGATTGACTGGTCTCTGTTTCTGCCTGACAGGCTTAGTATTTGGATCCAATTCGATGGTATGCTGAGCTAAGTTGGGATTGAAACCTTTCAAGTCTTCATAGCTCCAAGCAAACACGTCAGGGAATTCTTGACATAGCTGTATGAACTCACACCTTTCTTGCTCAGTTGTCATCTTTCCAATTTGCAATTGCTTGTTCTCTTCGACCAAGATGGATACCAAATCTTCTCTCTTAACCTGAATGTTTGCTTTCTCCTTTCTAAACTGATCATTGGGGTTAAAAATGGACTCCAAAGTGATAAGTCCCTTGGGCAGCTTGTCAGTTCTCAGCTGTATCACTTGGTCACCATATTGCTGTTCCAACTTTTCTTGATTCTTAGCTGAGAACTCAGCTTCTTCTTGCAAGAAATGGATGATTTGCTGGTCATTCTCAAATACTTGCCAACTGACATCGTTATCCGGCACCGAAGGCCTGACAATCACGTGGATGTTTGGCTGTACCTTGTCTTGTTGAATGTTTTCTACAATGTCAAAGGCTGCCCCTACTGCTGCAAGCCTGTCAGCAGCTTGATTCTCTTTCCTAGGAATGGCTTTAATGCCGAAACCCTCAAAATCTTCCATGAGGTCCCACACCCTGTTCTTGTAGCACCTGAGTAGATCATTTTTGGCCGCATGCTGTCCCTTGACCTGATTTACAATCAATTCACTGTCCCCAAAGACTTGCAAGTTCTTTATTTTTTTCTTGATTGCCCAATGCATCCCTTGCACCAAGGCTTCATATTCAGCAGTGTTATTGGAGCATGCAAATTGAAATCTAAAAGCTGAATAGTACTTTACTCCTTGAGGTGAAACAAGCACGGCTCCACCTCCTGCACCTTGTCTACTCCTTGATCCATCAAAAAACAGCTGCCATACCTCATTGTCATCCTTGTGGTTTGGCTTGGTGATGCTAGGAATAGGTTGACTTTCTTCGTGTATACAATAGACTCCTAGCTCAGATTCTTCTATTCCTTGATAAGGATCAAAAGCATGCACCTTGTTTGCCCATTCATCAAGAGTCAAATCTGGGATACTTCCAACCTTAGTGTCAGCTTCATCAGTGCTAGGGTGATCTTCTTGATCAAATGCTGAGCAATTGACATTAATCTGGCTTGGAGTGTAGGGCTCAATGTGGAAGTTTGCAATAGGTTCATATCTGATTGTGGCCTTAGTTCCATACCTCGTTCTGAACAGCATGTGTGACCAATCAGCGGACAAATATCCCCCAATCTTGGCAGTGAAGTCCCTTGACAAACATAGGGCAAAGAGTGGTGGAAGGTCTATGACTGACACATCTTGTAAGACAACAACATTTGGACATGCATGCAAGGTAAGACTCAAATTTCTAATCACTCCAACTGTTGCTATTGCTGTCCCATCCAGCTGCACTACTCCCTTAGATGTTATTTCATACTGAAGCCCTAGCTGATCAGCTATTTGTTTGGGCATGACAGAGCTACTTGCTCCAGAATCAATCATGCAATTATGCACTAGCTGATTTCCAATGATTAATGAAACATAGAAAGGAGGGGGTTTCAACATCTTACCTTGTTGTCCTCCATGATTTCCCTCAGGCTGGGCAGCATTTGTAAGCACTTTGTCTTGTATCTGCTGATTCGAAGTTGGCCAGTCCTTCATGGCAGCTTGCAGCAGATCTCTTTGGCCTGGGATAGCTAGGGATTCCCACATAGATATATTGACGTTTGTTTTCTTCATCTGATCAATGATACTGAATGGTGATGAAGGATCTCTCTGCTGCCCCTTGGTTTGCACATTTACTCCTTGTATGTGGGCAGCAACAGCTGGCATTTGAGTTGGCCTAGGGGCTGTTCTTGGCTGTCCTTGTGCATTTGAAGCGGGACTTTGCTTGCCAATCATTTGTGGAGCCATGGAAGGTTGTGGATTGGCTGGGGCTAATGGCTGTTCTTCACCCAAATTTCTCCTTTTTGACCTTGTGTTTGCTGCAACACCTTGAGAAACTGCCTGGTTCATGCCACAAAAATCCTCTGCTTGCCAATTTACCAATGTGGTGTCATTTGGGGCTGATTGCTGTTGGAATGTTTCTTGTTGTTGGCTGTTTTCTTGACTGTTCTCACCCTCCACACCAGTAGTTGTTACCATTAAAGCTTGAGTCAAAGCACCATTGAAGCACATGGATTGATTATGAGGCTCATTACATGGAAAACACCAATCATACTCCTGGGCAATGTTGTTTTGTGCTGGTACTAATGCCCTAGAGGCAGATATGGCATTTGGATTATAGGGCTGGAATGGTCTATTGACAGGAGGCCTTGTTTGATTCATATTTGCAGCTGGATTAGGTGGCCTTTGAGGCTGATATGGCTGCCTATTAGGTTGAGCTTGAGGCTGATACGAAGGTCTAAAACCTTGAGCTTGCTGTCTTTTGAGAGTGACCAGCTCATTGCCTAGATTTTGCAATTGCTTCATGACCTCTTGAAGCTCATTTGGGGCACTTGGAGATGAAGTGGAAGCTTCATTTGAACTCTGATTTCTAGGAGTGGGAATAGGAGCTAAGACAGGTGCTTGACTAGCACTTGGGCTCTCTAAACTTGGATATAATGGCATTGGAGGCCTAGGAGCCAATTTACCAGCTTGGATAAGACAATTTTCGGCTCTAATGGCAATGCTATAAGCAGCAGGTAAGGTTGTGCCTCCCATAGATTGAATTAACATAGAAATATCAGAATTCAAAGCTTTAAGATAGTATAGAAAAGCACCTTCTGCTGTTGGCCTGACTGCCACTGGAATCCTATCCCAAGACCTTTGAAATCTGAAGTTGAAATCAGTCAGCTGCTCGTTGGGGGCTCTCTTGATAGTTGTTAATTGTTCCAGTAGAGACAAATTGTCTCCCTTTTCTCCAAACTGCTCATGAAGTGCAATACACAGCTGATTCCAGTTTGTGATAGAACCAGCTGTAAGGCTCCTAAACCATTGCAATGCTTTCCCCTTGAATGAAGATGCCAGCAATTTGACAGCTACATCCATTTCATTTATCTCATGGATTGCACAGACGTTAGCAATGTCTTTTACATGATCACCAGGAGTGGTATGATTTTCTCCAGTGAAAAATGGAATGTTCTTCAATGCTGCAATTGGAACTGGATTCTGTGCATTGAGGGCGAGTGGGCTGCTGCCAGTGAAATTGACAAAGGGATTTAGTGGTTGCGCCATTCTGATTGGTCGAAGGACTCTTGAATACTGAATGAAAGGCCGAGCAGGTGGAGGAGTTGAGAGAGTTCTGTTTGGTGGAGATGGAGACCTTTGAATCCTTCTTCCTCTTTGCCTTCTTCTTGGAGATAATTGCAGGTATTCAAACAACACTTCTTCTTCTCCAACTCTTGACCTTGTGATTCTTCTCATAAGCTTTTAGGCCTGTACTGCTGAAACCAGTTGATCTTCCTCTTGGAGTCGCCAGATATGCGAATAATAGCTCTTTTCAAGCAAGAAAATTGCAGCAGATGCATATCAACTTTGCTGCAATAAAAATGAGACCTCTAGGTCCCACCGGGCGTGCCAAAACTGTTGATGCAAAATCACAGCACCCCTGGATGCAGATCAGGTTTCTAGGTTGATCACTTTGGCATCCAGTGTGATTGCATAACATTGAATCCTTTCTCCAAGTGTGGGACTTGAAAAATGAGAAAGGATTCTCCAGAGAAGGCTGGTTCCTATTCCTCTGTTCAGATGCACACGAAATATGCAGAGGGTTTTCTCAAAACCTAATCTAATCTGCCAAGGAGACAAGGTAAGAAGATGCATAAAATAAATCTAAGCTAATAGAGGTGATGCACCGAGGAATGAAGAACACCTATTTTGCCAGTGAACACAGACCATTCAAATGTGATATAAGATCATGCACAGATAACAAAACTTGTAGTGAAAGACCAGGAGGATGCAAGATGAACACAGAGAGGGTTGAGAATCATCCACAGACATGTATTACTTGCTCCAAAGATTGATACAATACACTGCAGAATGCCAAGAGGCAGAGTCGTATTACAGTTTCAAATGAGAGGTTCGAACTCCACAAATTCGCCTGATAGGAGAAGAAGGGAGGAGCAAAACAGAAAATGTTCGACCTTTTAAAAGAAGCTCCTCTTTACAATATATAGAAAGAATGAGAGAGGAAAGAGAGAGGGGGAAGCCAAATCTACTCCAACCACCTCTAGGTTGCATTCAGTTCATCTCATTATGACAGAAGCGGCGGATCCTGGCAAAACGGCGGGCTGTCCAACAGAAGCGGCGAACTGTCTGCTGCATTAAAGTTGTTTGTTGAAGCATTACTTCTGCTTGTTATTTCGCACCAGAGGCGTTTCTTGATTTTCTCTCTCCAAACTGAACCAAAATGCAAGATTGACCCCAGAATCGTGTAGAGAATTTTACCAGCTTTCCATTGATATAAAGAACGTGCAAATCCGAGCTCTGGATCGAAAGATATGTCGATCTGAAGATTTAGGGCACAAAACAGGTGAAAACAGATTTTTAAATTTCTTCCCGCGCTCTGCCACCTGGATGACATGTGGCAGGTTCTGATTCGCTGAGCAACTCTCTCTCCTCCACCTCTCGGTGGGCTCTCTTTTGAAATTTCCTTGTGGGCCCTAGCTGGGACACGTGGCACTATCCCATTGGTTCGGGCTGACCCTTCAAAACTCGCCCTTTGACTTTTTGACCATTTCCTTTGTGACACGTGTCATGATTTGATTGGTTCTTGGCCCTGCCGGCTCTTTCGCGCCACTTCACGTTTTTATGTCCCGGATGTCCCAGTACTGCTTGGGACAAAAACCTCGCGATCCGCCCGAAATGGGCTTCCTCGTCCCTCATTTGCCGATGACACGTGGCGCAATCTGATTGGCTCTCGGCTTTTTCGGCTATCCGCGTCCCTCGCGTCCTTGCGGCCCAGATGTCCCAGTACAGAACTTTCTCTGTTTCGGCCGAACCAGCCGGTTCGCGTCCATTTGTCCCAAATGTCCCAGTGCTTGCGGGACAAATTCTTCCGGTTCGCCCCGCCGTTCGTACCTCTGGCCCGATCCGGCCGATTCGCGTACCTCTGGCCCAGATGTCCCTTTTGCTTCCGGACTGTTTGTTCTCATTTCGGCCGATCCGGCCGGTTCGCGTACTTCGCGTACTTGTGTCCCGTTTGTCCCGGATGAAGACTTGGGCAAATTTTTCCTTCTTTCGGCCGATTCGGGCATTTCGCGTCCCGCGCGTACCTGTGGCCCAGATGTCCCTTTGCTTCACGGGCCGCTTGGAGGCTTTTCGGCCGATCCGCGCCTAGATGTCCCAAATGTCCCGACTGCTCCTAGGACTAGGACTTAGCCATTTTTCGTGATTTTTCCTGTTTCAATCTACTTGCCTGGAACTGCAAAACTCTGATGCATGTTATCGAAATTTACCCTGGGGGGTGAAATTTTGACAACAATACCCTCATGTATTGTTGGGCTCCTATCATTACGCAAATCGAGGGGCATGATTGCAAATATGCTTGGGGTGCAGATATCTTGGGGACCACCTACCATGATCTATACAGGGTGGTCATATGGCACGGGAAGTCATTAAGCCACCCCAATCTTGTGATGAGTTGTTTCTACGAGCATTTCATCCCCTAGGGTAGGGGAGTACCAGTATTAGATCTAGGGGCTATTCAGGAAGCTAGATGGAAAGGTATGTCAGTACTTAGGATGCCAGATAAACCCGTGGATTTCCTGAATACGGAAGACATGACTACCACACCTTAATAGGATATGGAAGGGATATGGGGAGTGGAGGTGACCACCATAGTGGCTTGCTCTTTGACAGGTCATCTGGTTGATAGAGCAGGGAGACTTGAGGTCCATCCATTTGATCGAGTCCCCCAGTAATTTGGCCTTCCATACATTGATATACTCCCTCCCATCACTCCAATTTATAGGACCATTCAGGAGGTCTAAAAGGGCCCTAGAGGGGATCCTGGTTAGACATTGGTCGTTCTGGGTGTGCCCATTGCAATTAGACAAGTGGTCCATGATCGTTGGGTAGCTAGTGCTCTTTGAGCACCCTTACTTCATATTGTGGCTGCTCTTTCTCACACCGGGGAGCAGGACAAGCCCATTGATCTAGACTCTGACTATGAGGAGGATACCAGGGATGATATGGAGGAGGATTCATTTAGAGAGGACACATAGGATGAGGGAGTTAGAGTTTGTACTGGTGAGGTAGTCCATGCGGAGGAGGAGAAGAGTGACCCTGAGTGCCATGACACTCTGCAGATGCTGAGAGAAGTACACAAGGAGGCCAGTGCTGAGAGAGAGACCTTAGTCTCTGAGTCGAAACTTCCTCACGGTGGAGAGGGGGACGAAAAGTCCGTCATAGGATAGGGATTCACTTCTAGCTTTGAGGAAGCCCTGCAGCCACTGATAATAGTATCTACTGACCCTACTTGGATGCCTAGAGACCCGAGTAGGTTTAATAATCTCTTCTTTTTTTGGTTAGGAGTGTTGACTTGTATCTCTTTCTTTATTTTATTTTCCTAACTTTTCGCTTCTTTCTTTCTTCTTGCAGTGACGGTATAGGAGTGGCGAGATCTCATCCATCGAGTATGTTTGGATACTCTGTTGATCCCCTCAGGGAAGACCCGAGCTGAGATGACTGTCGATTCGGGCCAGCCATTAGCTGCAGGTAGACACACTGACGTATTTGCCCCTTTATGGAAGGTAGCAGAGATAGTGACTTCCCTCTGTACCCAAGTGGTCAGGCATGTGACTACTGAGCGCTTAATGAGATAGATCCATTCTCGCAGTGAGGCCATGGTTAACAGATGCCACCATGAGCACTCACATCATTTTGTTCACTCCCAACGTCGTCATAGCCATAGTAGGAGCCCCAAACACAGCCGTGCACCATCTGAGGGATCTCACAAGGAATGCTAGGCCATAGGGCCATTTTTTATTTCTTTGCTGACATTTTGTCGGTCATTTATACAATTTTTTTGTATGTTTCGAGCTCATTGCGAGTGTTTTGACCTTGCCTAGTGCATGGTGACATTGTATACAAACTTGATTCACCATGATCTATACAAACTCTTATTTTTGGTTCGGTATTCCAATGTATCTGAGTTGATTTATTTTTTTTTATCTCTCATGTGTACTCTAGATATTTAGAACTTCCACTTTTCTATGCTTTTTAGAATGTATGCAATGGATGTGAAATGATAATAGAATGATTTCTTTTTGTATTTCATAATGCTAATTTATGATGATGCAAACACAATGTGATATTTAAAATTTAGCTTCTTTAAGCAACCTTTGATACCTCATATTGTCTTGGCAAAACGTGGTGAGAAAATGATATGATAAGAAGATGTACTTTCCCCTCTCCTGACTCCACACAACCAATAGGATGTGAGGGCTCAACACCAAGAGCCAAGAAGGGCACAAGTTACAAAAATTTGTTGAATGATAGTTATGAGAGAGAAAAAAGGTTTGAAAAAACCAAATTGAGACGCTACAACCCTATCCTACTGAAGCTTCCTCATAGTTTAGAATGTCAATTGCTTTGCAGTTTATATAGACTTGGATCTGTAGATGGCTACTTGGTTGAAAAAATCCGGGTTTGGGGTTTTAAGCTCTTTTGGAATTTTTGACATCTAACTCACTTTGTTATTGACTTATGAACTCACAATATTTGAGTGAATTATTTGTAACAATCAAGTTTGTCAACTAGACCCACTATTCCTTGCCCTATGCTACTAGGAGAAAGCATGGGCTCATCACCATGGACAAGGAATAGGTGAGTAAGGGAATTTCTCTCCTTTCCTAACCCTACATCACCAGTAAGAGATGCAACCTCAACGTCGAAGGTGTAAAATAAAAATTTTCTATCGACTTGTATTTGACTTACTTATCTAGACAAAATGTTTAGTATGTTCTTATTTCCAAAGAGATTTTCATGGAATAGATGTGACACCATGAAGCTTCTAGAATAGACTATAGGAAAAGACACCTAACCTAGAAAGAAACTATAAGTATAACCAAGTATGCAAGCCTTGTTATGATCACAGTCAAAAATTTGTCTTATCTTGCTTGAACTGATGAAATTATTCAGAAATAATTGGTGAAACCATGAAAATTTGAAGAGAAATTATTCAATTTTTTTTCCAATGCTTTTCAGAAGTTTTTAGGAGTTGCTATAAGAGTAAATCCCTTGATCACAAATTTCAAAAAATGAACTAGCAGATGAAAATGTTGGTGGATCATGCGTAGTACCTCTTTAGGTGAAGAGAGTTCACAGATTCACTAAAATCCTCACCCTCTAGTGTACAAAGGAAAAATTCCCCAGTTTTGTAATCTTCTACTACTCAATACGGATCTAAACACCTAGGTCATAATTTCCTTCCCTCACAAGTTTTTTTGTCTATCCGGCTATCGAGTCTTAATACCAAATCTCCCTCGTAGATCTCATGTTCATAAACCTTCTTATTGTAATGTCGATCCATCCAGTCAACGTAAACATTTTGTCATTGTTTGGCATTAAGTCTAGCCTCGTCAAGAATTTCTAACTAGGAGAGTCATGCTTCTAGATAACCCTCCTCCCCCAGGATCTCGTGTAGTGAAATATAGAGACTAGGTATTTTGACTTTGAGCAGCAAAACTGCCTCAGCACCAAACACTAAAGAAAAGGGGGTTTCCCCAGTTGGTGTTCTAACCAATGTTTGGTAGGCCCACAAGGCCATAAAAATATTTAGGTGTTAATCTCATTTATTCTCCTTAACAGTTTGTCGCACCCCATATCTACAAATGATCTGGTTCAGGATGAACTTAGCGATTACAGAGCCAGGTACGGTGGTAAGGGGCATGGCCTCTACTCACTTGGAAAAGTATTTTGTGGTCGTGATTATGAATTTATGGCCATCTGTTGACGAGCGAGAAAACTTACCTATCAGATCCAAGCCCCGCATGGAAAAGGGCCATGGGGTTGCAATTGGTTGCAAAGCTTGTGCCGGTATGTGGATCTCGTGGGAGAACTCTTGGCAATTGTGACATCTGCACACAAATTGTACTCCATCATGTTCTAGAGTGGGCCAGAAATAACCCATCCGATGTATCTTCCAAGTAGTGGCGTGGCCGCCAAAGTGACCTCCACATACTCTATTGTGTGACTCATAAAGAATCCTTTTGGATGCTTCAGCATCGACACATCTTAGCAACATTTCTTCAAAGTCTCTGCGGTAGAGAACTTGTTCCAAAATAACATACTTAGCAGCAATGACATGTAATCACCTTCTTGGTTACGATGTTGCCCCTTCTGGGTATGTGTGGTCCATGATGAAATTAACAATGTCGGTATACCAAGGACATACATAAATAGGGGGCCTAGTTTTGACAAAGTACACGCACTCATCGGGAAAATCTAAATCTATCAGATCACCTCCATCCAATGGATTATCAGCCAACCAGTCCACAATGATTTGTCCCTTAACAGATTTTTTATTTACAAATGTTAGTTCAAACTCGCCCATTAAGGTTATGAAATGCATGGCCTATTTAGACAAGGATCCTTACATGAGGAATGTTCACAAGTGGTATGTATTAACAATAACCCTTGTTTCTTGATTCAGCATATAATGCCTTAAACGCTTTGTTGTAAAGACTATGTCAAGGTATTCCTTTTCTACCTATGTGTAACGTGTTTCATAATGAAGCAACATTTGACTAATGAAATAAACTGCACATTCTTGTTTATCGTCATCCTCTTGAGCCAAGATGCAGGCTAGCAAAACATCCGTAGCTCATGAATACAAGATCAACGAGTGATCTGATCTAGGAAACATTAACGTTGGAGGGGATAACAAAAATTGTTTAACTGCCTTGAACGCCTCATTGAATTCTTCCGTCCAATCAATGCTATAATCCTTTTTCAACAAATTGTTGATGGGATGAATAGAAAAGTTCAAGTTAGGGATGAACCTTCAAATTACACTGAGTTTCCCAAGAGAAGATCTAATACCAGACTCGTCTGATGGTGGAACCATTTCTAACACAACCTAAATTTTGGCTGGGTCAACATCAATCCTCGTGAAGATATAATGTAACCGAGAATCTTGCCTCATGTTACGCCAAATACACATTTCTCTGTATTTAATGTGATGTTGTACTCAATTAAGCACAAAAGGATGATACGAAGCACCTATGGGTGATCATAGTGCTTCCTGGCCTTGGCCTGTAGGTCATCCACATAGGATTCCAGAATCTTATGAACAAGGTCATGGAATATGTATGTCATTTCTCATTGGTATGTGGCGCCAGCATTCTTAAGACTGAATGGCATGACAACATAATGGTAGGTTCCCCAAGGAGTTGTAAATGTAGTTTTATCTTGATCCTCTTCGGAGATCTTGACTTGATTATATCCCAAAAACCCATCCATGAGAGACAACAATTCAAATCCAGTTATTACGTCAACAATAACATCGATGGATGGTAATGGGAAATCATCTTTGGGGAAAGCTTTGTTAATGTCTCATAATTCTATGCAAATACAAATATTTCCATTCTTTTTTAGGATAGGGACGATATTATATACCCATTGTGAATAATCGATTGGCTTGATGAATCCCACCTGGAGAAGTTTCATTAATTATTCTTTCACCATAAGGGCCACTTTTGGCTTCATGGGTCTCGACTTTTGCTTGATCGGCTTTGCATCTGGTTTGGTGATGAGATTGTGCACTGCGATATGTGGTGAAATTCCCGTCATTTATTTATAACTAAATGCAAAAGCCTTTGATGTTCTTTGACGATATGAGTATGTATTTCCACCTCCTCTGGAGTTAAAGAGGATCCCAGTTTTAAAATATTTGGTTCTTCCTTTGTTCCAATGTTTATATCAATCGTTCCCTCGATTAAGAAGGTGTTTCCCTCCTCAAACTTAGGAAGATCCAGAGGTAGCTCTAAATCCCCTTCTTCTTCTACCTCTTAAATCTCAAGACCCCTTCTCGGGGAAGATTCGATCATGGGATTCCAATAATAAGAAGAGGAACGTAAAATTAAGGAAAGGTCTATCTCGTGATATGTAAGACGTAATTCTACTAAAGCATTTAAATAACTTAAATTTGATTCATCACTATTAACAAGCTCTAAACAATCAGACTGACTCTCAGTTTCTATGTATGTCAACATTGGGGTCATTGGTGCTTTACGAATCAAGGGTTCAGTGCGAACTAAAACCGTGAAGTTTGTATCTTTCAGGTTACTACTTAGGGTGAAGTGTAAATCAGAACTTGCTATAAAATCTGTGAGAACATTCTGTTCACATGGAACTATTTCAATTGAGATGAAATCAAACCCTTTTGTTAGACCTAACACTATTATTTTGTAAAGTTGAAGATGCTCAGCTCTAGTCTCATATACTTCGTAGATCTGATTCACGACTAGTTGTGAATCACCCAAAACCCTAATATTGAGGATTTCCATTCTCTTAGCTACAATGAGATATTCAGCCCCATTGCTTGTGTATTCAAAATTCAAATTGAAAGTAAAAGGTAGAATCCTTCCTTCAGGCAAAGTAAGGATCGTGCCTGCCACGGTGCCAAAAAAACACTTGGCTCAATCAAAATGGAGAGTCTAGAAACTACTCAGAAATATGGACATTGATTCATCCTTTGTACCTTCCCCCTTTACCTTGGTTACCTCAACCATACAAACATCATCTACTAGAAGGGAACCGAGTCCCAAGGAATGTCCCATACCCATAAAATCTAAGGGGAGGAGAATAGGAAAATCCTTCTCTAATAGGTCGACAATCTTTGTTGTGGTTCCTAGCGACACTATCTCTATAATAACAGTTTCATCATTGACCCCCAGAATGCCTTCAATCAAACTTGTGACTTCTAACTCCATTGTAGGAACTATTTTTTCTTCTAGTACCGTTCATGCAGGCTTGTTTAACTGATTCATGGAAAGCTTGAATTCTAGAGTGAACCCCTGGCCTTCTCTTTAAGTTGGCCAAATGTATATCAAAGGGTTTTGGATCACCTTGTGCCACAAATAATTTCCCTAAATGCAAGAATCTGACCTCCTAGAATAGAGTAGAGGGGGTTTCCTTCATGCGGTGGATCTAAGGACAACCAAGGATCATATTACAGTTGGTTTCCCAGTCTATAATATAAAACCCATTGAGTATCATCTTGGGCCCAAGAGTAATCGGTAACACTATGGTTCCAATCGATGTCACCTTGAGACTATCATAGCCTCTCAGTGTGTTTCGTTTCGAGGAGTAGTTGGTCTCCCCATACCCTAACTTATGAAGAAAAGAGAAGGGGACTATGTTAACTACTACCCCATCATCGATCATTGTGCGCTTTAAATAGTTATTGTAAATCCAAACTTGCAGAAACAAAGCCAGATCACCCCTATGAGCTATCTCAACATCCATGGGCATCTTGTTGATGTCAAACACGAACCCAATATCTCTCTCAGGCTGGCCTGAAGGACTGATGTCTAAGTCTATGTGATTTATTTTTGCCTTTGGTAAAGGGGTAAGGTTAATCAGATTTCCAAGACTTAGTGCTTCTAATAGAGTGGCTCGATGAGTAGGGGAATTCTTTAGTATATCTAAGAAGGAAATGTGTGAAAAGGTCTTGGTTAAATCATTGATTAGATCATAAGCCCCTACTGGCTTGCTTAGTGTATCATGAGCATTTTTTGATATAACCGGATAAATCAAGATTGGTTGTGAAGAATAATCCTTGGTTCTTGTAGCAGCGTTAATTTGGGGTTCATCGTCTAACTCTACCAATCTCATGATATTCGTTTGATGGCGACCATCCAAAGGAGGTGCCACATGTGGGTTTGACGAAATTGAGGCTTCATGATCATGATTCCCTATTACAATACCTTTATTCGAACCATTGGGATCTAATCTACCGTCCTTTGGACGCGTGGGGAGAGGATCATTGAAGATACCCAGTGGTGTGTTCTATGGATATACTGGTCCCATGTATGCTTTCTGAGTGGGTGGTGCTATTGGGTTTTCCAAAAACATGTCAAAAAATAACTATCTCTGGTCCTTTGGAAAACATTGCAAAAACTTGTTACAATTGTAGCAAGTTCTTGCATCATTCCCATGAACCCTGTGGAAACTACAATATAAGTCAGGGTCGTAATCTCGAGGCCTTTGGTTTGTTCCTTATTGTGATCCGAAACTACAGTTATTTTTTAGTTGTTGATTATTGTAATTAAAATTTTGAAACCCTTTCCCTTGGTTTTGGAATTGGTTGGGATACCCCCCTAGGTATTGACTAGGGCTCGAGGTTGGTGTTTGTCTCTGTTCCTGAGGTTTTTGTTGTTTTTGTTGTTGAGGATGATTAAAATTCATAGCGTTTACCGAGGGTGAGAAATTGTTGTTTCTCTTATTGTTACCATTATTGTTGTTGTTATTTGTAGTGCCTCTACTGGTAGCATTAACAACATTAGGATTTTTGGGCTGGTCAATCACAACATCGTTCATGACTCCATGATTCTTATGAAGGATTTTTGGTCCTTGATTGTTGTTTGTGTTGTTGGAGTAACCAAGATTATTTTGATTGGGAGTGACTAACTTCCCATTTTCTCCATAAGTCTTATGACCACTGTCAATGGCCGCTTGGTCAATCTAAAGAGCACCCTCTAGCACCTCTTCATAGCTCCTTAGCGGGAACTTTTGAACCTCTTCCTTTGTCTCTCTATTCAAAGAGTTAAGGAACAAATCAAAAAGTTCCGTTTGATCCTTATTTTGAGCATTTGCAGAGGAGAACAAAAAATTTCACCACCTTTGAATAATGTGAGCTACATACTCATTGTGTTCTTGCTTGATATGAAGGGATTCCCTGATTCCTATTCTAAAAAGCTTATTCATATCAAAAGCTTTGATAAACTCTGATATGAGTTGCTTGAACAAGTGCATTGAAGCCTTCAGTATCCTATAGTATCAGTTGAGAGCAATACCTTCTAGTGTCTTAGGGAAAATTTTTACAACGAATGTGTCCCATCGAAGCAGCTCTCGAATGTCTGTTACATAAGCCTTGATGTGGGCATTAGGGTCCCCCTCCCCTTTGAGCTTTGGAAGATCAGGAAAGGATCTCGGGAGCATGATTGTCTAAATGGAAAATTCTAGGGGTTCCTTGAGATATTCAGAATAGGTCCCCATTGCATATGTTTCCACCATTGAAGATCCATGTTGGGGAGGTGGGGGCTACATCAATTGCTAAAATGGGACAACATATACATTTCTTTGGACGTATGGAATCCCCTGCAGTTTTCCATATGGACCTGGGTAGGTATACATGTCACCCTACAGAGATTTAGAATACATGTGTACATAGGGGATTGATTACCTTGATATGGAATTGAATTCATGAAGCTAGGGAACATTGCATTTCTAGCTGGTATGGCATTTGAGAATGCACTTCCAGCCAGTGCCTGTTGTAGATATCCATACGTGGCTTGGGGGGCATACCCAAGGTTCCTATACTCATAAGCAGATCTTCAGGGTTTTGAGTATTCATGTAAACTGGAGGATTCTGTGTAGTAGGTATTTTCCCGTAACTCTGCGGGTGGTAAGGAGTTCGTGCTTACCCTGCGCATGAGTTCTGCATATTTTGGGCAAGCTCTAAATCTTTGAGTTTATCTACCAAATCTGAAATGACATCTCTCATTGACAAGGTGGTGCCTTGCTTAGGTACCTTTTGTTGAACCCTCGGAGGTTGTTAAGGATTATGGTATCCTGATATGAATTGTTCATGATGGTGTCACCCCTCATTGGCAGTATTGTCAGTTGGTGGCAGGGTAGCATTATTGTTTTGAAGTAGGAAATCACCTTGTCCTTGAAACCTATTGAAATATTGGTTCATGTTCTGGAAGTTTTGTTCAATCCTAGCATATTATGCTAAATACTCCTCATCTAGATGAGGGAGTTGATTAGATTGCATGCTAATGGGTTATCGAAACAATACCTGAGGAGATGAACTTGCTTCACCAGTGAATGTCATGTTATTTGAACTTGATTGTTTGAGGGGATAGGTCTGAGTGACTTGGTCAAGTCCCTCAATACGTACATAGGAACCAACATTAGTTCCCTAAAGCAGAGGGTTTTGAGTGGATGAGTGGTTTTCCACCCATGTATAAAGTGAAGGTGATTGTTGTGGTATACTTGATTAGTAGTGGTACATGTCAAAACCCAGGATGGGCCGGCCATACTCGTCGTATCCCGACATATTCTGGGGGTATAAGAATACTCACAGAATAAAGGATGGACAAAGAAATTGGAAACGTTTAGAGACTAGATCTTCACGTCAGGTTCACCAATTTGTACGACAAAAAATAAACATGTGACCTTCTTCACACCCGACCTCTTGAGGTCATGCCGAGACAACTGGTGTAGAATTATTGTGAATGTGAGTGTGGTGAGGGGGATCAAGCTAATCAGGAAATCTTATATCTTCAACACACAAGTTTGGGATCTGCGAGTCTAAAACAAAGAATGCTCTCCTAATTTGAAGTGGTGTGATGGTTCGGTCTGAGATAATAGCCACTTGTAGACTCTATCAATGTCGAGCTCAGATGAGATTTTGTTCGCTGGTTTTTAAACACACGGAAAGTGGCCTGTGGGTACCTCGAATAAATTTCCAAACAAGGTCATGGAAGTAGAAACGAGAGGCACAATGAAGCCACATGTATTTATGGGTGATTTTCTGGTCTAGTCCAGAAAATCTTAGCCTGGTCGGCTGCTATGTTTAGTAATGAAATTTGTGTGATAATATCTGGTGAAAGTGGTGAAGATCTGAATACTAATGTATGCAAACTAGTGTCAATATCTAACTAACTTGCAGGCTCGTTGGGTTGTGGGACATGAGGATCGCAACCAAAGACTTATGGGGGCTATGGCCCTTAGATGGTCATGCACGTAATCAAACCCTATTTCCAAGGTTAGTCCATAATCATAGGCTTGATTAACAACTATGTTTAGTGTATTGAGTTGTTCTATCTTCTGAGAAAAAATTTCAAGTGTGTGTAAGACTGTCAAACGTAAGCTAGTATCAATGTCAATTATCAATTCTAGCTCATTGGGTTGTGGGACCAATGGATCACAACTATATGTCTTTTCCTGTTGTGGACCATTGATGGTCATATAAAATGAAATAAAATGACTTTTAATAAGAAATCTAATTACTGAAAGAGATCTAATCTATGTTTTTGGATTTTTCACAATTTTTTGGATCAAAGCAATAAAAGCAAGCTAATCTATCAAAGGAAATCCTTTTTTTTCTGTTCTAATCTTTAAGAGATGTGTTCTAATCTAATAAATAAACTAAAGACAATTAGTTAGCCAGATGTAGCTGGATACTTGTGTAAATTTATGAATTTAATATAAATAAAACAACCTAATCTGATTAAAATCCTCCAGACACTACCTCTAAGGTTAAGAACAAATCATGACCCATAAAGGGGCTATTGTTCCTCACAACTTCCCTGGTAATGTTGAAAGGAAAACTTACTAAAATGAATGATTCTCTACTCTATTTGAAATGAAAAATTCTCTACTCTATTTGTTATGAATGATTTTCTACTCTATTTGATATGAAATTGACAATTCAACACATAAGGAAAACAAACACACAATTCCAACCTAGACAAGTAAGACCTTTGGAAAATCTAGTTATCTTTGTATCTGTCCCATCAATATGTTCCTTTCTTTATCTGAGTGTTCATATGAGTCCAAGGGATTTGGAATGCAAGAACAACAGTAGGAGGATGGCGCTTGAGAAATGACAACTTGATGACAGTCCAAATACATTGCTGGAAGAAGAGAGATAGCACAAGAGATCAGATTTTGGCTATGTAATTCCTAGCAAGATCATAGCAGCAATACAATGAAAGACACACAAAATTCTCAGGCATTTTACTTGAATACAAGCATGGAATATATAGGAATAGAGGATGGGAGGTGCCTTCATGCACAAGGCAAGAAGGAGTAGTTCCAACCCATTAAATATATCTTAAAATAGGAGGAAGGAGAACCAAGAAATCAAAGCTAATTTAAGAAAAATCGGCTCACGAATGCATGCAAAAAGTGAAGTTGAGTGAACCTTCACATGTTTAAAACACACATGAAGAATCTGGAAGAAGTGGGCAGGACCTCTGCCCTATTTTGGGCGTCGTTTTCAGAACCGTCGCCCAGGCAGGGCAGCGGTCTTGGTACCAAAGGCCAAAACATGCACAGAAAGAGTGAGAAGATGGAAGAAAGTGTGGGAAGGCTAATTAAATATGTCTAGGCAAAAAACATACACTGTGAATGGGAATCGAAGCTTGAACACCTGCTTGAAAGGAACTGAATAATCATTAGGGACTTTTGTAACCGTGTTTCGACAATGTAGCACATGTGATTTTGGGTGCATACATGACCCCTAAGAGAATGCCCCATACTCCATCCCATCTAAGCATATAATCTCTATGGAGGCCTATATGGTGGATGATTCTGCTGCTAAGGTGGCTGTTGTGGTGGCCTAAATGAAAACTATGTGGAACCATGTCTGCCATGAGGAGGAGGTATTGACCCCCTTGACCTGCTATCCTATATCTGATGGATGTGGCTCCGCACTCTGTCCCTATCCTGTTGAGTCTTCCCCCGTGTATCCTCTGTAATATAGGCCTTCTCCACATCCTCTACTAAGGTCTGTGGGTAGTGAATGCACACCGCACCTCCCAAATCCAAATTCAGGCCCCTGATGAACCTGTGAATCCATACCTGCTCATCCTACATATAGTCAACATATTGGAGTAGGTCCAGAAATCAACTTTCATACTCAACTACAGTCATAGATGCTTGAAAGAGGTTGTGGAACTCATCTATCCTCTGTTGAATGAACCTTCTAGATAAATAACTTCTCCTGAACCGCTCCTCAAATACCTCCTAAGTAATTGTCTTTGATTCAACATGGATATTTTGCTCCTCGGTCCTCCACATGACACCTGCTCCATCCCTCAGAATATGGATCGCAACACGAGCCTTCATGTTGTTAGTACATGGGCAGAGCTTTAAGCACCCAGTCAAGCTAACCAACAAGGCCTCTACCTAAAAACCACATGTATCTCTAGAATAGTGAGATGGGCGTAGCTTCAGGATCTCCCTAATATGGTCTATAGCTGATGACTGACAACCCCTAGGTCTCTTTGCATGCTCCTCCCTCTACCTAGGTATTTGAGATTTGTCCCTATGTCATGAAATCTTGTCTCCATGTCCCCTCTGCAGTGACTCTGCCCTAGCCAACTCCACGTGGGATTTCTCTACCCTATGCTCCTTGTTGTGTCGAGGAGATCCATGATCCTCAACTGATGGCTCCCTATCTTTTCTGGCATATCGTCCTCCCAAGGACCCTCTGTGTATAACGACATTGACGTCTTGAAGCGTCTGTAAAATTTGAGGTAGAATGGCCGATACAACTTGATCTGGAGGTGGCAAGTCTAAATCTATGTGCAAGAACCCCTCGTCTGGTCTGTACCTCCTGTACAGACCAAGGTGAGAGTCAGTTCATCAGTATAGGTCTTGTTTCAATTTTCTAAGTTTACTATATTATACAATTATCAGACAATGTTATTTTCTAGGTTTTAAAAAAAAGTTTGCAATAGGTTAAGTGTTCATGTCTCACGTTTTCTAGTGTCCCTAAGGGTCCAAGCTTTGAATCCATGACTCTGATACCAAGTGTAACGCATGCTAATTTCACCTGCACAAAACCCAAGAACAACCTAGGGCAAGATAGAAAAATTATGGAATAATTCATTTTTGAGAAACGTGCCCATAAAAAGGTTTCGAAATAACAGTTTTCACATTCTTGATTCTAAGTTACTTTAAATTAATACTGTAAGTTTCCTTTTAAATCCCATTATAATAAAATAATTAGAGCTCCCATTACCTTTTAATAACTTAGTTAGCCTAAGGTATGGTTTAGGCTTCCCCTAAATATTAGTTTGATAAACAATTAAGTTCCACCATAATCAACTAGGACGATTAATCCCATGGGTAAAATGGTTCTATTTAATTAAATACTAAATTTATTGTAATCCCACAAGGTGACTAGGTTTAAAAATAATTAACAAGTTCTTAATTGAGCACAAGGGCTAGAAGAATAAACACACCCCTTACGCAATAAAGTGGCCCCTTAGAATGTCAACCCATTTATTTTAGATTTAAATTTAAATTCCTCTCACCCACTCCCCACCTACTTTTTGTAGGGATGAATCTCATCCCTTAGATGGATTCATTTAGGGCCCTTAGATGATGGAAAACCAACTAACCCTAAATTTTCCTTAACAAAGCTCTCCCTTCTTTGCTTCGTTCATTATTTCTTTATTTGGTTTTATAGGTTCGATGAGAAGGAAGAAGCCATGAGATGTCATTTCAAGATTTTGGGAGGAAGCACATCTCCTTTTTTTTATTATACACACCCTCTTCAATAATATTTTCCCAAATAGGCTTATGGGTTTTGCCCCATTTTAAAGGAATATGTCTAAAATGGTGATTGTAAGAACTTGTAAAGAGGATATATATACATACATACATACATACATACATACATACCTACGTGTGTGTGTGTGTGTGTGTGTGTGTGTGTGTGTGTGTGTGTGTGTGTGTGTGTGTGTGTGTGTGTGTGTGTGTCATTGAAATTTATTTTTATACAAACCCAAAATCGAGAATTTCATTTTTATACAAACCCAAAATAATAAAAGAAAAATATAGGGATTTATATATAGAAATATACATAGAGAGAGAGAGAGGAAAGAAATTTAAAAAAATGTATAATGGTCACATAATAGGGTCATGTGCAGTCCACAAAATCTGCAAAGGTCGATAAGATTTGAATAGGTTTGAATTTGTTTTAATTTTATAGGGGGGAGGTCACCAACCCCATATAATTATGGGGTGGGGGTGGGGTCGGTGACCTCCCCCCCCCACCATCTCCCTAAAACAAACAGCCAATAAGCCAAAGGTCGCGGCTAGTTAAACTCGGTGCAACTAATTTTGTTTTGTTTAAAACTTATATATATATGAATTAACTTTATCAAGATTATTATTAACATTAATATTACTAAAATTTGTTTAATATCAATACTAATGTCAACGAGTAATACCAATTATATTATTCACTAATTTTAATTTTGAATTCAAAATGTCTTTTAAAATTTGATAGCATTTTGATAGGGGATTAAAATCAACCCAATTTCTACTTGTTTTATTAGTTTATATGGAGTTTATATTGAATTTCATGGTAATCTAATACTAATTTTACATACTCTGATAAGGCTAGGGTCTACATAGTGAATGGGTAATTTCTCTACTCCACTAGATTTAGAAATTAACCTACTTTATTAACCAAGAAAATGACAAGGAAAATTTAAGTTCTTTCAAACTACTCATATGAAGTTTGGCTTTCTATCAAACAATACAAGAAAATGCACAAACTAGTCTAACTTTTCCATTGAATGCCTTTCATGTAATACAATACAATTTAATAATTCCTTCATTCAAATTTCTAGCATTCCCATAAGACGCTTTCAACAATATTTCCAATAATTTAAAAGCAATATTGACACACCCATGTGGGGTAAAGAAACAATTCAATATGGACAAGTTATCTTCCTTTCATCCACATTTCCACTATAACAAAACTAGCTTTACTAAAATGTCTCTTTTTCCTTTACAACATACAATACAAACTTGATTACTAATAATCAATACAACTTTTCTACCCAAATAACACAATAATCTTCCACTTGAAGTGGGAATGTTACAAGAAGGAAACTATAATAAAATATATTTGTCTTTTATTGTTGCTCCAAGAATTAAATCTCCAACCAAGCTCCATATTCTCTTCACTTGATCACAACAACCAAAAATGGGGGAGAGGCAACACTCTCCACCCAACCAAAACTCCAATGAGAAGAAGAAGAAATTCTTCTCATTGGCCCCCAAGCCTGAAGCACATGGCAATAAGGGATGGACCAACACAATGCAAATAAACAATGCTTCTACATTCACTTTCAAGCAACAACACATAAGAAAGATAACCACAAAAAACACTTATTTTTAAACACAACTTCCCAAACAATGGCTCTAAAATAGCCAAGTAGAGATAGTAATATGGGGGTGCCCTTTTGCCTCCCAAGGGTTTGGAAGCCCACCTCTAAAATCCTCCACAACACAATCAATCCCAAAATCTCTTATGCCTCCCCACAACAACATATGTATGTCTCTTATGCCTCCCTCTCTCTTATGGCTCCCAAAAAATACAAAATAACAAAATAGAATAAGGTGGGGCATCCAAAACCCACTCCCTCCTAAACACACAAGAAAATTTTATGCCTCCCAACATACTTCATCCCCATTTCTAAATCTCACCACAACCTAAGGTCTATTTACTACCCAACACTTCAAGCAAGAACACAAAACCATACAACACATAACATACAAGAAAGCAAAAAGAAAATAAGAGTTTAAGATCCTACCTTGTCATGGTAAAGCTCCACTTTTCAAGAAAGACCAAAATCCTTCAAATTCAAGCAACTCCAAGCTCCCTTCTACTCCAACAAGCAAGCACTCCAAAAATCCAAAATCCAAAACCAAATAAGTAACCCCATTTACTTCCCAAAAAATTCCATATATAGAAAGGAGGAGGAGAAAGATGATGTGGCTCCATGTAGGGATTCATATCATTTCTTCTCCACTCCACATCACCCAAGTCAATCCCATACTCCAAAGTAAAATAAATGGGTGGTTAAGAGGTATGAAAAACCTCTTACACACACCACTCCCACCCATACCCTTTAGGACAAGGAAATAAATATAAGTAAGAAAGTGTAATCAAAACTCACCTTTTGCCTTCCATAACATATCATGGGGTCTATTTTTGACCCCCCAACCCATAGGTAGGGTTGGTATAATAAATTAAGATGTGTGGGACAAGTTTAACTTGTCCCGTAAGCCTCCAAAATTGGCCCTTAAGGCCAAATCTGAAATTCCAAGAAGGGGTAGAGTGTACAACACTCAAGATCACATACACTCCACTTAGAACACATAAACCAAAGAACCATCTAATCTAATAAATGACTTATTTTTGTCCCATCTAAAATTTAGCTTAATAATGTTATTAGTTCACTTAATTAAGACACATAACTCAATAATGATAAAAGGGAAATTACTTCACAATTTAAATCACATATACCAAAGATTAAATAAAAAAAGAAATGAAATGACTAAACATAAACCCTTGGTCACAATTGGAGGTAATACCCCCCATGGGGGCCCCCTAACAACAAATAAAACACACACAACATAACACACGTTGTCATGGTGACCATTTTTGAATCCATCTAGCATTCCCATGTGGTTGGTCTCCAATCCCCATTTGATTGTTGTGATAAAAACACCTGTAAAACACACAATACCTCCTTTGGCCTCGTGGCTGCATCAAAACATCCAAGATAAAATATATGCATATAAATCAACAATCATCCATACATAAATTAAATCATCATCTAGGAAAATAATCTTACTATTTTAAAATTCCAACAACATCTAAATTCTATATTTCATCAATACCAATAAGATCACAAAATTTGTTCACTGCTAACTCCTACTCATTATGACGAAAATGTCAAATGCCAGAAATAGATATAAACATGTTAATAACACATCATCATTTATATCAAATGTCCCTCTAATAAATCCACACGATCATATTATGAATCGAAATCCATCAATAATCTAAGTATCTCTATCGTCTAGTCGTCATGCTCAGCCAAAATGATAAAATGATATTCATGTATATAACCAACAGTAATCAAAATCAAAATGTAATAAGTGTCGAAGGGAAGTGGGAACTATAGATATAAAGAAGGACGTGCAGGGAATAAAACACATAAAGAAGAAGGCAATGAAGAAGACCGAGATATGAAAAATCTACAGTAGGTCGAAATGCATAAGTGCACAAAAAATTAGGCATGAAAAGGAGAAAAGAGGGTGTGAAAGGAGAAGAATAACCTGTAGGTGCACAAAAAGATAATTCACGGAGAAAGGATATCGTAGTAAAAAGGTGATAAGAGAAAAAATAAGGGAGTGCAATAGGATAAAGTACGTAGCAGAATCCCGTGGAATAAAAATGGTATAACTTGGAGAGAGTAGAGGATAAGGAGTGTGAGAAATGAAGAAGTAAAGAATAAATAATTCACGATAGAAGAGTGACTACATGACAAAAGAGGATAAGTTGAAAAATAATTGTGTGCAAGATGAATGTACAAAAGAAGGAAGAAGCCTTAAAGTGAAATGGGCAAGAGAGAAACAAAGACCCAAAGGAATTAGGTGGAAATGGATGGACATGGGTGAGTGTGTGGTAAAAAAAATTAATTTAGATTGAACACAAAATTGCAAATTATAATGTTTAGTACATAATCCTTAGGAGGAGGATGGATCAAGGCAAGGAGAGACTTGCACAAGATCTTACCAAGTAGAGACTCACTAAGGATCAAAAGGCGAGATCTATTTGGAGGACGAGGGCAGTTTGTTGTGAGAAGAGACTCACCAGAGTTTATAGAATTTGTGTAAAAGTCGTGGAGAAGTGATGAAGGATTGGAAGAGATGTCATAAGAAGTGTCGAGGCCAAGAACAGGTCTAGAGGATGAAGGAATTAGAACTATCAACCTTAATTGTTCAAATGGTGGTTTTACCACTCACTTAGTCTACTTGAGGTGGACCTCAAGTTTAAGTACCCTGAGTGTTTGATGTTGGAGCATCCAAGGTTCAAGGAAATCCTAAACAAATTTTGGTGCACTCATGTTTGGAAAAGCGCGTAGAAAATAAGAGGAAGCACTATAAATTAAACTGGATATTGCATGGAAGTATGAAATTACTTTACAAAGTAGTGATCAACGAGGAGCACAATGCATGGAATGCACAAAAGAAGAGGGTGCACAAGTAGTGAATGGAAATCTTGCAAACAAATCCAAATTAAATGTTAAGAGTTCCCTAGGAAAGAATTGGAGTGGAAACCCTTCTCACAATTTCAGTTTATTTTACCATCAAGTAAATAAATAAAAGTTGTTTCTATTATCGTATTGTAAAATATGCATCAGGATAATAATAAACCACAAATTTAGAGAAACTAAAATACCAAAAAATAAAAATGTCCTATAAAATCATCAGATAAGGATAAGAAATATTCCATAGATGGAGAGAAGTATTCACATGATGTGTTCAAAATATAAAAAATATGTTTTTTATAAAAGATTACTTTCATATCAAATTTACGAAGTATCAAGTAGGTGGTGGGACTCAAACCTAAAAAAAGCATCATTTTTTCATAAAACAATAATAATTCATATCTAACTCCCATAGTTTCGTGAATAGTGGTGTTTGACTAGGCCTACTCATTCCTCTATTAAAAATAATTTTACCATCAAGTAAATAAATAAAAGTCATCTCCATTATCGTATTTTAAAATATGCATCAAGATAATAATAAACCACAAATTTAGAGAAACTAAAATACCAAAAAAAAAAAAAAAAAGTCCTATAAAATCATCAGATAATGATAAGAAATATTCCATAGATGGAGAGAAATATTCACATGAGGTGTTCAAAATACAAAAAATACATTTTTTTATAAAAGATTGCTTTCATATCAAATTTAGGAAGTATCAAGTAGGTGGTGGGACTCAAACCTGAAAAAATACCTTTTTTTATAAAAGATTGCTGTCATATCAAATTTACGAAGTATCAAGTAGGTGGTGGGTCTATTAAAAATAATTGGCCGATAGGCCTTCCTACAATCAATTTTTTGTGAACTGCTAGTTTTTTCGTCGCCGTCCTCCCTTGCCATTACAGTCGTGAGCTTTTTTCTTACCCATTTCTTCTTCTAATAATAATAATAATAATAGACCCCAATCTTCAATGTGTTTTCGAAATACTATTTTTGCTCCAGTTGTGATGAAGTCAAAAATCAGAAGGTTCTGACAAATTCTAGAGTCTACAATCTCATTGTTACGGGTCTGAATTTGGTGCTGGAGAAGGATAGGGAGATGCTTTTTATTTTGTGCGGCTTTAAAGTGCAGATAATTCCAGTCGCAGGTAAAGAAAAATCGTCGGTGAACATTGAGTGGGCATTGGCAGCTCTGATGCAGCACCCTCACATTTTGAGCAAGGCCCAACAAGAGCTCGACACGAAAATTGGATGTGACCGACTAATAGAGGAAACAGATGTGTAGGAATAGAAATATTTGCAGACGATTGTGAAAGAAATTTGAGGCTATATCCAACGGCACTTCTTCTAGCTCCTCACGAAGCCATTGAGGATTGCACTATTGGTGGGTACCATGTCTCCACAGGTACGCAACTGACTCTGAATTCTTGGAAATTTTACAGAGACCCTGTACTATGGGATCGGCCCGCCTTTTTAGATCCTCAAAAGGTTTTTGAAGTGCGAAAAAGAAATCGAATTAAAATGATGGGACATTGAATTGATTCTGTTTGGTTCAGGGCGAAGAATGTGTCTGGGTGTAACTCTGGCATTGAGTGCCACAGTCAATCGTATCATCTTCTAATTACCCTCACATCAATCTTGGTTGCATCCACTCGTTGGGGTGCGAGTGGTGGGAGAGACGGGAGAGGTGGAATTACTGGCTGCAACAATGATTCTCATTTTCATTTCGATGGCAATGACTGGGTATTCCTTTGATGAAATACTTTCTCCCCTCGGTGGTAAGTGTAATGTTAGTGGTGGTGCCCATATGAGCCTGTGTAGGGTCAATAGTCTGGCATGAATCCTACGTAGACTTGCTTACCTACAACACATTGTGTTGCGAGCTCCCATAGTTGAACACTAGAAGTCTACAAATCACATTTCACGTCTCAACATTAATCATAACCCCTGATCAACACTACGAATTAACCCAAATAAAAACATAAATGATACATGTAATATCAAGTTCAAGATAAGCTGATTAGAGTGATGCAGGAAATTAGTTCCTATTTTGATGTTGATTGGGAAACGAGGAGCAATTGTAGCTGGTCTACCAATGTTCATTCTAGAAAGTCTGGTTGTGCCCACTCGAGCCATTCGAGATGGCCATATAGCCATTTATTTATTTTTTGGATTTGGGTTCCTTCGGTAATGTAAAACCACAAGGATATTTTGGAAGAGTGTGGAAACGATTATGAAAAGATGGATTTTTAGGTAAAGCATCATGCAATTAGTGAATCTGAGATAGAGGACAATATTTAGGACTGGGCGATCACAAATGGGAACACGGAAAAAACATGTCAATTGTTTGACAAAATGCCTTAGGAGAGACATGGTCAAACATAATAGGAGATATAAGTAACCTCCAGCTAGAAATGCAACAATGTAAAGTGAGAGATAATTGTAAAATGTTTCGAAGAGATACAATTCATTAGATTCCGATGAAATTCATGAAGACTTTGAACTTTTCAGTTGCATTTTTCACAATAATAACCCGTTATTCTTCCACTAAGCAAGAATATGCTTCAATAGGGTTTTTACTTTTAGTTTTTATTATTTAGTGATCAAGCTGATAAAGGATTTTCTTATGATTTACACTCTAGAATTATCTACCCTTTGTATTTGCCTTTTACATGTATAAATGGATATGTAGCTAGAATCTCCAATATAATATTGGTTATTGGTATTTGCGATTTATGGTACTTGCAAGCTTGCATGTCAATCACTCACTACTTACACTAACGAAGATGGACATGAATGACTCATTGTTGATTATGACAACTCCCTTCTTGTAATAGTGTGTTTTGTGAAAGCATAATTGACATTGCCAAAGGCAAATACAAAGGGAAGATAAGCATGAGAGACATGAATGACTCATTGTTGATTATGACAACTCCCTCCTCATAAAAGTGCACTTCGTGAAAGCATAATTGACATTGCCAAAGACAAATACAAAGGGAAGATAAGTGTGAGATGATTAGTCTAACATTACTATTACATGCACAAAAAACATGTATACTTATTGATAGAGATAATATATAAATTGATATAATCTTACCCAATAGTTACAATATTTGGGTTTTCTTGACAATATTTAGAACTATCAGAATATTTTTTATATAAATGGACAATATTCCAAAAACATATATCACATCACAAAAATATACTTTATGGGATTTAATAACTTTGGAATTTCCAACATTTTAAATATCATATTTAATGATTTTTTTGCCATGTGTTGTACTTACAAGTGCAAATATATATATAGCATGTGAAATGCTTAAGAAAAAGCATCATCAACTATTGTACTTAAAAGTAATATTTACATTTCTTTACTTCATGAATTAATGTTATATGATTGTGTTAATTTTATGGGCTTTGAAATGTTTACATGAATATATTGTATACAAAATATAATTAGTAAAATCCTGCATATTTGAGCTACTTGGTTGTCGTGATTATGATGTGGACCATGATTGGAGCCAACATTGTTTACTGTCACCATTACATGATTCCTCTGTACATTTTCTAAATAGCATTCGTTGCTTGATGCCAATAAATAGTACCACTGGAGAATCCACTTTCAATGTTGGAAGTTTATCTAAGGAATAACATATTGCATATTCTATGGTGGTGGGACATTGCGACCATGTAGGGGATCAAGAGCCACTAAAATTTATTTTTCAAGGAACATTTGGGACTGGTAAATCACATTTAATCAACTGTATCAGGAACACATGAGACTCCCGTTGAATAGATGGAAAATCCTCTTTATTCCTCCTTTCTCCTACAAGAGTTTTTTCTTTCAACATACAAGGTAGAGCAATACATACTAGCCTTAGACTTCCAATTAGCAATGTCCATGATTTGAAAGGGTAAACATTGGAAAACTTTCAAGAAGAAATGAATCACGTGCGTTACATTCTCATAAATGACATGATTTTTATAGGGCCTGAAATGTTTTAAAACATCAATGATCAAATCCAACAAGTGTTTCCAGCACATGCAACTTAACCATTTGGTAGTAGATCGATGATTCATGTTGGTGACTTTGCTCAACTACCACCTGTAAGGGTCATCCCTATATATATCAGTAAGATTGCATCATGTTTACACCCTCAACAAATTTTGAATTATTTTGTAATTTTCTTTAATTCATAATAATCATGAATACTTTACATTTAACTTCAAATACATGGGTCAATTTACACCAATTCCAGGAATCATAATTGGGAGAAAAATTTGGGACACTTCAAAAATGTTATTACCTTAGATGTAATATTTTGACAATAAGGAAATGATACACAACAAATCATCTTGTCTACAATGTTGAAAAACATTATAAATGCTTAACCTTAATTACATTATTGGGAAACACTCATGAAACACATAAATGCATGCTTCAGCCAAGGCATAAGGGAATCCTTTGATTCATCAATCCAGTTATATACAACTAACACATTTCCTTTCTCCTACAAGAGTCGTTTCTTTCAACATACAAGGTAGAACAATACATACTGGCCTTAGACTCTCAATTAGTGACGTCCATGCTTTGAAAGGGAAAACATTGGCAATCTTTCAAGAAGAAATGAATCATGTGGTTGACATTCTCATTGATGATATGAGTTTTATAGGGTCCAAAATGTTTTAAAACATCAATGATCGACTCTAGAAAGCATTTCCAACACATGTAACTGGACCATTTGATAGTAGATCAACGATTAATGTTGTCATTCAATTAATTTACATGAATGCTTGTCAAACTAATTACATAATACATTTTCTAGAAGTGTAAGATGCCAACAATAAATGGGGCCAATTTTGGAGCCTTCCTTTATAATTCAAATACAAGTTATCAACATGTACTTAAATCATTTATAAATGCACTTCCATTATTTGTTCCTCCAAAATATGATGCTAATAATGTCATTAATCATTGTAGGATATTTCTATGGCTGCCAAATATTGCATGATTTACATCGTTCTTCAATATACTGCACATTTTTTACTGTATTGTTCTTATTGTTATATCTCTGTGGAAAGACCCTTTATTTTGGTTGTACCAGGGTAGCCCATCCCTGTTAAAAAAACATTTATCCTTGATAACGAATTAATTTCTCATGGATTGTTTTCTCTTAAAAATTTACCGATATATGACAAATTGCAAAAACTTCACAAAGGGATAATCATGTGTCACACTATATTTCTTTAACATTGTGAAACTACAAGTACCCTACTAGATGTGCATAGAAAATGTAAAAACATCTAAATACGAGGAATCTAAAAGCAATATTTACTCTTCATTTAATACTTCACAATCCTTTGGTTGTTGGGGTTAGCACACCGGTTGTACAGACAATATATCAGATCTAAGCATACATGCAAATAAAAGTGGATATTCTGCCAGAAGAATTATAAAAAAACAAGAGACATAAATCAATACTAGATTTAACGTGGTTCACCCAGTGTGGGCTACATCCACCAAGAAACAAGCCAATCTATTATCCAAAGCTTTGACAAGATATACAATGAAGATTTACAATCTTCTACACTTCTTAGATGTTCAGTACTTTCTTCCTTCAAGCTTTTTTATTCTTCACCAAGAATTCTCTCTCACATAATTATCTTGTAATTATAATCAATCCTCTCATTCTAAACCCTAGATTTATGATTTAAATAGTCGTTTAAGACTTTAGGGAACTTAGCCATGCAATTACATTCATTAAATCTATTCCAATGCTAAAAATAGAAATAAATCCCGAGAGTTAATTAAAAACTCATCGCACAGGTAACCGATGCCGGTTCTACCCAACCATCTCCGATTCCAACTTTCCCTGACCGATTCCGGTCACACTCTAACCGATGCCGGTTACTGTCAACTTCCAGCAAGTTCTATTTACATGCTAAAACATGAGTAATTTATCTCCATACTCAACAATCTCCCACTTGGAGATTAATTACTGCACACTATACCTATACAGTTCCATTCTTGGATCATCCTTAGCTTTGTTTCTTCCTCCTCGATCTTTAAACTCAAAGACCAAAAGAAGTGGAGTGTAGCTCCAAATTCTCCTTTCCTAATGGCTTCATTAGCATATCCATAAGGTTCTTGCTTGTATGAATCTTTTTCAGATTCAACTGTCCATCCTCCAATACCTGTCATATGAAGTGATACCTCAACTGAATGTGTTTCATTCTAGAATGAAATGCTGAGTTCTTTGCCAAATGGATTACACTCTGATTGTCACTAAACAGCTTGCAATCATCCTGCTCCTTTCCCAACTCCTCCATGAACGTACTCATTCATATCATCTCCTTGCTAGCTTTTGTAGCTACAACATACTCTTCCTCTGTAGTAGACAAAGCCACAACCTTCTGCAATCTTGAAATCTAGCTAACTGTCGTCCCACCTACTGTGAAAATATATCCAGTAGTGCTCCTCCTACCATCCAGATCTCTAGCCATATCCGAATCAACATAGCCACATAATGAAATATCCAAACCTCCATAGCATAACTGCATGCTAGATGTCCCTTTCAAATACCTGAGTATCCATTGGACTACTTTCCAATGCTCTTTACCTAGATTAGCCATAAACCTACTCACAACTCCCACTGCTTGTGTAATGTATGGTCTTGTACAAACCATGGCATACATAAGACTTCCTACTGCTGAAGCATAGGGAACATGTGCCATGTACTCAACCTCCTTGTGTGACGAAGGACATTGACCTTTAATCAATTTGAAGTGTCCAGTCATAGGTGTGCTAACAGGTTTTGCATTCTACATATTGAACCTTTCTAACACCTTGTAGATATAATCCTCTTGAGACAAATACAATTTCTTGTTTTTCTTGTCTCTATGTATTTGCATGCTAAGGATTCTTTTTGCAACTCCTAAATCCTTCATTGCAAATGTGTGAGCTAGCTTTCCCTTAAGCTCACCAATGTCCTGCATACTAGATCCTGCAATAACCATGTCATTCATATACAGTAACAAAATAATATAGCTCTCATTTCCAAGCTTCTTGAAATAAACACAATGGTCAGATTCACATCTCATATAACCATGATCATGCATGAAACTATCAAACCTCATATACCATTACCTTGGAGCTTGCTTGAGCCCATACAAGCTCTTTTTCAACCTACACACAAGTTTCTCCTTACCCTTGAATTCATACCAAAGCAGTTGATGCATATAAATCTCTTCCTCTAAATCACCATGAAGGAAAGTCATTTTAACATCAAGTTGTTATAAATGCAAATCTTCTGATGAAACTAAACTTCGAACAATACGTATAGAAGTCATCTTAACTACAGGAGAAAGTATCTCACCAAATTCAATGCCTGCTTTCGGTGCAAATCTTTTGACCACAAGTTTTGTTTTGTATCGCTTCTTTCCACCATCTTCCTCCTTGATCCTGTAAACCTTTTTTTTGCAATGTCCTCTTACTTGCTGGAAACTTGACTAAATCCCATGTCTAATTCTTTTCCAAGGAGTCCATCTCCTCATTCATGTCATGCTCCCACTGCACGTGAGTCTCCTGCTGCATTGCTTCTTTAAAACACTTGGGTTCACCATTATCAGTCAATAATAAATAAGACAATGAAGGAGTAAATCTTTCTGGAGATCGACTTACCCTTTGTGACCTTCTCACTTAGATTTGGGGTGCCTAGGGCTCAATCTGTGTCTATTGCACATTCCTGTCAATCTCTAACAGTGACCGACATCGGTCGCCAGTGACTGACGCCGGTCCACTGTAGCCGATGTTGGTTTACCTAATCGACGTCGGACCTCCTCTGACACCGGTCACCGTGACTAACGCCGGTCTCTTTGGATTTTAATTTTATATCCGAGAATGCATCTTTTTCAACAAACTCTTCACCCGGTTCATTACTTGGGTACAAAAACTTGATCTATGTACATTCTCTTTTCATTCCAATCAATGTTACGGATCCTAACAATCTTAGTATCTTCTAAATCCCAAAACCAGAATATGAAATCACCATAACCATAACCAATGAAAGTATATCTCTTGGATTTAGCATCCAATTTCTTCTTATTTTCCTTATCAACATGCACAAAAACTTCTGAACCAAATACTCTAAGAAAAAAAATATCTACCTCTTTTCCAATCCATGCTTCTTCTGGTATTCCACCATCTAGTGCACTTGAAGGCCCACGGTTTATCAAGTATAACATTATATCTACTGCTTCTGTCCAAAACTTCAAAAGCAAACCGGCATGTAGTCTCATGCTCCTAACACATTCCATGATTGTTATGTTCATTCTTTCTACAACTCCATTCTTATGTGGAGTTCTAGGAACTGTTTTTTCTCTACGTATTACATTCACTAACCAGTAATCATTTAAAACCTTGTTGTAGTACTCACCACCATTGTCAGATCTAAGACACTTTAATTTTAAATTTGTTTCATTTTCCACAAGGGTTTTCCATCTTTTAAAAGTCTTAAAAATATCATATTTACACTTAATACAATAAACTCGTACCTTTCTTGTGGCATCATCAATGAAAGTCACATAATATCGGGATCCTCCAAGAGAAGCTACCTGAGATGGTCCCCATACATCTGTATGAACACGCTCCAATTTTTGTTCCTTCTTTGTTGCCCCAACCTTAAGAAATCTCACTTTCTTCTGCTTTCCAAATATACAATGCTCACATAAATCAAGATCTACATTCTTCAAATTTGATAACTTACCCTTAGCCTTTAAGATTTGCATTCTTTTTTCACTCATATGGCCTAGCAGATAATGCCACATGCTTGCATCTGAATCTAAAGTAGATAGCATAGAAAAGGAATCAGTAACACAAGTAGACAAATACAATGTTCCTACCTTCTTACATCTTGCCACAACAAGGGCTTCCTTGGAAACTTTCCAAGACTCGACTATGAATGTAACCATGCATCCATATTCTCCTAATTTCCCTACAGAAATTATATTTCTCTTAAGGCTTGGCACATTCCTCACATCTTTCAATATCCATGTATTTTCATTTTACAGTTTTAGATACGCATCACCTTTACCATTAATCATGCATGGTTTATCATCTCCTAAATAAACATGTCTAAAATTACCCTAAACATAATTTCTAAAATAACCCTTATTAGGGGTAGCATGGAAAGAAACTCCAGAATCTAAAACCCGTGATTCTACTTTATTATCCAAGGAGAGAATAAGAGCATCTTGCATTACCTCACTTGCAATGTTTTCCTCTTTACCTTTGTCTGGTAAATTCTCTTTGTTTTCCTTGAACCAACATTCCTTCTTTGCATGTCCTCTCTTTCCACAATTCTAGTAGATTATATCTCTGACTTTGGATCTAGATCCACCATTCTTTTTTCTACCAATTTTTTTGCTCTTGGATCTCTCTTTAGATCTCCCCCTGCATTCTACATTCAAAGCATTCTCATATGATGATTCTCATGTACTTTTCCTGCGTATTTATTCAGTCAGGATTATACTAACCACGTCATCAAACTTTAGAATATTAGAAGCAAATGTTGTATTACTAACAGTCTTTACCAAATTATCTCAACTATCTGGCAAAGAGCATAAAATAAAAGTGCTTTCACTTCATCATCAAACGGAATATAAGCAAATTTTAATTGATTAATAATAGAACGAAAATCATTCAAATGATTAGGCACATATCCACCTTCTTGTATTTTAGAATTAAATAATTTCTTCATCAAATAAACTTTATTCGATCTACTTGGCTTTTCATATAAGTTTGCTAAAGTTTTCATTAAATCTACTGTGGTTGTTACTTTTGTTATATTAGAAGCTACATATGTTGCCAAGATCAATCTTATAGATCCCAGAGCCTTGCTATCAAGAATCTTCCATTCTTCATCAATCATCTTTGCAGACATTGCCTTCTCATCCAACAGTAAGTATAAATCTCTCTGATACAGATAATCCTTCACCTGCATCTTCCATAATTGATAATTATGGTCGTCAGAATTATTTACTCTGTATTTTTTATCTTCTGTCATTTCTAAGCTCTCACTTAATCAGAAAACCGTCAGAGCGTAAATCTTGTCAACACACAAAACCTCCAAAAAAAGCTCTGATACCAATTATTGGGGTTAAACCATAAACCAGTGTTGTCCAAATTTATAATCAATTAAAGCATACAAGTAATAAACACGGAATTCAATCAGAAGATAAATAAACAAGAAAGAAATATAACACCAGATATAACGTAGTTCACCCAGTGTGGGCTACGTCCACCAAGAAATGGTCAATCTTATTATTTAGTGCTTTACAGAGGAAATACAATGAAGATCTACAGTCTTCCACACCTCTCAGGATGTACAACGTTTTATCCTCGCCAGCTTCTCTTTCTTTCTCTCCAAGGAAACTTACATTCAACAAATGCAATTCACCACCTTCTAAACCCTAATTCTCATGTCTTTATACATATACAAACTTAGGGCACCTTAGTTATGTGTTTACAACCATTAGATCAACTTTACAACAAAGATTAGATCTAATTCTTGTGACTTAAATATAAAGTTTCACGCATAGGTAAACGACACCGGCTACACCTAACCGATACCAGTTCTAAATTTCCTGACCGATACCGGTCCCCAGGAGAGCGACACCAGTTATTGTGTATTCCAGCAAGTTAGTAAAGCATTATAATGTGAAGCAATTAAGCTCTGCAACTCAAAAAATTGTTGAAGGCTATGTTGATCTGAGAAAATTACTGTAACCTCCCCTAGTCATAGGAACCCAAGAAGGGTCAGGGGCGCCTAGGCGCTCATGTTTGTATCTTGGCGTTGGCATCTGTGTTGTGCTGAAGACCCAATGTGTCAGATTCTGGGTCATTTCTGAGACTGTAGAATGTGTTGATTTTTTACTGAAATGTGTTGTATTGTAATTGTGAACTATTGTATGGGGTGACTGATTCACCCAATGTATGCCCCTCTCGTTTGTGGTGCATGTGACGTCGTTAGGAGTATGCGACCCAAAAGAGAGGATTGGGTGCTAATCTGAAATTGATGCCCTACAACGGAGAGAATGTGCTTGGTAGAAACCAAGGCACACGCAAACAAAGTGGCTGGAAAACATGAGTTAATACAAACAAGATAAATACGCATATAGAAGACAAAATGTAAGTTAGCAAGCAGGAAGACAATATAGACAGGGAAAATTAGGTTTCAAATATGGGACATCGCTCACAATGTTGCAAGACAATTGAATCCAAAGTGGTCAAAAGCATATAGTGTGCATACAAGAAAAAGCAAAGGGCATAGCCCGCAAACAATGGAAAACAGTGACAAGCAAAGAGTAACATACAATCATGGTAGCAAATAGTTCCTGCAAAGCAAATGTTGCACATGAAGCACCTATTAGCATGTTAGATAGATAGAAAGTATGTCAAAATGTGTATGATTCGATATAAAGTAGTTTGCTAGTAATAATAGGAAGTAGTATATAACGAAACAATAGCACCTGTGATGTATACAAAAATAGATGCCCTTAGGAGCAATTCGGGGACTCGTAAGAGGTATAGTGCTAAGCATTTTTGTTGTGTGTAATAGTTTGTCTAAATTTTACATTCACAACTAGAAGGTAAGTGAACGTGCGTGTGTATATAGAAAAGATAATGACATATTAAATATCTATCTCACATAGTAAGCAAAATGTACATGCAACTATAAGTAAGAACAATATGCAAGAAAGATATGCAGATGTTGTGAGTGAGTGAGATGGAATGGTATGCAATGAAAATGTGATGGCAGCAGCGTGCCCCCTGAGCAAATGTGAATGAGTATGCATGAGATGAGGTTAATTTATAAATTACCCCTTGGTAATCAAGAATGATCCATAGAATAAGAGTGCATCATCGAGAAATGGTTTGAATTGTGCGCTAAAAAAATGATCGAAAAAGCGTAGAGCGTAGAGAGTGAGTGAGTGTGGTGAAATTCATTTCCAATTTAGACCCTCATCATTCAAGTATGAACAGTGGAACTAGAGTGCGTCATAGGGAAAGGTGTAGTGATGAATGTGTGCTAGAAATATTTTTCATGAATGCGCCGAGTGTGATATGTGTCATGTGTATGATGTGAGGTTCATGAATGTAGTGAGCCCTCAATAGTAAAGTGTGAACCGTAGCACAAGAGTGTGTCATAGGATAATGACGATACCAGTGTATCTAGATGTGTAAGATGTGTGAGAAAGACTAGGTGTGAAGCATGAAGTGAAATAGTAGAAATGTAAGACACCTAATGACGCTATGAGGGGAGGAAGAGTAAGCGTGATTCCCCCCAAGTAACATCGTCTAATAGATCATCATTATCATAGTTGAAATCAAATGGAGATGCATCATAGACTTGGTAAGAAGTAGTATGTGGTTGATCAAGTAAAGAGCCATGGTGACGTAGATTATACATGCCCATTGTATATTATTCGTCAGTGAACGGTGGTAATGGACATCTATACACATACCATCAAGTAAGATTTTGTGAATAGCCGAGAAATGAGTTGCAAATAAAAACGTGGTTGAAGGGCATGGGGAATGAAATGTCGATATGATCAGGATCTAAGGTGCCACCAATGTAGTTAAGCCTTTCCAATTGTCCAAAAGTAAGTGGAGAGAGGTGGGGAAGGTGTGCGAAAAATACTGATAGATGAAATACTCGAAGGCCATATGCAGTAGTAATGCAAACATACCCATGATATAAATGAGGAGAATATTATTAAGGGATGAGACCATCCAATGTGAATCCTAGCCGATAAAATCCATCATGTGTGCAAATAGTGTTAGAGAAAGTGGGGTCGAATGGAATGTGTGGCCAGTGAGCATTATTCATGAAGAGAGTGCATGTGAATGGAGGAGGTGCATATGTAGATTTCTCATGAGAAGGCAAAGCAGGTGGTATGGCATCTAATGTATGGACAGGCCCTCGATAAATCACCATAGCATTAGTAGGAGGGGGTGATTCCTTCAAGTGGAGGCAAGTTATTTGGATAGTCCGTGGCCGTGGATCAACAATAATATATATAGTAGCAGAAATCAGAATAGGTAATGTAGTGGTTGGGTCTAGGAGGCGATATTGAAATGGATAACTATCAGTGAGAATTGTACATTCAAAGCCCTCATGTAAGAATTTAATGCACCAATGAACTGTAGAAGCCATTGCTTGCATTCTATGAAGTTATGGCCTATCAAGTAAGCAATTATATGGAATTAGGATATCAATAACAAAGAACACTATAGGAACTGTTTTTGGGTCAACCATGATAGGCAAAGTAACAGTGCTTATGCATGGACGCATAGTAAAATCATATTCCATAACAGAAATAGATGTTGGGTTAAGATTAGCTATAGAAATTTCTATATTCTGAATGAATTATAAAGGACAAAGATTGACCTTGGAACCATTATCGACTAAATTTCACTTAACACCCAAGTTATTGATGCATACTCGTATATAAAGAGGAGGATCATTGTCGTAAACAAAAATATCGTTAGCTATAGTAAATGGAAAAGTAAGTTGTTGAGAAAATGCATCTATAAATGTATGATAAACAATGTCTAGATGAGTAGGAGAAGGAATGCGAGTAGTAACCAAGAGAGTGATGATTTCAACTTTACACTCGAGATTGGCTAGCAAGAAATCGTGAATGGAGATATGAAGGGATAATTTTAGCAGCGAATATTCGTAATATGGCGAAAATTTCATTTTAGGAAAATTTGAAAAGGCGAATTATTCGGAGTGGGTCGGTGTCCTGTTCGCCTAAAATATAAAGTATATTTTTTTTGGGGGGTCGGCTTCGCCTTCATTTGAAAACATCTCCTATAAAAACCTATGTGATTCGCCGGGTAGTATACCTCAAGTAGCTTACCAAATTACCAATACTGTGAAATTTGAACTCGCATACCCTTTTGCACCAGAGATTCATATTACTATTATCCTGTGATTGTTGACGCGCGACAAATGCAGTATTGACGCGCGACAAGGGCAATATTGACGTGCGACAAGAGCTGTATTGACGCACGACAAGAGCTGTACTGACGTGCAACAAGAGCTGTATTGACGCGCGACAAGAGCTATACTGACACGCGACTTGGGCTAAGAAGTGACGCGCGACAGAGGAAGGCTTGACGCGCGACAGAGGAAGTGTTGACGCGTAACTTGGGCAGTGTTGACGTGCGACATCAGATAGTTCACGCGCGACAAGACCTCAGAGACTGTACAGAGTCGCTTCTTGGTTCTTTTGCTGATGCAGGACTCTTTTCAGAATAATGGAAGGTGCCAGCTCAAAGAATATGAATAACCTAAAAGTAAGTATGAAATCTTAGAAATCACTCTTCAAGTATTTTAGAAACTCTGCGGATACAGATATTGTAAATACCAATCATATAGATGCCACCAAAAAGAATCAGAATACTGACTGTGTGGAAGGCATTATTGAGGTGGACATGCATTTTGCACAGTATCACAGTCAAACAAATGAAACCTACGATAATATGCCAGATCTTGAAGATATTGTTCCTGTTGGGGTGCAACCAGAAGTGCAGCTAGATATCACAGATACAAACACTCAGCAAAATGGAAGACAGAAATCAATATCAAACTTTGGTCCAAGAAAGAGGAAACCAGGTGATTGCGATATTGCTCAAAATTCTACTCAAAAAAGTAAAGCATTGAAAACAAACCAGAATATGTGGACCATTGGCAGGACATACAAGTTTGATTGGGCAGCTAAATTTCCATTTATTGAACCTGTACAATCATCAAATTCTGAAGAAATCCCATGTGAATGTACATGTACAATATGTATGTGGAAATTGGGAAAACAACAAAAAATGCAACTGAAGCTGGACACAATAGAAAAACATTGTGGAAAACAATATTTAACTGTAACAGGGGCGGATGGCCAGAAAATCAAAACACATAGGTGGAAAACTGAAAAGGAGTGCATGCATGTCAGATACGCAGCGGAATATGAGGCAGAGCAGAAAAAAAACAGACATCTGTTGGAAAAGGGAGGAACAATCACATAGCATATTGGTAAGATGAAAGAAACAAATCTACATGCAAAATTCATACAATTCTCTACTCTTTTTCAAATACTTAAAAAAGGAAGGGCGATGTCAGATTTCCTTGATTTCAAAGTTTTGTATCAATTTAACGGAATGCTGAATGTACCTCAGTCTCATTGGTCTGAGAGTAGTGGATGGGAAATGGCAAAATGCCTCTCGATGATAGAGAAGGAAGATTTGAAAGAGAATGTAAAAAAAGCAAACTTTATCTCTCTTTCAATTGATGAAGTGACAGCAGTCGACAACACCGCATGGGTATGTATCCACATATATACTTTAGAAAATCATATAAGGACTCCTCATCTGTTGGGTGTTATGAAAATGGTTGAAAACTGCAATGCTGAAAACCTATATAAAATAGTTGTTTCTCATTTGAAAGATGTTGCTGGTATGACTGATTATGAAATTGCTACGAAGTTGGTATGCGTTGGAGCAAATGGTGCATCTGTCATGCAGGGTCACCAAACAGGGATGTGTATTAGATTACAAACAACAGTGGCCCCATATATGCTACCAATTCACTGTATGGCTCACAGAATGAATTTACCGTATAAAATGGTAAGCAACCACGAAAATGTTGCTAAATTTGAAGACCTTATAAGAGAACTTCATGCCTATATGTCAAGCAGCCCAAAGCGTTTTCTCGAGTTCCAAAAATTTGCAATTGGAATTACAGATGGCAAAAAACTTCTGAAGGATGTAGAGACTAGATGGATCTCTTTGTATGAACCAGCATGCAGAGTTCGTGAGGAGTATCCTTCATTGGTTGGTTTCATGCACAAATACCGTCATGAAGTTGATAGGGCAAGGGACCTGTTGTTCCGCTTAACTGATTTGGAGACTTTGCTTACATTGGTTGGTATTCTTCCAATGTTAAAGGAGATCAATACACTGATGAAGCATGCACAGGGCAGATTGATCTATATTGTGGATTTTATACGGATGAGGAAAATGGTATGTCAAAGTCTTGATATATTGTATTGTTCCCAGGATAGTTTTGATGCACCTGTTTTTGAAAATTGGAGAGATTTATTAGATCTTAAAAATCCTAACACCTATTTGAGATTTAATATCCACGATCACCTATGCATCTCTGTTAATGGGAAGGAAATACCTATGCACATTTTGCAAAGACGTCAAGATATTACAGGATCGGAACGAGAAGATGTTCCTGTGACACGTAATTTGTTTGAGTCTGTGATAGTTGAAACCAGAATAAAGCTTAAAAAAATTTCAGAAACCTTGTCCTCAGAAATTAGGGAACGTTTCTGTAAAGATAAAATTCTGGAAGCCATGGGTGTGATGAATCCGAATTTTTGGAATACAGAAGGTGGCCGTGCAGACTTTGTCAGTAAGCATTTCCATAAATCAATGGGTACAATAATGGAACAATTTACAAAGACGTCAGAGCTCAAGGGTACGGAAATCAAAGGTATACTGAATGCCGATTTATTAAAGTTTCAGTCAACCAATTTTGTAACAACAATGAGGAACCAATATAAGAATTTAGATCAACCTTCTGAAAGTGGTGCTATTACAAGGCTGTGGAGAGGAATCTATCAAAGTTCTATCTTACAAGAAGATATCAGTGAGTATTTCAGACTATATGAATTATGCCAGACAATGATTTTGGGGTCTGTGGAGGATGAAAGAGTTTTCAGTGCATTGTCATTTATAAAATCAAAACTGAGAAACAGGTTGGATAAAAATCTGGAAAGTTGCATGAGGTGTTACGTTTCACGATACTCCCTCGAAACCTTTCCGTTTGACAGAGCAATTGCGCACTGGAATTCCCTTTGCGAAAGAAGAGGTGTAAATAATACAGCTACAAGTACAAATATTCCCAACCTTGAGAGTGTAATTGGCTCTTCGTCACATTCTACAGAAGACAACATCGACTTTGATGAAGCTATTGATAATGGATTGTTTCAACTTTAAGTAGGTATCTTCTTTATCTATCTTTTATCTTTATCATTAAAGATGTTACAGGTCTATATACTAAAAATGTCAGGCAATTCACCCATCTATCTACTAATCCATTTCTCGTGTTGGATTTTTTTAAAACATAGATCTAGCTCATTACCAGTGGCAGTGATGATTTCAACTTTAAGCAGGTATCTTTTTCCCCTTAATCTTATTGTTTTGTTACTATTCATTTTTTGACAGAGCAATTGCTCACTGGAATTCCCTTTGCGAAAAAAGAGATGTAAATAATACAGCTACAAGTACAAATATTCCCAACCTTGAGAGTTTAATTGGCTCTTCGTCACATTCTACAGAAGACATCATCGACTTTGATGAAGCTATTGATAATGGATTGTTTCAACTTTAAGTGGGTATCTTCTTTATCTATCTTTTATCTTTATCATTAAAGATGTTACAGGTCTATATACTAAAAATGTCAGGCAATTCACCCATCTATCTACTAATCCATTTCTCGTGTTGGATTTTTTTTAAAACAAAGATCTATATCATTACCAGTGGCAGTGATGATTTCAACTTTAAGCAGGTATCTTTTTCCCCTTAATCTTATTGTTTGTTACTATTCATTTTTTCAGCTCTGGTTATCATTAAAGATGTTACAGGTGTATGTATTTACATTTAGTTAAATACAAAATTTTTATTTTTTGAAAACGTGGGTTGACATCCCTCCGAGGAAGCTTTTACTTCTCGGGACTGACAACGTCAGGCAACTCACCCATCTATCTACTAATCAATTTTTTGTGTTGAATTTTTTAAGACAAAGATCTAGCACATTACCGGTGATGATTTCAATTTTAAATAGGTATCTTCTTCAACATAATCTTATTGTTTGTTACCTTACATTTTTTCAGCTCTTGTTATCATTAAAGACATTACAAGTCTAATTCTTTATATTTACATTGACCTTTAAAGATATTGTTGGTCTATATATTTAAAGACGTTGCTGGCACTTCTCAGGAGATAGGACTGACAATGTCAGGCAACTCACCCCTATATCATATCATCACCATATCATTATCATATCCTAAGTCCTGACACTACAATTATTATTAATACAATTATTTATATAATTTTAAATTTATTAAAACAACTTCGTTTTTTAAAATAATTAATAATTATATCATTACAATTCTATCCATTCTAATCATATCGTTACAAGTGTAGAGAATAATTATCTTAAAACAAGTTCAAAAGTCTAGAGGAGAAGAATTACTGTGCTTGATGATAAATCTACGTCCACATTAAATTGATCATCGTCTTTCATCATCATCTATCATTAATTATCAATTATCATCATTCATCATCTACGTCCACATACAATTCATGACAACTCAAGTAAACAAGAAACATACATATAATAATTCATGATAATCACCATCTAATGCAATTAAAATTAAAGATTGTATATAAATCCATATAATTAAATTCAAAAACCATAGTACATACTCAATTGTAGAAGTTTTCAAATTCAATATTTAAAGTTTCCTCAATAATAAAAGTTTCTTGTTTTCAAAACCCTCTCTTTCTTTATCCAATTCTACTCTGCACTCTTCTCCAACAGCTTCTTCCACTGTGGTTGTACCTCCTTCCCCAATACAAGAAATCTCCATGCGACAACAAATTTGGATCAGCTGCAGCGTTCAAACTATCTCATTGCCAAAAATTTTCATAATGACTAATAATCTCATTGATAAGAACCTTAGCCCTTCTCTCCCATTCTATAAGCTGAATCTATCTTTTTTGTGCTTGTCTAGTTGTATGAAATACTCCTTGCCCTCTTTAGAAGTACTTGTGCCAAAACCCTGTATGGTCCAAGCAACAAGTGATACCTAATCAGCAAGTGAACAAAAACAGAACTTGAAAACATATAAAGAGAAAACAAACTAGCATTACTTTGTAGTACTATATGGTCCAGCCAGTTATCGATCCACTCAATGATTCTCTCCAAGCTTCATACTTAGGAATTGTGTAAAAGGATAACACATTTCCATTTTTTGTGAGTTGCCTACATCAACATGTGCCAAAATTAGACATGGAGATAAATAACATCTGGAGGCTTAAAAACAAATATAAAGAGTCTCAATACACTCAAAAAAATATACAGGGGGTAACAGTTACACTGACAATAGGAGTGATAACTTCCACAACAAATGAAGGAATTTTAAGCAGTGATGGCCAGGTATGGTGTATGAAATTGATCAACAATCCTTTGATGTGGGATCCATCATGGTCCTTTAAGAGACAAAAGGATAAGTCAAAGGATCTCACTAGAAAGGATGTGTCAGAATTAAGCTGAAACTAAACCAGCGCTATACAAAGATCATGTACCTGGTCTGTCATCATCATGAGATGGCCATATCTTAAAGATTTAATGCTGTCATATATTTTATCTTCCTGTAGACCAAGGATTTTTTTTATATTTACTATCTCTTTATTCTCCATTTGTTGGTGAGTGGTAGCTTCTTTGACATTGAGTAACTTACCTCTGAGAGGAAACACGCCATAATAATATTGACCAACAATAGATATTCCTACCACATGATAGAATAAAGAAAACTAAAATAACAAAAAAATAAATTGGAAAGTGATGTCAAAATATGTCACAATACTACCAAATTCAGTATTCACATTTCCCTGATTTAAGGCACAAAAACTTATAGCAAGAGCCTTGGCTGAGTCACCCTCTGTTAATATTAAAGTACATTGATCAGAATTCTTCCCCCTTGATTGATTTGCATCATCAAGTTTGGGAACATCAATTAATTTCCCCTTCTTGGTTGCCATCAGTTTTCTTAAGATCTTTTTTTTGTTTAAACTTTTCCACTGCACTCATCAGGTCAATCAAAGCTACAAAGCTCATCTTAGAAACTAGTATTGCAAAAATTACATGTACTCAGAAATGTTACATATTAGACACCATGCCTTTTATTTATTGACATGGGCTGCAAATGTGAAATAATGAAAATTACTAAAAATTTATAACAACAAATTGTATCAGAATAAAAAAAATGAATTAAAAGGAATTATACATACAATCAACATGGAAACCGAACATTGATTTGAGAAAATTCTTTTCTTCCACGAGTGTTGCCTTAGTTGTAACAATTGGTAAATTTTTGAACGAAAGGCCCGTAAACTGATGGATGTCATTTTCTTCGATACTGAATTGAAAAATTCGGCCATCGTTCAGAGTCACATAAAAAATGCCGTCCTCTGAATTGTAGGATGACAGAAAGTAATTCAAAATATCTGGATCTGTTTCAAAATGGGGCATATTAATAGTATGGATGTGAGGGCATAAGGGATTCCTATAGTTGATCTTGGAAATCGATTGAATTGGATTCTCTTGATTTTTTGTTACTGAACTTGGAGTTGGGAAGCATCGAGACCTGCAAAAAATCTAGAGCTGGAAGGTGAAAACGAGGAAAATGACCGGTTGAAGGGTATTTATAGGCTAAATTGGGCATCAGTAGCTTCACTTGACGCACATCAAAGGTTCTAGCTGACACGTGACAATAGTCTAAGCGACGCACGACAATAGGAGTGAACGATGCGCGTCAAAAGTAGAAAGTGATGCACGTCAATATAATCCAGTGACGCGCATCACTAGGATCCAAGTGATGCACGTCACTAGAAGCCAGGTGACATGTCTGTCATTAGGTGCCAGTGACACGTGTCATTAGGAGCCAGTGACGCGCATCATTAGATGCCAGTGATGTGTGTCATTAGGTGCCAGTGACACACGTCATTAGGAGCCAGTGACGCGCATCATTACGAGACAGTGAGCACACGTCATTACGAGCCAGTGATGAGCGTCATTAGTTGGCAGTGACGCACGTCATTAGTTGGTAGTGATCGCGTGTCGGTTAGGTGCCAGTGACGTGCGTCATTAGTGGGGAGTGTCGCGCGTCGGTCAAGACCATTGACGTTCCATTGAGAAAGCCTGAGACTACCAAATAATTGATTTCTTATCCAAAATTTAATGGAATTCAAAGTTTTCACCTCTTTTGCTCTAGAGGAAATTCCCTTCATGTTTGCAATGCAACCAATTGAGATGAAGCCTTCAAATTTATCAACAGCGTTTGGTGTGTACTTGATGATGATATAGGGTCTTGTTTGATAAGTTCAAAAAGAAACTTCATGATATATGCTAAGACTGAGTTTGAGATGAGGTACCAGTACGGGAACTGTTGACAAAATTTACACAATGTTACCTTTTTAAGATGATCCAACCTTGCACAGAGAACTTTATGTTCAGCTGTAAAATTTTTTTTTCAATATTTGAGACACTTGATTTTATCAATTTTACTTCAAGAAGATCATGATTAATCAATTCAAGGCATAGAAATGGGGGGAGCTGCAAAAAAAATTGTCTTCAAACATACACTTCAACATTGTATCTTCAGCAAAGGAAAAACAAAACAAGGTGGGTAGCAGGAATTTTATACTTTCATACTCCTTGCAATGGTCAACCAAGTATTTCATTAGCTCAACAATGATAATTAGAAGAAATTAAAAAACAATTTTCCGTTACACAACAATTTTGATCACTTTACCCTTATTCTATCTTTCAAACCTCATTCTTGTAACTAACATGATATGTGAACAACCTTATTGAGCTATGATCATATGCACCACCTTAAAATTTTGAAAAAAAGAGAGACATATTTTAATTCAACCACTCCAAGAAACAGTCCTGAAGAGAGAATCTCAAGATGCGAATCCTATACAAGGTGGTAGTCTACATTTCTAAGCAATCGAGTTTTATAAAAACTTGAATAATTTTAAATACTCATTTCAAAATCTAATTAAATTTGGCTTGCAGCACTAAAAGAAACTCCTATACACATTTCATGTTTTAGTTAACCATGGGTTTTCCTAAAGATGTTACAGGTCTATATACTAAAAATGTCAGGCAATTCACCCATCTATCTACTAATCCATTACTCGTGTTGGGTTTTTTTAAAACACAGATCTAGCTCATTACCAGTGGCAGTGATGATTTCAACTTTAAGCAGGTATCTTTTTCCCCTTAATCTTATTATTTATTACTATTCATTTTTTCAGCTCTGGTTTTGATTAAAGATGTTACAGATCTATATACTAAAAACGTCAGGCAATTCACGCATCTATCTACTAATCCATTTCTCATGTTGGGTTTTTTTGAAACACAGATATAGCTCATTACCAGTGGCAGTGATGATTTCAACTTTAAGGAGGAATCTTTTTCCCCTTAATCTTATTGTTTGTTACTATTCATTTTTTTCTCCTCTTTTTATCATTAAAGATGTCTATGTATTTACATTTAGTTAAATACAATATTTTATTTTTTGAAAACGTGGGTTGACATCCGTCTGAGGAAGCTGTTACTTCTCCGGATTGACAATGTCAGGCAACTCACCCATCTATCTACTAATCCATTTTTTGTGTTGAATTTTATTAAGACAAAGATCTAGCACATTACAGGGGATGATTTCAATTTTAAATAGGTATCTTCTTCAACATCATCTTATTGTTTGTTACTTTACATTTTTTCAGCTCTAGTTATCATTTATTTAAAGATATTGTTGGTCTATATATTTAAAGATGTTGCTGCCACTTCTCAGGACTGACAATGTCAGGCAACCCACCCCTCTATCTACAATGTCAGGAAAAACAAAGATCGAGCACGTTACCCTTGATGATTTCACAGCAATCTAATACGCAAGAGGTAAGCTAAACCCTATGATATTTGCAATTATGTTTAATTTCTTACCAGTGATGATTCTTTCTTGATTTCTTAGAATTATATTTAATTTATTTTTTATATGTGGAAAATCCTTTGATATATTTTTTTAACTGCGGGATAAACTATTAAACAATACATTATACTATTATAAATATAAGTCCTGACACTCTTCCTAAAATTCCATGCTTTGTCATAGATCCATCACTTCTTCAGATTTCTCCATGAAGAAATAGATCTATTTTTAGACTTATAATGATCATCCTCTAACACGAAGTTATTCAAACTCAATTCTAATGCTATCTTCCATATCCTATAGTCACCCACCCAAATCTACACTAATCACAACTATTTAAATCAACTTGACAGAGTCTTTATCTAATAAAAATCTACACACATAGTTTGCTATGATCTAGTTTACAACCTTCAATATTTTCTTACACACTCAAAATTATTCCAACTTATAGCCTCCCAGTTCTAATCCACAATTATTCTTCACCCTTATCAAATATTAAAAAATGATAGGATTCTTCAACCTTATATGTTTTACATTAAACTTCAAAGTTCTATATCGAGCTTGACCTATCTTTTAATCACATGGTTATTCCAACTTTGGTTAATCTAGATTCCATAACCTTGACTATTTAGAGCAACTTGTCAATCTACTCTACACAAAACAATATCCATGATAACAAAACCATATCTTTTAAACCATGGTCTTGATTGTTTGCAGCAAAACGTTATTTTCTGACAAATGGTCTTGACCATTTTGGATGTCAAACAACCTCTCTAATGAGAGATTATGCACTTATATAGAGGTGAATCTCTTTAAAATAGAATTTTCCTACACCATAAGTCTATTAAGGAGAAATCCTAAAGATCTGCTTCAAATCTTAGTTGCTATTTTTTCCCAAAAACATAATTTTCAAGATAATTAAAGTCCCACAAGATATTTAGGCACTACATTTTACATTATACACATTAAATTGATCATCGTCTTTCATCATCATCTATCATTAATTATCAGTTATCATCATTCATCATCTACGTCCACATACAATTCATGACAATGCAAGTAAACAAGAAACATACATATAATTCATGATAATCACCATCTAATGCAATTAAAATTAAAGACTATATAAATCCATATTATTAAATTCAAATACCATAGTAGATACTCAATAGTAGAAGTTTTCAAATTCAATATATAAAGTTTCCTCAATAATAAAAGTTTCTAATTTTCAAAACCCTCTTTTTCTTTATACAATTCAACTCTGCTCTCTTCCCCAACGGCTTCTTCCACTGTGGATGTACCTCTTTCCCCAACACCAGAAATAACCCCTGAACTTATAAGATCTTCTGCAACACTGTCCAGATTTTTTATAATTCTTTCTTCTTGATTTGTTGCATCTCCATGCGACAGCAAATTTGGATCAGAAGCTTGCTTTGGCTTTGAATAATATGTCAGGGTCGAGACCATGCTCTTTAATTATCCTCTTTAGTGTATTGTTTTGTTTGTTAACCAAAACAATATTTTGCTTCAAATTTTTTGCTGCGGATAAGCTGTTCTTTGCTGTTTCCAAGTGAACTTGCAAAACCTTCGCCTGACTCTTCAAATTTTCATATTTCAACTGCACAAAAAGAGTAATGTCAATATAAAATATTAATGTAAATTCAAAATTTCAAAATAACAAAAATGATTGTTTAAATGTAATAGTACTTACAACAGCTCTATCTCTTTCGGCATTTGCGATTGATACCAAATCCTTGTCCTTGGACCATTTGTTAAAATATGCCTGGGCCTCGGCACTAATATTTTCCAATTTGTTTAGTGCCTTATCTAAAATGTCGTCTTTATAGTTGTTGTTAAACGTGACAGTCCCACATCTTACTTGGGTAAGTAAGGAATCCATCTTCGCAGGTTGATTCTGGACTGCAGCGTATAAACTATCCCATTGCCAATAATTTTCATAACGACTAATAATTTCATTGATAAGAACTTTAGCCCTTTTCTCCCATTCTATAAGCTGTTGGATATGAGGAATAATAAACTCACTGATATGGGATTGACAATCATTACCAATTAAGTTCTCCAAAGGAAAACGTGGCAACTGTTCACTATCTGAATCTGATGCAGACGATCTTGCTGGAGAAGAATGGGGGCTTTCACCAAGATCAACTGCTCCTTGTTTCTTCCTTTGGGTGGGCTGATCCTGTTTTTGAAAAAATTAATCAAGATTTAGATAAATAAATTTAAATCAGAATGTAATTCAAAATTGTAAAGCATATTAAAATTGAAATTTGAAGTATACCTGCTGGCCTTGAATCATCTTGCGGGTATCGAAAAAACCAATTGGGTCATTGCTATCAATGCCCAAATAATCTTCATCTAAATTTATATTGTTCAAAACAGATATGCCCGTTGCACTGGGCAAGCCACCAAGTGATAGAGTTGGAATTCGAAACGAGGAGGCAAGGTTTAGTGTCCCACTAGGGGCCGGAGCAAAAGGCATGCATTTACCAATGTTCTTTTTCATTGTTCCTCTGGTTGGCATTTTAAAAATTAATGGTTGAGTGGGTGTCGGTGCCATGGTTTGATCATGACTGACATGTGCTGAAAAGTACAAGAAAAAAATGAAAAATATTAAAACAATTCATAAAGTCAAAACTACGAAATTAAACGTACTATAGAAAAGTTGTACCTTGTTGTCGAGGGGTTGTTTTTCTCGGTGCTACGGGTGGGCCTTGTAGGAGTTGTACTCAGTGGCTGTTCAGAAGATATGAATGCATGCGACTGTATGGAGTGAGTTGGGGAAGAAGGTTCCAAAGTCCCTGCAATTCATCAATATTAAATAATGTCAATTCTTTTGGTTAAAATTTAAATTGAAAAATAAATATGCAACTTTGGAATTTGTAAATAATATATGAGAATGTATTACTTCTCTGGCGTTTAACGAGTTCAAACTGTTGAGGGTTTGGAGAGGAGTGAGCTTCCATTTCAGATTGGGAGTCCCCCGAAGCCTCCGCGTGTTGTTGGCCTCTTCCTCTCGATAATTTCTTTTTTCGGGGAAGGGCTTCAAGATATCTTCTCTGCAAAACATTTAAATTTAAGTTTTAATAACTGCACTGTAATGTCGAAAATTGAAATACAATTACAAACTAAATAGTTTATACCTGTTGTTCTTCAAATGGAATTGAGAATTTCTTCAAAGCCTCATCAGAGCAAGTAGGAATTTCTTTATCTTTTAAATTTAAAACTGCCTCATAGTAGAAGCCGAGAAGATAGTTTGTTGAATAAATGAAAGGTTTATCTGAGAGTTTTGAATTTATTATGTCCGTTCTTATTTTTTTGAATAGATATGTGCACCAATTGAATTGTCATTTTGAGATAATGGCACAAATGTATGCGATGGCCCAATTTGGTATATCTATTTGGCGACCCTGCAAAACAATTCTGGCTTGAAAAAATGAAATAAGTGCAGCAAGAAAGTGGTGTGCAATTGATTGTGTATCTACACCACGCCTGGATTTATTGACATGGGCTGCAAATGCGAAACAGTGATAATTACTATAAATTTATAACAAATTGTATCAGAATAAAAAACAATAAAAAATATGAATTAAAAGGAATTATACTTACAATCAACATGGAAACCGTACGTTGATTCAAGAAATTTCTTGTCTTCTTCCAGTAGTGTTGCTTTGGTTGTAACAATTGGTAAATTTCTGAAAGGAAGGCCCGTAAACCGATGTATGTCATTTGCTTCAATAGTGAATTGGAACATTTGGCCATCGTTCAAAGTCACATAAAAAATAACCGTCCTCTGAATTGTAGCATGACAGAAGGTAATTCAAAATATCCAGATCTGTTTCGAAATGGGGCAAATTCACGAGCCCTGTAAATTCACACTCTTCCATCAAAGCTTGATATTCTGAAGACATCTTTAAAGCCGTATGGATGTGAGAGCATAAGGGATTCCTCTAGTTGATCTTCGAAATCGATTGAGTTGGATTCTCTTGATTTTCTTGCTGAACTGCAATTGGGAAGCATGTGAAGTCGACATTGTAGCTGTAATTTCGTCTTTGACGATGATTTAGACCTACAAAAATTCAAGAACGGGAAAACGAAAACGAGAAAATGAGCGGCACAAGGGTATTTATAAGCTAAATAGGGCGTCACTGGCCACTGATGACGCACGTCATTTGCTCCTACTGACACGCGTCACTGTCTCCTATTGACGTGCGTCAGCTCTAACTTTTATCACGCGTCATCTAGAACATTTGACGCGCGACACTGGCACCTAGTGACGTGCGACACTGTCCCCTACTGACGCGCGTCACTTCCTCCTATTGTCGCGCGTCAGCTATTACCTCTGACACGCGTTAACAAGTTCCAGTGACGCACGTCATTAGGGTACAGTGTCACACGTCAATAAAAGCCAGTGTCGCGTGTTAAAGGTCGTAGCTGACGCGCGACAACAGTCCTAGCTGACATGTGTCAATAGGAGACAGTGACGTGCGTCAGTAGGAGCAAATGACGCCCGTCATTAGGGGCCAGTGACGTGTAACAGTAGGAGGCAGTGTCGCACGTCATTAACAGACACTGACGCGCGACAGCAGGTGACAATTTAGCGCGTCATTACGAACTAGTGTCGCACCAATGTCGCGCGTCATTACAAACTAGTGTCGTGCCAATGTCGCGCGTCATTACAAACTAGTGTCGCGCTAGTGACGTGCGTCATTACGAACTAGTGTTGTCGCACGTCACTAATGGAGCCATGAAAAAACAGGCGAAAATTTTATTTTTGAATACTGTGAAATTCACCTTTCGCTGAAACTGGTTACGGGGATATTCGCCAGGTATTTTCCACCTTCAATTTTATAGGGGTGTCTTAAAATGAACCCTGGTTGGAGCGTGATGATGAAGAGGAGAATGAAATCTACGAAGATCCTGAAGAATAATTTGATGAAGAATTGGAAGAGCTAAGTGGATCCCATGTCCATTTTCTCACTACTAAAGGTATAGATGAAGAAGATGATTATGAGGAAAGAATTGAAAAGATGAGAAATGAATATTATGTTGTCATGACTCGTGAGCAAACAAATAAGAAAGAGAAGGTAGTGTAGCCCACTAAAATATCTAAGGATCCTCCTACAACCATTCCAGTGATTGTAAGGAGAGGAGCTCCTATTCCAACTTCTTCCACGTAAAAGGTAGGCTCGGTTATTCCTTCTCCTTCTGCTCCTGCTCCTAAAAATTCTTGTCATCCTAGTGATAGAGTTGATAGATCAAAATTCCCATCTACTACTATTAATAATGTTGCCTCTACCTCTAGCTCGTTTGACATTATTGACCATCTCAAGAAAACTAGGATTCAGATCTCAGAGGCTGAATTCTACCAAACTCATCCCAAGGCATTTGCTAAGATGGTATACTTTGTGAATTTTAAATCTAAACCTTCACCCCATGATTCTAAGGGCCTCTTGCCAACTCCTTCTCCTTCATCCCAACCCATCCTTGTACCAGCATTTACTTCATCTGAGGAGAAGATAAAACAATTTTATGTTACCCTCCTCATAGCTAGTCATAAATTCAGCAATTGTGTCATTGATTTCGGTGCTTCAGAGAATGTGATGCCCGCCAAGATAGCTCATGCCCTAGGCTTGAACCTAACCCACACTTTTGGCTCATGTTATTCAATGGAAAGTAGAGAAGTACCGTTGGTTGGTAGAATCAAGGATGAACAAGTTGCATTTGTTGCTATGCCAGAGAAAATATTTTTAGCAACCATCTTGGTAGCTAATATACCTCATTCTTATGGCATGTTATTGAGTAGAAATTTTTGCAAGGATGTTGGAGGAGAGATCATGATGGACTACTCACATGCCCTCATTCCAGTGAATGGGAAGATGAAGAATCTATTGCCTAAAAAGCAAACTGAATATATTGTGCAAAAGGCATACAATCCAAAAGTGCAAAAACTTTATGAAGACAGAGGTCATGGAAATTACATGGTCGTATCACAAGATGAGGTAAAGCATCCCAAGGAAGTACTTCTTGATCCCAATGGTGTTTAGATTTTAGAGTTTGATGGGAGCTGCTCCTAGCTAGTTCTGGAGCTTGTGTAGTGCTGATTTCTCATTAAGGGAAGCTTCATCCTTCCTCTTTCAAGCTTCAATTTGAAAAAACCAACAACACAGCAAAGTATGAAGCTCTCTTTCTCGGTCTTAACTTGGCAAAGGAAATGGAAATTCAGAATCTCCTTGCTCATGGTAATGCAGAGCTGATTGTAAAGCGGGTTAGAGATATTTTCCAAGTAAAAAATAGAAGGCTAAAACACTACAGAAATCTGATTTGGGATTCAATTGAGTTCCTTGATGCCTTCTCCATTGAATCCATGCCAAGAGAAATAAACATGAGGGCTGATTCATTGGTTGTCTCAGGGTCTCTGTTAATTCCTCATCTAGATTTCTCCCAAGAGAAGTTCACCATTGAGATGATTCATAGACCTAGTGTGCCAGACAATGCAAATAATTGGCAAGTATTCAATGATGATCAACATTTGTTATCCTTCCTAGAGCTTAGAGATAATTTCGATCAGTTGTACTTTGAAGGGAGTGAAAATCCACCTAGGGAGTGTGTGCCTCCAAACGAAGAAGGTAGCCAAGAAGAAGAAATAGATCATGACAGATATTTAAATCTGAAAGGTAATAAGATACCCAAGGGGTTGGTGATCTTGGAGGAGTTATTCAATAAACATGATAGATAAATTAAGTCAAAATCTGCCAAAGGAAACCAGCAGTCAGTTGAGTATGAGAAGATAAACATTAGAAGTTCTCATGAACCCAAGTTATTGAACATTGGGAAGTGTTTCACACAAGAAGAGAAGAAGAAGGCTGCAAATTTGTTGAAGAGGTATATTGATGTCTTTGCTTATTCCTATGATGATCTTAAGGCCTTAGAACCAAAGGAAATGCAACATTTCATCCCTCTCAAACCTGGGATCAAGCCCTTCAAGCAGAAGCAGAGGCAATATAATCCTAAGATTGCTGATACAATATTCCAAGAAATTCAAAAATTATTGAAAGCAAAGATCATTTTTCCTATTCACCATTCAACGTGGATTGCTAATATTGTGTCAGTTAGAAAGAAGAATGGTGAGATCCAGATTTGTGTTGATTTTAGAAACTTGAATCAAGCATATTTGAAGGTCAATTATCCTCTTCCTACCATGGATCAAGTGCTACAAGCTGTCACTGGCTCAGAGATGTTATCCATGCTTGATGGGTTCTCATGTTACAATCAGGTTGAAGTAAATGTTGTTCATCATCATAAGATCGCCTTCACCACTCCTTGGGGTGCCTTCGCTTATAAGGAAATGCCATTTGGCCTCATCAATGTTGGTGCTACTTTTCAGAAGGCTATGGACCTGGCCTTTGGCAGCCTCAAGGGAAAGTGCATAGTTGTTTACCTTGATGATCTAACTGTGTTTTCAAAAATCAGAACTGGTCATTTCAAACCCCTTGAAATAGTCCTCCAAAGGTGTAGAGAGCATGGCATCTCCTTGAATCCAAAGAAATCATTCTTTTGTGTCACTGAAGGAAAAATTTTGGGACACATTGTCTCTAAGGATGGGATCAAGATTGGTTTGGAGAGAGTCCAGGAAATTCAGAAGATCCCTCTTCCAACTAGCAAGAAAGGTGTGCACTCTTTCTTTGGAAAAATCAATTTCTCGAGGAGATTCATACCTGATTTTGCAAAGCTTACTTTGATCATTTCTCACATGATGAAGGGAAAGAAGACATTTGACTGGTCTTCTAAAGGAAAAGTTGTATTTGAAGGCATCAAGAGAGTTATAGCAAAGACTCCAATATTGGCATGCCCAGATTTTGGTAAGTACTTTATTATTTATTGTTATGCCACCAAATACACTCTTATTGTTGTGTTAACCCAATAAAATAATGAAGGTCATGAGCTCCCCATAGAATTCATGAGTTATACTTTGAAATCCCATGAGTTGAAGTATACCATGATGGAGAAACACGCTTTTGCAATGGTTAAGGTAGTGAAACAGTTTTGTTTCTATATCCTCAGCTCCCATGCTATTGTTCTTGTGCCTGATACAACTGTTAAATCCATTCTAACACAACAAGAGTTTGGAACCAAGAGGGGTAATTGGGTAGCCAAATTTCAAGAGTATGATCTTGACATCAAACCCATAAAATTGGTTAGAGGAAAGGGCTTATGTGAGCTCATTGCCGAAGGAGCTGATGCTAAATTGCTAGAGGAAGAAGTTGATATTCCTGTCGTTCTTTTCCTCAATTCGACTAATTAATGGTATGCTGACATTGCATACTTTCTCACTTATTGGGAATTCCCATCCCATTTGACTACCAAGGAGAAGAGAACCATCAAATTGAGATCTGTTCAATATGTATTGTGGGAAAATGCATTGTTCAAACGTCGCATTCATGGAAGGTTTCTGAAATACATTGACAAGGAGCAGCAAAAGAGGTTATTCTCATCTTTCTATGATCAGGCCTGTGGGGGTCATTTCTCTTTTGTTGTAACAGCTCACAAGATTCTTTGTGTTGGGTATTATTGGCCCACATTATTCAGAGATGCATCCGAGTGGGTAATTAAATGTGAAGCATGCCAAACCTTTGTTGGAATACCCAAATTGGCTGCTCTACCTCTCAAACCAGTAGTGATTGAAGATCATTTTCAACAATGGGGTTTAGACTTTATTGGCACACTCAATCCACCCTCAAGTGCTGGACACATTCATGTTTTGACTGCCACGGACTATTTCACCAAGTGGGTGGAAGCCATTCCAGTCAAAAGTACTACTTCAAAGGTTGTTTGCAATTTCATCAAGGAGAATATCTTAATAAGGTTTGGGATACCAAACAAGATTGTCACTAATAATGCTTAAAAATTCTCCTCTAATGAAATGACTAATTTTTGCTATGGCTATGGCATTTCCCTTGCACACTCTTCAAATTATCATCCCCAAGGGAATGGGCAAGCTTAATCAACAAACAAGAACTTAGTCACAATTTTTTGGAAGCTTGTAAATGACTCTTAGAGGAATTGGCATAAGAAACTATATGATGCTTTATGGGCTGATAGAATTACACCTAAGAGAGCCATTGGAATGTGTCCTTTCCAAGTGGTATATGGAGTTGATGCTTAGCTTCCGGTAATGTTGGAAATGCTAGCCTTACACTTGATGAAGGCCATTGAAGATGCCAGTTTTTCCAGCTCATTGGAAAAAAGGATTATATACCTTCAGAGGATGAATGAAGATAGACTGCATGTGGTTGATAGGATATCAGCTCACCAACTCAAGGTAAAATCTCTATTTGACAAGAAGGCTAATTCTAAAACTTTTCAAGTGGGAGATGTTGTTCTTCTTTGGGACAAAAGGCATGAACCAAGGGGTAGCCATGGTAAGTTTTATTCTCTTTGGTTATGCCCATTCAAAATCAGACATCTTGCCGGTGAGAATTCTTTCTACTTGGATTACATGGACGGTTCTTCTCTCCCACTTCCTTATAGTGGGAAACACTTAAAAATTTTAAAATCCTAGTGACTTGGGATTCATTTATATATTTTGTATAGCTTTCCCTTTGGTTTTTGTCTTGTTTCTTTTCCCACTTGGTGTGTGCTCCCCTTCTGTTTTGAGCTTGTTTTCTACTCTGTTGCCCAATGGATAAAGCACTGGTCTTCTTTTCCCAAATTTTTCTAAGGTTCTTGATCTTTCCTTATATTTCATGCCAAGCCAACTCATCCCCAGATGGAGCCAGTTGTTGTCACCCTCAAATTTCCCTCCATTTTCCAAGTCTAAAATTACAAAATTTTGAGTTTGTGCCTTTGAAGTATACTTGAAAGAGGTATTTTTGAATCTGAGACTTACCAGGAGATTTTGGACTTTAAAAAATTTATCCATCAAATGGGAAATTTCTCCCCCTTTACAGAAAGGTCAAGAAGTCCCCTTAACTCCTTGTATTTTGCAAGTTATGGCTCGGCAGACCTAAGTTGGTAAATTTTCTCTGGCGGGTTGGCAGACCTACGGAGTTCCTTGTGTTTTTTGCACTTTTTCACCAAAGGGGTAAGTTGGCAAAAGAAACATGTGGGCCCGCGTGGAGAAATGGAGAAATAAGTTTTGTGAGTCCTCAGAAGCAGCCACGTGTCCTCGGGGTTGCGGGCTGGTGGGAGCAATATTATTTTTCACGGTTTTTGCCATAGGGTTAAAAGGTTCAAGTTTTACTGCCCTCCCTTTGGGCCCGCATCCAAGCAGAAGCAGCCACGTGTCCTCGGGGTGGCAGACCCACAAACACATGGAGGAAAATCCAATTTTGTCCCAAAAGTTCAAATGTCGCAAATTGAGCCCCACCCCCCTTATCTAATCAAAAGATGACACGCGTCCTAGTCAAATTAGGAGGAAATACCCATGGAGAAATTTGAGTTTTTACGTTTTCTCCCAAAAATCTCAAATGGTTGTTCTGGACCACGTTTCCTCATCCAATCGGAAGGCGCCACGCATCCAGCCTTTGGCGGAGTTGCGGAGGAAATCGAGAAATCGTGCCTTTTTTCCCAAATGTTGGGAAACATATTTTTTCCACCTAGCTCATCATTTCTCTGATTCTGACACATGTAGGGTCCCGATTTTGAGGTAAAAAGGAGGGAAAATGGTTTATTTACATCTACATCTGATCTTCATCGCCATTTTTTGGCTTGAGCTCTGCAATGGATGAATGTGCATCATTTTTTTGTCCTTCCTTCTCTGTTCATGGTCATTTTTTGTGGAAATGTAGTTTGGGTCTGTCTTGGAACAAGATCAACGGTTTTCACAGGGAATATGATTGATTTTTGAAGAGACATAGTTTCTCGTGTTTTACGAATGGAAAAGGAGAAATGTGCCAGCTGGGAACTTGAACATTTTAGAGGCAGTTACAGATGTAAAATGATGAGGGAAAATGGATTAGGAAACCGCCATTCATCTCTACCCAAAACAAATCACATTTGAAATGATGAATTTCAACCGTTTAGGGCATCTGCATTTTCCATGAATGCATTCTTGTTTCCTGACTCTTTCCAAATGAATCTCTAACAAACTTGATTCCATTGGGATATTCTTTCCTTGGAGGCAAAGCAAAGATGAAATAGGTTTGTTATAAAAACATGCTTTGTCATTGTGTATGGATTCCTGGCATTTTTTAGAAAGATTGTAAAAAAACTGAAACTGCTCAATACAGAAGTCTTTTTCTTATCTTCCTCTATTGTTTTCTTTCACTTCTGGCTCCTAGTTAGTGTTTTGTTCATCTCTGCATGCAAAGAAACTTTGTGCTCTTATGTATATGAACTTTGGAACTTTGTGTCTGAAGATTGATACGTATTGTGAAGGTGAATAATCCCTTTCTACATTTTTCTATACAAGTAAGGTCATACTCTGAAATCTATATATCGCCCCTCCCTTTCCATCTTCTCCATTCTTCTAAGCCCTTTGTATTGATGACATTTTGGTATGAAATCTTTTAAATTATTAGGAATCCACATGATGAAAGTTGTGTATATGTATATAAGTCTTTATTGCTTTCAATAAGGGAACCTCTCCCATTAAAGGGGAGGGACTTGTTCTCCCCTGGCTATGGTTTCACCCAAGGTGCAAATCTGAAACCCAACACTTCCATAAGCTTTTTATTTTCTTACTAATATACTACTTTCAAATACTCCTCGTTAAGTCGAAGGTGTTCCCCCTATGGGAAAGGCCCTTCTGGATGTATCAGCGACTATATTAAATTTGACGTCCGTTTAGACATTTTTCAAGACAATTAAACTTGACGTTTGTTTTGACAGTTTAGACGAGCGTCCAAACATTTTTGTGTTTTTCTATGTTTTGTAGTTGTATGCTAAAAGAACATCTTGATAGGAAAACATTAGGTGTATCGATTGCGTTGTTTTTGTATCTTAACGTGCTTTCCTCGTTCAGGTCCTGTGACGTCCTCTCATAAGGTATTGATAGTGAAAGGTTTTTACAGAAAGGGAAGAGAAAGTGGAAGGGGAAGGTGAAGAGGAAGGAGAATGGCCAGTCTTATGGAAAAGAGACATGACGGTTCACAGCTAGAGAGGGAATTATGGAGATTGTGGGTTTGGTTTCACATATGTATTTATTATTTGAAAATTGTTAGTGAACTTATTCCCGTCACATTTTTAGGACAAACTTTCACATCCACTAGAACTTATAGAACTATGTCTAAGACGTTAAAAGTTCATTATCCTCAAAGTTGATAATACTATAGAGAGAAATGTGTATTTGTATATTACAACAAGGGAAAGTGATCTACCTCGCTTAAAATGTAGAATTAATCCTGCACCATTATGTGGAGAAATACCTTACCTGAAGCTACTGACATGAAGGATTTATAGAAAATAATATGTGCTTATGATGAACATGGTATGTGCTTATGATGTCACTCAGTACAAAAATGATAACAAAATTTGACTCTTCTATTGGGTTTCATCTTATTGTGGTGCCTTGTGGTTTGTCATGACCTGGAACTCCTTTTTCAGTCTGTTTTGCACGTGATGTGGTGTGCTTAATAGTATTTGGTAATGTAACTTGTTATCTTTTTTGGTCATTTACCTAAGTATTGAAGTTTGTGTTATATTGTATCTACCTTTTCCATTCACTTGAGAACTGGTTGAATATATTTCCTAAAACAAGTAGTTATATTTTACTGATGAAATGCTTTTCCCAACATGAAATGTTATCTTGGCTGATGAAATGGGTTTTTGTATACATTTAGTTAGATGCATTGGTTATTTGCTTGAATATTGATGATATAGGTTCTACTGCTCCAATGCATGTATTTAGCTATACCAACTCTATGTGTGATGATTAATGAAATGGATTTTAGTACATATAGAGGAGGAAGCAATCTTTTAGTAGTTGTGGCTTTCTCTTCATGGAAGTACATCAAATGTGTTCAATGTTTTGTTGAATTTAGTAGCTATATTATATAAGGGATATGTAACTGTGAAATACTAAAGGAATTCCCCTTACCAACTTCAACTAAAATAATAATAACTATCCCTGTAAATCAAATAACATATGCCATTTGGCATTCACATTGCATTGTACTCATGCAATTGCTAGTATATACCTATTGGCCTCTCACAAACACCTTTAGATGCTTTTGCTAGTAGATAATAAGGAAATGCTTAAGATTTAGGCATCCCCTAAGTGCTAGCGCACTAGACAACTACCTAGCTTACTTAGGGCTTAATCCCCCTTACTTTCAAAGTAGATAAATTGTGGAAGAATAATGTGTAGCGATGTGTGTCGGATTTTGGAAGCACAATGGATTTTTACCTCAACGTGATAGACTGAAGACACGTGGGAATTGTGAAGGAGTATTGTGCAATGATACTAAGTGTTCTTCACGCACAAAGCTATGAACAAAGGATTTTGCAGTAATCAGAATACAAAAGAGGCACGTGGAAGGAATGGAGAAAGCTCATAATACCCCCAAGACAATGTGTAGGATATGTTGAAGATAGAACTTGAGTGTATGAGTGTGTGGTAGAAGGATATAAAAGTGTGGCCGAAGACTGTGAGAAAAGAGTCATGTGCAACAGAATGTGTAGTTGGAAGAAATGATAGAAAAGTCAGGATCGACTGTTCCAGAAAAGCTGACAGAGACCTAAAAGTCAAAAAATACCAATTAATAGGTGGACGTGGCACTACAAAATAGCTATGTGGCATTGGCACTGAAATATCTCAAATTACTAATAAACTCAAGCTCGAATATGAATTTGAGTTGGTGAAAGAAAGCAACGCAAAGAGAGAAGTGGAAACACACAACTATATGCTAAAGATGATTTTTTAAGAAGAAACAACCAACAATGAAAAATAGGGCATAAGGAGTCGATACAAGGAATAAAATCCCAAACAGGCCAAGACCGAAGCTTTTGAATGTGCTAGTGAGCAAAAAGTCCAATCTAGGATAGGTCTTAGGGAAAACAAATATAATATGAAAATGCTCCATCAGTGAGTTGAAAGCTCCACGAGAGTGACTGTCGTCAAGGCCTGATGAAATCAATATAAATGTACAACTTATTGTGTAGTTCGTTGAGTGAATTTGTAGTGAGGGGAGTCCCCTCGTGACCAAAAGGATATCCATTCATGTTGTAGGAACTCATAAATACTGAAATCAAGAGCTTTTGGGAAGAGAAACTTAAAGAATTTCTTACAACACAAAGTTAAGATAATTGCATATACATACTTGCATGTGAAAGAGGACTTATTCTGCATAAAATACAATGTGTTTTTGTTGAAATTTCCAAATTTATGTTGCCGTGGATTTTGAGATTAGCAAAGGAAACAATGGAATCTAGACCGAGACTAGACAAACATTTATGATGGATAAGGGTGAAGGTGCAGAAACTTGAGGCATCATACATGAACTATGGACACACACAATTGACTATTAATTTGAAATAGATTTAAACTTATTTATCATAACGTGGGAAAGCCAATAATGGACTAGATTCAATGCTAATAAAGATGAGTTCCTAGAAGTTGAAAGAGGAATATTCATAAATCTAAGTTGTTGCTCTTTATCGATATTGATGTTATGGATAAGAGATTGATATGAAGTGGTAGTTAGTTTCTTTAAAGGAAAGAATATTATGGGAGGATAAATGGGGATCATATGGAGTGTGAATTTTAGAAAAATAGGATTTATTGGTTAGGTAAATAATGGGGGAAGAAAATATGAGAAAATTAAATAATAATAATAATAATAATAATAAAAGGAGATCATAGCATTTAGTAAGAGATTTTTGATTTTGAAGAGATGGAGAAGAAATATTATTTAAGGGCTTGGTTATGTTTAACTCCACTATTGTAAGAGCTCATAAGGCATATATATATATATGCAAGTAACTCCTACTAAATTAGAAGAATCAATGATTTTTCAATATTGGTCTTTTTTAGGGTTCTTTTGATCCTTTTTTTCATGGCATGAGGATTTTTATCCTTATATGTCGACATTTAATTTCATTTGTTTGGTCACTTTTGTTATATTTGGTTCAGATTACATGAACTCGGAACTATAAATTTGAACACAACTAAAAAAACATACAATCAATTCTCATGTTAATTATTCAATGACAAAATACAAATAAATTGACATGCATCTCCTAAAAACTACGAGGCATATTACAGTTCCTACAACTACTCATCTAATATGGATGAGTTGTTGTAACACACTCCGCTATATGTAGGTTGTTATTAAAAACCACACTAGCGAATTATACAAATATAATAATCACCCAAATAATGTGAGAACTACATAATTGAATTCCTAACATTCCCCCCTTAGTGTGAACATGGTAGAAAAACAATTGCACTTCTTTTGTAGCGTGTCACCTCTGCATGTTCATGATCTAGATGGTTTTTCAGGACATGCAAAAACCTCAACAAGGATGGTTTTCCAAGGACACCCAACAACCTACACATACAAATGGTTTTATAGTACAACCAACAACCCAATCATACAGATAGTTTTACAGGACAACCAACAACTGAAATATCATGATGTTACATTTCAATGTGCTTTCATCTTTTCCATTATATTTTTCCTTCAGGGGATTACATAGGAACCTGCTCATTGGAATAGTTTCACATTACATATTATTGATTGTAGTTGATCTAATGCAAAATGGAAATAGAACATTGGTGTTATGTCCCCCAGGTACAATGTGAAATTTCCATTTATTTGTCAAATCAACAAGAACACTACAAATGAAACACACTACACACAACTGGAAATAGGAACTTTGAAAATAAAGCACACAACTAAAAAAACACATCACCAATGCTTTTTGCAGCCCCATCATTGGTGATTGATGAGAGGTCACTGAAATACCTCCAACCTCATGCTCCTCCATCCTCTAGTGTGAAGTGTTATTTACTCAGATGAATGAGATTTGAAGTTCAAATCTAAACCTTCTTCTATCGATGCAGCTTCCTCACCAATTTTTTCTTTGGATATGAAATTCCAAAGCGGGATCTGGGGGTGGCAGCCCTCAACAAGGATAAAGCCAAATAATGACATCAGGTTACACCAAAAATCTGTCCATGAGGTAATTTATTTTACATCTTTTTACAATGATTCTTTTTTACGACATCAACACTACAATGACTGACAAATTGTTTTTGGAAATGATGACACATCAATATTTAGACACTTATTTATACTTTGGTGGCACACAAAAATTATTGACTAAACTCACTTAATAGCCTAAATTGACATGAAATTATTACACAACATAGACTTTAGATGATGACATAATACAAAAATTAACTCTAAAAAAGACCAAATGAACAAATGACCAGCTATAAACTATAAACAAAAACGAATCAATATTTACACATTAAAAATAACTTCAAATCCACTTATCTCATAAACTTTAATCTTAAAACATGGCTTAACACATTGACTAATAAACATAATTCACAAACTCAAAGCTTCACTTGAGAAATCTATAACTAAAACAAAACAAATACTTAACTTGGGAGATTGAGGCATGGAACAATGAAATGTGCTAATTGGAAAGAGTTGTAGATATCCACAATAGAATGGTAATATTCATTCCAAGAGTTTACATCACGGTATATGTGTCCTCAGATTTGATCATTGTGTGGAGGCAATATATTTGCAAGTGAATATAGCTGCAAATGCTTACTCAACACCAATATAGCAATGTTTATCATGCATGAATACATTACACACATATAGTAGTGTTGTGATTTTCCTTAACTCTAATGCATGTTTGTGGGGAGTCAACTTATGCCACGGAGGTTAAAAAATTTGGTAAAACAAACTTGTGGTGCAGTGGTGGGGCATGTGGTGTTAAACTTGGAGGTCACAAGGTCGATTTTTTCCTATCCCCACTGCTAACATGCACAAGGGATAGGTTCTTCCGTAGTGTTGATGTCAATAAAATGCTACGCCAAGTCCTCCCTATCATGGTTACAACAATCTTTGAATGATGTAAATATCATAAAGAACCAACATAAAAAAATCTCGGTGACATTCAAAATGAATAGCCTTTTGAGACGATGCACTAAAAATGGATGCTTGAAGGAGCAGGCTATGTACAGAGAAGGATATTGAATATCTAAGCAATATAAAGAATTATTTTGCCTCTCAACTACTCTCAAAAAATAACAAGGCATAAGATAAAATATTGCTTTGATACCAAATGTTAAATTTGGTTCAGATTGCACAAATTCAGAACTATAAATCCGAACACAACAAAAAGCATACAATTAATTCACACCTTAGTTATATAATTAATGGAGCAGCAACAGATTGACACAGAAAACTTGATTAGTTCTTCTCAATATTCATACAGGATAGTTATACATTTAAATAGGCTTTCGTACTCCTATATTTAAGGAGTGATCCTCAACAAATTCACCACAAATTTCTCTTTTACAAACAAATCTCTAATTTATACGAGTTGTTATAACTTACAATAACCTATTCACATGTAGTACTAACAATAAATATTCCTAACATTCCCCCCCTTAGTGCAAACATGGGGAAAACCTCCATACTACACTGCACCTGATTTTGGGTGATACTTATCCAGCAAGCACAAAGCTGGTAGGGCCCACGTTCTGAAACAATCAGAAAATTAATAAAAAAATATTTATTTATTTCTAATTTCATATTGGCCCAGAGTGTGGGCCCTACCAGCTTTGTGCATGTTGGTTACGGTCAGCTCTGATTTCGCAATCATGTGATTTTCCTTTGGATTATCACAAACCTCAAGTTGGTTTTCCATCGGTTAACCAAAAATCGAGAGTAAGGTGGTTTTCCAGTGGTTGACCACAAACCACAAAGGGGTGAAGGATTTCAAATGGTTTACCTACAACCATATTGCGATGTGCCAGTGCATCCTTCGTCCCTCATCAAACTTGATCTTCTGGAGATAACATTTCGGAATCCGTGATAGTGCAAACACAATATTCTATACATACAAATTGAAGCATTGTGTCATCCCCCCCCCCCCCCCCCCGCACAATGTGAAGTTTCCATAACACATTATTTTGAAAACATCACAATGAAATAAACACACACTCACACATGTCATCATAGCAGAAGCGGCCCCGTCGTTGCCAAAGTATGAGAAGACATTGATTGTCCTTCATCCTCTTGTGCCTCCATCATCCAATATCATGTTGCTAGCTCAGTAAATGTAACTTTCAAGGATCAATGGTTGCCATGATGTTAGGTAACACAGAAAATGCGTCTGTAAGATAAAATTTTGATTGTAAATTTTTATTTTTATTTTTTTACAATTTTGACACTTTGACTATTTTGACTAGATAATAATCAAATATCCTAAAATCACCTAATACAATGACACATTTGCCACATTGACAACACAAAATAACTTGTTCGACCTTTTTGACCAAAAAAAAAAAAATCACCTAACAACAAGAATAACATGACTCTATTATATAACGACAATACTAAAAAATGACAAAATACAAATTCCAATTAAAAGTAGAATTAATAAACAAATGAAAATAACATAAATACACTTGCTCAATACAACACACTAACAAATATAACATCAATATTACTTTTTAACTTATTCCTTGACAAAATGACAATATGTCAAACTACATTTTAGACTCTAAAAACTATGTCACAACCTATTACCTCTTATTAAAAAAAACTTAAAGAAAACACTTAAACTATATTTGTGACTAGTAATAATAAACTCCACTATACTAAAACTAAATGAAAATAAACTTGGAATTACCAAGCGGAGGGAAGATCTGTCTTTGAAACCACGTGTAGAAAGGCGGTGTTGTGAGTCGATTGGGATGCAAGACCGGTTTGCAACTTTAGGCTTCTTTGACGGTGGCGATTAGGGTAGATTGTGAATCAATCCAACGCAAAGTTTATTGGAGGAATATTTAACGCCGAGAGGAACATGCCACAATAGTCGCCACGGGCTCACGCTCCATAAAAACAAGCAGAATGACAGCGGCATTATAAACACGTTGCATGAAGATAACTGAGTACAGTTGGACAACAGACTTGGATCCTTGAGCTATGATAGGAGATGAACTTTCAAGCAAATATTTCCCGAGGATACTGATCTGCAGGTTTGGTGTTCGTTGATGATACACGGTGCCTTTTCGGAGAAACCACGAGCTTTAGAGTTTGAAATGCAAGGCACGTACAGTTGCAAGAATATCAGAATTAAAACGCCAGTCAATAAACGGTGATATGGAAGGTAGGAGATCTTAGGGCACGGCTTTGATGAGATACAAAGTGGTCTGCATGTAAATGGTGAATGGACAAAGACAGAATCACTAAAAGCTTAGCTCACCTGCAGTTATGCATTTTTTGGTCTGTGTTGGACGTTAACTTCCGGACAGTCAATGCCGACACACCGGGAAGCTACGTTCAGCGACTAAAAATAGCATGCTCAGATCTGATAAAGACCTCACAACATCATTACTATTTGCAGGCATGATACGCGGGAGGTTGAATGGAAATGTACAGCTCAAAATACACGTTGTGGGACAACGGCTGATTCTGTTTAGATACTTCAAATCTCCGGCTCTCACTCTGCTGCGTTTTTATCCAAGCAAAAACAAAAATTCAGTCTATATAAAAATTGAAAGACTTCACAGACTATTCTTCTCTCATTGACTTGGTGATCCATAGGAATCCAGAAAAACACACCACTTCATCAGTTCCATCAGCACCAAGAAGGAGAATTAAAGAAAATGAAGAAAAATGAGGTATACAGAGGTTTTGGACAAAACCACCTCTTTGTGCAGAGCGGTGGTTATAGAACTACCACCGTCTTACAGGGCAGTGGTCATGTAACTCACCACCCAACCGAGGCAGTGGCAGTCATGAAACTACCAGATCTGCTCAGGGTGATGATCCTGACACTTTCGGAACAGAAAAGAAGAAATGGAGCACAAATTTATGCAAATTTAAAGCACCTGACTATGTCTCTTCCCTCCCCAACCTTTCCCATTCTCTAGTGCATGGGAGGACATGGGAGAAGGCTATAAATACAAGGAGGAACAAGAGAATTAGGCATTCGAAGATCCAGAGAGATCAAGAAGCAAAGTATTAATTATATGAGAGCAATTGAGCAAGATCTTCAGTGTTGGAGTGGAATTGTAGGAGCAAGGTGTAGAAACAAAGCAAGCAAGCATAGGAAGGGAGAGGTTTACATTGTTGTCTCCATTTTCTACTTCTTGTAATCTGTAATTGTCTATGATTGACCAATAAAAGTGGGAAGAAAGAACGTTTTTCCCTTCCCGACTGGTTTTCCTCCATTGGAGGTTTCCAGGATAAAATTGTTGGTGTTTGGAGTCTGAATTCTTTCCTATTCTCTGCAATTTCCTTTCTATAGCACTAGATAATTAGTCACTAAAGCTCTACTCTTTAATCAACCTTTTATTTTCCAAAGTTGAAAGTAGAAAAACATAATTGTGTGATTTTGTAGAGTCCCAAAGTAGAATTTTACAGATCATTTTGGTATCAGAGCTGATTATATATCCAGGACTGTGGAATTCGATTCTTTCGTATGACTCGTATGATAGTGCCAAGGTCCAAAGGTGAAATTTTTTTACCTTGCAAGCCATATATTTATACAAAGAAGTGGAAACAAAGAATTTGAGCTCAAACGGAGGAAGAAAAATTGGTCCGTAGAGTCTAAATGCTAGAGACCATGATGGATAGATTGCATAGAAAACAAGAAAGAGCTTTCAGATCTGCAAAAGACAACTTCAGTTAAGAAAGATTCCATGGACTTAGTGGTTCGATCCCTGGCCGAAAAATTTGGTATCGGAAAGATCCATGAAGAGGAAGAATGGGAAGAGCATGAAGAAGAGACGCTAATTGTAAGCGAGAAGGTAAAATCTTCTCATACACCTTTTAAAGTTGAAACGAAAGTGGAAATAAAGAACTTTGAAGGACAAGTAGATGTAGAATTGCTTGATAAGTGGCTAAAATAGTTGAAAGTCTATTTTAGTGTGCATAATGTTACTGAGGCACAAAGGATTACCTTTGCACGTCTCAAAATGGACAGTCATGTTTTGGTTTGGTGGGAAACCCACCTAGCTACTTGTGAAAAGAAGAAACGTCCTATTATCAATAGTTGGAAGGGTTTTAAAAAATTGCTTAGAGCTAACTTCTATCCTATTAGCCATAAGAATGACATGATGATTAAGTGGCAATAATTTAGACAAGGCAGCGGTCAAAGCGTGCAAGACTACACTACGGAATTTCGGAGACAAGCCATGTTGCTTAATATGGATTTGGAGGATGAGGACATTCTGACCAAGTATTTGGGAGGACTTCACACTCACCTTCGAAGGAAGGTAATCTCCACGAAGCCCAAGGATCTCAATGAAGCTTATATACAATCATACTACATTGAAGACAAGAAGAAGAAAGGAGAAACAGAGCCAAAGGAAGACCAGTCAACAAATCAACATAAAAAAGAACAAGGGAAGACAAGCAGCAAAGGTAAATGGAAGGGTAAACATGTCGCTACTACTTTACATAATTGTAAAGATCCTAAGAATTTCTATACGAATTGTGATATAAATGGACATACTGATGCCACATGTTGGAAGTTGCATCCGGAATTGCACCCAAAACACCAAACCAAGGATTCCAAGAAATCCATGGCCACTGTGAAGACAAAAGAAGAGGTAGATATTGAGGATGATTTGGATGTAGACGAGAGGTTGGGATGCATGGCCACTAACATGTATGGTGGAGCAGAAAAAGAGATGAGTAAGCTTTTTCAAATCCAAATCCAAATCAAGAAGACTAAGGTAAACGCTTTAGTAGATTCTAGTTCTCAGTCAAATTTGATTTCTGATATGGTTGTATAACAACTTGGCCTATAGACTTACATGCATCCACATTCATACCCATTAGGATGGGTGAAGAGGGGTGTAGAAATACAAGTTACAAGAAAGTGTAAGTTTCAATTTGGGATAAATACCCAATATATTGATGTATTAGAGGTTGATATCATTCCACTTGATGCATTTGACGTTGTCCTCAGAAGTCCTTACTTGTATGCCAAGGATGTTGTGTTCACAAGGAGGTAAAACGGGTACATATGGGTCAAGGATGGAGTCAGTTTCAACATCCAGGCACACCAGAGAAAATCAAAGAAGGTTATGGTAAGTGTCAACCAAGCACAAAGACTTATTCAGGAAAATCATCAGTTTTGTTTACTTTCATTGGAAGAAAAGAAAAATGGGCTTGAGAGCATGGATATTTTGGATAGCACTTGTCATTTTTTGCAAAAGAAGCAACTACAGGAACTACTCATTCAAGGAGCAAAACAAACTTCTGCTATGCAGTAACCGTATCTACCTACGGATTCACTAGACCTGACCATGGGGCAATAAGGAGAAAAGGAAATAAAAGGAATAGTGGTGAATATAGCAGCAGCGTGCATGGAGAATATTCGACCAATCCATATCAAGAGACAAAGACAAGCAAGAAGGACTAAACCACTACAGTATGGGACCTTCATCATACTTGAGTAGGTTGGAAAAGAAACCTTCAAGCCACACTTCATGAAGATGCACGCGATAGCAATTTGCAAGAGCTCACACCTACTAAATTCATCTATGCATGACAATGAAGGAAACATACAAAAGTTTCCTTCCAAAGAGGTTTGTACTCAAGGCAACTCAGAGGAGGATATAGCAATGGAGCAACAAACCAGAGATCCACAAGAGCCTTGGCAGGTTGGACGAGAGAAGACACCAAGGAAAACCTGGTGGTACTTGAAGGAACAAGAGAGGGATTTGATTTATCTAACACTCCCCCACTAAGCTTTTATGGGACCAAAAAACTCCTAAGCAAGGGGGGTATGATCCATAGGGATCCAGAAAAACACACCACTTCATGAGTTACATTGGCACCAAGAAGGAGAATTCAAGAAAATGAAGGAAAATGAGGTAAACGGAGGTTCTAGAAAGAACCACTGCTCTGTGCAGAGCGGCGGTTGTAGAACCATCACCCTACAGGGCGGTAGTCCTATAACCACCGGTCTTCTCAGGGCGGAGGTCCTAACACTTTCAGATAGAAAAGAGAAATGGTGCACAAATGGATGTGAATTTGAAGTGCCTGACTGTGTCTCTTCCCTCCCTGACCTTTCCCATTCTCCAATTCATGGGAGGACATGGGAGAAGGCTATAAATACAAGGAGGAGTAAGAGAATTGGGCATTCAAAGATCCAGAGAGATCAAGAAGTAAAGTATTAATTATATGAGAGCAAGTGAGCAAGATCTTCAGTTTTGGAGTGGAATTGTATGAGCAAGGTGTAGAAACAAAGCAAGCAAGCATAGGAAGGGAGAGGCTTACATTGTTGTCTCCATTTTATACTTCTTGTAATCTATAATTTTTTATGATTGACCAATAAAAGTGGGAAGAAAGATCATTTTTCCCTTCCAGAATGGTTTTCTTCCATTGGAGATTTCTTGGATAAAATTATTGGTGTTTAGAGTCTGAATTCTTTCCTATTCTCTGCAATTTCCTTTCTATAGCACTAGATAATCAGTCACTAAATCTCTACTCTTCAATCAAGTTGTCATTTTCCAAAGTTTAAAGTAGAACAACATAATTGTGTGATTTTGTAGAGTTCCAAATTAGAAGTTTACAGATCACCACGACAACCAAGCATTGCAATGGCTCTGCCCTTCACAAATTTCACAAACCCATTTTACACAAATAATCCTCAAGAAGTCCTGCTCTGATTCCAAATAATGGAGCAACAATAGATTGACACATAGAAAACTTGATTAGTTCTTCTCAATATTCATATGGGATGGTTATATGTTTAAATAGGCTTTTGTACTCCTATATTTAACGAGTGTTCCTCATAAAATTCACTGAAAAAATCTCTTTTAAAAACAACTCTCTAATCTATACAGTTCTTATAACTTACAATAACCTATTCACATATAACACTAATAATAAATATTCCTAACATTAATGAAAAGATACAAATAAATAGGCATACATCTCCTAAAAACTAGGTGTTAGGTTGTGGATCTTGATTTCATGTGAGAAAGTGTTAAAGATTGTACACTAAGAGTATTGTACACTTTCCACAATTGTCTCGCTGGGGTTCGGGGGCGCAACCCCCAAAAAAATTGGTCTTAAAACGTGCCCGATATATCGAAAAACGTGCTTTTCTCATATGGGCAGGATTTTTGACCCATAGGTTTATGGGACGGTTTTGGCCCATGGTTTTATAAAATTGCTTAATCAGTTGTCTACTTATATGGTTTTATGCATATGGTAGGGATAATGTAACATTGTAGATGTGTTTTGAATTCAGGTGTGAATTCTGTAGAGTTTGTTGAGCATAGCTCCAAACAGATCTGGGTATTGTATTGAGAGAGCGGTGGCTTGTAATAAAATCTGAGCAAGTGATTCTTGGTGGACGTAGCCCAAATTGGGTGAACCACGTTAAATACTGTCTCTTTGTGTTGTGTTATTTTATTCTACAATTTTATTTGAGATCTGTAATATTTTTCTGCATATTAGTTTCTACTGTTGTGATTCTGTGAGGGATTATTCCACATATTTTATCCCTTATTTCCTAACAATTGGTATCAGAGCCTGGTTTGGTTTGCTGAAGTGTTGAATCACAGGGAAAGTTTTATCTTGAGTGGGAGCTATGGTAGATGATGGAAGATCTAGGGTTGATAAATTCAACGGGCAGAATTTCAGTCTTTGGAAGATGCAGATGGAAGATTACCTTTATCAGAAGGATATTTATATTCCACTGTCTAAGAAGGTGAACAAACCCTCGAGCATGACAGATGCAGAATGGGATTTGCTAGATAGGAAGGCACTTGGGACAATCCGGCTATGTCTTGCATCTTCGGTATTATTTAATGTTTCAAAGGAAAAGACTACAAAAGAACTGATGGATGCATTAGGGAAGTTGTATGAAAAACCCTTTGCCTCTAATAAGATATTTTTAATGAAAAAGTTGTTTAATATGAAGATGTCTGAGAATGGTTCAGTATCAAATCATTTAAATGATTTTAATACGGTTGTAAATATGCTAGCTTTGGTTACAATAGAATTTGATGAAGAAGTTAGGGCTTTATTAGTTCTGGTCTCTTTACCTGAGAGTTGGAATAGCCTTGGTAATGGTGGTAAGCAACTCAGTTCCAGCTAACTCAAAGTTGAAGTTTGAGGATGTTGTAGGGGTGATTCTAAGTGAGGAAATGTGAAGAAAAAGCTCTGGTGAATCTTCTACTTCAGGGAATGCTTTGATAGTGGAAACTAGAGGGAGACAGAAGAATAGAGGAAGCCATGGAAAATCAAAGGATCGGGAAAGGTCAAAATCCAAAAGCAAGATAGTATGTTGGCATTGTGGAAAGTCTGGGCATGCAAAGAAGGACTGTTGGGAGCTTTGGGACAAGAAGAAACAACAGGAAGAAAACAAGGAGGAAAATGTGGCAATGGGTAATGTATGTCAGGATGCTTTGATTCTTTCTTTGCACAATATTACTAAATCTTGGGTTTTAGATTCAGGGGCTTCTTTCCATGCTACTCCACATAGGCATTATTTTGTTGATTATGTTCAAGGAGATTTTGGGCATGTTTTTCTTGGTGATGATGAGCCTTGCAACATAGTTGGAAAAGGTTCTGTTCAGGTTAAGATGCAAAATGGGAATACTTGGCTATTGAAGGATGTCAGACATGTGCCTACATTAAGATGAAATTTGATATCGGCAGGGCAGTTGGGAAGTGATGGTTGTACTGTGATATTTACAGCTGACTCTTGGAAGGTTACCAAGGGTGCTCTTGTGGTGGCAAGAGGTAAGAAGGTTGAACCTTGTATTTAACCACTTATAGCACTAATGTTTGTAATCTTGTGGCTTCAGAAGTAGATACAACATTGTGGTACTATAGGCTCGGTCATATGAGCCATAAGGGCATGGAGATCATAAAGAAGGATTTTCCCAGATATACAGAAACAGGTTTGGAGTTCTGTGAGGACTGCATATATGGGAAACATAAGTGAGTAAGGTTTCTCAAGGTTGGACCTACAAAGAAAGAGAGTAAGTTAGAGTTGGTGCACTCTGATGTGTGGGGGCCGGCTCAAGTATCATTTCTTGGGGGTTCAAGTTATTATGTTACTTTTATTGATGATGCAACAAGGAAAGTTTGGGTTTATTGTATTAGAAACAAATCTGATGTATTTGATACTTTTGTTAAATGGAAAGCCTTGGTAGAGAATGAAACAGGTCTTAAGCTAAAATGTCTCAGGTCAGATAATGGAGGGGAGTATTGCAGCAATGAATTTGATGATTACTGTTCTAAGAATGGAATCCGTAGGAAAAAGACGGTTCCAGGAACTCCGCAGTAGAATGGGGTGTCAGAAAGGATGAACAGAACAATAAGAGAACATGCTAGGAGCATGAGGTTACATGCAGGACAACCTCTTTCTTTTTGGAAAGAAGCAGTGAGCACAGTTGTGTACTTGATAAACAGAGGACCCTCAATGCATTGGATGGAGGCATACCTGAGGAGGCTTGGTATGGTAAGAAAGTTGATTATTCATTTCTTAGAGTCTTTGGATGTGAGGTGTTTGTTCATATAGACAAGGATGATAGGACCAAGCTAGAGGCTAAATCAGAAAAATGTACTTTCATTAGTTATGGTGGTGATGACTTTGGATATAAATGTTGGAGTATTAAGGACAAGAAAATCATTCGATCTAGGGATGTGGTCTTTAATGAGAAATTCATGTATAAGCAGCAGTTGCAGGAAAATAGGGAAGAATCCAAGAAAGAATATGCAACGGTAGAGGATCTTCCGGATGGGAAAGTGACACATGAATCAGTTCAGGAACCTCCTCAACATGAACCCCAAACTCCTATATTGAGGAGGTCTTCTAGGGTAAGAAGAGAGCCTGAATGTTTTTCTCCTTCTCTTTATTATTTATTACTCACTGATAGTGGAGAGCCAGAGAGCTTTGATGAAGCAATGCAGGTAGATGCCAGGAAGAAGTGGGAGCAAGCCATGGATGAGGAGCATCAGGCTCTCATGGAGAACCAGACATGGGATTTGGTGAAGCTACCCGAAGGAAAAAGAGCATTATAGAACAAGTGGGTGTTCAGAGTCAAAGAGGAAAAGGAGGAAAGAAAAGATACAAGGCCCGGTTGGTGGTCAAGGGGTTTGCACAGAAAAAAGGTATAGATTTTGATGATATTTTTTCTCCTGTAGTAAAAATGACTTCTATTAGAACAGTTCTAGGAATAGTTGCAATAGAAGACTTGCACTTAGAGCAACTTGATGTAAAAACTACATTTCTCCATGGTGATTTGGAGGAGGAACTATATATGCAGCAACCAGAGGGCTATGAGGTCAAAGGTAAAGAGGAGATGGTGTGCAAACTGAAGAAGAGCTTGTATGGCTTGAAACAAGCTCCACGTCAATGGTATAAGAAATTTGATAGCTTCATGATGGAGCAAGGTTATATTAGATGTCATTCTGACCATTGCGTGTATACAAAGAAATTTGAGGATGGCAGTTATATTATCCTGTGTTTGTATGTGGATGACATGTTGGTTGCAGGTAAAAACATGCAGGAAATAAAAGTACTCAAGAAGCAGCTAAGTGAATCCTTTGCTATGAAGGATTTGGGGGCAGCCAAACAAATCCTTAGTATGAGGATATCTCGGGATAGGAAGGAACGGAAGTTGACTTTATCTCAGGAAGAGTACATTAAGAAGGTCTTGGAGAGGTTTAATATGTAGGATGCTAAACCGGTTGGGACTCCTTTGGCAGGCCATTTCAAGTTATCAAAGGAGCAATGTCCCAAGACAGAGCAAGAGAGAAACCAGATGTCCAAGGTACCTTACTCATCAACGGTTGGTAGTTTGATGTATGCCATGGTGTGCACTAGGCCTGATATTGCCCATGCAGTGGGAGCGGTGAGTAGATTTATGAGTGATCTAGGTAGAGATCACTGGCAGGCAGTAAAGTGGATCCTTTGGTATTTGAGAGGGACCATGGGGACAGTTTTGTGCTACAGTGGATCAGACACCACTTTGTGTGGTTATGTAGATTTAGATATGGATGGAGATGTAGAAAGCAGGAGGAGCATGATAGGTTATGTTTACACTGTAGGTGGGACAGTAGTGAGCTATGGATTTCATGACTACAGAAGCTGGTGGCTTTGTCAACCACAGAGGCTGAGTATGTTTTTGCCACAGAGGCAAGCAAAGAAATGATTTGGTTATAAAAATTTCTTGAGGAGTTGGGGCATAAGCAGGAGGAAGGAAATTTACATAGTGATAGTCAGAGTGCTATACACCTAGCTAAGAACTCTGCTTTCCACTCTAGGATGAAGCATATATAGTTAAGGTACCATTTCATCAGGACAACTTTGGAGGAAGAGAAGTTGAAGCTAGAGAAGATCCATACCATCCAAAATCCTGCAGACATGATGACCAAGGTGGTCACAAGGGAAAAACTGAAGTTTTGTTCAGCTTTGGTTGGTCTTCATGGAAACTAGTGAAGAATTGAGAAGCTTGCTCAGAGGAAAACTAGTCTCCAAGTGGGAGATTGTTAGGTTGTGGAGCCTATTTTCATGTGAGAAAGTGTTGAAGACTGTACACTTTCCACAGTTGTCTCACCGGGGTCCGGGGCTAAGTCAGGCCCTGAGCGAGGGTCCAGGGGTGGTAGCTCTCGGTAGAAGGGGTTCAGGGGCATAGCCCCCGAATTTTTTTTTTGGCCTTAAAACGTGCCCGATATATCGGGAAATGTGCTTTTCTCATATGGGCAGGATTTTTGACCCATAGGTTTATGGGATGGTTTTGGCCCATGGTTTTAATACCCACAGTTTTGTAAAACTACTTAAGCAATTGTCTACTTATATGGTTTTATGCATATGGTAGGGATAATGTAACATTGCAGATGTGTTTTGAATTCAGGTGTGAATTCTGTAGAGTTTGTTGAGCATAGCTCCAAACAGATCTGGGTATTGTATTGAGAGAGTGGTGGCTTGTAATAAAATATGAGAAAGTGATTCTTAGTGGACATAGCCCAAATTGGGTGAACCACGTTAAATACTGTCTCTTTGTGTTGTGTTATTTTATTCTGTAATTTTATTTGAGATCTGTAATATTTTTCTGCATATTAGTTTCTACTATTGCGATTCTGTGAGGAATTATTCCACATATTTTATCTCTTATTTCCTAACACTAGGAGGCCTATTACACTTCCTAGAACTACTCATCTAATATGGATGAGTTTTTGTAACACATTCCACTATACATAGGTTGTTATAAACAACCACATTAATGACTTATACAAATATAAAAATCACCCAAATAATGTGAGAACTTTAAATGAATTCCTATCAACATTTTTCTACATAGGGCCATGAATTGGATTTCATAAGTCTATAAATACACAAGGCATGCATTAATGCATTTAAAAAAATCATTCATATACAATCATAAACATATATTGAAATTACAAAGCAAGGAATTTATTTATTTTAAAGTTATCCTTTTCTTAAAACCATGTTCAAGAATTTACATAACATATAACATTTAAATTTTGAATTTACTAAAAGGATAAGTGTTGGGAAACTTACACTACATTAGATTCCATGATAAGAAATATTATATTTGGTGCACTATCTTTTGTAAAATTATTGACAATCCTTTTTTCTTAATAATAATGAATGAATAACAATGCCCCTTCTAAATCCCTCTAGTTTTTATGATTTTTCAACATTGTGCAGTCAAATAAAATTGTCAAGGAAGGAGAGAATTTTTCCAACTTGTAATAATTTTTGGAAAAGTAATCAAGGATTCCAAATCCCTCAAGCATAGTAGCATTACCATTAAATTATTTCTACACTACTTGAGAGCCTCAAATTCCTCTTGATACACGGTTATGGATGTATGACCTAATGAGGAGTATGATTTTAGTGAAAGTTCTTTGTTTCAGTTGATTTTTCAAGGTTAAGGTTGCCTTGAACCGTTTGTACCTATTTTCTTTTCACTTACATAAACAACAGATACCTTTTGTTTCGAAATTTCAATTGTTCCCCCAAAATAATCTTTTTTATCTATTTTCTATAGTCTCATAAAAACGTCTCTTATTGATTTGGGATTTAGTAGGTAACATGTTTAATGAACCCATAAACCAACATGCACATTATATACTAACACAGGTAGAAAAAGACTTGTTAAAAGAGAACAAGAAGAAGGATGAGAAGGCCATATTTCTCGTCCAACAAGCAATGGAAGAGTCCATCTTTTAGCATGTTGTGCAAAAAAATAGATCAAAGAAGGCAAGAGAGAGCCTCCAAAATGTATATCACAGTACCGGTAAATTTAAAATTACAAAGTTACAAATTCATAAAAGAAATTACAAATATATTAAAATGAAAGTATGAATATATAGTTTTATTTATCACTCATGTAATGATTTTAATAAACTATATTAGGTCTCATTGAGAGACATTAGAATACCAAAGGTTTGCAGAAAAAATAATTAAGAGTATCCCTAATAAGTTTTATGCTATAGTAGTTTCCATAGAAGATTCAAAAGACCTTACAAAGTTATCAATAGATGAGTTAATGTGTTCTCTTTTATCTTATGAGTCATGATTGAATAGATCTAGTAATTTCTTCCTAGAAAATGTATTCAAGTCCCAAATTTCAGTCAACAAGGGAAGAGTAAGGTCAAATACAAGATGCAAAGGAAAAAAATAAAGAGTAACAAAAGGATAAAGACTCTTAAATATGGTGGAAGAACAGAACAAAAATTTTACGCTTCTAGTGAAAGAATCCAAGGTTGCATTAACCATCAAAATTATGGTAAAAGGTGTGATAAATCACATGTCCAATGTCACTCCTATAAGAAAGTAAATGAATGCAGAATATTAGTTTGATTTAAGTAGGTAGAATGATAAATTTTGTAAGGAAAATGAATTTGAGTTTGAAAATCATGGTTGTTCATAACATGCAATTTCATATAAGATGAAAAAGAAAATTGGTTTTTAGACAATGGTTGTAGAAATCATATGACATGAAAAAGGAGAAAAAAATCAAACATTGAAGAATTGGTGAAATATGAATCGAAATTTGGCAATGATAACAAAGTATTTATAATCAAAAAGTGAACAATCAATATTAGAAATAAATATGGTGAAAAGAAACATACCCATAATGTTTATTTTATTTCTAGTTTGAAACGTAATTTATTATGAGTACTACTATGAAATTATTACAAAATAGCTACTAAGTTTATTTTGAGCATAATGCATATGTTATAATGGATAAAAATCCAAGAAATAAGATGGTTTCTAAGCTAGAAATGACCAGAAACCATATGTCCCCATTAAAAATTCAAATTGAATTGTCTTCTCAAGGTCTCGCTATATGGGATCTCAAATTGTAATAGTAATTTATTCTTCATCCACCACCTCAAATGCTCAAAGTCTCACCATCATGTGTAATCAATTCTAGACTATGACTAGACTCTCATATTCCTAAGCTCTTGCCACAATAAGTAATGCAAATGGAGCTCCCTCAAGTTTTCTTTTCAGTTACCTTTCCTTTGAAAACTTAAGTTCTTCTACCAAATCAACAATAGTCACTATAGTGACATCTACTTCATAACCATAATTAGTTATAAAATCATCCTTCATAAGAGTCACTAACATAACATATCATAGTTTTTTGTCCACTCAAGAATTAATTAAGGTAGGAACTTCAAATACATTTTCAACTTCAAAAAACCCATATATTTAAAAAGTTTCAACAAAGACATCTAGAAATAGATATGTGCCAAATTTACAAACATTTTCTGAATGAAGAGGTCTAAATGGCACATTGTCTCAACTACGGGAAGTCAAGCCAATAACACCTTCACATGATTTAACACCATATTTTCAAAGGTTCACTAAAGCAAAACCTTCTCATGAAGTCAAAGGCTTATTAAAATATGTTTTATTTACTCATGTGTAGTCACCTACATGAAAATTCAAATTTTTTTAGAGCTAATTCACCAATAATTGCTGAAGCATTATTTTCTAATGCATTCAAGGTATCATTCGAAGACCACTCCTATCTTCACAATTAATGTTTGGACACCTCAATTTTGGAGGTTTTAAATTGTTGTGTAAGAAGAAAATGGTGAATGTATTCCCATTAATATAGTATCCAATAAATGTCTTGAGACTTGTATTTTAGTGAATCAACATAAAGAATTATTTTCTATAGGAAATTATGATAGATCCATATATCTTCTTGAAAATTTTCACTCATATTTATGTGGAGAAATACAAACGCCCTCGATTAATGGAAGCCTCTATTTTCTAACTTTTATTGATTATTTTAACAAAAAAATGGGTATAATTCATGAAGCTTAAATTATATTTCTTCCATTTTTTCAGGAATTTAAGGCCATGAAAAAAATCATAATGGTCATTACATAGAATTGGTGATATCAGATAGAGGAGGAGAATACATATTGAATACATTTTTAAACTTTTACAGAGATCATGGAACTAAAAATTAGTTCACAACCAAACATGCACCTTATCATAATGGTGTAGCGCAGACGAAGAACAAAATTCTCATGTAAGTGTCCAAAAGTATGTTTAAGGCCTAAAACTTTTCAGACAAATATTATGAGGAATATGTAGTTTGTGTAGTTTCATATTGAACAAATTCCCATGAAGATTGTGAAGGACAAATTTTCTCAAGAAGCATGGAGCAACAAGAAACACAGTGTTTCACATTTAAGAGTCTTCATTTTAGTGGCATGCGTTCATGTGTCAAAATAAACTAATAAGGAATAGGATTATGGAGGTGAGAAACATATTTGTGTGTTTTATAGTTAGAAGTCAAAAACATATAAATTATACAATCTCATTAAAAAGTGGGTTACTATTAGTAGAAATGTTGAATTTATTGAAGAAGAAGCATAAGGTGGTAGTATAGAAAAAACAACAATCACCACAATGATACCTCAAAATGAATATGATTAAGAAGAAAATGGTACGCAAAGTGGTCACTCAAGTCCACAAGGTCTTGTTGTTGCATTACCTTCCACATCACCCTCATCTCACACTCCTTCAAGATCTCGCGCCAGAGACAACTCAAGAGTATTTTCACCTACTCTAAAAAAAATCACCTAGGAAAAGGATCAAGGAATGCATGAAATTTTCCATCTCTAAATTCTCATGGAAATAATAATTCATATGCCACACTAGTCTTACTAAGATCTTACTACAGAGATATCTTAATGACTACAAGAATTATAAAGGATTTTTTATCAATCTTAAAGTGATGAAAATATTGGTTTGTATTCAAATTTTAGATTATTCTCTTAAGGTGATCATGTATATTTTGAAGAAATATTTAAAAATTAAAACTATGTAAAGGCTATGAATGAAGAAATTAACTCTATTGAAATGAATAACACATGGGATCTAGTAAATATTCCAGAAGATAAAGATTTAATAAGTGTAAAAAGGGTTTATAATGCCAGCTTCAATGCATATGAAAATGTGGAGAAAAATAAAACAAGATTGGTTGTCAAGGGTTTTTCACATAAAATTAGAATTGATTATAACGAAACATTTGACACTGTTAGAATTATATCATCCATAGCAACTAAGAATAACTAGAAAGTATATTAGGATGTCAATTTGACACTTTTAAATGGAATTTAAGAAGAAGCCACCTAGATATAAAGTTGTTGGTTAAGAACAAAAAGTGTGTAAAATGGAGAAAGGTCTTTATGGTACTAAGAAAACACCATGAAATTGGTATAATTACATTGAATTATGCTTATTAAGTAGTGGTATTAAAAAAATCATCAATGATACTACACTATGTATCAAAATTAAAAACCAAAATTTAATTTTTATCATAAGTTTATATGTGGATGATTTAATCAACACAAGAAATCTATCAAGATCCCACATTATATATAAAAATGGAAACTCAAGGTTTGATTTTGATAGTATGTTTATATTTGGATGATTTAATTTTCACAAGAAATCTATCAATAGAATTTTGCATGTCAACAATGAAGATATAATTTGAAATGACATATTTGAGTTTAATGAACTATTTTATTGTCATCAAATTCATTCAATGAGAAGATGGAATTTTTATATGTCAAACAAAGTATGCAAATTATGTTTTTAAAAGGTTAAGAATGATGAATTACAAGCCAACACCAACACTAGTTTTCATAGGATTAAAATTAAGAAAATATGACAAGGTGTGTATTGTTTATATAACTTTGTACAAAAGAATTGTTGGTAGTTTGATGTATTTGATGGCCATAAGGATTAATACAATGTATGGAGTTAGCCTTATTTCAAGGTTTATGTGATCTCGAAAGGAATCTTACTAGAAATTGGGAAATAGAATTTTGAGATATATAGCTAGAACAATAGAACATCACTTTTTTACGCACCATACAATGATTTCAAGTTGATTGGTTTTACTGATAGTAATTGTTCAAGAAGCACAAATGAAAAGACGATAAATTTTAGATACATTTTTTATTTTGGTTTAGGAGCAATTTCATGATCTTCTAAGAAACAATCCATTATTACCATGTTTTCAATGGGAGAAAATTATGTAGAAACCACATCAGTTCCATGTCAATTGATATGTAATACTCATGTTATTATTCATACAAACTAAGGGAATGTTTTTTAAAACAAACCCCTTAAGTAAAATGAATGCTTTTAATGTTTAACATTATTATTTAGCTTACTTCTAAATAATCCAACATAATTAAATATTCATAATCCATATGATAAAAATGTGCAAATGTAAGGGTAAATCCAGATTTCCACGATCTCCCTTATGTCACTATACCTAAATGTGTATACTTTGTATACTTGTTTTAAAAAATTATAGGTTATGAGAACTATGTGCATCACCTAGGTGCCTACCTGGAAGACATCGTGTTGCATTCCATCTGGTATCCGACACAATAAATTAGGGGATTGGTGAATAGACAATGTAGTCAGCTAATACATTACTTTAGCCAAATATTCAATCATTTCTTTGCAAGCTTAGTTTTGAGACCGCACACAAGCCTATGAAACATGTTTTACGTCACCACACAACCATCTCAACACGTCTATCTAGATTCCATTTTGTTGTTTAAGATGATGATTTAGTTAAGAAAAGGAATAAATCATTGATGGCTTACTTTCCTAAATGAAAGTATCCCATCTGTACCATATTAGGATCCCTATGGAAATGATAGGGACCATGTAATGATTATCATCATTACGTATTCTCTACCATTCCCGTAGCCATCCTAAGTTGATATGAAATAGGTTACTAACAAGAATACAAAGGGACATTACGCTCATGTTTTCTACACTCAGATGTTACCTTAATTTTTGGGTGCCACCACCATAGTCAACATTATAGTGTTTCCTCCTCGTGCTCTTTCTTATGCTTGTGCATTACGTGGAACAAAATATTGGGGTTTTAGTTATGCTTTCTAGTAGGAATGTTGGCTATTGAAATAGGGGAGTAACTCATACTGAAGCTCTCCTTCAAACATGAGTATTGATTGAAATGTTTGGAAATCCACGACACCAACCAAAACATTGACTTTGATTTTTTTTATGTCATGTTGTCTCTTAGCAGAGAAGAAAGTATGATGAAAAGGATTAGCAAGACGGAATGGTCAGAAAGGGTAGAAGCACGAGGGAATCAAACATATGCAATATTTCTATCTACAAGAAGTGTTCAAGGATGCTCTGTGAAGCATCCGACAGTGGGGAGAATATGAATGTTAGGTTTCTACCAGCTTCCTCATTCACAACATCCCATATATCTATATGAGATCCTCAAGTTGTGTAGTGCCCCTATCTGATAGAATAACTTTGCATGGGGTGCACTATATGGCATGTCAATTGGGACTAGAGAAGCTTATGGTCACCCATCAAATAGAACATGGAGAGCGACACATCCTAAAATCCTTTTTAGATATGTTATTTTCATTTCATAATAAGACAAGCACTTTATTTGATATCCATATGTGTAACCATGGTGAAACCCAAGTTAACGTTGTAAATTTAGTAGTAATTGGATAGTCGCAACAAGTGCAGAAGTCAGATCTCTTCTTTACTAACAATGGTAAAGTAGAGTTATCTACTCTCATAATTAAATAAACAAAACATGGAGGGGAAGTGTGTTAAATGGATCTCTCTCTAACAACCGTCCAAAAATCAATACCATTATTGGTTAAATCAGCCATGTAGACAGAGATAATTTGTAACCGTAATATATCCTCATTTTACTATATACAAGTTGATTGATCTGGATCTGTAGTTGTCTCTGAAGTGGGTTCATTTTTCTCTAAGAGGAAAGGAAACTACTTCCTATTGTTTTTGTTTTGTATGCAAAAGAAGAAGAAGAAGATTGAGGATTAGGAGGCACTTCATACAGGTGTAATGGGTAGTTGTATTTATTTTTCTTCTTCTGCTTCTTTGTATCTATGTTATGTGCACGGTATTCTTTGCAGCACCATTCATGGCTACCACTTCATTTTTTCCTACTCTTTCTCTTTTATTCCGAGTAGTTGTTGTATGGATTAAGACATTGAATGTTTCCTTTCCTATTATCCCACTTATGCCTCTGCAAGAATTGTCTCTTTCACTCTCCCTCTAAATGATACCCTCTAGTTTTCCATTCTCTGCCTTGCATGAAAGGGGTTGTTGAAAATTCCCTGTAATCTCCAGCAGATTCGCATGGTGTTTTAGACCCCAGGGGGGCATGAAAGGAGAAAATACAATTTACACATCCTTTTCCAGCATCCCACCTATTTGCATCTCCATGGAGGCCCGTTTTGGGGCAAGTCAGAGGACCCTGTGTGGTTAGTTCTGCACCTTAGTTGCTTACCCCAAGGATTGGTGCTTGGTGACTTGGAAAGTGTGTGGGGCATTGGCAGTTAGAAAGAAAATACGTGGGCCTCCTCATGAATTTTTTCTATTTCTCATTAGAGGTAACCAATAGGTTTCCACGTGATGGGATTACCCTCGCTATCATACCCTCAACCTTGCTAAAATGGGAAGCTTTAAAATAGAGCATGGTTTTACGAAAAAACATAATGGAGATTTGGGATGGGTCTTTTGTTAAATATTTTATTTTCAAATGTGGGGAAGATATGTACGTAAAATGTGGAAACATGAACTTGGGATGTGAACTGTTTGAAAAAATACCTTTAAGGAATGTGGCCTCATAAGGCACACAAACTATTTATCAGAATGCATCAAACCATTGTAGATTCGTGGAATGTGTGAATTGTAAGATATGATCAAAAAGTGTCTGTTGAAAATGCTTTTGAGAGTTTATGAAAATAATTTTGGACGCCGTAGAGTGAGAATCGGCAACCACCAATGTCGAATGTGAATGTTTTGCAATGCACGCAAACTAGTTAACGAAATGTCAAGGTATCCCGTAAGCCAACTAAACACCACTCCTTCTCTACCTCATCAGAAACAGGCATGGAGTTATTCCTCTACCTCTCTAGTTTTTTTCATGCAATGTTATTGTATTAGATGATATGGGTTTTAATTAAAGAAAATTAAAACATTGATTTCCTTTCTAATGTTTGTGCGTATAAAATATTTACCTCACGAGTGACATAGCATTTTTCAACCCGATAAAAATACCTGAGTCGTAGTGATGATTGATTTAATGTAAAAAAAACTATCCAATTCATGATCTGGAATATTTCTATTATGTTTCACGTTACACTAAGAATGAGTCATATAAAGGGTATATCTACTGGTACACTTACGAACTTGATTTGGATTTTCCTCGTAAAACTAAACTGTAGATTATGAAAAATATTGGTTGTCACCTCATATCTCTCCCATGTTATATGAAGAATGGTGAGACATAGTTGGTCTTCACTATGACAGTTGGAAAATATTCTTTGTATGCCCGTGTCGGGGTGTACTTAGGCTACTAGGTGTAGGCATAAACTGCTAAAACTCATATTTTCCCTCTTGAATGATGTTCCCACAAATGGCTATGTGTTAGGAAATATATGATAAAATATGAAGAACAATCCCTCACAGAATCGTAATAGTAGAAAATAATATGCAGAAAATATTACAGATCTCAAATAAAATTGTTGAATAAAATAGTTTCACCCAATTTGGGCTATGTCCACCAAGAATCATTTTCTCATATTTTATTACAAGCCACCACTCTCTCAATACAATACCCAAATCTGTTTGGAGCTATGCTCAACAAACTCTACAGAATTCACACCCGAATTCAGACACATCTGTAATGTTACATAATCCCTACCATATGCACAAAACCACATAAGTAGACAACTACTTAAGCAGTTTTACAAAACCGTGGGTATCAAAACCATGGGCCAAAACCGTTCCATAAACCTATGGGTCAAAATCCTGCCCATATGAGAAAAGCACATTTCCCGGTATATTGGACACCTTTTTTTGAGGCCAAAAAATAATTTCTCGGGGGCTACGCCCCTGAACCCCTGTGAGACAACCATGGAAAGTGTACAATACTCTTAATGTACAATCTTCAATGCTTTCACACATTAAAACAAGCTCCACAACCTAACACTATGTGAGTTGTATCCTAATTTTGTCTAGTTCCCTAAGATCTTGATATATATGGGAATAGGCTTGAAGCATTCAGAATTTTGTTGGTCACCCATATATACTTTTTACAAGGCCATGTTGTGGCCAATTGAGCTACGTTGAAACGATAATGCAGATTTTAAACTATGACTTTTCACCTTGGATTTACACCTCCAAAATGTGCATCGTGCATCTATCCTTACCATCCTTAATTCTTGAATATTATTGGTTTATAGTACTATAGGTCAGGAGAGACCTTTGCCTCTTTCACTTAGTGTTCTCCCCTTTATAGAGGTCGTTTTATAGCCTATTTTGGCTATTTGAGCTACATTGTGTTTTTTTGTCTCGAGTCATCCTTTTTACAACCCAATCACTCCATCCAATGTTGAAAGTTGATTTTTTTTGTAAATAATATTTCCTTCATATAATTTACCCCTACATCTTATGGTATAAAAAAAATAGATGAATGTGGAAAAAAAAAATATGCACTATTGTATCTCTCTCTCTCTCCTCTCTCTCTCTATATGACTAAATTGTGAATGAAATAAGTTATGACATGGAAAGTTATGAAAAAAAAATCTCTCTCTCTTAAAATTTGAGATATAACGGTCTTGTAACATTGTATAAATTGATGTTTACTCTCTCCTCATCTTTTTTCTCTAAACCCTCTTACTGTGAATGAAATAAAAAGACTAAGTATGTTTGGGGGGAAACAAGTACTATCAAATATATGATCACATAACTAGCTAAATGGGGGGTAATTCCATGACATCTTAGCATTGACACCATGTGAATGCAAGTGGCAGGTCATAGTGGATGGACATCGTCTATGCTAATGGTGTTTACTTTATTTATACACCTCCTAACATTGTATGTATATATGTAAATCGAAATAGTAGTTCCATATCATTGTCTAAAAATATTGTATAGTCACATTTTGATATATTGTTTTGATTTAAGGAATGAAGAAGGAAAATAATTATCCTAATTTGTAAATTATCTCTCATGTTTAAATGGTATGAAATTTCTTGTGAATCATTTAATGCTGAAAATAAACTTGATTTTAACATGCACTACTACTCCTAGGAAACAAATGAATTAGTTACTTTTACAAAATGGATATTCGAGTCCTTGTACTTTTTGAAAGAAATTTACTAAATCATGGTTGACATGTCATAAGATAAAAATGTAGTTAGTTATTGATTTTTTATGGTTTAGTTACATTCCCAAAGAAAAGCAAAGGTCTCGATAAGCTTATTTTTCCATTATGCATTTACATCATGGATGGTAGAAATTTTAGTTCTAAACATAACAAAATGTGATGGCTTCCTAAATTCCTCCCTATGACATTTTCACCTTGATTGTGTTATAACCCATTAATTGAACCACTATACTAGACCAATGGGAAATACCTTTTGTTGTGCCCTTAATATATGTTGACCCCACTTTGGACACAAATTTTTCTGTATCCTTGCATGCTTAAGCTAAAAAATCATTGTACCCTTACACGTCACGTTCATATGCACCATTTAATTTAAGGTTTGAGTATAATGTGTGGCATGATACTCAATCTGTACTTTAGTAATCCTCCTAGGTAGATACATTTCTTATATCCTTAATGCATCTAGAAAAGTACACATAGTCAAGAGTCCCTTGAACTTGGTAGCTACTTGGAACTCAAGGATCTCTCATCAAGTTGAGGAGTGTGAGCATGGTATGCCTCATTGGTAAGCTTGTCGAATGGATCCTTGGTGTTTTTTCCTATATGAAAGCATGAAATTTCTTTTCTACCTTGTAGTAGACCTCCTTGTAGATTGTTTACCTTCTTGTGTAGATAGGGTTAAGATATGTCTAGTACCTCTTAAGAGGTTATTTTTGGGTGATAAGGTATTCACAAATCAATCATAGAAATGATGTGTGTTAATATGATATTGGGAAGGTAAAGAGTAACTAGAACCACTCCCTTAACTCAAGGTTAGCCCCTTTTTCTAGTTATAAGAAAAAAATTGTTTTGTGTGGGATCTTTACCTTTGGCAACTCATAGCAGTAAAGTCGTAAATCTTGAGACAATGACAAATGGATTTTCCACGTAGCCTATGGTTTATTGAAGGGGGGATATATAAGAAAACAAGTTGTTATAAGTATGTAAACCATGAAAACTACGAATAGTTTGGAACATGTCCTTTCTTCTAGTCCTCATTAGTAGTTATATCCGTGTACGATGTTTCACCTACTTTTTTTTTTAAATATTAATCCAAGTCTTTTTGAGGTCTTGAATCCCTAAGTGGAAAGTAAGATTTACATGAATAGTAAATGTTCTATAAACAAGGTTCATATGAGATCTATCTAACAACATAAATATAAGTAAAACATGGGTTCAATCGAGATGAAATTATGAAATAATTATTACAAAAGTCTTATGCACCTTGAATGATGAAGAACTAACTAAAATGCTCTAGACGATCTTAAAACAAATGAAATTTAAGGATGGCATCTTTGAGATCTAAAACGTTTTATTAAAATAGGAAATATATATATAACCTTAAGGTATGAGCACTTATTTTATAAGCATAATGTGTTTTGAGAAATGATGTAAAATGAAATATTGAAGATGTAGCTTTGGGAACAAGAATATTTGCCTATATATTACATGCTCTTCAATCTATAAGGTTAAACAATTAATCTGAATCATAATAAAGATCTAACCATGAAAGATGTAGGATATTGCTAGCGCAAGGATTCTCATGCACCATGGGGTCGAGTCTTTGAAACATGTAAATCCCTTGTGAGTAAGTTTGTTAATCGTTATCTCTAGTGTTTCCCTGTTGTCTATGTAGGTCCATGTTGTGTGTTAATGTCCCTTTTGACCTTAAGTTACTCTATTTAGGCTCTTGCCATGTCATGTAACAAGAAAATAAAGAAAAAAAATTATTCTGAAAAAATTATTGTGGTATTTGGGTGTGTGATTTGGTGGGCATTACAAGTTTTCTTATGAGATGGCATCTCCACTTCATGTTTTCCCCTCATAAGGGTGTCACTCAATGTTATTCCTTATTTTGGATTTTCTGATTGATTATGTGTCGGAGCCTCCCTGTTGTTTTCTACATTACACCATTTGGAGACAAAATCACATAGTTTATAGAATTATTGTCTTATTTTATGCTTTAAAAGCTAAGTTACACTTCACCTTTTAAGTGCAATTTTTTTGAAGGCCAAGAAAATCACCACAAAAGAAAAAAAAGTAGTGAATGACACATGCATATCCTAATCATTTGAGGGAAACCTAAAACGCATTGTCTCCTTTAAAATAAGGCATGACAAGTCTAATAAAAAACAAATTGGTCATCTTCTACATTGGCTAAATTTGACCTAGTTGGGCATCTTCTAATTTGGCCACCTTTGACGGCCACCTATGGCCATCATATAAGTTTCAAGCAAGTGGCAATTTAATGATAAAAATTTAGTGTTAATTTATTATAATATTTTAAATTAACTATTTGATTAGTTCAATGTGGTGAATGATTGTAGGGATTAAAACTTCATTAACATTATATTATTGCACCAAATAACACATCAATCTATATTAATAGTTATTAGGTACATTTTATTCCTTGTTGTCCCATTCCTCGCCCTCTAATCATTTGATTTTAAGCCAAAAGGTGTTCCTTCAACCACATGAATGGTTCCTGGCACTGGCAAAACATAATGTATCAATGGACAATGCAGGTTAATGCATTGCCATACAAATTAACATCTTTCATGCATGTGTCATACTTTGTAGGTTGATGTTATTAGGGAAGACCATCATAGTATCCAATAATGGATTGTTGCGGTGTAGATTGATGCCATGTCTTTCTCTCTGATTTCCACTTTCATTGTTCTTGGTATGGAATTCATTCATGTTTGTAGTTATTTTAAGTTTAAATGTGAAGGAAATGATTTTTTGAGGAAATGACATGACAGTTTTGTTAAGAGATTCCCACCACGGTGGAAATGGTTATGAAGCCTAAAGGCCAAAGGAAGGTGCAGAAAGAGCTAGAGGGCATGGTGGGTAAGAGTAGAAGTGTGAGGGATTCAGGCATATGCATGCTTCCCTGTCTACAAGAGTGGTGATGGAGACTTTATGATACATTCCCTTGGTCCCCTCCTATTATCGGCCCATCTCTCCACCCAAGCTAACACTGACGTGGTTGATGAAATATTCTTTGTTCTATAAAACACCACCATGCTCAACATATGGTTGATTATGCATGACCCTCATATGTGATTTTCTTGAGCAATTATGAGAATATATAAGGCTCATTGTTGGTGACTCGCATTGGGGAGACAACAATGCAAGGCACAAAGGTGATGGTGGCAAGTGTGTAGGAGGTGACAGAGCTAAGAAACTAGCCATTGTTCATCCATTGTAGCATGCGGCATGAGGATGGTGTCATAGTGGCAATGGAATGGGCTATCATGTTGGGAGAAAACCATGTTTTGGATGTTTTCTACTATGACGTAGGTATCTTGGGTGGTGAAGGAGATTGTGTATGCAACCATCAAATCCCCTCTTTTCGTTGACCCACCTCTCCACCAATCTAACTAATGGAATGCTTTGTGTTCCTTCAAGCACTATGGCCATGGTCAACATGTGGCATTTTGATGTCATGTTGTTCCACCTCATAAGGTGTCACTCAAACATTAATTAACATTTTTTATTGATTGTGTGTCAAGAGCTAATGTCCCCTTTGTTCCAATGTATCTAATATAAACTTTTTATTAGTATTTCAAGTTATCATATTTATTGCAACCTTTACAATATGTCGAAAAATATTCTTAATATATACCATGTATTTTTGTTGTGTTTACCATTTTTGTGGTTGTATTAGTTCAACGTGTATGTTTTTACAAAACATAATAATGTAATTGTATTAATCCTAAAAAATTACAAATCCATTAAATAGTAGGACTTTTGAGGTTCATGGCTAGAATAGATGATGTAGTTCACTCATAGAATTATCTTTTCTCAATCCCCTTTTTCATCACCCCTCTTCCTCCTCAATGTTTCACTTTCAATCCTTCAACTTTAAACTTCTTCAACATCTTCGTATCGACATGTTCGTTGTAACACTTCAGTATGATTACTAATATTGTAAGTTTATGTCAATGGGAAACTTGATCACAAACATTTTGTAGGTTTGATCCTACTCACTTCCTCTTTTCTTGATTTTATAATTACGCAAAATTAAAAAAATATTCATTTGAGAATTTTTACAAAAATCTAAAATCCAAAATCCACCACTAAAGTAGACTAAGCGTCATCACTAATGAAAGGACGTTAATTGTTGGCAATGGTTACGACCATCTCGATCTCCATCTCCATCTCCATCTTATTTAAAATTATCTCTTACATATTATCTTTCAATCTGTTTAACAATATAGACATGCCCGTCATAGTTGCAGAGACCAAAAGCATTTCACAGAAGAAAAGGGGCAATGGGATCACTCGATTCCTCTCTAAATGTTTTCTTTACAGATCACCAAAAAAAGCACAGACAGACGAAGGATCAATCCGCGTTAAAAAGCCCAAAAAAATTCAAACAATACCAGTAGAAACCCGATTTCTTGGAACGGATACAAAAGCAACAGAGCCCAAACAGAAAATTGCGTGTAATACATCTTTGTTCTCCGGTGAAAACTGCCATGAATTTCAGCAGGAAGAAACCAATTTCCTCCGGAGGAAATCATCACCCAGAGAGAGAAAAATCAGTCCATCACGGAGTAAGCTCAAACATAAGAAGAGAAATACTTCATTGAAGAAAATGGGTAGTCATGAAAATAGAAGATCTGGTTCCCTGTATTTCTCTTTTCTGCGTGAGCTTCCTGATGTGTTTGGTATAAGCTCGGATGAAATATTTTTTAATCGAAAAGATTCAAATTTGTATTATTCTTGTAGTGATACCTCTCCAGATAAAATCAATACTGAAATTATTGATGCCCATGAAATCCAATTTCAACAAAGTTTCTTGGAAGAAGAGAATTCCATCAACCACCGGTTTCATGATATTGATAAAAAGAAGTATTCCGCTTGTAAATCTGATTTGGTGGTTCAAGAGCGCCTTCCAAATTTCATTTCCAAAATAGACATGTATTATTTCGTTTCTTGTCTGGTTATCTGGTCATTCCATGCCAAAAATGCTGCAGCAAAAGCAGCGAGTGGGATTTTTAGAAAAGCCAGAAGGATAGCAACACAACTGAAGACTGGATGGATGGCAATATTTTAGTGAAAGGTTTTTCTTTTATCGAGTTTATAAGTCAGGCATGTTAGCAAATACTATAATCAAAGATAAGTTTTAAGACAATAAAACTTGAACCCTATAAATATATGTGATATATATAGTTATTTTGGATTGAAATATTCTTTCATATTTAGGTGTAGTGGTTATGTAACTCATTCATCACAATACTTTTAATTTTGCACACTTCTTTTAAAATTTATATAATTATTACCAATATGGTAAATATATTTATTTCAAAAATACTCACATTTTAATTTCAATGTGTTTATCTTAAAAAAAATTAATATATGTTTTAATTAAGTATTTCAATATGATCAATATATTTATTTTTAAAATGTTCAGAAATTTTAATTTTAATATATTTATCGTAAACTCGTGGAAGACTTGTCCAATAAATAAAGTGAAACAAATCAAAAAGAAACCAAAATATGAGTTTGCCTTGACAAAAAGTGTATATGTATAGTTTTGGTTTAGGTAGAACTGTAGTATAATTTAGCCTCCCTCCTATAATTGAGAAATTCGATATGATCTTCTTGACCCCCTTCTCTTGAGTTGCAAAGACCTTGCTTGCATCCTCCTTAAAGAATTTATGAGTCTCTTTGAAATTGCTCTCCTTTCACACTTTAACTAGATTACAAGACCTCCCAAGCCCATAAATAATGGAGGTGTTAATGGGGTTTGTTTTAGCCGTTCATTATTTTATCAAACCCCTCAAAGGATAAGACTCCTACATATTCCTCCTTTCACTCTATACTCTACAACCACATTATCAACATAGTTCATCCAACATTCGAGGCCAATATCTAACAATATAGGGTTAAATTTTCATTTAGTCATTTCATGAAACAACACCATTCATATGGTGGCTCCAAGGAAGCAACTTACCTCAAGTCATTAATAGAAATGGTACGAATCACCTCCTTTCCATTGAGGTTCAATCTCAACTCTTCGTTAGCTCTTCTTATGTAAAATATTACAAAGAGATCAGTGGAATGTAGAAATGAATATATAATAGTGTTTGTTATCTCAATTATTTGATGTTAACACTCATTGAAACATTCATCAATTCATTCCCACACTCACTTGTTTTCTCTTTTGGGTTGTCTCTTCCATAAAATAAGTGTGGAATACATCATAATAAAAAAGATCCCCAATTATCATAAATTTGAAGATACTATTTTATATGGCTACTACTTCTGCATTTGAAGTAAGTGAAATAACCAATTAAAATATGGTTAAAACACCACATATGTGAAATCCACTACTAACGCATGCAACTGTTAGTGTATTTATTTAACCTCGCATTGTTGTGTATGATTAAGATGCACTTGTAACATTTAATTGTAATATAATTTGTGGATAATGCTTACTTTATTTATAGAGAAGAGTATCAATCAAGTTATTGAGTTGATTGACTTTTGATATTAATATATTAAAGAAAACTTTCTTTGAAAGCTAACTACTATCTAAACCATAACAATAGTTTTATCTTGTCTTTATAAAAGTGTAGAGAGCTAGTTTTTGAGTTATTCATTGTGAAAGAGAGTTATGTGTATACTAATAAATTTAAGACAATTTTTAATTTTACAAATGTAGTAATGTAGGCCAAATTATAAATCTCTATTGTATCTTTATTTTAAGTTTGCATTGATTTATAGTATATGCATGTATGTGGGTGAATGTATTATGGTTTTTAATAAAAAAATTAGAGAATGTTCAAAATTATAATATGGTATTAGAGAAATAGAAGTTTCACCTCGTGTTGCATGCAAGTATTTAGATAAGAGATGTTTTTCATATTTTTTCTATAGGTACTCATGTAAGTTATAGATTTTAAGTTTTTTATGCAATTATCAACTTAGATTTAGTGGCCTACTACAAATAACCAATCTTCTTTTTTCACCTTACCCTTCATGGGATCTTGATTGGTCCTAAATTAGTGAAAGGAGTGGGTTATTAAGGATTTATATATGGGTACCTTTTTGGAACTCCCTTATGTTAGGACCATGTTTCAGCAATTGTAAAACTCATAGGAGTTATTGTTCTAGGGAAATCTGTATTCAATTTTTCTTAACCTATGGTGCGAGGGGTATTGCCCTAATACTCAAGTCATTAGACATCACTTTCAAGGAAAAAATTTAGGGTACAAGTCAGGACCAGTTCGCCAAATGTTTTTGGCTACAAATTAATATTAGGGGTCAATTCGCCATTCCCACAAAATAGAAATTTGTAAAATTCACTTGAATATAGTCAGTCGGTAGAATATTTTTATGCTACCAGTCGACAACATATAGTATGATGTTGGCTGGTAGCATAAAAATGCTACCAGACGATAGCATAACTATATGATGTCTTCTAATAGCATTTTTCATGCTACCGGCCGACAACATACTATATGTTGTTGGTCGGTAGCATAAAAATATGCTACCAACCGGTAGCATATAAAAAAGCTACCATTTGGTAGCATTTAGTAGTGATGTTGTGATGTCTAGATATTTGGCATTCGTGCGAAAGATAATTTTCATAGATTCGCTAAATATTTTCTAAGGCTTTTTTGCGAAGAGACCCTTAAATTTTTCCCTGATCACTTTATATGGGTTTCACTTTAAGCATCAACATACCTCATTGTATATAATGATCCCCTAGGTGTTTTATTTTTATCAATAGGAAGACATGCTTTTTTTTTATTCTTGGCACACCAGTAAGAACTTATCTCTAGAAATTTACTCTTAATGTGTCTGAGAGATGGGATAGGGGAGATATGGTAATAGTGGAATCCTTTGTAGTTAGTATCCCGAAACATTGGTCTAATTCACAACATACGAAAGGTATAAGTATATCTGAGAGCCTACATATAAAACACACCCTAACTAGTACTTCTTGAAACATTTTACATGTGTATTTGGAATATTAACACAGAATCGCCATATCCTTGTTCAAATGTTGAATTTCAGTTGTAGCTTTGGTTCATTTTTTTAACATTTCAGATGAGATCTTTATTCTAGGTGCAATTGGAACATGTACAAGAAAGGGTAGTGATATAGAGTGTTATATGGAAAGAACTGAAAATAGAGAGTCAACTTTTTATTTGTAAGGAGTTTTGTGATTCTGAGTAAAGTTTGGTCTAAAAAGACCACATAACAATTTTTTGGAGTCTATTTTTAAAATGATAATTTTTTAAAATGTGTTGATAAAATTAATTTGTTTCTATCCCCTCGTCAAGATAATCTTTTTTGGGTACAAGTAATCTGGAAGTATTTTTTCATAAAATATTTTTTCCCATTTGGTGCTTGCATTATTATGATCCCATTGTCGACGTGGTCATTTTAAGATATAACTCTAGAAGCGTGTTTGCATACCAATTTTCCCAATACAATTTTTCTTTTTTAACATATACAAATTTTCTAACCTAAATAGTGGTTGCAACTACGCATATTGATCGCTTAATTGTACACAACAATCACACAAAAATAGAAGATGCAACAATTATTAAAATCTAAGGGTTTGTGGTCTATGTTGAAAGAAATGTACATCACTTTTCAAAAGGAATATGATAAATTTGTGTACGAGAACAAATAGGATAAAGTCATGAGGCTCATTGACCTATGCATGTATAGTGTGTTGTTTCACATCACAAATTCTAAAAATTTAAAATCCATGTGAGATAAATTTAACACATTATTTTGGAAAATCAATGAATGTATATCTTTACAATTAGAATGTTGAATTTTCCTCTCTTACACCTACAATTGTCTATCTATTCACTGAAGACTTTGATGTAAATTTTAATTTCATTCTCTCATAGTTAGCAGCTTGTGGTAAGGATAATGCCACATCCCATTTTTTGGTTCCCTAAGTTTAACATATGTGAGGCCTTCATTAGGTCGTAGTGACCACAAAATACAGTTTTAGTCTTTATATTAACATCGATTAAAGGTGTAAGTTTGTGGTGGTTGTTAACTTATCATCAAGAGTCTTAGCTGACCGAAACAAAGTATCAAGATCTTATATTGGGAAGTACTTAAAAATGGGCTTGTGTGACATTTGTTTGGACCATACATTCCAAAGTATCAAGATCTTACATTTGGAAGGTATTAAATTTGCATGTAGGGCTTATGTGACATTTTTTTGGACCATAATTGTTTAGTAATGTTATTATTACTAGTCTTGTAATCTAGCATTGTAGCATGAATGGGAATGTGGGAATGATTTTGGTATTACTATTGTTTTTGGACCACCATGTACCTTGATGTCTATCACGACCTTAGCATTAACATTGATTGCATATTACATTTCCTAAATATCCTCCCATTTTTAGAAAATGAACAAAAATATAGAAAAACCATGTTTAACAGATCATCCTGTAGGAAGATAGATGGAGCTTCTCTATCAAGAGACGAGTTGAGATTTGAGTTAGTATTTATATTCGAGACAACATGCTCCTCGAGTAAAGAGGTGGAGCAAAGCATCCACCTAGAGCAGCTTTTCAGGAAATTTGACGCCAACAGGGATGAAAAGATCTCGACCTGCAAGTTGGTGGACATCGTGTGGTCCATGGGTAGCCACCTGATCAGTGAGGCAGAGCTCCAAGTCATGATGCAGGAAGCCAACATGGATGGTTATGGGTACTTAATAGTAGTTCAATATATTAAATATATTATGCAAATTCACAAACCTACCAAACTTTATATGTTTATTTTACAGGATCTTATTATCTTGCCGAAGGAAGCTATTTAGAGAATAATCAATTTTATTTGAACCAATCTAAAATTGCTATCTGGGATTTCATATTTTTCCCTAAAGTTTGATACTGAAAATCTGAAAATTTAAATTACTAAATTTTTCTATAATCTCATTGGGAAATGGTTGATTTTTAGTGCGGCATTAAATTTTTAAATTTTAAAACTGAAACTTTAGGAACAAAAAAATTTAAAAATTTAAATGGAAACTGTAGTGTTTGGCTTTAGAAAACTTTGTTTTTTTTTTTTTTTTTTTCAGCCAACTGTCTGACAGAAGTTCTAAGAATCTGCAGGGCGCTTGGCATATTTTTTTGGATTTGGATGGTTTCATCTTTACTTTTAGTTTTCTCTCAGTTTACAAGGACAATCTTAGATTCTCGCATATCACATTCGGCCAGTGCAAAATTTCAGGTTACAGTGTCAAAATTATTTATGGCTTCGTAATCTTGAGCCTGGGGCCAATTTCAAACCTGCCTTTCCCTCCTTCCTAACTATCTCCTGGCGAACATTAAATTCTTTTTTGTCGTTGATGTTTTAAACCTCCAGCCACGTGGAAGCATTCCGTGAGCTTCCATTGTTTTTGCCCCAGCAGACATGAGGGTCCTGGGCTAAATTCCTTTACATAAAATTTTTTTGGGTCCGCCATTTATAAATGGTCGTGGAAACAAAAAAGATAATTGATGCTAATAATTAAGTCAAAAATGTGGTGGGATCGTCATTTCACGGATTGATTGGTATGGATGAGACACCAACGGGAGCGAAGGATATAGATATATGGCGTTCATGCCAAATAGATCCCATCCCCTCCCCTCCAGCTATCTCTACCTCCCAGGTAGAGCTATATAGTTCTATAGAAGGCCTCATCCAATATCAACATCAATACTGCATGGGTGCCATATAGAACTCTATGGGATCAATTCCGCTTGTAAATCTTTTTGTATGATCCAAGTGCAACATATTATTACGGGTCCATTTTTTTTGGGCTTATTTTTGTAGCAAAGGAAGTTTATATTTATGTATATAAGAAAATGTTTAAATTTTGAAGAGGATATATAAAATATATGCAACAACATATAAAAATACTTTGATCACAAAATACAAAGGAGAGAGAGAAGAGCAGCAGCTCGAAGGAGATAAAGAGAGAAGAAAATAGGTGCAGCAGCACAGTGAAGAAGAAAGGGGGGAAATTACAAAGAGAAAAATACAGAGCAGTAGCTCGAGAAAGAGAAATTTTTTGTAAGAAAAAGAAAGAAGAAATTGGACACAAGAAGATAAACAAATAAAAATAAATCAACAACTCTTTGAATGTATGAAATTTTTCGAATTAATATAATATATATTTTATGTGTGTGTGTTTTATTTGTGTTTTTGGTCATGTCTTTCCCATACTAGTTGCATTTGGCACTAAAGTTTGCCAACAGTTTGATATCAGAGCAAACAAAAAAAAGCTCAATAGCTTGTGGGTTTGTGTTCTTATTTTCTGTGTTTTTATTTTCTGGGTTGAATTGTAATGGCTTCTAGTAGCAGACATTTGTGGCAACAACCCCCAATATTTATGGGAAGAACTATGACATTTGGTGCATTTAAATGAAGACTTTGTTCTCTTCTCAAGAGCTATGGGAATTGGTTGAAGGAGGCTATACAGAGGTAGCAGACTAGGCTACATTTAATGATCTTACTCAAGCACAGAATAATGCTTTGAAGGAAAAAAAAAAAAAAAAAGGATGAAAAATATTTAAGATACATCCATAATGCAGTCACAGATTCAGTATTTCTAAGGATAACAACAACTACAAATTCAAATTAAGCTTGGGACACCTTGCAGAATGTTTATCAAGGAAGTGACAAGGTGAAGGTCGTCAGACTACAGATGTTGAGGAGGGAGATTGAAACTCTTCTCATGAAAGACTCAAAGTCTATAAATGACTTCTTTACAAGGACTATGACCATTTTCAATCATATGAGGACAAATATGAGATGTGGTAGAAGAGCATAGAATCATAGATAAGGTATTGACAAGCCTTCCAGTAATATTTTATCTAGTTATAGTTGTCATAGAAGAGTCTAAGGACTTAAAAAAATGAGTCTTGATGAGCTGATGGGTTCTTTGCAAATCCATGAACAGAGGATGAGTAGATCAGCCATCTCCTCCAATGAACAAGCCTTCAAAACAAAAACAAATGCTAGAGGCAGTGGGAGAGGAGCATACAATAGAGGAAGAGGAAGATTTAGCAACCAACAAGAAGGTGGAATACATAGTCATCAAGAGCAACATGCCAGAGGAAGAGGAAGGAGCAGTAGCACTTCCAGAGGTGGTTCTTCACAAATGTGTGACAAATCAAATGTGCAATGTTATTACTGCAAGAAGTTTGAACATTATGTCAGTGAATGTAAAAAGAAAGAATATGATTTGATAAATCATAATCATAATGCAAGCTTCTCTAATGCAAAATAAGTTGAACCTAAAAAGAATGAAAAGAGTGGAACTTTCCTTTTAACTTGCAATGTATCTAAGCAAGGAAACAAGCAAGTATGGTACTTGGATAGTGCTTGAAGCAACCACATGTGTGGAAATAAAGAAATGTTCAGTAATATAGATGAAGTAATCAGATCTAAAGTGAAGATGGGAATAGACAATAAAGTTCTTATAATGGGTAAAGGCATTGTATCCATTCTATGTGTCATGGTTCAAGTATAACCTACTAAGCTTTGGAAAACTTGTCCAAAATGGATATAAGGTGAAGTTTGAGAATGGATAATGTGTTTTATATGATAAAGTTGGAAGCAATAAGTTGAGTGCAGTTATGCATATGACAAAAAATAAAATGTTTCCCTTGAGGATGTAAAGTGTAGTAGGTGCGGTAGCATTCAAAACAGCAGCCATTGATCAATCCACTCTCTGGCATCTCAGGTATGGGCACTTGATTTTTGGTGGATTGAATGTTCTTTATAAAAAGAGAATGGTTAAAGGATTTCCTCCTATTGAACAACCGAATAAGGTTTTTGAGGCATGTATATTGGGGAAGCAACATAAAAATGTTTTTCCTTCAGGTAAATCATGGAGAGCAAGATCACCACTTGAGCTAGTACATTCATATTTGTGTGGTCCCATGAAAACTCCCTCCATGTCTAAAAGTGTATATTTCATTACTTTTATTGATGACTTCAACAGAAGGACATGGATTTATTTCTAGAAAAATAAATCAAAGGCATTTGAAGTATTCAAACAATTTAAGTCCATGGTTGAGAAGCGCAGTGGCCATTATATAAAGACATTGAGAACTGATGGAGGGGGAGAGTATATATCAAATGAGTTTTTAAACTTCTATAAAGAACACATGATCAAGAAACAATTCATAGCTAGATATACACCTCAACAAAATGGTGTAGTTGAGAGAAAGAATCAAAGTACTCAAGAAATGGTAAGAAGCATGCTAAAAGCAAGAGGATTGTCTAATGAATTATGGGAAGAAGCAATTGAGATAACAGTATATCTACTAAATAAATGTCCTACAAAGATTATGGGGAACAAAATACCTCAAGAAGCATGGAGTGGAAGAAAACCAAGTGTTGAACACTTGAGATTTTTTGGATGTGTAGCATATGCACATGTGCCAAAGTAGAGAAGATCAAAGTGGGATAACAGAGGAGAAAAGTGCATTTTCATTGGATATAGTGAGTAATCTAAAGCTTACAGACTATATAATCTAGTTACAAATGAGCTCATAATCAGCAAAGATGTTCAATTCATTGAGGAAGCATCTTAGGAAGATGCACAAGTAATGGAGCAGCCATAAACAAATGTAAATGCACCTATCATTGTGCCTAAACCAGCAGAAGGAAGAGCAAATAATGTACCAAGTTGGACACATATTTCTGAAAGGGGTGAATCTTCAAATGGAAACAACCAATAAATCACACAAGAACCAGAAAATAAAGCATCTTCTACATCATCAGACTCATTACAATAGCAAGGAAAAATGAGGAATGTACAAGAGATTTATGATCAATTAAGGTATGAGGAAAATGAAGATGAAATGATTAATTTTTCTTTATTTTCACGATTTGATTCAATTTATTATGAAGAAGCAATTAAATAAAAGAAATGGTGTGAAGAAATGGATGAAGGAATGCATGCAATAGAAAAGAATCAGACATGGGAGCTTGTAGATCTTCCTGAAGGAAAGGAAGTCATTGGATTCAAGTGGGTTTATAAAACCAATATTACTCCTGAAGGAAAAATTGAAAGACATAAGGCAAGATTAGTTGTAAAAGGCTATAAACAAAGGCCTTGTTGTGATTATAATGAGATAATTGCTCCAATAGCAAGGCTAGAAATAGTCAGAACAATTATTTCCATAGTTACTCATCATAAATGGAAAGTCCATCAATTGGATGTAAAGTCAACTTTTCTGAATGGAGTGCTAGAAGAAGAAGTGTATGTAGGACAACCACCTAGTTATTAAATCCCAAGGCATGAAAGAAAGGTTTATAATCTCAAGAAAGCTTTATATGGAATGAAACAAGCACCAAGGGCTTGGTATAGTAATATTGGTTCCTATTTAATTAGTAATGGATTCAGCAAAAGCAGCAGTGAGCCCACACTCTACATCAAAGAAAACAATGGTGAAATTTTAATTATTGTTTTGTATGTAGATGATCTTATTTTTAATAGAAATTCAGACAAAGCAATAGATGAATTTAAATCAACCATGAAGAAGGAATTTGAGATGAGTGATTTGGGACTATTGAAATATTTTCTTGGGATTGAAGTAAAATAAATGGAGCAGGGCATTTTTTATATGTCAAACAAACTATGCAAAATAAGTTTTGCAAAGATTTAGAATGTTGGATAGCAAATCAACATCTACACTAACTGAATTAAGTCTGAAATTGATAAAATAAGATTTTAGCAGCAATGTGGATCCTACGAGGTATAAAATCATGGTAGGAAGATTGATGTATTTAACTACAAAAAGACATGATATAATGTATGCAGATAGTTTGATTTATAGATTTATGGAGACGCCAAAAAAAGTCTTATTGGCAAGAAGGAAAGCGTATTCTGAGGTATGTAAATGGAACAAAGAATTTTAGAATTTTGTATGATGTTAATAATGATTTCAAATTATTTGGATATACAGACAGTGATTGGGCAGGTAGCCTTGATGATAGAAAGAACACATCTGAATATGTGTTTAATGTCGGATCAAGAGCTATTTCATGGGCTTCAAAGAAATAATTTGTAGTTTATTTGTTCACTGCAGAAGCAGAGTATATTGCAACAAACTCAACTTCTTGTCAAATGATATGGTTAAAAATAATCCTCTCAAATTTGCATGAAAAGCAACAAGGAGATTCTCTGATTTATTGTGACAATATGTCTTCAATTGCATTATCTAAAAATCTATTTTTTCATGGTAGAAGCAATCATATTGCATTCAGGTATCACTTAATTCATGAATTGGTGGAGAAATGATAAATTGAGCTAAAATTTTGCAAGTCAAAGCAACATCTAGGTGACATTTTTACCAAACCTCTTTCAAAGGAAAGGTTTGAGCATTTGAGAGGAAATTTGGATTTCATAAATGGACCACCTAGCTCCAGAGATTAATTATTAATTTTATGTTTGGCTCAAGATTAAGGGAGAGTATCATAATTATTTATGGCTTTGTAATCTTTGAGCCCCCCCAGGCCAATTTCAAACCTTCCTTTCCATCCTTCTGAACTACCTCCTGATGAACATTAAATTATTATTTTCATTGATGTTTTAAACCTCTGCCAACATTCCAACATGTTTCTTTCCCTTACTGGTTACATTTGACACTAAATTTTTCCAACATGCAGAAGGTTAAGGGAAAGAGAGAATTTTCCATAGCTATGGCATGGTTCCATGGAGTGGGGGCTCCATAAATATCTCAGTGGGTGCTACTGAGAAAATTTAGGAACATTGTAGCCAATTTAAGGTCACGTGTTTTTACCATTTTCCTCAACAATTTTTGTTTAGGTATTTTAAGAACCCTCTAACTCTTAAAATTATACCATATTTAAAATATGGAGTTTATTTTTCTCTCCAAAATAACCAAAAAATAGGGGGAATGCATTTTTGGTTCCATATAGAAACAAAACACCCTAACGCTTAGGGGAAACTATCAGCCCCCCCTCTCTAGCCACTTTTTAACCTGCTAAAAATGTGGAGCTCTTGATTTCCATGTCAAGATTCATTTTTTTTCATATAGCTGGTTGAAAAAATCAACATATGACCATCTGCAATAGGATAATAGGAGCTGGAGCAGGTCCATGGGACCATGCTTAGTCTTATGATTTACCATTGAAGAGATTTGCAAAGGATCCATTGCACCAGTTGAAGCCAAATTTTATAAGTAAAAGGAAAAAATTAAATATTTCTATATTTTAGTGTTGCATCCCTTTTTGAATCGCTTTTTCTAAAAAATTATAGTAGTTCAGGTGCATTCCTTCTGATATGGAGATCAAATTGGATCAGGAGAAGACCTCATCCTAAAAGGAAATTTTTGGAAAGTAATTTTCATTTTCTTTCATTGTTTTGAACGGGAACGACTACTGTAATATAATTCTAAATTTCATCCTCATTTGCTCTCATGAGTACCAATTTCCACAATAAAAAATTACAAACACACTGAATTTTCATACCCTCTAAAATCTGAATGATCAGTGGTGTTATTTTTTAGTGTATATTTCAACACCATTCCAGCTTTAGGTTGATTATATAATTACAATATGCTCATTACAACAGTGTGAAATGAAAAAACTCATTTAAAATGCTTCTGCAAAATGCATCATTTCTGAAGCATAAAATGGAAATGATATGTATGTTATTCCTTTTTGAAAAATTAATTTCTAGACACCATTATCAAGTCACAAACCCTTATTGTGGATACAGCATTCTCGAAATAAAATAATAGCTTAAACCAAAAATGGAGCTTTAGATTCCAAATTATTTCTACTTGATTCATAGTAAAGAATTAAAATTATTTCATTATTAATGTAATTCTAATAATTTCAAACTTTAGCAGCCTTTTCGAGCTATCTTTTAAAATTATGATTACATCAATTATTTCATTAAGTGTTTTAAATTCCCTTAAAATATATTTAAAGGAAACATAAGGCCCCTCATGATGCTTCCATGTCGTGACACAACTATAATCCTGAAAGTTAATTAATTTTATATAAACCTAAAACAATTTTACTATGAATGAGTTAAATACAAATAAAACACCGAATAATTGTTGCGTAAAATGTGTTGAATTCAGATATGCTTGCAATTTTAGCACAAAGGTACCTACAATCGAATTTGTTATCATAACATCCATTTTCATCTTAATAAAGAGTTAAATATTTTACTTTTACAATAGATCTATTAACAATTTCATTCATGTCGGCACCCAGCCAACAAAAAAATTGGGTGGCTTATTCTATTCAGGTATTGATGGATTTGAGGAGAAAAGGTAATGAATATTTTCTTCTCATCATTCTATGTGTTCTTTTTCCCATGCAAAGACTCTGGTATATGTTTTTTTCATTCAAATCTAGAAGAATTTATCAAAATAAATTTGTAGTCTCCACTATAATTTTATCAACTCCTATAATTTTCTTCAATACAATTTTGGATATGTAAGTGTTATCCAATTTTGGCCCCTCGGGTAAAAATTGGACCCCACAACCTAAAAATTATTTTATAGGAGTACTTTAGGGTTATCGGGCACAATTTCAAGCTTTAATAACGTTCATGGTGTTTCGGGAGGATTTGGTATTATCTTGGACTACTCTTTCGTTGCAGGTGATCTAAATGCTTTAGGTTTGCTCGGAACAAGGAAATTACCTCGGTGGGCTCATATATGTCCAACACGGGCATATTACGGTTAACATTGGAATACAAATATTGAGGTGTCTTATAGTACTTCCATGACCCACTCATTCACAGAAAGGTTCAAAATTTGGAGAAGGGTCAATGCAAGACTTAAAGACTTGTCATGAGCTAAAAGTGGCTCGCCGAGCAGCTCGACGAGTTGGTTAACATACACTGGTGTGAGTTTCATTAAGCAAGACCTACACTGAGCACACTTGCCTCGGTACGTAAAATGAAGCATCTCGGATACATTGAACCGTGAGATCCAAAGTGAGTCATGAAGGATATAAAAAAACTCGCCAGGTTGAGCCGGCATTGGGCATGGATTTGGCTCATGAAGGAACGATTGTTAGCTCAGGTAAAGGAATTTTAACGTAGAGCTCCAAAGGATGAGCTCGATCCATGGCCAGGCAGTTAGCTCAGTTTTAAGCTTGCTGATGTAATCGATGAGGTCTCGGTGTTTGAAACATGAAGGGTCGAGTAAGGAGCTCGACATGATGTTGCAGGGAGGTAAGATCAACTCGAATCCGGTAATACCGAGGCGTATAGGAGGAAGAGAGCTCGGATCTAGGGCCGAGTCAAAGTGAGGAAAGCTTTTCAGAGTTCGGAAAAATATGTAAGTTGGCTTGGAATCATGGTGTAAGTTCATAGCTCGCAAATTTGGAGAAGTGGACAAGCAAGCCCATAGCAGTGGCAAACAATTAAGGGTGAGTTCTAACTCGAAGTCGAGCCATAGTGTAGAATAGACTTTAGATCGAGCCACAATAGAAAGAGTGGCGAGATGATATGATCTTGGTCGAGCTCATTTGAAACTCAGTCCATGAGCAATAGCAAGTCATTCAAAAGAGGTAGGCAATGGCGGCGAGCCAATGTGAGGAACTCACATCAAGAGCAACTTGGTGGTATGGTTTGGAATTGTGAAGGACAAGCATGTGGAGAATGAACCAAGCTCGCGCAAAAACGAAGCTCAGAAAGGATAAGAACCCATCAAGGAGCTCAGACGAGAACGTGAGTTGATGAATTCGTTCAAATCAGATTGGTTTCGTGATCCACGTGAAGGAGGAGGTCTGCATCAGGGAAGGCCCAAGCTTTGGGCTCATCGCAGCTAGTCTCCACCAACTGAATTCGAAGCTCGCAGCAAGGAGATTAGTCAGAATTGCCGAGAGTCATAACTCAGTCACGCAAGCGATTTGACTGTGTGGGTGAAAGTAAATTGTGCTCATGGTGGTTTTATGGCTCATAGACATCGTCAAAGCTCGATAAGGTGGGCCCGAGGGTTCATCACAGGTTGATCGGGAGGGAGAAGATATTAAACAAGCGGAAGCTCTATGCATGATGAAAGGATGTTGAGTCGTCAAGAGTAGGTGAAATGTTTTGGAGGATGTATGATTTGAAGCTCGTAGTAGGGCTCAACGAACTGAGAAAGAGAATATCGCAAGGGCGAGCTCAGGGGCCAATTGAGTCGTATTCAACATTTAGCAAAACAAAACGAATGGACTCAAACCAGGTGAGTTGGAAGCTCGCGACCCCAGGAGATAGTTCTGGAAAATGGTGGCACAACGAATGGATGTTGAATTAAAAGGCCTCGACGGTTCAAGCTCACTTAGGAAATAGCCATACAGAGATCACCCAGTGATGTGGAATAATAAATTGCAGTGTTAAAGCAAGTCAAGAACCCTTCGCAGGTGGCAAGTTTGTGATTTTTATTACCAGGATCAAGGTTGTTCGGAAGTCCACAGACATGCAAGACATCACATAGCTCGGCACGGCGGATCGAATGCTTGAGTTGGGAGATCAAAGGTTCATAAATAATGATGCACTCGAACACATATAGCTAGGAAAACGTCAACTCGAGATTAAATAATTCGCCTCATGATGATAAGGCGATACGATCAGGGTGGACTCGGATCAGGTGATGGATTGGTATGCTTCGCATGACTCGTCGAGCCAAAGTAGAAGTTAGACGAACATGGCGCTAGCAACGCAGATTTTCACAGCAATGATTTAGTTGGGATCTCGCGTGGATGAGCTCAGAAGTATCCTAAGGTTGTTGGTCGGGTGCTATGAGTGGGACTGAGAGCTCAATCCAAACCGAGACAACAGTTACACGAATGGATGATCGTAGTAGTCATGAAGAGCTCGTTTGGGTTGGGACCGAGCTAAGAGGAGAAAGCTTGAGATTGGGCTCGAGCGGATAGAGAAATGAAGCGGGTTCAAAAATCTCAAATCATGCACAGAGACAGCGAATAAGGTTCTCAAGTGAGGACCGACTTCACGTGGAGATAGTAAGGATTGTATAGAGAAAAACCTGAGTCAACTTGACTCATGCAATGGATCGGCATGCAGAAGATTGCATACCTAAGGCGGCCAAGTGGCATTGGCTTTTGAAGTTGCATTTCAGAAACTACCTACTCCATTGGGCTTTCAGAATTACTCGTTTCAAAACTCAACCGCTGAGTTGAAAAAAATAAGCTTGAAGATTCTGAAGCCTGAAAGCCCGAAACTCTGAAATTCAGAGTTTCAGATTTTCGATATTCAGAATTCCATGCCTTTGGGGTTTGTGAAAATTTTGAGACAAGTTGTTTTGGATTTCAATCCCTGAAGTGGACCAAGTCAATATGGGGTCGATAATTTTTGGAAGCTTGTTGTGTGAGAGGTGGATGACTGCGAACACGTGTAGCTCGTTTAAAGGAGGAGTCTGGAATTTACTAAACTACGTGCCTGGTAAAAGATGGTAATGAAGGTTGTTGAGCTCGACAGCTATGTTGGGAAATACCACGTGGATGTCGGTGAGGTACCACGTGGATGTCGGTGAGGTATTTTGGGGAACTCACCATCCAATAACCATCAATGCAAAGTATGAGGTCGTCGACCAATGAATGAAACAGTTAAACCAAAACACCAAATGATGAGGGATAGGCAGAGATAATAAAGGAGCCCAATTATCATGTCTAAGGATCAATGGAGTAGTTATCACAATTAATCTGATGTACTCAGCGATATATACGTGGAGTTACCTAAATGATGTGGCGGAGAAATCAAGAAGCATCAGGAGTTGTTATGTGGATGTGGGGGAAGTTGAAAATAATGGAATGTGGATCAGGCCACTAATCAAAATATGAAGTAAACAGCTCACAGTTTTGAATGAAGAACCCATTGGTAATGACTTGTCAATCAACGTAATATGTGGAATGGTTCTCTGAAGTGTGTCGAGGCGGTGGCGTGGAATGTTGCATACCAACGTAATTTCGGGTGGCCAACCAAATAGAAAAGGAGTTGAATAGAGAAGCTCGGTCGTGAAAATAGTGAATAGATCGCTAGAACTAAGTAGTCGAGATGGAGGTTTCAATGCAAAACGATGGCCAATTAAAAACAAATCTCTCACTAATAAAAGTGGTGACTGGTATAGTTAAGTCGGCCAACCAACGTAATTAAGTGAAGTGGCTCGGCATGCAATGAGTGGGAAGTGCCACATGGAGGAAATTGCTCACCGAGCTAACAAGATGGAGATAGAAAAAAATTCGAGCAAGATATATGGAAGGCTCAATGTGCTATTTGTGGAGGGAATTAATTTGCAAAGGTGTTCGCTTGGCAATGCAAAGAATACCTTGTCAGTTAGCTCAGCGAGCTAGCTGGTAAGCCAATTATCAAAGCACCATAAAAGACCCCTTCAAGTTTTAATTTAACTCCATAGGTCTCACCAATGGACCAATTTAGACCACCGAAGGATTTTTACATGTATTTTTGGTTAAAATGGGAAAAATTCAATATTTGAATTTAATAAGGATAATGGAGTACAATGCCCGGGACACCCAAAACGACTTTCACTCAGGAAACCATAACTTCCTTCCCACATTTGTTACAATAAGGAGATTGATAACTATACAATGGAATCATCAGTAAATGGATTTTCAAAAGTTTTGCATCCTAAAATTTCATATTTCCTCACTCCATGAATAATGCCTAGAAAGATAGAGCTGCAATTAATGAGGAAAGCAAGGACAACAACAGTGATTAATCATCTGCTACATTCTGGCCTATATTTTAGGATTTCTCCTTCTTTCTCTCACCACTCAGCAAGTGCTATAAGTTGTAAAGGGGTGCTCACTTCAGGGGAGTTAGACATTCTCCAAAAGCTTCCCCTCTCTTCACCAGCTGAGTTGTTGTGAATTTGCAGGCTCTCAATCCTTTCTTCTCAAAATTGTAATGGAAGCCTATGCCTTTTCCCCACTGTAATGATGCACTGTGCAAGTGCTTAAAGTAATGAGAATTATGTTTTGTGATCAATTGTATGTCCTTACATGATTTTTCTACTTCTATTTTCCTCTCTCATGTTTGCAAGTGAACTGTGCAACCTGGGTTTCTTTTTCAAGTTTTGGAGGTCATTGTGCTTATCAAGGAGTGAAGTATTGTATGTAAATTGGGTTTGTAATGCATGTTCATTCTTCCTCGTGATCATCTCTCTTCATCGTAAAGCCAGAATTTTGTCTAGCAAAACCCTTTCTTGGTGCATCACCACTTCTAGTATAGGTTTTATTTCTTGCAAATCTATCTCCCTTAACCCCATGAAAATGTTAGTATAAGTCTAGTTAGCTATTTTATTGCCTTAGAAGTAGTGTTTTGTTTGGTTTAGGAAGAGGAAGTTGGCCTTCTCCGAAGGTTCACCTTGAGCCCAAGTCCCACATCTTGAGAGGTGATCCCATGCTACCCAATCATACCGAATGTCCCATTCACACTCTAGCCTTTCATGGGGTGTAGTGATTTGGCGATAACAATAACATATCAAACAATTCAATGCTTGTACAAATCATGGCAAATCCTGGAATATTTTCTTATAATTTATAGCTTGTAAAAATTCATGACACATGTTTCCTTTATTTTGATTCTCTTTTTGAAAACCACAAAAACTAACTTTCCTGCATTTTTATGCTTGAACAAAAAAAACACATAATGGAAATAAAAACTTTATTCTAAGGATGTAGCAAAAAATTCTGCAAAATAGCTACGGGAATTGAAACAATTCAACACTCTTACACCATTTGATATCTCGATCAGCCGATGCATGTTTTGCAAGCTCAGGAAAACTACAAGAATATGATATCCTCACTCTACGCCTTACACAAACAAAACTCAATAAGGCTACATGCATGCTAAAACAATATCACTGAAATTGAAGACATACAAAATGTCCTCACTGAAAAAATTTATATGTAGTATTACGAACATAAAACACAATGTTCCAACAAACATCACTAAATTTTAAAACTCTTTTCCATCTGTGAATGCACATACCATACGACATGTATACAACCAACAATGTAATATTATTATTTGTATCCATATGTAATATTATATATTGAACTCGATATAAACATAATATTTCTTAGTATATTGTTATTCCCTACTAAATATTTTTCTTTATCTCATTGTTACTTTTATGTATTATTGGGTATTAATTTTCCCTCCATCCTTCTAATGCAATAAATTCGGTAGGATTTTCCATATCATGGCCTTGTTCAATTTTGCATTTTTTACTTTTTTCATTTTTATGTCGAAAGGCATCTCCTTATAAGGAGACTCTATCAAAAAGTATAAAACCTTTTGAAGTAGGGGATTTTATAACATCTCTACAATGTATTATGCTCAAGGTGTAACATATACATCCATATTTTTGTGTGGCGAGCAATCAATAGTTAGGATCGTCTAAGAGGATTACAAGAGCATGTAAGTGATCACATATTTTTAGGTTTAGGTTTATCAGTAGGTTTTATCGATGTTGTCACAATTCCCTATAATTCTCCAGAAGGCCTTATACAACTCCAATCTGGATTGATGCACCATGCACACAATTGTTTCCATCATAAAAATAGAATCATGTATGTTGTGGTCATTGATGTCTCTTGGAGATTGGAAATCCACACTCTCTTTATCATTGACTAGATTATGTACTTACTTGTAGCCTTTGAAGAAATTATATTGTGATCTAATGATTTATATGTTGCAGTGACAAGATTCAACTCTTCTTCGCTTTCACATTTTCCCATACATCTCGCCAAAACATGTCCCAATCCTCTATCATGGAATCTTTTTCTCGTAGGCCATATTCCCAAGTCCACCACAACATCTTTTTCATAAGTAGAATATTGTAACCATAGTCTTGAAATTCCATTGGATCCCCAAAAACACAATTTAGTGTGTGGTATGGATTTTTTCCAAAAAGGATGGGATTATAACTAAGCATGTGTTCATACTCTCCTACATCACAGCCTTGGCGCTTATTATCTTGGCTACAAAACCATATAACACTACATTTTATGTATGCATCAACAAAGTGTGAGACTGATCAATAAAAGTAATCCCATTAAGGAATGAATCATACAAGTGCTCATGTAAATTAAAATGTTGGGGTTTCATTGACTTCATCATGTGAACATTATATGGCTTACTGGTGTCATCACCCTTAACATCACTTGTTGTAGTAAAAGCCAAGAATAAGAGAAATGTTACTACGATGGTAACATAGTTGATGTTTTCCATTATGAAATAAGAGTTAGACCAGTGAATGTGGAAATGAATAAGTCTTGTTTAATAAGGGCTAATAGTGTGAATAAATTAAATAATGTAGACAATAGACACCACTCATTTTTTTATTAGTCCATGTTGTGGAAAAAACGTGGAAATTGAGAACTAGTGGAGATTATCAACATTTTCAAAGTTGATTTGGTAAGAGAATGTTTTGAAAAGAAATTGTTTGCTAAATAGTGCAGGAATATGGGTAAAAATTGGAGTTCAAAAATTATTGAGATAAATGTTTGGATATTTGTTATGTCGGTGCACGGAAATGTCGTGAAAATAAAAATTATCTATATACCTATCAAAATTTTACGAAAATGTTAACTAACCATTCTTTGGTTTTTTTAATGCAAGAAATTTTGTGACCCTTTATATTCAACTTCTAGGATATTAAATGTATTACACCTTATCTCCGCAAAGTGGTGTAAGTCTGATCAATATTTGTCTACAAGTAACTAGACTATTAAGTGATTCATTTGCATAATAAATAGTTGTTAGCTCTTACATTATTCTTCATTCTTTTTTCTTTTGAGTTAAAGGCACCTAAACATAACTTATCATACCAAATATATATTACTTTTATCTATGAATTTTCATAGTATGATATATAGTAGGATAATTGTTATGGTATCAAGAGATATTCTATTATTTACCTTGTGATCTACAGTGAGATCCACCCATATGTATGCAAGACCATCCAGTTGATTTAATTTAAATTGAATTAAATATAATTGCAGAGTAAATGTTGTTCCTAATGATTTATAAAATTATAATCTACAATAAGATCTAAGCAATAAACAAGAAGGAGAGATAAGAAGACTTAGTTGATTTCTGAGTGAACAAGAAATGACCTGTGTAGGGTAAATTGTTAAACATGTGGCAAACAGCATCGCAACTACTCACTATAAATTCTAGAAATCATGAATAATGTCAGGCAGGGGCACCTAGTGTAGGGCAAAGGCGCCTAGGCGCTGGTGATTGAACTTGGGCATTGGTGACAGTGCAAATGCTCAAAACCTACTTTCTTCTGTGTTGCAAGGTATTTATTATTGTTCCATGTTGATCACATGATATTTTATTCTTGATCACCGAAGGTTACTGTAACCTGTAAAAGAGAAATTCACCCTCACATACACACAAACCACATCAAACCTAAAAAGGAAAATGCATAATGGGGAGTCAGAATGATTCTACCAATCACCCTGAGAGTGAACTTATGACCGAGATTTACACTACATCTCTGACTCTATGTAGCTCTTGTGTATGTGTGTGTGTGTGTGTGTAAGAACGATGCCCTAGGATGCCCTTGTGTGAGTTGAAAAAATGATAGCGGGCTAGATTTGGAATGTAGAAGATGTATAGAATGTGTGGGATGAAATAGAATGGACTTCCCCTCTTCTTGTGTTGTGTATGAAAAAGTGATGTAGTCCCTTATCCCATGAATGGATGTTATATGGATGACTTTGGAGTGTTTTAGTGCCTTTGGAGTGCTCTTAGTTCCTTTTGAATGCAAGCCTAGGTGGTAGTATAGTAATGCTTAGTACTTGATCCTTTATTTTGAAAACATAATTATGTAATTATATGATTCTCTTTGTTTGAATTTCGCAATTGACAAATGAAAGACTAACCCATAAGTAATAAAAATTAATTTCCAAGAAGATGAAAGGGGTCTAAAAGGAGTAAGGTAAGATAAAAAGGGACTTAGGGGTGCCCAGAAGGGACATGATCACCAGGTGCGTTAATGTCCTAACTAGGAATGCTAGTGTCTAGAGGCCATAGAAATATAAAACAAGAAAAATGGTGGCAACTGGTGCTATAGATGTATGTAAGACTAAACAGAAAGCGCAGAAGACAAAGTAAAAGAGGCTAAAGGGATAGTTGTCAATTGCTAGTTTTATTTCTTAGGAATCATGTAAATGCTAACATGCTTTTAGGGCCTATAAATGTACCCAAATTCATAGATTTTGTGTCTAAACCAACCAAAATCAATAGACTAATGTGGATTTTTGGTTACACCTTTTCCCTGAAACATCACCAAGAATTCCATATAGTTTGCAAGACCATCCAGTTGATTCCATTGAAATAGATGTCAAATCATACATTTTTACGAGCATATACAAGTTTAAATCTTTTATGAAATTCAACTAGCTGATGGCCCAGTGCTGACACATTTTTATTCTTAAGTATGTCAAATGTCATATTTTTCAAGGCATATATTCTCCCTTTGCACATTCATGACACAAGATATTCATAGAGGTTTCCCATTATGTCTAAACCATTCCTACAAGTTTTCTTCCTTTATGTCATTTTTTAGTAGAACAATTTTTAGTAGCAATACTCACTATATCATATGAATTTCTGGTCTCTCCAACACGATTTCCTCAAACGATTGATTTAATGCAAGGTTTGCACATGAATTTTTGTCATCAACAACATTAAATCATATGTTTTTGCATGCCTGCTAATAATACAATGCTGTTGATCAAAGTGTAGTCTAATTCACTATAATCTACAAGATTTCAGAAGAGTGTGAGCATTTTGTTAGATTCAGTTATCTTATCTTCTAAGTTTAGAAATGATCAGTAGACGTGTCAACAATTCAATATATTTACAATATAATTGTCAAGGGTAGTGTGATCCAATTCTTTCTTCCATTTTGAAGTTTAATCCCATGTAGTAGGCTCAACTGGACAATGTTTCGATGTGATCCACAAGAGAATACGTGATATGACCATGGGTAGTAAGAAAAATCCTCATGAACTAGTCCTGTGTTTAATTCCTTATTGAAGGATACTCACTTAGCCGTTACCAAATAAATTATCTCCCCAACCTCTAACGACTGTAGAAATTCAGCAATAGATCCCTAGTTCAAAACATTTATATGTATACTTCCCACCTTTTTATCCAAAACATAATCCAAACCCAAATAATACAGAATTTTGTCACATTTTCAAACTATTTCACAAATGCAATCTCTTAAAAATGATCAATTCACCTTTGTCTGACCATACTTCAAGTAATGTCAAAATGAGTGCTACTGAAAAAATTATGGAGTTCTATACATAATAGATTATGGAGAAGGAGAATCTAATCTCATATGTTTAAGGATGCAAGGCCTATTGGAAGATATGTATGGAAAATGTTGAAAGCTCCATTAACTTCTTGTTTTACAAAATTCCTAAAGGTATGTGGTGTTGTGGATTACCATGACAATGCAAGATATGAAAAAAAAAAAAGTGAACTTGTATCCATTTTCTTAGATAAGGAGTATTCATATACAAATAAAAAAATTTGTAAGGGAAAAGAAAATTAGAATGGACATTGATTGAACCATGAAAAGAGTCGATATGTTACGAATTATCAAATAAATGTATTCCATGTGGTTAATGTTCTATTATGTAAAAATTTCATTTGATGATACCATCTCAGAGTTAAAAATTTATGGAAATTGGATGGTCAATTACATCTCTATAGAACATATTCCATCCATCCAATGCACTCCATCAGACAAGGAAACTTTGGAATTAAGGTTGGCACCTTGTCAAGGTGTTTCCCAATGAAAATTCCAATAGACACAATTTAAAGGATAGGCTCATCAGGTTGACAACATTGTCTATCGATTTGGCAATTCCATTTTTAGATTCAACGTGGGTCTCCATCCTAAAATAAAATACATTTGAAGTCATTTTTTTAATTTCAATAACAAATTGATAAAATAAGTCAACACTTAAGAATTAAAATCGTTGCTTTTTTATTTCACTTAACAAAGTAACAATTTAAGTTCAAAGTCTAGTTCAATGCAAATTTCCATATAATTATGCAAGAGTTGGAAAGAAATGTTTTAGGACCAAGAAAATAGGTCTCTCTAGGTTAAATGATTATATATATTTTGGTAAAATCCACACAATTCTAAAAAACATGGAATTGAATAGGTAGCTTAACCTAATTTTTCTTTCCCTTAGTTTTAAATTAAATCTTGGAGAAAGTAAATCAAGTTGGGGTTTTTTAGTCTCAAAAATGGGACGAAGGGCTAGTTAAAAGTCATACATAACTTACGGTTCACATTTTTCCTTAGATGTTTTTTATCTCTAAACCCAAACACATTAAGTATGCTTGGAAACCAATCTATACAAAACTTAAAACAAATCTCAATTAATTATAAGAATACTATCAACCACTAGCATCCAAGTTTTCCAATCAAATTATCCAATTACGTAAAACAAAAGAGCATGTTCAATAAATTAAATTTCATCTCATTTCAATTTGTAGCATAATTTATTTGAAACAAGGAAATCTTATATGTGTAATTCCATGATAATCAAATAACAATAAAATGGTATGATGTATCAATATAGACAATTAAATATTTTACAATATGAAACATTCATTGATATTACTGTTTCATATATAATGTACTTAAACAACCAATCTCAATATTTGTAATTAATAAGATCAATAGTCTATGTACAAGATGGAAAACTACCTCTAAGACTTTTACAAGATATAGATAAGCTTATAAGTAAGGCAAATACCAAGAAAAATAAATTTATTTGCAAAACCTGAGAAGTTGGCAATTCACATTATGGAATTTATGTTTATTGAGTTTTCCACTTGCTATGTTGCTTTATTGACATAGAGAATTCACCTAACGTCCTGACAATGTCATCATAATATCAAGTTGTAAATTTAAAAAAATTAGATTAAAGCATTGCTTTTCATGTTCTAGAACCCAATTTTTAAAAGTGTTGAACTTTTGTTGGGTATGGATGAATATAATATGAGGTGTTATAAGAAGGTTCTATAACAGGTGTAAAAATAATAAGCTTGTTTTGACTTGATGACATCCTATAGAATGATATTTTCTACTTTCAAAGGAGACAAGGAAATGGTTTTTATGTGGTAGATCCTAATTTCCAAAGCTAGTGGATAAACATGTGGGAGTGTTAATTTCTTGGATGATTCCAGACAAGGAAAGGTTTTTATTATAATATTCTTCTCAGAGAACATTTTCATATTTTACATAGGCTTAATTTGATGATGTCAACCAACTCGCTCTAGAGCAATTTTCAAAACAAAACAAGATTACTACATACATTACACAACAACTATCACATCAAAAACATTTCCAAAGTAGATTTACACAATATTGAAGTTTAGGATATTTCAAAACTATTTTCCTCTTGACATTTATTATAATAGATTTTTTATTTTTAAATCACCAAAGATAATTGAATAGAAACTGGAACTTTAACCAAATACTAAACCTAACCCATAAGAAAGCAGTATTATATAATGAACTCTTTATTATCATGTGCATCCCTAATTAATTGAAGGAAAATTTTATGAAATCTCTTGATATTAAGGTTTGACCATCAATGGAATGTTTTTGACCAAAAAATAAATTTGAGCTCTTTAGGTCATAAATATGAAGATTTTACAAAGGAACCCAAAATCAAAATTAAACCCATTAAAATTCTACCCTATTCCAATTCTACATCCTCTTCAATATAAATGAATGCATGTTGTTTATTAAACTTAACTTGTCTTGTAATAAGTAAAATAAAATAAATGATACATGTGACAATGATTTTGGTATACTTTCAGATTTTAAACATCCTTTGGCTACCAATGGAATTAATTTATAAGCCCTTGCATTAATGGAAAGTGCATATTTAAAGTGGTAGATTCAGAAGAAAAGGTAAAGGCCAATTAATGTAGGATTGGGACATTGTAAAAGCATACAACTCATTGGCATCTAATATGTTCAAAAAACTTCACCATTAATTTGCGATTGGTATTGGTGACATGTTTTGTGATTTTTTATAGGTTTAATATTGGATAGTAAAAAGACACTTGAGGTTGCAAATATTTTCATGTGGGTAAGTGCATGGAAATGGGGGGCCAAAAGGGGGTCAAAAAGGAACACATTTTTCCTGAAATCAGAAAAATATGAACTTCATCTAATAATTCAGCATGCACATATGCTCAAAATTTGACAAAGTGATAAGAATGAGTACGGTAGAGCTTGGAATCTAGTTTCTAAACTACTAATTTTTTTTGAAAATGGTGGAGATTAAGAGGGTCAAATGTGGTGTGCACACAAAGTATGTCTATTTTTGTGTCAAAAAGATAAGAACCTATTGTGTGTTCCCCCCCCATTTTTTGAGTTCTATAAATTATTTTTCAAATCCCTTTAGTATAAAGTTAGCTATTTCCATGTACGAGGTCCCACTAATTTTTCATAATTTTTGGATGAATATATAATTTTTTATTAATTTTCAAAGTGCACACATCCTAAAAATGAAATATTTGTGTGTACACACCCCCGTAACTTTGAGAAAAATCAGTTTTTTTTTTTATTTTTTAGTGCATGTAGAATGGAGTTTAGAAAGAGTTTTTTTAAAAAAAATTGGATGAAAAAATCATAAATTGTGTACAAAAACGTATGCATACATTTTGACAAGAAAATAGGCACTAGTAAAAGAAATTAAGGATGAAAGCCTTAAACTAATCAAATTTTAGAAAGAAGTATATCGTCACCAAGGTAAAACTGATCTTGACGGCGTAGTATAATTATTTTTGGAATATTATGTTATAATGCATAAGATATATGGGGTGTACATGTGAGATTTTGATGTGTTTTTGTAAAACACGGATTTATTCATGGATTACACAGTCCAAACCTTAGGTTGGGAATATCCAAGGCAAATCCAATCCTATGGTTTAGGATTCCCAAACCCATAGAAGGTGAAAAGTGAGCATGTTATAACTTCACTATGCATTATGTGGTTATGTGTTATTATGAGGGATATGTGTTACTAAAATAAATGGTTTATATGTGGTTTTGGGCAGTTATAACTTTATCATGTTCATGTTTAAATTTATGTATAAAATAAGTTTTTCTTTTATTAATATTTATAATTTATTATTTCTTATACTTTAAATTTATTTTAGTAAATATAAGAAGTTAGGGTCACTCTACACCTTATGGAACTAGTCTCACAGCTCCATCTGTCATGGTTTAGAAGATAGTTTTTCATATTCTAATTTGGTCAGTACATAGGTATTTTTCAGGATTTCAACATTCAACCTTCAATCTTTTAGGGTTTAAATTATACAATTGATGTCTATTTTGGGAAATAATATAGTCATTGTTTAGGTTTTGGGGCCTTTTGGATTGGTTATTGACATTTGTAGGAGTGTTAAATGTGTCAAAATTAGAATTTACAAACCTCACAACTCCCAAAGGTAGCGACAACTGATCGAATATATGGACTCATGAATTTTCCCATGAGCATGGAGTTGAATCCCTAATTTTTTCTTAGAATATGGTAAAATCATACTATGGATGAGTAGTTACTTTACAAGCTTAGGGAATGCATATTTCACTTCCTGGTCAATGGTGTGTCCTTCCTCTGGCCAGCCTACCTAGTACCACTCTCAACCTGGATCAAAAGAAATTATTAACAAGGTTTTTTAAGTTTGTTTCAATGTGCAGGGATGATTGGATATGATGATTGATGAGTTCAGTGTGACTTGATGGAAGATAACTTCCTCTGGAGGCCTAAAAAGGTCATTCTGAGCTAATCAAACACCCTCTGGGAGAGTTCAAGAAATATATTAAGTATCTGGAGGTGATGTCAGAGAATCTTGGAAGTGTTGGAGGCAATTTAGGAATATTTAGGAATATTTTTTAGGGCTTAGGGTTTAGGGTTTAGGGCTCAAGGTTTAGGGTTTAGGGTTTAGGGCTCATGGTTTAGGGTTTAGGGTTTAGGGCTTAGGGTTTAAAAATAAATTTTAGGGTTTAGGGTTTAGGTTTGGTGCTCAAGGCTTAGGGTTTACGTTCAAGGGTTTAGGGTTTAGGGTTTAGGGTTTAGGGTTACAGTTTAGGGTTAAGGGTTTATAGTTATAATTTAGGGCTCGAGGTTTAGGGTTTAGGGTAGGGTTTAGGGTTTAGGGTTTAGGATTTAGGCTTTAGGGCTTTATGGCTTAGGGTTAAGGTTTTAAGGTTTAGGATTTAGGGTTTATGGTTTAGGGATTAAAGGGTTTACGGGCCAAGGTTTAGGGTTTAGGGTTTAAGGCTTAGGGTTTAGGGTTTATGGTTTAGGGTTTAGGGTTTAGGGTTTAGGGTTTAGGGTTTAGGGTTTAGGGATTAAGGCTCAAGGTTTAGGGTTCGAGGTTTAGGGTTTAGGGTTTAGGGTTTAGGTTCAGGGTTTAGGGTTTAGTACTTAGGTTTAGGGTTTAGGTTTTAGGGTTTATGGCTTAGGATTTATGGTTTAGGGTTTAGGTTTTAAGCCTCGAGGTTTATGATATAGGGTATAGGGCTCAGGGTTTATGGTATAGGGTTTAGGGTTTAGGGTTCACGGTTCACGGTTCAAGGTTTAGGGCTCATGATTTAGGGTTTAGGTTTGAGGGTTTAGGGTTTAGGGTTTATGGCTTAGGGCTTAGGTCTTATGGCTTAGGGTTTAGGGCTTAGGGCTTAGGGTTTAGGGATCAGGGTTTAGGGCTCAGGGTTTAGGGTTTAGGGTTTAGGGTTTAGGGCTCGGGGTTTAGGTTTTATGGTTTAGGGTTTAGGGTTTAGGGTTTAGGATTTAGGATTTAGGGTTTAGGGTTTGGTTTAGGGTTTAGGGTTTAGGGTTTAGTGCTCAGGATTTAGGGTTTATGGTTTACGGTTTATGGCTTAGGGTTTAGGGCTTAGGGTTCCAATAAGTAATAATAGGGAACTTAGGGTTTAGGGTTTAGGGTTTAGGGGTTAGTGTTTAGGGTTTAGGATTTAGGGTTTAGGGCTTAATGTTAGGGTTTAGGGCTTAGGGTTTAGGCTTATAGGTTTAAGGTTACCCAATTTAGGGCTTAGGTTTTACCATCTTACCTATTTCACCCACTGTAATGTTTATGTGTCTTACCCATTCTTATTAGTATTGATAGAGAGTATTCAACTAAAAAGGGTTCATCTTCTTTGTAGGAAGAACATTCAAAGAGATTCATCACAATTTGATGCTTTTCATCTGTTGATATTTTGAAGGAGGGAAATGTTAGATATCCAAGAATAATTTGGTACAAAGATTTATGTTTTTGATCGCTCTTTTGTAATAATTCTTTCAGTTGCAAGCTTATTCAGGAAAAAGGTTTCATTCGGAAGAACATTTAAAAAGAGCTCACAATATGTCTTTCCTAGTGTTTGAAGTAAAATGACAATTTGAGAGGATTTCAAAGGTTTAATTTTATTTTCCAAGATGCATTACTGCAAGTTTGAAGGTTTCATTTTTCCTCTGATGCAATGACATTCTGATTCAGACACTCAATGATTCCTGAATGTCCAATCCTACCACATACCCCTAGTAGTCCTCGATCCTTGGATACAAGGAGACACTGTTACTTGGCTTCCATTTATAACGATAGAGATATTTGTAAATTCGTGTTATGACCTCTAAATTTGTATGCATTTCAATTTGTTTGGAAATCACATCACACCCTTCACTAGGCTTGATGACTACCCCTATCTTTTTTAAGGCACTTTTGAAAGCATCCATGGGTTTATCATAGAAGGAATTATCAATGAATGGAAGGTCACTAAGCCATAGGCCAGCTGACTCCCATTCAGAACTAAACAAGAAATATTTACTAGGTGATTGATAACCCATGTGTGTTCTTAGCCATTCCCCTATTGCTATGCTTATTTTGAACACTTCAGGAAGTTATGTCAAATTTTCTATCCATTCCAGTAGCAGAAGAGCTTTCTCTTTCTCCAGAGGAGAGGATACTACAAGAAATTTGGTTCTGATCCTACACCTCAGCATTGGTATATTCTCTATGTTTCTTCCATTTCCTTTGAGATTAATTTTTGTGTTGCGATGGTTATTTTTTCCAGCTTCCAATGGGTCATCCTGGCTTGCATAATACCATACATGGAAATATGAGAAATGTGAAATTTATTTCAGAGTGTGAAGAAATTGACATTCAAGAGCGCAAGTATATGTGGGGAGAAACAGGTTTGGAAGAGATGTGTAATATGCATTGCAAGGCACAAGGTAGATGTCATATCCATTTAGTTACTTGTCCCACCTCTCATAAACAAGGTAGTTGTACAAGAAGACTCAATGATGGTTCTAGGCATGAGACTAGGAAATATGGTCCTAATATTGATATTCAAAAAGATGAACTCACTCATGAGACCTACTGGAAATATATGAGGTTTGTCGATCCTTGTAGTGCAGAAGATCAAGAGTAGTTTTCACTTTGTAATCACTACTGTAGACTAGAGGGATTTTAAACAATATCTAGGTTTCCTTGTGGTTGTCATGCCCTCCTAGTCGAGTCGTCAATAAAACTGAAGTTTGTTTGATTCAAAATAAAGAAAGAGTTAGTGAGAGTGTGAGAGGAAAAGAGAGTGAGAGTGAGATTGAGATTGTTTAGGGCTTAGTGTTTAGGGTTTAGGGTTTCATGGTGGTTTAGGGTTTATAAGGCTTAGTTTAGGGTTTAGGGTTTATGGTTTAGGAGTTAAGGGTTTAGGGTTTAGGGCTCAGGTTTAGAGTTTAGGGTTTACTGGTTTAGGGTTTAGGGTTTATGGTTTAGGGTTTAGGTTTTAGGGTTTAGGGTTTAGGGTTTAGGGCTCAAGATTAGGGTTTAGGGTTTAGGGTTTATGGTTTTTAGGGCTTATGGTTTAGGGTTTAGGGTTTAGGATTTAGGGTTTAGGTTTTAGGGCTCAGGGTTTAAGGATTAGGGTTTAGTGTTTAGGGTTTACGAGGGTTTAGGTTTAGGGTTGCAGGGTTTAGGTTTAGGGTTTAGGGTTTAGGGTTTAGGGTTTAGGGCTTAGGGATCACGGTTTAGGATTTAGGGTTTGGGGTTTAGGGCTTAGGGTTTAGGGTTTAGGGTTTAGGGCAATCATGGTTTAGGGTTTAGGGTTTATGGTTCAAGGTTTAGGCTCAATGTTTAGGGTTTAGGTTTAGGGTTTAGATTTTTTTAGGGTTTAGGGGTTAGGATTTAGGATTTAGGGTTTAGGATTCAAGGTGGTAAAAATAGGGTTTAGGATTTAGGGTTTAGGTTTTGGGGTTTAGGGTTTAGGATTTAGGGTTTAGGGTTTAGGGTTTAGGGCTTAGGGATTAGGGTTTAGGGTTTAGGGTTGAAGCTTGAAAATTGGTAGATATGATGCTAAGGAGGTCTATTAGGATATTCAAAGGAAAATTGGAAGGTTCATTGGGTGCATGTTGAGGTGTGAGTGACAGTCTAGGGGAGAAACAACAAATACAAACCTAGACCTAATTGTTAGCTCAATTTAATGAAGGAAGTGGTATTTATCTTTGGAGTTCAAACCTAAAAATCTTAATGAAACTAGAAACCCTTAATGGGTACTCTAAAATTCCCTCAACTTGTTTAGTATGTGTTTAAAGTTGAAGATACAATCAACATAACACCCAGGCAGGGCTAGAAAGTGGGAAGGCCAGTCTAAGAGAGTGGATAGTGAATGGAGCAACTAATGGAAGGTTATGTTAAACAAACTTGTCATACCTCCTTGAGATTGAGAAGGGTGTTTAGGGATGATTTTAGCTTGCATGAAGAGTTTTCATAGTAGACAAACCAAGAAGTGACCAGTGAACCTTGCTCTTGTGCAATGCAAGGGAAATTTTGGTAAAGGCAAGTGAGAGGAGTCTTTGGATGAATGTTGAGCAACTAGATGAGTGAAATAGGTGGTTTAGTTGTCTGAGAACATGATGGAATGATAAGACTATCTCAGAAGAGAGGAATAGATTCAAAGGTGCCTAGATTTGAAGCTTCTTAGTTGAGGAAACAAACCCAATTGAACTAGTCAGGGAAGAGTTGGACCAAAACAAAGCACTAGAGGAAATTCTTGGGATAGGGATAACACTGAGAGAATGAAGGAAGCCTTGAGGAAGACCTCATGATTTTTTTAATTGCACCCATTGTCCTCATGATGTTTCAAATCCTTCATAGACCTCATGATGACCATTCCCTTGATTATTTGAATCAATAAAAACTTACATATGTGTTTTGATTTATTATGTGTTATAAGGAATTGCATGAGTCCATATATTCGAGCAATTGTTGCTACCTTTGGGAGTTGTGAGATTTATAAAATATAGTTTTGACACATCTAAAACTCCTACAAATGTCAATAACCAATCAAGAAGACCCCAAAACCTAAACAATGACTATATTCTTTCACAAAATAGATATCGATTGTATAATTTAAACCCTAAAAGCTTTAGGCTGAATGTTGAATCCTGAAAAATACCTATGTACTAACCAGATTCGAATCTGAAAAACTATCTTTTAAACCATGACAGATGGAGTTGTGAGACTAGTTCAATAAGGTGCAGAGTGACCCTAACTTCTTATATTTACTAAAATAAATTTTAAAGTTATTCTTTTATTAATCAAAGAAAAACTTATAAGTTTAAATAATAAAGTATAAAGATTAATAAAATAAAAACTTATACTTTAAAGTATAAAAATTTATTTTAGTAAATATATCCCTCCCTCTACATGATTAGGAATTAGAAATATTATATTTGTAATAAGGACAAAGAGTATGAAGATCTTTCTCCTAGTACATCTACTAAGTATGAAGATCTACTCAGGAAGATGACCCAATTAACTATTAATCTTCTTCAAGGAAAAGAATTTAGTTCTCAGGGAGGAGATAGAGGTCCAAAAAGAAATATTTCTGAAGTCATATGTTATGGTTGTTATAAAAAGGGTCATTATAAGTATAATTGTCCAGATAGAGCTTCTACATCCAGCACAAGAGATAATGATAGAGGAAAAGCACCTGTGAATTCTTTTGATGTAGTAGATAAGAGCATAAATAATGAAGTAGATGTGTTTGTAACAAAAAGAAAGAAAGAAAAAGATAACCAAGATGGAAATGATCTTAAGAAGATGAAAGGAGAAACTAGTAAGAAACATAGGAGAAGAAAGTTGGGTGTACAGAATTTTCTGATTTCACAAGGACAAGGACCATACTCCATCTTAGAATATCTGTCTAAAAGGCCCGCAAATATTACATATGGTCAACTCTTGGCTATGTCTTCTGAGAAGAGGTGGGAGCTACGAAGTGGAATCAATGCTCGATGAAGTAAGGAGGTTGAGGTACCTGTTTTGGAGGCAGAGGCAGATCCCTATGCTCCACAAGCTGAGGTATTATATAATGGTATTTCAATTCATGATGTCTTAGTTGATGGAAGTGTTGTAGTTAATGTAATGACCGAGTCTGTAATGAATATGTTGGGTTTAAAAATTGATTGCCCCTTAACACTTATGTTAAGGTCATTAAATAAGGGAAAAACTAAACCAGAAGGTGTTGTTTCAAATGTGACAATATATGTTATGGGTGTTGTATGTGTGGTAGACTTTCAGGTGATGAAAAAATGGTACTGTTGCATACCCAATGTTGTTGGGAAGGCCATGGCTAAGGAAAGTTCATGCAAGAAACTACTGGAATGAAGGCTCCATGACACTTGGACGTGGTAGAGAGAGGGTGAAGATAAACGTGATTCCTCGGCATCATGAGGCAGAACCTGTGGATTCAAGTGATGAAACTGATGATTGGACATCCTCTGATTACTCTAGTACCATTGAAGTGGACACAAAAGATGAAGAAAGTGAGGTTGATGTTTCGGTCATGGATATCCTTCCAGTCACACTGACTCATGAACCCATAAGATTATCTGAAGAAGAAATTTTTGATCGTCTCCAACAAATAAAGATTGGTGATGCTGTGATGGAGAGTGAGAAGGAATCCTACCTCCAGCTCTTTTGAAGGTACATACACCTATTCACTTTTGATTACAATGAACTCCATCAAGTAAGTTGGGTAGAACATTCTATTAAGCTGGTAGATGGTGCTAAGCCCATAAAACAAATGCCATATAGAATGAATCCTAATTTTTCCAAGACTGTAAAAGAAGAAATAGATAAGTTGCTTAATGCAAGATTCATATTTGCTATGGAGAATTTAGAATGGGTTTCTCCCATTGTGATCTCAATAAAAAAGAATGGGAAGCTACGCATTTTTGTTGATTATAGGAATCTCAATAAGGCAACAAAGAATGATCATTACCCTCTTCCATTCTCAAATTAGATCTTCTGGCCAGGAGTGTTATAGTTTTGCTGATGGATATAGCAGATACAACCAAGTTTGTATAGCGGAGAAAGATCAACTGAAGACCACATTCACCACTCCTTGGGGAACGTTTGCTTATAGAGTTATGTCTTTTGGGTTGTGTAATGCTCCAGCAACATTCCAGCGTTTGATGAATAGGGTGTTTGAACCCTACATTGAGAAATTTGTCAGAGTATTTCTAGATGATTTTTACATCCATGGGGGCAAGATGGACCACCTGCACTAGATGGAGACAGCATTTCAAAGGTTAGATGAAGCACAAGCCTCACTAAACCCTTCAAAGTGTGTCTTTGGATGTTCTAAAGGTATTTTGTGAGGGCATGTTATATCCAGATACGGTATTGGTACTGATCCTGATAAAGTTTCAAAAATCAAAGAGTTACCATTTCCTATGAATAGAAATAAGTTGAGATCATTTTTAGGCCATGTGGGTTACTATAGAAGGTTCGTCAAGAATTTCTCAAAGATTGCACATCCACTAACCCAGTTCTTGAAGAAGGATGTTACTTATGAACCAGGAAATAAGGCGTATGAAGCTTTTGAACAACTGAAGGAAGCCCTAGTGTCTTCACCTGTTTTAAAGAATCCAGATTGCAGCAAGCCATTCATTGTGTATATTGATGCCTCAGATGTAGCACTAGGAAGTACTCTGAGCCAAAAGGATGAAAATGGGAATGATCATCCAGTTTACTTTGGGAGCAGACAAATGAGCAGTGCTGAGGTAAATTATACTGTAACTGACAAAGAGGCTCTAGCTATCATTTTTGTTGTAAAGAAGTTTAGAAATTACTTGGTAGGGTAGAAATTTATAGTTGTAATAGCTCATAAGGCTCTAAATTATATTGTAAATAAGCCTAACCCATCAGGGAGGATAGTAAGATGGATAATTTTGCTACAAGAATTTGAATTTGATATTATAGATAGGCCAGAAAAGAAGCATGTCAATGTAGATGCACTCTCTCGAGCCTATGATGGTTTAGGATCATCTTGTGATTATGATGATTTCCTAGATGCAGCATTGTTATCCCTTGATACAATCCCTAGTGAATACATAGATATTTGGAATTATCTGAATGAATTCAAGTTTCTTGATAGTGCCAATGCAAAGACTAAGAGGAAGATTACTCAAGCCAGTCGTCCATATTCTATTCTGCATGGAGTATTATTTTGAATAGGAACTGATGGACAATACAAGAGGGCAGTTGGATGTGATCAAGGGAAGGAGATGATAGAAGAATTCCACAATGGTACATGTGGAGGACACTTCTTTGGACAACTTACAGCAAGAAGGATCTTAGATGCAGGTTATCACTAGCCCACTCTTTTTAGAGATTTTTATAATTATTGTAAGACATGTGATATTTGTCAAACACATGGTAACCGTAAGACTTCATCAGCTCCATTATGCCCTATTCTTCCACTTGGTCCCTTTGAAAAGTGGGGAATAGATATTGTAGGTCCATTTCCAACTACCCCACGCCAAAATAAGTATATTGTAGTTGCCACATATTATTTAACCAAGTGGGTTGAAGCTAGGCCATTGAAAACATCTTCCATGGATGAAGTGGCAAGGTTCATATATGAACACATTGTCACCAAATTTGGTTGCCCATTAGAAATTGTAACAGATCAAGGAAGCCACTTCATTAATGAGGTGGTAGAAGCCCTAGTCAACAAGTTTTCTATTAAGCACAGGAAGGAAACAACATACAAGCCAAGCACAAATGGACGGGTGGAACAAACAAATTTTGTGTTGTGTCAAATTCTAGCAAAAGATGCAGCCTTGCAGGTACATAAGTGGGATAAAAAGATTCATGCAGCATTGTGGGCATATAGGGCAACATCAAAGTCAGCAACAGGATACTCCCCATTTTAGTTGGCTTATGGCATTGATCTAATTCTTCCTATTGAGTTTGATATTCCCACTATGAGAGTTATGAAAAAGGAAAGGATGGATGAAAGTGATTCAGTAAAAGAAAATTTGGTGCATCTTCATTTGCTAGAGGAAATGAGGGAAATAGCGAAGGATACAAGCTATAAGAAGAAAATGAAGTAGAAGGAATACTTTGATCAAAAGATCTGTTGGTCTCCATTTCATGTGAATGACTTGGTTGTAATATATGATTCCAAATACAAAAAAAGAAGGCAGAGAAAATTTCTTCCCAAATGGATGGGGCCCTATAAAATAGTGGCTGTGCATGAAAATGGTACATATTGACTGAAGGAATTGGATGGCACTCCCATTACGAAATGGGTCAACCACAACAAGTTAAATATTTTCCAAGCACCAAAATAGTCTACTCCGAGGATGGAGTAGAAGCTAGGAAGGGGGAAAATGTCGACATTAAAATTTTCCTCCATAATTTCTATTTTATTATGTATGTATTAAGAATAGGATGTTGTTAAGTATGATTAGTAGTGGCGTCTGATAGAATATAATGGCACCGTCATTACGATGCCTCCAATAAAGTAGAGTATGGTAACAATCAAAGTACAATAGGAATGTTGTGGTAAAAAGTAAATATTTTTCGTAAGTTGTCCAGTAATGTTAAAATGTCAAAGTTAGGGTAAGTAGAGAAGTAGGGTCTACATGATTAGGAATTAGAAATATTATATTTGTAATAAGGACAAAGAGTGATGTCATAAATATTTTTTGTGTTTTATTTTTGGAAAAGTCTAAAAAGGCAGAACCCATGTGAGATGATAAGGTTTATCTTATCTTAGAAGATAAGCCTACATGTAAAGGCAAGAGTTTAGGCATGAAATATGATTGGCCGGAAGAGATTTCCTATCCTATCTTAGAGATAGGGTGGATAAGCCTAAATTCCTATAAATAAAGAGGCCACCCCCCTCATTTAGCATAGAAGGAAGTAGTGAGAAATATTGTATGAGTAAGTGTGCCATCATTTTGAAGGTGTGTTAAAGAAGCCATTAAGAGGTGTAATTGTGAAGTTTCTCCCATAGTTATTGTTGGAAGGAAAGTGAAGTCAGTAACACTTGAAGTAACGCATGGGTGAGATTGTAACAATTTCATATTGATATTATAATTTACACTTATATTTCAGATTTATCATCATTCCTTCTTATCATAGTCTATGGTATTTTTGTGTTATGTTTGTTGTTGTGTTTTCATATTCCATCCACCAAACTAAAAGTTGTGCATTAGTAAATAATCATAGCACGAGGAGTTCCCAGTAAATAATTATCATAGTGCTAGATTGGTGATGACATAACGCGCTCACATTATAATGTGACTCTGCATTTTCTCTATTGCGTTATGACCAAAATGGCCAAAAAACATATTTGTGTTCATTTTTTGGCCCCCCATTTCCATGCACTTACCCATGTGAAACTTAATGGATGTTTTTTTTTAAGTATTTTATTGAAAAGATAACTTAAGGGAATTTTTATGTTGTTTTGACATCATGGGAAATTATGGGAAAGTAATGACTATGGCTAAGTCTAGAATCATGAAGTCCTGAAATTTGACTTGGTTTAAAATTATGAAATTGGCTAAATGCAAAATCTGAAGGACCCACCAAATGCTAGAATTTGCATTATAATTGAAGGACATTTAAAACCACTTTCAAACACCCTATAAGCTTATGCATAAAATATAACTTAAAGTATAAGGAAGCAAATATACATATGTAAACATAAACTTATAATTAAATGATTATATATGTATATATACTTCCTTTGATAAAGATTTGATTTATTAGTATTTGATGGATAAAACAAAACAAAAAGTAATGTGGAAACCTAGCAAGGGTCATAGACCTTATGGCTTATCAAATATAGTGGAACGTGTTCGAAATCTGGATAAGAACTTCGAACCTAGTCGAAACCCTTCATTCTTCTTACTTTTCATGGTTTTGTTTGAAGGAAAACCCTTTTCTTAATAAAAACCCTAGATTTTGTGATTTAGATGGCATGTAAATGGTGAAAATCATAGGAATTTGTAGTTCTATTAAAATTAATTATGAGTCTAGATTGCAAAATTAATGACTACCCATTTCATGCAACCAAGTGTTGCAAGGGGTTGTATAAGTTGTAAAAGAAGAATGCAAAGTGGAGTTCACAACAACTGGGTCAAGAAACCCCTTCATTTTTCAAGCATTTACCCTCATTAATATTTAAGAATGGTTTTCCTTTCACTATGTTATGTATTTAAATGCCTCCATTCAACAAATTGAATTAAAATGTGTGTGGTTATTATGCTTTCATCTCTATAAATATATGTGGGTTTGTGTACATGCATATATCTCTATATTCATTCTTTAGAATTAATAAATATGTATCTCCACATATTTATATATATGATTTGTTTTTGGGGCTTTTGTTGTATAGATTTGATATAAGGTAAATGCCCTTCTGTGGATTGATAAAATATTCCCTTCCCTTCTCTATATTATTGCTTACCCTGATATCATTGTGTGTTGGAAGTATTGGGTGAATATTTTTTACTTAAAAAGTTTCCTAAACATTTATATTATGGATGCATTATTGCTTTCCCTGATAATATTGTATGCTGAGAGTATTGGGTGAAAATAATTTGTTGTTCCTCTTAAAACTTAATGTTTTGGATGCATTATTGCTTTCCGTGATGGCATTGTATGTTGAATGTATTGGGTGAATACATATTGTTGATATCTCTTAAACCATACGATTTTATTTTGGGATGCATTTTTATGTTGTCACAGAATAAAGTCTTGTCTCTCTTTCTCATGCCTAACTGAAAATAAAATGTTTTTATAAATGGATTTACTCACTTCTATTATTTTTGAAAGTGTGATTGGAACATTTTTTTGTTTCTTAATAGATTAAATGGGGTTCCATCTCAGTTCCATGGAATTAACACATAACCATGCAAGTTACAGGTTCACGGATGAAGAAAAATGAATGGATGCATAGCTTTTTAGATATTTTATAGTGTTGCATGCATTGATCTCCCTTTTGAAAGTGTGAGAAAGGAAGAAAGTCTTATTGGCATATTGAATGATTATTATATCTACATGGTTCTTATTGGTAGCTCTGTGGATGGAAAAAATAAGTTGTAGATGAAATTTGTATCATTATTCATTTACAGAATTTACTATTGAAATTAGTCCTTTTCCTTTAGCAATAATGTATTAAATCTTATAATTGTTCTACCAAAATTTCAAACCCGGAATCTAGATTATGTAACTATATTATGGTAATCATTCTCATAGTTATGAAAATTAGGCTTTGGTTGTAACATAATAAAGACTGAATCGAGAAAAGGTTCCTGTAATTTCTCTTATTTCTTAGTCATGCATTGGCACTGGTTTTCCTTATAATGGTTATTTTGAAAAGAGTGAATGTGTATTGTTATTCAGCAAGGGGGTATTAAGCCTTAGGAAAACTAGGTAGTTGCCTAGGGCGCTAATAGTCAGGGGGCATTTCAATCTAAAAATTTCCTTTTTATCTGTTAATTTTATAACATAGCTTTAAAATAATTTATCTGAAGATTTAGTATTGATCAACCCATGTATAGATATTATTATTTATAGTAACATAAATTTCACGCATACACATAAAAAGTTTTTAAATATTTTTGCAAGTAAAAGTAAACATCACATATTTATAAATGGATATGATTTTGTTGGTATTGTTACACATTCTCTAATGTAGCTCCAGATTATGTAGGTGTGTAATTTGTTCTACAAAAAAATTAATGTATTATTTATAATATCACTGGTATATCTAATAGAGGTGAGTATAATTGAAGGAAATAAGTATTTAATTCTCTATTCTTAATTTTTTGGAGAAAATGTCTATTATTTTTTATGGAGGAACGGGTAGGCTTGGTCCAAATACAACTCTTCACAAAGCCATGGGAGCTCTGTAAACTTTTTTGTTTCTTTGAAAAAAAATGGTGTTTTATTTCAAGATGGAGTTCCCGTCACCTACTTATTTTTTGCATTCTCAGCATCTCCTACCATTATTTTTTTTCCATCCATGGAATTTTTGCATCCTTTTGTGATAATTTAATAGGATATTATTATTATTATTTTACTATAACCATAATGTAAATTTAAAAATACAAGAATATAGGCATATTTTATTTATTTACTTCATGAAAAAAATATTAACTAAAATTGTGAGGAGAGCGCCCACTCAAACTGTTGCCTAGGGCGCTACCTACCTTTAATTTTACTTTGTTATTCAGCTTGCTAATTACAGAAGAACTTATCTCATTTTCTTATAATGCTAATATATTGTATCATGTCATGGTTTGTAAATATTTGAATCATGGATTTTATCTCTAATGATTGTCATCAACGAATGGAAAAAGAAATTAGTGACAAGGATTTCTCGACTCTAGTCTTTTACTCTTGTTCATAGTGGCTTGAAAAATTATAACCATATGTTTGTAAACTCTTTTAGAGCAGTGTTCTTATGAGTACGGAGTTGATGCTTGTGGGGACCATTAATAGGAACTTGTGAAGCCATACAGTAGGAAACCTTATAAACTTGGTAGAGGTAATAAAAGTGCATAAATCTTGGGATATAATATTTATGAGGCTTCCACAAATGTCTAACATTGAAGTGTGTCTAAAGAGTTGGCTATACAAATAGAGACGAGGAATTTTAATAACTAGCAATTGTACATGAAATGGACGATGGAAACACTGAAGGGGATATTTCAAAGGAGTCAAATTTGAATTTGGATCGAGGGCGATCCATAACATCATACATAAAACGAATAAAAGAACACCACACCAAGTAGAATTGAATTTGGCTGGAGAACCATGAATATCATCATCTCCAAGAAATTAAGGGATTCTATTTCTCGAGGAATCGGCCTCTACGGATTGTAAAAAATAAGAATTTTATTATTAAAGGAGTCACCCAACCGAGAAACCATTGAAAGATAGCCTCTTTCAAGCTAAACAAAATTGTCTACAGAAGCAAAACCAACATCTTGCTCATGGCCACATCTAAATTGGATGCCTTTAGCACAAACAAGGGCACCCACAACCTCGATGAATGTTCTTTGCTTATGGGACTGAATTTTTTAAAATCCAGAACTACAGTTGTGCAAGTATCGAGTATTTATACCCGAACTCATAGACTCCACCACCTTTGTTTCCTCGCTAGGAGATGTCTTTACAAGTGAAAGAGGCATATGGATCGTAGATGGTGTCCTCTTCTTTCTTGCACTTGATCGACTTGGTAGAGATCTTGATGTCGATGTTAGAGGGGTTCTCAGGAGGCACAGAAAGCATCGTCGATGTCTCCATCGAAATGGAAGGCATTTTGAAGACAACACTTGATGGCCTTAAGTTTCCCTTCTACAACATGTTAAAAAAAAAAATTGGATTGTCCACCGCCACAAGTTCGGTTTTTTAGATAATATGCGACGGTACAGTGTGTCAAAACCAAGCCCTTCCTCTCCCCTTGTATAATTTAAAGTAAGGAAACTTTTTAGACAAACTTTATGAAAATAAAAACTATACAAACAACAATATTTAAAGAATTGACTATAACATTTTATATATTCATTTTTTAAAAAACTATTTATAATTAATAATAAATTTTTGATACAAATAACAATCTTTCCTATTTTAATATTCGAAGGATTTCATAAAGAGGGGAAAATATAAATCTCAATAAACAATATATACATTACAATTTAAAATATTCATCTTAATAAATTAAATCTGAATACACGTCCTCACTTTCTATGTTCCCATGGAAATGAATAGCAACTCTGAATGGTTGAAATTAATTCATAAATTTCATGACAATGCATGATAAAATGTAATAGAAATTGTTTGTATAAAATTTAATAAAAATATTTAATTTAATATTATATACTATTTAGTGAAAAAACTATTGAAAATGTATAAATATATCAACATAAATATCATTAAAGATTTATATTGTATTAAACATTATTTCAAGAATTAAATAATTTATATTGCATTTTATCATGCATTAAAACCCCAATACAAGATACATATACATTGAATATATAAATGAGAATACATACATTCTATCTTACAATCGTAAGATGCTTTGTAGATGGTGTCAACTCTTAGATGGCCTCCTGGTGCTTAATGGATAAGGAGATTCGAGGGCCATCTAAAATAGAAAAACTTATACAACAAAAGCAGAAAGAAGCACACAAATAAAACAAAAATACAGGGAATAATGCAGAAAAATGCAAAGAAAGGTTAAAAAATGGTGAAAAATCCAGAACACAGAGAAAAATGGATACTCAGTTTGCTTGCCAAAAGTATGAGAGAACCAATCACCAATTTCAGAGGCCGGATCGCCAATTGCCAAAATCCCAAACAGATAGAGCAGCCTATAAATTGTAGATTTCATATATTTGTTAGACAACAATGACACACACAGTCAGTGCCAAGTGGAGTCGTGGTGGTGATGCCAATGTAGACAACTCAACCTTTTGCATACAGTGTTATGATAATTACATTACACCTGTCAAATAGTGATTCGCGATACGTTTTATAGACGTGGACGGCGATGATGTTGGTTGTACATGGACATTCATACAGAAGAACACATCAACGGATGCAATTAAATTCTTTGTTGGAGACCCCAGAGATTTCCCATAGTAAAGAATGCCTTACGGAGTAATAAGAGACTCACAATTGATATGATAATTTAATAATAACTAGCAATCGCACGCGAGCAGTGTAATGTGAACGCTGAAAGGGATTAGGTAGAGGATTGAAGGTTGGAGGAAGGTTGGAGGAGGTGTGAAGGGTTGAAATTAAAGGCAATAACTTTGTTAATGTCATTTGATAAAGGAGAAGGTGAAGCGGAGGAAGAGATAATTGGAACCATAAAATGAGATAGGGAAGCTTGCGTAGAGGGAAGCTTGCAAATGTTCTTTTTAACATTTTGATCAAGTGTTGAAAATTGTCTTGATCTATAATTTAGTAAGTTATAATGTGACTTTATTTTGAAATAAAAGAAACAATTAATTTGCTTGATAAATTAGAAATGAGGTGTGTGTTGTTGAATGCGTTCGGAATGGAAAATTCCATGTCGATGTTGTCGTGTTAATGGGAGAGGGACAAAGCATGGACTCTTAGTATCAACATTAGTGTTATGTGAGGCATACTTGTAGTAGAGGATGTGGTATACGTAGAAGATATGTAGAAGCACAAATTTGATAACCTAGACATCGACATCCCAGACTATTTTGGCATGGTGGTTAGCACGGAAAATGTGTGAATTTTGACAACAGTTTTGTATTCTAACAATGTCACACAAAACACAGGATTGTTATCTCATAAGACAAATGGAAGACCTAAACAAATCCATGGGATTCTATGAATGTGTACACCAACATACCCACCAAAAATCATAACGATTCACACAATGCACATGCCCAGTAGAGGAGGCAACATAATGAAATTTCGCATGTGGTTCCAAATTTGAACTCTCCAAAGGCTATTGAGGAACTGTGAAGACCCATGCGGAAGGTAAAAATACTCGGGTAAGCGGCCTTGGTATCCATTTTTTCTCATCCTCAAATCTTATGCAAAGTGCCATACATCATTGATTGTAGACAGGAAGTTTACATATGCCCGTGCACATCACACTTAACCATACATGAGTCCACAGTAAGACAGGACCAAGTGGATGCACACGTAGAGACTTATTCAGTGGACCTTATAGATAGGGAAGCTTGAAACCCTAGCCTAATATTGTATCTAGCTCATTTTGCACCTTCTTTCTCCAAACAATGAACATAAATTAAATCCTGACAAAGTACAACAAAAATAGAAATTTAGAGTGTGTGAATGCTTCAGGGTCATTCTTAACAACCTCTTTGCCAACAATAGCCTCCAGTCAGACCATATCAATATTGTTACCACTTCAAATTTCAGCCCGGCCCCTCCGCATGTGTCATGGATCATGAACAAATATCAAATGAAGGATAACAACAAGATATTATTTGTCTCTCACATAGGTTGAAGCATAAATGTCATTGGCATAAACATGGAAAATGATTTTTCCAAGCTCTACAATGAAATTTAAAAAGTAGTTGATAATGATAAAATAAAAATGTATGTCGTCAATATGGTAACTATGAGTCATAGGTTGAAGCATAAATTTCATTAGCATCAACATGGAAAATGATTTGTTCAAGCTCTACAATGAAATTTAAAAAGTAGTTGATAATGATAGAATAAAAAATGTATGTCGTCGATATGGTAACTATGAGTGTGTCAAACTCATCAAGTTGCGGACCACTTGATCAACAATTCACATGAGTTTGTTCTTTGACAACACCCACTATTCCCTCTCCACTGTGGATCCCATTGTTAGCTGTCAGCTACAGGGGATTCTACACCACTACAATATACATTTTTCGACGTATTCATGACTACAATTAAGCATGACAAAGCCTATATTTTAATGCTTGTGACGTATGTTTAGACATGACCATAGTTATCACGTAATAATTGTGGGGGACATTTATGTATGACCGAGGTTTGCAAATATTGTAATGAAGACTATGTTAGGTTGTGCTATAATGATTAAGGGGTATACTTCATCCTGGCGGATATCAAAATCAAACCCATGTTGTGTTGTTTTGAGAAATATCTCGTCAGCTACGGGAAACCTCATTCCCGTGCAAAAATCCTTTCAGCATGACAAGAATCTCAATGGAGATTTGAAGTCAATATATCAATTGTTTGAGATAGGGACTTAAATCATTGATATTTTAAGATGTATTTGGTGGGGCCATTCTAAAAGTACTTAGTTTTTTCCAGCACCATTCTAGTAAAGATCAATTTGGGAGCTTCAAGACCGGTACTCTCCCAAATTAAAATCCCAATTGAAGTTTTTATTAATTGTTTCAGTTCTGAAGGACCTGTTTGAAATGAACTTCTATTAATATATTGTTGCAGTTTTAACTTCCCTATTTGAAGTTTACACAAAAGTGGGAGAAGAAAGCACAACACGGTTTAGCCTCTCTTGAAAATATTGTTTATGGTTTTGAAGTTCCATCAAAATTATTGGGACCGCAAACTTAGCTGGAATCCCCAAGTTAAAACATAATGCTATAACTTCATTGATTTAGTGCTGTTGATCAAGGATGTGCATAAATGGATTTTGTTGACAAGATTGATTGCCTCATAGACATATGACCCCATGGACTGTTGTTATCTTTGTTGGGTTGACCCCAATTTGGCTTGCAAATATCTCAGAGACTCTGATCATTTCTAGATTGCAATTTGTATCAAATGAGGCTTCAGAAAATGTGAGTGACATTATTATAAGCATTCACTAGATTATGCATGGAAAAGTTAACTAGGATATTTTTTTGATATGCCATGTTACATATGTATGCAAAATGAGACTACTTTTCTTAGGCACATGAAGTCATAAATTGTATGAATAAGAATTTCATTATAATCCAAACTGCTATAATTGAAGTCATTGTGGTTCTTCTTTTCACTTTTTGGAGGCGTGTGGGAAGTTTGAAACCCATATTGATCAATGATAAAAACATATTTATATTGAAAAATAGACTTCAACACCTTTACCAAATTAGAGAAAAATTAATTCTAATACGAATCAGTTAAAAAATCTATAAATCTGTATCTTTGAAAAAGAAATAGCAAAAAAGTTGTGATAAACACGTGTGGTCATCTTTTACTTTGAATAACAATTCCATTGATTTAGAGTAACTTGCATAATGCAGCGATAATAATTAGGAACTCCTCACTAGAGAGAAATCATCCACCTTCTGACTAGGAAACCCAAAGGTGGTGATGAAATGAAAAAGACTCATGTACATAGAGATCTTATCTACAATACTGCAAAAAAGGGACATAATCATAAGTGAGAAAGATAAGGTAAAGTTGTATGTATAAGAATTTTTCAAAGTTCAAGACTTGAATTGAACAGTTAGACTTGACAAAATTATCAAGGGTGGAAGTCTGTCATTATGAATTGAGTAAAATTAATCCTCATTCTTAACATGGTTGTAATAATCTTTGCTTAGCCAACCACCCTTGAGAAGAGTTGTTGTCATAAAATGCAAATATATATGTAATTATTGGGAACATAATGCACTTGATGGTTGAGATTGATAAGTTGTCTCTAACCACACCTTTTTTAAATACACATTTTTTTCATTTTCAAATTATAGTTTTATAATATCAGCAAAAGGTAGTGTGAAGCACTGAAAAAGGATATCACACCTTTGAACTGCGAAAAATAAGAAGATGCGGTGTCAAACCCAACACTCTTAATTCCCTAACATTATGTTGTGTTGGCTTGGTTTTTTGTGATCAATGACATACAAGATTACATGGCATATCCAAGTTTGATTTGAAATGCTAGTCAAGAACATACTAAATTGTGGCGTGGTACTTTATTTTTTCAAAAATTGAAAATTTTCAAATGAAAACTTATCTGCAACAATGTTTATCACCTGCTCTCTGACGACACCTAAAACAACCGTGAGGCTTACATGGACCAGGCAAAAGTTTTCTGGCCCTATAGATATGAGTGCCATGATATGCAATTAGTACTTAGTTGTATGCTAAAAATATAGTATTTAAAAGAATAAACACCCACAAAATGAAAATAAAACAACTCACCAACAAAATATGAAAGTTCACGCAAAGACTTAATAAATGGCATCGATTCAATATCACCTGAATACAAAGGGTTTCATCTATGCCATATACTTATGGGTACAGATTTAAAATTTTCAATAAATCCTCACCATTTACAAAGAAAACACAGTGAAGAATAAATAAATCCTTCTAACTTAAAGAATTAAACAAATTTCAAATTATCCCATTACTATTGTCTATTGTAAAAAAATGACTATTAGATGCACTTTGAGATTTATAATTACAATGACAGAATAACATTTTCAATACTCATGAAAAATCATTCCTTACCCACTGTTCCTCCCAACTCAATGATGCAAACATTAACTAGACCTTCTTTCTCATCCACGAGAACTTTAGCTGCACGTTTCATCCAATCTTAATTAGCATCTGTAATATGTGGAATTACCTACATAACAATATGTACAATTTATAATTTGTGATCAGTATTATAGTTAAAACATATCACTAGACAAAATGATCTGCCATGTATGGTATATAGGGGATAGTTTTAGTGAAAACAAGATAACAGCCATATTTCACTATAGGGTTTCGTTTTTATACCTGTGCAGTATTACCTAGGTAATATCCCCTTCGTTCTTTTTCACTGACAAACTGAATATTATAAATCAATACTCGTAAATATTGGAAAAGTGTATAGAGATTTTTGAGTGACTGTCGAACAAAACTATGAAGATTTACATAGTATAATGTCATACAAATAAAATTGTCAATTTTGGTCTCAATCAATAACTACCAGATTTCATGGTAAACATGCCAATGAAGATATTTACAAGGAAGAACACATTCCCTACAAATATAATTGGTATTGTAAGAAGCTTCAAGAAGCCTATACCAATTAAACACTAATTTACTTACTGGAGGACTCCACTCGGGAAGCCGAAATACCTCTTTTTAGAAAGCCACAAATAATACAGTAGAAGAAAACAAGATCTTCGTAAATAAGGCAAAGGTGGTTTAAAAACCGGTGTGTTCAACAAACATATAAGTATTCTTTCCCCCAAATCGACGCCCTGGACACCCTGCACACAACCCTAAAAAACCCTGTAATATGCGACTGCAAAACATGCAAGCGACCCAAAAAATCATTGAAAAAATACACCCAAAAACCATTAAAAAAGCCACAAATTAAAGCATAAAATCTCGTATCTAAAATACCCATCAATGGCGACCAACCATTTTTTCCCAAGTAAAGCTCGTATCTGAAATGTCCTCCGCAACACGAAACCACCTCTGAAAAAACACCGCTTCCACGAAACAACCACTCGTCTCTGGCCCTGAAAACTGATGCGGTTGCAGAAGAAGACCCAAAAAAAATTGTGAAAACACTAGGGTTCACATCGATGAGACGGGGGAAAAATAAACTCCATCTCACAAATTTTTGAATCCGGTATTATGGGAGGAGTTTCGCTTTCACATGGATGGCCCTAATCAGCACGTACGTGAACTTCACCTGCCCACTGATTGTTATCATTTGATTTTCTTGCCCATGTCAGAAACAGGCCACCCAGGTTCATTTAAGGCACACCTTTTGGTGTAACAATAATTTGGTCTTGACATTTTATATGACGTGGGTCATATCTATGAACATGTGTAACTTCTCAATTAGGTGTGATGTGTGTTGGTGGAGTTGTTAGATTATAAGGAATTATATTATCTCGTTTATACATCCATGAATAATGAATCGTTAATAAAAGTGTAAATACTTTTCCTCTAAATGAATACGTATATTAAAGTGACCTTGATGGATGAGTGAATCTTAATTTATGCTAAATAGCTCAAATATAGAAATGTAACTTTGACCTAGTCCTAGACAATAAGGTAAGTATGACAAGGGATTTGGATGAATAGATGAACGGATTCAATTATAAGCATAAAAAATATGAATGAAACTATTATCTCAGCCTTCTTAGTATGACCTAATGTATGAGCTATGCTTTTCCCATTTGGGACTTATCCCTCCATAGGCTAAGTGGAAGTCTACAACTCAAGTACAAAATTAGGATGTAAGTGCAAACCAATATGGTCTTTATATGATTATTCAAACTATGTTAAATAGTTAATTTATTATGAAAGGAATTTCCATAATGTGAATCAAATTTATAACTAAAGGTTAGTTGTAGAGTTTTGTGAGGTAAGGATGTTTATCTAAATCAATAAAATTTCTAGTAATCTATTGAGCAACATATTAGAGCTAGGTAGAAATTTTAGTGGGTCCAACCCATAGGGCATCCAAAGAAGTAAAGATTGATTGATATGTAATAAATAATTAAGGAACTATCGGTTAAAGGCTTAAGAAAGTCAAACCTATAACGAAGTTATTAGGAGATGTTAAATATGAGTTTAATTAAGTGGCACTTCTCTTCTGATGGATGATATACGAAACAAAGATATAATTTCAAAATCAAACATATTTCCAAATATTTGAAGAGGGGTCATTATAGATAAAAAGGATGATGAGTATATTTTCATCAGTTTTCTAAGTTAAAGAGTCCATACCAAGTCTTTTATTATACATATTATTCCACCATGGATGCCTTGGGAGATAGCTACAAGATGCCCTCTGTCAAGACCTTTTGTGAATGGCTCACTACGGAACAATCCAAGATTTTGTTGAGTTGTGGAGCTCAATTACTTCTGTTTAACATGCAATGGAAACTTGCTGAAAAATACAATAACTGTCATCGGTTAAGGGGGAACCGGAATCAGTCACCCAGGACCGACATCGGTCAGGTATGATCGGCATCGATTAGGCAAGGGAGAAACCGGGCAGCGGTTAGGTCTAATCGGCATCGATTACCTGTGCGAGAATGTTTTAATTAACTCTCAAGAATTAGATCTATTTTTAGCATTAAAGTATATCTATTGATTGTAATTATATGGCTAAGTGCCCTAAGTCTATAAATGACTATATAAGCATAAAAACTAGGGTTTATAAGTAAGAATGATTAACAAGAATTAGAAAGAACTTGCAAATTTGGTGAGAGAGAGAATTCTTGGTGATGAAGCAAAAGCTTGAGAGAAAGAAAGAATTGTACATCTGAGAGGTGTGGAAGGTTGTAAATCTTCATTGTATATCTTGTGAAAGCTTTAGATAATATATTTTCTTGTTTCTTGGTGGACGTAGCCCACACTAGGTGAACCACATTAAATCTGGTGTTCATTTATGTCTCTTGTTTTGTAAATTTCTTCTAGTGGAATATCTGCTTTTATTTGTATGTATGTTTAGATCTGATATATTTTTTGTACAACCGGTGTGCGAACCCCAACAACTGGTATCAGAGCTTTGTTTGAGGGTTTTATGTGTTAACATATTTACTCATAAAGGGTTTTCTGATTGAGTGGGAGCTACAACAATGACAGAAGAAAATAAATACAAGGTAGATAAGTTTAACGGTCAAAATTATCAATTATGGAAGATGCAAATTGAGGATTATCTTTATCAAAGAGATTTATATTTTCCATTGGATGAGAAGTCTAGATCAACGAAGATGACTGATGAAGAATGGAAGATTCTTGACATAAAGGCTTTGGGATCTATAAAATTAAGCTTGGAAGTACCCATGGCTTCTAATATTATAAAAGCGACTTCTACAGTAGAGTTAACGAAATATCTTGCTAATTTATATGAAAAACCTAGTGCTTCAAATAAAATTTATTTGATGAAGAAACTATTTAGTTCTAAGATGCATGAAGGTGGATCTGCATCTATTTATTTTCCGATCTATCGTAAATCAGTTAAAATTAGTTATTATACCATTTGATGATGAATTAAAAGCACTTTTATTCTTATGTTCTTTGCCTGATAGTTGGGATAACTTGGTAATGGCTATTAGTAATACAACATCTGCTAATAATATTTTGAAGTTTGATGATGTGGTTAGTATAATCTTGAATGAATAAATTTGCAGGAAGAGTATAGAGGAATCATCATCTGGAAATGCTTTGAATGTAGAAAGCAAGGGCAGGAAGAAGGAGAGATCCAAGAGTAAGAGTAATGGGAAATCAAATTCAGTGGATACCAGATCTAAATCCAGAAGTAAGGGAATTACTTGTTGGAAAATGTGGAAAGAAAGGACATGCACAGAAAGATTGTTGGTCAAAAGGACAAAGAGAACCAACACCCATACAAAGGTAAAGAAGAAAATCTTGTTGCATCAGAGGTAATGCAAGATGCTCTTATTCTTTTCTTTAGATAGTAGAATTGAATCGTGGGTTTTAGATTCAGGAGCTTCTTTCCATGCAACCCATAATAAGGGTTATTTCAGAAATTATGTCCAGGGAAATTTTGGGTATGTTTATTTGGGTGATGATGAAACCTTGCAGTATTACTAGTAAAGGGAAAGCTCATCTAAAATTGCAAAATGGAAATACATGGGTATTAAAAGATGTGAGGCATGTGCCAAGCCTCAGGAGGAATCTTATTTCTGTAGGGCAACTAGGTGAATCTGGTTGTATACTTACTTTTACAGGAGACTCTTGGAAATTCACCAAGGGTACTTTTGTTGTGACAAGAGGTAAGAAGGTAGGAACGCTATATTTATCTACATGTATTACTGATTCCTTTTCTACATTATCTACTTGAGATTCAGATGCATGCATGTGGCATAACCGATTGGGTCATATGAGTCAAAAAGGGAATGTAGAACTTAAATGCTAAGGGTAATTTATTATATTTGAAAGATTTAGATCTTGATTTCTATGAGCATTATATCTTTGGAAAGAAAAAGCAGAGTGATATTTCTCAAAGTTGGGGAAGCTAAGAAGGAGCAAAAATTGGAGCTTGTACACTCAGATGTGTGAGGACCTAGCTCAGGATGGATTCTCATGGAGGATCCCTAGTATTATGTTACTTTCATTGATGATGCTACAAGAAAGGTATGAGTTTATTCTATTAAACATAAAATCTGATGTTTTTGAGAACTTTTAAAAGATGGAAATCCCTTGTTGAGAATGAATCAAATTCTAAGTTAAAGTGCCTTAGATTTGATAATGGTGTTGAATAATTTAGCAAGGATTTCAATGATTATTTTTTAGTGAATGAGATATGTAGAGAAATAACGGGTTCCAAGAACACCACAGGAGAATGGTGTTGTATAAATAATGAACAGGACAATCATTGGAACATGATAGAAGTATGAGGATACATTCTGGATTGCTCTTACTGTTTTGGGCAGAAGCAGTTAAGATACAATGGTTTATTTGATTAATCGCATGGGCCTTCAAGTTCACTAGATGGAGGAATACCAGAGGAAGCTTGGACCAGAAAAGAGGTAGATCTTTCTTTTCTTAAAGTTTTTGGTTCAAGAAAGTTTTTATGCATGTTGATAAAGGGAAAATAGGAAAAAAGTTGGATGCAAAATCTAAGAGGTGCACTTTCAATTGGTTATGGATCTGGTGATTTGAGTTTCCATTTTTGGAATTTATAGAATTATAAAATTATTAGGAGTCGTGATGTTGAATGGAATGAAAAGAGAATTTATATGGATAAAATTTTGGTACCACAAGGATAAATCAGTTGAGAAGTTTGTGGATAAAAATGAACTCTCAGATTTTAAAGAATTTACCGACAGGGGTTACACAGTAACCGGTGTCAGGTAACCCCTGACCGGCACCGGTTAGATGAACTAGAACCAGTTACAGAGGATCTAAACCGGCGTCGGTTAGTAGAACCGACGTCAGTTACAGGTGATTAGTGTCGATCATTATTAGATTTTGATAGGAATGTCTAAGAGGCCCAGATTGAGTCTCCGATACCCCAAACTCCTGTGAGAAAGTCATAAAGGGTAAGTAAACTTCCAGAAAGATTTACACCTTCTCTATTTTATTTATTACTGTCTGATAATGGTAAATCAAAGAGATTTGAAGAAGCAATGTAAGATAATACTCATGTTCAGTGGGAGCATGACATGGATGAGGAGATGGACTCCTTGGAATAGAAATAAACTTGGGATTTGGTCAAGTTACCAGCATGTAAGAGAAAATTACAGAACAAGTGGGTTTACATCATTAAGGAAGAAGATGGTGGATAGAAAAGGTACCAAAGGAAAGGCTTATAGTAAAGGGATTTGCACATAAAGTAGGTATTGACTTTAGTGAAATATTTTCTCTTGTTGTTAAAGATGACTTCTATTCGTACTATATTGAGTTTAGTTGCAGTAGAATGATTTACATTTAGAGAAACTAGATGTGAAGATGAATTTCCTTCATGGTGATTTAGATGAAGAGATTTATATGCAGCAACAGACTTGGGTATGAAGTCAAGGGTAAGGATAAATTAGTGTGTAGGTTGAAAAAGAGCCTTATATGGGCTCAAGAAAGCTCCAAGGCAATGATACATGAGGTTTGATAGTTTTATGCATGAGCATGGTTACTTGAGATGTGAATCTGACCATTGTGTTTATTTCAATAAGCTTGAAAATGGGAGCTATATTATTTTGTTACTGTATGTGGATGATATGCTTATTGCAGGATCTAGTATGCAGGACATTGGTGAGCTTAAGATAAAGCTAGCTCACACATTTGCTATGAAGGATTTAGGAGCTGTAAAAAAGAATCCTTGGCATGCAAATACATAGAGACAATGAAAAACAAGAAATTGTATTTGTCTCAGGAGGCTTATATCAATAAGGTGTTAGAAAGGTTCAACATGCAAGAATTCAAAACCTGTTAGTACACCTATGGCTGGACACTTCAAATTGAGCAAAGATCAGTGTCCTTCATCACATGAGGAGGTCAAATACATGACACGAGTACCATATGCTTCAGCAGTTGGAAGTCTCATGTATGATTATGGTTTGTACCAGACCAGACATTGCACAGGCAGTGGGAGTTGTGAGTAGATATATGGCTAATCCAGGTAAAGAGCATTGGAAAGATAGTCCAATGGATACTTAGGTATTTGAAAGGGACATCTAGCCTGCAATTATGCTATGGAGGTTTAGATATTTCTTTATGTGGCTATGTTGATTTTGTTATGGCTGGAGATCTGAATGGTAGGAGGAACACTACTGGATATATTTTCATAGTAGGTGGAATGGCACTTAGCTGGATTTCAAGATTATAGAAGGTTGTGGCTTTTTCTACTACAGAGGCAGAGTATGTTGCAGCTACAGAACCTAGCAAGGAGATGATATGGATGAGAAGGTTCATGGAAGAGTTGGGGGAAGGAGCAAAGTGATTGTAAACTATTCGGTGACATTCAGAGTGTAATTCATTTGGCAAAAAACTCAGTGTTTCATTCTAGAACGAAACACATTCAGTTGAGGTATCACTTCATACAGTAGGTATTAAAGGATGGGCGGTTGAATCTAGAAAATATTCATATGAGTGAGAACCCTGTGGATATGCTAATGAAGCCATTAGAAAAGGAGAAGTTGGAGCTACACTCCACTTCTGTTGGTCTTTGAGTTTGAGACTTGAAGAGGAAGAAACAAAGCTAAGGAAGGATCCAAGAATGATGTTGTACAAGTATGGTGCAGTAATTAATCTCCAAGTGGGAGATTGTTGAGTTGTGGAGCTCAATTACTTCAGTTTTAGTATGCAATAGAAACTTGTTGGAAAATACAGTAACCGACATTAGTTAAGGAGGAACTGGCATTGGTCACCCAAGACCGACATCGGTCAAGTATGGCCGGCATCAGTTAGGCAAGGGAGGAACCGACATCAGTTAGGGTTAAATGACATCGGTTACCTGTGCGAGGATGTTTTAATTAACTCTCGGGAATTAGATATATTTTTAGCATTAAAGTATATCTATTTATTGTAATTGCATGGCTAAGTGCCCTAAGTCTATAAATGACTATATAAGCATAAAAAGCTAGGGTTTAGAAGTAAGAAATAAGATGATTAATAAGGAATTAGAAAGAACTTGAGAAAAGGTTGGTGAGAGAGAGAGAATTCTTGGAGATGAAGCAAAATCTTGAGTAGAGAAAGAAAGTACTGTACATTTGAGAGGTGTGGAAGATTGTAAATATTCATTGTATATCTTGTCAAAGATTTGGATAATAGATTGGCTTGTTTCTTGGTGGACGTAGCCCACACTGGGTGAACCACGTTAAATTTGGTGTTGATTTATATCTCTTGTTTTGTATATTTCTTCTGGTAGAATATCCGCTTTTATTTGCATGTATGCTTAGATCTGATATATTTTATGTACAACCAGTATGCTAACCCCAACATATTTCTCAACTATAATTAACCATTCCACAGGTACAAGGAAACTAGTGCATCAATATACCCCCATGAATTAACTTAGGACAAAGCTCTCAAATAAAAAATGTGACAATCACCATGCATTAGGAATTCTATTGATCATTGCTCAAACTTTTTTTTCAATCCACTTATTGAAAATAATGCACTCTAGTCCTTGAGACATCTAAACTTCTAATCTAGTCAATCCTTAATGAAAAGATAAAATATATCTCAATGTACTTTTTTACTGCAAGTCGGTTCACTCAATAGACATAAGAGCTGGCATGGGATTGAAGGATTAGTCAGCTAATCATAAAATGAAATAGACATGAAATTTATCCCTTCTACTTCTTATTTTAAAGGTTATTGAGTGAAGACAAGTACTTTCAGCTTCATGCATTGATTGCATCACCTACTAGTCATTTCATTTTATATCATGTCATTACTCACCTTAAATGACTACATTCACATGAGCATATACATTTTCAGTCATTCTTCTATTAATTTATCCTTGTACTATAAAAAAACTATGATCTGGGTGCACCCAATGCCCTATGTACCGTGGGCACTTATCCTTCCATTAACTTCTCTGGATATCAATTTTTGGGCTCCTTTTATCAAATTCTAGTTCTAATTCTTGAAGTGGTTGGCTACATATTTGAGGCTTCTTTCGCTCATAATATTTTGGGATCAACATAACCATGCTATAAATCCTATCGTTGTGAGCATCTTCAATCAAGTGACCTGATCACTGTGTTCATGCTCTATCATCCATCTTGACTGGTTCGTGACTCAAGTCTTCTCTCCATTGGAAAATCACTTGCATTGTCACATAGTTCTATTCATAAGCAGCAAGGCTTGTGACATCTTACAGGTGTTCACACTTCATACATTATATTTATTGCAAACATATGAGTTCTAGTCAACACTTGATGCTATATCTACCCTTATTGGTCGCTACTTCACATAACGGTGATTGGAACAAGAACACCTAGGGTACATTTGCAACACATCATTCCAAAACCTTTGGGTCCAAAATGTAAGTGCACTTCGCTGAGCTTAGTCAAGCTCCACTGTTATTGAGGTCATATTCGACCCATCTCATCGGTCATTCTTATCTTTTTCAGGGGCTATGTTGATACTTAGGTGTTCATCGACCTCCTTGTAGGTCCGAACTTCGTCATCCTTCTACATATATAAATCAGTGACATATTCCACTGATTCTTACAGTGCATCGTCACATGCATTTATCTCACAATGAGGATTCGGGTGGATCAGGAAGCTACCCAAAACTATTGTTGGATTCATATGGGTCTTACATGGACCAAGTTCACAGCATTTAGTAGACCAAAGCACATGATGTCTTACGCCCCATCCTACTCATCATTAGTTGTCTACAGTCCTTACTAATAATGCTGTTGTCCTGTCCTATTTAGGGCTTCTACACAGTTACACATCTTGATACAAACCTTGTATGATTAATTCCAGTGACCACATGGCATCTAGTTCTAAGGTTGAGGCATCTTCTATTGAGCTGAGTACTACATTTGAAATTTCATGCCTCATGCACATTATAGTGCTAAAACTTAACGCTTCATGATCATAGTCTGTTGTAGCAAACCATATTTTCAACCCATTTCCCTATAACACATCTTTTGGTATGGTTCATTTTGATTGTTGACATTTTTCATAAATGATTAATCTCATAGACCATATAATCATGCTGCACTGTTAGTCTCACATTTGCATAGTCATAATCTTAAGTATACCTACCATTTATATGATTCCTAAGCAATAAAACTAGTAATTGACATGCTATCTTTGGCATCTCATGCTATATGTTTCTTAGTATTCTGTTATCATACTTATATACACCCTACAATCCAGTTGGTATTTTACTTGCTTATCTTTTATGACTTTTGGACAACTCCAAGCAAGGACGTAGGTGCAAGTTCCCTCGTCCACTCTATACCCATCTTTCTACTTTATTCACTCTTTTGGGGTTCTTTTATCTTTTGGGCATATTATTTTCTTATGGGTTGACCTTCCAGTTGTCATTACAAAATTCAACTAAGGGAATCATATAAATACAATGCTATGTCGACCAAAATAAAGGACCAAGCTCTAAGCATACTATTTATCATCACCTAAGCTTGCATCTAAATGCATCTAACATTTCATCTTAAATGCTTTCTATATAACCTTCATTCAATGGACAAGGGACTGCATTTTCTTCATAAACATTTCATAGGAAAGGTAAATTCACATTTATGACATTCTATCTTTGCTACATCTATAGCCTGCTATCAAGTGCACTTGCACAAGGGCATCTTAGGATTTCATACATGCACAAAAACTACATGGAGTCTGAGATGTTGTAGTGCTCGATCATAAGTTCCACTCAGTTGAGTGATCTGTCTATTTGGCACTTGATAATTCTTACCGGGAAATCCTATGCTATGATTATTTACTATGCACCCGCTTATAGGTTTGGTCGATGTAATCTGGAAACACAACAACAAACATGCAATAGACTTGCGAAGGAATGATGAAAAATCTTAAAATAAGGTGTAAATTATAATATCAACTGAAATTGTTACAATCTCACCCATGAGTGTTACTGACTTCACTTTCCTTCCAACAATAACTACTGGGAAAAACTTCACAATTACACCTCTTAATGGCTTCTTTAAACACACCTTCAAAATGATGGCTTCTCATACAATATTCTACTACTTCCTTCTATGCTAAATTGGCCTCTCATATAGAACTTCCAGGCTTATCATCTTATCTCTAAGATAGGATAAGAAATTGACCTCTGACGAATCATATTCCACCTCCTTAACTCTTATCTGTACATAAGCTTATCTTTTAAGATAAGATAAACCTTATCTCACATGGGTTCCACATTTTTAGAATTTTTACAAATAAAATACACAAAAATATTGCAATGACCTCACTCCTTGTCCTTATTACCAATTAAGGTTTTTATTCCTATGTCACCCATCTACTTACCCCACTTTGACATTTTATACTGAACCACTTACGACAAATATTTACTTTTTACCACAACATTCCTGTACTTTTGACTATTACCGTACTATACATTGGTGTGCATCATACCAGGCAAGCGACCGTTATCTTCAGTCAGACGCTACTAGTTATACTTAACAACGATCCCTATTTTTGTGACACCATTAATGAAATAGAAATACGGAGGAAAATTTTAGTGTCAATAGATCATCGAGGTCAGTCCAAACTCCCCATGCATCTTACACAATTTTATGTAGTTTGAGGTTGCCTAGGGGAACATACTTTGCAGGTTGTGGGACCTTAGCGATCAAGGTGTGACATACAGGAGGCCAACAATGACTATCAGTGACACTTGTGTGGCATATTTTAAATCAAGTTCTAAGTATTTCTACAGTCACTGGGTTCCCAGGTGTAGACTATTGCGCCCAGGTGCCCCTGACCCAGTCCAAGTACCTCATCTTGTCCAACTATGTCCAGAATTTGTACAGTGCACAATAGTGAACGGTTTTCCCTCAAAATCTGTTCATTATTTTTCCAACCCATTATCAATTCTAAGAAATCCTAGCACCCAGATCATCTAAGTCATTATTTCCCTCTCTTAACACTATCATGGCTTGCATATTTTGTCCTAGCTTATTACTTACAATCATAGTCTCAGATCAACACAATTCACATAAGTCTTCAAAGAAATTATATAGTTACATGCACAATCCTCTAAGTCACAGAATAGAATTTCTATCTATGTATCAATCAGTACAATCGAACCCATCCGTTCAGTAACAAATCAAGACTTCTAGGAACAATCTTGAACAATATTCCTAGGGTGTAGACACTAAATCATGCACTTGGGTAAATTTTTTAGGTCTTAAGCAAATGCATTGTAATTCACATGATTCATAAGTGAGAAAATGTATTAATTGACCACGGTATCTTTGGCCTCTTTACTTTCTTTCTTAGTTTCCTTCTTGGTCTTACACACCCCGCCGCACATTTTGAACCTTTGATCACTTTAACTTCTCTGAGCTTTGGAAACCAATTCCCGACCAAGATGTCAGTGCCTAGGCACCCTCATCTCCTATGGGCATCTTCGACCTCTTTGTATCTTAGTCATTTCTTTTGGGCCTCTTTCTAGATAGTTGGGCATCCTTATGATTGATTATGGGTCAGCATTTTAGTGGATTAACTACGACATTCAAATAATGGAATCATATAAATACAATGTTATGGGAACAAATTAAAGGACCAAGCTCTAAGCATATACTATCACCACCTAAGGTTGCATTCACAATCATCTAAAGAGCGTCATTGTATCAATCTAGCTTCACTTAAGGGACAAGGGTTGGTTATTCTGCATACACTTCATAGGAGAAGAAGTTCATTTTTTTTCATGCACACATCTATCTACATATTTTATCTCTAGCTACTTGTTGGCTATTAAGTGCAACACGCACAAGAGCCACCTAAGGAAAAAATTCCACACACACACATAGCACTACATTGGGTCTGAGATGTAGTGTAGTGCTCAGTTGTAAGATCACTTATTTGAGAAATGAGGACATTCTAAGCCCTCATTTTCATTATTTTATTTTTGGGATTCGATGCACTTTTGAGGGTTTTGCATGTGGTCTTTGTTATTGCAGGTTATCAGTGACATCAACGATCATTGTGTGACATTATAGCGACAAACAACAAGGGCTTAAAACAACTCAACGACCCTGAAAAATCCATTTTTAGAGATCCTGCACAAACCTTGACACCTAGAGAGGGATCCTAGCGCCCAAGCACCATAGAACCAATCCAGACACCCTGATCACTGCTTCTTCTCCACTTCTACATTTTTTTGGGCTCGGTTTCAACATACTACACTTCAGTTCTGTCAGTCTTCCACTTCGGCACACCTTCAAGATATTTTTGAAACCAACCAAGTGTTCTAACTATTCATTACACTTAGGGTTTATAATTTGTATGCTTTATTGTTTGCACCATATCATATCTAGCAACTTTTTATTATTGTTTTATCAATTACTCTAAAATTTAAGATCTTAGCATAAAGCTTATTTTTGTTTAATCATTTTGTGACTTTCATTTCTATTGTTGCACTTCATACATCCTACTTCGCATCTCTACATTTTCATCTTGCTAAATTAGGTACACTTTATGTATCGTCATTACCCTATGACGAACTTTTGAGCTAAGGTTCACACTTGACTGTTGAGGGCATACTACATACATGAACCTCGCACACTACACACCTCACACATTGCACATCTATGACATCATCTTCTTACATCACCCACACTTTACACTTTCTGCACTTGTGCATTCTACACATTTGGCGTTGCGCACTACGTATTCTCACACTTGACACATTCACACCACATGTTTCTAGTGTCACATTTTTTAACTACACACTTTCAATCTACCTTAATCTAGCACATTCTCTTTATGCATATACTACTCTATTCTACATTCTACACTTCATGATCAAACATTTCTAGCGTATATGTTCACTACTCGACGACACACTCTAGTCTCATGGCTCATACTCGACTGTTGAGGGTTTCAATATAAACTAAACCTCACCATACTCACTCACTCACCTAAATCACAGCATTCTAAATCTTGCACTTGGTATCCATCATCAACATCTCTAGTATCTTCTACACATCATTCTACATTTCAAGGGTCCATTTTTTTAGCATCTCATTCACACCTTTCTACCATCAATTCTTCTAATGTCTCATTCAATATTTCTAGCTTACACATCACATTACACCATTTTGCAATACACGCTCTGCATTATATTCATTTACTCTTTCTAGCACACACTTAGTTCAAACCATTTCCCTATGGCGCACTCTTGTTCTATGGCTCATTCTTGACTATTGAGGGGTCTTTTATAAATGAACCTGCTTTCACTCATGCATACACGCTCGGGGGGATGTTGCCCCTATCACATTCACACTGCATTCCATTCCATTCACACTGACATCATGTTGCACATAGTTATTCTTTGCTTATGCTCACATGTACACTTTACTTCTTATGATAGTCGGATACAATGTATGTCATTATATTTATCATACACACATGTGCGTTCACTTGATTTCTAGTTGTGATCACAGATTGTTACATGCAGCATGGATTCTTGGCTTTTTACCTCTTACCAGTCTCACAGCAGGGTCCTAGGGGCATCCACATTCGTACACATTACAGGTGTTATGTTTCATTCTATACTACTTCCTATCATTTACTAGCACACTATTATATCAAAGCATACACGCTTTGACATACTCTATGTTATTCTAACATGCTAATGGGTGCTTCATGTGCAGCATTTTCCTTGCAAGAACCTTTTACCACCATGGTTGTCTGATATTTTGCTTACTCGTGGTTGTGATTGTTTTTGGACTTTTCCCTATGCTTTGTATTATGTGCACGTTGTATACTTTTGGCCACTAAGGCCTCAATTGTCTTGTGACATCGTGAGTGATGTCCCATGTTTACAGCCCACTTTTTGCATTTTATATTGTCTTCTTACTTGTTAGCTTACATTTTTTTCTATATATATGTTTTTTTACACTAACACTTGTCTTCTAGCCACAATTTGCATGTGCCTTGGTTTCGACCAAGCACATTCCCTTCTACATACCGGTATCATTTTAGCATGGGGTCCTTTTTTGGGCTGCATCCTCCAAGTGACATCACATGCATCCCAAATTATGAGGGGCATGTATTGGAGGAATCAATCACCCCATTCAAAAGTACAAAGAAACATTTCATCACATATATAGCATAGTCTACAATCTCAGACAGGGCTCAGGATCACATTTGGGTCCTTACTTCAGCACAAACACTGGCACCCAGAATCAAACTTGGGCATTTAGGCATTTCTATCCCTTCCTAGGAACCTGAGACTAGGGGAAGATACATTGTTTTCTCACTTTGGCACGGTTTACAGTAGTTTACACAACGGATTTTACAGGACAGTTACAGTCCTTAGCACTTGGCATGCATGCATTACACCTTCTTTTCTACTTTCGCATTGGATTAGATTCTTACACATCATTTGCAGTGTTTTTTTCACTTCGGGAAACAGTCAAAGGTTGGAGAATGACACTAGACCTTTCTCCCTACACTACTTCTGTTATGGCATAAGATCACCTAAAAAAATCACATTCAGCACAACTAGCGTGAGATCACCCGAAAAAATAATTCTTCTATAACATCTCCAAGATCCTTTCTATCTCTTCCACTCATCACGAATCAAGTGCTCATGTTCCTTTTTCTACTTTTCATAATTTTATGCACTTTTTACATACATTTTGATCAAAATATTTCTATACACATGTATTTGACCACTTTTTCATTCTTCTCTTTTGCAGGTTTGTCCTTATGGGAAGCAGTAGTCAACATCAATTCACATCAATCACACTTCAATAATGACATCAAAAATATATACAACACGACAACTACATATATGCTTTCACCCTAGGGTTATCATCATCACTTTTTACTTCCTCTTCTCTAGCTTCCACACTTCACTTTTTTTCATTCCACACTCTTTTGTCTCCTTAGCACGCTCTTCGTCATCAATATATATGGTTATCAAGTACTCATCTCTATCTACTTTATGTTACCAAAACTTCGATCACCAACATAAAGTGGGGGCAAATGTAGACACTAAATAATGCACTTAGGTAGATTTTTAGGTCCTAATCACATACAGTGTATTCATATGTTTCATAAGGGAGAAAAGTACTAATTGATCACTATCTTTGTCCTCTTATGTTCCTCCCTAGTCTCATTCTTAGTCTTACACACCTTATTTCCCAGTCTGACCTTTGATACTTCACCTTTTCTAGCTCTGGACAACAACGCCCTCTCCCCTCTAGGCACCCTAGACATCTTTGTATCTTACTCGTTCCTTTTGGGTCCTTTCTAGTTGTTGGGAATCCTTATCTCTTAGGGGTCGGCCTTTTAGGGATAAATTATGAAATTCAAACAAGGGAAAGCATATAAATACATTATTATGAGATCAAATTAAAGGGTCAAGCTCTAAGCATCTACTATCACCACCAAATGTTACATTCACAAGCATCTAAAGAGCATCATTGCATTCATCTAGCTTCAATCAAGGGATAAAGGGCTAGTTATTCTGCATACACTTCATAGGAGGGGAAGTTCATTTTTTTCATGCACACATCTATCTACATCTTTTACGTCTAGCTACTTGCTCACTATCAAGTGCAACACGCAAAAGAGCCACATAGGGCACAATTCCACACACACACACACACATAGAGCTACATTAGGTCTGAGATGTAGTGCAACACTCAGTCGTAATATCACTTGTTTGATAACTGAGGAAAGTTTAACCCCTCATTTTCATTATTTTTATTTTTGGGATTTGATATGTTTTTAGGCTTTTACAGGTGGTCTTCATTATTGTAGGTTACTGGCAACATCGGCGATCATTATACAACATTATAGCGATGGACAGTGAGGAATTTGAACAAATCGGTGATCCTGTGAAATCCCTTTCCAGAGTTTATGCACATACCCTAATGCCTAGAGAGGGATCTTAGTGCCTAAGCGTCACAATACCAATCCAAGTGACCTGATCCCTGCTTCTTCTGCACTTCTATATTTTTCTATAATCAATTGTGACATCCTGCACTTCAGTTATATCAGTCTTCCACTTCCACACACCTCTGAGATATTTTTGAAATCAACTAAGTATTCTAAGTCTTCATTGCACTTAGAGTTTCTACTTGGTACGCTTTATTTCTTGCATCATATCATATCTAACAGTTGTTTATAATTGTTTTATCAGTTACTCTGTAATTTAAGATCTTAGAAAAAATCTTATTTTTGTTAAATCACCTATCCTGGCTTAATCTCAACCCTTTACCGATGAAGACCTTCATGAGCTCAATGCTCATCTTCATGAACATTTGCAAGATCTAGATCTTCTCTTATTCGATTCTTGTGAGGAGGCCGACGATCTAGCTGAGCTTGATGTTCCTACATCCACTATCACTTCCATGGCCATCTAAAATAAAAAAATTGTACAAAAACATCAGACAGAAGCACAAAAACAAAATAAAAATATAGGGAATAATGTAGAAAAAATGCAAAGAAAGGTTTTAAAATGCTGAAAAATCCAAAACATGGAAAAAAAATGGGTACTCAGTTTGCTTGCTAAAATTATCAGAGAACTGATCACCAATTTTAGAGGTTGGATCGCCAGTTGCTGAAAGCCCAAGCAGATAGAGCAGCCTATAAATTTCATATTTTGTATATTTGTTAGACTATAGCAATGCATGAATAAAAAATTTGGTCAGATTTTGCACACCCACAATCTCAGCATCAAAATGGAATCTAGAACACTGATAACAGAGGTTCATAATCCAAAACAATGGCATCCATGAATTACCAACAAAAATGACATGCACAGTCAGTGCCAAGTGGAGTCTTCGCACGGTAATGTTGTGCAGAGAAACTCTACCTTTCACATGCAATGTTATGATATTTACATTACACTTGCCAAATAGTGACTTGTGATATGTTTTATAGACATGGATGACGAGGATGTAAGTTGTACATGGATTTTCATATAGAAGAACACATCAACACTGTGATTAAAGTATCTACTACAAACCACCCAGCTTTCCCAATCTAACGAACGCCTTTCCGCATGATAAAATACTCACAATTGATGTGATAATTTAATACTAGTGGTCACTCCGAGAGGAGCAAGATTACGTCGTTGATGTGGCATTAGGAATTGGAGTGTACTGCAAGGTACCAATTTAATGTTTATAATTTTGTAGAGTTTCTTAAAGTGTAGTGTGGAAGAGGATGATGGTTGTGGGTGGATTGTATTAGTGTTCTAGGTAAAGGGTAAAGCGTAATTGGGGTGGTGGGTGTTTGTAAGGATTGGGGTTGCATGTTTTGTTAATAGTGGCATGGTGATGTTTGGATTGTGGGTGTGGGTATTGATCCTATGCAGTAGGGATGTTAAATGGGTGTCAAGTTTAAGGCTTAAATTTATGAAGGTGAACTTTGGATGGTATATTTAGACTGAGGCATTGAAGTTTACAGGTCAGTCTATTCGGTTCAACGTAGGTGGTGTTATGGATAACTTGTTGGCGATAGACGACTGAAACTAATAGTTGGTAAGAGTAAAAGACATATATAGCAAGGGCCTTATAAGTTATAGGAAAATGTATGTGCATATCAAATAAGGTTCCAAGTGGCTTACGAAAAGCAAGATATCAGAGAGAGGGTACAAGTGAAATCAACAATGTGTTCCGCACAATTGAGAAATTGTTTTAGGAAATTTTTGTAACGCAATGTAAAAATGGTAGGAAACCATCAGGGTATGTGTTTTTTAAAACAATTTAGGTGACCAACGATATGTAAATAAGTATAGTGTTTTTTTTTAACCCACCAACGTAAGTGTTGAACGTATTTTGAAGTTGGTATTTGTTAGGTAATTTAAGACACTAGAACAAGGGAATTTTTTTTTTTAAAAATAAAACGTTCCCTGTTCTGAATTATGTAATTCACAACACACGATCAAGTTTTAATAATTGTTCTCTGTCTAATTAATGTAATTCGGATCACACAATTACTTTTAAAACCAATGTTCTCTGTTCACATAATTACAATATGGAACACACATTCAATTCCATTCAATCATATAACAAATACCATATGCTGCTGTAATGACTCGAAGAACTACCGATCTCCCATTTATGGCTCGGAGTTTCAACGATCTCTCATTTCATGACTTGGCTTCTTGCCAATCCTTCATGTTAATTCCTGCATTGTATACTAAGTATACTTGGTTCCCTACCAATTTCAGTTATTGAAGTGTTCCATTTAAGAGGCCCATCTGAATATCTGTTACCGATATTCATCTGAAATCCTACTTCTTAAACTAGGTGATTAGGACAACGCAACCAACAACTTGCGATACTTTGGCCAAAGATTTTCACATGCTTTGCATTATTATATTCCTAGACATTATACACATCAATGGAATACGTCCTTCACCTCACTTCGTCTATTATCTAGAATGGTCTTTTCTGACCTCTGTTAGTCCTCTTGTCTAAGGTTAAAATTTAACCCAAGATAACAATATGAAGGAGTATAGGGAGACACTCGGGGTGACTAAAGGTATGCAGACATACCTTGTCGACCCTAGTCGACTGCGTGTTTCTGGTTACCTTTAATCTTCCTAAGTCACTTTGTATACAAGGTCATATTCCTAGCTTGGTCCAAGCTTATGTAAACTTTGATGATTCAATTCGGAAGGGCATTGTAACATGTCAGCTGCAACATTGTGTTGTCATGAAGGCCCCGCATTCATGAAGACAACAGATTGCAGCTAGTGTGTGCCAATGTCCTACGGAATCCTCCCATCAAGGGTTACACATCCAACTAAAAGTGTGATTAGATTCTTATCTTTAATATTTTAAGAATAGGTTTCACCAATCGTGTTGATCCTCTAACCTCATTGTTCGTTATAGTTATATAGCTAAGAAAGACTTAAATCGTCTTATAGCTTAATATATGTTTACTCTTCCTTACCGAAGGAATGCATATTTTCATCTTGGTTCTTTAATTTAAGCTTCAGACTAACAGTCCACTACAACATAATGTAGTAAGATCAACTTACTAAACTTAACCAAGTTTTGTTCACAACTAGATTTAAATCCAGAATTTCATCTTATTAGATTGCCATTTAAATGAGGCCTAATTCCAAATGAATGTATTCATTTATTCACTATAACCTAACTTCAATTAAGGTTTTTTACGAGGAGATATGATTCCTCATACCGAATATCCTCTAAATCAAACATCTTAGGATATCAACAAAATCAGAGTACAAGATTCAATTGTCTCTTTTTATTTATATTTACTAGCTTATATACCAGTTCCGAATATCATTCATTTAAGAATTCATATTCACTTAACTCTTTTTAAATGTCAATTTAAAATCCATATTGACCTAAGTATGAATTAATTGTACATTCCAACTTAAAAGTTGTATTCAAGTAAAGAATATATATTATATCCTTTTAAAATCTATCAACCATCATTTGAATACATCCACATTCAATGAATAAAATTTATATTCCCAATTTCATTGAAATAGTTCCAAGGCGGTACAGCCATTAAAATAATACACATTTCCTTGTACTCAATCCTTAAGATTAAAATTTATACTATTTACAAGTCCATACAACCAGACTTCGTTCATGCCAAACAACATTAACAACTCATAAAGAAGAAGAATACAACTTTCTCTTTTTTCGTTTCCTCGTAAAAGAATAATAAATTCTCAGATACGATCCATCCTTAGCTAATCAGAAGAAGCATCAGTAAACAAAATGTCTTCATTTTTACTCATGGAAAACCATCTGCATAATTTACTTGCATGGGTCAGTTCATCGAACTGAGCATATTAAGCACTTGTCATTAAAATGAGGTGCTCTTAATTAACTGTCTCAATAAAAGAACTCTACTTTTATGAAACGTTAATAAATTGAGATGGACATATTCTATGAATTAAGTGCTGATAAGGATGAACAACTTAACAACCCAATCCCCTAATAACCATCACAATCAGACAAAAAGATTTACTAACATTCTCCCAAATAATTACTACCAGAAGTAATTTCCTTTCAATAGTTCCAGATTAAAAACTTCTGAAAGAGCTGATAAACTTATGTATATAATGTTGATCTGATGTAATTACTATCAATTCCATTCCATTATAATAGTTGAAATTTCAAGAGATAAATTTTAATTAAGAATTCAAATAGAACTACTTCCTTTTCATACTACTCATTTAATTTCAAGTAATCAAATGCAGAAGAGAAAGTAGTCATTCACCATGAAAATACTAGTGTCATTTCTCAAAATTCAACAAACAACATAATACTTCTTTCAAATCCGAAAAGAAGGAAAACAACAATTAATGCAGATGCTTACGCCTAAAGCAGTAAGAAATTCATTCAATATCAAATATAGAATTTCAACTGGACAAGAGAAGAAAATAATTATTACTTCCAATTACCCATCCAATATTCCCTTTCTTTTCATCACAACTGCACTGGATAAATTAAACAAGAAGTGATATCAATCAATGATAACAACCAAAGTAAGAGAGCAATAAAGTCAATAATCGAATGAACGGAAAAAGAATCATATTATCTCTTTTCAATGCCTGGCCGAATATCAACTAGTTAGCACAGACCTGTTCCCATAAGATGATTTCTTCTAACAAATCTATTTCTGTGAATAAAACTTACTAACTACCATTCCAGAGGGTTTTCCAGAATTCATTTGCATCTGGTCCGTAAGTATCAATACCAACATCCCCTCCAATTAAAAATTATTTCCTTTAATTTTTCACCCAACGGACATTCTCATCCAGATACAAACAAGTAAGAGTGTACAGCAAACAAAAAATCATTTTTTCATCGTAATAGTAAAAGGATTCGTTTTCCAAACACAAAAGTAAGGACCTAGTTTCGATTTAGTTTTAATGCAAGCAATAAGAAGTTTAGACTGTAATTTCCATGTATATATATACATATATAAAAATATATAAATCCGTTAAAAACAATGATTCCCAGCTAGGTCTGAAACAAGCAAGAATGAGAAACCAACTATATGGCCATAATATCACTGTATTAAATAAAGAACCCATATTTCCAACCGCAAGTGCAAGATTTTACTCTAGTATGGTTCTAATCCAACACCATAAAAAGGTTCAGATATACAATTCCCTTATTTATATATATACATTTCAATGGATTCAAAGAAAGATAACAATACACTCTACTCACTCATCAAATAACCAAGTTCAATGTTTAAATAATTTATTTTCCTCAACAACCATTCACGGCCTTCAACTCACATGGAGATATTGAATCATTTTTAATCAACAAGGGTAAGCCAATGGAATGAATTCGCTGTCCCTGGTGAAATCGTATTTTATGCAATGTAAAGTAACTAGGATAATAACTCACATAAATAGTTTCATCAAGCATTATCACGATTTTTCCCAAATCATTTACATGCACAGAACGCAGAAAACATTATTCACATCGCTGGTACATTCATCAACTCGAACCCATAATGGATAATAGAACCGAATACCCAACACTGTCAAAACAAAACTCAAACAACAAGGACAAATTCCATTTCATTTACTCTTTTGCAAAGAAATACCCAAATCGTATTCATTTCCAATAGACATCTCAACCCAGAAATCACATTAATTGTATCAACCTTTTCATTTTACAAAAAAAACCCAACATAAGAGCAGAGTTCTTTTAATGAAGATGCTTAACAAAGAGTAAGACAATTTAAAGAGAAGAGCTCAACATGCTTGTAAAATTCTTGTGGCTTGAAGAAAACCACGTCCGTGCCCACAGGAGCTATTCTTCTCCACGGCGACAACAAGAAGGTTGTCTCAACAATCTCCTAACTTCCACAGGCTCAAAATAGTCATGGTTACTCCAAACAACAGAAATAATAACCAGAATGGTTGCAAGTTTGAAAGAACCATATAAAAAAATGCAGAGCAAGACTCAAAACCTGAATGAACACAATAACCACTAAATTTCCTCTATCCCCTTTCCAAGGTGAGCTAGTCATCAAGACCGAGACCAATAAATGCATTGCTTTTTCCTTAATTTCCACGCCACCACCGACTCAGGTTTGGCGAGTTTCATTTTAAAAATTTTGCATGTAATTTCCTTCTTAGCTACATTACTAGTTGGATATCTCCAACTTTCCATGTTCCTGTAAAACTTGGCATTTAAACTGCAAGGACATCATTTACTAGTCCTTTATTAAATTTCTAACCTTCCCTTCTTATCCTCTCATCAACATGTGTCCATAGGTCCCCTCCTTAGGTTAGCAATAATTTTTGGTTACATTGTCCATAGTTAGGTATTCACCTAGGTCGCAAGTCATTAGAATTTGCAACAATTTACATCCCATGTAATTTAAAATCCACGTAGGGTAGTAGTTAGGTTATAGGTTAAAACATAGTTATAGGTTTAAACATAGCCGTAGTATTTTAATTAATGGGTTTTTCTAGTAAGTTTACTAACTTACGTTTATACCCAGCATAGTACAGGGCATTTCGTCCTATGCTCGACATATACCTAGCTTGCTTGCATCAAGGCTCTTACTGCCTCACGCTTTCCAGCATTATAATTTGTATGTAGTTCAGAAATTGAATCTTTTTCCATTGGCATCAAGGTACCGAATATTTATACCTGTAACTAGGTTCTGTAACATTTATAATGACCTTCAGTCTGGTTTCAAACTTCATTCCATTTAGAAAGTAAATCGACAAAGCGATCATAAAGAAGACCGCAACATACCTTGGATCAATGGAATTGATTCAAGGTGTGCTGTCAACAACAATATGTGTTCATCAGACACAAAAGTAGTTTGTTGTTTCACACTTTACAAAACACAAGCTATAATGACCTCCATCTCAAGTAAACAAGTTACAGTAAACAAGGGTCCAGATTAGTAACACATTCTTTTTAAGATTAAAAGATATATCTTAACATAATTATCCTCATTTCCACAGTTACAACATCATGAAAAGAGGTTATCATAGTAGTTTCTAAAAATCAAGACGTTACATTCCTCCCTTCTTAAAGAATCATCGTCCCGATGATCAAATTAACCAATTCATAGAGATTTTAGGACAAAATTCAATTATTGTCCTTCTATTCATAAGTTCTTACCAAAAATAGATTTAATCATTAAAACAGTGTTTTAAGATAACTGTAAAATAGACCAGTAATTGTCTATATTTGATAGAATTATCAGTTTCTCAAATTCAATTTCGATCAAACAAGTATGGAAAAGCAGATCTCATTTCTTCGAGATTTTCTCAAGTTGCACTTTCTTCGCTAAATTGGTCCCACTGGACCTTACATTGATTCACTTCACGAATTCTTAAGTACAATTGGCGAGTTCCCATCACTCAAATGGGCTTAACCATGATTATTCTTAGGTCTTGGACCTGCAAGGAATTCCAATTTAGCACATGTGATAAATCTGATACGTATTTCTTAAGCAAAGAAATATGAAAAACATCATGCATTTGTGATAAAGTAGGAGGTAATGCTAGACGATAAGCTACAGGGTTGATTATTTCAATAATTTCAAAAGGTCCCACATAACGAGGTGATAACTTGGCAGCCTTGCCAAAAGTTATAGAACTCTTTTTCAGCTTAACCTGAAGAAAGACCTTCTCACCAAGTTTATAATTCTTATCAACCCGCTTTAAGTCTGCATAACTCTTTTGCCTATTGGCAGCCTCCTTTAAATGTTCCCAAATCATTTTAATTTACTGTTCCATTTTCGTAAGGATTTCTGGCTCAATTACCTCTCTTTCCTCTACGTTGTCCTAGCTAATGAGGGTTATGAATTTCCTTCCATACAATGCTTCAAAAGGTGCCATCTTTAAAGAGGCGTGGTATGTATTATTGTAGGAAAATTCAACCAGCGGAAGGTATTCCTCCCATTTATACTGCTATTCCATGCAATACATTCTTAACATATCCTCTAAAACTTGATTGACTCTTTCGGTCTGTCCATCCGTTTCCGGATGATATGCAAAACTGAAGTTTAATTTAGTTCCCAAGGCCACATTAAGCATTTGCCAAAATCTTGATGTCATTCTCGGATCTCTGTCTGATATGATCAATTCGGGTATTCCATGCAATCTGAAAATTTCATGTACAAATCTTCTTGCTAACACTGGTGCATAATCTTTTAAATTACCAGCAATGAAGTGTGCCACTTTGGTTAGTTTTTTGATGACAACCAAGATGATATCATGTTTATTCCTTGACATAGGTAATCCTTGAACGAAATCCATAGTTATCACTTGCCATTTGTACTACAGAATGTTGTGGGGATACAGTAATCCGAGGGGATGCATATGTTCCACCTTAACACGTTGACATTCCAAGCAGTGTGTCACAAACATGAAAGCAAGCATTTTCGTAATGCCAGGGTGTCCAGAAAAAAGTGAATTATGAAATTCAGTTGCGCAATAATGTCTTTCTTAAATCATTAGCCAAGGGTATATCAAGTGCCAACCCAAGAAGATGTGGGTAACAGATTGTACATAATATAATGATCGAGTATCCCACTCTTCCATTGTAGGTAGTTTCCTGGTCCTAGTTGAACAATAGAGCTTCAATGTCCATAGCCTCCAAGGAACACAAGATTAACCCCCCCTTTTGGCACTTTATAATCCGTTGATTTGCGACTGTGTTCCGAGAACCTGTCACTCACCTTGCAATTAGCATAATAACGCGCAATTGGAGATAACTCAAGGTTCGTAGGGCACAACAGATCAACACTGCAAGCAAGCACAGAAAGAGAGAAGCAAGAGGGGGAAGAAAGAGATTTGTGAGAAACAGCGTCTCACGTGAATCCCTTTGTTGTAAGACTGTGGTGGACGCGTTGTCCACAAAAAAAGGAATAGAACAAATCAAGAAAAAAAGAGCAATACAAAGACACCCCCCCAGAATGTGGCACAGTGTGACTAATGATCCCATCATCTAGAGTGCGAAAAAACATGCAACTTGGACTAAAGAAGTGCTCGAGTCAAAATTTATAGCAAAAACCAATTCCCGCAACTGATGAGGAAAAAGCCAATAAGCCTGCAAACGGATTAAAAAAGCCCTAAATGCATGCAAAGGGTATCGTAATGCTCGTTGGAAATGGCATGGAATTTGAGGTAGGGTTTGTTTGTATTACGAGGGGGGATTAGCCACTTGCCAATCCCGGACCTCAGACTCGACGGAAGGTTAATAAAACAAGCCAAAAAACTACAATGCCTATGTTTTTACCTTATACCTTTTAAAAATAATGAAACAACCTTTAAGATGAATGAAACCACGTTGTTTTTAAGAAAAGTGAATCAAAATGACAGCGGACTGAGAAATACGTGGGGATGAAAGGCAGGTAAAAAGAGATCAAAACTGTCCACTGTAGGAAAAATGCCAGTAGGTACAGAAAACTTAACATGCTAAACGCCTTAACAGTTGCAGCGTGTAAAAACACAGGAAAGGAGAAAAAACACCTTAGAACAGTTAAAAAAAAACACCTGGAACAGTTGAAAATGCAGCCAGGTGATAGAAAAATGCCTGGAATAGGTTTAAATGCCTAGAACAAAGGAGAAAATGGAGGACAAGCAAAAAAAACGCCTGGAAGGGAGAGTCAGAAAGGCCCAAAAAAAACGTCTGGAATAGTTGAAAATTCTTTAGCTTTGCTCAAAAAAGAGGTTTTACAAAAAATGTGAGAGAATTTCAAAAAACATTTTGAGAAGCAAGGAACCATAATGAGGAAGAAGCTCAGAATAGTCTGAGTATACACCGGTGAAGAAAAAACAATTCCCAACCAGTGAATAGGTACAAAAAATGAGCTCTTCTTTTACCCTGTAGCTGAATGAACACAAACAGCAAGAAATAACCCAGAAACAACAGCCACAAGAAATATCCAAATATGAACTCAGCTGATAAACAAACCAACCAAATACCTTAACTTCAACTGCTGAAACCTCAATACGAGGTGAGCAAAATGATAATCGAAAAAAAACTTGCACACGAGGAAATGAGAAGAAACCAGAAGTAATAAACAACTGAGAAACGAAGAGTGCATGCTCTGAACCATGAAAGAGGGATTCACGAGAACCGATGTTGCACCACAACGAAGTTGCACTCCGATGGTAACGTCAAGCCAACGCAATATGCAAGATTCGAAACAATGGAAAAAAGATGACTGCTCATGGATCGAAAAATAGGAAGTACAAATAGGGGTGCTGTGTAACCCCCATTTGAAATCAATGACGCCACTAGCATATGATGACCTCACTAGAAGAGGAGTTATAATTCCAAATAAGGAATGTAACTCCTGACGCATTGACGCAAATGACATGTCAGTTGACAGAATCTGACACCATTTGACTTCCTAGACCTATGACTCTCGCAAGGCGAGATGACTCACCTAGGTGATGTGGACAATGACTGGATAGTCACACACACCAACATATACCCTGTTTTCAAACCTCAGAATCCCTTTGTTATCAAAAGGAATCTTTTATACTTCACATCCTTTAGCTCTGCAGTAGTGTTGTTTTAACTTTGAAAATAAGAGTGATTCCATGACGTCTTTCACCTCATCTTTAAACTGGGTTCTTAGTTTATAAGAGTAGAGATTCCTACGACTCAGAGCATCTGCTACCCTATTTTCCTTGCCTTTGATGTAGTCAAAATCATACTGGGATAAAAACTAACCATCTTCATTGTCTTGCATTCAGGTTTGGTTGAGTAAAAATATACTTCAACCCCAGATGGTCGATTTTTTGTAGGTAATGCCTCCACATTTGAAGTGCATTGGCAACGAGCTCTAGGTCAGCAATTCTGTTCATGTAACTTAAGTCTTAAGCTATGACATGGCCATTTTGTAACAAAATGCCTCTGAGACCCTATCCAGACACATACGACCATACAATCTCCCAGGTACAGCCAGAATAGGTGTTGTAGTTAACCGTTCCTTTAGAATTTTGAAGACACATTTCTTATCTTTCATGCAGCAATTTTGAAAATTCCTTAACGGCTGCCAGGCCCATAAAGCTTCTTACTTCATGCAGTTCTTAGGTGCAAGCCACTCAGTTATAAATGCGATCTTTGAAGGGTCCATAGCTATCCCATTCTTTCTTATAACATGCCCCAAATAATGCACCTCTGCATCAAAAAAGAACATTTAGACAATTTACCATACAACCTTCTCTTCCTCAAAATTTCCAACACTACCTTTAAATGCTCTTGATGCTCTTCGACATTTTTGGAGTATATAATAATGTCATCCAAGAAGACAAGCATGAATTTATCCAAATACTCTTAAAAAATATTGTTCATCAAATTCATGAAGGTGGCAGGTGCATTCGTCAACCCAAAAGGTAACACCATGAATTCGTAATGCCCGTACCTTGTTCTAAAAGCTATTTTATTAATATGTTCTTCCTTAATTCTTGGCTGGTGATATCCAGATCGAAGATCTATTTTTGAATAGACTGATGTTCCACACATCTGGTTGAACAAGATCATCAATCCTAAGAAGTGGATATCGATTCTTAATGGTTGCCTTATTCAACATTTTGTAATCAATGCACAATCTTAGTGTGCCATCCTTCTTCGTTACAAAAATTACCGGCACTCCCCCATGGTGATACGCTCGGTCTTATCAACCCTTTTGTCAAAAGTTCTTGTAACTGAGCCTTAAGTTCCACGAACTCAAGGGTGGTCATTCAATATGGTGCCTTAGACATGGGTTTGGTTCCTAGCTTGATCTCTATTACAAAGTCAAACTCTCGTTTGGGGTAGAAGACCTGGTAACTCCTCTGGAAATACATCACTAAAATCTCTTAATAATGGATACTTTTCCATGGAATTATTATCTTCCTCAGCATTTTCTGTCATTCTTACGGCATACAAAGTGCAACCTCTATTTTTTAGCCCTTTTTAGTTGCATAGTTGTTAGTTTCCTAACTGCAACTTCACGCTTTATACCTTGAATGACTGCTGCTTTCTGCAGGTCATCAAAATAGCAAATCTATTTTTCATAACAGTTGACATTTGCCTTATGTTCTGCTAACCAATTAAATCCTATAATTATATCATACGACCCTAAAGAGTGACATACAGGTCAACTTCTGTGGAGAAACTGGGCAAGTCAAGAATTTCCCTAAAAAGGCACATATCGACTGTATGGACAACATTATTCCCATAATGCACTGTCCATGTCTTATCTATTTTGCGTTCAGCTTTCCTTTTAAATTTCATTGCTAGTTTAGTAGAGATAAAACATTCAATAGCTCCAATATCAAAAATTATGACTACAGGTGTACCAAATAACTTACCCCGGAACTTCTATGGGTGTGACTTACTTTTTAACTTGTTTGTTAGCCACCGCAACGTGTATCCTGTACTGCTGATCGCGATCATCCTTCTTCAGAGGACATTGACTTGCATAATGGTCCTTTCCACAGTTGAAGCAACCTCCAACGGGCCCCTTCCTAGGCTCGAATTTACTACCAGCCTTGAAGTTATCACTCTGGCTTCCATAGGACTTTTATCCATTACCACTAATTTTTGTAAAGCTGCTCCGCACCCTATTAATAGGTTTGTTCATTACTGATTTCTTATTGTTATCCACAAGAATTTTGTTTTTCATGCCAAACCTTTTCCATGGTCCCTTTTTGGGTGCGAGAGATGAAGAAGAGTTGGGAATCTTCTTCCTAATCTCCTCCCTATGAGCAGAAATTGCTCTCAATTTATGTTCCTGTCTTATTGCCTTTTTGACAACTCCTTCCATAGTGGTTGAATCGTGGACATCAACTTCACCACCAATGGTGGGGTTTGGTCCTATTATGAACTTTAGTATTCTGAACTTCTCGTTAGCTTGGTACTGTGGTACATACTTAAGGAGTTTAGTAAACCCTTCCCAGTATTCTGTCACCGTCAGCCTTCCTTGTGACCAGTTTTGAAATTTAGTCATTTTCTGATCAAAATAGAGTTGAGGGAACCACCGGTGCATGCACAGTAACCTTCAAATTGATCCCAAGTTATGTTTGTTTCGACAATATTCAACTCAAACTTACGGTTGTCACACCATGATGGTGCTTCATGAGAAAGATGATATGCTCCACATATCGCTTAGGTCTCCTCAGAGAAGTTTATTATTGAAAAGTACTTCTCCATTTCAATGAGCCAATTTTCAAACTCTGTCCCCAAGTGTTTTTCCATCAAACTTTGGGGGACTTATGCTGAGTATGTCATTTTTAAGTTCAGCCACTAATCTTTCTCTTCTATTTTCAAGATGATTAAAAGTATTCGCATTACTATTTGTATTACCCAGATTCCCTCCATTATTGTTGTCTACAGGAGGTGGCTGATCATTTATACCTAGATTCTTCTTAGCTCCTTCTCAATTCCCATTGCTTGTTATTCTAAGAGAGCAAAACTCTAGAGTTGATTCACTTGCAGTGACTGCAGCTTTATTAAATCCACATCAACCTCCCACATTTTTTAGACAAGGGGATTACAAAGTTGAGATGGTCTTTCACCTGAAGGTTCCTGATAACGTTCAACAATGCTAGGTTTTTAATGATGACAAGTAGATTGTTGCATTTCTCCAGCAAAAGGACAACTTCGAAGAGATCTACACAGTTAGTGGTAATACATGGTGCTATGTTGTCAAAATTGTTCACCATTTTTAGAGTACCTGCGTGGAGGTTGGAAATAAATTGTATAAATAATGATATATAAAAGTTGGTTGTGTTATATGTATTGTTTATAACTGAAACAAACAGGGAAGGAACTCATTTACGCATAAAACATGGAGTAGGTAGTAGATGTATATTCCTAGTTTTTGGATGGGTTTGTAATTTGTGTTAGGCACAAAATAGGATGGTAATTGACCATAGATTTACTTGAATAGCCATGTATAAGCTTTGGAAAACAAAAATGGTAGATGAACAAGATGTGAATAGGAAGGGGAACATCAATACCAAAGGAAACTACCCGGCAAAAAAACCATTTACTTTAAAAATGTGCAGTGTGTAGTAGATTTATATTCGTTGAACGGAATGACTAGTAAATGTGGTTGTTGTTATTAGGGGCTAGTGTATAAAACATTGTTACTTCGCACAAACACGAAAACCACATGGAAGATAATGTTGAGTTATCCTCTAGTGGCTTTTCCTAACCAAGTTCAGAAAATGTGGTTAACTATTGGTTCAAGAATACAAATGAAATCTTTGAATGATGAATAGAATTTTCTTTTGTATTTGGAATTATTTTCCCCTATATTCTAGCAAACAAATGTGCCTCCCATGAATAAGGTTTAGATTTCCTATCTTCTTATAATAGTAAAGCTAGATAGAAAGCAACAGAAGGGCTGAAAAGATTAAAGTGCACAAGAAGTCTCATTTAAGGGAAAAGATCACTTCTATGGCTATGGTGTTAGTTCTGACTTCTCCAACATCAAGTACTTCACCAACTGTTGCACCTTAGCAAGATATTGTCGTTCCTCCGTTGAATCCAAAAACATTTTTGTTTTCTCCTTAGCCACTCCGATCACCACCTCTTCCTGAAGAAACCTGAAGTTACAGATTGTAGAATTTGAAAGAGCTTTGTCTTTGGACAATACAGAGGATGGTAGCCACAACACTGTAGCAGTTTCGGATGGAGAGAAACTAGAGCACGAGATGGTAGTACACTCAGAAACTTCTTATTCTCCGAGAAGCAATTTCTCAAAGTGTTTGGCTTCACAGTCAGTCCCAGAAGCTAGAGAGGAGATCAACTTAGAGGAACATGATTTGTAACTGCTCCTGAGTTTGGGCAGAAAATACAGAAAACCTAAAGTTGCTAAGGTGACTTTGAGGTTGATTATTGAAGAATCAGGGAAGAATTTCGTTTGAGATGTCAATTCCAGTAAAAGGAAAGAAGAAGGATGAGCTCACTGTAGCGGATATAACAGTGACCAAAGTACCCATAGGTCAAGGCACTACTAAAGGATTTAATCAAGACACACAGACATTAATAAATGCTTTATTCCTTAGGCTTGACAAAGAAAAGGTGGAAAAAGTTGAACTTCAAAAGCAGGAGTTTTAGTTGTGTGATATTATTGCCAAAGTTGCCAAATCTTCCACTCAGCTAATTTCAGCACATAAACAGGTGAGTGATCATCTGATGTAGGAAGTGGAAGATGTAGATAACCAGGTTAAAGTTATCGATGAATGGAAGATTCTAATCATTCGCCAATATTTTGTACAACACAGGGAGGTGTCGGCCGGTCTAAAGGTTATGAAGGATGCATCGGTTCAGTTGAAAAAACTGGTGACAAACACAATGGACATGAACACAGTAGCTGAAAATAACCTGAGTACTTTGGTTGAGATAAATACGCTACCGAGAGAGGTGTTGACTATGGAACGAATTGTACCCGATGGATCAGTTGAAAAGGCGAAGCAGCTTGAGTTTACAGTTTCTTTATACTTGGAGATCTTCATAATCATGTTGAAAAGGATGTGGACGCTTGAATGTATGGCATCATCACTACCAAACAATGTTATTGCTTTCACCAATGAGGAAGTGGTCAGGAACGTTTCTTCATACAAAAGGACCATTCCTAGTAAAGTGCTTGATTCCCTGGAAGGATCTCTTCTGATGGTGCAAGAGATGATTGATGAATCCGTTAGGAATTTCACAATGGATTCCATCAATAAGCTGGTAATGTTGAAGTCAGATATTAAGAGGTTCGGGCCTAGCTTGAAGGATGTGGAAGCGTGCATCAGGGTTTTGAACGAAGGCTTGCTGCAATTCAGGACAGAAAAAGAAGTTGTGGCTAAAGCAGATGGAAAGTTGTTGAATTACATGCTTGACAAGTATACTCAGTATCAAAACAAAAAGAAGATGTAGATGTTACAGCTGATGGATCTTTCTTCTTCTATTTCCACATTCCCGAATGTAATTGTAAAACTTTAATGTTGTTGGTTTTAAAACCATTACTTTAAGTTATGTGGAACGATTCTATAAGTTAAGTGACAGATGTGTATAATTTTGACTATAGATCTAGATGCATGTCACTTGGAGAGGAATTAAAGGAAGATGATTGCCATATGTTATCTTTACTTCTTGTTTATGTTCTAGTTTAGTTAAGTTTCCCATTTTTTATTTTCATTTTACATTCTATAAGTAAAGGAAGAACCTTCAGGTTAAGGATTAGAATTTGTAAGTAACATTCTTGTGTTGAAACCCCTTATAGCTATTTAAAGTAAAGGAATAGAAAGGAGCATATTTCCGGAGAAATTTGTGTCACGGTGCATTTTGTTTCTAACTTTTTGTCTTAGATCTACTTATAAACGTTATGTTATTCTAGATCTAGATCTGAAATTTTCCTTTGCTTATAATTATGTGTGTTACTATCTATTGGTTCTAGCTATGTGCATGCAATCAACTCTGTAATCTATTGATTGGGTTACACATCTTCCCCCTTTCTTTCATGTGTTTTTATTATTTCCTTCTTCATTAGATATTTCCTTTATTTAAATAGTTGTTTACTTACTGCAAAACTATATAGCTATGGTTCATGAGTTCCATGGTTAAAGTAATACCCCCAAATAGATACTATCATATTTAATTGACAAGTCTTACATGGGAGCCTCACCGGTAAATGAGGGAGATTTATCTCATGAATGCCTAGGTTTTTAGCTATGCAGAAAATCTAGCCAACAATGTTTGGCGACTCCACTGGGGAACAACTATCTTTGCAAATCAAAGCTTATCTCTTGGAGATCAGAGTGTTTCCCATTTAACTTTCCACCTGGTTAAACATCTATTCACCCGATATTTGAAGGCACAAGGAATGACTGATCATTTCTTCAGACTGCAGGAGTAATTCAATTTCAATCATCCTCCTCAAGTTAGAAGCTGCAGATCTAGTCTCTCACCAAGAAGAAGAGTACACACTCATTTAGATCTAGATCATCTTCGGCATAATCCAACGGCTAGAATTATTCACCAAGTCTACACAAGGAGAATGCGTGCCCCATTCATCATGTAGAATCAGAATCAGAACCAGATAGTACCTGTCCCATGGATCCAGAAAGAATTTCCCAAAATTCTTTGGAGATGGTAAGCAAAATCTAGATGATCATTTGGCAGTATTCTTCATATCTTGTGGTGTGCTTGCAGTGGAGCATGAAGATGTCTTGGTTATACTCTTTATTGAGACTCTACACAAATTGGCTGGTGAATGGTTCTATCAGTTAGCCCCTAGAACCATTACAAATTGGACGTCCATGTGAGAGCAATTTCTAAAAAGATTCAAGCTTGCAGAAGACGCTAGCATGCTGATCACTCAACTGACTCAGTTAAAGAAGGATCCAAATGAGAACATGCGAGACTTTATTGCAAGGTTCCAAAGGATTTTGTATAAAATCCCCACTTCCGTTATGCTAAGTGATGAAAATCAAAAGACATTTTTTTATAGACATTTTGTTGCCCGAAGTTGGATATCAGCTACGAAGGGCAAGACCTATGAATCTACTCGAAGCACAAAATGTTTTCATGGAGGTTGAAGATGACTTGATCATGGCTATAAAAATTATACAATCACCCCAAAAAGGTGATGGAGCTTCTTCAAGTACTTCAGATCCTTTGCTGCAAAGGTTGGCTAACGATATGTTGTAAATCAAGAAGCAGATATCTCAAGCAGGAAATGTGACTCCTTCAAGAATAGCTCCTACTCGGACCTTTAATGGTCAAAATTAAAATCAAAATAGACTTACTGTTGCACCACAACGGTTGGCAATTGAAGTTGTTCTAAGGAACAACTCGGAAACTAATGAAGAACATCTTGGCAGTGATGAATCATTTGATGATGAGGACTTTGTAGATCCCTCTGACGACTCCAACATTGGTTACCTAGACTACGAATCTGATGAGGGATATTATGAATCTTTTGAAGATTTTGATGGTCACACATTTGTGGTGTTCACAAGGTCCCAAGCACACCAAAATGCTGAAGCATCCATGAGCAGCCAAAGAAGAGAAAGAGAAGATCCGGGGCATGATGTTACTATCTTAAAAAGAGGCAGTACGCTACCTTCTTCATTAGCTCCCAAAGATAAGCATGCAAATTCTTTCAATTCACAACAGAGGGCCAATAGGCATCCAGATGAGGTAATTCAGGCTTTTGACATCATTGATCACATTAAAAAGACCAAGGTTCAGATGTCAGAAGCTAAGTATTTGATGGCATTTCCTGATCAGCAAAATAGGTTGGTCAAGTATGTGCAAATTAATGGTCCCAACACTCCAACAAATAGTGTTTCACGAGGTATCTTTTCAAGTCTGAAGATTACTCCTCCTTCAAACAATGTGGCTACAAGATCTTCTCCTTCTACTTCTTCTCCTGCTACATCAGAAAGGATCGAGCCATTTTATGTGTCAGTGCTTATTAATGGATACAAATTTAGCAATTGCATTTTGGACTTTGGAGCTTCTAACAATGTCATGTCTACCAAAGTTGTTGATGCCTTGGGTCTCACATTGACAAAAACCATCAGAAGATGTTATTCAATGGAAAGGCAAGTGTCTCTGGTTGGGCAAATCAAAGATGCACAGGCAATGCTTGCATCATTCCCAGACAAGAGATTAAAGATGACTATCCTTGTAGCAGACATCCCAGTGTCTTATGGCATGCTTTTGAGTAGAAATTTTTGTAAAGAGCTGGGCGGAGAAGTCAAGATGGATTGGTCTTATGCACACATACCAATCAAGGGAGTCAATAATAAGTTAGAACTTGAGAAGAAATCCAAGTACACATTATCAAAATCTGAAGATCCTAGATCTCAGATCTTGTTTCAAGAATCTGATCACGAAGTCTATTATCTAGAAATGGATAAAGAAGAAGCTCAACATATGATCCAAGAATCACATCAACTTGATAATAAGGTTTGGTCTTTGGAATTAGATGGAAGTTGTTGCTCATTTGGATTAGGTGCAGGTGTTGTTTTTGTTTCTCTTGAGGGAAAGGTGCATGCACATTCCTTCAAATTAATGTTTGAAAATACTAACAACATGACAGAGTATGAAGCACTGTTGTTAGGTATGGAGTAGGAAAGAACAATGGGAATCAAACTCTTACATGCAAAGGGAGATGCTGAGTTGATTTTTAAGCAGATAAGAGGTCTCTACCAAGTAAAAAAGTACAAACTTTTGTATTATAGAGATTGGGTCTACTTTGTTATCCTAGATTTTTTAGCTTTCTCAATATCTTATATTCTAAGAGAGCAAAACTCTAGAGTTGATTCACTTGCAGTGACTGCAGCTTTATTAAATCCACATCAACCTCCCACATTTTTTAGACAAGGGGATTACAAAGTTGAGATGGTCTTTCACCTGAAGGTTCCTGATAACGTTCAACAATGCTAGGTTTTTAATGATGACAAGTAGATTGTTGCATTTCTCCAGCAAAAGGACAACTTCGAAGAGATCTACTATGAGGGAAGAAACTCACCTCCAAGACAAACTATTGTGGGAGAAATGGATGCAAAGGTCTCAGGAAGTCAAGAGATTATCCAGCTGAAGGAAAATAAAATTCTTAAAGACTTAGTTTCTCTTGAGGAAATGTTTAACAAGTGATAATATGCTTAAAAAGAATGAAGAAAGTGGGGAAGGTTCTTCCTCCAATACACAGCTACTAAATTTGGGAGCAAGCAATGATCCCAAATTAGTAAATCTGGGTAAGTGTTGTTCAGAGGAAGAAAGAGAATCTTTTACAAATCTTCTTAAGAAATATATGGATGTTTTTGCTTGGTCTTACCAGGATCTAAAGACATATCAGCCTACAGAAGTTCAACACTATATCCCATTAAAACTAGAACAAAAGCCTTTCAAGCAGAAGTTGCGGCAACAAAGTCCTACTATTTCAAGGACTATCTTTGCAGAAATCTAAAAGTTGTTAGATGCAAAGATAATTTATCCCATACATCACTCTGAATGGTTAGCCAACATAGTTCCTATGAGGAAGAAGAGTAGTGAGATTAGATTATGCATTGACTTTCGCAATCTTAATCAAGCCTCATTAAAAGATAACTACCCCATCCCCATCATGGATCACACTCTACAGGTTGTTACTGGATCTGAAATACTTTCCATGCTTGATGGTTTCTCAAGCTACAATCAGGTCAAGGTGGCTGAGGAAGATCAATATAAAATGGCGTTCATTACACCTTGGGGAAATTTTTCTTATTAGAAAATGTCTTTCATCTTTATCAATGCTAGAGCTACGTTTCAAAGAGCTATGGATTTAGCATTTGCTCATCTCAAGGCTGTAAGCATAGTGGTGTACCTCAATGATCTTACAGTCTTTTCCAAGAATAGAAGTGGGCACATTTCAAATCTGGAAGAGGTTTTCATCCAATGCCGCAAACATGGTATTTCTCTGAACCCTAAGAAATATATCTCTGTTGTAACAAAAGGAAAGCTACTAGGGCATATTGTCTCAAAGGAAGGAACTAAGATAGATCCAGAACATGTCAAATCTATTCAAACTTTGCCATTTCCGACATCCAAAAAAGGGGTTCAATCTTTCTTTCGTAAAGTTAATTTTCTCAGGAGATTCATCCCTAACTTTGTTGAACTAACTTGTCATATTTCAAATATGATGAAGAAGACATATGATTTCAAATGGAGCAGCGAGGAGAAGGAAGCATTCGAGAAAATTAAAGAGGACTGTCAAAATCCCTAGTCTTGGTTTCACCTGACTTTAGTAAAGAATTTATTCTTTACTGTTATTCCTCCGAACACACAATTTCAGCAATCTTGATGCAGAAGAATCAAGAGGATGTAGAAGCTCTGATTGCTTTCATGAGCATGCCTTTAAAATATTATGAGTTGAAATATACTCCAATAGAAAAACATGCATACTCAGTGGTAAAGGCATGTAAGGCATTCATGTACTATATTCTTTCCTCACATACTATGGTTCTGGTTCTAAATACTGCAGTTAAATCCATTCTCACCCAGCAAGAGTTAGGGTTGTTAAGAGACACATGGGTGATGAAAGTTCAAGAATATGACCTAGATATCAAACCTACAAAGTTGGTTCAAGAAATAGGTTTGTGCGAATTGATGACTGAGATGAAAGAAATAGCGCCAAAGGTAGATCAAGATTTGTCTATGGTCCTTTTTATAGATATGGTGGAAGAGTGGTACAGTAACATTGTCTATTTTATGACTTATGGAGAATGCCCAGATCAACTTTCTTGAAAAGAGAAACATACAATTAAACTAAAATTCAAAGACTTTGTTCTTTGGGACAATGGTTTATACAAAAAAGGAATTGATGGTATGTTTCTCCGATGCATAGATAAAGCTCAGCAGGATCAGCTCTTATAACAATTTCATAACATGGCTTATGGTGGTCATTTCTCAGCCAAAGTCACTGCTCACAAGATCCTTTGAGCAAGGTATTACTAGCCCACACTTTTTCAAGATACTGTAGAGTGGGCGTCTAAGTGCCAAGTGTGCCAACACTTTTTTAGGCGTGTAATATTTCTCGTATTACCTTTAAAACTAGTTGTAATTGAAGAACCCTTCCAGTAATGGGGTATGGATTTTATTGGTATGCTCAACCCGGCCTCTAGTTTTCAGTCATCATTATATTCTGACAGCTATTGATTATTTTAGTAAGTGGGTAGAAGCCATTCCTGTTAAGAACGCCACTTCCGTGGAGGTGTGTAATTTTATAAAGGAAAATATTGTTATTAGGTTTGGCGTGCCCAATAAAATAGTAGCTGACAACACTCCAAATTTTTCTTCTGAAGAGCTAGTTGATTTTTGCTACACTCATGGGATCCAGCTGGTACATTCTTCCAACTACTATCCCCAAGGGAATGGCCAGGCTGAATCAAGTAATAAAAATTTGGTGATTATTGTGTGAAAGCTAGTAACTGAAAATCAAAGAACTTGGCACAAGAAGTTATTTGATGCACTATGGGTAGATAGGATTACACTGAAGAAGGCTATAGGCATGTCCCCTTTTCAGCTATTATATGGAAGAGACACAAAGCTACCTCCTACCTTGGAATTATCTGCCTTACAACTTTCTAGAGCCCTGGAGGATTCCACATTCACTGATGCTATCAAAAAAAGGATAATGTATCTGACTGAATTACGAGAGGTACAGGCTCAAGTCACAAATAGATTTTCAGAGCATCAAAAGAAGGTGAAGGTGATCTTCGACAAAAAGGCCAGGGAAAGAAATTTTGAGATCAATGACTGGGTCCTTTTATGGGACAAAAGAAAAGAAACAAAAGACATGCACGGGAAATTCGATTCACTATGGAAAGGGTCTTTTGTGATTAAAAAGATCGCCGGAGCTAATAGCTTCATTCTTGCTCATCATGATGAAGTTGAATTATCGTTGCCTTTCAATGGGCAACACTTGAAGTTGTTACGGACATAAAAGAGCAGGGTGAAACCTATATGTATATAAATAAAACTTTGTTTGTTTTTCCTTATTTTTCTGTGTTGTGTTGTTTTTGTTTGCCTGACCCCAAGCCCAAAGGACAAGATACAAAACCAGAGATGTTGGGATCTCATCTTTACCTTGTCATTTTGGCAGAGGTAAAGATGTCCATAGATGGAGCCGACTGGTGTCCCCAGATTTCACCCTGAAATCTGAGACTACCCCATGTTAAAAATTTTGTACTTTTAAAATAACGGGTTGTTTTGTGTTTTTATTTCCAGAAGATGTTTGTATTGCATTTAATTATTCCTAGTTAATCATAGGAGCTAATTTCGAAAAATACCCAGATGCCAAAAATTGTTTTATCCCTTCATCAAGTTTTGTCTGCGGGAAAATTTTAGTTAATTATTTTGAGCTCCGTTTGAAGTAAATTGTGCTCCAAAGTTTAGCCCTGTTGAAATTTTGCATGTCAATATTCACATATACCAGTAGCAAGGTTTTCACCAGGAATGGATCCTAGGCTTTATCTGTGACTTCTGGCAAATTTTGTGTTTTTGTTATTTTTCTCGTCCCCATTTTTCTCTATGAAATTCCCCTAGGTCAATTCCTTGCATTGGGCTCAAGTACAGTCTTTTTTCTTTCCTGGAGTATCTGGAGATCATCTACGGTTTCTTTTATTTAAATATATCTACCCTCATTAAAAATCAGCCATACCAGAAGGAATCAAGCCTCAAAAGTTATGGTTGGAAGTCAGACGTTCTCTTTAAAAAGACGAAGTCATGCACAAAAAAAAGCTTTCTTCTGGACAGGTCTTTCGAACCATTTTTGGGAATGGATGGATTTAAGCTGCATTTCGCCCGGTTGGGATTTTTGGTCGTCCCAGCAGGACTTATCCAGGTGGGATTTTTCAGTACCTTGGACCTTGAGGGGACAGGGTACTTTTTCCCATGAAGGAAAGCAAAGTCACTTAAGTCATGATGGGAAAATTAGAGGCAGCAGGCAGGCAGGAATTTCTTACCTGCCTTGCAGGGTGAAAATTCCCATTGTGAAATAAAGAAAAATCACTTAAGGCATTGATGGGAATTTCTTACCTGCCTTGCAGGGTAAAAAATCCCATTGTGGAAGTCAAACAGCTTAAGTGGATAATGGGATTTTTGGAGCTGCCATGCAGGGTGAATAATCCCATCAAATTTGGCCTTTTAAAAATAGATAACCAGCATTTACCAAAAAGTGCGACCCCTTTGGAGCATTAATTTATTTATTTAATGGCATTTATTAATAGTCTCTCTTCCAATTTTGGCACCCAGGGATGAGGAAAAGTCAATGCATAAAGGGAAGTCAAAGAAGACTAGAAGTAGATTGCTAAAAATAAATTAAATTTGTTTATTTAATGCAGCCCTATAGCATGCCAAAAAGTGCAACCCATTTGGAGGAGAAATAATACTTTTTGAAGTATTAATTAATGGTTTATTATTCTTATTTTTGGCGCATGGAGAAATAGAAGGTCAAAGCATGATGTTAAGTGAAAGTAGAGGGCTAAAAATAAATTAAATTTATTTATTTAATGGTGGCCATGAGCATGCACAAAATAGGCACCCAATTTGTAGAGAAAAGCATGTTTATTAATTAATTAATTGTCAGGAATAGGAGAGATAATTATTAATTATAGAATGATGAAGGTTATATAAGCATGGGCTGCCATAATAATGAATTAATCAATTCTTATAGCAAAGGAGTGCAGCCCGGACAGTTTTGGCGCCCAAAGGAGGAGGATTTTTGCTCAAAGAAGTGTTTTTCACTGCTGGAAAGCTTCGAGGTTTGGCGCCTAGGACTGGAGGAGCTTGTTTTAGGCTTGGTTAATTATCTACATAGCGGTACAGGTGCTCAGGTGAAGTTGAAAATATTCATGATTGCTATGCATGTAAGCAAAGCCTCAAATTTTAGGGCAGCGGGCTTTACATATGCAGATTCTTATGTTAAAAATCAAGTGTTCATGTTCTGGTTGTTGTATTTGTCTGAATTAATTGTAGGTATTCATCACAGGTGCTTATATAATTGAAAGGGAGCTTAAATCAATGCCAGATGCATTGAATATATCCTTTGAATCTAAAGAAATTCCCAGATCTACACTAGTTGTAAAGAGTTCTAGACAAATAAAAAGAAAAAGAGTTTCTCAGACAAAGATAGATCCGACCATGGCACAGCGGGATGAAAGAGAAAGCTCAGCAGAATCATGCATTACTTCCAGGTTTGTTGACATCGGAGACACAGATCTGGATCTAAAACCTCTTTCCGAATTAATTAACAGATCAAGAGCTGGAAAAACTTCTCTCATGCGTGCAGTCAAAAGTAATGGAATCATTCGAGCTTCAGCATTCCCATTCATAGCCCAGGTTCTAGAATTTGTCATGGAGTGTGCAAGGTCATACCACCCACTATCCAAATCAATCTGGGATGCTACGGGGAAGACAATAATCTGGTTGGACGCATAGTTCATCAATTATTGTCTAAAGATTCGAACACGATAGGTGGTGACTACTATTAGCATACTGGACGCAGCAACATATGGGAGAAGCATAAAGTCAACTATGTGGGAATAATGAACAGCAGGTATATGAAGAAGCCCAAATCTCCATCCAAGTTCCCAAGGACTCTTCCACGATCTAATCTGGTGCAGGAGGTGGATGACATTACCAAATTACTATGCAAGATAAATGGCAAAGCTAACGCTCACAACTTCCGTTCATGGATGTATGCCTTCATCAAGACCATTGACATCAACAAAGTAGATTCTATAATCAATTGGTTAGAAATCATTAGTGATGACATCGGTGAGCAGCTCCGAAATGTGAGGCAGGCTTACAGCTTCAAGATGATTTCATATTTGGTATATGCAGCAGCCTCGCAGGGTATCTTATCCAAGCTGGATATACGGGGTATACTCTCCAAGGATCCTATTTTTGAGTGTTATCCACAGCTTACTGTGCCTGCATGCAATAAATATTACAAGGTGATCAATGATGGATTCTTCTATGGATTCATTTGTAGGTTGAACGGTGATTTGCAGGCCAAGAGGGTAAGAAAGGAAGCTTGGGAAGCTGTGTCCCAAATTGGTAGTATCTTCATCCAGTTTACGGACTTTACATACCTTAGGGTCACCGGATTTTTCAGGAGAACCAATCAAGTTGCCCAAATATCCAAGTGATAGATTGGTCATCATGGAGTTGAGCAGACAACTTGTGGACATGCATGACCTACAGTCAAAACGACACAAGTCTAGAGGCTTCTTCCCGATCACAGTGGGCTATTATAGCTGCAAGAGCATTCATAAAGTCATAGGAATTAAAGCGGATATGTTCTCTAAGTACGAGCATGAGTTCTTCCCAGCATGGATGAACTTCGATCCATATGGGGTGGCAAGGAAGACAATCTCCCAGGAATGTGCGCATGTGCCTTTGTTAAAAGATTTCTGGATGAAGTGCAGAAGTGAGTACGAAGTTAAGAATAAAGACTTTGGCAGGTTATCAGTGCGACAAGTGTTTGATTATGGATTAGCATGGATACCTACGGATCTTAAAGATGATGGGCTAGTGTTACTTGACACATACCATCAGATGGGAGGAGATAGAGTTGTACTGCAAGAGAACATTGGTGGCTGTCACACGATCAAGGAGATGTCTTTCATTGTTCTGGTCAATACTTCGAACTGGTTGCTCAAAAAGGGATATTTCCTTGATGAAGCTTTGATGAATTAGATCACAGGAAACCTCAGCACATGAGATTCCCTCAAAAAGAAGCATGACGGAGAAAGCAACAGAAGGGGCTAAAAATATTAAAGTGGACAAGAAGTCTCATTCAAGGGAAAATATCACTTCTACAGCTATGGTGTTAGTTCTGACTTCCCTGGCGTCAAGTACTTCACCAACTGTTGCACCTCAGCAAGATATTATCGTTCTTCCATTGAATCCAGCAAATTTTTTGTTTTCCCCTCAGCCACTCTGATCAGCACCTCTTCCTGAAGAAACGTTGAAGTTGCAGATGGTAGAATTTGAAAGAGCTTTATCTTTGGACAATACAGAGGATGGTAGCCACAACATTGTAGCAATTTTGGATGCAGAGGAACTAAAGCACGAGATGGTGGTACACTTGAAAACTTCTCATTCTCTGAGAAGTAATTTCTCAAAGTGGTTGGCTTCATAGTCAGTCTCAGAGGCTAGAGAGGAGAACAACTTGGAAGAACATGACTTGTGGCTACTCCTAAGTTTGGGCGGAAAAGATAGAAAACCTAAAGTTGCTAAGGTGACTTCGAGGTTGATTATTGAGGAGTCAGGGAAGAAGTTCGCTGAGGTGTCAGTTCCAGCAGAAGGAAAGAAGAAGGACGAGCTCACGACAACGGATATAACAGTGACCAAAGTACCCATAGGTCAAGCTACTACAGAAGGATTGAAGCAAGACATGTAGACATTGATAAATTCTTTATTCCTTAGGCTTGAAAAAGAAAAGGCGGAAAAATTTGAACTTCAAAAGCAAGTGTCTCAGTTGTGTGAGATTATTGCCAAAGTTGCCAAATCTTCCACTCAGCCAATTTTAGCACATAAGCAGGTGAGTGATCATCTGATGCAGGAAGTGGAAGATGCAGGTAACCAGGTTAAAGCTATCAACAAATAGAAGAGTCTAATCATTCGTCAATCTTCTGTACAACTCAGGGAGGTGTCGGCCTGTCTAAAGTTTATGAAGGATGCATCGGTTCAGTTGAAACAATTGGTGACGAGCACAATGGACATGAACACAAAATCTGAAAATAACCTGAGTACTTTGGTCGAGATAAATAAGTTGTCGAGGGAGGTGTTGACTGCGAAACGAATTGTGCCCAATGGATCAGTTGAAAAGGGGAAGCAGCTTGAGTTTGTAGTTTCTTTTCACTTGGAGATCTTCAGAATCATGCTAAAAAGGATGCGGGCACTTGAAAGTATGGCATCATCACTACCAGACAATGTCATTGCTTTCACCAATGAGGAAGTGGTCGGGAATGTTTCTTCATACAAAAGGACCATTCCTAGCAAAGTGCTTGATTCCTTGGAAGGATCTCTTCTGATGGTGCAAGATAGGATTGATGGAGCTATTAGGCCTTTCAAGATGGATTCCATCAGTAAGTTAGTAACGTTGCAGTCAAACATTAAGAGGTTCGGGCCTAGCTTGAAGGATGTGGAAGCGTGCATCGAGGTTTTGAACGAAGGCTTGCTACAATTCAGGACAGAAAAAGAAGTTGTGGCTAAAACAGATGGGAAGTTGTTGAATTACATGTTCGACAAGTATATTCAGTATCAAAACAAAAAGAAGATGTAGATGTTACAGCTGGCGGATCTTTCTTCTTCTACTCTTTCTTCTTCTATTTCTACATTCCCGGATGTAATTGTAAAACTTTAAAGTTATTGGTTTGAAAACCATTACTTTAAGTTGTGTGGAACGATTCTATAAGTTAAGTGACAGATGTGCATAATTTTGACTATAGATCTAGATGCATGTCACTTGGAGAGGAATTAAAGGAAGATGATTGCCAGATGTTATCTTTACTTCTTGTTTATGTTCTAGTTCAGTTAAGTTTCTCATTTGTAATTTCCCTTCTACATTCTATAAGTAGAGGAAGAACCTTCGGGTTAAGGATCAGAATTTGTAAGCAGCATTCTTGTGTTCCAGACTTTGTGTTGAAATCCCTGATAGCTATTTGAAGCAAAGGAATAGAAAGGAGCATATTTCTGGAGAACTTTGTGTCGACGGTGCATTTTGTTTCTAACTTTTTGTCTTAGATCTACTTATAAACTTTGTGTTATTCTAGATCTAGATCTGAAAGTTACCTTTGCTTATAATTTTGTGTGTTAATATCTATTGGTTCTGTCTATGTGCATGCAATCAACTCTGTAATCTATTGATTGGGTTGCACATCTTCCCTCTTTCTTTCCTGTGTTTTTATTATTTCCTTCTTCATCAGATATTTCCTTTCTTTAAACAACTGCTTACTTGTTACAAAACTATACAGCTATGGTTCATGAGCTGTATGGTTAAAGTAATACCCCCAAATAGATACTAGCATATTTAATTGAGAAATATTACATGGGAGCCTCGCTGGTAAATGAGGGAGATTTATCTCATGACTGCCTAGGTTTTCAGTTCTGCAAAAAATCTAGCCAACATATTACAAACTTTTGTTTCTACAAGGAAATTAATGGATTTTTTTAATTTGTATTGGGAGGATTGTTAATTGCGAAATTAAAGGAATTAAATTTAGCAAGTTTTATATATTAAAATAATATAGTAAGCTTTGAACCTCACCATATCCACCTCATAAAAATTTAGTAATAAAAAAACAAGGTAAAACAAGAAACTAAAGTTCCAAAACTGCAAGTGGTTCGTATATTCAAAGAAATTGGAGTCTCTCCAATACCAGTAATAATTATGTATATGTCAAATTTTTTTGTGTGTGTGAATTGACTATGTTGTGAATTAAATGCAGTAAATCACATTTGGATTTTTGTAACTGCATGACAAAGCTTCTATTATATAAATTTAATGGTGTGTCTTAACATTTGACATAGAAAATCTAGGTTAGGTTGTGTAGATAAGGTTAGACCCACAGCTATACAAACGATTATCAGTTGATAGAGGCCTAATACAATATTGTAAACTTAAGGGAAAATTCTGCCTCTAAGTAAATCTTGGATGGAAAATGGAATATTTAGGAAATGAGTATGTTTTCGAAACAATAAATGGGATCTTAACTGGAAAGTGGAATTTGTGATAGAGCTATAGTATGAAAGTCTACTTTGTAAATTAGATTAGATCTTTGATTAAGAAGATTTCAATTTAAATCCTCAATTTACCATAACCAGAGGTTTTTTTGTTTTGGAAACAACTAACAATAGTCTCTATAGCCACATGGTTCATAACTATTGGAGCAAGACATTTTACATAAAAGCACGTTTATTAGTAACAATGGAACGACTTGAGTTACTGATGTCCACAAACTTGTTTTATGCAAAAGGAATGCAGACATCTCTAAACTTTATAGTTATATCATAATTTAGTTTTCAATAACTTATAGAGTAATGGGAAAATTAATTTAAACTTACATTACATTTTAGACAGTCATGAAATCAGGGTTGTAATATTTTCCCCAGACCTTATATTAAAATAATTGATGCTCCCATAGAGTGTGCTCGAAAATCATGCAAAGCGCCTTCTTTTGGTCCCCCTTGTACACAATTTCACCCACAAATTTTTTGATTAATTCTATGTCTCCAAAAGCTTAGGTTTTTTTATATGCATGTTCCTTTGTCATTAAGGACATTCCCTTTGATAAAATTGGGGTTTTTTATTATGCTTTATTAAAAGACAGTAGATACGAAGCACACCTCATGCATTAGTAGTAAATCTAAGACCTTTCCTATCCAAAGCTGACTACATTAATGCTCTCATTTTGCCAAAGGCTGGGAGGATGCTGACAAAGGTTGTGGAGTCTGGCTTTACAATTGCCAATCGTATTTCGTTAGAGGTTTCGAAGGATTTTTTAACAAACCCATTTTGTACATATCCTCCTATTACTGTTGTCCATGAGACCACGACTCTCTGAGGAATTTTGTCAAACAGTAGGCGTCCCTTTTATATGCTTCCACATTTTGCATATATGTCTATCAAGGCATTTGCAACTACGACATCTGAATAAAATCCATTTTCGATTATGCTTTGATGGATATCCATCCCATATCCTAAACATCTCATTTTGGCACAGGTTGGGAGGATGTTGGCAAAGGTTGCGGAGTTTGGTTTTATGCCTACAAATTGCATTTTCATAAATGTTTCCAAAGCCTTTTCAACAAACCCATTTTGGGCATATCCTATTTCGTGTATATCTTGCAGCCATGGTACGCCATGAGATGACATTTGGTGGAGGCATTTCTTTGAAAATCCTTAAATTGTCATCAAGAACATCATTTTTTGCATAGCCTGCAATCATCGTAGTCCACGAAACCACATTTGTGTGAGGAATTTTTTCAAACAATTCACGTACCTTATGTATTCTTCCACATTTTGCATACATGTCTACCAGGGCATTTGCAACTACGACATCGCCTTTGCATTATGCTCTTATGGATGTGCACACCCTGTTCCAAAGCTTTTATCTTGGCAAAAGCTAGGAGTATGGTGGATGTATGTTGTATTTGGTGAAACAGTGCCAATACCTCATGCACACACCCATGTCTTCTATAAACTACAATTATGCTATTCCATGAGCAGTTGTCTGATTCTTTCAGGTAGCTAAAAACTTTTGAGCATCCACCAAACTATCATCATTAACATACATGTTGATAAGTTTTTTTTGGAAAAATGTGCAGGTAGCAAATGCAAATCCCCTATGAGTGATGTGAGAATGGATTTTTTTTCCATATGCAAGGGCATTCAAGCCTGCAATAATTGAAGGTATATAAAAGAGTATATATGAGGACTATTAAGAGTAAGGAGAATGTGTAGCCCCTCTTTCGACTGACCATGTTGAATTCAACTATGAAATACCAACTGCCCCCCCTAAATTTGGTGCACCTATGCTTATGATCTAGGCAGTACAACAACCACCTGTTTAAATCTAGTTCTTTGCTAAGGGTTGGGATTGATGGCCAACATACTAATGATTATCCTGAGCGTCGTGGCTTTCCCTGGGTTTATAGGATATTACGGGCAGGTTGTCCTCGTAATCTTATCAGTAAAGCACATTGGAGTGAAATACCAAAAACAGATAGAAGTTGGAGAAAGAGTGTCATTGTAAAGGCACGCCATTTGTTCGAATAGTGATTGAAATATCAGAGCACGATGTAACCACACCAATAACATCTATTGTGGATCAAAGGGGCACCTATACTATTTCATTGATACTGGTGAATTGGAAAGAAGTTATTGGTATTACAGTGGTAGGCTATGTACATAACTGCATAATGAAATCCATGGTAAGAATCATCTCCCATGGGCTACTGGAGTCCATGTATCCTGCCTTCACATATTTTAGAGTACCCTTAAAGATTGTATAAATTATACCCACCTGAATTTTTTCATGGTAATAAATTGCAACATTGCCAAAGCACATTACGTTCATGTCATCATCGAGGGCGTCAATCACATTGAATTTGAAGACCCACCTTTGCCCTTTTTCATTGGTACAAGCATGTATGTTTCCTTTACGAATAATCTTCGCTTCGAGCACCCAAGACATAAGAAATGGATGTAATTCGTTAATAATTGTGGGCTTGCCATGTGGTACTGGTAGAGCACTGGTTGCCATTGTTCTCAGCTAGTAGGAAATTAAGACTAGCAATCGCATGTGAAATGTGTGATGGAAACGCTGAAGGGGATGTATTGAAGAAGTAAATCTGAAAGGAGTGAAATAGTAGGAGAGGAAGAGGGGAGATGAAGTAGAGATTTGAGGGAGAAGCATAGGGATGGGGAGAATTTTGCGAGGAACCAATAGGAAAATCTTCTTTCCTACAACCGCATGTCTTTTTAAAAAAATTTCAAAAAGAATCTCAGAATGCAAGGAATGGTCGATTGAAATTACTACAACCGTCCTCCTTGTCTCCGAGACAACCCATCACTATTGAAGGTCATAGGTGAGCTTGTTGCGGTCATGTAAATTAATGTTTTCATAAATGCTTAGCAAAATCCATTTAATCTATTTCGTAATGCAATGAACATATATTCAACCCATAAGCTCACATTTTCCAAACACACTGACATTCCATGGAAAAATAGCTTTACAATGGGATATGGACATCCATTGAGGCATATTAGGAAGTGTTCTTTGTCGGACGTTGTAGTTGTAGGTGCCTTGTTTCATATGCATGTAAAATGTCATGAAACAACTCTGTAAATGTTAAATAAATGCTCAAACTTTATAATAAACCTTTGCCAACAAACTCAGAAAATGGGGTTGTTAAAAAGGATGGGAGATTCAAAAATGGGTATGGACACCCATCAAAAAGTAATAGGAATGGGATCTTTATAGATGTTACAATTTGGAACACTTTGATATATATATGTATATAAAATATAGGATCATAGACAAGGCGCAAAAACTTTATTCCTGTATAATGTTGGTATGTCACTTATTTTGTGGATTTTCGTATATTTGTTGTTGAGAAAATTGACATTAATATTAAAAAAACACTCACATTAAACCATATTACTACATGAGAGCACAAAAGTTTCAGATTTATTTTCTTAGTCAAAAAACAATGTCCACCAAAGTGTAAAACAGATCGGTTGGCGTATCAGATTTATTTTCCTAGTCAAAAAATAATGTGTACCAAAAAAGGGTAAAAAGCCATGGACACAGAAATGGTTGGGTTCCACTGAAATTTGTTTAATGAGCAGAATATCATGTGGAAGTGATTTACAAACCTTGAACAAATTTGGAATACCGACATCATGTGGAATATCTCCTTATATGAATGAACCATTCCTGTCTCCATTTAATGAAGGCACTGGTTTGTAGGTTTCCCTAAAGTGGATAAGGAAGTTAATGCACCTTATGTTGAAGCCAGGAGGAAGTCTTGCAATTATCTTAATGATATTGAAGCATAAGAAGATCTGTGGTTTTGGAAGAGTCCACTCTTTTGGGGAATACCGTGAGGCTTGGTTTTGTCAGTCCAGCCATTGAGAAAACTATATACGATGATTCTGTACACAAAACAAGACCGTCAGAGGTGATGCTTGACCATTTAAACCATAATGGGCTGATGAAATGAGTTGAATCTGAGCAGCCTCCAAACATGGTAGATGATCATTCATATTGTGCAGATCAAACTATTTGTTTAAGTAACGACTCTGAATGGATAGAACAAAAAATAATTGTGTTGGTAGGAACCAAAAATATCCATGATATTCCAGTGAAGGAAGGTTGGCCTTTGGGCATTTCCACCAAGTGCAAGGAAGTGTTACATGAAAACAGATCTCTGGTTCGTGTAAATGTAAAACCTGAAATTTGCATTTCTATTACTGGTTTGGCACCCCCACAGCAACCTCCGCTACCTAGTTCTCCTTCTGAGTCATAGCTTTAGCGTGCCATGCCGTAGACTTCCTCTCCAAATTCACCATCTTCACAATATTTACCATATGGAAGTCATCTCAAAAATCAGTAGCAAGGCTCAAAGCTATCCCTCACTACTGATCCCAAGTGGGAGACCATTGTGAAGTCAACTTACACAAAGTCGGGCCATTTGCAGTTTTTAGAGATATGTTGCTTGAACATAGCCGCTACAGATAAATCTTTCTCTAACTTTAAATCATGCCAGAATTAAAAAGTTAAAAAATATAGTCAATTTTAATGGTTTGTTGTTGTTCTTCCGATACCTGAAACAATGTTTTTAACACAAACACTATCTAATAGTTGAAACATAAATAATATATGTTGTTTCTTGCTATGTTTGTAGGAGTTTAATACCAGGCATCTCCTAGCAATTTTCGCAACAATGGATCTCAATCTTGAGCTCTTGATTTATTTTTCATAGATAGATATAGGCTAGTTGCTATTAAGATCATAAATGCGGTACTAAAAGACTTGCACATATTAATGCATGATCAATGAAATTTCCCTCGGGTTTCATCACGAAGACTGTAAGATATGGCAGACACAGAACAGACAAAAATATTCACCTACTTCCTTAACATAAGCTTTCCATGAATTTAATAACGGTAATTTTTTTTACAGCCCAACGACGTGGGCAATGGAGATGCGCTATCTGAGAATGTAGTTGGACTAGGGCCCGGCTATGGTGGCCTTCTAGACGGCGCTGTTGCATTTGAAAGTGATCTGTCAAATGCGGTCTCCCCTGCGCATTCGCCCCTTGGCGACCCGGTACCAGAGCGATGATGATGACGTGTTGATGAAATATTGGTATTAAATTAAACACAATACTGTCTATTAGATTTCAACGTCTCTGGACGAAGGAATGTGGTCTGTTGGATTTCTGACTTTTGTCAGAAGCAACAGGTCCTACTTCACAAAGAGTTTATATCTAACCTAATGAAAAGATAAGTTAGAAGTGGGCATTTTTTATGCTAGTGGGGCAGAGCATGGCTGGAATCCAAAGAGTTTTTATGCTAGTGGGGTGGATTTCAATCCAGTAGAAATTATTAATGTTGCAGATTATTATTCCTATGCTATTTATGACAGCCTCACTCAGGTACCCTGACGCCTGGGTAGTTGTCAGGTGGCCCTTCCCTTAACCATGTTCATCATGTAACCCTGTTTTACCAAATACTGCCGAATCAAGGTGTGTTTATTCTCTTCCTACACAATACCTCTTGTAAAGTGTGTTGTCTTTAAACCATGATTTCATATGGGATCGATTGAAAAACAGCCAAAATGTGTGAGCTCAACAAAATATCTGTGGTTGTGGTAGAAACTTTTTCTTGTCTTACCAACTTTTTTGAACTTGTAGATAGATATCTGCAAACCGATCTTCTTTCTTAATACCTCTATATGATTAAGCCTTTACAATGTGCACTTACGTAGAAAGTGAAATCGAGCATAGTGATTGAAATCTCTTGTTATCTGGATAAATCCCTAACCTAATCTGCGAAAAAGGGTATTAATTCCCACAAAATTAGTTGATCCCAAGCTTAGTATAGATGGCAGCCAAAGCAAAAAAAACTACCATTTGAAAAGCCATCTTCAGCTATCTCTGCAATGTGCATAATCCCCTGTTCAACAATCCCATTTCACCGCACTCCCATTCTTGGTGCGCAGAAATACAGGCTTGGAAGGCAAGTGCAAAAAGAGGTCAACATTGAGGGATAACAAGGATGATGGTTATAACATGCTCTAAAGTTTTACTTGAATATCTGTAGGAAATAAGCGCTAGTTCCCACTCCAAATGCCCTAAATTGTGCTCATTGTTCAGCACGAAATTCAGATGTTACAGTTTGTCTAGGTATGATGAGCAGAGACAGCGACATTGCCCCGAATCACAAGGAGTTAGTAAGCAGTTTGACAGTGTGCAGTCAACTGCAACAGTGATGAAGGATGCAACACAGAAGAAGCTAAATGCACCCAAGACCTAGAAAGTCTAAAACCACGTGTTCTCTAAATTTCAACGGCATGAAAAAAGGTTTCAAACTAATGTTACAACATTAACTACTTCAGAATTTCAGGTGTACGATAGCCAAAAACAGATATATTATAATTTCCTGCTACTCCCTGTAATACTATTAATAAGAAATCCAAACTAATAAGACCCACAAAATTTGCTTTAAAATGCCTAGTATTCAAATTCTCATTTTTTTAGGCACATTACTGTTAATGAGTTGTTATCTCATGGCAGTACACAATAGCCAATTCTGTCAGCTTCTACCAGCGATAAGGATGCAAAATAGAACAAGCCAAACACCCATTTGTCTCGAATTTTGTCTTTCAAAGCTCAATAGTTGAAAAATGTTAAAATCAACACAGAAACGAAGAATAGATAAATAATATGGGGGAGCACAAGCTTCATTGACAAACACAGGGCTATTATTGGGGAATCCATACTTCCTCCATAGTTGCTAGGGCTGATAAAATTCACAACTAAGGTACACTTCGCCATTAATAGTTGCCTAAATTTATAGAAAACATTGAAAAACAGGGAGAAATCCAAATCTATCTCGGCTATTTATTGCTAATTCACTGAACGACCCCCTCAATTGGAAGCAAGCATATTATAGGTATCTATTATCAGTTTCATTTGTATCATAGGTATTATCAATATTTTTTATGAGCATCATTTTTATCCGTTTCATTTCTTAATAGGCAGTGGAAAACCTTTTCAAATCGTTAGGGTGCATTTATAATACCCACACATAGAATATTTTCAGTAAAGGCATAGTTTCAGTAAAGAACGTAAAAAATAATAATATGTTTGTCCTCCGAGTAAAACAGAGATTTATATTAAATGCGAGTTTTTATAGGCTAAAGCATGGAGAACGGAGACATAAAATTTTATCCATTGTAGTCCAAAATGTCATTTGCTAGGTTCTTGTTTTATTTCTATCCCACTAAATTGCTTAGATCTCCATCAAATTGGTTATTGTAAACTTAATAAAGACCCTGGGTCATGGGGTTTTTGTTGACTGTGGAATGGCTTTCCTGCTTTGGTCATGAATGGGCCTCCTAAAATGTGTACATTTTTTTCCCAGAATAAATTCATCTGCATGCAGTTAAACCAACATTAAACAAGCAGTATAAAGAGGGAAGGAAATCGCTTTAGGGGGGAAGAAGACAGAGACGAAGAATAAACTTGTGCCTGGTGGGGATGGTGCATATGAAGATTCCAAGCAGGGGCAACATAAGCAAATCAACAAGAGGCAAAAACAAAAAAACACTGGTTACATCAACAAATAAACCAGAAATAACCAACAAAGGAATACTCATGGCAGAAAGGGGCAGAGATGGCACCACTTGCAGCAGAAGCAAGACACTGCTCTCATAGAGCACGACACGCCTCTGGAAAGACAAGCAGGTGAGTTAGGAGGGCGGGGGAAGCAGGAGCCAAAATGACAAGCACCTCAACCTCTTATGTGTCGTTGTAAAGGATCAAGTGCAGAGTAGCCACGCCTCTGGTGTAAATAACAATAATCTAGTCTTGACATTTTATATGACCTGGGTCATATCTATGAACATGTATTACTTCTCAATTAGTTGTGATGTGTGTTGGTGGAGTTCTTAGATTGCAAGGAATTCTATTATCCCATTTATGCATCCATGAATAATGAATCACTAATAAAAGTGTCAATACCTTTCCTCTAATTCAATATGTATCTTTCCTTATTGAAAGTGACCTTAGGGGGCATCTATTGGGTGAATCAGTCACCCCAGTCAACAGTACACAAACTAGAGCAGATAGATAAGCCTATAAATTGCAGATTTCGTATATCTGTTAGATTATAGCAATGCATGAATGAAAATTTATGGTCAAATTCTACACACCCGCAATCTTAGCATCCAAATGGTATCCATAACACTGATACCAAAGGTTCATAATCCCAAAAAATGATGTCCATGAATTACCAAAAACAACAACATACACAGTCAGTGCCAAGTGGAGTCTTCATGGCGATGTCATTATAGACAACTCAACCTTTTGCATGCAGTGTTATGATAATTACATTACACCTAATTCACGGGGTGAATCAATCACCTTGTGAATCAGTAACGATGGGGGCATTTATTGTTGGAATCAGTCACCCTATTCAGCAGTACACAAACATAGTTCATCACATAGATAGCATAGTTTATAGTCTCATGCAGGTCTCAGAATCAGACTTGGGTCCTTCCTTCAGCACAGACACTAACACCTAAAATCATACTTGGGCGCTTAGGCATTTTTGTCCCTTCCTAGGCACCTGAGACTAGGGGGAAGATACATGGTTTTATCAGTTTGGCACAGTTCATAGAAATTTACACTGCGGCTTTTACAGAAGAGTTACAATCCTTAGCACTCGGCATGTATGCATTACACCTTTTTTTCTACTTTCACATTGGATCGGATTTGTACACACCATTTGCAATGGTGTTTTCACTTCTAGAAGTAGTCAAAGGTTGGAGAATGACACTAGACCTTTCTCCCTACATTACTTTTGTCGTGGCGTAAGATCGCCCAAAAAACTCACATTTAGCACAACTAACATGGGATCTCCCAAAAAACTCATTCTTCTATAACATCTTTAGGATCATTTCTATGTCTTCCACTCATCATGGATCAGGGGCACATGTTTCTTTTTCTACTTTTCAGCAGTTTATGCACTTTTTACATGCATTTCATACCTTTTGATCAAAATCTTTCTATACACACGTAGTTGACTACTTATCCGTTCTTTTCTTTTGCAGGTTTGTCCTTATGGGAAGCAGTAGTCAACATCAATTCACATCAATCACACTTCAATCACAACATCAACAACAGGTACAATGTGACATCTACACATAAGCTTTCACCCTAGGGTCATCATCATAACTTTTTACTTCCTGTTGTATATATCTCCCCCCAAGGTAAGAGGCGCACAACATAGAGTGTCGACATGTGAAAATTCACACTCATGGCACAGGTAAGAGGCGCACAACATAGAGTGTCGACATGCGAAAATTCGCGCCCATGGCGCAGATAAGAGGTGCACAACACAGAGTGTTGACATGCAAAAATTCGCGCCCATGGCGCAGGTAAGAGATGCACAACACAGAGTGTCGACATGCAAAAATTCGCGCCCATGGCACAGGTAAGAGGCGCACAACACAAAGTGTCGACATGTAAAAATATCTGCCCATGGCGCAGGTTGGAGGCGCATGTAAGAGTATGTCAACACAAGGATGGATGCGCCTAAGGCGCATCTTCAGGAGGCGCAACATTTTGAGCGCTAACACCCCGACAGAAAGCAAACCATGACGTAGATATTCAACTGGCCATAACTTTTCACAGGGAGCTCAGATTCACGCAAGGTTTGACTTTTCGGAAATCTTATGAGGTCCTCTGTCCAACTACAACTGGATATCTTTATTTGGGTGAGAACAAGTTCTTCAAAATGTAAAATACAATTCGCCACTTTTTGGGTTTGCTAGGGTTCTCACCTACCGCCATAATGAGATGAATTAAAAGCAACCTGTTATCCAAAATTCACCCCCCAAGGTAAACTTTGATAACATGCATCAAATTACTTAGTCCCAGGCAAATAAATTGATTCAGGGCCAAAAAATCATGTTTCTAGGGTCCCCTCAGAATTTTTCTAACTCTCCTGTCCAGGTTGAAAAGAGCAAGTTATGAGAAAAGGTGAAAAGGCTACAAAAACAAGCTTGGGCCAGGAAAAATCACGAAAAATGGCTAAGTCCTAGTCCTCGCAACAGTTGGGACGTGAGGGACATCTAGGCGCGGATCGGCTGAAAAGCCTCTAGGCGGCCCAAACAAAAAAGGGACATTTGGGACAAATGGTCGCGAAGGACGCGAACCAGCCGGTTCGGCTGAAACAAGAAACTTCAGCACAAGGACAAGTGAGAAAAGGGACGCGCGGGACGCAGATAGCCGAAGGAGCTGAAAGCTAATCAGATCACGCCACGTGTCACTGGCAGAAAAGGGACGAGGAAGCCCATTTCGGGTGGATCGGAGGATTCTGTCCCGCGAAGCACTGGGAAATCTAGGGCAAAAAGACGCGGTGGACGTGAAAGAGCCGGTAGACCCGCGGACCAACCAGATCATGACACGTGTCACAAGGAGAAAGGTCCAAAGGTCAAAGGGGCGATTTTTGAAGGAAAACCCTGAACCAATGAAACAGTGCCACGTGTCCAAGTTTAAGGGGCCCACAAGAAAATTTCAAAGGAAAGCCCGCGGAAAGGTGGAGAGAGAGAATTACTCAGCGAATCAGGTCCTGCCACGTGTCATCCAGATGGCAGAGCGCGGGAAAAGATTTTAAAACCTGTTCTTGCCTGTTTTGTGCCCTAAATCTTCAGACCTTCGTATCTTTCGATCCAGAGCTCGGATTTGCACGTTCTTTATATCAACGGAAAGCTGTTGAAATTCTCTACATGATTTTGGGGTCAATCTTGCATTTTGGTGTAGTTTGGAGGGAGAAAATTAAGAAAATGTCTCTAACGCATGGTGATAGACAGAAGTAATGCTTCAACTACCAACTTTAATGCAGTAGACAGTTCGCCGCTCCTGTTAGAAAGCCTGCCATTTTGCCAGGATCCACCGCTTCTGTCATAATGAGATGATTTTAAATGCTACCAAGAGGTGGTTCGGGTAGATTCCGAATTCTTCTCTTCTCCCTCTCTCATTCTTCCTATAAATTGTAAGGAGGGGCTTCTTTCTGGTGGTTGTTCATCTTTCAGCTCTGCCCTCCATCCTTTTTTCTTCTCCAGGGTTGAAAAAATGGAGTTCGAACCTCCTCCCCTGCTCTGTAATGGTGTTTTTGCCTTTTACTATTGAAATGATGTTCTGTGTAAACTTCTGGAGCGACAAAAAACGTGTTTTGTGATGCATCTGTCCATCCTTGCTCATTTTTTTTGCTTGTTTTCTTCTTGCCTCTCTTCATTGTAGGTATTTGTGCATGTTCTAATGTTCATTACAGGTCTGGAGTTGTGTTCATGGAGTTTTGGGACATTTTCTGTGTGAAATCTATCCTTGGGCCTGTGATGCATCCGTCCATCCTTCCCATCGCTCGCCTCTCCTTGTTCCATGGCAGTTTTGATAGATGTTCAACATTCTCCTTCTCTGGTGTATCACCGTTTTAGTGTAGGCTTTTGTTGTTTTTCCCTTTTCTCTCTCTCTCTGTCTCCTTGGCATGGTTAGATTAGGTTTAGATTAGCTTGTCTGCACTGGAATAGCTTGTGGCAGGTAGTTTAGGAGCAGGAACCAGCCTTCTCTGGAGATTCCTCTCTCATTTTACAAGTCCCACACTTGGAGAGAGGTTTCCATGTTGTGCAATCACACTGGATGCTAGAGTGATCAACCTAGAAGCCTGATCTGCATCCAGGGGTGCTGTGAGTCTGCTACAACAGTTTTGGCACGCCCGGTGGGACCTTAGAGGTCTTCCATTTCATCTTTTGTAGGTTGGTGTGTTCCTGTGAAGATTTCAGCCTTTGGAGGCACTTGCAAAGACATCTGGTGACTTCATCTGATCAGCAACTCATTTCTGAAGTTGCAGACCCGTTTTCCATCCATTTCCTTCCATATTTCTTTCCATCTCTTTCATTCTTTTCCATTCCATGAGGTTGTGCAATCATGACTTCATTTCCATCATGGAATTCACATCAACAACAGCAGTATATTTCACCTCCAACATGTTTTACAAATCCTCCAAATCAGCCTTTTGAGCAGATTCAAGATCAGTATGCATACCCATATGAGCAGCAATGCCAAAGTCAGTTTGGCTACGGAGCTTTCCAAGAGCAAGAGTATGCATATAATAAAGACCATCAAATCCAAGACACTGGTTTGTTGGAGAAAATCAAAAAGATGGAGGTAGAGATGGTGCAGTCCAGAGCAACAGCTCAAATGAGAGCTTTCAGAATTGGTTGCAGGACTCCTTGTCCATGGGGAGGCCCTTTTCCAAGACACTTCATCCCTCAAGAGAAGTTGGACTTCATGATAAAGATGCTGCCCCAACTTGCACAATGGACAGCAGAAATAGAGGCCTATACATTCGGTGTTGAACAACCTTGTCAATGGGTAATTTCTACACCATCATCTTGTTTTTCTCTTCCCATTACTCAAGCAGCATCATCTCATTTGGACTTGCAAATTTTAAACTCTCCATCTGATGTCCCAAATGTTGATCCCATGTCTCCACCTCTCAATCTTCCACCACACCTCAATTCTTCTTTCCTTTTTCCTTCCAAACAGTCATCCTCTCCACAAGAGCTAAAAGAAATCCCCCCTCCTCTAAAGAAACAAGAGATTTCATCTCCTTTACCACCACAAAAAATTGCCAAATCAATTGAGTTGCAACCCACCCCTCCTCTTGCATTCCCAATTCCATGTGGGGAAGAAGAAATTGCAAAAATCAGTCATCAAGGACAGCAAGAGGAAGAGCCAAGAAAAGAAGAAATGATTAAGAGCTTAGTAAGTTTGGTATGACAAAAATCCCCTTGATGGTCAAACCTACAGAAGAGGCTAAGGTTGAACAAATAGTGGTCAGGGCTGATTTTGTTGCAGCAGAAGAAGAAGTTCTTGCAGTCCCAACTTGTCCTCTAGAGCAGCAGATTGAAGAGTTTGACTTGACAAACTTCATGCTGGAGGAGGAGCTCATTCAAGAGAAAGATTGTCTTCGAACATTGGAGGAAGAAGAAGCTGCTACAGATCCAGCAGCAGAGGAGCACATTCTAGCTGTGGAGGAGAAAGTTGCAGATCCAAGAGCTCTAAGCACAAAGCAGGCTCAAGGAGAACCTTCAGTTCTTCTTTCTACTTCACCTCTCTCAAGTTCCAGTGCTGAAGAGGAGTTTGACCTCTCAAACTCAATGTTGGAGGGAGAAAGAAACCATGGTGGTCAAGTTACAGATCAAGAGGACACCATGGAGGAAGTTGAACATTTGCAGTAGGACAGCCATGAGGCAGTTTATCTGTCAGATTTGTAGGACTGTTTTGATGGAGAAGAGTCGGTTGAGTTTCCACCATTCTCTCTTTCATCATCCACATTCCAAACACAAGAGTCTGTTGTCATGAAGGAGAACATTCATTTACAGCAGCCTGCATCTTATAACAGCCCTTCGGAATCAAGATTGGAAGATTTTAATCTTTCACGTTCTTCATTGGAGGAAGAGAAAGGACAAAGGAATTTCACCATTGCTTCCACACCATCCATTGAGAGTCTACAAGAAGACTCCACTTTTGGAGTTGAGAATCAGAGCTATGGGCATATCAAACGGATCGTACCTTGCCCAATCAGGTATTTGGCTTCATTGGAGCCAAAGGAGAAGTCACAACCAGTCATGCTTGCTTCTGAGCATGAGGGTGAGCTACAAAGTACCAAGGATCAGCTGTCATACCCCTTCAATCCAAATGCAGAGCAACTAAAAGAGGTATTGAATTTTCCTTCATCTGATACCTTGATGATTTGGGTGGAATACCAGCTTCTTGTTGATTTTCCACTCATCCTAACAGCCATGATCAGCTCCAAATCAATTGCATGGCTGCCACTTTTGAGAAAGGGAAGCTATTTCTCACAACCAATTGCAGGGTTTGTTTAGCTTTCCTTTGCTCTCAGTTACAGTAGATTAGGTAGGTTTGCTTTCAGTAGAAGAAGTGCTTGTGCACACTCTACATGTTCCATTTGGAGCATGTATGATTTTCAGTTCTGTACATAGTTTTGGTGTTGCTGGTTCTGCTCTTGCACAGTTCGTTTCAATGGCATTTTGGTGAGAACAACTCCATGTCCGGTGGATTTCAAGTGGCTCAGAGGGAGGTTTTCAAAGTTTAGATCAGTTGCAGGTTACAACTCATGACTCCATGCCCAATGGATGCTTCAGGCAACTGGTAACTTCATCTAGCAGGCAGATGACCCCGCTGAGTCACCAAATTGTTATCCAAAATTCACCCCCAGGGTAAACTTTGATAACATGCATCAAATTACTTAGTCCCAGGCAACTAAATTGATTCATGGTCAAAAAATCATGTTTCTAGGGTCCCCTCAGAATTTTTCTAACTCTCCTGTCCAGGTTGAAAAGAGAAAGTTCTGAGAAAAGGTGAAAAGGCTGCAAAAACAAGCTTAGGCCAGGAAAAATCATGAAAAATGGCTAAGTCCTAGTCCTCGCAACAGTCGGGACGTGAGGGACATCTAGGCGGGGATCGGCCAAAAAGCCTCCAGGCGGCCCAAACAGAAAAGGGACATTTGGGACAAATGGACGCGAACCGGCCGGTTCGTCCGAAACAGGAAACTTCAGCACAAGGACAAGTGAGAAAAGGGACGCGCGGGACGCAGATAACCGAAGGAGCCGAAAGCCAATCAGATCACACCACGTGTCACCGACAGAAAAGGGACGAGGAAGCCCATTTCGGGCGGATCGGAGGATTCTGTCCCGCGAAGCACTGGGACATCTGGGGCAAAACGACACAGTGGATGCGAAAGAGCCGGCAGACCCGCGGACCAACCAGATCATGACACGTGTCACAAGGAGAAAGGTCCAAAGGTCAAAGGGGTGATTTTTGAAGCAAAAGCCCGAACCAATGAAACAGTGCCACGTGTCCAAGTTTAAGGGGCCCACAAGGAAATTTCAAAGGAAACCCCGCGGAAAGGTGGAGAGAGAGAATTACTCAGCGAATCAGGGCCTGCCACGTGTCGTCCAGATGGCAGAGCGCGTGAAAAGATTTTAAAACCTGTTCTTGCCTGTTTTGTGCCCTAAATCTTCAGACCTTCGTATCTTTCGATCCAGAGCTCGGATTTGCACGTTCTTTATATCAACGGAAAGCTGTTGAAATTCTCTACATGATTCTGGGGTCAATATTGAATTTTGGTGTAGTTTGGAGGGAGAAAATTAAGAAAATGTCTCTAATGCATGGTGATAGACAGAAGTAATGCTTCAACTACCAACTTTAATGCAACAGACAGTTCGCCGCTCCTGTTAGACAGCCTGCCATTTTGCCAGGATCCGCCGCTTCTGTCATAATGAGATGATTTTAAATGCTACCAAGAGGTGGTTCGGGTAGATTCCGAATTCTTCTCTTCTCCCTCTCTCATTCTTCCTATAAATTGTAAGGAGGGGCTTCTTTCTGGTGGTTGTTCATCTTTCAGCTTTGCCCTCCATCCTTTTTTCTTCTCCAGGGTTGAAAAAATGGAGTTTGAACCTCCTCCCCTGCTCTGTAATGGCGTTTTTGCCTTTTACTATTGAAATGATGTTCTGTGTAAACTTCTGGAGCGATAAAAAACGTGTTTTGTGATGCATCTGTCCATCCTTGCTCGTTTTTTTTGCTTGTTTTCTTCTTGCCTCTCTTCATTGTAGGTATTTGTGCATGTTCTAATGTTCATTACAGGTCTGGAGCTGTGTTCATGGAGTTTTGGGACATTTTCTGTGTGAAATCTATCCTTGGGCCTGTGATGCGTCTGTCCATCCTTCCCATCGCTCGCATCTCCTTGTTCCATGGCAGTTTTGATAGATGTTCAACATTCTCCTTCTCTGGTGTATCACCATTTTAGTGTAGGCTTTTGTTGTTTTTCCCTTTTCTCTCTCTCTCTCTGTCTCCTTGGCATGGTTAGATTAGGTTTAGATTAGCTTGTCTGCACTGGAATAGCTTGTGGCAGGTAGTTTAGGAGCAGGAACCAGCCTTCTCTGGAGATTCCTCTCTCATTTTACAAGTCCCACACTTGGAGAGAGGTTTCCATGTTGTGCAATCACACTGGATGCTAGAGTTATCAACCTAGAAGCCTAATCTACATCCAGGGGTGCTGTGAGTCTGCTACAACACAACCTTGAGGTGGTCCGGGTAGATTTGGATTTCCTCTCTCTTTTCTCTCTCATTCTTCCTATAAATTGTAAGGATGGGCTTCTTTCTAAAGGTTGGACATTCTTTTTTTTTGCCCCTCCCTTCTTCTCTTTGGCAGGTGAATTTGTGGAGTTCAAACCTCCCAAATAAAACTATGATGCAACTTTGCCTCTTGGCATTTTGTAGTGTATTGTGTCAATATTTGGAGCAAATAATGCATGTCTGTGGATGATTCTCAACCCTCTCTGTGTTCATTTGCATCCTCTTGATCTTTCGCTGCAAATTTGGTTCTCTGTGCATGATCTTGCATTGCATTTTAATGGTTTGTGTTTATTGGCAAGACAGGTGTTCTTCATTCCTCGGTGCATCACCTTTGTTAGTTTAGGTTTATTTTTATGCATCTTCTTACCTTGTCTCCTTGGCAAGTTAGTTTAGGTTTTTTAGTAAACCCTCTACATTTTTACGTGTGCATCTGAACAGAGGAATAGGAACCGGCCTTCATCCGGAGAGCTTTTCCAATTTCGCAAGGTCCCACACTTGGGAAAAGCTCCATGTTATGCAATCACACTGAGAGTCTCAACCCATCGAGTTACAGACATTTAGGGGTGTTGTGATTCGCCATCAACACTTCCTCTTCTCTAGCTTCCACACTTCACTTTTTGTCATTCCACGCTCTTTTGTCTCCTCAGCACACTCTTCTTCATCAATATACATGGTTGTCAGGTATGCATATCTATCTAATTTATGTTACCAATATTTCACTCACCAACATAAACTGGGGGAAAATGTAGACACTAAAGCATGCACTTGGGTACATTCTTAGGTCCTAATCACATACATTGTATTCATATGTTTCCTAAGGGAGAAAAGTACTAATTGATCAATATCTTTGTCCTCTTATGTTTCTCCTTGGTCTCCTTCGTGGCCTTACACACCTTACTTCCCAATCTGACCTTTTATACTTCACATTTTCTGGCTCTGGACACCAGCACACAACTAGGATGTCAGCACCTAAGCACCCTCGTCTCCTCTGGGCTCTATAGACATATTTGTATCTTACTCGCTCCTTTTGGGTCCTTTCTAGCTGTTGGGCATCCTTGTCTCTTAGGGGTCCGCCTTTTAGGGATCAATTACGAAATTCAAACAAGGGAATCATATAAATACAATGTTATGGGATCAAATTAAAGGATCGAGCTATAAACATCTATTATCACCACCTAAGTTTGAATTCACAAGCATCTAAAGAGTATCATTGTATCCGTCTAGCTTCACTCAAGGGACATGGGATGGTTATTCTGCATACACTTCATAGGAGGGGAAGCTCATTTTTTTCATGCGCACATCTGTCTACATCTTTTACGTCTAGCTACTTGCTCACTATCAAGTGTGGCACGCACAAGAGCCACCTATGGCACAATTCCACACACACACACACACACATAGAACTACATTTGGTCTGAGATGTAGTGTAGTGCTCAGTCGTAATATCAGTCATTTGACAGTTAAGGACAGTCTGACCCCTCATTTGCATTATTTTTCTTTTTGGGATTTGATGCATTTTTTAGGCTTTTGTAGGTGGTTTTCGTTATTGCAGGTTATCTGCAAAATTGGCGATCATTGTGTGACATTATAGCGATAGAAAGTTAGGGCTTCAAACAACTCAGTGGTCCTGTGATATCCATTTCCGAAGCTCCTACGCAAACCCTAACACCTAGAGAGGGATCCTAACACCTAGGCGCCACACTAGGAGTCCAGGTGCCCTTGTCCCTTCTTGTTCTGCACTTCTACATTTTTCTGGGCTCGGTTGCGACATCCTGCACTTTGGTTATGTCAATCTTCCACTTCCACACACCTTTGAGATATTTTTGAAATCAGCTAATTGTTCTAACTCTTCATTACACTTAGGTTTTCTACTTTGTATGCTTTATTGTTTACATCATATCTAGTAGTTGTTTGTTATTATTTTATCAGTTACTCTACAATTTAAGATCTTAGAAAAAAAAAAAAAATTTAAATCACCTATCATGGATTAATCTTAACCCTTTACCGACAAATACCTTCACGAACTCAATGCTCATCTTGTTGAACATCTGCAAGATCTATATCTTCTCTTATTCGCTTCTCATGAGGAGGCCACCAATCTAGTTGAGCTTAATGTTCCTACATCCACTACCACTTCCATGCCCATTACTACTCAACCTCCTAATTCCATTATTCCTCCTACTTCCAACGTTCCCTCTACCAATATCTCCAAGTTCAAATCTGTAAACTTCAACAAGATAATTATCATGCATCTCCATCTCTTGATTCCACCTAACTCCTTCACACCCCTTCCGTGCCGGCCATTTCCACTTATGTACTTCCTCCAAACTTTGTCACCCCTAATATGCCCACCTTCAATGGCCATGGTGACCCTCAAGATAATCTTAGATCTTTTCGTATGGCATGTCTAGATTATGTGGATGATCATACTTTACTAACAAAGCTCTTTCCTAGAAGTCTTCAAGATTATATTATGTGTTGTTTTTATGATATACCTATTCATTCGGTAACATCATTTACACATTCGGCTGATGTTTTTCTTGCACATTATTCAATCAATATCGGTACTAAAATATCCTATGCTCAACTTTCACAAATCAAACAAGGATCTAATGAGCATATAGTTGATTATGTATTACAATATAAAAGCAACTTATCTAAGATGAACATTGTACTTGTTGATTCAGAAATTCAAGATCTTTTTTTTCAAATTCTTTTATCTCCATTACAAGAGAGTGTCATCTTTGAAACCTCTTGATCATTTGATCAACTATGCCATACTCTTAAGCTATGCTAAAACAAACTTTTATCTATGGGAAAACTCAAGTATCATGATCTTGCATCATCGTCTTCTAATCGGTTTCAAAAAAAATCTACATTCAATCCATCTCTTAAACCCACAGAAGTGAAAGCTAATGTTAATGTTGTCTTTACTCTTGAAAAACTTCAATGGCAGCCTCCAAAACGTACATTCACAAAATTATCTTATGCTCTGTGCCTTCTAGTGCCACAACTTATAAAAAGAAATCTTATTACGCTTCCACCACCTTTGAACCTTCATCCATATCACCCTTAAGGACTCAATTATGGTGAAAATAATAGATGTGACTATCATCAATGCATTGGACATGCTACTGATTGATGTTTCAAACTCATACATCTCATTCAAGATATTATTGACAACAATGCAACTGAGCTCCTTGATACTGTAGCATCTAATTTGTTCAATGAAATGAAAAACTCAAAATATTTAATGATCCTCTACCTAAGCATGAAAAGCAAGCAATGGATTCTTCTACTAATCATAAATATCGCGTTGTGCTGCCCCCTTCATCGGGGCCTCTTGACTTTCTATTTGTTGATTATGATGCATCACCACCACTCATTACATTCTCTAATCATGATTATCATGCCACATTTTCTTCTAATTCACTACACATCCATGCTTCTATCAGGCCTCATACTATCAATAACACGAAGATCAATCCATTAGTTCCTATGGGTGTGTTCTCTATCATACTCCTCGTTGCTATCAACTATACACTAACTAATATTTCATACCCAATTCCCAGATCTTACGGATAAGCCAAGCTTCCAGTTACATTTGGGCCTCTCACCATGCTTGTGTCATTCGTTGTGGCACCTATCGTCAAGGTTATGACGTGCTCTTAGGTGTTCCTTGGCTTCGTGTCACTCAAGCTATCTTATCCATGAATCACTTATGTCTCAAATTCATTCACAAAAAGAAATTTATCACTATCAAAGGTGTTCTGACATGCACACCATGGCCTCAGTCTCCTCTTGAGGTTTCCCTTGCACTAGATAAAGAATCTAGGCCCTTGGGCCTCTCAAATCTAAGGCATATTTTGCACCTAGCTCTCATATTTGTACATTGCCTACTCGTTCTCATTAGTCTGCTAGTCCATATCATTAGCCTAATTCCACTACTTGGGCAGCCCCTTCACATAAGATTTCACCACCTCCATCACCTCTTAGGTCCCCTTCACATAGGTTCTCATCACCTCCTAGGTATCTTTCACATAGGTGCTCATCACCTCCTAGGTCTCCTTCACATATATATTCATCACCACCTAGGCTTCTGTCATATGTATTTCCTCAATCCCATATCACATAGCATGGTCACATGCATTTATCACCTCAAACATCAGATGGAGGACCTTTTCCCTTCAATTTCATCGAATAGCTTGCTCATCAACATAAAGTTGGGGGTGTCACGCTTGCTTCCCCCCCACCCTCTTAACATCATTAGTTGTTTATCATCTCTACTATTACGTTGTGTGCTTTATAATTTCTATTTATAAAAAATCTTACATCATTTGTATCATCATTAACGTATGACGCACTTTAGTTCCATGGTTCATACTCAACTGCTAAGGGTCTAAATCTGAAAGGAACCTTGCCTTCTTCACATTTCACGCTATGTGTTTCATGATTAATATTTCTAGCACACTTTCAAACCATTTCCCGATGACGCACTCTTGTTCTATGGTTCATTCTTGATTTTTGAGGGGTCTTTTATAAATGAACCTCATCTCATGCATACACATCCGCTTAGGGACACGATATGCTTATCACATTCACACATTTCATTCTATTCCATTACACTCATTCACAGCATATTGCACATACTCTTGCTTGCTTATACTTACATGACCAACTTCACTTACTATGCTAGTCAGATATTCAGTATGTCATTATCTTTTCTATAAACACGTGCATGTTCACTTGATATTTAGCTTTGAATGCATACTTATTACATATCTTTACATGTAGAAATGATGTTTGGCATTGTACCTCTTACCAGTCCCACCGAGGCTCTTGAGGGCATTACATTTACTACTCTTCCACATTATATGTGCTATTATTTCATTATTTACTACTTCTACTTCCAAGCACACTACTTTTTACTAGTTCGTACATGTTTTAAAATATTTTTTATCTTTCTAACATGCGAATGGGTGCTTCATGCGCAACATTTTCTTTTCAGGATTATATGTCACCATTGTTGTTTGTTACACTTTGTTTGCCATTTTTTTCATTGTATGTTATTGTTTGCAGGATATGCCCTTTGTCTTGTATGCTTTTGGACTCTTTGGCCCTGGTTTTCTTACAGCATTTTGATTGATGTCCCATGTTTGAAACCCAATTTTCGAGGTCTCTCTTATCTTCTTGCTTGCTTGGTACATTGTCTTCTACTTGCATATTAGCTTTGATTGCACTAACACATCTATTTAGCCACTTTTTTTTCATGTGCCTTGGTTTTTACCATACACATCCCATCCTCCCTATAGGGACACAATTTTAGATTGTCATCTGGCCCTCTCATTTGGGCCGTATTCTCCTAGTGACCTCACATGCACCCCAAACGAAGGGGGCATACATTGGGTGAATCAATCACCCCATACAACAGCTCAACACTACAATACAGGCTTGGACATGACAAGAACATAACAAAATATAGTTACAGTAATGGCCAAGAATCTGACTTGGGTCCTTAGTTAAGCACTGAATCCAATGCCAAGATACAGACACTAGCACCTGGGTGCTCCTAACCTCTCATGGACACCTATGTCCAGGGAACAGATATATTTACTTTCTCATATCAACATAATTTACAACAGTTCACATATCGTCTTTCACAGTACATGCACATTTCTCTGGCAAGCAGAATGCATTTTTTCTCCATTTCAACTGGAAACAAATACGAAACTAATATTGTACAACTCAGAACAAAATATGATCACACCATCTACATTGGTTTATAATTTGGAAGCAGTCATGGAAGGAGGGTAACACTAGGCCTCTCTTCCAAACACTCTTCTTTCATGGTGTGAGATTGCCCAAAAAACTCATTCTTGGAGTGAGATCACCCAAAAAACTCTCTCTTCACGTGGGATCACCCAAAAAACACACTCTTTTACACCATTTTCAGGACATATTTATATCCTATTACACTCATGTTCATCAGGTGCACACTTTCTTTTCACTACTTTTTCACATTTACATGTTTTTACATACTTTTACAAGAGATTTCATAATACATGACTTTTACTACTCTTTCACTCTTCGTTTACACGTTTGTCCCTAATACATAACAAGAAGCAACCCTACATCGATCAAAACAATAGGTACAACACAATATGCTTCACCCCTAAGGGTCACTTCCTCTTGCTTAGGTTCCACACTTCATTTTTATCACTTCACACTTTCATGTGTCTCTTCAGCACGTTATCACCATCACACTCTACATAGTTATCATGTACGCATCTCTTATCTACTTTATATTATTGAGTATTCACTCAACAAGATAAAGTGGGGGGGAAATTAGACACAAAATCATGCACTTGGGTACATTTCTAGGTCCTAAAAGCGTACTTGCATTCATATGATTCTTAAGAGAGAAAACTAGTAATTGACAAATATCTTTGACCTCTCTACTTTGTTTCTTGTCTTCTTTTTGTTCTTTTACACCATACCGCTCAATCGGTATGTTACTTGTTTATCTTTTATGACTTTGGACACCAACTCCCAGCCATGATGTTAACGCCCAGGTGCCCTCGTCCCTTCTGGGCACCCCGGTCCTTTTCTATATTACTCACTTCTTCTGGGTCTCTTTTATCTTTTGGGCATCTTATTTTCTTATGGATCGGCCTTCTAGTTGTCAATTATGAAATTTAACCAAGGGAATCATATAAATACAAATCTATGTGACTAAAATAAAAGACCAAGCTCTAAGCATCTATTATCATCACCTAAGCTTGCAAATCCAAAGGCATATAAGAACACTAAGGCACCCATCTAACATCCAGTCAAGGGACAAGGGACTACATTTTCTGCATACACTTCATAGGAAGGGGAAGTTCATTTTTTCATCCACACATTTTATCTACATTGTTACATCTAGGTATCCCACTATCAAGTGCACTTGCACAAGGGCATCCTAAGGCATGATTCTTTCACATACTCACAAGAAATATATGGAGTCTAAGATGTAGTGCAACACTCGGTCATAAGTTCAGTTAGTCATGTGAAGAAAAGGGTTCAGTCTGAATCCCCATATTGCATCTTCCTTATTTAGGATTTGATGTAGTTTGAGGGTTTTGAAGGTGAACATCTCTTTTGCAGGTTACAGCGACATTCAACAATCAAGATGCGACATACAAGTTACCAACACTGACTATGAGTGACACTTGTGCAACATAGGAAAAATCAAGTTCGGATTATTTTTGCAGTCACAGGAACCCAACAGTAGACTACAGCACTCAGGTGCTCTTCACCCAATCTAGACGCCCTGGTCTATTTTTATTCGACAACTCCAGATTTTACAGTGCACAGTTGCAACAGTTTTCCCTCTCTGTTAATCAATTTTCCAATCTAGATCAGTTCCAATAAGAGCGCAAATCAACTAAGTCATTATTTCCCTCTCTTGCACTTAGGGTTTCATATTTTGTTAGCTTATTGCTTGTGTCATAATGTATCTAGAATTTGCATTTCTTTGTGTCTATTAGTTACTTTGTAATTAGGTTTTAGAATTTATATTTTTGTTAAATTAAAATGTTAAGCCATGGAGAAGAATATTGAACTACTCATTTTTGTTGGTTATTGTGAGGACGTGAAGTTTCATCTACTATTTTATTTTATCACTCACAATGTACTATTTTGATGGGATGTCCAATTTGATGTGAATTTCACCCCTCCAAAATCTTCAACTTAATTTTCTTCATCATCCAATTTTGGTTCTTTTTCAAATCTTGAGAATTCCACACTTCTTGATGATGACGATTTTATTGCTAAGTCTCCACCACAATTGCAAGAATAAATCCATAATTCACCTGCAAAACCACCACAATCCCTACTGAAATGGAATCCCACAATACGCATTGAGGTTGGTAACATGGTATGGCATCCAAAAGATACAACCAAGACGTGATAATAACATCCATACTTTGTTATGAGATTTGACACAAGATCCAGAGACTTGTCATCAAGGTTCTAAACATATTGAATGATAGTCATCTATGGCAAAATAACTTCAAGCATTTAAAAATAACAACACATGGAATTTGGTTCCTCTTCCAAAAGGTATAAAAATAGTGAGGTGCAAATGGGTTTACTACACTAAGTATACAAAAAATGGGTCTATCAAATGATACAAAACTCAACCTTATTGCAAAAAAAAAATCATGTGTTGAAGGGGTTGATTACCATGAAACATTTTCTCAATTTTCCAAGATGGATTTCATCTAACTAGTATTCTCATTATTTGTAACACAGGGATGGAAAATCTATCAAATGGAAGTAAAAATTATCTTCTTACATATATACTTGTAGGAAGAAATATGCATGTCCCAACCTCTATGGTATATTCGTATCAAGAAATATAGTTATGTGTGCAAATTGAAAAATTCCTTATACAACTTAAAGCGACCTCCTTGATCTTGGTATGAAAATATTGACATGTTTCTAATAAATTATAGTTTTATACAACTTCCCTCTAACCTAGCAATATAATCGAAGATAATATATAGGAAACTTATGATTCTAGTCCTTTGCGTCGGTGACTTGATCGTTACAAGAGCTTCCACAAAGTAGATTTATGATATGAAAGCATGATTAATGATATATTTTGAGATGAACAATATGGGTTTGTTACATTTTTCCTTGGCCTATAAATTCCACAGCCTAAGAAAGGTTTTTGTGTTTATCAATCCAAATATGCTTGAGATGATCAAAGTCACTTCAACATTGAAAACTTCAAGTCCCCAATGACTCCTGCCAAGTTTAATTCTCCTTTTCTAAATGGTAAACTTTGCCCACATCTGGTGGGAATTTTATAACACTTGACTCATACAAATCTTAATATATAGTTTGTAGTGAATCTTGTCTCATGTTATAGTTGACACCACCGTGAAATCCATTGGCATGGTGTTAAACGCATTATATAGTATCTTCGTGGTATTACATATTATAGGATTGAGTATAGGTTAGATGGTAAAGTCTCAATTTATTGTGACACTTCAGGGGAAAATAGTAAAACACCTTGCTAATTCTAGCTGGAAAACAATAGTTAAGGGCTACACAGATAGTGATTGGGTAGGATATATAAACTATTGCAATTTGATTATAGGATACATCTTTCATCTTGGGGAAGCTCCCATGACTTGGTTTTATAAATAAAAAACTAACATTGCTTTGTTTACTATGGAAGTTGAGTATAGGGGAGTTTTTGCAACTGGACATGATCTAGTATTGATTCAATGCATGCTTTCCAAGTTCATATTTTCATAGACTCGACCCAAAACAATTTGGTGTGACAATTATATATTTATCTACATCTCTCACAACCCATTGGAGCAGCTAAGCACAAAACACATTGAAATTCATATGCATTATATTCAACGACTAACATGAGACAAGATTTTTGATCCTAAGTTTTTCTAAAAAAAATGATCAGGTTATAGACGTCTTTACAAATCCCTTGCTTGGGTCACAATTTTCTTAGCTTTAAAAAAATTGAGTGTGAAGGAAGGTTTCATCAACAAGGGATAGTTCAGTGATTCTTCTCCTTCCCTTCATTAAAGTACATCTTAAGGGGGGATGTTAGTGTATTTAATCAACTATACACTATTATATGTGCTTGATATGTACTTATAATATATAATTTATGGATAAAATTTAATTTGTTTATAAATAAGAGAATAAATTTATTTATTGACTTGATTGACTTATGTTGTGAAAATAATAAAGCAAACTTGCACTTTTTACACTAAAATAATGTTGCAAGAGGATCCAAGGTTTAAAGCAATCCTGCACAAATTTAGGATGAGTGTGGGTGCGCATGAGGATTGAGAGCAATAGGAATGAAGACAAGAAGAAAAAAATATTGAAATGGTGATTGCATGGAAGTGAACAAGGACCTTGTGCAATGACTAAGGAGGAAGAGTGTAGTGCGTGGAGTGTACAATAGAAGAGGGCATGAATAGTGCATGGAGATTTTGGTGAAGCACAAAGTATAGTTTGCACACAATATTTTGTGGTGAAGAAAGGAATCAAGTAACAAAACAATAATGTGTAGTAGTGTGTGTAGAAATTTTGGGTGCGTAGTACAATTTTGGTCAATCCTAGTTGACTAGAGGTGCAAAGAGATTGTGAAGGAGTTATGTGCAACTCCAAGGAGTGATTAGAAGGCACGGGAGACTAAATGAAAATATTATGTAATATCTTGGATTATAAATAAGGATCACAAGTTCTTTGGAGAAGGACAAAAATCCTAGAAGTGGTGTGCAAAAGGATGAGGTGAAGTGTGGCTAAGAATAGGAGTGCACTACAAAACAAAGAAGTGGCATGGAAAAGGATTGTACATTGAACGAGTGCATACAAGAATAGGTAGTTGGAAAATTAGTCAGAAAAATGTTAAAAGGCATTTTAAATGGAGGCTAATATAGACTCAATGGTTAGTTGACTCCAAAAACCAAATAAACTTGGCACAAGCACGTAATGTCTATATGGAGGTAGCTCAGTGTATTAAAGGATCTCAATTCGAATTTGAATCTATATGGAAGAATCTAGATGGAACCAACTCACCTAAAGTAAATTCAAATGAGGAGAGAGAAGAAGGAACATGTGGTTACATAGCCAAGGTCAATCTCACCATTTGGGGTTTGTTAAGTGGCTGAAGGGAGAAATAATCAAGGTTGTTGAATGTGCATAAGATGAACAAGAAGCCAACTAAGAGAAGTTAAGTTTTTTAGGCCATTATATCTAATTTAAGAAATGAACCCAATCTAGGTTAGGTCCTTAGGAGAACACCTGAGTCTATAAAGCTCCAAAAAAGATTCTATAGCTCTACAAAGAGCAATTACATTTAGATGTCATGAAGGCCAGTAAGAAATAGAAGAAACCTTTTAATTTCATTATGTTGTGTGTACTCTGTAAATGACTTCAGATCATTTCAATTCATCGTGTCATATCATTAGTGGTAACAAAGCATACTAAAATCCTACAAGTGAGAGTGGTGAGAATAGAATCTAGCAGCGTGGTGAACATGAGGCAGCTAGAAAAAGAGTTGTATTATCCATTGAGAAGAGAATGTGTGTAGATAATAGAAGAGATATCCTAGAGTCTGGCATCCAGAAGAGATAGAGATGTTGTGTATGAAAGGAAGATGTTTCTAAGTAAAAAGGATGTATCAGATGCAGTAGTTGCAAAAATTTTGGGGAGGGGGATGAAGGAGTTAAATGGTGTAAAGACCAGACTAAAGAGAAAGGATGAAGACCATAAAAGATAGGTATTGTGACTTGAAGTGCTCAAAAGGAGGCAAAGGAATTGGTGAGGATTCAGTAGTGTAAATGAGATTGCACGAAGAGAATGCCAATAGAAACCAGAGAGAAGAGAGGGTATTCGTTAAAGCAAAGCTAAATAATTTATCAGTGGAGTGAAAAATATAAAAGGTATGCGTGGAGTACCACAAAGAGATGCATGAGAGATAACACATAAAGAGATATCACATGTTGAGCAAAGGGTGAAGAGATAATTCACCCAAAAGAATGTGGGAGTGCGTAAAATCAAAGTGCCGAAAGCAGAGGATGCCAAGAAGAATATTTCCAAAGTAGACCATCAGTGCACAAAGGATTGCATGAGGACGAAAAATGAGGCAAAAGAGAAAATAGAAGAAAATAAAGAAGAGAATGTGTAGCTACATAAGGAAGAGTGCACAAAAGGAGGATCCCTAGTCAAGGGGCCAGAGTGCACAATAGAATATGTAGAGGAAGGAGAAGTCCCCATAGGAGGACAAAAGGGGTGCATAATTGAGTGTACGAAGGAGAAGACCCAAGTGGAAGGAAATGGGTGGGCATGATATTTTGCAAGAGAAGATGCTCCAAGCAGAGGAGTTGAAGAGTATGGAGATGAAAATGCACACGGAAATGGGCGGACCACGCCAGAGGAAGCAAAGAGAAGGAAGGAACTAGTTTCCCCAAATGCAATAACATCATGGAAATCTGAGAAGAAGACTGCGAGAGTGCGCATGAAATAGAGTGCACTAGAGAATGAATATATCCATGAAGATCTCAAGGAGTGTGAAGAATGGATTGCAAGTAGTTAAGTACGCAGTAGAGAGGAATTACATGGAGTAAAAAGAAGTTTCCCATAAGTCAATTAAATATGAGAGATTTGAGGAAGATACTACAGAAGTGTGCAATAAGTGAGGGACACAAGAGAAATAATGTGTGAACATTGGAGGATGGAGTAGTAATGAAGGAGCATTGCAAAGAGAAAAAGAGGATTCCCTAAAGGTAACAAGAGAAGAAGAGGAGCAGTGTGAAGAATCAACTTAATAAGTTTTGCCCAATGAACTAGGTGCAAATAGATAATTGTAGGAGAAAGATATAATAATATCTCAAGAATTATGGCGAAGAAGAGTTCACTAAGGAGAAGGAGCATGACAATGTAAAGTTACCCTAGGAAGGAGAGGAGAAGTGGTCCATAGCCATAAGTGAGGATTGTGTGGTGAAGAAGCAAGAGCGCAATTGGAAGATAAGGAAAGGGGGAGAGTACATAAGTGATGGAGTGCCCCAAAAGAGTGAAGATGACGGAGAATCCATGAAGAGGGGAAAAAGAGAAGTTTGCAAGTGATCAAACCAAAGCTTGTTAGTATGCAGGTGAATGGATTGTAATCCACAAGGGGTCAGGAGAAGGAGTAGTGAGAGAGAATCTCGTAAAGGCATAAAGGACAGGAAGGCGAAGACTACATGGAGGAAACCTACAATAGAGAGTGTGCAAGAAAGAAAATGAGTAATAGAGGAAGGCCCAGAGTAGTGAAGGATGAAGACAAAGATTAGGAGGTAGACAACATATCGTGGTTCCAAGCCTACATGTGCATAGAGCTATGGACGCGCAAAGGAGAAAAGTGCATAGGGAGACAACGCAGTAGATAGCAAAGCAGAGAATATGCGCAAAGGATAACATTAAAGGTAATTACAGACAAGAGAAGCGCAAAGGATATATGGTGTGGAGGAAAGGAAACATGAAGACAAAGGAGGAGAGAGAATATGTAGAGGAAGCCCACAAGGAAGATGGGGGCAGGAAGATGAAATGTATAAAGAAGGATAAGTGCACGATGAGCAGATGCGCAGAGGATGAGAGCACATAAATGATATGGGAAAGGGAGAAGAAATGTCTTGAATAATTTTGGTGGAGGTGGAAAGATAGGGGTTTATATATACTCTAAAAATAAAAGAATGTGAAGATAGCATTAGGCAAAGGTGGAAGGTTGAAGGTGAGTTGAGAATAGCAGTGGTTCAAGGTAGATATAGGTTTGTAAAGGAAGTGGATGAGAGGAGAACATCCATTTAGAGGAGGTGGTCAGTCTATGGTAGGCAGAGGCTCAAAAGATTGTGTGATACTGCATTGAGGAGTCACAAGGAGGTGACAGTGGATAAGATGAGATGTTGAAAAAAGTTGAGGCCTATTCAAGGCTTATTGGATGAAGAATTCGAGACTTAGAACTTCTCTAATAGTCTAAAGGGAATTTCTACCACTCACTCGGTATATTTCACGTGGAAGTCAAGTTTTAAGTACCTTAGGTGTTTGATGCAAAAGAATCCAAGATTAAATCAATCCTGCACAAATTTTGGCAAAGTGTGGGTGCATAAGAGGATGGAGAGTGTGAGGAATGAAGAGAGGAAGCACAGTAGAGTGAAAGTACAATTACATGGAATTTTACAAGTACTTCGCATAATGGATAAGGAGGAAGAGTGTAGTGTACGAAGTGTCCAGTAGAAGACAGTGTGAAATAATGCGTAGAGATTTTGGCAAAGTGTAGAGTAGAGTCGGCATGCAAAATTTTATTGTGAAAGGAGGAGAGGTGCAATGGTGCATGTAGGAATTTTGGGTGTGTAGTAGGATTTTGGTCAAACCTATTTGAGTGGAGGCACAGAAATATTTTGTAGGAGTTATGTGCAATAACAAGGAGTGTGCATATGGTGCAAGGGACTGAATGAAAGGATTATACAATGACTTGGATTACGAATAAGGCACATAGATTCTTTAGAGAAGGCCCAAAAATAGTGCATAGAAGGATGATGTGAAATTCATTTAAGCATATGAGTACACAACAAAACAAAGAAGCGGTGTGGAAAAGGATTGCACAATGAAGGAGTGCGGGGAGGAATTGATAGTTGGCAAATAAGTGAGAGAAGCGTCAAAAAGCATCTAACAAGGAGGTTGAAATGGACTCAACAATTAGTTGACTCCAACAACCATATCAATGTGGTACAAGTAGGTAACTTTTAGGTGGAGGTAGCTTATGCCATTAAAGGAGCTCAATTCAAATTTGAATCTTAGCGGGAAGATATGGAGGCATTTAGAGGGGACCAAAAGGAAATTCAAATGAGGAGAGAGAAGCTGGAATGCGCGGCTATATAACCAAGGTCGAGCTCACCATTTGGGGGTTGTTAAGTGGTTGAAGGGAGAAAAAGATGAGGTTGTTGAATGTGCATTAGAGGCACAAGAAGCCAACTAAGAGAAGTTATGTGTTGTAGTCCATTAGAGTTGAGTCAAAAAAGGAAACCAATCTAGGTTAGGTCTTTATGAGAACACCATAGTCTCTAAATATCCAAGAGAGAGTCTGCAACTTCACAGAGAACAAGTGCATGTAGATGGCATGAAGGCCATTAAGCAATAGAATAAACCTTTGAGTTTCATTCCACTATGTGAAATCTATAAACGGTGTCGGATCGTCTCGGTCTGTTGTGTTGTATCATATAACTACTCTCCAAACCCTAACATCAGTCTCTTTTTGTCTTTAAAAAAACATAGAGAGCTAGTGTTTGAGGTAGTCATTGTGGAAGAGAGTTATGGGTATACTGTTGAATTCAAGCTAGAACCTTTAATAAGAAGAGGTACTAATGCTCCTTGAATTGTAAATATGTATTTCATTTTTATTTTTAGTTTTCATTTATTTATAATATATGCATGTATGTGGGTGAATATATTATGGTTGTTAACAATGATTCTAGAGATTATTCATAAATATAAAAGTAACCACCATCTAAATGAACTAAATTTTTTACAATATACAAAAATTATCCACTTAAGGTTTGATATGGTTGAATTTCTTGGTGTTTGATGAATTATGATGTATATTTATATGTTGAGGGGACAACCACTATGAGGTCACATGATCTGTTAACGTTGTTTGTTTTCTAAGGGTGTTTACTTACCAAATCCTTTATGAATCACCTAAATCCCCTGCATTCTTATAGAACCATTTTTTTTATACAATCTTTCATTTTTTTGTTTGGGTGCATTATTTCTTACCTTCTAGAGATTTCACATTTTTCTAGTATAGAAACAAAAGAAAACATAATGAAGAAACAACACCTTGAAGTATAAAAAAGGAAACAAAGCTTTAAGGTTTTCAACAGACATGTTGACAAGAAAGGGAGAGAGAAGTCTTGTAACATTTCATGCATGATCTCTTACGCAATCATATAACCACATCAGTGAAGAATAAGGTATAGCTCAATAAATGGGACCATGATGAGTCGTCTTTAAACCACAAGATCATAATAATCAATGAATTTCTGGTGTCAAATCACTAAATAGTCTACCATCTATATTTAAAATTTTTAAATAGAAAGTATTAAATCATACCATTTTGAATTAGGGGATTCTAAGGCCATCCCACTAACCAATGTTGTTTAAAACAACAATAGAACCATCAAATAGGGAATTTCAAAAATGATTCACCAACAAATCAGCATGGCAAATGATTTCTCACTTACAATGTTTAAAAAAATGTTTTGAAAGTTTAAAGAACCCCTTACAACTTCTTTAATAACATTGTGAATCCTTCAATTGATGGTACTTTTGTTATCCATGGCATTAACAATAATTTGGGAATTGCACTCAACTTCCAAGTATTAATGTTATTATCTAAAGCCATTGTCAGACCTTTATTCAACGCCAACACTTCAACCATATTATTTGTATCCCAAGGAATTCTAGAAAATAACGCCTACACCATATATCCATTTGAATCTTCAATTATGCCGCTTATACCTACTTTCAGCTTATTGTCTATTGAGATTGTATAAAAATTCAATTTTAACTGACCATATGATCTAAGTCTTCTATTTTCTTTTAATATTCTATCCCAACAACTTATCAAGTAGGTGAATTCTCCAAATATTGTATGTGTATTCCACTATATTAGAATGTCTCTTGATCCATGTAATCTTTTCCTTTGAAGGTGGGATTTTGGTTTCGAAATTTTCTTGAAACAAAGATTCCAAGACTAATATAAACCTATCCCAATGCAAAGAAGAGTCCAAAAACATATATATTTCTCTCTTTCTAAATACTCCAAATTATCACCCTTTCTTTCCTCCTTGTCGTCATAAGATCCTTCTATTGGACAAACCACTAGATGACTCGTTCCATTAAAGAACCATGTTCACACATTCCACAAGAAAGACCGGTGAAGGTATTGTAGTATAAATACATTCACGATTTTCTCAACTACATCAACCCATTAAGCTTTAAAAAGAAGCCTACCAATGGCTATTTAGTATTGTGTATGACACATCTACCCTAATGCCAACAACACTGACCTTATTTTACTCAACACTATTAGTACTAACAAACCTTATTAACTTGTACAATCACCAATGACTAGTCGAAGGCCAATAGTCCCTTCCCCCTATCATGCGAGAGGTGAGAATTCCTTGCAACAAAAATAACAAACCCAAACAACCCAGTCTACTCATCAAAAATATCAAAGAACTAAACACCAAAAATAATCAAAAAACAACAAAATCCAATCCAAAAATTGCTACTATAACAATACTTGTCTTTAGATTAACAACTCGATTAAGATGGGTGGGTCTTCGTTCACATAGAAGATGTTGTCAAGTCCTTCAAAACCATAGGCTTCGACCATGCAATATGCTTCGTGATCAAACAATGATGACTCAAAATTAAAAGAACGGCAATAAGAAGAAGCTCCGATGTAGTGAGCAACATAATGTGCTCCAACCTTCTTGTTTTGCTTGTGCCTCTAGTTTCTAGAAGGGCATACATCAACGTAGTGCCATACACCTCCACAGCGATAACATTATTTATTTCTTTTGTGACTGCTAGAGCGGGAAGATGAGGATGAGTCACTTGACTAATCACGAGGCCAAGAAGAATGTTGATGTTGATGTCAATGTTAATTTTTGGAGGAATATAGAGAATGCTTCATTTTCTCATGTTTCTTCTCTACTCTATGGTTTATTGTCTTTGGAAACATCTTATGTAAATTTAGCACTTTTCTATTTTGCAAATTGTCACTCATGCTAAGCAATTCACAGATGGAATCAAATGTTGCATTGTTAATTTTATCATTGAGTTGCAACATTTCCAAAATGTTTGGATAAGTTGAACTCAACCCATTCAAATCAAGAGAAATTAGCATCTCGTCTTCAATTTTGCCACCCATAGTGTTGTATTCTTGTTTTATATTTTCCATCTTAGAGGTGTTTTCAAAAACATCTTTATCATCATTAAGATTATTAGCCAACAATTGCACTACGAGATCACTTTTCTCATACTTAGTTTATTTGTAATTTAAGGAGTTATTTCCAAGCTTTGAACTTAATGGCTTCTATGTGAGTGATGCCTTATGCAAAACAAGAAGATTTTAATAGTGCAAGTGCCTCCTTATCTAGTTTTTGAAATTCATTAAATTTTGCAACTTCAGTGGGATGTGTAGGTTGATTTTCATCTTAATCCCCAAAGGTCACTGAAAACTAGTGCATTTTCCATGTTCACTCTTCATTCTTTTTAGTTTTGAGGTGTCAATCTCCCTGCTTCTAAGTTGAGGCTTACTAATCTAGCCATGTTGACGCAAGGAGAATGAACCACAAAGAAGAGGAAGAATAATATTGCATTTTTTCCATCTAGTAGATCCTTGATTCAAAAAGTAAGCACAAACAGTCATCCTTGGGTTCGATTCTTAGACTTGTTGGCTAACTAATGCCTTTACACTCCTAGTTAACCACTTCGTCCTAGTATACTTTAAAGGAATTATCTCTACACGTTGTATAGACTACCCTCTTCTTGCATAATAACACTTATAGGAAAGACTTGGACAACAAACCTCTTTTCTCTAAATAACTTTTCATCAATCTCCTCACCAATTCCACCATCCTTTTTTTGGCAACTAGACTTGTTTTTTATCTTGAAGAATTCCAACATCATACTGAAATCAAAAAATAATAGATTTAGAAATGAGTATTTCCCAGCATCTTCTGTAAATACACCTAGCGTGAAAGATGGAACCACACATGTTTTTAGCTCGGGATAGACAAATTTCAACGCCCGCCAAAGGTATGACAATTTAGGAATGCATGTTGGTTCAATCGACAAACATTTTTTTAGGGACGACATTCAAACATACAATAGGTGAATGAAATCAATTTTGTCGTATGCCAATCAAATGGTTCTCCAACAAATAATTTAATTCAGGAAATGATGCCCTTATTGGATGGATGGTGCTTCAGGAAAAATTTCCAACACTACTAATGTTTTTATGTTGACCAGATGGCGCTTCAAACAAATAGATGGATTCAAGAACAAAAATGGCTCTCTAGATAGTCTTTCAACACCAACCGTATTGTTGAATAGATTTTTAAGCTTTTCAACAAATCTAGGAAATGTTCAACACTCCTCACTTCTAACACCTTCCATTGTTTTCTTCATGCTAAATGTTCTACAATTTTTTTCAATGCTCCGACACTAAAAATGTCTTTTAAGTAGACCAAAATGTTCTTGAAGATAATTACAAAGAATTAAAACTTCACCAAAGAAAAAATTGATTCAAGCTCATTCTTCTACACATCTTCATGACTCTACCATATTTTCTTCCTCGTGCCCTCAAAAGGGCTCTAAAATTTTTGTTCATTTCTGAAATGGACAATAATAGACAATAGGAAGATATGTTAAGTACCAAATACTATTATTGATTTAAACATTGAGTTACATAAGTATGTATCGAGTTGCCAATAGCAAGTTACAAACCTGTTGCCATACGGGAACCAACCACCCAAAAACCACTTACCACTTGACCTACTAACATAGTAATTAATGCTGAACATTAATTACAACTACCAGTGTATCTCATGAAATGCATGATTTTATACTAACTACTAAAACCATTTTGATCAAATGACGCAACATATGATTCTAAGATTGTGTGGATTTTTTTTAATAAATCATACAATTAACATTTGTACCTAATACGGGCCTTCTAATGCTACTCAATAACCCATCTAGAGTAAATTTCTTCCCAATAATTTTCCACCTTGCTTCCCCACAAACCTTTAAAATATTATCTTCCAGAAGACCAAAATAAAGATGCTGAAACAAAGGGCCTGGACTAGACCAAGCATCTCTTGGAGAAAACAAATGTTCCTTCATTCCATGCATACCAACATAAACAGAGGCATGAACCTTCTGCACTTACCCACAAAATCCAAATATGGGCTCCCTTCATCTATTTGTTAGAGGAAAATAATCATTCTAGATAATCAAAAAAATCTATATATTTATTTTAAAGTAGTTCATACATAAGCAATCTCGCTCTTTATACACACTCTAGAGGAGTTTAGCCCCTAATGTCATGTTCAATACATTCAAGTTCTTATTCCAACTCCCCCTTTGATTTTAGTTTAGAAACTTCTTCCCATTTCATCATATCATTTTTCTTCGGATTATCTAGACCATGCTGCATGAAATTCTTTAATATAGATTAGCCTCTTCTTTAAGTTTAAAGTAGCCGGGGCCATATTCACTGACAGGAGACAGGCTCAAATAGACTGCAAATCCGCCTGAATTAGTTAAATTTTCCTTACCTGAGACAACCATTTTTCCTTTTCATAAGCCAGTCTGTTATGAGAAATTGTGATTAAACCTTCCCAAACTTTTTTCCTTCATCTTTTCTTCAAACAATGGGGCACCTAAGTATTTACTAGTGAAAGTAGCAACAGTGAGCCCAAATTATGAGAAATTCTCAGTTATCTTTTTGCATAAATGTTTAAGAAGAAAATTCTTGATTTAACATGATTAATATCCTAGCTAAAGCAAATTTGACAAATATCCAAAACTCAAGTTTTGCCTGACTAGTCCATATAATATCATCTACAAATAGAGAATGAAAAAGAGAAGGTATTTCATATGTAATTATTATTTCTTCAATTCTGCTTAAACCATTCACTCTTTGAAACCTTCAGAAGACTAACGACGATACCACTCATCATAACTAAGAAGTGAGACAGAAATACAATTTCGTGCCTATTGAGACCACCTCTCAGAATAACTTTTTTTTTTCATAATTTTGATCACGAAAATCTATTTAACTCTTACCATTTGTTTGTCTTATATCCAGTTTGATAATCATAGTTGATTCTTTTTAGCCTAGTTGAGTAGACAAGATCATGCATTCCATAGTTGCCAAATCTGGCTGTATTGCACAAAACATGGCCAGATCCGTATTTTTCAAACAGCCTGAATAAGTTCAGTTCTGGTTGACCCTGTTTTCTTTTTTTATTTTTTGCAACACAGACCCAGCAATCTTATATATTATTCAACATTAAATATATTAACATTATTTATTTTTTAAAATTGTATTTGTAAATTTTGCAGATTTATAAAATTACGGTCATATATATATTCAGAGGACCATATTTTTCCGGACTTTCTCAAGAATTCTGGTTTTTTGGACCTTTTGGCCCTTCCAAATATATTCGGCTTTCCTGACCCCTTAACTATGGGAATCACTCCATCTAAGATTTTCCTTTCCCAACATGAACCCCCTTAAAGAGCTAAAATTTTATCAGGAAGAACTTTGCATTTATTTCTTTCCTAAGCTTTTCTTAGAATCTTGTAACTTGTATTGCATGCAGCAATGAGTCTAAAGGTATCCATAGACTGTAGAATCCTACATTGATTTTACAAGAAGATTCCTTTTCCATTTGAAATTTCAGTTCTCCACATCACATCTTTAGGTTTCAATGGTAGTTTTAAAAGGTTTCTACTGAACCAATATGGTAAAAAAAAATCAATCTAACATTGTCATCCAAGGTTGACTAGTAAATTGAACTAGACTATGGCAAACTTGCCTACGAAAATAATAAAATCATAAGCCAACGGGTAACATAGTCATTAGCTTCATTCACTGTTGATGTAACAGACAGTCCTTGATCACGACATCAAGTTTTTAATTTTTGTAGTTGAATTACTGATAAACAGGCAACATTATAATTGTGGTCCTTCATTACGATTCAGTTTGAACTTAGTAACAGTAAGTTCAAGTGGTTGCCATGATTTACCGTATCAAATTTTCTTGCATTAATTTCAGCTGATTACTCTATTCCTGAACTAACTAGAATTTTTTTTAGAACTCAAATAAAATTATTTCAATGCCATACAACTTGAAAACTTATATAACATGCTTTATGATTGCAGAGCTTTCAAACACTCTTCATTTGTTGTTATATTGAGTCGAACCGAATGAGAAATTCTGCTTTAGGAGATCTTCACATCGCAAAAATATTCTGAGAATATAGTCAGGCATGAAAACTACATCTCTTTTAAAAATCCAAGAGTGTGGAGCACAATTCTTTACTGTAGCATCACTGTCATGGACATTATAATAATAGAATCCAAAAACCCCAAGGTAATAAACCGTTCTAAAACTTGCCACGGACGAACAACAAAAATAATCCAAACCCAATCATGATACTTCAATGAACACTGCATCAACACCTGTTTTTTTCAATCTCGAGTTCTCTTTCCACTGCAAAATAAAGCAGGACGGAGGTTAAATACTGCATGCAAATTAATTAAAAACATCCACCACAATTATACAAGTCAGTAGTTACAATATACACATTTTATGATGACATCCACTGAATGGAATGATGTAGTTTGTGTCCAACAGGAGGCAAACTATTTTTAATAAACTAAATGTGGAGCTACAAAGCACAAAGATAAATTGTACCTACCCGTAAGTAGTGCCGATTTGCCAAAGAATGATTAGAAGGCATGTATAAGGGATTTATGTTGATCTGAAGGCTGTAAATAATCTTGCATTGAAGTTTAATTAAAAGAACCTCTAATTACCGAATATAAAAATAGAACGCAGGTGATATGCAAACAAAATTTCCCAGATTCTGTGACTAGGCGTTTTTGAATTAGAGACAACATGGTGTCCATCACTGAGGAAGCTCCTTTTGTTGCTGCTTCTGATCTTCATCATGTACACTGGCTCCTAACTTTACAATATCTTCCACAAGGATCTTCCCATCTAATGGTATGAAAGATAAACACAGAGAAGAAACACTGTTAGAATTCTGTGTCACTTAATAGTAGTATGAAGAGAGACAGGATGCCAATAAAGGTGCACCAAATCCCCACAAATGGCTAAACAGAGAAGGAAATAATTCGGTCCTATATTTGTTTTTCTTTTCCAAGGAAAATGTAGAAAAGAAGAGGCTTTTATAGATGGATCAATTGGGTTGAAATCAAAATAGATTAGTAAAACAGCATATTTCCCAAAGTAACCTTTACATCTTTGCTTAATCCGATAGTATAGCTTATACACTATATGCATTTTCAAAAATAGCCTTCTAGGTCAATTATGGCCATATACCTTTATCTTTGGCCAAGTCACTGATTAATTTTTGCAGTGGTTCCTGACCCAGAGTGTCCTTGAGATACAAAGCAGCTGCAGCTACCTCCTCTGGTGTGACCTTTCCATCATAATCTCTGCAAAAATGATAAGTGTGTCAACAAACTCTACACCGTTCTTATACTTTGTTTCATTTTACCTTGTCATTGCTAGTTATCTCTCTAATGGGAAATCCTTGTACAAAATATTACCTTCGTTGTATTAGAGAAGTGATAAGGAGGAGGGATGAAGGTTTGAAGCAAGTAAATATATGGCCCCACCATATATATTTTTGTAGGCTCTTCTTCATCTAGTATATAACTCCTTTACATTTTGAACCTCCAAGACTAGAGGTGACAAATACTATACACAAACATAGCTTCGTAAATTACAAAATATATTTCCAGAACCAACATGCTCTAACCCTTACTGTTGGTTTTGTTCCATCAATTAGTAAAAAGGATGAAATATGAGGATACTGTTAACATGCAAAGAAATCCCAGCATAGGGACATGCCACTATACTGAAAATCACATGAACATGCCAATCCATGTCAATACATTGAAATGAGACGCAAAAGAAAATATTGGAACAGTTAAGGTGCAGAAGGTCAAAGGAGAAACATACGAAATGTAGACATTTAAGTTAATGCATTGGATGGCTTGAACAAGCATGCAACGAAATCCACTGCACAGTATGTGCAGCTAGATCCAAAAGATACTAGCAGTAAATTAACATGTAGTTCGAAAGGGTCAATAACAAGTGGTTGCTAAGATCGGCACAAGATGTGATCTCATGGGAATTAGTTATTGTAGCCAGCCATAGGACTCAAGGTTCAGATTCAAACCCTAGATCCAGGAGGAAAAAGTTCTACTTTGGCCTGAACGTCATTTGATTCTTTCAACCATATAATTTACCTACCATATAGAGCTATTTTGTAATTCCATTTTAAAAACTAAAAAGAAATGTTGAAAGAACCTTAACAATAACAAGTACCTGGATATACATGGATAGAAGCTTTCTGGTATAGTTAAGCACCATAATACCAGTGTTATGCGGGGACACGTCCCCTAGATTTTGGTGATGCCCCGGGTGCCCGAACATTTTGGGGACTTGGGGGCTTGCAGGGGACGTCCCCTATTTTTTTTAGTTTTTAAAAATGTTTCCCAGAGTTTTTATTTTAAAAAGGCTTTTATTTTTACTAAAAACATTGAATTATAATTTCAAAAGTACACAAAATACAATTTAAATCCCTAAATTTCATTGAATAAAGTTAAAATATATAAACATTAATTTTATATATTATTTTAATACCGTCACCAAAATTTCAAAAAAAAAAATCGCCGTCCCAGAAACCCAGTCCCTCTGTCCCCATCCCCGAGACTTACGTAACTATGCATAATACTCACCACAAAGATGTGGCAGAAAGATGTGGAGAAGTACAAAATATATTAAAAGAAAACACTACTGTGTCTACGAGATGAATGCCAGTATCCAGGATGAGTACCAGTCTCCAAGACACGTCTCTGGTATGAGACAAGTCTCTGAGCAACACTGGTCCAAAGTAGGTGTGATCTGGATCCCAGAAGATCTCCAGTGGTCAACACTCTAAATTGCTAGAATTTGGATGTGTCATATTTGGAAATGTTTGAATAAGAAATCAGAAATTATTAAAATTCTTCCACAAGTCCAAAAGATGTATATAGAACTCTAACAGAGTTTTATTAATTTGAACATTCTGTCTATATTCTCTATATAATTCAATCTTATGTGTGTAGTTGTACATATGTAGTTGGTGATACAAAAAGAAAAAGATCCATAACGGAAGATGAACATTTCGCTTCTACGTGTGACCGTGCATCTTCAGTCAGTTATAGATGAGCTGCCTCAAGAAGTACGGTCAACCCCTGAGCGTCACCTGCTCAATATCAAAAATCAATCCTGGCCCACAAGGTAAGACGACAAAGTTGATCCTGAAGGGATCTAGCAACTACACCATTATATGCCTGCCTCAAGAAGTACGGTCAGTCCCTGAGCGTCACCTGCTCAATATCAATTATCAATCCCGGCCCACTAAGTAAGACGACAAAGTTGATCCTGAAGGGATATAGCAACTACACCATTATATGCCAAGAGAAATGTTGATGCAAAAATGGATGCAAACTGTGTGATTGGTTTTGGGGATTATTTCAACCATAGAATTAGAGCTGCCACAAGGATCAAGGTCAATGGGGCTCGAATGTACATCCACTCACATTAGAATGGTACTAAGATAGAAAAGCGCACAACTGAAAGCACAACAAAATGAGGTGAACACAAGGCAGGTAAACCCTCGCCATAGAGTCCCAATACAGATATAAATGGTAACTGGGGGTAGAAATTAGGGCCAATAAGAAATTTTCCTAAAGAACACATTAGTTTTAGGGTAGTACTAGTGTGTCCTCATTATACTCTACAAAATATTTGGAAAAAAAGGTAAAATTCCTCCCAAGAACAAAGGTACTAATGAACACTTGTTTTAGTGTAGTACTAGTATGTTCTCATCATTGCTATAGTATAAATTAACTACAATTTTAATATTCTCTTTTAGCATTTTAAGTTACTTTGCGTTCTAGTAACTGTCACACTTGGATGTCATTTTCAAATTGTAGCTCCTTGGAAAGTTTGCATTCAATGGCATGATAATTCTTTGAGAGAGGGCCTTTCCGTACAAGACTATATCTTGCCATACACACAAACATTCAAGAAAAGTGAATACTTTCACTGTATTTTTAGGCAAGTCCAGGGTCCATCTTTGCATTGTGTACTATCAAATATTCTCCCCTTGCTCCACCTCCATTTCACTTGTATCCCTCTTCCTCTAACCCTCTCAATCACACGCATGTACACATACACATACCCAAGATTGACATTTACACATAAATATAGTATGTGATGTGGAACTGTCTACAGGAAATTATAGACAATCATCATATTTGTGAACAAACATGACAAAATACAATTTAGATCATACATATGCAAAGTGTTGAGTGTAGATAGGATGAATGACCACAATGGTTCAATCATACATGACCTTGTTGACCCACCATAACTCCGCTAACACATCAAGTACATTAAATGGTAGGTAACATTCCTTTATTAATGAATTGTTTTGTTCGTGATTATATACAATTATGAAAACACCTACAATGACAAAACCCTACGTTGTCAAGATACGTCCCCCAGCCCCCTGTACCCTACTTGATACGTATCCAATACAGATACGTCAGGGTACGGGTACGGATACATGATGGGTACGTTGGGGTTCTTCACAAGTACGTCCAGACGTACTCGGGAAGAACCCGGACGTACCTGCGGCGAACCCAAGTTTAAATACACCTTTTAAGGCATTAAAACACTTTTTTATTTTTTATTTTTGACTTGGTCAATGCAAAAAAATGAATCCTAACATTTAAATGAATAAAATATTAAACCCTAAACACTTCAAAAAGCTATAAAAAGCACTCACCCCTTCATTTGAAATCACACTAACAATTCATTGTTGGTTTTTGCAAGTTCACAAGGAGAGGAGAGTGGAGCTAATGAGAGTGGAGCTAGTGCAAGTGGCACGCAAGAACTTGATTTTAAGGAAAATCTAGATGATATATTCTAGATTTGTTTGTATTCGTGTTGACATGATATTCCTATATCATATGTATGGCAGCCACATGATCAATGAAATGTAAAATCTTAAGTATATTGTATGTTTTGAAAATTTGAACATTGATCCTAGTATATTTTTCAAATTTCAAGTTTTGTTCGTATTCATGTTGACATGATATTCATATATCATATGTATGGCAGCCACATGATCAATGAAAATTGCAAAGTCTTAAGTATTACTATTTCATGTTTTTATGGACATTGAAAAATGAGTTATGTATTACTATTTCAGTTTTTTATGGACTAAAATATGAGTAAAATGAGTATATGTACATATACATATATATATATATATATATATATATATATATATATAGATATATATATATATATATATTTTAATTTTTTTAATATATATGTACGGACGTATCCAAGAAGTATCGTATCCAAGGGTTTTTTAAAATTGACGTATCCGCGTATCGAACCCGTACCCGTATCTCTATCCTGGCAACATAGACAATCATCTTGTGGCCCCTTTCTCCATTGACGAGGTCAGAGGTGCTCCCTTCTCCATGGAGTGTGACAAGGCTCCCAGGCCAGATGGCTTTCCAAAGGCATTCTTCCAAGATTTTTGGCCCATTGTGGGGAACAGCGTCATAGTTGTTGTTGAAGAATCCAGAAGGGCTACTAAGTCCATATTGAAGGAATTTAACTACACTATTATTTTCCTTATCCCTAAAAAAGATCAGATTGATTCTTTCGATGACTTTAGGTCAATATCTCTCTGTAATACGGTCTACAAAATTATCACTAAGGCCATTTCTCTTCACCTCAAGCCCATTCTGGTTTCTCTTATTTCACAAGGCAAGTTTGTTCCGGGAGGCTTACCTCGAAAGGAATTATCATCACACATGAGATCTTGCACTCTTTATCGATGAATCGCTCCCCAGGTATGATGATTAAACTCAACATCAGTAAAGCCTACGATCGTGTGAATTGAAGTTTCCCCATGACTACCCTGAGGAGATTTTGTTTCTCTCTGAAATTTTGTAAATGGTCTTCAATTGCATTTCGGGTCCACATTTTTCAATTTTGGTTAATAGAAGCCCTTCCGATTTTTTTCCTCCAACTCGTGGGATCAAGCATGGAGACCCACTTTCTTCCTTTCTCTTTATCTTGATGGTTAAAGGCCTTGGACGGGTTGTCTCCTCTATTTACCAAACTGGCAGAGGATAAACAGAATTCGGGCCACGAGGCATATGGAACCCTTCTCCCACCAGCAATTCGCAGAGGACACCTTATTCAAATCGGCTCATAGGAGGGAGGCAAGAGCTTCCAAAAACATTTTGGACTCTTATTCTTTAGTTGTTAGTTAACTGATCAATGAAGCTAAATCCAAAAAAAAAACTTCAACACTCTGGCGACTTGATTAAGGAGATCCTAGGCTTCAACATTGGCTCCCTCCCACACAAATTCCTAGGTATCCCCTTGTTTGTTGTGCTTTCAACTTTGTTGGTTTTCTCCCTCGCCCAAATCAACGGCTATGGTGATCGTCGGCGATCTTGCGTTTGATGTCAAAGTTTCTCACTAACAGAAGTTGATTTCGGCCTTTCAGTCTAAAATAAACTCATGGAGTGGTAAATAGCTATCTCTGGCGGGGCACCTGACTTTGATTCGCTTCGTCCGTAGAGCTCTCCCCATCTACATGATGTTTATTCTTCGGGCCCTTGCTACTATACTGCAAAAGCTCTCTAACATCATGAGATCCTTCCTTTGGCAAGGGACTAAGGATTCTAAAAAGATCTCTCTCTTGAAATGGGACAATGTATGTCTCCCAAAAGACTTGTGGAAGTGTTGGAATTAGAAACCTGGAGTTACAAAATTGGGCCCTCAGGGCGAAACTGGTTTGGCTTTTGCTTAAGAACCCAGAGGCAAAATGATGCAGACTTCTCCAACTCAAATACCTGGGCTCTACCTAACAAAATCTCATTAAATCCTCTCTCAACCCTCCTAGGGGTTCTCATCTCTGGAACTTCATCCTGTGGTGTCGCCCCAACATCGGAAGATTTGCATCTTTGCAGATTAAAAATGGATTAAATGCAAACTTTTGGCATGATTCTTGGAATGGGCATCTTCCTCTTGGAGAGATGCATGTAATTAGTTTGATGATCTGCGTATCTTTCTCTTAAGGGAGTGGGTTGCTAAGGTGGCAAACTTTTGGGCTACGTTGCCTTACGTCCCCCAGCCCCCCTGTACCCTGCCTGATACATATCCGGTACGGATAAAGTCAAGGAACGGGTACGGATACATGATGGTAAGTCCGGGTTCTTCTTGGCTACGCCACGGGTACGTCCAGACGTACCCGGGAAGAACCCCGATGTACCCACAGCGAACCCAAGCTTAAATCTACTACCACAAAAATCGTGAAAATAACAGGGTTTCGAAGGGTTTCAGATGCAGTTGTGAAGGGTGAAAAATCATGATTTTTTAAAGTGTTTCAGACCCAGTTTTGAAGGGTTTCAGATACTCAAAAACTTCACTAATACAGTTGTGAAAATACAGTCGTCAACAATAGCGAAAGGCCATAAATTAGTCATGAAAGGCATGCAGAAAACATGAATAATACAGTCACGAAAACAGTCGTGATTAGTAGCAAAAGGCCATAAATCTGTTTGCAAATAAATACAAGGGAAAACTGCCTTCTAAATACAAGGGATCTACACAAATTCCTATAGCACAGTCTTTTTTAGGGCATATTTTTTTACAATCACAACCAACAAGGACAATCATTTGAAGGAGAAATACAGTGGTCAGTAATAAGACGACAATTTGGGCATTTATCTATACTCATTTTTTGACAATTTTAAATAAATATTTCAGCATAGAGTGGAGCTAGCGCAAGTGGCAAGAACTTGATTTCGAGGAAAATCTAGATGAAATATTCTAGATTTGTTTGTATTCGTGTTGACATGATATTCCTATATCATATGTATGGCAGCCACATGATCAATGAAATGTAAAATCTCAAGTATATTGTATGTTTTGAAAATTTGAACATTGATCCTAGTATATTTTTCAAGTTTTGTTTGTATTCATGTTGACATGATATTTGTATATCATAAGTATGGCAGCCACATGATCAATGAACAAAACAATTTGTTATAGAGAGAAGCTTTAAGACTCTTGATACAAATACCCTAGGGTACCGAGTACAGGTCACTGGCCGGATCCATGGTCGTGAGAATGGCAAGGGTACGATTGGGGACATCCTGCAGTTGTTATTCTTTCTCATGTGGGAAGATTGGGTCCACCACATTTCCATTCAATTTTTTTTGATGGATCCAATGGATGAATGGTTTCTAGTCTTGTATGTAGATGACTTGAAGTTTGGACAAAGAGGAAAAGCATAGAGTCCTTGCAGGATGCAAACCCTAAGAGTTGGCAAAGAGAATTTGACATAAGGATATTGAACCTAATGCACTATTCTTAGTGCTTGGTCTATCTTGATGTATGGTTCAAGGACACCCCCTGAATGTGTGTGAAATATGTGTTAGAGGTACAGATACGTGATGATATTCTAAAGTTCGGGTTCTTATTGATATGTCTTGAATTTCTAAGGTACGCCACCATCACCACTGGACCTATTGATGACTGGATTTTGGAGTTACATGTTGACTTGGAAGAGAGATTTGGATAGGTCCCTGCTCAATGTACAAGCGTTGATTGGGCAAGCCATTAATGTATCTAAAAACTAATACCAGACCTCATATATGGTTTCAGGTGCAGTAGAAACCGAACTCTAAGTCAGTTAAAATGGCTAAAATGACACCCTAAGGCACCATTCACTGGGTTCCTGAAAAAGCACTCACCCTCGAATTTGAAATCACTCCCAACAATTTATTGTTCTTTAGCACAAGGGAGGAATAAGGAGGATGCTAATGAATAGGAGGTATGAAGGGCATTTATAGTGACAAGATATCTAGTTTGTTTGAGTGCTGCCATTGCAAGGAGGAGAACCTTGGGTCTGGGAAGTCCATCTTCCTTGAGTTCCCCCTTGAGAGGATGAGATTGTGTCTCCTCATCGGCTATTGAGTTCATTCATTGTGTAGTAGGTCTAAAGTGGTAGTACATGATCATGTTTTTCATTGTGGTCCTGTGTAAAGCCCCATTATTACTTGTGCACAGTTGAGGCAAAACTAGTTCAGGTGATCTCTGGATCCTATGGTCATTTTGGGGGAGGCTAGCAGTTGTACTTCAAACTCTCTAAGAATCCATGTGATTGCCTATTGATTGGGTCAAAACAAGCCATTGATTCTATGTAGGTTGCATTTTCTTAAAGTTTTGAGTTTAGAAGGGACAGTTGCCTAGACTATGTAAATGCTGTCACCTCAGTTAAGTCTATAGCACTCTTGGTAATCAAAAACCATTAGCTGAGGGGATGGTTCCATGTTCCTTGAATTTACTGGGATTGGTCACCAACAAGATCATTTTCCATTAATGTAGTTGCAAGCATCTGTGCAAAGATTAATGTATTTGTTTTTATTAATTTTGAAGCCTCCTAGCAAGGCTGTGTTAATGCTCTCACCTCGGCGCCTTCATTTGGAAAGATCATTGGTGATGGAGAAATATGCAGTCATTAGTCATGCAACATACACTTGAAAACTTAGAATTTATTTATGTAAGGAAAATTGTGTTTTAATCTTTTAAAAAAATCAGTAGTGTATGATTCAGCAATTGTACCTTTATTGAAAAAAAAAATTGGTGATCTCTAACAAATTGAGGATGCAGATGTCCCTAGGATAATTTAATTTATTAAAAAATCATTTTTGTTATTTTGCAAAATGCATTGTTCAATGTTAATAAATTTATTTTTTAAGACATCGGGCTAAATTTGTGTATCCTCTCACCTAAAAGCACCTTTATGGCAATCTTGGTGATCAAAAACAGATTAGGATGACATAACTAATTTATTTATGTTAAGGCAAAATGTTTTTAATTTTTTAAATATCCTAACTCTGTGTATGCTCTCACCTCGTGCCGTTATGGTGATCTTAGTGATCAAAAACAGATTAGGATGGCATTGAAGAATCTGTTTCAAGTGGAACGCATAGGCCAATGATGAAAACTACATCTGATTCTATGAGACATGTTACGGATTCCCCTGTATCTGGAGATATGTGACTGTGGTAGAAAATATCCGTTTGTGGTGGGGGTCGGGTTTCCGATATGTCATGGTTGCCAAGCGCAGATACAAATCACCCATAGTAATAAGACTGTCATATCCATTTGCAACCCTGGAGTTGGAGATGTGGGAAAACATAGTAAGTGGAGATATAACACACTTCTGATTAGCTGGAATACTATCTAAATTCCTATTGGTCTGATTACACATGACCTTTTTCTTATAGAACTAGATACAATTCCAATTTGGAATTTTATAAGGCCTGTCATAACTTAGGCTATCCGCATGATAAAATCCTAACTTCTGAATAAACTTAAATCTCAAGGTGCAAAGTCAACCACGTGATTCCCCTATTCACCAACAATTTTGTAGTCGCAGAGAGCTCACAAAAACAACCCAACAAGAGACAGATTGAACAGAACTCCATCTCAATCGAGATGGAGATGACAAATCAAAAGAAAGAATGCATTTATGGACATGTTGGAAAGGTTTACTTGAAAATAAGCACATTTAGGTTTTGAATATTTTTAATAAATTTTTTGCTGATTTCACCGCCCATTTCTGACAAAACAGCAGTGAATGTTTTGGCCAAGAATCTCTTGGTCGATTGGAGGGAGCATAATATGGAACACATTCACAGTGAGATGTTTGCAACCATTCATGAGACTCATGAAAAGTAGATATATTAGGTTTACATCTCTTTCAATAGGGCTAGTGACATTTACTTTACTGTCCCAGGATAATTAGGTTTGCATGATATTGTAAGAGTAGCAAATGAGACTTTGAAAGCCATAGATAAGAACTAGTTCTAAGAAAACTTGAAAACCTGTGTTAAACACGGAGTATCTCTGGAAAGAAATTCCATTGGATATGTTCCAAATCAGATACCTATCAAGTCTCCGAAATGACAGTTAGAAAGAGTAACATGACCAATATGCCATAGGACGACTTGACATTAACATCTAGTGAGTTACCCCCTTGTGTTAAGTTCACACCCTGAAAACATGATGCTCACAAGAGCACTAGATAACTCTGCATACTTAATAATCAAACATTTAATTCAATTAGACCTTCACAATGCCAATAAAATCAACATGTTTATAACAAAGCATCATAACAAGACAAGGTGCTAATATGAAATCTAGTCACCTATATATGTTGTTTAAGAGTCGCAGCAAGACTAGCATTTTCAGCAAAACACGCTCATTATGAGATGGCAAGGATCAAGGTGGGATACAACCTCTCAGAATTTACTAGCTAGTGCTGAAAAACAATTTTTGGTTAGTGTGGAGGCAGTCAGATTGAGAAGACAGCTACATGGCTAGGAAATCATGGGTCCGTGATGAAGATTGGTAAGCATCAAGGTTGAGTACTTGCTTGAGTTTTACAGAAAACATTCTCTCCATGATTCGATATGTACGTTATTGATGACCAGCACGCTTGGGACAGATATCTGATGAAATAACATCCCCATGCCCTCTGCATTCGTATCAAATACTTTTTGTGTATGACAAAAAAAAGAGCTTCAAATGCAGAAGAGATCTTCTTCCAAGAGCTGAGGTTATTAGAGTGTGATCCACGACAGGGCTTAGAAAGTAACATCATTGATCAAACAATTTACATCTCATTGATTATGCACTGACCACATAGTTTTATAACAATAAGCAGGTACTTGGGCTAACAAACAGGAAAGCACTTATTTGGTCTAACTCCGTGCTTAATTCTGATTGTATTCTTTGAGAGAATGCATGTCATCCAGGAGTTTTCCCAATCCATCTATTGTCATGTGATGACTACAAAAGTGAAATGGGCATCTCTAACATAGGTTCAGAAAGCCATTTGACAGATTCTATTGATTCTCATTTTCACAAAAGCAGCATGAATCCAACCACATAGTGGCATCAACATGAAAGCCAGGAAGGCAAGAACTTTCGTCCTACTGCTAATAAGATTTCTCAGTTCTCAGGTATAAAAAAAGCTATGAAATTTTAAACATGTTATAATCCCCTGACACACCCTTGGATTGAGATTGGATTACGGCTTAGGATTCATTTAAATTTTAATTTATTTTCACACATTCTTAGTATGTTTCTAATTTGGCGCTGAATGACAATTTTCTAACTTTGTTGTAACAGGTGACTATGTAAATCCTCCTGCGGAGTGGAATTGGCCTAATTCATAGATTTAGGCCAACTCTGCTAAAAGATACAAGTTGGCTATCTACTGATGGCTGATTTGACTGGATTTTCCAATGTTTTTCGCAATAAAAGATTTGACCTTGTAGTTCATCAAATAAAATCTACGTTGCATGGATACGCCAACCCCCCCCCCCCGAATCCCCTTGGAAACTAATTCCAGAGACCACGGATACATTTGATGGATACTGCAGCCACGCTTGCTCAACATTCCTGATACGTACGGCGAAGATGACATTCAACGGTGTACGTACAGGAGCAAATATCCGTGGACGTATCCTGACGTACCCTGTAGCATATCAGGAACGTATCCAGCAAGTATATACGTTGATTTTTAGGAAGTTCTAGATGATATCATTCTAGATGTGTTTCGTATTCGTCATACGTATCATATGTATGGCAGCCACATGAACAATGAAATGTAAAATCTTAAGTATATTACTATATTGTATGCTTTGAAAATTTAAACATGGATCCTTGTATATTTTTCAAATTCTCTAGTTTTGTTCGTATTCATCATTTCATGTTGACATGATATTCACATATCATATGTATGGCAGCCACATGATCAATAAAAATGCAAAGTCTTAAGTATATTAAATGTTTTGAACATTGATTCAAGTTTTGTATTATTATTTCAGTTTTTTATGGACTAAAATATGAGTAAAATGAGTAGATGTACATAAAATATATATATATATATATATATATATATATATGTATTTTTATTTATTTTTAATATATATGTACGGACGTATCCAAGACGTATCGTATCCAAGGGTTTTTTAAAATGACGTATCCGCGTATCGTATCGTATCCAAACGGATACTCGTATCCGTATCCTGGCAACGTAGAGCTTCAATGATGCTCTTGATAAGAGAAGTCTACATTTTGCTCCTCTTTAAATCCATTTTTTCACAAAAGTGCAACACTCTTTAGATGTTAGAACCAACATAGGTAAGATAATGGAAACAAGAACGAAAGCCAATAGAGATATTTTTTTACTCTAAAGTACGCTCAAATTAGGATTTCAAAAACAAGTCTTGCTGCAGTAATGTGAAGGAAACTCTCTATTGGAGTAATCCTTTATTTGTAAGGAATAGCCCTCATATTTTTCAACCATCTAGTGACTTGGTCATATCTGTTCTGGGAAGATTTCCGTGACAGGTCAACATCAATGTACAGTAAACAGGATTTCATATCCATTTGAAATATATAGTGACAATGATTTGTCTCAAACTTAAAAGAAATCAAAGCATGTGGAAATAACATCAACCTTAAAATACATTCAAAACTTCTACTACATATCATTCTTAAAAAATCTAATTACCTAAAATTTATACATGATATTATCATAATTATTCTACCTATCTAATAGTCGCCATCGGTCACCAATTTTTGCATCTACATCATCGATCTCCTTTTCTAACATTTGTAGCATAGCATCAATCTGCAAAAAGAAATGTGGCAGATTAAGACATGAAATTCAAGCATATGTTATTATTATAACTACAATAGAAATTTTCCGGCATCATTTTCAACTTCTGAACATACATATTACATACAAGCAAGCAATGATACAGTCTGCAGTACCACAACAACTAGCTCCCAGAAAAGACATATTAACAATAACCAGACATTGTAATATGTAGAGCTACATTGTCAATTGAAGAAAATATTTATTTTCAATAAAAGATTCTATTTTAAGCTAAGTTGCTTCCTACCCCGTCCCAAAAACACACAATCCTAGAATTTTTTCCTTTCGTATTTTGGGATAGTATTTCAAAAAAAAATCAATGATGTTGATAGGTTTGCAAACACTTGTAAAATTGTAAATCTCATTTGCAATGTTCAAGTGTAAAATCCATCTTGCCGGGCCCATTAAGTTACCGAATCGGTATGCCTTTGGGTAACTTGTATTGGGGGGTCATCTTACCTTTTCATAACATGTCAATAGGTGTATAAATAAGAGGCAATGCCTCCCACCTTATCATCCATTGTCACTCATTATAATGTATTTTATTATATTTCTTTGAGTGTCTCTTGAAACCACCACATATATGTGTTGTTTCCATTCCTTTCGGAGTTAATTATTTGTTCAACTATAGACCCATGTCATTATCTCACATTCTATCAGATATTAGGATTTAAAACTCCATAGGTTCTGGTCCTTTGCTGCCACAACGAATGCAGAGGCTTGGCAATATCTCACTAGGTGTTGGATTGCAATTTTTTCCTTTGTTAGAGGCCACTTTCTTGAAAAAGAGAAGAAATCTGACAAGACCGTGGAAAGAACTTATTCTGATTGTAGATCTGAATTTCTTGTGAAATTTGGAGACTGTAGAAGCTTGTTAGAAGAAAATCGGTTTCAGTTTGCTTTCCTGCTGCAAGGATTTGTTTGTGTTGGAGAATTAGACTTTCTAAAGCAACCTCTGTTTAGGAGTGATATTTTCCAGATCTGACTGTACATTTCAATTCCTTGCAAAAAATTGTCACACGACCATTTTGTGTTCATAAAAAAATACCCTCATTCAGCCCCTCATTCACCTCGAAAAATCACACAAATGTGACGCCAAGGGGCTACTAAAAGAATGCGCAGATGATATCATCCATCAATATCCTCATATAATATGTGATCAGTTATCTATGCAGAGTTATGCAATAATACAATGCTATGTGTTCTCGTCTCCTATGTTACGTGACCTGATGTGTCTATTACAATGACTAGTGTGTGCTCTTATGTAAAAGAAGAACTCTACGGGATAGTAATTCCACCTACAATTACAGTAATAACATAACTAATAGAAAAAGAGGTCAAGCTCAGCATGATGAAACTTTATCGGAGGGAAGAAACAGATTTGTTGTTTTCTAGTGCCCATAAAAATATCACATTGTGATAATTGAATTCCAATGCCATAAAACTTGTTACTAGCAAAAAAAATGAATTTACCATCTTGAGAGCAGCAATATGGATACTATAGCTCTTTGTGAAGGCAGGATGCACAAGGCAGAAGAAAAAAGTGTGATCTCAGTGAACCTAGGAGGGATAAAAAAAGTGGGAAATATGTAACATCCATGCAAGTTGGTATCTTTTGTCTATGTATCAGATCGCAGCTAAAAGATACACTATTATCTTTGATAATTAGCAGTGTATTGTCAAATACCTTTATCATAAAGTGGTGGCACAGGTATTAGAACAAACAATCTCAACAAATTTGAAGCCATGGCAACAAATCGAAGTTCCTCTCTTCCCAGTGACAAGACAGATAATCAACTGTGGCTCAAGATATTCGGCCATCTTAATCACTACTGTCTCAGCCCATAGAACAAGATATGCATGCTAAAATGCCTCCCAAAGATAAAAAAGCATGGAGTATGTGAAACATGTCCCCATGCAGAAGCAACATCAAGCAATGTAAAGATAATGTTATCTGATCCAACCAGGAAATCAATCTTATCCACGGTGATCTTTTTTGTGCACTGAGTAAAACATATTTAAGTGGAGCAAAGTATTTTATTACTTTTACTGATAATTAGTTCAAAAACATTGAATGCCCTCTTTGCAATTCAAGTCACAAGAATTTGAATGTTTTCAAAATTTCAAGCTTTAGTTGAAACCAAAGTGGGATGTGTATCAAAACTCCCAACCTTACGACTTGTTAAAGTGGTTAAGAAGTTAATTAATATTTTCTTTATCATAGAGTCAAATGCCATGAATAGGTTGGTAACTGTAAGTCTATAGGGGAGAGGGAAGAACCCATGCCAATGCCTTCTATTTATTTGTAGAATTCTTTGGAACTATAGGTTGTGGATTCCTGTAATGTCCCCTCTTTCTGAATAAGCTTGGACGAAGACCTTTGGCCCTTTTTGTCTACCCAACGGCCAAGGGGAGGTTTCTAGGGTGACTAAGCTTTATTATTTTATTATATTGTGCTATTGTTTTAAAAAAATAATAATAATATTATGAAAAGCACATATAATAAATAATAAAGTTTAATAATAAAATAAATGTCAACACCAAAATACAATTAAAAGTAATTGTATTTGAAAGGGAAAAGTGCGACTTTCTTTGGGAGTCATTTTTGGGAAATCGTGCCACTAAGCCCAAAAGAGGAAAATGCGACCAGCATAGAGGAGTGAAATAATTTGACTGGCTGGGTTAGAGGTGGTAGTTGGGCTAATTTCCCTTTATAAGAACAAGTCGACTTGTATGGAGGCATGCAGATTTTTATTATCATCTTTTGCATTGCTAAGAGCTCTAAGCTTTTATCAGAAATTCCAAGGACGAAAACCCGTGTGGATTTATCTCTTGCGGACGAAAACCCCAAGGGATTGAGAGGGGATTTCACTCAGAAATTTCGAGCGTAATTCATCAGATTTCCAGGTTCAGTTCAGCAGTGTGTGTGAAGAGGTTTGAAGGTGATTTTCAATCAGCAGTTGGGTCGACCTAATGTAAGCAGTTTTGCAGCGATTCCAGAGGTATTTTCATCCAAAAATATTTGTCAAGTGTTTGCCATAATACTGTAAACCAATTGCTGTACTTTTATCATTTTCTGAAGTGTATTTTGAAGATTTCCAGGCTGAAAAATAACAGACTTTAGATCTGATTTTCTGGGTTATTGTGGGCTGTAATAAGTTCAGTTTTCTGTATAATTCAGTATCTAAATATCTGGGCAGTCATTAGAAATCACAAGTATTATTATTGAGTGTTATTTACATTGCCATCTCTATTAAACCCTAGTCACATTTTCCAGATCTGCATTAAGGAAATTGCCATTAAATACATAAATCTGTATTTGCTGTTTTGTTTGATATAAAAACTCATTGGCGTGTAAGGAGGATCCATCTGGGGATCTTTCAATTCCAAGCATAGATTAATAAGTCTATTTGTTTCAAAAGTAGTGAGCTCTAATATGATATTTATCGCTTCATCAACTTGGAATTTGGTGAATATTAAATTATACATCAAAACTAACGAGATCGTTGTCATCAAACTTGAGTAACAAATGTAAAAATAGGTGTAACCTTACGACTTGTTAAAGTGGCTAAGAAGTTAATTAATATTTTCTTTATCATTGAGCAAAATGCCACGAATAGGTTGGTAACTATAAGTCTATAGGGGAGAGGGAAGAACCCATGCCAATGCCTTCTATTTATTTGTAGAATTCTTTAGAATTATAGCTTGTGGATTCCAAGCATAGATTAATAAGTCTATTTGTTTCAAATGTAGTGAGCTCTAATATGATATTTATCGCTTCATCAACTTGGAATTTGGTGAATATTAAATTATACATCAAAACTAACAAGATCGTTGTCATCAAACTTGAGTAACAAATGAAGAAATAGGTGTAACCAACTAATAATTAAGATTCTTGAAACCGTTGCATGATTGCAAGCGCCATAAATTCTCTTACTTATTCCTTAGCAAGCAAGCTTCTTACCCAAAAAACTTCATGAGAATTTGGGTATTAGGTGTTATCCCTCAACCTCGCCGTGCAAGGGGTTTTTGTCCCTAAATAAAAAAAAATTATACACTATATTTCATCATGCCGTGTGAGAATTTTTGCATGGAATTGTGGCACGCCAATCAAAGGCACAAACAAGGTCAAATGCAACTTTACAGGATGTATATGCAATGGAGGCATCAAATACTTCATGTGTCATTTGACGAGACAACAAGGGCATGATATTGCACTTTGCACTAATGAATGTCATATAGATGTCACCGATCATGTTATAGCAGCATTGCAGAAATATACAAAGGAGAAGGCCAAAAAGGCAAGGACAGGTACGGGGGTATGATCTAACTCTTCGAATGCCAAGGATGATCTATTTGGACACACCAAGGCCATCTATAGATTAAACACATGGACCAGTAGCTTGTGAGCCGAACATAGTTGTGGGAAACATTCATGCCTTCTTTAGCCATCACACTGCCCCCGAAGTGCAAACCATGCTAGAGAGTACAAGTTGGAAAAAGACTATTCACGATCATACAAAGAAGGCGATTTCCAACATTTAGTACTATTCTAGCTTTCCGTTTAATGTGGCCAGATCTCCATATTGGTGAAGTATGAGGGATGCAATTGCAATTGCATGTCCTGGGTTCAAAGCCCTATCATATGCAGCTTGGCGGGGTGATTTGTTGAAGGATGTCATACATGATGTGAGCAATGTTCTTGGAAAACATTGCAAGGAATGGCAAACAACAAAATGTGCTATCGTGTGAGATGGATGGAGAAATAGAAGGAACTGCACACTCATCAACTTCATTGTGTTGTGTGACATTGGCATTGTTTTTCTTAAGAGTGTCAATGCATCTAAGATGATAAGATCAGGACAAACACTCTTTCATATATTTGATGAGGTTGTGTGATGCAAAAGTGATTAGGGAGCCCAATTGAGAGCAACCTTAGAACATGTGGCCCTTTGGAAAATAACACGCATAAGATAACACAAAATATAACAAAACACAATATTTGTATTATTCATGCAATACAACCTCAATAATCTCCAAGGAGCTACACACACTCAAATCCAGGGGACTCTTAAAGAACCTACATTGTCTCATAATGTCCAGCAACTTCCGCACCAACAATTACCGATTCTGATTTCTTATCACCATCTCTACTACTTTACTTCAGTGCTCACGGGTTTGTTTATATAGGTATGCAAGCCACTCAAAAGCATTCTCAAACTCAACTACACATTACCCATTAAGAATCCTAAAAATACAGGTTATTACAATGACAAGGCTCAACGAACACATACAAATTAAGTCAACTTCATTTGGACTTCCGCGGAATCACACACCTTCGTCTACGGGTTACGTGACATCTGTAGGCCATCACAACATCGGTAGACATTTGCAGCATCAACTTAGACATTTGTGGCATCGGTAGACCTTTCTGGCATAACTTAGACCTTCACGGCATGGCTTAGACCTTGACAACTTTGCACAAAACACAACAATCCATTATGTCTATATTTGGTTGGTACTAGATTACTTGTGGGCCTAGATGCTCTTGCATCATACAACTCGGGAAATTTTAAAAACATAAGCTCCAACTCATGCGTGCTCTTCCCCCAGAATTTTTTGCCTTGCAACTTTTGTTGCACTTACCCAAGTCGCATCTTCAATATCTCCTCCTTTCCACTTTACTAAGTACTCCTTGTATTCCTTATCATGTGTCCCTTTGACCCTTGTGTCAAACACCCTATCTACTTCTTTGTGCACCTTTTTTGGCATTGACCATCTCCATTCAATTTCTTCAACATTTGTGCAAGAATCTAATGAAGGGATCTATCCTTCATGATAAGGGTGTAGGTCTACTACAATGAATATGACTGTGAAAGCCACCCCTTCTAACAATTCAATCTCATATGTGTTTATCGTTAACTTTCTCAATACTTTGCATGGTTCTATCTTCTTCCACTATAACTTGTTATATATGCCTCTACGAAAACTTTCCTTTGGCAAATGCACAAAACCAAATCTCTAACTTGAAGTTCAACTTCTCTCCTTTTCACATTTGTGCATTTTGTTTGTACTGCACATTTGTTTCCTCCAATTGCCTGCACACTTGTTGGTGCACATTCTTCCTGTGTTTTGTACAACCTTCAACTTATGCGCTCCTGCCTATGTCATTACTGATAATTCATAACTATCACTCCCCCCGGGGTATTGCCATATACTATCTAAAATGGTGGTTTCCATCTACTTCCGTTTATGGAGATATTATATGTAAACTAGGCTTGCAATACCAAATCCTGTGTTCTCGGGTTATCTCCTACAAAACATTTGAGTAAATCCCCAAGAATTTTATTTACTACCTTTGTTAGTATGTTCATCTGTTGATGATATGTTGAATTCAATTGTAACAAGATGTTCAACTACAATGTTCGCTAAAAATGACCAACAAATTTGGTATCCCTGTCAAACCCGCAATAACCCATACAACCTTATCACCTCCTTGAAGAAAAGATCCACAAAGTGTGTTGCATCACTTGTCTTCCTGCAAGCAAAAAATGTGTCATCTTCAAAAGTTTATCCATTACAATAGATGGAATCAACTCCTCATTGTGTCCTAGGTAAGACCAAGACAAAATCCATACTTATATCCTTCCAAGGTTTCGTTGGGATGGGAAAAGGTTAGTACAACCTTGCATCATGTGACCTTCCTTTGGCCGACTTACATACACTACATACTTACACAAATTTGTGCACGTTCACACTCATTTGTGGCCAAAAACAATTCTCAGTTAGTTTCCCTAGAGTCTTATCCCTTCCAAAATGTCATGCCAATCCTCCACTATGTTTTTCTTTTACCAAATTCTCCCGCATTTATATTCTAGGAATGCACAACTATCTTCCTTTGAACAGCAGGCCTTCATGCACAAAATACTCCAAGCAAGGCATCATGTCAACACTCGCAGATTTTGTGCGTACCTTACATGCTTAGCTGAATTCTTCATCCCTCACATATAATTCCGCCATGGATTCGAAACCCAAAACTTGTACTCTCATCTCTATAAGCAAAATATTGTGCCTACTCAACACATCAGCAACCTTACTAGATTTATCACTCTATGCCGCAACACATATGTATAGCACTGTGAGTATTCTACACACTTCATATGCCTCTAATTCAATCTTCCTTGACTGATTATGAATTGTAACACCTAAAGATCAGTATATAGAACAAATTCTTTTGGCAACAAGTAATTCCTCCACATCTTAAGTGCTTGCACAATAGCATAGAACTCATAATCATGGCATAGAACTCTTGATCATACACACTATATTTCCTCTTCGCGTCATGATCCAGACAACAACCTAGGTGGCAATAATAGTGGAGCAACTTCCGAAAACAATAACTTCTGCACCGTGGAAAGCTTGGAACATGTAGAACATGATGAAAGGGTGCGAAACTTTGTTTGGCAAAGTTTGACCCCTAAAATCTGCACCTAGAGGTCTAAAAATAGTAAATTTGCAAAATTAGCGCCTATGTAACTCACGGAAGACAAACCACCTCATCTCCCTCGAGATTGGTGACCTTCCACATTCTTCTAGGTGTTTTTTCGTATTTCTAAAATTCGTATATAAATATATGTAACCCGAAAGGGAAGATGGGGCATCTCCTCACGGAGGTAACCATTGTAATTACAATCTTTCAACAATATTACATCTCTTCTCAAAGATATCTTTTCCTTTTTCATCTGGCACAATTGTTATCTGTCCTTTCAATTCCGAAACCCCCTTGAGTTTTGGATTAGTGGTATCAGAGCAAAATTGTCTTGAGAGTGTATGATTCCCAGAAAAAGGTAGGGATGTAAGAAGCTTGAGTGGTCCACAGAAGATCCCTCAGAATACTTGATTGTTCGTTGCAAGAGACCTCAAATGGCGGACGACACTGAGACAAAGGATCCTCTCAAGAAGATGGTGGATGAAGCTCTCATGGAGCAAAAGGAGCAGATGTTACAATGTTGGTATGTGTGTCCAACGCTCCCCGTGAGTTTCGTGACATTGACTAACCGCCTCTCGTAGATCCTAACTCTGGCGATTGTAGCGGAGACTAACACCTATGCGTTTTGGTCTAACGGCAATCGTGGTCCAACAAATGGTATCAAAGCGACATGTCTCGAGTTCGAAACTCACTCGGGTAACGTTGAGGGGGAGATTGTTGGTATGTGTGTCCAAGGCTCCCCGTGAGTTTCGTGACATGGACTAACCGCCTCTCGTAGATCCTAACTCTGGCGATTGTAGCGGAGACTAAGACCTATGGGTTTTGGTCTAACGGCAATCGTGGTCCAACAAATGGTATCAGAGCGACAAGTCTCAAGTTCGAAACTCACTCGGGTAACGCTGAGGGGGAGATTGTTGGTATGTGTGTCCAACGCACCCCGTGAGTTTCGTGACATGGACTAACCGCCTCTCGTAGATCCTAACTATGGCGATTGTAGCGGAGACTAACACCTAGTTTTGGTCTAACGGTAATCGTGGTCCAACATACAACAATTCACCCAGATTCTTCAACAGCTACAAATGGGAAATTTAACATCCTCCTCTACAATCCAGCCCTTCAGTGCCCCGACACCCTTCAAGGTTCAAGTAAATTTTGATATTCCTATTTTTTAGGGTAAAATAGATTTTGATGCAGTAGAAAATTGGTTGGACCAATTAACCTCCTATTTTTCTGTCAATAAATTCACTGATAAAGAGAAGATAACATTTGCCCTCCTGAAATCATCACTTCCTGTCAAAAATTGGTGGGGGTGTACAAGAACAAGTTCAATGGGACGAATTGGGCAATATAGAGGAACCCACATGGGATGGTTTTGTGGACGCCATAAAGGAGGAATACTATCCTGTTGGAGCCTACAACGATCTGTATATATGGTGGCAGCACTCCATTGGACCAAGGGAGATGAATTTTCTCTTGATGGTAAGAATCAGCCGATTCTAGAAAGGAGCATAACCTAGTATGAACGAGAACTTGTAAAGTTACCATCCATCCAAGTTCATACTCCAAGACCACAGAAATTGCCAACACGAGGAGGTCTCCAGTTGACTAAAACCTCTTCTCAGTCAAATTCCATGCCATCAACCCATACACACCACGCAAGGAGAGAATGGTTGCCCAAATCCACTTCTCCAAAGAAGATGTCACAAAGAGAAACATCCAAGGGTCCTGGCCCTATTGAAGGAAGGGAACGTGTCTTGGGGTTTTCCACTTCGAGTAGAGACTCATCTACTCATGTTATTGATATTTCAAGGAAGCTCATCATAAACGCTACTCAGCCATGTCATGCAGAAGAGTCTACTCAAGTGCAAGTGATCCAAATATCAAACGCTCCTAAACCCCTAGTTCACAAAGAGGTTTCTTAAGGTTTCTCTGAGGTTCAAGAGGTCGATGTCGAAGTTATTTCCCCAAGGATTGAAGTTGTGGAAAGAACTCTTGTAGAATACAATGATGTCGAGAAAGGTATGAATGTTGCTTCAAACTCCAAGCTTTTGTGTGCAGAATTGGTCAAGAAGAGCCCTTCTTGGGTTGACTGTGAAGTCAAGAAAAGAAAGAGGGTTGTCAAGGTGATCAATATTGACTTTGATGCCCTTTCCAAGCTTTCAAATGATGTCATCCCCAATAAGCCTAAAGTTTCTCTAGAATAATGGTGGATGGAGATGGAAACAAATTTGCAGACCTTGCCATTCCCCAAGAAAAGAAAGGACGTAATGCCATGACGTCTGCTGACTATGAAGTATCCAGGCTTGGAGTTGGGAAGTCTACATTGGAAAGCGACATGGCAATGGCCCGAGATTCCATGGATATTGTGTTAAGAAGGCTTGAGAAATATAAATCTCAAAATTCTCAACTCAAGGCCGAAAAGAATCAGTTGGTGAATTAGGTTCAACATCTAATAAATCCAATATCCTCCACTTTCCCAGTACGTGATGCAGTGGCTGCCCCCGATGAAGAAACACTCAATTTGTTGAAGGAGGTAAACACTTTGGGCCATGTTCACTAAATCTTGGCTTTCGGAAATTCTCATCTTCGAGAGAGAGACAATCAAAGTGGCCGTAAAGCTCCATGAAGACATCAGTGCATACCTAGATCCAATCCATTCCTTTAAGGAATATTTTGCTTCTAGTATATCAAATCTGGAAGAGATATTGCCTAGTCTGCAAGAGATGACGAGTATGGAATCTACAATTCTAGCCATTGAAGGGATCCTTGAATTCGAATGCCAAGGGACACGCTTTCTTTGGTGTCTACATCTCAAGTCGCGGAAGACGCTTCTCGAGGATTCCATGATTCATTACGAGAGCATGTGCAGTGAAGCCTTCACTTCACTCGCCTCGATTCATGAGTTCATAGCTGAAGTCCCTTGTGATTTTGTGGACGAGCATGATCAGAGGCATTCATCAGAACATGTTGAGGAACAATTCTCACAATTGTTCAAGGACATGTACATTCGTGCCATCAACATCTCCTCTACTTCAATGGAACATTGTATCAAATTGAGGAACTTGTTTAAGGATGCTCAATCGAAAATGGTCAACCTAAATAATATGCCAGGTAGGATTTTGGAATTGCAAGTGTTCTACGAGGTTGTGCTTCAACCGAGTGAACCTCCTAAAGAAGAGAAAATGTTCAAGATATTGGAAAGGTTCAGATCTTTTCAATTGGCAAAGGCAACGGATCCTAATTTCACCAGTAGGATGAGGAGATAGCATTTTGGTAACTAACGAAGTGGGAGAGTCCATTTCTCATATGATTGAGATAGGCGGACCCCACTTTAATGGATAAGGCATTGGGTCTCGTTTTATGTTTTAAAATGATATTTTATAGTGATGTTATTGTTAAACTCACTTATAGCAGACTTTTGATCACTTAAGTGATTTCTATTTTCAAGTTACATTATGAAGTTAGTTGAAATAGTCAAAGTCATTAAGGTGCCCTAATTTAACGTTCATGTAAACCCTAACTACCTTGTAACCAGCTTTTGGGTTATAAAAGGAAGTTAAGGGCTCATTTGGAAGGGTGACTTTGAGAGAGGAGAAGAAAATACTTTTGTGTGCAAGCTTTGTTTCAAGAAAGAAACTTTATGTTCTTTTGTTAAGACATTTTGGAGAGTTAATGAAATATGAACTTTCTGTCCCATTCATTATCTCTTGTGGCATTTAATGTTCTTGTGTTCATTAGATGTTAGTGTTTAAATCTTGCATGCGAATACTATCTTTGATCTCATTGTCAACGTTATTAATTTGTTGTTATTGTTCACAGTGATCAAGCTCTAATATTTACTTGCTCATGTGTGTTCCCTTTCATTTATTCTTGTTTAGCTGATTCAAACTTTGTTTTATTTAAGTTAGTTATTCATTGTTCTTTTTTTCCATATGCAATATTAGGCTCTGTTTTTACCTAACTATTGTATGCTCCTTCATTCATTACTTTCCATTTCCTTCCTTCATTCCATTTCATTTCCCTCATTCACACTTCTTTCCATTTGACGTTCCAAAACACCCCCACATACAATTTTGAATGTATAGATGTAATTATAGTTTTGGTTTTCAATTAAGGCAACCTCACCTTCATTGAGGAGGGATTTTGTCCCCCAACTTTTGCATGTCATTTGCATGCATGAAAATCCATTTGCTAACAGTTGTCAAATCCTTAGTTGCCTCCACATCCATGGATCATCCTCCGCTGGAAGAGATTCCCTTTCTTCCTTACATGACATCGTTGCACGACAAAGTATGGGCCTCACCTATTTGCACCGAACTTCCTCTATTACCACTTAGTCCGCAGCCTTGCAAGAACTTTCCTTTGCCTTGCACCAGGCTCTGTTGTTTGCACGAGAACTTCTCCCCTACCCTGAGCGCATACTGCTATGCTTCCTTTACAAATCGTATTTGGATCATCTTGAACTCGTCCTAAATCAAGAGAAACAACCCATTCATGTGACGCGATATTTTCTCGACACCATCTTCTACATGACCCATTCGAATGGTGAATCTATAAAATTCCTCAATGTATTCCTTCACTCTTAAGTTTCCTTTGTTGCAAAACTTGCAATTCCTTGATCAAATTGAAATGGTAATCCATAGGCTTGAAATTCTTCTTTCGTTTTGCCACCAGCCTTTTGCAAGTCTTGATCTTTGGTTTGCTTCGACACACTTGTTGTATATACATGCTCCAACCAAAGAGATGAATTACCCGTCAATTTGGTGCAAGTGAACTTGAACCTTTTGGGATCTTCGTACTCAAAATACTTTTTGAGCTCCATTATCCAATCCATGCGTTCTTCTAGTTCCAGATTTCCAAAATAGCTCGAGGTATCCAATCTAGGCTTACTCCTCATTTCCCAATTGTGCAGATGAGTCTCTCCTCTGGACCATCGACTTTAGTTACATCTTCTTCCTCAGCAATTTGTGCCCTTAGTTTAGCAAGTGTCGCTTCATCATCAATATCATCTTCTATCACAATGCCTTTGTGTTGCACGGTTTCCATAGCCCAAGAATGGGCTTCCATACCTCTCATCAACTCAGCCAAGTCATCAAATTTTGATCCACACTCTGCTCGACCTCTTATGTTGGTCCTTCTCCTCTTTGTTGTTACTGCTTCGCATAAAGTAAGAGATCTAATGTCTTGTTGGAAGATGTCTGCAATGATTTTCTACCCACTCATGAAGGTGGAAAACCGCTAATGTTCTATGTGTGACACTCACACCTACCCAACAACTGCCTTGTTGAAAACACACTGTTCACGATCAGGAAAGGAAGGCAATTTCCAACTTATCAAACTATTCTAGCGTGTTGTTTAATGTGGTCAAATCTCCATACCAACAAAGTATGGTGGATGCAATTGCAGTTGTAGGTCCTAGGTTCAAAGCCCCATCATACGCGCCTTTGCAAGTTGATTAGATGAAGAATATTGTACAAGGTGTGCGCAATGTTCTTTCATAACATCGCAAGGAATGGCAAAAAAAGGATGCACTGTTATGAACAAATTGAGTTGGTAATCCGCAAGCCTAATTTCTCCTTTTGTTTTGACAACAACCTTTTAATGGTAATCTACAGGGTAACTACATCGTCGAAACACCATACAGTCTTTGTTGCACCCAAGACATTTTTGTATCATTTCAATGGTAATCTACATTTTTACAAGCCAAAAAAATTTAAAAACCTCAAAAAAAGGAACCCTAACCCTGATTTGCCTACCCCAACCTCTTAAAGACACAATCCAAAAACTATATAAGCACATCTTTGCTCCATTTCAATACAAACATTCAGATTTTCAGTTTTCTGCAAATTTAGGAGCTTGAAGAAGGGAGTTAGGAGCTTGAAGAAGGAAGAATCAAGAACATCTTGAAGGAGGACATCAGGAGCTTCAAAGGAAAGAGCAGCTTGAAGGAGAAAAATCCATTCACCTTCTTTTCTATTAGCTTCTAACAAATTTGTTAATGTAATCAATGATCAGCTTGAATGATGTGAAGTATAATGCACTTCATCAGATTATGCATCAGCTTCAAGGTGTCATAATATTTAGTTTTTAAATCTCTATATAATGAAAAAATTACATTCTCTTTTAGTTTTGTTGATGTAAGTCATTGATCATAAATATATGTTTTTAGGTTTTACACATCATTCGTAAACATAGATTATGTTTTGTTGTCCTTTAAATTTTTAAACAGATGAATTGTGTATGCTCCCACCTCACACCTTTTTATGGCAAACTTGGTGATCAGAAGTAGAGAATAATGCCTAGGGTTTAGTTATGTTTAGTTGTTTAAAATCGTAAACTAGTTATGTTTTGTTGTTTTTTAAAGTTTTAAACATCTAAACTTTGTGCATGCTCTCTCCTCGCAACTTTTATGGCGAACTTGGTGATCAGAAGCAAAGAATGATGCCTAGGATTAGTTACAATTATTCTTTTTAGAGTATATTTTGTTGTTTTAAAATAAAATCCAACGTCTTGTGTATTCTCTCACCTTGCACCGTTATGGCGAAACTTCGTGCAATCATAAGCAAGAAAAAGATGCCTAGGGATTTAGTTATGTTTGCTGTTTTTTAGAGTTTATTTTGCAATTTTAAAAAAAATCCAAACTATGTGTATCCTCTCACCTAACACCTTTATAGCGAACTTGGTGATCAGAAACAGAAAAGGATGCAATGTTTGTTTAGTTTTCTTTGTTGTTTTTTATCTTTGTCATTGTATGTTTGAGATAAAGAAAATATAAATGGCATCAAGTTCAACTTTAGGTGGAGGGCAAGGGGCAATGGGCAAGTCGAGAGGGAGGCCCACAGGGAAACATTTTGGGCCCCATGAATGTGAAACATGATCTTTTCTCCTCTATGGAGATATGTACAAGTGTTGGAGAACATTGTTGGTGGTGGCATTTGATCTTGGGCATGCAACCATTCCAACATGCCATTTAAGTCCTCATATACCCGACTGAAAGCTCATTTAACCAGGGTAACAGGAACAAAGTTTAGAAAGTGTAACAAGGTTGAAAAATCACAAATGTTGTCATACTTGAAAGATGGAAGAGGAAGCTACCTTGCAAGCTATAAGAGCTCACTCTAGAACAACTCTTTTGCAAAGGAAGGCTTTAGGAAAACCACCCATACACTGAAATAATCATTTCATTCAAAGTCAAATTGAAACTTTGTCACTTGAAACTCCATTGGATGAAGAGGCCGCCTCACGAAAGAGAACAAAAGGACCCCTAAAAGGCATTCAACATGGAGAAAAGGGACATTGTTGATGAATTGGTTGCTTGATGCATTTATGCATGTGGGCTGCCCTTCAATGTGTTGAGATCACCATATTCACAACAAATGGTGAAAGGCATTAATGAGGCGCCACAAGGGTATAAAGGCCCTAGCTATGACAAGGTGTAAAAATTTTGGAAGGTTTCAACACATTCCTCTTGACAAAAGAAGTGGCCTGTGAAATATCAAACAATATAAACTTCTTTACCAATATATTAAACCCAATTAGGAAAGGCCAATTCCTCAAAGGAGAAAGATTCAAACTGGTACCTCTAACCATTATGCTCTTTACAAAAATGGATGGAAAGATTATGTATAACAAGCTTAAAGAAACAAACCCGGTGGACGTAATCAACATTGTTACAGTATGCCCTAAAGGGGCAATGTTCTTAAAGTATATACAAACTTCTTTGTCGATTGATTCCTAGTGATTTGGGAGTGAAGTGAAAGATGCCTGAAGTTTGTTTGCTCTAAAGGGGCAACATTTTGATTGAGATGCTGTTAACATTTTGATGAGTTGGTGGGGCCCCAAAACATTGTCCAAGTCACCACGGAGAACACAAAAAATTGCAAGGCAACAAGGTTGACTGTAGAGGGTAGATTCGAATACATATTTTGGACAACTTGTGCAGTACACACCCTCAATTTGATACAAAAGATTGCATGGATAGAGCAAATTTACATGGAGGATTTATATTTTTCACAAATCATCACACGTCTCAGGCCATTTTTAGGAGATTCTCGAGGTTGCAATTGTTGAAGGTAAGGGAACAATTCATTAGTTTCTAGTTTATATAGTCTGAGTTATCTAACTTTCAATAATATGAATTTATTGTAAATTTGTACTTTATTAAGTTATTTTGATTTATTTTTATAGGTTGTTGAACCAAATTTGCCACTCACACGCTCATCTTGAGATGACTTGCGAAGGTAAAGCATGGCTTAAGCAGTAATGTGAGTTACAACAATTGGCCCGTGTGGAGGCAAGCAAACACAAAAAGAGCCCATAAGATAAAATCATTGCTCCTTGATGATAATTTGAGGGCTAAGATTGAGTATTTGCTTAGTTTCATTAGCCTATTCTTTCTGTGATTAGCTATGTAGACACAGATAATGTTCACAAAAGAGAAATTTATACTAGAATTGACTCCATACTTGAAAAATTAGAGAGATCATACAAAACAAAGACCCTAAACAAAACTTTTATAATGAAGTTAGGAGTGGTCATGAGGAGGTGGAATAAAATGACCACCCCATTGCATCTCCTTGCCTATGCCCTAAATCCCAAATATCATAGCAATGAAATACTTAGGTTACGTGGTAGGCAACCACCATATGACGACCAAGAAGTTGGAAATAGAACTAGGGCAGCATTCAAGAGATTGTTTCCCAATCCATTTGTAGCTAGTGTGGACCGCAATGAAACGGGGATGTTTGTATCTACATAAGGTAACATGGGAGAAATAGAGGCTCTTTGTGACAAGTACAACATGACTCCAAATAAATGGTGGTATGTAGGCATGATGCCAAGTACCTACAACATGCTACAATTAAACTTCTCTTTTCGTACATTATTAACAGTTTTTTTGGTAACAAGTTGCTAGCAATTCTTCAACAAAGTGAAATCAGAGTACATATGCCTTCATCCACTCAATTAAACGAAACAAGTTGGCATCCAAGAAGGCTATGGATTTGGTATTTGAACATTCCAATTTGCGCCTCATAACACACAAGACTAAAGACTATACTAGAGGTCCTAACAAGTTTTGGGATATTCATCCTGAGACTATTGAACTTGATGCTTCCGCTGCTACTTTCGCCCAACATTCACTACTTGGTATCAATAGTCAAAATTCAAGCAGTTCTTCACAAGGGTTGGGTAGTGGAGCTAGTGCCAAAGGGAGTGGAGCTGCTAGTGGCATTCATGGAGCTGATTTTGAGGAAAATCTAGATGATATAGTCTAGAATCTAGATTATTATGAAAATTTAAGCAAGTTGAATGTTTTGAACTTTCATGAATAAAATATATTTTAAGGGTTTTGATTTTATGGGCTAAAAATAAGTAATATGCATTTTTTATATATATTTATATTTTTTAATATATATATTTCGAACTTGTACCTATTTCCTAGCAACCTAGTCTGTATTAGAATATAAGGCTTAATATTAGACTTATAAATTAGTGTTATGTTAATATTAGTTAAATGTTAACTAATAAACGGTTGTGACCACTTCAACCATTTTGTAACCATCTCTCACATAATAAAAGGACAGACACACAATGAATAATGTGTGCATTCTGGTTACTCTTCATTTGTTCTTTGGACATTCTATTCTCTCTCTCTCCACATATTCTAAGATTGGTATCAGAGTGAGGCAAGCAAGGAGAAAGAGAAGGAAAGAAGTTCAAACCAACCTTGTTAGGGCACGAAAGAGAAAAAGATCAATTCGAATGCTAGACACGAGCAATATCGTAGGGCAACAAGCAATAATGCAGGGCCAGAAAAACGTCATAAAAAAGGGCAAAATGCGACCCAATTTCAGTTCGAGGGAACTTACAGCGAACATAACCACGCCATTGCAAAGGGGCAAATTTAAAAAAAAAACTATGAAAACACCACTCAAAGGCACAAATTTGGTTGTGTTTTCAAACAAAGTTTAGGGCATTTCGAGGTGCTATGGCGAAAAAAAAGGAATTTGCCATTTTGAAAAATTATTTGGGGTTGTTCATGCAGGGCACGAAAAATAAGACATTTTTAGGGAAAAACATGACATGCAAAATGCAGCAGAGAAAAACATGTTTTAGGGCACTTTTTTTTGCAAAAAACACAATCTAAAATCACAAGGAAGAGGGAAAAACGTGATTTTTGAAGGTAGCGCAAAACAAAGAAAATACAGTCATGCATTTCCAGATTTAAAATTTTGCAAGGGTCGTTCGCTACTAGGGAACCCAGTTTGTCAATTTTTGATCACACTCAGTCATCTAGGGCACAAACCTGCCTAGTATAATTTTCTTTCTTTGCTTTTAGAAAATAAAAAATCAGTTTTTAAAATCTTATTACATTAATTTGCGAGTCATTTATTTTGGGAAAAAGAATTATTTTCTGAGGTATTTTGTCATAGAATGGAAATTCCATTAGACAAATATTTTGGCCTCAACTTTCATAATTGGAAAGTAAAAATCAAGATGCAAGACAATTCAAATGAAGTTAATGTAGCCATTGTTGAAAATCCACCAGATGCTGAAAATGATGAACTCACTGATAGAGAATACGTATTTTAAAAGAAGCCTCATACTTTGAAGACAGCAAGGGATCCAATGTAGGTAAAACTTGGCATGGATGGCTACCCAGATGGTTTGGGAGTTTGTGGATCTCGGAAACGAGGGCCATGAGACAACTTGATGGAGCAATGTGGGAGTAACTCAGTATGGATGGTTGTCCAACAATTCGGAAGATTATGTAATTTGGGAGTTCGAGGAGGTGGAATTCGAGGAGGTGGAATCCAAGAACTCGGGAATTCAGCTTGAGAACTACACCTTTAGGTGGGTCAGGGAGGCAACTTGATGGAGTTCTACCTGGTCAAAGCACTATTTTCAAAGGGAAAAGCTTATAAAGAATGTGTGGTCTTGTTTGGTTTTCTTACTACAATGTTCTGTCAATATATTCTACAGGGTAAGCCTTAAGAGGGGGTATTAGAATATAAGGCTTATAAATTAGCATTATGTTAATATTAGTTAAGTGCTAACTAATAAACGGTTGTAACCACTACAACCATTTTGTAACCAAATCTCACATAATAAAAAGACACACGCAATGAATAATGTGTGCATTTCAATTACTCTTCATTTGTTCTTTATACATTCTATTTTTTCTTTTTTCTCTCTCTCTCCACATATTCTAACAATCTAATATGATAAAATTGGGCAAAACACTCTTTCATCTATTTGATGAAATTGTGTGATACATATGTGGTTAGGGAGCCCACTTAAGAGCAGCCTTAGAACACTCAGCCCTTCGGGAAATAGCACATGGAAGATAAAACAATATATAAGAGAACACAGTATTTGTATTATTTATTCATAAGGGAAACAACACATTCATACACAGATTGATTGCCAACAATATAGCCTCAATAATCTCCAAGGAGATACACTCATATCTAGCCAAACCTTACTTAAAGAATTTGCATTGTTTCATGATGTCCTACTACACTAACAATTACCAATTCTTACTTCTTATCACCAGCTCTATTACTTTACTTCAATGCTCATGGATTTTTTTATATAAGCATGTGAGCCATGTAAAAGCATTCTCAAACTCAACTACACACTACCCAAGATCCAAGCAATTCTTACTTAAAGAATTTGTAGTCTCTCATAATGTCCACCAACTACTACACTAACAATTACCAATTCTTACTTCTAATCACAGGCTCTACTACTTTACTTCAATGGTCGTGGATTTGTTTATATAGGCATGCAAGCCACTTGAAAACATTCTCAAACTCAACTACACACTACTCATTAAGACTCTTAAAGTTATGGGATGTTACAAAGACAAGGCCCAATGGACCCATACAAAGTAAGCCCAATCCAGACTTCCACAAAATTACACACATTCATTTGTGGATTATGCGGCGTCCATAGGCCATCACAGCATCAGGACTCCCAAGCATGGTTTGATGGGACCGACATCAAGTCTTTCCGACTTTCACAACCCATACTCTTTAGGGGTTCTTGTTCCCCCCCCCAACATGGCTATTTGAATTGGTAACTTAATGACATGGAGTTGCAGCTTTGCTGCTGTGGGTTTACCCCTTATTTATTTTCAAAGCTTTTGTTAGTCTTTGAATCTAGGGTCTTTTACCTAGCTTTTTCTATTGTAATTGGATGCATTCTCGAGTCCCATTGACAAACTTTTGGTAATTCGTGGACTCTAATTTCTCTTTCTATTTTCTATCCGCATAACAAAGGTCTACTCCTGATTCTTTTCACCCTTAAGGGATTAAAATGAAAGTACTTTTTCTCTCCATTCCATATGTCACTGTTAATTAGGAAGTTATCCTGATGGCATAAAACATGGTGCAAAGTTATAACCAGAAAATTAGAAACATCTTTGGCAATACCATCAGACGAAGAAAAAATTTCAAGCCCTGAAACTTAGACGCATAAGGTTAAAGAAAACTTTCCAAAGGAGCTAGTTTTTATAGCAATTAGATCATTAGAAAAACAGCATAGCCACAAGCATCCCTACCCGGTTTATGAGAGTTGCTGAAACTTTGCTCCCAGTAGTAGTCTCAACTGCTTGGTCATTTTGTTCGCTTGCTGCACCATATGCCTTTAAAGCCACTTCCACACCTTCCCTTTCTTTGTCTACAATACTGTTATACAGTCCAATCTGTACAGCATGCATTAGCAAATATCCTTAGGAGCAATTTTATAAAAAGATTATCTTACGTACAGAAATAATTTCAAACAATCCTTTTTGAAAATGCTTTTGCAATGAGATAAATTATAGGGCATACCAGTTGACAACCAAACCTCTAAACAGACAAGTTATCTAAAACAGAAAGGGTTTAAGATAATAGGGATGGTTCTCAAAACAGACACTTTCATAATTCAAACAATGCAAATGAGGTTACTTTAGAATATTACCAAGTAATTTGTTAGATTTTATTTTTAACATATTAACTTACTAGGATTTCTAAAGGAATATACAAATCATACCAGATTAAGTTACTTTAACATCCAAAAGTTATTATATAAGGTGTGCTATTTTTCCAATTCGTAAAAAAACGATCAGGGGTTTAATGCCAACCAAGACAATTTTAAACATCTTTAGTTTATAAGTACCGCCCACTTAAGGTCTTAGTTACTGTGTTACTAAGCAAGGCAGTAATCCTTCATCTCACTGTTGTTGAATTCTTTCCTAAGTCGTAGTATGCCTATAATCTACCTCTTGGATATTCATTTTGTATAAGAGGAGGCCATGACCACCTCTTTTGTGTCTCCCAATACTTATTGTTTGAATGTTGCAGCTGAATATGTGCAGCCTTCTAGGAATAAACAGTGATATCTACAGAAGTAAGTTCAATCCACAGTTATTCAACACTTAGCATCTTCAAGAGTAAGACTATATAATAGTACTATAATAGCTGTTATAGGAAGGCCGACATCATTCCAAAAGTGGAATTTCCTTTTAGAGGATATGGAATTCTATATATGGAGAGTAATGGAACATGCTTCCAGTTCACATGTCTTCATATTATCAAGACATTATTAATGTTGGACTCCTGCTGATTTGACACTTGTAGTTCTGATGGATTTTATGATGGTGCCTAGAGATTATTTAACAATGGTGTTTTCCTACAAAGAGGATAAAGATACTGTTTTCCTAGCAGGACCATGGTTTATAAAAAAGCTAGTTTTCATGAAACACTAGAGAGCTGCTTTCAATGCTAGCAAAGGTCGTCCAGCTGATATTTTAGTTTGGATTTACCTCTTTGTTGTTCAAATTCAGTTTTGAGGTTAACCTTCTACAGGCAGAACAAGAAAGAAAATAAAAGAACACAACATATGTATATCGTATTGTAGTAAATGCAAAATTGTACAAAGTTTTTAATGATGTGGGGATACGATAGTATCTTCTACCAACTTTATTATGTAATAAGCACATTCACTTTTATTACATGTCTAGACTCTAAACTAAACAATAATATTCCTAGCAGCCTCTTCAATGCTTATTTCAGCTACACCCAACATTTTTCTTAAAGAAAATGAAATTATCTCTGCTGAGTGATTTTGTAAAGATGTCTATAGCTTGATCTTCTGTCTAGCAATTAATTATAGAGATCTTTTTCTTTTGACCTGTCCTCTGATAAAATGGTGATGGACCTCTGTGCTTAACTCACACATGAAAGATTACATTCTTTGTCAATTCGATGTTTGCTTTGATTGTCTCATTTCACTATAGTAGTACAGATTGAATACAATTCATGTCTCTCAATATTCATTGAATCCAAACTGCATCAAGTGTGGCATTCATGGCAGATTTATAATCTCCTTCAGTGGATGATAAGGCCATAGTAGACTGCTTCTTGCAAATCCAGTAAGTAGTTGGTGATCCTAGAAAGAATGCCATCCTGAAGTAGATATCCTGTCACCCTCTGAACTTGCCCAATTTGCATATGTATAGTCACTCAACATGAAGTCATTATTCTCCAAAATCAGGTAAGATCTCTTTCGGCCACCTTCTTCAGTGATATCAGAAACCTAGATGATATGCACATAACAAAGCTGCAATCAGGGCTGGCAATTTTCAAATAGATTAAAATACCAAAAAAGCTCCTTGCAGTTCTTTGACTTAATTATCTGCAAATTCTCGTCCTTCAACAACTTGAATCCACTTTCCGCTGGGGCATAACTGTTAGTGCAAAATCACAGCACCCCCTAATGAATCGTCAGATCTGCTTTTCTAAGGCAGAGTCATTTGGTGTGATCCGCATAACATTGAGTTTTCTCCAAAGTGTGTGACTTAGAAAATAAGAAAACTCTCCAGGTTAAAGGCTGGTTCCTATTCCTCTGTTTAGGTGCATGCGAAAAAACTTGCACGGGGCCCATTCCTAAACCTAATCTGAGTTTTGCCAGGGGTAAAAGGAATGCGGGTAATCAAACTAAGCTATAAGGTGATGCACCAAAGGAATGATGAACATTTGTTTTGCTAATAGACACAAACCAACAAACTACATACAATAACCAAGCACAGATAACCAGATTTATAATGAAAGACCAGATGAAAGCAAAAGAGACAAGAAAGGATCTAAAATCGATCATAGATGTGTTTTGTTACTCTACAGATTGATACAATGCATTACAAAGTGGCCAAAAGGCAAAAACGTATTACAGTCTAGTGGAAGGTCTGAAGACTCGACGAGTTCCTTTGCCAAAAGAAAAGGGGATCCTGCAAAACAAAAGAATGTCCAACCCTTTACAACGAGTCCCAACCCGGCATTTATAGACTCAATTAGAGAGAAGAAAGAAAGAGAGAGAAACGGGCAAAAACAGGTTGAAGCTCAGCCACTGCTATTAATGTCTCCTTTAAGATCTATCCCCAAATCTGCCTCGGCTGAATCAATCTCTGGTTCGGCGCCTCGAAGGAGGAAACAGCAGAGCAGATCGAATCTGATCTGGTTGTTGGGGCAAATGGATCCCGCATTAATGGCCCTGAAGACGTTTTCTCCATTTTTCTTTACCTAACCTCCCCAAACTTAAAGTTTCAGATCTCCATGGCGTGGGCGAAGCCGAGATATTTCCAACGGTGTCAAATTTGCAATATTTCGAGCCCTGAGTCGAAAGATATGCCCCTTCGAAGTTTGTATCGGGTCCGTACAAAAGGGCGGGAAAACCAGTTTGAAAAACGGGCCCCCTTTTGACCTTCAGGACACGTGGAGAGTTAGCACTTGTCTAAAGGCGGCCTCTGTATTTTGCTCTTGGAATAGCACGGGGCTGACACGTGGCTTCCTCCGCCAGCCCGCTTCATTTCTTTGTTTCTGGCTAAGTCCTTTGCTTGGTGAGGTCATATTTCTTCGACCGGGGACACGTGGCAGTTTGACGCTTGTTTGAGAACCCTCTCTCTATTCATTCCCCGAGTTAGCATCGTTTGGACACTTGGCACTCTCCGCAAGCCTGCCCTTATGCATTGACTATTCAACCCGATTTTGTCCCCTTTGAAGAGACTGGACGCGTGGAGGCTCCGCGCTCATTTGAAACTCCCGATCAAAATTGTGCCCCCGAAGGAGCGTCGGGTTGACACTTGGAAGCCTTCGCGGGTCCTTGGACTTTTCAACTATCTTTACCTTACTTTTTCGGACCCTGAGCTACGTGGCGAACTGGCACTTGTTTGAGTCTCCGCTTTTGAATCTACCCTTGGAGATGCGCTACTTGGACACGTGGCATCCCCCGCCAACACTTCTATACTTAGCCATTTTTTGAAACCCGCTTTGTCCGCCCTTTTGACCTTGGTTGACTATTTGCTACGTGGAGAGCTGGCGCGAGTTTGATTCCCTGCCTTTGGCTCCCATCTTGGATTTGCACCGAGCTGACACCTGGCTTCTTCCTACCTGGCCGAAGACTTTTCAACGTCCGCACAACTTTTGGGGCTCTGGACGAGTGGAAGCCTGGCGCTCATTTGAGCTTCCTTCTTTAGATTCAACTTTGGAGAAGTATCGCTCCAACGCATGACTCTCTCCGCTGCCTTCTCCATACTTAGCCGATTTTTGGACTCGTTCTGAATTGTTTTGAGCCCGAAGACTTCGGATCTTCGTTGTTTCTTCCTTTTCTTGCCCCTGGCCTCTCCGTGACACTACTTCTTCTGCTTTGACCCTGCTACTCTATTTCCGAGCCCACCTGTACCCCGTAGAATGGATTTAAAGCCCGGGTTCGCTCAACAGAGCCGTTTTCTGAATTTATCCTACACATGGTTGTTTGATCCTTGCAAGCCTCCACCACTTCCATTACAGAGTCCTCTTGCAATCTGCTTGCGTGAATCAAACGTGATTTCTCAGGTTCCTTCAATGTGGGGGCATTCTGATCCAATATTTTTCCTGGGGGCAAAATATGGATAACAATAACCATTGCAGGCTTCATTCTAAATTTTATAGGATAGATTCATTTAATAAGGAAAACTAATAGTTATCATGTTTGCTAAAATAAAGTAGACTAGGTAGTCTATTCAAGTATGTAATCTTTTGTTTGTTCGTGCGTTTGTTACACAGTTCTGGATTTTGTTAGTCCCTTTCAAGCAATGTATTTTCATGGCTTGTTCAATGAAAGATAACATGGTAACAGAGCCAGAACATAATCAGTGCCATTTCATTTTAGAGCTGGTCGGTATCAGTATAAAGAATGAGTAAGGGGCAGTGCATGTGTGCATCAAATCTTGTGTGTGTGAGAAGAGTGTGAAGAAGCAGCAGTACATGGGAAGGTGCGTGTGAAGAGAGAATCTGTGATAACACGGCAAAGGTGTGTGAGAGATGAGCCTGAGTGCAGCATGTTAAGAGAAGTGCTGATGTAGAATGTGCAGTCTGCAAAACAGATCAAAAGGGTTGAAAGCATGGTGAGAAGCTTCCGTAAAAGTGTGAAGAATGCACAAAATGTGGTTTGTAAGACATTAATTGGAGGTGTTCTATAGATGTGTTCAAGTGAGAGGTGGCAGCCTCGTCTTAACAGCAGATATGTTGGTTAGCATATGAAGAGGCATGGTCATGAAAGGCTGCAGGTGTGATCAATTAGATAAGTGTACAGCTTCTGCATTGGAATGTGCTGACATCAAATTGCATCATGTCTGCAAGGTAGACGGTGTGACCAGCACAGGGGAGGCACAGCAGCAGAAGAGGTTTGCAGTGCCTGAGAGGCATGCAGTGTGTGGACGCAAAGGAGAAGATTGTAATGGTACATGAGGAAGACAGTGGAGGGGCACATGTGGGCAGGCCCATGGGCATTATTCGGTGTAGCCGTGAATGTGCAAGCAATATTTATAAAGTTTATAAAGTTCTATAACCTTATGAAAAATGAGGGTTGAAAGTTTTAAAAGTTTTAAATTTCAAAAAACTTAAAAATTATTACATATTTCTGCATAGAGGGATGTGGATCGAATTAATTCATTATCTCTGTCAGGATTAAGTCTGATGCTGAAACTCTGCTTGATTGCCTACAAGTTTATCAGAGCGAGTTGCAGTTGTAGTTTGGTCTTTGCATTGTCAGTTTGTGGGATTTTTTAGTTTTAGCAGTCTAGATGGTAAATATTTGCAGTCGAAATGACTAGTATATAACATTTCTTTTTGCCCGAGTCTCAAAAGTTGATTGGGAAAAATTAGTCTGTGGAGTCATAAAAAACTACCATTTGTGAGTATAGAGACCTTGACCAAATTGTGTGAAACAAAGAAAAAAGACCAGTGAATGATCCCAATGACTGGGTAAAGACATAAAGAAGCTTTAATACTCCTAAACTTGTAACTTGCAAACACTTTAGTACCAGAAGTACAAAATGTCTCCATAGCATCTATGTTGTGGAAAAATCTAAAGACCATGTACCAAACATAAGAAGTTGGTCGAGCATTGTATCTTAAGAACCTTTTGTGTTTTGCTAATTTGCGTGGAGGATCAATCTTCAAATACTTGTTGCGTTAAAAGATCGTACTGATCAATTCACTGCTATACAGAAATCGGTGGATGATGAAGATATGGTAGCTTTGGTTTAATGAAGCTTTACGTCATCCTATGATTCATTTGTTGAGTCCCTGCATCTATTGCGGAAACCCAAGCACTTGACTTTGAGAAGTTATCAACACTTCTCTTGCAAAAGGAGCACAGGCAGAATTAGGTAAAAGTGTCAACCTCAAAGGCTCAAACACTATAAAGAGTGATTTCAGTGCACGGTTCAAAGGAAAGGGCTTGCAAAATATCAGCAATTCATCAAATGACTCCTTCAAAGGAGGTAACACATCCAAGAGATCAAAATGGAATAGTTTAACTGCAATGAGCCTAGACATTTTAAGAAAAAAAAGTCATAAAATGCCAAGGTGATTTGGCACGCCAGAGAGGATTAAAGCATGCAAATGTTGTTGAAAATGATGAACAAGATGTGACAAATGAATTTGCGTTCGTTGGACCTCAGGACCAGACAGCTGAGTACACAACATGGTATTTTGACTAGTGCTTCCTGACACTATCCATGTCACAAAGACTGACATGTAAGTTTCACTTAAGATTATAGCAGTGAATTTGATTTCTTAGGTGATGCTTGGACTCACTCTATTAAAGGATGTGGAGATGTTTGTATCACATTGAAGAATATTGTTTGTTATACTTTCAATATGTTCCAAACATGAAAAAACAAATTTCTTCTATTAGTGAAATAATTGAGAATCCTACTCCGTGTAATATTTCAAGGCAACAAATGTATGGTCACAACTCTTTATGATAATAAGGTGATTTTTGTTGGTATTGGTGAAAGGGTTCCATAAACTTGTTGATAACAGCAAATGCGCATGCGCCAACAGCAGTAGAGAATAATAGTGTACTTCTTCACAAGAGGTACGGACACCTAAATTATCAGTATTTGTATGTACTTAGCAAGACTAATATGGTTGATAGACTTCCATCGATTCAGGAAAGGCAGAAAGCATGTACAGGTTATCAAATGGGAAAACAAAGTGAACACCCATTTGATACCGATAAAGTATGGGAGGGCCAAAGGAGTCATAGATTTAGTACATGTCGATCTGCATGGTCCAATGAAGATACCCACCATATTAGGAGCAAAGTACTTCTTGTTGTTGATTGATGATGTTTCTAGACAATTGTGGGTCTATTTTCTAAAAAATAATGTTTTTCACGTTCACGAAAAGTGTTGGTGGAGAAACAAACAAGTTACAAATCAAGGCTCTCAGGTCACATAATGGAGGCAAGTTTACAAAATGGGGTCGTGGCAAGAAGGAATAACACTGTTATGGCAATGACAAGATGCATCATGCATAGTTAAAATGTGACATATCTGTGCTGGGCAGAAGCTGTAAATATAACGGTCTACATTCTTACCAGTGTCCTCATAAGCAGTGCAAGATGTCACTCTCAAGGAAGCATGGTTAGGCAAAAAACATTTATAAGTTGATTTCATGATTTCAGTTGTGTTGCTTTTGCATTAATTCCTCATGAGAAGAGAAGAAATTGAATAATTTAGATGCAAAGAGCACAAGATATATGTTTGTTGGTTATGGTGAGTAGTCAGAAGCACACAAGTCACAAGATGTATCTACAAACAAAATTGTTAATAAGTATAGATGTGGTTTTGGAAGAGAAAATATCTTTTCTTAGAAGAGAGTAAATCTACAAGTAATTGCATCTCGTAATTCTAGAAAAGTTCAAGTGTTGCAATAAACAAGGCCCAAAGCTGAGAACATCTAAAAAGTCAAGTTCCAAGGAGGATCTGATGAAGAATAGAGTCATTCTCATCCTTCATAGCCAAATCAAGATGGCCAGCAAAGGAAACCGAATTGGTATTTACTATTATACCACGATAACGGATGTTTGGGAGGGTAAATTGCCACATGCAATGGAAGGTCGATCTACACAATTGAGAAAACTAATGGTGCAAGGTGATATTCGGATTTCTTTTGCTCTTACCTCTGGTGTTTCACACGTATTTGAACCTAGCACATGTGAAGAGGCCAAAGGAAAGCCTGAATGGGAAGCTGTCATGAAGGTGGAATTCAAGGCCTTGATGCAAAATAAGATTGGTGTTGTCAGAATTACCTCAAAGGAAGAAGCCCAGTGGCAGTAAATGAGTTTATAAAGTCAAATGTAAATCAGATGGTAATTTGGACAAGTACAAAGCTAGACTCTTTTTTGAAGAATATACACGAGAGGAAGGGGTAGACTATGAGGAGACCTTTTTCCCCATTGCAAAGATGGTAACCTTTTGGTTTGTTATCTCTATTGTTGCTCAATTTGGATGGAAGACATGTATCAAATGGATAGTAAAAAAGCTTTCTTGAACAAAGACTTGGTAGAGGAGGTACATGGTCCAACCGCAAGGATTCCAGGTTTGTGGGAAGTAACATTTGATTTGCAAGTTGGTTAATTAAACAGGCTCCTTGAGCCCAGTATTTTAAAATTAATCAATATCTTAGAGAGTCGGGGTTAAGAAAGAGCAATTTTGATCCCAATCTCTACATCAAAAGCAGTGTTAATGATGTCGTGATCCTAAATGTCTATGTCAATGATCTTTCCATCACCAGAAGCAGGGTGATATAATTCAACGGGTGAAATCTAGTAGTTGCTTTAGTTTTTTAATGACAGATACAGGTCTCCTACATTATTGTTTAGGTGTACAATTTTGGCACTCTAATCATGCTATTTTGTATCACAAACTAAGTTTGAAAAAGCCCTTTTTGAGAAATCTAAAACAACTGGATGTAATCCAACATCTACAGCTATGGATGTTGGGTTAAAACTCTCATCTTACATTGATTCACCACCGGTCAATGAATCAGTGTATCATCACTTGGTCAGCGGTTTGGTTTATCTTACTAACACTTGATCAAACTTATGTTTTACGATATGTTGTCTTTCCCGATTCAATAATTCAACAGGTGAAATGTAGTAGTTACTCTAGTTTCTTAATGACAGATACAGGTGTCCTACATTATTGTTTAGGTGTACAATTTTGGCACTCTAATCATGCTATTTTGTTTCACAAACTAAGTTCGACAAAGCCCTTTTGGAGAAATTTAAAACAACTGAATGTAATTCAACATCTACAGCTATGGATGTTGGGTTAAAACTCTCAGCTTACATTGATTCACCACCGGTCAATGAATCAGTGTATCATCAATTGGTCAGCGGTTTGATTTATCTTACTAACACTTGATCAAACTTATGTGTTACGATAAGTTGTCTTTCCCGATTCACATCTAAGCCACAAGAAGAGCATTCGCAAGCTGCAAAATGAGTCAATTCCATATGTCGAAGTAACTCTCAACTTTGGCTTTCAAAATTGGCAAGATGCAAAACATATCCTTCATGGTTTCTGGATATACTGATTCTGACTCAATTGGATGTGATGATACTAGGAAGTTTGCAATAGGATATGTTCACTCTTGGTTCAGAAGTAAATTCTTGGTTGAGCAAGCTACAAAATACAGTTTCCTAATCTCCAAATAAGATAGAATATATTATATAAGGCACCCCGTCAACACGGGTTGTGAAGCAATATGATTACGAAGGATATTGGTCAATCTTCAACTTGACCAAACAACATCAAACTCATTTTCTATGACAATTATAACGTTATCAAGATGGTGAAGAACCATGACTATCATGTTGGAACCAAGAATATTGAAGGTTCATCATCAGTACATTTAACAGTTGGTTGATAATGAAGACATGTCTTTATTATTGTCCTATAGAGGAGTAGATAAATAATACAAAGACTAAACCCCTTGGCAGAGATAAACTGGTCAAATTTAGCATAAACTTGGTATTGTATTTGGTTTAGTCATTGAGGGGTATTTAATAGTTATCGTGTTTGCAAAAATAAGGTAGATTATGTAGCATATTCGAAGTGTGTAATCTTTTGTTTATTCATATGTTTGTTACACAATTGTGGAGTTTGTTATGGGCTATGGTCTGAAGCTTATTTAAACACGGCTTGCTCAATCAATGTAATAAATTTCTCCATATACTCTACATCATACTTTAAGAAATGACAATTTTATGTTTTTCTTGTCAAACATGAATTCCTATGCAATAAAGCACAAGCCCTAGGTTAGTCGTCTCAAAGGGTTTGTTGAGGCTCACATTTCATCTTCAATAAGATTTGAAATTTTGCATGTAGTGATTAGATCATCAATATTGATAGCCATGATTACTTTAATCCATTTTCGCCTTTACATATGTATATTTGTATCTGATTGCACTTGAAACCTGAAGATCATAAGTATTGATCGATCTTCATATACCAGATGTGGGAGGTTGTTTCAATGCATAGAGACTTTTGATCTATTTGCGAACCATCCATCCTTTTCCTTTTACTATAAACCTAAGTTGCCGCAATCGGCGAACTTCAAGGAATAACTTCGAAATTCGCCGGATTTTAACAGGGTGGATTAAATGCGTTGAAAATCGCGATTTAATTCGTGTTTATTTTCGGACTTCAATTCTTTCTGTAATACTTTGAAAAAAGTGCTTGAAAAGCATTGAAAATACTGTAAAAACTTTTAAAGTTCGGTTTTAGGGTTTTCTGTCCCCGCCTTTTAGGGTTTCTGCATCTTTATTGTTCTATAAAATCTCCTGCACAACATAATTATCTTCACACCATTTGCGTCCGCCATTGTTCGAGGTTGGAAGCGTCTGAGGTTGGAAGCGTCCGCATTTGAACTCGAGCCTGTTGAAGCGTCTGTAGTTGCGTCCACCATTTACTGCAAGGATTAACGTGACAAGAAACAAAGCATTTGCGTTTGAGCCTGTAACCATTGCTGGAGCCTGGAGAGATTTGCGTCCGCCATCCACGAATCACAAGTAGGTCCGCTGTAGCCTGTAACTCGTTTCTATTTGATTTGTTTTTATAAACAAACGTAGGTTAGTATATTAAGTTAGGTTAAAAAATTAATGTCTTAAGTTTTAAAAATTTAACATTTTACTATATTAAATTTTTTTATGAATAAAAATATATATTAAATTTTATTATTTGAATGGTTACACCTTAAACTTACTGTTTTTCTTTAAAGTTTAAAGTTTTAATAATTTTAAACTATACTAAACTTAAATACTTATCTATTTATTAATTTCTAATATGTATATAAAATTTTATAAAATATAGTGACATCTAAAATTATATAATAAAATATGAATTTAAATAATGTATTTTATTATATAAATTATCATTAAATATATAATTTATTTTATAAAAAATTATATATTAGATCGATAAAAAAATATATAATATATTTTATATCATTATGTTATATAATGTATTTTATAAAAAAATGATATATAATATCCTTTGAAAAATTATATATTAGATCGATAAAAATATATATAATGTATTTTATAAAAATTTAATATTTTATATCCTTAAATTGAAGGTATTTATATATATTTTAAATCAAAGATTGAAATGCATGATAATAATAATTATCCGATAATTATTATTATCATACATTTAAATTAAATACAAGATAATAATTCTTGTATGATTTGATTTTTTAAATTTATTTATTTTTAATTCTTTGTTTATTTTTTTCAAAAAATGCAGGTTGTTGTATTGGTATGGCGCCTCCAAAATCAAATGCAGCGGGATGGAAATACGTGAGCCGCGAGGGTCGGACAAGCAATCTCACGTGCAATTTATGTCAACATTCTTTTAATGGGACATTGACAAGAGTAATGGACCACCTTCTTGGCATACCGGGTGGTTCAGGAGGCGGTGTTGAAGAATGTCGAAATGTCACTCCTGAAATAAAAGCAGAGGTGGAGAAAGACTACAAGCATTCATTAGTTGTAAATCAGCAAAGGGCGCCAAAAAAACAACGAATTCAAGGCGAGCTTTCTAGGCCCAGAGTGCCAAATACTTCTGTCTCCTCCACCAAGTCCACAAGCTCTGTAATGCCAACATCTAGTACTGGGGTAGCAACACTGAATAGCTTTTGGAAACCTGTTGAAAAAGAGCAAGTTGATGGTGCATGGGCTGATTTCTTTTATGAATCTGCCATTCCATTTTATGTCGCCAGGAGTCCTTATTTCAAAAATGCAGTTCAGCAATCCATTAAATTTGGAAAAGGTTATACAACTCCAGGGTCAGAGGCTTTGAGGACTACACTTTTGAAGAGGTCAAAAAATAGGGTCACTGAAAAATTGGCAGATATTAAAGACTCTTGGAAGTTAACAGGTTGCACCATTTTGAGTGATGGTTGGTCAGACATGTGTCAAAGACCCCTCATCAATGTGCTTGTTTATTGCCCTAAAGGTGTTGTATTTCTAAGAGTTATTGACACCATGGAACACAAAAAAACTTTAGAGTATGTCTTCAACATTTTGGATAAAGCAATTCTCGAAGTGAGTGTAGAAAGTGTAGTTCAAGTTGTGACTGATAATGCTAGCAATTGTGTGGGAGCTGGGAAATTGATAGAAGAGAAGTACCCACATATATATTGGAGTCCTTGTGCAGCCCACTGTATTGATTTACTACTCCACGACTTAGCCAAATTCCCTTGGGTACATGAAGCAGTTCAAAGAGGAAGAACAGTTGCTAATTTTATTAGAAACCATCACCTCACATTGAGTATCTATAGGAGGCATGCATCTAAGGAGTTGCTGAAGCCATGTGACACAAGATTTGCCTCCTTCTATATCACTTTGAAAAGAGTTGAGCAGAAAGGAGCCCTTCGAACTGTTGTTTGCAGCAAAGAGTGGGAAGATTTAGTTCTTGCAAAAGAATCTAAAGGTAAACAGGTGGAGCAAATCATTTTGAGCTCTAACTTTTGGGAAAATGCAGCCAAGGTCTTAAAAATGTGTGCACCCATTGTTCGTATGCTCCGCATGGTTGATGGCGATACCCCTTGTATGGGCATGGTTTATGAGGGTATGGACCGTTGCAAAGAAGACATCCAGAAGACATTCAATAATGTGGAAGCAGAATATAGTGAGATATGGGATATTTGTGATGGAAGATGGAGGATGATGCATACTCATTTGCATGCAGCAGCATGCTATTTGGAGCCGACACTCTATCACATTGAAAGAGAAAGTGACCGTGAAGTGATGAGCGGGATTTATGCAGCCATTGAAAAGCTTGTTCCAAATCAAGATGTTGCAAAGAAAACCAGAGAGCAACTTAGAGCATACAGGAGAGGGGATGGGTTGTTTGGAACCCAATCAGCAATAGATGACAAGGAAGACATGGATGGTGATGAATGGTGGAGATTCTATGGAGCAGATACCCCTGAACTACAACATTTTGCAATTTGAGTCTTGAGTCAAGGGGTAAGTGCATCAGCATGTGAGAGGAATTGGAGCAGCTTTGACCATGTTCAATCAACAAAAAGGAATAGGTTGTTATCAGGTAAACTGGGGGACCTTGTTTATGTTCGCAGTAATTTGCGATTGACTATGAAAAAAGTGGCAAAAGATGCATGCACTTCAAAGAAAAAAAAGTTTCAAGATGTCCTACAAGATAATGAAGATGATCTTGATTTTGTTGGTCATGCTGATAGACATGAGGGTGAATCTAGTGATGTTGGTAATGATGATGTTTCTAGTGATGATGAGATTGAGCCAAGTGCTCTAGATGATTAGAGCTTTTTGATGTAATAAGTAGAACTTAGCCCATACTAGATAGGGAAGTTTGAGATTTTGATCCATCACTTTTTGACAACATTTCGAATATTAGTATGCAGCTGCGAGCACATGTTTTTTGAAGTTTTTGCTTTCAATCACATTATTGTAATAGCTACTTATGAAATCAATGAAATGTGATATTATCTCTCTTTTGAAATGTGAATTTATCTTTTGTTTTTATATATTTAATAAAAATGTATATTTCTCATAGTCGAATTTAATCACGAATTTAATCGCTGATTTTTTTACCGGCGAATTTTTCACGAATTTAACCATCGGCGAATTCGAACACGAATTCGAATGCGGCAACTTAGCTATAAACCCCTATGGTATTTCCATTGACACTTCTTACCTAAATCACATTTAAGAAAGTACATTTGATATCCATCCGATGAGCTTATCATCCATATTGCTCTATAAATAGAAACATTGTTCAAATTGATCATTTTGGTAGTGAGTACAAATGGTTCTTCACAGTCGTTCCATCCACCTATGCAAATCCTTTGACCCCAAATCTTTCTTTATGCTTGTCAACTGATTTCTACTTTGATTATGAAACCCACTTGCATTCAACTGCCTTTTTTCCTCGGGAAAGTTCAGCCAATTCCCACGTGATATTTATCATCGATGCATCAAAATCACGTGCATAGCATTCCTCCAAATCTACTCTACGTCCGCTTCAGCAAAAGAATTTGGATCGTGGTTAGATGCAATAAGATCTACAAATTGAGTGTCTGTTGCTTGTGTGGTTTCTTTTCCTTCTTCTCATCCTTCTCTGATTGGATGTAATACGAGTTTGAGTAACCGAAGTTGCGTACTTGCTATGGGATGTTTGGCTTTCTATAAGATCTTCTTGGGCAGATCTCCAAGAGGAGACTTCAACATAATCAATGAAACTGCCTTTTCCAGAAAAATGAAATCTTTGCTAACCATAATATTATTATAAGCAGGGGCATGTAGCTTGAATGCATTAAAAGTCCAAATCATATTCAATGGAAATGCATTTCTATATTTTTTCTTCAAGTTGAGTTTGCTTGCATTAGAAATATTCGCATAGGCTTCACAACCAAAAACTCAAATGTTTCTCGCCTGCAGCTTTCATCATGATTAAGCTTCTTTATAAATCATGCTCTTCACTGCTCTAGCAAGAAAACTATTGAGTAAGAAACAACAGCATGTACTCTGTCCAGAGTCCATGCACAAAATTGCACCCTTTCAAGATGTGATGGGTCATATCCATTGATTGTCCTATTCTTCATCTCTGCAACATTTCCCAATTTGTCGTGCTTCATAGGAGATTTGTAGTTTTCCCAAGGGTACCTTCTTGCTGGAAAAAATATTGAAAATTTGCGAACGCTTATGTCTTGAGTTTTAAAAACCACCCAAATTTTTCTAGGATAATCATCAATACAAAGTAATTAAATACTTTCTTCCGCCTAGAATTGATCTCGTACTACTTAAGATCATTATTTGAAAAATCGATTGGCTGGGATGATTAATCTTCAAAATTCGCTTGATGTTGTTTTCTTGCTACACAAGCTTCACTTACACCGTGCTATTTTCAAACTTTGGCAGGCCTTGTACCATGTTCTTCATGCTAAATAGATTGAGATAGTGATTGTTAAGATCACCACTTCCTATTGCTGATATACCTTCAAATTTATAAAGATTGTTTGTTCTCATGCTACATCGCACCACTTTCTGCATGCATTGGTTGATGAGACCTTGTTTTTAAATTTTTATCAAAGATAATAGTGCTGCTTGCATCTGTAATCTAAATGATAGATAATAAGTTTTGCACTATAGATGGTATATGAAGTGCATTATCTTCCCCACTTAACTGCCTGCCAACTTCATTCCCTTCTGTATTGTTTATTTTGGCATCACCAAGTACTAGCATCTATATTGTTGCTCTCAAGATGGAGAATCGATTTTTTCTACCAGTGACATGCTCGTGGCACCAAAATCTATGTACCACACCTTGCAAATGTATCTGTATGAGCACTGAAAAGATGAAACATATTTCTTCTTCTGCAATAACATTAGGTTTATGCTAACTGCTACCTTGTCCTCAAAATTACACTCTAATCCTTATGACATGATTTTTTATTGCAATAATTACCATGTTTATGTTGAATATTGGAGGTGGAACTCAAAAAGATAACTTAGAAGAGAATGTCCCATGTGCTCTTCCCCTGGAATGTCAACCTCTTCTGCAACAAGATCTTCCTCTACTTCAGTTATGCCATGATCATTGAACCGAAATGCTTTGTCAACAGTTTGTCCATCCACTACCATCCTCTTCCTTTAGTAGCCCAATCTTTGAAGAGAGATGACTGAGCTAAAATGCTTTGTCAATAGGTTGTCTATCCCCTACCAAATTGTGGTGCTCCTCTAACTGAGGTAACCCAACCACCTCCTCACAATATGGGCAACCAATCTTTGAAGGGACATAATGTAGTTACAAAATGCAAGAAGGATTTATTCAAACTCCTACACAATATGTCAATGCAATCATCATCTAAAACTGTAACACCAATAACCTTAAAGTATTTATGCATTTCTTCTTTCTTAGCATGATCAAGAGTTCAATCTAGATGAGACATTTTAGTACCTGAGAGTTGATCTTCTAGTCTGATAATTTGAGGTACATCATCTCATCTGGTTTGTAAATTACCCCAAACATAACATATAAATTCAAGTCCTACATACCATAATGGTGTTGAATTTGGTCAGAGAAATAATTGCAAATCACAGGAATACATGACTCAATTATTTTATACATTGTTGTAAGGAGTTTTATACAATAAATATGTTATATAATTTAGGTCATGTTCTTTATCACATTCACATATGACTTCAATCATTGTCTATCTCTATGTGAATGTTCTTACAACCATTCAACAACCCAACTACAACCTATAATTAACCAAACACGGTATAACCTATGATTAACTATATCTAAACTATAATATACTAAACACAGTACAACCTATAATTAACTATATCTAAACTATAATAAACTAAACTTTATAACTTATTTTTTAAGTTTATAACTTTACACTTATTGTAAAGTTAAATCAAATTGTTTATTGATTTGATTAATTGAGAGTGAATGGAAAGGTTGCCACTAATTCACCCACCTTTTAAATAGAGTGATCTCCCATTGGAGATTGATTATTGTATTATTAGGAATTGTTGTATACTCAAATTTATTTTGGTGCAATTGAATTTGTGAAGAAGGAAGATTGTGTCCTGGGTTAGTCTATAATTGTCAGGCGGTCTATAATTGTCGGACATTGTTCCTCATTATTTGATCAATAAACTGGAAAGTGTTATTTGGTGGGTTTTTACCATTCATGTTTTTCCCACATAAATCATGTGTTCATGTGTATGTTGTGGTATTTAAATTTCTGCAATTTATCTATTCATTCCATCAATCTGTCATAAATCTTGGCAACCTTATAATTTTGGTTAACATTTTCAGTTCTGACAAACCCTAAGTATCACTCTCATGCAAAGCACATTTATGTGTAATATCATTTTGTAAGGGAAATGGCGGAGGAGACGAGGATGTTGTTGGATAAGGTGGAGATTGATCCAAATGTTGTGGATTCATTGACTAAGGCAGTGAGCACTGAGAAGTTTTCTTGGTGTAGGAACGACATGGGCTTGGGTGCCCGTAGTTGTTGAAGAATGGGTTAGTGCTCCTCTATGTGAAGTGTTCAACAACTAGGAGAATGTTAGGAATGTCTCAACTTTGCAGAGGAATGCACAAGGCATTGTGCAGTGGTTAATGTCGAATGGCCTTGCGCAACACCGTTGTGCAAGGAAAGCCTATGCATGGATCATATGCATAGGTGTATGAGAACATGGGCATTGTGTGGGACTTGCACAATGTGGATAGAATCTGTGTGCATGAAGTATATGCATAGTGGAGCTTGTATTATAGTGTGCAGTTGGTCTGTGCAACATTGGAGTGCAATATATAATGTGGTGTTAACACTTGTCTAACTAGACTAATCGGCTAAGGTGCATAACAATGCACTAAGAATTGATAACTTTTCTCAATGACCAGCGAAGAATCAACAGATTCTCTAGTGCATGGAGTTTACGAAGTCATGAGCAAGCTTAAATGCTTGCAGACTCTAAGAAGTGAATATCGAAAACAATTACAACACCCTGAGAAAATATTGGTTATGGTTAGACAGTCAAGTCTAAAGCATGAGTGGGCAAATGTTCTCTGTTAGAAAATAGCGAAGATATTGTTTCATGGTCAAGTGTATGTACAGTATTGCTTGTGTTGTATTTTAGTTGTACGGTTCAGTGCATGGACTATTGATATTGTTATAGTGCCTTGAACGTTGTTTATTGTATTTGTAATCTAGACTTAAGTTAATGTAATAGGAAAAAGGTTATTGTGTTGGGTTTTTTTTACCCAAAAGGGTTTTTCCATGTGAAATCTTGTGTCTATATGTTGAGTGCCATTTCTTTCATTGTAACATCCCACCCTTTTCGAGTCCCAAATTTGATGACCATATAGACAGCCAATAGACCATCAGTTGGTTTAAACAAAGTTAACAACCGGGAGTCTTAGCTCGCGCAGGTATTTTTGTCAAATATATGTTTATCGTATGTTGGATAATGATTGTAAAGTTATTGATCACTTGATATTGACTATGGCAAATAGATATGTAGTAACATGTTTTGTTAGGCCTTCGTTGTATATTAAGTGAGTGGTATGCATTGAAAACTTACTTGGCTTTTGCGACAAGTATTGATGATGTTAACTATGGCATGCGAGCATGGAAAGGTTTTAAAAATAAATAGGAAGCTCGGCATATTAAACCACATAATATAAGTGGATGGCATTGACAATGTTTTATTGGACCTATGTTGCATGTAACTTGGGTGGTATATATGAATGATTGTTTAAATCGTGGCATATTTAATGGAACATGGAGAACTTAGACAAAGGCTAGGAAAGTGTTATGCGAACTATATTTGGGTAATGTGGAATAAGGAGATAAGTTAGAATCAATGTGTGGTATGGAGGGGCTTAGGGTTTTATAGCATTTACTGCAGGCCTGACTCCTCGGGAATGGTTAGCTTGCCCGAGAAGCCAACCTATTGTGGTCACATTCTTTCTTTCTCTCTCATTTGGTCATTTGCTTTGTTTGATCTTTTGAGCTATTTTTTGGGTTATGGAGATAGTGAAATTTCTTCCCCACTGTGCCAGTTTTACGGCCATGACTGTGATTTTGAATATGGATATAATGAGAATTAGTTGCAAAAAGGAATGCTCAATAAGAGTAATGCCATTTTTTATTTTTTGAGGAGATTTCGGAAGAAAAGGAGTTGAGTTGAGCAAGAAGGAGAATATCACATGCATGAGCCTCTTACTCATATTCTAAATCCTAATCTTTATATTTGGATAATGGTGTTTCGGGTGTTTTGTGTGTTGATTTTATAGTAAAAAGCATGTCGAGTAGGGTTATCTTTCGTCTACTTAGATTGCATGTTAAATATACGCACAAATTTTTTGTTGTGTTTAAGTATTATCCTCCATTTGTTGGGTATGCATCCGGGCATGCATATTTTGTTTTATGAATAGGAAAATTTTATAGGTTGTGCCTATACTTTACTTTTGGGCATGCATTCATTTTTGGGTATTTTGTAAATCTGGGTTTCAAAGCAGGACATTACAAATTTGTTATTTAAGAATTTGTTTCATAGGTTTTATAGCAAACTATGCATTTCAAACTAGTTATGCGGATTGAATGTTGAAATTACATACAGATTTGTATAAATGAATGTTATAATGCTTTTGAACTGTTTATTTGGATTTCATGCTGAAAATGCATGCATATTTATGAGAAAGAATGTTATAATACAATATGGGTATGTGTATTTTGTGAGGAGTTTATGAGCTTTCATAGTGTTTTTCTATCTGGGTATGCGTATTTGTATGATAGGAATTAGATTAAGAGTTATAGAAAATCGGGACTACGTTTTGTTCTGGGTTAGTATAACTTCTATAAAGGTAACGAGTATAAGTTCATACAGAATTGCGTTTTGGTTTGCACATTTTTAATATGAAGGATAAATATGAATATCCCTAATTCGGAATTGTGTCTTGATGAGAGAGTTATCCTTTTCTGATTGTAGTTTAAATATACGCATAACGGGTCGACAAGTTAAGGAGTTCTTGTAGATATATGCGTGCATATTAGATACAGAAACTAACTATTTTAATTACCTTCTTGTGTGGATATGTGAAATACAGAGAGTAGAAGGTTGTCTAGTTATCTGTTTGTTCTTTCGGATCTGAGTTCGTTTATAGGATATTAAGAATGTTATTAGTACTTGATTTGAGTATGTAGAAGACATTATATAGGTGTTTGTGTTATCTCTAGGAGATATAGATACTTTGCAGGATAATGAACACTGCAATTGAATATTTTTATAATCAAGTAAATATTGCACTATGTTTGTCATTGATTTTAAAATTGGAGTTTGATAAAAAAAAAACAGAGAGAAACTATTAGCAAGTTTGAAATAACACTGTTACAAGAATATGATTTATGGCTGGTACCTAATAATGAATTTATTGTTAAATCTTTTATTGAAAGATTGTAGAAAAACAAAGACAACCATGTAAAAGTGAGTATTGTTGAGTTAAACCAGTAAGAAGTAATCTAATGATGTTATATTTTGTAGATTTGATTTGTGTTGAATAAAATGGCAAAATGACTTAAATCAGTATAGAGTCAAACCTTGATTGTTGTTATCATTATATAATGATTAGGATGTACAAAATGAGCAAGCTGACTCATGCTAATTCTTTCAAACTGACCCATGTATATTTCTCTCTCCTAACTAATGTACAGGTAAATAGGAGAAGCTATGAAGTGAATATCTCAATTGATTTAATACTTTTTGTTGACAATGACCTTGCGGTCACATGTAAAAAGGATCATTTAACTAGTATCTTGTTTGTTTTAAATGATTTCACGAAGAAGTCCTAATTGTAAGGATAGGCATATGACCCCGATGTATAATCCTAATTATGGATTTTGTTGACTATATAATGATGAAGTTGGTTTGTAACTTCGTGTGATTTTGTGTTACTAAGGAATGAATGGCCTATTTTATCAACTATGATATATACATGAGTAGATGTTATCTACATCCCTATTTAATGACTGTCTTCATAAACTGCTACTGATTTATTAAGTAAATAAACAGTCAAAAGACCTTTAAATGTATTATTAACTCATTACTTAATTTTGAATATCTTACTTAACTAGTCCTATGACTTATTCAAAACAGCAAAAAGTAAGTTGTTAAACTAAATGTTTATCATGGAAAAGATAGCATTGATCATTAATACATTTATAAAGTAAAATGTATAAATGACCGTGATTAATATCGGGATCAACTAATACTTCATAACAAGATGATATGATAGTAGCGAACGTGGTTAATAAACTTCTAGTTGAGAATAAAATGGGCATGGTTAACGCAAAATGATTAAGCTTAATTCACTATTTCCTTATGAAATATTAAGTTAACCTTTGTGGGCATTTCCATTGCCTGTTCCGTGAGCTTCCTTCCTTCACAGCTTTCTTCAGATACTATGATCAAAGATGTCTTGCTCTCTACCTTCAGGAGGCCCTCAGGCTTCGGGACAGGCTCCTCCATCCTCCCCCAGACGGATGAATACTAGACTAATCACTTCTTTCTTCCCGGTGAGCGGTGCCAAGCAGCGCTTGGACACATGTCTAGACCCCCAATCCAGATCCGTCAGGTCTCGAGACCCCATTTCTTCCAACTGAGGCTCCCTATCTCAGGCACGTCCCAGGGCCTCTCTGCATGGACAACGACCCACCAGGCTTACTCAGAGGCACCGCCTCCCTCCTGGACACCGGCTCCCCAATCATTCTACAATCTCAGTTTCTGGTCATTGGCGCACTGCGAGTCACTCCCATCCGGCCTTGAGTGTTAGGTGATGTTGTGGGGGTGTTGCTCCTCCTTCCGCTCCCCCCCCTGCACCATCATCTTTTTCTTCTTTGTTTTTGGTTTCTCGGCCTCTAGTGTTCCCTTCTCTTCCTCTCCTTCTCTCATTGTATTTCGGGCGACCCGTTTGGGTCCTCTTGTTGGGTTAGTTTGCTTTGTACTCTATAGTCCCATTGACCTACTTTTGTGGTCATGTGTTGGACATTAATAATATTATCTTATCTTATCTTCGTAGGTAAATGATATTATCATCTCTATCATAAGACAGCGGTTAGTAAACTAAACCGATCTTTGACTTGGTAATTTATAATTTCAACGAGATGACCTTATAAGAGGGTAATTAATAATCATCTCCATAACACAAATAAGTTATGAAGGTTGTTGAAAGCACAATCAAATGACTTTAAGAATTCTTAAATAAGATTTCACAATTATGACTTAGGTAAACAAGAAGTAACTTAAGTCTTGTCGAAATTGTCGCAAGACGAAATATGGTTGCAGTAGTAAACCTTATATACGACATAGATTGGGTGTAATCTAACATCAACATACAAACATCTTGACATAGTGCTCACTAAGGGTAGTTATGGAAGGGGGAAAGACGACGTAATGGAAGTAATTCCATTATGTGGTCTCTCCCTATTTCGTAAGAATTTGGAGTAAGTTATGGTTCTTTTCATTTACAGAGATGGTCCTATAAAGAAAACACTTCCTCCTTCTTAATATGTTCGCCTTCTTAAACAAAAAGACCCAGATAACTGTGTTGAGATAATTGTTTTGTGACGGAAAACTATATCCCTAAGGCTTTTGTGCGGTCTCGCGATAAGTTGTTTATGGACAGCTGGAAACTTTGCACAAAGTAATGCAAGTCGCTGATTGCATTCTCTGTTCACCATATCCTTACTTTATATATGTCAAATACCAGAATACAAAATTAAGAAATTGACTTTCGTGGTAGCCATTTAAGGATGGAAAACATAGTTGTCTCCACCTTAAAAAAGGTAAACCTGAATGTACTAAAGATTGTATGATTACTCGCGTAGAGTGGACTGAAGGGAGAAAAGAATAAACCCTTCTCAGTTGCACAAGGTTTATACATGGAAGAGTTATCGGATGGATCAAACCTAACTAATAACTAGTTGTTAAAATTTGCTAACTGGTTTGTCCTAAATTAACTCTATAACATGCTTGTGATGAACATGAAGATTAATTTATTTTTTTTAAATCTTCAATTTTTGGAAAATAATTGAGGTGTTACATTCATTATTTAGATTACAATCCAGCAAAGCTCTCCTTGTGTATATTTATCGCACATAGGCCTCAAATCCAATAACTACTAGGTGCATGCCCAAGTATAGAGGAAGATCAAGAACAAAGACGTTCTCACCAATTGTGCAGAGAATGGTGTAAGGGCTATAATGCAGAGGCTTGGTCTTTCTGTGTGGACCCTTGAAACGTTCCTTTTGAGGATACAATCAGACTTTACCGCCAATTGGAATGCACACTATAACACTCTTTGTAATTTTCTTCTAAGTGCAAGAGGATCTACTTAACCTATAGATGAACAAATTGTATGTGCTAAAGAATCTTTTGCACTTTGTCCACTTTCCTTTCATGTGTGCACAACTCAATGCATGTTACTGCATGGCAGGAAATGTCTACACATGTCGCTAATTAGAACCCAATACATTTCTAAAATGGCCTACGGCGTGTATAATTATGAATAGCTCTGTTGTAGGCATTTTTAGATGTAAAAAAATTATCATCCCAAGTGCCATCATGCAAACAGTTGTACATACATAGTGGATGGACAAGAGTGCAATTGAAAACTTCTACTTGTCCATCTGTCCTGCTTGCCATAAGGAATATCATATACACCAAGTGGGTAAACGAGCACAAACTCAATGTCATCGATTGATCCAATTGCATACCATCCATTTCCATAGTATTTTCTAGAAATGACCAACAAAACAAGGATCTCAATAGGATACAATGGATGTTGGGAGTCCAAAATGAAAGCAAACATTGCCAAAGAACGCACAAGCAGCGTCAACTGCATCACTGCCTTCTTACAAGGAACCATGATGGCCATCTATGAAAACCAATCCACTACAACAAACACTGCATTGTGTTGGTGTTTTTCCATAGGCAACCCAGTTGTGCAATCTACGTTGATGGATTCCCATGGTCTGGATGGAACCGATAGAGATGTGTTAAGTCTCAGCTTCTTATTAATGGGTTTCATGATGAAACAAGGAATGCAAGACTTGATGTGGCGCTCCATGTGCATGCGCATGTTCCCTTATTATCCTTTCCCTTCTTATGGAAAATGAGTTTTCAATGAGGTGCACCATCAATTACACAGAGATGCTAGAGCTTGTAAAGAAGATGGTCGAACATGTAGAACTCGCAGGGTTGTTTACCTTGTACAAGGTTGGTGTAGGCTTCTATGAAGTTCTTGTCAACTAACTATAGTGATACCTGACCTGTAAAAATGTGCTCGCATTGTCCAACACTATGATGAGCACATGAACTGATGGTTGACTAAGGCAATATGTTGCCTTGTCATCCCTTCCTGTCTTGTGCTTGATAATGAGATTGTACTTTTACAAGGAAGTTGTCCACTTCATGTGGCGCAAAATCTCCAGCTTACTCTACATTTGTAGAAACTGTAGTGGGTGAGGATCACAATGAATGATTATTTGCTTTCCCAAGATGTAGTGGCACCATTGCTTAACTGCTTGCACAATAGCATACAAGTCTTTTTCATCGGTGGGGTGGCCTTGAGCCATGACATTGAATATCACTGAGTGGTATGTGATTGGATGTCTATGATGCATGAGTATTGCATCGAGAGCATAGTCAGGTGCCCCAGTGTGAAGTTCAAAGGAGTGTGCAATGTCGAGCATTTGTGAGAACAGGCGATGCCTAGAGGCATTGCTTGAAAGCCTCAAAAGCGTGTTTGTGTGCATTAGTCAAATCAAATTTGGCTTTGGCTTGCGTTATTTGGCTGAGAGGCCATGACATGTGCAAGAAATCAAGGACAAATCTGCCATAGAAGTTTATCGGACCAAGATAACTCCTCAATTTTGTGAGCTTGCATTTAGTTGGCCGATACTAGATCACTTTGTTCTTCTCTGGATCTACATTAATCCCTACACGATCAATGATGTAGCCTGGGTCTTGAATATGTGTGGCACCAAATCTACACTTTGTTAACTAGGCTTGCAACACGTGTTTGTGCAAGCTATATAAGAAGCACAATATGTGCTCCGCATACTCCTGCCAAGTCTTGCTAAAGAGGAGGATGTCATCAACAATGACAAAGGAGTTGAGAAAGGGCATGAATAGGTCATCCATCAAGCGCATGAATGTGGTTGGTGCATTGATCAAGCTAAAAGGTATAACTAACCATTCGTATAATTCCTCTCGTGTCTTGAAAGTTGTCTACCAAATGTCTTCAATATGAAGAGGACCCTAATGATAACCTAACTTCAGGTCAATCTTGGTTAAGTATTATGCACCTTGGAGCTAGTCTAAGAGGTCACCAATGCACGAGACTGGATACTAATTCTTCGTCGTGATTTGTAGATTGTGCGATAGTCCAAACAGAGGTAGCAAGTTCCATCTTTCTTACAAGCAAGGACTATGGGACTTGTGCAAGGCAAATAACTAAGTTGGATCTTTCCCTAATCAAGTAGTACATTTATTTAGTGTCACACTTCATCATTCTCCCAAATTGATTTGCGATACATGGGGTTGTTCGGGAGAGGGGATCTAGGAACCAAATCCATACAATGCTTTGGAAGACCTTCAAGCTCTGCAAAGATTTTTTTGTGTCACTTAAGTAACTTGTCGAGTTGTTGAGATGATGATTGCATTGTGCACACTTCCAATGCTTGTTTTCTCCCCCATGTAGGTGTCTAAAGGCAAAAAATGAGCAACATGTAGTTTTGCATGTGCGATTCGAGCTTGGGGCATTGTTTGGAAAAGACCAAAGTGACTTTGGTTGTTGGAGGTGACTCCAAGAGGTTGAAAAAGTGATCTTTTGCACGAACAGTCCACCATTCTAGTTTGGCTTGATATGTAGCATGTCAGTCTTAGAAATACAATCTCCCTAGCAAGATGTCGCAGACTTCTACAAGAACAATGTGACAAGAGGACTATGTCCTCCATACACTTGACTTTGTACTAGAAAGGCATTGCAATCGGACCTATATATACTTCACCTATAGAAGCCACCCTAAAGAGTATGGTTTGGGATGTGCAACAGTGGTAAGGCCTAAACATCTAGTTGTTGCTTGCACAATGACGTTCTTTAGGCTGCCATGGTTAATGATAACATGAAGAGGCAAACCCTTCACCCAAAACATGGTGCGGAAGAGACATTTGCATTCCTCACAGGTGTCTATGGTAGTGGTGTTGTTGCTCAGACAAGAAACATCAAGATCAGTGTCATCAATTTGTGTGGGACCTAATATAGATTGCACAAGCAAGGATTGTTGTGCATGGCATTCAAAATCGTTGTGGGTTTCCAAGCGATGTCGATGGCACCACTTGTCACTTGATTTCTTCATAAATTCGTATGAGTTAGAAGGCAAAGGAGCCTTTTGTTGTCACAGGTCCATCTTAGGCCACTCTCCTGAGCATATTCTACATCTATTGCACAAGAGGTTGAGACAGTGCATTGCGCACAGGGTGACTCTCGCACACATTGTTAGATGAAGAGGAAACATTGCGCCTTATTTTGTCCTTAACTTCGATCTTAGTTTTGTCACAACATGCTTGCCCCAAAGGTCCAAAAGTCAAGAACTTCATCTTGAGCATTATTATAAGGTGCGAGACCAATGACATACTTCAGCGCCTTATGTTGCTCCATGAGGTCTTCGCTTAACCACGCAACATAGTCATGGAACATGTTGGTGTATTCTTCCACTGACTGCTCTTTGCATTATCACAACTACTCACAATTCATGTATTCATCCTAATAGTTTAGAGTAGAATTTGTTATGCAAAGTGCTGACAAAATCCTCCCAAATCCGAATGAACTCGAAGGCTTTCTTGTGTTGTGCAATGAACAAATCTCGTAATGGGGACACTAAAATGGACATCTTCAACACTGTGCAAGTGATCTTCTCCTTGTCATCAAAGTGATTAACAGAGATATAAGCCTCGAACTAGAAAATCCAAGCAATCTTGCCTTCGAACACTGGAATGTAAAGATTCACTTGAACCTTCAAAGGGGTTAGATGTTGAAACCGTTCGTGTGGAGGTTTCAAGAAAGAGATTTTAAAATATGTAAACATTGAAAGAACAAAGAGAAAATAGAAGGCACTTGGCACACTAAGATACATGCATATTCGTCATTATATTATGTTGGAAGAAGTTACAATGCAGTTAGGGAAGTTCATAACCGAACATTACTTAATATATAACTAAGAGTCCATTAAGTGTGATCTAATATATTTCAATACCCTGTTAATGAATAAACCGGAAACATGTTTCTCCCAAAATTTTACAAATACAATTAGACCAAGACGTTTAGTCATTAAATCTGCAGGTTGCTCCTTAGATATTACTCTCAAAAATGCAGTCGCCCTCAAATGTTTTGTTATCCAATGTATGAGTTCCGATATAGACAGAAACCGAAAATGATAGCTAACAACAAACAAAGATCTAGTCATGTGGACATAAGATATATCAAGTTGTCCACCAATTCTCTATAGGGTGATTCATTGACCGGTGATGAATCATCATTGGTTGATAACTTCAACCCAACCTCCATAGTCTAAGGGAAACAACCATTTCCGCAGCATGAGAAACAACCAACTCCTCATTTATTCCCTCTTACTCTGAAAAGCCTTCCACAACAAGATGAGCCTTGTACTCGTTCAAAACACCGTTGGATTTGCTTGTGACTTTTTCCACCCATTTACATCCAATGGGTTGTATAGGTACCGATTTAGGCACCACAAAAAGGAGGTCAAAAGCAATAGCAAAATGGCCATGCTCTACTGAAATAACCACCTTGTTCATGGTCTTCCAAGACTATGTCTTTGTTTGAATGGCTTTTCCTACCATCTCACCATCAATATCTTTTCCTGTCATCTCACCATGTGCATCCTAGATAGTGGTGTCACCCTTTGAGTGGCTTTTCCAACCATCTTTTAAGTTGATCATAGCAGATTCAACAAGCCTACACCAGCCACCTTGTTCGATGCCACGCAATCACTTGTTCTTGTTTCACATCCGACACAATACATTGCTTCCCAAAGAAACTTATGACAATGTTGGGGATTTTTGTTGACTAACTAATAGATAAGAAATTCTTATGCATGTTAGGAACATGCCTAACATTCCTTGCAATGAATACATTATTCATCACTATACGAATATCCCTCACCCCTCTACTGAAAGTGACTCTTCATTTACTAATAAAACTGAATCAAAAAACGTAGTGAATGTTACATACCAGCCCCTACAACACAAAAATGTTTGGATGCGCAAGAAATCAATGAATTAGCAACCGGTAGCATTGTCGTCCAAGCATGATGTTGTGAGAGTATACTATTCCTCAATTTTGTTCAACTAAAACTGCAGCCACATTTGCCTCATCTCATAGCTTTTTGTTGTGTTGGAAAAGATCCATATTGCCACTTTCGGCGATTCCTTTTTATATTCCCAACATTATGACAATAATGGCATTTCATCTTAGTATTTGGAAGATGATTCACCGACCATTTACTTCCACCTACCGTTCGACTGCGCAACAAATGCACTCTCCATTTGTTCAGAAGTAGACATACTTGCCAAAGTTTGCATTCCTTCTACAGTAAATACGACTCAACCTGGTCAAGATTCAGGGTCTAGCTTTCTACCATCAAGTGCAAGGCCTCCACAAATGTCTCGTAGAAGGCCAATAAATTGTTCAAAACAAGCGCAACCCAGTCATCATCAGCCGTCTTTTTATTGATGGCATCGAGCTAGTCTCAGTGATCATTCATCCAAAGATGTTCTAACAAGGACCCGTCCTCCAGTAGAAAACAGCAAATTCTTCAAGTGTAAGACCCAGTTTTTTTCCAAAGTTTCATACTTGTTCTTCAAACCAGTCCAAAGCACACTTGCTTCAGTGGCACTTAGGACCTCATTTATCAATTAGCTGACACAAATAACTTCAACAACAAGGCCTCCTTATGATGCTTGTCATAATCTGCAAAATTCGCAATAGGCATTCCTTTAGTGCCAAGAATGATTTTATCAGTCTCGAGACTCCGTGATTGTCAAAATTCATGACTCCAGACATTACAGTTTTGAATATTGGCCATAAGACACACTTAGGACCTGCAAATCAATGTAAAATAAATGCAATCTAAACATAAACTTACCTCTCAAATCACACCTCAAAACCCTGTACAGGCACAGAAACTTTTGTAAATTATTGCAAATTGTGATTATTTTAATTGCACTAAATAAAAAAATCACCTTGAAATCTCCTTTTACCATTCTCTATGTCCTAACATCTTGAAATGCCTCACAAAAAAAGACTGGAAGAGATGCAAAAACAGCTATGATTGGGGAATATAGTGATTTCCTCCCAAACTATCGTCCCCTAACACATTGCACTGATCAAAAATATATGTGATCTTCCTTTGCAATTGTCTGCTCTTTAAAAAAATGAAATTCGCGATTGGAATGACTAGAAGCATTATGCCCTAGTAGGTTTGCATCCACGGGTTTCACATTTGCATATCATATATGTTATTCTCAGTTCTCCTTCTAATAGCTTCTTCAACTTCGTTTTTCCCTCTTGGTTCTGGTGTTACACTATCACTTCTTGCAAGAACATCACAAATCTAGACTGATGCATGGAAAAAAAGGAAATTGCAACTGGTCTGAATCATGAAAAAAATCGTGACTTCTACCACCATCAATTTAGTTGTTTCTGACAACTTTTGCTTTGATCTAGTCTATTTTGTTTTTCCTTCTGCCATTTTCCTTCTATAGTTCTTCCACATAAATATAGCACAACAAACTACTTGCGATTTTTGTCTTCCTTCTCGGAAAATTGACTTAAAAACTCTACAACTTGAGATCTTGATACTTGACCTCGCCATTTGTACCCGACTCCAAGGGCTACCCCAAACTTCAAACACTTCGAGCACCAATGGCTCTAATATCAATGTTACAAGATGTAAACATTGAAAAAATCTATGTTGTCAGGAAATGGAAACGGGTACGAAACGCAGAAATGGCAATTTTCAAAAAACCTTGGATACGAAACATTACGGGAAACGTTCGTACAATATATATATATATATAGTACTCATTTTAAAATTGTACTCCATAGACCATAAGAGATAAGTATAACTGATAAAACACTCAAAATATTTTGTATTCATTGAAATAATGCATTATTATCATGTATACTTATCTCTAGGAGACTAGGACGTTTCAAAGGAGTTTTCGTTTCAGAAACGAAACAGGGGGCCCCAAGGCGCTTCCTGGTAACAAAGGAGAAAATGAAACGAAATTGGAAGGCACACAGCACACTAAGATATGTGCATGTTCAGCATTTTAGTTGGAGAATTTCATAGCCGAACATTATTTAATAGATTAACTAATAATTCATAAAGTGTTAACTAATATATTTTTGATAAGAGGTGTGCTTGTCAAGTTGACCTAAAACACCAACTCGCGGAATTGGCCAAAAACGTTTGGTGCATTGTGTTTTCATTGCATCCTTAATGAGCTTTTGGGCCTCTGGGGCTGCCTCATGTTGCTTCAAGCAGTCAACCATCTTACTCTTGCTATGGCATTCTTCTGGGTATGTGGAAACAAAACCAGCTTGTTGTCATCCTTCTAATGTAGCTCTCACATGTTTACAGGCATAAGAAAGAGCTATGCTTTGATACCAATGATCCACACCACACGGCCTAGGATCTTGTGCAGGAGGACAACCCTGCACTTTAGGGATAAGCTGCAAAGGTTATGGAGAGTATGCAGGTGTTGACTTATAGAAGTAAATTGAAAACACGCATTCAGTAAGTAGAAGCCTGATTTGAAGGAAATGCAACTTCTATTCAATATGAAGAACAGGGAGAAAGTGCAAGTGTGTCATGGGTGTGTCCAATGTTACAGCAAGGCTGTGAACGCAAGTTCCGATAATCAAAAAGATGAAACAATAACTCTTATTTGCCTAGACTGAACGTGCAGATATAGATGCATATGAGAAATATTCGATATTCAAGGCATACTAATAGTCACTACTCTTTAGTTTGATTCTAAAGGTTATCGACCCTTGGCCGGATTTAGTTCTAGTCTAAAGGTTATTGACCCTTGGTTGGCTAAATTACACATTTTTACTAGAAATACAAGGAGGAAGTTACAAGTGACGGTTACAAAGAAGAGCGATTACAAGTCGTTACCTAGTGACAGTTAAAATCCTTCTCCAGGTGTAGCAGTTGGCCTTCCCATCAACCAGTTATCTGAGAGATCCCCTAACATGTTGTAAAGCTGGCAAGTGCCACCTGGGAAGCCATGCAGAAGTAAGAGGTTGCCACGAGGTTGCTGTGAGAAGCCATTACATGCAATGTGGTTCCTGGCTAGGAGTTTGCTGCAAAGGGGACACACAGATGATGAGAGAGGTAAGCTTTGCACGAGGCACGAGATGCCACAATAGTTCTACAAGGCTCAAGAAGTTCTGCACAGAAGTGAGGTGTTGCGTGGTCCTGCGGTGGTGTGCAGAGATGCCAAGAGACTTGTGCTTGTGCACACACTGTGAGGTGCATGGCACAAAGGAAGAACTCCAAGCTGAGAGGTACACAAGCTGCACAAGTGCGCAAAAAAGGAGTGTGCGCAGCTCTGCACAGATCAGGCTATAATTGTTTATTTCCCACTACACAATCCATTATCATATACTTACTGTGTCTACACATCTGGTACGGAAATATCTGAAAGTGAATAGCAACATATTATAAAGATAGCATACCGTGTTTACACATCTGGTAAAGAAATATCTGAAAGTGAATAACAACATATTATAAAGATAACACTTAGAGATGTCAGGTTACACCTTGCATATATCAAAGATCAATGATAAACTGTCTATTTTATAGCACTTTAATATGGAAACAAATTTGAAATAATATTCACTCACTAAATGAAGCTAAACATGTGAAATGCAACAAGAGAGAAAATAGAACAAGAGAAGGTAGCAATTTTTTAAAATGAACCAGAAAGAAAATACTATCCAAATTTTTACCTCTTTGTTTACAAGCCTCAGAAATTCGGCACGCTCTTCACTGACTGACTGTGAAAAAGCAAGTGTGTGAGTTGCAACATAGAAATTGGAGCTGCAGATTGGCTAAAAATCATCAAAGAAATTTGAAGGATGATGTTCTAAGAAAAGAAGGAAGCGCATAAAAGAAAATGGAGTAAGAGAGAAATTATACAGATGCTGAAGCTAGAACAGCTAAAGCACGACTAAGCTTGCAAAGTTGTTCTTGCTTTTCTACGGCTTTAGCGCTTGCCAACTCTTGCACCTCTCTTTCTGTTGAAACATTCATTTCCTGTAACGCAGTATCTCTTTGATTCAATGCTGCCTCCTCCTCCAGCCTTGCTTGCTCCTCTTTCTCTTTCTTTTCTTCCTCCTATCAAATAATCCCAATATAACCAATTCTTTCCCTGAAAAGCTAACCTTTTTTCCCTATCTATAAATCTCTTCAACAAAGCTTAATCAATGAGAGGTGAGGATGATTTTAGAACATCTCACAGAAAACATCATATAACAATTACAAAAGCAAGGTCCTTCCTATTGTTAAGATTATGTGATGATACTCACTAAAACATTATGGCAACCCATCCAGACAGCATAATTACAAAGATTGGGAACCAGGAATTGTATACAGGGGGGAGGGGGAGGGGAAATTAAAATCTTCGGAATTTGAGAAAAATTTCAGATAGTCTGGACTAAAAAACTGCATGTGCATGTGCATGTGCAAAATTTAAATTGCTTGGCCAAGCAGAGCAAGTCGGCTAGGATGTGGATAGGGAGAAATACAACCGAAAAATAAAACATAATAGATAGATAAAACTGTCTGGATTAGATTGGACTGATTTAGTACATCTGAAAAATTCGGATCCAACGGGATCTGGGCCAGATCTGGCAGGATCTGGTAACTATGATAGAGAGTAATGCAACAACCATGATTACAGCCCTAAGGCACCTTATAGCACCCACTCTTTCTTTACAAGCTCACAAATAATACAAATTCATACTTGGTAGAAGTTCACAAGAAGAAACCAATAAATTTTGAATAAAAATGGTCATAGAAGTTGAAAGATTTGATGTAACCTTGATAAGGTCTTCTTGCATTTCCAAGAATTCTAGTTTCCTTCTTCGATCTGCAACTGAATCCTCACTTGGAAATGCAGTAACACCTACAGAATCCACCAGCTCATCTGGAAGAGAAGACAGTGTGGCCTGAACAGCCTCTTCTGGCTTGACTTTTCCTGAGACAGTAAATGCTCTACAAAGAAGAGTAATGGGTCAAGCAACCACAACATACATTAAAGTCAAAGTCCATATCTATCTTCGAGGCACAAGTTGCAGGAATCACAGTAACATGATGAAAATAGTTACTTAGACTAATGTCACGTAAATAGTTACCTTGAAAGGATAAGGAGGGAAGAAGGAACCGAATGGTTCAAAGACAGATCCAGCCAATCACGCAGCTGTAGACAACATGCATTTTGTAAATGAGAAAAGCTGATAGGTCAAATGCCCAACATTTCAACATATACTACATGTACTACATTAACAAACTCATGAAATTACTATATAGCAAAAGCAAAAAAAAAGGATAAGCATTTTATTGAGTAACAAAAATGTCATAAAGAAGCCAACGTAGTTTGTTGAGTAATAAAAAAAAATACTGAATGTTGTAGATTTAATGCTCAAAAACCATTAACAATGTCGGTAAATGAAGTTAATTACTAGAGTAGATTACTATTAAGAAATATATGCCATCTACCCCTTTATTGACTGCTACTGAGGACTGTATGACATCTACCCCTTTAAAAATACACAACCTTTTCACAAATACAAGATAGAGCACCAAGGAGCTACAAATTTGCAGCCAATATAGCACTAAGAACCCACAACTTTAAAACCCCCAATGGGTCATAGGAATGTAGTAAGCTCAAAGTCTGATTTTAAGACCGACATGTTCAGAGATCAACATGCTCTGAAGTTAATGTATTTAAGGACCTCCGTGTTAGTTTTCCTTTTCATAACATGGGAATATTTCGTGTGGCCATTAAGATTTTCTATTGGCTGTCCCCAGTGTTCTCTTTGATGACAATACGTTGACAATTTAAGTCCACAGAATGAATAAACAATTTAGGCCATATAAACTGACAATGGTGTACCAGTCTAGGGAGAAGCCAAAGGGTGTGTGGGGTTGATGGGTTGGTTGGTTGGGGCGTTGTGCGGAAGTGTCTACACTAATTTCATGTTCAACAGAAACTACAATTACAAAAGAAGTCAAATTCAAAGAGCTTAGGATGAAAAAAAAAACTCGAATAACCATGTGAAGTTACTCAACGAAAGGGTAAAGAACATCTAATGGTTCACTTATAAGTGTAAAGATGTGAAAGACAAGAAAGCTCTGATAACATTGGAGAGCAAAAGAAGAAAAAGGCCCTCATAAACAAGCACCTCCATCAAGTAAGTAAAAAGGTCAAAGAGGGTAAAGCAGGGACAGGGAATAATGATTCGATGCAAATGAATTTGAGTGAATGGTAAATAAATCCAACACGACAAGCTAAATAACATTTTTGCAGGTTTTGTCATGTTTTACAACCTAAGCCTAAATTTGAACCTTAGAGATTGCCATGGCTATAAACCAAAAAATGAAATTCCTAGGTTTAATTGGAAAAAACATGGAATAAGAATCCATGTGAATTTGCAAATTATTATTTCTAAGAAATCTAAGGAAAAAAATTCTTTACTATTTGGCTCCTTAAAGTTGCTTATAAATGGCAGTAGAGTGTTGGTTTTGATATTCAAGTTTCAAAATAGAAGAAAAGTTAGAACAATTTCCTCAGAATTGACATCCATGTTTGGTTAGAAGACATCATATGAGTATTCCATTAATCTAACTTCAAAACACAGGCTCAATCCAATGTCGTGCTTTTTTATTTTATCATCCATGACCCATAAATCCCTAAAGAAGGATTCAGAAGCTAGACTCAAAATGCCGGAACAATAAGGATGCAATGTAGTGCTATCGAGATAAAATATTGTTAATTTCTCTTTTAGTAGAAGGATTATCGAGACCTACTCACACCTCTTTTGGATCAGGTAAATCTTCAATTTATTAAAGAATGGTAGAGGTCACGGGACAATAGATTTTCTAGTTAGGGCTCACACCAAGTTGAGACAATTTGCAAATGAGGAAAGACTAGTGTATATCACAAAGGTGGATATCGCAATGTGTGTATGTATCATACAAAGAGATAAGGGGGTATAATTAACTTGTGCAAGAGCAAGCTCCCCTTTCCCTATGGGCCCCACTAAAGGTGGCACTAGAGGTGGGCACATCCACTAAAGTGGACACTCTCATAGATCATATTAAATACACCTAGAGATGTCCACAAGGCATACTAAACATAGTTAACCTTAGCCAACTTAATATTAGTGCATATAGCATAATGCACCAACAGCCCCCCCTTAAGTGCAACACTGGGAAGACGATATACAAAAAGATTAAAAATCCTCTAAAAAGGGGTCCCGACAACTAGGCTTGATGAAGGACCTATGTACAATGAATGAAATTGGAAATTATGAGTCACCACAAGTTTTCTCAAAAAACCAAAAGATCAAGAAAGTGTTTGTCTAAAGGTGTTGAGATATGTTGCAAGGTGTCCCTTGAAACTGTACAACCCACAAGTACTATAACAATGTTGAAGAAAGTGCATTGAATGGAATGAAACCCATCACACAAAATGCATTAGGTGGACCAAAGCCACTAAAAATGCATCGGCTGGGATGGAAGTCATCACTGAAGATGCATTGGATGGGTTGAAAGCCATCACTGAAGACGCATTGAATGGGATCAAAGCCATCACTGAAGAACATGCAAGAAGTGCCAAAGCATTAGATGGCAGAAAAGGTAAAGAACTTCAACTGTATGAGTGGAATGATCCACTACTCGAACACCAACAAAGAGACAATGCATGCACCAGGATAGCTCCTATCAAGGAGACTATCAACCTATCGAAGAAGTGTCGAAAATAAAAGATTCCGCCAAATAACTACCTATAATAGATGCAAGGGACACGCAAAACCTATCGAATGACTGCTTGTAATAGATGGAAGGCACACTCAACATCAACCAAATGAAGTAAGTATCTCACCACATACCCCCGCATAATGTTGAATGGGTGGAGAGGATGTAAACATCAATATGAAAGAAGTGAGTTCACAACTCAAACACGGACAAGGTAACATTATATGCACCATAATATCTCCATACAAGGAGACTGGAAAACTGTCGAGAGAAGCCTCGAAGATACAAAAAAAATCTCACAAACAGCAAGAAACTATAGGATGGATCAAACAGAGACAATGGGAATACAAGTGGCACTCCAATCAAGGGGACTATTTGTCGAAAGGAGATGGGAGATAAAAGAGACCCAACAATTACAAGAAATGGTGTGCAACAAAATAACACACACATAAATGTAGATAAGCCCTAAATAGCAAACCCCCCATGGCACTCTATAATTTAGTGCGAATACAATATATAAACCCCAAAACCAAAAGAAGAGACCACCAACACTGTGAGAAAAACTTCATGAAGGAAGCACTGCTATGTAATATGACAAGTGTGTGGATGATGTGGCTAAACTGTAAAAGAATCACACCTACAGTGTCAATGCAAAGAATGTTGTCAACACCACCATGACTGATCCGAAATACATCCTAATTGAATTCAGATGGTGGAAGAGAATGCCTGCATATGTTTGGGTGTGAAGTTCACAACTAGTACATGCAAAAAAACATCTAAAAGTGTGCCGCATTGATCATGCCTGATAGGTGTAATCTCAAGGTTATCAAGTCTAAGTGTAGGTGCAACAAAACCCATGTGTTGCACAGGATCCTCACGAAGAGTACAGCAAACAAAACCTGGAGCTTTGTCATTAGGAGATCCAAATGAAATCCCTACTTCAAAACCAATGTCATGGCGTACAATCCAATCGACAGGTTGGATAAGAGAAATAATACCCTATGAGTTTCTGCCAATACCTCCACCAACATAACCAATGGAACAGAGCATGCGAGAAACGAAAGAAGTAGTATGCTTCTCAAAAGAGCCAAAAAAATAGCAAATAGATCTGAAGTGGGATACACAAAATGTGCAGCAACAGGTGCAGCAGACACAAAAGCAGAAGTTGCAATAACAGGACCATCAAATATAGGAGGAAGGTCAGATACTGACAAATTAGGGTCAATAGGTGAAAGAGCAGTGAGTGTAGGTGGACTAGGAGCAAGAGAATGTAAATCCATTGTATTAATTTGACGTTGTAGGCTAGGAAGTTTCTTCTGTAGGGAGTGAATAAGGGTGTCCTTGCCGAAAATGAGAGAGCGGAGAAAAGTATTTTGCATCTTAATCTTCCTATTCTCTTCAGCTAAAGTGGCCATATCCTCCTAAATTTCACATACTTCATAGAAAAGCATATCATTTTCCGACTGTAGAGTGTGGAGATCTTGGCGCAAAGCCATTACAAAGGCCTTTAAATACACTCAACAAGATAAGAAACCCCCCAAACTGCTTATATCAATGCATTGTTTACAATAGTTGGCATTGAATAAGGCCCCTCTCGGATTCTATAGTACACACCAACAAATTCGATACAATTAATGTTACAATGCAGTTTTTGACAAAAACTGGAAAAATATAATTTTGCTATTTAAAATGTCTGATTTGAGGTCATAGAAACGTAGAGCATGAAAAATATACAACTTCAAAAAAAAGGCACTGGAATCCGATGACTGGAACAAAAGATACAGATGTTTGAAGTTTGCTAAACAAAATGAAGGCACGTGAATTTGATGAACGGATCAAAAGATACAGTCGTTTGAAGTTTGCAAAAATCTGAACCACACACTAAATTAGGTAAAAAATGTAATTTCTATGAAATCAAGAATAAATGGAAAAAAAGATAACTGTAACACAACAAAGCACTTGAAAAGCCAAAGGGTGAAAAAGAAATCACCTTTGTAGGCCTTACGGAACGAAAGTTATGCTCTCCAAAATATCATTGTTCAAAATGAGAATCCCATTAGGCCGCGGTAGGCACTCAAGGGCTTAAAGTTCTCTACAGTTGGTCATATGGGGCATCCAAGCACTCGCAACAACATTTAAAACAAAAAAAAAATCACGAGGGGAATTGAACCCCAAATCTCGTCTATAGTGAAGGGACTTCACAAAGCATCACTTACCACCTAAGTCACAAGGTTTGAGTTCGAGTTCGAGTTCGACGAGCATGAAGTTCGGTTAAAGTTCGCCAATGGATAAAGTTCGGAAAAAAATTCGTCATTAAATTCGAATGATAAATTATAAAAATATCAAATATATATAAATATAAAATAAAGGAATATAAAGACTTTAAAAAATAAATATAATTTAGAACTTATAAAAATATGTAAAAAATTAAAATAAACCTAAAATACAAATTTAAAAATAAATCAACACTTTAAAATGATATAATCTATAGCTCAAAGCATGTTTAACTAAAAAATCAAAATAAAACACAAAGCTAATATAAAAATAAAAACACAAAAGTACCTATCATAAATAAAAACAAACAAAATAAAAACCGAAACAAACAAATTTAAGAAACTATTAACAAACAAATCGTATTCATTGAGAGCACACGTCACTTGGAAAAAAAATCTGCACGGCAGTAGTGGTGAATCCACTCCAACGATTCCATTAGGACTCGACCATAGATTTGCCACTCCTCCATGGATTCACAACTCCCCTCCGTCAGGTACTTTCTCAGCTCGTTTGGTGCAACTCACGGCTCTACCCATTTTCGACTGGTGCAACTCACGGCTCTACTCGTTTGCCCTGCGATTTTACAGACCCGAGCTCTACCAATTTTCTTGTTTTTTATCTTTAGCGTCCATGGCAAACTTCGTACCGAACTGGCGCGATTTTTCACGAACTTTTGGTGACAAGATTAAATTCGCCGGATTTCAAACTTTTTTCATAAAGTTCGGTGAACCTTGTGACTTAGCTTACCACCATGCCAAAAGGAGCACTCAAGTATTAAACTGACCAACTTAATTATAAAGAATGACACATGTGCTAAGTTTAAAACAAACATTTTTTGAGATTCGACCCTTTGACATGTTGTCACAAAGCATCACTTACCACCATGCCAAAAGAAGCACTCAAGTATTAATGTGACCAAACTTATCATAAAGAATGGCACATGCACATGTGCCTTGTAGAAGCCCCCTCTTTCCAACACACCAAACAAAGAGTTTAAAATTGTACATGCACTACTTGTTATTTACAGAGACTGGAACGTGGCTTAGAGACTTGAGTGAGCTAGCAGCAGTGGTAATGCTTGTGTTCACATGTGGCGGTGGCAGCAGATCTGTGGCGGTGGCAGCAGATCTCAGTCTACAGCCTACCAAACCATGCCTCAAAATTCCCCTTGATCTTTAAACCTCCACCATGGGTGCCTCAATATTCCAATATGTGCAAGCGAATAGGTATTGGAAAGCTATTGACAAGCCGATCGCAATGGTATACACCTCAATCCATGATTTTGCAGATAAATTGCAAAAGATGGGACTGATTGCTGCTTCTCTTCTCTCGTCCTCAAAATCTGCAATCTTAAACTGCTCACTTTGGGAGCCGAGTTGCTCCGATCTAGTAAAACTAATACTTTCCGGAAAGCTCTTGATGAGCCGAATTTAATGGTATGTACTTTGTCAAACATTTTGCTAAAAAAATGCAAAAATTGTGGCTGTCGTCTGTTGCTCCTCATTTTTCCTCTTGATTTAGATCTTCAAAAAATCATATCAAATCACCATGAGCTCGCAAAATTCCCCTTTCAAAAGACATATTTTTTCAAGCACTATTCATTAAAAATAGTGGCTAGTCTCTCGAAAAAATCACAATTTGTCAAAAATGGAAAAACTAGAAGAAAAATCTCTTAAATATCACATTTAACTCGAACGAGGATTTTTTTTGAAAACCTGTTGTTTGGGTTGCCGTATAAACTAATTAAAGGGATTAAAAGCAGTGAGGGAATTCATATTTGATTTAAAATCTGAAATCCACAACTCAAAACTAAGAAATCCCTTGCTTTGATAATATGAAAGAATGCTTGAGGTCACAGGAGTACAGATTTCCTAGTTAGGGCTCACACCACATTGAGATAATCTACAAATGAGGAAAGAATACTGTATATCACAAAGGTAGATATCACAATGTGTATATAATGTGTATCATACAAAGGGATAAGAGGGTATCGATAGCTTATGGAGAGCAAGCTCAACTTTCCCTATTGACCCCACTAGAGGTGGCACATCCATTAAAGGTGGCACACTCATGGATAGCATAAACTAAGCCGAGAGATGTGCACAAGGGACACTAAATATAGTTGAGTTTACCTAAGTCAACTTAATATTAGTACATATAGAATAATGTACCAACAATTTATATTCATTTCTGAGCTATACTTGGGTGAATATTCAATTTATACTCATGTTTACAAAGCTTTCTTTATAAACATGCTAGTATCATAGCCTTTAAAAGTGCCTTTATATATTTCTTTATCAGCATTCTAATTGATCTTAAAAGCATCTTGTCCAAGGTCTTTAGTATTATAGTCTTTCTCTAGGTCTTTCTCATCAACAAACTTTGTTATGGTTGTTTATAAATATTTTCCTTCTTTAGTAGAAATGATAGTCAATTTAATCATAGTAAAAGGCTCTTATCCTAACCAGACTTATAACCATGGTTTTTGACTCCTAACATCTACCAAGTCTTGCTATAAATAAATCCTATGCAAATCTAGTTTTTTATGTATTCTAGACCGTTGACAATTAGATGGCCAAAGGCCCTTTTAAATTCCTAGAAATCAAAGCAAGAATAGGTTTAGGAGAGATTCGATTCAAGTAGATGAGAAGGCTAGGACTTTGTTTTTATTACAAAGAAAGATGTTGACCAAGTCATAAGTGTGCCCTTAAGCATTAGATCATGCAATAACCCTTTAGGATGAAGAGGACGCCATAGGTGGCCAAAAGGTTTGGGCTTTTGGATGCAAAGATAAAACAGATTGATGATCAAAACAAATCAACCAATTATCGATGAAGTTCTATTGAAGTCGACTACGATTAGAGTGTTGCAGAGACCACCTAAGTCCTAGTAGACATGTAAGGTAAGATCGATTGGCTGAAGTAGCCATAACCTCATAGATTGCAAAGTGCATGCACCTTAAGGCCATTAATTGACGGAATAGTTCATTTTTTATTCGAGGTTACCAATATAGCAACCTGTAACTATCATTATATATCTAGGAATTAACATGTATTTGTATGAGCATATGCTTTAAAGTTTGATTGTCTTTGATGGGGAAAAGCACTTCTAATGTTGTAAGCGCACTTCTAATGTTGTAAGCACTAGGATCCCGACATTCACAAGAAGACCTTAGCAAGACATTCTACAACACCTAGAAACCCAATTAAACTTTAGTAGAAAATATGATTGACAATCAAATAGGAAATTGGAGCGGTTCAATCAAATCATCAGAGATAAGACAAACATTGCTCAAAGGAACATTTAATTTTAGTTAAGTTCAAAAGCAAGACTCTTCAAAGTATGGGTGTTGTTATCACCCCAACAAGGCCTTCCCTGCAAAGTGAATCCATAAATCACATGTTTGGACGATAAAAGGGAAGCCCAAGTTCAAAAACACAACAAAAGGATCCAAATTAGACCCAAAGAGAATTGATTGGTTCATCATAATCATTTCTGACCTCATGATACTTTTTATATCAGCATCACAACATATAAAATCGATTTCCTGGTTTTTTTAACATAAATATTGTACTGTGTCTCTCCTGGTCGATCCAATTGTTATGAAATCAGTGATTACATATGTATATCTGATTGGCAGTTTAGTGCTAAGTGTCTGTAATAAAAGGCATTCAATGTACATGAATAGCAAGAACTTAGAAATAAACCTCATTTAAGGTATCCAAAGTTAATTTTCTGTGTCCCATAAAGAACAGGGTATAAGGTGATCCCCAGACTGCTAACATCAGCATAGGCACTGGTGACACCAGTAAAATGCCAAGAGTTGGCACACACCTTTTATTGAACAAACGGTGCTGCTGATTTCCCAGACTTTCCATTGCTAACCATTGACCTGCTGCACACTAGAATTTATTAATGTTGTTTGTTGTACTAGCTTTGTGAAAGGAACTAATACATTTTGCTTAAATTCACTGCTATACCAAAGCTAACTAAAATAGCAGTTCACTGTCATAGTGATGAACACAGCTGTCGTAAATTTTGTTGTAATTTGTTGAGCTTGGATCCCTGTTGAGGTACCTACAAATTGTATCCATGAACAAGTTATCTTGTGGGGAATAAAGATTGCCTGCGGAGACTTGTCCAAACAGTCACATGTTGAATATTGACAGCTCTTTAGGACACATGTAAGCCTACACCTCCTAAATCATCCTATAATTATATTTGCCTACACCTCTAAATCATCTTATGCTTAGATTTGATGGATTAACTTGATAACACCTCTAAATCATCCCTCTAGATTGGATGTGTTTAAGTTGTCAAATAGGAACTTGTCCCTAGAAAGGCAGTACTAAAGCATCCCTGTGAGTTAGATGTATGTAAGATGTTTCTGGAGGAAAAAAACATAGAATAAAAATTAACTTAGATGATTGTACCATCATGTATATGGTAGTTGTTCTAATATATGTTTTGAGCTAGACAGTGAAGACAAATTGGTTGGAGTCCATGTCAGTGACCCCTTCAAGGCAATGAACATCAAGGGACGCAGATCTTTGCAATGTGGTTTGGTGATGGCCTTCATCGATTCTAAACTTATTGCTTCGTGATTAATAACACTGTGTGATTTATGTGTATGTGCTAGCATATCCAGTATTGGTGGGATAATTTGTGACATGTACGGTCACATTAATATGTGAAGAGATCTGATGAATTAGTTCTATTCAAGCTTTGGGGCTTGCGAAAGCTTCTCCAAACTAAACTAATCTCAACATGAGTTTTTTCCTATGGGTGGAGGCAATAACATCCCTTATTGTATCTAGTACAAATGCAGTAGTAAATTTGCATATAACGCTTATATGTATTTTGAGAAGCTGGTTGAAGATTCTTCAAAAAGAAACTGTATAATATAGCCCTTCTCAGAAACTAGTACCGTAACTAATGATTTTGTGTAAAGTAGCATTGGTGTGTGGGATATGACAAGAATGAAATATCAATAAACTTTTAATCCCAAATAACCAACAGAATCACGAGCAATATAACCTTATCCTAGGTTTATCAATTTCAGTGAAGATATGACATACAATAAATGGTAAAGAATAAAAAGTGAAAGAATTACAATAAAATCTTCATTCCATACAACATGCCATAAATTGTTAAAATTTAAAAAATTATTTGCGACATATAACGATATTCAATAATGCACATTGCATGCTTGAGAGAGACCAGAGAAAAGCATTATTGACACTAGCATGCTTTGCTAAAAGCAGAAACCCCCAAACTTACTTGTTGACAAGACAGAACAACAAAATCTTCATTCCATACAAAATGCAATAAATTTTTAAATTTTACAAATTTATTTCTGAGATATGATGATATTTGATATTGCATGTTTGAGATAGAAACCAGAAAAGAGCATTATTGACACTAGCATGCTTTGCTGAAAGCAGAAGACCCCAGACTTACTTGTTGACGCATTTCCTCAACTGAGAGAAGGCCCAGCATTCCACGGTCTCTACAAGCCTGTCTGAGTTCTGCTTCAGAAAGAGCATCAAATCCCTCACTTTGGATCATTCTATCATCTTCCTTGATCCTAGCCACCGAATCAATTATATAAGTATTTGTGTACCTTTCTAACAACAGCTCCTTAAAACCAAAGGATATCATAAAAAATAGACAGATAAGAGGAAGGACGGAATTCATATGAAATCATGCACAAAACAAGACAAGGAAAGATTAGTTATACATCCAACCCCTGAACTTCAAATCCTCACCTCTTGAGACATTCTAAAGATTTTGCTCCCTGCATACTCTTTATTATTTACATTGAACGGATTACAAGATCAACAAATATAATGTCGCAAATCATACATGCCAGATTCCACATGAAAGAAAGAATTTATTTAACAGATCCATTTCAATAATCAATCTCATAGAGACTTGGTAGAAGAATCTTACAACTAGAGTTTCGAACAGCATGCCCTGACATGGATCGTCAGCTTCATCAATATAAATAGTCAACATTGATAACTTGTCAAACTAATACAAGTTCTTCACCATGCTTTGTTGTAGGTGGTCTATAATAATGAGCTAATGTGTCTATGTTTATCACAAAAAAATTAAGAAAATGAGATTTGCTAAAGAATACGTGCTCAATTAATGTATATTTGCAAACAAAAGAAACAGATCCCTTTCTATGTAGATCAAGGGAGGGGAACCCAGTACAATTTTTTTCACAAAACAGTTCTCAACAGGCAGTGTCGCAGCTATGTCAACCAAAAATACTGGAAGCAGCTACTGAACACTTCAAAAGCATGCTATCAAAAAATTCACAAACATGAGAAGAGGCTTGAAAACGTATGACCAAATGTAGGTCAATGGAATTCAATAACACATGCAATCACAATAGAAAGTGTTAGGGTAAAAGGACCCTAGGATAAAAGATTAACTAAATTAAAAGAACAAAAGTACTGAAAATAAACGAGGGGTAAACCCAAAGCAGTAAAGTCTTTAACCCATGTGGTTAAGGTACCGTTACAAATAACCTTGTGAGGGGAACAAGAACCCTCAAGAAGTATGGGCTGAAGAAAGTTGATAAGACTGGATGGTAGTCCCATCAAACATCCTTGACTATGCATGGGACAGAGGACTCATATGTGTCGTCGTCTATCATTGTGAAAGAGCCAAAGCAGGATCTGATAATTCTTATTGGGGAGCATCTAGGGCTGCGGGGACTACGCCAAGTAACCCTAGAAGGAAATAACGTACTCCCCCTGAATCCCTCCTAATATCCAAAGCCGGAGAAACTCCCATGGCAGCAAAGAAACTCTCTTGGTAGCGAAGGAACTTGTAATGTTTCCCTGACCTCGCGGCAGTCAAGGAGTAAATCCATGACGCTGAGGAACAGATCTCAATCACCGAGAGATAGTGTGTTGGGTAATATTAGTAGTAGTTTAGTGGAGAGATGAGCACCCCCTCACTAACCTATTCCTCTCAATGTATGAAGCAGCAATATTCAATGGGTGTTTAATGCCGCCAACCTATGTATGGGCTAAAAGAAAGAGGTGATCAACCTGGGAGCTCTACAGGCTCCCTGCAAGGACTTGCATCCAAGGGTGACAACCTCCCGAACAAAATGGCCATGCATTTTTGGTTCGGGTGATAAAAGAAAGTGGATAGAGAGTCGCCTGAGTCTCTTTAAAGACAATGGTATCTCCCCCAGAAAAACATCAATAACTTTGCAAAATATAAATCATCAGGCCATGACAGATTTCCTTATAAACTCCACCAAACATTTTGAAATACAAGCAGTGCAAAATCACTCAAGGTGTCAAAGTTATCGAGCCATGACAAATAGATGCTATAAGTACTTCAACAATCTTGACTCTTCTACCAGAAGAGGAAAGAGCCTCAGCTTTTAAAGAGTGCGGCCTAATTCACTTTGCAATATGGTGGAAAAGACTTTCAAAAATCATTGCCAAAAGCAGACAGCCATACTCTGAAAATCAATCGCACCATCCCTGCCTGCATTTGTCAAAGGGGTAACAGATATATGTGACAACATTATTGTTGCACATGAGGTCATTCATTAAACAGCAAAAACCGGCCAAACATTTTGATTAACCTGGATATGTCGAAAGTCATTGATCAATGTAACTGGGAGTTTCTCTTCGATTTCTTGGAAAAAAATGGGTTTAACTGAAAAATTGTGATATGGGTGGGTTTTAGCGGGCCTATCTTCTCTATAAAGGTCAATGGTGAGTTGGTTTAAGTTTTCTACTCATCCTATGGACTCCACCAAGGAGATCCTTTCTCCCCGTATCTATTAATTCTTTTATGTGAAAAGTTCAATTGTATGATAGCAGAAGCCACCTCAAACAATCAACTCTTTGGGCTCTCTGCCATTCCATCTGGAAAACAAATTTTAGCTTTCACATTTTGTAATGTCCTCTTTTCCAAGCTAGTTTGATTTGAGGACCTTGGGCCCATTTCTACTTCCAATGGACTTTAAGGGAGAAAATAAGGGATGTACATTTATGTTATAATTGTAATTTGTTATTTTCCGCTTTGTAATATTTTTGTAAAATGGCAAATTGCCAATTATAGCACTAGAAATAGTAGGTTGGTGGCTAAAGTGTAAAGCACCGACTTCAAAATAGAAAAAAATGTAATAAAGGGGGGTTTGTCCCACCTTAAGCAGGAAAAGTGAATGTTAAAATAGAAATAAAGTATTTCTATTATCCCACATGGAGCGCTCCAAAGGGAAAGAAAGACAAAAGGCCATAAAGGTAAATGCGGGAGCTCATTGTAAGGGTCTTTTTGATGAATCTTGATTTTTCTCTTTGAAATTAGAGCACTGAACTTACATTTTCAGCCTTCGAGGACGAAAACCCTCAATAGTCACAACACTTGAGGACAAAAATCCTCGTTTGTTGCTTCGGTGGCTTCATCCGGGAGTCACAAGTGCGCTTCATATTCAGAATTTTTGAATAGTTAGTGTTTCCATCCGTACTAGGGCACAAATTCCAACTAGGGCACACTTTTTGCGGCTGGCATACCCATTTCTAGCTTGGGTGATCCCTTTGGTCATTTCACGACAACATTTCGGCGGTTTTCTATGGTTGGAAAAATCTGAATTCAATTTTGTTTGATAGCTGCCATTTTTATGGTTCATTTTGAGCTATCATTTACATTGTAACTCCAAGTATTTTAGAAGATATGAAATTTTGAAATTTCAGTTGTTTGTGGCTAATAATTAATTCTAGAATGTTGTACTTTGATGTGTACTCCCACAAAATCTGCATTATTTCATCAAGGGTTTCAATTTGTTGATATATATCTAAAGATTTGTGTCTGAGAACTACAAACATCTGAATTTCACCTAGGGTTTTAGGGACCAAAAGCAGGTCACTAACCCTCTTTGGCTCTAATTTTTGCGGTTGTCATTAAATTCAAGTTTCCGCATGTTGTCATAAACTCCAACAATGTTCCTATAGGGTTTTGGGGAAATCCAAATTCCTCAAATTTGAGCCTGAAAGGGACATTACAGTGGTATTAGAGCATCGTTCTTGACATCCTGTGTGAGGGTATATTCAGAATTTTAGATTTGCATGAATACCGGTGAAGAAGGGTTCAAAGTGTTACCAAAGAAGGACTCTAGCAAAGAACATGAGGGATAAGGAACAAAGACCTCCACCTTCCAATGAGATGAGCTACTTGCACGAGTTGCTGTTGAGGAATCAAAAAGACATCAAAGCTTTTAAAGGACAATGAGGACTTCAATGATTGAATTGATTCAAGCCATCCAAGGTGCTCTGGAATTGAAGAAATCTCTAAGTAATGGCAGCTCTTCCGGAATGAAAGAACTTCCATTTATCCTCCCACAAGAACCTTTCGTGCTTAATTTCTGCAAAGGAAAGAAGAGGAACAAGTGGAAGTAGGGCAGAAAATTGGGGATGATGAGATGGATCGATTTTATGTGGAATACCAAGCTTTGAGTCTAGCCATCCGCCAAGAGCTTTCTTTGTAATGTCCCCAATTCCAAGCAGTTGGCCTAACGGCCCTATTTTGGTCTTAGCCCTGGTCATTCCCAAGGGACTAACGACTTTGGAGGTTATTGGGGATGGTTGTCTAATTTCCTACTATGTTTTTGTTATATTTTGGGCGTTGGGAGGGTCTAATGGGCCCTTTGTGTTCTATTTTGTCGTTTGGGATCACTTAAGTGGACACTTTTGGCATTTAATGTTATGTTTCTTCGTTGGGGCCACTTAAAGTCCCTTTTTGGCGACTTGAGGGAATATGTATTGCATTAAATGTTATATTTCTTCATTGGGGCTCATAAAAAGCTATATAAGGAGATGGAGGGTGTAGTGGGAGATCACTCATGCATACACTTATATTTCTTTCATGTGCAACTGTTGTTTGCAACTTTTTAGCTTGTGGAGTAAGATCCCACGGGAACCCTAGCTTCGGTGGTGAGAGATCCATCCCTAGCTAGCAAGGCATTCTTCGGTAGTGAGAGATCTACCCTAGCTTGTCATTTGAAGCTGATTTCAGGGCTGTTTTACAGAGGTATTTTCAAGGTTTTCAAAGATAGGATTTTGAAGGTTTTGGTGAGTTTGGGTGGAGATTTTCAGCTGGTTTTCGGATCAGACCTACGGCAGCAATAAAGGAAGGGTTTGGCATCATCTACAGAACTTTTCACAAGGGTTTTGGTCATCTACCAAGGAGGGCGACTTGTTTGGGAGATTGCAGCTCTAATTTTTAGGGTTTCCAGTTGGCCGTTTTCAGATCTGAAGGTTGGAAGGTCATCTACTATATTTATATATGTTATTTCCCAAGTTTCATATTTTTTGCACTTGTAATCAGAAAGATATGAATTTTAGAAGTTTGGAGCTGAATTGATGCCCTAAATGTGTTGGGCGACCTACTTTTTAGGGCAAAATTAGGGTTTCGTGTTTGCTGTGTGAAAACTAATTTTGGAATATTATTCTTCATATTTTTGTGGCCCAAGATCCAAAATTTCAGCTCATTTGGACTTCTTTAGCAAAAGATATTAATTTTATAAGTTTTCGGCTATTTTAGGCACGCTGTAAATTTCTGGCAGCGTTATATTGACTGAAAAATTCCAAAAATATTTCCCTTGTGTTCTTTATATTATTATCTAGTTCTCTTTAAAATTTCAAGTGATTTGAGCGGATAATTTGGGAGTTATTCATATTTTACTGTTCGCTGCCCTAGCTGTAATTTTCTGCATAAAATCAGAAAAAAATTAGATTTAGTATTTGCTGCAAATTTCTGTATTTTGTCAATTTTTTGTAAGATCCCAACAAGGGATATTTCATTCTTTCCTTGATATTTGTATCTTAAAGTCAAGGAATGCTCATAAGGGTGGAAGAATACGTCATAATGATCAGCCCCGAAAAGATATTCAACAAAGGTTGGGTAAAATAACCCTACCTACATATGACGGATCAGCAAAGTGTTCTACTATGGCATGGCTCCAAAAGTTGGATAATTTAAATTATTTGTCTTTGAATCCAATGTATGAAGAGGAGGCACTCAAATTTGTCACCCTCCACTTGGAAGGAGTTGCAAATGAGTGGTGGTACCATGGTATGATCACACAAGGGCATGGATCAATCACTACCTTGGAGGAGTTTAGTCAAAGGTTTGTGGAAAGATTTCATAAGGGTGATCCAGAAGTGAAATTTAGGGAGTTGGCAAAATTGAAACAATGCAACTTTGTGGATGACCATGTAGCTGAATTTCAAAGACTTTCTGTGATGGTCCCAGATGTATCCGAAAAGAGGCTTGTGGTTTTGTTTGTTGAGGGTTTGGTGGACTCCCTCCAGGGGTTGGTAAGGGCTTTCAACCCTCTTTCACTCCAAGAGGCAATCAAAAAATCCCTTGATTTAGAAAATTCAGCTCCAAGTACAGCCATGATTAATGGGCAGCCTAAGACCACTTTGGTTAGTTGGCAGCCAAGGACAACATTGGGGGTTGGACAGCCAAGGACAGCAACAGCAAATCTAAAACAGCACCTTTAGGGCAGCCAAAGAAGCCATTACAGCAAGTACCAAGCATGCAAAAGGAACTGCCTAAAACAAGCAATGCATGGGACACAAGGAATGATTTGAGAAGAAAAGGGTTGTGCTTCAATTTGCATAGATAACGGGCATGTGCATTATGTTGAAGTATTTACAGATTGCCACTTTATCCGGAGATCCTTGGTCACAGGATCATTGTTGCTTAGATAAGGGTCATGTGCATTATATTGAAGTATTTTCAGATTGTGAAGAGAAAGCAGCTGAAATTGAAGAGGCGATGCCCAAGCCTGAACCTCAAGACATTGACTCTTTGGACAGCACTCTTGCCACTTTATCCGGCGCCCCTAGATATCATCCTTTTCGTGTGAAAGTTGTGTTTAAGGGTCAAAAGGTAACAATTTTGATTGCTAGTTGAGATACACATAATTTCATTGATGAGTGTTTGGTTGCTAGGATGGGGCTTGAAGCAGAAGACTTCAAGGGTTTCAAAGCGACCATGGCTGATGGGTTTTCTATTCCTTGCACCAAGAGGATTCCAAACCTCAATATCACCCTTGGAAGGCATAAGGTATGTGATGACGTTTATGTGGTTGGCATAGGTGAGACAGATCTTGTAATTGGTGTTCAATGGCTGCACTCTTTAGGAGAATTCACCCTGAACTACCAAAGCATGGAGTTAAAGTTCAAAAATAATAAAAAGGAGGTTGTTCTACAAGGTATGATCAATGGAGCTCCTCAAATTAACTCTTTGGTAAAAGATACCTTGCCAAATAAGGCACAATTCTACTCCATGTCTAAAATAGTTGCAGATTGGAAGGCCTTAATTACAGTTGAGTATGCAAAGAATAAGTTTGCTAATGATGTTTTTGAAGGTGAAATTGTTAATGAAAGATACAAGGTTGTGGATGGGCTGATTCTATACAAGGATAGGGTCTATTGACTACCGGAATCTAAGATAAAACAAAAGATATTAAATGGTGTTCATGGCACTCCATTGCCTGGTCATCCAGGATACTTCAAAACATTCAAACAAGTTAGAGAAAGGTTCTTTTAGAAAGGACTCAAAAGTGAAGTACTTCACTACATCCAGGAGTGTTTGGTATGCCAACAACACAAAACGGAACACATGAGATTTTCAGCTAGTCTCTATTGCAGCACGCTTCTCATTCCCAATCAGAGATATTAGGACAGTAATGTATCTTTTTTTACAAAATCACGAAATCTGAAACGTGGTTCTAGGTATGAGCGAACTGGTTTATATGTTGTAGTGGAAAGACTCACTAAAGTATGCTTGAATCTGATCTCAAATTCCATCCAAATCTTAATGCTCAAAATATTTACTAATCTCTTTAGGAATGCAAGAACACCAAACTACATGGGACTTTTTAAAAACATTGTGAGTGATAGGGACAAGCAGGTTGATGATTTTATTTTTGGACTGCAGAAATACAGCTTACAGAATTGGCTGGAAAAAGTGATCCCAGAGTCTCAAATCCTCTAAAACAAAGTTGAATATGGCCTCACAAAATTATGAGCAAAGCAGATTTGGTGTATAGATTTGGAACAAGGCTATGCCCTAGAGTGCATCAAAATCCACCCACAAGTGGTGGTCGCTACCCTAGATCATCTAGGGATGGAAATGGTTAGGCAAAATTCCACCCTGAACAACCTTGTCTTCGAATACCTAGCTTGGAAATGCCTCAAATCTGCAATATTGTGTCCTTCTATCACTGCTGGAAATGGTTAAAATGCACTTTCTTGAAGCCTGAATAGAAACTCCTGACAGATAGGAGGAGTATTCACAAAGAGCTGAAGAGTTTTCGTGTATTTAAGCCAAATAGCAAGAGAGGGTTTTCAAGGAGAACCTTCTACGTGCCCAACTATCACCAAAAGGGTTTTGTCCTTTAGTGGACCATCATCGGAAGAGCAAATAGCCCAAAACCTGACAATGGGAGACATCAAATGTTTTTGAGGCTACAACCCTAAAAACAATCTTCCCTCAAACAAAGTAGTGGCTGAAAATCTAAAACCTTTTATTGCTGGAAGTGGCCCTACAAGACTCAATGTTTTAAAAATCGGAACCCGACTTGGAACTGGTCAAGAGTTCGCCCCACTTGTAAAGTGAACTCATGTACTTTATTAATCTTATCACTAATCAAACTTAATTAACCAGTGCTTACTAATAAAAATTACTATGCACTAAATTACATTAATTAGGATTGGTTTCCCTTATATTTCTACCCCTTAGCCATCAGGAAACCAAAGAATAGGCTAAGGGTCTTCAGGTCTTCAACTTGTAGTATACTATGAGAAGGGGATATTACAAGTGAGGTGCTTCACTACATAGCAAGAGTGTTTGGTATGCCAACAAACTCAAAGTCCAAAACATGAATTTTCAGCTGGTCTCTTGCAACCCCTATGCCCATTCCCACAAAAAAATGGGAGAGTATCTCCATGGAATTCATCACGAGGCTGCCCATGGTTCAAGGTAATAATTGCCTTTATATGTTCTAGTGGATATACTCACAAAATATACTCAACGTTTTATCCACTTCTAGCGAAGTTATAATGCTCCTAGAAGATGGCTAGATCTCTTCAATGATCAAGCATTCAAACTCTACATGGACTGCCTAAAAACATTGAAGTGATAGGGGCAACAGGTTCACGACTTTGTTTTGGCAAAGAACTTTTCCATTTGACAAGGTACGGAGCTCACTCCTAGCACTAGCTATCACCCACAGACCGATGGGCAAACGGAAATTGTGAATAAGTGGGTAGTAAGGCTACCTAAGGAAGTCTCTATTTGGATGGGGCAGTAATCATCACAGAGCCCAAAATGGTTACATATGGCTGAACGCAAGCTACAACTTCCAACCTCTTTCCATATGTCTATTAGTATGTCTACTTTTAGAGTGCTATATGCTTTATAATGCACAAATTCTTTTATTGACATTGGCTTTGAACTGGATAGTAGGGGAGCATCTATAGAGCTAAAGATTTGGTGCAGCATCAGCCAAAATAGTCATGTAGTCTTAACTCAAGATTTGTTTTTTTCAACTTTAGCCCAAAATCAGTAATAAAAGTGTTGTATGCGGACTCAGCACCGAGTTCAAAGCGGACATTTGACCAGTTGGGAGACATGGTGTTGGTACCAAACCAGTCCTGCAGACCACCAGTTATAAGGCTGGTCTGTGCCAAAAAACAATGAACCAGTGGTTGCTGTTCCGGTTAAAACCACGATTCTATGAGCCCTACTGCAAAGTGAAGGGGAGAGTTGGAAAAGATGCATATGAGCTTATGCTACCAATGCATAGTTGGATACATAATGATTTTCATGTCTTGTGCCTCAAGAAGGCACTAGGGCAACACATTACTCTTCTTAAGTTGCCACCTTTGGATGAGCCAGGGTAAGTTGATTCTAGTTCCGGAAGCTATAATTAGATGTTCGTGAAAGGAAGCCAAGGAATCAGAACATTGGGGAATATTTGGTTCGTTGGAAGGACATGCCACTTGAGAATGCCACATGGGAAGGTATAGCGATTTTGTGAGCATCCAAGTTTGCAATTGCTTGCGGGCAAGCAATTTTGGGAAGGGAGAACTGTAATGTTCCCTTTTCCAAGTCTAGTTTGGTTTGAAGACCTTGGGCCCATTTCTACTTTCCGTGGGCTTTAAGGAAGAAAATAAGGGAAGTACATTCGTGTTATAATTGTAATTTGGTATTTTCAGCGTATTTTTGTAAAAAGGCAAATTGCCAATTATAACACTAGAAATAGTAGGTTTGGTGGCTAGAGTGCAAAGCGTCAATTTCAAAATACAAAAATAATGTAATAAAGGGGGGGGTCGTCCCGCCTTAAGTGGGAAAAGTGAATGCTGAAAGAGAAAAATAAAGTATTTCTATTGTCCCTCATGGAGTGCACCACAAGGGAGAGAAAGACAAAAGGCTATAAAGGTAATTGTGGGGGCTCATTGTAAGGGTTTTTTGATGAATTTTTTTATTTTTCTCTTTTGAAAAGTGGAGCATTGAGCTCACATTTTCAACCTTCGAGGATGAAAACCCTTGTTGAATCCTATTGAGGACGAAACCCCTCAATAGTCACAACACTTAGAGGACAAAAACCCTCATTTGTTGCTTCAGTCGCTTCATCTAAGAGTCACGAGTGAGCTTCATATTCAGAATTTCTGAATAGCAAGTGTTTCCATCCATGATAGCGTATAATATCCAGCTAGTGCACATTTTTTGGGGCTGTCATACCCATTTCCAGCTTGGTTGGGGATTTTGGGACAACATTTCAGCATTTTTCTGTGGTTGGAAAAATCTGAATTCAATTTTGTTTGATAGCTGCCATTTTTGTGGTCCATTTTGAGCTATCGTTTGCATTGTAACTCCAAGTAATTCAGAAGATATGAATTTTTGGAGTTTCAACTGCTTGTGGCCAATAATTAATTCCAGATTCTGTAATTTGATGTTGAAGCACATTTCCAGAAATTCTGCATTATTTCATGAAGGGTTTCAATTTATTGATCTGAAGATGTCTCTGAAAAATACAAAAATCTGAATTTCACCAAGGTCGCCTAGGGTTTTAGGGACCAAAAGCAGGTCGCTAACCCTCTTTGGCTCTAATTTCTATGTGATTGTCATTAAATATGGGTTTCTGCATGTTTCTGTCATAAATTCCAACAATGTTCCATTAGGGTTTTAGGGAAAATCCGAATTCCTCACATTTGAGCCCGAAAGGGACATTACACATTTTTTGATGTTACTCTATTTCTCTCAACTATAATGTTAGGAGAAAATTGTACCCTCAAGAAATTGCTTTGTAATTTCCAAGAAGCGTCTGAACAACATAACAATAATGACAAAAGATAGATTATTTTCTTTAAAACCTCTAGAAGAAGGAAAATGAAATTCTGAATATTCTGAGATTCAGCAAGGAACAACTCCAAACTAGCTTCATCTAAAAACCCCTTCAGCTATCATCTGGGCAAATATTATCCACAAATTTGGGCGTAAAATCAATCTGTGGACCAATAAATGGCTATCTTTAGCAGGGTAAGTTCAACTTATTCAATTTGTTCTCCAAGCAATGCCAGTTTATCTTTTATCATTTCTCCCCAACACCAGGTTAGAAGGACTTGCCAAAAATCAAAGGGATTTCATTTGGAAAGGGGTTGGTTCAAGCTCGAAATACCCATTAAAAGCATAGGAAAAAAGCATTCAGTCAAAAAGAATGGGAGGGTTCAACACGAAAAATATACTGCTGTTCAATAATGCTTTGGCCATGAAGCTGGCCTGATAACTTCATGCTTTTCCCCTAATCTCGGAGTAGAATAGTGAAGGATAAATACATCACCATGAATAAGGCTGTGCAATTTTTTTAGGGCAATAACCTCAGTTCTATGAAAAAACATCAGAAATGGGTTACACCTTATGCTTGTGAGAATATGACATGCTAATGATAGCAGTTTCGCCTCCTTTTGGAAGATGGTCACGTCCAGCTTGCTTCCAATCCAGTCTACCATGACAGTACTCGGGCATTATAGAGAAGAAAGTTCATCAAATTTGGAATTATCTTATACTCGGGGACACAGAATGAAACATGGATTTAATCAGCCATTTTCCGTCCAAATGCATTGAAGCCACACAAGAGGTATTCACTAAACTGGGGATGAGGAGAGTTCATTAAATGGACAACAAGTCATTACTTTTTTGGTGATACTACCATATTAAGAGAGAATTTTAAGAAGAAAGAACAGAAGTTATGGAGGGTCACTACTGAAGAAATTATGTAGCTATCACCCCTGTATGGTAATATGTCTTAAAAGCTAAATCTAGAAAGCACTACAAACATTACTTGTGCATGGTGATTCACCTTAAATCACAAGTTGTGAGTTTCATAAAAGAATCATAATTACAAAAAAATATAAATTATAAATCTTTCAAACTTTTTAAACTATTTTTGTATGGATATGGACATTTAACAGAATTGATGTACGACCGATCCAAACACAAATTTTGCAACTAATGCATCATAAAGATAAATGGCATAATAAAAACAGCCACATGTAAGTAGGGGTTACTAATTGAGAAATCACTAGGCTTTGCCTCAAAAGAAGTAAAATGAGAAACAGCATTCCCTAACATACATTCATCAGTACTGTGTCCATTTATTGTAAAACACAAAATCAAAATTAGGTGTGTTCACCTTGCCAACTTGGAGCGTAGCATGTACCGCAAATATGCATCTGTTCCATAGGGTTTGATTCCCATATATTTACACATGTTTACAAGCCTTGGTCTGCAATGGCAAGAGATGTTAAAACAGTTTGCAAAGTCTTCAAATAATATTGCATAGATTTGAAGGAATATAAGTGACCTAAACATGGCTTAAGTAAACTTGCATACAAATCAACACCAGCCCTTTTCCATCTTATACCTGAAAAAATACCAGTAAACTACGTTAAACTCCCTAAGATAACAAAGGCACTTGTTTCCTACCAAAGAATACATTTCTGAGGAATTTTAAGCATATTGATATACTTGACGAAACTTTAATATATTAAGCACTTCACAAAAATCAATGTTGTAAACTGCTTTGTAAACCTGGCCAACTAAACACAAGATCAAGCCTACATAACAGCATCCTCTTTAACATTTTGATTTCTATATCTATTAAATTAAAAATACAAATATTGTAGATCCAACAAGGATTTCCATATTCAACCTGCTAACGTTGTCCAATGTTAATTCATCATTGAATAGCTTTGCAAAACCCAAAATTTCTTCATTTGATACTTTTGCACCCGTGCGGACCTGGTGAACAACAACAGATAACCACTATGATAGCTAAAACCACAATAATCTCTGCTTACAGACAAAGTTTGAAATCCCTTGCATAAAATAGAAATACAATACTAGTAAGTTAACTTCCTACTCTATAATGTCAATGGACCAAAAGATAATACCAATCAAGACAGTCACAAAGCTCTGAAACTCTAGGACTACTATCTAGGGTTCATACTATAAATATGAAGCCATTAGTGGTGTCAAATAAGAGATCCACCTTACTCAAAAAAGTGTCAAGGTCTTCTGCAGTTTGTTTAAGTTCTCCACTGCGAGATGTTTTGATTTCTCTTGCCATTTCTTTGACAGTGTCCTGTAAAAATTTGGCATACTCAATCCGTGCATTCAACCTCCGTTTCAATTTCTCCTGTAAACAGAAAGTAGGCCTCTTAGTCGTTATATAATCAATAAGTCCAAGCAACAAGGAATAATACGCAGCTTGCAAAATACAAACAAATGAAATATACAATCAGGATTCAGAATAGGCTGCTCCAAATATCTTTCACAAACCTGCTTTACAGAGAAGTAAAGAAGAAATCAAAGCAGTAAATACTTCCAAGAAGCATCAGTGTTGCACAAAGGCCACTTTCAATTAACAAAATAGAAACGTGATTATCTGTAGAATGGTTATTGAGAAACAACCACACACACTAAAACACAAAAGCTTTCTCTATTTATCAATATTTATTCATCAACCTTGGATGTTATGAGAGGCTCTATGGGAAGCACTCAGCTTGCTCCTATGATTGTCTGGCCTGGACACCCAGCCTCTGACATACACCCTCTGAGCATTCTCCGATTTAGCATTGACAATGCTGTTGGTTATTAATGTACAAGCCTTAATAGTAAATACACACAAATGAGTTTATCCTATCTAGGTTATAATATATATCCTCTTGTTTTGTTTCCCTTTCTTTTGCTGTTTGTGTTTACATTCTATTTATAACCTAGAGTCTTTCTACCCTAGTATTTCTCCTTTATAACAACCGTACCCTCTGAGTTCCATCGACCTGCTTTAATCATTTGCAGACAGCAATATAATTTATGTTCTTTCTTGAATCACAGAAAAGACTACTTCAAAGTTGATATATGCACAATTGTTGGATTTACACTCCTAGTCCATGGATCCCAATTTGCAAGGAAAACAATTGTTTTAATCAGGGAATATATTCCATAAATGTCCCCAAGAAGAATTAGCCATGCTTCTCAGAACAACATGGTCCTTCTTATACTTACCAGTAAATCTTGAACGGTATTCCTAATTAAAGGTTTAAACTTCATTTACACACATAAATGTCATTTAATGGATAAATCTGAAATCATAGTGTTCAGACTAAGACTCAGCAAGCCAATTTTTGCCTCAAACTCGAATCCGCTGGAAAATTTCTGCCAATGCTTGCAATTTATATTTTTTAAATAGCATATAAAGAATTCTTAATAATGGTCTTTTTAATTTTTAATTCGTTTTCTATTTTGTTGGCAAACTTGGTGAGTACTCACGCAGTCTCAACATTATGGTTATTAATTTATTTCATACCATAAATGTTACCGCCTTCCATGTAGGTTAAACTTAATTTCTATTTTACCTTATCTGTAAATTCTATCTTACCATAATTCTTATTTATTATTGATTTAGAATGTTATGACATTACTGTTGCCTCAGAGATGTTATTAAATTATCTATAGCATTATGCTTTTATTTCCTCATTATGATTCTCTAAAATGTTCTTTCTTGTGCTTTTTAGGCTATTGTCAACTTCATTTTAAGAGGTAATCTTTTAGAGGTTGAGAACTAAATGTTTTACTTCGAATAAGAATAACAACTTTGATATTAGTTTCTATAAATGTTTTAATGGTACAATCATATACTGAATACTTGATTTTAAAAAATCAAGCATTCAAGTCCATGTATTAAATTATTGTACTAAGTTTTCATCAAGACAACAATATACACGATATACCAACATAGAAACCAGGCACCAAACACGATAAATATCTAGTTAAACACAGACAATTGCTTTTTTTGCCATTTTGGAAACTTCTTTTTATTGAAAAAAGAAAATATTCATATTAAAATATTGCCAAACTCTATTGGAGAGGAAAAAATTCGCAAATATTCGTTAAAGTGCAGCCAAAAAAACTCTGGTCGAGCTGCGAATAATCAATGCCGAAAGTGCCCTAGTCGAGTTGCGAGTGACTTGTGATTGTAAGTGCCTTTGTGCGTCTGTGCCTGTGAGAGTGGTCGGAAACTCAGATATATCATTAAATCAAAAGCCCTAGCAGTAGGTTGTATATCAGTCAAAATGCCAAAGGAATTTGCCAGTTCCAATCCGCCAGCAATGAGGACTGCACACTGCCACCACTCACTACTATACACCACCATTCACGCCATTCTAAAGGAGCCCGCCATAGGAATGTCGAGACTCTAAGAGTCTAAAGCCAAAAACTTTGAAAATGTTCAATTAGGTTAAAGTTTTTAATCTTAACATCTTCGATTTTTTTGTTTTTTGTTTATAATATCAAATATGTATAGTCACGATTTTATATTTCCATGTCTATTACTTCATTAAAAAAAAATATTTTAATAAAGTAATTAAACATGGAAATGTTTAATGATTTACTTATATAGTTTTTAACTTTTTTAATTATTTAGTTTTTAATTTTTTAATGTTTAATTATTTAGTTTTTAAGTTTTTTAATGTTTAATTAATTAGTTTTTCACTTCTTTTAATATTTAAAAAATTATTTTTCTTTAACATTTATAAATTATAAAATTTAAAATATTAAATATAAAATTAAAGTGATATTTTAATAACATATTAAAGGTGTATAATATTGTATTATAGCAGTCAAATTTAATCACGATTTTTTTTCCCGAATTTTATCTTTGCCGAACTCAAACTCGAACACAAACTTTTTGGCTTAAGTGAGCACAACCAAATAATAGCCGATAAAAGGCATTCAACTATATATAATAGCCGAATGCAGTCTAGAAAATTATAAGGGCCTTTGAGATAGTTCAGAGAACAAAATCATTAAAAACTAGAGATTTAAATAGAAATTTTAATATTCCAGGGTAGCTTATGATGTCCTGGAGAAGCACCCAATCAAACCCATACCAAAGACATCTCTAGTAACTGTAGGCATTAAAAATGAAGAAACAAGCACCAAAACATAATAGAAGCAGAAGAACCTACGCCAATTTCAGGCTATTTATAAACATGTTAATGAAGGACGTCAATTATTTCAAACATTACTAAAAAATTATGTGAGGAAGACATGTCACCAAAGCAAATAATGCAGATAGAAACTATGGTGAAAAGCAAAGAAGGCAAAGGACCTGCATCCTCATCAACCACCATAAAAGAGCCAATACAAGAACCAAAATTGTCCATATGAGAATTGCCTGGACAAAGTGGGCCTGGTTTGCAGTATAGATAGTGTCTACTAAGATACTAAGCTATCAATAACAGTGTACACAGAATAGCAATTGCATAATATACCATGGCAGACCACAGTATCCGAACAATAGCATCTTGTTTTCATAAAATATAAGTCTCATACAATTCATCAGTATAGGGAGGACCTGATATAAGCGCCTCTAGAGGACAAGACCGAATGGTTGGCTATTAACCCAACTGTCACAGCTATATCATTAACTCAATGCCAACAAATGACGAACTAGCAATCGCTCTCGAGTGGTGCAATGGATAAGGCGACAAGAGGTGATGAAAATGTCAAAGTTGAAGGAGTGAAAGCGATACGTTACAGGGGGAAGAGAGGCAATGAAGGTTCAGGGAAAGTATTGGAGGGAATGTAGGGGAGCCTCTTTTTTCTTCTGGCAAGTCACAAACGGGCCACGTGTCTATTTTGTGAACCATTCAAAGGAGAAAGGGGCTGCAATTTATACAACTTTGAAGCAATGTACTTTGCAGGTAGCTCTAAAAGTACACACATCATTTAACACTCTGAACATCAATATTTACTTTTTGTAATGCCAACTTGCAGGCCACAAGCAGGAAGGTATTGGGGGCGTTGGGTCAGCATAAGTAACCGCTAGAATGAGGTTTAGGCAATCACGTGTTGTATATGGAAATGGCGGTCTGTGTAGAGGAAGAAGATTGAATGTGCCTGCAATCAGGTTCAACGGTTATTTTGCATCCAACCACTTCTACAATCCCTCAAACAAAATGGTGAAAGCATCCGATCCCCCACCACAGTACATTTTACCACTAATAACTTCGGGAATGAAATTGTTACGGTATTTGTCAAAAAAAAAAAGAGAAAAAAGAAAAATAGAGCAGCTCAGCAAGGCCTTTGTTAAGAATTTTCTTTCATGGAGATTATATTATAGATCAAAAACTTAAATTACTTTCTAAGATAAGATAATCTAATTCTATTTTTCAGAGGTAGTGGAGTGACCTAGTTTCTAAGAATATTTCATAAAATAATCAAGACCAGAGATCATGGACCTCAATGTAAATGATTACACTTTGTGGGTTCCTTTTACCTTATATACCATGTTGTAGTTTAGTTACTCCTTAGACTTTGACTCATGACAAGTCTCAAGAGTCAATAGGTGAATATCAAGGCAGAACAAAATCCTCAACAAGGAATGTGCCTCTCTATCTTATAGAGCCTAGTAATTTTTAGAACGATATTCTCATTGGAAATGGTCGCAAAACAATGGCAATAATTTTTAAGTTGGAACAAAATTCTGTCCAAGGAATATGTCTCTATATCTCATTGCACCTCATAAGTTTAACAACAACATTTACACTGGAAATAATCACAAGACAGGGGGACCCACAACACACACAAGCACCTATAAGCAATGCTAGCACTGGAGAGGATTAGAATGTTAAGAAAAGCTTCTAGTGCAGGATGGAGTGTGAACCTAGCCTTGCTAATCCATGCCCTACAAAATTTATTGTTCTTCATTTATCCCTTGCCACCTAATAAGACCTAGTTATCTATAAAGTGCATTGCATGATTCAATTTGCATTGAAATATGCACAAACTGCATCCTATCACAGGGAACAAATCCAGAATTAACAATTTTATGCCAAACCCCTCTTCTCATCATGCTCTTACAAATAAAAAAATATCAATGACTAAATTGGCAGGCAGAAATTTCTATTGAAATTTGAAACAGAACAAAGGATATTTTAATTTTTTTTAAAACAAACCTCTAACTAAAGAAATAAATAAAGTGTGAATATATAAAATTTGCAAGGCCCCTAACCTTAGGAAAAAATTAAAAAAGAATACAGGTATAGAAATCAAATTCGGTGTCAAAGAAGCAGCTAAATGGAAACCGAGGGATGAAAAGTATAATTAAAATAATCTTGACATTTTCAAATACGGTTGACAATAAATAAATTAAAAACTAACATACATTTTGTAGGGGAAAAATGTCCTTGTAAATTTAACAGCTCGATTTTTTCTCCTCCTTCCCTGTCTGCAAGAAAATAATTGCAAGGGCAGCCAGGGAAATGTTTTATAAACAAATTTGCAGCATGTTAATGGCTTCTGTAGAATATGCTTCCAGAGATTCAGGGAGTATAACGAATATGTCCTAATGGAAAAGGTGGAGAAATTTGGGAAACAATTTGTATGGATGCAGAGAGAGGATTTTCTCTTTGATGTTGTTGTCGTCCGCATCAAAATATTGTGATTTCCTGCACATGATTTTGTTTACAAATTCTTCCTAATTTATATGCCTGAGAAAAAACACTGACAAATACATAGGTATATCTGCCACACATTGGATTATGATACGTTTAAGAAAACTTTATAAAAAAAGGTATTACGATATAATCTGTAGCAACCGTTAGATTTGAGATTGAATAAAATCTAGCCATCAAATTTAACATCCAAGATTGAAAGCTCTAATCAAGACATTTGTTAGCCCTTGGATAGTTGACTAAAAGCTACAGTTCCAGCTGGGTTGCATCCACTATAAGAAACACCTGTCGGCATAACAAAACAATGTCAGCTATAACAATAAGTGTTATCATAATTGATGGTCTAGACTCTAAATTAGCCACCCCCATAAACAACTCGGAGGTCATTGACAACATGATAAAAAGTAGAAAGGGAAGGGAAGTGAAAAGACATTCCCGTGGAGCTGCTGGTGATGTAGAAAGTTTGCAACATTCCTGAAGGCAAGAAAAGGCATGTTTCAGCCAGCACAATTCACAACTATTGTTCTTTTTATTTTTTTCTTCATGGAAAAGCAAAGCACGGGTCTGGGGGTGGCAACCCTTGAAAAGCCTCGACAACAACTAAATGTTTGTGAAAAAACACTGTTGTGAAAAGCACCTGAAAATACAGTGCTGTATGCTGAGTTGCCAAACAGTCTGCCCCTATTGAAGCAAAAATCTAAATTTTTTCAATATCGCCTTCTCCTGAAAAATCCACAACACTCTACCAGGAAGCATCTAAGGAGGACTGCTAAAGGTCAGAGTTTATAGATAGCAAAAGGCAGTACAGAACTCAACCAGCAGACAGTTACCTCTGTTCGGGGTAGGAAGGACATACACAATATGAGTGTTTAACTTCAGGGCGAAGTCCAGATGCAGCTGTGCGCAAGCATTTAGCAATTCCACAGTGTAAGGAAGCAGACATACAGGTAGGCAAGGAATAGGCTGCATGGGAGGGAAAGGGTGTGCTAGAGATCAAGGACGTCCAAGACAGCACCACGGACTGTACGACCAGACCCAAAGAGGGCAGGACGAATAGTTGTTGAAACCATAGTTGGCATACTCAGCAAGTACTCACCGAGTCGGTGACTACTCGCCCCATTTTTTACCGGACGAGTAAACTTTTGGAAAACTCACCAAGTCCTGCAGGTGACTTTTCCCTCAAAACTCGTGAGTACTTGGCGATTTTCCCCAGTAAACTCATCAGACACAACTATTACGGGGAAAGAACACTCCAAAAACACTGTTTTAAATTTTTTGTTTTTTAAAAGGCCCACACCTCCACACTTTGTAAGCACACGACTATTGAGCATCCTTTGATTGATTTGAAAAGAGTTTATAGTGAATTCGAAGAGCAGATTTGAAATTTTTCATTTGGAGGATAGTTATTCCCCCCCTTCTTTTCAAGCATATAAAGTGTGTTTGTATTCTTAAAATTAACATTTTGAACATGATTTACAAATTTTCAAGCATTCCATTGAATTCCAATTAATTTTAATTGTGATTTATGCTAGTTTATCATCATTAATCAGCGAAATTGCTGAAATGCATTTTTTAAATGTTGTTTTTTTTATTTTTTTGTCTTTATTCTTGTCAGTAGGTTTTACAATTACAATTACATAGTGTTTTTTGTAATTAAATTAAATGTTGCTTTATAAAACAAGCTAACACTTAAATTACAAATTTATGGTTTTGTAATGTATTTTTGTTTTTTTTGTATTTGAACGTGAAACAAGTTAGAACTTGGCATACAATGGTATCCGGCTCTACATCAGGTTCAACATCAAGCTCACCATCACTAGGCAAGAAGAGTTCCCGCTAATGCTTGTATCACCGCTTGGAAATATGTTGTACGTGGAGCAGTCCGGGGGACTGTGGTCTGCAATTTTTGTGGGAAGACGATTTCTAGAGGCATATATCGCCTCAAGTACCATCTTGCATGCATTGTTTGCCGCAACGACATGGCATGTCCCACTGCAACGGAAGAGGCACAACAAGAGATGAGGGAAAATCTTGCATTGTTGGATAATAAGAAACTTGAGAGGAAAAGGGTACACGCAACCATGCAAGCAACCATTAGACTTGAAATGGCAGTAGAAACGAGGGGAGAAGCAACATTGATTGTTGGCTCTAGTTGTGGTCCACGAAGACAAGGCACGTCCACTTCATCAAGTTCAAGCAAAGGCCAAATACATAGTTTTTTGTACCTAGAAATATACCTAGGGCACAACCTTCACTCCAAGGTACAAGTTGGAAAAAGGAGATGCACGAGGAAGCAGATAAAGCATGTGCAAATTTATGGTATTACAACAACCTTCCCTTTAATGTGGCGAAGAGCCTGTACTGGGAGTATTTAGTGACAACATTGATAGTTGAAGGAAAAGGGTACAAGGCACCGTCTCTAAAAGACTTAAGTGGGAGGTTGCTCCACGATGCAATTGTAAAGGCAAAGTCAATTGTGCAAAATCAAAAGACACAGTGGCAAAAATTCAGATGCACCATTCTTTCAGATAGGGGGGCAAATGGAAAAAACCGCACCCTCGTCAATTTTTCAGTGGCTTCAAACGGTGAGATTGTTTTTTTTTTAAGTTAATTGATGTCTGTAACATGGTAAACAATGCAAAAAAAATTGAGTTTTATATTGGAGGTGGTTGTCATAGAGCTGGGTATCAAAAATGTTGTGCAACTTGTCACTGCTAATGCAATAACATATGTAACAGTTGGGAGACTACTTCAAAAGAGGCATTCGTCACTCTTTTAGACCCCTTATGTGGCTCATGGCTTGATCTTCTTTGGAGGACATAGGCAAAATTGATTGAGCGAGATCAGTTGTAGAAGATGCAAAAAATATAACAAAATACATATATAATCACCTTTGAGATCTCAACTTGATGAGATAATATGCCAAGGGAAAAGAGCTTGTGCAAGCGAGTGTCCTGAGGTTTGCAACTATCTTTCTAATATTGCAAAGTATTTGTCGTTTCTTGACATCGTTGAAGCAAATGTTTGTGAGTCAAACATGACTAGAGTCAACATATTTTTTAAAAATTGATGGAGACAGGACTGCTAAGATAGTTTTTGATGATATCTTTGCGAAGGGGGCTACAGAGATCATCAAGGTAACTTCAAACTTCAATTTAAATTTCAAGTCGATTTTTTTATTTTAATTTTTTATATGTATTGCTATTTACTTTATTTGTAAGTTTGTAACTTTAAAGTTTGATTTGTTTGTAGGTGTCAGACTCATTGGTGAGGGTCTTATGTTTGGTTGATAGGGAGAAAAACCTAATGGGATACATTTATGAGGTCATGGATGGGGCTAAGAGACTATCCAAACCTATTATAGGAAGAATATAACCAAATTTTCTCCCTTTTTGGAGCTAATTGATCAAAAGTGTAACAATCAACTCCACCAGCCCATTCATGCAACGGAGTACTACCTCAACCCAAAGTTTTTCTTCTGCAATGATTTCACAAATGTTAACGGAAAGGTTATGGAGGGCCTCTCAACATGCAATGAGAGGGTAAAATTAAAGGTTGAGGTAAGGGACCTCATTATTTTAGAGTTGCAGAATTAGAAACATGTTAGAGGGGCTCTTTTCTTCGGCATTAGTTGACCGACGGAGATCCACCCAGCCACCAAGTAACAAAAATTAGAGTATTTACTCGCATGTTACAAGTTAAGAATTTACAATTATTATTTACTTAACAAACTTTTGATTATCTTGTTTGTAAGTTCTTAGTCGAAAGATTGGGGCGGAGATACCCCAAATCTTCACAAGCTAGCACTCTTAATATCATTTCAACCTTGTAATACTTCCAAATGTGAGTGCAACTAGAGTTTGTTTGAGGCCATTCACATGAAAAAATGCAACAAGTTGACTCAACAACACCTCAATGACCTAGTAATTGTGCAATACAATCTTCAGTTTTGCACAAGAAATGCGGACACATCACAGGAGCCTATTGATTTGGATGAGATTGATACATACAACTGGACTGCACAAGAAGAAGAGATCCCCATGTTCATTGAGGATGATATTGTTGTTTTCGAGACAGAAGCTATGGAGGGTGAAGTTGAAGCTGAAGCAAGAAAGATCGGATGGGACAACATCTTTGGATAGATGTTGAACATGCGGCAGAGGAGTAGTTGTCATCTACTACCAAGGTGGAGTCATAGTCAACCTTTTAGGAGAAGTGAGCATCCGCAAACGAGTGAGGGGACTAGTAAAGGCACTAAACCCTCTCCTTGAATTTTACTTGAACGGGGAAGAGGAAATTGTAAATTATTGTAATTTGTAACTTGCATACATATGCAATTTATGATGATAATTTTCTATGACAATCATTATAAATTTATAAGAATTATCAATTGGCTATTGCATTCGCATGATGATGCAATTTCGTACACTATTTCTAATTAAGTATGATAGAAAACACTTCCCAACATTTTACAGACTCATTTGATACATTTTGTAACTATATTTTCAATGAAATTAATGTCTTTACAGAAATTTAAGTATTTTTAAGATGTCTAGTATTGTTGAGTCAAAAAAAATTGGTCTGCCAAGTATTGGCCAAGTACGAGTATGCATAATACAATTGAAACCAAATCAACACATACAGTAGAATTTGAACGCCCAACACTAAAAACAGAGCATTGGAAGCAATTGGAGAGTTGTATAGTGGAATGAGGTAGTACGACGGTGGCAGTCAACATTTAGTACAAACAATGGGTCGTATAATGACTGGACTAGAACTTTTAGAATGTTTGGAGGAAGATGAGCATTTGACTTGGAAGTGGCATATTCAATGCGTGAAAATATTTGTGGAAAGTATGGGGGGTGTGTTCCATTTTTATAACCATTCTCATTACTCTACTTGTTTTAATTATTATTTCCATAGTTAAAGTCTATACTCACAATTGCTTTATTATTTTGTATATAACTTCCATTAACTTTGCCCATATTGTTATTTTTCTCACTTTTTTTGTCGCTCGAACATACCAACTCGATATCGAAATGGTCCCTAGCATAATAATTAGAACATACATGATGTAATTATGTAAGGCCAAGATGTCAAATCCGGTCTTAGCCGACTTGGATAGTCCCGCCCCTTCACTTTTGCCGACTTCGATTGCAATTTCAAATTCTTTTTTGAGTCGTTTCATCTTCCTAGGGTCAGCCTTAATAGAATATTTCACTTACGGAAGGCTATAAAAGCAAGTTAATGTCACTTTATAACTCACCACACACACATGTTTTCTCCTTTTGGTTTACTAATGCTCTGATGAAGAGTTTTGCAAGTTGCTAGAGTTTCCACATTGTTGCAAGTGATTACAAGTCATCCCTCAACTCTACTCACACTTGTAGGGCCTATGTCTTCTTCATCTTTCGAGTGTGATGGACCTCTTCATGGGGTTTTCGTTGGGTAGCTATGGTGCTACCCCCTTTTCTTGTACATAGCTATCTTCCAAACATTGCTAAAACATTCAAATAATCACATAATACAATAACATTCAAATATGAGCAAAATACAAAATCGGGACCTGTCCTAGTTTGTTGGAGTAGCGTGTTACCTTATATATGTTGTTTGTCATGTTGATTTGATAGATAGCATATCTCTTTTTTAAACGTGTTCAAGCGGTATCTTGAGCTTCATGCAGGACATTCACAAATTGTTACACAATGATAGGAGTCAGCTTGGTTCCTTACACTACTCTTTTAGGGGCATCCCTCCACACTATAAAGGTGTTTTTGTTTCATTATCTATAACTTTACACCTTCCTCATCACGCTTGATTACATACATAGTGTTTATTGCTACCTATTGGGTTAATAGGACTAACACATGTGTCTTGTGGAGCGCTAGCCTATCTTGTTATTTTTCTTGTCACTATGACTGTGTTATATACTTATTTCATATACTCTTGTTACTACTTGTTTATACGGATTGCTTCCTTACTTGTTTACCACATGGTTTGACTTGATTGTCTTGCGAGATTACAATACAGTGCTTGTTAGCTTCATACAACCCAAGTGCCTTGTTTGTCTTGTGACAGGATGGGTGTCCCATGTTTATGGCTCTATGTCTATATTGCGTGTATGCATTTGTTTTCTTGATTATGGCAGGTTATGCCTACTTTTGTGTTTGTCATATGACATCATGGGTATCCCATGTTTGCAACTCTATGCCTATATATGACTTGTTTCTATACTTTATGGCTTACTTGACTTTACACTATTGTTTCCATTGTTGCTTATGACATTATTGCTATGATGTTTCTATACTTGTTCTATTGTGGAGTTGGACATGATTGTTACTTTTCTCTACTATTACTATTTGTTTTACACATGTACCATTAATTGTTGCTTGTTGCATGTTGCTTTTTCTTTGTTGCATGTTGCTTGTTCGAGTTGGACATGATTGTTACTTTTCTCTACTGTTACTGTTTGTTTTACACATGTATCATTGATTGTTGCTTGTTGCATGTTGCTTTTTCTTTGTGCAACCCATTTTACAGGTACAAGTTCTCAAAGGAGGGCACCATTCCAACATTCTATGTAATCCTACGCAGATAATCAAACATATAGTACATGGGAACACATCTATTTTTTTTTGCAATGTGTTCAAATGATTTATCACATTCATCGAGTTATTTCTACAGTTATAGACAGGTTAACATAAGACTGGAATGGATTTTTACAGGATTCAAATCCACAGAAAAGGTCACAGATACCGAAATGTGGCATAATTCAAACAAGGTCAAAACCGTACAATACAGTAAAGACAATAATACAATCTTGACCATTTTCTTATGTTCCCAAACAGAGGGCAGGGTCACTCAATTTTTTAATTTCTATAGATTCTATCAGCTATTTATAGGTTTTTCACACAATTACAAAACATATGACACAGTTCAAAGCAAGTTAAGGGGGCAGGAGCACTTCATTCTTTCTCTGTGACAATACTCAGATACAGTTGCAAAAACAAGGCTTGGGGGCATTGGCCTCCTCCCCTTTGATTTTTCAAAATTCTGCATAATCAAGTTCAATTGCAATACCACCTTATGGAGGCATGGCAATATCCATTCCCCCCAAGTTCTGATTGTTCAAGTTAGTACAAATTGGGCCCAAATCCGCCTGCAGCGATGTGACCTGTGGGTTTAGTGGAAAGCATCGAAGCAGCGAGAGTCTTCTTAGACTGTATTTCCATTTCGCTCACTAAATTCCCAAATGAGGAAGGCATCGAAGCAGATGAGTTCTTCATAGTCTAAATCCTTCCTCTCTACAAAGCCCCAAAAAGGGGGAAAACATGGCTCCTCTCCTCACTCGCTTTGATGTTGGGATGTGCCCAACACTCGAGCATCTCCTTTGGCACAACATTGGAGACTGATCACAACCAACACTTCAGCATTTCAGCAACAACTCCAATTCTCCAAGGCACGACACGAAATAGCAGCTCCTCCCTCCGCAAAGCAAATAGGTGTATTCCTTTAATGTTTTGCATCTTTTTACTTACATTGTTGCAAAGTTCAAAGTTACATTATTTATATCTCGAGTTAAAGTTCAGTTTCTATCATACACATTGACTACGTTTATGATGCAAGTTTCATTATGGAGCATGCCATCACCAACACATTAGAGAACCATTGTCAAGTAAAGACAGTCTAGGTGCACACTCAGGTAAGTTTTTCTTGTATGCAAGCAATTTTCAATTACACACTTAAAGGGGGGCAAATGTAGACACTAAAATTTGGTAACTTGTCCTTATGCAATGTTAAGTTTGACCATGTTGTCTTGCTAAGACAAATTGATCCATAGGGATCCAAAAAGACTCTACTTCATCAGATCAGCCAGCACCAAAGAAGGAAAATGAAGAAACGGAGGTTCTATCTTTATGTTAACAGAACTGCCACTCTGTGCCCGCCCAACCCGAGCGGCGGTCCTATAACCGCCGCCCAACCAGTGCGGTGGTCCTATGACCATCGGTCTGCACTGGGCGGCAGTCCTAACACTCTCGGACAGAAAAATAAAATTCGAAATGAATAGTCCCAGAATTGGAAAGGTTGTCCGTGTCTCTTCTCCTCCATGACCTTTCCCATCCTCCAGTGCACAAGAGGACATGAAAAAGGCTATAAATACATGTAGGAAGGAAACTTTTTGATTATCAGAGCATGAAAGCAAGTGAGCAAGGAATTCTTAGTGCTGGAATTGTGTTTGTAGAAGAAAGGAGTGTTGAGGCAGAGCACGCAAGTAATTGGGAGGAAGTGTGAGAAATTATCTACTTCTCTTTCATACTTATTGTAAATTATGTACTTCTTATTTGAATTGGCCATTAAAAAGTGGGAAGAAAGAGCATTTGCCCTTTCTGACTAATTTTCCTCCTCTGCAGGTTTCCAGGATAAAAATTGCTTGTATTCATGAGTTTATATTCTTTCCTTTCCTATAATTGTTGATTCTAAGCAAAAGCAAATTCATTTACTAGCTATCTTTGTCATTTTCTAATCAAAAGTAGAACAGCAGCATTTAATTGTGATTCTGTGAACAATTCCAAAGTAGAGAGTTTACAGATCACAAATGCTCACATTCGGGATCCAATCACCTCATCTCTGTAGCTCGTGTAAAAATTATTTATCTTTACACTCTGCTCTATCGTCAATTTTGAGAATATTATTTGATTAAAGTAGCATTAAACCTTTGATATTCATGACAGAACTTTTAGTTTTGGTTTTCATCTCTCCAATTCAAAAATATAGGGAAGTGTCGGGATGTAAAGTCTGATCTTTGCCGACCTATAGGGTCTCGTCCCTTCACATTCACCAACACTAATTTCAAATTAAAAATTCTTCTTTGCGTTGTTTCATCTTCCTAAGGTCGGCCTTAATAGAATATTTCACCTACGGAAGGCTATAAAAGCAAGTTAAAATCACATTATAATTCACCACACATACATCTTTTCTCCTTTTGGTTTACTAATGCTCTGATGAAGGATTCTACAGGTTTCTGTGGTTTCCACTTTTTTGCAAGTGATTATAAGTCATCCTAAAGTTGTGCAAGCAATAGCAACATATAGCAAAGATCATTACCAAACAAGCGAAGCACATGTAAAGTTGCAGACAATGAAAGGGTCCAAGACTGTACAGTTTCCAAGTCAAGAACGTACAGATCAAGTCTGACCGTACAAAAGTTGTACGGTCCTAGCATTGTGTGCTTTGCAACTCTAGAACTCTCACTAAAGCATCTACACTTACTGATCAACTTGTTCCACTATCCTACACATCCAAATCATCCATGTTTTGTCCTATACAGCTAAGTCTATCTCTCCTCTTGTGTATTTGACAAGTACATATTGTTTATCAATTGTTATATGTATGAATGCATTATTTTGATTGTGAATGATTAATGTCAAAAGTTAATTATATCATAATAGTCTACCTATTATAAAGCCTTACATTATGTTTATTGTTGTGTACTTTTCATAACATAGATTAATTAGGGTATAAACAGTACCTTACCTTTTATTAAAAAAAATAATTACATTGGACATTCAAAGCCATTGAGATTGGTGCTTTAGACATCAAGTTGGCTTCTAGTCTCATTTGGCAAGTTAACTTATCATCAAACTTTGTAACCCTCACATTGTACTCCCTAAAGTCCATATGGTAAACCGACTGTCATGTTGACAGTTTGAAAGAACTTGGCAGCATTAACATTTACTTCTACCCCTCCCAATACCCGCTTTGGTTGTTTTCAATCTCCATAATCTCGATGATATTGCAATTGGGCAGAAGATTGTGTGGTATTCCATCTGCCAAATTAAATAGACCATTGAGGGTGCTAGTCTCATCTTTGGAGCATGACTGAAAATCTAATAGCCCTTCATTGTTCAACACCATCATATCTTAGTTTTTATCAACCAAGAAATCTTTTTGAAGTCTAATGAAGTTTTTTACTCACTCAGTGTTTGATTCTTCAAATCAATGGCATATCCTATCCTTTTTATTCAATGGAGATCAATTTTCTATTCTAGTTATGGCTTTGGCTTCTATCAACCACCCCCAACCCAATAGACCTTTTTCAAAGATATGACCAATTAATTCAATGAAATGGGTTAGGTTCCAATAATTACCTTTTAAACTATCAGTACACCAAAGAAATATTGAAGTTTTGAAACTGAGGTAGCAAGCTAAGCAAGTTTGACAGTGGGGAAACTCCACTTGAGCCAAAGTAGTATGTATTGGGATGGATGACCTCCCAGGAAGTCCTAGTGCTTTGCCCCTGTGAAGCATCACCTAGATGAAATGAGTTCTAAGTGGTCCATTCATTCTCATGAGAGATGGGTTCTTGTGAACCACTACTCATGAAATATGGGTCGATGTGGGTCGATTCAAAACTACGAAGTTAAATCCCAAAAAATCATCACAAATATTTGATCCACTACGAAAACAACACATGTATAAATCAATAAGCTAGGGAGCTCCATATTTAATGGTTCGTAAGGCACAACACTTGCGAAGAGATTTGCAAATAGGCTGGCAAGCTAAGCGATTTTGACTGTGGGGAAACTCCATAGTTAAGCGCGTTGGAGCCGGAGTAGTACTGGAATGGGGTGACCTCCTGAGAAATCCCAATGCTTCACCCTTGTGACCTAAGTCACAAGGTTCAAATTTGAGATCATGTTTGATGAGGATAAAATTCAGTTCGCATTTGCCAATCAATTAAGTTCGAAAAAAACATTTATAAGTTCAAACAAAAGAAATTATGTTTATCATTTAAATTTTCTAAATGAAATTCATAAATATGTTAAAGGAACAAGATAGAAAGAACTTTTCCTTCTCTACTTTCACTTGCTATATGTATATCTACACATTTATAAAATAGTACAAAATCATGTCAAAAACTTCCGATGTTAAAGTAATGCATAAAATTCAAATAAATGTTCAACAAGAATAAAATTCAATGAAGATTGAACAATTTTTATAACATTAGGTGTACTTTACGACATAACATGTGACCATCACCTAGATGCAATGAGTGGTAAGTGGTGTAATTTACGACATAACATGTGATTAGGAATAGGATGTTGTTAAGTATAATTAGTAGTAGCGTCTGATAGAAAATAACGGCGCCGTCAGTACGGTGTCGCCAATAATGTGGAGTACGGTAACAGTCAAAGTACAATAGGAATGTTGTAAAAAGTAAATATTTGTCGTAAGTGGTCCGGTAATGTTAAAATGTCAAAGTTTGGGTAATTAGAGAAGTAGGGTCTACATGATTAGGAATTAGAAATATTATATTGGTAATAAGGACAAGGAGTGAGGTCATAAATATTTTGTGTATTTTATTTGTAAAAAGTCTAAAAATGTGGAACCCATGTAAAATAATAAGGTTTATCTTATCTTAAGAAATAAGCTTACATGTACAGATAAGAGTTAAGGCATGGAATATGATTCGTCAGAGTGGATTTCTTATCCTATCTTAGAGATAGGATGGATAAGCCTAGAAGTTCTATAAATAGAGAGGCCACCCCCCTCATTTAGCATAGAAAGAAGTAGTGAGAAATATTGTAGGAAGTGTGCAAAGGAAGCCATCAGTTAAAGGTGTGTTGAAGAAGCCATCGAGAGGTGTAATTGTAAAGTTTCTCCCATAGTCTTGTTGAAGTACCTCATGGGTGTGATTGTAACAATTTCATGTTAATATTATAATTTACTTTGATATTTCAGATTTGTCATCATTCCGTCTTATCATAGTCGATGGTATTCTTGTGTTCGGTTGTTGCTTTGTTTCCAGATTACATCCACCAAACTAAAGGTTGTGCATTAGTAAATAATCATAGCACGAGGAGTTCCCGGTGAAGAATTATCATAGTGCCGGATTGGTGATGACATTTTGGTTCCGTTGCCGGAACCATTCCTCCTTGGTGGATTTTCTGGAAAGATATTCCCACTTAGTCAAAAATCAATTGGAGGATAACCTTGTTTTTAATGTGCATAGTAGTTACCGTGGTAAAGTCATTTTTACCGTGAATAGTAGTTACCATGACAAAGTCATTTTTGCTGTGAATAGTATTTATCACAGTAAAGTCACTTTTTACCGTGAATAGTATTTACCGCAGTAACTTCACTTTTTACCGTGAATAGTGTTTATCACAGTAAAATCAGTTTTTACCGCAATAAGTCAAGTTTTACCATAGTTTACCGTGGTCATTTCTATAGTAATTCCAATTATTTGTGCACATAAGTCTTGTTGATTGTACTTGTGGGTTGGTATTTCACAGTGGTTACTTTTGAAAATGGGAAAGATTCATGTTTTTCCAGCTCAATCTAATGAAGATGCTTCTTCTTTCATTCAAGAGTTTAAGCGATCTTGTATTTGTAATGGCCTTATAAGAAGGGAACAATGGACTAAATTTTTTCCTACCTTTTTGGATGGTTCCGCACTTAGGTAGTTTGAAACACTAGGTAATAATGTGAAAAACTCATGGGATTTATTAACTAAAAGTTTTCTTGAAAAATTTGGTGAACAACAGAGATATGCAGACCTCATGATCGAGATCACAAAGCTATCCCAAGGAGAGAAGGAGAAGGTAAGGGATTATCATGCTCATGTTCTAGAGCTAAGGAGGAAGCTCAATGCCCAGATCCGGAAGGAAGGATTAGCGGATGGGTTCATGAATGGCGTAGATAATCTCCTCTGTAAGCACTTCATTCTTGGGATGAAGCCAGAGATCAGACAACGAGTGAAGTATGACCGCCCAGCTACCATTGAACAAGCAAAGGAGATTGCAAGAAGGCAAGAAGAAAGTATGGAAGAGGAGCCCAAAGAAATTGTTGTTAAAGTAGAGCCTACACCAGCACCTTTGGTCCAGAATCCACAACCACTCCCGGTGAGCACAAATATTTCTCCTAGTACATCTACTGAGTATGAAGATCTGCTTAGGAAAATGGGCCTGTTAACTATTAATCTTCTTCAAGGAAAGGAATTTAGTTCTCAGGGAGGAGACAGAGGTCCAAAAAGAAATATTTCTAAAATTGTTTGTAATGGTTGTTATAAAAAGGGTCATTATAAGTATAATTGTCCATATAGAGCTTCTACATCTGGTACAAGAGATAATGATAAAGGAAAAGCACCTATGAATTCTCTTGATGTAGTAGATAAGAGTAGAAATAATGAAGTAGATGTGTTTGTAACAAAAAAAAAAAAAAAAAGATAATCAAGATGGAACTGATCCTAAGAAGATGAAAGGAGAAACTAGTAAGAAATATAGAAGAAGAAAGTTGGGTGTGCTGGATTTTCTGATTTCACAGGGGCAAGGACCATACTCCATCTTGGAAGATCTGTCCAAAAGGCCTGCAAATATTACATATGGTCAACTCTTGGCTATGTCTTCTGAGAAGAGGCGGGAGTTGCGAGGTGGACTCAATGCTCGAAGAAGGAAGGAGATTGAGGTCCCTGTTTTGGAGGCAGAGGCAGATCCCTATGCTCCACAAGCTGAGGTATTATGTAATGGTATTTCAATTCATGATGTCTTAGTTGATAGAGGTGCTGCAGTTAATGTAATGACCGAGTCTGTAATGAATATGTTGGGTTTAAAAATTGATCGCCCTTCAACACTTATGTTAAGGTCATTAAATAAGGGAAAAACTAAACCAGAAGGTGTAGTTTCAAATGTGGCAATATCTGTTATGGGTGTTGTATGTGTGGTAGACTTTCAGGTGATGAAAAATGGCTAAGGAGAGTTCATGCAAGAAACTACTGGAATGAAAGTTTCATGACACTTGGACGTGGTAGAGAGAGGGTGAAGATAAACGTGATCCCTCGACATCATAAAGCAGAACCTATGGATTCAAGTGATGAAACTGATGATTGGACATCCTCTGATTACTCTAGTACCAGTGAAGTGGACACTGAAGATGAAAAAAGCGAGGTGGATGTTTCAGTCATGGATATCCTTCCAGTCACACCAACTCATGACCCCATAAAATTATCTGAAGAAGAAGTTGATGATCGTCTCCAACAAATAAAGATTGGTGATGCTGTGATGGAGAGTGAGAAGGAATCCTACCTCCAGCTCTTTCGAAGGAAGCTCAATAAGGCAACAAAGAAGGATTATTACCCTCTTCCATTTTCAGATCAGATCTTGGACGAAGTAGCTGGCCAGGAGTGCTATAGTTTTGCTGATGGATATAGCGGCTACAACCAAGTTCGTATAGCAGAGAAAGATCAGCTGAAGACCACGTTCACCACTCCTTGGAGAACGTTTGCTTATAGAGTTATGCCTTTTGGGTTGTGTAATGCTCCGGCAACATTCCAGCGTTTGATGAATAGGGTGTTCGAACCCTACATTGGGACCTTCATCAGAGTATTTCTGGATGATTTTTGCATCTATGGGAGCAAGTTGGACCACCTGCACCAGATGGAGACAGCATTTCAAAGGTTAGATGAAGCACAAGCCTCACTAAACCCTACAAAGTGTGTCTTTCGATGTTCTAAAGGCGTTTTGTTAGGGCATGTTGTATCCAGAGATGATATTGGTACTGATCCTGATAAAGTTTCAAAAATCAAAGATTTACCATTTCCTCTTAACAGAAGTAAGTTGAGATCATTTTTAGGCCATGTGGGTTACTATAGAAGGTTCATCAAGAATTTCTCAAAGATTGCACAGCCACTAACCCAGTTCTTGAAGAAGGATGTTACTTATGAACCAGGAAATAAGGCACGTGAAGCTTTTGGACAATTGAAGGAAGCCCTGCTGTCTTCACCTGTTTTGAAGAATCCAGATTGGAGCAAGCCATTCATTGTGTACACTGATGCCTCAGATGCAGCACTAGGAAGTACTTTGAGCCAAAAAGATGAAAATGGGAATGAACATCCAATTTACTTTGGGAGCAGACAAATGAGCAGTGCTGAGGTAAATTATACTGTAACTGAAAAAGAGGCTCTAGCTATCATTTTTGCTGTAAAAAAGTTTAGAAATTACTTGCTAGGGCAGAAATTTATAGTTGTAACAGATCATCAAGCTCTGAAATATATTGTCAATAAGTCTAACCCATCAGGGAGGATAGCAAGATGGATAATTTTGCTACAAGAATTTGAATTTGATATTACAAATAGGCCAGGAAAGAAGCATGTCAATGCCGATGCACTCTCTCTAGCCTATGATGGTTTAGGATCATCTTATGATGATGATGATTTTCCCGATGCAGCATTGTTCTCCCTTGACACAATCCCTAGTGAATACATAAATATTTGGAATTATCTGAATGAATTCAAGTTTCCTGATGGTGCCAATGCAAAGACTAAGAGAAAGATTACTCAAGCTAGTCGTCCATATTCTATTCTGCATGGAGTATTATTTCGAATAGGACCTGATGGACAGTACAAGAGGGCAGTTAGACGTGATCAAGGGAAGGAACTGCTAGAAGAATTCCACAATAGTACATGTGGAGGGCACTTCGCTGGACAACTTACAGCAAGAAGGATCTTGGATGCAGGTTATCACTGGCCCACTCTTTTTAAAGATTGTTATAATTATTGTAAGACATGTGATATTTGTCAAACACATGGTAACCGTAAGACTTCATCAGCTCCATTATGTCCTATTCTTCCCCTTGGTCCCTTTGAAAAGTGGGGAATAGACATTGTAGGTCCACTTCCAACTACATCACGCCAAAATAAGTATATTGTAGTTGCCACAGATTATTTAACCAAGTGGGTTGAAGCTAGCCCATTGAAGACAGCTTCTATGGATGAAGTGGCAAGGTTCATATATGAACGTATTGTCACCAGATTTGGTTGTCCATTAGAAATTGTAACAGATCAAGGAAGCCACTTCATTAATGAGGTAGTAGAAGCCATAGTCAATAAATTTTCTATTAAGCACAGGAAGGCAACAACATACAAGCTAAGTACAAATGGACAGGGGGAACGAACCAATTTTGTGTTGTGTCAAATTCTAGCAAAAGATGCAGCCTTGCAGGTACATAAATGGGATAAGAGGATTCATGCAGCATTGTGGGCATATAGGGCAACATCAAAGTCAGCAACAGGATACTCCCCATTTCAGTTGGCCTATGGCATTGATCCAGTTCTTCCTATTGAGTTTGATATTCCCACTGTGAGAGTTATGAAAAATGAAAGGATGGATGAAAGTGATTCAGTAAAAGAAAGGTTGGTACATCTTCATTTGCTAGAGGAAATGAGGGAAATAGCAAAGGATACAAGCCATAAGAAGAAAATGAAGCAGAAGGAATACTTTGATCAAAAAATTTGGTGGTCTCCATTTCATGTGAATGACTTGGTCCTAGTATATGATTCCAGATACAAAAAAAGAAGACAGAGAAAATTTCTTCCAAAATGGATGGAGCCCTACAAAATAGCAGTTGTGCATGAAAATGGTACGTACCGACTGGAGGAATTGGATGGCACTCCCATTACGAAATGGGTCAACCACGACAAGTTGAAGATTTTCCAAGCACCAGAATAGTCTACTCCGAGGACGGAGTAGAAGCTAGGAAGGGGGAAGATGTCGACACTAAAATTTTCCTCCATAATTTCTATTTCATTAATGTATGTATTAGGAATAGGATGTTAAGTATAATTAGTAGTAGCGTCTGATAGAAGATAACGGCGCCGTCAGTACGGTGTCGCCAATAATGTGGAGTACGGTAACAGTCAAAGTACAATAGGAATGTTGTAAAAAGTAAATATTTGTCGTAAGTGGTCCGATAATGTTAAAATGTCAAAGTTTGGGTAATTAGAGAAGTAGGGTCTACATGATTAGGAATTAGAAATATTATATTGGTAATAAGGACAAGGAGTGAGGTCATAAATATTGTGTATTTTATTTGTAAAAAGTCTAAAAATGTGGAACCCATGTAAAATGATAAGGTTTATCTTATCTTAAGAGATAAGCTTACATGTACAGATAAGAGTTAAGATATGGAATATGATTCGTCAGAGTGGATTTCTTATCCTATCTTAGAGATAGGATGGATAAGCCTGGAAGTTCTATAAATAGAGAGGCCACCCCCCTCATTTAGCATAGAAAGTAGTGAGAAATATTGTAGGAAGTGTGCAAAGGAAGCCATCGCATCAGTCTCACATCTCAGCAGGTAAGGAGGTTTTCGCCCCCCTCTTCGGGTTGTCAGTCCATGCTCTTCAACCGAGGGTAAATAAAGGGTATGGGTTTCTTGCCATTCTCAAGAGACAATGTTTTCGAAACCACTTCAGGACATCTCCTCCAAGATGTTGCTTATGAACTCCCTCATCCGCCCCACTATTCTCTATGGGTCTATTGTCTAGGGGCCCTCCCTTTTAGACACAGATTGGGCTTCTGCTGAGAAGATTCAGACTCTCTTCCTTCGCCGCTTCATCAAATGCAAGCAGACGATCCCCCCAACATATTATTTTGGCAGAGTTCGGAGCCCAACCTTTCTGTCTGGAAACTATATTTGACATCAACCTTTCTTCATCGTATCAGGAAGTTTGGTGATCTCTCTGATGAGCGGGCTAGGTATTTGTATCTCGTTTATTGTTCCTCTGTGAGTATTGCCCAGGATGTGAGCCATTGTTGATTTTCCGAGACTTCTACCTTGTTGGATTCATTTGGTATCCAGATTGATCATCTCCCCCCTTTTCAGTATTCCTTAAATACTCCCAGTCATCTCCTGCCCACCAAGCAAGTGTTGAACATGTCCATTTGGGAAGATATCTACAAGAGCTTCATTCAGACTACTTGGGTAAACCCTCCTGGGGGTTTGTGCCCTAAGATGTCCTTTTATGTAGAACACTTTCTTGAGATCAAAGATGGACTCATCATCCACCCTCAGTACACCTTTCGTCACTGGGGGCATGCCCTCTGTATACCTCTAGGCCAGTTTCGGGTCAGCTCCCACAGACTTCGGTGTGAGATTGATCACCACATTGATCGGGATGACAAACTTTATAGGCTATGTAGCCTTCATGAGGTGGAGACTAAGACTAATTTCATCTTCCACTGCCCCATTTACTATGAGATCGAAGGACGATTTCACTGCCTCTTCAGAGGGATTCAGACTCTCTTGATTTTCTTCAAATATATTGACCAACGGTGTCTTGCCCTCTACATCTGTGAGTCTCTGCTGCTCTGGGACCAAATTCTTCATCCTCCTCCGAGAGTCATCCCCACGAGACGAATTACAGCCTTCTTTCCGGTTCTACCCACAAGTGGAGGAACTAAACGACAGAGCCTCTCTGACCCAGATACAGTGCATCGATCAGTGTGTCCCCGGTTGGACCTTCGCATTTCCCTCGACGACAAAGCCTTTCTGACCCAGATACAATGCATAGATCAATTTGTCCCCAGTTGGACCTTCACACTTCCTTCGATCACCGCTAGCAGAATCGGATGCACACTCGTACCAAAGGGCAGCCGGCAGCCCCAACTCCATTCGTCCCCCTGGCCGTCGTTTCAATCTCAGATCTCAGCAGGGGAGGAGGTTTTCGCCCCTCTTCGGGTTGTCAATCCATCAGGAGCTTCTTTTCGTCAGCCTCAAATGTTAGGAGGGGTGTGGCTACCATTCCTGAGTAGAACTAGTCCTTGTTTGCCCCCTCCTATTCCCTTCTTTGCTTCTCCCATCTTTCTCTCCCGCTTGCTCCATTGCCCCCTGCCTGTTGGAGTATTTGGCTTCGGGCTCTCCTCTTTACTTCGTCTCTTTTTCTTCTCTTCTGTTTTTGGGAACTCGTTTTGAGTTGTCCCCGCTTGCACTTTGTATATGTTTGGACTGCAGTCCCATTGACCTACTTTTGTGGTCATTCGTTGGACATTAATATATTTATCTTATCTAAGGTTTGTCAACCTTTTCCATCACATAAATAATTTGTTGTTGAGAACTCATCATGTTATGATTGTATTAATAATGCATAAATTTGAATACTGATGGCAGTTGAATCTCACTACATGTAACACTAGAAGATGTATAATGACTTGAAAATAAAAATAGAGTGCAAGCTCAATAATTGAATGGTTAATAACTGGCACAAGGTGATACAAGTCTCATGCAAATGGGGTGGCAAGCTAAGTGGGTTCGATTATGGGGAAACTTAATGGTTAAACGCACTTAAGTCGAAATACTGGGATGTGTGACCTCCTAGGAAGTCCTAATGCTTCACCCTTGCGAGCATTACCTAGATTCAATGAGTGCTAACTCAACCAATCATTCTCATGAGAGATGGGTTCTTGTGAACCCTCATGAAATATGGGTCAAAATGTAGATAAACCAGAACTATGAAATTAAATCTGAAAAATCACCACAAAACTATATAATTGGTCGTCCTTCGAAGTCGTACCAAATCCGACTCCTGCCACCACTATTATTTTGTCGTCAATATTTCCTTTGCGGTTGGGTGGGTGGTGGCAATGGCTCTCTTTGTGTGAACAATACTTGGCCACTAGTATTCCACAAATTGTATCACCAATCCTCGACTGAATATCCTATAATTTCACAAATCTTACACAAATATCCTTGCCTTCATTCTCAGCATCTCCCTTTAGATCGTTCATTATCTAGAGCCTGTCATTTGTAAAAGCTCACATTGATCCAAGTTCACTTTCATAGTTGGAATTAGGGTCGTCTTTTTGTGTCCTTTCAAGTGCAAGAACGTCTTTTCTCGCATTCAATGTCCATGGCTTTGATCGTATGCATCTTCGTACAAAGAAGTTAGGACCACCTTCATCGTCCTCCGTGATGAGGGTACAACCCTTCAATGGACCATCACTTCTTAAAGCCATCGGCAGGATTTTTTCCAAGTTTTCCCTTCTTTAAGTCTTCTAATATAGGCACGAACATTTTCGTCCTTATCCTTTCAAATACCATAGATATTAGTGACAATCTCATTATCATCCCTCAAGAATTTCAACTCTTTCTTGAAAGTTTTCCTAAGTCTTTTCCATATTGCTTTCTCTGAGTTTAGTGCATTTGCGTAGAACTCGATAGCCAATACCTGAAGGATGGTTGGGAAACATAACACAGGGTCATTTGTATGTCCATTGGCAGTCTAGATGGTGATGCGCATTATGCAGTGTCATATAGGACCATTCGATATGTTCCCAGTGAACTTTGGTAACTTCTACTTTTTGGAGATGGCGTTGATGGGGTAAACATGGATCCAACATGGTTTCCGAATACAAGTCTCCCCCTTAACAAGGTCAGCATCGGGCGATCCTCAGCTCTCTTGGCTCTATCAAACACATCCCTACACTCGATCCTTACTTCAACAAGGATTTGTATACTATCCTATATGCCCTTCAAGTCCTTTTTCGTGTTCTCTAACATGTCATTCGTGTTTCCCAAACATTTACACAATTCCATGGTAACACACTCCCTACCAAACTAGTTAGAAAGGTTCACACTTCCTCCAGAAGGGCCTATCACAATCTTTGGTCACTTACTATTATAAGTGACATAGGGTTCACCGATTTCGGCTATACCCTTTCTTGGTTTGGGCTCCAACTCTACCTATGACTTCGCACATTTCAGCACTGACGTTCGCTTCAACTTCTACTTTGTAATTCACTTGATGGATTTTCGAAATGATGGCATAACCTTTGTCTTCTTCAATGTTGCTCACCAATCAAGAATCATTTCAATTCTTCGTCCCCTCCCTAAATGTGTGTCTCTCTTCCACCTTTGTTCAGAGTCAATAACACCATATATTGCTTATCGTGCATCAGTCTTAATCGTGAAAGAGTTTATAAGGGGCACATACACATTTGTCGTGACTTCATGATAGAAGTGCAATATATAGATCTTATATGCTAATAAGGTGTGCCTCGTCAAACTTCTCGTCTTTGAAATGACTTTACAATTTTAGAAATGACCTTCTTTAACTCAATACAGCACTAAATATGTAATCATAGGTTATGTTTTTCTGAGATGACATAGATCATACCTGCAATAACAGCATGCAGCAAAATAGCCCTTGCATAAGCTGAGCCATGACCTTCTCAGAGTCCGTCTGGAGAAGTAGCCACTAGTATTGATAAGATATGCAAACTTCCAGTACAAATCACACAAAATAGCCCATCAACTCCAATCACTTTAAGGCGCAATATGCATACTCTGACATACAAGGTCTTGATGAAAATTGATAATGTACCGAAAACTTGGTTGGTCATTCCGGTAGGTGTAAAGGATGAACCTAAAGGTCATGATGGCCAACATCATCTGATTATATCAGTTGACATCAATGACTATAATACAATGTCAACAATAGACTCTAAGATCTACATGTTATCGTTATTGATTGTTTAGTTGTTTAAGCATTGACAATCCTAGGGGTCCATTCTGTCTGAAAGAAATTCTCTTCATTTTTTACAAGTGTCCAAAATAATTGCAATGGTACTCAAATCACAGTGCATGTACATTATAATAGTATGAATTTGTGAAAGCAAACAAAAATTAAAACCAAAATCAGTCTTCACACTAAGAATTGCACAGAGAACAGTGAACACAGTTAACTCTTGTCGAAAGCAAGATTAAAAATGCACGCTTAAAGTAAACAGGAAGCACATAATTCAAGACAATCTCTCATGACATCCAGCTTGCTGAAATTTCTGTAAAACCAGAGAAGAAGTTAGCAATGATGTGTCTAGGTTTGGATCACCCAGAAAATGGACGTATGCTGAATAGCTTACCCTCTGATACTGCTGAAGTGTAGCAGAGGCACCACATTTAGAGCAATGAGGATGTCAAGAATATTCTTTGAATATAGTACAAAATGGTGATAGAGTTGAAGAAAAAGTATCAAGACGTATGATTAAGAACATGAGGCTGACAATAGCATCAAGAGGGGAAGGAGATTAATAATTTCAATGACAATAATTACGTTGAAACATGATATAATGATACAGAATCCTGTCCAATCAATATTTTACTCCCCTATAGAAGAAATGATGTTTGAAGGTGACCAATTAGAAGACAAAGGCAAAGCAAATAGAAATTTTTATCCAACTAGTCAGAAATAGAGTTTCAAGTGAGAACTTCTTGAAGTGTTTTCCGAAAAAATGTTGAATCAAAAGAATTCAAGGTTCCATGTATCAATCAATAAGCATGTTGTAACACTTAAAAAAGCTAGTTACTTCATTCACTCTCATACTCAATGGAGATTAATGGCTGTAGCTAATGACCTACGACTTCCCACGAATATCATGGTTAGTCTGCAAGATCATAATCTGGTATGGAGCTAACCTCCATATTGCAACCTTGACCAAATAGGACCCATCTTAGGCAAACAGTCCAACTGACTTGTTAATTCAAAATTGGATTATCTTTAGCCAATTGTCTCAAACCAAGTAGGCATTGCAAACTTCACCCAAGGAAATACGTAGAACGTAATCAAACTTCTAGAATGACCTTAAACCTATAGATTGGTGAGTCAATGGCCTATCAACTACAATAGTTTGGTACACAACATGATGAATTTCATAACAGAGGCAAATCACATTTTGCTCCCTGTGGCCCAGTCCATGCTATGAATCCCAATTAGGATCAGCAATCTGTAGATTTGCCATATGCAGAGAGCGTTGTAGTGTAGATAACCTTAAGCACCTCTAGGCTGTGAAAAGGTGCTGCCAACACTATGCTATATTGTAACTAAATAGACCACTGAAAGCCATGGAGACGTAAATTATACACAGTTAAAATCAATCTGTGAATAAAAGAATTAATTGCTGTATTGATGTATGTATGACTGCCTCTGATATAACAAGAGATGATGAAGCTAACCAGGACTAAAACTCTCAATAAACATTTGAATGCCACCATAGACATTATTGCTTCCATTTATAGCAACAATGAAAGGTCTAAACATAAAATGTGAAACCATTTGCCGTGGACCCATCTAGAAATGTCCTTGTGTATGTCGTTTCACCTGAGAAATTGAGGGATCTTCCACAACATGAGACTGCATCAAGTGTTGTATGTTAAAAACAGTTTTGAAATTTTTTTGGGATTCTTCTGATACATTTTTATATTGCTCCCAGTTTTTGGGGCCCTCAATCCATGCAGTGTCCTTTTCCAGAAATCTTAGCATTCGAACCTACGAAGATTGCACCGTAACTGCTGGAGCAAAATTATGAAACCATCAGTTCCACAAACTTACCTAATACTCTAGGATGACGGGACGTAGGGACGGGGTTTCCGAGCTCAAATTTCAGAAAGATAGTCTCAAATTTTGGGGATGGCGAGGGGACGGCATCTATTAGGAAGAGTTGCAGGATATTATCAAATATAACATGCAATAAACTACGACTTACCAGACTAAAACTTCCCCAAAAAAAGATTCAAACCGTTAATCCAATTTCATCACATAAGACCACAACGCTATATTTAAAATTCACCATTTCGATGTTCCAGAATTGAGATCACTGGTAACAGGTACCCATAGAGAATTAACCACTACTCTGCAGATTCATTGATACTAGATAGCAATACAATGATACATCAAACAATCTAGGAAAACCTATGTTACACCAAGTTTCCAGGACGCGAACGGCAGAGGATGGGGGGGCGTGAATCAGGGACCGATTTTTTTGGAGGCCTTTTTTTAGGGGACAGCAAGGGGGACGGCTATTATTAAAAAATAAAGGAAAATTTAAAAAATATAGGAAATTTCAAATATTTATATGATAACATTGATAAATCATTCATCACACACAAAAAAAATTCAAATATAGAACCTTAATACATAAAATTGGAGCTGAATTGAGATTTCACATAAGATTTGAAGTATTAATTACAATAATGATTACACTGAAATGCCCAATGTTTGTAAGTAGAAAATCCCCCAGTTGCTGCCCCTAAAAAATCCCCGGTACGGGGACGACCCTAAAAAGGGAGGGGACGCGCCCCCGAGGTGAAACATAGCAAAAAACTATGAGGGATTGCTCATTCAACTGGAACCCCAACCAATCCCTCACCTGTACCTCCTCCTCATCAAGATCTGTAACAATTTTGGAATCAACATCCTAACATGCACTAAGAGTCTGTCGATCTCAAAAAGGCACTATGCAAGACCTACTAACTTGTTATGCTCATCGAGAGGCTCTTTTGCTATTGAAATTATAGTGGATTAAGATGATTGTGAACCAATACCAATAGAGGTTTGAGCAATGCCTCTGAATGGTAGGTGAGTGGCAAACCAATCTCCAAGTCACGTGCATCAAACTGCGGATGCCACTGGGTCTTGTACCACTAAGAATAAATAGGGTCTAAGAGCTAATGAGGGTGGGTCCTTGTTAGAATATGGTTTTCAAATGTTGGACCACGAAAGATTGATTAAGATACTCATTGATGTAAACAATAAATTGGAATCCTCATGGGAGATGTACCATCTTTCAGGAAAGGCCTTCATGAGCCCTTAGTTTCTGCCCTCCTTGAATCATCAGATGGAGGCATTCTTCTATCGTGTTGCATACCATGGTAGAAAGCATAGGCTACCATATGAACAGTGTTCATTGTTGTCAATTTCATTTGCTACAGATATGCTAAACGTCATAGATCCCAAACTAAGTCCCTAGTTAACAAATAAAGAGTTTGCTTTTGCTGCATCAGAGGAAGTGGAAACATAACGTTCATGAATCATCTGTCAAACTATGAGAGGCAAATCAACATATCTTAGACCCCCACTAAGGTTAGGCATCTCAAAAGGATTGTTGGAAGTGATATTATGAGGAAGAGTATGAAAATATCTCAAGAATCATGACTCAAATGATATCAGCCACTAGTTGCTGGTCACATTGAATTTGAAACACTCAAATAATTTACAAGTGTTGTAAACATGGGATAAACTTTATTTGCAAACAAAATTCTGATTAAGTATTAAATAGGTGACGAAAATCAGCAATTGCTTATAACATGTGGACCATGAGTCATCCATCAATCTATTGAATCACACTTTTTCCTTTGCAAATTCATAAAGTGATTAGGTATATCTACCCCACTCTTGAATTAATCTCATCTATTAATTAACTAAAGCCTCATGTGCATTTCAGTGAATTCTCTAACTAAAATGAAATGTGGCATATCTAGTTGTTAAACAAGACTTGAGGTATTCCTTCCGTAGAAAACAGTATTGGAGCAAGGTGGTTTGTAAATTACATAATGAACATTTGTATGGTTTGCTATACCAATGTTTTCACCCATCTATCTTTCGACATGTCCTGTTCAATGCATTTTCAACTTTACCAAACTTAACAGAGATGGTTCTTGTGTTTGTACAACATCCTCAACCATCAAGCCAGCTAATTACATGAGCGGGGTTGTTGTGATCATATCAAAACTATAATGTACAGAGGGCTTTGTAGGATGCACAATCTACTATGGCAAACTTGTACAAAAAACGAGAAAGGTTGTCATCCTAGTGGTTTCACTATACAATGAAATGAGCTCTAAGAAAAATAAGATCCTTGCAAGATGTCATGCCTGAGCAATGTTTGGTCGATAATCAAATATTGAGTTAACACCCATCATGTTGATAAGCCATGCCGTTCTGTATTACATAGTTTGTTCATTGATAGTAACCAGAATCACCTTAGAATATTCCAAGATAAAAGATATTTATTTGTTGGTTTATGTTCTCAATCTAGGGACATGCCTATAGGACTTATTGCAATTAAATCTAATTGAAATGTTGAAGTAAGGTTGAATGTGAAGGAGCACATGATTCTTCTATTGTTTGTAAGCAAAGAAGCAATTTGTCAAATAGAAGAGGTCTAAATCTTCCCGTGTTGTGTTCCTTTGAAATATTGAAAATTTGGTACATTCGGTACTTTCACAAATTTCCCTTGTACAGAATCTCATGGCTGATATTTCAACACTCCATTAGATTAACAATGCAACTTGTGTACCATCATAGTCTCCAATGCTAAGATTTTCATCTCACCCTCGTATCATGCAACCTGTCACTTTGGCCTTCTGCAACTAGATGTTATTTTTTAACAACTTTTTACTCCACTATCCAACGATGTGCAAGAGGATGACAATTCCTTGTGTAGATGCCACTAAAATCTTTGTTGCAAATATGACACAACCACACTGGACTGGCTCAAGAGAGCACATGGTTTTGTTTTTGTCTCCTATGAAGGGGTTTTTAGGTACCTGCAAGTGGGACCACAACAATATTTTGAGGATGTGAGAAGGAAAATTCGAACTGGATTAGAAACCCATCATACAAGCAAAATATGAATGCCTTGATGAAAAATCATATCTAGGAGTCTTTAGGTTGCTTAGGTAATCCACCCATGCCCCCATGCACGGTGGATATACAAAGTCATTGTTTTAATGGTACTTTAGCATGTACAAAGCTCATCTTGTTGCTACAAGGTGTCAAACACGAGAATAAGACTATTACAGTCTTTGAAGTTTCTCCTTTACAACAAAGATGGTCACATTGAAAAAATAAGTTTAAATTCTCAAAATGCAGCTCCGTATGGATGTGAAAGCCCATACCTCAAATGGGTATAATATTGTACCTTGCCTTCTAGTTTGCATTGTTGTTCTCTTTTGGGTTTGTCTCGATGTTTTCTTGGCGATTAATTTCTCCTTCACAAGATGGGAAATGATCAAACTTGAGCTTCGAACTTGTTACTGTAAGTTGGCACCAACGTATGAGGTGTTTTAGGTTATCGTCAAGTTAGTAATGAGTTCATATGTGTAGGCTTTATGGGCATCACCATCATTCCTTGTGAGACTTTAAAGATTTTAATAAGAAAGACTCTTGAAACCTCTAAAGTAGCTTGGATAATGTTGAACAATCTTAAGTTTCCATAGGCAGTAACATCTTGGAGCTTCCCCTATAGCCTTAGACAAAGACATAACCACGAATATATTAAAGCTTTCTCTTCCACAAAACTATTAGAATATAGGGGAGGATTCATGTCGTTTACTCCTTGAAAGTCATCCTATTAATTCTATTATTAACTAATGTCCAAATTGTAACTGCTTCAACCATTTTGTAAATATCTCTTTCATAATAAAATCTATAGACACACAAACTACTTTGTTTGCAACCCTCTAATCAACATTCCTCCTCATTATTTCTCTATTTATGGCTTGCTAAAATTGGTAATCAGAGCCATTTGTACATCGAAGGGATTGAAGTTCCATAGGACTTCAGCTCTTGTTGTAGAGTATATGATATCAAGGAGAAGATGTCCTGTGAATGAAATATTTCAGAACTGTCAAGTTAATTTGTCAAGAGAAAATCTTCAGTCATGATTTTGCTGGTCAAGCTCATATGCTTGTATTGAGTGGTGTGTGTGAGGGCATAGGATGATACACAAAGTTGATTTCATTGTTCAAAATTTGAACTCATGAAAAAGGTCATAGTCCCGGGAAAGATTCAGGATTCTGAAACAAGGTCTAATAGAAAATTGTGGTCAAAGAGCAAGCAAATTGTAAATACAAGCAATCACGAATACCACATGGCGAATCATATCTACGAACCTAAGGCACGTGAATCAACACAAATATTTAACTCATAGTATTTAAAACGAGGGTGCGTTGGTATCGAGGGAACAGACAACCACATAGCAAAAGGTAGATGCATATTTGAAGGATTTCAAGGGCATTGTGGCTTGTTGTAAATGCATGGGGGGTGACAAGCACTTCAGGATGCATGTCACAATGGTTGCATTTAAAGATATTTCGAAGTGATAGGGCTTGAAGGGGTTTGTATGCAAAGAAGACACAAATTTCTGAGCATTGTGTCTAATTATTTCATTTGACAATCAAAAATACATGCTTATTTACATTGATTTTTGTTAGAAGATGTATACAAGGAAGAAATAAAGAGAAGTCGGATTGCACACATTTGAGACTGTGTGTCCGTCTATTTATTATAAAAGAAATAGTTACAAAACAGGTTGATGTAGTTACAACCGGTTACAACCAACTAGTTAGTTAGGCACCTTATAAATAAGTCTTACATTCTCATACCCCCTCTTAAGACTTATTCTACATAAAGCAAAAAAAACAATCTAACAAAACTAGAACAAAACAGAACTACGCAATCTTCAGACACTTTCACTTTGAAAGCAATGCTATGATAAGGTAGGGCTCCATCAAGCTGCTTCGTGACCTTCGTAAAGGTGTAGCTCCCGAGCTGAATTCCCGAGTTCTCGGATTCCACCTCCCTGAATTCTCGAAACACAAATCTCCCAAATTATTGGGCAACCATCTATGTTGAGCCATGCACAAGCTCCATCAAGTTGTCTCATGACCCTCGTGAGGGTATAATTCCCAAGATCCACAGTCTCCCGAACTATCTGAGCAACCATCCATACCGAGCTTCATCTACTTTTGTATCCTTTCTTGCCTTCAGAGTTTAGAGCATCTTTATATTGCGTATTCGTCACTGTCCTCACTACCTTCTGCATCTGGTGGGTCTTCAACCATGGCTATATTGGTTGTATTTGATATGACTTTACCCTTGAGCACATCATTGGCTCGAACACGACAATCCCATGTTGTGTGACCTCTTTTCTTACAATAATGACATTCAATCTCCGACTTATCTTTATCTGATCTTCTACCGATAATTTTTTGTTTCTAGAATAAAATGCACTTTCTTGTTGAGAATGACCTTTTGCATCTTCTGTAGTTCATTTTTCCTCAACTAGAAGAGCTGTTATCATATCATCCAGAGATTGAGATTGAATTTGACTGAGGGTAAAAACTACATTGTTGTATTTTGAAGACAAACTATTCAATAGGATAGCTTTGGCATCCTCATCCTCAATCGCAGCTTTGACTTCTGCTAGTTGTCTGATCAGGGACCTTAGATTATTGATGTGGCTTGACATAGAGACTCCATCCATTTTGAACCTATATAACTGAAGTTTTAGGGAAAATTTGGCATTGACTGCTTTCGCTCCAAATAATTTATTTAGAGTATCCCAAATTTCCTTCGATGATTTGTCTAGGTCTACATGATGAAGTTCAGAGTCGGAGAGAGCAAGGCCAATAATAGCTTTTGCTCTATCATCTCTGCTTTGCCATTTTAACAATTTAGATGCATCGGTAGGTGTTGTCTCTTTCCCGTTTACAATGCCCCACAAATTTTTATTCATAAGTTGCATTTGTATTTTCACTCTCCATGTATGAAAATTTAGACCAGAATATTTTTCTATGGGCATTTCCATTGTAATAAAATAGAATAAATATAACTACGTATTTTGGAAATGAATAAAACAAATAAAATACCAGTTTCCAAGAGTGTCCTTTTTCTGCAAACTGTCTAAACTGAACACGTGCCCTAGTTCCTGATTTTTGAATTCTGATTCGAAAATGATTCTTTCCTTTGATTTTATATTCTCTAGGTTTATGCCCTTGTGCCACTGTATTTCTCCCAGTGTCTGAACTACAAATTGAATGGCGGAAAATTGAGCTTCGTATTGATTCATGAACTGTGTGATGCGGACTGTATTTTTATTTTCGAGATTGCAACTGTAATTTTGTCTGTATAAAACGATTTGAAACCCTTCGAAATTCTCCTCTAAGGGTGGTATTTTTGTTATGGACCTTTCACGACTTCCTGAAATTGCGATTTGCAGTCTGTATATTAATGGCGACTGTATCGTGCCCTCTAAAAACGTGATCCTTCCGCGACTGTGCTGTCAATTTCCTCTTTAAAATGTGACATTTCTTTGAGAGAAAAAAAACGATTCAGCCTCAATTGTGCCTTCGAGATGCCCTAAAAAAAAGAAAGTGTGTTCGTTTTTCTCTTAATGCTTCAGATTTTGTGCCCTAACGTGGCAGATTTTCTACCCTTCTCTTTCCTTGCTTGCACCGCGCTCTAATACCAATATTAGAAGATGTATACAAGGAAGAAATAAAGAGAAGTCGGATTGCACACATTTGAGACTGTGTCCGTCTATTAATTATAAAAGAAATAGTTACAAAACGGTTGATGTAGTTACAACTGTTTACAACCAACTTGTAGTTAGGCACCTTATACATAAGTCTCATCTTCTCATAGTTGGTTTCGACCGATAATGCATTCGTTTACAATTTTCTCGCCCTTTTTGCAAAATTTTCTAAAACATAATTATATCCCCTTTAAAAAAAAAAGGATACTCCTCTAATAAAGTGGCCCACCCTTAAAAAATATATTTACCCACTTCAAAAAAATCACCCTTTATTTTTAAAAAATTCTCAAAAAAGTAAATTTTGAGCAAAATAATAACTTATTGAATTTTTTATTTTATTTTTTTTTGTGTGTGTGGGGGGGCTAAGGGATGTCAAACCCTAGAATTCCCCTCCAATTCAAGGTCTTAGCAAAAGTTATATAGTCGATCGAGCTATATAGCCTACTAAAGATGTATATGACAAAATATATATTTAACTTTTTAAAATTGTTAGCTTTTGAATTAAAAATATAAAGCCTTACCCAGCTCAATGAGGGGCTCGAGGAGTCTGCTTAGGGGTTAGGGCTCGCCGGGTCTTTGCTTGCCATGTTGAGTTGGGTTTAATGTTTTCCATTATGAGTTGTGTTTCGTTGAGGCAATGGTATTGATGCATTGCCGAGAGGGAGTGATCAGTGAGTAGGGTCGAGTTAATCTGCAAAGAGAACTCGCCAAGCAAGTTACGGGATCTGCAAGTAAGAAGGAACAATAGCCACAACGTTTAGGCTTGAAGACGATGGTGGCAACTCGTGGATCCGCCAAGTCGAATCTGAGTCAGGTTGGAACAACTACAAGTTGCCTAGGCCAATGTTGGAGAGCTCAAGGAGTAGCTCAATGCAATTAGTTTAGGGGAGACAAGAGGTCTATTCACGACGAGTTGGAGTTCAAAGCCAAATTTGGGAACAATTTTCCCTACAAGCCAACTTAAGCACACAGGGAACTCTTGTGATCTCGATGGAGGACTCGCCAATGTAAAGAAGTGGAGCCAAATCATTTTGGAACTTGTCAAATAGAGGATTTGTCGAGCAGATTGAGATCTACAGTCGAATATAGGAGTTAGGGTCTTTGACTCTCTAGTGTCAAGGTCGCGAATTGAGCTAAGTAACTCATAGGCCGAGATCAAGGCCAGATCTGTAGTCCACAGTGTTCGTCACACCAAGGAGACTAGGTTGCAAGGGTCTATATAGACCGATCCACCAATATGCTTGCCAGTTGTGTTATGGGGAACTCGGATCTAAACAATGCCAAGTCACTATTGCAAGGCCATTGAGTTGTCAGTGGTGTTCACCAAAAAGATCGATCCAAGTCGGGATGCGGGATATCATGTGGGGGAAACCCCCATGCTTGGAAGTGCCAAGGTAAAACAACTCGCTAGACCTGATGCAACTCATCAATCTCTACAACCAATTTGATGCCAAACTTGATATACAGCCAAACATGCAAAGTCTGATCCCAAACAAATCTTCCATACCCACAAATCTTCCATACCCTAAATGTAAACACAAAAGTTGTATAACCCAGAAGAATGTATGGCCAAAGGATGTATGGCCTTGTCCAAAAAACACTATACGTTGTACAATCTTGCACTAGAATCTATGCAAGAGTGCCAAATACACTGCTAATAGGCTGAAAACCACCACATTACTCTTTTGTATGGATTTGTAGAAAACCTGCAAAAACCCAAAACATACCAGATTTGACTGAAACAAAAATATACTGTTTACAATCAATCCTAATGTTTTCAGTCGTTTTGGACTCAATGGTGAAGTCCGATCTACTCCAATATGCTGCAAAACAAACTATTCCAAGAAACATAACCTAAACTATGAATAAATAAATAACAATCAGAGTTGCACATGGTTTGCACTGTTAATCCAATGTCAAAAACAAAGACAAAGACAATAACAAAATGGAGGACTAACAAACAATGGGGTTTGGACATAGACCTCACTGCATAGCCATTGTTCGCCTCGTTATTTCAAAGAGGTCCTCAAGGCACCTACTTGGATACCAAATGTTAATTTCATCAAGAGCAAAGCTCAAAATTGGGGTCAAAACATCATGATATTCAATAATATGCTTTACATATATGTAAAAGACATTTTATCTCCACAAACCTCTAACTATAATCTACGCAGGTTGTTTAACAACCTATATTCTCTCCTTCCTAATTTATCTCATACATCCCTAAGAACACTCCAATATACGAGAGACGTGATATGTTTAAACAACTTAAAACAATTAATAGATCCAGATGGGATTTATGGGGCATCAATGTCGATGTTCTCAACTCCTCGACTGCGTACCTCAAGCCTTGATACTAATATATATCTCACTATCCCTTACAAACAATAATGAATCACAAATATATTTTTCCATACAAACATATAGGCTCATAAATGTGAGCATTAACAACTAATTCCTAACATTCTCAAGTGCACAAGAGCATGTCCAAGCATTATAAATAGTAAATTGGTTCAAGAGAAAGGCATAGGTGATCAGAGAACTTGCATAAGTGTGTAGTTAGTTGTATAAGGAAGAATTGTTGATTTTTGTTGAAGCACAATGAGGAAGAGCTTAGGAGCAGGATAGCTAAGTCCACATTTGTTTAAGACTTCTTGGTAACTTAATACTTTGGCCATAAGTAAACTAGGAACTGAGCAATTGCTATTCCCCATAGGTTTTCACTCCCGCACTGGGGTTTCCCAAGGATCAATCTTGTGTTCAATTGCTGTATCGTTTGCATTTCCGTATGCTGTTATTTCCATTCTTATTGCAGTTCTATAACTCACTTCCATCGACTAAATACACTACTTCTAGTTCACTAAGATAACATTTTGTCATTTCAAGTAAAAAACTTGAAGAGGAACAGCAGTTTGTGATTCTGGAAATGTTTAAGTAGGAAGATCTTGAAGTTTACAGATCACTTTTCCTAGACCAGAGGCCCTCCGGATCTGAACTCATGATAACTAGAAACCCATTGGATCAGTGAAGGTACTCATGATGACCAAAGGATATTTTATGGCCGTTTTCTCTAATCGACAAGAAAGGAAAGGGAAGGGTTTGGAGGAGGTCCTTGATTCCTTAAGAAATGCGGTCTCTTCATGAAACACGGGGCTTTAATATTTTACCCTACAGAAGATCTTTGCAGTGACGCCCATCACTGTCCCAGTTTGGGTAAGGCTGCCTGTTCTCCCCAGTGAATGCTGGCAGGAAATGCTTGTCAAGAAGATCAGAAAGGCTAATGGGGAATATAATATATCCTTTAATTTCACTAAGAACCCCGGAGTTCTACACTATATACACATCTGTGTTAATCTCGACCTTGACAAGCCCCTACCGGATAGGCTAAATTGAGACGTGGGAGGTACCAAATGGGAACAACCTATTGACTATGAAAATATCCCGTCCAGGTGTAGGATATGTCACTAACATGGTTATCTCCCCTGTTTTTCCCTTCTCAATGAAAATATGAACAACTAGATCCAAACTACAACTTCAATCAGTCTGCAAAGAAAGCTTTGGAGACACATGAACAAGATCTGCAACAAAGAGATCATTTGCAATAAAGACCAACAAGCACTTTTCAGTCTGCAGTAGCCAAGATTCAAGCAAAGAACAAAATTTCACAATGCCCGTGCAAGAAAGGAAGAGGATCACCCCAAAGAACAAATCAAATAGTACATGCTAATCCATTTGAGTCACTAGCAGAAACAGGGTAGGGCATAAAGATGGATCAAAGCACTCGGCTCTCCAGCCAACAATCCAAGAAAGAGTCGCCAGATCCTGAAAGACAAAACAGGAAGCAAAAAAGGTAAACTACAACAATCAATTACCTTCCCCTCTAATACTAGCTCCTCAAGGCTTCACTCTATACACGCTGATAGAATAGACATAAATCGTCCTCAATCAGATTTAATCACTACCCATCTAAGGTGTTGGGAGCCCAAAGCTATTTCCATTGCAACTACCAAGAAAAAAGGAAAGCATCCCCTGAAGGCACAGTGGATGACGGCAAGGCTACCACTCTCAAATTAGAAGAATCCAAAATGTCAATCATGAACATCAAGATCCTTACTAACTCAAAGCCCATCAAGGAAGGCAAAGATCCTATTCTCAACACAGAAGAAAATGAATTGTCAATCATGGACATCAATGTCTCTACCAGTTCAGAGGTTCTCGAGGAAAATTCCACCCCAACTCCTACCATTTAATGCAGATCCTCCCATGGAATATCAGGGGTTTGGATGTGTTCCCAAAAAATATTGATTTCTTCAAGACAAAAATTCACTTTGAAGGAATTGATATGGTTCTCCATTAAAAAAACTCACAGATCTAGAGCCTCCGAAGAACCCAAATACACAAGCGGGGAAGCACACACACACTTAGTTGTACAGCCACATTCAAAAATATCCACAACTATCTTGTGAGGTATGCAATACACTTCATCCAATCTTATGCTTGGAGCTTTTCCATTGTTTTCATGTTTAAACTATTCAAATTTCAGTTCGGGATCGTCAATATTTATATTCACCCTAACATGAACCACAAGATCCTACTATTAGAGAAGCTTACAGATTGGATAACTAGGCAGCCAATACTGGGACGGAAACCTTGTACGCTAGTAAGGTAATTTTTCGGGGGGGCTTGTGTATGGCTGTACAAAAAATATATAAAATATTAAATATATAAAAAACATATAGCTAAATAAGCAAATTAATCAAATAATATAAATCCCTTGAGCATAAAGATATCTTTGTGTCTATGGGTTGGTCAAGGCCGGACGATATATATGATAAACCGTATTATGAACAAAAACCGAAAAACTCATATTATCAACGAGATGAAAATGATGTATCGCCAGAGTTTTTTGGGAGCAAATACATGCAATTTGTGTTTGCACTTCAATTGGCAAAATTAATGTCTCCTTGTGTCATATGGATTCCAGACATTCATGAAATGGATTATTTCTTTATGCCCCAGGAAAAAATAAGGATCCTAATCCGATTGGTACAGAAACTGAAAGCGGAAAAAAAGGCATGATCCGAGCATATTTATATAGAAATTTCATAGGAGGATCGAATCATTATTTGAAATATTTTTCTATTGAACATTCTTGGTTTCCAATCCACCAAGACACTATAGGAACAGAATTGATTGTATATCAAAATTCTAAGAGTAATATTTATATGCATCAAAAACCCTGAGATCGTCAAGGGGAATATGTAAAGAGGGGACAAATTATAGCAGACAGTGCGGCTATAGTAGGGGAAATAACAACACTGAAAGAAGACCCATGATTTGAATAACAAAGAAAATTGTCCTATCTCGATAGAACATAGATCTAAAAAAAAAGATCTCCAAATTCCCTTACATCAACTCATGTTGACTCAAGTTGATGACACGTTACAACTCGCTATTTCTCTCTCTTGAAATAGCCCAAAATCAAAATCCCTAGAGAGATAATAAGCAATAATCTCTGGCCAGGATTGATACTTATATTTAAGTGAACCCTGAAATCGCAATAAAGTTGGCTTATAAGCTAAGGACCTAGCAATACAAACATTTGGATAGGCTATTCTAGGATTTCTTTGGGCCTAAGAAAAGGGGATTTTGTGCTTGTGGAAAATCTCGAGTGATCGAGAATAAAAAGGAAGACAACAAATCCAATTTTTGTGCCCAATGTGGAGTTGAACTTGTGGATTCTCAAATTCGAAGATATCGAATGGGATACATTAAACTGGCATGCCCCATTGTTCATATTTGGTATTTCAAACGGCGTCCCAATTATATCGCGGATCTATTACATAAAACTTGTAAAGCTAGTCAATCAGCCCAAACTCTCGGATCGTGTATGTAGTTTAGTCTCTAGTTGCCATCTATACATATAGGGTGCCTGCCGACTATATCTAATCTCTATAGCCACCTCACCTAGTGGTCGAGAGCCTCTCACTCGCCCTCCCAACAATCTACCGCCTCTATCTGCTTCTTCCTCTCCTCTTCCTTGAATCGTTTTAAGAAGTTGTCTAGAATTCCTTTTTCCTTTTGGCTTTCTTTTTCCTTTTCAAGTCATTCTTCTTCAATTTTTTCAAAGGGTTTTATAACTAGCAAACTTAGAGCTTTTTTTGGACGAACCTCCAGGGAATCTTTAGAGTAAACAAAAATAATCTAAATAACCACAAAACATAATGATAATTCAATGCCAAATGTCATGATATTCATCGGCCAAACTTAGAATAAGTACATTGTGCAAATGTTACAATGTATACACAAAAACCAAGATAAATCAGAATAATCATATTTTCGTAATCATAATACTCTCCAATGTATTCAACAAGAGCATCATCAAAACCATCATGTAGTTCATTAGAACTACAAAGAGTAGTTATGTCACTCCTGCTAGATTGACCATGTGAATCTGAATATGAGAGAGCAAATGTCCAAGGAAAGATAAGACAGCAAATTACAAGGAAAAATAAGTATGTAAATGTGAGGTAAATGTGTTGTTTAAAAAGAGTTTGTGAGTGTTTTAGGGTTAGTGTTAGTTTTTTAGGTTTAAAAAGTCATACTTGACTTTTTTGACCAAAAAAATGTTTTTTGGGGGGCATTCCAGGTACAAGAATCGATACTCAGGCACGTCACAAACATACTCGGGTAGTGATTCTCATACACAGAACATCCCACGTGTACAACGGCACACACATGTCCCTAGTACATACTAAACCCAAATCCTAGCCCTGCAAGTGTACCCAGCAACCCAGGACAACAGATAAACCTAGGTACTGAATCCCTTACCCAGAACGTCCCCCATGTACCAAGGCACGTACTTGTCCCTAATACATACTAAACCCACACCTTGGCCCTGCAAGGGTGTACCCAGCAACCTAGGACAATTAAACCCTTTGAATCTTTATAATCATGGGGTACTTTAATACGGAAACAGGTTTGGAGAATAAATAAAGGAGACATAGGATTCAATCATAAGACTACTAAAACCCTCGACAAGTTGCAAGCTAGCATTCCATGTTGGATCTTGATTTTGAACAGAGTATTCACACATTGAGTAACATGCAAAAAGGAATTCACTATATAGCAGAAAAAATTGAAAGAATTGTTGTCTCCAACTAGTGAATCACAACACAAGCACAACTCACGACAAGGGTTGACTCCCTTTTAGACCATTGCCTAATCCCTCTCACCATCTTCTCCACAGTAAGTTCCCCCAAAAGGCTCATGTCAAGTTTTAAAGAATGTGGTTATCGCATCCCACAATCAATGAAAATATAAGTAGTTGACGGATTGAAGCTAGCTATTTTCAGGGACATTAAATGTGTAAATTCGTGGAAAAGCTCAAATATATCAAAACCAAATCAAAACTATGGAATTAAGTTGTTTTTGGGAATATTTTTCTAGCAGGTCTTTGCCATCAAAAGTGAGCTACAAATGTTGCAAAAAAAATACAGAAAATGGATTTATTCCAACCATGGCCTCACACGAACAATCCTTGATTAATTATCTTTCAACAATCCAAAAAAATGAGAGTTATAATGATGGCAGTGTTCCAAAGAGCAATTGATCACATATGGTGATTCTAACACAGTATTTCCATAAACCAATTAAGAGCCAGCAATACCTAAATGCTTTTCATTAAGTAAAAAATCATGCTAGGAAACCAATAAGGCACATTACAGGCAGAAAAACGGGTCCAATATGTAATCGCTTCAAATATGATCAAGATATGTCTTGGAGTGTACAAATTCCACCACACATACATCTACAGATGCATCCGGGGCAAAAAAACAAGTTTTTTAATTGTCTTGGACTGTACGGATACCACCATACATCTACAGACGTATTCAGGGCAAAAAACAAGTTTTTTACTTTATTTTTATCTACATTAAAACATAAAATGACAAAAAAAAAATGAAAAACACAATGCAAATCCTAAAAACTCAAAAAGACAACACAAAAGCAAAACACTTAACACCTCTCATTCCTCTACTTGCATACTTACCTCTCTTTGCTCATTTAGATTCAATACTTCATCAAGCACCATTGTCATCATATTCTTACACTAGTACAAGTGCCCATTCACTACCAAGGTGATTGAGGAGCTTAAAAATTGAAGGATTCTTGCATTGAAAGTTAAAGTTTTTAATTTCTATTATTTTTTTTGGTGTTCAATCTTCGTGCTTTCGTTATTCCTATTTCATTTTAAAACTATATGTTGTCAACTACATACATGTTATGCCCTCGGGTTTGTTGTTTTCTTCCCTTATGGTGTTGGTTTCTAAACTTGCAAACGCAACTAAATGGACTGTAAATACAATGCCAACAAGTTCTTGCTCTGTAGACCAACCTTAATTTAAGACCATCCCTAATTTAAAATCAATCCACCTTGACCACTTTGAAGACGTCACAATATTACAGCAACTTCCAAGAGGTCGGTGTTTTCTTTGGCAATGCCATGATTGTGATGGCAAATTCAAAAGTTCATACACTTGGCCTAAGCCCAATTGTGTGCAATACCTAATTAGGGAATTAGAACTTGCAAGGGGAGATGGTGTACAAGTGCCAACATCAAAAAATATTGAGTACATCAAGGAGCAAAAAGAAGCAGATGCAGCCCATGTCTTGAAATTGGATCATCCTTTGGCAACAAAAGGATCCTCATCAAAGAAGCCACTAGTTCTCCCATCTCATAGCAATTCCCCAATTGTGACAACGAGACATCCATTTATTACGACATCCTCCACATCCGTGTAAGCAAGGATTCCCCTATTTTATGCAAGAGGAGGAGTCCTACGCCAATTGAAAGGTCATTTGAAAATGAGAACAAGGATATCGTGGATGAGCACATCATGTAATGCACATTTATAAATGGTTTATCCTTCAATTTTGGTAGGTCGTCATATTGGCAAGACATGGTGCGAGTGATCAACGACGCCCCAAAAGAGTACGAAGAGCCAGTATACAGGAAGCTCTGCACCAACCTATTGGTGAAGAAGAAACATATAGAGGAAAAAATGCAGCCAATTAGGGAATCCTAGGTTGAAACACCTCCACACCACCCTATTGGTAAAGAAAAAACATGTAGAGATATAATTGCATCCAATTAGGGATTTACGGGCCAAAACACAAGTGTGCATCATTTCAATGGCTGAAAAGATGCAAGAAATCAGTCTTTAATCAATCTGGTTGCAGTATGCCCCAAAGGGCAAGGTTTTTTACTGTTTTTGTGTAATGTCCCCTTTTTCGACTTGAGAACCTGATTTTGGACTTCTTGCCATTCCCTTTTCATGACAACGAAGTGGGATGAGCTGGGGAAGGAATTGAACTCTCATTGCATCTTTCTTTTCTAATTTTTAAAATTTCTTTTTAGTGTTTTCTCCTTTTTAGCAGGTCGGCTAGCTTGGAGGATTTTAAAGTAAAAAATAAAGACTAATTAAGGCTTAAAGGGGGTCAGCCTTGCCTTTTTGGCCTCTCGCGCCAAGGTTGGGGTATTTAAGGAGTGTTATGGCTTCATTTGTGGGCATCTACTTTTGGCAAATTTATTCTAAAGTGATCTTTGGGCTGTTTGCTCTTAGTTCTCTCCACTTTTGGCGAAAATCCAATTGTGTGGCTCTTTCCAAGAAGGACAAAAAACCCTTCTTATGGCTAGTTGGGGGACGGAAACCCTCCATCCTTGATTGAAGTGAAGTCATATTGAAGACCATTTTGCAGATTTGGGCATTGAAGGTTAAAGGAAGTCATCTACAATCATTTGCATGCATTGTTAAGCCTCTCCTAGTTGGAGAGACTTGTATTAGAGTGTGGTTTTGTGCCTTCTAGGCCACGGAATTCAGTTTTTCTTTCATAATCAGATTTGCAATAATTTATAAGGTTGGAATCCATAGTTTTGTGATTTTTGGAGTTCATCTACGGTTTTCAGCCCTTGCATGTGGCTGCCTTGTTGTTGTTCCAAATTTCATTACAGCAATGTGTTATCTTTGGATTTCTCCATTTATGTGTTGCAAATTGAATGGATAAATATTGCCGTACATGAAATAATTGTTTACAAGTGTTTTCAGCTTGTGTACATGATTTTATGCTGCATTTCAACACCTTTTTAGTTCACTGCTAGGGTCTATATTATTGTGGGAACTGCTGTCATAAAAATCAAATTATATTTCATATGTGGTGTGGTGTATTTTCAGATCTAATCCTTGGGGCTTGTGGCCAAACCCATATCTTCGGTTTTTGTCCCAAAAAGGGACATTACATTTTGGTTGTCAGGGGCATGTGAAGGATGCCAATTCATCGGCAACATCCACTTCGAAGCCACTAAGACAGTGTGGCCTCATAATGTTGTCCAAGTAATAACAGACAACGCTAAAAATTATTAAGTCTCAGGAATGTTTGTGGAGACGAAGTATGGGCACATTTTTTGGACACCTTGCATTGTCAACTCACTCAACTTAATGTTGCAAAAGTTGGGCAACAAAATCAAGTGGATGAAGTATGTTGAGGCAGCAGGAATCCAATTGTTTGTAACTAACCATCACATGTTGCAAACCATCTTCCCATCGTTCTTGCACTTAGAGCTGCTAATTTTAAGTAGAAACAATCTTTCTTTTATTTATGATGCAATTCTTATATTTTAATTTTTAATCTAGCAACTACTTATAGCTTTTGAAGCTTTCAAACATTATTTTTTTAAAATTTCCTACTAGGTTGCTAAGACTAGTCACACACTTGTGTTGAGAAGACCTATGATGGTGCGAGAGGCACTTAGTACCATGGGCATCAGTCGCCTTTGGCCTATATGGAGACAATGCAACACCAAGCAGACCCAAAAAATAAAGATGATGATAATAGATGACAATTGGTGGGCTCAAGTAGAATACTTATTAAGTTTCAACAAGCCCGTGCATAGTGCGATCTGCTATACTGAATGGATCAATTGTGTTTGGAAGAGATATATGGTGGCAACGGCTCAATGATCCCGAGGAAGCATTTTTCAAACAAGTACAATCAATCCTCATTGATTCGTCATAGGAAAAGAGATATAATGGCAACAACACAATGATCTAGAGGAAGAATTTTTCAAACAAGTACAATCAATCCGCATTGATTAGTGAAACAAAATGACCACTTCGTTGCATCTCCTTGCCTCTCCATTGACCCTTAGAATCTGCGACACAGATCTTTTCTTTGCCAAAGAGGGTGCCACCATATGGGAATGTTGAAATCAATGAGGATACAATTTGGCATTCTCTAGGCTCTTCCCCAATCCTAAGCTAGAAGAGATGGTTCCAACCAAGTTTGGAAATTTCATAGTGTCCACACGTCGTATAGCCTTAACGCTCTTCAAGAAAAATACAAAAAGGATGCTCATATGGGGTGGCACCTATTGTTAGGAAAATTAGTGTTCACATGGGTGTTGGGTATTTACCATAGAGTAAATATTACTTACGGTGTGGTAAATAGTTATTGAGTTTACCGTGTGGTAAACATTATCGGTAAGTTGGTTAAGTAATACATATAACAATATATATTACGAATAGTTAGTGGTTGGGAACATTGTTTGTGTGAGCTATATGAGAAGATATGATCTCCATAAATATAGGAAGTCTTTCCTATTTATTTGTATGTCACAAAGAATTTTGATATAGAATACAATTTAATATTATTATGGTGTGTTTTAATTTGCATAACTCTGTCCAAATGTTTACATTTGGTATCAGAGCAGGCTGCAACATGGAGTTGTGAGTTTTAAAGGGGCAGTCGCTATTCTTTATTGCCCTTGAGAATGTTTGTAGCTTGTAGAACTTTTATAAAATCTGAAAAGTTGAATAAGCCAGTGTAAAGAACAAGTTGTAACTTTAATTTTATGATCCGAGTATCTGTGATTTTTAATGGGTTTGATGCTGGATGTTTGAGGAAAATACAGTCAAAATTTCAGTTAAACCCGCATCATAGTTTATGCTAAAAGTGAAAAATACAACACAGGAGTTTTTGGTGATTTGTAGTCGGCTGGGCTATTATTAATGGCATTTCTGGACTTGTATGCTAGGAAAAAACATTGAGTAGAATTTATCAGATCCATATGCATAGAGATACTCATGTAAAATTCTATAACGTGCAGCTATAGGGTGTTTGTAATTTTGCCCTTGACGAATTTTAAATAGTCGTCAATTAAAAGATTTATTTTAAAAGTAATCTTATAACATTACTTTTGAAATATTTCAATCATTAGTCTTTTTCTTAGTATAATCGTTATTGTTGTTAGTTTACGTCCATTTTATATATTTAAAACAAACAAAAAAAATTGTCATATGAATCTTGTTATAGTCATTTTTAGCATTCAAGTGTCAAAAATTTCTAGAGTCAAGTATTTGTTAACTAGTTTTGTCTAAGTTAAAGTTTTTATCGTTGAAGTGGTTATTTATGTGTCAAGTGTCAAAAGCATATTTGTGTCGTCTCGTTTAGTGTCATCAAAGTTGCAATTGTCTAGTCAATAGAGTCAGTGTCATGTAAAAAGTTCAAAAATAATAAATAAATAAAAATGCCCATATTTCTCCTCGATGCATTTTCGGTGTAACCCGACATCAAATGAGATAAAGTGTTTCACATTGAGAGAAGGAGATAAGAATAAGAACAATGTGTAAACCAATGTGCTTCATGATCGTATTCGTTGAGTAAGCAGCACGTCTAATGGAGACAGGAGGCACAAGAGGTTAGAAGTCATTCAGCGACCTCTCATTAACTGCTAACAACGGGGCTGCACATCTGCAGTATTGGCAATTTTATTTTCAATAGTGGGTTTGAATAAGAGTAGAAGTTTGTGCTTGTTCACTTGGAACTCTTGGATGTGTTGTGATATGGCGTGGAAGGTGCAGTTATATCAAAACAGTTGTATAGGAGGGCAACTAACTGCAGTGATCCTCATATTGTCGTACTTCGTTGGAAGATGGCCGGCCAGTGAATACGTTCAACTGGAAGTGAAAGCGAGATGAGTTCTCGTATGTAGGTGATGATGTGCAGCAAGATCCAACCAGCAGTATGCAGACCTAAAAGTATGCGATGGCATATGATTCTATTTACAGTGCTCCTTGCCCCATGTTCACACTCAAGTGGGGGAATGTTAGGAAAATTAGTGTTCACATGGGTATTGGGTATTTACCGTAGATTAAATATTACTTACAATGTGGTAAATACTTATTGACTTACGATGTGGTAAACATTATTGGTTAGTTGGTTAAGTAATATATATATATATATATATATATATATATATATATATAACAATATATCTATTACAAATAGTTAGTGGTTTGGAATATTGTTTGTGAGCTATATGAGGAGATATGATCTCCATAAATATAGGAAGTCTTTCCTATATATTTATATGTCACGGAGGATTTTGATATAGAGTACAATATAATATTTCCGGCATGTTTTGATTTGCATAACTCAGTCCAAATGTTTACACCTATATGGACAAGGATCCGTGTACCTACACCCTATTGCAATCAAAGTCTTGCCATATGTAAGATTTTTATGTTTTACCTCTTTTCTTTTTGTTTGAACTTTTTGAAAATTTAGGTTTCAAGTTTTTACCTTTATAAATTTTAACTTTGCATCGACTTAGGTTGTGAGTTCATCTTTCTCTCAACGCAAATAGAGTATATGCAACTTCATCCACTCGCAGAAGCATACAACTTCATCCACTCACGAAAGTGCAACAAGCTAGCAGCAGAAAAGCCGAGGACTTTGTGTATATAATTTCCAATTTGTGTCTTATATCCCACAAGCAGCCAGAGTACAAGGAAGGGGTGTCAAAGCATTGGAATGTAGACGAAGAGAAACTTGATGTAGATGATCTTGTTTCCCACCTGTCATTGTTGGATACTTCTTTGGCATGGCAAGACTCGCATGGGATGGTAATGGGAGTGCTTCGCGTTCATGTGGTTCTAATGAGCCACATGTTGATGTTGATGCTGATGCTGATGTTGATATTGATGCCCTTAATGAAGAGGATGAATATGACGAATATTGAATACAAATTTTGATGTAATTATAAAACTTAGTTTTTATAATGGCATTTGCAACTTATCATTTAGCATTTTGTTGGCATTATACTAGCATGCCTATCTTAAACTCTATGTCAAAGACATCAAGATATATCATTCCTGAGGTACTTCTTCCACTTATGTCTCAAATTCAATATATATGCCTCAAGAATGATATCTATTGGAGTCTTTTACATATATTTATTTATGATAGGTATGCTAGTTGGCATACTATTAAAGAATAATATTAGTGATACAATATGCTAAAATCTAATGAGGCACTATATAGCATGATATAAATCTAATTAGGCCTTGATAGCATGATATATTATTATATTACGAGTACACTACACTTTATGAAATATAACATGTTATCTTAGATATTATTCTAAATAATGTGTCTAAGAATATTATGGGACATTTATGAAAAGCATTTAAATATTTAAAGTACAGACTACATGTTATTTATACGGGCATATATAAATTTGATAGGCAATAATTGGATATAAAAGTATATATGATTGGATGTGAGACTTAAAATACAGTAATATATTCAAAATATTTGAAACATTTTGGGCCAATACACATTATACACAATTATTAACCAAGGTCTTTAATTATGTATTGGCAACTAAATATGAGTCGAGGAAGAGTAGTATAAAAATATGCATTATCATGAGAGCATACCAATCTAGAAGCACAACACAAATTGGGCAGGTATTCTCCATTTGGACTAGCTCCTCAAAATAAAATTCTAAATTGTAATATTAAATACTTAAGTTATAAGCATGGCCCCACTGAGATCCCTAAATCATTGTATAAATACAAACAAATGAACTGGATTAAATAAGGAACTCCTCCATCCTCAAATTAAGGCCATAGTTTAAAATGCAGATCTCCTCCTCTTAAGATATAATGTCCTCCCTTTATCATCCAAGACTAACATATTTGCTCCTCACTCCTAAAAGTGCCCAATTTACCTCTACTCCACAACGTTGAAGATTGATATTTAGTTCCCCGATAAAAGGCATTGGAACCCTATAGTAATTAGATTCCTTTTAGAATTGCTCCCATGCGAACTTGTATCTTCCCTTGAGATTTACTACCCCAAAGAGAGATTCAATAAGGCAGTTGAATCCTTTATTATTTTCAATCGCTGTCAGGCTCCAACTACTGTATATTTGAGATCGGAGGTGGATGGAATTTCCTTTTCATAAACAATTGGTCCTTGGCAAAAAGTCTTAGGACCACTCAGATACAAGCAGTTAAATTCACTTTCTCTACCTCTATTCACCAAAAATTTGAAACTAGAATCAAGATGAGATTAGACGGTGGATGGCCTTTTCCTTTGTATGATTGTTTCCCTCAAAATTATCTCTTGAAAACACTTCTCTTTTATGTGCAAGCCCCAGCATAATGTTGTGAGACTAAGAACACAATTTATGTACAATTAGGTCTTTTATAACTATTAAGACACCATTGTAATCACCATAATTTTGAAATAATTAGTTGGCTTATAAATTATATCTTAATAGATGTTCTAAAGTAATGTCAAACTGGGTTTTTTCTTCACGAGCACGACATCAAAACTTTTCCCTCTTATTGCCATTGTAGGTTATGTCTCTCGACATAATAAATTATTGGTGATGTTTTGTGCTTTTTTTATGCGCATATTATGGTTAATTCCTATTTATTAGGCTAGAACTTATATATTTTTAACATTTTTTTGTACCACCGTATCTAGAGCACAAAAATTAGTGTATCAGTATTTGTATCAAAAAATGTCGGCAAACTTAGAAATTATGTATACTATATTGAGTTTCCGCAGCCCTAATTTTTTACACACTTGGGTGTTCATTTTTCCTTTCTATCTTCATGCCTCACCTTGTCGCCGCATCTTTTATTCCATTATATAAACCCTACCCATCTGAATTTCAATACACCTCATACAAAAGTATCTGCTTTCCATTAGACAACACTTTATGTATTGTCGTCTACATATAATGTACATTGGTTATGTAGATTGAGTTTAGACTTCCTCACGCAATGGAAGCAAGCTTGGACAATGTTACCTTGCCCGATATGGGGTTGGGGTCGCGATTGTGCCCCCTTTAGAGATGTTTCTGTTACATGCTTTGTGAAATGGAAAAATTATTCACCGTGCTTATATAAAACAAGAAAAAAAAAACATGACTTACAATAATCAAAACTTAGGGGAAAAAACACAAAAGAAAATGACTAAAATTGTATGAAACATGTACACCCAAGTTGGCTACATAATAAAAAGAAAACTGTTACATTTAGCCAAGCATGGCAGTCTCAAAACTACCAAAGTATTTATTGTTTGTACGAGACTCAAGGGTCCCTTGCTACCTTTCCTGTTAAGATCAAAGGTGTTTAGTGCTCTACCTTCGAGAAACAGTTACTTCAGCTTCTTTACATGACCTATAGGGCCACCAAATCAATTACTTCTATTAGCTCTTTCTATAGAGTTTTGATGTAACTCAAATTTAGTTTTGGAGGCAAATTCAAACTCGCACTGCATAACAAGATCGACGTTTGAGGCTTTAGATTTTGCAAAATTAATACAACTTTTCCATCCATGTGTGTATGCGTATAGATAGAAGCAAATATAATAAAAAAAGGAAAGATGTCCTATTTTTGGTATAGCACCAATGCTGGGATAATTTTGAATGGGAAAAGAGAGAATAATGGAAGAGAATGGAGACAAAACCCGGATCCCATAGGCCCCAATCTCACGCAAGAATTGGTTAAGGCAAGAAGTTGGGATTGTGCCATGTGGTATAATCAATGTTTTAAAAATCGGAACCGGCCGAGGATCAAACCGGAACCGAACCGGAATTGGACTGGAACAAGTCCAATTTAAAAATTATGAACCGGTTTACTAAAAAATACATAAAATATTACAATTTTAATGAAAACAAGAAATTTTAACGATTCCAAACCATGATTACAAACAATTAGAGACAAAATATGCAAAGTTTGCTCATGTATATACCATGTAAGGGTAAATATAGTAAAACGGCACTGAGTGCACTACATATCCGAAACAAAATACATAAACAATGAGGTTTTAAATGACCAATAGAGTCCAACAAACAATTTGCTACAAGCAACTACATGTTTGATATTAATCATCAAACTCAACATCATTGCTAAGAATGGGATCCTCATCCTTATCAATGTCATCATGTTCATTTGGCTAAGACACATCGGACTCCTCAGTGACATTTGTAATAGTTGTAGTAGCACGGCTAGTGTTTGCCATGTCTGGTGCTACTAGTGGTTCATCATCCAAAGCCATCCACCCCAAGTCATCGAGATCAAACTTTGCTAAGCGACTCTCCTGTACCCTTGGATCAATATCATCCAAGACAATGGGATTTGTATCAGGTATCCTATTCAGTAATTGGTTGCACCTTAGTCGAAGGTTGTATTGCACGAAGACAAGATCATTTAGTCGTTGCTCCAAATGGGGTTTATATAACATCATTTTAGGGTTATGGTTGGAAAAGGTAACTTAAAGGCTAAAATTGGGAAAAAAATTTAAGGAAAAACCTTCCCTTGAACTAGTTCAGACTGGTCCAGTACGGAACTGGTTGGTACTAAAACGTCCAGTTCCGTACAGTACCAATCATTGGTTCAGTTTTTCTAACGGTTTGCAAATTTTTTTAATAAACTGGTTAAACCGGTTGAACCGAACTAGAACCGGAATGGTTTTTCAAACACTGGGTACAATCTCATGTAGTTGGGCACTAGGAGAAATCAAGGCTTGAATAAAGACTTGTTTTTGTTATACAAATCATAGTACTTACTAAACCCACCCAAAAAAAAGGTGGTAGTATAATGACATTAAAGGATAATTTTAGTGTATTCTACCAATTTTAATTTACACATTATGTTATTAATAAATTACATTACTATATGAATTGCATTTTATTTCTCATTATTCATTAACATAACTTAGGCAGCTACACTTCTCTCATACATTAAAACTAAATGCAATAACCTTTCAATATTTTATATTCTACATTTCCTCTCTATTAGATCTTTGTTGACCTGATAATATCTTAATTATTTTGGGTTATCAATAATGATCCCTCTCGTCTTTCTTCGACAAGGTCAATGTCATATTTCAACAAATAACTTGAAGCCCTATTACCACCAACAAAAATCTTTAATTTTTTCCCAATATACCTGCTCCTTGGTCAATATAAATGTAGCATTTTTTACCCCTTATGTTGTAATATTTGTATGTATCTAGATCTCTAAAGCAATCCAATGTCCAAACATTTGTGAAATATTAGTACTAAAGATACCAAATAATCTTCTTTAATTGAATAGCTCCCATTCTAGTTTATCTCTTTCACAGTTCAGGTCCGTTAGTAAACTAGCAAGATTATGGATTTTAGACAATTAAGTTACCATATTTAAATATTTATCCAGCTTGAGCAGGAAAGTTGTTCTATGGATTTTGTAATGTCCCCTTTTTGAAATAATTAAATTAAAGGCTTCTTGCTCATCTTCCTTTTCGTGGGCAAGAAGAAGTTGAACAAGAGAAAAACTTGAGCTATATTTCAGTTTTCTTTATTCACATTTAAGCTTTTATTTTGTGTTTTCCGCTCTAAGGCAGGTCGGCTGGATTGGATAGCTCTCAAAAGTGAAATTAGAAATTAAAACAAGCTTTTAAAGAGGTCAATCTTTGGGGAAATTCTCCTCTAAGGCTTTTGGCACAAACACTAACCTATAAAAGGGGTCGCATAGGCTCTATTTGGGCATATATGTTTTTATATATTTTGGTTCTAGAGTGATGATCTAATCCAATTCCACTAAAGGGCGACAATCCATTAGTGTGGCGAGCAAGGGAGACGGAAACCTTCCATGTTGAAGATTGGAGAACGGAAACACTCCAATTTGGTGGTGTTGAAGACATTCTTTGAAGACTATCTTGTTGGTTTGCAACTAGGGCATCAAGAAGAAGACATATCAAAGGTTTTGGCATTGTTTGGAGCCCCTCTCCTAAGGAGCGAATTGTATAGGAGTGTGATTGGGTGTCTTCTAGGGCATGAATTAACTTTCCAAATTGATATTTGGACTTTTCATATTTTATAAGGCTGATATATTGCATATTTGTTAATTGTTGGGGTTCAGAGAACTCATTTCCGGCCACTTCTATTAGCTGTACTTATCTTGTTCATTATTTAAATTCCAGCTTGAGTTTCATGGTGGAACTTTCCCTAGAATATTGCTAAAGTGTTTGTATATGTTGTAGATGATTTCTATGGTGATTTTGGGTTGAAATACTACTCTTTGCAAGCTGCTGTCCATAAAAATCAGACTGTTGTACATTGTTGGTTTATTTTCAGTTACTGGTATAAAAATCTGAGTTTACTTCACTTGGGGTTTGTGTGGATTCCTTGTTTGTGTAGTTCAGCCCTAGAAAGGGACATTACAGATTCACTGGATATTACTGCAATAAATATTTGCTATGAGATTTCATAAATGTATATTTTTACTAGCAATACCAAGAACTATTAGTAGAGTGTACCTCTTCTTTCATTTTATCCTGGAAAGTGGATGGCAGCATGTTGGGAAATAATTTGAGAAAAACTGGTAGCAAGAACTCCATGAATGGAACTATAATGAACACTGCAAATGGCACAAGCCTGAAAATATCTGCTGTTGTTCTAGTTAGTTGCTGCCTCTCTCTTCGTGAAAGACTCTTTCCACTTGCAAGCTTCAATAGAAGCCTGAAGGATATCCTTACATCGACCCAAAGAAGTTTAGTTCCTATCCAATAGTGTTGCAAGGCTTCAAAGAAATGACCTTTCCATTGACTCAGTTTCCTGGCCCAATCCTCCCTGTTTGTTAATCAAAAAAATATCAGCACAACATATTTATAAGGTATTTAATCAGAAAACCAGCATAACAAACAAAATAACAAGAATTAGTATTCTAGATGGTCATCCTATATTGAAGAAACTTTGATTCAAGGGAACTGGAAGAAATGGCATCTGGGGAAGACTTTCATCAGAATCCAAAATATCCCTCAACATTTCTACTCTGTTTTTTAACCTCCCTCCCCTTACTAAATATTTGGCAGATTCTTTGCATGTTATATGGATGCATAAGCTCCAAGCCCAATTTTAACAACAAAGCTTGCCTGCTCATTGATGCCACTGCCCTTAGTGCAGGTCCAATTCCAATCAACGTGGCCCAGAACTTTTTCACGATGCTTTCATCCTTCTTGAGGAGTTCCTGAGCTTGTTTTGCCTTGGCTTTCACCGAGCTCAATCCTGCTACAGCTTGGTCACATTCTTCTGGAGATGCTTCAATTTTCCTTTGTTCTAAGACCTTATTTTCTCTCTGTTCCTCTTCATTGTTAGGAACATGTTGAGTTGCTGTTGCAGGGGAAGAAGTCGTGGCGGAGATAGATATCCATCGAACTCCTGAAGGTAGAACCGGCTTTCCACTGATAGCTCTTGCAGCACTAAGTGTAGAAGCATCTCTGAAAACAGTCCTTTCAGATATTGATGCCCACAATTTAGTGGACCCGTACAAGATGTTTTTTGGTTTCTGATAGTTCTCCTTGACATTATCATTAGCAACAATCTGGCAATCGTGCTCAACAGGCAGCTTGTCAAGTGGTTGCAATGAGGGCCATTTTGTTGAATGCAGAATGTCGGTTTCATCTGAAGACCAGTGAGAGAATATGCGGAGTGAAAGAGCAGCATCCTCTGATGATTGCAGGGGTTTTCTTGCAATCAGTCTCCGATAAAAATCTATCTGCCTGGATGCCATTTGCCAATAATCTTAACCTGAAGATAAAGAAGATTTATGTAGTGGAATGAGCGGAAAATCCGTTGGCATGTCTGACTCTATTGTGCTGATGTTGAGAAGCTGATCCCAGCTACTTATTTAAAGAGCCAGGAGACCATGAACAGTGTGCTTTTAAACAACAAAAATCTCATGCCAGGCATAAAACCAGTTCATGAAAAAACCTCTTGAAAATATTAGATGCAGGGAATATCACAAGCCTGCAAAAACAACTGTATTCCAAAAAATTATATTTCAGTCAATAGCTATGAAAGCAGTTCGAGAGATTATAACTATGCAGATAAAGTTCAATTACCTTGGGGCCATGAAGTTTGAGACAATTCAAAAAGTTAACTTCAAGGCAATCCTATATGAATTGGTACCCGCAAATGAGTTTGATCCAAAATGACTAATGCATAAACACATTTCTATTATTTTCTTCCAAAGTAATTCGGCATGGCAAGAAGCAAAAAGTACATGTTTATACTTCCTTCAAAATATTTTATAGCTTATCAAACTGATGTAATAAAAATTTAACTGTAACTCAACTGTAGACCATTTTGCTGTGAAAATGCCTCAACCATTCTATCTGATGTGACATAGTTCAAAAAAATTCAAATGTTGAAAATGTCTATCTAATTATTGATGTTGACTTATCTAATAGACTAATATAAATGGATGTAAGAAAGTTTGACTTTAGAGAATACACTTAAGGATGATGTGGAAATATTAAAAAGAAAATGTGGGAAAAAGGAGTAAGAATTAAAAATGCTCTAATGCTCCAAGGCACATAAATATACATATGAGAATAGAAGATTGTCATCAATCCAAGGGGCCCGTGTCTGTCAGCCCCTATCTCATTAATGCAGCTCTGCTCTTCAATAACATGGCAATGAAAATCCTAAGGCAACTTTCCATAAATACAATGCCGAATAACCGGTAACAACTACAGTTACCCATCCAAACAAGAAGCAGCTGCTATAGATAAAAATAGCATTAATAAACCAACTTCAATCAAGGTTTACGCTTTAGAACAATATTAGCTATGTATATTTTTCTTTGATGAAAGACAAAAATATTCGCTAAATTTAAATTTTTGATTGATGTATGCTAACATTTTCTCAAAATGCATAAATGAAACATACAAACAAAAATGCCCTTGAAGCCCTCTATCATCAAATTTCAATCAGTTAAATAATATCTAAGCACTTCCTCCATACCTGATTGTGTCTCTATTGTCTTTAATTTTGCATGCAGCATAACACAAAGCTCAATCTGCTGATAAAATTATCACTAATCCTTATATTTGGCAAGACCAAAAGTTAAAATTTGTACATCAATCCATATGGCTGGTTCACCCAAGATGTTAAACAGGAAGGCTTAAGTTCTTATGCACTATGTTGCCAGGATATGGGTACTAGTATCGGTATGGGTACGATACGTGGATACGTCAATTTTAAAAAAACCCTGGGATACGATACGTCTTGGATATGTCCGTACATATATATTAAAAATTAAAAAACATATATATATATATATATATGTGTGTGTGTGTGTGTGTGTGTGTGTGTGTGTGTGTGTGTGTGTACATCTACTCATTTTTTAGTCCAGGATACGGATACGAGTATCCGTTTGGATACGATACGATACGCGGATACGTCAATTTTAAAAAACCCTTGGATACGATACGTCTTGGATACGTCCGTACATATTTGATTAAAATCATATGGCTACATATACATATATACATATATATATATATATATATATACATCTACTCATTTTACTCATTTTTTAGTCCATAAAAAATTGAAATAGTAATACAAAACTTGAATCAATGTTCAAAACATTCAATATACTTAAGACTTGTGCATTTTTATTGATCATGTGGCTGCCATACATATGATATACGAATATCATGTTAACATGAATACGAACAAAACTTGAAATTTGAAAAATATACTAGTAACTAGATCCATGTTCAAATTTTCAAAACAAACAATATACTTAAGATTTTACATTTATGATTTCATTGTTCATGTGGCTGCCATACATATGATATAGGAATACAAACAAATCTAGAATATATCATCTAGATTTTCCTCAAAATCAAGTTCACGTGTGCCACTTGCGCTAGCTCCACTCTCATTAACTCCACTCTCCGCTCCTTGCGAACTCCCTAGAGCGTCATCTTCGCCATCAAATAATGAAAGTTGGGCAAGCGTGGCTACGGAGGCATCCAAGTCTGTGGTCTCTGGAATAAGATCCCAAAGTTTGTGAGGCCCTTTAGCATACTCCTCAGACTTGTGTGACAAGAGGCGCAAATTGGAGTGCACATATACCAAATCCTCAGCTTTTTTAGATGCCAACTTGTTTCTTTTAGCTGAGTGAATAAAGCTATAAGTACTCCAATTCCGCTCTGCGGAAGAATTACTAGCCACCTATTACAACAAAGAAAATTGAAATTCAAAGACAAGTCAGTATCCTAAGTTCTAACCTAATAAAATTTAAAATATTTGAAATGATTCTAAATTTTAAAATTTATAAATGTTATACCTGTGAAAGAACTTTTATAGCAACAGGACGTAAGTACTTGGCATCATGGCCATGTACACGCCACCATGTGGTTGGAGTCAAGCTACTCTTGTCAAAAAGAGCCTCAATCGATCCCATGACGCCTTCTGAACCAGTAAACATGCCCATTTCACTTCTGACCACACTGGCTATAGATGGATCAGGAAAAATTCTTCTGAATGCTGCCCTGGTTCCATTTCCAACTTCGGAGTCAGAAAATGGTGCTTGCCTGTTTGGTAGCCCAAGTACATCAGCGCTATAGTACTTTGGGGTCAGTGCATAAGCAAGGAGATGTAATGGGGTGGTCATTTTATTCCACCTCTTCATGACCACAGTCTTGACCTCACCGTAGAAGGTCTCTTCTGGATCTAGACCTTTCTTTTGTATTATATCTCTGATACGCTCAAGCATGGAATCTATGCCATCATATATCTCTCCCAAGCATGCTTCATCAGTATCTACATATCGGATCATGGAGAGAATGGGTTCTGTAAAACTCAACAAGTACTCAACCTTGGCCCACCAATCCTCATCAAGGACCCATGATTTTACCCTTGTAGCTTTCTCTGTATTTGACTGCCTCCACACTGACCAAACACTGCTGATCACCATACTAGTTAAAGCCTCTCTCACCTTCACAAGCCGTCTCAAAACAAGCGTGTGAGAGGCAAATCTAGTTTCTGCAACCTTCAGCAACTCTAACCTTGAGAATTTCCTAAACATGGCTTGTGACATATGATGGTTTGTGATAAACATTTGAATGTCATTTGCCTCAGAATAAATTTGCTCAATCCATGGGATTTTCCCAATCTTTTGGAGCATCAAGTTAAGGGAGTGGACAGCACAAGGGGTCCAAAAAATGTGCTCATATCTACCCTCTATGATCATTCCTGCTGCTTTACAATTTTTAGCATTGTCCGTGATGACTTGGACAACATTCTAGGGGGCCCACCGACTCAATTGCCTCTATTAAAATGTTAGCAATAAATTGTGCATCCTTGACTTGCCCTTCACAGTCAATGGCTTTAAGGAACATTGCCCCTTTAGGGCATACTGCAACAACATTTATGAGGGGTCTATTTCTAGCATCTTTCCATCCATCTGAAATGATGGAAACCCCTGTTTCCTTCCATGAGTCTCTGATTGGCTGCAAAGTCTTGTGAATGTGTTCCACTTCCTTTCCCAAGAGTGTGGTTCGAACTTTTTCGTAACCTGGGGATTTGTACCCTTGTGGAGCTTCATTGATACCCTTCACCATTTGATGCCAATATGGAGATCTCAATACATTAAAGGGCAGCCCACATGCATAAATGCATCGAGCAACAACCTCATCAGCCAACCTCCCTCTTTTCAATATTAAATGCTTTCTCCAATGCTCCTTTTGGCCTTTTTCGTGAGCTCTCTAGACTCTCTTCATCAAATGGTTCACTTTGAGTTTGAATGAAAGGATGAGAAGTAGGTCTAGGTGTGGGTGGTAGTGATGAAGGCCTTCTTTGCGAAGGAATTGTTCTAGTTCTATTTCTTTCAGCTTGTTTATCAGCCTCCTCTTGCTCTCTTAGGTACTCTGCCATTTTTTCATTTGATATTTTTGGGCACCTCTTTATCCCCACACCTCCAACACCAGTCAAATGGATTTTCACTCGACTATATGAGGATCTGTACTGAGTTTGACAACCATGACATATCCATACCCGACACCCACCACCAGCAATGTTGTCTACCACTGTCACATGTCTCCAAAGAGGGGAATTAGGATCATGTCTCACAGGAACTGATGTGTTTTCAGCTCGGCCTTGCACTCCACCCGAAGCAGAACTTGATGCCATCCTAATCTGTTTTTGATCACCAAGATCACCATAATGGCGCGAGGTGAGAGCATACACAGAGTTAGGATGTTTAAAAAATTAAAAACATTTTGCCTTAACATAAATAAATTAGTTATGCCATCCTAATCTGTTTTTGATCACCAAGATCACCATAACGGCGCGAGGTGAGAGCATACACAGAGTTAGGATGTTTAAAAAATTAAAAACATTTTGCCTTAACATAAATAAATTAGTTATGCGGATGCCATCCTAATCTGTTTTTGATCACCAAGATCACCATAAAGGCGCGAGGTGAGAGCATACACAGGTTTAGGATGTTTAAAAAATTAAAATACAATTTGCCTTAACATAAATAAATTACTAATTAGTTATGTCATCCTAATCTGTTTTTGATCACCAAGATCGCCATAAAGGCGCGAGGTGAGAGCATACACAGATTTAGGAAGCTAAAAAAAATAAAAAATACATTAACATTGAACAATGCATTTAAAATTAAAAAATGATTTTTTACCAATTAATAAATTAAATACCCCTAAACTATGCCATCCTAATCTGTTTTTGATCACCAAGATCGCCATAAAGGCGCGAGGTGAGAGCATACACAGATTTAGGATGTGTTTAAATTATAAAATTTAAAAAAAATGCAACATAATAAATAAATAAATAACCGTAAAAAAATAAAACGAAAGGATGAATTAAAAATAAAAATAAAATTAAAATACGGTATACCTGTAGAGTGTAGTGTAGAATCGTAGATCCTAGTTGCCTCTAAAATTTTAAAACAAGCTCTTCCTCTCAAGTCTCAACAATGGCTTCTTCTCCTTCAAAGTTCTCCTCCTTGCAATGATGGACTCCAAACAATAGAAGCAATCGCTGCCCCTCCTTCAAATCTTTGCCTCCTCTAAGCTCTTTGCAAAACCTCCTTCCAATCTTTGCCTCCACTAAGCTCTTCACAACTCTTCTTTGGCTCTTTGCTCATTCACTTGCAAAAAGACAATGAAATTGTTTGTGTGATTTCAAATGAGAGGGATGGGTGCTTTTTATAACTTTTTGTGGGGTAGAGGGTGTATTATTTTATTCATTTAGTGTTTAGGGTTCGGTTTTAGGGAGTAGAAAAGTCAAATATTTAAAAAAAAATGAAATAGAACTTTTAAAAAATGTTTTTGAGGGCGGATATGGCCCGAATCCGCGTCGGGTACTCCAGGATACGCGGCAGATACGCACAGAAGTATCCGCCACGTATCCTGGAGTACCCGGCGCGGATCCGGGCCGTATCCGGATCGTATCCAAGGCGGATCCGTATCTGAGACGTATCAGACAGGATCCTTCAGGGGTTTTCGAGTATCCATGCATCATAGGCTAAAAACTTAACCAACCAAGAAGATAAGATATACTGATCTGATGACTAAACCATCATGCTTCCAAAAAGTACTTAAACATTGTATTTAAAAGGACACAAATTATATCCAAGAGGTTGTTGGGTAATCACAATCCGAAGCACTTGTAAGTGCATGCCCCAGGTTCAACCCTCCTAACAGCAATAAGGCAACCCACAACTCTTAGTAGACATTTGACAAGGTTGGGTGCAATCATTATGGGGTACAGTCAAGGGTGACCCGTGTTTACGAACCTTGAGAATGCAGCCCAAGCTTACCCCACACCACACACACCACGTTAAGGGCAATCCATAACCTCGTCCAAAATTTACCAAACAAAAAAATGAGGCCATCAATTACATCCAAGGGGCCATAGTCAAGTTATAAGATGAGAGCATCTGCCATGATAATGACCCAAATTCAAATCCTACCGGGCTTACACTGACCACATAGTCCATTGGGTAATTAGAAGGTAGGTAATTATGGGATGAGGTTGGGTGCAAATCCCAGGTCAATTTTAACATTAGAAACACCCCTACGATGTAGCTTTTAGGCCAAATATTCTATGCTTGGCAGTTTGTTGTCTGTATAGCTTTAGTTTTTTGCTTCGCAATTGGAAAGCAGAATTTGAAGGAGCGGAGTGCTAATGTGGAACGAAATTCCATCATAGAGATATGCCGCTAAAGTAAATAGCTTCTAAATTAAATAGATCACATGGATAACAACAGTTTTGAGGATCGAAATCAGTGTAACAGAAATGAGGCATTAATGGATGGGATCTTAAATTCGTATTTTGAGCCCAAATCACAGAAGCCTCCAGATCATTCCACAGTTGCAAGAAAACACTTCAGGGAAATATTTTACATACGCCAAGCAGGTGGGAATCTAATCACAAACATTGCCAATGGCACAAAAGTGCGATTAAAAAAAAAATCACACTTGATTTCAACCAAAAATTAGGAAAAATCAAGTGCAATGAGTTCAAATGATAAATCAACAGGGCCTTCATAGCGAAGCTATAAGTTCAAATTTAAAATTACCAAAATAAATTTTAATAATATCTAGCTAAAGATGGCCAAGGGAAGGAATATTATGCTGCGTGAGAAATATCAGATCATTTGACCAATTTCTTTGGTATTGGTTGGGTTACATAGCACTTAGATTCACCACTTTTGGTTGATTTCTACCTGCTTTGATTCTGTCTTACTCTTATCTCTATGGTTGAGTGCGGTCCAATATGGATGCACTAAAAACTTGAATGGTTTAACAGTTTAAGTATACTCACTGTTTCAGACCAGGTCTGCTGCAGTTTGGCCTAAGTCATCTACCCCTGGACCACTCACTCGCTTTTGAACCATGCCCGATGTAATTTTGTCTGGTTTGAGTTTTTGTTTATGAGGGCAGTGTAAAAGCCTTTTTTATATTATACGAGAGAAATTGAGTAATTTTGAGTAAAATACCGCACCTGAGTGCATCCAATTCTAGGTATGACTTAGTTGACGCCAGGTGCGAATCCCGAGTAAATTTTAATGAACAGTTCCTAAGATTCTTAGATTGCGCTCGCAGTGCATAATTGATAGGTGATTTTCTGGATTCAACCGGGAATAATTCATATCCAAGATAGTCCTCAGTCTTCTATGCCCAACGTATTTTCAAAAGAAGAAGTTTACCAGTTAAGAAGAAATTCTTATGCAGTTTTTAATCCTGTGAACCATGGTTTCGTACAAGTATAAAAGGAGCAAAAGAAACCAAAAATAATGAAACAGAAAAAAACTTGCGCCAAAAAAGTTACAGAAATTTATAATAATGAAACTGTGGAGGATCAAACAAGTTTGAAGGGAGAATACCTGCGCCTGCGAGGATTTAACAAGGGTTTATCAGGAATATGTGTAAATTCCTCTCAAACTAAATATTCGAGAAATATGCCAAAAGGAATCGGGTAGGGTTGTAAATGTAAGGGTTTTCCTCTTGAGCATTTCCTGCACAATACATTTTGTATGTATGAAGATATTTAGATATTTAAGCACGTGTTGGACGTAATGACTTTAGGGTATTTTTGGGATGTCTTTGTAGTTCCCAATTATTGGTTCATATTCAAACAAATAAAGGTATTTATGGTGGTATTTGTAGCGGGGTTTTTTTTTTCATTTGTAGGTGTTTTAGGTCGTATGTTACGAGTATCAACTAGCAATTGCACAGGAGTTGTAAACTACATCGGAGAGAATGTGTTATCACTTAATTTTGACTTCGCAAAATTAATAAGCATGAAAAATTTTAAAAAATTCAAAAGTATTTTTTTGCGTGTTTTATCACTCTCGTTGTGATCGTCTTATTCTTCTGATCATTTTGGTCTTCATTTCGTCCATTTCGGGTGAAACTCCGCCCGCCAAGTCGCAAACTTCATTACTAATTAATTAATTAATTAATTACCCGTTTATTTAATAAAATTAATTTTATTAATTTGTGGGGCTTTTAATTAAATAAATATTAATATAATATTTATTAAAAATCAATCGACGAGTTTTTCTTTATTGTCGAGGGAAAATAAAATTCCACTTCCAATTGCCGGGAATGCAAAATTAGCTTTCTCCACCCATATTTCCCCTTCCCTGGCAAATTCTTATTTTTTTCCCGCTTATGGAATTTCTCCTACTGATTGACAACCCAAATGGTTGGCAAACTGGTAAAAAATCTCTCAATCTTCCACATGGGGAAATAAGATAAGAATTGTCAGCCTACTTTGTTGTTGCCACGGGCGAATAATTAAGATATTTCCCATACTTCTTGGCAATTAATGCCCACTACCCTAAGAAAGGGAAGTCGTTTATTTCAATGGGAAGAAAGAAGCGGTTCTGGGGAAGCTTTTTTAATCCTCTTAATTTTTCCTCTGTTAAACTCTATTGGAAAAAGTCGTGCAAAGAAGCTTTCAAGATTTTTGTTTTCAACTTCTTCTATATTTCTTTTGAAGGAATGTTCCGGAGAAATATTTTTATCACATCCCTCAAGCAATACACCTGAAGTAAATAAGGTTTCAATGCAAGGTGATTGAAGTTGTAGATCCACACACCTAAAGAAGAGGCAGTGCATTCACGTGGGAGAGGAGAGGTTCTACATGGGTTTGCCAGGAAGAATAAGGAAACTTCAATACATGCAGCAATGTCCAGGCAGGTTTAAACAAAGAATGTTTTGAGTTTTCCACTCTGGTTTTGTTGAAAATTTGCATTCCACGTGCCAGAGAAAGGGAATTTCCAACGCATATCTTGTAAGAAGTTGCCAAAGAAGACAAATAAAATTGCAGTCCACACATACTTTGTCTTTATTCCCCCGCACATTTACTTGGGCAAATCACCATGCATGCAAAAGAGAAAAGGAAGTGTCGCGTTTCAACTGAGAGGTTTCCACGCAGACTAAGGAAAAAACCAAAAGCAAATCCACCCATTTCCAAGCATGCAGAGGCATTCACAACAAAGGAGAAAGATCATACGCATTACCCAACCTAAAAGGTAGTAAAGGATATCCATATCAGTCCAAAATAGGCAGGCCACGTATAAGAGGTAAAGAACAAGCCAAGAGACCACACATTGGTCCAAATTAAAGCCGCCCACACCAAGAAAAGAAGAGGATCCACGTTTCAACAAAGGAACGACAACAAAAGCCAAGGATTAGTTTTCAACACCTAGCAAAGAACATAGCCCGCGTTGGAGAAGAAGACCCATGTGTTGGAGGAAGGAACCCACACACTCCTCCAAAGGCAGCCCATGTTTGCATAATACAAGCAAAAACCAATCCAAGGAGTTCTATGCATTTGCAAGAAGAAAGACATCAGGAGATATCCACACATTTTTGCAGTAGTCTCCACATGCCAAGAAAAAAGTATACGCTACCCATGTCAGTTTTATAAGAAAATAAAACTAAGCCAAGATAGCACGTCCACGCGTGAGGAGGAGGAGAAATTCAACGCATAGGAAACAAGAGGAATAAAAATTCATGCATAAATAACCAGGATTGTCACGCATTTTTTTACGGCAGTTGAAGCATTCACGCCAAACTAGAGCGCTTCCACGCATAGTAAACCAGTTTCCACGCCTTCAACAGGAGCTCTCCAGGCATCATAGGCCACAAAAATAAAAAGAAAATCATTTCCATGCATGTAGCAGGCTTTGCTCTTGCTAAAATCTATCTCTAAGACCTTTGCATGCTTAGAGATGGAGCAAGTTAAACTCTTTTACCGAATTAAGTGCTTCAGATCTATAGTGGTGGTTATTCTAAGTGACTTCCAATTTATTTATGAAGATTTATGAGAGCCTTAAGTGCTTTTGGATTGATATTTGCAATAGGAGCTCACGAAAGTGTCATGTAAGTAATAAAGTGATATTAACTTGCTTATATAGTCTTTTGTAGGTGAAATACTATGACAAGGTCGACCTTAGGAAAACAAAACAATGTAAGTGAAATAATCAAATAGAAAATAGAGTTAGGAGATGCAAAGGGCCAAGTTAGTAGAATTTGATTTAGGTTGTATAACTTATCCTAACCAAATTGTTATCACCTAATTTTGACTTCGCAAAATTAATAAGCATGAAAAATTTGAAAATTTTCAAAAGTATTCTTCTGCATTTTTTATCTTCCCTATCGCGATCATCTCATTCTTGTGATTGTTTTGGTCTTCGTTTCATTAATTTCAGGCAAGATCTCCGCCCACAAGTCATAAACTGCGTTAATAATTAATTAATTAATATTTAATTAATTTATTACCCTTTATATGATAAAATCAATTTTATTGATTTTTGGGTTTTTAATTAAATAAATATTAATATAATATTTATTAAAAATATGTTGACAAGTTTTTGTTTATTGTCGGGGGAAAATTAAGCTTCCACTTCCAATTGTCGGGGATGCCAAATTGGCTTCCCATACCCGGATTTCCCCTTTCCTAGCAAATTCTTCTTATTTCCTCATTTGTGGGATTTCTTCTACTGATTGTCAATCCGACCAGTTGGCAAACGGGCAAAAAATCTCCCGATCTCCCACATGGGGAAATAGGATGGGGATTTCCAACCTGCCTTGCCATTTTCATTGACAAATGACTGATATTTTTTCCCTTTTTTCCTAGCAATTAATGCCACTACCCAAAGGAAGAGGAGTCAGTTATTTCAACGGGAAGGGGAAACGGTTACAGGGAAGCTTCTTTAATTCCGGTAACCATTTTCCCATGAAACCAGTTGGAAGAAGTTTTGTTTCTTATTTCTTTTAGGGGAACGAGAATAATTGAGTTTTCAATGAAGAAAGTTTCCATAGATTTACTCGTACTATTGCTAAACTATTTTTTTTGTGCATTTCAATACAAAGAAAAAGCAAATAAAGACAATCATGTTGCGCTTAAACACAAAGGAGATTCCACGCATTTAGAGAATTTTATCACGCACTTATCCAAAGAAATACATTCACGCATTGTTAAAAATTCAGGAGTAAAGAGGAGGAAGTTGTCCACGCAGTCAGAATAACCACCCACGCCAAAGGAAGTTTAGACTATTGTTGAAGGAGGAAAGAATACCCAAAATCAAGCAATTGTCCACGCAGGGTAAAGAAGACAAGACCACACGCCTAGGAAACTAACCCACACATTAGCAAAGAGAGGCAGTATTTCCATGCAAGAACCTTGGCAAGCAAAAGGCCACGCAAAGGGAGATAAGGCAAGCAAGATCCAATCAGGTTTTAAAAAAGTAGAAGGCAATCCATTAAGCAAAGCTCAGTTGTGAAGGAAAAATAAAAGGAATACCACTCAGATCTAAAAGCCATAAGCTCACGCATTCACCAGGTAGTCAAAGCCAAGCCATATGCATCTGCAAGAAGGAGAGGTTGTTAATAAAGTCCAACACATGCAAGAGAAATATCACCCGCATTGAAAGAATTTACAAAGAGGAAAAGCCAACGTTGTTGGTAAGAATAAAAAAAGGTTTCAATGCTGCAGTTTTGAATTTCCACGTTGAAGATTTTAGGCAAACAACAATTTCCTACTCTGTCAGCAAGTCAATGAGCCCACGTTAGAGAAGAATAACCACATAGTAGCAAAACATAGGAGTCCATGCATGTCTGCTACAAAAGTCATAGTCTTCACCATGCATGCCTGAGAGGAAAAGAAGTGTCACATCTCAGACAGTTAATAAGAAGACTAAGGAAATAAGAGCCAACATTGTTGGTAAAGAGTCCAAGTTTCATGCAAAGTTGAAACCAGACAGTGCTCACAGAAAGGTTTTTGGTGAATAAACTTCATGGGAGAATTTAATAAAAACTATATTAAAATTAATCCTGTGTGAAGTCATTAAAATCGAGAGATTTTAATTAAAAAATAAATATTGTTGTTATTACCAGATTTGGAACTCGAGCTTAGTCTCGATATGTTTGTAATTCGAGCTTAGCCTTGATATTTTGCTGATGTTAGTTTTTTTTAATTGTAACCCAGGATGAATTATTATTATTATTTTTAAAAAGTATTAATAATAATAGTAATTAAAACGAGCTATATTCCTCTTGAATTAACGGTGGTTTGGAGACTGAGACCCAATACCGTTTACATTGTTTTGCATGCCCAAGTCATTTTTTTTTGTAAAATTCATAATGGCCGAAAAATCCAATAAATCTGTAGGAAAATCAAGGAAGCCAGTGGAGAAATCAAATCAGTCTGCGCTCAAGTATGAATTCCAAAGAATCATCCCTCCCAGTTCTATCAAGTCTGTATATGACAATATCACCGATACAAATCTCGATCACATCAATGTGCAACAATTTTGTGATCGGGTAAAAGCTAAAGGCAAAGCCATATTCTCGGATAGGATCTACCGTAGCAGTCTACCCAAAGCAGTGACATTTCTAGTCTTTGTGCAAGGCCCGAAGCTAATTATCGCCTGCGTAGAGCATTATGATCCTGAGTGACGAGGAATTTGTAAATGTAATCGTGATCTTTTCCTCTTAATCACACCAAAGCACATTAAGGAATTGCTCAACATACATGACTTCCCTAAGAATGCTGACATCACTCGAAAGTCAGCACAATAATTTTGGGATGAAGAACCCCTCATATGGAGCAAGATGGTTAATAATAACTAGTTAGTGACCAATAAGCCTCGAGTTGACTGGTTTCCTAAGGAAATGTACCACGTTGAGTTCGTGGAGAAAATCGGGAACATGATCACTCTCCTGAGTTGAGTCTTTGGTCTACCCTCTGCTAGGATTTTCCACCCATGGATGTATCAGTTTATCTGTATCATCCTTTCCAAGAGAGAGTTTGTGGATTGGGCCACCATCATTAGTTATACTCTTCACAAACAATTGATCGAAGTGAAGACGATTGGATGTTTCTACATGACATCATACCTGACTTATGCAGTGGCTAGAAGAAAGCTATTTTTGGGGCTTGAAATGAAGGGAGTCATGGGTCCATCAAATAATGTCTTCCATTATTATTTGCAGCTAAGTTTCAAAAATAACTCTCATCTTTTCAGAAGAGTTAACGATGCATTCAACTTTCACGTGATTTGAAACCTGAATCATAATACAAAGGAAAGATTCTCCAAAGAGGCCATGGATGTCATTTACCAATGGGGAACATGGTTTATTCAATTTTCAACCTTTTCCTATATTCACGTGAGTGGCTTTGCGAGTAGTCCATGAAAACTTCCTAAGTAAGTCAGTGAAAAGTGGGCATTAATGGAGCTTGTGCAACAACTATTCCAAGTTCACTATCTTCTGAGTGACAAGCATCGTTCAAGAGGTCATTTCCCAATCCAAATTGGGGACATACCAATGTCCAAATATTTTAGGTGCACAAGTTTTCCCTCATCACTATTCATCCATATGTGAAGAGATTCCAGTTTGATATCGATGGATATATGTAGAAGATTATTGCAGCAAAATATCAACACAACCCTACCATGGAAGATTTATGGGCTACATGTTCAGACGAACATGAAGTGAGAAGGTGGGATTTTTCCCACCTAACCCTTGCTCAGTTCAAGGCCTTTCGCATCAAAAACCCTCCAGATTCATTGGTGGATGATGATGAAGATGTTTTTGATTCCTCGTATGATGCAATTGCTTTTACTCCATTGCCATGAATTGATTGGACCAAAAGTGATGAATTTTCTCTTGATCACAAGAATCAACAGATTCTTGAAAGAAGCATATCCTTGTATGAAAAGAACTTGAAAAGTTTCCATCAATCCAAGATCACGCCTCTGGATTACAAAAATTGTCAACCCGAGAAGTCTTCAGTTAACCAAAGCTTCTTCTCAATCAACCTCCGTGCCATCTAGTCATATGCATCAAGCAAGAAAGGAGTGGTTGCCAAAATCCACTTCACCAAAGAAAGTGTCACAAGGGAGAAAAATCTAAGGGTCCTAACCCTAGTGAAGGAAGAGGGCGTGTATCAAAATTTTACACTTCAAGTAGAGATTCTTCTGCTCGCATTGCTGACAGTTCTCAGAAGCTCATAACAAACAATCCTTAGTCGTGTTTTGCACAAGAGTCCACTCAAGTGCAAGTAGTTCAGATATCGAACACTTCTGAATGTATAGTTCATGAAGAGATTTCTCAAAATCTCCCTAATGTTCAAGAGGTAGATATCGATGTTATTTCTCTAGAAGTCGAGGTCGTGGAAAGGATTTTTGTAGAATCTAATGATGTTGAGAACAACGGGAATGTTGCTTCAGATTCTAGGCTTCTATATGCAGAAGTGATTAAGGATACTCCTTTTTAGGTTGATTGTGAAATCAAGAAAAGGAATAGGGTTGTCAAGGCAATTGAAATTGACTTCGATGCACTTTTCAAGCTTTCGAATGATGTCGTTCCCAAGAAACCTAAAGTTTTCCCCCAAATAATGGTGGATGGTGACGGAAACATATTTGCGGATCTTGTTATCCCACAAGTTGAAAAGGAACATGAGGCCATGACATGTGTTGATTATGAAGTTTCCAGACTTGGACTTGGGAAGTCTGCATTGGAAAGTGACATGGCGATGGTCTGAGATTCAATAGATATCGTGCTAAAGAGGCTTGAGAAATATAAGTCTCAAAACTCTCAGGTCAAGGCTAAAAAGAATCAATTGGTGGATTATGTTCAACATCTGATAAATCCCATATCATCCACCCAGTACCTAATGTAGTGGTTGCCCCTGATGAAGAAACTCTCAATTTTTCAAAAGAAATAAACACATTGGACCATGTCACTAAATATTAGATTTTAGAGATTCTCATTTTTGGTAAAGAGACGATCAAAGCAGTAGTTAAGATCCATGAAGATATTAGTACATATCTTGATCCAATTCTTTCTTTCAAAGAAATTTTTGTTTCTAACATATCAAAATTGGATGAGATATTGCATAGTCTACAAGAGATGACAAGTATAGAATCTTTAACTTTAACCATTGAAGGAATTCTTGAATTTGAATGTCGAGGGACACGCTTTCTTTGGTGTCTGCATCTCAAATCAAGAAAGACACTTCTCAAGGATTTTATGATTCATTATAAGAGCATATGCAATGAAGCCTTCACTTTACTCACATTGATTCAGGAGTTCATAGCTGAGATTCTTGATGTCTTGTTGTAGTGCCCACTTCCCTTCGACACCTTTTGTTATTGATTATGATACTGTCGACTATACTTATGGACATTATTGTAGCTTTCGAGTTGGTATGATGTTAGACATTAGAGACCATGGACTGTGGTTGATTTGATTCATATATGATGCATGTGAATTATTAGAAACATTTTATATTGATATTGATACAATGCTTGACATGGTTATATATGTTTTTCGTACATGTGATATGTTGTCATATTTAGTAAACCTAGAAATTTGAACTAATTTTATGATCATATGGTTATTGAGGAAATTGTAAATGATGTTGTTACTTGCTTGATGATGTTTATATATATATATATATGACCTTGGAGATTATTGTATACTTATTTTGGATGATTTGATGCAGCCACAAGGCCGAAGAAGGTATTTGTGTTTTGCAGGTAAACATGTTACAACAAACATCGGGGGATTCGAGACCAACCACATTGGAATCCTAGATGAATTCAACAAGGGTCACCATGACAACGTGTATTTGTTATGTGTGTGTGTTTGAATTGATGTTAGGGGTCCCTATGGGGGGGAATCACCTTCGAATGTGACCAAGGGGTTACGTGTATTCTTTTATTTAGTTCCTTGTTTTAAATTGAGTATGTGGATTTTAGTGATGTATTTTCCTCTTTATTATTTATTTTATTTGTGTCTAGATTAGTGAGTAATCATGTTGTTAAATAAATTAAAATGGGTCAAAAGAATGCATTTATTAGAGTTGATAGCTCTTAGATTATGTGTTATAAGTAATGTGTAAGTAGCTTTGAGTGTGAAACACTCTACCTTCCTTTTGAAATTCGGATCTATCCTTAGGGGCTAATTTTGGAAGCGTGTGGGACAAGTTAAACTTGTCCCACACCTCTTAAATTGTTACACAAACCCTTCCTATGGGTTGGGGAGTCAAAATTAGGCTTTATTATGCATTTTGAGAAGACAAGTTGTAAGTTTTTATTGCACCTTCTTGCATGAAGTTAATTTTGGTACTTGGGGTGTGGACTTGGATGGTGTGTGTGTAAGTAAAATGTCATTCATTTACCCATTTTTTTAATTGTGCTTTGGAGTTTGAAGTTGACTTGTGAGGTGGAGTGGAGGAAGAATGATGTGGCATCCTACATCGAGCCACCTCATCCTCCTCCCTCCCTTTTCTATTTATTCGAATTCTTTTGTTGTTTTGGGGGCTACTTCATTTGGTGACTTCATTTTTGGTTACTTATTTTGGTTTGGTGCTCTTGTAATTTGGAAGAGAGTTAGAGATTTTGTTGAATGTTTGTGGATTATTAGAGATTTTGGACTGTTTGGATTGGAAAAAAATTTGTTGAACCTTTGGAGCAAACTCTACCATAGAGAGGTAGGAGCTTGGCTCTTTATAATGTTATCCCTTTTTTTATGCATATGTGAATGCTTGAATGTTTTGGTATCTTATTGGCTAGTTGGGTAGATTGCCTAGGTATGGTGTAAGAGAAGAATATGGGGATCTCTTGTGGGAAGGCATAAGAGTTTTTGGGAGGTATAAGTGTTATTGTGGAGGGAGTTTGGGATTGGGTTCCACCTTGTAAAAGAAATAGTTTGCATTTCTTTACTCGTTATGGGGTGCCATAAGAGTGTGAGGAGGCACAAGAGAACGAGAGGTATAATGGGTACTTGGGGGAGGCATAAGGGCGAGTAGGGGTTTTGAAATGATATATATGTATATGTGTGTGTGTGTGTGTGTGTGTGTGTGTGTGTGTGTGTGTGTGTGTGTGTGTGTGTGTGTGTGTGTGTATAATTTTAAGGTGAACACTCATTTCCCCAATTGGATGTATAAGTAGCTTCCCCCATAGGTCTCACTCCTTTGGCTTATGCATGATGAAACCAGAGTATTGGTTGTTCTTCATGTGGTTGTAAACTGTAGTATGTATTTGGACTTTGTTCTATTTGTGCAAACTGTTTTTGTGTTGTGGAATCCAGTTTGTTGCCACAAGTTGAAATACATTTCTTATTGCTTTGTGGTTGGGGCTCGTGGGCCAATGAGGAGGATGACTTATCCTCTTCATTGGAATTCTTGGTTGGGTGGAGACTGTTGCCTCTCCTCCTTTTTTTGTTGTGATAAAAAGATATATGGTGGATCTTCTTGTTGTTGTTTTGGAGCTAAGGATGAAGACAAATTTTGTAGTTTCTCCTTGGGTTCCTTATTGTGAAATTTTCCACTTCAAGTGGATGGCATTGTAACATTATTTGTGGTGGAAAGTTGCTCTGTTTTGGAAATGAAACCTACATTTGAATGTGAGAGATGTATATTCTGTAAGTTGTATTTGATGAACGAAAAAGGAAGTTGTAAAAGAGTTATTTGAGTTCAATAGAAGTTGTTTCAATTACCACAAATGGTATGGTTTTCATTTGAAATCTGTGTTTGAAATATATTGTGAAATCTTTGTTTGAAAATTTTAAAAAAAAATATACGTATGAAGAAATATTACATTCTTTATTTCATTTGAAATGCATGTTTTGAAAGTAGAACTATATTTTGAGTTTTCAAACATAGATTGAAGTAAAATTAAGCATTGTAAAATTGGAATGGAACAAACTTAAATATCTAAAGTATGATAACGAAAAGTAGATCAATTCGGGCTTAAGTATGTTTCTCCATTTGGATTCTTTGTAAAGCTTGCAAATAAATATTAGAAAATATACGTAGTGCTCTACAATTTGAAAGACAAAATGAAACCTTGGAATGAACTAAGGATGAATAAAGCACATCATAAAACAATTGCATTGCCCTAGAAATTTATTCAGAACTCCAGTAATCGGGTAAGAGGCATAATAATGCCATTTCACAAAAAAGAAAAGAAATTTGTATTGAAATCTCAACATTAGTCAATTAATCCTTGCAATCCATTAGAAATCTTTCAAGTACGTTCCTCCATGCCTATTTGGGGTGTTGAAGGAGAAAGAATAGCGAATTAGACCAATTTTGGCAGTTGAAAAATTTTAGTTCATATTTTTATGGCAGGAAATACGTTTTCTTAAAATTCACTAATATAAGATTTATGAAAATGAATTTTGAAGTTTCTCATGCAAAGTGGAGTTCTAGCCCTTTCCAAAAAGTCATTATTTGCCCAAATCCGAGCTTCTAGTCAAAAGTTATGGCATTCTGAAGTTTTTTACTTCGGTTGGTTAAAAAAAAAAACTAATTGTCAAAAAAAGAGGAAATTTTTGCAAATCGGATCCATGGGCCTGAAAATTACGTAGGGTACTTTTTGCAAGAATGCAAAAAGTCACAAGTTCCTCCACGGCCCCGCAACCCCGCATCCTTCGCTTTTGAAAAAAAATATATAGTTCCGTGGGTTCGCGGGCCTGCACCTTTAAACTTTATCTTTTTGAAAAAGGGTGAAATATCTTAAGTCTCCTCATCAGCCTGCCTTTGGGAAAAAAATCCTCCGCGAGTCCGTCGGCCTGTAACTTAAGAAATATGAAGAGTTAGGAGGACTTCTTTATATCATTGGAAAGGGGAAGAAATTTCCTATCTAATGTAAATGTTTTCTGGAAACCTTAAGTGCATTAAATATGTGAAAAATCGGGTTGAAGTGCAAAGATGAGTCTGAGAGTGGGTAAGTGGGAAATTACCCCTTTTTAACTTACGTGAGTAACTCTAGAGCATGGGTTGACCTTTTTGAAGGGTCGCGTTAGGGGATAAGAGAATGTTTTTTTTAACCCATGTAAATACGACCTTGGTTATTATTTAGACCTAATAAAATTAAATGTCTTGGGCATTTAATTGTTTTGGCCCCTTTGACCCTCTAAAATTAATCAAGGAACATTTAAATATAGTGTTAATTTAATTATTTATTAAATTAACACCTAAGAGAAATTTAACTATATTTGATTAATTACACTCATTAATTTTGTGATGTGGATTTAATATTTGTTATAATGGGAAAAATTTATTTATTAATTATAATTGACTTTGAATCTTTGTTGTGACAACTGTTGCTTAAAGCCTGGTAGTGGTCATGCTTTTAAAAAAAAAATACATAATTTTTTTATCTAAACCTAAGTTATTCTTGGGTCTCGAGTGGTCGTTTTAGCGAGCATCACACTTGTAATTGAGCAAAATCAAAGCTATTCATTAGAACATGTGGAGGAGCAATTTTCACAATTGTTAAAAGACATGTATGCTCTTGCCATCAATTTCTCTTCAACTTCAATGGAATGTTGCATCAAATGAAAGAATTTGTTTGAGAATATTCAATCAAATATGGTCAATTTGAATGATAAGTCAAGTAGGATCTTGGAATTGCAAGCATTTTGTAAGGCTATTCTTCAACCAAATCAACCTCCTAAAGAAGAAAAGATGTTCGAAACATTGGGAAGGTTCAAATCCTTTCAATTGGCGAAGGTGTCGGATCTTAATTTCACTAATGGGATGAAGAGATAGTTTTCGTGGTATCTAACAAAGTGGGAGAGTCCATTTCTCATACAATTGAGATAGGCAAACCCCATTTCAATGGATAAGACACTAATTTTTGTCGTATGTTTTAAAAGTGGTATTTTAAAATGGTGTTATTATTGAACTCACTTTTGGGAAACTTTGGATAACTTAAGTGATTTCTATTTGTAGTTGCTTTTAATAAAACTGGTTGAGAAAGTCAAAGTCACTTAAGATGCCCTATTTAATGTGCATGTAAACCCTAACTACTTCGTAACCAATTTTTGGGTTATAGAAGAAAATCAGGGGCTCATTTGTAAGGGTGACTTTGAGAGAGGAGAAGAAAATACTTTCGTATGCAAGCTTTATTTCAAAGAAAGAAACTTTGTGTTCTTTTGAGAAGACATTTTGGAGTTAATGAAATATGAACTTTGTGTCCCATTCATTGTCTCTTAGAGCATTTGATGTTCTTATGTTCATTAGATGTTACTATTTGAATCTTGCATGTAAATATTCTCTTGGATCTTATTGTCAACGCTACGAATATGTTGTTATAGTTAACACTGATCAAGCTTTGATTATCTACTTGCTCACATGTGTTCCCTTTTACACATTTTCATTTAGTTGATGCAAACTCCGTTTTATTTGTGTTAGTTATTTATTATTCTTCTCCATACAATATTAGGCTCTGCTTTTACCTAACTATTGCATGTTCCTTCCATCCATTCCTTTCCTTCATTCCATTCCATCTCCCTCATTAATGTTTCTTTCCATTGATGTTGGAAAACACCCCCCACATTCAATTTTAAATGTATATATGTAAATATAGTTTTGGTTTTCAATAAAGGTAGCCTCACCTTCGTTGAGAAGGGACTTCATTCCCACATTGTTGCATATCATTTGCATGCGTGTAAATCCATATGCTAACAGATAACGTCGACCCTAAGAAGACAAAACAATGTAATTAAGATAATCGAATGGAAAATAGAGTTAGGAGATGCAAAGGGCCAAGATAGTACAATTTGATTTAGGTTCTATAACTTATCCGAACCAAATTGTATGGTTTTGGACAAGAAGCTTGTGAAGTAAAATCAAAGTTTTGGAATTACCATGTTTGTTAAATATTTTTGTTGAGTTAATGACATAGCAGGGATTGGAGATGAGTAATTCAAGAAAGAGTAGGAGAGATGTGCTCTAAAGGATAAGTTACAAAATTTGAGTGTTTACGTATCCATATTTGTTTCACTATTAGAAATGTAAGAAACACCCCTTAAATAACTTGTTCAATGGAAGATAGACTTAGTCATATGAAAAAACAACAACAAAAAAGGAATCACTTGCATATTCAATAGATATTATGCCATTAATAAGTGTTTCATTATTAGAATCAGACAACTTGTCAAGATGACAATTAAATGGAGGGCCTATATTAGAATCACTAGCCCAATCAACATCACTAGTCTTGTACTAAAAAATAACATAATCATAACATGACTCAAATGAATTGGGAGAGCTAGTGTTAATGGTTTGTGGATAATCAACTTAAGTGTTCAAGCTAATAGAGTCATGAACAACCAGTGTTATGGGTAGAGAGCTAGCGAGAGAGGCATCTAAATGAGGGCTAGCGGCAGTAGGTCTCATACTAGGAGATGTTAAGTATATAGAATAATTAAGGTTTTTTATTATTTAACCACAACTTACCCTCATGCTTGTGTGGTCCATGTTGAAAATTTTCTTCTCTAATTCAGTTATTTGACTCTTCTATCACTATCATATCTATAGTGAGAGATATTTTGTATCTATATTTGTATCTTGGACTCTTATTCGATAGTTGGCAATCTTATTTTTATAAGAAGTTAGTCTAGTGAGTACAATGTCATCTTGTCCATGTTTGAGTAATAGGCTTCCTCTACTCATACAAATCTTCTAGTGTCATTTCATCTAATATTGATCATGTATATTAGGGTTTAGTGTCCCTTTTCTTGGCAATTAATTTTTGACATTTGACACACCGCATATTTTGAAAATTGATCGAATTTAGTTTGGTGAATTGTTACACTATTGACACCACCACCAGTCTCCTTGAATTGGGATATTCTTGTGAAATATAGTGTCATTTTTTCCTTATCAAATAGTGGATCTAAACCACTAGTGCAAAATTGACTTTAAGTGGATTTCCATCTACAAAAAAAATAGTTAGGAGAAATTTATTGACTAAATTTTGTAATTCTGACATCCCCAATACGTATCAACTCTTCCTTCAACAATAGTAGATTCAAACACAATAACATTTATAAGTAATATTTATAAGTCTGTCATCTCCACCACTTTTTAGCTCTTCAGTAGCAGTGTAAGACCACAAGTTCTCACCAAATATTTTATGACTTTTGAGTCCATCAAGTGCATTTGTGTTAGACAACCCTTGTTCTATCTAATGCACCGACTTCAACATTATGTTGAGTTTTCTTAAGTCATGCTTCCTGGAATGCCTTCCAACTTGAAATAATTGTCTCCCCTTTAGTTTTTACCATTGGATTTTGGGTAAGCTCATGGTGACCCATTTCATCCATAGTTGACTCCTTTTTCCCAAGTGTTTGATCAATGTTTATTTTGAGTGAGCCTTGTACAAAGCATTAGTTCCTAATAGATTCGGTGATTACATTGACTCAACATTCATCTACTCCGATAAGATGGATTCGTGACCATAGGGACACCTAATATTACTTTGTGTATTTGCATATGGGTACATGATCAGGCCTAGTTGCTATGACCCATCTGTCTCTTGGTTTTCCTCTTTTTACTCTCTCCTCGATTTTGCGTTTAAAGGAGGGTGTTAGAATGTTCACATTAACAATAGGCATTTTTTAGGGTATTTCCTAACTAGCTTGATTTAAGACTTGTTCACACTCTCATGAGAGGTAAGATTTAATTTGGGAGTTTGATTTTTATATTGTTGAAGTGTTAACCCTTGTGTGCACGTATAATTTGAGAGTGCACATAATTAGGAGATGATCTTATCTTGCATTGTTTTCACGACTAGTTATTTATTGTAAAACAAACTTCGTAGCTATTTATAATAGGAATCCCTTGTTATATTTTATAATGGAAAATATATATGAATGAGAGACTTGTGTCGTGAATAACTATTTTGTGTGTGTACGCAATGACTCAGCTTGTTATGGCAAGGGCCTACTAAAGTGAGCATGTGTCTTAAGAGTGTTTATCGCTCCCGTACTAATGTGTTTAAGTTCCAAAACTAGTCCCCTCCCCCAAGGTATAAACCCTCATTCAAGATTCAACCCAATAGATGTCATTTACATATTGTACACAATAATTGTAAGTTATTAAATCAAATCATAAAATATGATGTAGCTATTTTGGCATCATCTGATACAATGTTTATCATAACCATAACTAGCACTTGTACCTAAAATGAGTGTAATGGTTACACCAATAACAAAGTATGAGGTTTTTCAAAGTTGTAGAAGTAATTCTAAGATGCATTTAAGAGGCATATCTAATTTGGGTAGTAAGACATATGTAAAGAGACATTTTTTTAGGATTGAATGATTTGAAACTAGAGGGCCCCTTTATTGCAGTACCATCCCTATTGAAAAAATGATCACATTATATTGGGGTTTATTTTATGTTACCACGAACTAAGCCAGCTAACCCATGTGGGGCTATTTTTGAATTAAATTTATTGATTTTCCACACCCTACTCTAAAGCTCTCATTTTAGCACATGTCGAGAGTATCTTAGAAATGGTTGTGGAGTTTGGATTTACACCTTCTAATTTCATTTTCTTCAAGGTTTTATAAGGCCTTTTCAACAAACCCATTTTGTGTATACCCTGCCATCATAACAATTTGCGAGACCGCATTTCTACAAAGCATTTTGTCAAATAGCTCTTGTGCCTTCAGTATTTAAACCATTTAATTCCATGAGATAACATCTCTCTAAGGAATTTTGGAAAATAATTTGGGTTCCTCGTGTATGCTTCCACATTTTAGATACATGTTTAATAGGATATTAGCAACTACAAAAACTAACAAAAAATCCCTTTTTATTAGATTTTCATGGTTGCACATAACTTGTTCAACAACCCTAAAAATATAGGTAAACTAGTTTAATGGCGGAAAGAAGAGCTATTTAGATCAAGGTGATTGATTTTAACTTCTATTTAAAAATGAATTAGATATTACAAAATGGATTACATGGAGCTGGGAAAAAGGCAGAAACAAGACTGATGCCTCAAAAATATGGAAATTACGAAGATACGTTATGATATGTTGTTAAAGGAATTGATTTGCATTCCTAATAGATTCACTGGAGTATGAATAAAATTAGTAAATATGAGACAAAATTCCATAGACCAAATTTGACAAGAGAAACTAGACTGAACAAAATTGTGGGAGTATTTGTGAAAGAAACTCTAATAATGGAAAATGTCGTCGCTATAAAAGAAAAAATGTAGTTTAACAACAATCAAGGCTGAAATTTTAACAACAATCAAGTAAACAATTATCTCTTACCCAAGTATTTCCTTGATTATATAATAAGAGGTTATACTTGAACCACCTTTATGTGTTGATGATACAAATGGCAAAAAACAATACTAAACATGATCAAGAAGTCCCTATAAGCCATCCAGAACAATATTATATTTTCTAATTAAAACATTGACATTATAAGGTTATGATTCACTGAAAGGAAATGAAAATGGAACTCTTATGGACATAATACAAACAAGAAAATGAAAGAATAAAAGGTACCTAATATGAACATCCAAGAGAGAACATATAGACTCTTAAAGTCCAAATGAATGAACAACGCTTAAAGATATCCTTAAATTATTCACAAAACACATACATGAACTCGACACTTATTTCATCATAATGTAAAAACAAAATAAAATCAAGATAATAACATCTTAGAAATTCAAATATTGTCTATACAAACTAGTTTTATTAAGTGTGGCAAAGGGGATTTGAGATTCAAAAGCACCCAATCCATAATTGCATGAACTAAATCTAGAAGTTGCATTTGGTATTATCTCAAAAATGTAAGCACAATCATATGGTTCTATTTTCCAAGGTTGGAGTGTCATATTTCTTAATGATCAAGGGTCTTGATACTAGCAATGGAAAAGACATTGAAGGGAGCAATGTCTTTGACATAATAGTTTGATTTAGCGGTAACATTGTTTGAGAACGCATCGATATGTATACCATTTTAGGTGTCTTATAGTCACAACATATGTTGAAGATATCATTGGATTTCCCTCTAATAGTAGCCTTTTGTAGACGGTGAGGCATATGTGATGAGAAAACATATGCATGCCCTAAGTTATGAAATAGTTGTGTATTTTCCATTATTATTTGGATTCCTGTCAACTTAGACTCGAGCAATTTACAAAGTTAGTCTCTAGCTTGAGCAACCAAATATTCTTGCATGAAAGTTCTTGTAGTGCATAGGATTAACTATGGACCTAAATTACCCTTATTCGCAAATGGTCTAGTATCAAAAATGAAAATTTTAGTGCTTAATTGACTTGAATGGTGAAACAATAGAAAGAAACAATCCATAATGGAAATTGATAATTCTTGGGTCAGCCAATATCCCTTGTGAAAGAAGTAATTTGAGTGCATGCCTTTCGGCATGGCTTAGGCAACCCATAATTCCCATAGACATAATAATAATTCCCCCTTGTCTTAGTGCAAGGCAAAAGTAATCTTATATATTGATTTGTCGTTAAAACTTGCCTATTAGATTCCAAATCCATTAACATTTCCACTTTGATAAAACATTTACTCACCCGGCTTCTCATAGCCAATAATGTGTTGTTGGAAGCACAATATCTTTGTTCAAAGATCCTTATTAAATCAACTCATTCATAAATCATTTGACCTCACTTGCTTAAAGTTGATATTCCAGTGATTTATACCCCCATAGGTGGGAGATAAGAGTAGCCAGTGATGGAGCTATTTACACCCTGATTAGATTTATGTGAAATATAAGAATTACTGAATTGGGTGCACTAAATGATGTAAGGGTTAAGAACACATGATTATTTTGATTAATCAACTTCCAACATTAATTACCAATATCAAAATAAAACATCAATGCTTATAAGTGATATGTTAAACAAGATACAAACTTGAAAACACAAGGAGATGAGTGCACTTAGTTTATTATAGATGATTCTGGGAAGTTATGGGAGGATTCCCTACCGAGACATACATAATTTAACCCGATGATGCTTCATTCCAAACACTATGACTGGAAACAAATATGGAGGAGGAGTGTATAATTCTTCCAAGACCATTTGTATGGTCTTGACTCTTCTGTACTATCTTGGACCTACTTGGATTATGGCTCTATAACTTCTCAACATTGTCACTTTTCTGAAACTATTTATTATATTCAAAACCTATTTATCGGTCATGTTGTCAGGCACTCTAAATATTCTAAACATGATATCAAACCCTATCCATGGATGGGAAGTCCTGTAAAACATGTACATTAGTTGGGTTGTGGGCACCCTCATGCACCGCTAACATTGGCACTACTCCAAAGAGGCCTCAAATCACACGGCCTTCTCCACCTAGCATGTGATATTTGAAAAAATGCAATTAGATTTGACAACCTTCTTTGACAATGCTTGAGTTGAGATGGGCCTTACTAAAATACCCAGGGAAAGGATGTTCAAGTGTTTGTAGATGAGATGGGTTAACTCCTTGACTTGCTAATAAGCTTAAGAATTATAGTGATTTATTCCCAAGTGACTGTAGATGTGCTAGTGTAAGATTTTGGGAGCCTTTTGTGTCTTTTGCAAGTGTTAGAAGTGAGTGTATTAATGTAGTGTCATGGGATTTCCATGTTGGAAAATGAGGTAGTGTTTACTTGCTTATATAGGGTTTTATAGGTTAATTTTCTAAGAAAGGATGACGCAAAGGGATTATAAGACCCAACAAAGGATATTAATTTGAACGCATTTTTGGATAACATGTCAATCTAAGACCGTACAAGTTGGTTAGGACTAAATATAATATCATGACCAAACTGTACGACCTTGTCTGACGATGGAAAACATGCAATTTGAAGTTTGCAACTCATCAACTGATGTTTGTCTATGGATTTTATGAATTTTGTTCTCAGAATTTGATGACATGTTAGTATGTCAGGATAAACAAGATAAATAAGAGACCTCATAATGTGCTAAGTAGGAATGAGATGGTTGTATTTATCTTAGCAAGAGTGCATTGTTAAAACTAGTAGTGTCAAAGAGTGAATTACCAAATTTGAGTGTTTACATTTACCCCCCCCTTTAAGTATGAAATAAAATTACATGTTTAAAGGTAAAGATACACGAGTGTGTAGACACTTTGTCTTCACTCGAAGTTTGTTTTGTACAATCTCGTAGTGCTTAGTGTTGGCATGTTCCACGATGAAACATGCAACATAGAAGTGTAGTCGATGCCCATGATAAAGAAATGAAATTTAAATCAAATGTAAATTGTAACACAAAATATTTACATTTGCATAAAAATGGAATGAAAGAGATGTAAAAAATGAATGAATACACTCGGTTTTGTGTGGAAGGAGAAACTCTCGTGCTTTACTTGTGCTTGAAGATTTGTATTGCTAAATTTTTTAAACAATTAGGGTGATCAGTCCCTTATTGTGTCGAGGAGAACCCAAAGTGTTAGGTGTATGCAACCCAACATGGAATTCCAAGGAGAGAAGAAGAATGTAGCGTCAAAACAACCCACTGAGGAAGAAGAGTGGGTATCAAAGTTATTCAACAACTCTGATATCTTCCCCTTCTAGTTCAAGTGGAAAGGAAAGTTTTCCTATGAAGAACTTAGTTATTTTGATACCTTTTATAACCTCGGGGACCACATAATTGTAGATGGATCTAGGCTCGATTATGTCAATAAGGATGTGCAATAGAAAAGAAAACAAGTTCCCCCATGACCTTCCCATGTGCCACACAACTAAATAGAAATTATAATGAAATGTAAATGGATGAAGGATACTCATGCCCCAAAGATTCCTGAAACTGTAGTATAGATTGAATGTCACGGTGAAGGAGTGAAGTACTTAATTTTTGTTATAAATATTCTGAGTTGAGTGAACTAGATTTGAAAATTGCGTCAAAAACTTGCAACTACAGGTGAAAATATGAAACTGCTGAGAAAATTGATGTAACTGTTCCCTAGTCAAAAAGTGTGAGAGGGTCAAGACAATACATATGTTCTTGACCAAAGTGTGCATTTTTAAACATGTGTATCTTTTTATAAATTTATGTGTTTGATTATATTTTTGAGTACCTATACCCTATTTGTACCTATATGTCACCCCATAATTCTCCTTGTGTCTACTGAAAGTATAGAATATACCCAAATGAATACCCCCTCTTATCAAACATATGCGAAAACCAAGTTGATAACTTTTCTCAAAAGAAAAGATGTATACCCATGCACTAGATGTATGAGAAACTACAAGTAGACCTCTAGCAAGGATGATGTGGTGACCACCTTAAGAAGAACATTGTACCTGTAAAAAGGATGGTGTTTGTGCATGGCAGAAACCATGATGCGAAACAAGAGCAACATCAATAAAAAGTAATAGCTAACTATAATGGCGTATATATGATAACAACAATAGTCCAATGTAATGTAGGAGAAGGAACCATGTGCTAGTAAAAAATAGTGAATTTACGATGTAACAAGTATGAAAACAATGTCAGAATGTTACACAAAAGGTGTAAATTCTTGTAAACATGGGATACCCACAATGTTGTAAGAAAATCAAGGCATCGTAGTGCCTACAAACAAGAGCAAGCAAGACCAAACAATATAGGCATAGATGCCACAAGCATATGGACATACCTGATGGTGTTGCATAAGACAAATCAAGGACACATAATCTCATAATCGGAGTATAAAACAATCGTACGCAATAACACATATACTACAAGAAAGTATGATGACAAACAATAGTGTGCGAACATGATGATATGGAATAGTAGACAATGATGATATAAAATGTGTTAACAGTAGATCTGTCAAGTGTTACACCAGACCACGTGTGTTAGTCATGCTAGTCTCAAAAGATAACATGTACAAAACATATATAATATATATCATAACCAAGTGTAAAGTAGGAAAGTAACTAAATAGAATGAAAATAATATCACCTGGATATAGTATTGCAAGAATATATGCCTCTAAAGGTATAGGAAGTCTAGGTAAAAGTTCCAGGTTAGTACTTCTCATCATGTACGCACTGTGTGTATGTCCTACATCAAACTCAATACACCTTGTGAATGCATGTGTTTAAAGAGTAAGGAAGCATACTATCTATCAAACCAAAGTGAGAAAATAATGTATATATTGTGAAGTGTAAACAACTCAAGTGAATGCTATAAAAACAGGTCCTAATTTTGTATTTTTGCAAATATTTGTTTGTTTTTTTTTTGTTTTGAAAATATGTTAGTGTTTTTTTGTATTTTCAAAGTGCTTAGTTATGCATACAAAGAAGGGGGAAGTAATGATATATCCAATGAGAACATCCAATGTGATGTGTAGTGAAGTGCAGGATCGAGTGTAGAGGTTTGGGCTCTTAATTGTACAGAAGGTCAAGTTGAACTCAAATGCAAGATGTACAATAGTTGTCATTTTGTAAAATGAGGGGGGAATAACAATGAGAGCTAACCCAAGATTTACCTTGTGAGTTCGTGAAGCAATTACTGATTTTTTGCATGAAGGGATGAGCATCAAATGAGTACTCATATACATACCATGGGCACTTAGAAGCGCAAATAGGAACCATGTGATAGAGAGCTGTGTGCACTAGAAGGACGTAGGTGATAACCATATGAGTGTAGATATTTTCCATGAGTGCATACTGTTCATATGAATTTTATGAGAGGTATACTATATAGGAACCTGGTGAGACGATAAGCACATGGTCCTAATTGACTCTGTAGGTAGTGTAAGGGCCTAATCAATTAGGCCTATCAAAATTTCCTTTTATTGACACATCTAGAGCATATGATATGTTTCTACGGTTTTGGGTAAGAACTAAGTCACCAATCTGAAATTCACGTGCATGAAACCCTTTGTTGTAGGTGCTGTTTGATATGATCTTGATACCTGACGAAGAATGTTTTTAAGGCCTAGAGACTGTTTGGAGTCTGTAGCAATTTTGCACTTATGTAAACGTTTTTCACGGTAATCATTTTCTTTAGATAATATCTGTGAGTGACACAAGAAGTGAAGGAATCTGGAGAACTCTAATAGAACCAAATAGTTTGATGTCCCTTAAACTAAGGAGAATGGTGTAGCATTAGATAGGTTTGAGAGATGCTAGTGCGATAATCCCAAAGAGCGTATATAATATGATTATGTCATTCAATATCGTGTTTATAAATGGTTTTCCATAAAATGTTGACAATCGTTTTTTTAGTAGCCTCAACCCTGAGCATTTCCCTGATGCATAGTAAGGTGTATAAAAATTATGTTGTGTAGGTTAAACTTAGCACAATGTTTTTAGCAACGTATAGGTTCTTAAAATATGATCCATTATCAACAACTTTGGCTAAGGGGATCCCAAGAATGAGTGATAATATGTATTAAGCAACAAGTAAAAAATGTCATCACTAGTGGTAGTTTCTAAAGGTATTCACTTTAACCGATTTATTGAAGTAACTACAAAACCGTTGATGTATGAGTATTTAGTGATCCTTATGTGGATCTAAGGGGTTAACCTAACCATGATCAAATCAAAGGCATCCACATAGATAAACATTGTGCACTTAGGAATATGTATATGTTGTCAATTTTATGAGATATGAAGTGAATCTTTGAAGACTACTCTGTCACTGATTGTTTGATCATTATCATTGTTTGACATATTCATGAGAGTATTGTTCTATGGGTTCATCCCATTTGATAGCATGGAATTCTATGGGATTTTGAATGTATACTTTTGAGAGCATTAAGACACTTATACCACTAAACTGATCAATCCACATTCAATGATAGTAATAGTAAGAATTGACATCACAATTATTTTATTTAAGGCATTGTTCGATTCCTCAACAACACAAAAGATAGAGGGGGGAGATATGAAAATTTGCACTCAAGGAACCTCGTGCAAAGACATAATGAATGGCCTCACATTGGTTAAGTGATGTAATCTACCAGTGGAAAAACATTTTTAGGCAATTAGTTCTTGCACACTGTAGTTATAGGTTATGAGTAAATAAAATCTATATTGATCCGTGTTGTGTGAATTGGACATTAGACATGCATTAAACTTTCAATATAAAAGTGGTATTTACTTAGATTCTTTGCTATGTAGATGTTGAGTAGTAAAAGTGGCACAATTGTCGGTGATATCATACTTTATTTTATTTAAGGATAATAACTTAGCTCCATAACATCCTTGAGCACATGACATAAATGGTCATTATGATCATAACTTAGTCAAATAGTGTAATTGAATTCTTGTAAATAAGCATTTAGATCATATTTTTGTGATATAGGGATATTGATGTTCACATTATTTGTTTTATATATCTCACACAGTTTTGGTGAATGCATGATCATATGATCATAATACATAATCATGGATATGTTTTATTTACAAATTCATGTCCTTATAAAGTCCTACGATAGTTTGATTCCTATTCAGTGATGTTATTAGTACGATGAAAATAGCAAACCAGTAAGTGCTAGGCATATTATCCCCAAGTGGGTATGATGAAAATGTAATGTCTGGTGAGACCCTGTAGAACTATTACACATGAATTACCCATCAAGAATACCTATTCCAAGATCTCTGTGTTAGTAATATTATAAGTGAGAGGTGTTCATCAACGAAATTCATCCATTAGTTGGTGAGGGGTCGAAAATACACTTGGATATTTGGGCTATCTAACTTAAGATTGTAAATATGGATTTTAGGATCACCATTACCAGTGGGAAATGAGTAAGAAACCAATAACAGTTATGAGAGTGAGATTGTGAGAGACAATTGAATAACGCATAAGGATTTACCTTAGTAGAAGGGCATGCACCTCAGTGTTAATCATGTGGTGGTGTAACTTATTAGTGACAAAGATTAGTGCAAGACATAACCTATCAATTGGATTATAATTAAAATCATAAGGAAAACAAGTGAGTATAATATAATATATGGCTAATTCACAATTGTTATCATCATATTGAGCAATCAAAGCATAAAGAACATGCTCTGTAGCAGAAAGATATAAAAATAGTGGTCTACTTGGTATACGTGGTATGAGAACCAATGGGTTTAGTAAATAACATTTGATATCATAAAATTATTTTTGACATTCATCTTTCTAGTTAAACATAGTGTCTTTCTCTATTCATAAATATCACGAGAGTGTACATCAGGGTTGTTATTGGAACCTTCACCTTGGATAGGATCAACATTGATGGTAAAAATAATGTTAGCGAAGATATCAACTGTAGAATAAGAGACTAGAGAATGATTCATGGTGCCATATTATATACTAACATTAGAGAATGTTGTCATGCTAAATGTATAGCATGAAAAATTCAACAAATTTACCATGACAACTTAAGCCACATTTGAAAATCCTTCTCCTGGTCAATGTAAACTTGTCCCACGACCAACTCAGTCACTGTGTTACCCTCAGGAGGAATGTGCTAATGTGATTTTAAAGTGTGTTTCATGTGCAGGGAGATGATTCATGGATTCATTCAGAACCATTCAAAAGGAATTGCTCCCAGAGGCCTAAAAAGGCATATTTTCAGGCTTTTTACACCTGTGAACACTCCCAATGAACGTACACATAAAATTTACAACACCCAAAAAGTGTTTGTTGAGTTGTGGAGCTTAATTACTTCAGATTAGCATGCAATGTAAAACTTGCTAGAAAACACAGTAACCATCATCGGTTAGGAGGGACCGACATTGGTCACCTAGGACTAGCATCGGTCAGGCAAGGAGGAATTGGCATCAGTTAGGGCAAACCAACATTAGTTACCTGTGTGTGGATGTTTTAATTGACTCTTGGCAATTAGATCTATTTTTAGAATTAAAGTTGATCTATTGATTGTAATTGCATGGCTAAGTGCCCTAAGTTTATATACGCTTATATAAGCATGAAATATAGGGTTTAGAAGTAAGAATTAAGAAGAACTTGCAAAAGTTGGTGAGAGAGAGAATTCTTGGAGAAGAAGCAAAAACTTGAAAGAAATAAAGTACTGTACATCTGAGAGATGTGGAAGATTGTAAATCTTCAATTGTATATCTTGCCAAAGATTTGGATAATAGATTGACTTGTTTATTAGTAGAAGTAGCCCACACTGGGTGAACCACATTAAATCTAGTGTTGATTTATATCTCTTGTTTTGTGTATTTATTCTGTTAGAATATCCACTTTTATTTGCACGTATGCTTAAATATGATATATTATATGTACAACCGGTGTGTTAACCCCAACAACTAGTATTAGAGATTTGTTTGAGGGTTTTGTGTGTCGACAGATTTACTCACTGAGGGTTTTCCAATTAAGTGGGATCTACATCAATGGCAAGAGAAAAACAAATATAAGGTAAAGAAGTTTGACGACCAAAATTATCAATTATGGAAGATGCAGATTGAGGATTATCTGTATCAAAGAGATTTGCATTTACTGTTGGATGAGAAGTCTAGACCTATGAAGATGACTGATGAAAAATGGAAGATTCTTGACAAAAAAGTTTGAGATCTATAAGATTGAGCTTAACAACATCCGTGGCTTCCAATATTATAGAAGCGACTTCTACGGTAGGGTTAATGAAATCTCTTGCTAATTTATATGAAAAACCTAGTGCTTCAAACAAAGTGTATTTGATGAAGAAACTATTTAGTTATAAGATGCAAGAAGGTGGATCTGCATCTAGTCATTTGAATGATTTCATATCTATTGTAAATTAGTTAAAATTAGTTGATATATCGTTTGATGATGAAGTGAAAGCACTTTTATTCTTATGTTCTTTGCCTCATAGTTGAGATAACTTGGTTACGGTTGTTAGTAATACAACATCTGCTAATAATATTTTGAAGTTTGATGATGTGGTTATTATAATCTTGAATGAAGAAATTCACAGGAAGAGTACATAGGAATCAGTATCTGGGAATGCTTTGAACGTAGAAAGCAGGGGTAGGCAGAAGGAGAGATCCAAGAGTAAGAGTACTCAAAAATCAAAGTCAAGGGATAACAGATCTAAATCCAGAGGTAAGGGAATTACTGGTTGGAAATGTAGAAAGAAAGGACATGTAAAGAAAGATTATTGGTCAAATGATAAAGACAAACAACAACCAGACAAAGATAAAGAAGCAAATCTTGCTGCGACAAAAGTAATGCAAGATGCTCTTATTATTTCTTTAGACAATAGAATTGAATCGTGGATTTTAGATTCAGGAGCTTCTTTCCATGCAACCCCTAATAAAGGTTATTTTAGAAATTATGTACATGGCAATTTTGGGCATGTTTATTTGGGTGATGACGAACCTTGTAGTATTACTGGTAAAGGGGAAGTTCATCTAAAATTGTAAAATGGAAATACACAGGTATTGAAAGATGTGAGGCACATGCCAAACCTCAGGAGGAATCCTATTTCTGTAGGGCAACTAGGTGAAGTTGGTTGTGTGGTTACTTTTACAGGAGACTCTTGAAAAGTCACCAAGGGTGCTTCTGTTGTGGTAAGAGGTAAGAAGGTAGGAACATTTTATTTATCTGCCTATGTTACTAATTCCTTTTCTGCATTATCTACTTCAGATTCAGATGCATGCATGTGACATAATCGGTTGGGCCATACGAGTCAAAAAGGAATGCAGATTTTAAAGGCTAAGGGTAAGTTATCACATTTGAAAGATTTAGATCTTGATTTCTGTGAGCATCGTATCTTTGGAAAGAAAAAGAGAGTGAAATTTCTCAAAGTTGGCGCAACTAAGAAGGAGCAAAAATTGGAGCTTGTACACTCAGATGTGTGGGGACCAGCTCAGGTAGCTTCTCATGGAGGATCTCAGTATTATGTTACTTTCATTGATAATGTTATAAGGAAGGTATGTGTTTATTGTATTAAACGTAAATCTGATGTTTTTGAAACTCTTAAAAGATGGAAAGCCCTAGTTGAGAATGAATCTAATTCAAAGTTAAAGTGCCTTAGATCTGACAATGGTGGTGAATACTGTAGCAAAGATTTCAATGATTATTGTTAAGTGAATGTGATATGTAGAGAAAGAATGGTTCCAAGAACGCCACAAGAGAATGGTGTTACAGAGAGAATGGATAGGACAATCATGGAACGTGCTAGAAGCATAAGGATACATTCTGGATTGCCCTTGCAATTTTGGGCAAAAGCAATTGATACAACAATTTATTTGATTAACTGTGGGCCTTCAAGTTCACTAGATGGAGGAATACTAGAGGAAGCTTGGATCGGAAAAGAGGTAGATCTTTCTTTTCTTAAAGTTTTTTGTTCTGAAGTTTTTGTGCATATTGGATTCCGTTTTTTAGATTTAAAGAATTCTAAAATTATTAGGATTTGTGATGTTGAATGGAATGAAAAGAGAATGTACAGGCATCAAATTTTGATACCTAAGGATGAACCGGTTGAGAAGTTTGTGAATGAAAATAAACTCTTTGATTTAAGTAATACCTAAAGGGTTACACAGTAATCAGTGTCAGTTTACCCCTGACTGACATCGGTCAGTAGAAATGGTATCGGTTACAAAAGATCTAAGCCAACATCGGTTAGCAGAACCAACGTTGGTTATAGGTGACCATCATCGGTCATTAATAGATTTGGATACAAATGTTTAGGAGGTCTAGATTGAGCCTCTGGTACCCAGAACTCCTGTGAGAAGGTCACAAAGGGTAAGTAAACCTCCAGAAATATTTACACCTTCTCTATTTTATCTATCATTGACTGATAATGGTGAACTATAAATTTTTGAAGAAGTAATGCATGATGAGACTCACATTCAGTGGGAGCGTGGCATGAATGACGAGATGGACTTCTTGGAACAAAACTAGGCTTAGAATTTGGTTAGGTTGCCATCATGTACGAGGACATTGTAGAACAAATGGGTTTACAGTATCAAGGAAGAAGAGGGTGAATGGAAAATGTACAAGGACAGGCCTGTAGTAAAAGGATTTGCACGACAAGTAGGTATTGACTTTGGTGAAATATTTTCTCCTGTTGTTAAGATGACTTCTATTCTTACTCTATTGAGTTTAGTTGCAATAAAGGATTTGCATTTAGAGCAACTAGATGTGAAAACGTCTTTCCTTCATGGTGATTTGGATGCAGAGATTTATATGCAACTGCCACTTGGGTATAAAGTCAAGGGTAAGGAGAAATTAGTGTGCAAGTTGAAAAAGAGCATATATGGGCTCAAGCAAGCTCCAAGGAAATAATACATTAGGTTTGATAATTTTATGCATGAACATGGTTACTTGAGATTTGAGTCTGACCATTGTGTTTATTTCAAGAAGCTTGAAAATGGGAGCTATATTATTTTGTTACTGTATGTGGATGATATGCTTATTGTAGGATCTAGTATGCATGACATTTTTGAGCTTGAGGGAAAGACAAGTCACACATTTGCTATGAAGGATTTATGATTTGCAAAAAGAAATCTTTAGCATGCAAATACACATAGACAGGAAGAACAAGAAATGGTATTTGTCTCAGGAGAATTATAGCTACAAGGTGTTAGAAAGGTTCAAGATGTAGAATGCAAAACCTATTAGTACACTAATGGTTGGACACTTTAAATTAAGCAAAGATCAACGTCTTTCATCACAAGAGGAGGTAAAATACATGACACGAGTGCCATATGCTTAGCAGTTGGGAGTCTCATGTATGCTATGGTTTGTACCAGACTAGACATTGCACAAGTAGTGGGAGTTGTGAGTAGATATATGGCCAATCCAAGTAAAGAGCATTGGAAAGCATTTCAATGGATACTTAGGTATTTGAAAGGGACATCTAGCATGTAGTTATGATATGGAGGTTTGGAAATTTCATTATGTGGCTATGTTGATTTAGATATGGTTGGAAATTTGGATGGTAGGAGGAGCACTACTAGATATATTTTCATAGTAAGTGGGATGACAGTTAGTTGGATTTCAAGATTGCAGAAGGTTGTGGCTTTGTTTACTACAGAGGCAAAGTATGTTGCAGCTACAGAGGTTAGCAAAGAGATAATATGGATGAGCAAGTTCATGAAAGAGTTGGGAAATGAGCAAGATGATTGTAAATTGCTTAGTGACAGTCAGAGTGCAATTCATTTAGTAAAGAACTCAGTGTTTCATTCAAGAACAAAACACATTCATTCGAGGTATCACTTCATACGGTAGGTATTGGAGGATGGACAGTTGAATTTGGAAAAGATTCATACGAGTAAGAATCCTGCAGATATGCTAACAAAATCATTAGCAAAGGAGAAGTTGGAGCTACACTCCACTTCTATTGGTATTCGAGTTTGAGATTTAAAGAGGAAGAAACAAAGCTAAGGAAGGATCCAAGAATGATGTTGTACATGTATGGTTCAGTAATTAATCTCCAAATGGGAGATTGTTGAGTTATGGAGCTCAATTACTTCATATTAGCATGTAATGTAAAACTTGTTGGAAAACACAGTAACCGTCATCGGTTAGGAGGGACTTGCATTGGTCACCTAGGACCAACATCGGTCAGGCAAGGAGGAACCGACATTGGTTAGGGCGAACCGACATCGGTTACCTATTCGTGGATGTTTTAATTAACTCTCAAGAATTAGATTTATATTTAGAATTAAAGAAAATCTATTGATTGTAATTGCACAGCTAAGTGCCCTAAGTTTATATATGCCTATATAAGCATGAAATATAGGGTTTAGAAGTAATAATTAAGAAGAACTTGCAAAATTTGGTGAGAGAGATAATTCTTGGAGAAGAAGCAAAAACTTGAAAGAAAAAAAGTATTGTACATCTGAGAGGTGTGGAAGATTGTAAATATTCAATTGTATATCTTGTCAAAACATTGGATAATAGATTGGCTTGTTTCTTAGTATAAGTAGCCCACACTGGGTGAACCATGTTAAATCTGGTGTTGATTTATATCTCATGTTTTGCGTATTTCTTCTACTAGAATATCCGCTTTTATTTGCATATATGTTTAGATCTGATATATTATCTGTACAATCGATGTGTTAACCCCAACAGTGTGTGACAGAGCTATGCAATCATCTTAGGTAGTTTAGGAAAGTTCTACAAGAAAATTCAGGTTTAGGAATAAGTTATATAACAATGGGCTAGTTGTAACATGGTATAAAGAAATGCAAGTAGTGAAAAGCTAGTTGGCTTGTTATATATGTATTAGGAGCCTCGAGATGATCTGGAAAGCAACCAGATACTCATTAGAAATCTAATATTTACTACTTCATAGTGCAAAAGGTTTCAAGAGATTATAAGGAGCATATATTCATATTTTAGTCTGACAATGCAGGGGAAGACCTCTGATCCTAGTGAAGACTCATCTAAGGATTATGGGAGTTACGAGGAGAGTTGGAACCTGATTCAAAATCCAAATCATAAAAAAATGAACCCTGTACATGATCCATATATCAAGTTGGACAAAAATGCAAATTTTCCTTCAATGACAGTTGGACCTTCCAAAAACCACCCATGACCAGATTTGAAAAGGGTCCTGAATTTCAAAAAAGAGGCAAAAATAGGCCCTGAAAATTGCGTAAATGGATTCCTTGAGTGTTTCCCACTCAAAATAATATATATTTTTCCTTTGGAAGTCTATTCCTAGCTCCAGTGGTGAGAAAATGGACTCGGATGGCTATTTCGGGCAGTGTTTGGTGAAGGCAAGCTTCTAAAACTAACAAATGTGCAGTTTGACACCCATTACGTCCCTTTGAAAAAATTTAAAGGGTATATGGGGGACACAAAAATGTGCCACCTTGATACACAATTCATGTCTTGAGGTTGTGTCACTTAAATTGTCACTTGAGATGTTATAAAGGTCTCTTCTACTCAAAACTCAAAATTGGCCCCTTCCTCATGATGGACATACCCTATGTGCACTTATGAGGGGTTGATGTCCCTTTTTATCATTTACAAAGAGATATGGGGGACACAAAATTGCACCACCATGGAGGATGGATAGTTTTCGTCTCTTAAATCAGAAATTGGGTGATTAGTACATGTTTTCAACCTTACCTTTCAAAGTTGGTCCCTTCCTCATGATGAGGCTACCCATGTCACATTTTAAAACCCCTGTCATCCCTTTGTCCCCTTTGTCCCTTACTAAATTTGGTAAGTGACATGAGGGGGTTTGATACCCATTTTGTAAGCATGCCCATGAAGGGGAAGATCGGTTTGGTCATTTAAGACCTTCAATTTGCTCACTAGACATGTTCTCTCAACTTCACAACTCAAACCCCGCGCCCCCATTTCATGATTAACAAACCCATGGAACATTTTGACACCCATGATGTTCCTTTGTTCCTTACTAAATGCGGCAATGGATATGGGGACATCTGAAACCCATTTGGAAAGTTTTAACTCCATCCCTACCACAGTTAGTCAACTATGGTCAAGATTTGAATTCAAAAACAAGCAAGTGGGAGGGAAAACATGAAGGGGTGAGTTTAAAAAGTAATATGGCTCAACAATTAGAATTTTTTCATGCTTTTCCATGTTTTATCACCACTCTACATTTTTTTTCTAGTTTTCAAGAAGAACTAAGTAATCGTCATGGCCAAAACACCTTTTTGCTCATTGTTTACAAACCTCACCTCTGATGGCTCTGAAACTTGGACTATGGATTCCTCATGAGAAAAAATTTATGATGAATTATTAATTTCCCAAATTCATGATCTCATTCATTTTTTATATCCTATCAAAATTTTCATCCATGAAAAATGTCTCCTTAGATCTACAGAGTTGTAGCGATCCAAATTGCCTCAAAATCGGAGACAAATATCTATAGAAAATCAACTTGCTAATGAGAACTTGTTTACCTCGTGAATTTGAGTGTGCTTTAAAAAATTAATGAATATATCTTTTGGATTTTTCCATGTCTAAAGAAGAAAACATAGACCTGCAAGTTTATTTTTCGTTTTCATAGAGATCCAAATGAGAGAAACCCCTGAAAATTAGAGCAAAGCATCCCAATATGAAGGAGAAATTTGGAAACCATTTTCACTCCAATTCGACACTCCATGGCCAATGTATATTTTTAATAAGTCCCTATTCAAAACACTTAATAAGAAAAGTAAGTCTGAAGTATGAATGGATTCAAGTCACTCAGTTTATTCCCCAAGAAGAAAAATGCTCAAAAGTGACAATTCGACAAAATTTCTAAAACTAGTCACTTGTGAAGAACTTACTAAAAATAGTAAGTGTCTGAAAAATGGTCATGGGGTTTCTTCCTATGCATACCTAACTAATACCAACCTTCACTAAGGAAAAACTCATGCTTGAAAAGGGGTTAACAATGGCATTGTGTCTCAAACAAAAGAGGAACTCTCTCAGTCCCCAATTTTTTTGAAATAATAAAGTAGAAGAGGAGTTGAGTGCACTTGACCCAACACCAAAAGGAGAGGTGTTATAGGATATTTATCCCAAATAGCCCAAAAATAAAGGAAGAACAACATAAAGAGTGTCTATCTACTCTTATATCTACTAACCCCATCAACCATACCACTAGAGATGAATATAGGCCAAGTCTGTAATAGCACAAAGTGAAAATGGAATGAAGTTTGTCTCTTTCCCTCATTATGTGTTATAACTCATGTATTTGATATATTCAATGTTGAACAATGATAAAGAATAATTCACGTGCATCCATACCTTATATCTACAATTTTATGTGAATGATGTAGTGAAGAAGAAATGAAGTACTCATAACCCTTGTATTATATTAAATCTACTATTAATTATGTTTGTTATTTATAATTCTAAACCATAAACTTGAAATTGTCTACACAAATATTATAATTCTAAAATTTCTATAAATCTACCCCAAAATAAAAATATTTTTCCTAGACCATAACGTAATACAGTTTCATCCCTAGTAGATGGCTATGTACCTAAGTGAATTTTGTTCTTCTTCTATATTTGTATCTTTTTTTGAGTTGTGACCTATGTTATTTTGTATGCCAATCTTTAATTATGTTTCTATCATAAATTTTTGTATAATATTTCCCACTTAATACCCCCTCTTTTGAGGCACATGAGATGAGTCAATAATGTGTATTATTTTAAAAAATTATGTGTACCCATGTTAGATATATTTGATATTCTACATTGGATCACACAGAGGGTTGTATTGGGTGGCCACTATTGGGATATTGTTCCTACAATTGGTGTGCACTATAGGAACCAAGTCACAAAAATATATCAACAATCAATAAGAATAAATCATAATTGAGGAAATCATGTATAGTAGTGAACAAGCACAAAGGAAAAAACATATACAAGTAATATAACATACAATTACATAAATAATTTCATGTAAAAGATTCATATCAGATTCATGGAGATGAAAACATGTGACATGAAATTTTCATAAGACAAGCATACTGAATTCTATAGGCCACATAAAAATAAGTAATAAAGCAATTAATCAGACATACAAGTACACAAACAATGTCATGTAAAATAGTCATACAAGGGCATGGAGCCACAAAAATGGGACATAAAAGTTTCACAAGAAAAACATATATAAGGTCATATGCCACATACATAGTGGAAATTAAGAAATTGAATAATCAAATGAGTGGATACAATATAAAACAATAGCCTAGAGGCACATAGAGAAATATAAGTTAGCATAACACAAAACAAACATGTTATCCATGTTATTATGAAAAATAAGATATAAAAAATATACACCTAATTTTGTATTCCACAAGGAAGTGGACTGTACTATATATACAAAAACACCTGAATAGTTTGGGAGATGCCCCCAGAAAGTCCTATGGCCAATTGGGAAGGGTATAAGTCTTCATCTATCATCATGTATCAATTTATGTACTTTCCTGCATAAAATGGCTCAACATACCTCATGAATGCATGATGTGTAATAAATTATATAGAAAAATATTGACCATACTTATCAGACTATATGACAAAATCAACATATGTAGAATTAACAGAGATAGTCCAAAATAATTCACATGCAAGCTTCATCTCCATTTGATTCATCAAGTGGTACCATTGGAAATGTTATCCAAACTCCTACCGATACTCCTCCTACGAATCCTCGCGATTCTCCTATCTTTCACCCATCATTGAACTCTGAATTCTCATAAGAAGAAGAAGAAAGTAGATGTAAGATCTACTCCATGACTGTGTGATGAGGAGGAGGGGAAGAACCATCTAGCAACACAGATGCTCCTGTACCATGGGGACATAATCCATTTATGTAGTGACATTAGGATTGAATCCTCCACTGGGGATGGGCATACTTCATGAAAAAAGTCGATGGAGTTTTATAGCAACAAATTTATAGATCATTTGTACAACTTTCATCATGACCTGTGGCATTATTGGGGTACAGCATGAAGATTTTGTAGTGCGGCTATTCGTGGAAATATTATAGGATGTCAATTTCGGATTGATTATAGCTTTATTTCTCATCATGATTGAATTATAGATTGGGATTGTATGAATTTTAATTTAGTGATTATATAAACACTTTCTATGCGACTGATTAATTAATTTTGGTATTGCTTGATCTATGCTGATGTCATAATGTGATTTCTGATCTATGATGTCGATTACTATAAGATTTAATTGGATTAAAGGACACCTGGTGAACTCAGTACTTTAAGGATTCAATACTGTTAAATGTTTGTTGATCTATTAATTGATTCCCGTACATTTGGATTCCAGTGCCTAGCATATTCTATATCCATAGTATCAACTTCATTAATATCCTTAATAAGTGATGTACTAGTTGTAAAATAATTTTTTTATCTGTGGTCTTAACCCATTTGTACTTTGATCCTTTGTGATGGTTTATTATGATGAACTTGTCTCTGATAGACATCTCAATCCATCTATAAGATATTGATGATACACCTAGTACATCTATGGGGAGGACCATCATAGGTGGTTGCACCCTTACCATGGGATCAATGCACTCTAGAGGAGGAGAAGGATACCTATAAAAATCATTGTGTATGCCAAATAGATAATTCCCTTGTACTATCCTTCAAGTAGGTTATCCTTGGTCTACATACTAATACATAACAATCATTGTCAACCCATGCCCTTGCTACACATTGATGCCATGGATACAATTACAAAAAGAGCACATATTGTGTTGCATGCTCAAGGTGATATTCCCCTCAGGAGGGTGATGATCATTATATGGTAATAAAATTACAGCATCCTTCTATTATGTAGGTTGATAAAAATATCATGTGGATGATGAAGGGATTTTACAAGATCATAATGGTTTTTATTTAGGCATCTATAAGACTGCTCTCATTATGGATCACTTTTGGTGCAAGTGGTATTGAGGATATGCTTAGTATTATCTAATATATAGATCTCTCTTTGCACCTTTTTCTTGACAGTAGAGAAGAGACACTCACAACATTAGTATAATGTTGACTAGGGTGGGATTCCTAATGCTATCACCATGTGAGGGTTTGAGATACATATGGAGGGATTCAATTATTATGGGTGCACTCTAAATCTCAATACATTTGTAGAGGCAAAGATCAGTGAAAGGATCACGTGTCATAAAGAAACTTCTCTTTATGGTCATGGAAAGTGCAGATTCCTGACAAATGATATATGTATATGATCTTCCCAGAATTGCAACTAATACTTATAGATTAAGTGTTGTATCTCTCCCTACATTGCTTGACATTAATATTGATGAGCCTCATAATATGGCTTAGATTTACACATCCTATGTAAGGAAGGTATTGACACTCATAAATGCACTTTAGGGATTTTAAGTCCACTATTGCCAAAAGTGTATAAGGAATGTATACTTTAGTCTATAAAATAGAATCTCCCAAAGGATCCATTCTTATGTAGGTAATAAAACCAATGTCCTACTCAATACTCATGTTTGGATTTTATAATTGTATAGGGTTTTATTTTAGCCAGTGTTGACATTCATTGCTATGGGAATGCATATGTAAGTTTACCAATGTTCTTACGGTGGTCATATGGGTTTATCCACATCCATGTCAAAATTAAAACTCCACATGGTATGATAAATGTATCTAGGGAAGGTCAGGCTACGAATATTATATGCCTTATTTAGTGTTCGCATATAGTAGATCTTATATAGCAGATCGCGGGCCATTACCTACTGCTTTACATTCGCATAGGAAAAGGCGTGATATTCATATTGTGGTTGCATCCAAATTCACCTACAACATGCATCGAAGGAGACAACCTCTTGAGGAGGGATAACATATTTTAATGAAGAGGGCATTATTCACATGGACCTCAGGTTACACATTTTCCATGTTGGGAGTATCCATAGGAGCACAATTATCGTTTAGGGAAATTATGAGGTAGCACATCATGGCAATCAGGAGTGTGATGATTAGGAACAGGTTGGGTCATATCTTGAATGGATGTACTATAGCTTCCTTAGACTATTATCATGTTGTGGACCTTTAAAGAGATATCACGTCATTATGACACATTCAATATCATTTACCATACACATATGAATACTAAAAGGAATGAAATTGAGTTTCAATGCAAGTAACTTAGGAGGATGTTACATGCTATATGATGTTTTGTCAATTTCCATTACTAGAGACACTGAGGATCCACTGGGGCAATTCTCACCTTTTATCATTTATTAAGAGGATGTGAAAAGACAACAATTAGATATGTCACATTTTACATTCATAAAGAAGAGTAAAGATATAAGTAGGCATATAATTGTTATTGGTTTAATATAATTTAATCTAAGATAAGGAAACTACTAATTAGATAGATATAATAGTATTTAAGTGAGATCAAGTAAATGTAAATTTAATTAAGAGTGATATATAGGGTTTAGTAGAATGACACAACTTGTATTTGTAGGTTTGAATTAATTCTAGACTAGAGAATAATCTTGGAAGGGGACTGATCCTATGGGTTGTGTAAGCTCTGTGCCTGATTCTGTGAAAGTGATGAATCTTAGGTGACAAGAGTTCCTAAAATATTACAAGGCCTCTCAAGTGGTAGCGTCCATATATTATGGGTGTTGTTGTATGTGAGAATGCTTAGGATATGGTTATTTCCATGTTTACTTAGTTTCAATCGCTATAGTTCACGTCAAGTTTGCTACACATCATATTTTTGTCGTCATACATATAACCTACAAAAATAAACCCTAGACTACCTACACAGTTCTCAAGAACACATTATATGAATAAAAATATGTATATGTTTGATTCAGACTAACCTCACTAGTCAACCTAATGTGATTGTTAGCGAGAACTGCACTACATTTCCGACTGAATGTAGTTCTAGTGTGTGTGTGTGTGTGTGTGTGTGTGTGTGTGTGTGTGTGTGTGTGTGTGTGTGTGTGTGTGTGTGTGTATGTATTTGTAATTGAAATAGTGTCCCTTAAGCGAGGATTCCCTAATTCCAGTCATAAAAATAGATAGCAAGCTACAACTAATTTTTCCCAAATGTAAATGTGTGGTATGGAATTTAGAATAAACCCTCCTATACAATGAGATATGTAGTCCCAAATTGTAGTACTTTAATGTAGTAGATATAAAATATTATCTCCCTAGTATATAGTATGTGTCTCTTAAATTTCTTGCTCCCTTAATGAGGTTAAATAAGACATGTATATATATGATTCTCTTGTTTAAGTTTTTTCATTAACAAGTGAAAGGCTGACCAAGAGGGTAATAAAAGAAGATAAGAAAGAAATAACATTCAAAATATCAGAAAAAGAGGTAAAGAGGATGACATGTAGGCGCTTAGAGGGGATAGTAACACTTGGGATTCTCATGTATCGAATGAACGCTCCTATACAGGGTACTTCAAAAGGTCAGAGCAGTTAAATAATATCTGAGTAGGATGTTGGATGCTATACTAAACGGTAAGTTTTCAATTAGAAACAACAAACAATAGAGATGAAAATGATAAAAGCAATGTCAAAAACAAAGTAAAGAGGTGTTGATGAGAAATTCTCTTGCTTAGAAATCATGCATATAAATGACATATTTAGAGGCTAGATGTAAATAATAAGTGCATGATTTAGTGAATACAATCACATACTATATATCTTTCCTACTATGCTAATGGGTGCTTCATGCGTAACATTTGCCTTGTAGGACTCCTTCCAATCATGGTTGTCTGATTAACTTATACTTTGTTTGTCACTGTTTGCAGGCCATGCCTTACGTTTGTTTGATACCTTGTTGGCACAAGCCTTGTCGGCTTCGATTGTCTTGTGACATGCTAAGTGGTGTCCAATGTATGCAACCAACTACTCATTGTGTCCTTGTTTGTTGTTTTCCCATATACTCTTTCCCAATTGCTATTTCTGTGTGCATTGCTTGTTTGTCACTAATACTTGTATGCTAGCATTTTCTTATTGTTTTGCTTGCGCCATGGTAACTACCATGCGTAACCCCTACCCCCCTTACGGGATTCCCATAACAAATGTGGACATCAATTTCAACCTTCCTCGTTTGTGCTCTATTTGCTTTTGTTCATCTCACGCACCCCAAACGAGTGGGGGCAAACATTGGGTAAACCTTTTTCACCCTCCCAACAGTTGCAGAAAGCAGTTACAAAAACACAGACAACATGATTAGAACAGAAATCCGTTACAGAACAGGGCCAGAAACAGACTTGGCCAAAATTCACATCTTGGACAGAAGCGCCTATAAAAAACAGGAACACCCAGGTGTCAGTGTCTCACATGGGCGCTCCTATCCCCGGTGCAAAAATAATTACAAAGCAGTTTCAATAGTTGCACAATTACAATATTCTACAGTTTCAACAGTTACACAATCATCTTCAGATTTTAATCAGTTACTAACATGAACTAACTACTTACTTAGGAACCAAAGTAGGAACTAAATAAGGGAATGACACTTAGGGTATACGGAGGACAACAATATGCCTAAAATAATGTGTCACTCCAGGCAAGTTACAAAATAGGTCTGTGATCATTTGTAGTGGCACTTATCTGCAGGGAAGCATTAATGGTTGGAGGGAAAAACAAACAACTCTCCCAATACACTTTCCTTTAGCGGTGACATGATGCCTAAATCAAAAGTTTAGCGCAAGGATGCTTAAATCCCTAGTTTGGCGACATGACACCCGAATCCTTCATTTAATTCCATCTAGCTCATAAGATCAAGTCTACAAGCAAGAACAAACTTCTATCCCTTTCTCTTTCAACACTATATGTGTACTTTAACCAAGGCTAAATGCTCCCAGGGGCCCTGAATCCCTATTTCTTATGTGTCATTCAATAATTGAATTAAACTTTCAATTGTATAACCATGCCTATTTCTCTGGTCTCCTTGTTGCCTCCACTTTCTCCTATTATTTCCTTCTCTCTTCTTATTTCCTAGGTGTTAAATCATCGTCTATATCAAATTGTGTACCCTTAAAAAAAACTTTTGGTTCCTTAGTATCCTACCCCTTATCTTCTATATTAAGCAGAATAACACTAATGTCTTTTCTTTCCTTCCCGTACGGGTCTTCCAATTGTGATAGCTTTGTGAATAGGACATGATCATTGCAACTAGTCTTAAAAAAGTTTCTTAATAAAGAAAGAAAACCTTGCTACTCCAAGATCTGCTTAGGCATGGGTCCCATGGAGGGGGCTGTTGATCCTATTTTTGTTTAGCAGGTGACCCCATAAACAATTCAATTTATGCAAACCAAAAAAGTTAAGAGTCTTTTACTTAAAATAAAGAGTAGAATTTTTTTAGAAGGAGAATTTAAACGGAGGAAAGAAAAGAGGGACTGCAAGTTTCCTACCCTGCTTCTATAGTTTAGCAAGATCTATTGCCAAATGTCAATTATTCAATTTTTTATTATAAATTAAAATATAACAATTTTACACATATCTCCCACAAAAATAAAAATATAAAAAAATGCAGCTACTCTCAAAATCCTTTTTGAGTATACCGTATGACCACACATGTTTAAAAAACTCCTAAAATTATTCTGCAGCACTGCTAAGAAAGAGGGGGATTGCTTCCTTGTTCTGTTTGAATTCTCTCTTCGAATGTCAGCGAAAATATCCTCCACACCTAATGTTAAGAAGATCAGTGGATATTTAGTGTAACCCTAAATAGGATCTGAAACTCGATTATAACGGTGACAGAATGGGCTTCTGAAACGCTTTGAGAGGGCTGCATGACGGAAACGGAATTAGGAGAGTTCAAAGAATTCAGCCAGGTAACTACCGTTGGGAGAGAGGTCGCGACTATGGCGGCGGAGAGCGAGAGGGCCCGACCAGCGTGGAAGTCGGCGGAAACAATACGGTCTTCGTGAAATATGGAGAAGCAGAGTCCGGGGTGTGATTCGAACCCTCGATTAGCCCGTCCATCAAATGACGGTGTGGGGAGCCGTCGTATGAAGGAGACACAGAATTCTTCATGGCCGATGGACGAAATTTAGGCAACAGACGTAGCTGCTCGAGAGTGAGGGCGAAAAAGCTAACCAGTCGCTTGCGGAGAAAAGAAACTCTGTATACAATATTATCATTTTTTAAGCGGAAAAGCATATATACTGTAAAAGTTCTATCGTCAGTCGAAAATAAAAGATAGATTTTTTATTGGCCGTGGGCTAATACTTAAATTCTTATACTGCTGTTGTAGCTTACCTTGTTTCATCGTAAAACAAACGTCTATCGGGGTAAAGAGCGCAGGGCAATCCAATAACAAAATACCAGTAAAATTATCATGACCAACAGCAACAACAAATGGAAAGGGAAATTTTTGCCCTGTGGAGGCTTCTTGGACAACCTACGCCAAAAGGCTACACAGCTCATCTGGCGTCCTCCAGGACCACATTTAGAAGCTGTAAGTAATTATTTTTAAAGTAACAAATGGTTCTTGTTGCTTGCTGTTCTTTCATCCTAGCAACCCTAAACTGTTGAATGAAAATGAAAGGAATTGGTAACTACAGAATGCTGGTAATTCATTGGTAGAAGCGTAGGTTTGATTTCTAGGAGGTCTTTGCAAATTAACAAAAAAACGGCCTCTTTTTGTTTCAGACCAATTAGCCATTCACTCAACAAGTGCAAAGAAAAGTAATACAAAGAGAAAAAACCCCACTTATCTCATTAATATCATAACATCACTATCATTAATATCTTGACATGGAGATTGCGAGTCACTCTATTACAGCTTGGGATTGAACACGGGCTACACACTCTAAATGTATTTCCGTTTTTAATACTCAAACACTCTCATTTACACATTTTCTAATGCCCCACTACCTTGCTAACTCATATTTTAACACTCCTCATCCTCACTAACTCATATTATAATTTCAGTACTCCACAATCTTTGTCACATGTGTGGACCACCTTATTAGGGTGCGACAGATTGAAATTGTATCAATCTTATCTGGATTTCAATTGACTTTTTGTTCTCGTGGACATAATCTAAACCATTTCGTTTCAATGCTCCACAACCCTTGCCAAGGTGTGTCGCCAATCTCATTGCAGAGTGGAAATTCAAAACTGTGTTACTCTTATTCAAATACACCCCTTTACCACAACACCACAACTCTTTGGATGGCCATAGGGTATAAACTTCAAAAGTCCCTTGAACAGAAGGTACAGCGGAAACTTCTTTCAATTAACCATGGGACGATGATACTTCTTGCCTACCTTAGGGATTTAATGGAATGCAATTGAGGATAATTCTCACAAAATACTTCACACTTTTATTAGTTTTTATGTTTTTGACCAGTTATTGGTTCCAAATGTTTTCATTCGAGTGTCTACTAAATCTTGTTGTAAGGTATTTACTTTGAGGCCATACTACAAGAAAAGGGAAATAAGGAACACAACCACACTGACTTGGTCCAACAGTTTGACAAACATTTTAAGGGTATTTAATATGTATGTCGTGTTTTGTTTGGTAAACGTTGGAGGAAATTATGGCTGCTTTAACATAGTGTGTGGTAAGTTTGAACCACATGCTTAAAATTTGTAAACATGGGTCAAGCTTGATTGTGCCTCATAATCGATGCGCAAAAACTGTGCTGCATGTCCTCTTGAGTAACAAGCCTCCTTATTCTAGTGGTGGGATTTGAGTGTGGGTACACTGTAAACCCTCGGGAAAAAATGTTTTCGTAAATATTAGGTTAGAGCTCATAAAGAACGTGGGAGTGGGCTTGGGTCCATCATATGGTTATTCTGGACCTCTATCTTTAGGTTCCCGCATGATGACAAGTAAGAGTGGGCTTAGGTCCGGCCATTTTCGTAAGTTCAATCGCCTTTTTTATGTATTTTATATCTACATATTAAAAAGTTGTTAAAACAAATCTAAATTACTCAAACATTTGTGAACAGGTTCAAGATTAACAACAAAAATTGAGCCATCCTCAATATTAGGAATCATTTTAAAATAAGTTAGTGTTAAAATATAAACATTATAGCTCACAAGCCTAAAAACATAGTCACCACATTTGCAGATTTTAAGGGCAAAAAATCAAAAATTCGTCGAATATCAAGCCGACGTAGGAAATTCGTCCAAATTTGCGAGTTTAATTCCCCTCTACCAAAACCATGTTAAAAACTCCAAAATATGTTGATCTTGAGCACGTTTTGACGTAGCTGCAGTGTTTGAAGTTCGAGCAATGAGTTATATCATGACTAGGAGCTAACGTGCCCTAACGCGTTTAAAAGCCATGCCATGTTTCTTGCAAGACAAGGATTATTCAAGGTTTCAAGCTAATGGATGTAGACATTTACAAATGCTTTAGACGCGATCTATTTTGTTGCCTTCCAGTGCCATAAGCTACGTGGTTGGGGAGATGTCTTGAAATGTTTTTTTTAATATAACCTATTAGAATATCTTAGCATGTATAGTTTTAAAACTCTTAAGTGATCTTAGAAAAAATGTGGTTTGCTTTTTATAATTACTTTATAGTTTAGCTTTTATTTTTTATATTTTTATTATATTTAAGTTTTATTAATAATTTTTATATTTTACATTTTAATTATATATTTATATTTTATAATATATTTATATTAGATTTGCATTTTATATATTTATATTTATATTTTCAAAATACAAGTATATTTTTATTAGTCGAATTTAATCACAAATTTTATCTCTGGTATTTTTAGTAACGAATATATTTTACGAATTTTATCCTTCATGAATTTGAATGCGGTGACATAGCCTACAAATGGAATCTAGACTCAATATTCATCCAAATGATCAATTTTTGGATCATCTGGAGTGAATGCTTGAGAGCCACCAACGTGATTGGGATTGACATTTTTATGACTAGGGCTGTTTGTGGATGTTGCTGTCTTTCACATTTTCTTACGACACCTCCAAAGGCAGCTCATTATCACTTGCATGTGTACCGCATCCCACATCTTTGTTCATCTAGTATAATATTTTACTTGCTATTAAGATAAATGGTAAAGATTCAAGTGGACATACACCAAATCTCGAGCCTTTTATGTGCAAGCTATGCAATATTGTTATAATACCTTTGAATAAGAGGTCACTGCAATGAATTACTCAACGAATCTAAAATATGCCTTGGTACTTGTACTCAATCATACCCCATGCAAGAATATTATTGGCTGCACTATCTGTACGTAGTCCAAGAATGACATATGAAGGATCCTTTAAATTAAGATGGGGTAGAAGATCATTCTAGAGCCAACGGCCGAACACACACAAATTGCTGGTCCACAAAGTTGTTCGGGGCTATAGACAAGGGCCACATGCATAAGAGGTTGTAATGGATCTAGAATGAGATTTTTCACACAATCACTAAGAATATAAGGTGTAGGACCTCACTTGATTTGGGGTGTTGCTAGGCAAAAGCAAGAGCTATAGGTAAAAGAGGATATAAGGTGTAGGACCTTACTTGATTTGGGGTGCCACTAGGCAAAAACAAGAGCCATAGGTAAAAAGTGCCATTAGGCGATCAACAAGAGTTGTAGGTAAAAGAGTGCTATTAGGTGGTCAACAAGAGCTATCTAAGCTATAAGGGTTATATAAGGAGTGTCACTAAGCAAAGGTAAAAGTTGTAATAGTAAATGATAAGAACATAAAAATAGAAATATGATACTTAATCCTATTTAATACGTGATACAAAGAACAATCATCAACCAAAGTACAAAAGAATGAGGTTAGGGTTAAGTATACTTACCTGCAATTGACTTGTTTGTGCATGAACCTCCCCCTTTGGCTTATAACACCTTGTGAGAGATTGTTGTTGGTAATGCCAAGATGGATGGATAGAAGACCTAAGTAAACCTCAAGCTGGGGACTCCAATGACCAATGTACACCTTATTGGTTCAGCTCTTATTCTTGGTATCTTCAATTGCCCAGTACATAGATCTTATGGGTTCAATTCTTATTCTTGGTATCTTCAACGACCCAATGATTCAACTTGCCGTCCTCAATGTTAGCTCTCCTCTAAATCCTAAGTCGTCTTCTTTCTAAGGCAAAGTTGCGAGTGCAAGTAGAGCAAATTGTTTGATAACATATTGAGAAATGACAAGAGGTAAACCTATAAATACATCTTACATTCTAGAAGTCACAACTTAGTTTTAGTTGATGCCAGCAACTCGGCTAATGATATTGGCTAAAACAAGGGATTCACAAGACGTCATAGGTAGGGCTGATGGTGTTGGCTAAGTGCAAGCAAATAGAGGAAGGGGAAAGAATGAGGTCATTGGGAACCTAAGAAAGAAGTTGAAGCTGCTGTGAAGGTGATGTAAGGTGGTATAAGGTGGTGGTAGGAAGGGAAATGCCACAACGATCTCTCAGAACATGCTACAAGTCGTCCCACCTTGATCCCAACTGAACTCCTTAGGACGTACACACATGGAGATCAATGCGCCAACAAGTCCCACAAAACAAATCATTAGTAAGTAAAATAAAGTGTATACACTATTTATTACAATTTAAACAACATTAATTTGATGAATTCGTTTAATTACCTTGTTGAAGAGGGCTGCTAAATATGCACCATCCTTGGTTTTTCGTGTAGTGTCACGGAATTTGAAAAAATGTACCCCCTCACGAGCTAAAAAATGATATATTAATGAGAGAATTCAATGGTTGATATCTGTTGAACCATGTGAAACAATTAGCAACTAAGGATCCCTTGAAGTTTCCCTAATGTCTTGAAGGCGTTGATTCATTGCGAGACTTTTCATCTGCAATCTAACGAGCCTGGTACATTTCACATAGAAGGATTCTTGATATAAGAGAATGCGAGTGAAGATTAAGTTTGTTTTGGGAAGATAAAATAAGATAAAACATAGTTTCATTTCATAAAAATACGAAGAGAGTAGAGCAAAATTTAATTCTTGGAGGATAGAGAGAAAAGCTGTAATGTCCCCAATTCCGAGTAGTTAGCCTAATGGCGTTATTTTGGTCTTAGCCTTGGTCATTCCCAAGGGACTAACGACTTTGGAGGTTATTGGGGATGGTTGTCTGATTTCCTAATATGTTTTTGTTATATTTTGGGCGTTGGGAGGGTCTAATGGGCCCTTTGTGTTCTATTTTGTCGTTGGGATCACTTAAGTGGACACTTTTGGCATTTAATGTTATGTTTCTTTGTTGGGGCCACTTAAAGTACCTTTTTGGCGACTTGAGGGGATATGTATGGCATTAAATGTTATATTTCTTCATTGGGATCACTTTTTGGGCCAAGGCGCCTAGGAATGGAAAAAGCAACTTTAAGTTATTTTTAATTGGGCCCTCTTTATGAGAAAGTGCGCCTTGGGGGTTTTAGGGTTTCTTTGACATGGAAAAGGTTATAAAAGGAGAAGAGGGGTGAAAGGATAATTATTCATGCATACACTTATTCTCTTTTCATGTGCAACTGCTGTTTGCAACTGTTTAGCTTGTGGAGTAAGATCCCTCGGGAACCCTAGCTTCGGTGGTGAAAGATCCAACCCTAGCTAGCAGGGCATTCTTCGGTAGTGAAAGATCTACCCTAGCTTGTCATTTGGAGTGGATTTTAGGGCTGTTTTATAGAGGTATTTTCAGGATTTTCAGAATTAGGGTTTGAGGATTTTTGAGAGTTTTTGTAGAGATTTTCAGCTGGTTTTCGGATCAGACCTACGGCAGCCATAGAGGAAGGATTCAGCATCATCTACAGAGGATTTCACAAGGGTTTTGGCCATTTACCAAAGGGGGCGACTTGTTTGAGAAATTACAGCCCTAATTTCTAGGGTTTCCCGTTGGCCCGTTTTCAGATCTGAAGGTTGGAAAGTTATCTTCTATATTTATATATGTTATTTCCCGAGTTTCATTATTTTTGCACTTGTATTCGGAAAGATATTAATTTCTGAAGTTTTCCGGCTATTTTAGGCACGCTGTAAATTTCTGGCAGCGTTATATTGACTGAAAAATTCCAAAAAAATTTCCCTTGTGTTTCTTTATATTATTATCTAGTTCCATTTAAAATTTCAAGTGTTTTGAACGGATATTGTGAGAGTTATTCATATTTTACTGTTCGCTGCCCTAGCTGTAATTTTCTGCATAAAAATCAGATTTAGCATTTGTTGCAAATTTCTGTATTTTGTCCATTTTGTTGTAAGATCCCAGCAAGGGATATTTCAAAAGCACATAAGTCTATGCAAAGGACAAAGATGGTTTTAGAAGAATAAGATAAATAAAATAATTCAAACTTCTAAGGCTAAAGATTGTTTTGCAAGAATAAACAGCGTTTTTTTTTTTGGTTAGCTTATAAGGAATTCTTTCTCTAGCAGTGTGTCTAAATATAGGAGATGGTTTCCTTATTTATAAGTATGGTAAAAATTTATGGTATTAAGCATTTTTTCCATTATACAGATTGTGTGACTTAGCGAGGCAAGCATCTAATACACTAGAGGTTGATTTTCCTTCATATTGGGGAGTGACTCACCTGCGAGCTTTGGTGTTTCGGTGCACTAGTTGCAGTAGAACAAAATTTTATTGTACTATTTTCCATAATTTGTTTTACACATATTTCTGACAATCTTGTTTTCAAAAATAGTTTTATATATTTTCCCACCATCTTGTTACCAGAATTTACTAATTTTAGTTTGCTTCATAGAATAGGTATTAGAGTGATGATTTTTAGGCAATAAATATTCCTTTCACTTTAGGGACTCATTTATCAACATGAATGAAAGGTTCTAATTACCAAATCAAAACCTAGGTTTGAAGGCGGTGACTGAAATCCTCTCTTCTCCATCATCTGGACAGATTGGGTTCTTCAAAACTAATGCAAAAATTAGGAAAGCCTACAAATCAAATCAGCTTGTGATCAACGTTAAACGATAGTGGAAAACTTTATAGGAAAAAGTTATTACTTCAGTCATTTCCTGCCCCCATTGAAAAAAGGAATCCATCATCATGGAGTTCATTGCACGTTTCCTTAGGATTTGCATCTTTGTGGTTGTTGACTGATTAAATAATTCCACTCACTTCATTTCTATTGATATCATTTTAAAACTGTGTCTATGGAAGTTGCATGGACTGCTTAAAACAGTTGCGAATAAGAGTGATCAGATATTCCACAGATAAATGTGATTTTATCAATCACATGATATTGTTTAACCAAGGAAGTCTTCTTTGACTTGGGATTCTTATCACAAATTTATATATGCTCCTTTTCCCACCAACAAGCAAATACCACCAAAGTTCCTAACTCGTGCTACTATATCGTATCTTGGAAGCTTGCAAAAAGGACATTTAATTCCTTGTCCTTGTTGACACACTAGCTCCTCCGCTATATGAATGCGTGGCTTGTATTTTTATTATGTTTCATACAAAACCATGGATTTTTTCCCTCTTCTGTTAGGGTTGATCCAAATAACTACGTTGCCAGGATACGGATACGAGTATCCGTTTGGATACGGATACGTCAATTTTAAAAAACCCTTGGATACGATACGTCTTGGATACGTCCGTACATATATATATTATGTACATCTACTCATTTTACTCATTTTTTAGTCCATAAATATTAAAAAACTGAAATAGTAATACAAAACTTGAATCAATGTTCAAAACATTCAATATACTTAAGACTTTGCATTTTTATTGATCATGTGGCTGCCATACATATGATATACGAATATCATGTTAACATGAATACGAACAAAACTTGAAATTTTAAAAATATACTAGTAACTAGATCCATGTTCAAATTTTCAAAACAAACAATATACTTAAGATTTTACATTTATGATTTCATTGTTCATGTGGCTGCCATACATATGATATAGGAATACAAACAAATCTAGAATATATCATCTAGATTTTCCTCAAAATCAAGTTCATGTGTGCCACTTGCGCTAGCTCCACTCTCATTAATGTCAAACATTTAAAAAAAATGAAATAGAACTTAAAAAAAAACGTTTTTGAAGGCGGATACGGCCCGGATCCACGCAGGATACTCCAGGATACGTGGCGGATACGTACAGACGTATCCGCCACGTATCCTGGAGTATCCTGCGCGGATCCGGGCCGTATCCGTATCGTATCCTTCGCGTATCCGTATCCGAGACGTCTCAGGCAGGATTCGGTAGGGGTTTTGAGGTATCCGTGCAACGTAGCAAATAAAAGTTATAGTTAATAAATAAAATAGGGCATGCATCTCTTTGAGACACCCCCATAATTATCAGTTAGCATCTTGCTAGTTGGTTGCACGGTATTACAACCACCAGGTTATTTCGAGAGTTAGAAGGATCTCATGATTATTCTATTTGCTTGAGTATAAATATATGCTCTATTACAATGTGAAAATGTAACCATTTTAAAAATTAATAAGGTTTCCATTTTATTACTAAGCTTTTGTTTTTTCAGGAGCACTAGATCATGAGAATCACTTTCATTTCTGCCATTAAAATACCCTGGATACATGTCCATATTTTGGACATATCTTTTGATTGAGAACTGTGCTTTCAGTGCAATTTTTTATTACTGGAAAGGTGAAGAGATCTTCGAAATGTGATGCTACAGTACGGGGTTTTGAGAAATGTACAGGGATTGAAAATAGCTTGAAATCAAGCAGCGTGAGTGACAATTCTTTTGCACATTTGGGCATGAATAATTTTGTATGATTAATTTGCAAACCGACAAATTTATGGATCATGTTTTTTTTTGCTATTTCGCCAATGCATAGTTGGGTTTCTTTTTTTTCTTGTGCTAAATCAAAAAAGACATAATTTATTTTTATGCTACATATTTCAAACAACTACATAGAAGGAATGCAAGCAAAGTTACAAAATAAAAATCTACACAGTTTACCAAAAATATTTCCCACAAATTTATAGACTGCGAAAGTGTCAAATTTTAAAGAAAACTTATAAAAGTCATATTAAAGCACTCAACCGAGAGGTTGTATGGTCAAATCATTATGGAGACAGAATGACACTTCATTATCTGTGTCAAGGGGGTATTGGAGACAGAATGGCACTTCATTATGGAGTGTGCAGCTTATAATGACATTCGGAGCAGCTACAGGGACAGTTTAAGCGTTGACAAGTTAACGGACCTGTTTTAAGAGAAAAGGCTAATCAAAATATCAAGTTTTTTAATCAAGATACATAGTAGAAGAGCTGACGTTGAGAAAGGAGTTTAACTTTTTGCAATATCAGCAGGCAGCCTCTGTGACCTGATGTTTTGTTTTTATTTGGAGAGATTTTTTTGCGGCTCTTGGACCATAGACTGTTTGGTCTCGTGGACGTTATTAAAATCTTTCATTTATTCATTCAATCCCTCCTCTCTCTTGTTTTGCTCAAAGTGCAAATTTACAAAGGGAGTATTCGTAAGAAAATGCAAGCTATATAAAAGTTATGGAAATTATATACCCTATTGTTGCATAGGGGAGTTGGAGAACATATTTTGTTAGAAGGATTTCCAATGTAGAGGCCATAGATTCCTATCTCTCTCTATCGCTTTGAGTGTTTTTGGAAGAATCTTTTTATAAGGAGGGATATTGTTTTTGGGAAGTAGTTGAAAGGGGAAAATTAAACAAGAGACATAAGAAGAAAATATTTTCTTTGATATTAAATGGAATGATAAGGTTTGTAAAAAGGGACTATTTGAGGGTAAAGGCCAAATTTCGGTAGGATACTTCATTTTTTGTGATAGTTTTTATTTAATAAGTTTGGTCTCAGGAGGAAACTATGGAGAATATCAATACCTTTTATTTAAATGATCTTTAGAAAATGATTGGAAATGAATCCAAATCCCTTAAGTGGAAAGGAACCTATCATACATTTTGATAGGGATTCTTATGTTCAAGAAGCATCTCATTTCATGGAAACTTGTGGTCCAAGTGAACATGACCATGAAACCGTCTTTTGAAAGTCTTGCAAAATCCCCTGTTGATTTCACTACTAGTTTCAGGACAGGTATGATGATTTAGTGGAACTTTGCCTTTTAGTTTTGGCTCTGTTGGTTTTGTTCCAATTTTTTCTAGGAGATAGTTTCTTTATTGGTTTAGTTTGAGATTGTCACCATATGGAGTAGGTTGATGATATGGAGCTGCATGGACTTCTTGTCTTTTGTCTGATAGGTCTAGGTGTTATAAATCAACATTAGAGATGTTGGTATTGATGGTTCTGCACGGAGTAGGACTAAAGTAGGTATTTTGTCAGGTTTGAGAGTGGTGTTGTAGGCAATGCACTGTCTGTAGACAATGGTTAGGGTAGTGGGAGCATCCCATAGATGTTTTATACTACACGTACAAATTTAGAGGAGCTAATAGTGATCGTCGTGGTTGAAGCATTCCATGGATGATCTATACAACAGATACAAGTATAGGAATCAGGGGATGATGGTGTGTGTTGAACACTCGCCATCATATTTGTGTTAGGTTAGGAGGTTGTAGGACTGTAGTAGGCACAGGCGATGTATGAGCTTTTGGGTTTGCTTGCAATCTTGCATCACCTAAAAATATAAATTAGCTAAGTCAAGCAATGCACAAATTCTGATTGCGCTGTCTCTGTTCGTAAGTTTGTTTTGTGTCTATCTTTGTGGCATGCCAATGTAATGCAAGTCTTGTTTTGCGCATACGCCTTGTAATGTTTTGCACAACTCGCGATCGTTCTAGAGTCTTATTGCTCTTTTGCACTTGGTTGGTCAATGCGTCTATGCGTTTGTAAAATATGCCATGCAAGGCTGTTGCCATGCGTATAATGGTTGTGTATGTCAGGGTTTCTTGCGAAGCTGTGCACAAGAGTGTCTTGTGGGTCTTTCTGGATCAAGTAATAGTGTAGGAGCATGACGATCATTGTGCTAAAGAGTGTTTGCGCATCTGCTTGAGCCCAACGTCTTGCGACTTGCCTTAAGAGTGGAAGAATTCACTTGGAAGCTAGTGCTCAGTCTAATGTGCAAGAACACAAGTGGTGTGCGTAATCTTAGGAGCCTTATATACAACATTGTTTGAGGAAGAGTCAATATGGATTTCACTTAACCCATAATTGCAACCATTGAGCTGGATCAATTGCATTGAGTTGTGCTATGAACTATTAGGCCCTATTCTTGCATAGGATTGGGACGCATTTAATATCATATGAGTAGCTTGTAGCTTGTAGGCAACAATGGAAGTAGTTGATAGTGTGTCTATATAAACACATCACTACACTTGTGAAAGGCATTTGATTATAGTTGGAGAGACTTTAGAGTCTAGATTGTGGTTGCAAGGAGTACTACATGTAGAGATTTGTGTGTAGGTCTCAGAGGGATTGAATCATCTGGGCCACACTGCAGTGTTGAGTTGTTGTAAGCCTACGTGTATTGTGGGTGTAAGGCTGTCTCGTTGACAATTAGTCTCAAGCCTATGTAACTTTCATGTTGTTGAATACGATATATGGTTGCTGAAAGTGCTGTTGTTGAGTGCATTTTGTTGCGTGATTCTATAATACAACACAGTCTAAGGCATCTGTCATATCCCTTTTTGGAGGTTGATTTTCTAAGATCTTAACTCATTCTCTCCCCGTGGGTCTAAGGAGCAAAGCAAGGGGAAGATCTGAATAACATTATATTGTTGATTAGGTAGTTGTTTTCATTTATTAGCATGTATCCTATTGAGAAGCCTAGCGCTCCAATAGAGGAACTTAAGTAGTTAGGTAATAAATGTATTATGAGCATGTAGGCTCCAAATACCTTTTGAATATTTAAAAGCACTTACCTTAAGGGGTTGGCCATCTATTTTCTGTTGTAATCTGTGCTTGTGGCTATTTAAGGAGGTCGCTTGGGCATTATAGATTTATGCTTTTTGGTGATTATTCATATTTTGGTGGAAGTTTGCTAGTGTAGCCCTTTTACTATCTCTCTCAAAGACGAAACCCCTTGAGTTGAGGACCTTGTCCAAGGACAAAAAACCCTTGTTTGAGGGCTTTGTGGAGGACCAAAACCCTTCATAAGGTTTGGTGTATGCAATCAATAAAGTGTCATATTCTTGCATGATTGGTCTCTTTGATTCACTACTATAATTGTTTGGAGTGGAGCGACCCACTTGGGAGTGCTAAATTGGCATGTGCAATGTTAATTTGGCAAATCTGAAATTACTATCTTGTTCTCTATATTTTTTAAGGCCAAGATCTTGAGTTTGGTTAATTTTGGAGGTGTTCTACTATTTTTTCCCAAGCTTGATGATGTTTACTGGTTAGGGTTCTGTAATTAATTATTTTCACACTCAATTCTGATTTTTAACAGCTGAATGTGTTGCTAAGGATTTTCTACTAATTTTGGCATAAGATTTGAAGGATTTTTGCAAGGTTTGACCCATCTTTGAGGGGTTTAACTTCTCTAGGGAAGTCACTGCCCTAGGAAGGGTTTAAATTACAGTTTTGCAGGGTTATAATAAGCAGTTCTATAATCTGATTTGTGAGCTTTTGGTCATTTCTTGAGTCCCCCTAAAAAGGGACATTGCAGCATTCTTTCAGTAGGAACCCTAACTATAGCTGCATTAACAGGGCACATGAGGTCAGGCTGAGAGGGAAGCAGTAGACGTGCTGACACAAGTTGATTAGAGTACACGGTAGAGTTTGCAGGTTGCATTGGCTTCATTAGGTAGTGATTTTACTCTAGCATGCATCTTTTGTCCCCTTTGGATTAGGGGGTTTGTTTGGTTTGATCTAAATAAAGATCATAGTTAATAAATAAAATGGGGCACACATCTCTTTGAGACACCTCCGAAATTATTTGTTAGTATGTTGTTAGGTGGTTGCACTAGTGCCAGGCTATTTTACGAGTTAGACGGATTTTGCGATTGTTCTATTTTCCTGATTATAAATAGATACTCTATTGCAATGTGAGAAAGTAACCATTTTAAAAATCAATAGGGTTACCCATTTTTAATCCTAAGCTTTTGTTTAATCATTTTTATAGAGAGAACGTTTAAACAAAAGTCTTAAGATCATAAAATTGCAACCTACTAGAGCAAGCTCACATAAAATCAAAGATAATATTGGTACAAAATTGGACCGAGCAAAATCGCATCTAGAACTTTGAAGGCAGTTCAATTTGTCTCACTAACTTGTTTATTCAAAACCAAAAATCTCATCTCCTTATAAAGAAGTTCAGAGGCCCAATTTAAGAATAAAAACAAGAAAGCAATAGAACAATAGAGAAAGCTTTAAAAGATTCTTCAAGTTAAGCTTACAATCAACTTGGAAAAAGAAAAGGACAAACTTGCCTTATTTTCAATTTAAAATTACAAATTGCACAATGTCTTAAAATATTTAAAAGTAAATAATTAATTACACCAACAATTCTCTTTAAAATTGGCCTGAAAAAGAGGGTAAGGAGGAAGTACTATTTCTTCACTCCTAACAAAGGCCCCATATGATGAATCTCGGCCTTGTCAAGGATTTTGTGGAGATGTCTACTATCTGGTTCAAAACTTTTTAATCATGAATATGCTGCTGCATTTGAAGTAATCCCTCTTGAAAAATACTCGATGCCAAACTAATGAGTACCTCAAATTTAGAGAAGGATTTGTTGTGCTATAGCCATAGCATAACTTTTTGCATTTGCTAAAAAGTTTGGCGTAAACTCTGACTTGCATTGAACCCATTTTCTCCCTTTGGGTGGAGGGGTAAAATCTCCTGTAGTACTCATAGCTTCTTCCCACCTTGGATTACCATTTGCTTCTTTTATAAGTTTCAAGATCTAGAGCCTTTGGTTCTTAGCTTTAGCTAAAAGAACCAAAGTGGCTTCTTGTAACTAGGAACATGTCTTGTGTGAAACATGGGGGTGTCCAATTGCAGTGCCAACATCTTCTCTTGCCTTCTTATCCCACTTTGAATGACATGAGATGCAGATGCAGGAGCAGGTTCAAGAGGCACATCTGGAGGTGAAGATTAGGTGGCCTCCCTCATTCTCATCATCTAAATGTCGCCTTCCAGATTAGGCAACAAAGAAACAAGTCTTGGTGAAGTAAAAGGATTTATTGGCAAAGAAGAGAAATTTTGCTAAGAAGCCAAATAATTCTCATGAAAATGAATCTCTCTCCTGAATAGCATCTCATTTGTTCAAGGTACGAGTAGGTGGTAGGCTTTAACATCTTCATGATAACTGACAAAGATACAAGTTTGGTTCTTAGGCACTTTTTGCTTTTCATCTAGAATATGAGTCCAAGCGTCACAACCGAATCCTGGTCGCTTACATCTGTTTTGTATTTTCTCCAAGCCTCTTACAGTGTGATGTTGCATTGCCTTGGCAGGAGTGCAATTTAGAGTATAGCTGGCACAATTGACTTCTCCAACCTATAATTGAGGAGCCAAAATTTTGGATTGGATTATACAATTGGCCATCACATTCAAACTGTGGTTCTTCCGTCAGCAACACCATTCTGCTGTAGTGTATAAAGCATAATATGCTGCATCTGAATGCCATTAGTTGTGCAAGGACTGAAAATTGCTTATTGATATACTCTCCTCCAATATATATGTGAAGCCCCTGAATTTGATGCCCATATTGCATTTCATCTAAGAGCTTTGAGTGCAACGAAATTGTTGGAACACTTCACTTTTTGTCACTGAGAAAATATACCTAAGTCTGCCTTGAAAAATCATCAATGAATATCTGAATATATTTTGCTTTAGAAAAGGAAGGAGTGGATAAAGGACCACTCAAATCACCAAATCCAAGTGCAAAGTTACCTCCACTGGGTAACTCTTGCATGTGTCAGATTTGTTTCTATGGTGTTTTCCAAAAACAATCCCTCGGTAGACACGAACTTAGCTAGGACCTGGAGAATGGTCAATAAACAAATTGTGCTGAAAGCTGTTGAAGGTGGGGAGTAGTTCAAATGACAAAACCGCTCATGCCATGATTTGTATCATGGGTACTTGTTTACTACCCTCTTACGACATTCACCCCATCTCCTTTGTTTTCCTCCCTCCCTCCTTAACCTCCCCTTTCCCTCCCCCTACACATACTAGTTTGTGCCTGGTTGTTCAAAAATATATCCTTCGGCATAAGCTTGGTCAGTGATGTCAGCTATACAGAAATGTGGCCTAGTAATCTGAGCTATACCATCTATAGGGTCACTTTTAGCCATTGACTCATTTCCAAACAAGAAAGCAACATCTGCTTTGAATGTGTTTGCGAATCAAGATTCCTCAGGTTTATTTAAGAGGAATAGGGTAAAGGAGCTTCACCAAAGAAAGTCAAGTTGCAATAAAGGCCTTGGAGATTCAAAAATAGGAGATTCACTAGTGAAGTATACAAAGTCTTTGGAGTTTCCAACTGTGGTCTATCTAGGGTTTCTTCTATCCTTCTTGACTCCACCTACAACCATTTCTCACAAAGTGCTCATTCCAAAGGGCGGATTAATGTGCCAACAAGTTGACTCAAGGTTAATACCCTTTTTCCCTAACTCTCCTTTATTTTGTGCACGATCTGATTATGCATGTTGAATGCTTCATTTGATTATGCTATAGTTCGTGGTTGTTAACATGGCCCTTGCGTATTACCATGGTCTTTGACCTATTTACCATAGCCTTTCTTATTATGCCTTTGAGTGCTGGCTCAAGAGAGGCCTTCGACCCACTTCTCTACTTAGAGGTTGACATGGTAGAGACTTATTTCTAGGCCTTAGCTTATTTATTGCATTACGTAGTACTGACCTCTTGCTTATCGGCACAACAGCATTGCTGTCTATCATATTTGTTTGTTGGCTTTAGAACAGCCGTCAACCATGTACCTATGTGGAGGCTTGTATATGTAGAGATTCATTTCTAGCTCCAATAGACCATGCGTCTTGTGGACTATGGCCATCTTGAAGATGGAACTACAAGTCTTCATACTATGACATGCCAATAATTCCTAGAGCTTTGTCACACTTGTTGAGGCACCTGGATCTCTTCAGGGGTTCTAGTGGCGCTGGATCTGTCCCTATAGCTATCCAGTACAAGCCTTTCCTCCAATGCAGGCTCTCCAATAGAGGATTTCCAAGAGTAGTAATTGGTACTTGTTAGACGGATCTCATGAGGATTAGAAGCCATGATGCAAATCAGAAATCAGAAAACTGAATGATATTGAGGGTTGTTTTTAGTTGTTACGAGCCCTATTGCTTGGGAAACTCGGTTATTTAGTTTTTGTCTTGGTCATGGGTCTTGATTGCATAAACTCAAGATAGCCCCAAGAGATTTTTTTTATCTGTTTGCTGGACCCACATTTTTTTTAATATTGCAATGAGTTCACAAAATATATACGACCCCAGGGTCTATAAAGTATGAAACATGAGAAACCGAATAAGATCCCTTCAGGGCAACCAATCAGGTTCTTCTACCATGGGCACAGCCCCCATGTGAAACTTATCTCAGTCATCGTAGTCTTATTCTGCAGCATCCTAATCCAAGGCCCTGTGAACTACCAATGGCCATTTTTATATGCATAAAGTCTCATAAATGGTTTATCTATGCCAATAAATTTTATACCATACACGAAGCTTATAGTAAATATTGGTACATGCAGCAATTTTTTTGGAGGTTTTGCCCACAGCTTCCTTGGTTGATCTTAAGGTTCAGGAAAGTGATCCTGTAATATTTTATTCAGGAAAGTTACCAGATACTGTTCTGCAAATGGCTGCACCTTGTTTTACTGCAATATTATGCCCATCCAGCTCTTAAATGTATATCAAGAATGCAATTTATCACATTTTGTAGGGTGCTTTATCAGACTCCACAGTTCAAAATTTCTATACATTTTATTTCTTTGTATTAGTATAAATGCTCTTTTCTTTTGCAGATCAAATAAAAGGGGTGTATGATCAGTTGGAAATATAAGTTTAGTCTAGATTCCTCTCTTGATAGTTCAAATTTGGGACCATCAGTAACCATTTGGCATTTAATAATTTATATTCTGATACAATACAGAGTGCAGTCATTCTATTTCTATGTGTTGCTCTCTTCTTGTTGCATTCTCAAGCTTCCAAAACTCCTAATGTTGAAATTAACTTGGGAAAATAAGGAAGCCTTCATTCATGTGGACAGTGTTTCAAAATCATGATGGCAAAGGATACTGGTGTCATAAATTTAATTCATTGAGAGAAGTTTGCTTTCAACGGAACTGGAAAACGGGTTTGGCAGTGTAGTTCCCTAAAATGCAAAATATCTCTTCATATAGCAAAGATTTATACTTAGCATAAGACAAGCTACAGTCACAAATTTATACAACACAAAGCAAGGTCCTGTTCTGATCTCTTATATCTTGTCAGGCTGCATAATTATTAATTGCTGAATAACATTCGTGTATGATATATTATTCTCGTAGGATGAGTCCACAGTGGATTATTGTAAATATAATTTGATTTTCCAAGGTTAATTTTTGCCAAGCTTCTTACAAAACTTATTTTCTTGCAGATAGAAATTTTAAAGAGGCTGCAACGCGAAGCTTTTGCAGACCTGATGAAAATGAGGGGCAAATTAGAGATGCTTGAGAAACAGTTCACTCATTATTTATCTACTACTCGGGGAAGTTCAATAAGAGGAGCTAAAACCCAACTTAAAGGTGAAGTACAGGTAGGTGGAGCTTTCCTAATTATGCAAAATGGGAGCAGCCATGAATTCCATTCTTTAGTGGAGCAAGCAAGGATGAAGACTGGAACTGAAGTGAAATTTACTTTTGAGACATTTTTCAGAGAGAGAGACCTCCTTGTAACAGAATGCATTGCAGGTCAAGGCTGCATAAGCGATGGTGATGTTCTTGGGGGTATGCTCACTTTAGGAAAAATTCTTTATTCTGCAAATATCAATGATTACTTGTCATTGTCTGTTGTTCCACTAGGAGCAAAGGGGAAGGATACAACCACAATTCTTAATCCATTGCAGGTAATTCAAGATAAGGATATACATTGCATTAGGTTTCTGATATTTCATCTACTTGTCCTGTTTCTTCATTCCATTAGAATGAGAAGAAGTGCATTTAATTTATCTAGATGAAACCGGTGCCCAGCATTTAAAATATAAATGGCCAAAAAATATCTAGTAGTTTTCATTAGTTAACTTCAGTTCAGCATATTCTGTTCTTTCTCCTATAGCTGTGTAAAAAGGGAGAGTTTATTTGTTCTTCCTTCTTAGCTAGCACAATTTGGATGCCCACTTGTGAGATTTTGACTTGCCCTGGATTAATATCCAGAGATGCATAGATAGTTGAGAAATAAAACATTTTTTAATTTTTATGCTCAGCAATTGTAGTATGCCATAATTATCCATCAAAAATTGATTTTTCTTACTTCTCTTTGTGGCTGTTTCCAACTTTTGGCTGAGTATTTTAATTTTGAATATAACAAAAATTTCATATCTGTTCTTATTACTTCCTCTCAACTTAGCTGCAAAGAAGTTGAAAACAGTAGACAAAGTCTAAGTTATATATATTTTATTTTATTTGCCATTTTGTACCATTGAAAACTGTAAATCTGATAGTTGTTTTGAGTAGTGACAAAGATTTTGGAAACTCTTTGTTTTAGCACCCGATTTTATTTTGTTCTCCTTTTTAATTTTTAGAGGCTTGAATTTCATCGAGGTACAGATTCTGGATTAATAGATAACATTTGGGTGCATCTTTATCAGGGAGGACACTATAAAATAGACTTGCAAATCCCTGATTATCTGCTATAAAAGCTTCACTGTCAAGAGAATACTATTGCAGAATTATAAATACATGAGAGAACATGGCACAACAAAACTTAAGAGAATAACAACTTTATTGCATAAAGTAGTGTTCAATACTGTTGCTTAGTACAGGGAGGGCCTGTCATATCAATGCCCTTCCCCCAACACAAATCATTCTATTTATATGCCACAAGACCCAATGATTGTTGGTTCAAACACAACTGTCAACTACAACGGTGTCTAAATAAAGAGTCATTAAGACACTTCCTAAAGTTGACAAGAATAATAACATAACAAAGTTGGCTTCCAAATAAATGCTTGTATTTAATTCCATTATCTAATTATCCCCTCGTTAAAAATAAGTTAGAACCCCTTCTGACAACACCCATATACAAAATAATAAAGAATTAGGTTCAAGAGGAAAGCCAAAAGACATTCCTGGGGGGGTTGCTGCTGCTGTAACTTCCAGAGACCCTTCCTGAAAATACTGGTGCGAAAATTGTGATTTTATAAAATTTTGAAAATCCATGAATCTGATAACTGTTTTTTCTTCAGGAGATTGAAATTTATCAAAATAATAAATAAGTCTGGCAGCCTTACAATCACTATAGTAGCATATCATACATGTATGGTAGCAACCAATTTAGCTAACTGTACATTTATTGTAGCTGACCATTTAGATAACTGGCCATTTATGTACTGTAGATAACCTTATGGTCAGTGTAGCAGACTGCACGTAACTGTAGCAAAAAATGTAGCAACAGTATGACACTGTTGCAGCGGTAAAACACTGTAATAGAGTCACACATGACAAACCCGACGGCCATAGTGTGTAGAAACCACTTGCACTTGGATTTGGGATGTACAGCATCCAGAGAGGGCATTTGATGATGAAGATGGTTGTCATATGGTGGGGACTTTACTGTTGGGGCTTACGGTACACAGTTCTGCTTGCAAGTGTATGACTCTACTTGTGAAGAGTACGGTGAGGGTGCAAAGGGGGGAGCATACGGTCTATAGAGGGAACATACAATAGGTTGCATGTCTCTCATGTCTGTTTAATTTTCCATGTGTCAAATGAGAGGTCAAGGGCTCTACTCAGAGTTGCTCCCCACTGGCTTGCTTATGACACCTAGACGTGGATATCTTCTTGAAAGCTATAGGAGAATCCCTAGATCATACCATGTGCTCTTCCTTCAAAGCTACTTCGGAACATTTGTGCGCTCTTGAAAGTCTGCCACTTGTCTGTGTACACATAGTTCCATTGTATACTAACCATAGTTATGCGGGGATGCGTTCCCCCCAAATCCCAGGTGTCCCGGACGTTCCGGGGACTCGGAAACTTGGAGGAAATGTTTCCTCCACGTTTCTGAACTTCCAACTTGCAAGGGAAACGTCGCGGGGATGTTTGACAGATGCGTTTTAGATGGGAGGGGGACGTTGGGGACGTCTGGACGTCCCCGGGACGACTGAGAAACGTCCTGGGGACGTCCATACGTCCCCGACGTCAACAACACCTTAAAATAATAACTATTTTTCACTTTTTTAATTTTTTTTTAATTAATTTCTTTGTTGTTTTCTATTTAAAAACATTACCGGTGGACTGTGATATATGAATACAGAAAATTTTGAGCACAAATGCACATGGTGGACTGTCACAACATACTATGAATACCAGCAACATACATATTACACATTAATATTAAAAATTATATGAACACATATCTTTGTAACTGTATCTTTGTAACGCATATATTTATATGGATGTCTCGACGTGGACTGTATGCACATGGTGGACTGATATATAAAAAATGAACCGTTATTCATAAAATTTCTAAAATTCATCTACATTTTATAATTTTATATATTATTTTAATAGCCGTCCACCTGCCGTCCCAAAATTTGGGAATTTTTTTGCTGTCCTGGAAACTCCGTCCCCGCGTCCCGCCGCCCCGTGTCCTGGAGTCTTAGGTAACTATGATACTAACTATATGCGGAAGTCCTTTCCTTGCACGGAAGCCCTTGCCTTGCGTAGAATTCCCTTTCTTTGTCTGTTTTGCGCAACCTCACCATATAGGCTTCTCCTAGTTCTGTGCTCACTACCTCTGTGCAATTTTCATACTTAGACAAAATTTAGGTCTTTGCCCTGGTGTGCGCAACCTTGGGGTCAACCTTCCCTCATACTAAATATGTTGTCTGTCCTCAAACACTCTTGTTCTATCAACAATGGTTGCTTTCTCAATGTCTAACACAATCTATACTTCTGAAACCACAACTTATAGTTCTTAATCAAACTGAGTGCAATTCTCAACCTTTATGACTACCACTTTTTCTCCCACGTAGCTATGATCAGACGTTCAAGGTTTGTTAACTCTGTCAGACTATATTCATACCTAATTGTAATAACCTTGTTTTTTGCCTTCGCAGTAACTATTCTTTGCTCACAACCATTTTTTCCATGGTATTCCTTCGAAGCTAATAAAGGGCAACTCTATCCTGGTGTGCTTTTGTGTCATCCTTGCCTTGAATGTTTCTGTTTCATCCATTCTCTTATGGTGTTAAAGCTTATTCTTCTCATTGAATACATGTGTGGACATCTCATCATAGATGGCCTCATCCTCTTTCATTCGCTCATCCACAAAAAGTCCCTTGTATTGAAACCCTTAGAAATATGGTTCACCGACTTGGCCTCATCTGAGAGTGTGTTAGTTAGTTTGCTAACTCTTTTGTGTGGTCTTCACACATTGCCTTAGTCTCCTCCATCTTTGCGCAGAGTTCCTCTTTAGTCAATTGTTGCCATTGCTTGTTCACAGAGTAGCTGCCTTACTGTTAGCATTGAATTATACATGGGCTGTAGATTGTTTGTATTTGTGTTTCCCCAAATGTTTGGCCTTTTTTTCAATTAGCTTGAGTCTCCAACTCTAGCACACAGTTCAAATGCCTTTACCAATTTTTCCTTTTTGGATAGCCACTTTTCTTGTTTTCTCTTTGTCTCTCTCAGATTGAATTGCACGCTTCAATATCTTCGAGTCAAATCTTACCAAAGCAAGTGCTCCTTGTTCGGTGGTATACAAGCTTGGATCACTCAACCTCATGTTTGTCTCCAATTTTGCGCTAGTGTGCACCTCATGCTTGGTCGGATCCTTGAATGCTCCAACCGTGATCTCTAATTCGCTACCCCTGTCATGAGTCCACCGAACCTTCCCCATCTTTTGTGCTGACATCCTCTTGCTTCTTTCCTCCATTTTGGCCTCCGTCTTATGCATTAATGGCCTTGTCCACCGTTGTCCCCCGCAACCTCTTGAACGACGCTAGGATCTACATTTGTCTTCTCTCCTTATGGACTCTTCTCTTTCTATGCACGCAACCCTTCCTTTGCACAACCCCACTTTCTCTTTTGTGTGTGACCCTTCTTTCTTGGTCCTTAGGATTCTATGCGGAACTTGTTGACTTGGTTGCTCTTCAATCTTTGGTACTTATCTACATAGATTTATCAAACTTTTGTGTTTCTCCACCCTCAGTTGTTACAATGCAACTCATAAATTGAGAGCCTGGAGGCGTACTATAGGAGATAATAACCAAGAGGTGTAAGGTAAAGAATAGATAAGATAAGATAAGATAAATATATTAATGTCCAACAAATGATCACAAAAGTAGGTCAAAGGGACTGTAGAAAAACAGTGGGCACCGATACAAGGCGGGAAAACCAAAGAGTTCCTGAGAAAGATGAAATACAAAACCCAGAAGAGGTGGCCAACATGAAGAAGAAATCACATGCACCCAAAATGGGGGTGGAAAAACAAGAGAGAGGAAGAAAGGGGGAAAGATGATCAAGGAGAAGAAAAGAGGAAAGCCCATCAGGGGATGGAAGATCCAACTCTCCTAACATCCAAGGCTGACTGGAAGAAGCTAAGGATAGAATGCCGACCAGTCAAAGATAGAGTCTGCCTATTTTGCCGCTGTCTGTATACAATATTATCCCTCTGATGCTTGGCAGATCTCGTCTGTCTCCTGAGGTGTAAAATAGAGAGTAAGTAAAAACCATGAGGTGTATAAAATCGAGAGGTGTAGATGTATAATTGTCAAAGTTATGAAGCGTATAAAACTTAGAGGTGTAAATTAGGATAAGAGCCGGTGAAATCCAATAGGTCTAAGGAGCAAAGAGGTACGAGATATGATGGTAGGTAAAATCAGTGAAGTGAGGTAAAAACTAAGAAGTGGAAAAATAGGGTGAAGTGTGAAAATAAGAAGCTTAGAAAACTACGAAGTGAGTACTATAAGAGGAAACACTAGAGCATTAGTACCATGTTAATACATAAAATCATAACTATGTACAAAAAGGTAAAGATGAAATGCCAAGTGTGGTACTTTTTTTCATGAACCAAGATTATCAGTTTCTTGAATTTTTTCTGAAGTTGTATTTGTTTGGATATAATGGCGATAAGATTTTTGGTTTGAATGTGACATGTTGGGAGATGGAAGGCATCGTAAGATGCCTATAAGTTTGAGGAAGAATGAGAATAGTGTAAAATTCCTGAATAGGTTCTATATTTTCTGCAATACCTAAGACAAACATCCATATGCATGCATGATATAAATCAATTAATACGTAGCAAAAGACAATACATAGATTTTGTTGGGTAGAATTAATACCACATTATATTAAAGAATCTTTGGAAAAATACCAACATCATGATAGTAATTCTCATCCATGGTGTACCTTTACCACTAGCCCTCTATGTTCTTATATAGATAAGAAGAAGAGGCTAGGGTTAGGTTTAGGGTTTTGGAGAGTAGTTACTTGTAGAATAAGTCTTTTTAAAGATAAGGCTTTCTTATTAATAACGGAAGCTAATTAACAACTTCATTAATCATCTTCTCTATTAATAGGGCACGAATATATGACTATCCATATTTATAATTAATATTATAAATTGCATCTTAAAACCATACAAAAGTGTATGTGATATTAAATACACTAATACTCCCTTAATATGTACTTTGTAGAGGTAAGGATGGATAAATCGCATAAATATCCCCCCTTGATGACACCTCCTTTCACTCCCAAAAGTTGTGTGAGCTGAACAAATCTCTACTCGAGCAAGGGCTTTATGAAGATATCTATACTTGATTTTCAGTTTGACAAAATTTGAGGTGAACGACCTTGTCCCATATGAGTTGTTGAATGTAATGCATATGTATCTCAATATGTTTGGTGTGTTGGTGCTCCATTGGGTTGCGAGAATTGTGGATTGCACTCTAATTGTCGCACCAAAGTGTTGTGGGTTGAGCCTTTGCAGAAATTCAAGCTTAGAAACACGTGCTGAATCCAAGTTGATTCATGTCCAGCAACAAGATGTCCAATATAATCGGTCTTCGTAGTAGACAAAGAAATAGTGGACTGCTTCTTGCAAGATCAAGTCACGAGACCTGCTCCAAGATGATAAATGTATCTTATCGTCGACTTGTGATCATTAGGATCACCTATCCAATCACTATCAGTGTAGTCTACAACTTTTGTTTTAGTACCTGAGTTGTAACTGGGAACCAAAGCTTGGCCACTTGATGAAGGCTCGTTCCCATAACTAATAGTACTGTGAATACACCTCAAAGTATGGTTGGTTGTTTGCTAGTGGCTCTCTTGGGGGTCCTGATAGTAGCGCAACACCAGGCCAACAACAAAAGACAAATCAGGAGTACCGCCAAGATACTTCAAATGCACTTGGTTGTTTGCTAATGGCTCTTGTGGGGGTGCTGCTAATAGCATTACACTAGGCCAACAACAAAAGATAGATCAGCACAAGTATGAGCCAAATAGAAATGGCTTCCCACCAATTGCCTATAAAGTGTGCCATTTATTGAAGGAGAAGAACACTTGGCAGAAATTTTGACCCTAGGTTGAAAAGGAACCAGGGTGGTCATACAATCTTCCATGTTGAAGAGGTGAAGTATGTCTTGAACATACTTGGACTGAGTAATAAATATCCCTTAGATTGTGAGATTTGAAGACCAAGGAAAAAATGTAACATGCCCAAGTCGTTAATTTTAAAGTGTGCTTCATTAACTGTAACTTCACATCATGGGTTTATTTGTTGGAACTCCCTGTAATAATCAAGTCATCCACATAGAGGACTAGAATTGAGAGTTTCTTGTCTACTTTCTTGGTGTAGACTGTGGAGTCACAGTGACTCTGTGTAAACCCAAAATTGATAAGAAACATGTTGATCTTTTTGTTGCAATCTCGAGGAGTCTGTTTCAAGCTGTACAAGGACCTTTTTAGTTTATACACATAATTGGAGCTTTCCATAGTGACCCATCATGAAGGTTGTGACATGCAGATTTCTTCTCGCAAATCACCATGCAAGAACGCATTTTTTTATGTACATGTGATGGACTTTGCATCCTTGTTTTAGAGCTAATGAGAGTACAAGCTTGATAAATTTCATCTCGGTAATTTGAGCAAAAGTTTCATGGTGATCAATACCTTTAACTTGTGAAAAACCTTTTGCAACGAGTCGCCGCTTTGTACGGGCAAAGTGCCCATATGCTGCATACTTAGTGCGATACACCCATTTGCACCTCGCTATTTTCTTCCTCTTGTAAGGGGAATTGAGTCCCAAGTGTTACTATTTTCAAGGAATGAAGTTCTTCTGCCATAACCACCCACAGTTTAGGATGCCCACAAGCCTCATTGTAAGTCCCTAGATCCTGACTCATTGCCAATTGTGCCAAGTGTGTAACACAAAATTGATGTTGGGATCTAGTCCTCTGGAGATCATTAGGATTTGATGCCAATGCATTGACCTCATCTCAAACAGCGTGGATCCATTTTAGATGTGACTTTGTTTGTTCTATAGGAGCATTCTTAACTACTGTTGGTTTTAGCGGTGGAATTGTTGGCTTTGAAGGAACTGGATGTCACCCCTGTGATGATTTGAATTGGAATGATGCTCATAATTGAAGTCATCCAAATTTTCCTCTTCTTCACAAGAGAAATACGAATTTGTGTTTGGATTGATAGAAACCATTGGAGGAGGATTAGAAGATGTCGGCTTGTAATCTTGGTATTGTTCATCAAACTACACATTCCGATGGTAAAGCACTTGAGTGGTGCCTAGGACAAGAAGGCATATATGCCTTCATATCTTCACAATAGACATCAAAGATATGAGGATGACCCATCCCATCCATAGCTTTGCGCTTATCAACTGGGTATGCGCTCACGCATTACATTCAAGAACCCTGAAATCCAAAACATCCAGCTTTACACTAGACCATTTTTCTTAAAGATTCACGTCTTGCACTACTGAATGGGGAGTGCAATTCTCAATGTAATTCACACGCTGAATTGCCTTTGCCCTAAAATGAGGAGGCAAGTGTTTGGAATGCACCATGCAACTGACCATTTCCTTTAGTGTATGGATTTTGCATTCAGCTACACGATTTTGTTGAAGGATGTAGGGCACGGTATGCTGGAGTTGGATAACTGCCTATTCGCAGATGCTGATCATTCGGTTGCTGACACACTCGCCTTCATTATGTTTGCATATATGTTGTATCTTCCTCTTTGACAAGTTTTCAACAAAGGATTTGAAATCTGGAAGTTATAAAAAACTTTATTTTTCTTTCTCAAATAGTACACCCTATTTCTGTGAGAGAAATCATCAATGAATGTAAGCACATCTTTATGTTTCTGAAAAGAAACATTGGGGAGTGACACAAGGACATTGTGAACTAATTGCAATTTGTCATTTGCTCTCTAGGATTTGCATTTCGGAAAAGGATCCTTGTGTTGCATTCCAAATGCATAGTTGGACAAACTTCATATATGACAGAAACCTTTGGTAGCCCAAGAGCCATGTTGTGCTTGTTGAGATTTTGCAATGAGCGATAATTCAGGTGACCAAATGTTTCTGCCATAGTTTCCTCAAGTCATTTTCATGTGCAGTCATGACTTGTGAAGGTCAATCAAACACAAAGCCATTGAACTTCTACAATTTGGCCTAATAATCAATCTTGACAGTAGCTACATAGGAGACTAGTCTTTTGCATGTCTGATGACATCATTGGGTGTAAACTCAACAATTTTGACCTTAACAGAAATAGTGATCTCATATATGGATGATAAGCTCATAGACAAATCTATAACATGGAGAACTTTGTTGAAAATGCCATTCTCGATCTCAGTGGATCCTTTGTCTTCAACAATTAGAGGACTAAGTTGCCCACATAATTTCTATTATGTGGCTTTCTTTGGGAGTTTAAAATAGAGAACCCTGATTGGCCATATGGCGAGAGGCCCCTAAATCCAAAATCTTTTCAGTTACTGGTGATTCACGAGTTGTTGCAGAAAGAGCATTTCCTGCCTTGTATTAAGAGAACTTCATCTTTTTCATTTCTGTTTCCAATCATGCCATTTTCTTGAAACACAATGATTCATCACGGCTTGGAATATTACAATAGTTGCAAGACTATCAAATTTTGCAGTCCTTTTCTCTTTTTCCTTCTCTTGTCAGATGGAAGGATTGGGCTGATCTGATTGATTGCCCATTGGTTGGTACTTTGCTTTGTTTTTTCTTTTTTCGAGGCCTTTCCCCTTGTTGGAGCTAGGTTGTGACTTAGCATTAATGTTGTTGACAGCTATTGCCTGCTGCTTAGTTCCTCGAGGCCAGATGTCAATAATAAAATATTAAAAATTATATTTTCTTGTTTTATGTGAAGTTGCTCATAGAATATGTCAAAGGTTGGTGCCATATATGCTGGACTCAATGAATCTTATTGTGTGTAGTGGTTTGAGACAAAGATTGAATAGGGACAACCCAATTATGACAACATACTCATTATGATTTGGTCATCACTTTTGGTAACACTTTTCTCAACAAACATAAGTCGCAAGCACTTGACTTCAGTGATGAAATCCTCAATCCGAAGATAGGTTTCTGGACTAAGAGCTACAAGCTCATTTTCCAGCTGACATGCTCTCAATTTAGAGTGCTTCCTGAAGAGATTCAAGAAGATCTCCCAAAATTCCCAACATTCCATGATATCCTAAAAGTGAAACTTCAATCAAGGGGATAGTGACTATCCTGGAAGCCTCTGGCTTCGTTACAACGTTTTCTTCATTTGGATTGTTTGATAAGGTTTAAATGAGCAGTTTCTTCACTCATTGCAATGTGATGAAGTCTCTTAGTGAGGAGCACATCGGTAATGTACTCTTTCCAGGTAAGATAATTGGAACTTGTGAGAGTAATGTTTTCTCTGCCATTTCTAGTACTTTTAGATCAGCAGTTTCTTCACTCATTGCAATGTGATAAAGTCTCTTACTGAGGACCACATCGGTATTGCACTCTTTCCAGTTAAGGTAGTTGGAACTAGTGGGAGTAATGTTTTCTCTCCCATTTCTAGTACTGAAAAAATGCAAGTATTTTTTTTTTTTCAATTCCTTTTTATTGATCAAGTCTAGAGTTATATGTCAAAAGGATCAGCTTGACTAGAGGATTGCAATGGTTAAAAAGCTTGAAGGGCGGAATATTTTCTTGAAAAATGTCTCTATAGTTTTATCTCAAAATGATAAGCTTGGTGAGAGGATCAGAACGAGCTAATCGCCAAAGGTTGAGATTTTTTTTTCCTGGTTTTTTATTGCATTTTAAAATTTGTAGTCAATTTTTTTTATATGGAAATGCTGTCTTGGGTTCTTATTGGGACGTTTTTCAATCAGAATTGCTGAATTCTGTACGGTTCAAAAAGTATTTCAATTTTGAATTTTCTTTTCTGCCAAGGTAGCAAACTTTTCCATTGTACTACTGTGCTCTGGAATAGTGAATCCTGTGCATGTCTGCCAAATATACCCAAAACAGATCTCGAACACTATAACTTTGTATGCAGGTTTGTCAAATTCTCCCAAAACAAGTCTTAAACACTTTAATTGTGTGTAGGTCTTTTAGAGGTACCTAAAAATGGGTCTGAAACAATGTAACTGTATACAAGGCTGTCAAATGCACCCAAAAACGGATCCGGAGTAACTAGGATAGGGTGTCTTATTTGTACGTTCTTTGATATATCGATCCCGTTCATAAATGAGGAACATGACCCAATCTTTGAGGGCACTATTACAAAAGATTCCACCCTTCTCGTAGGTGCACTATCCCGTTTCGAAGGTACATAGAAAATAGCTTACCAGTGCATTACAGTTTCATATGGCTGGGTGGCTTCCTAAATAAATGGACTAAATATTGGTGAAACACATATCACCTCACTCCACGTGTTCACGTGTTTAGACCAAAAAGATAGTTCGTGTGATAGTTCTAAACCTCCGGAACATGGTTCTAACCTAGAGGAGTTCTACAAAAAACCAGCCTCAAACCCTTAGTACCCCACTACTTTCACCACTTTCAGATCGTCAAGAATCACTAAGGGTGAGGTGAGAGCATACATGTGGGTAGTTGCAGTAAGCCACTAAAAAACAAGATTTTAAATTTGAGAAAAAACTGTAAAACTGAATGTTATACTTGTGAGCATAAAAATATCAGATCTGTTCAAACTCCACATAAATGCGATGCAAGAGGAGAAGTATCTGATTAGCCCTGAAACAATGCAAAATTTCTGGGCGAGTTTCAGGATTGCAGTAGTATGTAGGAAAGATACCCACATGCATGCATGATATAAATCAATGAAAGTTTAACAAAAGACAATACATAGATTTATCTGGGTAGAATGAATACCATATTATATTAAAAATATTTGATAAAATATTAATGTTACAACAATAACTGTCATCCACAAAGTGTAGCTTTACCACCAGTCCTCTATGCTTTTATATAGATAAGAAGAGGAGGCTAGGGTCAAGGTTTCAAAGAGTAGTTATATGTAGAACAAGTCTTCTTAAAGATAAGACTTTCTTTAATATAAAACTTTCCTATTAATTGTATAAGTTAATTAATAATCTTTTCTAATAATAGGACATGGATAAGTATGCATAAATTTATGCCTATCCACATTATAATTAATATTACAAAGTGCATCTTAAAACCATTCCAAAGTGTATGTGTTATTAAATACACTAACATTTATTGTAAGATGTCCGAGATTTTGAAATGACATGAGGATGGTATGAATAAGATGATAATAAGATTAAAATGAAACAAATGAAGGTATCGAAAGATGCCCCAAAGTGTGAAATGAGGGAAGGATAGGCATCAGTAGATACCCCAAATTGTGAAATGAGGTAAGGAAAATGTTGGCGAGAAAATTTGTCGGGTAGACAAATATGTGGATTTCTTGCCAATGCTCTGGGAATCTAAGTCCCTTTACTTGAACGATGTAGGTCCGTGTTTACATGCCCATGTGAAAGTGGGTTTCTGTGGTGGCCTTGCGGCCGGGGATCCAACAGGGGCACTCCATTGAACCTGTGGCAAAGTTAGCAATTGCTTGCTAGAGAAGACTTTGCAAGAATTTGGGAAAGGGAGTGAGAAAAAGGGGAGAGGGATTAATGCTATAGGTAGAAAATCAGAGTCCTACATTCATTAATCAGAGACTTCAACACGTAAATTCTAGAAGAAACAATTAAGCGATTGCTGCAAGACCAATTAAGATTTAATGAGCACAAAGTTTCAGTAAACCCCCTCATCAAAAAGGCAGAAACTCCTCTTTTATTGAAGCTTGAGCAAAATTGTACATGCAAGAGTGGAAGAATGTAGAAAATGAGAAGCGGAGGAAAATAGCTATCTCTTTGTTTCTTCACAAGGATTTCTCTCTCATGAACTCACAAAAATGACCAGCCCTTTGCAAAATGGAGGCCTTTACAATTTATAGGAAGAGAAATGACTCTTTGCCTACCCTCGAATGACTTCTCATATGCCTTAAAACTTTTCGCATTCCTAGGAATATTTAAGTCCCTTTTATAAAACAAAGGTGACTTAAATCCTAAAGTTACTTTTTAATTACAAAAATAAGGCATTATGAAAAAGTGCAACCCTAATGAAGAATTAGAACACGAGGAGAGAAAAAGAAAGGGGAGACGAAAAAGAAGAGAGAAGAAATTATGTTGATGAAGAAGCCACTCCCGTTGATCCTGCCTCGCTACTTGACCGCTCTTTGACCAACTCTAGTTGGGAAATCTCAACTCCCTTGAACTCTTTGCTGAATTGTGCCGCTGCAACTGCTACTTTGTCCGCGTGAGGAATGCGCATGCAACTCAAAGACTCTGTCCAACCATCCGTAGCGTCGTTGTTATCTTTGCATTTCTCAAACCATGAGTGATGTTTCTCCGCAATCAATGCAATGGTGGCTCGAATCTCGGACAATGACTCCAAGGTGTCTTCATTGAATGACAGTGGATCTTTGACTGCTTTCTTAACTTGTTCCTCAAATGGAGTCAACAATTCATCTGCAGTGGTACGTTCCTCCATCACGGGCACTCCAAGTTTCCAAATTCTTTGGTTGACACGATCTTGTAGCTTGTAGGCCTGCTCTTCATTCGAGTCCAACTTGCTGATGGCCCTATTGATTATTTCGTACCTGGCAATGAGAGTCCTTGCCCACACATGCGACAAGTCCTCGGAAGGGGCATTGAAGACCTTCTTACTTATCAATTCTTTGGAACGAGTGTTCCCCATCTCCTCCACCAATGGGAAAATTGGATCCCAATGTTCCTTTTCCTTTTCCAACTTCTCTTTGAGCATCCGAGCTTTCTCCGCAGTTGCGCACATGTATTTGAAAAGTGAGATTATCTCTGGGATCAATGTTTTACCTTTCTCCAAGATCGTGCCCGTCCACTTACTATTTGCTCGTCCCTGTATGGTGAACTCTTGAGTCTTTCTAATGGATTCCGGATCAATGCTGCTTATTGGGGCTACTTCCTCAATCTGGATTGATGAAGCATTCAGATCCACAAGATGTTGCATGTAAGAAGAGAGCGTTTGCACGTGCTCTTCCAATTCTTCAATCTTCTTCTTGTACTCTCGATTTCTCGCAACAAGGCAAGTGGAAGATTGCTGAAACATATACTCGTCTCCTTCATGAGTGGTCGGGCCCAGTGGAATGGTGCTCATTTCATAAGCAACCGTCGTCATTTCATCCACCGGTTTGATCACTTTGGATTGGACCAGTTCAATATACTATTCACCTGTCTCGCCGCTGTAGAAGAATGAGGCTGCATGAGCAAATTTCCTTTTCTTTCCTCTCGCCAACGATGCTATTGCCGATGTATCAGGGATTGTAACTTGTTGGACGGTACGAGTTTCTTTTGAAATCATTTCCCTCATCCAAGGGAACATTTCACCCTCTTCTGGCTCTGCAACTGTCATACCTGTTGTCTCCTTCTCAGGTGGAAGAGTTATTTCCCGCATAGGAGCGGGAATGACCTCAGGGGGTGGAGCCTCCTATGGTGGTTCAAGGACTAGAATCTGGACCGGTTCAACTTCTTCAACCTGTGCCTCTACTACGGGTTCTTCTGCCACTTTGGTCTCCTTGTGCGTCCTTTCGTAGTAGGGGACTCCCAACTCTGTGATCTTCTGCTTTGAACTTCCTTCTGAATGACCTGAACTAGAAGTGACCTCCACAACTTTCTGGGATGAATGATATGAGGCCTGTCTCTGAGATGCGGGGAAACTTCTTGACATAAAGACAACAACTTTCTTCTTTTAGAACCACTCCTTTGTTCTCTTGATCACTTTCTTTGTTCGTTTTGTGATGTCTCCAGACTCGTGGATACTCCAATTCACCTGCGGCAAAGGAGAAGCCTTCACCGCCTTGTACTCTGGGTTATATAGTTCAGTTCCATCATCTTGCACACCTTCTTCGTACCACTGGAACTTGTATTTCTTCATTTCTCCAATTGTCATTCTCATATGATCTCTTTCTTGCACATTGAAGTCATCTACACAGTTGGCTCAATAGTCTTCTATCTGTGGAACATGATGCAACTTTGGGATATGGAATGTGTTTGGATCAATTCGAATGTCAAAATTGGCCCTGGGGTGAATGAGTGCAAACTTAGGTGTGCAAAGGCCGCCTCCAAACGTGTTGCATCATTGACATTCTTGCACGTGAAGACCCCCAGTGAGATGGGGAGAGGGACAAGTTTCTTCTTTCGGTTCTTGAGTCTACAGTTCACATGTACTGGATGCCTGCAAAGTTCGAACAATACTATCTGATCACTAAGGTACCGAGGTAACCTTAGTGGGGCTTGATCAAAGCCAGAGACTCGGATATAAGAGAATGTGGGGAACTGAATGAAAAATGAGCCATATCTTTTTATCAAAGAAGCCGCTTGGGGCGACATCCTTGAATGCGGGTTACCGTCCAGAGTCTTGATGACCGACATCGTGAAGACATCGTTTATTCGGGAGAAGTACCGATGACTCTCTTTCAGCACCAATTGAGGGAACTTCTCAAATGCAAGGGCTTTTTAAGAGATGCTCTGAGCGATGGCCAACCCTTTCAATGGTCATGAATTGGCTAGGAGATACACCAAGTAAGAAGTCATGGAGAACTTCTTTGATACAGGCACTTGGAGTAGTTGACGATGCAAGTTGTCGCTTATGATTTGGCCCCAATCTATCTTTTGTTTCCCTTCGGTGATTGTTAGGATGAAAAGTGCCATTCATTCTTGGAAATCTCTCGTGTTTGCTTTCCCCATCACCCCGCTAAGAAGGGTGGTCGCATCCGAAAATCCCTCGTGAAACTTGCTCCTGGGAAGATTTGTGGGCATTTTGGAAGGTTTTCTTTCCAACTTCATCAATGAGCCTAGTGCAAGGCCTTGCAGATATTGTTAGCATATGCAAAGAGAAGAAAGAATTAGAGAAGGCAAAACTGCACTGCTCAAATGACACAGGCAAGTCCAATTTATTATAGGAGGTGGTTACACTTCGGTTGAACAGTTACCAACCGTATCACAACTACATAACAATTTTACATGCTGTATAAAGCGCTATATTTTAACAGCCCCTCTTAATGACTAAACCGGAAACAAGACAAAGTTTGTCCTGAAATTTTACAATTTTCCTAAATCCCATGTTTAGTCATTACATCTATAGACTGTGCCATATGTTGTAACTTTAAAATCAGCAGTCCATGACTGTGTTGCGGTTGTCGAATGAAAAAGAACCGCAAAACAAAAATCTGGTCCCATGAACAAAGGATATGGCAAGTGGTCCATTGGTTCTTTGTTATGCGATTCATTGACCAGTGATGAATCACCAATGGCTGAGAGTGTCAGCCCCATCTCCAGAGTGCTGAAATTAGAACCTCGGAGAGATGGATTGAAATATATGTTCCAGGCTTGTGTATCCTGCTGGAGTCTGTACAGAGACTCAGTTATCCTGCAATCGAAGTCACCTCGATCATGTCCTTGCAACACCGTGTAGTGCTCATCCAATTTTCTCAATAAGAAAAATGTGACCATTTGTGCAGTAGGAGTTAGAACCAACTCCGCAATAGTAGGAGAAATAACCATCTCCGTCTTAGTAGCGGTCTCCATCTCAGCAGTGGTAAGAGTGCGAATCAACTCCTCATCTATTTGCTCATCAATCCCCCTCTGTTGGGAAAGATAATTCACAACACAATGAGCAAATTGTTCAAGCTCTACTGCCCTTCGAGCAAGGACCTCTGAGTGAGTGGCTAGGCATGCCATCTCACCATGCACTGGTAGTGCATTTGGAATAGTGGAGTCTCCGTCCACAACAAACTGTTGTTTAGAATGAGGAAATCCATCCTCTCGTACATCTGGTATAGTGGATACACCTTCCACAATAGGTGCATGTAGGTTGACTGTATCCAAGTCAATAGATTTGTGAGGAATGGCTTCCTCCCAAGGCATTGCAGCCTCTTGCACATCTTGAATGGTGGAGCTGTCCATACGTGCATTCATGTTGATCGCAGCCGGATCAACAAGCCGATATTAACCACCTTTCCCAATACTAAGGGCAATTATCCGTCTTTGTTTGACATCAGAGACAACACACTTCTTTCCACAAAAATCCATAGAAATATTGGGATTTTCAGTCAATTGGCAAATAGATAGAAGATTCTTTTGTAAAGAAGGTACATATCTAACATTCCGTACCAACAATTTATGAGCATTATTCAATACAATGCATATATCTCCTATCCCTTCTACTGCAAGTGAATCTCCATCAGCTAGTACTACTGATTCAAAACAGATATTTGCAATAAATGAAACATACCGATCCCTACGACATGAAAAGTGTGCAGACGCACCAGAGTCAATGATCCAACAACTGGTACCACTGTCATTCGAGCATGATGTCGTAAGACAATAAAGAGCATGTCCGTCATCCGAAGCCCGTCATTCTACAACTGGTGCCACATGTTCCTCATCACATGGTTTTTTTGTTCTGCTGCGAAAGATCATACTTCCGCTTCCGGCAATCCTTCTTGAGGTGTGCAACCTTGTGACAGTAATAACATGTGACCTGATACCGAGTGGAAGACTCACCAGATTGATGTTTCCACTTTCCCTTTGACTGAGTGACAAGAGCACTCTCTGAATGGTCACAATTAGATTCTGCCTGAAGTTGTCTCCTTTTGCAACAGGTAGGAACTCACCTTGTCAAACGTGAGTGTTTGACTTTCAACCATTAAATGGAGTGCCTCCACAAATGACTCATACGAAGAAGGTAAGCTATTCGAAACCAGAGCCACCATATCATCATCATCCACCTTTTTGTTGATGGAAGATAATTGGTCTCAGAGGTCTTTCATTCGAAGTAGGTGCTCAGACAACGATCCACCTTCTTGTAATTTTACGGAAAATAGCATATTTTTTAGGTATAAAACTCGAGTCTTTTCTGATGTCTGATATTTACCCTTCAGATTGGCCCACAACGTGCTTGCCACAGTAGCATTCCGTACTTCCGGTATCATATCATCCGACACCGACAACTTGAGAAGCAATAACGCTTCCTTATGATGTTTGCCATAATCCTCGAAGTTCGTCATTGGTCGATTTTCAGTACCCGTGATTATTTTATCACAATCACGAAACTTTGCGACGGTTAAAATTTAATGACTCCAAACATTGAAAGTAGTGCCCATTAATTTTTGTGTGTCCGACAAAGACAAGTGTGAAATATTTGCCATTTTTATTATTCCAAAGTAATGGAAATAATAAAATAAAGTTTTTCCCACACTTAATAAAATAATATTGCTTTTTCCAGCAAATAAAATCATGCAAATACTTGGCAGGGAAAGTATTCAAACAGCCAATATGTGGCAAGGGGAGAAAAATTATACAAAAATAGTTTAATAAATCTTATGCTCCCAGACTTTACCTCTGCCCACATGACTTCATTCTTTCCTCCTACATGAGTTCTGCTCCACGATTTCTGCAGCCACAAACTTGTGCAATGTATGTCCTTCAATCGATTGTATTGTCTTTGAATCTTCAAACCAGGTCTTGCCTTCGAGCTACTCACATTTTTCTCTGCGATGACTTTGCCTTTTCCTGCGACAGGATTTGTGATTGAAGCTTTTTCTACAAACCACGACTTTTGCTTTCGCATCACGTCTTCTAGGATTTGAACCACGATTTTCGTGCAAAAGCAATTGTGTTTTTGCCCTTGTTTGCCTTTGACGTCTGTCTTCCACTGGATGTGTGCCCTCGTTTTTCTTTGCTCTGCCCCTCGTGTCTGGTATTTTTCTTCAAATACCCCACGATTTGCCAAATTCGTGCCTTGTTAGGGCTTCCTCGAATTTTCTGTTTGTGCCTCTTGAAGGCTTCCTCGAATTGCAACTTTGGATGCTCTGATACCCATGTTAGCATAGGCAAAGAGAAGAAAGAATTAGAGAAGGCAAAACTGCATTGCTCAAATGACACAGGCAGGTCCAATTTATTATTGGAGGTGGTTACAGTACGGTTGAACGGTTACCAACCGTATCACAACTACATAACAGTTTTACATGCTATATAAAGTGCTATATTTTAACAGATATGACTTTGTGTTGCTCCACTCGTTCACTGCCCTTTCTTTTGATATGACTAGCATGTTACTCTAGGTGGGAATTTGCATTGCAAGGGAAATAGTCTTAGGGGCAGTTACTGCCATGGCTGTGCCGTTATCTGCCATAATAGTCCTCGTTTCAGGTTCATAATGATGTGAGCATGCCAAGACCAACTCGATACTTTGTATAGATACAGGATGCCCACCTGTTGCGAACAGTCCGCTTTCAAACACTTTGTTTTCAATCTGCCCCCTTGGATTAGCAAGCATGCATGCTTTGAGGTCATCAAGGTCCATGTGTGTAACATCACTGTCACCCATTGTTGCATATTCTAATGAGAGGGCCTGGACTGGTTTCACCCTTGTGTACACTGCTCCTGCCTAAACTGCTTTTTTGTGATGACTTACTAATAATGGCAATTGCCCGTATAGGAAAGTTACTATTTTTAGTAAGTGGCAAAATTTACCATTTTCGGCACTAACCAATCATTCTGATCTTTTGGATGTCCCTGGTGCACACTTTCTTTGCCGCAACTGCTTTCGTGATGACTTACCAAAAATAGCAAGTGCTAGTGTAGGAAGGCTTACTATTTTTGGAAAGTTTGTTTTACGGCCTTGGTTTGCAACGAAACAAACTTTCCCGATATGGGTTTCTTCTCTACAGTGCATCTCAAAATTTCAAGTCAAACCGATTGCTGGATTGAGAGATTTTAAATTTATAAATTTTTGCCGTGGGAACCCTGTGGTTTCTTCGCAGCAACAAATCTGGCCCGTGCATGCGAGAGATTTTATTGGGAGATTCAAGGCATCTGGGAGACTAGATGTTTGCAAAAAACAACACGTTGATTCGTTCGACGGTTTATGAGAAACAAATGAATCTCCTTCATAGACTTTGGGGTTTCTTCAAGCAAAATTTTTTGTTTTCATTCATTTAAAAATCGGATTTCTTTGTGTTTTTTAATCTCTTAGATCATGGAAGCATGGAAGATGTTGTTGGAGGATGAAAATGGTGGATATCCTAGGAAAATTTTGGGAGCATTCCGACAACATACGGAGGGTTGGGGGGTGAGAATGTAAAAATGGCTAAGTCCTTTAGTATTTATAGCTTGGAAAGTGAAGGGAAAGGGTGGGGCTCAATTTTTTGCACCTCATGTCCCTTTGGAAAGGTGCAATAGAGACATAAAAATGCGCTTTGCCCACATTATGACAAGTGGTGAGTGATTATTCATTGAAGAAAGTGGAGAAGGGGGTAAAATGGAGCACCTAGGGGCCGAAAAATGGTCACATGTGGGTCCAGAAGGAAAGCCAAGGGTGGGGCGCATTTTTTAGCACCTCATTAAAAATGCGCCTTGCTCTTGGTTTGACAAGTGGCACACATGCATGGTTAGGTGGGGGAGCAACTCAAACCAATCAAAGGGGTTAAAAGATGAGCGCAAGATCATATGTGCGACCAGAAGGCTAAATGGGGGGAGGGCGTAATTTTGTGCAGCTCATGTCACTTTGGTAAGGTGGAATAGGGACATGAAATTGCGCCTTAACCTGGTGATGCCACGTGTTCCTTTGAAAATTTGGCGAAGTATCGAAGAGTCCCAAGACTTGATTAACCTTGAGAGCCGTCTTGGAAAGGTCATAACTTGAGCTCCCGGATGAGTTTTCTGGCGCTTCTCTATATGATTTTGCATGCAAAAGAGCTTTTGAGAAGAATGGCGAGGGTCCCAAGGCTTGATTTTGATTGCAACACCCTCAAAAAGCTCTTTTTTTTCTCGGGATTACTTGTTGTGCATGGAAAGAGTGAGTTGGCCTGAAAAATGCATGGCGCTTGAAGATGATTTGTTTTCTCGACCATGTAGGGGACTAAAAGTTCTTTCCAATGATATCTTGTTTGGCTCTTACCTCATTTCGGAGCTCCTGGAATCACTCCTTGAAGATCAGTTTTTTTTATGGTGCAAGCTCCTTCGACCACAAAAACTGCTTTTAGTAAATTGGCTCCTAAACCTCTGAAACTTCCCAGATTTTTCCTAAATCAGTTCTTTGATGTTCCTGGCTCCTAGATACACCTCCGTAATGAAAAAGAGTGTTCTGTATCCCTCCGATGATGGTGCACTTGACTTAAAAAGGCTGATGAAAGCCCTTTCTAAGTATGCTTGAAAACTTGTCTTTAAAACCGCTGCTCCAACATCATTGAATGATTTTGCTTTTCCTAAATCACCTAGGGGGACTGATGACTTTCATAGATGAACCACTGGGGGACAAGATTGGACTTGACACTGAGGGATGGGATGATCTGGAGTGCCAGGAAAGGTATGACATGAAATTTTTTTGACACTAGGGTATGACATGAAAATTTTGACAGGAAGATGCCCTAAAGTGTGAATTATGAGAGGATGTGAAGAAAGAGAAGGATAAGCATCATAAGATACCCTAACGTGTGAATTATGAGAAGGGTGGGGCATCAAAAGATGCCCTGAAGTGTGAACTACAAGGAGGATGGGTATTGAAAGATGCCACCAAGTTTGAACTATGAGAAGGATGAGCATTGAAAGATGCCCTCAAGTGTGAGGAAATATGAGATTATGGACCATTGTAGGTGAGGTGAGTTCGAGATCCACATAAATCTGATCAATATGGTGGTGTACTCTGTGAATCTATTTGAAATCTGTTATTATAGTATCCAAAGTTGTTTGTGAGGTTGTGGAAACAGGGACAAATTTTGTTTGAACGCCTTTGCCCTTTATTGCATTAGGTTGACCAATGAAGTTGCCTATGTTAGTTTTTACTAAAACAACATCGGGTTTTATTTTGTTAGGTTGGCTAATGCATTTGATTTTGTTTAATTGGCCAAAAAAGTTGGTTAGGATTGGTTTTTTGAATGGATGTTGGGAGGTAAAATCTGAAATTTATTGAATTACCCAATTGTTGTAAGAGTGGACAAGAGGGTTGAAAGATAAAAAATTATTACTAGTATCCAAGTAAAAATTGACATCTTCAATTTGGAATAGATCATAGAAATGGGTGGGAAGATCATCAGTTGGATCTTCTTCAAAGATGGGAAGATCATCATTTGGATCTTCATCAAAGATGAGATCATCATATGGATCTTTGTTCAGATACATGTCAATTATGGGAAGATCCTTTTATGGATATTTGACAAAGATAGGAAAATCCTCTCGTGGATCTTTGTCCAGAATCTAGGTATCCATCATAGGGGAAGATCCTTTTGTGGATCTTCAACCATGTTACATTGGATGGGTGGTTGAGGTTGAGATTGGGAAAAAGTGCACAGTGAGTTGTTTCCCTCAAAGGTGGGCACGGAAGGAAGAGAAAAACAACCCATATAAAATCTAGAAGAGAGTAATTCACATTCAATATCTAAGGTATAAGGTTCCAACCTATATCTAAGATGTAGGGATGGGGTATTACTAGGATCCTAAGAATTGTAAGTAAGACCTAAGGTAATACGAAAGAGCTAATCCTAAACTAATTTTGTAGTGCCATTAGACAATAACCACGTTCTATAAAGAGAATAATAATGTAATAGACAAATATGCTACACTATCGTAATTTAATATATGATACATTAAAATAATCAATCAACCAACATAAAGGAAAGAGTTTAAAGATACTTATCTTCACGTGGACATTGTTCGTGCATAAATCCCTCTCCTTGGATTGTAGTACCTTGTGAGTGATTGTTATGAGTGGATCACAAGAGGTATGGTAGAAGACCTAAGTAGACCAAATTTGGGGCCTCCAAAGATTAATGCAGGTCTCCCTGGCTTAGCTCCTATTCTTGATGCTCATAGTAACCTAATGCCCCAACACTGACATCTAGTATAAACACCACTAAACCCTAAGATCGCTTAACCTTTAAGAGCTCCCTGAGTATAAGCTCCACTAAACTATAAGACCTCTTAATCTTTAAAAGCAGTTTTATGAACGCAAATGTAGCAAATTATTCTATGATATCTCTGAGAAATGATAATAATGACGCTTACAATCAATGGTGTCGGCCGCATAGTCCATAAAGTTGAGGCAAAGGAGACATGAGGAAGGGTAGAGCAGACACTTGGAGTAGGTGTGAAGGTGATTTAAGGGTGCTAGTATTGAGGATATTCAGTGGTTGTAAAGTTGTTGTAGGAAGGCTAAGGCATGCTTAGAGAAAGCTAGGGCAAGTGCCACACCAATCTGTCACAAGATGTTACGAACTGATCCCAACCCTTTCCCGGTGTGGCCATTAAGTCACATGCACTTGAGGGAATTAATGCACCAATAACTAGCAAAGAGAAATCGTTAGTAAGAGAAAAATAAGATGTATACATTTGCTACCTGACCGGTTATATTTCTTGCATTGTGTAGCTCCTAATCTACTTGCTCAACATGCAATGTTGCTTGTGGTTGACCTTCACTCTGTCCAATGCACTCTCTGAATATTGCATTATCACCACATATGGCAACTTCATCCACTATTTATTAATAATAAAAATTCATAATGTTTGCCAAAATATAATGTAGCATCACATGAAACCTTGCATGCCCATGATATGCTTTCAAAATCCTGTGTGGTATTCTCCATTCCTTATCAGATGCTGCCATTGCATTATTATAGCGTTTACTGGAATCATATGAGTTTCATATTGATACCCTTCATACTTCTTTGTGCAGGACACAAAGAATGGAACCATCGAAAATGAGCTCTGGTTTGGGGTGCCCATTTTCTCAATCAACATTAAGATGAGCATCATTCCCCGTTTGTTCGTTACACTTTACTGGTGCACTTTTTCCACTACCATATTGATCTAGTCCATGATATAACCTGCATAGCTACACTTAACACCCTTCATTCCCACTTGATAGGTGACATATATGATTTCCTTTGGTTCCAAGCCCCAAGGTTTTGCTAGGATCAACTTTGTGATGATCAAACACACAAACCCTTACAATGGAGCTTTGGATCTTGCGCAAAGCCATTGTGTAGCTTCCCTTAGACAAGTTAAGCTTTTTTTTTACCTCGTCAATCCTATCAATGTTCATTAGTGCCATACATGTTTTCTCTTTTGCTTGCAAGCCCTGTTATTTTGCTTATGCATGTGGGACTAATTTTCATCCTTCATGTTGTGAATTAAAGTCTCCTTTCACATGTGTGTGAAATAACTAGTGCATCAACGCATCTAACTTTCCAAAATATGCAAAATCACCGAGTTGCAACACCCTTGTTAGTGCGAGGTATTCCTTATTGGTTGACAATCCTTTCCACTTTGTTGTCATTTCTATCTTCAATACATCAGTGTAATCCAACATCTTGTGATTGAAGTTTTCTATTGTGCATGTCCCTGAACAAGTCACTAAATGCTTCCCATGTTATATCGTGTCCAATCCGATATCCAATGTTATCTTCTTTTTGGTCTTGGTTTTTCTTGCTCAGCTTCTTTGAAGCAGTTTCCTCCTATAATAATTGCTGTTCAAACTCTTCTTCCTCTTCACTCTGCTTGTGCTTGCCCTTGCTCTCTCCTCTTCTTGCGTGATGTAGGTTGAGCATACATCTACTTGCTTCCTTCTCCTCATCGCAGGTCCACATGTCAGTCACACTTGGTTCCGTAAGGTATAAAATTCTCTTACCATCTTCAAACACTTCCTCCACACGTAACCATTTGCAACTGTAAAGTTCTCCCTCCACCACAACTCTTTGTGGCCTAGGTGCAACTTGACGCCTCAGTCCTTTATACTTTGGCTCTCATGTTGTCTCTTCACGCCCTAGGTTCAACCTGCAACTCCAAACCGCTTCTCACAACAGAATGATTCCCTAAACCGCATTGCTGATTTCTCAAAACCCATTTCTTCTCACTTGGCTCTTCGTGCACAATAGCTCTTCAAATTTTCAAGTTTGCAAATGAATTCCCTCAACACACTCGCCTCCTTTTAATAGCAATTTGTGGATTAATTCTTCTCACTTTTGCCATTTGTCTACTTGCTTGTGTGCTCACCCAATGGTAACATGATGTCTTCCTTTCTCGCTATCTTTCACCTTACCATAACCTACTCCTGTTCTTCTGTTCCATTCTTGTGCCACACATGCCACTCTTTCTTTCACATCCTCTACTTGCGTGCCTTCACAAACACATCTCTAGTCTTGTGAACCATACTTTTCTTGCGGAATCTCTTCCTTAAGTATTCATATAGGTTGACGTCCCAGTGTGCATCGTCCCATTGCACACTTTCATTCTTATGTGAGCTGTTAGTGCTTAATTTTTCTCTCAGGTCTCCTTCTCTTACCTTTATTGTGCATTCTACCTTCAGACCCTTCTTTGCACTTTACCCTTTTTGAAAACAATCTTTTTTCTGCCTCAGTGCAAAATCTCAATCTTTCTTTCAACAACCTATCTGTCATATATCGGGATATGGATAGTCAACTTATGGATAACATAATCTCTTATCATGTCATATCATATTTATTTATGCTTTCATATGCTTAGTGGGTCGGCCTTAGGGATTTGGATAGTATAGTAGGGTATATATAGGAGTTAGAGAGTAGGATATTAGCATCATATTGAGCACTTGAGTCTTATTGTATGGTTTGGAGGTTGCCCCCTTGAAGTGGCTAAGTCATTCTACTTGCATATTGTGATCATTTCTCTATATTTTGGTGTTCTTTGGTGTTCTATTGCTGTTGATATTCAGATCTATCTAAGTAATTTCATTACAAGTGGTATCAGAGTTGCGATCTTGACCAAAATTAGGTCAAAAACCCTAATTTTTGGTTCAGCCATATCTTGTGAACGGTTGTGAATTTCTCAGCCAATTTTTTACAGAAGTGGAGACACATATCAAGTAAGATTCTTGGAAAATTTTTAGGATTTTTTGATCCATTTTTCAAAAGTTATCGCCATTTTAGGAAATTTTCCTAAATTTTCTCCACAAGCCACAATTTTTGGAAATTTTCAAAGTTATTTACATTTTTGGAAAGCTCTAATAAAATAAAAGGGGGTTTATTCTCTATATTTTCTAAATTAAGCCTGAAATAATTCATAAATTGGACACTTAAATCTTGATTAAAGGAGTTTATTCTTGAAAACCTAATTTTTGTGCATATGGGGATGATTTTCTATGGAAAGGGTGAGGTGGATGCTAGAGAATGGTGGGTCGAATTTAAGAAGATTTATTTTTCATTGACATAGACATAGACATGGTTTTGGTTTTCATTTTGGCTTGATGGTCAAACAAAGAGGCAGGTCACTCAATTTAACAAACAGTGTTCAAACTGGGCTTGGAATGAAATGAAACATGTTTAATTGGCTACGTGGAATAAAGAAGAAATAGGAGTAGAAGGAGAATAAGAGGAAGAAGAGGAGGAGAGGAAGAAGAAAAGAGGAGAGGAGAAGAAGAAGATGGGAAAGAGGAAGAGGGAGAAGAAGAAGAAAGAAGAAAAGAAGGAGAAGAGTCTAGATAGTGTGGAAGAGGAAGAGGATTTGAAGAATGAGGAGGAGGAAGAGGATCAGCGGAAGAGGATAAAAGTTAGAGGAAGAAAAAATAGATTCTAGAATACAAGAAGCACAATGGATACTATGTGAAATCAAGTTCTCAAAAAGAGGGAAGAGTTCAATAGTGTTTTCTAAATAGGGAATCTTCAATATTTCCATTTGAGGAGTGCATCCATCAAAAAACAAAATAAAGGAAGTTCAAGTGGATGGTAAGAAGACTTTTTTTGCAGAATTGAAGCTCTCTCATCTCAAAGAGATTTTTCCACTTTCACATACCTGGCACATTTCTAGATTTTGGAATGTCATTGCACAAAATGTTTCAGCCTAGATAGAGTTACCTGTGTTGGATAAAGATGGTCAAATCAATTTGGAACATGATCAAAAAAATTAGATGCACATTAAGAGGGTGAAGAGGAGAGTAATTATTGAGTATCTAATCAAGTGGAAGAATCAAGACAATGCAGCAGTGGAAAACATGGGAGGAGGAATATTTCTTGTACCAACATCCATAGATATCATCGACATTGAGGACTACACTTTTGTGAAAAAGCCTTCCTAAAAAATGTCAACATTAGGGACAATGTTGCTTTGAAGGGGAGGGGCATGTTACGGCCTTAACCCTAGGTCATATATCGGGATATGGATAGCCGACCTATGGCTAACATAATCTCTTATCATGTCATATCATATTTATTTATGCTTTCATATGCTTAGTGGGTCGGCCTTAGGGCTTTGGATAGTATATAGTAGGGTATATATAGGAGTTAGAGAGTAGGATATTAGCATCATATTGAGCACTCGAGTCTTATTGTATGGTAGGGAGGTTGCCCCCTCAAAGTGGCTAAGTCATTCTACATGCATATTGTGATCATTTCTCTATATTTTGGTGTTCTATTGTGCATTGATATTCAGATCATATCTAAGGAGGAAAAGAGAATTCTCATTAAAAGCAATGATGGCTTTACTTCAGGAAAAAATGACAAAGTATGTCATGGATACTACTAAACTAGGTTTTCCAATACAAAAACCCTTTTCCCCTAACCTCTAGCCACATTAGAAAATATTGAGAAAATGGAAGTGACAAAAAGTCATAATGCATTTTCAAAATAAGCATGTCACAAAAATGGTAGAGGGATGTAATGTTTATAGTTTTTATTGCAAAACATTTTAACTAAATTAACAACAATGGGTGATATGGGTCTCTAAAGAAAACCAACCAAAAAAAAAAATCAAATCACAGGAATTACTATTCCTAATGTAAAATAAACAATGAAAATAACAATACAATAAAGAATAAGCAAACTATCCTATGATAAGTGAAAGTTACTTACTAATTACAATGTTGAATCTATTATTTTACTCTAATTTTTTACCTAACACCCCCCCTTAATTTAGCATAGTAGTTAAGTGAACATGAGAGATTTTTCTCTAAATGCCTCATTTTTTCTCATGTAGTGACTTTTTTTCTTGTGTGTTTGTAGACTGACATTCTCACTTTGAAATGACATCAATGTACGTTTTTCTCATGGATATTGTTGTAGAACAGGTTCCCTCAGATGCACATGTCAAATGAACATCTACTTCAAATGTCTATGCTTTCCTTATGACAACATTCACCATGATTGTGAGATAACAACTCTTTAGTTCACCTTCATTGTCAACATAAAAGTCCATTGGTAGTTTGTTTTTCTAGTAGTTTTAGTCCCTCAAGTATGGATCCATAGCCATATCACTTTGCAGACAAATCCTTCTATAACATGATACTTTGCTGAAGGAAAAACTATGAATTTCCCATTGAGAAACAAAGTTTTATTTCTTGACTCCCCCATAGATATTGGACCATGTTCCCAAAAATAATACATATCCAGAAGTTGGATCACTTTTATGTCATTAATATTACACTGCATGATCTGATGTTTACTTATGCATCATGTTAAGAATAAATTATCGTTCTTCTTGTATTTTATGCAAGCTCAAAACTTCTTTGATTCTTTCATCTGTAACATTTCCTTGGTTATCACGAACCTCTAAAGATAGTCTACAAAGCTGATGTTCATAGTATAAGTCAATAAATGAGACTTCTGACCAACTTTCAATAGAGAATGCATTCTTAGGTTTCCTTATGGTTCCTTCATAGATGGACTTGTACTTAAGTCCAGTCTTGACAACAAAGCTGATGTATGCCATAGTTCAAAAAGGAAAAGACTCTCTGATAACTCTTTCAATAGAGAGTTGCATTCACTTGTGGTGATGGATCTATATGAGATCTTGAAGTCTTCCATCTCATAGGTGTGGAAATTGGATTATATTCCATCATCTGAAACTTCACAAGTATGTTCTTGGCATATTTTATCTAAGATACAAAAATGTGGTTCTATTTTTGCCATACTTCCAAGCCAATACAATAGTGCAATAGGCCAAGGTCAATCATGTTGAGCAATCAATCAAGTTATCTTTCTTGGTGGTATCAATCATCTCCATTAAATTTAAAGTGATTCTTATCTCATCAAAATAAACAAAAAATCACAATGTCCCCCTTTATCTTTGAGATGGATATTGGGATCATAAGGAATTTTCTAATCAATGATGAATTAATGTTCATATATTTTGATGTACCAAGCCCATGATCCTATTTTATACCATGCAAATATTCATGATTCTACATCCTTTTATCATTTTTAACAAAACCTTTTGGTTAAGTCATGTACTTCTTCCTACAAGCCCATGAATCCATTTTATACCATGCAAATATTTCATGATTCTACATACCTTTTCACATTTCGCTAACAAAACCTTTTGGTTAAGTCATGTAGATCTCCATTAAGAAAGGCACTTTTCACACTACTAAATTCTAAAACTAGAGAAAAAATCATTTTGATAGTTTTGATCTCAGTTGTGGGAAAAAAAGTCTCTTTATGGTCAATGTCTTCTTTCTAATTGTACCCTTTATTACCAGCTTCACCTCGTGATTGTCAATAGTGTCATATATTTTTTACTTCTGCTTAAAACCCCATCTGCATCCAATGGTTTTCTTCCCCGGTGGAAGGTCAACAAAATTTCATGTGTTATTTTTCATCAAAAATTGATATTCAACATCCATGACATCGTTCATCGAAGGTTTGGATTTGTAGCAGTTATTGAATTGTAGAAGGCTTAATATATTCAATAATAGTACTCACTGTCATATTTGAAAAATTGAGCCCTCATAATGGCCTTAGCCTCATGTGTGAGTTTACTGTGTTTGTGGTTCAAGTGTGGATCCAATGTCTAAGAAACTATCTAATTTGGTATCTAATATCATATTTGTATACCATTAATCCATATGGTGATTCATTCACATGGGTTGTGGTCATGTAAAATTATTACCATCATCCCCATTATCAATATCTTCCTCAGAGGGAATTCTATTTCCAACACATCTAGTTGGTATGACTTGATCATCCTAAGTGAGCTATTGGAAGAGGATTATGCTTATTTCTTCTCAAAAAAACTCTACGATGTGGGATCCCTTAAACTTGTGTAGACTCTTCTAATGTATCAAAGCCCATCCATTAGTTTGTTAGGATCAAGATATTCCTTTCACTAGGTATCGTGCAAGACCCATATAATTTTTAGCTTTCATATTAAGTTTTGTTGCTCTTCCTCTTTGGGGACATGTGCATGCTCATTTTGCATCTCAAAAACTCACATTTATGGATGTGTTATAGATGCATCTTTCACCCTAACTCAAGATTCTTAAGCAGGTGTGTACCCCATCAAGTAGAAAAAGTGGTAACTGTGGCATTTAGCAGGTATACTGTCCATTTTGCACTACCTTGGTCATACGTATGAATTTGTCAATCTAGAATGCAATTGGCGTTCAAACATCACACCATATTGCCATCGATAGTATGATTTCTCCATTGAAACAATACCCTCCTTGTGCGTCTACGTGTGAGGAGCCATTCTGTTAATGGAATGGTCCATGAGTCTTCCATTGAATTCTTTGAACTGCCAGTAATGACACTGGTAGTATCTCCGCTCTCGATCCATAAGTGGATCATAGGTTTGATGCTTACAACTTCGATGCACTGTTGGTGTGAGGGTATATTAGTTACATTTTATTGGCGTGTATTAGGTTAATTACTCTCAACCCAAGGTGAGTCATCTGCACTTAGGTGAGGTATCAGGTCTTAGACTAGTAATTTGCTAACTTAACTTACATCCTCGCTCTCCCAAACACTTCCTTCCTTAAAACTCGTGCGCTTGCAGGAATGGACTTGTTATAGGTTAGGGCTAGAGTTTTCTTCAGGACATGCACATTCTTCCTCACCCCTTTGTGGACTCCAATATCCACATATACCCAAAGTTGCTGCTTTCGAATTCGTGGAGAGTAAAATTCTTAAGAAATTGTCACTTCAAAAATCAGCCATAAAATTTGTGATTAAATTCGGCTACAAAAAGTACTATGCTTGTATTTTAGATTTAATACTCTAAAAAAAAAGAGTGGACTTTAATGAATTTTTGTGAATTTCAATAAAATTTAACAAATTCGAATGAATTTGAATGAATTTGAATGAATTTCAACGAATTTAAACAATCGGAACTCTTCTCTGCACAACTTATCTTCTTCACAGGAGCATGTACCTCCCTTGTGTGAATCAGCTTGATCTTCCGATCCTTCGTGGTTACTCATGTCATCCATTGGATCTGATTCCCCATTCCTCCCAAGGTCCTTGACATCAATCACGGTATCCATGCCTTCATCATACATATACAGCCTTTGTTCCCTACTTTTGCACAATCCTCTGCTCCCTCTTAACCTACAAACCACCTACCCTGTGCACGACATAGGGTTTAACCTTCCATCATCATTGTCTTAATACCTCAATCTACTAGCAATGTCTTCATCAAAAGGGAATTTGAGCAATAAAAGATCCTCTAGGTTCACTCAGGTACTGAAGCTTTGTCTCCTCTAGGCAGGTATACATTGATACTGTTTAGTGTACCTCGCCTCCACTTCACTCACTATGCAAGTTCACATTTCGTTAGCTTCCTTGAGCCTCCTAACCTGAACCATGGACTGGGCATATCTCCTCCTGAGATTCCTCTCTCGATCCAAATCGTTTGTGGCTAGCCATGCGCAAATATGTGATGGGAGCCTTTGCATAGAGCACCTCATATGACTCGATGTAGACCTCTTCTTGTAGCCCTTTATTAGGTCACTGATCTCCACAGCCAGACGTTTCCATGGAAAACTAAAATGCCTGTGCGTCAAACAATGCTTACATGTGTTCTAGCATGATGTGCTATGCCATTTAACCCCCCACAATCTTCATCATTCTTGCAAATAAGTTCCCGACAATGGAACCAAAAAACTTGCACGCATGTCTTCCCCACTTTTGCTTCTATGTAAAGCTAAGTAAACTTAACGAATCCCTTGTGATGAAATGATTGAATAAAGACTAAAAATGTGCATAAACACATAATACATTCTTGTTCAAAAGCTAACATACTTCATCATCATGGAATAACCATATAATTTTATAAGCAAAGTGTAAGCTATAACTCATTCATAATTCACCATGATTTCATATATTCATACATATTCAACATTCATCAAGGTAACATCATATACACACTTCTTGGCCGTCAACAATATGGCAAGCTCACAGTATCTTCAACAAGATGGATACCAATACATCCAAAACCCTGCAACTATCTTTAAGCTCCAACTCTGCATTTGCATGTCCTCATGTGCCTCCAATCTTTTGTGTGTTAAACGAGAGGTCAGCGGGTCTATTTATAGGCGCATGCTACTGGCCTACTCATGACAATTGGATCTAGTTAGATCTCTTCTAGAAAGCTCTTGCAGATTCCCTAAATCTATGTAGCCGAAGCAGCTGTCTGGGGCATCGGGAGCGGGAGCGGTAGCGGCGGCAGGCCTGCGGAAACGGCCGGATACGGCCTGTGCCGTACCTGGCCGTTTCCACAGGCTTGCCGCCGCTCCTTACCTGCTCCCACGTCAAAAAACGTTTTTATTAATTTTTTTAATTGTTTTCATGTTTTAAAAGCCTAACTACTTAAAAAAATTAAATATTAATCTAATTTACACCCTAAAACATAACTCTAAGCAAGAAAACAAAAGAACAACTCAAAAACAAAACATAAAGCAAAGAAACTTACCTTTGGCTCTCCAAAATTGCATTGTGCTTGTCTAGGGTTTGAGGAGCTATTGCTAAGCTTGTAGGAGTGTGAGGAGCTGTAAAGGAGGAAGATTTGTGAAGGATTTGTGGTTTACTAAGTGAAGGTAATTTTTTTTAAATTTCTAACCTTGTTTCTCTTTTTTTTTTTGTTATTTAATCTTGCACACATTACATTTTGATTTTTTTGCTTATGTTCATATTTTTTTTGCTCTTTCTATTTAATTTTTTTAATTTTCATTGTTCAATCACAATGCAATTGCATGCCATTGTTTTCTAAGTTCTTTGCTTTTTTTTTTTTGAACCTTGTAGGTATTTCTACAATGGCAACAATTTCTGCTTCTTATGGGCAATCTTTGGCCAAGGACTTTGATCCAAATTCACCGTTATAGAGACTTGAAACAATACTTCAACACATTGCAGGTGCTGGTTGTTTTGAATGGAAATGCAATGATTGTGATGGACTATTCAAAGGCTCTTACAATAGGGTGAAAAGCCACTTGTGTGCCATAACAGGTAATGGTATAAGAGTATGCAAGGGGAGGAATAATGCGGGGCTGCCAAAAGCAAAAGTTTTGGCATATATCAAAGAGCAGGAAGATGTAGAAGCAAGTGTGGCTATGAGAGCAGATCATCCATTGGCCAAAAGAGGAGGTTCATTTCGTTCAACGAGGCCTCCAGTCGCTCCATCACCTAGTGGATCCTTAATTGTGGCCATGCCACATCCATTTGTGGCTCCTATCTCCACGGATGAGGATGTTTCCCTTGCACAAAAGAAAATTAAGACGAAAGGGCCATTGGAAAAGGCCTTTCAGAATGAGAGCAGGGAAATTGCAGATGAACACATTGCAAGGTGTGTATATGCTAATGGCCTTTCTTTTAATGTTGTGAGATCACCTTGTTGGCATGAGATGGTGAAAGCCATCAATGGGGCACCAAAAGGGTATAAATCACCAGGATATGAGAAGATCCACACCACCCTTTTGGATAAACAAAAAAATATATGGAAACCTCCTTGCAACCAATTAGGGACTCATGGACCAAAACAAGTGTGTCCATTGTTTCTGATGGATGGAAAGATGCAAGAAACCACCCTTTAATCAATGTGATTGCAGCATAGTTACTAGGTTCGGAAATCCGATTAAATTCGGAAGGGCAAAAAAATCCTAAAATACGGAGTTCTCGAAAAAATTCGAAAAAATACGGAAAAATCCGGTTCGGAATATATATACTTATATTATTATAAATTTATATTATTGTATACTTATATCATTATATATAGACAAATCATACAAAAAAGCATCCATCTACCATAATCATCATCATCATAATGATTCTTTCAAAAGATTGCAAGAAGTTGCTTGGTCCAAAAAGGTGCAAAAATGGATTTTATGAAAATAAGAAAAATATTGCCATCAATGCATAGAGCTCGAGAAAATATACACTTTTAGAGAAGACGACACCTGAAACGGAGCCACAGAATGAAAGTTATGGCACATGCAAGTTTTCGCTGCTACATCTTCCTGGACCCTTTCCAAAAATGGCAAATTTTTTTCTTTCCTTGTTAATTTTTTGCCAAAAAAGGAAAAAAAAATTTTCTGCGAAAAAAATGGCCGAACTGAACCGCATTTATTCGCATGCTTCAAAAAATACGGTTTGAACCTTATTTCAGACAAATCCGGCCGAACCTGGTAACTATGGATTGCAGTATGCCCTAAGGGGGCAATGTTTTTGAAAGCGGTTGATTGTGAGGGGCAAGTGAAGGATGCCCAATTCATAGCCAACATTCTCTTTGAGTCCAATGAGGCAGTGGGGCCTGAAAATGTTGTCCAAGTCATAACAGACAACGCCAAAAATTGCAAAGTTGCGGGGATGCTAGTTGAGGCACGGTATGGGCATATTTTTTGGACACCATGTGCCATGCATTCATTGAATTTAATGCTAAAGAAAATGGCAAACAAAATAGAGTGGATCCAACAAGTGTATGCAGAAGTTGAAGAGATCCAAATGTTTGTCACCAACCACCACATGTCATAGGGCATTTTTAGATCATTCTCGCAGTTTCTTTTTAATTTAAAATTTAAATATAAGTTTTAGTATTCTTTTAGCTTTCAATTTTATTTTTTAATTTTTGTTCCTCATTCTTAGTAGGTTGTTGAGACTCGGTTTGCATCACACACAATCGCCTTGAGACAACTAGTGAAGGTGCAAGAGACACTCATGAGGATGGTAACATCCAATCTTTGGTCTGTATGGAGGCAATCAAACACTCAACGGGCTCAAAAAGTGAAGAACCTGATCGTAGAGGACCCTTGGTGGGATAGAGTGGATTATCTGTCGAGTTTTATGGAGCCCATTATGAGCATGATCCGGTTTATTGACACGGATCAACCATGTCTAGGAGAGATATATGACGACATCGACTCAATGATTGAGAAGATAAAAGCCGTCATAAATGCAAAAGAACAAGATCTCGAGGAAATATTTTTCAAACAAGGGAAGTCAATCCTCATTGAGCGGTGGAACAAAATGACCACCCCATTACATCTACTGGCTTTTGTATTGACTCCTAGATTTTATAGCACAAAGATCCTTTCCTTGCTAGGGAGGGTAGCACCATACAGGGATGCGGAAGTCAATGAGGGATATATGGCGGCATTGGCTAGGCTCTTCCCTGAGCCTGAGGCCCAAGACCAGGTTATGGTAGAGTTTGGCAATTTCATAGCAGAAACGGGTCATAGCTTTCTCACTCGTCGGAGCAAATACAAGATGGATGCTCATATGTGGTGGTACCTCCATGGTACTTCATCGGTTTACTTTCAACCTCTTGCAATCAAGGTCTTAGCACATGTAAGTTTTAAATTTTTTTATTCTCATTTCTTTTAGTTTTTTAAAATTTAAGTTTGAGTGTTTAAATTTGAAGTTGAACTTTGCATTGATTTTGAAGTTTGGGTTGCCTTAATAGGTTGCAAGTTCATCTTCCTCTGAGCGCAACTGGAGTACATATAGTTTCATCCACTCACAAAAACGCAATAGGTTGGGGGTTAAAAGGGCTAAAGATTTGGTATACATACATTCCAACTTGCACCTTTTATCTCACAAGCAGCCGGAGTACAAGGAAGGGTCAACAAAACATTCGGACATTGATCCAGAGATAGTTGACTTGGATGCTTCTATTTCCCACCATGGAGCATATGATGATGAGGGGAGTTCTGTGGCACCACGAGACCTACATGCACAAGGGGGTGCAACTGGCAGTGACCCTAGTGCGAGTGGTTCGAGCCCATGTGGTTCTAATGAACCACATAATGATGATAATGTAGCTGATCTTGATCCTCTTGATGAAAAGGAATATGATGAATATTGACAATGAAAGATAGTTTGAACTTTGAATATTGATCTATGATTGAATTTAATTTATCATAAGATTCATGACATTCACATTGTGTTTGATTTAAATATTTTAATTTAACTTTTAAGCTTTTAAGTTTCTAAGTTTTATCGGTATCCTAGCTTGTTTGTTGTGGTTATTCACTTATTTAGCTTATAACTTGTCTTTTATCTTGTCTTTCATATGCATAATATGTGGTTAATAATTAAATTCCTATTTAGAAGGCTGAAATTTATATAGTTTTTGTACTGCCGTATCCGGGGTCAATTTTTTTTTTTGCTGTTTCCGCGTATCAGATACTCCACTTCCGCTCCCGTATCCAAAATGTTTCGGCAACTTAGTCCTAAATCATAACATTTGCTCTTCCTACAAAACTCCTCTATATCACCATACATATTCAACATTCATCAAGGTTACATCATATACACACTTCTTGGCCGTCAACAATATGGCAAGCTCACAATATCTTCAACAAGATGAATACTAATACATCCAAAACCCTGCAACCATCTTTAAGCTCCAACTCTGCATTTGCATGTCCCTCATGCGCCTTCAATCTTTTGTGTGTTAAACGAGAGGTCAACGGGTCTATTTATAGGTGCACCCTACTGGCCTACTCATGACAATTGGATCCAGTTAGATCTCTTCTAGAAAGCTCTTGCAGATTCCCTAAATCATAACATTTGCTCTTCCTACAAAACTCCTCTATATCACCTTTGTACTGAACTGCCTTGAAGGTCTGCTACCTGTCCATCTGCACACAGATCCCTTGTATACTAAGTTCTAACTTGGCGTGGAAGTCCCAGCCTTGTACTGAAGTCTGTTGCCTTCCTTGTCTGTTTTGCACAACCTATGCATATATGCTTCTTGTAGTTCTGGGCACATTCCCCCATGTAATATTCATACTTAGACAAAATCCAGGTCTTGTGTTGGTGTGCACAACCTTGGGGTCAGCTGCATATGACAGGTAGATGAAACAAATGGTGAGGAGGCCTCCAATTTTTGCTATAAAAGCTACACTACCAAGAGAATACTATTGCAGAATTACAACTACACATCAGAACATAGCATAGAACATAAGAGAATAACAAATATATTGCATAAGGTAGTGTTCAAACTTCAATACAATCACTTGGTACAGGGAGGAACTGTCACATCAGTGCCCTTCCCCTGACATGAATCATTCTGTTTATATGACAAAAGATCCAACGGTTTTTGGTTAAAACACAACTGTCAACTACAACTAAACATAACAAAAGAGTCAATAAGACACTACTAAAAGCCAACAAGAGATTAACAATAACAGAAAATAGTTGGTTACCAAAACAATGTTTGTATTTAATTCAATGGTCTGCATTGATTAGATAATTGAGGAGATTGAAGATGAAATGGGCTGGTATATTCAACTATTATAGTTGAGTGAAATACTTTATATGCTATTAAATGTCACTCCAAGTGACCCTTTTGTTTTGGATGTCTTTAATCAAAGCCGCATGCTGGCTTCGTTCAAATGGTCAACAGCAGACCTGTAAGAAGTCATGTGTGGTTAGTCTTAGTTATCATCCATTGGTATAATCTACAAGTTGTGAGAGAAATGAATAAAATAGTTCGATTATAAAGTATGGAGCTTATATTTGCAGTCTCTTTAGATGACATGACATTGATAGGATTCTTATCTCGTGATTTCAATTTTGAATTTTGAAGCCTGCTAGTTGTTTATCATCCATCCTTAATATTCTACCACACAATTCAAACAGTTCTATCAACATTTACTTTATGGATGTCTACAAGAAAATATATTGTAGTGCTTTTCTTTCCATAGTAATACGCCACTAAATGCCTGACCTCATGGTCTTTGATCTTGGTATATCATATTCTTGTTACATACCAATTTTTTCCTACATTAAAGGGGAGTTTTCATGCAAGAAGACGGTGAGAAATACCTTGAAAATAATGTTAATTCTATCAACTGTAGGATATGATTGGCTACAGAAGGTTAATTGGGAAAACAAGTCACAACAGGAATTCAAATAGCTACACTCAGGTCCCTGGAGGACAATGGGGGCTTTTGATGGGGAATCTGACACTTCAATCAACCAGTAAGGTGGCCAGTTGGTTGATGTCATGATTTAACTTTGTAAGAGGTCGTCTCTCTTCTGGCACCTGCTATGGATATCAGTTTGTCTTGCAAATGTCATGGCAATATCCATAGGTACTTATTGTTGGTTTTGAATGTACATGTACTTGTGCTTGTACTGATATTGGGTATGCTGGAGTTAAAGCCAGAGAAATTACTAACTTTATATCGGAGTCCTTGTTCATTTTGGGCCTGCTGAATTAGTTTGAAAACATTTTAACTTGCTAATCAATCGTTTGGTATTTCAACAATGGTCTACATTGAACTTCTGGAGATTGGTTTTGCCTTGATGATTTCCATTTTGGTGGTTTGATGGCTTTGGTGTTTGACGAGTCACAAAATCTTGCACAACATGTTGCAGTTGTAACTGTGTTAATATCTTATATTGCTGAGGTAAGTTGATAATGGTATTGAAATTTGTATCGATTTCCTTGACATGTTTGGAAATTAGGTTGATGATCTCTTGCATCAAGGTCAAAATTTAAACTTCTTTTTGTAGGCCTTGTTGAGTCCTATTATTTCATTAAGGTCAAAATTTAAACTTCTTTTTGTCGGCCTTGTTGAGTCCTATTATTTATCTCACCGTGCTTGATCTCTTCCCTTATTAAATATTTGGTAATATCTTTCTTAATTCCTTTTGTGTTTCCCAGTATAATCTTAAATTGTGCAGTACCAAACTCGACTACTAATTAGACAAAATACTCCATTTCAAAGATTTATATATTAATTCTAATGATATTTCCACCTTTGTTTGAGAATTTGATTTCCCTTTATTGTCCACTGATTGAGGTTGGATTCAAGCTATTACTACATCAAGTTGTTGCCTGCGCTTGTAGCCTTTTTTCATCTTACCATGACCCTCTGATGGACACTATTCATTGGTTATCATGTTGAACATATCCCGGACAATGTAGAGTGATATAATTTGAACCACATAAGTGTGTCATAAACAAGTTCTGCTATATTGTGACATGACATTAACTAAACCCTCATATTAGTCCAATTTTTATTGTTATCTGTGCCAAGCAATTTGAACTATGATTGATTTTCTTATAAATGCTTATCATTACATCATGCATTCATTGAAAGGTTGAAAAGCTGGATTATGCTGATATCTGATAAGGGTGACATCAAATACAGATGATGTGTGGGGACATAAAATAATCATTACATGGTATGTTAGTGAACGGTGAATGCTGCAGAGAAAAATTGAACCATGGATTATCTACAGAGGGAAATTGCAGGCTTTATACAATGCAGTGCTATGATTCTACTTCAAATGTTTTCACAAAATTTGAATATAAGTGAAGCATTAAACGAGCTTAAATTTTAGAATTGAGTTGTTCTTTCCATAATGTTAGAGGGCGAGACTTCTTTCGTCATTTGAATTAGACAATTGGACTAAGTCACAGATCACAATAAATATTTAACTAGACGATTATGGTAACTGATCCATAGTTATTATTATCTTTTAAAAATACTATTGTGAAGGAATGCGCCCTTTCACATTGTTTATTTATCTGATGATGGCATTCTCTTCTTGTATTTGCCTGCCTAATATGCTTGTAACAGATTCTGAATTTTTTACTTCATGGTCCCTCCTTTGTTAACAATTAATATGGACAAAGCTCCAATCAAGTTTTATTTGAAATATTAATTGTCTTTTTGTTCAGCATTTAAGGAAATATTGTCTGGCTCATCTTCAGAAAGTGATTTAGTTGGACTGAACCTTGAGAGTTGAGTGGTGGACTATGAAAATGAGCATATAAGTTTCTGTAATATTTGTTTTGTCCAATTCAAGTTACATGGAAACATTATTTGGTGAACTGGGAAGTTTCAAGTGTTGACTTTTAACTGCTCCGTCACTCCACTTAACATATTGAAAGGTTACATGGTACTCCAGATATTTGTTTTCTTCTGCAAGTAACATTGAGATCAAATTTTTAATATAATGTTTGATTTGGTGAGTTTGCCTCTTTACTTTTTTGGGTAACTTATGTTCCTGTAAATGTTGTGAGTGATGCCCTTTTCAATACTCTGCTTGCATGTTGTGCTAATATATGTCATGTCAAAATTGACTATAGAATGAGCACCTTTAGGTAGGATTTGGTGAGTTTGCCTCTTTACTTTTTTTGCTAACTTATGTTCCTGTAAGTGTTGTGAATGATGCCCTTTTCAATACTCTGCTTGCATGTTGTGCTAATATGTCATGTCAAAATTGACTATAGAATGAGCGCCTCTAGGTAGGAAATAAGATAAGTTCTTGGGTTTCAATTGATGTGCTTAACCAAGATAATTTCCTCCTTCCTCCCCTCCCCCCCCAAGACTGAAAATGGTGGTGTATTTTTTTCCCTATACAAGAGTGATATGCCATTTCATTTTAGGACACTGAAGATATATTTTCCTATTTGAATGCTTGATATTCATAGTTAATAGAATTCATTAAATGACAGTGTACAAATCATTTCGTAAGGCGATGATACTTCTTGACATTGATAAATACATATTTCATTCTTGCAGGACCAAGCTCTCACAGGATTTTTTGCTTCTGGGCCAGACCTTTTCCAATATTGTCAAGGATCTGCCCTTGGAGTTACAATCAAGGGACCAAATGTTGCATGTTCCTTAGGAAAGTATCTTTCTGGCTGGGGCGGTCACTCAAGCAGCTCATTGCATGGCTTTTCAGATGCTGAAGTTAGTCCTCTCTGTTCAAGTACCCTTGGACAAGTATTGTTCCAACCTTCAGAAGGCATCAAATTTGCATGTTCTGGTTTACATAGATATTGGCCTAGTCCTCCCCTTCCATCCTCAAGGATTCTTCAGTGGAGTGAAATTGGCCCACTTATTTTTTCCAACATTCCCTTGAAATATTCCGAGAGCTTGGGTAGTTCATCTAATACATCTTTTACTCAGCATTCAGGCTCATCAGTCGATTCCTTTTCTAAGGGGATCTCGACACAATCGGTTGCTTTTTCAGTAGATGCAGAGTTCAGTGAGGGCATGCGAATTGGTGGGTGGTTACAAATGGAAAGGTTGGGTTGGATGCAGGAACCAGGTGGAAGGTCCTTACAGTGGGCTCTTGGCCTTTCAGAATTTTCCGAGGATGGTTTAGGTTGGGGTTTCAGTATAGGCCAATCAAGGCAAGATCCGTTTGGCATGCATAGGAGCAAAGAGATGCATTGTGATCCTGGCAAGCTTCCACACATTCAACTAGAGGCTTTTCTCAAGATTGATTGTGGAAAAGGATTTACTCTGCAACCGGGATTATTGTATTTGACAAATAGAAATGCCCAAATACCTGCCCTAATGCTTAGGTCCACTTGGTCTCTATGATGTCACCTTTGTGACTTTTGGTTTGGTAATTTAAGGATGGAGATGTGTTCTAGAATTACAAATGTATCCTCTCCCCTAATTGTGGGGCTTGCCTCGGATCTTTGGCTTTTGGGGCTTCACTTCTATCTTCCTTGGCTCATCATGAACGAATTCATGTAATCTTTGTTACTGTGTATATTAATTATTTACCAAGAGAAGAAGAAAATTCATGTGATTATTTATTTTCACTTGGCCATTATAGATGGCGAGTCTTAAATAGTCAAAATAGTTCTCTTCCATTTATTTAATGAATACACATCAAGGCTCTTCCATTTCTTTTCGTTGATATTCCTGGTCCTACAATGTGTCCTTTTTGGATTATACAACATATTTTCTTTAGTTTTCATTGCCAGTTATGTACCTATGCAGCGGCACTGTCAATATTATGTGGATGAATTTGCTGTTGGTGTAAACACGTTCACACTGGAGTCCATGTGAACTAGGTATTTTAATTATACTTAATAAGCTCATGTGGAGCATATATTATTTTCATAATGTTTTGGGAGAGTTTGTTTTACTCCCGTACTCTCTTGGAGCTTGTTGAGAGATTCTCTCCACTCCTTGATTTATGGAGATAATCTCATCTCTTAGATTAGACAATCTCACCTATTATTTGGGTGAGGATATGTATTGTTTTCACCTATTTAATTTGGTTGTTCCTGGATATGGAACATATTGGCGTGCAATAATTTTTTGGTTTTCATTCGTCTCTGCAACTTGCATTTGCTGCGTTTTTCTGGTTGTGTACTTGATTTACCTGCTAAGATCTGATTATCTGCTCTCTCATTTGCAAGCCAAATTTCTGGTCCATTTGGATTAGTAACATTAGCATATCGACATTATGAAGGAAAGAAGAAGCATATTTACAGATAATATGCTCAATGGATATAAACTAGACGTCATAGTGAATCCTTTGTCCGAGTCTCATGTTCTCAGGGATTAGTCATTTCAGCAGTAATTCATGCATGGTATCCAATTTGCCAGTTAAATAAAAATACCTCATCTGATTATTTATGATTAAGTAGGGGAATGGTGGGCGGAGGGGGATAGAAGCTCAAGTCACTCTGAAGATATTCCTTTAGACAAATGGTGGTAGGATCTAAATCAGAGTGCCTGGAAAATATATGGAGGCATCCATGGCAGCGGTGAGAAAACAAATAGTGTGCGAGGTTGGGGCACTACCCAACATAGGAGATATCTATATTCTCTTATCAACTCATACAGTTCAATCATTCTTCAATTGCATTTTCAATTTTAATTAGAGTAGGCAGCATTTTTACGTTGCACCTTAGAATTCAATTTTCAATCTATCAAACATGTGAGAATCATCTTTTTTAGCTTACTGTTCAAGTTTGCTTTTCATCCATTTTGACATTGTCTTCTTGTAACCAATCTTCTATCATTCATCATTCTTCATTTGCATTTTCAATTAATTAGAGTGGGCATTCTTTTTACTTTGCACGCTAAATGTTTGTCAACATTACTTTGGTTGCAATTCTATGATTGAGAGATGATTGGTTTAGCTATGCATATCTTACCCCACTTAGATTTGAATCTTGTTTCATACATCATTCTAGATTCATATTGTTGCATATTTCACATCACGGCTTGATTTCATTGCTGGTCAATTGTTCACACGTACATAAGAATTCATTTTTCGGTCATGTTTCAGTCTTTCAAACATTTAAGAGAATCATTTTACTTTGCAGAGCGTTCTCTTCATTCCTTCAACATTTTTGTCTTCTTGCAGCCGATCTGCTATTATTAGTTACTAGTCTAATTCAGTTTTGGTGACAGTCAAAGGTGTCGTTTTAATCTCACGTGCGTTTATATTCCATTGTATCAAATTCTTTGTTTTCTCTTAAGTTTTGAGTCAAAAACACATTTCGTATCATTGCCACAGAGCTGTGTTTTCCTTTAATTTCAGTTTTAGGAATCTATTTGGAAACATCAAAAACATCACTTCGCATTTGCATATCATAAATTTTGCATCTTCTTGCCATTGCAACATCGTAAGTGGAAACTAATTGCTGTTGTCATTCTTAAGACAATTTTTGTTTCCAAAGAAGGTTCTTGAACATTGAAAGGATTGCATATCATTGATTTCTTGTTCGGAACATAAAATACAAATTGCGAACATATCTCTTTACTGGATTTGTGCATGATAATACAGATTTCAGCCTTTAGAAACTTCAAAAATATGATTTTAGCCGTCTAGTTGAGCATTCGTTGCATATTTTTTCTTGCATACATCACCAAAACTCTTGAAAATAAAAATAAAAAACCTCTTGTTCATAGTTCAGATTTCAGTTGAGAAAGAGCATTCTAGAGGTTGTATTTCGTTATTTTATTGATCGCATTGCCACTTATTACAACTTGGAAATGCAACTTATTACTGATATTATACATGTTTAGACTGATGTGGACACTTTAATGTTTAGGAAACTAGTTGAGTCTTCATTGTTTACATTGATTGCATACATCAGTGAAACCACAGTTAAAAAACATCGACTTCACAAAATATTCGGGCTTGAGCTCAACAAATAAAATAAGTAAATAAATTCATTAAATAAACCTAAAGAACATGTGAAAAACTTGTACAAAGCTCGATAACTGAATTTGGGGAACACATAGGTCTATTTTCTGTTAAGAGTTGGACAAAAAAGAGTACAATGCATATCATAATAATGTGTGGTGATAGATCATCATCAAAGAAAATTCCAAATCCCTCAAAAATGTTTCTACTTCATCTTCCCCTTTCTCATTGTCATTGACATCACCCTGAAACTTGAATGTAGACATTTTTCTGCAAGAACAAATTCATTGCAAGTATGTCATCTCCTAGACCCACTACCCGGCTACTTCCGCTTTTGCTGCCCTTTCTAATGCTTCTCAAAATCTGTAATTTCCTCATTGGTATATATAATCTCCACACCCTCAACAATCTAGTCAATATATATCGATGCCATTCAAGTCAATCACAAGAAGAGACTCTCTCCTTCACCATTTTGATATGAAGACATATTGTATACATATTATACTTCACAAGGACTAGGTGATTGGGGCATCGATGGGTCAAATTGTTTTGCTTCTTTGTGTGAATGCTCTCAAATAAGCTCTGATTGCACTCATACCCATAAGCACTACATCAATGGGACAAACTACCGATGGCTAGCCTATGGAGATTTGGTGTTTTTGTACCAAAATCTTTCCACCGCAAATATGCAATATGACATTATAACTTTGTAAATAAATTGAACTTGCATTTATTAAAGGAGTCTACATGTATAAGACTAATTTTCTACTTGGTTTTTGGGTCATTCTTCTTCAAATGCGTAGAGCTGAAGAAAAGAGGCTCTCCATCGTTCCCTTGTAAACTTTCACCTTATCTAGAATAGTCTCCCTAAGGGTTACCTAGAGTGTCATCCTTTGTATGCATGTGTTGAGACCATTCATAACTTCGTCATCAACATTGAAAGATGGGTGAAAAAAGTGGGGTTCAAGTAGTATGTTATTGTATGTTGTATTAGTGGAGTTGTCTTATCTATTTCCAATCAATTATGCACCAAATGGGTTGATATTTTCTTTTATTTGTCGCGTAATAATGTTTGATAACCTCCTTTACTGTCCATGGCTTCATAGAGATAACCCATTGTTTTTTTTACTGTGGTCAATCAAACATAGAACCTACCCATTAGGTTTTTCTTGCAATCAACCAAACATAGAACTTTGACCAAAGGTTTTGTCACCTAAAACAAGAGTTTGAATTTTGAAAATCTAAAATTAATAAAAATTTGAAAAATAACAAAAAATGAAAATAAGATCAAAAATTAAAAAAATTTCATTAGTTCTACAAACTCGCAAACTGATGGACTTTATTACTTTATAGTTCCATAATCTCAAGTTACCTTAAGGATCTCGTCTATGGTTTTTGCAAACACTATAAAAAACTATCTTCACGACCTTTTACTCTTCCACCATCTTGGAGTATAGGGTCTCCAACCACTGAGTGTTCAAACATCTACTTGAGAGACATTAGTGCCATTCCAACGTGATGAAGTTTGTGGCGAATGGTGTCACTTCCAATTGCACAAGCCTCTTTTTTTTGCTGTGTTATCTCATCATGCTAAGCACACGGGTGATTGTAGATATATTTGGTAACATTCATTTCTTCTTCAATCACGTATTTCACCCCTCTTATTTTTTCGATGTCCTCAAGTAGGATGTTGATGTAATGGCCAGTGCAAGAGCTTTAGAAAATGGAAGGGTGCTTCTCCTCAAGAAGTCTCCCTAGCGCTACATATGTTGTTGCATTGTGAGTCATAACTTGGACAATATTTTGAATTCCCATTTTTAAGATCACCTCCTCCAAAATATTACACGAGTTCTCTGCGTTCCTCACTTCACAGAATGCGTCAATGGGCTTCAAAAACATCAATGAACTAATCAAATCCCCTATAAAGTTGATCAATGTGGATACTTGTCATCCATCTACCCATCCAAATTTTTGCACCAATTTTTTGATCTTTTACTATCACCTCTATATTTTTATTGACTTCGTCCAATAAAGGCACACTAAAATCACAAGTTGGTGCCTTGATTCCTTTCATGACAACAATCAATGCATGTACATATGCCTCTTAATATGTGTTTTTTGAATGATATATTATTACAATACCAAATGTTTGTAGTAGCCATCGTCGTTTCATGACGCTTCTTGGAAATCCAGACAATACCTTTAAGAAAACATTACACATCAAGAGTTGTGAGGAAAAAAGAAGCTCTTCAACTTCAATCAACTTGAATTCTCTCCATTGGATGTGCCCCAAATTTGTGGGCCAATACAAGAGTCTTCTAATTAAGTAGTTGAATCATGGGGAATTCAGGACAACAACTACTTTCGTTGTACTCTTCCTCTCTATTTTTTCCCTATGCATAGATAACAAGAAGAAAATTTATGTATTGCGTCATTTTATTCTCCGCTTGACCGCACAGCTTCACATCTCAACGAAAGACTCGTGTAAGGTGATACTTATGGCGATTAATGTCTTCTCTCATCTCAAAACCACAATAATTGCATATCACACTTCCATGCATTGAACTCAATGTGCCATGTTTCCAAGTAAGGACTTGTTGTTTGAGGATGACATTCTCACAAATCATTACAAAATGCAAACCTTAGCCAAAAAAAAAAACAAAAAACAAAACAAACTAACTTCTTTAAAACCTTAGAAGGGAATTGAAATGGAAGAAAAACTTCTAAACCCTGAAAGAAAAATGAAAAAAACTAAGGAAATATCTCTCAAATCGAACTCAAACTATTGAAAAATCCTTCAAATATGATGATGATCATTTCACGTTAACTGACAAAAAAACAAGAAAACACACTTTTAACTGCTTGGCAATCTTTTCACACGACTTGTAAGTTTCATTCGTTGAACAAATTATCAAGCATGTACACGAGACTTGACCAAGTGCTAGTCAAATTTCAAGTCCATGATGAAAATTCTTACATTAGAGACAAAATTTCATCATTTAGAGAATTGGCAGCGTCATAACTCTTTCTATACTAGCAATCGCATGGGTACATTGCAATGTGAACGCCGAATAGTATATGCTATTTGATTTAAAGGGATAGTTAATTACTTTAAGTAGTTGATGTTGATAAGGGGTGTGATTGATAGTATAAGTGTACGAATATAGATGAAGCATTACATTGAAATGTTCTATTTGTACATTTCAAATTTGTTACAAATTCGTACATATTCATTTGCAAACCTTATATCATGAGTGGTAGCTTTTTGTGGACTATTTTATTTGAAATAAACATGAATACATGAAAACTTCCACACATTTGCGGATTTTATATAATGAGTGGTAGCCTTTTGTGGCCAATTTTATTTGCACTAAACATGAATACATTTGATACCCCTTGAACGACATTTAAAGTGAACACAAACTCAATAAGCATATTATTCTTGTCATTTATTTGTAATTATATCTACAATTAAGTTTTTCTTGGGCAAGTGGAAAAGGAACAAAATGCCCAAAAGCCAATTATGCCCCTTCAAAAAGAAATTCGAGCACACTTTTTTTTGTTTGAAGGGTTCCGAGTGGACTTAATTAATATGAAAAATAATTGGGCTGTTAAAGGAAAAAATGGTCATTGTTTACTTGAAAATCGACTCATCCGTTGAGAAAAGCAGACCTCGGGATAGAGAGAACTCGTGGTGAGCATTTTTTTCCGACATAACATTGTCCCACTCTAATTTTACTACAACAATATTTTGCATGGATCAAAAAGGGTCGCTCTCATCCAACATCAACCAAAGCTAGATGCTTGTTGACCTTTTTCATAATGGTCTGACCAAAATTTCACATCAAATCTACTAAAGGTAAATATTCTATGAAAAATGCATACATTCTATTATCCAAACACCCCTAATATACAATCCCTCAATAATGCATTTCATTAATGTTAGACCCTAATGCACAGTCCGATTATTGTAATTTCACATCATCAGATATACTCTCTTAAAAAAATAACCAGAAATCTCCACAACAAGTTGAAACATCCAATAAACCCTCAAAATTATCTACCAAAAATCCATAAAGAACCATTCTACAAAAATTAGGAAACAAAAAGCCTCAAAGAGCAAAGTGCTCACAACATTCACAATACCCAACAAACCTGATTTCAAAATTTAATCTATCTTATTGAATTCCCTTACAAAAACATCCTATTGATATTTGTAGAGACAAACACAGTACCAAAATCAATCAGAGTACCCAACAATCCTGAAATCAAAATTTCATAGTAATGAGCATACCCATTTGAAAAAGAAAATGCATTCCTGCTTGAGCTCTTGCCTTTGCATCTCATGAAGTCGGGTTCTCTCATATGGAGTATGCAATTCAATGAGGGTACCAAAGAAAGTGGTTGCCATTGTGGAAAATAAAAAGGATTATTAACTCAGTCCATCATGGTTGATAAAAAATGAGGGTGGTTAGAGAGAAATATATCTGAACAATAAACGAAACCATAGTAGAAGTACGAAGCAAGCTTACATTGTTAATGTAGTGGAGTTTTCAGACAAATGTCCTAGTCTAAGTGGCCATGTCCATTGTTGCTTAACTTGGCCTAATTGTATGGAGGATGACATAGATGGATAACCAAAAAATAAAAAATATCTGGACTCACAATGTATGTAAATTTATAATATATCCCAGCTCTATCAGAATTTCTCCCTTAATATTGTTTGAGGACAAATTCCTATAAAAGCAATAACATAATATTGCTAGATTCATTAGACCACTAGTGTATTATCTATGCATGCTTAATGTGCTTGACAGAACCCTTCCACAATCATCATATACATGATTGATTAGCTACATAAAATATAATCTGAAAGAACTTACAAAGAAGTAAGGCTTCCAAGCTTATGAAATTCAAGAGGCATTGTTCCAAAATTCAAGAAGCAACATGCAATCTTAGAAAAGCTTAGAGGACATCATATTCCATAAATCCATCACACACGAGCCCTTAGTGCATGCTATTGCATCTAAATGCTATGCAATGAAAGATGGTGTCTAGATAACTAACAATTTTGATTTTCTAATAATTAATATATCCCAGCTCTATCGAAATTTCTCCCTTAATATTGTTTGAGGACATATTCCTGTAAAAACAATAACATAATATTGCTAGATTCATTAGACCACAGGTGTATTATATATGCATGCTTAATGTGATTGACAAATCACCTAGGATAACTATCCTCTAACTTAAGAATCTGGTAAGAGCAACAAAAACAAGTTAAACACTTTCTAACTTAATCGACCGTCCGATCAAATGTAACCATTCTATGAAAGAAGGAAATCAAATAAACATGCCTCTCAAAATGAATCAGGCTCGATGATTATGCTCAATTACATTAGACACTACCTTTATTCATATCGGTTATTGTCCTAGTAGATGCATATCTTACAAAAGCTCCTAGTCTGAATCACAATCTTCAGGACTATAATATTTTTCAATGTGTGCGACCTCATAAAAGGGATTAGATGCTGAAATATCAATGCTTTCACACTCATACCAGTATGCTGACTGCTCACTTTCATCCTGTGATAAAGGGAACTTTATGAATTATACTTGGAATGGCAACATACAAACTACAAATTACCAAACATTTACAAACTAAATCTACAGGGTCCAAAAGTAGTAGTTACATTGTATAGGAGACTAAAAGTTATATTCTGAAAGGTGTGCCAGTAGAAGAACTCAAGGGAAATACCCTAGTACTGTTGAGCTTGGAGAATCGAAGATGACTTTCAGTGAAAGGTTCAACAACTGTAAGGACTCGTTCTCCATCTTTTGCATTTGAATTCCTTTTGTCCTTGGTTTTTGGTGTTTCCTCCAATGACATTTCCCCTACAATCATCAATCTTCCGTTAGTATGAAATATTAATTTTAATTTTTTTGATAAAAGTCAAACCATACTATGAAGGGAAAATTACAAATCTGCCCGAGGTCAAAAATTTGAAAAAATTGACCATTCAGGACAAAAATACAGATAGACACATAGTCAAATAGTCTATTCTCTTAGGCAAAGTTACATGTACATATTTAAATTTTCAAGTAATAAATTGTAATATCCCCTTCCCATTCGAAGACGTTTGGCCTATTTTGTCAACCCGACGGTGAAAGGAAAAATACAAGGGTGACTTAAGTTATATTTAATGATTATAAAGTGCCATTAATAAAATAAAAAAATATATAGACCACTTATAATAATTTATATGAATTAATAATTATTAAATCTAGGATGGAAAATGCCCAAATATAAATTGTTATCCATCCTAGATGAAAAGACGACTTGCCTTAGAAAGGGGAATGGGAACATAGAAAGGATAAATGCCCATTTTACTATGTATTTCCCCTAGAAAAATGCGACTTGCATTAGGAGGGAAACAATTGTTGGGAAAAACATTTAATATGGGAAAATATTAAATGTTTGCATATGGAAAATCGTTGTGAACTAATTAGATATTGTAGAGGCTGTTTTGGGTCTCTTCTTCCTTTATAAGGAGAAGTCGACTTGAAGGGAAGATATTTCATAACCATTTGATATTTTCTAATTTATGTCTTAAGCTTATAGCTTTTGCATATACACTTAGATTTTCTTTAGCCTTGTTGAGTAAGATCCCTCAGGGACCCTAGCTTCGGTGGTGAGAGATCCATTCCTAGCTAGTAGGGCACTCTTCAGTGGTGAAAGATCCACCCTAGTTTGTCATTATTGAATTTGATTCAGAGTTGATTTGTAGAGATTAATTTCAGAGGAGTTTTTGATAGATTTTTCTATTATGGATTTAAAGAAATATTGCAACAATTGTTCTTCTATTAATCTCTAGTGGAACGACCCACTTGTTGGTTGATTTGTGTGCTTTGGAGGTACTTAAAAATCTGATTTGTATTGTTATATCTTGAGGTGAATGTTGGGAATCAAAGTAGTTTGTTTTCTTAATTTTTGGAGCTGATTTGATGCCCTAAATGTGCTGGGTGACCTAATTTTTAAGGAAAAATTACGGTTTTGTGTTTGCTGTTCAAAAAATAATTTTGGAATATTATTCTTCATATTTTTGTGGCCCAAGATCCAAAGTTTCAGCTCATTTGGACTTCTCTAGCAAAAGATATGAATTTTTGAAGTTATGGTACAGACATGGTTTGTAAATAATTTATTACAGCCTTGTTTACATCTGAAATTTGTAATTTTATACATATTTGGACTTTATAAATTAGTGGTACTATATTTGAGTGGAATGATATAGATTTACGGGCTGATTTGTGGTGGTATTTAATCCTACGCTAGTCACAATTTCATTTATACATTCAGATATGCAAAAGTAAATTTAATCTGTGTTATAAGTTGTGATATGAGGATTGGGGATTGCCTGAAATCCATCTAGGGGCAAAAATATGTCCGTTGGGGACATTACATAAATGCTATGAAAAAGAAATACATAGTCGTAAAAGCTTACAAACTGAAACACACGTGAAATTAGGGACTTGAGTATCGATCCATATGTGCATCTTAGACTGATTTGGTTTCGGATTGAGATTGATACGAGCTTAAACATGATACCTTCATTCTTCTAACTGATTGATTCTATCCTTCATCCTTTCCTTAGTACATTTGACACTATCAATGGATTCCTTTTGTTAGGAACCTGAGCCTCACTATACATTCAGCCAACAAGGGGGGGAGGTCTCCTTGATCCCCAACCTTGATACCAAGCATATCTAAATTAATCTGCAACCTGTGACTGACATGAACAAGATTTTGGCCATGTCAGCGAGATTTGGCTTTGAAACGGTTGGTCCAATAAGAAGAACCTGCCTCAGGTACATATTCATATGGTTAATTGTACAGTTGTGAATGTTATCTAGAATACTCATCTTCTCCGTCAACTACAGTTCTAGAAAGATTAAAATTCTTCAGCGATTGGCCTAGAAAAGAAAATAGCTGTCAAAAGCCAAGACCCTAGGATTTGATTTTAGCTCACTAATTCTCTGTTTTTAGTTCATGCAACTCAACATGAGAAGAATTATATCATGAATGGTAACCTTTTGAGGGTAATTTTATTTCCGGTAAACATGAGTACATTTGATACCCCTTGATCAGAAAGGCCATCTAGGATAGAAGTGTTGAGTAAAGTAGTAGCGGAGGTGCTATCAAAGTAGAGTGTAGTATTTACGATGTCACCATCTCAGTATAAGTTCACATGTTATTAACATACCTTTTCAATTTTGAGGCGACCATCTCTACCACAAGAGGAATTCCACTACACTGCATAAAGATTTTTCACACAACATTTTTGTTGATTGTGCCTCAGAGAGATAATCCACACTATATCTGATCCGAAAATTATCAAGTTTTTATTCCCTTGATCTTGGACCCCTATAGGCTTATTTTATTTTCCGACAATTTTCTCCTTTTAAGTAATCAATTTAAAATTAATGCAAGCATATAATGAAAAATTACACAATGATTGATTACGGAGTTCGACAATTGCCTATGTCTTCGGGTTCTTATCGAACCGTTCCACTAGTTAAAACTTGTAAGTCACAATAGTACTTTCACAAGAAAACCTAATGGAAACTATTAATAACTTGCTTTGAAGAATAACTAGACCTTTGGATGACAAGGGTGAAAGATAGCACCCGACTTCCACCTTCCTGGCAAATTCGGCAAGCTTTATGGAACAAGCTCCACAGTTCAGAATCCTCTGGATCTCGATCGACCTTCCAGACGCTTCGTAACGCCCTATGGCACTCCGGTCGATATTCCAGGCTTCACAATAATTTGGTGTGGTGCTATGGGCCAACTAGGTAGTATTAATAACTCCTAGTCACAATAATGCCTGTTTAAATAAATAGGTCTTCACAACTTTATAATAAGCCTGTTAAATAGGTCTTATAAACAAACTGCTCCCCCGCTGCGCTGAGGCAATTTTCCTCAAGCTCTTGCTTTGAGATTCCAAGTTGTGTTTTCCAATGTAATGGGTCCCCTATTTATATTAAAAATGGGGCCCTAAAATAATGCTTTAAATTTTATCTAAGGCTAATATTAGCCTCACCGTAGCATGAAAAACCGGCTAAAATCCCATATTTGGGTGGCATGTATTTTTAAGTGGGTTATATCCCACATAATCCTCCAACTTCCACATGAATGTGGATGTATTAAACATGGGTAATATATCCCACATTAGGTGGGGACGATAATGTTTTAGGCTTTAATAAGCCTTTTCCATGCATGTAAAGTGGTCAAAGGACCACTTTAGAGGCTTAACTGCCCCTTCCTCCTCCTCTCCATGTGGGTGCTTGACATATGTGTAGGGTCAAATTTACATGGGTGGCTGTATTAATGTTTGAACATTAATATGTGGAGGTTGATATATATGCATGGCATTTGGAAATAATGTATGGAAAATAATTGCAAAGTAATATGAAATTCGACCTACATGAAGTATGATGAAATAAGACCACCTGTCTACCCGCGATTGGAAAATCGTACTCGTGGTGGTTTGAGGACCCACCACATTGGCAATAATATAATCATCCTCACGGCGATCGGGCTCCCCTCCGTAACAAAAGTTGAGCCTCTTGTTTTGACGGGCTATTCCATTTTATGATTGTCGAAGACCAATGGTTAAAACCCCTCCAATTTTGCCAACTCCTTTTTGCCACGTGTCGTAGTGCGATTGGTCCAATATCGACTTGTTGACTAGAGTTGACTTTCCTGTTGACCAAACTTTGACCGGAAATAACTAGAGCTCCCAATGTCTGTTTGTCGCGTTCTCACAGTCGTCGGAAAGCTCTCTAAATAAATTTATATATGCGTTAAAAATGTGGTTAAAGAACATATCTTAAGCCCAACGCAAGACTCATACATAGTCCAACGTAGGACTCATGCATGCATTAGTGCAAGACTCACCCATACACTAGTGCATGACTTGCTTTGTAGCGCAGTAATTACTTACGCATTGGCGCACGACTCGCCCACGCATTAGCGTGGGAATTGCTTTGGAGTGTAAGACTCGCTTAAGCATTAGCACATGACTCGTCTTAGAGCGCAGGACTCGTCTTAGAGTTCAAGGCTGACGCTATGAGAGCGCATGACTCATATGAAGGAAGCAAAGGACTCGAACGACAAGGAGGTGAGTTGATTTAGTCATCACATGAGTTGCCTAATGAAAAGAACATTGGACATGGATTATTATCTAGTCATCATATGACTCATCCGGTGTGCAAGTCCAACTTAACATCCAATTCGATTGGAAACGTAGGACAAATGAACATAACAACTAGTAGTCACCCTGATTTAAGGGATTCAATGCATGATCTTTGAAATCCACTGGAATTAATAAATCATCTCATCTGAGAGTTAATTAAGGACTCCACTCGGAGTTAATAAGATGAAATCTAATCTAAATGCAACATGCACTTGTTCGTTTAAATTTGTAACTCTTTATCATGCAATTGTTGGCATTAAGATCTTTAAGTTAATTAGTAGTTAGTAATTGAAAATAATCCATCCTCTTTTAAAGTGACAAGGAATGCTCTTGTATAAAAGGGAATTTGTAATAGAATTATACAGTTAGTTAGTGACGGAGAGTTGATTGCAGTTGAAGAAATTATTACATTCAATAAAGTGCACGATTTTGAGTTAACTTAATTGGTGTAATTTGCAATTCCAAACCCGATTAGAGGGAAGGAGCAAGGGCCACTTCTCCCCAACATGAAAAGAATTTTTTATTTACTCAAATCTCTATTATTTGACACTTTTTTATTTATGAAAATTCCAACATTTCCAACATTTCAATTCGTGAATTTAGCAATCTCTGTTTTATCAATAAAAGACATTTCTTAATTTCATTTAGATGTAGCATTTGATTGAATTCAATAGTGAATACATGCTTAGCACAGTCTCAATCATTTTCTTTGTTGCAAATAGCCATTGTCACTGCCTTAGATTGTCAATCATGAAATAATTAAGTATGAGTATCAACGACGCTCGTCACTTTTTTACGTCGTTGCTGGGGAATATTTTGAAGGTGTTAGTAAAGATAAAGGTAATTACTTGAGTACTTCCTGATATAATGGTAAGTTTCCATTTAAAAATATATTTTCCATAACTCTTTTTTTTTGAAATAAAAGACCTTGTAGTGACAACAAGATTCTTTTATGTGCTTTGGATTATGTGGAACGCAAGCAATTAGTTAAACACTTATAGTTAGGACAATGTTTTTAAGCATGGTAGGATTTTATGTTTAGACCTAGAGACCGTAGAGGTAGATATATTAGAGTCAATTTACAAAACCCCCCTCAAAATCAACATGCGGAGCAACTTGATCAACAAGAAAGGATGGTTGATGGAGTAGAAAACCTCAATGGTGCAAATAATGGAAACCCCCAACTAGGAAGGACATTCACCTAGCCCATAGAACTAGACCATAATGACCAAAACCCCATGAATAATATCTCTCCTTCAATTTTACCAACTTTTAGGGGACTAGTCTCAGAATATCCTAACCAATTTCTATTTGAGTTCAAAGTGTTTTGCCAAACTTATGACTATACCTCAGATACCCAAAAGCTTAAGCTATTTCCTTCAAATTTAAAGGACACAACCATGAGGTGGTTCATGGGCCTAAAATGCAAGTCTATCCACACTTGGGAGGAGACGGAAACAATATTTTTTGATGAATACCAAGATTATTGTAGGGTTAGGGACAAAAAGGAATAACTCTTTAGGATACAACAAAAGGAGGATGAGAGTGTTGAGGACTCTCTTGATCAATTCCTTTTCCTTCACATGAGGTGTGGTACTGGTCTCGATATTAGTCTTCTTAAAAATCTATTCCTTAAAGGATTGGATGAAGACACACACGAAACCTTTAATTTAATGGGAAAAAGAGATGAACAAATCAAAATTCACTGATATCATTGACCTATGTAGAAATCACTCCCAGACTCGCCCAAACTTTCGAAAGCAGAAATGCAAAATGGCCAATGATGACATATCTAAACTAAGAGAATAAATTGTAAATTTAAGAATAAATTTCTTATTACAACTTAACACAAATTTGGATAGGGGGAAAGCTAGGAATACATAGCCATTGTTCATATATTTTCCTAGATGTAGGAACAAACATGGGCTTAAGGACTGTCCCTTGGACAAGAAATAATCTTCCTTGACTGTGATACGAAGCATGCCAATGATCAATGTGGACTGTTTCCCTTGCTAAAGAATCACTTAAAACATAATACACAATGTGAATTTGAGTTGAATTATGTGGCTCAGAGGCAAGGAGGGAATTTTTAAGAAAATCAAAACTAGTCCTTTGTTACAAAATTATAATGGGTTCCAAATCAGTGAAACATACCATGGTCATACCCCCAACCTTGGGTACAAGAAGTCCCACAGGAATGGATTCCTCAGTGGAATGCATAATTGAACTATTATTCTCAACCGTGGAATCCAAAATCAAACATTCCATAGTTCCAAAAATTTAATCCTCAATTTTAAAAACAGTGGAATGCACCCCAAGGATCAGATCAATAGTATTATAATCCAAGAAGATCCCAGGGACAAAAAGATTTGTTAACTAGGCCTACAACTACTACCCCATCCAAAATTTTTAACTGAAACAATGGAAAATCCAAAGAATGTGAGGCAGAGTAACCCAACATACACTATTGAATCTGACAAGAACCCCACAATGAATTCTGTGGACTGTAGAAATATATTGATACAATCAGGGAAAGTTACTTCAAAACCATCATCTCCAATTATAGATTAATTCCCTGAAGACAAAAAAATAAAAGGAAACACAAACCAAATATTTTCTTGAACAAACATTTGAACCAAACTCAAATATGCCATTTCCATATAATTGTTTTGAAAAATACAACACTATAATCCAAGAGAAACCAAAGTTAGAACTGATTCAAGGATTAAAAAAACTAAATATTGAAATTCCTCTGTTACAGGATCTTAGAGATATCCCAAAGTTGAATAAAAATATCAAATAAATTTGTGTTAAAACTCCAGGTAGAAGGAAAAATCATCCCAGGACAATCCATGTTGATGGAAAATTGGCTAGCATATTAGAAGGGAATATTGGATATGTGAAGATTCCAAATTTTCTAAGTGACTTAGGGGCTGCAATCAACGTGATGACTACTAAAACCTTGTCCATATTGGCTCTTCCTAAACCACATCCAAATTAAATAGTGTTATAAATGGCTGACCAATCCATAGTCAAGCCAAAATGGATCATAAAGGATGTAACCATAAAAATTGAAGCATGGAGTTAGAAGATTTTATGTTTATAAAAAAAAAGAATAAGAAAATTGTATATCCATTGATTCTAGGATGCCCTTGGTTAGCCACTGTAGCAGCTCTTATTGATTGTAGGAAAATAAATATGATCATTACAAATGGACATGATTCAAAGAAATTATCCATTAACCCTGCGGTAAAACCTTTTTCCACTAAGGATAAACAATGATGGAAGGATGATACAGAGGAAGCAGAGGATTTTATTTTCTCGTTAGAGATGGTTATAATTTAAGAACATTTAGAAAAGATCCAGAATTGGGATCCTTCTAAATTACAATCACAACTGATTGAGATAAAGGAAAACATCATAGATGAAGACATCCAACCTATAATCTATCCTTTCTCACGAAACATAGATCTAACTAAAAATGTCTTTCACAACATTACTAAGATCCACATATTGCTTCCCCATAGGTGCCCCTTAAATTCATTACTGAGAGAATACCCAGTTGTAAACTCTCTCCACCTTGACACCAAAAAACTATCCATTTTCTTAGGAAAACATTGGCATTCAATAACTGGTTGACTAGTCAAGAGGAGAATACCTTATTCAAGATTATATGCTCACATCCTCAATTTTTTTCTTGGGAATATGGTGACATGAAGGGTATTCATCCCAATATATGTACACACCAAATTTACACAACTGATTCCACGCCATTCAGGAAACTAAAAATAAGGATAAACCCTGCCTTAAGAGATATTGTAAAAACTAAGATTGAGAAACTTGTTCAGGTAGGATTTATCTATCCAATTTTATATAGCCATTGGGTTTTTCCATTAGTTATAGTGCCTACGAAGAATGGTAAATGGAGGGTTTGTGTGGATTATAGGGAATTGAATAAGGCCACACATCAAGACTATTTTCCTTTACCTTTTATAGACCAAGTCCTAGATAATTCATCTAGAAAAAAATATTTTCATTCCTGGATGGTTTAAGTGGGTACAATAAAATGGTGTCACCTAAAGACCAAGATAATACTACTTTTACCTGCCAATGGGGGAAATTTTCCTATAGGATCTTACCCTTTGGCTTATGTAAAGCTCTTGCTACTTTTCAAAGAGCGATGCTAGCAATCTTTTCTGATCTCATGCATTATTTTGTGGAGGTTTATATGGATGATTTTATTGTTTATGGGGCAATATTCCAGGAGGAAATTGAAAATTTAGACAAGGCACTCTCTAGGTGTAAGAAACATCTGTTATTTTTAAACCTTGAGAAATGTATATTCATGATGGAGCAAGGTATAGTCTTAGGACAACATGATTTAGCTGAGGGAATCAAAGTAGGTCCTGATAAGGTTAACATCATTGTGCAACTTCCATCCCCCAAAAATCAAACTGAAGTAAGAAGCTTTCCTGAACATGCTGGCTATTATAGAAGATTCATTTTAGATTTCAATAAGCTAGCTTCTCCTCTAGTTTCCATTCTAACGAAAGATTCTGAATTTCAATGGACAAAGGCACATCAAAAATCTTTTGAAATTATCAAGGATAAGTTGACAAAAAATCTGGTTTTAAGAGGTCCTAATTGGAAGCTTCCATTTCACATACAAATTGATGCTTCTAATGAGGTAGTAGGAGCTATGATTGGAAAACAAGAGGAAGAAGAGGTAATGCATACCATCTAGTATATTAAGAAAAACCTATGCCATGCTGAAAGGAATTACACTACCATATAGAAAGAGTTTCTTGCAGTTATTTATGCAATTAAGAAGTTTTCCAATACATGACATGATATGAAGTAATTGTTCACACTGATCATTCTGCTATCAAGTATATAATGAATAAACCTTTGGTGCATGGTAGAATTATAATGCGGCTTTTATTATTGCAAGAATTTAACATAAAGATTATTGATAAAACAGAGAAATCAAATGTGGTAGCTAACTTTCTCTCAAGATTAACCATTTCAGGTACAAGGGAGAAAGTCAATGATTTTCTGGATGAACATTTATTTGCAATCTCAACTGTCTCTCCTTGGTTTGTAGACATGGCTAAGTACTTAGCTACAAGGAAGTTCACATCTTTCCTCACACATAAAAAAAGAAAACAATTAATTAAATAAAGTGTGATTTATACCTGGGTTAATGGAATGCTTTTCAAATCTGTACCTGACCATGTATTACACAGGTGTGTAGTTGAAGATGAGATCTCTGACATACTCCGAGCATGTCATGATGAACCATCAGGGGGACACTCTTTAGTCAAGAGAACTATCCATAAAGTCGTGGGAACTGGCTACTATGGGCCTTCTTTGCATAAAGATGTCAAAAAAGTGTGTATGACAATGCGATTAATGTCAAAGGATGGAAAACCCAACACTTAAAACATAGATGTCACTTCAGTCTCAAGTAGTTCTAGAACCATTTGAGAAGTGGGAGTTGTATTTCATTACACCACTTGACCCACTTATCAAGGAAAGGAGTAATTCTTAGTTTGTATAGACTATGTTTCAAAGTAGGCTAAGGTGCAAGCTCTCCAATATGCAAGGGATGAGAAAGTTACAGACTTCTTGTATGAACACATCTTCCAACATTTTGGATCACTAGGATCCATTATTTTAGACCAGGGACCGCAATTCATGTCAAGTGTAATCAATTATTTTGTGGAAAAATATAATTTAAGGCATAAGAAATCATCCCCATATCACCCTCAATCCAATGGCCAAGTGGAGGTCACCAATAGGGAATTGAAGAACATTCTAACCAAGACTATAGATCTCTCAAGGAAGAACTGGGTTCAAAAACCACTTGAAGTAGTATGGGCCTATAACACCACTTAGAATACAACCATATGATTCACTCCTTATGAGTTGGTATATGGAAAGAAACCTATATTTCCCATAGATATTTGAAATTCAAATTTTAAGAACAAATGTTGCAGTAGGAATTGAGTTATCAAAGGTGCAACAAGCAATAATTCTTCAGTTGAATGAATTAGATGAGATGAGGTTACAAGTACTACACCAAACATAAATCATCCAACATCAAATACAATTGTGGCATGCCAGTCATATCAAGCAAAATAAGTTTCAAAAAGGGGACTGAGATCTTTTATTTGATTCAAAGTACAAGGATTTCTAAGGGAATTTGCAAACAAGATGGATGGGTACATACCAAATTTATGAAGTCTTCAACAATGGGATCATACAAATGATTCTAATTGATGGTGAAAGAAGAGTAATTCTGGTTAATGGCTATAGATTGAGGTTATATCAAAAGCCAACATCAAAGGAAGAGTTTAAAAAGATGCTACAAGAGAATGAAGCTCTGAATTGCTTTGACACAGTTTTCCTATCCAAGACAACTCAAAACTAAATTAATCATCAATGAAAAGAATAAATAGGGTATGGTTGAAAACCAACAATGGTGGCCATCTTCCTATGAAGGAGTGGTTGAAAACCATAAATGGTGGCCATTCCTTCCAAAAAAAGGGAAAAAGAAAAAAATTGAAAATAAAATTCAGGTGGCTGAAAACTAGTAATGACGGTCACCTAAGAATCATGCCATCAATAATTGTGTCGCGACAACATGCAAAGAGAGAAAATGAGAATCCATTGCTGATTAATAGATTTGAAAAGTGATGATTGACAAGGTATGTGCCATTACTCTCCTTTCAATATTAAAAAAATATAATTCTAAATGTTAATAATTACTCTTGTGTGAAATGATGACCCCCCATTTCTAATGCTTCCGTACACATTCCATATCCCAATAAATATTTCACACATCCCTAATTTATCTCTCCCACATACCAATTTATTCTCCACTTCCATAAAAATTGGTTGAAATTTACCCAATTTGTGGTGTGTGGATATAAAACAGTTTTCACTTCTGTTTTTCCCCATTTTCATTATTGTCATTCCACTCTTGTGTTAACGCCAGTTCCACTTCTGCGCTAACAAAATTTCCATTCCTATGCTAATAAAATTGTCATTCCCGCACTATCACTTTCTCCATTCCTATGCTCATGTTCCTCTCAATCTTACGCTACTCCTTGTTCTATTCCATACCAATAATGGGTATTAGGCTTCTTCATGAACCAATAAGTTCAGTTGAATTGCTCTCAGATATAAAATCAGTAGCAATCTTCAAGAATGAATGATTGTTGGATTTCATGCTTGCATATGAGGAATTCAACACTAGTATGACAAAATAATTTGCAGCAAACATTGTGAAAGGACACTTAAAAGTAAAACATAACAAAATATTGTTTAGACCTTCCATAATCAGTCAAATTTCTAGTATTCCAAACAAAGGAAAATTGGTCAATTTTAGGACCCCTTACTATGAAATTATTAATTGTTTTGATGTTGGAAAGAAATAAAAATTCAAATTGGTGATTGATAATAAAGGGAAGGCCAAGGGTGTCAAAATAAGTACTTTCCCTGATCCATGGGCAGATGTAGCAAAATCGGTTATCAAATATTTTACATGTGAAGTTCAATATGAGGTTATTTTAGGCACGGTATTGAGAATCCTTATCCACCTACGCCATGGTCAAGAAAAAGGCCACAAAAAGGTTAACCTTCCATAGTTTTTATTTAACTCTGTTTCCTCTTCCGCCAAGAAATTCCGTTGGGGTTCCTCTTATCTCAAATTACAAGTTCTCATTTATCTCATCTGTAAGCATCATTTCATTAAGAAATGTCATGGGCTCAAAAAGTGGAATAAATTCCAAAATAAATATGCCATTAAACCTGCTATAGTTCTAAAAAGAGGGCCCTACATCTCAAAAAGATCAAGGAAACTTCTTAGGTCATCAGGGCTAACCCATACCATAGAGAAGCATCAAATTGAAAGTGTTCCTTCTTAGGAGGAACAAGAGGCAATAACTAACATGCAATCCTTACACCAAACACCTCCTGCCTCTCCATCGATCTATGTATCCCCTTGTTGGCGAGAAAATTTTTCGGGTGGACAAACTTGTGGATTTCTTGCCAACACTCTGGAAATCTAAGTCCCTCTACTTAACCGGTGCAACTTCCATATGTGCATGCACATGAAAAGGTGGATCTCTGTGGTGGCCTTTCGACCGAGGATCCAACAGGGGCACTCCACTGACCCTGCAAAAAAGCTAGCAATATCTTGCTAGGGAAGTCTTCGTCTGTAGAGCGGGAAAGGGGAGTGAGAAAAGAGGTAAGAGAACTAATGATGCAGGTAGAAAATCAGATTCCTTCACGCACTAGTTAGAAACTTCAACACATGCATTCATGAGAAGAAACAACCTTGCAAATAGCAACAAGACCAAATAGAATTTGATGAACACAAAGTATCATGAAACCCCTTAGTCAAAGAAAGCTAGAAACTCCTTCTTCTTGTATTGATTACTTAGACAAAAGTTGTACATAGTGGAGAAATGGAGAAATTGAGAAGGGGGGGGGAATAGAAGAGAATGGCTATCTCCTTTGATCTCTCAAGGTGCAATATACTCTTGAGTTTACAAGATCAATCACCAACCCTTTGAAATGGGAATGACTTTACAATTTATAGAATAGAATATGACTCTTCATCTTCCTCATGACCTTTCGAATACCTTAATATGACTTAAGACTGTTCATATTCTACTTTAAATATTTAAGTCCCTTTTATTATATCAACGCGACTTAATTTACATTATGTTTCGAAAGTCACTTTTAAGTGAATTAAAGGTATATAAAAAAGTGCAAACCCTAATGAAGAATTCAAAATTTTGAAAGTGAGAGAAAGTTGGGGGGAAGAGGAGAGAGAAAGAGAGACAAAAGAAGAAGAGGATATGTCTCCCGATGAAGTCTGTTGATCCTCGTTGATGGAAAGATCCAAATGCAGTGAAACTCTGAATCTTCGAACTCCTTGCACACTGTGAAACTCCTCCAAATTAGCTCCCGAACGCTCACCCAGTTGAATGAACTGAGGTGGATCTCGAATTCCTTGTGAAAAATGGCTAGGATGCTCCCGAACAATGATGTGCCCCTGAATGATTAGCCTTGTACATCCCATTGTGCCAAAAATTCTCTTTAAGTGTAACTTACTATTTTTAGTAAGTGTGAAAAAGGAACTCCCTCGATCCTTAGCTGAGTGTTGTGACCTTGATTCCCCTTTCTCCCTACATTCCTCACTTCTTTGGACCAAATTTCTATTTTTAGCAGGTGCTCAAGGGCCCACTTACTATTTTTAGTAAGTGCCAAAAATTTCTGTTCTGGTGAATTCTCAGCTATAGTGCACCTCTAATATCTTCATCTCCTTCGCAGGTTCTTCTGTTAATGACTTTCCCGAAATAGCAGTTCCTATGTAGTAGACCTGATATTTTTAGAAAGTTGGCCTTTGAGAGTTAGATTGACGTGGAACAAAGTTTTTTGATATGGATTTTTGCCCAATATCATCCCTTTGAAAATTCGGACCCGCCCGCTTAATAATCCAGGAGATTTTAAAGTTTTAATTTTTAGACCTGGCAGTGCTTTTGGGTACGACAACCATTAATGGACCTCAAAATTGTAGGTTTGGTTTTTTCCTCTGTTTGTGAATAATATTATATTTTTGATGTGGATTTTTTCTTCTGGTGCTTCACGTGCAATCTTACTTCGATCCGACAACCGGTTTGACAGGAAATCCCACTTCTTTCTTCGTTTAGCTGGAAAGGAGATTTCTTCATTGTGGATGCTCTATCGCACATGGAGGGACTTTGAAGGTGTCTTCTTGATGGCCTTGGGTAGAGGAATGAGTAGAAAAATATATCTTGTTGTTTCATGCATCAGTTTGGGAGATTTCTTCAACTTCTCATTTCATGGCTATGGAGTTTTCTCCGTTTTCTACTTCTGTGCTCCGTGCTTCTCCTTTTATGTTTGATGAGGATTCCTTCTTAGACCTGCACATTACTGTGGGGAATGTGTTTCAATTCTTGGGTTGAGCAGGTCTGAGCATTTTCAATGGTAGAGTGATGGAAGAATTTTGCAGAGAAATTATGGAGGAATGAAGTGCACATATAACTGTTAGAAGTTAGAAGCGGGAAAAAGCGACACTTGGAAAAATTTCAAAAAGATATGCATAGGTAGGGCTTGGGTGCATTTTTACATGCTTGATGTCCCTGACCTCAGGGACGTGAGGGACATCAATTTCCACAATGAGCAAGACGGTGACACGTGGCACTAGATCCAACGGCAGGGAATGAAGGAGAAAAAAACTGATTTAAAGCACTGAGAGCTGAAAGGAGGTCACATGGGTGTCCAAATGACTCACTATGGGGGTTGGGTGCATTTTTCAAAGTCTGATGTCCCCCACCTTAGGTGCATAAGGGACATCAAATTCCACGGTGGTCAGGAGCATGACACGTGGCTCTCGATCCGATGGTAGGGAATGCATGTGCCAAATAAGCACCTGGGGGCTGAACTGCGGCCGCGTGAGTGTCCAGAAGACTCCCTATGGGGGATGGGAGAATTTTTCAAGGTCTTATGGCCCCCACCTCAGGTGCATAAGGGACATAAGTTTCCACGGTGGTGCTGGAGCTAACACGTGGCGCCCGATCCATTGGCAGGGAAGGCATGCTCCAAATAAGCACCTAGGGGCTGATCTGTCAAGTTTGGAGGTCATATGAGGGCCCCATAGGTCACATGGGGGCTGGGTGGATTTTTCAAGGGCTGATGTACCTAACCTTAGGGACATCGGGGGCATGAAATTTTTCCAGGCTCCTGGTGCTGACACGTGTCCTCTCAAAAAAAGACTAAGTCCTGAACTGCCTTTGAGAGGGTAACTTGGAATGAAGATAACTTGAGATCCCGGTGGAATTTATTGGTGAAATTTTATATGATCATGACTAGAAATGACATTTTTAATCCAATTATGTGGGTCTCATGTCTTAATTCGACCATATGATCCATAAAAAATCAGATTTTTGATCTGGGACTCCACTTGTGCCTGAGAAAAACTGCCTGTCAATCATATGCACCAAGGTGTTGTGAAAAATATTATTTTACCATCATGTAGGCATTGGAATCCTATTTCCGAATATGTTTTGTTTTATTTCCAAATTTATCCGGAGCTCCTGAAATCTTCTTCTGAAGCCCAACAACTATTTTAGGCCTGTGTGCCGCCTAGGCTTGTGAACCCTGCTTTTAACTCAGACTACTCCAATTCTTGTAAAACTTCCCCAAACCTTCCAATATCATTTCCATGATGTTATAAGGTCCTCCAATCACCTCCATGTTTAATTTTTCCCTTCTATTTTGCTTTAGGGGGTCGATTCAGTCCTGGGAAGGCCAACGACAGCCCTTCCTGTGACTCCCCAAAATTTGCATTTTCAATTAAGTCCTAAAATCACCTAGGGGAATGAATGGATTTTCCTAAATCACCTAGGGGGATGATATAACATTAGTTGGGAGGTAATTTGGACTATCTGGACAGAGCTGGGGTTGCCTTGGAATGATAAAGCATGAAAATTTCGGCATAGGGGTATAGTTGTCGTGCTTGGAAATTTCCAATTTCCCTGTTGCACATTTGCACGAAAACACCTCTCCAAGTCCTATTTCTGAATTGGACATTGATAAAACACCAACCATTGTTGAAGAGTCACCCATTATTGACAAGGGAAAAACACCTATGCTTGAAGGTGAGCCTACCTCACATGTTAATTCTGAGACCATTATTCCCAACTATTAGCCCTTTCTCAAGTTTAGTATGAGCTACAACAAACTCAAGAAATAATTTCCCAATTGCAACTCATCTTACAAAAAAAAGAAGAAAACTTATCTTACTTGGAGGTAGAAAAGGAACAAATAATTCAACACCTACAACAATCATTGGAGCAGAAAGGAGTCATCTAACAAATACAACACAAGATAGAGGAGAGAGAACAAATAATTTAGTGCCTACAGTATAGAAATGAAGAATTGACCACCGAACTCATGATCTTACATGGAAATAAGAAGAAAGCAGAGTCTATGAAAACCATTGATCAAATAATTTAAACAGACTTTGTATTTCCCCAGATCATTGTGTTAAAAGAAATGGTCAAATGTATGAAGCAATGTTACGATCTCAGAGGAGTAGTAGAGGAGAAAAAAATATTAAATGAAGATAAGAAGGTACTTTAATATAAATTTTTTGTTCTCTGTCATTTGTATGACTATGATCTTGCTTGTATATAACCTTCTAATTTCTATGCCTTATTCCTGCGGTAACAATTCTTCAAATGGAAAGCTTCCAGAGTCCGCTCCACAGAATCTATAGAATTTGAAAATGACAAGCAATTTATGGGAGCCTATGCAACAACTGACACAATTGGTAAGAATTTTGTGTGTGAATTTTATGTCCACAAATTTATGCTCCCTAAGCAAGTGGAAATACCAATCAACTTGTATGTGGAGAAGTACAATTGAGATCTTTTGTTTCCACTTTAAGACACCAATCTATTTGGCATGATCATAGGGGAGAATATGTGAGAGAAGAAACTAATGTATACCTCTTGATGAGACATGATCTCCCAACACCACTGAGATTCTTTAGAAGATATCAAGTCCAGGTTTATTGTTTACAACTTATGGACAAATACAAGGAAAATTTCAACTTGTGTATCAGACTTCAGGGAGTATGCATATCCCAAAATTTAACATGAATTTTCTTGCTTGTCAGCTACGGTATGGATTAATTCTAGAGTTCTGGAAGAAGAAGGAGGTTATATCCCCAACCAACCTCCGATGGTCACTAAAAAGAGTAAAATACCTATGAAAAATCATGCTGAAAATGCAAGAGAAATGGATCGGTATGAGATTTTGACCACCATTGATATTAGCCCATGTGCTAAGATAGAACACCACACAAGATCAACTTGTTGCAAGCTACAAAATATGGAGTGAAACAATTATTAAATTTGCAGGATTTTGTAATGTAGAACAAGATGAAACATGGATCACTTTTACAAATGAGTATAATTGTACACGAATTGTAGAAAATCTTAATAGAAATCCTGTAGCAGGGGGACCTACTAATCCTTAAGTGTAGGGGAGTGACGAGCCTTGCTAAATCCTTTGTACACCCTAATTTTGTTGTGTCATTATTTTGTAATAAAATTAATATTAGCATTTTGTAATTAATACTTTTATATATTTTAAATGATAGTTTTGTGCATAGCCTTTTTTATTTTCATCTTTTCTATGATTTTTCAAACGAGTTTAAATAAATTTGTATATGTGTTAACAATGTGGTTGAAGAACATATCTTAAGCCCAACACAAGACTCATACATAGCCCAACGCAGGACTCATGCACCCATTGGCATAGGACTCACCCAAACACTAGTGTAGGACTCACTATGGAACACATGAATCACTTAAGCATTGGCACATGACTTGCCCACACATTAGCGCAGAAATCACTTTGGAGCACAAGACTCACCTTGGAGTACATGACTCGTGCTATGAGAATCATATGAAGGAAGAAAAGGTCTCAAACGCCAACTAGGTGAATTGATTTAGTCATCATATGAGTTTCCTAATGAAAAGAGCATTGGACGCGGATTATTATCTAGTCATCATGCGAATTATGTGGATTATGAAAGTCCAACTCAATATCCAGTTCAACTGGAATCGTGGGAAAAATGAACAAAATAACTGATAGTCACCTTGATTTAAGGGATTCAATGCATGATCTTTGACATCTACTGGAATTACTAAATCATCTCATCTAAGAGTTAATCAAGGAGTCCACTTGGAGTTAATAAGATATAATCTAATCTAAGTGTGGCATGTACTTGTTAGTTCGAATTTGTAACTCTTTATCATGCAGTTGTTGGCGTTAAGATCTATTAGTTAATTAGTAGTTAGTCATTACAAATAATCCGTCCTCTTTTAGAGAGACGAGGACTAATCTTGTATAAAAGGGCATTTGTAATAGAATTACAGAGTTAGTAAAGGAGTTAGTTGATTGCTGTTGAAGGAATTATTACATTTAATAAAGTGCATGATTCTAACTTAACTCGAGTGGTGTACTTTGCTATTCAAAACTGGATCAGAGTGAAGGAGTAAGGGCCACTCTTCCCCAATGTGAAGGGCATTATTTATTTACTTGAATATCTGTTACTTGGATCATTTTTTATTTATGAAAATTTCAGCACTTCTAGCATTTCAATTCGTTAATTTAACAATCTCTATTTTATCAATAGAAGGCATTTCTTAATTGCATTTAGAAGTAGTATTTGATTGAATTCAATAGTGAATACATGCTTAACACATTTTCAATCATTCTCTTTGTTGCAAATAGCTGTGGACACCTCCATGGATCGATAATCATCAAATAATTAAAGTGTGAGTATCAAAGACGCTCATCGTAAAGTACAAGAGGTAAATTTTGTAGCAAATGACATGTTTCATAAGCTCCTAAATTGCTTCTTATAAAATATCTATTATGAATTTGTGATATTCCATCAAAGCTTGGTCTTGTGATCTTTGATCTATACATATCCTTGTTGGCATATCAACACAACTCTTCAATTTTCTTTCAACTTTAGATGCATACTTGGAAATATATGTGATAATGAGTAGACATAAGATGATAGGTTAACAATATATATTTTCTCTCCATGTCAAAAGCATATCATGATTTTGGATATTTAACCTGTCGTTATTTCTCAATGGTTCATAATAATTTTTCCTAATTTTTTATACAATAAGGAAAAGTCTATGCATTATGTCCATGAAGCTTTGTATCTACACTTGACATGTTGAGATTTTTTACATAGGTGGGTTATGTCACTGCATATCATGTGCCTTTGAACACAATAATTAAATCCTCGTAATGATGAAATATATTGGAAGAGAATATTTTATATGTGTTTGATAAACATGGATCATCCTTTGGAGATCGATGTATTGTGTTGTGCATTTGAGACCGAGAAAAAGGGTTCTAGGTAGTGATATATTTGTTAAAGAATTATCTACAGGGTTCTAGGAAGAAAATTTTAAGGAACCCACAAAAAAAACTTGTAGAAAGGGTGACAAATCATGTTGCAGTATGATTTGATTTTCTGGTGAATCTAGTGAAGGCAAACAATGATCTAGTGGCCAAAATGGAAAAAACATAAAATATAAAATAGTTACATAAAAAACATAAAAAATAGTTACAAATAAAATGGTAAATCTAGCCTTATTTCTCTAAATTGTAAAACTATTTTGGCAAATTGTCTTTGTCAATTGTCCTCTCCATGTCAACTTTGACTCTTCAAATTTCAATTTTTCAGTGTTTCAACATTGAGTTGTTAGAGAAGCATATAAGTACTCATTTCACATACTTCCAAGGTGTTGTGGCCCATGACAGATTCAATAACCATCGTGTTGGTTGTGTCTTTCTCTCCTTTCTATTCCAGTCTTCAAATTTCACTTTTCAAAATTTAGCCTTTAGTTGTCTATTCTATTTTTTATTTATGATACTAGGTTAGTGGATGCATTGATATAAAGTGCATTATAGACATATCTAGTTTAGTGTTAACTTTGGATTATGAGTAATATATTTTGTCATCATGTAACATTGTAATATTGTAAAAAAGCATTTTTTTTTTTTAATTATGTAACATTTTAATTTGTAAACTTGTAACATTGTAATATTTGGAAAAATCCATATAATATTTATGCATTCCCCCATTATTCTCTACGTTCATGTAGTATTTCGTGGTTGCTTCCAAAATTCCATGTAGTGGGCAACAATAGTCATTTATCAAAAATTTAAAATGCTTTCCTATGTATCATGTATAATTTACTAAAGTTATGCTCTTTATTAATGTCCTTAAGATCCTTGGATTTACGCAGCCAATGTTTATGCATAATTTGATTTTACAAGTGATGTAGAAATTTCATATTCACTATTTATTCCTTTAACAGTTCAAATAGGAATTAATGAATATTTTTTATTTGATATTATTAAGAGGAGGGTTTTTGAAAGGTCCCTAACCCTTGTAAAATCCTAAAAGCGTAAGATTCAACTTTGCAAGTCTCAAAGCAAAACAATGTACACAATATGAAATATGGGTAATAAAGAGTTTTGATTGACAAAATGAGAAATAATCTAGTAATCGATATCCAACTTGTAGAAAAGTAAAAACTACTTTTCTAATTAATTTTCTAGGACATAAATGTTTCTCTATCAATCTTGCAGTCTTTCCAACCCTTTTTTGATGTTAGATATTCAACTGTGAATTTTGTTTAAAAAAATGGCCATCTTTTTATAAAGTCAATCTCCTAATTCAACTTTCAAGAGATTCTTTAGCACTACTATGCTAATTTATCTTGTTGGATCCTCTTAGTCTCAATTCTCTCTTTCATTGGAATAAAAATGAGACTAAAAAGAAATAAGTAAGAAATTTTTATTGCTACAGAAGACAAAGTAATAACAACTTGGAAAATCTATAGATACCGTTATGTTCTTAGTTCAACAGGGAATGCATAAGAGGTATCAAATGTGTGAGTGGGATATAACATGTCTCTCAAATCAAATTAGTCTTGTAATAAAGTGAATAAAAAATAAACATTCAAAATGTAAAAAGATTTCATGTATGAAGAAAATGGTGCAAATCTTGAATTGAATTTTCTATAATATGCAAGTTCAATTCAATATTTGCACCATCTTCTTCAGCCATATATTCTTTTTGCATTCTAAAACTATATTTTTGATTTACCTATTTTCAAGACTTAGTTGATTTGCGAGATTTTCCAAATCCCCGATTCTCCTATAACTTGTAATATAGAAAGTGGAACAGAATGTCTAGTCATTTACCCAACTACTTATAAAGTCTCAAAATACAACATTTTATTATTTGTGCATCATGGCTTATAACTTGTAAGTGATATGGTGTGAGTGTGACTAGATTTTTCATAACCTAAATCATATATCCAATCCTCACTCCCGAAATCCTTTGCAAGCTTCCCATGGGGAAAATGATGGTCTTATCAATTTCGAATTATCCATGTAACCATGCCACAATTTTTATGGAAATTAAATTAAAAAATTACATAACCATCATCTCCCTAGTCGAATAAATAAACCACTTAATGAATTGATAATCTTTAAAGTTTAATCATAATTTTAATTCACATTTGAAAATTTCCTTGATTTGTTAATGCTTATGAGTGACACATAGAATATACATGATGGGTGATAAGACAACTACAACACAAGGTCTAAAAAGTTTTTGATTAAAAAAATATCTATTAATAGAAAAAGTAAAGTACAATGCTGACCTAGTTTTAAAACTTAAAAATAGAAAACAAAAACAAAAGCTGTAGTAAATGCAACAAATAAAATATGGATCAAATGTTAAAAGATCGGTTTTTACCCACTGTAATCAAAAGTAACAAATCTGTGGTAAAATCTTAAAATCTAAAAAGGAAGACTTCAATTTTTAGAAATGTTTTTTTATAAAAAATGAGAGAACTAAAAACAAAGCTAGAAAACAGGGAATTTTGAAACCTTAAGAGTCAGAGATGGCCACACCTAAGATAGTCTCATAGAGTGAAATGAACCAACCAAAGTAGAGGCAACACATTCTAAAAGCGTATGTGCCCAATGCGGAAGGAACATTTTCACACATCATATACAAAATTTCCCATTACTATGATTTTTAGCAATACATTCACTCTACATGGAAAAAGATAGACCATGAAAAAATGGAAATAAATAGAGGATATTTGGTTAAATTGAACCCATAGACAAAGGAGGAAGAATAAAATACTAATGCAAAGGTGATTTCATGCATGAAGCTAGATGTCTGGCACAACTTTCCTTTTTTCTTTGGCAACGAAGATAAACAAAATATTGATTAACCGACTACATAACGAAATGCTATATCTAGACAACACATAATAAGAAAGAAGGTAATAAAAAAAGTCACGGGGTTGATGAGATATGGGAATTATATACATAAATTGGACAAGAAATGAAAAGTTTTAGGAAAGACTGTTGCAAGGTTATTGGGGACCGCTGCCAACAAAATATGAGTATTAATAGATGGCATCCCAAATGCAACATTAAGATACACAGTTAAGGAAGTTGCTTGGAAAATCTACCACACTAACAGATACAATGCCACACATCCCAGGAGTGCTATATTTACATATGAAATGGTGGCGACTGAATTCAATAAAACCTCTGAGATTTTTCTTGAAGAATTCAATGATGATATATACAAAGTGAAGATAGGTAAACATGATTTCTACTATGGTTCCCTGTTATTTTTTCTAACAATGTAATTTATAAAAATAATGCCACGAAAGGAAGGACAAGTAGTTTTGATACCAATATGAGTCCAAATAAAAGAATATATGAAAAACATGTCAAAAATCGATGTCATAACATCCCTGCAATAATGGAGATAAAGTATAAGAGGTATGATAGTGGGTTAAAGAAAAATATTTCTGAGTAGGTGGTGGCTCGGTATGACAATGAAATTGCATTCATGATGGATATTTACAATCTTTACATTCACCCATTCATTCTGCGGATAAGTACAATAGTGTCACTACCAACCGATGTTTTAGATGAGTAGGTAGACAAAGTGGTAGCGGTTATAAGAAAGTTTCTAGTAGATAACACAAAACTAAAGTTTTCGAACATTAATGAGAGCATAAAAGGAACCTAGAAAGAATTTGGAGGCCACCTTGAGGGAGCTCCCTCTTTTTCACACTCAAATGATGCATAAGAGATATGGCACGATCTGTCAAACACACAAGGTGAAAGAATTGAGAATACCACAATAGAGAATGAAGAAATAGGGGAAGAAATTTTAAGTTTGGGGATGGACCGTGGTGACCAACAACAACAATTTAAGGTTTGATTCTTTGGTATGGGAAAAACAATGGAGGAAACACAACTTCAAAATAAATAAAAACTCCTATCTAAAAAAGAGAAAGGCCCCGATGTTCACGACTGTCAGCGTGAGTCCGCAAAAGAAACAAAAGACCAGTAAGGAAGATTTAAGGTGTCTCCCTAAGTAAGCCACTAAAAGAGGACGTGCGTAAACAAAAAAACACACATGAAAAAGTGTCAAATCCAATTCCTCTATTAGATACCAAATATTAGATCATTGGCGGAGGACCATAAGGAGGATAAAAAAAGTTCAACTAGAGAAGAATCTAGAAGTCCATTTAACCCCATGAACAATGATGATGAAAATCTGAAACAAATAGGTACACTTCTAGAATAACATAGGGCGAAGGGTGGATTATACGTAGTAGCCATTATATATGAGAAGGAATCAAGGGAAGAGAAGATAAAAATTGTTGAGGAAATAAGATATTACTTAAAAGAGCCCCCTACCCCTTACTAGACATATTAGATTACATCTCTATCCCCATAGCTAAAAGAATAAGGGAAATATAAGGGAGTTGCGAAGGAAACTCAAATACACAAATATGTAGAGTTGGATAAATTACTGGCGAAGAATGAATTAATCCTTGAGAGTGGTGGGCCTATGGTTTATCATATTGTTTATTCTTTAGGTCCTGGAGGACTTGGTAATCTTTATTCATGATTCACCATTATTTGGAGGAGCGAGCGCAAGAATTACACAAAGGAGTGTATATGATATAAATAGGGTGTTAGGAAACTATATGTTAGTGCTCACATTATTATTTGCGTGAGTTTGTAATAATGTGTGAATTGCTCATATGTGGTTAGTTGGTATATAGGTTTAATTATAATAACCCTATTATTATTGGTGATTATTCCGGAGTAATATTGTTGTGTAACAACAATAGTTCACGTAAATACGTTTGGTATTGTTATACCCGTATATCTATGTTGGGTTATTTGTTATTCCAACTTCCTATTTTATAGGAAGTAGTTTATCTAATATTGTGGCTATATAATAGCTCGTGAATGTAATTCATTAGAAGCTGAATAGAAGATCTTTGTTGTGTTTGTCTATGTAAATATGTGCCTGTACCATGATAGGGGAGCACATAAGAGGTAACCATGCAAGAGAAAGAGAATGGAAGCATGTGTGTAAGAAGGAAACTAGAGGCACACATGAGAAACAACAAAGAGGATCATGCAATACAAGATAAAATCAAAGAAAGGACATGTAGAGCAACAAATGTTAAGGATAAACATGATTTCGGAAGTGGAATTAAACTTCAGTCCTTAAAATATGCATGGATATGATAGAGGGATTAGATAAGGCCAAGAATAAGAAGCACATTATGTGGAGGATTTGCATGCATCGCACGATTAGGTCGTAAAAGGATAATTTTGGCTACCGAATGAATGTAATAGTTAACTGGAGTTGTAAACTCAAATTCTATTATTAGCTCTTATAAGACTAGTATAGGAAAAGTTCCCACTACTAAAAATACCTATGAATGGGGTTTAGTTAAATAAAGGTTGTAGGCATCTGTGTGTATATATATGTGTATGTATGCATTTATGTGCATATAGAGTTAGAAGATTAAGGTTTAAATGACTTGTATTTGGATTTTGGGGTACTAGTTGGCCAAAACTTGTAACTACGCAACTATTATTATATGAACATTATGTTTGGTCTATTCATGGTTGCATTATGTAGTTAACATAGTAGTAATACATGTCTAATTGCTAAATTAACAACTCATTTAATTCATTTCATTATTGCTAAACTATGATGGAACCTGGAAACTCCTCACACTTTAGGTGAGTGCACCTTAGTTTAACTGAGTGGGTTATGCCAGTATGATGGTGGGGGGAAAAATGCACACCACTAACACAATAATGACACACACATAAGTAAAAGGACTACTAGACTCCAAAATTTTGGTTCCATTTCTAGGACCTTCATTAAAATGCAAGGATGAAGTGGACAAAAGATGCATTGTCTAACATAGGAGAACATCAAAGCCTGGCTACACATTGTTGAGGATGCTTTCATAAAACATCATCTGAGTTGTAGGGATTTATCTCCAATTAAGTGGCTCGAGACTAATATTTATGATTTAATGTATGATAAATTCTTCTTTGAGCTTCTGGTACACCTACATGCATGGTCAATTTCTTATTGTTTGAGAAAAAGAAGAAATTTGGGTCACAAGCATCTGTGGACCTCTGAGCACACAAAAAAACTAGCATAATACGACATGAATTTGACATGCGTGGTAGACTACTAGTGGAAGGACACACTTTGGGGCTATATTCTTGAATATTCAGTTTCAACATTTTCTTGTATGAACGAAGCGCAATATACCTTCTTCAGGAATCTACAAGGATTATACTTACAACACACAACATTAGAAATTAAGAAAATGATGATTGATATGGGGATTGAAACCTTCCCAATAGAAGGCTAAACCTTCTAAAACATGAGTGGTGTATGACATAAGAATGAGAAAGAGATATCAAGGATAAGTTATGGATTATCTAGATGAGCGCACTCTTAGGAGGAGGTGATTTGAAGAGAAAATGCACAAGGCATTCGAAAGAGAGCTAATAAGTCTACGTGACTCAACTACAACAACTGCAAATGATGACCAACAACATTGGTTAAGGCAGGGAGAGAGCAACAAAGACAAGGAGATCTAGGAAGGAATAGTTACGCATCAAGAGAGTATATGAGATCGAGAGGATAAAGAAGGAAAATATAAATTGAATGGTATCTTGATCTAACCTACCGTGCCTGCTCCCGTAACTTGGTCAACTAATACATAACAAGTTTTAATAGAAAGTGACAACGACAAAGAAGTCAAATGATCTAGGGAAAAGGAAAATTTGGATAGTAGTTTACAATACGTGATATAATCATTGCAACTAACACCAAAGAGAAAACCATTGAAAACCAATATACCAAAATCACAATGATTTGAGATGATGACTACAAACACAACAACACTAGTCATGGTAGGTGCATAAGGAAATGTAACGACCCAACAAGTCGTGGGAGCTAACTCCTTGATTACAAGTGGAGGTGGGAGTGGGAATGTGACACCCACAATGACTATCCCCATACTGATAGGAAATAAGAGATAAAATATGTGGAATAATCCCTTACAGAATCGCAACAGTAGAAACTAATATGCAGAAAATATTACAGATCTCAAATAAAAGTGCAGAATAAATAACACAACACAGAAAGACAGTATTTAACATGGTTCACCCAATTTGGGCTATGTCCACTAAGAATCACTTGCTCAGATTTTATTACAAGTCTCCACTCTCTCAATACAATACCCATATCCGTTTGGAGCTATGCTCAACAAACTCTACAAAATTCACACCTGAATTCAAAGCACATCTGCAATGCATTTGCTTCTATATGTATCATATGCATAAGACCATATAAATAGACAATTGCTTAAGCAGTTTGATACAAAAAAATGGGTATCAAAACCATGGAAAACACTGCAAAAACCATGGGTATCAAAACCATGAGCAAAAAACCGTGGGTATCAAAACAATGGGTACCGAAAAAAACCATGGGCCCAAAAACAGCCCATAACAGTTACCAATTACCCATGGGTTAATAAACCACCCATGAAAATTTGCTTCGGGGGCTTCTTCCCCGAACCTCCATTGATCGGGGGAGACTTCACCCCCGCGAACCCCCTTGATCCGCTCATCGACGAGTGGGACCGCCGTAAAAATACCCGAGTGTAACACATAGAAGGTGTACCACACTCTAACATGAAAATAGGCTCCACAAACATAACAATCTCCCACTTGGAGACTGATTTCCACTGAGTAAGCTTCTTAACCTTTCACTGTCATCCGCGAAGGCCAACCAAAGCTGAACATAGCTTTAGTTTATCCCTTGTGACCACCTTGGTCATCATGTCTGCAGGATTCTGACTGGTATGAATCTTCTCCAACTTCAACTTATCTTCCTCCAAAGTTGTCCTGATGAAGTGATATCTCAACTGTATATGCTTCGTCCTGGAGTGGAAAGTAGAGTTCTTAGCTAGGTGTATAACACTCTGACTATCACTATGCAACTTAGATTCCTCCTGCTTATGCCCCAACTCCTCAAGCAATTGTTGTAACCAAATCATCTCTTTTTTTTCCTCTGTGGCAACAACATACTTAGCCTCCGTGGTTGACAAAGCCACCAGCTTCTGTAGTCATGAAATCCAGCTTACTGCTGTCCCACCTACAGTGTAAATATAACCTGTCGTGCTCCTCCTACTGTCTACATCTCCAGCCATGTCTGAATCTACATAACCACGTAAAGTGGTGTCTGATCCACTGTAGCATAAAACTGTCCCCATGGTCCCTCTCAAATACCGAAGGATCCACTTTACTGCTTGCCAATGCTCTTTACTTGGATCACTCATAAATCTACTCACAGCTCCTACTGCATGGGAAATATCAGGCCTAGTGCATACCATAACATACATCAAACTGCCAACCGCTGATGAGTAAGGTACCTTGGACATATGGTTTCTTTCCTGCTCTGTCTTGGGACACTGCTCCTTTGATAACTTAAAATGGCCTGCCAAAGGAGTCCCAACCGGTTTAGCATCCTGCATGTTAAACCTATCCAATACCTTCTTAATGTACTCTTCCTGAGATAAAGTCAGCTTCCGTTCCTTCCTATCCCGAGTTATCCTCATACCAAGGATTTGTCTGGCAGCCCCCAAATCCTTCATATCAAAGGATTCACTTAGCTGTTTCTTGAGTACTTTTATTTCCTGCATGTTTTTACCTGCAACCAACATGTCATCAACATACAAACACAGGATAATATAACTTCCATCCTCAAATTTCTTTGTATACACACAATGGTCAGAATGACATCTGATATAACCTTGCTCCATCATGAAGCTATCAAACTTCTTATACCATTGACGTGGAGCTTGTTTCAGGCCATACAAGCTCTTCTTCAGTTTTCACACCATCTCCTCTTTACCTTTGACTTCATATCCTTCTGGCTGCTGCATATATAGCTCCTCCTCCAAATCACCATGGAGAAATGCAGTCTTTACATCTAACTGTTCTAAGTGCAAGTCTTCTGCTGCCACTATTCCAAGAACAGTTCTGATAGAAGTCATTTTTACTACAGGAGAAAAAATCTCATCAAAATCTATACCTTGTTTCTGTGCAAACCCCTTGACCACCAACCAGGCCTTATATCTTTTCTTTCCTCCTTCTTCATCTTTAACTCTGTACACCCACTTGTTCTGCAATGCTCTTTTTCCTTCTGGTAGCTTCACCAAATCCCAAGTCTGGTTCTCCATGAGAGACTTATGCTCCTCATCCATGGCTTGCTCCCACTTCTTACTGGCATCTACCTGCATTGCTTCATCAAAGCTCTCTAGCTCTCCACTATCAGTGAGTAATAAATAATAAAGAGAAGGAGAAAAACATTCAGGTTCTTTTCTTACCCTAGAAGACCTCCTCACTGTAGGAGTTTGGGGTTCCTGTTGAGTAGGTTCCTGAACTGATTCATGGGTCACTGTCCCATCCGGAAGATCCTCTACCACTACATATTCTTTCTTGGATTCTTCCCTATTTTCCTACAACTGTTGCTTATACATGACTTTCTCATTAAAGACCACATCCCTAGACCGAATGATTTTCTTGTCCTTAATACTCCAACATTTAAATCCAAAGTCATCACCACCATAACCAATAAAAGTGCATTTTTCTGATTTAGCCTCTAGCTTGGTCCTATCATCCTTGTCAATATGAACAAACACCTCACATCCAAAGACTCTAAGAAATGAGTAATCAACTTTCTTACCGTACCAAGCCTCCTCAGGTATGCCTCCATCCAAGGCACTTGAGGGTCCTCTGTTTATCAAGTACACAGTTGTGCTCACCGCTTCTACCCAAAAATAAAGAGGCAGTCCTGCATGTATCCTCATGCTCCTAGCACGTTCCATTATTGTTTTGTTCATCCTTTCTGACACCCCATTCTGCTGTGGGGTTCCTAGAACCGTCTTTTGCCTGCGGATTCCATTCTTAGAACAATAATCATCAAATTCATTGCTGCAATACTCCCCTCCATTATCTGACCTGAGACATTTTAACTTAAGACCTGTTTCATTCTCTACCAAGGCTTTCCATTTAACAAAAGTATCAAATACATCAGATTTGTTTCTAATACAATAAACCCAAACTTTCCTTGTTGCATCATCAATAAAAGTAACATAATAACTTGAACCCCCAAGAGATGATACCTGAGCTGGCCCCCACACATCAGAATGTACCAGCTCTAACTTACTCTCTTTCTTCGTAGGTCTAACCTTGAGAAACCTTACTCGCTTCTGTTTCCCATATATGTAGTTCTCACAGAAATCCAAACCTGTTTCTGTATATCCAGGAAAATTCTTCTTTATGATGTCCATGCCCTTATGGCTCATATGACCGAGCCTATAGTGCCATAATGTTGTATCTGCATCTGAAGCCACAAGATTACAATCATTAGTACTATCAGTGGATAAATACAAGGTTCCAACCTTCTTACCTCTTGCCACCACAAGAGCACCCTTGGTAACCTTCCAAGAGTCAGCTGTAAATATCACAGTACAACCATCACTTCCCAATTGCCCCACCGATATCAAATTTCTCCTTAATGTAGGCACATGTCTGACATCCTTCAATAGCCATGTATTCCCATTCTGCATCTTAACCTGAACAGAACCTTTTCCAACTATACTGCAAGGCTCATCATCACCAAGAAAAACATGCCCAAAATCCCCTTGAACATAATCAACAAAATAATGCCTATGTGGAGTAGCATGAAAAGAAGCCCCTGAATCTAAAACCCAAGATTCAGTAATATTATGCAAAGAAAGAATCAAAGCATCCTGGCATACATTACCCGATGCCACATTTGCCTCCTTGTTTTCTTCCTGTTGTTTCTTCTTGTCCCAAAGCTCCCAACAGTCCTTCTTTGCATGCCCAGACTTTCCACAGTTCCAACATACAATCTTGCTCTTGGATTTTGACCTTGCCCGATCTTTCGAATTTTCCACGGTTTCCTCTATTCTTCTGTCTCCCTCTAGTTTCCACTGTCAAAGCATTCCCTGAAGTAGAAGATTCCCCAGAGCTTTTTCTTCGCATTTCCTCACTTAGAATCACCCCTACAACATCCTCAAACTTCAACTTCGAGTTAGCTGGAACCGAGTTGCTTACCGCCATTACCAGGCTATTCCAACTTTCAGGTAAAGAGCACAGAATTAATAAAGCCCTAACTTCTTCATCAAATTCTATTGTAACCGAAGCTAGCATATTCACAACCATATTGAAATCATTTAAATGATCTGCTACTGAACTATTCTCAGACATCTTCATATTAAACAACTTTTTCATTAAAAATATCTTGTTAGAGGTAGAGGGTTTTTCATACAACTTCCCTAATGCATCCATTAGATCTTTTGTAGTCTTTTCCTTTGAAACATTAAATAATACCAAAGATGCAAGACACAGCTGGATCATTCCAAGTGCCTTCCGATCCAACAAATCCCATTCCACATCTGTCATACTTGAGGGTTTGTTCACCTTCTCAGACAACGGAGTATAAAGATCCTTCTGATAAAGGTAATCTTCCATCTGCATCTTCCAAAGACTGAAATTCTACCCGTTGAATTTATCAACCCTAGATCTTCCATCATCTGCCATAGCTCCCACTCAAGATAAAAACTTTCCCTGCGATTCAACACTTCAGCAAACCAAAACTAGGCTCTGATACCAATTGATAGGAAATAAGAGATAAAATATGTGGAATAATCCCTTACAGAATCGCAACAGTAGAAACTAATATGCAGAAAATATTACAGATCTCAAATAAAAGTGCAGAATAAATAACACAACACAGAGAGACAATATTTAACGTGGTTCACCCAATTTGGGCTACGTCCACCAAGAATCACTTGCTCATATTTTATTACAAGCCTCCACTCTCTCAATACAATACCCAGATCCATTTGGAGCTATGCTCAACAAACTCTACAGAATTCACACCCGAATTCAAAGCACATCTGCAATGCATTTTCTTGTATATGTATCATATGCATAAGACCATATAAATAGACAATTTCTTAATCAATTTGATACAAAACCGTGGGTATCAAAACCATGGGACAAAACCGTGGGTATCAAAACCATGGGAAAAAAACTATGGGTATCAAAACAATGGGTACCGAAAAAACCATGGGCCCAAAAACAGCCCATAACGGTTACCCATTACCCATGGGTTAATAAACCACCCATGAAAATTTGCTTCGGGGGCTTCGCCCCCGAACCCCCTTGACCCGCTCATCGGTGAGCGGGACCACCGTAAAAATACCCGAGTGTAACACATAGAAGGTGTACCACACTCTAACATGAAAATAGGCTCCACAAACATAACAATCTCCCACTTGGAGACTAATTTCCATCTGTAGCAAGCTTCTCAACCCTTCACTGTCATCCGCGAAGGCCAACCAAAGCTGAACATAGCTTTAGTTTATCCCTTGTGACCACCTTGGTCATCATGTCTGCAGACTAGTATGAATCTCTATGAATCTTCTCCAACTTCAACTTATCTTCCTCCTAAAGTTGTCCTGATGAATGATAATCTCAACTGTATATGCTTCGTCCTAGAGTTTGTGGAAAGCAGAGTTCTTAGCTAGGTGTATCCATCACTCTGAATATCACTATGTAGCTTACATAACCTGCTTATGCCCCAACTCGTCAAGCAACTTCTGATAACCAAATCATCTCTTTCCTTGCCTCTGTGGCAACAACATACTCAGCCTCCGTAGTTGATAAAGCCACCAGATTTTGTAGTCATGAAATCTAGCTCACTGCTGTCCCACCTACAGTGTAAATATAACCTGTTATGCTCCTCCTGCTGTCACATCTCAAAGCCATGTCTGAATCTACATAACCAACATAAAGTGGTGTATGATCCACTGTAGCATAAAACTGTGCACATGGTTTCTCAAATACCGAAGGATCCACTTACTACTCCTTGCCAATGGTCACATGGATTGCTCATAAATCTACTCTTTACATGGGATGAGAACTTACGAAACATACATGCAAACTACCAAATGAGCAAGTCCCATATGGTTTAATCTTACCTGTCATAGAGACACTGCTCAAATTTATTAAAACCTGGCCTAGCATACAAAACTGCCAACCGCTGATGAGTAAGGTCACCTGACAGTTAAATATCCAATACTCTGTCTTGGGACATGTGCTCCTTCCTGATAACTTTTCAAAGGCTTCCCAACCAGTTTTCCTATCCTGAGTTATCCTCACACCAAGGATTTCTTCTGGCTAGCCCCAAAATCCTTGATATTAAAATATTCACTCAGTTGTTTCTTGAGTACTTTTATTTCCTGCATGTTTTTACCTGCAACCAACATGTCATCAGCATACAAACACAGGATAATATAACTTCCATCCTCAAATTTCTTTGTATACACGCAATGGTCAGAATGACATCTAATATAACCTTGCTCCATCATGAAGCTATCAAACTTCTTATACCATTGACGTGGAGCTTGTTTCAAGCCATACAAGCTCTTCTTCAGTTTTCACACCATCTCCTCTTTACCTTTGACTTCATATCCTTCTGGCTGCTGCATATATAGCTCCTCCTCCAAATCACCATGGAGAAATGCAGTCTTTACATCTAACTGTTCTAAGTGCAAGTCTTCTGCTACCACTATTCCAAGAATAGTTCTGATAGAAGTCATTTTTACTACAGGAGAAAAAATCTCATCAAAATCTATACCTTGTTTCTGTGCAAACCCCTTGACCACCAACCGGGCCTTATATCTTTTCTTTCCTCCTCCTTCATCTTTAACTCTGTACACCCACTTGTTCTGCAATGCTCTTTTTCCTTCCGGTAGCTTCACCAAATCCCAAGTCTAGTTCTCCATGAGAGACTTATGCTCCTCATCCATGGCTTGCTCCCACTTCTTACTGGCATCTACCTGCATTGCTTCATCAAAGCTCTCTAGCTCTCCACTATCAGTGAGTAATAAATAATAAAGAGAAGGAGAAAAACGTTCAGGTTCTTTTCTTACCCTAGAAGACCTCCTCACTGTAGGAGTTTGGGGTTCCTATTGAGTAGGTTCCTGAACTGATTCATGGGTCACTTTCCCATCCGGAAGATCCTCTACCACTGCATATTCTTTCTTGGATTCTTCCCTGTTTTCCTGCAACTGTTACTTATACATGACTTTCTCATTAAAGACCACATCCCTAGACCGAATGATTTTCTTGTCCTTAATACTCCAACATTTAAATCCAAAGTCATCACCACCATAACCAATAAAAGTGCATTTTTCTGATTTATCCTCTAGCTTGGTCCTATCATCCTTGTCAATATGAACAAACACCTCACATCCAAAGACTCTAAGAAATGAGTAATCAAATTTCTTACCGTACCAAGCCTCCTCAGGTATGCCTCCATCCAAGGCACTTGAGGGTCCTCTGTTTATCAAGTACAAAGCTGTGCTCACCGCTTCTGCCCAAAAATAAAGAGGCAGTCCTACATGTATCCTCATGCTCCTAGCATGTTCCATTATTGTTCTGTTCATCCTTTCTGACACCCCATTCTACTGTGGGGTTCCTGGAACCGTCTTTTGCCTGTGGATTCCATTCTTAGAACAATAATCATCAAATTCATTGCTGCAATACTCCCCTCCATTATCTGACCTGAGACATTTTAACTTAAGACCTGTTTCATTCTCTACCAAGGCTTTCCATTTAACAAAAGTATCAAATACATCAGATTTATTTCTAATACAATAAACCCAAACTTTCCTTGTTGCATCATCAATAAAAGTAACATAATAACTTGAACCCCCAAGAGATGATACCTGAGCTGGCCCCCACACATCAGAATGTACCAGCTCTAACTTACTCTCTTTCTTCGTAGGTCTAACCTTGAGAAACCTTACTCACTTTTGTTTCCCATATATGTAGTTCTCACAGAAATCCAAACCTATTTCTGTATATCCAGGAAAATTCTTCTTTATGATGTCCATGCCCTTATGGCTCATATGACCGAGCCTATAGTGCCATAATGTTGTATCTACATCTGAAGCCACAAGATTACAATCATTAGTACTATCAGTGGATAAATACAAGGTTCCAACCTTCTTACCTCTTGCCACCACAAGAGCACCCTTGGTATCCTTCCAAGAGTCACCTGTAAATATCACAGTACAACCATCACTTCCCAATTGCCCCGCCGATATCAAATTTCTCCTTAATGTAGGCACATGTCTGACATCCTTCAATAGCCATGTATTCCCATTCTGCATCTTAACATGAATAGAACCTTTTCCAACTATACTGCAAGGCTCATCATCACCAAGAAAAACATGCCCAAAATCCCCTTGAACATAATCAACAAAATAATGCCTATGTGGAGTAGCATGAAAAGAAGCCCCTGAATCTAAAACCCAAGATTCATTAATATTATGCAAAGAAAGAATCAAAGCATCCTGGCATACATTACCCGATGCCACATTTGCCTCCTTGTTTTCTTCTTGTTGTTTCTTCTTGTCTTAAAGCTCCTAACAGTCCTTATTTGCATGCCTAGACTTTCCAAAGTTCCAACATATAATCTTGCTCTTGGATTTTGACCTTGCCCGATCTTTCAATTTTCCACGGTTTCCTCTATTCTTCTGTCTCCCTCTAGTTTCCACCGTCAAAGAATTCCCTGAAGTAGAAGATTCCCCAAAGCTTTTTCTTTGCATTTCCTCACTTAGAATCACCCCTACAACATCCTCAAACTTCAACTTCGAGTTAGCTGGAACCGAGTTGCTTACCGCCATTACCAGGATATTCCAACTTTCAAGTAAAGAGCACAGAATTAATAAAGCCCTAACTTCTTCATCAAATTCTATTGTAACCGAAGCTAGCATATTCACAACCATATTGAAATCATTTAAATGATCTGCTACTGAACTATTCTCAGACATCTTCATATTAAACAACTTTTTCATTAAAAATATCTTGTTAGAGGCCGAGGGTTTTTCATACAACTTCCCTAATGCATCCATTAGATCTTTTGTAGTCTTTTCCTTTGAAACATTAAATAATATCAAAGATGCAAGACACAGCTAGATCATTCCAAGTTCCTTCTGATCCAACAAATCCCATTCCACATCTGTCATACTTGAGGGTTTATTCACCTTCTTAGACAACGGAGTATAAAGATCCTTCTGATAAAGGTAATATTCCATTTGCATCTTCCAAAGACTGAAATTCTACCCGTTGAATTTATCAACCCTAGATCTTCCATCATCTGCCATAGCTCCCACTCAAGATAAAAACTTTCCTTGTGATTCAACACTTCAGCAAACCAAAACTAGGCTCTGATACCAATTGTTAGGAAATAAGAGATAAAATATGTGGAATAATCCCTTACAGAATTGCAACAGTAGAAACTAATATGCAGAAAATATTACAGATCTCAAATAAAAGTGCAGAATAAATAACACAACACAGAAAGACAATATTTAATGTGGTTCACCCAATTTTGGCTACGTCCACCAAGAATCACTTGCTCAGATTTTATTACAAGCCTCCACTCTCTCAATACAATAGCCAGATCCATTTGGAGCTATGCTCAACAAACTCTACAGAATTCACACCCAAATTCAAAGCACATCTGCAATGCATTTGCTTGTATATGTATCATATGCATAAGACCATATAAATAGACAATTGTTTAAGCAACTTGATACAAAACCGTGGGTATCAAAACCATGGGCAAAAACTGTGGGTATCAAAACCATGGGCAAAAAACCGTGGGTATCAAAACAATGGGTACCTAAAAAACCAGGGGCCCAAAAATAGTCCATAACGGTTACCCATTACCCATGGGTTAATAAACCACCCATTAAAATTTGCTTCGGGGGCTTCGCCCCCGAACCCCCTTGACCCACTCACCGGCGAGCGAGACCGTCGTAAAAATAACTCTAGTGTAACACATAGAAGGTGTACCACACTCTAACATGAAAATAGGCTCCACAAACATAACACATACAAGGTAGAGTTGGGAATAATGTACAATAGGTAGCAACGCCAAACACATTTTACATAATGTATTTACACTTTCTAGAGAATCACGAGGTTGAAAATGTAGCAGAATATGTGCTTAACTGTGAACTTATATGGCGAGAAAAAGGTATAAATTCTTCATAACGGAAAATAACTTAGTTTGTAATGACATTACTCTGAGGCACCCATACCTGGAACCAAAAACACGACCCACTATAAGTAGTGGTAGACTATGATAAACTTAAAATGACCTTTCTACTTGAATTTGACATTCCAGAGTTTGAGCGACAAAGTGTTTCATCAATCAAGGAGATCAAACAAGAACTCATGAAGAGTATATGCACTCATGATGCACATTTCAAAACCATCATTTCCAAACTCTTGTATGAAATACATCCTACACAACATGCACAATGGTTTGTAACGGTATCTTACTACCCTTAAGGCACACATTGTCAAACAAGATTTTCAGAAATCCATGAGAAGTATTAGAAGCATAGTTGCACTCTGAAAAAATGGGAAGTCTTGATACCAGTGTAATCCCTTTCATAGAGGCACAAATCAAATTTATTACAAAACTACTAGAAAAATTAATGAAAACAACACCTGAGAAATATACAATGGCATTTGATGCACCGATTGTGAGGTGGAGGGCCACACCAAAAATACATGCCCATACAAAATTTTGAAGGCCATGCTTATAGCATGTGAGATATGTGAAGGAATTCATGATGCTTGAAATTGTCCCCTACTCCACCATTCCAAATAAGAAAAGGTAGTCACTTACTACAATATATGTGATGCACACACTCATGATACATTAGAGTGTCACATTATTGACCAAATCCATGAATCCAAATCACTGGGACTTCAGTAAGCTATCGTAGAAGATGCCAATATGGAACGTGGTGGATACAGTCGTGGAATAATTAGACAAGGATGAGGAGGTCGCGGAGGTGGCCGATATGCACCTAGAAATTGTTATAAGTGTGGATCACTAGATCATTACGAACATGATTTCCCAACCTTCCTAATCTATACACATTTTTGAAAGGAGCACAAGGTGGAAGATTTCCCTGACCTATATAAGATAATGAAAGAGAAAGGTGAAAAGGGAACATTAATGATTAAAATTAAGTGCATTGTCGAACATGAAAATAAGATAAAATCTATACCAATAGAGGAGCCAAATGCCAAGGTATGAGTAACAACACGTGTTGTTATACATGCACAAGAAATTCGTTCAAAAAAAGTGCATGCCACAGGATTAAATTCAAAAAATCCCTATCCTGATGGCAAGCAACAAAAGGAGGTCCTTCAAGATGCGAAAGACTTGATAAGATAACTTCAAGGAGAAATATAATTCCTCATATATGAGGTAAAACTACAAAAAGAGAAATTAAAATATTTCAAGGATGAATAAATCAAACAAATGAGTTTTAAGAGGTATGTAGGTTGTTGTGCACAAAAGTTATATTACCCCTACAAGGTCAATGTTTATTTTATAAGCTTAGAAAAATGGCACTATAGAATCAATTAGGGACGAAAGAAAGGCGGGATGTGAAATCTACAAACATGGAAGGTTTTGATAGAGAGATAATTGTTGATGCCTATATAGAAGACTTAAACATTACTGATATATTGGTTGACACAAGTGCGGAAGTTAAAATACTCACAATAAATTCTTGGGACAAGATGGGGCAACCATTGGTACATGCATCCCACATGTTTTGTTCATGTATAATAAAATATGGATCGTGCCTATAGGAGTTATAAAAAATTCCATAATCAGTATTATGGGGGTAAAGCTCCAGGTGGATTTTAAAGTCATACAATTAGATGAAGCAAATAATTTTCCAGCACTACTTGGAAGACCTTGGTGTTATGCCAATAATACTGACATACGATTTAAGAAATGATATGTGAGTTTCAAAAATGGCAGCCAGTGCACCATCTTTCCAATGGACCCTAAAAATTGCACCATATGTGGAGATTGTAGAAGATTACGAAGATTTGGAGCATATATACAATTTCCAAGCTACCAGGATAGAGAATTTTGAGCCAAAAAAGGAAGGAGAACTATAGTGGGGTGATAAACAATTAATGTCTAACATAACTAGTGTGGCATGTGAAAATTGGGCACATGGTTCATGTGAACTACGAGGGTGAGATCGTGGTATGATTCAATGCTCATCCAATTAAAATATCATCCAATAATCTCAAATACTTACAAAAGTATCTAAAAATTTAGTATAGAAAACACCCAACCCCCACCAGGTTGTAGTTGAAGTGAAGATATCCATGATTTTATTAAAGACACGGAATCCTATATGGAAACCGACGAAGCACGATCGAACTGTTTGAATTATTTGTTAAATGGAACCACAAAAAGATTGTGGGAAACACACTGACTAATGTTATTATTGTGGATGGAAACAAAGGAGGCCACGAAGGAGCAGTTCAAATGAAGTAATGGTGCAAAAAGATACCCCGCCTATAGTGGATTCATTTTGATTGAGTTTTTGTTCATCTTTGTCTAGATTAGTGAGCTAGACAACAAAGAAAATCAAACAACCTAAAAGATGTAGGGTTTAAGGTACCAATAGAGCTAATGGATGCAAATGAATGGGCACAAAGCGAATGTCCTTGCTGCGAGCTGGATAGACCTGCAAAATAGAAGCAACTAAGAGGAAAACAAATTAGATGGTATATGCGGGGGATGCCCGACGAAGTCGGTTCCAAGAAGCACGAGCTTCCTTATGCGGATGCCAACCCTCATTTGATAAGATAAAATGATATAAATGAAAGATAGATGGATAACATGCAAAAACTGATAAATAATAGAACTTGATGCCAATGTATAAAGGATATGCTGATCTAATCCAAGTAAATGTAGAGAAAACCAAACTAAGAGAACCATAAGGGCATGAGGATAGTATTATGGTGATACAAGTGGCATTACAAGGGCACTGTGATTATATTAGGACAAGAGAGGGGCTATAATGTCAGATGTTTTCTATTACTCTTAACTTGTTTGAAAGAGGGGGGAAGGCCTGTATTTATAGCCTCAAGATGGGGTTAATTTAGGGGTTATCAGGTATACGAGGTTTGACAAAGTAACCCCGATTAGGTGAGTGGGGGGGGGGCATTATTTGAGTGATTAGGTGAAATAATGGATTCGATATGGATTTTTTTTCATTATTTAAATCATGAGTGGGGTTCATTATTTGAATGATTTTGGAGTATTTAATTATTAGGTGGTGTGATATGACTTAATTTGGAATATTTGGATATTAGCATATAACGAGGTTTAGGTATTTTAAAGGGGATCAATTAACCAATTAAGATTGATTAACTGAATATACATTTTTGGTGGGAAATGGGATTTATTCAAATTTAGGGGGGAAAAAGGATTCGAAAGGGTAAGCCTAATGAAGGAGTGCAAACGTGGGGTGAAGGGGAGGTATGCTACCAAAAACTGGTGTCTACATTTTCCTGTTTTTGATGAGTTAGTTGCATTGGCCAAGCCGTGAGACAAAAACGCTAAAATATTGAAAATATGATTGATCGTGTGTTCCCCCTCAAACTTGGGATAAAAAATATGAAGGAAGTCAATCACAAGTTTGAAAGAGATAGATGTTAAAGATCAGTTGGGTAAAGAAAAATGATAATGCAAGGCAAGATGCCCCAAGAAAAAATGATCGCAATAACATTAAAAACCATGGTGGTGACTCTGATATCACGTGGGTAGGGGACAAAGGGCGGTGTCAATGGAGACGATGACAATGTTCTATAGGCCAATGAGTGGGAAAAAATCACTGCTGTATGGATGCAAATTGTGATGACCAATGGGTTATAGGAAAACATCAAAGTATGCACAACTAAATGCAAAAGGTATGTGAAATCCTGCATATGCGAGATATCGAGTGAAAAATTATGCGTCTGTAAAAGGGATGAGGACGGAAATAATGATGCCCCATCACAGGGAACGAAAATAACCAAGAAGACAAAGTGGAAGATGGATGTTTAAATAAAATGACCCAAAGGGGAGTATGGTCACAAAGGTGGACATGAAGAGCAGATTGGATAGAAGTGTGAGATAATATGCCTAAAGAGGGGGGGTAAATATGATTTTGAATACATGTTTCATAAGAAAGGTTCTCTGTTGACGGTAGATGAGTAGATGAAGAAAAGAGAAAGCAGTCCTTTTTCTCCGGCGAATAGGGGAAGAATTCAATCTACGTTTGGAAAGCAAAAGGTAGAAAAAATGTCTTTTAAGAAGAATATAAGGTGATAATTGATGACCGTTAAGGTATCCTCCAAGAAAAAAATTCCTTGGGAATATGTGGTGATGGATATATGTGATGATGTCCCCCTCAAGAGGGCAGACGAGAACAAAAGAGATGAAACCGCCCTCAAAAGGAAGAAAGGGAAAATTCATAGAGAGGAGTACGAGGATGGTGTGTAATAGAACAGAGAAGATGCTATCTACAAATAAGGAGGAGTTTGAATCAGTCTTCAATGTGAAAGAAAGAGGAGGAAGAGAATAATAGAAAAGGATGACAGGAGAAGAGAGAAGATATCAAAGTAGATGGTGAAAGCATAGAAGAGGGACAAAGATGTGCAATATGAAGGTAGCGGAAAAGATAAAGTGAGGGAGGTGATGAAGATGAAGGGAGAGAAAAAAGGGATGAAAGGAGGAAAATGAAGAGCTTAAAGAATATGGAAGATACAATAGAAGAAATAAAAAAGGAAGTAGGAGGTGAAGAATACAAGGGAATAGGGAGGATGTGATGGGTTTGAAAAAAAGAAAATAGAAAAATATGATAGGAGACGAAGGGAATGAGGAAGGACAAACAAGAAGGAGAAGACAAGATGCAAAGAGATGAGGGGGGAAGGATGACATGAAAAATGACAAAAGTGATAAGGGAAATGGGGGATGGTAGAGGCTATGCCAGTTAAGGAATGTTAAGGGAAGACCAACAATAATCGGGATGATGATGATGTCAGGTGAAGATGATAGAAAAAGGGAATGAAGAAGATGGAAAAAGAGGACGATATAAGGATGATGAGTGGAAAAGTGAAGGGATGAATGACACACAAACACTTATACATCATAGAAAAATCCTTCAATATCATAGAAAAGCCTTTCAAGTTATTTTTCAAATACTTATACAGACCTCCACCATGATTGTAAAGTTCTGCAACTTCATTTCATGCCATGAAACCACCTTAAGAACTAGAGTGTCCTATAAGGTCTATATGCTAAAAAATCTGTCTTGTAAGATGAAACTTGTAGAACCTTGATCAAATCCACCATGACAAATGAAACCTGTAGACAACTATACCATGAACTCATCAACATAATCATATTATTGTAAGTTGTAACACTTCAAATCAGAGCATAAAGGCACAAAAACAACTCTGCTCCATCATCACTCAAAATTGCCAATACACCTAAAAATTAGTCAAGAGTAACTTGACTTCCAACACCTGTATGACCTATTCCAAAGACTCTAACAAGCACGAACGTGACATATAGGTCATGTAAAACAAATCTATGCACTTTTTTCATCATCATAACATGCAAATACCTCATAAATTTCTTCTTCAAGTCAACTTGGTTTTCTTCATTAAGACTGTTAACAAATAGCTGACTTGGATCACCAATTTGAAGCACTTAAGCACTAGAACTTGTCCAGAAACCTTCATGGACATGAAACATGAGTCCCAGAATTTATCCACCATAAATTTGGGGTCTTTGTCCTATGAAAAATTTGAATGCTAAACAACTTCTTCAGAAAACAATTTTTTGCTGTAGGATCGACACACTCATCTAACAAACCAATGCCACCTGAAGATAGCTAGGAGAGTCCTCTACATGCTCCAATCTCAAAGTTGAAAAACCAATCCATTCTATGCTTTTTTGAGCAAGATCTTCCATATCAACTTCATGTTAGGGTTTTAGGAGGGTTTTATGCATGTTTTGGTGCTAACGATTGTTCATAAAGCTCTTGACCTCAATTCTAAAATTAATGCCAAGAAATCCTTACTAGAACACTCATCTATCTCTCCCAAGGATCTTAGGTTCCCATGAAGAGATTACACGTGGAAATGAGCATAAAAAATTTCACCTCATGTTGGGACTCTCTATTCTTGAACACGTGATAGCACCAAAAACTAATTTTATTGAAAATAAACTAAGACTTGAAACTTTTCATGCTAAACCTCTATCCATGCTTGCATTTGCATACTCATCCTGAAAAATGATTATCATGCCTCACTAGGACAATCAAATCTCAAAAACTAGGTCATCGACTTAAAATTTGTGAGCACGCTTAGGATAACTTATCACACCTTTTAAAATGCTTACATGCCCATAATTTCATTGGAAACCGATTTGTTAGGAAATTAATGTTTACATTATATTTGAGGTGTTTGTAATTATGTAAATCTAGAAATGTAATTACAATTGTAATAGTGAAGCCCTTAATAAACAACTCACTAATATAGGTTTGGGTGGTTAGTCATATAATATTAAATAGGTTAGTAGTTCGAGTGTACCCGTGAATATTATTCCGGGATATTAGTTTTAACACCTCCCTATTATTTCGTAATTTATTTTACTATTTGTTTACCTATATAATAGCCATGTACTGTACATTTAAAATATAGAATGAAATGTTATATTGTATAAGAAATTATTGTGTTATTTTCCATGACGGTTTGAATCAAACTCGAGATGATCCTTTGCATAATGAGAGTCATCTGATAAGAAGTTCTTGTTAGTGTATAAATGGTATACGTTCGCCATGATTGAAGACTGACGCTTTAATTATTAATGCCACGAATGGCTTATGGGGGTCTGCAAAATTTATTGTTTCCTGTCATATAGTTTCCATCATGTTTTTGGAGCCAATGTTCTGATTGCTCCATTCAAGGGCTCAACTCAACGACAATCCATGAAAGCTCTCGCTTGTCATTTGGATCCTCTGTTTTCTTTTTGGATTTATTGATGTTATTAAACCTATTCATGCAATTTTGGTGACATTGACATCATTGAAGCTTGCATTGTATTTGGTGTTATCATCTGCGTCAACGCAATTTTCTAGTGCTTGCATCAAGGAAAAGAACGAATCGTTCAATGACGGGTTGACAGTTGTATTTAGCTCCGAATTACTCTAAGTCAACGACAGCAGTCCATGCGTGATCCACCCTCTGCAATGTCAATATGAAGCATGTTTCTTCCACCTGCGTGATTGAATGGAACGCTCATCAAAATCAGCCTACATTTTGACAATGATAACATCGAGATCGAATGTGAAACATTGCTTGGTGTATGATATTATGGACACAAATTTTCCATTCTAAGTTTATTTTAAACATGACCAGCGTTTGCATGCCACCTCAAATGTGTGCTGTTCAAATCTATCACTAGTCAGCGAGTTTTCCATTTGATTATCATTTTTTGTCAAAATTGTGGAGACTTGTTATAGATAAGTTGAGTCACATTGAAAAATTTGAAGGAAAATATTTTCATACTTGGAAAGTAAGAACCCAATTGTTTTTAATCAAGAAAGACTCATGGGATATTGTTGATGGAAAAGTGAAGAAACCAACAGATACAGATGAAGCAGAAAAAATGGGAGAGCAGAGATCGAAAGGCTATAACGATTATTGGATTGGGTCTATCAAATGCTTATTTACATTATATACACTTTAAAAATTTCTCTCATATAATTTGAGAGACATTGTTCAAAAAATTGTTTGGATCAAAAGATGTAAGCGCGGCGATATCTTTGAAGCAGAGATTGTTTAGCGTCAAGATGGAAGAAGGCGACAACATGGTGGAGCATATCAGTAAGTTTCATTCTATTTGCAATCAACTATGTGGAATAAAAGTAGATGTTCTTGATGACGATGCTAAAACAATATTACTTAATAATATGCCTCCAAGATATTCTAACATGGTCTTTACATTGAGTAAAATAAATTTGAGTTTAGAAGAACTTATTTCTTCTCTGCTAGATGAAGAAAAGAGAATCATGATCGTGGAACCAGAGGAAAAAGCAATGTATGGTAAGAAACAAGATAAAAGAAGATCTAAATCTTCTTTCAGACCTGGGTCATCTTCTAAAGATTCGAAGAAATGACTCACCTATTGCTATTGCAAACAATCTAGTCACTTGTCTTTGAATTTCAAGAAAAGAGCACACGATTTACTTGATGGGAAGCTACAAGACAATGCCATGGCTGTTGAAGAAGAAGAGGAGAATGAAGAGGGAGAAAATACTGCTCACACAGAAAATCTCAGTGAAGATGAATACCTCTATTAGATGAACATGATGGAGGACGGAGACATCAGAGGTTGGAGGACAACCAATGACCTCTCGTTAGTTGCCAACGACAGGGTCACTTTACTGATTTGGTAGCACATGCATTCTTTTGCTTTAAAATGGTAGGCCTTATTTTAGTGTGCAGTGTGTTTGATTTCAACATTTCAGTTTGGTGTGAATTTTAACGTGGTGTGAAAAATAAGAACAAACGTGGTATGTTTTTATTCACTTGTGTATGTGAGTATTCCTACATAATTCCCCAATGTAATAACATAGTGAAGAACAAATAGCACACTGAAATGAAACATCATGAGTCTTGAAGAGGTTTAATAGTCAGATGTGTTCCTGTTCATACCTAGGTTTGTGGTTAGCCTCTTGAAAACCATTGAAGGTTGTTCAGATGTGTTCTTTTTTGAGTTCCCACATTGCTAGGTTAGATGTGTTCCCTAGAGTGACTGGTTGATAAGCAGATGATTCTTGAGCGTGTTCCCATCCTCGTCAACTAGATGTGTTCTCAAAAGCGCATAATTGATAAGAAGTTGATGTGTTCCTTATTCTACCTTCAGTTTGAGTGCTGTACCAAGATCACGATAAAGCAAGAGCGACAAAATGAAGAGGAAGTGTGAATGTTTTTCTACCATGTAAACATCAAGGGGGGAATGTTAGGAAATTAATGTTTACATTATATTTGAGGTGTTTATAATTATGTAAATCTAGAAATTTAATTACTATTGTAATAGTGAAGTTGTTAATAAACAACTCACTAATATAGGTTTGGGTGGTTAGTTGTATAATATTAAATAGGTTAGTGGAACTTGGAATGTTATACCTATGAATATTATTCCAGGATATTAGTTGTAACACCTACGGGCTATTATTTCGGAGGTTTTTTTGCTATTTGTTTGGCTATATAATAACCATGTACTGTACGTTTGAAATATTATATTGTGTGAGAAATTATTGTGTTATTTTCCATGACATTATGAATCAAGGTTACACGTGGAAATGGGCATCAAAAATTCCACCTCATATTGGGATTATCTATTCTTGAGAACTTGGTAGGACCAAAAGCTCATTTTCTTGAAAGTAAACTAGGACTTGAAACTTTGCCAAAATAACTGAAACAACATGCCAAACCTCTATCCATGCTCGCATTTACATCCTCATCCTGAAAAATGATCATCATGCCTCACTAGGACAGTCAGATCTCAAGAAATAGTTCTGGTGCAGACCAAAAAACCATTTTTCATGTTTTTTCTTTCAAGCCCTGACTTAAACTTTGTGAGCAAACTCAGGACAACTTTTCACACCTTTTACAATGCTTACATTCCCATAATTTCCTTGGAAACCGATCCACATACCTCATTAGGCCATGTTTTTCTTCATCTTACTCTTCTACACCTTTGTCTTCTTACTTCAACTGACCTGCATACCTCTACTCATGCATTCTAAACCCTGTCTTGCCTTGGAAACTGATCCACATACCTCATTAGGCCATGTTTTTCTTCATCTTTCTCTTTTACACCTTGGTCTTCTTGCTTCAACTCATATAACAATTCATATGCAATATAAAAATCTCTACCATAATTATTATAATTTGTGTTTATGAGGGTCTTTTGAAAATAGGTTTGATGAAAACCTGCACAACATTTATAATGAAAATGGCACGAAAATATAATTATAATATTTTGAATAATTTAAACGATAATTACACCTAAAGGATATAAACTTATGAAAAGAAATAATATAATTTTTCTAAATTTGTTTACACAATTAAGTATTTATGAAATAAGATTACAAGAATTGATTTTTATGATATAAATTTCAAACAAAAATTTGTAAAGTCAATTGAGTAACCCGTGATGCGCTCAATCGATGACCAAATGTGATAGATTTGTTAAGTAATGGTTAACATATTTAAATACAAGAACTAACATTTATAGAAAAATGGTTGAAGTAATAGACATTATGAAATTACAATTAATGGACAACTTTTATTATATATTATAGTAAAACCATTTTCTCTGACCCTATAGACAAGTACAATTATTCATTCAAAGTTTAAATAGGAAGATTTTTCAAATCGTTCATTCATTTATTTTTTATGAGGGGGGCCAGTATTTGAACATGGTCCAATAATATATATGGATCTTGATCATGCAATACCCTATAATTGACAAAATACCATCTAATAGTTATTATATAAGTACTATTTACTAGTTATTTAATTTTGACGTAATATTGTTGTAGATATGGATCTTGATCATGCAATACCCTATAATTGGCATAATACCATCTAATAGTTATTATATAAGTACTATTTGCTAGTTATTTAATTTTGACATAATATTGTTGTAGGGTAGCCAATCAAATCACAACATGTAAGTAAGGCTTACACTTATTACGTTGAAAGCATAATTTAATATCAAAATTTTCTAGGTACGGACACCATCGACGACTGCAATTTTTAGAGGGCGATACAAGACTACAAAAATTAGCCGTTGATTGATTACTAATTTTTTATTTCTTGAAAAAAACAATCAATTTTAAACGATGTATGAAGCTCTTTTTGAAAAAGTTAATCACCTCGACTTTCCCACTTCTATTTAAAGCGTTTGACTTGGCTAACTATGCAGTGAAACTCCTATAAACAGATGACATAGTTTTAATAGAAGAGAAAATCCAAGATTTAAGATATTAGCTTCATTTTGTGGAGCTCTTTTGTAAAGACGTCGAGATGTAGGAAAACATTGACAAAACCAAAATTATGATTCTTTTAGTGAAATGGAAGAAACAACATCTAGACTTTTAGTTTGCAAGAGAATCTCTTGGATTGGTGTCAAAATACAAATATAAATTGGCATCAATTTTCAAAAGTAGCTCCACTAGGATACACATAGAATGAAAAGAATACAAAGAAGATGGAGAACTCTTTATGCATTCCAAATGTAAGAAAGCTGAGCTATGGATTGCAAAATCATCAATGTCTTATTTGGGTTACCTGTCACGCCTAAGGTGGTGTATGGTTATGAGATATGGGCTAGTGCAATGGCAAGTTCAAAATGGAGACAAATAGAAAGAATAAAAAATTGGCAAATAGCAAACGATTTCATTAATTCCATATGAAATTATCCTTAGTGAAACAGAGGCTTTTCTTTTTGAGACAACCATGATGTCTAGGCTTATATGTTTACTTGAAAAAATAGAAATCATAAAGACCTAAGGGTGGCCTAGGGATGCAAGAAACAAAGAATTTCACATACAAAAGAACATGTGGATGAAGTAAAACCATAAATGGAATAATATCAACCTTGATGAATGCCTAAATCTTAACAAAAACATAAAAAATCATGTGAATAAAATTTTTAGAATAGTGATGTGGAGGAAGAAAACAAATAAAAAAACATCAACACTATATTACAACTCGTTTAACCTGACATATGAGCATTATAAAAAAGCATATATAGGGGCTGAAATTAAATGAGGAGAAAATATGAACATTACTCAATTAATGACTATCTCCCACATGCTAAGATATAAGACAAGAAGATGTAAAACACCTAAGAAAGTGTGGGAAGAGAGGACTCATGTTTTATGCACTACAAGGGTACTCAAAATGGAGAAAAATCTCATCATCAAATGTCTGAAGTACACAGACATCAAATATGAACAAATTTTAGGAGTTGGATCCATGGTAGAGCTATTCCAAGAAAGCAAAAGAAAAGGTTTGGGAGAGAGCTTAACTTAAATTAGCAAGGAGCAGACTTCTAAAAGATACCACTAAACTCACAAATTTTTAAGCAATTGGAATTTTCACTGATTCCATAGACCTTTTTGTCTTGTGGATGGTTAAAACTATTTCATTTCATTTCAATCACTTGCTTGACTATTTCAAATTTCAAAAATTATCTAGTACAACAAATTGTTGTGGAAAAGTATATTATGATAAACCGTTTTTACTTTAAAGGTAGAGATTTCCTTAGGTTTTAACATTATGATGATATTTTAAGGTTTAGCTCACTGAGGATTCACATAATTGATACGATAAATTTTCCTTCCCCCAGTGATTACTAAACACTCAATTTATATCATAGAATATGTCTTCATTATCTACATACATATGGCCTATGTGAGCTATCCATTAAAAATATCATGTCTTACCTTGCATGAACACACTAGTCCTCTCCACTCACACTTAGATAGTCCTAGCTCAATTATATTGGTAAAAGCATTGTTGATCCTAATCATACTCGTATCACATTTCCTATGGCAACTTTAGATGCCATGTCTCTATAGTGCAATTGATTGCATTCTTAAGGCTATATACAAAATCTCACTCATTAGTACACACACGGCTTATCCATAACATTCCTTTTATTGATGTCAGAATAGGCTATGACGGTATGTACAATTTATGGTTACATATGCTATCTTTATATGATCAAACTCCCACTATTGCATATCAGGTCTCCAAACCAAATCCTATAGGCTACAACCCAGACACTGATGATCTCCTAGATGATTTTACTTGGTTCTTCACCACTCACACACTTGGGGGCATCACACTTGGCTCCCCCACTTCCAGCTACTATCAAGTTGTCTCTAGTATTTAATAACTTACAATCCACGCTCTGTGCTTCACGATTTGCTTAAGCACTCCTACATCGTTGGTGCACATTATATATATTTATCATTACTTGACAACACACTCTAGTGCTACGGTTCACACTTGACTGTTGAGGGAACACTTCATTGGAATGAACTGTCACATCACATATTTTTCATGATTTTCTTCTTCACAATACATCTTGTTCGGAAGTCTCTAATTTCATTGGACATACTACAGCTCAACTTTCCTAATTAAAAGATGCACTCTAGTGCTACAGTTCGCACTTGAATATTGAGGGAATTAAATTCAAGTCTTATTACTGAATTTCATTTTCACTTATTACTATAAAATCATGCTTTACGTGCTATCAACAACTAAATATTCTTGCATAAACGTCTAACTTTGCAACCACATTATTACACATCATTTCCCGATATTGCACTCTACATGTTGATTTGGCTTCACAATTGACTATTGAGAGCACAGTTCTTTCATGAATCTCACATTATCTACAAACTTCATGCTTTGTGACTTTGGTAATATATCTTTCTAGAATCTAATCGCATGCACTACACTCATTTCCTGATGACACACTCTTCCAAATTCTAAATGGTTCATTGGATCGAATTTTCAGGGAGCATTTATAAATGAACCTCATTTATATACACTTCCAATCGGAGAGACTAAATGCTACTCCTGGATCATACTGCAACCACCTTCCATAATCACACCATCACACTCATTACCACATTCACATATCTTGGTTGCATTTATTAAATGCTACATCTTATACTACTTACATCATGCATTTTGCTTACTATGCTAGAAAAATACTCAGTATGTCATTACGATTTATCATATACACATGCACATTCACTTGGCCTCTATGAACGTCAACTTTGCAAATCTCATTATTAAACATTCCTTATAAGATGTACTCCAGTGAACTTAACAACTGGATTATCCATTTGCTAGTACCGTTAATGCTCCTGGGGGCATCTAGCATTGAGTTACTCTCCATAACACTACATGTTCTACTTGTTTCATCATTTAGTAAATACACACCCACCTAGCACTGTCTGAGATCTACTAAATACATACCCACATAAACAATTTGACATGCTATTTGATCTTTCTAAGATGCTAATGGCAGTTACTATCGTGTGTAACATTTTCCTTGCAGGACTTATATTCAACCTTTGATTATTTGTCACTTTTGATTTTAGTACTTGATTAACTATATATATTTGTTATTATTTATAACAATCTTCCAAATACTAAATTTATTGGAAAAGTGTAAGAGAATATTTTTAAATTTTCTTTTTTATATACATTTGTTCAGAAGACTAAATTTATTGGAATACTACAGCGAACTTTATAATTAAAAGATATTATTAGACTTCAATTTTATTTGATAAATTAAATGTACGTCTTATTACTTAATTATTTTTATTATTACTATAAAATCATATTTTACGGTTATCAACAACTAACTTTCTTGCATGAACGTCAACTTTGCAACCTCATTATTAAACATTTCTTTTCAGTTGGACTCCACTAGTGAACTACAACTGGATTATTGTTTGCTAATAAAGGAAAGTCATGCAATCACCAGGACGAGTTTTTTTCCATAAAACTAATGCCAACTTGTCTAAGTTCTATAAATACACACCCACCTACAATGTCTGAAATCTATAAATACAGACCCACATATTGATTTTTTTAGATTATAGATATGGAGTACAGGGGCAACACTGGTGTGTGGAAATTGATTGCATTGTTTTCGTTAACTGTTACAGTTACAGTTCATGCAAAAGGTAACTGTTACAGTTCAATATACTAGTTTGGAGACTCATTGGCTGATACAGGTAACCCTGCTATCTCTGGTCCTGGTCTTTTTAGTGTAATCGCAGAGCTTCCATATCCAATGGTTCAAAGATTTACCGCACTGATATTATTGTTTTGGCTTCCTGCTTCATATATTTATAGGGATTTGGCAGATTTGTTAAAATTTCTTCCACCGGATGTCTTACCTAGATGGAGGAACATTTCATGCAATGCATAGGGTGCGAGAGGTTAAGGATTGGAACAAGAAATCTTATTCTGAGGTGAATCTCTATTCAAATTCTCCCTTTCAATTTCTTTCCTTGTATTCTTCAAATATAGACTTGCCCCTTCATTCTTAAATTTTAATGTTTTTTTTTGGGTTTAATTCGATGAAATAGATCTATATTATTATTGTTGTTGTTGTAAGTTTGCAAGATATCTTAGGTTTTGATTTCTTGTTACCCAAAATCTATATACACTGTCCTTCATTCAATTCGTTGGCATTTTTTATGGTCATGAGATTAGGAAGGTTTTATAAAAGTTGTTTTGCATTCATTCAAGACATGTCATGCAATGCCATATTTATTTTAGATAATTACGTTGTTATGCTTACTGCAGTTGATGCCAACACAATTATTGATGTTTTTATAGGGTGATTAGATTGCTCTGTTAATGTGAATGGGATCTATACAATGTTCACACTTTTTGTTTTCTTAGTACAGGACTTCCGTTGCACTTTAAAGGTGCTGAAAAATCTCTTCTCAAACCACCATTGGGCCGAGATTGCACAAAATACCCAAGTTCTCCCTACAATTTCATTATCACTATTTGTTCAATGGTGACTTTAAACCCTGCATGTTGTTTTAAAATTTATGTAGGTGACTTTAAAGCCCTTTGAGGCTTGAAATAATGATTATATTGTTGTTTAGTGTGAAATCCATTGTTTAGAACTCTGCAACTAAAACAATAGGTTTCCTGTTCATTTGGGATTTTCTACTTGACTATATCATCTAAGTAGTAATATTTATCTCTGCATGAATAAAATAGAAGACTTTAGTAGTGGTAGTAGTATGGTCCCACAATTCTTACTCCACTGTCTACTTTTTTTTTGCACGTGTAAGAAAGCTTCATTCAAATAATTTTCATAATGCAATGAACAAGAAAATTGTAATTTGTAGATTCCTGTTGTTTTAATTGTCTAGATATAATCTCAATTAGCTTTGAAAGGAATTAGAATTACAATTTAGATGCACCAGCCAATGGAATTTTTGCCTACAAAACAGATGAATAATTGTGTCAAATCATTTGTTGTATGCCACATAAATAAAAGGCATTTGAAAAGTGCAAAGTTTGTCCATAAATTTGAACTGCCATGATTGTCGAGATATTTTTCAAGTGCTTCCTTACTGATTGAATTTTCCAGGAAGCACACAATATTTCTAATGCGTTGGATGGTTTGTAGAAGTTGCCATGTATGCTTTCCCATTTCACTAATTTGGAATAGACATAATCAACCCCAATATGATCTGCCCAAAAGAAAATTCCCCCCCTGGAAGTCCCATATAAAGATCATTTCCTCTGACTATCATGAATAGAGCCAAATCATCAAAATGCTACAAATTTACTAATCATAAAATCTAACTTGGTTTCTATTGAAACAAATCAATGATGTAGAACGTGGAAAAACCTACATCAATCTAGCTTTTCAACCAAATGACTATCTAATTTTGGCCAATGTGGATTGGGCAAAAGACTACCATTTTAAAGACGATAATAATTTTTGGCTTTAACATCTGAGAACTAGATGGCTAAATAATTCTCGTAAGTGAATCATGTGTCAGACATGAAAACAGGCTAACCCTGATTGGCAACAGCGTGGATTCATTCAATGTTTTAGCCTTTAAGTAATGAATAGGTCTAGCTAATCTTAATCAAGTATATTATTAGCTATTGATTTTACCTTTGCAATTGCATAATCTATGATACATATAAGTGAGCTAGGATTAAGGCTAATCAACTTGACAGTCTTGAAATGTTGGGGAACCGAGTTTTCGACATACACAATAATTGGAACAAACATGACATTCTGCATGATTTATAGATAGCTGGTTCATCATTCATCAAGAGAGAAAAAGCAGACACAATTAACACCAACATGCAGGCCACACCACCATCTTCCACACTTCCTTTGTCTTCAGATCAACAAGTAGCTCTTGATACCATGATCAGTTGGAACACAAAATTATGTTGTGCAAAAAACAAAAAATCATGCTTATTGCAAATTTATGGGTTGACGCAAGCATCGTGAATGGTGATACAGGAACAATCATTGACATTGTTTACGATGCATCAATGCCATCGCTATCATTACCTTTATTTGTTGTAGTCAAATTTGATAGATACAATGGTCCGTGTTGGGATACATCCAACCCGTTACATATTCCGACACCCCATATTTCAAGAGAGAATTGAAGACAATTGTAGATTAAAATGTCCTGGGGATTAACTATCCACAAATCCCAAGGACTTACTTTGTATAGAAAAACTGTTGACATTGGAACCACTGAAAGGCAAGGTCTGACATTCAGAACTTTCTCCAGAGTTCCCTTGCTTGCAAATTTGCACATTTCACCTCCTTTTACATTCAAAAGGTACTAAAAAATGGCACATGAACCAACACTTGGAGCAAGAAGAAAGGAGGATTCAACACTGTTATCCATCAACCCTTCGTAAAAACAACCCTCTACTTTGATAGCACCTCCACTACTACTTTACTCAACACTTCTTGTATCCAAAGCAACATTGTCGTTCAAGGTGTATCAAATGTAATCATGTTTACTCAAAATAAAATTGCCCACAAAAGGCTACCATTCATGATATAAATACTACAAATGTATACACGTTTCATTATGTGTATGGAAGTATTCATGTATATGATGTTGTGATATATGATTTGCATCTTTATATGTATGAATCTGTAACAAAATTAAATGTACACATACAACCTTTTAATGTAATTTTTCATTTAAATTCCTACACTACCACTATCAATTGCATGCCTTATCGAGTGTATAAAACAATTTTTTTCAACAAAAGACCAACCAAACAACCGATGTAACACTAACACAATTACCCCGAAATCAATACAAACCATGTCAATTATAGAAATAATTAACTATCGAAAACGGTATCAAATGTATTCATGTACAAATTTGTAACAAGTTTGAAATGTTGAGAAAACCTTGAAATTAAGTGGTTCATCTATATTTCTACACTTAAAAAAGTAATCACACCCCTTATCAACATCAACTACAAAAGTAATAACTATCCCTCTAAATCAAATATCATATACCGTTCGGCGTTCACATTGCATTGTACACATGCGATTACTAGTATTTAAAAGATGATGAATAATAGATGTGTGAAAAGTTTGCTATACAGCTATAGATGCCATTTAGAGTTCATTTATTTGTGTTACGTTTTGTTCTAATCCATTTAGTGCAATTAAAAAAAAGTTTGGAACGCCATGCTAGGGCGATTAAGCCTGCGAAAACACAACAGTATTTTTAAGTAATTCAAGAAAATTCGAACTTCAGTACTGAGTAAAAAAATAACAAAAAGGGTTTCATTAGAAGATGGACTGGAAGGGCCCAACATTTGGAAAAATGTTTTATAGCATTCCACAGGAAAAAGTTCGAAGATCTTCATCAAATTTGCCAAAAAACAAAAATATTAACATGAATAATGGCTTCATACGCCAAAAAGGCGTTGTTATGTACAACATGATCAAAGACGAACCATAGTAAAATTCTGGTATCGCCAAGAGGGCTTGGATGAAAATTGTTTACCAAAGGAAAAAGAAAATAACAGAGGTCTCGTGATCGAAACCCCTTACTGAAACTTATCTAAATAAGTTGATGCCAAACTACAAATCGTCGGCAGCTCTGCACAATAATACCTTGAGATGCTGCAAATGCTGTCTACAATATTCACAATTGTCCTTTTGGACTGAGACCGACGATTCATCTGAGCATGTAATTCTTCTGTATGCTGAAAACCATTTGGCGCGTATGTATTCCAACGTCCTCCATGGCGGAACGAACAAGGAGCTCTGCTTTAACGATTTTTTTCCCGCATCCGACATTAACTGCAAAACCTGTTCTAATTTACTTGCAGAACCTACAAAGATCGAAGGAATTAGGCTCAAAATCGCTTCATACTGAGCCACCGGCCTTGCTATTTTGAATTGCGACTGAAAATCTATGTCGATTATCAGACGCTGGAGGTTGTCCACATCATCCGACTGTAATAAGATGTCAATGTATTCATAAGTGCCGCCTGGCAATTTGCCTATGCTCTGCCATTTAACCTTGCAAAGAGCGGCATTGTATCCTGCGAGCTTTAAATGCTTTACTAAGAGACGTCGTATGCAGGTGGCGTTGCAGCCGCTGCCATGGCCGGGCAAATCAACCGAGGAGGCGTTTAAGCTGGATATAATGGATGCCGTTGCACGATACAGATCGCGCTCTTCTGAACTCATCAACAGCAGAGCCTGCATACACAAAAATTACCAAAAAAAAAAAATCAATCCCTGTAAAAAAAAGAACTCGGACAGAACAAATATTAAAACCCCAGATCTAACGTTTTTTTGTTTCGTTTTGTAAGTTTACCTTAATAATTAGAGATGGAATAAGCTTTTAAAAGTATAGAAATTTAGAAAGATAATCTCTTTGATACAGTGGATTGAAAAAAGAAATACTGTAAATTTCTTTAAAATCACTGTACATAGTACTTAACACTTTCACGTAAACAGGTAATTTATTGAGGAAGAAAACAATATATTGATGTTAATTGTTTAGTTGACATAAATTACTATTCAAAACTATTAAATATATAAATAGTTAACGTGCAAACTATATCAGTTTTGGTGTAAATTGCAAGTCGATTATAACGTAATACCTACTCTACCTGTAAACAAGGGATTATTTTATGCAGCACGCAGGTTCCCCTGCAGTGGACTAAAATCAAAACTAAGACCCATGAACTACCAACCAAGCAACCAACTTGTTTTTTTAATAATTTTTATATTTTTTGGGTTGGAAAACATTTTAAGAGATTTTCTGAACTGGAAGAGTCCCTTCTTCAGAACTCCCAGGGGCAAGTAAGTGCAGTCTTTGAGAATCACCCTTTAATTCTAGTTTTAAGTTTGATAGTACAATTATTTGCGTGCCTTGGTCTCTGAAGCTCCTCCCAGTGAAAGATACCGATTAAAACTCCTCCAAGTGAAAGATACCGAGTAAAACTTCTCCCCGTGAAAGAGATGTTACATTCAACTAAGTACTCTTCTTCTCCTCCCAGTGAAAGATACCAAGTAAAACTCCTCCCAGTGAAAGATATCGAGTAAAACTTCTTCCCGCGAAAGAGATGTTACATTCAACTAAGTACTCTTCTTCAACTAAAGCATCATATTTTCTCCGCAGCTCCTCCCAGTAAAAGATACCGAGTAAAACTCCTCCCCGCGAAAGAGATGTTACATTCAACTAACTCTTCTTCAACTAAAGCATCATATTTTCTCCGCAGCTCCTCCCAGTGAAAGATACTCCTCCCCGCGAAAGAGATGTTACATTCAACTAACTCTTCTTCAACTAAGGCATCATATTTTTTCTTATCAAATATGACTGGAGAGACTGGTTTGAGACTCGAATCTAAACAGTTACAGTGTAAGTGCCAAGTCCTTACCGCTGCACCGGGCTACCGGCCCTGGAATTTTTTATGATCAACAAACATATGTAAACCCATAAAAAAGAAATTAAGGTACTATATTGTATTTTTATGATTTGAACTTGTGATTTTCTTTCTTAAAATTCCATTTCTTCTCAATCAAAGCTGTTTTATAAAAAAAAAAATCATACTTATTTGAAAATAAATGCTTTTGAGGGAATTTGGGTGAGAGGGGCGCATAGGCTTTCAGAAATCCTAGTTCCCTTCTTAGAACGTCCCAAATTCTATGTAATGATAATTTCTGGCTATCCAAGTGTCCAAGAAAAGAGATTATTTTTCTTGTGTTTCATGTCCAGCTGGAAATACAGGCAGTTGACGCCGACCGGAGCCAAAAATTTCTAAAAACTGGAAGTTTTGATAAGCAACATAAACATTTTTTTCCCGCAGGTGTTAAAAAGCAATTTCGAAAACTTCCGAGATATGCCGCATGATCTTATGGACGCGGTTCCTAGCAATTTTCAACGGGTATTATTAAGAAAACTCTATACCATTTTAACAGAGGTATGGTCTTCTGTGTCCACATCTGTCGAGATATTTTAGGATTTTTTGCAAAACAACGAGGAGATAAACGGTCTATAACAAATTAATGGTTGGAATGCATTTCGCATGACAGGTAGGCAAGAACAATAAATTGCAAGGAAAAACTTGCAAGACCTCTTACACTCATCTGACAAAAATTGGAGTTCCAATTTTCGAGGACAAGTTTCTATCTTTTTCCTATAACTAACATTGAAATGTAATCATGGAACCTTTTACTGCAGAAAAACAGGAGCTATCAAAAAGAAACATTCATCCTCATTACTAAGGCAGCCAATTTTTGCAAGGGAAATCCAGATTTAACACGATCTTTACCTTGACGGAAAAGTAAACATTAACTATGCAAGATGAATGAATCCACCAGAAAATACAAACACTGCCAAATTGTTAAAGCTTAAGTTAAGAATTACAAGGTACAAGCAGAAATTATCAACTTAAAAGCCGTAGTTCTGAAGTAATTTTGCTTTCTGAAAAATTTTATAGGTAAAAACCTATCGAAAGAATCGTAAGACGTAAAACAGAAACCATACCTTTAGATTCTCCTCGGCAGAGTTAAATTCTTTATTTTCAGGCTCGTGATAGACAAAATCCTTGTCTCCACTCCCGTTCTCGATGAAATCGTGAACCATAGCGTCCAAATCGCATTCAGCACTCGCATTGCTGTGACTGTTGTGCAAAATTTGCTTCGGTTGAATGGATTTTCCATATCTGCCGCCATTTAAAACCTGAGAGAGCCGAACGTTCAAATCCCTGCCTGGTTGATTAAAATGATTATCTGTGCCAGGAAATTTCGCATTGAAAGAATTAAGTTGCCATGTCTTTCTCCGCTGCTGAGGAGGAGAAAAGAAAACTTTCATTTTGGCTGCTTCAAGAAGCTCCGAGAGCGTGGGAAACGGAGGCATTTCCTTTGGCCAGCAAAACAGAAACCTGAACAGAGCTTTTGAGCGTGTTCCTGCATCAGAAGATTTTCCAAACGGACGGTATTTAACACACATTTAAAGCCGAATAACTGTTATCGGCTTTCAAAGCAACCGACAAAGTATCATTTTCGACGTGCAAAAGCATCAAAGCAAAACAAGCTGTGGCCGAAGGATTTGGCATAAATAGAGCAGATCTAATTGCCTTTATAATAAAGTATTCTCTTTTCCTTCTTCCAGACGCTGCAACACAGTGAAAACATACGTATAAACAATATTCCAAACCCTATTAAATTCAGGAACGTTACCGGCGTAATTTAACACCAGAGATTACCTTAAACTTTGAAGTACCGGAAAAAGATCGGCCAAGATCTGTACCATTATTATTGTTATCGAGTCACCTGCCAAAGCAATAATAACAATTAATACGACGCCTCGCTCCAAAGATTTTACTTTTTCACCGCTTCATCAGCAATTCGACGCCTCCTGCAAGCCAAACTTTTTACATCTTTTTACACAAACCATAAAAAACAAACCGTCCTGTGCAGGACATCTTCGAAATCAAAGTTTCTTACGCCGCAAGCTTGAAAAATCTAGTCGAAATTCAATTGCGAGAAACAAGTTTGACGGACATTTTATAAGCAGCAACGTCATTAATCGCAAATCCGCTGCGATTTGAGAATCAAAACCTAGGAAACTAAAATACTTAAAAGTACAGCTCAAACATAAAAAATAATATATAGTTTTCTTAAAATCTTAGGTACCTCAAGATTGACATGTGTGAATGAGAATGTTGCAGCAGCAAATATAAATAAATGTGTACGATCGTCGCCACCTTCTCTCGAGATCAGTTTGTGGCATTCATTTGCAAGTTATTACATAACTTGACGAAAGGCAAAGAGTTGTATAGCTTGTTGTAGGCACTAGGCTCTTAAGTGTATATTAGTCTCTAGATTGTTAGATTTTAATATCTTTAATCATCATGCATCTATCTAGAAATCTAGCATCCATTTAGGGCTATGGCATTTTAAGGAGTTAACAATCAATAGATAATCCAAATCCACACCAAAAGTGAGTTTCTTCGCTTATTTTGTATTGTTGAATTTATATGTTTCTTCCAGTCTGGAATTTAGGCAAAAATGTCATTAAATTATGTAATCCAGTGCCTAATTTGACACCGTTAGAGGCACTCAATAAAAAAACAAAAAGATATTCCAAATATTGTAGAGAATCGATAATGTTTATTGTGCATTTTGTTGAAGCATTCTAGATACAAGCAATTATTAGAGCATTCATTGGAAAGATGTCACACATTATATTATATTGGTTTGTTTGACTGGTGAATTGAACTAGATGTTATATTTTGTTTTTTTATAGTATAATTGTCTATGGTCGTGATAATTAGATAGTGCTTGAAAACTAACCAACATGCAACATATACCCCAAACAATATATGTTTACCATACAATTTTCTAAATATAAGATGTCTAATTATAGAATGACATTGCAAAATTCCATTTTAGAACCTATGATCAAAACAAAAGCATGAAATTTTGAGCACTTTTTTCAGGGATCACAACTAGGGGAACAAAGTAGTCAAAAAAGTTGTATAGGTTTGTAATATTGTCCAAAGCATCTAAATGACAAAGTTTCTCACAAATTTTCAAATTTTCTAGGTTATCTCTATCCTACATTTGCATACACATTTCTAATATTAGATCCTAATAATTGTTGTCTGCTCTCATGATATTCAAGATACACTTCTAAACCTTATGTATCACCTCATTTTTGTTAGTTTTGGGATTATTAATTAACTCTAATTTATTAAATTATATTTATTTAATCTTAATTAAATAATATTGGTTTTTACATCACAAATTTAATTGAAATATGTTAATCTATATTTCATTTTGGTGATCATTTTCTAGATCTTATACCCCTTGTTTTCACCCTTTTTAGATTTTGATTAAGATTTACACATAACCAAAAAGGAATGAAATATAAGCTACATGGGGTTATTATGATTAATTAACTTCTAACAGTAACCATTCAATATCATAATAACACATTAATATGTGTAACAAATGTACACGATACAATACAAGTTCACAAACACAAGGGATTGAGTGCACTTAGTTGATTACAAACAATTTTGGACTTATTTAGGTGATCTGAATGATGGAACAAGGAGATGTAGACCTGAGAGTGCCTCGATACTAACACTGTGACCTAAAGATTCTCTTGGGTAGGACCGTACAATAGGCGCAAGAATGTTTGTATGGTCTTGACCCTGCTTAGACTATGATTTGTAACTTTCAGGGTTTGTTACTTGTCTAAATATCTTCTTCGCTCTTTGTCGGTCACTATGAGTCACACTGCGAGGGCCTTTGATTGCTTTTCTCAATATTTCAAACCCTAGGGATGGAAGATAAATCATGTAAAATAAACATTAGCTGGGTTATGGGCACCTCATACACTGCCGACGTTGGCACTAATCCAACGAGGCTAAAATTACATGTCGTTCTCCACCTAACATGTGATATCTAGTTGTGGTGTAATTAGATTTGACATCCTTCATTTGAAAATTTTTAACTAAATTTTCTGTCTTGCAAATATACTAGAGTGAGTGACTTTGAGTGCTTACAAATGTGGGAAGTAGTCCCCTAGACCTAGTCGGAAGCTTTAGACTTGTAGATGGTAGTATTCTAATGAATACGTAGAGGTATTTGTGGAGTGTAGGGAGTTTTGGGTGCCTTTTGTGCTAGATTTTGCAATAGGAGTCCATAAGAGTATCAGGTACTAAATGAGGTGAGTTTTACTTGCTTATATATGCTTTTGAAGGTGATTCAAGTTGCAAAGGACGATTGATAATGTGCAACTAAAAGTTTAGGATCAAAGTGAGCAAGGGAAAAACTATACAATAGGGTCATAAACGTTATATGGACATTCCTGTCTCTATTATACATTTTTGACCCTAGAGAGACAATCTGACGTGTAAAGTTTGGAAACTAGCCAAAAGAGTTTCTTAATGGATTTCATACATTCAATTCTCAGAAACTATCGATAATGTATGATCAAGGAAGCTAGACAAAATACCTAGAGATGTATCAGATGAGAATGGGTAAAGTGCACTTGTTTGAGCAAGAGTAATGTCAAGACTAGCAGTGTCAAAGAGTAGAATTGCCAAATTTGAGTGCCTACACCCCTATTAAGGTTATATGTTAATCATACAATAATATATAGCTAAAATTCTATTTTTCCAAGGTTAATTATGCTAGATATGAAAACCCTAGCTCTTTTTTATATTTCAAACCTTAGAATATTTATTTTGAAAATTTCTTTCAGACCAAAGGCACTGTAAATTATGAATTTTCATGTTTTAATTTTATGCCATTTAAGATGCCTAAATTTTAAAGTGCATTTATAAAACAACTATAGCAAATCGATAATCTATTGATTTTTTCGAAAATATTTTAGATAATTTAATATTTTTCCTGAAAAAGAAAATGGAATATGAAAAGATAATTATTGTCCTTTCATAGCTTATACTTAATGTTGTAAGTGATTTGAATGTCATGCATGCCAATCAAAATGTTGTGAATGGATTTTGTGTTGGGGTTAACACACAAGTTATACAAACACTATATCAGATCTAAGCATACATGCAAATAAAAACAGATATTCTACCAGAAGAAATATACAAAACAAGATATATAAATCAACACCAGATTTAACGTGGTTCACCCAGTGTGGGCTACGTCCACCAAGAAATAAGCCAATCTATTATCCAAAGCTTTGACAAGATGTACAATTGAAGATTTACAATCTTCCACACCTCTCAGATGTACAATACTGTCTTTCTCTCAAGCTTTTGCTTCTCCTCCAAGAATTTTCTCTCTTACCAACTTTTGCAAGTTCTTCTTAATTCTTGTTAATACTTACTTCTAAACCCTAGCTTCCATTCTTATATAGTTGTTTATAGACTTAGGGCACTTAGCCATGCAATTACAATCAATAGATATACTTTAATGCTAAAAATAGATCTAATTCTTGAGAGTTAATTAAAACATCCTCGCACAGGTAACCGATGTCGGTTCGCCCTAACCGAGGCCGGTTCCTCCTTGCTTGACCGATGTCGGTCCTAGGTGATCGATGCCGGTCCCTCCTAACCAATGACGGTTACTGTGTTTTCCAGCAAATTTCATATTGCATGCTAAACTGAAGTAATTGAGCTCCACAACTCAACAATCTCCTACTTGGAGATTAATTACTGCACCATACCTATACAACATCATTCTTGGATCCTTCTTTAGCTTTGTTTCTTCCTCTTCAAGTCTCAGACTCGAAGACCAACAGAAGTGGAGTGCAACTCCAACTTCTCCTTTACTAATGGCTTCTTTAGCATATCCGTAGGGTTCTCACTCATATGAATCTTTTCTAGATTCAACTATCCATCCTCCAATACCTGCCGTATGAAGTGATACCTCAACTGAATGTGTTTTGTTTTCAAATGAAACACTAAGTTCTTTGCCAAATGAATTGCACTTTGACTGTCATTGAACAATTTACAACCATCTTTCTCCTTTCCCAACTCTTCCATGAACCTACTCATCCATAGCATCTCCTTGCTAGCCTTTGTAGCTACAACATACTCTGCCTCTGTAGTAGACAAAGCCACAACCTTCTGAAATCTTCAAATCCAGCTAACTACTGTCCCACCTACTGTGAAAATATATCCAGTAGTGCTCCTCCTACCATCCAGATCTCCAGCCATATCCGAATCAACATAGCCACATAATGAAATATACGAACCTCCATATCATAGCTACATGCTAGATGTCCCTTTCAAATACCTGAGTATCCATTAGACTACTTTCCAATGCTCTTTACTTGGATTGGCCATATATCTACTCACAACTCCCACTTCCTATGCAATGTCTGGTCTAGTACAAACCATAACATACATGAGACTCCCAACTGTTGAAGCATATGACACTTGTGTCATGTATTTGACCTCCTCATATGATGATGGAAACTGTTTTTTACTTAATTTGAGATGTCCAGCCATAGGTGTACTAACAGCTTTTACATTCTGCATCTTGAACCTTTCTAACACCTTGTAGATATAATCCTCTTAAGACAAATACAATTTCTCATTTTTCCTGTTTCTATGTATTTGCATACCAAGGATTATTTTTGCAGCTCCTAAATCCTTCATAGCAAATGTGTGAGCTAGTTTTCCCTTAATTTCACCAATCTCCTGCATACTAGATCCTGCAATAAACATATCACCCACATACAATAACAAAATAATATAGCTCCCATTTTCAAGCTTCTTGAAATATACACAATGGTCAGATTCACATCTCAAGTAACCATGCTCATGCATAAAACTATCAAACCTCATGTACCATTGCCTTGGAGCTTGCTTGAGCCCATATAGGCTCTTTTTCAACCTGCACACTAATTTATCCTTACCCTTGACTTCATACCCAAACGACTACTACATATAAATATCTTCATCCAAATCACCATGAAGGAAAGTTGTCTTCACATCTAGTTGCTCTAAATGTAAATCTTCTATTGCAACTAAACTCAATACAGTACAAATAGAAGTCATTTTAACAACAGGAGAAAATATTTCACCAAAGTCAATACCTACTTTCTATGTAAATCCTTTTACTACAAGCCTTGCCTTGTATCTTTTTTGTCCACCCTCTTCTTCCTTAATCCTGTAAACCCACTTGTTCTGCAATGTACTCTTACATGCTGGAAACTTAACCAAATCCCAAGTGTGGTTATGTTCCAAGAAGTCCATCTCCTCATCCATGCCATGCTCCCACTGGACATGGGTCTTATCCTACATTGATTCTTCAAATCTCTCTGGTTCACCATTATTAGTCAATAATAAATAAAATAGAGAAGATGTAAATCTTTCTAGAGGTTTACTTACCCTTTGTGACCTTCTCATAGAAGTTTGGGGTACCGGTGGCTCAATCTGCACCTCCTAGACATTTGTATCCAAATCGAACAGTGACTGACGCTGGTCACTTGTAACTGATGTCGGTTCTGCTAACTAATGTTAGTTTGGATCTTCTGTAACCGATACCGGTTCTACTAACTGATCCTGGTCATGGGTAAAATGACACCGGTTACTATGTAACCCTGTAGGTAATACTTTTAAATCTGAGAGTTCATTTTCATTCATAAAATTTTCAACCGGTTCATCATTGGGTACCAAAATTTGATCCCTGTATACTATCTTTTCATTCTATTCAACACCACGATTCCTAATAATTTTAGAATTCTCTAAATCCCAAAAATGGAAACCGAAATCACCAGATCCATAACCAATGAAAGTGCACCTCTTGGATTTTGCATCCAACTTTTTCCTATTTTTCCTATCAACATGCACAAAAGCTTCTGAACTAAAAAATTTAAGAAAAGAAAGATCTACCTCTTTTTCGGTCTAAGCTTCCTCTGGTATTCCTCCATCTAGTAAACTTGAAGGCCCACAGTTAATCAAATAAACCATTGTATCAACTGTTTCTGCCCAAAACTGTAAGCGCAGTCCAGAATGTATCATCATACTTCTAACACGTTCCATGATTATCTTGATCATTCTTTCTACAACACCATTCTCCTATGGTGTTCTTGGAACCGTTCTTTCTCTATGTATCATATTCACTGAAAAATAATCATTGAAAACCTTGCTATAACATTCACCACCATTATCAGATCTAAGGCACTTTAACTTTGAATTTGATTCATTCTTAACAAGGGCTTTCCATCTTTTAAAAGTCTCAAAAACATCAGATTTACATTTAATAGAATAAACCCATACCTTTCTTATAGCATCATCAATGAAAGTAACATAATACTGAGATCCACCATGAGAAGCTACCTGAGTTGGTCCCCACACATCTGAGTGTACAAGCTCCAACTTTCACTCCTTCTTAGTTGCCCCAACTTTGAGAAATTTCACTCTCTTTTACTTTCCAAAGATACAATGCTCACATAAATTAAGATCTAAATCTTTCAAATCTGATAACTTACCCTTAGCCTTTAAGATCTACATTCTTTTTTGACTCATATGGCCTAGGCGGTTATGCCACATGCATGTATTTGAATCTGAAGTAGATAATGCAGAAAATGAATCAATAATATAGGTACATAAATAGAATGTTCCTACCTTCTTACCTCTTGCCACAACAAGAGCACCCTTGGTGACTTTCCAAGAGTCTCTTGTAAAAATAACCATGTAACCATAATCACCTAGTTACCCTGCAAAAATAAGATTCCTCCTAAGGCTTGCCACATGTCTCACATCTTTCAATACCCATGTATTTCTATTTTGCATTTTTAGGTGAACTTCCCCTTTACTAGTAATTCTACAAGGTTCATCATCACCCAAATAAACATGCCCAAAATTACCCTGAACATAATTTCTGAAATAACCCTTATTAGGGGTTGCATGGAAAGAAGCTCTTGAATCTAAAACCCATGATTCAATTCTATTATCTAAAGAAAGAATAAGAGCATCTTGCATTACCTCTAATGTAGCAAGATTTGTTTCTTTACCTTTGTCTGGTTGTTAGCTCTCTTTGTCCTTTGACCAATAATCCAAAGATAATTTTAGTGGCAAATATTCGTAATATGGCAAAAATTTCATTTTAGGAAAATTTTAAAAGATGATTTTTTGGAGCAGGTCGGTGTCCTGTTCACCTAAAATTTACAATATATATATTTTTGGGGTCAGCTTCGCCTACATTTGAAAACATCTCCTATAAAAATCTAGGTGATTCGCTGGGTAGTATACTACGGTACTACCACCAGTAGCTTACCAATACTATGAACTCGCATACTCTAAGCACCAGAGATTATTGTTAGCCTATTAGTAGTTTAGAGTTAGGTGATAAATGATATTTGTTGATGTGTAACCCATTGAATTTGTTGACACGCGACAAAGGGGTTAGCTGATGACGCGCGATAAGGAGGTATTGTAGATGCACGATAAGGGGGTTAGTTGTCGACGCACAATAGGGATATAATTGACGCGTGACAGGGATATAGTTGACGCATTGTTGGCGTGCGACAGGGATAGTTAATGTGATGTTGAAGCGCGACAAGGGGGTTAGCTGTTGATGCGTGACAGAGATATAGTTGATGCACGAAAAGGAGGTATTGTAGACGCGTGACAAGAATTTTGTCTCTGACACATAACTTGGTTCTTTTACTGATGCAAGACTTTGTTCAGAATAATGAAAGGTGCTAGTCCTCAGAATGCGAAGACCCTAAAAGTAACTAAGAAATCTCAAAAGTTCCTGTTCAAGTATTTTAGAAACTTTGCTAATACAGATATTGCAACTACTAACAACCATAAAGCTGTCAGCAGAAAGAATCAGAATACTGACTGTGTGGAAGGTAATATTGAGGTAGACATGCATTTTACACAGTATCAAACAAATGACACCTACAATAATATGCCATATCTTGAAGATATAACTGTTGAGATGCTAGATCCTGAAGATATTCTTCTTATTGGGGTGCAACAAGGAGTGCATCAAGATATCACACATACAAATACTCAGCAAAATGGAACACAAAAATCAAATTCAAATTCTGGTTCACGAAAGAGGAAACCAGGTGATTGTGATATTGCTCAAAATTCTACTCAAAAAGTAAAACATTGAAAACGAACAAGAATATGTGGACCATTGGTAGGAGAAACATGTTTGATTGGGCTACTAAATTTCTGTTTATCGAACCTGTACCATCATCTAATTCAGAAGAGATCCCATCTGAATGTACATGTACAATATGTACGTGGAAATTGGGAAAGCAACAAAAAATGCAAATGAAGCTGGACACTATAGAAAAACATTGTGGAAAATAATATTTGACTGTAACGGGGGTAGATGGCCAGAAAATCAAAACACACAGGTGGAAAACTGAAAAAGAATGCATGCATGTTAAATATGTAGCGAATTATGAAGCAGAGTAGAAAAAATGCAGAGATCTCGTGGAAAAGGGAGGAACGATCACATCACAAATTGGTAAGATGAATCAAACAAATCTACATGCAAAACTCATACAGTTCTCTACTTTATTTCACATACTAAAGAAACGAAGAATGATTTCAGATTTCCTTGATTTCAAAGTTTTGTATCAATATAATGGAATGCTGAACGTACCTCAGTCTCATTGGTCTAAAAGTAGTGGATGGGAAATGACAAAATGCCTTTCGATGATAGAGAAGGAAGATTTGAAAGAGAATGTAAAAAAATCAAAGTTTATATCTCTTTCAATTAATGAAATGACAACAGTCGACAACACTGCATGGGTATGTATCCATGTCTATACTTTAGAAAATCATATAAGGACACATCATCTACTGGGTGTTATGAAAATGGTTGAAAACTGTAATGCTGAAAACCTACATAAAATAGTTGTTTCTCATTTGAAAGATATTGCTGGAATGATTGATTGTGAAATTGCTACGAAGTTGGTATGTATCGGAGCAGATGGTGCATCTGTCATGCAGGGTCACCGAACAGGGCTGTGTGTTAGATTACAAACAACAGTGGCCCCATATATGCTACCAATTCACTGCATGGCTCAAAGAATGAATTTAGCGTATAAAATGGTAAGCAACTACGAAAATGTTGCTAAATTAGAAGACCTTATAAGAGAACTTCATGCCTATATGGCAAACAACCCAAAGCGATTTCTTGAGTTCCAGAAATTCACAATTGGAATTACAAATGGCAAAAAACTTTTGAAAGATGTTGAGATGAGATGGATCTCTTTGTATGAACCTGCATGTAGAGTTCGTGAGGAGTATCCTTCATTGGTTGGTTTCATGCACAAATATCGTCATGAAGTTGATAGGGTGAGGGACTTGTTGTTCTGTTTAACTAATTTGGAGACATTGCTTACATTGGTGGATATTCGTCCAATGTTACAGGAGATCAATACACTGATGAAACATGCATAGGGGAGATTAATCTATATTGTGGATTTTTTACGGATGAGAAAAATGGTATGTGAAAGTCTTGATATCTTGTACTGTTCCCAAAATAGTTTTGATACACCTATTTTCGAGAATTGGAAAGCTTTATTAGATCTTAAAAATCCCAGTAACTATTTGAGATTTAATATCCATGATCACCTCTGCATCATTGTTAATGGGAGGGACATACCACTACACATTTTGTAAAAATGTCAAGATATTACAGGATCGGAACGAGAAGATGTTCCCGTGACATGTAATCTCTTTGAGTCTGTTATAGTTAAAACAAGAATAAAGCTTAAAAAAATTCAAAATCCTTATCATCATAAATTAGAGAACGTTTCTCCAAAGATAAAATTCTTGAAGCAATGGGTGTGATGAATCCTAATTTTTGGAATACTGAAGGTGGTGTTGCAGACTTTGTAAGAAAGCATTTCCATAAATCCATGGGTACAATAATGGAACATTTCACAAAGACTTCAGAGTTCAAGGGTATGGAAATCAAAGGTATACTTAATGCTGATTTATTAAAGTTTCAATCAACAAATTTTGCAACAACAATGAGGAACCAATATAAAAATTTAGATGAACCTTCCGAAAGTGGTGCTATTACAAGGATGTGGCGAGGAATCTATCAAATTTATATCTTACAAGAAGACATCAGTCAATATTTCAGATTATATGAGTTATGCCAAACATTGATTTTGGGGTTTGTGGAGGATGAAAGGGTTTTTAGTGATTTATCATTTATAAAATCAAAATTGAGAAACACGTTGGATAAAAATATAGAAAGTTGCATGAGGTGTTATGTATCTCACTACTCCATGGAAACCTTTCCTTTCGACAGAGCAATTGCGCATTGGAATTCCCTTTGCGAAAGAAGAGGTGTGAATAATACAACTACAAGTACAATTGTTCCCAATGATGAGAGTGGAATTGGCGCATTGTCACACTCTACAGAAGAGAACATCGAGTTTGAAGAAGCTATTGATAATGGATTGTTTCAACTTTAAATAGGTATCTCCTTCACCTTACTTTTATTGTTTGTCACCTTAAATTTTGTTTCAACTCTTGTTATCATTAAAGATGTTACATGTATATATATTTACATTTATTTAAATACAATTATTTCATCTTTTTTTTGAAAACGTGGGTTGACATCCATCCGAGGAAGATGGTACTTCTCGGGACTGACAATGTCAGGAAACTCACCCATCTATCTACTAATCCATTTCTCGTGTTGAGTTTTCTTAAAACAAAGATCTAGCACATTACGAAGGATGATTTCATAGCCATCTAAAACACTAGAGGTAACTTAAACCCTATCATATGACATTTCTTGATTTTTTACAATTATGTTTAATTTATTTTTTATATTTGCAAAATGCTTTGATATATTTTTTAAACTTTGTGGGATAAAATGACACAATTGAATTTTACAAAGAGGAAGATTTTTCCATATTATACAATTCATAATCCATGATCCATTATACAATTCATCATCCACGATCGTGCTAGAAGCTAAATCTACGTCCACATAAAATTCATCATCATCTATATATATCATATCATTATCCTGACACTCCAATCATTATTAAATTCATCATATCATTATCATAATCCTGACACTACTAATTATTATTAAACTAATTATTTATCTATTTTAAATTTGCAGAAACGTCTCTGTCTTAACACACTCCATTTTTTTAAAACAATTCATGATCATATCATCATATCTATATCCATTCTAATGTCATCTATATCCATTAACAAGTCCATTTAGAAGATCATCTATGAGAATGTCTAAATGTCATCATGATCATATCTACATAGAGAAGAAAATTATCTTAAAACAAGTTTCCATTATCGTCTTAGAGAATTCCATGATCATGCTTGAAACTAAATCTACATCCACATACAATTCATGATAATCCAAGTAACCATGAGACTAAATTTTATTGTAACGTCTTCATCCATATCTAATGCAATCATGATTACAAGTAGACCAAAAAACATAAACTCCATATACAATCTAGAAATTCTATACATAATATATAGGAAGTTATAAAATTAAAGATTATATAGTATTTCAAAATTTCAAAGGCTATCAAATTAAGCATAATAAAATTCAAATGCAATACCACAGTTGGATATCCTCATTTACTTTTATCTGTGCCTCTGTTCGCGCTCCTCGCTACGCCCTTTGTCACGCGGCTCCTCACTGGCCTACCCTCAGTCCACTGTTCGACCTATGTTCAGCCTGTGTCCGCCCTCGCCAATGGTTGTCCAGCGCCCTCACTACGGGTCTAAAATCACACGCATTCAGCGGCCTGCCCTCGGCCACTGAACCCTAAATGTCTGGAATGTGTCCGCCACTGATGCCCCTCTGTTTGGCAAATCTGTCCGAGCCCTTGCCGCCCTCTGTTCAAGCGATGTTGAAAGCCCTTGTGATCGTGCCCTGCCCTGCCCTTATTGTCTACGGCACCCTTGCTCTCGCCTTCACACAATTTGAGAACCCCTGGATCCACGAGGCATGAAGCTCTTCAGCCAGACGGTGGAGGCTCGAATTGGCTTCAGGGGTTCCTTGGTCGGGATTGACCTCGCCTTTGAATATGCTTGGACGGATTTCACTTGGATCAGTATTGCAAACCCTAGCCTTATTCAAACCATCTAGGGGTGTTCTTGGGAAAGGAGAGGATCGTGGTGTGCTGGAAGCATGGGTACTCTACCTATTGTTCCATTAGCTGGGGGATGAGTTTAGGCGCGGATCTCTTGAAACTTCCTTCAAAGACATTCTTAAGGGCAAGGAGTCCTCCATGAAACCTGTAGACATTACCCCTTGTATTACATTTGGGGATGAGGTCATTTTATCTGAGATCTACTACAAAGAGCATGCTCTGATTTGTAGATTTGGGGGACGTTTATGGCCCAACCTACCGGTTCTTCACGCGTGGATCTCTCAGCATTGGACTCCATCTTTAACTAGTAAGATTGAATTATATCTGTGTGCTAAAGGAATTTTCATTATGGTTTTCTCTTCAATAGCTGATAAAGACAACATTGCTTCCAAACTCTGGACCTGCAATCAAAATATCTAATCATGAAACCTTGGTTCCCATTCTTTAACCCGCACACAGAAGTCATTCTCATGGAAACCTGTTTGGATCATACTGCCCCACTTACCTCTTCAATTCTGGAGTCATGACTGTCTGACAGCCATTGGCAATACCTTGGGTATTACACTCCACATTGATTCTCAAACCACTAATTACACTCATACTACCTATGCCCGGATCCTGGTGGAACTTGACACTGATAAAAATCTTCCTGCTACCATAGACCTTCGGGTGCAAAATAGAACTTGGTCACAAACTCTTGATTATGAAGGTCTACCTTTCCGATGTAGAAGGTGTTTTGGATTAGGACACACCTCTACTGCTTGTGGGATGGAAAAATGTCAACATGAGAAGCGCAACTGGTGGAAAGATGCACTCCCGGAGCACCTGATTTTTGTGGATAGAAAGAATCTTGAATCTAAAGAAGTAGAGGAACAGTGACTGAATCCAAAACGACCCTTGAAACCCCTTTATCTGAAAATCGGATTGTTAGCAACATGAAAAATTCTCAAGCTGTTGAGGGCAGCATGGATGATAAATATCTCTCTCAGAATACATGGCTGTTATAAATGGGACAAATACGACTAAGGAGAATACCCCTCCTTTGACTTCTTCTTCAACCGCGGAGGCTCCTTCAGGTTGGGTTACGGTTAGCAACAAAAAAAAAAATTACCACTCTGAAGGTGTGGCTCTTCCATCTGGATGATTCTCATATGTTGGTGATTGGCTGGCATACATGGTCTATCATTTTTCTTAGCCGGATTAGCAACATGCTTTCCAATGGTGTTGATATACCATTGCTGTTTATTTTTTGCTACTTCAGCAGTTGTTTAGTTGCTGCTAAGGTTGATGGTTGTTGCTTCTTTTTTGCAGACGATGTTCTGTAGTTGGTCCTTAATTGTTATATCTGGATTCGGATCCCTTTCTTTGTGCTTATTTTTTCTATTCTGGCTTATGAGCCTTGTTGTACAAGGGTATAGTCCCTTTCAAAAAACTATTTGCCAATAATAATTTTTTTTTTTTTTTCAAAGGCTATCAAATTCAAGTTTCAACTTTCACATCGAGATAATAAAATTCAAATGCCATGACCATCACATTCAATGTTTCAAATTTTCAAATATAGATTCTATTTTTCAAGTTTCCACACTCAATAATGAAAATTTTCAACCCTCAATTTTCTACACCCCTTTCCACTCCTGTACTCATTTCCCCAATGGCTTCTCCGCCTGTACCCCTTTCCCCAATGACAGAAATAATCCCAGAACTTATGAGATCTTCCGCAACACTATCTAGATTTTTGAAAATTATTTCTTCTTGCTTTGTCGCATCTCCATGGGATAGCAAATTTGGATCAACATCTACCTTGGTTTTGAATAAAATTTTAGGGTCGAAGCCATGCTCTTTAATTATCCGCTTCAGTGTATTGTTTTGTTTGTTAACCAAAACTATATTTTCCTTCAAATTCTTCACTGCGGATAAACTGTTCTTCATGGTTTCCAAGTGAACTTGGAAAACCTTTGCTTGACTCTTCAAATTTTCATATTTCAACTGCACAAAAAAAGTGATGTCAATTCAACATATTACTAAAATAAGAAAACTTCAAATTAACAAAAAATATTGTTTGAAAGTGATAATACTTATGACAGCTCTATCTCTCTCAACATTTGCAACTGCTACTAGATCTTCATCCTTAGACCATTTGTTAAAATATGTCTAGGCCTTAGCACTAATATTTTTCAATTTTTTTAATGTCTTATCCAAAATGTCATTTTTATATTTGTTGTTATACATGACAGTCCCAATTCTTACTTGGGTAAGTAAGGAATCCATCTTCACAGGTTGATTTTAGACTGCAACATATAAAGTATCCCTTCACCAATAATTTTCATAACGACTTATTATCTCATTAATAAGTACTTTATTCCTTCTCTCTCATTCTATGAGCTGACTGATATGAGATAGAATAAACTCATCGACATGGGATTGAAAATCATAACCAATTAAGTTCTCTAAAGGAAAAGGTAGTAATTGTTCGCCATCTGTATTTGAAGAATATGATCTCGCTGGAGCGGTATGGGGGTTTTCAGGTTGATTGACTGCTACTTATTTATGCCTTTGGGTGGCCTAATCCTGTTTGTGATAAAATAAATCAATATTCAAACAAATAAATCTAAAGTGAAATGTAATTCAATATGGTAAATTATGTTGAAATAGAAGTATACCTGCTGGCTGTGAATCATCTCACGTGTATTGAAAAATCTTGTTGGGTCATTGCTATCAATTCCCAAGTAATCTTCATCTAAATTTATATTATTTAAAATCGATATGTTCGTTGCGCTGGGCAAGCCACCAAGTGAGAGGGTTGGAATTCGAAACGAGGAGGCAATGTTTAGTGTCCCACTAGGGGCCGGAGGAATTGACATGTGTTTACCAATGTTCTTTTTTCCCGATCCTCTGGTTGGCATTTTGAATATTATTGGTGGAGGAGGGGGTGGTGCCGATGTTTGTACAGAAGAAGGAGGACTGCAATGTGCTAAAAAGTTCAAGAAAAATCATATGCAAAAATAGAAAACTATGCAAAAACTATGAAATTAAACAAAGTACTATTCAAAACTTGTACCTTGTTGTTGAGGGGTAGCTTGTCGCGGTGCTTGATGTGGTCGTGTTGGAGTAGTAATTGGTGGTTTTTGAGCTATTTGTTGCTGGGATTGCTGAGGTGGTTGCTGAGAAGACACAAATGCATGCGACTGAACTGAGTGAGTTGGGGAAGGTGGTTGACTTTGAGAAGCACGCGTATGGTCCAAAGTACCTGCAATGTCATTAACATATGATTGTATGTCAATTCAATATGGTAAAATTTAAATGGGAAAATGAAAATACAAAGTTGGAATTTGTAAAGAATACATGTAAGGGTATTACTTCTTTGGCGTTTAACGAATTCAAATGGTTGGCGGTTCAGAGATGAGTGACCTTCCATTTCAGATTGTGAATCTCCTGACACCTGGCATGTTGTTGGCCTCTTCCTCTTGATGCTGTCTTTTTTTGGGGAAGGGCCTCCATAAATATTCTCTGTAAATGGTAAATAGTTAATACTTGTTGTCAGTCTAATGTCAAAATACAAACTTTATAGTTTAGACCTATTGTACTTGAAATGGAATTGACAAATTCATCAATGCCTCGTCTGTGCAAGTGGGAATTGGTTTGTCTTTTAAATTTAAAAGAGCCTCATAATAAAGACCAAGGAGATAGTTTGTGGAGTAAATGACTGGTTTTTCTAAAAGATTTGCATTTGTAATGTCATTTCTTGTTTTTTTTGATAAAAAGGTGCACCAATCAAATTTTTACTTTGCGATAGTTGCAAGAATGTATATAATGGCCCAGTTTGGTATATCTATTTGCCGACCCTATAAAATTATTTTGGATTGAAAGAAGGAAATCATATTAGCAAGAAAGTGGTGTGTAATTCCTTGTGTATCCACACCACATCTGGATTTATTGACATGGGCTAAAAATGCCAAAAAACCATTGGACTTAATATAAATTTGAATTGTATCAAAATAAAAAACTGAATACAAAATGACGAATGAAAACAATTTACACTTACAATCAACATGGAAACCAAAAGTCGATTCGAGATATTTCTTATCATCTTCGACGAGTGTTGCCTTTGTTGTAATAATGGGTAAATTTTTGAATGTGAGGCCTGTAAACTGATGAATATCAGCTGGGTCGATACCGAATTGAAACAATCGACCGTTGTCCACAGTAACATTAAACATGCCATCCTCTATATTGTATGAGGAGAGAAGGTAGTTTAAAATATCTTTGTCTATTTCAAAATGGGGCATCTTAATGATCCCACCAAACTCACATGCATCGATCAAATCCTTGTATTCTGAAGTCATTTGTAAAATAGGCTAGATGTGGGGGCACAAAGGGTTCTTGTAGAGTATCTTGCCCATGGATAGGGCTTGTGGGTTGACTGGATTTTCCTCTTGATTTTTGTCTTAAGCTTGGGATGCACTTGTATTTTCCATTGTAGTTTTCCTTGAGCTTGATTGTACCTAACTTGGATAATGGATTCCTATATACAAGAAAGTTCGAGAGTCGAAAAGTGTAAACGTGAAAATGACCGGCAGGAGGGTATTTATAGGACAAAATTAGGGTTTCAAAGGCTTGTTGACGTGCGTCAACGAGGCTCGTTGACGCGCACCAACAAGGCTCATTGATGCACGTCAACAAGCCTTGTTGACGTGCGTCAACCACACGTAAGTGTCTATAACTCTGCAGTCTCTTTGACTAAAAAAAGGTTGGAAAAAATTTAGTTCTGAAAAATTAGTAAGTTCACCTTTTAGTGAAACCGGTTCTAGGGATATTCGCCAGGTATTTTCCACCTCCTATTTCCAAGAGGTCTCCTAAAATGAACCCTGCAACAATATTTCTTTACATGTACTTTCTTTCCACATTTCCAACAAGTAATTCCCTTACTTCTGGATTTAGATATGCTATCCTTTGACTTTGATTTCCCATTACTCTTATTCTTGGATCTCTCCTTCTTCCTGCCCCTGCTTTCTACATTCAAAGCATTCCCAGATGATAATTCCTCTGTAATCTTCCTGCGAATTTCTTCATTTAATATTATACTAACCACATCATCAAACTTCAAAATATTATTAGCAGATGTTGTATTACTAACAACCATTACCAAGTTATCCCAGCTATCAGGCAAAGAACATAAGAATAAAAGTGGATTCACTTCATCATCAAACGGTATATCAATTGATTTTAACTGATTTACAATAGATAAGAAATCATTCAAATGACTAGATGCAGATCCACCTTCATGCATCTTATAACTAAATAGTTTCTTCATCAAATAAACTTTATTTGAAGCATAGGTTTTTCATATAAGTTAGCAATATATTTCATTAACTCTACCTAGAAGCCGCTTCTGTAATATTGGAAGCCATGGATGCTGCCAGGCTCAATCTTATAGATCCCAAAGCCTTTCTGTCAAGAATCTTCCATTCTTCATCAATCATCTTCGTAGGTCTAGAATTCTCATCCAACGGTAAATACAAATCTCTTTGATACAGATAATCCTCAATCTACATCTTCCATAATTGATAATTTCGTCCGTCAAATTTCTCTACCTTGTATTTGTTTTCTTTTGTCATTGTTGTAGCTCCCACTCAATCAGAAAACCCTTTATGAGTAAATATGTCAACACACAAAACCCTCAAACAAATCTCTAATACCGGTTGTTAGGGTTAGCACACCGGTTGTACAGACAATATATCAGATCTAAGCATACATGCAAATAAAAGTAGATATTCTACCAAAAGAAATATACAAAACAAGAGATATACATCAACACCACATTTAATGTGGTTCACCCAGTGTGGCCTACGTCGACCAAGAAACAAGCCAATCTATTATCAAAAGCTTTGACAAGATATACAATCAAAGATTTACAATCTTCCACACCTCTCACATGTACAGTACTTTATTTCTCTCAAGCTTTTGCTTCTCCTCCAAGAATTCTCTCTCTTACCAAATTTTGCAAGTTCTTCTTAATTCTTGTTAATACTTACTTCTAAACCCTAGATTTCATGCTTATATAGTCATTTATAGACTTAGGGCACTTAGTCATGCAATTACAATCAATAGATATACTTTAATGCTAAAAATACATCTAATTCCCGAGAGTTAATTAAAACATCCACGCACAGGTAACTGACATCGGTTCACCCTAACCAATGTCGGTTCCTCCTTGCCTGATTGATGTCGGTCCTAGGTGACCGATGCCAGTCCCTCCTAACCGATGACAATTATTGTGTTTTCTAGCAAGTTTCACATTGCATGCTAAACTGAAGTAATTGAGCTCCACAACTCAACATTTTGTTGGATAATGCATGTGAAGTAAATAACAATTGACACACATTCTTAGAGGATTTTCAAGACAGAGTTGATTATATTGTATATTTTAAGAAATGTGACATGAAAACCCTAATGAAATAACTCCATTGATGAATATTTTGAAGGAGAATGTAATTCAAATCATGGGTTGAGAGGATTCTTTGGGTAAGTGTAGGAAGATGGAGAGCCAAAAAGTGGATATTTCCCCATGAAAATGTGATTTAGATGAAAATGTATATTCCATTTCAAATTACACATACTTTGTTTCAAATAATAGTTTTAGTTGTTAAGTTCAATACTCACCAAAAATAAAGCATGTATATGATATATCTCCATATTTAAGTATAAGTTGAAATTTATATTCTTATGGTTTAAATTTATTTTAGTAAATATAATAAATTAGGGAAATTAGGAACAACTGATGAAAGTTGTCTCAGAGCCCCATGAGTTACAATCTAGAATATATCTTTTCAAAATATAATCTAGTAAGTACTTCATTTTTTGAGATTTTCGTATTGAACCTAAGGATTTTAGGGCATAAATTTTGCAATTGGTGTATGTTTCAGGAAAACATATTTTTTTTTAATAAATTTTGGGGCCATTTAGATTGGTTGTTGATATTTGTAGAAGGTTTATATGCATTAAAGTTAAATGTTACAAACCTCACATCTCCTAGAGATAATGAAAGGTACTTGAGTAAATTGAATTATGAATTTTTCTATGAACATGTTTTGGGTATTATTTGGCCACAATTGAATTGTTGATCAAACCAATTACTCGATCAATTCAATAAAAAACATAATTTGGGACAATTTTATCCTTATGAACCTAAAATTGTGACTATATGATGTTAATTAGGGTTCAGTTCACCCTAACTTCATCATATATTTAACTAGTTATGTGATTAGTTTAATTACATATGCAATTTGGGCCACTTTGATCCCTATGAACCTAATTATAACTATGTTATTTGGGGCTCAATTGGCCTTAATTTTAGAAAATTAATTGAATGATTACTCAATTACTTCAAACAAAGATGAGTAGATTCACAAAGTAAGGGGTTAATTTTATGGCCACCGTCCAATTTTCCTAAAGGGCATATGCCATTTGAAAAAGTGCGTACGCCCTTTAAATTTTTTTTCCTGAACCTATTTTAATTAGGTCTAATAAATTTAAAGCAAAACTGTGTATTCCATGTATACACCTAATTTTTCACTTTTCATCTTTCATGCATGTTACTAACAATTTTCTTTGTGTAGATAAGGGTCACTGATGCATCTATTTCTAGAGTGGGTGCCTTAAGGGGCCTTCCGAGAATGGGGTATGATTATTCACATAATCATTATGGGTTAGAGACAATACACATAGATAGTATCTCTATGTGGTCCCAACCTTAGTTATCCTTGTCCCTTTATGTCTCATACACATTGTACTCCTAACACCTTGCTTGCATTTCACCATTTGGTACCTTGTTCATCCATTTTATTGATGCATGACACCTCTTTTTTACTTTGCATGACATTTGGACATCCCTGGCCGATGCCATTTCCCATGGGCGATGGTGTCAGTGTTAGGTTTTTCCCTAGCCCATGGTCTATGGTGTCGTATATATACACACACCACACTCTTACATTCATAAGTAAGCAATCCAAAATCAAAAGAACTAATATCTACTCTGCTCTTTTGTACAAACTTCACATCTGCTCGCTCATCCCTTGGTTCATCTTGCATTTGAATTGGATTGGATTGGACACTCTTCTTCTTGGTTGGATTGCTTGCATTACCGGGTCATCTATAATGAGTCTAGGACAGGAACAATGTTCCCATTCTCCACCAAATAACGATTCTCTCTCAGTGTGTTGATTCTTTAGAGAGATATATGCATCAACAACCACCCTATAGATAAGTTCTCTAACTCTCTTTTTAATTTTGTATATATTAGTTCACTTCCCTTCCCTGTTGCTTTATGTTAGCTTAGTGTTACAAGTACATTGATACTAGTTAACATAGTTGATTCAGAGGTCAAAATTGGGAGTCAACATTCCCAAGATATCCTTAAACATGCTCCTTACTAAAGTACTTATTGGGATCTTTCCAAAGCCTATTGGAACACAAAAAATGGATGTCGTACACTCCAGATGCAGATTGAGCAGGAACGGGATATTCACAGGACATAACCAGAACATAAACAACGACACATTGATAGGGCACGGGTGTAGTGGAAAATGGGTCATCAACATCATAGGGAAATAATACGGGGGTTGTCTCAAAACACCGACCTTCATTGCTTGAGAGTACAAAAAAGCTGGTCAACTAAGGGGTCCACTTTTATTTGGAAGGGGGACTCAACCGCCGTACAATTTCAAGCATACTTTTGAGTCGAGCTATAGACTGAGTGGAGCCATTACCAAGTTGGAGATCGAGATCGTATTCTATTTTTCATACCACCTCACCAATTTGACAAGTTAGCTCGCCGAAGGGAAGCCCAAACAAAGTCTCTGCATCGTTCATGCCTACATGGACAATAAAAATAGCACATGCACTGACGTGTCATTCAAATCCCGCCATAATGCCTTGACAAAACAACTGAGTCCACATTTACTCATGGAAAAAGGGGATAAGCATGGCCACATGCCATTGTTTATACAGAGCGCTCAAGTGTTATTAAGGCTTTAAATAACCAATCGATCAGTAAATGTGGGATTTTAATCCTGAACATAACAAAGGTGAATCGGTAGGCGGTTGGGGAGGATCAAACCCCCAACCACCTAGATACCAAAAGGCATTCCTCACCACCATGTTATTCAGGATCACTAAGCCTATATAAAGGCTTCTTGAAATTTTTAATACACAATTCTAGAGACTTTGAGAAAGAAGTTTTGTAAAATAAAAATTTAGAGGAATTTAGGAGCAAATTGGGTCTTCGAAGTAAACTGGAAACTAAAATAAGGACAACTCAAACATAAAAAATAATATATATTTTTCTTAAAATCTTATGTACCTCAAGAGATTGACATGTGTGAATGAGAATGTCACAACAGTAAATATAAATAAATGCGTTCGATCGTCGCCACCTTCTCTCGAGACTAGTTTGTGACATTCATTTGCAAGTTGTTACAACACTTGAGTCTTGACGAAAGGTAAAGAGTTATATAGCTTGTTGTAGGTAGTATGATCTTAGGTATATATTAGTTTCTAGATTGTTAGATTTTAATATCATTAATCATCTAGCATCTATCTAGAAATCTAGAATTCATTTAGTGCTATGACATTTTAAATATTTAACAATCAATAGATAATCCAAACCCACACCAATAGACCAAGGTGAGTTTCTTCGCTTATTTTGTATTTTTGAATCTATATGTTCCCTCCGGAAATTAGGGAGATATGCCATTAAACTATGTAATCCATTGCCCAGTTCGACATTCTTAGAGGTGCTCAATAATAATAAAAAAGATAATCTAAACATTCTAGAGAATCGACAATGTTTATTGTGCATTTTGTTGAAGCATTCTAGATACAAGCAATTATAAGAGCATTCACTAGAAAGATGTCCCACATTGTATTAAATTGGTTTGCTTAGTTGGTGAATTAAACTAGAATTTATTAATATTTTTATATTATTATTGTCTATGGTCATGATAATTAGATAGTGCTTGAAAACCATCCAACAGACAACATATGCCCCAAACAACAATATATGTTTTCCATACATTTTTCTAAATATAAGATGTCTAATTATAGAATGATATTGTGAAATTCCATTTTAGAACCTATGATCAAAACAGAAGCATGAAAAATTGAGCACTTTTTTCAGGGATCACAATCAGGGGAACAAAATAGTCAAAAAAGTTATATAGGTTTGTAATATTGTCTAAAGCATCTAAATGACAATTTTTCTCAACATTTTGTAAATTTTCTAGGTTATCTCTATCCTACATTTGTATACACATTTCCAATATTAGATCCTAGTAATTATCGTCTGCTCTCATGATATTCAAGATACACTTCTAAACCTTATGTATCACCTCATTTTTGCTAGTTTTAGGATTATTAATTAGCTCTAATTTATTAAATTATTTTTATTTAATCTTAATTAAATAGTATAGGTTTTTACATCTCAAATTTAATTGAAATATGTTAATCTATATTTCGTTTTGGTGATCATTTTCTAGATCCTATACCCCTTGTTTTCACCCTTTTTAGATTTTGATTTTGATTTACACATAACCAAAAAGGAATGAAATAAAGTTACAGGGGGTTATTCTGATTAATTAATTGATAAAATTACCATTCAATATCATAATAAAACATTAATAATTGCAACAAATGTACGCGATATAATACAAGTTCACACAAAAAAGGGATTGAGTGCACTTAGTTGATTACAAACAATTTTGGACTAATTTTGGTGATTTGAATGATGGAATAGGGAGATGTAGACTTGAGAGTGCCTTGCTACTGAACTTGTGACCTAAAGATTCTCTTAGGTAGGACTATACAATAGGGGGAGGAACATCTGTATGGTCTTGACGTATTTGTACGGTCTTAACCCTGATTAGAACTATGATTTGTAAATTTCAAGGTTTGTTACTTGTGTGAATATCTTCTTCCCTCTATGTCAGTCGCTATGAATCACATTGCGAGGGTATATGAATGCTTTTATCAATATTTAAAACCCTAAAAATGGATGAGAAGTCATGCAAAATAAACATTAGTTTGGTTCTGGGAACCCTATGCACCGTCGATGTTGGCACTACTCCGAAGATGCCTCAAACTATTTGTCATTATCCACCTAGCATGTGATATCTTGTTGTGGTGTAATTAGATTTGACATCCTTCATTTGAAAAATCTTGACTTGAGTTTCTCTCTTGCAAACATACTAGAGTGAGTGACTTTAAGTGCTTGCAAATGTGGGAAGAAGTCCCCTAGACCTAGTGGGAAGCTTCAGACTTGTAGATGGTATTTCCCTAATGAATATGTAGAGGTATTTGTGGATTTTAGGGAGCTTTGGGTGCCTTTTGTATTAGCTTTTTGTAATAGGAGTCCATAAGAGTATTAGGTAAAAAATGAGGCAAGTTTTACTTGCTTATATATGCTTTTGAAGGTGATTCAAGTTGCATAAGGATGATTGATAATGAGTAAATGACCCAAATAATAATGTGAAACTAAAAATTTGGGATTAAAGTGAGAAAGGGAAAAACTATACACTAGGGTCATAAACGTATGGACATTCCTATCTCTATTGTACATTTTTGAACCTAGAGAGACAATGTGAAGTGTGAAGTTTGGAAATTGGCCAAAATAGTTTCTTAATGGATTTCATGCATTCAATTCTCAGAAACTATTGACAATGTATGATCAAGTAAGTTAGAAAAGATACCTAGAGATGTATTGGATGAGAATGGTTAAAGTTTATTGTTTGAGAAAGAGAATAATGTCAAGACTAACAGTGTCTAAGAGTAGAATTACCAAATTTGAGTGTCTACACCCATATTAAGGTTATATATTAATCATAAAATAAGATCTATCTAAAATTCTATTTTTATAAGGTTAATTATGCTAGATATGACAACCCTAGCTCTTTTTTATATTTCAAACCCTATAATATTTGTTTTGAAAATTTATTTAAGACCAAAGGCACTATAAAGTGTGAATTTTTATGTTTTATTTTTATGCCATTTAAGATGCCTAAATTTTAAAGTGCATTTAGAAAAAAACTATAACTAATAGATAATCTATTGATTTTGTTGAAAATATTTTAGTTAATTTTATATTTTTCTTGAAAAATAAAATGTAATCTGAAAAGATAATTATTGTTCTTTCATATCTTATAATTTATGTTGCAAATGATTTGAATGTTATGCATGTCAATGGTAATGTTTTGAATGGATTTTGTTGGATAATGCATGTGAATTAAAACATGATTGATACGCCTTCTTAGAGGATGTTCAAACTGAGTTGATTATATTGTATATTTTAAGAAATGTGACACATAAAACCCTAGAATGAAATAACTCCATTGATGAATATTTTGAAGGAGAATGTAATTCAAACCATGGGTTGAGAGGATCCTTTGTGTAAGTGTAGGAAGATGGGGAGCCAAAAAGTGGATATTTCCCCATGAAAATGTGATTTAGATGAAAATGTATATGAAGTTTCAAATCAAGCATATTTTGTTTCAAATAACCATTTTAGTTGTTAAGTTCAATACTCACAAAAAATAAAACATGTATATGATATATTTCCACATTTAAGTATAAGTTGACATTTATATTCTTATAGTTTAAATTTATTTTAGTAAATATAATAAATTAGGGTCATTAGGAACATCTTATGAAAGTTGTGTTAGAGCCCCATGAGTTACAATTTAGAATATATATGTTCAAAATCTAATCTAGTAAGTACTTCATGTTTTGAGATTTTAGTATTGAACCTAAGGATTTTAGGGCATAAATTTTGCAATTGGTGTATGTTTTAGGAAAAAATATTATTTTTTATAAATTTTGGGGCCATTTAGATTGGTTGTTGATATTTGTAGAAGTTTTATATGCATTACAGTTAAGTGTTACAAACCTCACGTATCCTATAGCTAATGACAAGTATTTAAGGAAATTGAATTATGAATTTTCCTATGAACATATTTGTGACCATATAGTATGTTTTGGGTATTATTTGACCACAATTGAATTGTTGATCAAACCAATTACTTGATCAATTTAATAACAAACATAATTTGGGACAATTTTATCCTTATGAACTTAAATTTTTGACTATATGATGTTAATTAGGGCTCAATTGGCCCCAATTTCATCATATATTAAACTAGTTACATGATTAGTTTAATTGCATATGCAATTTGGGCCACTTTGATCCTTATGAACCTAATTGTAACTATGTTATTTGGGGCTCAATTGGCCTCAATTGTACCAAATTAATTGAACAAATTACTCAATTACTTCAAACAAAGATGGGTGGATTCACAAATTGAGGGGTCAATTTTATGGCCACTGTCCAATTTTTGTAAAGGGCATATTCCATTTGAAAAAGTGCACACGCCCTTTAATTTTTTTTTCTTGAACCTATTTTAAATAGGTTTAAGAAATTCAAAGAAAAATTGTATATGCCCTGTATACACCTAATTTTTCACTTTTCATCTTTCATAAATGTTACTAAAAATTTCCTTTGTGCAGATAAGGGTCATTGATGCATCTATTTCTAGGCGGGTGCCTTAAGGGGCCTGCCAAAAATGGGGTATGATTATTCACATAATCATTATGGGTTAGAGATAATACATAGAGATAATATCGCTATGTGGTCCCAACCTTAGTTTTCCTTGTATTAGTTATCATTGTCCCTTTATGTCTCATACACATTGTAATCTCAACACATTGCTTGTATTTCACCATTTGGAACCTTATTCTACATTTTCCTGATCCATGACACCTTTTTTTCACTTTTCATGACATTTGGGCATCCTTGGCCAATGCCATTTCCTATTGGTGATGGTGTCGGTGTTAGGTTTTTCCCTAGCCCATGGGCGATGGTTGTATATATACACACTACACTTTGACATTTATAAGAAAGGAATTTAGAATCAAAGGAACTACCATGTACTATGATATTTTGTGCAAACTTCATGTCTACTTGCTCATCCCTTGGTTCATCTTGCATTTTAATTGGATTGGATTGGACACTCTTCTTCTTGGTTGGATTTCTTACATTACTAGGTCATCTATAGTGAGTCTAGGAAAGGAATGGTGCTCCCATTCTCTACCCAATAGTGATTATCTCTCAGGGTGTTTCTTCTCTAGAGAGATAGATGCATCAACAACCACCCTACAAATAAGTGATCTAAATCTCTTTGTAATTTAACACATATTATTTCATTTCCATTCCTTGTTGCTCTATGTTAGCTTAGTGTTACAATTACATTGATACTACTTAACATAGTACATCCATAGGTCAAAATTGGGATTCAACACTCCCAAGATCTCCCTACTGTTGGGAGCTTTCTGGCGCCTATTGGAACACACCAAACATATTTCGTACACTCTAGATGAAGTCTGCACAAGAATGATATGTTCGCAAGATGCAACCATAACACAAGAAACAATGCAATGACTGGGCATGGGTGCAGAGGAAAATAGGTCGTCAACATCACCAAGCAAGAATACGGGGGTTGTCTTAAAACACTAACCTTCATCGCTCGAGAGTACAAAAAATTTGGTCAATTAAGGGGTCCACTTTTATTTCAGAGGGGGACCCGACCGTCATACAATTTCAATCAACTCATCAATTCAAGCTATAGAATGAGTTAAGCCATGACTGAGTTAGAGATCGAGCTCATGATTAAGTTGTCATACCATCTCACTGAGTTGATAGGTCATCTCACCCAAGGGATTAGGATTCATATTATATTCGGCGTAACAATGCAACATTGACGCATTAGCAAATTAAGATAATAACTCGGTGAGTCCAATGACTGAGCCCAAACAAAGTCTTCGCACCAGTTATGCCCACATGACACTAAACATAACTCTGAACAATATGTCTTCGATCAACTTTCCAGCTTGGTCCAACAACCTCACACAACAACATTTCCACCACCATAATGTGGCATAACTAACTATGCCACTCACCAAAACGTGGCCCAAGAAAAAGCATCCAAGCCAATGTTTAATGGCCACCCCACCATATTTAAACACCTCCCAAACATCTATCCCAAGGAATATGGTATTTCAATCCCAAATAAAGAAAAGGAAAGTTAGTGGGTGGTTGGGGAGGATCGAACCCTCAACCACACGGGTACCAAAAATAGCCCTGACCACCATGCCATTCGGGCTTGCTAGGCCTATATAAAGGCTCGATTGTATTTGTATAAGCACAAGTCGATGATTGTGCTAGAGTCATAATAAGGAATTTTTGTAAAAGCAAGATTTAGAGGCATTTAGGAGTAAATTGGGTCTTCAAAGTAAATTGGAAAGTTGTCTAGAAGTCCAAGACACTCGTTGTGAATATATTATTTTCCCATTTTAGAGTTTTCATGTTGTTGTTTTTTGCAACGGAACTCATTGGAATGCTAGGAACAACAGGAATAAGCTTATGCAAGTGCTTCAGGAAGGTGAAAGATGAACATTCCTCTCCATCATGGTCTTTCAAAGGTCTGATGGAACAACATTGTAGGTTATGGTCTATTCTTTTTGAATTATGAGTTTGATTGTATTTATATATTATGGAAAAATTTAATAGATCAGTTCATATGAAACTTAAGACATAGGAAATTGCCAAAATCCGTAAAAAAATCTAGTGGTGTTGTCTCTCTAATATGGTATATTTTCATTTGAATTCTGATTTATTTCCACATTTAATCAATTAATTTAAAATTCAATCAAACATTAAATATCAGTTTTACGACATTTGAGAGTAAATCATGTTAAAAGTTAAATCTGAATGGGTGATCGAAAATGATTTTGTGAATCAAGTTAAATAGTTGTGGATCAATAATAATTCAGATTTATATCAAATTTTGATAAGCTTTGGATTAATTAAAGTCCTGAATTTTGATGAATTTTTAAAGATCCATGTAAACAGTTAACTAGTAGTGAATTTTCATTGGTGTTTATGGATCATGTTTTGGTATCAGAGAAGGATGATTTGAGAGTTTAATTGCTTTAGATTGTGTGGTTGGTTGATTTTGTTATTGGACTGGTACAGGTGCACTATGGGAAAGTTATCAAAATAGGAAAATTTCGATGAGCTTGAGGCATATAACTGCCAGATCCAGGAAGATAACTCTCTCCTGATATCAATGTATGACTCATTGGAAGAGGAAAACGCTCATTTGAAAATAGAATTGCAAACCAAGGATGTGATCATAGTAAGGTTACAATGTGGTGATCAAAAAAAGGAAATTCCTATAACTTCAGATGAAAAAACCATGACCAATGATTGCATTATAAGTTGTTCACCACGTGAATATTCTTCTCTTTCAGATTCAGATTCAAGTAATGATGATTTTGGTTCATTTGAAAAATATACTAAAGTCATTGGATCTCGATTATTATTGAAAATGGGATTTGATGGAAGAGGCCTTGGTAAAAATGGTCAAGGAATTACTAACCCAATATAGGTTGAGGATCATCCTTGTTTTGAAGGTTTGGGTTTTCCCTAATGCGGGAATGGAAATTTAAGGATTGCTCCTAAGCACACTGAAGGAAGACAAGCTTCTGACAACAAAGTGAATACCCTAGTAGTACAACAAGATGGATTTGGTAACATAACACAGAGAAGAGGTAATGAAATAACACCTCCTCTTTCTTATCATAATCCAGAAGAAATTGTAAGAATTCTTATCCTCTTTTTAAGTTTAAGAAATTTGGTTATGATTTTCAGAAAATGTGGAATTCTTTTTCTTGTACTTTGTTTGGATTACATAGCCATTATGTTGCAAGGTTTTGGAAGAGAAGGACACTATTAAAGAAGTTGGTGTCATTCGTCAAGAACAAGGTAAATCAAAAGACCAATCTTCATCATCTAGAGGTGAGAAATGGAAAATATATTTCCTCATCCTAGAAGAAGGTAAGAGGAATTTTTGTGCTCATTGTCAGGTGAATGGGCATTGGGTGGACACTTTTTTGAAACTTCATCCATCACACCATTAGATTAATGGTAAAATGAGGATGGAATAAAAACATATTGCTAAGGTAAATGATGTTTTAATCCACCACTAGTTGACAAGTCAACCCTGGATCAGGTAATACCTGGAAAATGAAAGTCCTTTAAATGGGTTGGTCAACAATTTTTCAATTATATATTGCATAGCTCTTGATTGTTGAATAAACATGTAATTAATTGCAAATATTTTTGCTATGGGTTTCATGTTGTATGATGTTCATTTTTGTGAGAAATTTGTGGACTAGATTGGGAAAATTACATCGGATTTACCATACTCATTGAAATTTCTTACATTGAAAATTTGGAAATACTCCATTTACATCTCCTTATTTAGCTTATGAGTTCCTGGTACAGTTTGGGTACAAAATAAAACTCATATTTTAGCTTTGGAGATTCAACAAAAATTTCTATACGTTGATGGGATTTGACAGTGTTTAGTTTCATACTTGTTTGCAGAATGAATGTTGTTTTGGAAAGGATCTATTTTTAGCATACATATATTAGGTGCATTTTTAATTTTAATACCCATAATTTTTGGCATGTTTGTAACTATGCTCACATGATGCATATTTCATTCTTACCATACTTGAAAATCACATGTCCATGGGCAAAAAAAATGTGATTTCTAAATATGGTAACAACATTAGAATGCATTATGATTACACTAAAAAACTAATAGCAAATTATGCATGGTGATATTTTGTAGTAGATGTAGTTCACTATATTTGGTATGCAGAAATTTGTTTCTATCCTAGTTGCAGTGTACAGAATATTAGGATAGATATTTCATTAGTAGATTCACATGATTCAGCTTTGACACTTGTCTATTTTTGGCATGTGGTAGTCTAAAATTCTCGATGGATTTGATATTTTCAGTGGTTGACAATTTCAAACGGAAAGTGGACACTAGCTATTTTTGACATGTAGTTGTCTTATATACTGATTTATTTTGGTGGAATGTTTTTTACAGTCTTATCCTTATCATAGAGTATCAGTTGAACACTTGACCTATTTTCAGGAGAACATGTGTCTATTTTTAAATGAGCCATTGTTTTGTAATGGTATTTACAATTACTTGGGATTTTGATAGTTCACAGTTATTTGCATAGATTGGTAGAATCACAGAGTATCAGGGGACAATTTTCCTATTCTATCGAACAATTTTCTATTTTTTAACTGATCAATTTTTTATATTAGCTAATAAACAATTTGTAGTGATTTAACCCATAATGTTATTTTCTAGATCCATTATAGTGTTTGTGAAATGCACGAAGATGATTAGGAATATGTGTGGGTGGAAAACAAATTTTTGTGGACAAAAATCCTTCCCAGTGGGGAGGAGTGATCTAGAAAACAATTTGTGGACAAGGTTTCCCTAAAATCTCCCAAAATCATTATAGTACAGTAGATAATTTGAGATCATTTTTGGCACCTATTAGAATGCATAAAATGGATACCGTATGCTCAATGTTCCCAAGTCAAATGTGTTCAAAGGATATAACATGGCATAGGGATGCAAAAACTGAGCATGTTGCGGGACATTGACAATCATGAAGTCAGAAGTGGTGACTCAAAGGAAAATAAAATATAGTTTATGGTTTTAATCATCGGTCTTCATCACTCGATGGTGTAAAACTTTGGTCAACTAAGGGGTCCTCTTTTATTTCAGAAGGGGACCCAACCATTGTATAATTTCAATCAACTCATGGAGACAATCTATAGACCTAGTTCGATTCAGTTGACTGGCGAGTTGGGGATCAAGCTAATGATTGATTTGAGTTCATATGTCACCTATGCTGAGTTGATAGGTCATCTCACCCAAGGGATCAAGATAATCATACTATATTGTGTTCAATAATGCAACATTGGAGGTATTGAAACAAAGCTCGATGAGTCCTATGGTCTGAGCCTAAACAAATTCTCAATACTCGGTCGTGCCCACATGGCACTAAACATACCACACCACTACATGGTCACCATCCCACCACAGAGGTACCAACATGGGTGCCAACCCACCACACACTACGTGGCATCCATAACAAATGTTTCCTGCCACACGTACCTAAAGAAAAATAACAAGCCAGTGGGTCAAGTGGCTTACCATATTTAAAACAAACCTTTATCCCAATATAAACATGTGGGATTTTAATCCCAAATAATAGTCAAAAAGGCAATATAGGTAAAAAGTGGTTGGTGGGTGATTGAACCCCCAACCACCTGAGATACCAAGAAAATAGCCCTACTGCCATGACATTAGGGATTACTAGTCCTATATAAAGACCACTTGGTATTTGAAGATAAGTACAAGTATGTTAGACTGTGTTAGAGTCATAATAAGGTAGTTTTGTAAAACTCAATTTTTGAGGCATTTAGGAGAAAATTGGGTCTTTGGAGTAAACTAGAAAGTTGTCCAAAATTCCAAGGCGCTCCTTGTGGGTATATTATTTTCCCATTCTAGAGTCTTCATGACATTGTTTTGTGCAATGTAACTCACTATAAGGCTAGGAACAATAGGGATAAGCTTCTTCAAGTTCTTTAGGAAGGTGAAAGATGAAAAATGAGCTCCGTCAGGGTCTTTCGAAGGTCTTAAGACACAAAATTGTAGGTTATTGGTCTATTTTTATGAATTGTGAGTTTGATTGTACTTATAATTCTAGAAAAAATTAATAGATCAATTCGTATGAACTCGAAGATGTAGGCAATTACCGAACTTCGTAAACAATTCTTATGTCATCTCTTTAACCTGGTATATTTGCATTTGAATTCTGATTTATATTCTCATTTAATCAGTTAAGTTAAAATTCAAGAAAGCATTAATTATCATTTTTACGACATCTAAGAGAAATTAGTTAAAAGTAAAATCTGAATGGGTGATCAAACAATGATTTTTTGAATCAATTAAATAGTTATGGATCAGTAATAATTCAGATTTATCTATCTTCACTACGGGCCTTGGAAACCATAGGTTTACCTAGTTTAGGTATTAATTCCCTCTGGATATGCGACCTTTGTACTTGTTGTAACCCCTTTAAATCAACACATTGTATGTTGGTTCATGCGTGTTTCCTATTCATTGCTTCGTTATCCTTATAGAATGAAAGACTTAAGACCATTGAGACACATTCTTGGCCCACCATACATGCCCTTTGTTGTGAAAATTGAGTATGCTCTTTGTTGTGAAAATTTCATACACCAAACCCTTTTTAACAAAAAGGGCATGCACCCTTTTTACCACAAAAAGCATACACCCTTTGTAGAGAATTTAATAAAACATAGTCCTGCAGATAATCAACAAACCCGCAACTTGAAAGGAGAATTCTAAGCTCATATTAAAGCATGTACACCATTTGAAAAACCTTGTTCCCATGTTACTTTGTCTTACACTTGACAACGTGTCTCCCACGGGATTGGGTGAGTTTATTTTTCATTTTATTTTGTTAATTTGTTGTTTTTGATAAATTAATGGGTTTAATATAGAAAGTAAATGTTTTAACTTTATTTTTCAGAAATATCTGTTGATGGATACATTTTCTAAAGGAAATATGGGGGATGTAGAAAATATTGATAATCCACAAAAAAAAAAAAACCCTAGAAATCCACAAGAGACCCATAAACACGAAGAAGAGGAATTAGTACAATGATATAATTCAAACCAACAACAATTAGACATAATCATCAATAGTTTGCATGATTCCTCAACCAAAAATGCATGTAGTGTTCTTGCTAATATGTTGGAGAGTGTTTACAATGAAGTAAAAGGTGTTTCAGGGCCATTAGATTTAATGTAAAGTGAAATGGAATCATGAAGAAAATTATGTGTTAATGGATTGTCATATGATTTCATAAAGGGCATGAAAATATGAAAACAAGAATTTTTTACTTTATTTTTTAATCCTAGAAGAAATGATCCATAGCCAATGAGAAGGGAAAGTATTAAAATTTTTTGGTGTATCCATGAAGAAATGAAAAAAAACTTTTGGGATAGGTAGTGGATGGTATCTGACGAGCCTCTGTGTAAAATTAATGATGTTTCATTATTTTTTTACAGAAACTATATTGCGAGTTTGTGTTTAATAGGAAGCCAAATTATTTTTATTTTAGAGAATCTCAGGGAAGAGGAGGCGGGTCATCATATGAGAGACCTGGTGGTAGGTGAGACCAAAATGTACAGAACCTTCCTCCAAGAGGCAGGAGGAAAACATAACATGTTGTCATCCATATTAAAATTCATCGTACTACATGCAGGGAGATCATTCAGTCATTTGCCAATGTGACAGATACATTGATTTACCATAAGAGGTATATTAGTGGCACACCATGTTCTCAGAATGTAGGGGCTAATGGTGGTAATGTGAGTTGTAGTGACCATCATGGTTTTGATGGTTCATATGGAAGTGCATCTTACTATTTATGTGGTGACATAGGTAGTGGTGACATTACATTTTTGTGCATCTATGTACATATTATGGGAGGATGTGTTCTAGATCATCTACAAAAACTAGATATGTAAACATTTCATATTGGTTTGTAGAGCCCGATGATACCACTTTGCGGTACTCAACGCAGCAATATATGCCATCTATGGTTACTCTACCATTTATGGATGCCACACAGAGTGATGTACACGACATCCAAGTATCCCCTCTAATTACTAAATCATTTGAGGTAGTACCAAATGATATACAGAGGATGTAAGTCTTTTTGATAGCTTATTTGTAGAGGTAATTAATCATATATTTTTTAATCCAAGTAATAATAAATTTGTCTTAATATATGTTTATAAGTAATTGATTCATAATTCTAACTTCTTCCTTTTGTTTCTTTTATAGTTGATGGTAGATTCCATGGCCACCCCTCTTGGATTCAATTTTTCTACTGTAACAACTATTAGTGTCACAAATGCATGCATGTAATTACATTTTCAAAATTGATTGAGGTATTGTTGAGTTATTTATTATCTTTTGACATTGGTAGATTGATAGCTCTATTTGTGCATGTAAACAATAATAACACGTTGGTTTTGCATGCAACCAACATTGGATGAACATATCGAGGGGTATTTCTTAGCAACTGATTTCCACCTTAAAACAACTACATGTTACTCGAGTGGTGAGAACACATAGTTTAACTGTATTTTTTATTTGAAATAATGTTACTTTAAATTTCATTTGTACTTAAATTTTTTATGAATATTTAAAACCTATATGCATTGTTATACTCTACAGGATTCACCAACCGTGTATTCAAGGTATCCTAAAGTGAGAAAAACCTTTTGTTGGCTTGATGCTCCCTCCCAAACACATTCACAAACTTTTAGAGAGGCTATTTCAAATACATTTGTTTCTGGAACTGTTGTGTATACAATATCAGAGGCACAATAATTTTTTTATTTATTAACTTAAATAGTCATTTTATATTTAAAATTCATATATATATATATATATATATATATATTACACACACACACACATGCACGCACGCACGCGTGCACACACACACATTAGAGGTATAAATTTAATGAAAGGCATATAAACTTGATTAATTTTACATGCTTAATTCGAAAAAAAAATGTCTTTATTTGTCATACATGTAGGAAAAAATGGTTGAGAGGAGCATTTCTCCTCATTTTTTGAGATCTAATACCCTTGGTTATAAAACTAGGGTGAAGAGGAGAAATTTATGTAGTGCCTCTGAGGAGTTGAATAAATAGTTATATATATATATATATATAGTTGTACTAAGATACATGTAGGGATATTTTTACTGCCAGAGAGCAATATGAACCATTTTGTATGCCTACATGGCTCATGTTGTATGGTAATGACAAATTGTGTACATGTTTTTATGGGATATATGATACACATGGATATGCACATTTGACTTAATTTCATATGTGTGTATATAAAATTCTAATTTTTGTATTGCATTTTTTCTTTTAGTTATCTATTAAATGTTGTATTCATATTCAAGTCACTGCGTAATGTGGTGAGATGAGGGTATCATATAATAATTTCAATGTCCATAGTAGAGGTTTGAAATGTAGGTTATAGTTTTTAATATATGAGGAACCCAAGAACAATAGCGGGAAGATAATTTTTTTCCACATCCAAGGGAAAATATAAAATCAAAATCGTAATAGTAAAGATAATGCTAAGAATATCAATTCACATTAAGCCTATAAAAGACTTTTAATTTGGCAAATCCAAATAATTACCCATAATAATATAAAATCCAAATAATTATAAATTCTTACAAAATAATCTCCATAACATCTAATTCAATGACCATGATGAGTAAATATGCTAGGGAGACCCAAAAAAATGTACCAAATGGCTTTATGTTCTATGAAAATGAGAATAATTTAAAATCACACAATCAAGAGAATCATGGAACCCAAAAGAAGTTCTTATATGCTCATAATTTCTTGACAATCCCAGTGAAGGGATAAAATGGCTTAGGCATTAGTGAAGCCACTCCCATTTGGAACATCTAGAACTATTCCATAGTTCCACGACACAACCAAAATCTTGATTCATATATAAAAACACAAAATATTCATCAGTCATGTCCATAAGACATATGATTATTTATAGAATGATTTTATTCAAATATCCGAGTTCCCTTTATGGGGGTGAGACCCCGTGTTTCTTGAAACATACTTTAAAAACAATTATATTGACTCTTGCTCACCCTGATCCTAAAAAAGAGTATCACAATTTTGGTTAAGGATTTTGAAAATTGAGGAATATGGAAAATTTGATGCTAATATGGAGACTAGGTGCAATGGTAGCATGTATACTAGTGCACATTATAGCGAGTCATGAAATTCCCACTTGAGCCACTCGAGTAGGCCTCAAATCCCTTAGGCCATTTTATAGTTTATTGATATTGTGAATGCCTCTAGGGGGAAGGAAAAGGAAAATATTAAGGACTAAGTGATAAGAAATAATTGAAATTTTTTGGCGTGATGCATTCTCCACACCTTGAGAAAACTTGGCAAAGAGGAGAGAAACCAAGAGAGTATTTTTTACACATGCCCAATTTTGAGTTGTACGCTTAGATGGGAGGTTCCCAAGTGCCACGGTTTGTGAGAAATTTCCCACCAAAGTTTGACTTTTTTAGTCTCAAGGATCTTAAGAGACGTTTCCCAACTGATGTTTCCGAGAAGGTTCGGGATGGTTGGGAAGAAAAATTATTCCTCTAATAGTGTAAACCATCCCACTTCGATGTGTGGGCACCATTCATTTGGTGCTACAAGTTTTCATTCATAAGATATCACCCAAACACCCTAACACTGACTCGAAGTGATGTTTTTTGGCATGTTGCATTTACTGTGACCCCGAGAAAACCAAGTGGAGAGGAGATAAACCAAGAGATACTTTTGTAGTTGGGACAAATGATGAGTTATAGGTTCAGATGTGAGGTTTTTAGGTGCCACAATTTGCGATAAAATTTTCACCAAATTTTGATAGTTTTTTTTGTCTCATGGCTCTTAAGAGATGTCTCCCAACTGCTAGATTTAGAAAGTTATAGGACAATTGGACAATGAAATGACACTTCCCATAGTGTATACCATCTTGCTTAGAGTGTAGGTACCATCCATTCGGTGCCACAAGGTTTTGTTTGTAAAATATCACCTCGAACACCATAACATTGATTCAAACTGATGATTTTTGGTGCATTGTGTTCACTACCACCCTACGCAAACTAGCCACATAGGAGAGAAAATGTGACACTTTTTAGATGAGCCTGACATTGAGCTGTAGGATCAGATAAGAGGTTCTTAGGTGCAATGATTTGTGAGAACTTTCTCATCAAATTTGAATTTCTTTGGTCTTGGGGATCTTAAGAGATACCACTTGACCAATGTAATTGGGAAGGTATAGGAAATTTGGGTAGAAAATGACACCTTTTATGGCATATACCAGCCCACCTAGATGTGTTTTCACCATCCATTCAATGCCACGAGATATCATTCAAAATATATTGCCCCTGACACCCTAACACTAACTCAAATTGACACTTTTTGACACGTTGCATTCGATGCCACCCTGAGAAAAATGAAAAGAGAGGAGATAAACTGAGATAGAAGTTTGTAGATATGATACAAAAATATATAGGATCATATGGTAGGTTTGTAGGTGCCATAGTTTGCAAGAACTTTCCCACCAAAGTTTGACAATGTTTTGGTCTCATGGATCTCAAGAGATGGTGCTCAACCAATGTAGTTGGGAAGGTATAGGATGATGGGAAGAAAAAATAAATTCCCATAATGTATACTAACCCGTGAAAATGTGTGGGCACTTTTTTTTTGGTGCCACAAGGTTTCATTTGTAAAATATCACCCCGGACAAGCTAACATCGACTCAAACTGATTCTTTTTGGCACATTGCATTTGCTTCCACCCCGCGAAAACTAACTAGAGAGGAGATAAAATAAGAGAGGCTTTTGTATATGGGCCAAGATTTAAGTTTTATGCTTATATGAGAGGTTCTTAAGTGCCACGGTTTGCAAGAAATTTCCTGTCAAAGTTTAAATATATTTTGGTCTCAAGAATCTTAAGAGACATTACCTAAACGATGTAGTTCGGAAGGTTTGGGATGGTTTGGTAGTGACAATAAACCTATAATATTGTATACTAGCTCACCCATATGTGTGGGAATTTTACATTTTATGCCATGAGGTTTTTTTCACAAGACATCACCTCAGATACCCTAACACTGATTGAAATTGACTTTTTTTGGTGTGTTGCATTCAATGCCACCTCGAGAAATATAAAAAGAGAGGAAAAAAACTAAGATAATGTTTTATAAATAGGACCAAATAAAATATTTAGGATAAGAAATGAGGTTGGTAGGCTCCATAGTTTGCGAGAACTTGTCCACCAAAGTTTGAATGTTTTTTGGTCTCAGGGCTCTTAAGAGATGTTGCCCGATCGATGTAGCCAAGAAGGTCTAGATGGTTAAGAAACAAAATAATGCCTCTAGTAGTATATAATAGCCTTATTAGACATGTGGGTGTCATTATTTCTATGCCATGGTGTTTTGTTTGCAAGATACTGCCCCAAAAAACCTAACATTGACTCAAACTAACACTTTTTAGCTTGTTGCATTCGCTACCATACTAAGAAAACCAGCTAAAGAGGGTAGAAATTGAAAGAGATTTTTTAGGTAGGCCTGACATGAATATATAGGCATAGATAATATGTTCGTATGTGCCACGGTTTGTAATAATTTTCCTATCAAAGTTTAAATGTTTTTTGGTCTCGATGATCTTAAGAGACGCCACACGACTGATGTAGCTGGGGAGGTTTGGGATGGTTGAGAAGTGAAATGAAACCTCTAATAGTGTATAACAATATTCTCAGATGCATGGGTTCCATCCATTTGGTGCCACTAGGTTTCATTCATAAGATATTTCCTTGAACACCCTAACAATAATAGGTCTACTCATGTTCATAGATAAAAAAGAGAAGTACATAAGGGAGTGTTGTGTAACTCCCATGCCTGGACATGTCATACTCCCATGATGGAGTGAGGAGTTACAATGCTAGAATAACATGTAACTCCCATATGAAAATGACACATATGACAATATGAAAAAATCTGTCATATGTCATATAACTCCCTAAAAGACCTATGACTCACCTAAGTGAGATGAATCACCATGTGTGAGGTGGAAAATTCCTAATAACTAAATAAAAAGAAAAAAAATACCTCACACCAACACCCCCTTCATCAAATCTTAGGTAGAGGCATGACAAGCCAAAAAGAGAAAGAGAACTCCCCTAGACAACTAAGAAAGATGTGTCATATGGGTCCCTATAACTAAAGGCCTGATGAGGTACCCATGTACAAACTGTAATATTTCTAGAAAAAGAAGAAGAGGAGAAGAGGAATAGAAAGCCTAAAGAAGATGAGCAGCTATAGAGGACCTCACCTTGAGAAGAGAGCACAAGTGAAAGGAACTTGGCTTCAGTGAAGGGTTTGGTAAACATGTCTGCAACCTGATCAGAAGTTTGAGAGTACTGAAAATCAATGATGTCTCCATGGATTAACTCTTAAATGAAGTGTATGTGTATCTCAATGTGCTTCATTCCCTGATGCTGAATTGGATTTTAGAAAATTGAGATAGTGCTCATGTTGTCACAATAGATGATGGTAGGCCACCCAAAGTGAATACCAAACTCTATCAGAATCCCTTGTAACCAAATAGCTTCTATGATATCATTGATACTTCCCCTGTATTCTACCTCTATAGAAGATATAACAATCACATTACGCTTCTTTCTTAACCAACTAAAGGACCTGAACCAAGAGAAAATTTGTAACTGGAGGTAGAATTTTGATGATTGAGATCACCGACCCAATCAAAATCTATGAATCCAACTAAATCAATCTCTGTCCCTCCTAAGTAGTGAATGCCATCTGTATGAGTGCCAAAAACATAGTGAAGGATCCACTTTGCTACTTTCCAATGCAGCTCATGAGGCTCCTGCATAAATATGGACATGATGCCAATAAAAAACAAAAGATCTAGCCGAGTGTGAGTTAGGTAGATCAATCTCCCCACCAACTGGTGATAAAGGGTACCATTGACTAAGGGAGTGGAGCAATCAACAACTAACTTGACCCTGGAAAGAAAGGGAGTGGGAGATGGATTACAATTAGACATGTGAAACCTAGATATAAAATCAAGGGCATACTTAGGTTGAGAAATAATAATTCTGAGTTAGATTGGGTAATCTATATTCCAAGGAATTAGTGTAGCAAACTCAATTTGGTCATGGATAACTTGTTGGCTAAGGCATTCTTCACAGAATCAATGATCGAGGAAGAGCTACCCATAATCAACAAGTCATCAACATACAAAATGAGGATAAGCATGGACTCATCTTGCCACAAAATGTAAACATTTGGGTTAGAGTGACACCTAGTGAACCCTGATGTAAGAAGAAAGGAGCCCATCTTGGCATACCAAGCCTGAGGGGCTTGTTTAAGGTGTATAGAGAGACTTATTTAGTCTGTAAAAAAGGGAGGAGTCATGGACATAACCCAGAGGTTGTTCCATATATATTTCTTCCTCTAGGTCCCCATGAAGGAAGGAACTCTTAATGTCCATTTGATGGAATTCCCATCTGTTAGTGGCAGCGATGGTGAGGGTCAGTCAAATAGAAGTCATCTTCATAATGGGAGAAAAGGTCTCTGAATAATCAACCCCAGTAAACCTGGGAGAAACCCTTAGCTACAAGTCATGCTTTATAATTTTTTACGTTCCCATCGGACACCATACTTTGTTCAGTATACACCCACTTACACCAAACCATTTTTCTTCCTTTCAGAAAGGGGTGAGATCCCAAGTATCATTCTTCATGAGAGAGGAATACTCCTCATCCATGGAAGAATCCCACTCAGGAATCTTAGTAGCCTCTCAAAAATATTTAGGGTTGAAAGTGGAGGTGAAGAAGGCATGGGATTCCAATGAACTATGAACAAGTTTGTCTCTCATCTGAAGGATCCCCTATCTAATCTCACCCACTCTACAAGGTCTTCCTAGCCCAACGAGGACCAGGAGGAGAGTTAGGCTCAAAATCTATTGATTCTTCACTTGAGTGAGAGGGGACAGATTCCTCATCATCACTACTATCAGAATCAGAATATTCCAAAGTGGGAGGAGTGGGAAGAGTAGGAGGATCAAGGAGTGGAGGCTCAATAATAATCATCATCATAAGGGTCAGAATTAAGTCAAGTTAGAAAGGGAAAAAGGACCTCAGCAGGTGGAGAAGTGGAAGTAGAAGATGACTCATCAAACTTCACACTTCTCTCAATATAAAGCTGATGAGTGGTAGGGTTTAATAATCTAAAGCCCTTCATTCCATCAGGATACCCTATAAATATATAAGGTTTAAACAATGGTTCTAACGCGTTACATCTCTTTTTGATAATCTAAGCCATAACATTTGATCCAAAGACATGAAAGTGCTTAAAATAAGGTTTACGTCCATACCAAGCCTCAAAGGGTGTCATCCCTTTTACTACTTTGTGTGGAAATGTGGTTCTAAATGTAACAAGCATAATTCATGGCTTCGGCCCAATATTATGGAGGAAGGGATTTAGAATGAACCATACAAGTGGCCATCTCCTTAAGTGGATGTTATTTCTTTCCAGCAAACTCCATTTTGTGAAGGGATGTAAGAAACTGTATGTTGCAAAATAAATCCCTTCGGAGGTGCAAAAATCATCAAACCTATTTCTCACATACTCACCTCCATTTTAAGTTTGAATAACCTTGATAGACCTTTCAGCTTGTTTCTCAGCAAAAGCCTTGAAGTCTCAAAAGTGATAAAAAAACTTCAGATTTCTATTTGAGAAAATACACCCAAGTGTAACATGAAAATTCATCAATGAAGGTAAGTATATAAAGATATCTAGTGAATGAAGGATATGGAAAGGGGCCAGAAATGTCACTATGAACAAGATCCAAGAGATGAGAAGCTCTCCAAGATTTTCCCTTTTGGAAAATTTCTTTGAGGTGCTTCCCAAGGGCACAACCCTCAAAAAGACCCTTAGAAAATTTGACTCAAGGTAACCTGTTGACCATCTCATGTTGGCTCATTTGTTCAAGGTAACGATAGTTCAAATGTCCAAAACACTCATGTTATAGCTTACTAACCTCATCAGTGTGAGTAAGCAAGGAAGTGGGTGAAGAATTAGAAGTAAAGTGGGAAAAGGTGTACAACTGAGCCTGGTGATCTACCTTTCCCTTAGCCACTGTAGTCTCACTATGAAGCTCACAAATTATCACTGAGTTAGGATTAAATTCCATTCGCATTTCTTCACCAATATGAGTGATTTGGTAAACTAATAGGAGATTGGTAGAGAGATTAGGAGAACACTTAAAACATTGTTAAAGGTTCCACTATCTACATTTCTACTGATCCACTACCAGCAACTGATACGAATTGTCATCACCCAAAGTGATTTGGGACATACCACATGGTTCAATGTAAAAAAAATAAACATGTGAAGAACCCATGTGGTACAAGGAACTTGAATCTATGACCCATTTGATGAAGGAGTAACTCTATCTACAAGGGCCTTTCCTTTCTTCTTCTTATATTTGGGTGCCTTTGCTTTAGAAGACTCAGGTTTTGGAGTTTTTGCTTGATAGAATCAGGAACACCTATATTATTTTTCTCAAGTAAATGAGTTAGGTGGTAATTTTTTTTCTCATGCATTGATGTCTCTTCATGTCCTAACTTCTTACAATAGGAACACTTACACTTTTCCTTCTTTGGTTTTTCCTCAGAATGAGAAGTGTTCATGTTAGGTTTGGTTTGGGTGGTCTTGGATTCTTTCTTAGGTTAGTCCTTTTTCTCTTTCTTATTTTCCTATTTATTTTCCTTTCCTTTACCAGTACTTACAACTAGGGCATGTGACTTGGACTTGATTTATCCCATTTGAATCAACTTTTCCTATTCTCAAATGAGTTAGGGGATAAAAAATTGTCAAATGAGGGCATCTTCCAAGAATTCCCTAAAGCTTTTTTCATGGCGTGAAAAGTAGAAACAAAGATAGAAGTATTCGGGGCCAAGTTTAGAAATAATGGATAATATTAGTTGGGAATAATTTTTTTCAAATCCACATTCCTTCAACAATTATCTAGTGTGGAAAAATTTGAGAAGAAAACATTTAGGTTATCAAAGTTATTCAGAGTTAATCCTAGTAGTTTTTTCTCCAACTCATGGGATCATCATTTCATATTATTTTTTAGGATCCATCAGGTGTTGTGGAAGACTCAATGTGGAAGAAAAAGTTGGGAGAGACAAACATACAAAGAAGACCTAAGGCTTCATCACATCGGTTGAACCATTTAGATTTATAGGGTTTGAGTATTGGTTCTTTCTCCACTCCCATAGTGATATTGTATAACCATTTTCAAATTAATGGTATAATCATATTAGATATCTATTCAGAGAATTTAAATGACATGAGAAAAGGAACATAAATAGCATCCATCATGAGGAGAGAGAAAAGAAATAATGTAGAAAGAAAGGAAACACACATACCCCAGAATAATATTTTCAACCCCTTGTTTTTGGAACTTTACAATTTAGTGTGTTGATTACAATTATATGTGATAGTGCATCATGAAATAGTTGTCGACTCACCTTTGTAGTTGACATAAAAATAACCAAGTGTGGAGACCAAAATAAGTTTTGAGTAGACTCAATGAATTGACACCGTAACAAACACAAAACAATGCGAAAACAAGAAGGAAGGGAAAAAAAGATTGTGTGAGAAATAACATCTCATGTTGCTGTGGAAATCCCTTGCTGCAAGGATGTGGTGTACACACTCACTAGCTTGCAAAAAACAATAAGAGCTCGAATACAAGATGAAATGACTTCTAGAGGAGCCAAAATACCTACCAAAATGTAAAATGGCCTCCAAAAAATGAAAAACCCCTTCACAAGACACACGTTAAAAAAAATCACAAAAACGTTAATTTTTTAAATATTTTCCCTGATTAGTCTTAATTCATCAATAATGATAAAAAATTAAAAAGGGAGTTACAAAATTAACTGGCCCCTTATATAATGATTAATGACCTAATTTAACATTAATTTCCTCCCTTTTAAATAAATCTATCCCTTAACCTTAAATGAATTTTAAATAAGCTAAGTTAAAATAAAACATACAACCTAAGAACTATTAAACATATAACAAATATTATTTTAATAAAATCAGGTAAGAAATAACTTAGAGGGAAAATGGTTTGAAAACAGGTCAAGGGTCCATATGAATGCCAAGTGGTAAGGGTCTGTGGCTTGAGGTGGTATCCTTGTGCACGATGGTTCCAAACAAGGTTGGTTGAAACTATAACACACGCAAAGTCAGTCGAACGGTCGAAATAAGGTAGTGAGGTAGGTTGGTGCATAAGGTCGAGTCCAAAAGAGAGGACTGACAGAAAGAAGAGTCAAGGTTGAGTCCAACTTAGGTATACATGGGTTGAGTGAGAAAACACATGTGAGCTCCAAACAAGGCGAAAGGAAGCATGACAAGAGAGGAACTGAGTTCACATATGCACATGGGTAACCTGGGGGAGATGTTCATGGTAGAAATGAGCTCAAAAAGCTTTGAGTGATTTAACACAAATAAACCAAAATTGACGCCACCTAAGACTAGTGAATGATAAACCAAACAAGCTCAGGAGAGGAATAAGAGGCAAGTGAGTCAGGGACGAGTCCGAGGTGGCTCGATCAAGATAGATAAGGAGAGAGTATAACTTAATGGAGAGCTCGATGGAGAGATCGATGGTGGGAAGAGCTTAGTCAGGAGCTCGAGGAGCTCAGAGAGGAGCTTGTGCATATTCAAATGGAGCTCTGTGATTTAGAGAGGATGGCTAGGAGATAAGTAGAGTAGTGAGTGTAGGTGCAAGGAGTAAGAAAGGATGAACAAAAACAAGGTTTGGTAGGAAAAAAAACTCATAACAAAGAAAAAAACTAGAACCTAAACCTGTTATCCTGTAAAATTGACGAGGGAAATTTTATAGGTAACCATACCAAATTTTGTCTCGGTCCCTTGTCGTGGACCCCTCTGAGTTCGGAACGTCACAAAATCCCTTTCTGGGAAATCTAGTTTTCCGAACTTAGCCATTTTTATCCCTTTTGGCCGGGTGCACCTTTTATCTGTGTAACACGGAGTAAATATGTGCCCCTTCATTTCCTTTGGTGTACTGTTTTACGTGTTGACACATGTTTTGATGTGCCTTTCTTGCGTGCGCCAAGGCGCATGCGTCTTCATGTTGACACATAAATTGTTGCGCCATATTTTGGTGCGCTAAAGGGTGCATGAAATAGGATGTTGACAGTCTTAAACTTGCGCCTTAGGCACAAGTATCTCTGTGTTGACACGCGTTTATCCACAGCAAAGGGCGCACCGTATTACGTGTCGACACATGTTTTGATGTGCCACTTGAAAAAGTGGTTGGTGCATTTATTGCACCTTTGCCTATATATAGGCACATCCACCCTGTCACTTTCACCAGTTAGAAAACACGTGATAGCTTTTTCCTCTGCGCCTGTCAGCACGCCTGTCGTCCTCGTGTCGCGTTCGTGGAGCCCGTTTCACCTCTCACGTTATATATATTCGGGGTAAGTGGTCCTTGTTACTCTCATGTTTTAGTTTTGTTGTTGGTTGTTTGTTGGTGTGGTAGGATAGATGGACCTGTGGAACCATGAAACCCCTCTTGTTGATCCTTGTTTTTCCCTCCCAAGATCTTCCTCCTCTTTCCAGATCTGCTGGTAAGGAGGGCCCTGCCTCAAATCACTTGGACATCTTTGCTGTGCCCATTCACCATCTATAAACCCTGAAAAGAAGCCTAAACGATTGCGAATCATTTAAAAAGAAAGAAGAACCGTTTCCAAAGCTACGTTTTTCCTTGGCGCATTCGCCACCCTTGCAACAGGAAACACAGTCGCGCCTATGGCACACCAACATTCATTGCAACACATGAGCTCCCTGCGCTATATGAAAACCAAGTGAAACTCTAATAAGTGGCGCATGCACATTCCCCATTGTAGTAGCACAGTGTCATGTAAACGTTCCCTGCACCACGCCAAAACTCCCCCTTTTACGTGCCTAAAGTCGGTGCTACGCGCGATAACCTTGTGCCCTTTGGTGCACCGAGCTTCTATGTTACATTGCAAATATTTGCGCCATTGGCGCACCCTGTGCCCATGCGACACTAGCATTACTTACGCCAAGTTTCCTTGTTTCGCACATAAAGGCTATGTTACACACATCAAACCTATGCCCTTCGGCGTACCAAAGTTCCATGTAACATGAAAAATATATGCACCCAGTATAAAACACATATGAATGGCGCAGGTGCACTTATGCTAACAACAACAAAAAATATCATGTGTAGGATCCTTGCACCCTGCGCCCTTTGGCGCTAATTTGTCCCTTATAACACCCTTCTCCTGTGTGCCATACTATTAACCCTGCAGCCTGCAGTGTTCATACGCCCTGTGCCCTGAGGCCTTAAAATTGCTAACTCCTCATTCTATTCTATAGCACTTTAATGGAAGATCTAACAGCTGACATGGCTCTTCTGCGTTGGGTTTCACTTCTTCTTCTTGCAGATCAACAATTGAATTCAGATCCACATATGTCTACATCAAACAAGAGACCGACCAAATCAAAGGGCAAAGCTAAACTTACAGAGGAAGAGATGAAGTACAAGTATCAGAGGGTCAGAATGCCAGAGTCTCAGGCAGAATGTAACCTGGATATAAGAGACTCAGAGCTCGGTCACATTGATATGGAAGATTTCTGGGCCAGAACCAGGAGGGTCACAGGGAGTCCCTGGATGGACAAACTAGTAGGTAGTGGACTGCATTTTGCTGGGGGGATCCCCGTTAGTGCAGTGAACAATGAATTCATGATGGTAGTGGCCCGCTGCTACAACAAAGACACAAGGTGTGTCCAAAATGAAAAGGGTGAAGTTGTGATCAACCTTACCGCCTGGCACTTCAAAATCATGCTTGGCATTCCTCACCACCGGCACTTTGTGGCCGTAAGCCAAGAAGACTGCACCAAGGCTTGGGAGGACAATGAAGACCAGTGCATACAACTGATGAATGAGGTGTACCTAAAGAACAAAAAGGTGGTAACCAGATGGCCACAGGTTATTCACCGTAGTGACTTCTCCGAGGAACTAAGTGATACCATCACGTTCCTGAGTAGAGTATTTGGGATTTCTAACGCCCATTACTTTCATAAGTGGATGCTCAGGTACTTGGAGACCATGAGCAAGAACGTACCTGATCAATGCTTCGAGTGGGTAGAAATAATAAGCAGTACCATATCCGAGAAACTTCAACAACTCACCACAACGGGGAGGTTCTACATGAACTCCTACGTAGTTTATGCTGTAGCCTTGGAGAGAGATTATCCAGCATTGAGCCGATTCGGGGTTTGGCCCCAGGTGAGAATATATGAGTACTACCTAGAGCTAAAGCTTGAGAACAACATCTCTCAGTTCACAAAAATCAACGATGCCTTTTTCTACGGTATCGTCTACCTATTGATGCCCAACATGACTCACGGTCGAATGACCAAGAGCATTGTCACAGCAACAGAGAAGTGGGGGGCCCTTTTCACACAGTTTCCCACCTTCACCTATTTTAGGGTAGCTAACTTCCTGGGTGAGCCCACCAAATTACCGAGATATGCTGGCCCCAAGTTGATCCTGTTAGAGCTGTCTAGACCGCTCGTAACATATCATGAGAAGTGCTTAAAAAGGAAGAAGGGTGGAACTCCTTTCCCCCTCACAGTGGGTAGATATACCTGCGTGTCTCATCACAAAGCCTGGGAAATGGTTGCTGATCTAGAACTGCTCAATCTGAAGCACAACTTCCCAACGAGGCCCACTTTCGATCCAAAGAATTACCTTCTCAGGGAAAAACTTGATCCTATCCACCTTCCATAGATCGAGGACATTTTTATCGACCTGTACCATGAGGTCGAGCTCAGAAGAAAGGACCATTCTCACCTGGTCCTGGCAGAAATCATTCAGTACAGTGTGGCCATTGTCCTGAAAGGTTATCAAACTACCGATCAAGAAGTTGATCAGGTATGTTTTGACACGGACGGGGAAAACTGGCCGTTTACTGCAATCGACAGAACCAAAGCGCCCCAGACCATTGAAGAAAGAGTCAAAGAAACTCTGCGGTGCACAGAACATTGGTGTAGGATGAATGGCCTCATCTACCTTAGGGTAGATTTCACTACATCTCCATTAGGCAACACACCATCCAGGCCAAAACATCTGCCAAAAGTAAAAGGAAAGGATAAAGAGGGTGAGTCAAGCTCTGCTCGAGAAGAGGCTCCTGAAAATCCCCCTTCCATTGCACAAGAACAGGTAGTAAGCCTGTTATCTCCAGAGAAAGAAGCGGCCGAAAATGTTCCGATGAGCACATCCACTCAGGATGTTGCCACTACTACAATTGCTGAGGTCCCTTTTGTCCCTTCTCCCTCTCCTCCTTCCCCTCCTCGTGTAGCTCAAGCGCCCATTCCTTTGGTCGTATCCTCTCCCCCATCTTCTACTGTTCCCCTTTCCTCTTCTTCCATTTTCTCTTCTCTCGCGGAGCTGTCCCCCACCATCTCTTCTCTCATCTCTCAGCTCCCTTCCATACCCTCAACTACCTCCCCTACAGTATCCCTTCCTCCCTTGAGTACTTCGCTGGCTTCTCTTTCAATGCCGCCACCAAGTGTCTCAATGCACTTTCCCTCTACTACTGTAGCTGCTCCCCCTTCTACTTTTGGTCCCACTCCCATAAGTCCAACATGGATCTCTCAACACCTGAGCCAACAAAAGAGGAAATTTCCTATCGCACCGATGGACTTTTCCGTCATCCCATCAAAGGGAGCCAAGAAGCAAAAGCCTATAAGCCACTTCTCTCAGAGTGCATCAGGAGAGAGAGTAATGGAGATCCCGTATCCCGATCCTTTAAAGGATAAAAAGGATCTGTCTCCGACAGATTATACAGTGACCCAATTCATGATGGGAACGTCTTCAGAAAGCCTTCAAGGAGAGGCCCTATCTACAGTGGATGCCCTTTGCAAGAAACTTCAAGGAGCAAAGAAGGAGAAAATGTTGCTAAAAGAGCAAAACAAACATCTTCTCCAAGCCCTGCAGAAAATGGGTAGTGCACCTCCTACAACTGCCACCGAAACTTCTCAGCCCATGAGCCAAGACAAGATAAATGAATACGCCAAAATTGGTAAGAAAGGTATGCTAGTATTCACCTGGAGAGACCAAATCCTCAAGGAAAGTGAGGGAGTAATCGTCAAGTTCACCGAGTTGTATCAGAACATCAATCAGGCAAACAAGGCACTCCAGGTGATTGCGGGACCCATCTCCAAAGAGTTGGACCATGCTAGGCTGCAGCATGAGACCTTCCAGAAAATGCTTGACTGTTCAGTCGAAGATCTGGTTAAGTTCGGCGTCTTCAATAACCCCAGAGTGCCCAACAAAGTCCTGTCTACTTTGGACTACCAGGTCGATCAGTTGGAGTTTGTCCTCAAAAAAATAGATAAAGTCAAAGAGGAAGCCTTGGAGGCTATGCACCAGATGGAGCAAATCATCTTGAGAATGTCCCTAGGCTTGCTCACTCCTTCTTTTTCCTTGAGGAAGGCAGACCAAACTATTCAGATCTTTAGGGAGATCATCTCCCAAGTGTTAGGGCCAGAAGCCACATTTGACACCAAATGCATCAACAACCTTCTGGCCTATCGTGACTTTATAGGGTTCCTGATAGAGGCGGGAAACGAATATGCCAAGATCCTAGAAAGGCTCGTCGATGAACGTGAAACTTGTGAATTTATCAGTAATCGCCACAAGGATCTTGCTCAAGATCAACTTCAGCCCATGATCAACAAGTTTATGGAATATCGGGCCCAATATAGCATCACTTCACCCGAGCAACAACAGAAGCAGGACACTGCCTTTCATCCGCGAGATGATGACGAATAGTCTCCTTCCTCTCTTCTTCTTTTTGTAAATATCTAAGAGTATGTTGGCACAAACAATGACACCATCCATGTTGCACCATGGGATGATGTCATCCACCAAGTTGCCAAAAGTCAATAGTTGACTTTTAGATATTTTGTAGATATTTTGTAATTAGGTGGTTGGTTTGCTTTTGCCTTCTTTCCTTCTCTTCTTCTATAAATACTTGACTACTTGTTGTATTCAAGTGGTGGATACTTTTCAGATGAAAAATAGAAGTAAGAAGAAAAGACTTTGAACTTTTTGTAATAGAAACACATATTAATACAATATTTAGACTTTGTGCTGAATACCTGTGTTGTACGTTAGACCTTTCTTATGTTAGATCTGTATGTTTGTTCTGTTGAATATACTTCTACTTTATTGTCATTTATTCATTAGTATTGCTTTGTTTGTCTATGTGAGTAAGTTCGGCTCTGTTTACTACCAACCCAAAACATAGACCCTCTGACCTTTCTGCTTTGGAATTCATTTCTTTTCTCCCTTCAAATATTTCCTATCTCCCCACCTTGTTTCTTTCCCTTCTTCTATAGTTGGAAACACCTCTACTGGGATGAGATCCCAAACCCCAAAGGCAGAATATTGTGAGACTTGCACAGATTCCTGCTAGTAGAATAACAATAAACCAGTTTTGCTTTGCTGACTCAAAGAGGGGCTATGCCCTGCACACTGTTGGCTCGTCTATCCATAGATCTTTCCACCCGACATATTTTCGGACCAACAAAACCAAAAGCATAAATACCTCCAAAATTAAGTTTTCCACCAAAGATAGTTGTGACTAGCCAGATTTAGCTGAAAAACTCCTAACTCCATAAACACAAAAGAAAAAACTACAAAATAACAAACTCAAAAAATAAGATTAACCCGAATTAGCACAAATAAATAAAGGATTAATGAAATTTACACAAGAAGGTTTAAAATTTTGAAACCATAAGTAATTAGAAAAAAATTAATAACGGGTTGCACCTTTACCAAAACAATGTCTTTGATACTATGTGAGAGTGAACTAAGAGGATCAAAAGGAGCCCATGAACATCAAGGTTGTTACAATCCAACGAAAACTAGAAAATGCTTCAAGTAATTAGAAAGAAGATTAATCAAAAGCCAAATTTTTCATGAAAAAAGGATAGGTCTACTCATGCTCATAGATAAAAAAGATAAGTGCATAAGGAACTATTGAGTAACTCCCATGCTTGGACATGTCATACTCCCATGTTGGCGTGATGAGTTATAGTGCTAGGAATAACATGTAACTCCCATATGACAATGACACATATGATAGTACGAAATATTATATGATGGAATTTTTCATATGTCATATAACTCCCTAAAATACCTATGACTCACCTAAGTGAGATGACTCACCATGGACATGGTGGAAAAATACCTAATAACTAAATAAAAGGAAAAACAATACCTCACACCAATAAATGCTCTTAAGAGACATTGTTTGGCTGATGTAGTCAAGAAGGTCGGGGATGGTTGGAAAGATGGCTATGATAGTGTATACCATCCTCCCTAAATGTGTGGGCATCGTCTATTTGATGCCATGAGGTTTCATTCAAAAGATATTGCCACAGACACCTTAACACTGGCTAAAACTAACACTTTTTGGCTCATTGTATTCACTAACACCCCAAGAAAACCAGCCAGAGAGGATAAAAAATGAGAGAGGATTTGTATATATTCCCAAAAATGAGTTTTAGGTTCTGAAGGGAGGTTTGTAGGTGTCACATTTTGTGAGAAGTTGATCACCAAAGTTTGATAGTTTTTTTTGTCTTATGGCTCTTAAGAGATGTCACCCAACCGATGTAGCTGGGAGGATATGGGATGGTTGGGAAGAAAAATGACACTTCCCATAATGTATACCAATCCACTTGGACATGTCGGCATTCTCTGTTCAGTTCCATGAGGGCACGTTCATAAAATATCACCCCAGACACCCTAACACTGACTCAAATTGTCACTTTTGGTGTGTTCTATTTGCTGCCATTCTGAGAAAACCAATTAGAGAGGAGAGAAATTGAAATAATATTTTGTAGATAGTCTCGATGCCATGATATAGGATCATATGTGAGGTTCCTAGGTGCCATAGTTTGTGAGAATTTTTCCATCAAAGTTTGACTATTTTTAGGTCTCAAGGCTCTTAAGAGACATCAATTGAGTGATGTAGTTGGGAAGGTCTGAGATGTTGGGAAGAAAAATGATACCTATGATAGCATATACCATCTCACTAACATGTTTGGGCATGATATGTTTGATTCCATGAGGTTCCATTCACAAGATATTAACGTGAACATTCTAACACTGACTTAAACTGAATATTTTTAGCATGCTGCGTTCGATGTCACGCTGACAAAACTAGCTAGGGAGAAGAGAAACCAAGATAAGAATTAGCAAATGGGCACAATTCCGAGATGCATGATTATAATAGATTTTTTTAGGTGTAACGGTTTGTAAAAAAATTCCTATCAAAGTTTGACTAATTTTTTTCTTCAGGGATCTTAAGAGATGGTGCCTGACTAATGTACCAAGAAGATATAATATGGTTGGGTAGAAAAATAATGCCTCCGATAGTGTATACTAGCCTTCCTAGACACGAGGAAAATGTTTTTTTGGTGCCATGATTTTCTTTGTGAGTCACTCACTAATATTTGACCTATTCTAACCTTTCTCAAGGTGATGTCTAAGATTGCTTTACATAGGCACACCCTTCATGGGTGGGTCTCAATGTCAATGAATACACTAGAATATGCACTTATTACTATTTCATTACACTTTTATCATGTTATTATATAAATTATTTCTGAGAAATAAGATTATAAATTAGTGACACAAGTCCTTATTTCCTATTACTTTTGATTTATTTGATTATGACTCCTCATGGATTTCTAGATTTATTTCTCATCTTTTGGTTGTGTCACATGGATCCCTGTTATCATGTCTTAATTGTTTTATTTTTCAATATTTTAGGATAAAAGCCTACGGAATGGGCCATAACATCCATACACTATGGGCCATTCCATACTCTTTGGTCCCACTTTACTTTCCTCCGAGTCTTTTGCATTGGGCTTCTTCATCACTCTTTTCTTATTTTAGTTTTATATTTGGGGTTGGCCTTTTGTGTCTAATTCTCTTAAAAATCTACACACACACACACACACACACACACACACACACACACACACACACACACACACACACACACACACACACACACACACACACACACACACACACACACACACACACACAACTTTTTAAGAGAATTATCATCCTTTGAGAAAAATAACAAGTTAAATACTACATTTGGATTGCATTAGCATAACATAGAAAGGGAATATATTCTTAATTCCATACAAAACATGCATTGGGGGGAAATTAGTATAGCCTGTTATTTGGTGTGACGTGCACAAGGGGAAAAATACCTTCAATGGGACACAATTACAATCACACATAGACCATAACCACATAAATTCTAAAATGTAATGTAACACTCAATGCAATCACAATGGAGTTAGTGTCGAGGTCAGTCCAACTCAAGCATGCACATAAATTTTTTAGATTAATGTGTGCTTGAGTGTTGTGTAGAGTAGTTAGGGTTTATTTTGCAGGAATAGGTGTGAAGATTAAGGTTTTTAAGTAAATTTGAAGTGATAAAAGTGTGAATTAGGGAGGTGAGAATCATAATACACATGAACCATATCTGAATAACCTAAAGGGACTAAAGTGTATGGAAAGGGCCATAATAGGTGTACACTTTGGGCCGTACCATACACCCTAGTCTAAGAAGCTATGTAGGGAAATTTTTTAGAGATTAAGCTCAGTCAGATCATTTCTAACCTTTTCCAGTCATCAGACCAGCCTAGATCAACACATAGTACAAGATATTAGATAATTTCTCTTATCTTCCTCATTGCTAGTGCTATATTTTATTATCTATCATTATTAATTTTTTTTCAATGATTATTCCTTATATTGATACGATTAGCTTTGGAAACGATTTGATTAGGATGTTATGCCATCAGTTGCTACCCCTTCAAAGATTAACCATTTTATGTTAATTCATTTAGTGAACTCGACATTAGCCAAATCCTAGTTGCCCTAGGATCCAAGCATTTGAAATCCATATCTAATTGTCTTGTTATCTTGCTTATGTAAACTTCTTCCATGGCTTATAATAATATTTTTATGCAACCATAGTGCCCAATCCCCTCCCATGGAATCTTCTGTAAATAGTTATAAATCATCCATGCATTATGAAAGTTATAATGTATTCCCTGAAGATAATGGTCCCTAAGTGTATGCATATTTTTTTAGGCAACATAATCTTATATGTACCTACCCTAACCCTTTGTATGCTCATGCTTATAGAATTGTATGCACTTATAACATCTCTACTCATGTTGTTCATATTCATAGTTCTCTTACAATTATTATTCATTGCATTGTTTATGATTGTTCTACAAATGTGATAAATGGCTTGCCACCTATAAAATATAATTTCTCTCTTTCTACTGATAGTGACACTGAACATATTTTTATAATGATAGCAGTCATAATGCATGTGTAAAGGACTATTTGCACATTTTTATGATGATGAATATTTTGTTGATGATTTTGTCCATATTGCTTGTGTTTTTTCTCTAGATACTTGTGAGCTGAATTTGGTTACAAATTATACATGTGTTCCTTCCCTCCCTCATCCAAATGATATTGTATCTATTCATACACACAATAATACTAAAAATATGGTATTTTTCCTTCTCTCTCTTTACAACAAGATTTCTTAGATGTTGTATACACTCTAGAAATACATACTTATTTCTAGCCTATCCTTAGTTATTCACAACCCTTTTATAATTAATTAATTAATTAATTCATACTCTAAACATTTATCCCTTTAAGATTTAATTTAATTAAATCTATCACATTACTTTAGAATTAATTAAATTGATTTTATCATTTCTTACATCCCTTTTAGAATCAATTAAATTAATTCTAATTATGCTTACACTATACTCCTATGGTTCTTGGCTAATTTGATTAAATTATTAATTACCTACTCATCCTCCACTTAAGCTCCACTTCACTATCCTAGTCACCCTACCTAACTCCACTTCTAGAATCCTACAAAGATTGGGGCATAAATGTCGCACGTACAACTAACTCATTGAATAAAAAATATAAATTTACTACCCCTCAATGGATATTCAATCCATTCAAACTACTGCAACTTACATACATGATATTTTAAGAATATGCATTAAAACATTATTACAAATATTTAACCACTCCATGGCCTCTCCTACAATTATAAATAACTTTCTGTATCCTTCACAAACATCCTCTTGAAATCCCTAGAAGCTTTGCACCATATCTATGTTGATTTTCCATTTGATTTTTGCATATTGAAAAGCTTTCCTTTTGTTAAAATTTACTCGTAGCATTTCCATTTCTTCATTTGGAGAACAATTTAGAGCATCCACAATCTAATAACCACAAGAATTTTAACAAGTGTGTGTGCACTTCATCAATTTCATCATCGAGGTTGCAAGAGGAGCTTAGAGAAAGGTTTACTATTAATCATTTTCTTATCTTTCACTTCTGAAAGTTTTTCCCATATACATTTTTGGCACGCCCGGTGGGATCACCCACACTTTTTTATAGTTTTTAGATTACTTTTTTCTAATATGATCATTTTTTGTGTTTTTCTTGTGTTGTTTTACACTTATTTTTCAAGTTTCAAGATTTCAGGTGCAACAAAGAAGGAGAAAATCCAAAAAACAAGGTCTTTGGCCATTTTTATCACATTTTGTTCATTCCCAAATTCGGTGCACTAGCATCACTCGAAGAACACACTAGTGTGAAACTATATACACTAGTATAAAAGTAAACACATTTTCGTATCATTACACGTGATACTATAAAAAAAAAATCCTTTTTTTATGCTAGCATGTTTACTTTCATGCTAGCGCACCTTATTACACACACTAGCATAACAATATGCGCACTAGCATAACCTATCTTCCGGAGGCCATCACTTTTGCTCTTGAACTCAGAACAACTCCATTTTTTGTGACAGAAAGGTCTCAAGAAGAACTATGTAATGAACACATGAGATTTGGATTTAACTTTATAGAAAAATCATGTTTTCCTTTCTCCTACCACTTTTCACTTTTTTTCACGTTAAATTCATTTTTTTTCTCTAATTACTAAATGTGCATAGGTTTCCATATTTTCTTTCTAAAGAAAAATTAATCAAAATAGTGCTCGCATTGAAATATTTTTTTAAGTACTATTTATTTTTTATGTAGATCAAACTAACCACATATGCTCTTTTCTCACACCCTTGTGGGTGATCTTGAAAATTAGAAATAGTGAGTTTTCCTTCTGCATTTTCTATTGCATTTTTACCTCGGGAAAAATAATAACTTATTGTTTGTAGGAATGTATTTATGAAGATTGTATTTGAATTGAAACTACTAACTGCAGGTTTCCTTGCTCATGGAAATCAAGGAAAATTTATCATCCTTTAATTAAATTTAATAAAACTATTTTAATTTTTTTTTGGAGAAGGGTTTATTCCCCATCTGACTGTAACTATGGGAAGTGCATGGACAAGGGCCAGCAACTCATTTTGAGGAGTACCATAGGAACTCCAAAGTAGTTGGCACCTTGAGTGAACTGGCCAACAAAATGAGATCCTCATCTACTTGACTAATATACCTTTGTGAGGATTAGATCCGAAACTATCCATAGTGGCGGCCCCAGTTTGATACTTTGAGTAGAGTATAATACAAATTATCATATCAAGAGGGGTACAGTAAATCTGGAAACTAGCAATAGTATACTGCTCTCTCTCAGGTAATTCTTGGTAGTTAGGGAGAGAACCATTTCCATAGGAATTCCCACTTGAACAAGCCAACTTAATATTAGAGACCTTCATATAACGACATTACTTTCATATACTCTACGTATAATTAGTTTTTTGTTCCACACTCTTATCATACATGATCAATTTCAATCATAAGTCTCTTCCATCTTAGCTTTCAATTTGTTAAGGGTCGAGAAAACAATCAAACACAAGTATCTTCCATCCTAACATTCACTTTGTTAAGGGTTGAACGATCAATCACAAGTCTCTTCCATCTTAACATTCAATTTGTTAAGGGTTGAGTAATCAATATTTGTTGTTAACCTCTTCCATATTAACATTCACTTTTTTAAGGGTTTAGCAATCAATAATTTTTCTGCACTCTTCCATCTTAACATTCACTTTGTTAAGGGTTGAGTAATCAATCTTTGTTGTTAACCTCTACCATCTTAACATTCAATTTGTTAAGGTTTAGAAATCAATCATTTTTCTACACTCTTCTATCTTAACATTCAATTTGTTAAGGGTTGAGTAATCAATATTTTTTGTTAACATATTCCATCTTAACATTCACTTTGTTAATGGTTGAGTAATCAATCTTTGTTGCTATGTTATTCCATATTAACATTCACTTTGTTAAGGGTTGAGTAAGCAATTTTTTTTTATTTTTAAGTCTCTTCCATCTTAGTATTCACTTTTCTAAGGGTAAAGTAATCTAATCTTCATTGCTAAACTCTTCCATCTTAGCATTCAATTTACTAAGGGTCGAGTTAGATCCTATTCATTTCTAACCTCTTCCATCTTAGCATTCAATTTTCTAAGGGTTGAGTGATACGATTTTATTTTCTAGCCTCTTCCATCTTATAATTCAATTTGATAATGGTTGAGTAATCCATATTTCATTTCCAACCTCTTCCATCTTAACATTCACTTTTCTAAGGGTTGAGTCAGATCCTTTCATTTCCAAACTCTTCCATCTTAGCATTGACTTTGCTAAGGGTTGAGTAGGACCCTTTTATTTCCAACCTCTTCCATTTTATAATTCACTTTACTAAGGGTTGATTCAAATTTCCTCCTCACTCTAGGTACTTATCTTTACTACAATGGTGGGTTCACACAAGACATCAAATGAAAAGTTACTTGAAAAAATTCATGGGACGATGAAACAACTCTCTCATATGGCTTCCCAACTTACTGATAAATCAACCAAAAAGACAATCATACAACCTAATGAAGACACTACTCCACGTAAATTCAAATGCCACTTTACACCTCTTGGAGAAAATTTCTCTAATGTCTTTCATCAATTAGTAAAGGCTAATATGATAGAATATCCAATCACAAGACCCTTATTTAAAGGGGAACCCATGCCTTAGTGGTATAAAGAATCATAATATTGTGAATACCACCATATCAAAGGCCACTCTACGGATCAATGTTCAAGTCTCTTCCATTATGTCCAAGACTTAATAAATGAAAGATTCATCGAAATAGAAATCGACAACAAAGCTATCAAAATAAAAAACATGTCAACTACCACAACTTATAATGAAGAGTTGAACGTTTTTCAAAGTTATTTAAATGATAAAACTTAATGAGATCAAGATGATAAGGGTCAAATATATATAAATGAAAACCAATCAATCTTTCCTCCATATTTTTTTCCATTAGTTCGAGCAAAAATTGAAAGTGTTTCAGATAACTATCTTCAAACCTCAAATGGGAACTTGCACATGATTCGAGACTCCTTTCCAACCCATGACACAAATGAATACTCTAAAGAAGAGGGTCGATAATCAAACATCATTTTTCTATATTCTATCCTTTTAATGCTAGATCCTACACCTGACATCCATAGTCTTTTTGTAGAGACACAACAACAAGAATTTTGGAAACTTGCAACAATGTAGCCTTCCATGTCCATAATACCTCGAATGATCAATCTTAAATTTAATAATGTTTTGTAACAATTATCCGATACAGAATCTTCTTGTGTTTTACATAACATTATTAAATAGTCAACGAAGATACTTACATGTCAAGACATCTATATGCATGCACTACATGAGGTGTGTATTCCTAGGGGTATCCCTACACAACCATTTTGAGCTTTAATTGCAGCTCTATCGTCAAACAAATTAATGCAATGCCTAGAAGCATCAATATTGAATATTTTCTCTTTACAACCTAGAAGATGCCTTAGATTTCCCTCTATGGATCAATCCTTCATTCCTCGCATCATTCCATTCATAGATGAAGTCCATATTGATGTAGAGAACCTTTTAAAATGCTAATAATATAAATTTTCTATTCCACCTACATTGGAAATCATTCACAAAGGTATTGTGGAATATGAATTCCAACATATTATCCACATCAAAAAATTTCCTATAACATCACATAGGTTTTTTTATCTCAACAACTTATCTAATCACATACTTATCGACTTGGACCTTGTCTACCTATTGGGGCTCAAAATTGCACCCGTCGTAGATCAAGATGAACTGGGGCTTTGAGGAAACATGAGATTATCTCCACGTTGTGGGACTTGCTCTTGAGATAGACCTCTGGAGAAGGCCAACTTCCTCTACCTATTTATACTCCCAACACTACTGCTAAAAAGGGAAATGCAAGTAACTATCACTATTCTAAGATTCCAAGGGACCAGGGTGAGAAGGAGATGTATGGAAAGGGAAATCTACACTAAAGGGAGGTGATAAAACCAGAAAGAGGGGGATGACCACACTCAACTAAGTGAAAAAAAAGGAAAGCACATGCAGGGAGGGCAGGCAAGCATTCCATAGTCTAAATCACATTTACGTATCCATTTTCATGGAGCAAAACAAACAAATTCCATGTAAGAGATATACAATATGCACAATAGATCAACAATGTAAAAGAAGGTAAGAAGATGTAATAAAATTGAACCAAGGAAGAGAATAACCACAAAATACAACTTTATTTCTCCCAATAGATGCACAGTCGATTACAATGATGATAGAGGAAATTATTTACATGTGAATGGCTCAAATTTGAGGCCTACAACTCAAAAATGTAAAAGCACTACCAAGAATGTTCAAGATTTTACAATGAGCAATGCTTTACAATTTATAGAGGAAGAAGGAGAAAGTGAGGGAAAATCAACTTCAAATATCCAACCACCAATAGAAAGCATTGAATGCCTATAAACCCACCTACAATGCTTTCAGATGTGCCTCCTCATGTCTATTTTTCTTGTAGAAGAAGGAAGGATACTAAATTTGATCAAATATGGGTGGTTGAGTCGATTGGATGTGTGCATTAATATCCTAACTGAAATTTCCCTATTTCATGCCTACCATATCCTGTCAAAATATGATTTTGAATAATCTAAAGTGTATCCCATGTTAACATCTTTCCAACAAAGAAAAAATCACATGAATCTGATATCTGGAGCAGAAGTTAAGACGATATAAAGTTTGCAATGCAAACTGAACACGCAAGAAATGTGTGTAATTTGATCGGTTGAAGGATTCATCTATTGTTCACTTGTTTTTTCTTTTATGCCATGTGTCAAGCACTCATTTGATGTGAGGATTTGGCACACAGTAGGAAGTTTTTAATAGGTTACGTGTTGTATACTCCAATTGATAAGTTGACACGTGGCATTTGATGACTGACGTAGATGATTGCACTTGGCACATGTGCAAGATCAAGGGGCATGGGGAAGAATGAAAAGATCTACAAGAGTATTCAAGTATGTGAGGAATAAGTGGAGGCACACTAGATAAGGATGTGAGAAAGTAATTGTGCGATGAAGGTGCACAAGGAAGAAAGTGGAAGAGGAAGGAGTGCACGTGAAGAAGTGCATCAAAATAAGGAAGGAAGGGAATGCATGGGGAAATCATACCAAGGAATTAGCAAAAATGGAAGGAAATTCCACAAAGGAGTGTGATAGGGTGCGTTAAAACTATTAGAATGAGGGTGGGCACACAAGTGATGTGCATGGAGGGAAAATGAAAGGAGATAGAAGAATACAAAAGGAAGAAAGAAATGTGTAGAAGGAATTGATGGGAAGGTAACCATAAGGAAGAAGCAAGAAGGGTGTGTATGAATAACTACATCCATGCAAATTTTTCAAAGTATACAACTATGGTGCACACAACATGAAAATTTGATGTTAGAGCCAGAACAAAACTACAAGTTGTCTAAATAACTAGGATGGTTATTTTGGAAAATAGTTTAGCAACTTTCGGGGCCATCTACCTACTAGATTAACAACCTTAGAAGCATCCATTATGTATGGAGTTTTCTTGAAAACATGAATTTTGATCTGTAACTTGAAGAACACCCTTAAAGTCACTTGAAGACATTGTCTAGACTTTGAAGAACTGTTTATCTCATATGAATATGTTACGATTTGAATTTTATGAGAGTGGAAAATTATTGAATATTGTTGGATACTACCACCTTGAAAATTAACTGATATCTGGAAGTAATGAAAGAATGAGTGAAGGGAAAGAACTATGTACAAACAAACAATTTACGTAGTACGCACTTGGAGGAATTAAAAATACTTTAATATGTACAATGATGCAAAAGACTTAATGAAAATGTTTGAGATAGATCCTATTAACTGGGATTGATAGCGCATTTCCATTTAGATGAGATAACTTGAATGACTTAACCTCATTGCAAGAATCAATGATATATGGTCCACTCCAAAGTGCATCAAAATTTGAATGACGCCAAAGTTTAGCTCTGTCAACATCCCATTTCAAGACTAGATCACCCTCTTTGAAATTTTGAGCTCTAGCATTTCTGTCAAACCACTAATTGGTTGATTTTTGATTCTGTTATAACTTGATCATGGTAGAGTTTCTCAAATTTTCAAGTTCAACCAGCTCTACCATTCTGATCTCTCTCTGATCCGTGCCCTCAAACTCTAGTTGCTGGGAGAGATATAATGAAGGAAACTCAAGTGATAAAGGAACCCTAGCTTTCATACCATAAACAAGTTTGTAAGGTGAAGTACCTATTACCTTTTTGACTGTGACTCTATTTTCCCAGAGTGCATGTAAAACCTTTGTATGTCACTACCTCTGGTTGATGTTCATTGTCTGATTCATGATTCTGATCAGGTTATTGTTAGTTGAATCTTCCAAGCCATTACCTTGGGGTTAATAATTGGAAGAAGTCTTTAAATAAATTCTAAGGCTAAGTGCCCAATAATAAATTTTGGTACCAAGAAAGGCTTTTGCATTATCAAAGATAATGGCGTGAGGAACACCAAACCTTGTTATAATGTCTTTGAGAAATTCAATGATGATTGACTCGGTTGATATTTTAGCGTGAAATTTTTTGTCCATCTAGTGAAGTAGTCCATAGCTATTAGCACCCAATTTTGTCCAACAATCAAAGGCAAGTTGATCATGACTATGAAGTCAAGACCCCATTGTGCAAAAGGCTGATCTTCTTGGATTGGTCAGAGGGAAAGCACTGCTAATTTTGTTTTTCCTGCAAAGAAAGCACAATCTTGGCATTTTCTGACCCAGTTGTGCACATATGAAAAAAGTGTAGGATAGAAGTATCCTACCTTAATGATCCTAATCATTTTTTCTTTGGCATAAAAAATTTCCACTAGAGAATCCATCGTGAATTTTTTTAACACTTTTCTAACCTGCGCGCCATCAATGTTTCTTCTGAAGAGAATTCCATAAATCAACGCATATGGAATATATTGTAGCCTCAAATGTAACCTCTTAGTTTTGTTCAGACCAAGAGGATATGTGCTAGAGGAGAGAAATGTTATCATGTTCTTTATCTAGCTATGCATGGTAGGATCTTCATTTTTCTTAAGTTCAGTGCACAGAGGTTCTTCATCCAGAAACGATGAAGCCTCGGGTTCATTCTACAAATCCTCTACAAGTTATTTGTAGATCACATTATCTTTGATAAGATTAGTGGCTTGAATAGTCACATCATACTCAATGATTTTGGTCACCCATCTTTCTCTTTTCTTACTGATGTTTTCTCCCATGATGTCTCTCACACAAGAGTGTGAAACTATCACCTTGATATGATTTTTGGCAAGCATAATTTTAAACTTCTTTAACACACACATGATGGTGAAGACCTATTTCTTCGTGTGATTATATTTCAATTCATAATCATTTAGTGTTTGATTGAAGAAAGTCACTGAATGCTCTAGTCCTTGTTCATTTTCTTGTGTTAAGACAACAACAACACTTGCATCAACTCCATAAGCATAAAGGATGAAATCCTTGGAGTAATCCAAATTGATGAGTGTTGGGGCACAAGAAATCTCTTGCTTAATCTTGTTGAAGCTTTATTTTCCTTATGTTTTCCATTTGAATAATGTGTCCTTCTTGAGCATGAGGGTGATGGGCCTAACCAAACCTGCAAAGTTAGGACTGAATCTCCTAACGAAGTTGATTTTTTCTAGGAATGATTGCAAGGTATTATTTTACATTGGAAAAGAGAGGGAGAGGATGGGCGGGACACACTCAGGATCAATAACAATGCCATCCTTTGAGGGAGAGCCTTACCTTGCTGGTACATTCCAGCTTCTGTAAACATGGCAAGGTGGGCCCCTGATTTGGTCAATCTTGTAACTATTAACAGTGATATTTCCGTCAATTTAGCCATTCTATTAGAAATAATTTTTTTAGTTTGCATTTTCTGTTCCACATTTTTAATCACGAAAATATTTATTATGCTAGCTCAAAAGTGTTCGTGTGCTAAATTTTTTGAAGATATTTCCTAGAAGGGAAAAATAAAAATTATATGCATCATGAACGAAAAAGATAACTAACACTAACTTTGTCAGATCGTAAGGTCAACATTTCAAAAAAATCGACATTGACAGCACACACCCATAGTTTATATGCACAATTAATGACAATCATACCTATTTTCAACGGCCAAACCTACATCATTTTTAACTATTAAAATTTATGTCTCTTTCACCATATGAGAACAATTCATTGAATAACATCTTGGGCAATGAATAAGATCTTAGTAATTAAATTTTGTATATGTTTTATTTTTAATGTTTCGATTAAATAAAAATGTAAGTGGAAATCCATATAATAATTTTTTGATAAAATAGAAAAATAATTAGATTTTACATATTATTTTTATTAAAAGAGAAGTAATTATTAATGTATTTATTAAAAATGAAGTAATTATTTATGATAATATCTAGTTAAAGAATTATATTTTCTAATATTAGTGGGGTGGTTAATGGGACACATGTCTGTGTTTTTAAGATGGCTTATTAGCCTTTCTATGTTACATTCTACGTTTGACTAAATATTCCTGATGAAGTAACTTATAGAAGATGGAGGGAACCAAACAAAGCATTGTAATTGTTATTTCACTAAATGCAACAAACAAATGTTTAACTCAACAAGTTCAACATTGTGACCATACTCCTACTTTGTGCCAAAATAAAATATTTGGAATAAGGTATACACATCCATGACAACATAATGAAAATGAGCTTTTTCTTAGCTATTATAGTTCACATGATCTATTTGATAAAAATGCATCAAAGAAACATGGTCTCTTGGAATGTGATGATTCCATAATAGGCACAAAATGATGTTCTTAATGAGGCTTTAAGGGTTTTCAAATAAATGTCTTGATTGAATATCATCTACTAAAATTCCACGGATGTAAGGTATACATTACAAAACAATTTTGTTGAAAATTTCTTAGAAACATCTATGAAAGTTCAATTGGCAAGGTTGTAACCAAATCCATCAAAATTTTCCAACATCCTTCTAACATGTGTCAAAATGGAAGTTTTAGAATAGGTTATGGACATCCATGAACACATAATTAAAATTGGATGTTTGTCAAATGTTATAATTGTGAAAATCTTGATAATAATATATACAAAATGTGGAACCATACATAAGGCATGCAAACTATTTTCCAAAATCAGTCAATAGTCTCATGGAATGTGATGATAACATGTATATGAAATGTGGAAGTATACAAAATAAACCTAAATTATTTGACAAAATATCATAGCATATAAACAAAATTAACATATGAAAAAAGTAAGAAAATTTAATGTATTTAAATCCCTTCTAGCATAATTTTCAACTCATTTGAAATTGCTAATTTTAAAAAGTACAACCTCTAATATTCCCACTCATACTAGGCATATAAAACCACATCATACATATTTGAAATTTCATTGTTTGTGTGATACATGTTTGATTTTAAATTTTTAGACTTCATATTTTTGAAATTAAATGTAATAATGCACGAAATGAAAGTTCTATCTGAAATTTAATCCCGACTTTAAAAAGAACATATCTGGTAAATAAATTGGGAAATCTTTGAAAAACCAAAATGGAACATTATCTAGAATTTTCTTAGAGAAATCACATTCAATTTAAATCCTTATTTGCACCTTTATATCTTATACACCTTTCATAAGATTATAATTGTGAAGATACATGTGTATTTTTCATAATTGAATAAAAGAAAGAGCAACAAACCAACATCGATGCGATATTAAGGCATGTAAATTAGTGCTAGAAAAAAAAACATTTATCTACCCAATCATTGAATGTTTCCTTCAATTTGAGAAATGTGGAAATTTACCAGCACATAAGGTTTTGGAGTTGAATTTTGGGTTGAGACTGAGAGGATGTAGAAATGGATGCCATTTTTTGATTGTAGATATGCGGTTCAAGCTTGTTTGTTTAGTTTGGAGCCTAGTACGATAGTTGTATGAGCCTGGAGGTAGAGAATGACTCAAATTTTGGAGGAGAAAGTGACTATAAATGAGGAAAAATGAGGCTCCAAGCCTAAATATATAGGCGAGTGAGGAAACGTGGTGAAAGAAGACAGGTTTATGCAGTCGGGAAACTATATATGTTGACGCCAAACTATGTATGTAACTAGGAAACTGTATATGTAGATGTCTGGCTACACATGTAAATGGGAATTTGTGTATGTTGTCTCCTTAGTACATGTGAAACAAGACATCTACATATGTAGCCGCCCAATTGCATGTGTAGCTGAACATCAACACATGAAACCTTATGATTGCATACACAACTAGACGTATGCATATGTAGATGCTTGGTTACATGCGTAGTTAGGTGTCTTTATATGAAGATGCCTAACTATTAGAACCTCCATACAGATGATGTGTATGTGTATATAGACACATGAATGGATGAGCCTCCATATAGAAGATGCGTATGTGTAAGCATACATCTGATTGGATGAGTCTCCATACAAATGAATCATCTGCATATTGTTTTGTAGTCACTCGTCTGAAACTAGTGCATATGATTGCTTCCCAACACACCTTTTCCTAGAAAATTTATTCACCTGTGTCATTATATATATATTTATCTTATTCACGATCAACACGAAATCTATTTTTACAAATTCGCTAAAAAAATCCATGTTGGATTTTAGTAAGGGGTCTTAAATTTTTTCCTGATATAAAATATGAAATCATATAGTATATAATATATATTTACATTTTTTTAACAATACATCAATATAGATAAGGATGTTAGTGTAAAAAGGGGGCCCAATAATGAGAATATGCAGTGGTAAATCTTAAAAATAAGGGGTAATATTTAGAATCTGATGATCACGGATGCTTTATATATTATTTACCAAGTTACATGTTGTTCTTGATGGGTGTAACTTTTTATTTCTAATAGTGTGAAGTAATATCACTTCTAGCTTATTGACATGAAATTCAATTGCAACACTTGAAATAAATTAAAAATTCACTTGGTTACAAGATGAGAAAAATTGAGTACATTCTTTTTTTTAATCTTGGAAAGTTGTAACTACCTTATTTTATGCATGCATGTATGTATGCTTGTATGTATGTATACATACATACTTCTGTGCATGTAACAAATACAATAAGGTAGCTACAAATTATTGAATTGGATAAGTTTTGACGAAAATTAGAGCTAAAGAATATAGTAATCATCGAACAAATTCGTCAAGAATACTTCTAATAAATATATGTATTTGCATGTTAAGTATATGAAGATAATAGGAAGTTTTTCCCATTTCAGTCACATGAACTTACATTTCTAGACTTGATGCAACATTATATACCCCTATAATTTATCCCTAATATAAAATATTGAATAACAGTTTCATTTCCTATAATTCATACATGTTCTTCCTATTGAATGTGTGTTTTAGTATGCTTATGAAATTTAAGTAGTGTGTACTCTCCAAGACTTTTCTAACTTATAGCTAAGCAAAAAATTCCCCCAATGTATCTCCCACATAGGGTCTTTGGCCCCATGGTATGAATGATTGATATCCTTGGACAAGTATATATTTTTCTTATAAACATGTGAGCACAATATAAGAAGGAAGAAACATAATTTAAATTTTTTCTACCTACTCAAAACAATTTCATAATAAGATAAAAATGAATCATAGCAAGAGGAAACCTAAGATACCCCTTGAAATTCAAATTATCATTAATGATTCAATTGAAGCACGATGTACTAAACTCTTGGGCAAATTTCAAAAATTTATGTTTCAGCTCAACCTTATTAAAACACCGTTTTTCAACATACATATCAACAATAGTTTCAACATTATACCCCTTTCAATGTCCATATGAATCTGAAAATTATGATGTTTGAATGCAATATTAATGTTGCAACATTAGATAAGTGAATTTACCAACTTAAGGCCTATGTTTCTATCAATTTATTTGATAGAAATGAAATGATTACTTATTCAAAATTGAATATTTCCATTTCAATGTCCCTCTAGTGGGAGACATTCATGACTTAACATAATAAATCTTTGAGCCCATTCAGAATTGGAAGGATTTTTTTAGTTCTCAGTAGAAGGATTTTCACCCTCTCAAATAATATGAGGTTACAGTCATGAAGCTACAATACTTGTGACAACACCAAGAGTAGCTACTATAATATTACACAAACAAGTTCCATGACTACAATGTGTTCCTACATAAGGAAATCATAAAGCAAAATATGGTGATGAAGTACATCAACGGTGTAAAGCCTAATATATAAACCAAGATGGATTTATTGTATTCTAAATATTTAGGAAATGTATACCAAAACATTTTTAATATCAAAGCTAGGGAAAATATGAAGTAGAAATGTTTCTTGCTTATTTATCAACATGTAAAGGAGTCATCATCATATTTTATAGCAAAAGAATAATATTCCATGAAGAGGAGAACCACCTAAGAAGGTTGTACGATAAAAAATATTGAAAATGCCTTCTAAAATAGAAAAAGGAAATAAAAAATCAATGTGACATGTGGTGCCATAAATATCACTCACACACCCATAAAGACATTGAATGTCTCATGTTACAATCCTTGAATCCACAATCTACATCAATTCATGCATAAATATTTTACACTAATCCAAATTTTTCATGTTTGATCACTAACACCAATACCATAGACATCTCTTAAAAGTAGATACATTTCTTTCAAAATAATTTTTAGGTGAAGGTTCAACCTCTTCATGGTATCATTGATAGTCTATGTTAAAATGACATAATTTTTCAAGAATAACCTAATACATAGGAATATCCAAAAATATGCATCCCAATTCATATTCTTTAGATTGAATTTAGTAGGGAAAATACATGTAGTCCATAGAAGTGTACTTTCATGTATAAATTCAATATTATGAAGGAAAATCAATTGTGACATTGCGCCTATAGAATTATGTAACATATTTCTAGGAATACCATATGGTACATATCAAGTGAAATCATGGTGACAAATAATATACAAAAAATATCACTTATTTAAGCTATCAAAATCAATTCCAACATCTAGAATCAATTTTCTAACTATCAAATAATGTCACAAGTTTGTGGCACTTATGTATAAGATTTTACTGCTCATGGTTTTCCCTGAGGCCTCTATATGGGAGAGGAAGTATGCATTTATAGTGTTCACATCCAAATCACCATCATCATGAAAATAAATAGAGAACTTATTGAAGTGGCATAAAGAATTCTACACATAGCCTGAATATATTCCTACACACCAATACTCAAACATAATAAAACAATCAACAATAATAAAATACTCACTCATGTGAGTAATAATAACCGTATTTCTAACAATAATGTCTATGGGAAGTAAATGGAGACATTTTTCATATCGTGTGATGTTATTGTGATAATTTCATTTTGCATCTATGTGTACATATTTGTTTGATTTAGGTTCAAAACTTATATTTCTAGAAATATTAGATGTTTTTAATTGTAACTCAAGCATATGATTGAGATGTTATTAAAAGAAATTATCATAATACAATTATGACAATGTAACTATGTTAACAATTATGTCATTTTTTTGTCTAGCTTATGATTTGATTGTTTTTTAAATTGTTTGTTGACACATATATTATTTTATTATTAGTATACCTCTATTGATTTTATTGTTTGTGTCTTCATATTTTGTGTTTATTAAATTAATATTTTTCCCATTAAGTTTGAAAGATTGTAAAATAAAATTATATTTTGTAGATTGATTTTTAATTGTTAAGTGTACATATGTTTAGAAAACCTCACAAATTTTATTTATATGTTGACATGCTAATGTATTCTCTTGAGGTTTATGTTTTTATGCGGCCTTTGAGAGATAAAGGAGGAGGAATTTGAGTGTTTGGGAGATTTCAACTAGGTTGACCATATCCCCTAAATTCTCATGTTGGATCCCCTTCACCTCATGCCATGTGTGAGAGGTTTCATTGCAAATACAATCATATGCAAGATATTGGATGCTTTGTATTTTTATACCTCATGCTTATAGTTGAGTCATTATAAAAATAATATTTATAATTAATTTTATCACAAGAATATTTAGCAAGGGTGATCATTTAATCGTTATTTTGCATATTTTATGATTTGGTTGATTTTTGATTGTTGGTTTTGTAGATCTACGTTTCTTCCTTCCTGTCTAGGTGAGTGTTTGAATAATCAAGAAACATGAGACCACATCGAGTATACAAGGGCTTAGTACCTTGGAGATTGAGATGAATGATATCGGTGCAAAGAAGTCAAATGCATGATATCATGAAGTTAGAAATGCAAAACTAAAACCAGATAAGATTAGAACACAATATGCGGGGGTTGTCCAGACAATGTTGGTTCCAAGAGGATTTCAACCCCCTTGGAGGATGTCAACCCCCGTGTTAAACAAGATAATTAGATCGTGAACAACAGTAAAAATGACAAGCAAATGGAAATAACAAAATTACTTAGCTCATGTCCTACTATGGAAATGAATCGGGCATCCAAATGGCAAGATAGGAGACACTGTCAGAGCTTTCCTCTTCTTTTGTCTAAAAATATATCCTTCTTTTCTAAGTCTTCTATTCTAGGTCTTTGAAAATGTCTCCCCCCTTTCTTTTTTATCTTTATTTTATCTTTTGAAATATGGGGGAAATCCCCATATTTATAGCTTAGATATGAGACTAACTGCAGGTTAGATGATACCCAGGGTGTAGTAAAGTAACCTGAGTTAGGGATGTGATGTGATCATGTGGGTCCCATAATTTGACTTATTAGGCAAAGTGGGGGACATGATTTGAATGGGTGGTGAAATAAATATTTCATTTTTAAAAGAAAGTGTCAGATGAGTGCATTTTGAATTAAATTATTTATGGGTGGGGTTTATATTTTAATAATTTAAAGGGATTGAATTTTTAGGTGGGAATTGATTTTTAGGTGGGAACTTGATTTTGACTTAAGTGCGGAACATGTGGGACTGGGTAGGTGAAATAAAGATTTCATTTTTAAAAGAAGGTGTCGGATGGGTGCATTTTGAATTAAATAATTTATGAGAGATGGGGGATGATTCCAAAAAATTGAATTATCAAATGGGTCCATACAGAGCCCATTGATAATTAATCAAATAATATGAACAAATAGATAGGATTTTATTTAATTTAAGATAAAGAGAAGCGGAGATGGAAATTGTGTGAATATAAGATGTCGGAGGTGCGCTATACCAAAAATAGGTGTCTACATTTGCCCCCTTTTGTTGAGTGGTTTGCAATAGCAAGCCATGAGACAAAAACAAAAAGGGTTAGATGAAAGATGTGTCCGAGAATGGATGAAGACATGACCAAAGGCAAGATGCCTCAGGCAAAAAAGATCGCAATAAATAAAAAAGTATGGCGGTGACTCCAATATCACATCGATAGAGGAAAATTGTGGTCTCAATGGAGACAGATGACAACGTTCTACAGACCAGTGAGTGGGTGAAGACCACTACAGTATGGACGTAAACCGTGATGACCAATGGGTCATGGGAAAACATTGAAATATGTGTAACTAAATGCGAAAGATGTGCCTAATCCTTTGTCTGCGAGGAATTGTGTGAAAAATCACACGTCCATAAGAGGGACATGGATGAAAACAATGATTCCCCAGCACAGGATATATGCCGATAAGTACAAGCATGAAAAAGGTGCATTATGATAGGGCACAAAGATGACATAATGGGAGATGGATGTTTAAATAAAATGCCCGAGGGGGAAAAATCATAAATGTACACATGATGAGAAGATAGAATATAAATATGAGATAAAATGACCTAAAGGTGTCATAAATATTATGGCAATCATGTTTTATAAAAATGTTGCATGAGTGTTAGCAAATTAGGAGGTGAAAAAGACAAAAAAGTCTTATTTCTTCGGTAAGCGTGATAGAGATACTTTTGCGTCAAAACAAAAGTAGAGAAAATATTCAAGGAGGAGAACAAGATTAGATAGGTGATGTCCGTTATGGTACCTTCCAAGACAAAAAATGTCAAAATAAGATGGGAAGAGATTCTTAGAAATGGATATGATGATGTCCTTGCAAGAGGACTGACGAAGATAAAAGATGTGATAGGGTTCTCAAAAAGAGAAGAGGTCAATGTGGCAAAGAGAAGAAAAATAAAGGTAATGAAAGGGATGGATAAGGATACGTAAATGGAGAAACATCAGCATTGACTGTGAATGCCAAATGTAAGAGATGTCGAGAAAGAGAAAAGGGAATAGACATGAGGATTGGTTGATTATGAGAAGAGCAAGAAAGATTGAATATGAAGGTGATAAGGACATGCAATAAATGGACGGAGACGGAAGAGGAGAAAATAAAGAGTGAAAGGGGAGGAAGAAGATAACAAAGAAGGATTATGAAAAAGGACAAACAAAGAGAAGACAAGAAAAGAATGATAGGAAATAAGAGATAAAATATGTGGAATAATCCCTTACAGAATCGCAACAGTAGAAACTAATATGTAGAAAATATTACAGATCTAAAATAAAAGTGTAGAATAAATAACACAACATAGAAAGACAGTATTTAATGTGGTTCACCCAATTTGGGCTACATCCACCAAGAATCACTTGCTTAGATTTTATTACAAGCCTCCACTCTCTCAATACAATACCCAGATTCATTTGGAGCTTTGCTCAACAAACTCTACAAAATTCACACCCGAATTCAAAGCACATTTGCAATACATTTTCTTGTATATGCATCATATGCATAAGACCATATAAATAGACAATTTCTTAAGCAGTTTGATACAAAACCGTGGGTATCAAAACCATGGGCAAAAACCCTAGGTATCAAAACCATGGGCAAAAAACTGTGGGTATCAAAACAATGGGTACAGAAAAACCATGGGCCCCAAAACAGCCCATAACGGTTACCCATTACCCATGGGTTGATAAACCACCCATTTTTTTAGTTTCCGTAGGGCAGCTTTGGTAACCAAAAACTCTATTCTATTCACAAGTCAGTCCTAAATGGCATAAGCCATAACATAAAATCTACAGCATAGGATTTTGAAGTTGATATCTTTTGCTTGATTTGTGTTTTGAGGTGTGAGTTCATTTAATCCATTTTTATCTCCCTACATACTCCAAAATCATAGTTGGTGTATTCCAACTATTTCTGAGTGTGTTAGGATTAATCCTTGTCATACTTAGCTTCTAAGTTGGTCCTTTAATTTGATATAAATCACCAAAATTCACTTTTCCCATCTTTTCAAAAATTTCATTATAACCGGTATCGAACCAATGACTGCCATCTATTACATCATCGCATCATTGTTGGCTAACTGACTGCCATCAATTTTATGTATTTTTGGTCATTTCTGCCAAAGTAGCATTCAATCTACATTTCTTTTCTTTCTGTGACTTGTTCTGTCACCTTATCATCTTTTTTGTGTTTTGTTATCACCTACAGAGTTTAGATACATATTTCTCATACCTATTTCATCTCCAGATTTGAATTTTTCAATCATTCACATTAACTGGTATCGGTCTAGCGACCCACATCGGTTATATCATCCTACCACCATCGGTTTATGGACCGTTGTCAGTGTAGTGTTGTTTTGGTGATTTTCCCAAACAGTGTTTTGTTATCTATCAATTTTTGTGACTTCCTTTGTCACTTAAATACCTCTTTGAGTCTTTGATATACTCTTCAGAGTCCAGTTTCACCTAATTTTCACCTGTTATTGCCAATTTTTAAGAGCTTCCACCTTTCGACAGTAACCGACATCGGTCCAACGACCATCATCGGTAACCCTCTAACACCAACATTGGTTACCTAACTAGTGTTGGTATATGTGTTTCAATTTTCCTATTGAAACAACGACCTAATTCCACTTTCCAAAAATAGTGACCATCGGTTTACGTATCGTTGTCGATGCAGTGTTGTTTTGGTGATTTTCCCAAACAATGTTTTTTTCACATCTATCACTTTCTGTGACTTCCTTTGTCACTTCAATGCATCTCTGAGTCTTTGATATATTCTTTAGAGTCAAGTTTCACCTGATTTTCACCTGTTATTGCCAATTTTTAAGATCTTCCACCTTTCTACAGTAACCGACATCGGTCCAACGACCATCATCGGTAACCCTACAACACCGGCATTGGTTACCTAACTAGCATTGGTCTTTGTGTTTTGATTTCCCTATCGAAACAATGACCTAATTCCACTTTCCATATCCATTATGTACCATATTTCTATATATATGTATCATCAATAGAGCTGAGATTGCCAGTTCTATTATTAGTCACATGGTTTTGACTCATAGACTTATCTAGTATTTCACATTAGCTGCCAACCGCTTCCACCTATCCCATTACCACCTTCCATATCATCACCTGTGGACCCCAACCATCATATTACCATCAATACAGGTGACGAGGAGTTCGCAAGACTCCTTGATCAAAACCTCGTCATGTTACAACATTACCTAGCTCACTCATCTACCAGAGACTCTACAAGATAGTTTATCTATGACATGCCTGTATCCATTTCCCCTGCTCTGGCACCTACCTCTACATTGGCTACTACTAGTAAATCATTACCCTCTCCTTTATCATCTCATGTGGTTTCTTAACTTGAACCCACATTATTGGTATCTGTCGCACCTATGATGATTACCGTGCCCTCGACATTCGTCACTTCTACGACATCCACCTTGCCCTCATCTACTAACCTTAGTGTAAGTCTACCTACGTCATCCACTACCTATATACCCATCGCTTGCCAGTCACCCCAGGTGTCAGTAGCCCAAACTCATTTTTAAAACCTAGTTATTTCTACCCCACAATCACTTCCCCCGATCACCATGAAATTATTTAAGTCCACCTCACCTACCTACACCTATCACCAACAACCCCCTATTTCATCTACCACTTATCTAGGGTACTTGCCCTCCAACACCACCACATACTGGAGTGTCGTCAGTGTCATACCCATATTATTTACCCCCTTATACCATAGTGGGTTCTCTGTCATCACATCCTACAAGTTATCTTATCAAAATGATGATGGAAAAGATGTAGACATTAGAAGCATCTATCTCTGGCTCACATAAATCCTTGACATATGATGAGATGTGTAATGAGCCTATTCACTTTTCTTTTTCAGTTTGTCTGTACCCTATGCATTGGGAATTGCATAAATTCAACTAATTTGATAGAAAAGAAGACCCAAAACAACATTTGTGTTCTTTTAATCATGTGTGTTATCTCATCGCTCATGATGACGCTTTGCTCTTGTGAACATTCCTAATTTCCTTGACAAGGCCCACTTTAGATTGGTATAGTGCTCTACCTAGGCACTCCATCTTTTCATTTAATTAGGTAGCTCAAGATTTTCTAGACCAATTTTATACCAACTTTGTCAAGAAGGTCACAATGACCAACTTGTACACGACAAGCCAGTATGAGGATGAGTGTATCAAAAAATTTGTCGCTCGTTGGCGCAACTTGATTAACCCACTCACATTCCAAATGCCTCAAACCGATTTAATAGATTTGTTCACTCGAGATTGTGTTAGACACATTTTTCCAAATCTCCAAGTCCAAACTTTCCGCACATTCGATGAGGCATTCAAAATTTCCCAAAATCTTGAAATCCACGCTATTGAGGAGAAGAATTTGCAATTGCGTAAGAAACACACTCCTTTCAAAACCAATGTTTCTTCCTCTTCGTCCAAACCACAAAATAATTATCCCAAAGCAAAAGGATCTGCTTACGCAGTGGTTTTAAAAGTTGGCCCATCTCATCCATCCAACCAATCAAATCCTTCTTCTAATATTTCTCATGTTTAGACTTTCCATTTCAAGAGGGAACAACGAAAATATACTCCCATCGTAGAACCTTACTCCTCATTTTTGGAAAATATTTTAAACGCTAGAGCCATAACTCTTCCACCTGTCAAACCACATACTACTTTTGACCCTTCCCATCCCATGCCTACATAGTACAAGGAGAACGATTATTGCAATTATCACCGTGTTATAGGTCATAGTGATGGTAATTCCAAAACTTTCAAAAACATTTTCTAAGAAAGGTTAGATACTGGACATCTCATCTTGGATAACCATAATGAATCAGCTAACCAAAACCTTCACATCTTCAATAAACTGTTTGTGAATCATTCCCCATCATCTAACCAAGTAGGTAAAACCTCAAACAATGATAAAAATATTCATGAGGTTCATGTCATTTTTGATATCATATCGGCCCCTTCCGCTCAGTTTTCTTCTATCTCAACCATTGAGGAAATTCTTGCACAAGATCCTTCATCCATAGAAGGACCTATTTCATCCACCCATCTACAAAGAAGGATTCCACCTTATCCTTTCCTATACCCATAGAGGATTTGATCTAATCTACATATGCATCTACCCCACTCACCTCCCAGCTTGTCGAACGGCCAGCATTACTTACTCTTCTACCCACGGAAGAACCTAACTTACCTTCCACTTCACTAAGGGACGGGCCTATATAATCAACCTTGCCTCCAACTCTGCCCACAGAGGACCCTCTCGTGACATCTCTTCCTATTGGTGACAATTCCCCACTGGATTTTAAAGACCCTGTCAATCTGTTATCATCTCTTTTACATATAGAGTCTGAAGCCAACCATTTCCCTATCTCATAGAAATTATTTACAGGGATCACTACCAAATAAACATCATACCCCTCCACTTCAATTCCATTATCACGTTTGGCTGACACTTGGATTATGTTGACAATTCCATGCTTTGGGGATGCCTTCGACTCATTATCTCAACTCAAATGGAAATGTTGTCTACCGACATTTCCACGATCTATCCATATGTGTTTAAGACAACCAAACCAACCATGCCTATTGTAGTCACCTCTTCTTCATCACCCTCACCCAAACCTATGCCATTACCATCCACCAAACTTTTGCCTATGCCTAAACCCCTACCTACACCTATACCTTCCCCTGCACCCAAATCCATTACCACACTGGGAGTTATGCCAAAATCAAGCCTAGTCCATCCTCCTGTCAAACTAGATTTAGCCACATCCTCACAATTTGTCTCTAAAACTATCCCCCCCACATAAGAGGAAGACCTAACCTCTTAGGCTGGATACACCGGCTTCACCCACTACCCCTCTATCACCTTCACCATTTCCATCTATCCTACGTCCGTACCTACCAACCTTGGCCAAGTTGTTTCGTACCCAAGGTAGACTAAAAAACACAACAATCCACCTGTTTATCATGATCTTCTGTTCTGCCTAAGTTACCTACAGTAACTGTGCCTATGTCGATACCTACCTCCTTTCTACCTCCCATACCTACACCACTTCCTGTATCCACATTATTACCCATACCATTCCTTTCTCTTCAGCTAGTCCTTTCTATATTGCCTCTAACCACTGTCTTCACTGCACCTCCATTATCACCTTTGTTAACCTATCCCCTTCCGTCATCTACATTCCCTTATACATCGTGCACTTATTTTATACCTTTACCCAAGAAATTGTAACATAAACCCAAAACTGTACTATCTTCCAAACAGGTAGTCAAACTTACCAAACCTCCAATTCCACCTCCAGTCATGCCTCTTCCACAAAAGTCACCTAAACTTCCATCTAGACCCACACTCACATCACACTATGATCCCTTGGCAGGGTCTTAAGCCAATTTCCTCGCTAACCTTGTAGAAACCTTCGTGAGCACATTGCCACCTCTTAATCCTTATAACCCAATCAAACCTAAACTAGAATGGTTTGATGATTATAAGATTTGCGCCTCTCATCGTGTGCCAAAACATGATGTTGAAAACTATAAGACCTTAAATATATTATTATTCAAATGTGTTCTCCGGAAGAAATCTTGGAAGAAGATGATATTTTGGATGAGTACCCCATTCCACCTTCACATATCCCTACACAACCTTTACCCATACCTATTCAATGACCTCCATCTCCACTTCTGCAGCCCGTTTACACTCCTCCAACATTTGAGATCAACATGGTCTGCATTAGATAACTAGCCAAAAATCCTTCAAAATGCTAGTGTGCCCTACTTCTTTCACAAGACTATGTTCCTTCACCAATTTTTTTCCCATCCTGCCGTTACACCTTTCACGAAACACTTTCTTAATCTCCCTATTTTCCTTAGATTAACATGATTCAAGTTACCACCTGGGCACAAAAGGAAAAAATAAAAGAGAAGATAGACAAACCATCTACTACAACTTTACCTAACAATCTGTCTGCACCTGCGCCTAAAATCACCATCCGTGGACCGTCATACCCCATTTCTAACAGAGTTGCTCACCGCACCATGCTTAAACAACTTCAACAATCTCCCCTAAAAATGTCTCTATAAAACCTGATATAAACCTTCGATTCTCATCATAAAGCCCTCATTGAGGAATTGCAATCTATTGAGGTTCCACCTAATGACCCTACTCTTGTTGCCTCCATTATCACTCCTCATCATGCTACCTCTCTCACCACTTCACCCCCTTCCTCTTATCCTGCTACCACTCATCAAGTAGCCACTCTCAGTTTCTCTGACAACGAGATTGTACCTCTCTAATAAGAGGATCTTGACCCCGCTCTATTCATATCTGTTTATATTAAGAATAAATGTGTTTGACATGCTATGATCGATGGGGGTGCTAGTATCAACATCATTTCCTCTCATGCGTATTAACAAATGCACATCCCTTCCAATTGCATGCACAATAACCCAGTTATGCTGTGTTATTTTAACAATGTCATAACTTCCACCCTCGAAACTATCATTCTCCACATCCACGTGGGCCCCCGTACTATTCTTGAATTATTTAACATATTGGAGGGGGAGTAATTATATAATATGCTACTTGGACAACCCTAGATTTGTGCCATCAATTGTGTTTCTTCAACCTTACATAGATGCTTAAAATTTGAACATGAAGGACACAACTACACCATTTCGGTAGATCCTTCACCCTTTAAAACCTGTAACATGCTCTACCGACCTAGCAATGTTCTTAAACCAGTTAAGGAATCTATCACCGTTGCCACTTCTTCTTCCGTCGCTACCCCATCTACCACCACTACCACTTCTTCTTTAGTTGCCGCTTCATCTACCACTTCTGCTGCTACATATCCCATAGCTAACTCTGCTATTTCCACTGCTATTGCAGTTTCTACTGCTGATCCATTAACCAACCCATCTACTTTGCCAATAATTGATGTTTCTTCTTCTCAAGCTTCTAGTGATTCTTCCATTGCCACTACCAAAATTCCAATTTCGGATCCCTTAGTAGGTTTTTTTCAAGGCCTCACTTTGGGGGAGTATCATTTTTATAACATCAACACCTTCCTTACTCCTCAAGAATATGGAAGCCTCCATTAACACCACATTACAACCAATGGGTAGGTGAGAGCTTTCCCTACGGTCTACCTCATCTTCACACTAATTTGACGTATGGGGGATTTAATACTTCTTCACATGCTCTAGAAATACCTAATCAAACTTGTCCATTCTCATCTGATCTCCAATACCTCACTAATTGACGTTTCACCCACACATTCCTCCATCATTATGCATGGAAAGGATTCATCTTTGGTCTCTACGACCAAGGTTGTCACACAATCATTCCCTGTACCACTCAGAAACACAAGGACCGTCGTGTTCTTGGATTTTCTGAGGAGCCTTCCTCTAAGAAAGCTCATATTGATCTCATAGAGGAAGATACACCTTCACCCCCTCCTTCACCAAGATCACCACATTCACCTACAAAGTATATGGATCCATAATCCATTCCTCCTAACTTTATTTTTTCATGAACACCGTTTCCTTGGGACCTCTGACTTATCACTACGATGGCGAGGCTCGCTCTTCTCTTCCCTTCTTATACCCTAACACGATTGATGATGACATCCCTTATATCAACATCATTTAATGTCCAGATGATGATTCCTTTCTCACCTATTTATGTGCAGAGGATTCCTACATTAACCAGTTGTTACCTTCTGAAATAGAAACCATGTTGAATGAATTGACCATAGAGATAAACATTCACACTGAGGAAAACCCTCACATTCTAAAGATAAACCAATCTTTAGATCCCACTGAGCAAGAATCTTTCACTTATTTCCTCTGAGAATATAGCAACGCTTTCACTTGGTCTTATGCTGATATGCCCAGTATTGACCCAAATATCGTGGTCCACAATATTGTAACTATCCGTGACGCTAAAGCTGTGAAACAAAAGTTGTAAAAAATGCATCTTTGTATTTCCCTTATTTTGAAACAAGAACTCTAATGTATCTGTTCTGTTTCCTTTATTCTACCCATTGATTATCCCCAATGGATCTCTTACATCATTCCTATCACCAAAGTGACATAGGGACTCCGCATATGCATGGATTTCTGTAAACTTTACCTAGCTTGCCCCAAAGATGATTTTCCTCTTCCTAGTATTTACCAAGTAGTTGATCTCACCACTGGTCATGAGATGTTATCACTCATGGAAGGTTTCTTGTGTTATAACCAAATATTACTCACACTAGAAGATCAACACAAAACTACCTTCACCACCCTTTGGGGGACCTTATGCTATCATGTTATGCCTTTTGGCCTTAAAAATGATGGTGCTACATACCAATGTGTTATGACCTATTTTTTCATGACATTATGCATAACATATTGGAATATTATGTTGATAATTTTCTTGCCAAATCCAAACATCGGGCCGAACACCTGTTAGTTCTTAAGGTTTTGTTTGACCGCCTCATCCAATATTGTGTTCAACTTTAACCAAAGAAGTGTATATTCATTGTTATCTCAGGTTAACTCCTAAGTTTCATTATTTATTCACATGACATTGAAGTTGATCCCATGAAAATCAAGGCTATTATCGAGATGCCTCCACCTACTAACCTTTATCAACTTTGTAGTTTTCAAGGATAGTTGCAATCTATTCATCACTTTATTTCCCAAATTTCTGACCACTGTCAACCTTTTCATCATCTTCTTGAAAAGGAAATTTCCTTCAAATGGGATGATGAATGTCACAAATCCTTCGATGCCTTACAACAATACCTCCTCCAACCACCTATGTTCATTCCACCTAAAGACAATCAACCATTTTACCTCTTCATTTTTGCCACTGACCATTACTTAAGGGTCATGCTTGCTCATCTCGAAGAGCAACATAGGGAGCAAGAGGTTTATTACATAAGTCATACTCTTCTACACTACAAGACTAGACATACTCATGCCAAAAAACTTTTCCTACCCCTAGTCTTCATCGCCATCAAACTTCGTCATTACCTACTCAACCGTAAAGCCTTCATCATCACCAACATTGACCCCTTGCATTACATGTATGCTAAACCTTACCAATACCAATGTGTCACACATTGGCTCATGCTTCTTGCAGACCTAGATCTCGAATTCATCCATCAAATTTTTTTCAAAGGAATAACCATTGCTAACCAACTGACAGACACACCTCTTTACAGAAACCAATCTTCTAACTTTGAATTTCCAGATGAATCCATTGCTACCCTTTCCCTGGATTATACCATTTACCAGATGACCCTATTCTTTGATGGTTCCAAATGTTAATGTGGGGGTGGTGTCGGGGTCATCCTCATTCCTCTTGAGGGTGAGCCTATGCCTTTATATTTCAAATTAGATTTTGAATGTACTAATAAAATTTCCAAATACAAAGCACTCGAGTTAGGTCTTTAAACCGCCACAACGTTAATTTTAAATCCATTAATATTTTTGGCAATTCTCAACTGGTTGTGAACCAAGTCAATGATCGATACTAGTGTCGTAAAGAGATACTTCAAAAGTATAAGCTCATCACGTTGACATGCTCTTGATAACATTAGACCATTATGAACTTCAAATCATCCCATGCTCTACTAACAAATTTTTGGATACCATGGCCTGTCTTGCCTCTCAAATACCTATTTTTTCTTTCAACTCAAAAATATTTGTCACAGTAAAAAGGTTGCAATCACCATCTTATCTAGTTCGTGATGTTAACTTTGTAGGAAAAATTGAAACTGATCCATGTGACCTTTTGTATAAGCAGTTTGCTAGCTACCTTTCCCTTTCAATTTTACCTCCAGATCTTACTTGCAATGGACAACAAGCCTTCCTCAAAAGTGTCTCTCGCTATGTCATCATGGTTGGTCTTCTATATAGACATGGATTTGATACTATCCTCTTCTGATGCCTCACTAGTTCTGAAATCCCATACACCATTAAGGAAGTTCATGATGGTATTTGTGGCGGTCATTTCAGTGGGCTCACCATCATTAAACACATCCTTCACCTTGGCTCTTACAGGCTAACCCTAACCTGAGAATGTTGTGACTATGTCAAGTATTGTGTAAAATTTCAGCAACACACTAATCTTCATCACACCCCTAGTCATTCTTTACAGGTTGCACGAGACATTTGACCTTTCTCTCAATGGGGTTTGGATATTTTTGGAGAGATTAAAGCTCATTATTCCTAATGTCATCAATGGATTATAACCACTACCAAATATTACATTAAATGGGTGGAAACCATACCTCTCATTTACAAAAAATATGAGAAAACATCTAAATTCATCAACCATCACATCATTTTCCACTTTGGTGTTCCTCACCGCATCATCATTGATAACAGAAAACAACTCAAAAACAAAACCCTACAGAAAATTTGTGATGCCCTTTGGCATTCAACTCAGTTTTTCCTCACTTTATTATCCTAAAAACAAATGGCTAAGCTGAATTAACTTAAAAAACCCTAATACAAATTCTTATGAAAGTGGTTGATGATGCTGGTAAGGATTGACACACACACATTTGTTTCACCTTATGGGCTTATTGCACTAGTATTTGCACCTCAACCGTTGCCACACCTTTTTCTTTAGTTTACGGTACAGAGGCTATCTTGCCTCTCAATAGTTGAAATTCCATCTCTTTGTATCTCACTCAAAGATATGCTCAACGATGATGAATTTTTCCAAGACCGTTTGGCATAGCTTGAGTTATTAGACAAATACCATTTAAATTCTCTTGATCACCATCAAATTTACCAAAAATGCATCAAATGGGCCTATGAAATAACGTGTCGACGAATGAACCTTCAAGGTTGGCAATGACCTCATCCTGAAGGAAAATCAACATGTAACAAAAGTAGAGAAAAGTAAATGGGGAAAATTTGCTCCTAATTGGATTGGACCCTATATAGTTACTCATGCCTATAGATCAGGTGCTTATTGTTTATCTTCCCTCGAAGGTAAACCTGAACCTGAGCCCCTAAATGCCTTGTATCTTCAACCATTTTATTATTGATTCAAGTACTATATCACCTTTATGTCTATTACAAACTCATTCCCTTAAGTACCCATTCCTTTCCTCCACCTCTTTTTAAGGACCAATGACTCAACAAGAATTGTGTGATTATCCATCACCTTTCAGCCTTATCTTAAATATGAGTACCACGAAGTCTACTCATGGCATGATTCTCATGGATAATTTTCATTCTCTTATAAGGATGGAATCCTATGGTTGTTCCTCACTTAAAACCTCTCTTTCATAGTTAACCTTCGCATACTATGGTTGTCGCCTTCATAAAAGAAGCCTATACTCCTCTATAGTCTTGTCCATGACCTAAAAGTCTAAAGAAATTCAAAAGTAAGATATGGGATATTCAAACTCCACTCTTTGAGTCAAACTTATGGTAACTAGATGAATCCCTCAAAAAGGACATCTACCTCTCTATCTCTCTGCTATAAATAGACTTCTCCCTCAAGGAAATCTATAAAAGTTATCCCTATTGTACATAGTCTATAAAAAAAGAAGACTATTTCTATACAAATAAAAATAAAACATCCTGAAGCTTCCTGCATCATCAGCTTCATGAATACCTCAAGGAGTAATTTTATTTGTCCCACATAGAATTCCTGCATTGATCAATCTATTAAAAAGAAAATAGAAAAAGAAAAATAGAACTTTTTTGTCATGGAATTTCCTATTTTGATTTTGAGTATCTTGCAGAAGAGGCATGTTGTCTCACAACAAGGTTACACTAACTAACCCATGTCACCTCATATTATTTTATTTCTAATATCCTACCTACTTGAGGGACATGTCATAGATGTAATATTTCATGATCATGTACCTTCCTTCACCCTTAGAACAATCAATCATACACTGCCTTTCGGGGTTTAGGTTCATCCACATGTCCTTGGTATGCTCATTATGGTACTTACAACTTCTGAAGTATTCCACCTCTTTTACCATTTGATTCTTTTGTTACTTATTGATTATGCTATATAGGACTAGAATTTCAACACCTACATTCTAGGATTTCTTCCCCTTCAACCATGCCTAAATGACCTAGACTCCCTCATGCCTACACAACCTATACTCAACCATGTATATACCTAACTCCACCATGCCTATTCAACCTAGAATCAACCATGTCTAAACAACCCAAACTCAACCATGCCTAAATGACCTAGACTCAATCATGCCTCAAACCTACCGAACTATTCATCTACCTCATCATATTCTTTCCTAGCTTATGGAAGAACTACATTGGCCTGAGGCCCCTTTTCATCGGGGCTATGTAGGCAACACTATGAGGGCATGGGGCCCTTGGAGGTTAGTTAGGCCACTTTTACACCGAACCATTTTCCCCCTTTACATTCACATTCTAACCTAGTTAGTTTACATTTACACAATAACATGGAAATTAATATATTACAAATGACATACATCGTTTCATCATACCGGAACCATTTAACATTTTCATAATATCAATTACTTGGAAATTTAAACACAACATACATACAACACGTCATTTCCATAAAATCAGTAACTCGGAAATTTTTAGACTCAACCATGCCTATACCTAACTCCACCATGCCTATACCTGACTCAGCCATGCCTAAATGACCAAGAATTAACCATGCCTAACTCACCTACTTTCCATAATAAAGAATAACAATGGAAATGAAAACTAGTACATCATCAGTCTAATAATTATCATCAACTATATAAATGGGAGTGTCTGTGTATCAATACATATATACACAGAAATAAATAATCAAAGTATCTGAAAGAATCTTATGTATAATCTCGCAATCTTCGGCACGCAGGCTGGTATATATATATATATATATATATCAAAATCATAATAAAATATCAAATATCATGATATCTCATCCCCATGTAGGGCCCTCACCTCCGCCATCACCTCTACCCTTTACTAGTCCCTATCCGCCCATCATCTCCTCCTCCTTGTTGTACGCTGGGCCAATTTTATGAGAGCTGGTAACCTTACCTTGACCCTGCCTCTGGGGCTGATGACACCTTTTTCTACCTGAGATTTGTGTCTTGGAACCGGTCCTCTCATTGGCTGCTTATTGATCCCTGTGCTCAGTGTATGATGGGACATCAATACCTACCACGTTCAGATGATCCTTGTAATAACGAGCCTTGTTCAGGGCATCCTTGAACCTATCCATCAATACAGTCTAGGGTGGCACCATTGGCCTAACTGCAACCTGTGAACCCTGCCCTAACAATAGTGGGCTTTTTTCTCTTTCCTGTACTATGAGACCTCATCCCAGTGCCTATGTAGCTACCTAGGTTTGTAAGGCCACAACCTGTGCTTGCGTGACTGCTAAATGACCATGTAAACTAGTGACCTATGCCTGTATTTCTGTTACATGTGCTTCATCCCCTACGCGAGCCTATGTAGGAACTTGAGTCTGCACCTGTGCTAAATAGCCTTGTAATGCAATCACTTGCCCTATCAAGGTGGACACCTGCACCTGTGTTTTTATCACCTGTCTATGTAGTGCATCTCTCTAAACTATAACAATAGCTAAGTATTGTTAACGTGGCCACGATGGTAATGCCTATAATTGAGCTTCCCACCAGCATATGTAACCATCTGTAACACCAACATCATCTATCCTCGTATCCGCCACATGCTCCTCTTGCCCCAAGGGATCTACTGGATGTGGTAAAGACAAAGGTATCTCCACATCATCTCTACGGTAATGAGGGAATGGTGGTGGCACATCCTGCTATAGTCCGAACTGGTGTCAAACTCTATCCACCGGAATATTCTCGTGCTCACCCACACCCCTCCACTATATCCAACTAAGTATTTGTATCCCCTACATCTCTTGGGCCATGCCTCTGTAAACATGAAAACCAACATAGGGTTGCCATACTATGTCCATGGCATACAATCCCTCTAGTTGTCATCTATAGTAATCCACGTCATGTGCTGCCTCCTCCACTCGTGGATGTCCACCTACTACCACCCATATCCTGTACCCAGACCTTTTTCCATCACGATGTCAATTTGTTACTGCTAGTTCCCGTGGGCACACAATAACTATGTGCTTATATGCCCAACAATGCAATAGGTACGTATAACATATGTTGTATCGCCGCATCCTCTGGTAGACCAAAAACTCCTTGTATAATTTCACTAAATATGTTAGTGCCCATGTAAAACAAACACGATACTCAATCATATCATGTATAACTCCCATCAATCCCCTAGGAAATTAGCCACCCTTTGAGTCGAGGAGTACATAACATCCCACAAATACCATCATAAGTACTACTAGCCGAGTCTCCTTTGGTGTGCAAAATACAAAGCCCCATACATTAGACTGAAACTGTGCTTAGTCAGGTCACTCACCATCTCCCTAAACACTGAAATCATTAGCTCAAAAGCCCCATTTGCTGACACTAAATAAACATGCTCACCAACAATTGGTAGCCGTAGAATCCTATATACATCCCCCAACGTGATCGTCATCTCACCAACAGGTAAATGGAATGTGTTGGTCGTTGCATCCCATCTATCGATGAGAGCAACCATAAGACTATGATCCTGTTAGATCCACTTGTGCCACATGATCCTAGCCAATCCAACCTCCCGCAGGCGATTCCACTCGTCCTCCATGATGTTGGGTCACATCTCCCCCAAAAATGGTGGGATCCTATCCCGCATCGTCAATTGGCGACGTGCCTGCATCCATGCAACTCAAAAATGTCAAGTATTTACCTACTTTACTCATCTCTTCACCCCTACCTACCCCCACCCCACAACTACTACCTACATATCTATTTGCTAACTATTTCTCTAACCTATCATCCATTTTATCTAGCCTAAACAAGTCCCTATGTTCTATTTCATCATTTTCTCTCCCTCGATATTTGACCTAACCCATACCCACTCATTCCTAGCTATATATGCCTTATACCCACCTACTTCTATTCTACTCTACCTCCCATATATCTAAATTTACCGACCTATTTGTTTTATAAATCAATTTTTTCCCCATTACCTTAACCTTTTCTACACTAGGTCATTTTTCATAGTGATCGGCATCGGTTATCTTCAACCGACATCAGTGACTTTAACTAGTACTAGTCACCTATCTATCCATCGACATTGGTATGCTAAACGACATCAATCGAGACCTAACCGGCATCGATCTCTGGTTTGGCCCTAAGGCCGAACCCTCATGCCTCAATTTTTGAAAAAATAGAAAAAACAACCTAAAATCTACCCCAATCCCACATAAACCCCACCCCAATTCATTTATCCACCTACTTAGTCTACATTGCACCTTCCCAGTACCCAACTCCATTCGTTTTTAACCTCATTTCAAATTTTTAATTTGCAACCCCATTTTTCTACTTTACCACAAATTTCAATTGAACATACAAATTATGGATTGATTCCTGCCTCAACACGCTGTCTCCTCCTCGTTGGCACCTCCGGTCTCTGAAATGGTGGTTCTCCAGTGCCTCCTCTTGTTGTAACCTAAATCACCTAACCCAATCTCACCCATTGTGACAGTCGAATTTGTTTACTCGATATATCTTAAGATGATGATACTCGTGTTGTTCAGCCTTATGACCTTACCTTGCCTAATGTCATACTATTTATTTTGCCCTAGCCTTTGGTGCCCTAGAATGAACCCATTACCGGTTTCTACACCTTTCCTAGTTGTATTTCAGGAGCGTATCCTATACCTTGGATACCTAAACCACTTCCATCTTGTTTGGATAAACCTATCGACCTTTGACAAAGAAGAGTTTAAAAACTCTTCAAATTAGTACCTTATTACATTTTATACATGTGTGTGCATTATATTGCCATTACCTATTACTCGAACTGAAATCAACCTTACCTACAACCCACTTACCCTTGTTTTCATCACTTACCTATTTATCAAACCACTCACCAAATCCGTTTAATACCTCATCAGTTCTTGGTTTGAAGGGGATCACCTCCACCCATACTTGGGGAAAATTAACCTTCACTCCTCAATCCTCCAAAAAAAATCTGAAACTACATAGAACCAACTACTACAGCAAGACAACTTGAAAATCCTAATGAGCGGAAAATTAGCTGGAAATAGAAAATGCTCAGCTTGCTTTCCTTTCTTTGGCCAAGGAAATTACAAAGAACTTGGGTAGAGCATATTAAAACAATCTCCCTACTAGTATGCGCATTTTGCTACTCCGCACATACAAATAGCTCTAACAGAGCATATTATATAGTCTCCCTAATTTTATGCTCACTTTGCTAATCTCTTCATCTCAATTCATATTCTCTTCTCTTGCCCCCTTACAAATGGGATTACTGTGGTTGTGTCTTTGTACACCAATGGACCTCCAAATGCCAAGGAATTTTGAAGAGATTGTTTTTGTTGTTGTTTTAGTTGTCTATTTAAGATGAAATCTCCATGCCACATACATAACTGCCATGTCCATGACACAACTGACACCACATTCTACTTGGTGATTTTGTCATTGTATAATGCACCCTTTGATTATGTTATGTTTTTAAAGGGAATTCTTGGTTGTTTGATAGAATGAACGATTTTCTGGATCTTTATGGATCACAATTAATTCACTTTATATTTTCAACGTTTTAGGAAAATGTCAAGCAAATATAAAAACTTGTGTTGCAGGTTCACATCTCTTTTAAGAAACTAGTGCTTATAACATTTTTTAGATTACTCTTGGTTTCAATAAACTTCATTTACATTGCCACTATTATATATGTTTACTATGGTCATTTCTTTTGCTTAAATTTAGTATGGTATCCACCAGATTTCCAATTCAGTGTGTGGTTTCCACCAGATTTCCAATTCAGTGTGTGGTTTCCATCAGATTTCCTATGTCCAGATATTTTTTATTCCTATTTTTTAACATGTCATGAAAGGGTGACTCAAGGCTGTCGAGGGTCATTTTCAAAATGCCTTCCATTTCGATGGGGAAGTCTATGGTGCTCTCTGTGCTTACTAGGAACCCCTCCAACATCGGCAATGACATCTCCACTGTGTCAATCGAGTACAAGCAACAAGAGGACACCATCTATGATCCCGACACCTCCTTCACTTGTAAAGACATCTCCTACCAAGGAAACGAAGGTGGTGGAGTCTGTGAGTTTGAGTATAAATATGGACCCAATTCTTCCACAATTGGAGTTTTGGCTTATGGAACATCTAGTCTCATAAGCTAGGCACCTTCATCAAGGTTGTGGGTGCCCCTATTGGTGCTAAAGGGATCCAATTTGGATGTAGTCATGAGGAAAATGGAAATTTTGATGGCATATACAATATTATCTAGCTTGGAAGAGGCTACCTTTCAATGGTTTCTCAGTTGGGTGACTCCATTAATAACAAAGTTTCTTATTGTTTACAATCTGCAAAGGACGATTCCTCGGGAAAGAAGTCCCCTTTATTGCTCAGAGATGATGTTCTGCATGGCTTTGCATCCAAATTTTGTTTTACTTCTTTTACTGAATTCAATTCTCAAAGCTATTAGTATCTTTAGTTTTAAGGAATCTGTGTTGCTTGTAGGGCAGTAATCTTTTCATGCTCTGTATTGACAATTGCAAGATCGCCAAATCATTGGAGATTCAAGGATAGCTATTGATGCACTGTCACACCCAACTATATAGTTCTGTATGTATCAGGGTTCACTTTAAGACCCCGTACCAAAATCCAACTTGGATCTTTTTTGGCGAATCTGCAAAATGGAATTCATGTTGATGATGAATATGAGAAAAATGTATATAGTGATGGATGCAAATAATTTATTAGGTAAAATTCATGACAGAAGCTTGTCTGCGTATGCAACTGAGTTTTCGTGTATGCAACCACCCAGTTGTATATGTAGATGCCCAACTGCATACGCATCTGCCCACCTATATATGTAATCAAGCAACAACATGTATGGACACCCATATGCATACACAATCAGGTGTATGTGCATGCAGCCGGTCATACACCCACCTAAATACGCAGACGGAATCAAACCCACATGTCAAGCGTCTTTACATGCAGCCACCCGATTGCATATGTAAGCGGGCGTTTGAATGAGACCATGCATTTGCAATTTGTGGTCGTGTGTTCACATTATATACATGGGCATCTAGATTGTTGTCGAAAGAGCCTTATGGCATTTGAATTTTGCATATGCTTAGAGTTTTAACTAGTATATGTTGGCGAATGTACCTGATTTATGTTTGAGGTATCAGCAATTTACATATATATGTATGAAATTTATTTTAAACACTAGGAAAACCAACCCGAAATAGTAACTTGCTCCCATAAATTTTAGATGAAATGCTACTCCGTACGACTCCTCAAATTCGCCAAATGCAAATTTCAAAAATGTAAATATTCGTGAACTAGCAAAGAATTGCCACCAAAATTTTCCCTGGTATATATTTTGTATTTTTTTCCCAATATAACTATCCATAATTAAAATTATAAAATTAAAGCTGACTTCAAGTATGTTACAAATTTAAGATAAGGTGTTTTGACATTATTTTAACGTTTTTATAAAAATGATTTATATAGTTTCACATTCATTCATATTTATGTTGAACGTGCGTTCCTAGGAACACAAGCTTGAGCTTTGAGGCTTCAAAAATTGTAGGCCCAAATAATATGGGTATGACCACCTAATGTTCAAATAAAACCAAATTCTTCTTGCAACATAATAACTCTAGCAGTTGCGCTTTGACATATTTGTCGTGTCGTTCTTCGACGGTAAAGTTTCAAATTGTTTCCCCTTTCCATTTTTTCCACCCTCTCACTTCTCCACCGACTAACCCTTTCTTCTTCACCACCCTTCCTCTCCTATTGTTTCTCTCCTTCGAATTTGACTCATTCAAAAGATCCACTTCGACGTTTCCATCCTACATTTTAAGTAGATTGCTAGTAAGTACATCGGATGGATACTCCTACACAATAAAGGATTCCATATGGATTCAAAATTAAAAAGGAAGAGGACCATATGTAAACCAATATTTGTTTGTAGTCATGTGTTAAGTTTTCGACATTGCATTGGTTTGCAGGATACATGGTGGTGTCATGGTGAGAAATTTACAGCAGCATACATCACTCAACCTTGCTCAAAATACATTTAGTACAGGGAAAATTCCACAGTAGCTCATAAATCTCATGAAACTCAATGAGCCCCATTGAGAAGAGGATAGAATCCCTACACAATAATTTATGTTTGGGTTGTTGTATGTTCTTACAATGCTAAAATTACATCAATTAAACTAATGGGTACAAGCACCACATCTTGCAATGCTAGAATTTTTTCACTGGAGTTAATGGATAGTTGTGTGTATGTAGGAAATGAGTTGTATAGTATTGTATGTGACTGGGATGATAGAATTAGAATAAGAGAAAGGAATCTATCACCGCAGAGTCAATTAAACAACTTAAATTAGACAGTTCAAAAGTATTGACATAGAAATTGCTACACCACAGACAAAACATAAACTACCATCCAAGCTGTCAAAATGAAAGAAAATCCAATTTAGACAAGAAATATATTACCCATGGAAAACACAACATATCACTCTACTTTGTGAGGGTGTTCTGAGAACTTGAAGCACTGGAGGGAAATGATTCCTAAGGAGGCATGACTGATCAAGATTATTATATTATAAACTTACCAAGGGGACAAAGCACCTTGACACACCATCATCAAGTTTCTGGATAGATGCTCTAGCCAAAATAGCAATTTTCGTATAAAGAGTATTAAGGGATGGTATTCAAATACAGAAAAAAGATGATCGTGGAAAAAATATCATGGATAAAAAAAACAATAAATCCAGAAGAAAATATGCTCTCATTAATCTTCCTAAGACTACTGAAAGCCTTTTAAACAATATTGAAAAAATAAAAAACCTTTTTGCTCTCGACTATAAAATCTTGGAGGTGTTCACAATTTAAATATTTATTTTATAAAATAATAATAAATAATATATATTTTCTAGATCATGTATTTTAAGATTTTACAACAGAAAAATACAAAATTTTATAGAGTTCAATAAAAAATACGGGAAAAATACAAAAAATCTTTATGATTTTACAGTATTTGGTAACTATGGCTCTGGCTACCTGGGTAGCCTCTACAAGCTCAATATGTGAGACAATGCAATTTCTGAACTTACTCTCATTTATGGTTCCACATATGAGCTTATCTCTAGACCTCTTTGCAATATGCTTGGATTCAAGGAGATTAGCAGTGTGCTGGTTTCAAGGAAATCCTAACCCTATAATCAGAAGTGAGTGATTTCCAAAGAGTGTATACCAAATAGAAGTAAACATCATTTGTGTTCAATGTAACCAGTACATCCATATTTATTAATCCTCTGTGGAAAGCATGCAACATAAAATATGTTACTTATTGTGAACTGTTTTGGAGTACACAAAACCCATATGAGGATTGTAGCATTGGGAAAACAATGAATAAGAGAAAGACATGAATTGGGAAACACAGCTCCAAAGGTAGCATTTCTTATGATGTTTTGTTTCATTTTATGTTCCACCATCTCTACATTCTAGAGGGCTATATAGGCATGCTCTTTAATAGTTTGGTCCTAATTCCACCTGTTGAATGCATTAAAATATAAAACGGGGGTCAATTAATTTGGGATCATATTACATATTTATATTTTGCATTTGAATCCATTTAAACAAAGTCCACCAAGGAATGACTGTAGTGAAATCTCCACGAGCTTTGCTTCGTCAGTTATTTCATGGTCAACATATGTTTCACAGTGCTGTTTTAAGCTTTTGCTCATAGTCTAGGACCACATATGCAAGCTTCAATTTCATGTCATAGGCAATTTCCAATGCTAAAGTTGCCAGACTTATTGTCATGTGTGACCCTATAATTGATCATTTTGCTGACAAATTAGATCATCAAAATACGAATAAATTTGTGTTGGTTAATGGCATTTTCAATTGTTACACAACCATGTTTCCCTATTTCTGCATTCTGATATTGCTGTGCGTGCCTAGTTTTCTAGGCCTGCCCACATTTGTAGCATCTGTGAAGACATAAACTCTACTAAAAGCCCATATTTGTAGACGAACAATGAAAAACAGTATTAGATAATAATTATGTACATGAAAGTCCGATTGTGAGTCCTGGGAAGATGGCATTGGGGGCAATCAAATTCCTAAGATTTTTTGGTAATTTCTAAGAAATTGGGATGGCAAGCAAAGCTGACCTAGTTCTGGGAAAACTCTATAATTAAATGTGTCAGAGAAAAAATAAAATGGAGATGGGTGATCTTGGGAATTTTCTATTCTTCTGCATCAGCTGGGGAGAAATAAGTTCTTGTGAACTGCTACTTACTAAAAATCAGTCATAAAGCTCGATTCCAATCAATATAAATAATTTTCCAAAATGCAATATTACATAAAGATTCCTCACAAAACACCAAATATACATTAATATATCTTCTAAAATAACTAAGTTACCTATTGAACCTGGACTCTGAATTGCGTGTTGTAGCATGCTAGTGAGGAAAAGCACTTGAATTGTCCAAGGAAACATCAAATTTAAGTAGAGTGTAAATTCATGTGTTGTGGAAACATGTGCAAGATCCTCAAACTGATAGAATAGATCAATGTCAAATATTGGGTTTGTGCCACATGCCCAAGCATGAGAATCATTTCACATCTTTATTTCTTTCATCAATAAGCTCAAATTTTACAGCCCTGCTTCAGCTTGTAATACAAACTGACATTTCTTCATTCAAGTGACAAGTTAATTGAGTTATTAAAGATACTGCAAATCAAGGTTATCATTCTCCTGTCATGTCACCTTTCATTTTCTACCAATTCTCTTGGTGATGCTCTTGATTTATGATGTGGATTTCCAGGCCGCAACATCTCAATCACATTTCTAGCTAGGAAACCATAGACTTTGCAACAATGAATAAACAAAAAGTTGAATAACAAAAGTAATAGTTCACAGAGAGAGATAAAATATATATGCAGAATACCAAACATGTAAGAGACAAACACCATATTTACATGGCAAAACCCCAGTTGAGTGCGTAGGGAAACATCCGCGGTGTAAGAAGAATAGATTACATGCGAACTTGTTATATGAGCTACTTTGGCTCTTCACAAAGATAAATACACCTAATTGGAAAAGTAGTTAGGATTCCTCCTAAAAAATAGAGTCGAAAAATGCCATTAGGATTTTCCTTCCTAAAATTAGAATTCGGTGGAATTCGTCTTTTTAGAAACAAGGGATTTACTCTTTAATTTTTTCTTTCGGGGCTCTGCCCCCAAACCCCCACCAAGTGGGGCAGCAACAAAAGTGGTGGGCAAGGCCCCCCCAAACCCTCCCTATGGGAAGTGAGCTACAAACACCACTGCAAAGGGATCCAACATTTATCTTTGCTGTCACGTATCTAACATTTCTCATGGTAGGCATCTTGACAGGTAATTAATTGGTGCAATGAAGAGCAATTCTAAGGACTGCAAGCATCAATTCCTTATGTAACTCAGAAATTTCAAGATCCAAAACATATTATGAACCATTTTTTTTTTCAAGCATCTAGTTAACCAGGCTGAGGAGCACCACTCCAAAATTATAGACACCACTTTTTTGGTCTTAACCTCTAATCTCTAAGAAAACTTAGGAAATGTGCAACCTGAGTGAAATGTAATAAGTATCTGAGATCTTAAACATCAAAGTAAATAATTGTGAAGCAAAACTAAAACAAGGTCTTTCAAATGTCTCAATAAATCTTCTAGTCTAGATTCCCATGGCCTTTTGGATTTTCAGGATCTCTCAAAGTGTACACTACAATTTCAAGCATATCCACTCTAATACTGTGAAACTTTCAGCTCCCCTCTTAGATTTGATGCAATGGGACTATTAGGTCCAGTCTAAAAGCATGGATTACAATTTCAAGCATCTGCATTGTGATATTGCACTGTTTTGTACATGTGTGCTTAGTTTTCAAACTCATTCCTAGACTGTGTATGCCCATAATTAGAGGGATTAAGAGTACCAGTTGATGATTTGACATGATTTTTAAGTCTTGAATGGACCCTGCAAAGGTAGGAGGAATGTGAAAGAGACAATTAAGTTTGGTGATCACTGAGGAATAAGAATATTATGAATTAGAAAGCAAAAGAAGAAGTCCTCAGTCCTTGGTGGAAGACTGTGATGATTTTGAGCAATAATATGAAAACAAAGACCTTATGGAGGAGTCTAAAGGAATAAGTGTCAAGAGGGTTAAGCATGGTTATTAGCATGATTGATAGGATTGAGGAAGAGTGCAATTCCATTTGGGAACCAAGGAGTAATAAGAAACACTTGATCGTATTGTACAATCTTAGAGGAGTAAACCAAGATAGGTAGAGTAAAGAGAGACACCTAGTATCTCTAGGTGAGAGGCTATTAAGGAGTGACAAGAAAAAAATTGGAAGAGTGTAATATGATAAGTTTAAGGTAATTGATAAGGAAATTGAGAAAATATTTCCAAGGAAAGGAGTTAAAAAAGAGTATAGATGACTGTGGGAGTCAAGAAACAGTAAGAAGGAAAGGAGGTTAAATCTTGAAACATAGGCTGAATGAAACCAAGAAGCTTAATGAACCTTGAATGAACCTTGAAAAATTTGGAAGTAAGTGGGCTAAAGAGTTTAGAAGAGGGAGATAAATTATTAAAGTGTAAAACCAAGTTTTTGCATTGAAACCATAGTAAGAAACTTTACAGACCTAGAGAAAAAGGAGGGTTTGGTGTTGGTTGAAGTAGAGAAGGAGTTAGAGGAAAAACATCAAATATACATAAATATATCTTTGAAAATAACTAAGGTACTTGTTGAACCTGGACTCTGAATTGTAGCTTGTAGCATGTTAGTGAGGCAAAGCACTTGAATTGTCCAAGGAAACATCAAATTTAGGCAGAGTGTAAATTCCTATGTTGTGGAAACATGTGCAAGATCCTCAAACTGATAGCACAAATCAATGTCAAATATTGGGTTTGTGCTACATGCCCAAGCATGAGAATCATTTCACATCTTTATTTCTTTCATCAACAAGCTCAAATTTTATGGCCCTACTTCAGCTTGTAATACAAACCCACATTTCTTCACTCAAGTGACAAGTTAATTGAGTTGTTAAAGATACTGCAAATCAAGGTTATCATTCTCTTGTCATGTCACCTTTCATTGTCTACCAATTTGATTGGTGATGCTCTTGATTTATGATGTGTATTTCCAGGCCGCAATATCTCAATCACATTTCTAGCTAGGAAACCATAGAATTTGCAACAATGAATAAACAAAAAGTTGAATAACAAAAACAACAGTTCACAGAGAAAGAGATAAAAGGAATTTACAGAATACCAAACATGTAAGAGACGAACACCATATTTACATGGTAAAACCACAGCTGATTGCTTAGGGTAACATCAAGGGTGCAAGACATCAAGCTTTTGTTAAATCAAGAAGAATAGATTACATACGAACTTGTTATATGAGCTACTTTTGTTCTTCACAAAGATAAATACACCTAATTGGAAAAGTGTAGTTAGGATTCCTCCTAAAAAATAGAGTGGAAAAACACCATTAGGATTTTCCCTCCTAAAAATAGAATTAGATGGAATTCATCTTTCTAGAAACAAAGGGATTGACTCCTTAATTTTTTCTTTTGGGTCTCCGCGACCAAACCCTTGCCAAGTATGGCATCAGAAAAAGTGGAGGGCAATCCCCTCCCCACGCCTTGCCTTTGGGAAGTGAGCTACAAATTGTACCATAAAGGAATCCAACATTTAACTTTGATGTCACATATCAACATTTCTCATGGTAGGCCTCTTTAACAGGCAATGAATTGGTGCAATGAAGAGCAATTATAAGGATTGCAAGCATCGATTCCTTATGTAACTTAGAAATTTCAAGATCCAAAACATATTATGAACCATTTTCATTTTCAAGAATCTAGTTAACCAGTTTGACGATCACCACTTCTTTGGTCGTAACCTCTAATGTGTAAGAAAACTCAGTAATGTGCAACCTGATTGTAATAACTAATAAGTATGTAAGATCTCAAAATCAAAGTTAATAATTGTGAGACAAAACTAGAACAGGGTCTTTCAAAAGTCTCAATAAATCTTCTAGTCTAGATTCCTATGGCCTTTTGGACTTTCAAGATCTCTCTCAAAGTGTGCACTACAATTTTGAGCATTTCCACTCTAATACTATGAAACTTTTAGGTCCCCTCTCAGATTTGATGCAATGGGACTATTAGGTCCACTCTAAAATTGTGGATTACAATTTCAAGCATCTGCATTGTGATATTGCACTGTTTTGTACACGTGTGCTCAGTTTTTTAGTCCTGGTAATGCCAAGTCTTTAGGTGGCCTCAGTTCTCTTGAAATAAGCAATATTTAAGATTTCTCATCCAATAATTACTTTTCTACAAGGGGGTTTCTCTCTACTGATTATTTCTATAATTTTCATTGTATTTTTCTTAAGTAAAAAATAACCATTCTAATATAAGAGGTTTTAAACTTTGTTCCCCAATTATAACCCACAGAAAGAATTAAAATGTGTATGTTAAATGAAACAAGGTATCAGCCTTAGGTCATAACATTCCTGTTGTTACACAACCAAGCTTCCCTATTTTTGCATTCTGATATTACAGTGCTTTGTACATGCACGCTCAGTTTTTTAGTCATGGTAATTGCAATCTTAATCCTATGGCGAGTCTTTAGGTGGCCTTAGTTCTCTTGAAATATGGAATATTTCAGATTTCTCACTAGTAGTAGTATATATATAGTTCTTCTTATCCAAAACAATGCATCCATAAGACCTTGCAACTCAAGACATGGTCTCATATGCTTGATTACATTTTCCCAAGATCTTAGCCATGCCAAAATCAGCTTAACGAGCATGAAGTTGCTCATCCAACAAGATATTTTTTGATTTTATGTCACAATGAATGATAGGAGGATTGCAATTACGATGAAGATAAGAAAGGCCAAAATGGAAGGTTCAGAACAGGGTATGAACACCCATTAGAGCATTATTGATAAAAATTCAATAGTCTATTACAAATAATAGTGAAAATCAAGACTTTGGCATGGTGGTATGATTCATTTTAAAATACATGTACATACCAGTGTTTGGGCCATTATTTTGTTGTGATTTTGACCCTAACAAATTAGTAGGCCATAACTTTGTTTTCAATATTCCTTGACAAGTATTTAGGGGAATAAATCGTAGAAATCTGTATGTAAGAAATTGTAATTTACAACCACATAAAAGAGCAAACTCTCAACAAATTTTGATTTGACAGGCACCTTTAAGGTCAAATTCAAGGCCTGCCCATATTTGAAACATCTATCAACACGGAAACTCTACCAAAAACCATGTTTGTGAATAAAGAATCAAAAAGTGTATTAGATAATAATTATAGTACATGAAATTCCAATCATAAGTCCTAGTAAGATGGCATTGGGGGTAACTTGCAGCAGGTTCTAAGATAGAAAAAATGCCAATTTCCAGCTTTTCCATATTTTCTAAGAAACTGAGATAACAAACAAAGATGACTTAGTTGTGGGAAAACTCTATGACTTAATTTATTTGAGCCAAAATAATATAGATATGGGTGATCTCTGGGAAGTTTCTATGCTTCTACATTAGCATGGGAGAAATAAGTTCTTGTGAACTACTATTTAATAAAGATCAGTCACAAAGATCGATTCCAATCAATATAGAAAATTCCCCAAAATGCTATATTGCAAAAACATGCATTATAAAACACCAAATATACATAAATATATCTTCTAAAAAGATTATGTTACCTATTGAACCTAGACCTGAATTGCAAGTCGTAGCATGCCAATAATGCAAAGCACTTGCATTGTCCCAGGAAATAGAAAATGTTGATAGGGTATAAAATACCATGTTGTGGCGACATGTGCAAGATCCTCAATCTAGTAGAACAGATCAATGCCAAATATTGGGTTTGTGCCACATACCCAAAAATGACACCAAGAAAGAATCAAGTTAGGCTCAAGTTGGAGGTGAGTTTGGAGAAATGGATAAGAGAAAGACAGGAATTGGGAAACACAGCTCCAAAGGTAGCATTTCTTATGATGTTTTGTTTCTTTTTATCTTCTACCATCTCTACATCTGGGATGGTTGTATAGGCATGCTCTTTAATAGTTTGGTCCTAATTCTGCCTGTTGAATGCATTGAACTATAAAATGGTGGCCAATTAGTTTGGGATCATATTACATATTTATATGTTGCATTTGAATCCATTTAAACAAATTCACTATAAAATGGGGGCCAATTAGTTTGGGATCATATTACATATTTATATGTTGCATTTGAATCCATTTAAACAAATTCCACCAAGGAATGACTATAGTGAAATCTCCACAAGCTTTGATTCTTCAATTATTTCATGGTCAGCATATGTTTCACAGTGTTGTTTTAAGCTTTTGCTCATAGTCTCGGACCACATATGCAAGCTTCACTTTCATGTCATAGGCAATTTCCAATGCTGAAGTTGCCAGACTTATTGTCATGTATGACCCTATAATTGATCATTTTGCTTACAAATTAGATCATCAAAATACGAGATAAACCTGTGTTGGTGAATGGATTTTTCTATTGTTACACAGCCAAGTTTCCCTATTTCCGTGTTCTGATATTGCAGTGTGTGCCCAATTTTCTAGGCCCGCCCACATTTGTAGCATCTGTGAAGACATAAACTCTACTAAAAGCCTATATTTGTAGACAAACAACGAAAAACTGTATTAGATAATAATTTTGTACATGAAAGTCCGATTGTGAGTCCTGGGAAGATGGCATTGGAGGTAATCAAATTCCTAAGATTTTTTGGTAATTTCTAAGAAATTGGGATGGAAAGCAAAGCTGACCTAGTTCTGGGACAACTCTATAATTAAATGTGTCAGAGCCAAAATAAAACAGAGATGGGTGATCTTGGGAAGTTTCTATTCTTCTGCATTAGCTAGGGAGAAATAAGTTCTTGTGAATTGCTACTTATTAAAGATCGGTCATAAAGCTCAATTCCAATCAATATAAATAATTTTCCAAAATACAATATTACATAAAGATACCTCACAAAACACCAAATATACATCAATATATATTCTAAAATAACTAAGTTACCTATTGAACCTGGACTCTGAATTGCAGGTTGCAGCATGCTAGTAAAGCAAAGCACTTGAATTGTCCAAGGAAACATCAAATTTTGGTAGAGTGTAAATTTCCATGTTGTGGCAACATGAGCAAGATCCTCAAACTGATAGAACATATCAATGTCGAATATTGGGTTTGTGCCACATGCCCAAGCATGAGAATCATTTCACATCTTTATTTCTTTCATGAGCAAGCTCAAATTTTATGGCCCTGCTTCAGCTTGTAATACAAACCCACATTTCTTCCTTCAAGTGACTAGTTAACTGAGTTATTAAAGATACTGCAAATCAAGGTTATCATTCTCCTGTCATGTCACCATTCATTGTCTACCAATTCTCTTGGTGATGCTCTTGATTTGTGATGTGGATTTCCAGATCGCAACATCTCAATCACATTTCTTGCTAGGAAACCACAGACTTTGCAACAATGAATAAACAAAAAGTTGAATAACAAAAACAACAATATACAGAGATAGAGATAAAAGATATATGCAGAACCAAAACATGTAAGAGACAAACACCATATTTACATGGTAAAACCCCAGTTGAGTGCGTAGGGAAACATTCGTGGTGCAAGACATCAAGCTTTTGTTAACTCAAGAAGAATAGATTACATGCGAACTTGTTATATGAGCTACTTTGGCTCTTCACAAAGATAAATACACCTAATTGGAAAAGTGTAGTTTTGATTCCTCCTAAAAAATAGAGTGGAAAATGCCATTAGGATTTTCCTTCCTAAAATTAGAATTCGGTGGAATTCGTCTTTTTAGAAACAAGGGATTGACTCAAGTTAATATTTTCTTTTGGGGCTTTGCCCCCAAACCCCCGCCAAGTGGGGCAGCAACAAAAGTGGTGGGCAATCCCCCCCCCCCCCCTCCCCATGGGAAGTGAGCTACAAACAACACCTCAAAGGGATCCAACATTTAGCTTTGTTGTCACGTATCTAACATTTCTCATGGTAGGCATCTTGACAGGCAATTAATTGGTGCAATGAAGAGCAATTCTAAGGACTGAAAGCATCAATTCCTTATGTAACTCAGAAATTTCAAGATCCAAAACATATTATGAACCATTTTCGTTTTCAAGCATCTAGTTAACCAGGCTGAGGAGCACCACTCCAAAATTATAGACACCACTTTTTTGGTCTTAACCTCTAATCTCTAAGAAAACTTAGGAAATGTGCAACCTGAGTGAAATGTAATAAGTATCTGAGATCTTAAACATCAAAGTATATAATTGTGAAGCAAAACTAAAACAAGGTCTTTCAAATGTCTCAATAAATCTTCTAGTCTAGATTCCCATGGCCTTTTGGATTTTCAGGATCTCTCTCAAAGTGTACACTACAATTTTGAGCATATCCACTCTAATACTGTGAAACTTTCAGCTCCCCTCTCAGATTTGATGCCATGGGACTATTAGGTCCAGTCTAAAAGCATGGATTACAATTTCAAGCATCTGCATTGTGATATTGCACTGTTTTGTACATGTGTGCTCAGTTTTTTAGTCCTAGTAATGCCAAATCTTTAGGTGGCCTCAGTTCTCTTGAAACAAGCAATATTTCAAATTTCTCATCCAATAATTACTTTTCTACAAGGGGGTTTCTCTGTACTGGTTATTTCTATAATTTTCATTTAAACTTTCTTAAGCAAAAACAACCATTCTAATATCAAAGGTTTCAAACTTTGTTCACCAATTGTAAACCACAGAAAGAACTAAAATGTGTATGTTACATGACACAAGGTACCAACCTAAGGCCATAACATTCCTATTGTTACACAAATAAGCTTCCGTATTTCTGCATTCTCATCTTACAGTGCTTTGTACATACGTGCTCAGTTTTTTAGTTCTGGTAATTGCAATCTTAATCCTATGGCAAGTTTTCAGGTGGCTTCAGTTCTCTTGAAATACAGGATATTTCAGATTTCTCACCAGTAGTACTATAGATGTAGTTTTTCTTATCCAGAGAAATGCATCCATAAGACCCTGTGACTCCAGATATGGTCTCATATCCGTGATTGCATTTTCCCAAGATCTTAGCCACGTGAAAATCAGCCACACAAGCATGAAGTTGCTCATCCAACAAGATATTGTGTGATTTTATGTCACAATGAATGAAAGGAGGATTGCAAGGCCAAAATGTAAGGTTCGGAATAGGGTATGGACAACCATAGAGAATTATTGATAAAAATTCAATACTCTAACCGTATTACAAATAATACCGAAAATCAAGACTTTTGCATGGTGGTATGATTCATTTTAAAAATAGATGTACATACCAGTGTTCTGGCAATTTTTTTGGTTGTGATTTTGAACCTCACAAATTAGTAGGCCATATATTTGTTTTCAATATTCCTTGACAAGTATTTGGGGGAATAAACAGCAGAAATATGTGTGTAAGAAATTGCAATTTACAACCACATAAAAGAGCAAAATGTCAGCAAATTTTGATTTGACAGGCATCTTTAACTTCAAATTCAAGGCCTGCCCATATTTGAAGCATCTATCAATACGGAAACTCTACCAAAAACCCACATGTGATTTTAGATGGAAATAAGATGTAACCAAAATTTGTTAAGAGGCATAGTACTTATCAATGAATAAATAAGAGAGAAGTCAGAATGTTGGATTCTAGGACGATCACCAAGCTCATATACACTAAATCACACAAACCATAAAATTATTAAATAATGAAAAAAATGAGAACTCCGACTAGAAAGTAGAAAAATATTCCTAAAATGGAAAACACGAACTAGATTTAACTTGATGAAACTCCTGTTTCTTATTAATATTTCACTTGATGGAGACATTACACTGTTTTCTCTCTAAATGAAATCTGATATTTTAACTGATTTCACCCATTGACCTAAAATAATCAATGAATGAAAATGAATGTCTGGACTATCTTCTTGTATCTTTGATCCCTTTCAACAAAGGCGCCATCTATAACTTCACTGTCTTCTTGTAGCTCTGTGCTTTCTTGATCTGTAAACATTCTTGAATAAGCTTTGGTCCCTTTCAACAAATGCACCATCAATAACTTCATTGAATTGGCGCTTCAAGCTCCGTACAGGGCTACCCAATTCGCATGTGAAGAGATCCTCTGAATTGCAAGGCAAGAGTTCGTGTGCTTGGGAATGGAATTCAGGACGCAGATGTATGAATAATTCTGCTTCAGTGGGACACAACATTTCCCACCGCCTTGATGAATAAGGTAGACTATGCTCCATAATGCAAACAGCAACATCAGCCAACACATTAAGTGCAGTAAACGACTCCTTCTGACTTTCAAGATTCTCCACCTGAATTTCAGAAGAGTAATTGCCAATCTTGATTTTGTCTGTTCTGGGTCTCTTGCAGGACCAATCCCTGAAATTTGAAGTGGGTTCTGAGATACCCATATATCTGAAACCCATCATATCAGCATCAATACCCCTTGACTGCAATGGCATGTCCAGTGCCTCTGTGTCAGTAATTGTGTCCTCCATTGAGGTTTCTCTATTTCTGCCTGCATATATGATATGGGTTTCTTTGGCAAAACCTGCTTTCATGGCTTGTCTCCACGCCCTAAGCCTTGATGTCTCTTTGTTCTGACAAAGGTTTCCATGAATGGTACCTGAATTACTAGTACCCACTTCAGATGAGTGGGAAACATGAGTTGGGATTACTGATATGGGGGATAAGCTGCAATTGGCCTCGCCCTTATGTGACACATCTGAAACAGGGATGCTTTCAATAGGAATTAAGGAAGACCCTCTTGCAATGGCTGCTGTCATGACGAATAAGAATTTCTTGCGAGCATTGCCCCATTGCAATAAATTCGCACTCACCTTCATATCCATTGCACTGAAAAACCAAAAACTCCGCAGACAGCTATGCTAAACCTTGAAATCCAATTGTTTTTGATATTTGGCGGTAGCTCTGCTAGGCATATGAATGTCGAGGCCAACGGTCATATGAATGTCACAGTGATCATTTTGATTGAGAAGATTAACTTAAATGCAACCTTTATGCAAATGATGCGGTAAGTGTTTTTACATTTAAAACAATGCACTAGATAGATGTATTAGTTTTGTTGTAACAATTCAAGATGTATTTGTCAAAAATAAATGTTTCACTACAGGTCTAGAAAACAAGGTAAAATTAGACCCAAAATTTGTACAAACATAAAATCTTGATCAAAATTATAACACTCTCAATATGAATAAAATAGTAGTAGTACAGTTTAAACAAATTTCAATTAGGGTGAATATAATCATGCAAACATGTCTGTGTGCTTTGAGGCTTTGAAAACCTCACTCACTTTTCTAACATTCATTGTGGATCATTGAGAAATTACCTTTCTTCCTTGGAACCCCAATGTGATTGCAATACCTTGTACAAAATATTAAAATTGGAACGAGTTAATGGAGGCACGCGTAATCTTTTCATTACTATCACGGTCCTAAGATTTGGAACATTTTGGAAAACATCACACTAAGGGAGATGAGCCACTCGTTGTCCACCCAAACTTATAGGGTCATATAATGAGCGTTAAACCACATATTAACACAAAAATAATGACGTAAAATTTGTCTCCCTCTTAACTTAGTAAAAATATCCAATTTAAATAAAAAACACTTATATATAGATCATATAAATTCATTTTAAGCACATGTGTCTCATAAAGTGGAAATTATATGGATGGATTAATATTAAAACAAAGTTACCTATATAATAGTTAATGTATGAACCAATAACCGATATGTAATATTGTTTTAAGCATGCATGGCGACGTGGAAACAGAAAAGGAAAGGGCGTGAGTTTTGGCGTGAACACAGGTGGCAAATGCATTTACTCGAATGCATGCGGGCTATCAATGTTAGTTAATAGCAAACCAAGACCAAACTTAATCGCCCCAGCACTAGTCATTCCAACTCACACAACCAATACTTGGGAACCTTTGTAGCCTCACTTGAGAACCACCTCTGCAACATGTTTGTGCGTCTCCAAAGCTCCCATCCATGGACGTTTCTCACAACGTTTGGACTTCGGTGAGGTTTCTCACTAGACAATGAAGAAACTCAACTGAATTGTTTTTATTTGTTTCCATTATATTTTGATACTTTTATTTTGTTGGGGATATTTGAGATCATCGTGCCTTGGTAAACGTGTGAAAAAACTATACAACTGTGGTTATTTGGATAAAAATATTTATATTTAAATGCACCTTGAAATGAATATTTTTTAGGGTATTGTCCAGATTTTGGGTTTGAAGTTGTGATTTTGTTTTTAAAGCTTGATGTATGGCGGTGCTGGTATTTGATAAATGGCCTTTATTTGTTGAAGATAGATGAGTAAGTTTCTCCATTTTGTGTAAGTTTGATTCATGGGTTTTTTTTCAGAGTAATGTAGAAGGTTCTGTTGTGATTATTTAAAGGGAAGGTGTAGAAATACAGAGCCATTTTTCATTATCATCTTTTTAGTGCTTGACTTCCCAATTCCAGCACTCCAAAAGACAAGCCACTCAACGTGAAAACTCCATTTTAGGTAATATGAACAACACATGGAGGGGTGAAATGTTCCTCTTTTTCGAGCACAATCCTAGAACCTGACCCAATATGGGCCCAGGACAACATGGAAGAGGAAACAAAGCCTACTCAAGCTTTTGGGAATGCTTCTCTCAAATTAAACTTAGGTCTTTGGCTGAGTTAGAGGATTTTTGGGTGGTTATGGTTACACATTGGATAATAGAATGCAACACAAGCATAAGATCGGGAATAAAAAGTTTTAAATTTTGATGACATGAATTATCGAGGAGCTTCTTCAATTTCATACATTTTCGGTTTAAGCACATAGATAGGAAAAACACTTCTAAATTTCCTTTTAGATGTTTTTGCAATATGATTTGTATTGCTTGTTTAATACTTCTCCTCATTTTCTTACATATTTTGGCAAAATGTGCAAGAATTTCTAATTCTTTAGATGCATTCTCACAGTTGGAGTATGTTTACCTCCTTTTATGAGTGAGATTTTGTTATTGTTTTTTGCATGATTGTGTAATCGGTATCTAGATTTTATCTGTAGTTCTTCATGGTTCTAGTTAATACATACATTTTACAACACTTCATGGATTTAGTCAGAAAATACATAATTTTCATTATATGATGGAATCATTTGCCCTTTACAAACAAAAACAGGGTTGTTATATTCTTGGATGTCATATTCATAGCATGTTGTGGGCATATTAATCAATCAAGCCCAATTTTTAGTTCTTATTGAATTGAAATTACTATTACAATATACAACACACACACACACACACACACACACACACACACACACACACACACACACACACACACACACACACACTTGACAAAATATACTAAAAAATATTTTGCTAAATTATTTCCAAAAACCGGGAAATGGGGCTGGTGAATTTGAAGACATGTTTGCAATGGATGTGTTAGAATTTTTTAGTTATCTTCTTGTCTTGACATCCCTTGTAGGTGTAGCCAGGAATGTTTCTGAATTCATTGAAGCATTTACTGCAAGTAATACTTTATGTGCAGACACCAACTGGGGGCAATGGATGACCATCAGCTCCCTCAATAATGGGTGTTGTTTTGGTAATGGATTTGTTGGACTACTGAGTCTCCTTTTCCTTTCCAACTCTCTTCTTGCCTTCTCAAAATCTTTTTATTTTTTATCTTTCTCCTTCTAAATCCTTTCTTGTTCTTTCTTCTACTCTCTTTCCTGCCTTTGCATCAATTTTTGATACTCCTTTGTTTGTCTTTTATATTCTATTCCAATCTTTTCATGTTCCTTTCTTTATCTTTCAGCAACCCGTTCTACTTTTTTCTCTTGAATATGTTCCCTTTTTCTTTGCTTTAATTCATCAATTTCATTCTTATTCTTCTCTTTATCCATGAGAAGCTTCATGTACTTATAAACAATTATAATCTTAGATTCCCTACTCAACCTTATTCCAACATAAGAATTTGGCCTTCTCGAGCCTTTGACCTATTCCATTGGGAGTTTTAAGAATTTACTAAGAGTTTGTTGTCCTTGGTTTTCCTCTTGGTTTTGGTTTGAATTTTCCCCTAAAAAATATGATGCCTCTAACTATGGTGTTCCATCATTTTCTTCAGATTGACTATCAACATAATAGTGGACCATATCTGTCTCACTAAATAGTGTTGGTTGGGATGGTAGAGAGAGATTGAATTCTTTATTGTTGAAATTCAATTTTACACCAAGATTGAAAGAAACTTCTTTCATCCACTCAGGAGCTCTAGCTTTTGTGGGCATATATAGACACTCATTTGATTGATTTCTCATAGTAAAAGGTGTTGATTGTTGATCAACACATTTGTTAATGTTTACCTCATTTGGTTAAGCATCTAATTCTTGACATACTTGTGTGTTAGGCACCATCTCTACATCTTCTTCAACCTGCAAATCAACTCTAGATAACTGTAGCATGTTTTCAACTACACTCGCCTCATCTTAAACAAATGTGTCAAATGTTTTACTTGGTACCATGTTTTCATCCAAAGCATTTGGATTAAGAGGCCATATGCCCATCCTTTTGAAACCTGATTTAATGTTTTTAGGGGTAATAGCTTTTCTAAATGCCTTACTTCCCAACTTTGCTAATTTTTCCCTTTTGATATCTATCCCACGCTTTTCAATTATCCATTTACATCTCTCCTCCTTGAAGTAAGATTTGAATAGAGAAAATACAATGCAATATGATGGCTACAAACTGTGAGAGGTATGTGTAGGAAATGTTAACAAATCTATTCCCAAGCTCCTTGCCTCTTGAGTTGTTCTTAAAGCAACATGTGAACCATGTCCATCAAATATCATCAAATTCCTATTTGTTGGAGACACACCACCAAGCATATATGTTGCAAAGTGATGTATCCATTTCATGAATAAATATTTCTTCATCCATGCATGATTTTGAGATGTCATGTAGGCACTGGACTCAAATCTTGCAATGTAATTTTGTCATTGCTTCTTCCCCTTAAACAAATAGAATCCTAGAATGCTTTTTCCTGAAACATTTACACAGGACAATATTTTATTCCATTCCATAATTTTTGGAATGATGTATGGGACACTTCCGCTACCCCTTTTGGAAAGCACTCTCATTACACAGTTTGTTCCAACATGTAATCTAGTCTCATCACAATTCCATATTTTGTGTGGTCCATATGGGTTGGCCCCATAGACATTGGACAAAGTAATATAGAAATAATTTACAATTGATGGCCTAAGACATACTGCCCAATCTTTATCGAGGCATTCATCTATCCTTAATGCTAATTCTAGATGTCTTTTTCTAAAACCAGCCCACCATGACTTACCAAGAAGACCACCTGTGAAAGGGTTGGACCTAGTTTCTGTAGACATAAAATCATTCACTTTAGACATTATTTAATCTCGGTCTCATACTACTATTCATATGGTTTTTTAGTGAAGAAATTACTAATTAACCCATGTCTTTTGGCCATTTTACTTTGCTTTCTGTCATCATTACTGGCTAGAAATTCACACTCACCTTCATATCCATTGCCCTACAATCCATTCTAAAAAACCAAAAAACCTCACAGACAACTCTACTAAACCTTGAAATCCAATTATTTTTTATATTTGGCGGTAGCTCTGCTAGGCATATGAATGTCGAGGCCAACGGTCATATGAATGTCGTAATGATCATTTTCCCTATCCAATTTTTTTTCCTATTTCTATTTTTAAAACCCTTTTAAAAATATCTTAAAATATTAATACTATTAAGATAAACAAATATATTATTCATAAATAATATTAATTTCATTTTAAGAAAACTGTGAATGTCTTTTACACTACTAAAATATATAATTCAAACATATTATAGATAACATTTTTCTTTGACAACATTAATTTCTTTTATTGAATCTTAGGAGAGCAGAACTTTGGTGGATGGTTAGGCAACACATTTTACACCATGATACTCATCATTGGACCACAATCCTTTTGATAGAGAATATTCACTTAAATGCAAGCTTTATGCAGATGATGACGTAAGTGTTTTTACATTTAAAACAATGCACTAGAATTATCTAGAATACATCACAATTATGTCTAAAGAGATGCAACTTAGTAAATGCATTAGTTTTGTTGTAAGAATTCAAGATGTATTTGTCAAAAATAAATGTTTCAATACAGGTCAAGAAAACAAGGTTAAATTAGACCCAAAATTTGTACAAACATTAAATCTTAATCAAAATTATAACACTCTTAGTATGAATAGAATAGTAGTAGTACAGTTTAAACAAATTTCAATTAGGGGGAATATAATCATGCGAACATGTCTATGTGTTTTGAGGCTTTGAAAACCTCACTCACTTTTCAAAAATTCATTGTGGATCATTGAAAATTACCTTTCTTTCTTGGAACCCCAATGTGATTGCAATACCTTGCAAAAAATATTAAAATTAGAATGAGTTAATGAAGACACACATAATATTTTCATTATTATCACAGTCCTAAGATTTAGAACAATTTGGAAAACATCACACTAAGGGAGAGGGGCCACTCGTCATGCACCCAAACTTACAGGGGTCATAAAATGAGTGTTAGACCACATATTAACACAAAAATAATGACGTAAAATTTGTCTCCCTCTTAACTTAGTAAAATTAGCCAATTTAAATCAAAAACACTTATATATGGATCATATAAATCCATTTTAAGCACATGTGTCTCATAAAGTGTAAATTATATGGGTGGATTAATATTAAAACAAATTTACCTATATAATAGATAATCTATGGACCAATAACCGATATGGAATGTTGTTTTAATTGTGCATGGCGACGTGGAATTAAAAAAGTAAAGGATGTGAGTTTTGGCGTGAACATAGGTGGCAAATGCATTTACTCCAATGCATGCGGCCTATCAATGCTAGTTAATAGCAAACCAAGACCAATCTTAATCACCCCAACACCAGTCATTCCAACTCACAATGCCAGTACTTGGGGGCCTTTGTAGCCTCACCGCCTCTGCAGTATGTTTGCGTGTCTCCCGAGATCCCAACCATGGACATTTCTATCACAATAACTAGACTTCGGTGAGGTTTCTCATTGAGCAATGAAGGAGTTCAACTAACCTATTTTTATTTGTTTCCATTATATTTTGATATTATTATTTTGTTGGGGATATTTGATATCATCATGCCCTAGTAAAAGTGTGAAAACAACTATACAACTGTGGTTATTTGGATAAAAATATTTATATTTAAATGCACCTCGAGATCAATATTTTTCAGGGTATTGTCCATATTGTGGGTTTGAAGTTGTGATTTTGTTTTTAAAGTTTGATGTATGGCGGTGTTGGTGTTTGATAAATAGTCTGTGTTTGTTGAAGATAGAGGCATCTTATGTCAAGGTTTCTCCATACAATAAGTTTGATTTGTGGGTTTTTTTAGAGTAATGTAGAAGGTGTTATTGTGTTTATTTAAAGGGAAGGTGTAGAAATACATAGCCATTTTTCATGATCATATTTTCAGTGCTTCCACTTCCTAATTTAGAAGTGCTTCTGCTTCCCAATTCCAACACTCCAAAAGACAAGGCACTCAACCTAAAAACTCCATTTTAGGTAATAGGAGCAATGCGGAGAGGGGTGAAATGTTCCTCTTTTTCATGCTCAATCCTATAACCTGGCCCAATATGGGCCCAGTACATCATGGAAGAGGAAACTAAGCCTACTCAGGCTTTTGGGAATGCTTCTCTCAAATTACACTTAAGTCTTTGGTTGAGTTAGAGGATTTGTGGGTGGTTTTGGTTACTCATTGGATAATAGAATGCAACACAAGTAGAATACTAGATAGAAAGACTTATAAACTTTGATGACATGAATTATCAAGGAACTTCTTCAATTTCAGATAGTTTCGGTTTAAGCACACAAATAGGAAAAACACTTCTAAATTTCCTTTCATATGTTTTTGCAATATGATTTGTATTGCTTGTTTAATATTTCTCCTCATTTTCTTATATATTTTGGCAACATGTGCAAGACTTTCTGATTCTTTAGATGTATTCTCACAGTTGTATTCTTTTTACCTCCTTTTATGAGTGGGATTATGTTACTATTTTTTGCATGATTGTGTAATGGGTATAGTTTTTATCTACATTTAATCTTCAATTCTTCGTGGTTCTAGTTAATACAGACACTTGCCAACACTTCTTCATGGATTTAATCAGAAAATACATAATGGAATCATTCACCCTTTACAAACAAAAATATAGTTCTTACATTCATGGATGTCATATTCATAGCATGTTGTGAGCATATTAATCAATTAAGCCCAATTTTTAGTTTTTCTCGAATCAAAATTACTATTACAATATATATATATATACACACACACACATACTCGACAAAAAAGACTCGAAAACATTTTGCTAAATCATTTCCAAAAACCAGGAAATGGGGCTAGTGAATCTGCAGACATGTTTGCAATGGATGTGTTAGAATTGTCTAGTTGTCTTCCTGTGTTGATGTCCCTCGCAGGTGTAGCTAGGAATGTTTTGGAATTTGCTGAAGCATTTACTCCAAGTAATACTTTATGTGCAGACACCAACTAGGGGCAATTGATGGTCATCATCTCCCTCAATATGGGTGTTGTTCAGGGAATGGATTTTTTGGACAACCGAGTCTTCTTTTCCTTTCCATCCTTTTCCTTACTGTCTTGCTCCTTCTAAATCCTTTCTTGTTCTTGCTTCTACTCTCTTTCCTGCCTCTGCATCAATTTTTTATGCTTCTTTGTTTTCCTTATATATTCTCTTTCAATATTTTCTTATTCATTTCTTTCTCTTTCAGCAATTCATTCTGCTTTTTTCTCTTGAATATGTTCCCTCTTTCTTTGCTTTAATTCATCAATTTCCTTCTTCTTCTTCTTCTCTTTATCCATGAGAAGCTCCATGTACTTATTAGCAATTATAAGTTCGGATTCCCTGCCCAACCTTATTCCAACATCACAATTTGGCCTTCTCAAGCCTTTGACTTGTTCCATTGGGAGTTTTAAGAATTTACTAAGAGTTTGTTGTCCTTGGTTTTCATCTTGATTTTGGTTTGAATTTTCCCCTAAAACATATGTTGCCTCCAACATATTGTTCCATAATTTTCTTCAGCTTGAGTATCAACATAATAGTGGACCATATGTGTCTCACTAAGCAATGTTGGTTGAGATGGTAGAGAGAGACTAACTTATTCATTGTTGAAATTTAAGTTTACAACAAGATTGAACGCATCTTCTTTCATCCACTCGGGAGGGCTAGCTTGTGTGGGCATAGATAGAGACTCGTTTGATAGATTTCTCATAGTCAAAGGTGTTGATTGTTGATCAACACATTCATTAATGTTTACCTCGTTTGGTTGAGCATCTAATTCTTGGCATACTTGTGTGTTAGGCACCATCTCAACATCTTCTCCAACCTGCAAATCAACTCTAGATAATTGTAGCATGTTTTCAGCTATACCCGCCTAATCTTGAACAAATGTGTCAAATGTTTTACTTGGTCCCATGTCTTCATCCAAAGCATTTGGATTAAGCGGCCATATGCCCGTCCTTTTGAAACCCGATTTAATGTTTTTAGGGGTAACAGCCTTTCTAAATGCCTTACTTCTCAACTTTGTTAATTCTTCCCTTTTTATATCTATCACATGCTTCTCAGTTATCCATTGACATCTCTCCTCTTTGAAGTAAGATTTGAATAGAGAAAATACATTGACATCTGATGACTGTAATATGTGAGAGGTGTGTACAGGAAATGTTAGCAAATTTATTCCCAAGCTCCTTACCTCTTGAATTGTTATTAAAGCAACATGTGAACCATGTCCATCAAATATTAGCAAATACCTATTTTTTGGAGACACGCCACCAAGTATAGATGTTGCAAAGTGATGTAGCCATTTCATGACTGAATATTTCATCATCCATGCATGAGGTTGAGCTTTCATGCAGGCACCGGGCTCACATCTTGCAATGTAATTATGTAATTGTTTCTTCCCCTTAAACAAATAGAATCATGGAATGCTTTGTCCTGCAACATTTACACAACACAATATGGTAATCCATTCCCTTCTTTTTAGAATAATGTACGATATACTTTTGTTACCCCTTTTATCAAGCACTCTCATTCCATAGTTCCTTCTAGCCTATAATCCAGTCTCATCACAATTCCATATTTTGTGTGGCCCAAATGGGTTGGCCGTACAGACATTGGATAGAGTAATGTAGAAATAATTAACAATTGATGGCCTAAGACACACTACCCGATCTTTATCAAGGGCTTCAGTTGTCTTCAATGTTAATTTTGGATGTTTTTTTTAAAACCAGCCCACCATGACTTACCAAGAAGACCATATGTATCTATCTGTAATGGAAGAATGAGTTGAATAAACTTGTATGCAAAATATTGCATGCAGTAATCAATAATTGATAAGTAAATCAGTGTTCCTCCATAATAGAACAAAATGAAAATATGGTCCAACCATCAAATGAATTGAATTTATAGGATGGATAGAAGTGTTGTTTATGATTGATCTGTGTGCTTGTTTCTGATTGGTTGACATTGATTAGTGTGGATCATGAATTTGAATATTATAATCCAATGGCTTGAGTTGAATTCAATTTTAAATATAGTTTCTAATGCAAGTATTTGTATTTTTGGAATTAAATAAATCATTTCAGTTTGAAGTTCTTAAGCTCAAAAATGGATGTACAAGTACCTCATTTATGAGATTTGATTACATGGGAAGTGGAGAACATGGACCAAGTGTTTGAAGTGGCACATATTATAAAAAATTTGATGGCATGGGACCATGGATGAGGGACTAATGGACCAAGCACTACTATCATCACCTAAGTGTTACATCCATCAAAGGCTATTTGAATCCATCTAACTCCATCACAAGGCACAATGTTGGTTGTATGTTGCATGGTCTATTATTTGAGGACCAAATATTTATGTTTATTGCACATGAAAGTACTTTGGTTGTGTTATCAATGTATTTGATATAATAGTCTATTGGAGGTTTAAAACATTAAAAGTTTTATTATACTTGATATGACCTAGGGTTTGTTTGCACTTTTATATCTAGATGGAACTACAAACACATATGTATTGATGTAATATAATTAGTTAGTCCACTATTATGGCCATATGAAGGAAGTTTTATATCTTCATAATTTACTTTTAAAAAGTATGCAATGTCCTCTATTAATGATAGGATAATGGTAGGTACTTGTTCATCAAGATTTTATGTACATGTAATAGATATTTTTCAATCAAATTTTAGTACACGACAATTTTATAAATGAAATTCTCAAAAGTCATATATGCGACCCTGTGAAGGCCATGACAAATATGGTTTATGGACCTCCTGCATAGACCTAGGTGCCTAGAATGCAGACTAGGGTGCCCACAAATGCCCTAATCCTCTCCCAGGTGCCCCAGTCTACTCAAATTTCCCAGATCTACACTTTTCTGGACCTTAGCATTGTCATTTCCTCCTCTTGTATCTACATCCATCTTTGCGACACAGTCTAGTAAGCTGGAGGAATCAATTAATGTATCCTTCTAACTGCCATCATTTACACATTAGGGTTTTACATATCTACTTTCTTAGTTTCTTGGTTAAACACATTTCCTTTATCAACTATTTATTTGTCATTTATTGTTTTCCTTAATATTATATTAACTATAGAATTAGTAATAATTCCATATTTTAGTTAGTCAATTTCAGAAATCTGTTGTGAGATATGTCGTAAATTGTATAATTTCTAAAAAGGGAGAATGTTTTCTTTTCATGGCACCAATTACTTGGTGATGCTCTTCTTCATCACTAAAAATACATAAGAATTATTGCCATGTTGATCCCTTTTTTAGTGGTGCATATAGAGCAATGTTGATACCCGTCAACCAAGAAGTAAGAGTGCTTGCTGGTATACTCCATTTTTTGTAGCAACGTGTAGAAAATCCATTCTCTTTAACATCTCTCGTAACATTGTCCATGTCAACTATGTTCCAAATTTATTTTTATTCTCAATATTTTACTTGAATCAACTCACTTTTGCTACATATTCACAATTGCTGGCAAACAAGTTTTCTGTGTGAGCAAGATGGTATGTAGCATCCAGTCAAGGAAAAAGCAGTTGAACATTTTGTGAGGTAATGAAGACAAAATATCTGCATTTATTCACTCCTCTGTCACAAGCACTTGAATAATAAGTTTGTATCATTTCGTTGGTAGATTAGCCCACACTAGGTGAACAAACGTTAACATCTGGTGTTATATTTCTCTTGCGTAATTTTATCTTCATGTGCAATTGCTACGTTCATTATCTTAGTATGCTTTATCAATTTGAATATTTTGATTATAAGATATGTGCAACAAACTTTTGTTATTACCATTAACTCTTTATATGGCGTTAAGCTTTGCAAAATTGGTATTAGATCTTTTCTTTGTAGGGGGTTGATTGGAGGTTTTGTGTAATTGACAAGATTTTCTCATCAGAGGGTTTTCTGATTGAGTGGGAGCATTTAAATCACAAGAAGATTAGTAAATATCGAGTATAGAAATTTGATGGTCGTAATTATTAAACTATGGAAGCTATAGTTTACATAAGGATTATTTTTTTATAAAAGGATAGTTATATACCATTGGATGAGCATGCACATTTGGACGCGAAGATTGATGAAGAATGGAAGGTTCTTGAAAAAAAGGCTCTGAGATCTATAAGATTGAGCTTGACAACATTGGTGGCTTCAAATTTTAAAGATGTAAAAACCATAGTAGAGTTGATGAAATCATTAGCAAATTTGTATGAAACTCCTAGTGCTTCGAATAAGGTTTATTTGACGAAAAAATTATTTAATTCTAAGATTAAGATATGGTGGATCTATATCTAATCATTTGAATTATTACTTCCGGTCTAATTGTAAATCAATTAAAATCAGTTGTTCGAAATTTCATTTGATGATGAATTGAAAGAAATTTTATTCTTATGCTCTTTGCCATATAGTTGGGATAAGTATGTAATGGCTGTAAGTAATACAACGTCTACTTCTAAAGGTTTGAAATTTGATGATGTGGTTCGTGTAATTCTTAATGAGGAAATACATAGGAAAAGCTTAGGAGAAACATCATCTGGCACTTTAAATTTAGGTTAAACTATATGAATTTTTAAACAATAATCATCAAAGTAGAAAGAATAAATGGGAGATCAAATTCAAGACATTAGATTAGATCCAGGTACAAAGACTTTTCTCTTTATTGTTCACAAAAAACGAGGGAAAGAAGGATTTGTTCCTAAAACTAAATTTTTAATCCAGACAAATTTACATGGCATCAATAACAATGGAGGATTGGAAATGGCATTTAATGCCACTACAACCAGTTCATATGGGTGTTTAAATCGTAGAATCCTATTGTGATGTATTTACATTATGTATGAAATGCTTTTTCCATGACGTACCACGAGGCCAATAAAGGTTATGGGACCCGAAAAACAAAAAAACTAATGAATCAAGGGTGAGCCTTCTATTATGGATTTTAGTCAAGTAATTTTGGACAAGTTTATTTAGGTAAAGATGTGAATCTTATCATCTATGAAGTTCATGAGATCATTTAATTTTACTGGTAAATCATCATAGTTACATCTTAATGTTGTAGAATGTTAAATCCATGGGTATTGAAAATGTGAGGCATTCCAAGCCTCCATAGACCCTGATACCTACAGGGAAACTAGGTGAATCTAGACTGCATGGTTCATATTCACATTCCTAATTCTTGGCACTGTACCAAGGGATTCTTATTGTGGCAAGAGGTAAGAAGATAGCAAATTTAGTATCTTCTAACTGTGTTACTGATTAACATTTTTGTGTTATCCACTAGAATTTCAGATGCCTCCATGTGGCATAATTAGCTTTGCTCATGATCACATGTGGAAAAGGAATAAAGTTCTTGAAAGGCTAAGGGTAATTCTCTTTGAAACAATCCTAGATCTTGAATTTTGTCCAGTATTTCATATTTGGAACTTATCATCACATAGATTTGAGATTTCCCATTAGTGTTAGGACAGTCCTAATGCTAATTTCAAAAATTGGAGCTTCATACACTTAGATGTTTTACTTCATCCAACTTAGGTAGCTTCCTATCTATCCCAATATTTCTTCCACTACTATCATTGATGATGCCATAAGGAACCGTATGGTTTTACTTGTCTTAAGTACCTCAAATAGATGTTTTTAATCAAAGTGGAAAGCCTCTATCGTGGAAGGCCCCAACTTAAAAGAACTGGTAAAATTGTAAGTGAACCTTAGATATTAATGGTTTGAAGATACTTGTGAACAATGGCTTTTAACCTGATTATATTTCAGATCTCCATTTCAAGAGAAATAATGTTGTTGCCCCATAACATCATAACCAATGGAGTTACCAAGAAGAAAGAAACCCAAAACAGATCAACTTGGTTTTCTAATGCCATAAGCTTTGTTGATACATGTATTTACCTTTGAAAATTTGGATAGAAACTTTCCATACCTCCTTGTATCCTCTTAGCTCAACCATGGGCCTCCCAACTAAGATTAGATGGTGGAATAGTCAGAAGAAGCTTGCTCTAAATACTTGTAATTTTACCATTTGCTTAGGGACCATTTGTTGAACTTAGAAGCTTTATTTGCCTTGTTTTATAGCTTAAGATAAAAATGTCATGCTAAATCTAAGAGATTTACTTTCATGGTTCACCTGCATCCCCACCTGATTTACATATAATGAATTTGGGAGCTCGCAAGATTATGCAAGATGCGTTAGGATTCTTAACCATTAGGATAAGGTCAACATGATAAAACGATAATTTACCACATAAGGAGCTAGGTTTGGAATCCACTCCCAAACATGTCAATCTAAGTTGACTTGATTTATGTATAGCCCAAACAAACTTTCAGGATCTGATAGAGGATATCCATTGTTTGACCCATCAATGTCTACTAGAAAGCACTGTCAGTAAGACCATCCAATATCTTATTTTAGACGTGAATTGGGATCAAAATAGACAACTACTGAACCGTTATCCTATACTTCTTGAACTGGTGTTATGAGGCAACCAAGTCGATTCAGATTCTGGAACCGAAAGTTATAGAACTTCGTAGGCACCGTGTCAGGTGACCAGTTTTGAATCACAAAACAACAATAGACCTCTTCCCCTTTCTTGTGCAACAACCATTTTAATGAGGTTTCTAGACAGGGTGATCTCAGTGATCAATAGTAAAAATGATTGACATGTAAACCTCCTATCTTTTTTCCATTTCACCTTCCTTTTCTTATTTATTATTGACTGATAGTGGTGAACCATAAATATTTGAAAATTCAATTCAGGTAGATACCCGCATTTAGTGGGAACATGGAATGGATGAGGAGATGGACTCCTTGAAACAAAATCAGACATGGGATTTGGTCAAGTTACCAGCAAGTAAGAAAACACTACAAAACAAATGGGTTTACATAATTAAGGAAGAAGGGGGGGACTGAAAAGGTACAAGGTGAGGCTTGTGGTAAAGGGATTTATATAGAAAGAAAGTATTGAATTTGATGATATTTTTTATCCTATAGTTAAGATGACTTATATTCGTATTGTTCTAAGTTTGGTTGCAATAGAATATTTTCATTTAGAACAGCTTGATGTTAAGACAAATTTTCTTCATGGTGACTTGGAGGAAGAGATTTATATGCAACAACCGCTTGGTTATGAAGTCAAGGGTAAGGAGAAACTTGTGTGCATATTGAAAAAGAATCTATATGGGATCAAGAAAGCTCCAAGGAAAAGGTATTTGAGATTTGACAATTTTATGCATGAGCATGGTTATGTAAGATGTGAATCTGACCATTGTGTTTATTTTAAGAAGCTTGAAAATGAGATCTATGTTATCTTGTTACTTTATGTGGATGATATGTTGATTGTAGGATCTAGTAAGCATGACATTGGTAAACTTAAAAAAAGGTTAGCTCACACATTTTCACCGAAGGATTTGGGAGCTGCAAAGAAAATCCTTGGCATGCAAATTCATCAAGACAAGAAAAACAAGAAGTTGTATTTGTCTTAGGAGGCTTATATCAATAAGGTGTTGGAAAGGTTTAACATGCAATATTAAAAACTTGTTAGTACACCTATGGATGGACACTTCAAATTAAGTAAAGATCAGTGTCTTTCATCACACGAGGAGGTTGAGTACATAGTACATGTTCCCTGTGCTTCAGCAGTATGAAGTCTTATATATGTCATGGTTTGTGCTAGATGAGACATTGCATAGGCAGTGGGAGTTGTGAGTAGGTTTATGGCTAATCTAGGTAAAGAACATTGGAAAGCATTCCAATGGACTCTCAGATATTTGACAGGGACATTTGGCATGGAGTTATGTTATGGAGGGTCAGATACTTCTTTACACGGCTATGTTGATTTAGATATGGTTGGAGATTTGGATGGTAAGAGGAGCACCACTGGATATGTTTTCACAATAGGTGGAACAACAGTTAGCTGGATTTTGAGATTGTAGAAGGTTATGGCTTTGTCTACTACAGAGGCAGAGTAAGTGATGATATGGATGAGCAGGTTCATGAAAGAGTTGGGTAAGGAGCAATAGGATTACAAATTATATAGTGATAGTTAGAGCGCGATCTATCTGGAAAAGAACTCAACATTTCATTTAAGAACAAAAAACATTCAGTTGAGGTATCACTTCATACAGAAGGTGTTAGAGGATGGGCAACTAAAGTTAGAGAAAATCCATATGATTGAGAACCCCGCGGATATGCTAACAAAGCCATTGGTAAGGGAGAAGTTGGATATTTACTCCACTTATGTTGGTCTTCGAGTTTGAGACTTGAAGAGGAAGAAACGGGCCAAGGAAAAGGAACCAAGGATGGTGATGTACAGTACAGTGCAATAATTGATCTCCAAGTGGGAGATTGTTGAGTGTGGAGCTTAATTGCTTCACAGAAAGCTTGATTTTACATGTTGTTGGTTTTGACAATGATCAACATCAGTCAGGAAGCAAGCGACATCGATTAGACTATAACCGGCATCGTTCAGGCAATGACTGACATCATTCACCTATGCAATGGTGCTTTTGTTGCTTGGTTCTCATAGAAGGTAACACATAGAGGGTGTACCACACTCTAATAGAAAATAGGATCCACAAACATAACAAAGAACAGAGAAAAGGATAGAATCATGAAAAAAGGAGAGAGTTATTTAAAATGAAAGATGTGATGAAGATTGGAGCAGAAGAAAACAAAGAGGTAATGGAAAATGAAAGAGATTATAGAGCAAAGAAAATTGAAGGAAACAGATCATAGTGAGGAAGTCCAAGGAAAAGAATATGGAATTGACCGTATGGAAATGCATGTGGATGATGAGATGATAAAGGAAATGAGATAACATTGAAGAGTCAGGTTTTTGATGGGGAAGTAAGGAGGAAGTGTGAGGTAAAATGGGGAGAAAGACGATATAGAGGAAGTAAAATAAGACGAAGATCAGAAAGAAGGAGAAGACAATGACGAAAATTATGTTGAAGGAAGTGAACCAAGAATGAAGATATTTGGTAAAGAGTGGGAAGCATAAGGAACGTAAAGAGAAACTTTAGGGAAGGAGTGACATCTATTGGAAAAGAAACGGAGATGCATGAGATGAGGATATGCTGATGATGAGAAAATAGAGAGAAGGTGTATGATGAAGACAATGAAGAAATTGGCAAGGAAGAATGGCAGATAGAGAGGTGGCGAAGAAAAAGAAAGGATAGGATAGGAGAGGCAATGCCAGTGAATGGATGTTAGGATAAATCCACTGATAATGATCAGTAGGAAAAGATGAGACAAAAGATAAGACAAGAGAGAAAGCAAACAAAGAATGGGAGGGGGAATGCCAATGAAGGGACATTAGGAGAAGTCCTCTAATAATGATCAGAGGACATAGAGGAAGGAAGGAATGAAGATAGAATGGAGGAGGTCAAAGAAAAGGATTTAGGTTGTGCAGAATGAGGATGCGTGATTTTTAGGAGAAGTCCACCGATAATTACTGGCATGGAAACGAAAGGATATGATGAAATAATGTTAGGAGAAGATCGATGACAATGACGTGTAAGTATGGGGGTAGATATGTGGGAGAAATCTAGAAGATGGAGTAAAAAGAGTAAAGAAAGGAGGGATAACGACGTGTAGGAAGATGAAGATGAGGAGAGGATGTAGTGGATGAGAATGGATGAGAGAGAAATGAAGAAACAAGACATGAAATAAATGGAGAAGCAATGGTTAAGTAAGATTACCCAACAATAGATGATGGAGATAAACAAGGGACCAGTAGGAAGTGGTGTTTGTGAGAATGAAAGAGGAGGTGAGAGGATGTGATGGTGGGGAATGCCGAGAAAATGTAGATGGAGAGAATGTGGGGTAGTGGGGGAGTGCAGGATGACAAATCATGCTTAAAAGGGACTCTTAAGTAAGATCACCATGCCACAGGAGGATTTAAGTAAGATCACCAAATCGGTAGTGACGATATGGAAGGAGAAAGACAACATTGTATCGGATATAGGTGTGGAAGGGTTGGTTGGAACGGATGGATATGATGAGAGGAGGGAGACAAAAGATGATGAAGAGATTATGGGAGACGGAAGGATTAGATGGCCAACCATTCTTAAGAGAAAATCTTAAGTAATATTTCCCTGTGACGAAGATGGTTAAGTAGGATCACCAAACCGAAGAAGAAGAATAATGATGAAAAGACTGAGCAGTGTATACCAAAATGGAACAAGAGATGAAAGGTGGTGATAACAATGTGATAAAAAGGAAACATAGGGGTGTGACATGAATGGATGGAGGAACATATGCAACTTAGATGGAGAGTGTAAGGGAAATCCTTAACTGGGATGCCCACGTCATGGTAGTGATGATGTAAGAGTGTTAAGTGGAAGAGTGGAAAGACGTTTGTGGTGGTGGTTGTCGTCTGTTGAAAGAGGAAATGGTGGAGAAGCCTCTACAGTGGGAAGACCCAAGGAAGAAGATATACCTTAACTAAGGTTCTCTGGCTATATGGTTGGTTAAGAAATATTGTCAAACCGACAACGGAAGAGAAAAAGAGAAACTCAAGAGGAAAGATAGGTAAGATATATGGCGTCGTGCAAGGGGACAGAAAGGTGAGAAGGATGATGTGGAGACAAATGGTGATAAGTGGACATGGAGAGCGAGGATCAATGGATCAAAGATGATGTTGAACATGTTGAGAGATAAGGAGCTGTAGGATAACAAACTCACCTTGAGAAGGACCCTCAAGTAGGATCTCAAACTGCAATGGTGATCAAGTAGAATTCACAAACTAAAGAGTGTGTTTGCAAACACATTCATGGAGATGATGGATAGATATAAAATTCATAGTGTGCAATTTGATATGAGTTTTATGAAATATGGTATGGATGAGATGAAAAAAACATAGTTGTAGCAAGGGTGTACAAGGAAACTATGTTTTGAATTGGATTGGAGATAAACAAGAAAAGGCTACCACTCAAAGCATTGCACTTGTATCCAATAACAGGTGTTAATACATAACCAACGATAGTTAGTTATACCGAAAGATCATGAGGGAAATATGGATGAAGGATGCTCATAATCCTAATATTGACATGACAAAGGGATCAAAGATGTGACTTGTACGCGGGAAGAGGGATCTCCAAAAGTGGTGTTCCTTAAGTCTATGCCCCAGCTCTAGGAAAGGGAAAGAGCAATAGCAGAAAGCTGATCAATGTGGGAAGCTTTTGGAAAATGTTGATAAAATGAAGGTTGATCAATGCGGAAAACCTTCCAGATGCCATAATAACAGAGTAGCCATCCTTTAAGGGTATGGTCTACTTTACACATAATATGGATGAAAAGAATAATATGATAGCCATTCTTTAAGGGATCGGTCTATTTCTTTTGATTTTGATTTGTATACTTTTTTTTATTTGCATGAACAATTGTCCTTCGAGGGATCAGTCTATTTTTTATAACTTTTATTTTTCCTTTTACATACTTGAGATTGAGCTTCACATGGGGGAGAGTTGGGAATAGCTAAGTAAACCACTTAAGAGGGGATAAGGAATGTACAAGAGACACCCTGGACACACCATCTCCTCTTTACCTTTGACCTCATATACCTTTGGTTGCAACATATATGGACCCTCCTCTAAATCACCATGGAGAAATGTATTCTTTACATGTAGTTACTCTAAGTGCAAGTATTCTGCTGCCACTATTCCAAGAAAATTTCTAATAGAGGTTAGTTTTACTACAGGAGAAAAAATATCATCAAAATTTATACCTTTTTCTTTGAAAACCCCTTGACCACCAACCGGGCCTTGTATCTTTTCTTTCCTCCTTCATCTTTAACTCTATACATCCACTTATTTTGTAATGCTCTTTTTACTTCAGGTAGATTCACCAAATCCCAAGTCTAGTTTTCCATGAGAGACTGATGATCCTCATCCATGGCTTGCTCCCACTTCTTCTTAGCATATACCTAGATTGCTTCATCAAATCTCTCTAGCTCTCCACTGTCAGTGAGTAATAAATAATAAAGAGAGGAGAAAAAATTTTAGGTGCTCTTCTTTCATGTGCTCATGTTGAGTAGGTTCTTGAACTGATTCATGTGTCACTTTTCCATATAGAAGATCCTCTACCACTGCATATTATTTCCTGGATTCTTCCCTATTTCCTTACAATCATTGCTTGTACGTAACTTTCTCATTAAAGACCACATTCCTAGATTGAATGATTTTATTTTCCTTAATACTCCAACATGTATATCCAAAGTCATTACCACCATAACCGATGACAGTACATTTTTATGATTTAGCCTCTAGCTTGGTCATATCATCCTTGTCTATATGAAAAAATAACTCACATCCAAAGACTCTAAGAAATGAGTAATCAACTTTCTTACCAGATAAAGCCTCCTTAGGTATGCCTCCATCCAAGGAACTTGAGGGTCCTTTGTTTATCAAGTACACAACCGTGCTCACCACTTCTGCCCCCAAAAAAGAGGCAATCTCACATGTAACCTCATGCTCCTAACATGTTCCATTATTATCCTGTTAATCCTTTCTGAAACCCCATTCTACTACGGAGTTCCTAGAACCGTCCTTTGCCTGTAGATTCCATTCTTAGAACAATAATCATCAAACTCATTGTTGCAATACTCCCCTCCATTATATGACCCGAGGCATTTTAGCTTAAGACTTGTTTCATTCTCTACCAAGGATTTCCATTTAACAAAAGTTTCAAATACATCATATTTGTTTCTAATACAATATACCCAAACTTTCCTTGTTGCATCATTAATAAAAGTAACATAATAATTTGAACCCCCAAGAGACGATACCTAAGCTAGCCCCCACATATCAGAATGTACCAACTCCAACTTACTCTCTTTCTTCGTATGTCCAACCTTGAGAAAATTTACTTGCTTATGTTTCCCATATACATAGTTCTCACATAAATTCAAAATTGTTTCTGTAAATATGGGTAAATTTTTCTTTATGATCTGCATGCCCTTATGGCTCATATGACCAAGCCTATAGTGCAACAATGTTGTTTCTACTTCTAAAGCCACAAGATTACAATCATTATTACTACCACTTGTTAAATATAATGTTTCAACCTTCTTACCTCTTGCCACCACAAGAGCACCCTTGGTTACCTTCCAAGAGTCCGCTGTAAATATCACAGTACAACCATCATTTCCCAACTACCCCACCGATACCAAGTTTCATTTTAATGTAGGCACATTTCTGACATATTTCAATAGCCATGTATTCCTAGTCTGCATCTTAACCTAAACAAAACCTTTTCCAACTATGTTGTAAGGCTCATAATCACCAAGAAAAACATGCCCAAAATCCCCTTGAACATAATCAACAAAATAATGCCTATGTGGAGTAGCATGAAAAGAAGCCCCCGAATCTAAAACCCAATTCAAAAATATTGTGCAAAGAAAGAATCAAAACATCCTGACAAAAATTACCTATTGCCACATTTACCTCCTTGTTTTCTTCTTATTGTCTCTTATTGTCCTGAAGCTCCCAACATTCCTTCTTTGCATGCCCAAAATTTCCACAGTGCCAGCATACAATCTTGCTTTTGGATTTTGACCTTTCCCAATCTTTCAATTTTCCACAGCTTCCTCTATTCTTATGTCTCCCTCTATTTTCCACTGTGAAAGCATTCCTTGAAGTAGAATATTCTCTGGAGATTTTTCTCCACATTTCCTCGCTTAGAATCACCCCTACAACATTCTCAAACTTCAACTTTGAGTTAGCTGGAACCGATTTGATTACCGCCATTACCAGACTATTCCAACTCTCAGGTAAGGAGCAAAAAATTAATAAAGCCCTAACTTCTTCATCAAATTATTTTGTAACCGAACATAGCATATTCACAACCGTATTAAAATCATTCAAATGATTTACTACTTAACTATTTTTAGATATATTTATAGTAAAAAAAAAATCATTAAAAATATCTTGTTAGAGGTAGAGATTTTTTTTTGTATAACTTCCCTAATGCATACATAGATTCTTTTGTAGTGTTTTCCTTGTAAACATTACATAATACCAAAGATGCAAGACATATCCGGATTGTTCCAAGTGCCTTCCTATCTAGAAAATCCCAGTCCGCATCCGTCAAGCTTGAGGGTTTGTTCCCTTTCTTAGACAAAGTAATATAAAGATCCTTTTGATAAAATTAATATTCCATCTACATCTTCCAAAGACTAAAATTCTACCCGATTTATTTAGAAACATTAAATCTTCCATCATTTTCCATAACTCCCACTCGAGCTAAAAATTTCCCTGTAATTTAACACTTCAGCAAACCAAACTAGGCTCTGATACAAATTGTTAGGAAATAAGGGATAAAATATACAGAACAATCCCACACAGAATCACAATAGTATAAACCAATATGTAAAAATATATTACAGATCTGAAATAAAAGCGCAAAAAACAAAAGAACACAACACAGACACAATATTTAACATGGTTCACCCAATTTGGGCTACGTTCACCAAGAATCACTTTCCCATATTTTATTACAAGCCACCTCCCTATCAATACAATACCCAGATCTATTTGGAGCTCTACTCAACAAACTCTCTTGAATTCACACTCAAAATCACACACATCTACAATTATATGTCTTCCCTACACCAATAGCCAACTACTTAAGTAATTTTATAATATAGTGGGTACCAAAATGATGGGCTGAAACCACCCCATAAACCTATGGGTCAAAATACCACCCATATGATAAGAGCACATCTCCTGAGATATTGTGCACATTTTTCGAGGCCAAAATTTTTTTGGTGAGAAATGTTAGGAAATAAGGAATAAAATATACGGAATAATCCCTCACAGAATCGCAATAGTAGACACTAATATGTAGAAAATTATTACAGACCTCAAATAAAAGTGCAAAATAAAATAACACAACACAAAGAGACAATATTTAATGTGGTTCACCTAATTTGGGCTACGTCCACAAAGAATCACTTGCTCAGATTTTATTACAAGCCACCACTCTCTCAATACAATACCCAAATCTGTTTGGAGCTATGCTCAACAAACTCTACAAAATTCACACCCGAATTCAAAGCACATCTGCAATGTTTTTCATACATCTATCATATGCATAAAACCATATAAATAGACAACTGCTTAAGCAGTTTTACAAAACCGTTGGTATCAAAACCATGGGAAAAAACCGTCCCATAAACCTATGGGTCAAAATCATGCCCATATGAGAAAATCATGTTTCCTGATATATCGGGCACGTTTTAAGGCCCAAAATATTTTTTTGGGGGCTGCCACCCCCAGACCCCCACTCCGGGCCCAACCTAGCCCTAAACCCCGGAAAGGATACATGAAAAAGTGTATAATACTCTTAGTGTACAATCTTCAACACTTTCACACATGAAAATAGGCTCCACAACCTAACAAGAAAACTATGGAGAGTGTACAATAATTTTAGTGTATAGTCTTCAATACTTCCACACATCAAAACATGCTCCACAACATAGTATTAGCCCTGATGGTCGTTTAAACATGAGAAAACCTAATATTCGTGTCCCCTTCCTTAAGCCATTTCATTCTGGATTGTTTCTTCCAGTATATCTCTTCTTTAGCCAGTAGGTTATGGAACTCAAAGAGCAGCAATTTTTCTTGTTCTTTCTCTTGTGAGCTCCTTTCCCCTTCCTCTATGAGTTCCTCGAGACTTCTCAATTCTTCCACCACTTTACGTTTTTGCAAAAAATTATCCCCCAAAACCTCTTTGTTCTATTTTTTGATATTAGCTTTAATATTATTTAATTTATTCTTTACTTGAAACATGTTATTTCATGTAGTCAAGATGCTCCACCATTCACCTATTTTATTTCTTAAATCAGGATGAAGGGTCCACATCTTCTCAAAATGAAAGGGTCTTCCCTTGATTTTATGAGATTCCCAAAAATTTAGAAGTAAAGGATTGTGGTCATATTCAGTGAGAACAAGAGAAGTTAGGGTATATACATGTGTTTTAATCAACTGAAAGTTGACATGAAATCTAACTTAATTTAAATGAGTTCTTTACCATATCTTCTGTTTTTCCAAGTGAACTTCGGGCCTCTAAGCTCTAGGTCAAAAATCCCATCACAATGGAAAAAATTGGATAGGTGTTCCATACTTTCAGAGAAAGAGATACCTCATTTGTTATCAAAAGGATGGAGCGAAGTATTTAGGTCTCCACCTATAATCCAATCCAACTCCTTGAAACAATTTCTGAAGTAAGCCATTTCATTCCACATTTGTTTCCTACCACAACCCGAATTAGGAGCATACACATTTGACAAAATCCATTTTCTTTTAGAGGACAAATCAGTGAAGCTTATAGCCAGGTGATGTTGATTTTGAAGCAGAATCTCTCCTTTTACAATGTTACCATTCGAAAAACATGCTAAACCTCCTGAAGCCCCAACAGAGTTAACATTACTACAAAAAACCTCTTTCAAAAAAACCTTTTGAATTTACTTAAGCTTCCCACCCCCCATTTTGGTCTCTTGTATCATAAGAATATCAAGATTGTTATTTTTCCTAAGGTCATAAAGAATCCTATGTTTACTAGGGTTGTTTAACCCTCTAATATTCCTTGGAATAATTATCATTTAAATTTTGATTTATTCATACTTACCGACAAGGATATCTAGTTTCCTTCAGCTACTTCCTTCTTATAAGCTCTTTCCCTCTTCTCCCTTAAGGTGGGTCACCCCACATTGGACTTGCTTCCTCCAATATCTGCCTTAGGTGTATTTTTCTTCAAACTCTACTTTGATTGGGAATGAGGTGTAGTAATTGGGCTCTTATTTGTCTCAAATACTTCAACTATTTCTATTTCTTCCAAACTGATGGCTTTAAACATGTTGCTAACTATTACCAAGCTAGAATCCAGCTTCTGGATAAAGAAACCAAGACTACCATATGTACCTTCCACTACAAGAGACTTAATTGGAAAGTTATCCAAATTTTCAGCCGAATCTTCCACCTTTTCCATGTTTTCAATCAAGTCTTTCTCATTTTCTACATTTCCATCTGATTCTTCCACATTTACTTAATATTCTATTCCTGTTAGGTGGTTGGGAGAAGCCACTGAGTCAACCTCATCTAGCATGTCTTGTTTACCCATAGGGGAACTAGAAGTGTTAGGAGATTTTGATGTTTCTCCCAGTTCCCACAAAATACTTCCCCCCCACCATCTTTTTATTAAGTCCCTCCTTAACTTGATATAATTTTCTCATTTTATTTTCTTCATGCTTGGGGAAATATTTTTAGATGTGACTAGTCTTAAGGCATGAAACATAAATAAGAGGACTTAGCTCATAATCAATCTTCTGTTCATGATTCCCCCATTTAGAGGACAGAGTAATGCATTTGGGGAGTTACCTGTCAATTAAAACAGTAGCACGAAATCAGGCATGTAACAATATTGAATTTGCACGGTTTTTAGGATCAATCACTATGAGCTCACCTACTACTTTGGCAATGCCTTTGATGACTTCTGGTTCCTAGTATTCAAGCAGGTGACCTGGTAATTGGATCCATACCATGTATTATCTCATTTGAGTCTCCAAGGGATTGAAACCTGACTTCCAGCACTGGAACAAAAATAGGGCTCTCCCCATGAGACATGGTCCTCTGACTAGAATAATTGTGTCATCTTCCTTCAGAGACAAAGTCACCACAAAATAGGAATTAGAATAATTAAAAATTCATATGGGATAAAATTAACAAATTATTTGGATCACAAGATGTGAGTGGCATAATGGCTTTGAAACATAAACTATTTGAATTAAAAATGAAAGAATGTGAGAACATAGTACACCACATTAATAAAATCCTCTCTTTGAAAAATCACTTAGTTGGTAAACATATTGAAGTAAAAAATAATAATGAAAATGTTGTCTTGTTAAACAACATGATAACCAACTATTCAAATATAGTTTATAAATGCTAGAGATTAAGAAGGTCAAATGTGGCATGTGCCCAGAAGTGAGCCTATTTTTGTGTACAACTTAATGAGAAATACATAGCCAAAGTGTTGTGATGTGCACCCCCTATTCTTTGAGTAATGATTGAAAAAACTATTTTACAACTCCAATTCTAGTATAAATTTAGCTAAGACCATGTATTAGGGATTGCTAAATATTCATAGTTTTTTGGATGAATATATAATTATTATTACTCCAATTTTCAAAGTGAACACATATCGAAAATGAAATGTTTGTGTGTACACCCCCCTAATCTCTTTAATGGAAAAATAGTTGTAAATAATTTTTAAAATAGTGGATGTAGAATGGATTTTAGATAAAGACATTTTTTTAATTTGGATTGGGAAGAATATCATGTATTTATGTAATGTAAAATGTATACATGTGTTTTGATAAGAATAAAAAGGCACTAGTCAAAAGAGTATTTCTCTTTAAGTGAGTGAAAATATTAAACTAATTGGATTTTTTCTCTACTTAAGTATAATACATGTTAGTGACGATTTTTTCTTTACCTAAAATAGAGCTTTATATCATAGTACATTCTTGATTTGGCCCAACCATTATCTTATAAGCACATTTGAGAATAAAATTGGAGGCCCGCGTGGCACATTGATTGATTGTTATGAACAATTTTTTGTAAAACAAAAATTTATTTCACAAATTGGATAGTGAAATATTCATATCCTTAGGATTAGATATCCAAGTCAAAGGTTGGATAGTGATGCTGTTCATTAGCCAAGTAGCATAACAAAATGTGCTTGTGACTTTGTTTTTCTCAATGAAAAATATCAAATTGGTTACACAGTAAAAAATGCACTCACGTTATAAGCATTATAACGCGATTGCGTGTTAGAACGTTCGCATCCAACAATTTTCATGTGATCCATGGTACGTGTTATAATGTTCGACTTTCGAACCATAATGCGCTCGTGTTATGTGCAAGAATGGACTAAAAAAAATTGACCACTTTTTGGTCCTGCCATCTCCATGCATATGCCTGCACACTACTACTAGTTCACTATGTATGTACTGCATATGTGAGTTGTATTAACAACTCACCCATATATAATAAGGATTAGATATTGGTTTTTTATCATCCTGAATCTAAATTTGCAAGATAAACAAATCTATATGTATCTTTTTGTTTCATATTCAATTACATTTTTTAATTCATTCATTTTACAACTTTCACTAAGACATTAAAAAAGAGGAAAGGGTGTAAAAACACCTTAAAATTTCCTTGTACACAGACAATTATCTCACTCTTTTTCAAAATATTTTTTTATAATAATTTACAACACTAAAACCATCGTTCAATGTATATTAATTTTTTTCCCTGGTAAAATCAAGCTTATAGAATGTCCACTAACTCCAAGATTAAAATTGTTAGGCCCGGTAAAGGAGAGGGTCACCTCAGTTTCTTTACCAACAAGTCTTGACTATCCTAGGAATCCTCGATCCATTAAATCTCAACTCTGATCATGGTTGTACCAAAATAAAGATGTTAATATATGTATAAGGAAAAAATCACTTCCAATTATGGAATGAAAACTAGATAACATTCTAGTTCTACTCTCTTGGACTACATGTTAGAATCCGATTAAACACTCAAAATTAAAACATACAACCATAACACAAGTATTAATGCATTACATAAAGGTATAAGCCAAAGAGAGATGAGGGGTAAGGTATACAAGAATGATATAATATTTCCACAACCATAAAGAGGATTTCATCTCCTATATAAGGGGTGAAGGAAGGAGGAATTGGAAAATATTCACTAAAACCCAAACCAAGCCCAAGAATAATTAAGTTTCTAAAACCACAAAGAGAAGTTTAAATACCACCCTAAAAAAACCTTAATATGGTCTAAACAAAATGACCTTATAATTAAACAACTACTAAAATCAACAAAGGATTGAAATCTAAGTGTTGGTTGGAAAATTGGTTGTTATGAACAATCAACAGTTTATGTGATAGAAGTTCCTTCTGTTTAATGGGGAGGTTCCCTTATTCAAAATAAATAAAAGCCATAAGTATTTACAAATTTATAAACTAATTAATCTCTGATTGAGGACGTTGGTGATCACATATGATGAAATCATTTTTTTCAATATAGAATATAAAATAGGGAAAATGACATGGAGGAATTACAACAACATGACTAGGGTAAGAAAAGTTGATTAAGGAAAACACAGTTATAACTAACCAACAAATCTAGGATAAAAAAATCCTCCTTGGATTTCCAAGATTACCATTTGACTGTGAAAGAGAATGAAAGAAGAAGCAATTTTTTTCAAATAAGATAGATTGCATATTTTTATTCTACTCATGCATGTAATTAGAAACTAAAGAACATGTGTGTTTACATAAATGAAAAGCCCATAACAGATAGAATGTTGATTGAAAGAAATTTCAATACAGTTTACTCCATGGATTTGAACACAAAGTTTCAGATATCAAATGAAACAAAAAATCACATTAACTAGATTGAAGGAAGGAAGGAAATGGAAATCACTTGAATGGAGGAAATAAGGTCTTCTTTTGTATCAATCAAAATTTGTATGTTTACATCCAGATGCACCAATATCCAACCCCTTTACAAATTAAAATGAAGCCTTATATAGGTTATGGGAGGATGTAATTACCTTTCCTAATTAATTATCCTTAATTAAGTGTTAAGGACTTAATTAATTAATTACATAAGCTAGATTTATTTACAATTTTTCTTTTAGAATAATAAATACCAACTCCAAAATAGAAAAATTAGAAGGTCTTATGATCCAAAAGAGGAAGAGGAAGTAGGAACAACTGATGTTGGCACCTTTAGCTTGAGCACTTGTATTTTAAATTTTGTCACAACAGTTGAAATATCCATGTTCTAAGGGACAATGGTGTTTGCGAGAGAATCTAACAATCTTCCAAGAGTATACTCCATTTCTTTGGAAATTCCACCATTCTGCACCACTCACTTTGTTTCCTCTACAATGACATTATGAAGTTATGAGAATTCCTCCATCTTGTCCTTGTTGACCAAGTCTTCTTTGAATAGATCCTCTTTGATGAGTGATTTAAACTTTGCCTTGATTTGATCTACTGTATTTTTCTTTGCTGAATTTTCCTTGAAGAGTTGAAAATGAAGATCTTGTAGATCAATGAATATTTCAGCTTTCAACGATTCACCTTTCTGTACCATAGTCCTTGACTCAATTACAACTTCTTCAATAACCTTAATTATCCATTCTACATTATATGTCCAAGTATTAGACAAATTTTTCTTTGAATAATAAAAAATCTAATGAGAAAGTAGGATTTTCTCATCTGTTGAGCTCATGATCCAAATATCCTATATGTAATCTTCCCAAATCTTGAGCTCTTTATCAATGGTGTTAATACCTGAGATTGATTTTCTTTTGGGTAAAAGTGATATTATCATATACCTTGTATGCTTCATCAATGAGCTATATACTAGAGACTAGAATGCATTAAACCCAAGCCTCAAATACTTTTCCAAATGTAACATGCTTATGAATTTATGTGATGGATTTGATATCTATCCCAGAAGTGGCAACAGTGGGTGGAAGTGAGAAGAGGGGAGTAGGATCAAGAGGAGTTATTGTCTGATGAAAGGAAATACTTGATGAAATTTGAAATAATTCACACTTTTTCCTCAAGTTGTTCTTGAGTTTGATTCCATTTATCAACTCTCTAAATAACCTTGGAGATAATATCTCTAAGGTTGTACACTTCTCCTTTTAGAATTGATTCTCCAAGTGAAATCATAGTGAGCATCTAAGTCAGACATGGATATTTATTTATAAATTTTATCCCCTTTTAGTTTAAAAATCTCTAAGAATTGTTGTCCTTTAGAATATGAAACTAGATGAGAAGTTGTCTTCGATTTCTTGGGGGGGGGGGGGAGAGTTTGTACCAAGAAGGACAACCACTGCATCAAACTCTAGAACTTCAATATGAGATATTGACTTTCTTTTCTTAATGTTAATCATGGGTTAAACCCATGTGAATGAATCACTAGAAGAAGGGGATAGAAGAGGAAATGCAAGGGAAGACCTAGGAACTTTGAATTTGAGAAGGAGAGACCTTAAGAGTGGAAATCACAACAAAAGAAGAGGGTGGTCTTCTAACCTCCAACTTGGGCCTAGAAACATCAGTTTTACATGTATCTAGCTCAATGATTTCCACTTCATCCTCTTTTTCTTCACTCTCTTTACCTTCTTTTCCTTCTTCTTCATCTTGATTTTATTTAAATGATTTTTCTTTCTCTTTAAATGGTTGTGATGTTTTTTCAAGAGAAGATGTAGTTTCATCAACCAGTTCTTGATTTTTCTATTGTTCAACCCTTTGGTCATTAATTTCTTCTTTCTTTACAACATCTTTTGATTTATCTTTATTCATGTATACCTTATTTCCTGATTCCAAGGGCGAGGAGGAAGAATTTTTTGTGTTGGAACATATTTTTGGGAAGTAGAAGCATCTTGAGAGGAAGATGTTTTCGTTGATTCTCTTAATTATTTTATTTTTATATTATACCAATGCCTCGTTCTCAAGAGCACTAGGTTTTTCAACTCATTAGGGTTTTCTTTCTCCTTCTGAGACCAATCAATGGTAGGCAGAGGAGTTTACTGAATAGATCTCATATACTCCACACTATACAAGTCAAAATCATCATCTTCCATACCTTATGGAACAATGTACAAATTGATGTCCTTGATTTGTTGCAATGACAACCTACCAAAGAATCTTTTCCTCACCTCATACTCATCAGTAAAATCTTCCCAATAGTCTTCAAATTTTGGCACATGATAATAGGTCATCCTTAGATTATTTTAAATATATCCTTTGATCTCTCGAAGGAATCCCTCTTCTGATAAGTATGAAATTTGAACTCTGAAATGGTCCTCTCGACATTTTAAGCATCGGAGAAATCTGATCTGCAAGTGTAGTTTCCCAGTGATATGGGGAAATGGAATACCTACGATATTTTTTTCCATAAAGGTTCTATGAAGTACATCTAGTTGTCTATAGAGTTCAACCATAATCAACGTGTCATTACAGTAAATAGGTAGTTTGTTTGGACATCCCTCAAACCCAACTATCTAGAATTTATGAAAACTTTCTGAATTGAATGAAGAGGCTACCATCTATTGAAATCAGTTGCCTGACCTCTGAGGAAACCATCTACAGTCAAATTTTCTTTGATCAGTCTAACTAAGAATATTGTGAAATCATCATTCACTATCCTATGGTGAGTTTTATTTTGTTTTCATAGGTGAGATGAGTATAGAACTCATACACTAGTGAATTCTACTTATTCTCTTACCCTGATAATCCCACCCATATCCTTATAGGCTGCTATAGTGTACATCAAGTATGAAGTCACATGGGATGTTTAATCTTTGATGTACATTAACCAATTATTGAGTCAATTTTTCACAAATGATTTCCCCCCAGTTCAAACTTTTTTTGTCCTCACATATCACATTGATATATAACACATCCAATTTTTGAACTCATTAGTGGATGACATGCCCATTATTCATGGCCTAGCCATGTGATCATATCTGAAATTTCTTCTATGAAATCAATTATATAGAGGGTTTTGGGTAATTTGAAAGTCCCTTTCTTCTTAGTTTTGAACCAGGATTTAGCAATCATGGTATTATATTTATCTTTATTTGGTCAAAAAGTCTCTGGGCCTCAGTCCTGGTCAATATTTTGGAATTTTTTAAGGTGGAATTTCCAAAGCTACATTAATATAATGAACATCTAATTTGGAAATGATTTATGCCCTTAGGGATCTTTTAATTCATTAGTTTGTGGGTCAAAATTGGAGGCAGAAGCCAAAAATGTGTCAGTGCATTTCACTGAGGTGGGGAAGCCAAGAAGTATAAGCTATTCCACTATTTTTAAACATTGGACAATTATGGTGGGACTATCATCTAAGATTCAGGCCCAGAAGTCGTTCAGATTTCATGTGCCTTACATCACTATCCCCTATGTCAGGTACATAGGTTTCTAAAGATGAAATGTGTTCATACCCCACATATTGGAACTTCATGGTGGATATATTGGGGAGAACTTAGAGAAAATATAGGCTAAATAATGGATTTCAAGAGGTATTTAAAGGAGAAGGCTATGGGAACACAAATAACTGTCAAAGTGGAAAAAAGAAGGATAAAACCACTCACCTTTTACATGAAAATAAAGGTGCCTTCTCAATAGTCCCAATGCAACTTGAATTTTTGAATTTGGATGAAAACTGATGAAATTTATGGTTGAAAAAGACCTCTTTGGTATGTACGGGAATAAGAAAATGGATAACGGAACAATAAACGTCAAGATTTCCAAATGTGAGTAAGAGACTAATTATGGGGGGTTTTATATAGTGTTTAGACTTGGGCCAAAAACTTGATATAAGGCTTAGGGACCAATGTAGTGTTATGAGGAAATTAGATAGGGCCCACATGCAAGTCACTTTTTAATCCCTTTTGATTTGAAATCAGATAAGACAGAGGTTTGGGAAACTCAAGGAACATAACAGAGTGTGGGGAGATAGGAGATGTGGTGCATAAATGGAAAAATGGAACAAGTTCCATAAATACCCACCATAGCCACAACAAAAGGGAGGTGAAAGCTTGCTAAAAAAATAGACCTCCGGGGAACCAATGGTAAGATGGAACAAGTTAAAGGTGTTTCTTCCTCATCCATAATTACTGATTGGATAGGAAGGAGAGTATGCAGAAGGAATAATGGTTACAAAGAATACAAGCTCATGGGGAAAAAGGGGAGGATGGATCGAGTTCCTTAGGTTCAAAAAATTTACCGAAAATAGACTAATGCAAATGAAAGGATTTCTAAGATGTGGGATATGTAGAGAATCAAAGAAAAGACAAAATGAATAGAAATAATTCTGATCGGACCAATAAAAAGACGAACAACACTACCAACCCATACAATGTGGATAAATTGACAATGTAGGGAACAGGAAAAATGGAGGAACTGTTCCTCCTATTCCTCCAAAGTCCGTATTGACTGATCAAAGACCAAATTCACTCAAATTTGGCTAATTTTTGGATTTTTTGCATTCTTTGACAACGAGAAGGTAGATACAACCAAGTATAATGGGTCACTTAGCCCAAAAATCTAAAAAAAATTAACAAATTCACATTTTTAGGGTTAGTGACAACAAGATGGCTCTTTCTAGGGCTTGACTTGACTTGACACAAAGTGTGAGAAAGAAAAAGGAAATAACTTTGAAAATCTCTTGGTTATCATTACCAATGCATATCCATTGAGAAAATATATAGAATAAGATCAAACATATGAGGACAAATGAGGACAAAGAATTACAAAAACCCCAAAACAAAGACTATATAGAAATATATACAAGACTATGTATAAGGGACTTTCATCTATCAATACTTGAACATTTTTTAGATACTATCCACTATATGGTAATCAGAAGATAATTTCCATCCATATAGTCTAAGTAGTATGATTTTTTTCTAGAAAAGTTCTCAAATCTTAAAAATACCAAGCCAAAGTGATCCAAACTTATTGTGATGCTCCAACGAGGTTTTCTCTCATTTTTTCCCAGAGTAGGAAAATGCCTATCGGACTTAAAAGTCATGATACTTGGTATTTTTAGCAAAAATTGACTTGAACCATTTGTTGATGAGATGAGATACAAAAAAAAATTTGAGTCCTTACTTCATCCAAAGTTCTACAAATACAAGATCCTCTTCTCTATGGCATCCTTGAATTGCTCATCCTTAATTTATTTTGCCAGAGTTTAAGGCTGGTAACTCTACCAGGTGATTGGAAGCTGAGTTTCCATTCCATAAACCAGCTGAAATGGTGACATTCCAATGACTCTTTTCGATGTTATCCAGTCAGCCCAAAAAGCATCATACAATTTCTTGTCCCAGTTTCTTTGTGATTCACCAACTAGTTTCCTTATAATGGTCACCACATTCTTGTTGGTTGACTCAAATTTTCCATTCCCTTGTGGATAGTAGTCTGAAGAGTTTGCAAGGGGAATTCCATATCCATACCATAAATCAACAAGTTTATAGGAAGAGAAATTTGCAGCATTATCTGTCACGATCTTGTTAGGGATCCCAAATCGAACCAAAATATTTTATTTGATGAAATTGTAGACAAATTCGGAAGTTTTTTTCTTGACATGGAATGACATTCTACCCACTTATGTGAATTAGTCTGTGGTAGTTAAAACATGAGTATGTTCTACACTAGAATTAGGACTAAGAGTTATCCAATAAAATCTAGCACCCATTATTGCTGAAAAGGATCTTTAATTACAACAATTTTATAAAGGAAGAGTGACCAAATTAGGTCTCCTAATAAAATTTTGGAAAGACTTCACACTTTAAGAACCATTTAGTTGACATCCTTAAATAAGGTTGGCTAGTAGTATCCTCGTAGAAGAATCTTGTGGGTTGTTACTGAAAAAAGAAAATTAACCTCTAGAGGCCTGATCATGGTAATCTCTTAGTAATCCTTTTCTGTTTGTTATTTATCCGCACATCTTAGAAAGTGACCATAAATACCATCTCTTGAAAAGGAGAGCTAATCCTAAAGGACATAATTGGAAGCTCTGAGTTTGATAGCCCTTTTTCTTTAGCACTGAGATGTGCATGACATTTACCATATGTGAGAAAATGGGAAATGTTAGAGTACCACTCATCTGAAGAACTCAAGAAGAGAACATTGGGCATTTTTGTAACCTCCTTATCACTTGAATAAAATTTGGCACTTTCTACAATCAATTCGCTGAAACCCCGACCTTGTAAAATTTTGGTTTGCTTGATATGGAGATCATATTCCTAAACCTTAGCCACCTAATTTACTCTTTTTGAAAGAAACTCTTGTTGAGTCAAAATGGATTTCACCAATGTATCATGAACACAAAAAGTAGAATGAGAATCAAGAATATATGACTTGAATTATTTAATAACATGTTATCCATTTTTACCCCTTTGCAAAAATGGACAACTGGGAAGAAATTAGACTTGTGCGGTTGATGGAGCTTTAATGGAGAATATAAAGAAACAAGTAGTATTCATGTTTTTTGGGAACTTAGAATCATTTGAAGGCATTTCCCTTTTCTTCAGTTTAATACTTAGCCAAAACTGAGAAAAATAGGATAAAATTGAGAAAAATGGTTTTGGGGTATCTTGCTTTTCTTTCCCTAACTCCCCATATTCAAAAAAGGGTCCAATAGTTAGAAAGAAATTGTAAAAACAGGAAAAAACTAATCAAAAGAGTCAAAAGGTGAAGCAACTCGGAGAGTTGGTACGTAGTGAAAAGTTTGGGCTTGGCAAGAATACGAATTGCAAAGTAAATGACCCCCCAAAACCCGTAAGCAAAGTAAATTCAAAACCCTCAAAATCAGCTCAGTGAGTAGGGGAGTAACGTAGGAAAATGAGGTGGAGAAATTGTGAAGCAAGGCAGGTCAAAAATCCCACAAAGTAGGACCAAGGCGACAAGAGTGTTGTGGGATTTCAACTCAACTTTACTTAGAGTAAAGCTTGCTTGGTTCCATGAGTTGAGAAGTCTAAAAACCCTACCAAACAACAAAGGAAAAAGGGAGCTTTGTGGGGATACGATGCTACCCTATTGTGAAGTAATGGGAGAATGAAGACCCAAGCTAAGTCATTTCACAAACCCACTAAGCAAAGAGAGAGGGGAGTTACGTGGAAGTATGACCTTGGCCTACTTCAAAGAAATTGTCAACTCAAAAATCGAGCAAAGCGATTAAAGAAACTCGTAAAAAAGAAGGTGGAGATGAAGTGTTGCGCGGATGCGACTCTGCTTTACTTTAAAGAAATAGGGACTCACAAACGTGAGAAACACATTTCAAAAATCCTATAATACACAAGGTGATGGACATAGTGTTGCGGAAATATGAAGGGCGTTAACTGTAAAGCAATGAAATTGAGCAAGGTCATAAACCCGTGAAGCAAGGTGGCGAGGGAGGTAATGGAGGACCAAAAACCCATGAAGAAGGAGATGCAAAGGAGAGTGTTATGGGTTTTGATCTCAATAGAGCGTAAGTAATGTGGGCTCAGTACTTTGAAGTAAATTAGTCTCGGGAACATGCGAAGAAGGAATGAAAACAAGCAAAGTAGTCCCAGAAACCCATCCAGCCATAACTTTTGACTGCGAGATCCGTTTTTTACAAAATTGGACTTTCTAGAAATATATCGACCTCCTCTTCATCATGGAATAAAAAAAAATCATATTTGGTTGGGGAAGATGGGAGAAAAATTAAAAAACACTTCCAGCATGAGATGAACAGTTCCAGGCAGCCCAACCGCCACATTTAATGAAGTATGTTCTATTTTCTTCTCCAACAAGGCAAAGGACATTGGGAAATGAGTTTTGCAAGGATGCCCATATTATTTTTCAGAGCATTTAATACATGTTGATAGTGGCTGAAGGGGGAAATACATGTTTCTCTCTCTCTCTCTCTCTCTCTCTCTCACTTCTTCTATGTAATGTAAATTTTCCATTTTAGAAGTATAATGGGATGTGGGGAAACTCTGCCATTTTTATTTCTCAACACATTGAGTTGTAAGCCTTCACATGGGCTTGGAAAATGTATTTGTGCCTCTATTTCATCAATGTAACGGAATGTGGATATTTTTTTGTGGTGTTCTTTAAACCTTTGTATTGTTTTTTTGTATCTCCTTGCCTTTCCATACTTGTTGGTGTTTCTTGTGCATGTATTGCTCATTTGTAGGCTCAAGTAGTTGTGTTTCATGGAGTATAAAAGGTTGATGAAGATCTGGGTTTGTGTCATAGATGTTTGGCCTCTCCTTAGTCCATTTCCTTCTCCTTTCTCACTCAACAGGATATTTCCACCCCCTTTTTATGGTGCTATCACCTCTCTTACTATAGGATTTCCCTTTTTATGCATCTTTCTAACCCTTTTTCTCTCTCCTTAGTCCCTTGGAATTGGTAGTTTAGGATTCGGTAACTGAATTTCCTTCCTTAGGAGTAGTTTATCATTAGGATTAGGTAGAGGAACCAACCTTCTCTAGAGGTCCATCACAAGTAGAAAGTCCCACAACTTGAGAGATGGTCCAATGTTACCCAAAAACATTGGTTTCTCATTCACATAGGCATGAAAAATTAGACAGTGTTGTTTTTTGGTGATAACAGTTTTGGCATGCCCGGTGGGATAGGTTTGAAGCACTGTACCACTTCTCTTCATCAATTTTGATGTGCTCTTGGTGAATATTTCAACCTTTGGAGGTATGTTCAAGTTCATCTGGCGAGTCCACTGATCCAAATGACCCATTTTCTTAGTTACAAACATCTTTCTCTTATTCCATCCATTTTTATTCATTATTTTCCTTCCATATCTTTCCATTTTCTTCATTCATGAAGTTGTGCAATCATGAATTCATTTCCAACATGGGATTCTTATTTTTAGTAGCAACAATGCCATTCAAATCCATCTCCAAGCTGTTATAACACACCTCCAAATCAACCTTATGAGCAAAATCAAATTCAGTGTGCATATTCCAATGAGCCAAGTGAAAATCAGTTTGGTCATTCACCAAGCTCTGGAGTTGTTCAAGAGCATGGATATGCTGATTTTGGAGGGCATTCTACACCTGGAGATGAAGAATTTGAAGGCATAATTCAAAGAATAGAGCATATTTTTCAAATTTTCAAGGGAAAACTACAAATCTTGCATGCTAGAAAACTTGGTTTAAGGCAGCCTATTCCATGGGGAGATCCTATACCTAGTTTTCTTAGCCCACAACAAAATCTTGAGGTAATAAGTGAGTCTCTCATTTAAATGGTTGGTTTCATTTCTTCATTGCAAACATTAGAGGCTAATGGATCTAAGGTTGAAGAACCTTGTCAATGGGATGTTCCTAAGCCTTTTTCATATAATTATTCAATGCTTATTCCTTATCAACCACCTAAGCCTAAGGCTAAAATCCCTAGCTTTCAGTCTATTTCCCCCATTGTGGATTCCATTTCTCCATCTTCTTGTCTTCCATCCCACCTTCAATTATCTACCCTTTTCCATTCCAAACTCCATGCCCTCCATAAGAAGATCCTAAGCCTTCTTCCCCTCTACAAACAATGCAAAAAATAGTTGAGACCCAACTCATCCCTCCTCTTGATTTCCTAAACCCATTTTGGGAAGAAGAAAATAAAAAAATCAGTCAAGGATGGCAACAAGTTAAGGAGCCTAACAAAGAACAACTTGTGCAAAATTTGAAGAATTAGGCTGCCAAGTTTGAATTCAATCAAATGCCACTAATGACTAGGCCTTCAAAAGAGGTTGAAGTTGAAGATTACAAGGTGAAAATTGATTTTTCAGTAGTACAAGCACAAGAAGATGATGACCAACAATATCTTTTCTCCGAGTGTAGTGTGCATATTGGCACCATATTCTATGAAGTTGCTAATCCATCACAAATTTGAAAAATTAGTAGAAGAGGAAGAATCAGCTCCAAATCCAAAAGAAGAAGAGCATGTGGAAGAAACTATATTAGATTTAGAGACGTTAGATGAAGATGAAATCATTAAAAGCTTCTTGCTTTCATTTGTGGAGCTTGATTTTTTTGATGAACCTGTCATGTAGGAGAGCATCCAAGAAGATCTTGATGTCCATTACAGTCCTCATGGGCAGCAATTAGAAGAGTTTTATATTTCAAACTTCATGTTGGATGAGGAAATCAGACATGTAGATCAGTTTGGTCTTTAAGAAGAGGAGGAGAAACTCCAAAGTGAGAAACAAGTTCTAACTAGTTGCAATGTTTCACCAAAAACTTCATTAGATGTTGCAATTAGTCATATGGAGGAGGAAGAGAAAGATGATGACAACAAGTCAGTCATCAAGGAGAATAAGAGTTGCTAATAAAGGTAAAATAAAGACCAAATCAACCTACAAACAACCACCTCCAGGAAGGAAGTCTACATGAAGATACTGATTGTGGCATTGAGCTTCATAGAAATGGGAAAACTCCAAGGATCAGGCCTTTCCCAATCAAGTATATGGATTCTTTAGTAAAGGAAGGAGTCACAACAAGTCATGCTCAATTCAGAGCATGTGGATAATCTTTAGTGTCTAAGGATCAACTGCAATACCTCTCAAATCCAAATGTTGAGAACCTAAAAGATTTATTTCTTTTGTTTCCAGTTGATACCTTGATGAATTGGGTGGGAGATTGACTTCAAATTAGTTATCACTCTTACACATGACCATGCTTAGTGCTAAATCAGTCACATTGTCCCATTTTGTGAGGAATGGAAGCTAATTTTCCTTACCAGTTGCATGATTTGTTTGAGTTCCCTTTGCCTCTGGTTAGAATAGGTTAGAGTAGGTTTATTTTGAGTAAAACAAGTGTTTTGTGCACACTTTGCATGTTTCCGCTTGGAACATGTATGATCTCCCCTTTTGTACATATTTTTTTGGTGTTTTATTGTTGTCGCATAGTTCATTTCAGACAAGGTAGTATTCATGTTTGGGAAAGTAAGGTTTAAATAGTTTTAACTACACTCCATCAATTAACTTAAAAATTAGAACCCTGTAATGCTCCATTTGACAAGGAATCAATTCAGGTAAGCTCTTCATACTTGGCAAAAATCAAATTTGGGATAGTTTTATATGCATTCATTCAACCCCAACAGATCAATTACAGAGGAAACAAGTGAAATTTCATATTCAAAAAAAAATTCCACTTCCATAAAATCTTATTCAAAAGATTTCTTATGATGCGAATGGTCAATTGAGAAATAACAGGTCAACTCCAGGTCCAAACAACACTTCAGGGGTTTGAGTTTCAATTTTAGATCAGTTTCATGGTTATCATTATGACTCCATGTCAGATGGATTCTTCAAGGCCACTAATTAACTCATATAGCAGGTAGATGTCCTCGTGAGTCACAAAATTGTTATCCATTTTTACCCCTGGCAAAAATGGACAAGTGGAAAGAAATTGGAATTGGGCGGTTGATGGAGCTTTAATGGAGAATCTGAAGAAACATGTAATCTTCAAGTTTTTTGGGCACTTGGAATCATTTGAAGGCATTTCCCTTTGTTTTAGTTCAATACTAAGAAAAAATTGAGGAAAAATGGATAACATTGAGAAAAATGGTTTTGGGGTATCTTACTTTGCTTTCCCTAACTCCCTAGATTCAAAAAAGGGTCCAACAGTTAGAAAGAAATTGGAAACACTGGAAAAACACAAAAAACTAAGCAAAAGAGTCAAAAGGTGAAGCAACTCGGAGAGTTGGCATGCAGTGCAGAGTGTGGGCTCGGTAAGAATGTGAACTGTGAAGTAAATGACCCCCTAAAAACCCGCAAGCAAAGTAAATTCAAAACCCCTAAAATCAACTCAAAGAGTAGGGGAGTAACGTGGGAAAATGAGGTGGAGAAACTATGAAGCAAAGAAGGTCGAAAACCCCGCAAATAAGGACCAAGGTGACGAGAGTGTTGCAATATTTAAACTCATCTTTACTTAGAGTAAAGCTCACTTGGTTCCACGAGTGGAGCCGTCCAAAAACCCTGCAAAACAACAAAGGAAAAAGGGAGCTTTGCGGAGATACGATGCTTCCCTACTGCAAAGTAATGGGTGGAGGAAGACCCGAGCTAAGTCATTGTGCAAACCCAAGAAACAAAGAGAGAGGGGAGTTATGTGGAATTACAACCCTCACCTACTTCAAAGGAATGCTCAACTCAAAACCGGAGCAAAGCAATTCAAGAAACCTGCGGCAGAGAAGGTGGAGACAAAGTGTTGCGGGGATGTGACTCCGATTTACTTTAAAGCAATAGGGACCACAAATGTGAGTTAAGCATTTCAAAAATCCCACAATACACAAGGTGATGGGTATAGTGTTGCAGAAATACGAAGGGCATTAAATGTAAAGCAATGAAGTCGCGCAAGATTGTAAACCCACAAAGCAATGTGGTGAGGGAAGTAATGGAGGAAAGAAAACACACAAAGAAGGAAATGCAAAGGAGAGTGTTGCGTATTTTGAGTTCGATAGAGCTTAAGTAATGTGGGCTCGGTACTCCAATGTAAAGTAGCCTCAGGAACCTGCAAAGAAGGAATGAAATGAAGCAAAGCAGTCCCGGAAATCCGCCCAACCATAACTTTTGATTGGGAGATTTTTTTTTACAGAATTGGACTTTCTGGAAATCTCTTGACCTCCTCTTCATCATGGAATCCAAAAAATCAGATTTGGATGGGGTAGATGGGATAAAAATAGTAAAAACATTTCCAGCATGAGATGAATAGTTCCAGGAAGCCCAACTACCACATTTAATAAAGTATGGTCTCTTTTCTTCTCTAGTAAGCCAAAGGTCATTGGGAAATGATTTTTGCAAGGCTTCCCATACTCTTATTTAGAGAATTTAATGCATGTTGTTGGTGGGTGAAGGGGAAAAACTAGGAATATATATATATATATATATATATCTTTCTCACTTCTTCTATATAATGTAAACTTCTCATTTTAGAAGTAGAATGAGATATTATGGGATGTGGTGAAACTTTGAATTTTTTTTTCCCAACACCATGAGTTGTAAGCCTTCATATGGGCCTGGAAAATTTATTTATACCTCTATTTCATCAATATAATGGAATGTGCATATTCTAAGAGAAACAAAATATGTTTTTTTGGTGTTCTTTCAACCCTTGCATTGTTTTGTTGTATCTCCTGGCCTTTCCATTCTTGCTAGTGTTTTTCTGTGCATATATTTCTCATTTGAAGGTTCAAGTAGTTGTGTTTCATGGAGTGCAAAAGGTTCAAATAGTTGTGTTTCCTTGTCACAGCTATTTAGACTCTCCCTATTCCATTTCCTTCTCCTTTCTCCCTCAATAGGATATTTCAACCCCCTTTTTCTATTGTTATCACCTCTGTTAGTGTAGGATTTATCTTTTTATGCATCTTTCTAACCCTTCTCTCTCTCTCCCTACTCCTTTGGAATTGGTAGTTTAGGATTAGGAAGTTACATTTCCTTCCTTAGGAGTATTTTAGCATTAAGATTAGGTAGAGGAACTAGCCTTCTCTGGAGGCCCATCTCAAGTAGAAATTCCCAAAACTTGAGAGATGATCCAATGTTAACCAAAAACACCTATTTCTTATTCACACAGGCATGACAAATCATAAGTTGTTATTTTTTGGTGATAACACAACCTTAACCACATGAAAAGAATGTTTCTCAAGTTAGGAGTACTTAAACTCATGAGCTTTTAGAGTGTATCTCACAAAACAAATTAGTCCTTCACATCCTTCAAAAGTCTTATGAGATAAAATAACACACAAAGTGTGTTCTAGGCATAACAATAAAGGATGAAATCTTTGTCAAAATCAGGAAAAACCAAAACCCATGTTCTCGCAATAGCTTTCTTTATTTCTTCAAAGGTCTTATCCAAAGAAAGAGTGAACACCTTTCTTGCTTGTGGGAAGAGAAATTTTCTGAATAGCTTGAACTCATTTTGGGTCTATCTTGATTCCATCATTTGACACAATATGTCCAAGTAATTTGCCATCAGTCACTCCAAAAATAGAATTTTTAGGATTGAGTGATAAACACCATGATCCCTGCACCATTGAAGAACTGATTTCAATTGTTGAAAATGGTCTTCCCTATTCTTAGAAAAGACAATGAGATCATCCAAGTAGACTACAATGCGCTTATTCTTCAAATCTCCAAAAGATGAGTCCATGGACCTCTGAAAAGTAGTACAAGCATTTATCAAACTGAAAGGCATCCTCTGGTAAGAAAATGTTCCCCAAGGAGTTATGAAGGCAGTCTTGTGTTGATCCTGAACATCCACTTTGATTTGATTATATCTTGAAAACCCATCAAGCATTGATATCATTTCAGAAATAGTCACAACTTGTAAGATCCAATCCATCATGGTAAGAGGATAATTATCCTTCAAAGAATCTTGGTTTAGATTCTAGAATTCAACACAAATCATTATCTCTCCATTTTTCTTTCACACGGGTACTATGTTGGCAATCCAAGTTAAATGATGAATAGGAAATATTATTTTTGCACTTAACAACTTTTGAATTTCTTGATAAATAGTACCTATAATCTTTGGATTGTATTGGCTTTTTTTTTTCAGAAAGGTTGAATACCTAGTTTCAAAGGAATATAGTGTTGCATTTCCCTCAGTTTGAAATTATTCGAATCATCATACGAGTAAGCAAGCACGTCAATGTATCTCTTTAACAACTCAACCAGTTTTCTCCTTTCTTCATTAGAACAACAATTTCCCATGTTGACAAACTTAGGCTCCTCGTCACTTTCCAAGTTAACTTTCTCGTACTCTGATGACTGATTTGTGTCTTGTGACATCTTCCCTTTTATGTATTTTTGTTAAATCAGATCATTCCAAAATCACAAGACCCTTGGGTATTTTGTTGCCTTTTAGCTTGATGCATCCAACTTGGTCTGATTCTATTTCAACTCCTTCATATGTGAAAGAGGTAGTAGACTCACAATAACAAGCTTCACTTCCCTCAAAGTACAATTGGATAAAGTTATCATTCGATTCTAGGAAAGAGATCAAATGTTGATCATCATTGAACACTTACTAATTGTCTACTTTATCCAGAACATTGGGCCTGAAGATCATCTCCACAGTGGACTTGTCTTGATTGAAGTTTAGATGAGGGATGGGAAAAGAACCAGAGACTACTAGATAATCTGCTCTAGAATTGTTATCTCTCATGACAACATCAATTGAAAAAGCATCCAAAAACTCAATTAAATCCCATACCTTGTTCGGGGGTAATGTTTTAGCCTTTCATTCTTTACTTGAAATGAGCCTCAAACCTATTTGACTATGAGCTCAACATCTCCTTGTGCATGAAGGTTCTTTATTCCCATCTCTTTTGTTGCTGCTAGGCCAAGAATGAGGGCCTCATACTTCAACAGTGTTGTTAGTATTAGACAAATCACAATTTGTAAGATAATGGGTGAAGTTCACTAGTAGGTGACACAAGAACTACTCTTGCTCCAGAACCTATTGTGGAACAAATTCCATCAAAATCAAGGGTCCAAACATCATTTGGGTATTTCTTGACTTACCTCAGGAACATTCATCTCTGATTCAAACATAACCATATAATTCCCATGTCCAATATCTTCATATAAGATCTGTGCTTCAGGGTCATCAATATTTTGGACTATCTATTTAGCATGCCTCTCTGGTAAAAATTTATTCATCTCTCCTTTGACTGGGATTAATGCATGAGATCATTCCATTTGAATCTCCTCCTACATCTCTACAAAAATTTCTACTTAAAATCATCCCATAGGACAGAGGTATATCATTAACAAGGATGGTGGATTTGACTCGTTTATCAGGAAATACAGAAAAATCCACTTGAGCATATTTAATTCTTCCAACTAATGGAACCTCCTTGGTCTCCATTGAATAGAAAGAACCAAATTTTCAGGTTAAGCTAAGACCTAGTGCATGGGAAACTTGTGTGGGCATTACATTATTAGATGCTCTAGATTCAGTAACGCAATTACTTAGCTTATGCCTAGACTATTAGCAAAGTTACATAAAAAGGTTGAATATTTTTAGATGTAGAGGGCATGGAAGCCATTAGATTCTGTGGAGAGGGAGCTTTAGGAGTAGGAAAGAGACCTTTATAATAAGGGGAAATTTGGTTAGGCTTAGCATTTACAAACTTTACAACTTGAACAAAGGCCTCTGGGTGGGTTTGATAGAATTCAACTTCAAAGATCTGAATTTTAGTCTTCTTGATGTGATCTATAATATCAAAGGATCCTGAATATGGTGGGGTTTCTTGACTAGAAATAATAGGGACTTTAGGTTTATCAACTTTTGGAGTTGAAATTTTTTAAGGCACAGTAGAAGAAGAGGAAGGGGAACTAGTAGATGTAGTGGTGCTTAATTTTTTGGTAGTATAAGGAATTAATGATCCTCTCTTGGAAATAACAGGGATAACAATTGGGAATTCTTTAGCTTTTTCCTTCTTATCTGGTGTTGAAGAATTTCCTTTCTTGTTAAGTTTTTATCTGGTCATAACAACATATGACTCACTATTCATCTCAGTCACTACTTCATCATAATATTCTTCTTCAACTCATAAACAACATATCTGATTTGAGAATCTTCAGCTTCGTCATAAGTTTCTTCAAGATCTTCTTCAAATTCTTCTAGTTCTTTAGCCTATGATCTCATCATCCTCTTCTTCTTCTACTTCACATGTTGTATTAATTGGAACCTTCACAGGAGGGGCCTCAATGGAAAGCTTGGGTTGAGTAACATAGAAAATGGTTTCTTGGCTGAAAATTATTTCTAGGAATATCCTTATATGTAACATTATGAGAATTTTTTTTTTAATTAGATCGATAAGATAATTAGCCAACTTTTGAACTAACTGATCAGAACTTGATGGCCCTGAAGTGGAAGCCTTGGATTTAGGTGGTTCTTTCTTCAATTTTCCTAACATAATCAGATCATCCTCGACACTTATGGCCAAATCTTGTTCTTGTTCCAAATTTGGTAATTGTCATCTTCTCAAAATAAAGCTTACTTAAAGGATTTGCACACTGATAAAGAAACATTTCAAATTTTCAGGAGTAGATCAGATAGCAACTGGGATTTTATAAACCAATCTATTGAAATTTTCTACAAACTCTCGCATTGGCTCATAAGGATCCTTCTTCATTTGAGATAGTTATGTCAAGAGTGCATGTGAATCTTCTGTTGGTTTAAACCTTGCTTCAAATTTAGTTTTCATAGTGTCCCAGTTAGTAATACAACCAGGTGGAAGATGATAGAACCATTCAGTGGCATTGTCTTACATTATTTCCACAAATAACCTAACAGACATGTCCTCATGTGAAACTCCAAGGACTCCGCATGCAACAAAGAATGTTGCAAGATGTTCATACAGCTGAACTTTTCCATCTCCTCTGAAACTTTTGGGAATTATCCCTACTTCCTTTGGGAAAGTCATGTAGAGGTTGTACAAGAGCTAAGGGCCCAATATTTTGACCCCAAGGCCACAGGTATAACCATTCTGGGAAAAATAAATTATAGAGGAAGTGTAACACCTGCTAAAATTAAATCTTGAGTAGTAGTACTTTCTTGTGAAGACAAACTAGGTCTCCTATTTGTTGGAGGTGTTCTTGTTTACCTCTTGTTTTTACCCCTCTTTTCTAGAGATAACTAAAAACCACATTGTTGTTGTCACTGGAAAGCATGATCTTCAATACCCTGATTCTTTTTTCGTTGAGTGTATCTCTGCTTAGCCAATGTGAAAAAATCTATGTATTGTTCATGGTGAAATATATTCTATGGGTATTACAACTTGTGCCCCACGACAGGCACCAAAATACTGTTGGTTGGAAAATTTTTTATTGAGAACAATCAACAATTTTAGGGGATAGGATTCCCTCCTCTCTAATGGGGAGGTTCCCTTATTTAAAATCTAAAACCCTAAGTATATACAAATGTATAAACTAATTAATTTTAATGAGGATATTGGTGACCATTGAATTTGAATCATTATTTTCAATACAGAAGATAAATAGGGAAAATACATGGAGGAATTACAACAACATGGCTAGGGTAAGACAAGTTGGCTAGGGAAACACAGTTAAAACTAACCGACGGATCAACGATAAACAAATCTCCTTGGTTCTTCCAAGATTACCAACTGACTGTAGAAGAGAGGAAAGAAGAAGCAACACTTTCAAATAAAGAGATTGCAAGATTTTTATTCTACTCATGCATGCAAATAGAACTTATGAACATGTGTGTTTGCATAAATGAAAAACCCATAACACATAGAATACAGATTGAAACAAAGTTCAACACATTTTACTCATATGGATTTGAACACAAAGTTTTCAAATTTCAGATAAAACAAACAACATCACATTAATCAGATGGAAGGAAGAGAAATAGAAAGAACTTGAATGGGGAAAAGAAGGTTTTCTTTTGTATTGATCAAAAATCTATATTTACATCCAGATGCACCAATATCCAACCCCTTTACAAATGAAAATGAGGCCTTATATAGGCTATGGGAGGATGTAACTACCTTTCCTAACTAATTTTCCTTAATTAAGTGCTAAGCACTTAATTAATTAATTACATAAGTTGGCTTTATTTTACAATTTTACTTTTTAGAATAATAAAGAAAAATCCAAAATAGAAGAATTCGAAGGCCTTATGAGCCTGAAGAGGAAGGAGAAGAAGGAACAACTGAGGCTGAAGACTTTTAGATCGAGCACTTTTATTCTAAATTTTGTTATAACAGTTGAAATATCCATGCTCTTAGGGACAATGGTGTTTTTGAGAATAGCTAACCATCTTCCAAGAGCATACTCCATTTCTTTGGAAATTCCACCATTTCTGCACAAGTCCCTTTGTTTCCTCTACAATGACATTGTGAATTTTTTAGAGTTCCTCCCTCTTTTCCTTGTTAACCAAGTCTTCTTTGAATAACTCCTCCTTGATGAGTGATTTGAACTTTTCCTTTATCTGATCTAATGGATTTTTATCTGCTAAATTTTCCTTGAAGAGTTGACAATGAAGAGCTTGTAAGTCAATAAAGATTTTGTGATTTCAATGATTCACCCTTATGTACCATAGTCTTCAACTCAATTGCAGCCTTCTTCACAGAACCTTAATCCTCCATTCTACATTGTAGGTCTAGGTCTTAGACAAATTTCTCTTTGAATCATCAAAAATATTATGAGAAAGAAGGATTTTCTCATTTGTTGAGCTCATGATCCGAAGATCTTGCATTCAATCTACCCAAATCTTGAGCTCCTTATCAATGGTGTCAATTCCTAAATTGATTTGCTCTTGGGCAGAAGTGATGTTGTCATACACCCTTTATGTTTCATCAATGAATTGTAGACCAAATACTAGAATTACTTCAACACATGCCTCAGATGATTTGCCAAATGAAACATGCTTATGAATCTCAGTGATGGCTTTGACATCTATCCCAATAGTATAAGCAGTGGGTGGAAGTGAGGAGAGGGGAGTAGGATCAAGAGGAATCATGTCTGAAAAGGAAAGACTTGATAAGATTTGAAATAATTTTCACTTGTTCCTCAAGTTGTTCTTGAGTTTGTTTCCCTTTCTCAACTCTCTCAATAACCTTGGAGACAATATCTCTAAGGTTGTGCACTTCTCCTTCTGGAGTTGATTCCCCAAGTGAAATCTTGGTGAGCTCCAAGTCAGACATGGATATTTCTTTATCATTTTGTCCCCTTTTGGTTTAACAAATATCTAATAATTGTTGTCCTTTAGAATCTGAAACCATACGAGAAGTTTTCTTATCTTTCTTAGGAGGATTTATACCAAGAAGAGAAGCTACTGCATAAACCCTGGAACTTTAATATGAGATTGTGCCTTTCTTTTTCTACTATCAATCATGGGTTGAACCCAAGTGAAGAATCACTAGAATAAGGGGTTGGAGGAGGAAATGCAAGGGCATCTTGGGAGTGAGGAAGTTGAGAAGTAGAGATTTCAAGAGTGGAAGTCACAATAGAAGAAGAAGTGGTCTTCTAACCTCTAACTTAGGCCTAGAGACATCAATTTTCCCTGTATCCAGTTCAATGATTTCTAACTTCATCCTCTTCTTATTCACTCTCTTCACCTTCCTTTTCTTCTTCATTCATCCTATTTTTCTTCATCTACTTTTTTTCTCCTCATAAGGTTGTGTGGTATTTTCTTAGGACATAGAGGCAGCTTCACCAGTTAATTCTTGAATTTTCTCTTGTAAAACCCTTTGCTCATGCATTTCTTCTTTCTTATCTTGCCTCTTTTGATTTTTCTTTCTTCATGTACACCTTGGTTCCTATATCCAAGGGTGAGGAGGAAGGATTTTTGGTTGGAACATATTTCTGTGAAGTGGAAGCTTCTTGAGAAGAAGATGTTTTTTGTGATTTTGAAGCTCTTTTATCTTCCTATTAACCAATACCTCATTCTTAGGAGCACTGGGTTGTTCAAATCATTTAGATTTTCCTTCTCCTTCTAAGACCAATCAATGGTAGGAAGAGGAGTGTATTAATTTGACTTTTATATTCTACAACATAGATATCAGAATCATCATCTTCCATCCTTGTGGAACCTTATATAAATTGATATCCTTGATTTGTTGTAATGATAATCTGTTAAATAATATTTTCTCTCACCTCATATTCATTAGCACAATATTCCCAGTAGTCCTCAAATGTTGGCACATGGTATTAGGTCATCATTACATTATTTTTAAATATTTCCTTTTATTTCGATGGAAACCCTCTTTTGAATAAGTATGAAATTTGAACTTTGAAATGGTCCTCTCGACATTTTGAGCATCGTGATCTGACCTACAAGTGTAGTTTCCCACTGAGATGGGAAATTGAATACTTGAGATAATGTTTTCCTGACAGGTTCTATGAAGTACATCCAAATATCTACAAATTCTAACTAGAATCAAGTTGTCATTTCTGTAAGTAGGCAATTTATTTAGTACTCCAAATCTAGTTATCCATATGTATGAGAACTTCTTGAATTGAATAAAGAGGCTACCATATGTTGAAATTAGTTTCCTTTACTCTAAGGAAACCATATTAGTCACATTTCCTTCAAGAAATATGAATAAGAACATGGTGAAATAATTATTTACTCTCTTATGATGAGTTTTGTGTTTTTGGAATATATTGGGTAAAAGGAGGGTTTTAGAAGGTCCCATAACCTTTATACAAAAAGCCCATTAGGCCAGATCTAGCATTTGAATTTGTAAAGCAAAAATACCCGAGAAGATTCCAAAAAGGAGAATGAAGAAGAGCCAAGCTGAGAAAAGGAACATTAGATGAGCTTCTTCAGCTCAGAGACAGCATTTTTAGCTCTAGGAGAGCCAGAGTCGTTTGCCAGAAGATCAGCCAACTTGAGAAGCTCCGAACAGTCGTCAGCTAAAGCCACCCTGGTGGAATCCGTGAAGTCCTCCCATGCTTTCAGAGCCTTGAAGGCACGCTATAGTTTACTTAGGATGGAGGAAATGATTTCAGCTCTGTTATGGTCTTTTTTAGCATCAGCAGACTCAATATCAGCAGTATTAGAGTCCATAACAGGAGGGGAGAGAGGAGTGTCAGCAGCAAAATCTTTTACAACAGAGGGGTCCTTAGTACCAGCAGAATGAGAGGAGGGTTCCGCCACATGTTGATTGATATCACCCTGCTCCGCTTCCGGGGAGTCAGGGTACAGATGAGCAAGCCTAAAAAGATCAGCCGCGCTAGAGTAGTCAGGGCTGGAGACAGGAGAAGGAGCATGGCCACTGGCATTAGTGTCCTCCAAGAAAAGACACGAGATGGGCGTAGGAAAAGAGGGGGTAGCAGTGGGAATGGAGGCGTCGCGGGGGGGGCTCACAATGGCCACATCGGAATCCGTACCAGAGGAGAGGAGCAAGCGGCGACGACGCCGAGAGGAGCGGAGGGAGGAGGAGGAGGGGTGAGAAGAAGGGGAGGGGGAGTGGCGGCGTCGACCCATTTTGGGAGGGAAACGGAGCAGGTCGGAATGGGAAGCGGCGACGGAGAAAAGTAGATAGAGTAAACCTTGGTGGAGGATGACACCCTCGCCCTCCCGAGCCAACATAACAGAATGTTCCAGAGACTGAAAAAGGAAGGCAGCCAAATTGATTTTTCTCCCCCATCAGAGATGGGAGAGGATGAACAGATGGGGGCCGAAGACCAGACGGTATCTTCCGTCGATAGTGAAGTACCTCATAATGACTTCCGCCACTCTGTCCCAGGGAGAGGGCAGAGAGTCACGGGTATAGCTAGAAAGATATTTCTTTGGTCTGTCACCTGGGGCGTTGAAATCTTGAATTTCGGCGTGAAGGGAACGCCTGTAGTAAATATCGCCCGCAGCAGGGAGCCCGGTGGCATCAGCGATGGCGTTCATTGAGATGGTGAAACGAGTGCTGCCAATTTGGACACGACCCCTCGACCACGAAGCCGTGACAGCATAAGAAACCAGAGCCGAGTAACCAGTCATTTTTTCCAGAAAAGCGGCAATCCCATTTTCCACTAAAATGTTCCACACCTCGCCATCATTCTTAAACGACTCACAGTTGTCGGGCTCTAGGCGCTTCAATTGACCCCCCATGAGATGAGAATTAGAATAGTCACAGAAGCGGAAATAGGAGAGGATGAAAACCAGCTTGAACAGGAGTCCGGCAATGTTATTAAAACCCTTCTGCCACCTCCTCAGATGATTAATGTGTGAATAAAGCTCATTCGTGCGGGGATTTTCCGCATCATTACAAGGCACCTTAATCAAGTATCCCGTGTTAAGTATCAAATCAATTAAATTCACCATATTCACCGCCGCCTTTTGAGAAGGCCAAGGCAAGCAAGCCGAAACCCGAGTCAGCCCTTTAATCCACCAGTCAGCAGTGGGATGTGTCATTTTGAAAAATCTGACAGAGGTCATTCGGGAAGTTATCAGTCCAATTTTGCTGATTTTCGATGAGGACACCCATATTAGCAAGAAGATCCACCGCTTTATTTCCTTCCCGGAGGACATGCTGGAATTGGACTTGAAGGAAAGATCTTTGTATACTTCTAATATCAGCAATGATGTTCCTAATCGACCAATGGCCAGGGTCATTAGATCGGAGGAGGTTTATGATGTTGAGGGAGTCACTTTCAACTTGAAGGGGATCATTGCCTAAATTGATAGCCATCTCAAGGCCTTTGAGGATAGCTAAAGCCTCCGCACGATGGTTGGAGCCAAAAATGAAATTATGAGCAGAAGCAGCAACAATTAAACCCGAAGAGCAACGGAGAATGGCCCCTCCTCCGGACATACCTGGATTTCCTTTCGAAGCTCCATCCGTGTTGAGTTTTTTCCAGCCCCTTGGAGGGGGAATCCAGCAGACCAAATTCCGATCAGTATGAGCTCTTTTACAAGGAATGGATAAAAACTTCTGCCACTCCTGGGTGTGACAGAACTGTAGTTTTTGCTGATATTTGGACCACGTGGTCAGGTTGATATTTTCTTGGAGAGCCAGAGCAATCTGAGTAGCCACCTGTCCAGGATTGAGACTTTTTTCTTTGAAGATTCTTCTGTTTCTTTCTTTCCATATGCCCCATAAACCATGCGGGAGGAGGAGTTTCCAAGCCAAGTTTAGAGTTGGATGAGTGAAGGGAGAACTCCATTGAGAGAGGGTGTCCTGAATGGAATCCAGAAAGATCCAAAATACACCGAATCTCGATAAGAGCCACTGCCAAATAACTTGCGAGAAAGAGCAATGGATCAAGAGATGTGATGAGGACTCCGCTTCATTGGCACATAGAACACATTTGGTGGGAAGGGAGAAACCCCTTCTCTTCAGGTTCTCCCCAGAGAGGAAAGCATTCTTAGAGGAGAGCCAAGAGAAAAAACCAATTTTTGGGGTGATCTCCTTAGGCCAGAAATTTGTAAGAGGGGGGCCTATGTCAGCAATATGCATCGAGAGATAAGCAGGCCAGAAATTTGTAAGAGGGGGGCCTATGTCAGCACTATGCATCGAGAGATAAGCAGCCTTAACTGAAAAGGAGCCCGATGTAGAGAGAGTCCAGATAATCTCGTCCTCATTATGGGAAAAAGGGATGTATATGGAAGAGAGCAGCGCTCTAAGTGAAGACAGCAGGTTTCTTTGCAGGACGCTGATATCCTCCCATTCCTTGATATCCCATGAGGGGATGGAGTTCACCCTCTGCCAATAGCCCGAAGCTAATCTGCCATGTATATTGATGATACTTCTCTTGATAGGGTCCCAAGAGGGATTGAGGTCAAGGGGTTCATCTCCAATCCAAGTATCCCTCCAGAAATCAATGAGACGCCCATTCCCGAATCTCCATTTAGTGCCAGCCCGAATGATGGGAAGTGAGCTACATATAGAGTTCCATATGGCTGAGCCTCTAGTGGGGATGGAAGTGATAAAGTCTTCATTGTTTGCTAAATACTTAGCTCTGAGCAAGTGGGCCCAACAGGAATCACCTTTAGCCACCTCCCAAGCAAGTTTGGCCAGGAGGGCCCCGTTCATCTCATTCATTTTCCGAAGACCGAGACCACCGTGAGCAGTTGGTTTACAAACCTCTTTCCAGGCCACAAGATGGATCCTTTTCTTTTCTTCAGTTCCAAACCACAGAAAGTTCCTTTGAATTTTTTCCACAACCTCCCTTACAGAGCTGGGAATCTTGAGCATAGACAGGAAGTAAGTAGGAAGGTTCTGAAGAGTGGCTTTCACCAGCTGGAGCTTGCCAACCTGGCTGAGTAGAGCTCCTTTCCATGCAGCGAGATTTTTTGATATCTTTCCATGACCGGATTCCACATATTTTTTGATTGCCTTCCATGGAAGAGGGGGATGCCCAGATAAGAGGCGGGGAGGTCCACAATCGAGCAACCAAAGATATCAGCAATCTTTCTCTGGACTCTGGGGGGCGTGTTGATGAAGGAGATGCTGCTCTTGATGAAGTTAACCGTTTGCTGAGAGGCTGATTGATAAAGAGAGAGGATATCCATAATAGCCCTGGCTTCAATAACAGAAGCCAAACTCAGCAATAAGGTGTCGTCAGCGAACTGGCTATGAGTGGCCGAGGGACAGTTTGAGGTGATTTTCATGCCAGAAATGATGGATTGATTTTTTGCCGCATCCAGAGCTCTGCTGAGGGAGTCCGCCATTAGAACAAAGAGAAAAGGTGACAGAGGATCACCTTGCTTGATACCCCTACTGCTTTTGAAGAAACCCGCAGGAATTCCATTGATAAGAATAGAGAAGCAAGGGGTCGAAACACATGAGAAAATCCAGCTACACCACTTTTTGTCAAAACCAAATTTTTCCAAGGTCTTGATTAAGAAAGGCCAGCTGACTCTGTCAAAGGCTTTTTGCATATCCAATTTTAAGATCATACCTGGAGACTTCACAAGAAGAGCCGAGTGGATGGCCTCATGGACAATAATTATACCGCCTTGAATAAGATGACCTTTTATGAATCCGTTCTGATTGTGAGAGATGAGGTTCGGCATAAGAGGTTTTAGCCTGGAAGCCAGCATCTTAGTGATGATCTTGTAAGACATGTTGCATAAACTTATAGGCCGAAAATTGGAAACCTCCTTGGAATTATGCACTTTTGGGGCAAGGGCCACGAAAGTGGTGTTCCATTCCTTAAGCAGTTTGTCATTCATCTGAAATTCATTAACTGCTAGGAATAGGTCCTGCTTGATGATTTCCCAAAAAACTTGGAAGAAAGCGGTAGGAAAGCCATCCGGACCTGGGGCTTTGTCTCTCTTCATAGCAAAGACAGCTTTATGAATTTCCTCCATAGAAAAAGGCTTGGTTAGATTGTTGTTCATCTCAGGAGAAACCAGATGTGGAATGTGCTGGAGCATTTCATTCATAGATTGTTCCGAAGGAGCCAGATCAGCATGGAGAAGATTTGAGTAGAAGGATATAAGCTCATTGGAAATATCAGATTCAGCTGTTAGTAAGATCCCTGCTGACGACACCAACTCACGAATCTTATCTCTAGCTTTATGTTTACAAGTAGTGATGTGGAAGAATTTGGTATTACGATCACCTTGCTCTAGCCAGAGGGCCCGAGAACGCTGCCTCCAATAGGATTCTTCTTCTTTAAGAGTGTTGTGATAATCACTGAGGAGAGAGATTTCTTGTTGGTGAAGATGATCCAACCTTCCAACAGCCTCAATTTGTTCGGAAATTTTAACCAAGCTCTGAGAAAGCTCCTTCTTGCGAACCTTGATGTTACCGAAGACCTTCGACTTCCATATTTTGAGCTGTTTTTTGATTTCTTTAAGTTTGCTGGAAAATCTGAACATATTAGTTCCCTCAATCTCGATATTCCACCAGCTTGCTACCAGGGGAGTCAGATGGTTATTTTCAAGCCAAGCCAGCTCAAATCTGAAGGGAGGATTCTTGGCATTTACCTTGTGATTGGCGCTTAACAGAAGAGGGCTGTGATCTGAGCCAGCCCTTGAGAGGGAGCTGAGATAAAAGTCCGGAAAGAGAGAAATCCAATCCAGAGAACCAAGAGCTCTATCTAATCTGCATTGGATGTGGTTCCTGCCCAATCTGCGATTTGACCATGTGTAAGATGAGCCGTGGAGATCCATGTCCAGAAGTGAATTCTCCCTTATGAAGTCAGCCAAAGCTTCCATGCTAGATGGCATAGCAGGCATACCCCCCTGTTTATCCGATGGATAAAGAGGGCAATTAAAATCACCCATTATTAGAATGGGAATTTTACCACAAGTGATGATGAAGTTAGTGATATCTCTCCAAAGTTTTCCTCGATGAGTCTCCAAGTTTGGGGCATACACATTGATAGCAATCCAAGAGGAGTCAGCACCAATCTCTTGGAAGAGGATACATATAAAGTTGGGGTGCTTGAACAGGCAATCCCCTTTAAGACTTCTGGGATTCCACAAGGTACAAAGCCCCCCAGAGTTTCCAGTTGAAGGTTGAGATTCAAAGGTAGCCGCTGGCCAGATTTTATGGAGCCAAACCTCTGTTTTTAGTTTGGTTTCCTGCAACATGATGATATCAGGTGAGTTCTGGAACTTGATGTCTTTGATGATTCTTTGTTTTTGAAGAGAGTTGAGCCCTCTTATATTCCAAGAAATGATCTTCATTTCTTTTGTTTGGGTTTACTCCCCACCACCATGGGGATAGTGCTTTGGGTTCCTTGCGCCACATTTGTAGCTGCTTCTAGCTGAAGCTTAACACTGCTTGGAGTTCTGCCTCTAACCTTTTCCAAGCCAATATCGGGTTTCTTGTTGCTGCTTCTAGTGAAACGGTGATTGAAACAATCATCGGTGGAGAGATCCGAGGGAGAGGGGACAGAGCCTGAAACAGGCGGGCAGAGGGGAGGCAGGGTGGGGGGAACGAGGGAAGAGGGGATCGAAGGAAGGGGGGAGAGGGGAAAAGGAGCAGGCAGCGGCAAAGGGGGAGGGGAGGAGGCAGCCAAAAGAAGGTCCTCACCAAGAGACGAAGAGTTGGGAAGAGCCGAAGGAGCCAGGGGGGGAGAGGGGATGGAGGGCAAAGGAGGAGGGAAGGATCTCAGAAGCAGGATCAGAAGAAGGGTTGATTTCTCCATCCTCAAGGAGAGCGAAGGAATTAGACGTGGGGATGATCGAGATCTCAATGGAGGACGATTTAGGAACGGATTTTTTCTTGTATTTTGGGGAGAGGGTTTGGGACATTGGTTTCGGTTGAGGTTTAGAGGGGCAGCCAGAGGCCCTATGGCCAAGTTTTTTGCAGAAGGAACAAGCTTGAGGAATGTATTCATAGTCAATGGGTTGTTTCCAATTCCCTAAGTCTGAGATAAGCTCGATGTCCTTTGGCAAGGGGCAACTAATATCAGCATTAACACAAAAACGAGCATGAATGAATCTAGTTTTTGCTTTTGTGGCTTGATCTATAGCTATCAAAGAACCTATTGAAAGAGCAATACCTTCAATAACTGTCGGGTGCCAAAACTCCAGAGGGAGCCCCGGGAGGCGAACCCAGATTGGGGCTTGGGTCATGGATTCCATGTGTGGGTTGAAACCAGGTGACCATTTCTTGAGATAAAAACCCCGCCTGCCAAAAAACCACGGACCACCAAGCAGCGCTCTAGCGAAGTCTTCTTTCAAGCTGAAGGAGAATAAGATGAATCCATTAGGCATAGCCACTATTTCTAGCACTCCACATGGTTGCCATTTTAAACGAGCCCATTTTTTTATATCCTCCAGTGGGGGCCTAGGGCCCATCAGCGTACCCACCAAGGAAAGGTCACGAGAAGCAGCAGCAGCCTTCGTGATATGAGAGGGGATGCGCAGGGAAAAGGACCCTTCTGACAGTGAAGGGGAGAGCTTTTTCGAGCTGTGAGCCGATGTGGAACCCTCCACGACTTTTGACCAAGTGAAAGGCTGCGTTGGAGAGAGGGACCCTGACAGAAGGGGCCCCCGATCTGGACCAGAGGGGTCCGGCATTAGAAAGAGGACCAGAGACAGCAGACAGAGGCAGCAGGCGGGAGCAACCGAGGCGCCGTGTTTTTGCTAGAGGAATTTTTTTCCTTTCTTTACATTATTATCTTTATTGTTTAATGATAACAATTAAACAACATTTTTCCACAAGCACATGAATTCCCCCCCAAATTATATAGTTGTTTGTCCTCACATATCACATTTATATATACACACATGATTCAATTTTGGAACTCACTAGTGGATGGAATTTCCATTATACTGGCCTATAGTGTGATCATATCTAAAATATATTCCATGAATTCAATTCTGTTGAGGGTTTTGGTCAACTTAGAGGGCCCTTTCTTCTAGAATTTGAGCTGGAATTTAACAATCATGAATTTATATTTATCTTGGTTTTGTCCAAAAAGTCTCTAGGCTTCAGTCCTGGTTAATATTTTGGCATTCTCAAAGGTCAGGATTCCCAAGGCCACATTAATATAATGGGCATATAATTTGGCAATGATTTGTCTTTGGGGATATTTTAGTTATTTTGTTTGTGGGTCAAGATTGGAGGCTCAAGTTAGGACTATGTCGGTGCATTGCATTGAGGTGGGAAAACCAATAGCGTAAGAAATTATACTATTTTTAACACATTGTGCAATTATAGTTGGATTATCATTTGATATTCTGGCCCATAAATCATTCAGATTCATTTGTCTATCGTCACTATCTCTTATGTCAGACATGAAGGTTTCTAAAGATGAAATGTGTTCATACCTCGCGTATTGAAACCTCATGGTGGAAAGATTGAGGAGTACTAAGGGAAAATGGAGGCTAAACATTGGATTTAAAGATGTATTTAAATGGGAGGGATGGAAACACAAATAAATATAAAACTAGACAAAGGAAGGATAAAATGATGCCAAGGACTCAAAATACCAAATGCGAAAACAAGAATTCCTTAAAAACTTTCTTTGTAATCAGCTTGGAAATATGAGATCAGTCATTTATCATGAATTTAATTAACCTCTAAACCTTTCACTACCTTTTTTGTGACTATAAGATAATATTATAACTCTCCCAAACATTCCAGCATTTAATTTGATCAATTTCACCTCTAATTTCTACTTCTCTGTCGCTGTTTTTCCCTCTTTGCTGCTGGAAATTTCTGCTAAAGATATCTTCACTTGTAGGAAACCATTTGATCTAAAATTTTGTGGGTTTTCTATAAACATTGGGGCAGAAATTATTCCATATTTCAGCCAATTTTTAAAATTAATTCTCAAGATACATCCTTCCCAAATTTGGGCATGCAGATACTAAAAAAAACGTTTTTAAATGTGAAATTACAATCTTATATACTGAATTAGGTTTCATCCTGATACCTATTAATACGCCTTCATTCTCCAAGTTGCAATCAAGAGAAATATAATCATTATAAAGCATATGAATTTTTTTTAATTTGTTTCCCGTGAAGAATCTCAATAACAGTTGATTCGGAAAGCTGAAAATGTCACACCAAATCTCCCTTTTTTAATTATGGAAAAAATTACATACATATATCCTGGAGAAAATAGTTAATTCTCAATCCTCGTCTTTTTACAATTTGATCCAAAATTGGATTTCACTCCTACATTGACTCCAAAACAACTGGACCACACATTTAACATAGAAAATGATGAAATCCCCATCCTAACTACCTTCATACACATCAAGTTTGTTTTACAAGATGACTCAAGAGCCTTATTTAGCATAATATTTACTTATCCACCTAATTACTTAATTATAATTAATATCCATTTTTCCGTAAAATAGAATATAAATAAAATAATAAAAATATAACTATTAAAAGATGACTACCTATATACTTATCCCTACACTAATCAAATGATGCTCATGCATCATACTACTGAGCAATAAAAAGAATCCATCTTCATTTGTTGTGATCCTGCATTAATGCCTCCACATTGGTACCTAGTTTTATGATGTCATTTTAGTCATCCACGTGGAATCTTCAGCTGGTTGATTCTTACATTTGATCATATACTAAAAGTACTCTTTGTTCCTAGTTTTCTTAATCACCTTCTTGTCTAGAATTGCTTCCAGTTGCTTTGGTGTTTCCTTTGGAAACTAATGCTCCCATGCAATGACTTGTTCTTCATATGATTCAGGCTCTTGTATAGCTGGTTTTTCACCTTTGTAGGGATACAAATCTACCACATTGAATATAGGAGAGGTTCCAACTCCTTTTGGAAGTTCAATTTCATAAGCATTGCTTTAAAATCTTCTCAAAATCTTACAAGGACCAATTTTCTTTGGTTTGAGCTTGTTGTACTCACCCTTAGGAAACCTTTTCTTTCTGAGATGAGTAAGAACAAGATCTCCAACATTAAAACTTACCTCTCTCTTTTTCTAATATTCTCTTCTTTTATATTTGATAGTATTTTTTTCAAGGGTTTTTTTCACCTGTTCATGCAAATCTAACATTGCACTTGCAAAATTTTCTCCATCAACACTTCTTGTTTCTAATTTTCCCAAATTTATTATTTCATAAACACTTCTAGGATGCATTCCATAAATTTTTTAGAATGGACTCAAACCTGTACTTCTATTAGGAGAATCATTAAATGCAAATTCAACTTGAGCTAATACTAAATCCCACTATTTTGGATGCATACTTACCAAACTTCTCAATATGTTGTCAAGGCTTCTGCTCACAACTTCTATCTGACCATTTGTTTGTGGATGGTAGGATGAACTGAAACTTAAATTTGTGCCTAAATTCTTCCATAAAGTCCTCCAAAAATGACCAACAAACTTGGTACCCCTATCAGAAACAATGCTTCTAGGAAGCCCATGCAATCTAACAACTTCCTTAAAGAAAAGATTTGCAATGTTAGTAGCATCACTTGTCTTTGTGCATGGAATAAAATGATCCATTTTGGAAAATATATCAACAACCAAAAAAATTGAACCATGTCCTTTCTGAGTTCTAGGAAAACCAAGTACAAAATCCATACTTATAGAATCCCATGGTCTACTAGGAATTGACAATGGCTGATATAAACCAGAATTTTGGTTGTTTCCCTTAGCATGTTCACATATTTTACATCTTTCAACAAAATTCTTAACATCATTACTCATACCTAGCCAATAGTAATGAGCACTTAGTTGAGCTAGTGTCTTGTTTTGTTCAAAATGCCCTGCTAAACTGTCATTGTGCTTCTCCTTCACCAAAATTTCTCTCATGGAACTTTTTGGTATACATAGCTGGCTGCCCTTAAACAATAGTCCTCATTGAATCATGAAATCCATCCAAGGACTTCGCTACTAATAGGATTCATACAAGCCTCATAAGCATCTTTAAAATTAGCATCTTCTTTATACATTTCCTTCAGATCATCAAATCCTAGTATGTTGATTTGAGACTCATGCATGATCAAACTTATCTTATTCAAAGCATATGAAACTTTGTTTGATTTACCACTCTTGTCCCTGATAAAAAAAGTAAAACTTTGCAAAAAAATTATCCATTTTACATGCCTTTGACTCAATTTGTGTTGAATAGCAAAAAATAGTTAACGGTAAACAAAAAACAATCTTTAGGCATAAGATAATGTCTCCATTTCTTCAATTCTTCTACAATGACATAGAATTATTGATCATAGGCTGAGTATTTCTTCTTTTCATCATTCAAATTTTCACTAAAATAAGCAACAGGCTTACCTTCTTGACTTAACACTGCACCAATTGCATTCCCACTAGCATCACACTCAACTTGAAAAAGTTTAGAAAAATTAGGTAATACCAAATTCGGTTCCTCTGTTATCTTTTTCTTAAGAAAATGGAAACTCTTATCAACTTCCTCAGTCCATTGGAATATTATTTTATCACCTCTAATTGTGTCTACTATAGGAGCACAAATCCCACTGAAGTTTCTTATGAATTCCCTATAGAAGCTATCCAAACCGTGAAAGCTTCTTACCTCAAAAGAACTTTTAGGAGTAGGCCACAAAATGAATGCTTTAATTTTCTCCTTATCCATCTTTAATCCTTCTTGTCAAATCACAAATCCCAAGTAGACTATCTTTGTCTTCAAGAAAGTGAACTTTTTAAGATTGATTAGTAGCTTCTCTTCATGTAATTTCTCAAGAACCAATCTCAAATGTTTCAGATGCTCTTCCTATGATTGACTATATACCAAAATATCATCCAAATAAACTATAACAAACTTACCTGTGAAAGCCTTAAACACCTCATTCATAAGCCTCATAAACATACTACGAGCATTTTTCAAACCAAATGGCATAACCAACCATTCATAGAGTCCATCATTAGTCTTAAAAGCGGTTTTCCATTCATCACCCTCTCTAATTCTGATATGATGATAACCAATTTTCAAATATATCTTGGAAAAATACTTAGCTCCACTCAACCAATCCAAAAAATCATCAATTCTAGGCAATGGGAATCTATGCCTGATAGTGATTTTGTTGATTGCTCTTGAATTTGTGCACATTCTCCATCCTCCATCCTTTTTTGGACTCAATATTGTAGGCACAACACGAGGAATCAAGATTTCTCTAATCATCCCCTTCTCTAAAAATTCATGTATTTGCCTTTTGATCTCTTCATTTTCCTTTGGAGTCATCATGTAAGCAGCCTTGTTTGGAAGATTAGCACCTGTAATCAAATCTATATGATGCTTAATGCTTCTAACTATAGGTAACTCATTAAAAAGATCATATACTATGATTTCCAAATATTTACTTATCTTGGATCTCTTGAGGAAAATTGGTAATCTTTGTATTAGTAATAACACTCTTATGTTTGCCTACTAAAGCAAAATTTACCTCTTCTTGCTTACTTTGGTGTAGAAACTCCTTACCACTCAACATTAGTACTGTAGAACTTGATTCAGAAGCTGTCTTGTCTTCTTGCAAAGGTTTGAGAACATGCTTCTTTCCATACTTTTCAAAGGTGTAAGTATTATTCCTTCCATCATGCACTACTTTTCCATCATATTGCGAGGGTCTTCCAAGAAAAATGTGACAAACATCCATAGGAAAAATATCACAAATTAGTTGATCCTTATAGCTCCCTATGTGGAAATATACTTTGCATTGTTCATTAACCAAAAGCTGGTGTCCTTTTTGTAACCATGACACTTTGTAGAGACTAGGATGTTTTTATTTTTTCAATCCAAGTTTCTCCAACATTTTTGTTGAGACAAGATTGTTTGTGCCTATTTCGTACATGTTCCCAATGATCTATTTTTGGGTACATACGTACCCTCAACATAACAGATCGACTCCCACTGTCTATGATTACTTTCCAGCATTTTCCTTTACTCTTGCATGTAGTTCTGAATAAATTCTTTCTTTGAGGTGGTTCAATGACTTCCTTGTTTGGCTTGAGCAAAATCCTCTTCATCAAGAGTTATTCACCAACTTTTGACAAGTCTTCACGAATCTCTGGCTCTTCCATTTCTTCCTCTTCTTCTCCTTGAGCCACATGAGCACCTCTTTCTTGGATGGTTGAAGGATTTTTAGAGCACTCATAAGACCTATGACCTACATATTTGTTACATTTAAAACACTTACCTAAATACCTTCCTCTACCTATTTGATAAGGTCTTCTTCCTCTTGGTGCATAGCCTCCTCTTGAACTTTGTGAGCTGCTAGCTTCCTCTTGATATGATTACAACTGCCTTCTATTTCCTTGTTGACCTCTACCTCTGAGGTTTTTTCCTCTTCCTCTTGTATATGAAATTTTCTTCCTTGAAATCTTCTCTTCGGCCTTGAGTGCTAATTGATAAGCTTCTTCAACTATCCTAGGTGATAACATGTTGATCTCATCTTGAATGGAAAATTTCAGACCATTAAGATATCTAGCTACCTTCTCTAAATCATCATCTGTATGTCCTGCTCTTATAGTCAACCTATAGAATTCTTTAGTATAGTCTTTCACAAACACATCCTTTTGCCTTAAATTTTGAAGAGATATAAACAAGCTAGCTTAATAATCTTTGGGTAAAAATTTACCTTTGAGGTTTACCACCATTCTATTCCAATCTCTTATTTTTTTCTTTCCTTTCTTTCTTCACTCCGTCCCACTAAATGGATGCATGGCTCTTCAATCTGGCAACAGTAAATTTGACCTTCTTGTCATCTTCCACTTATTCATATTTAAAATATTTGTCCATTACATCAACCAGTCAATGAGCTCTTCTGGTTTCAAGGTACCTTCATGCATTGAAATATCCATTTTAGGCTTAGAACTAGCCCCTATAATGGCTTTTGAAAATATCTCTTTTGCTCTGTCTGGAACAACTACTTCTCCAACCGTTGTTACTACTCCTGGTTCTTCTTCACTAACATCTCCTAACTCAATTCCTCTCCTCTAAGACATTTCAACATCTTGAAGCATTTCTCTGAGATTCCTAATCTCTTCCAGGAGTTGGGCCTGAGTAGCCTGATTGGCTCTCGCTCCACCTCCTTTTCCTCCTGCTCTTGCTCTAGCTGCCATTGTTTTTGCACCTTCTTAAATAACCTTCCTTCTTCTCTTGATATCACTTCTTGTAGCCAATTATCTTTCTTTCTCTGCCTTTCTGACTTTATCAAGCCTTTATTTTCTCTGATACCAATAAATAGATGCCAAGAACTCAAAATACCAAATGTGAAAACAAGAATTCCTTAAAGAATTTCTTTGTAATCAGCTTGGAAATATGAGATCAGTCATTTATCATGAATTTAATTAACCTCTAAGCCTTGAATTTCCTTTGTTGTGACTATAAGATAATTTTATAACTCACCCAAACATTCCAACATTTAATTTGATCAATTTCACCTCTAATTTTTACTTCCCAGTCGTTGGTTTTCCCTCTCGATTGCTGGAAATTTCTGCTAAAGATATCTTCACTTGTAGGCAACCATTTGATCTAAAATTTTGTGGGTTTTCTTTAAACATTGGGGCAGAAATACTATCTAAATTTAAGCCAGTTTAGTTGATTAATTCTAAAGATACATCCTTCCCAAATTCAGGCCTGCAGATACTAAAAAAAACGTTTTAACTGTGAAATTAAAATCTTATATATTGAATTAAATTTCAGCATGATTCCTACCAATACGCCTTCATTCTCCAATTTTAAATCAAGATAAATATAATCATTCTAAATCATATGAAAAAAATTGTATTTGCTGCACGTGAAGAATCTCAATAACAGTTGATTCTGAAAGGCTGAAAATGTCACACCAAATCTCCTTTTTTAATCATCTAAAACATTACATTCATATACCCTGCATGAAATAGATAATTCTCAATCCTTATATTTTTACAATTTGATTCAAAATTGGATTTCACTCCTACATCGACTCCAAAACAACTCGACTACACACACTTAACATAGAAAAAGATGAAATCCTCATTCTAAGTACCTTCATACACATCAAGTTTATTTTACAAGATGACTCAAGAGCCTTATTTAGCATAATATTTACTTATCCACCTAATAACTATCCAATTTTATGTAAAATATAATATAAATAAAATAATAAAAAGATAACTATTAAAATATGACTACATATATACTTATCCCTATACTAATAAAATGATACTCTTGCATCATAAAACCACTCACTTTTTGCATGAAAAGAAAGGTGCCTTCGCAACGGTCTTAACGCAACTTGAATTTTTTAATTTGGATGAAAAATGTCAAATTTATGGCCGAAAAACCACTTTGGTGCACAGGAGCAAGGAAATGGTCAAGGCACAATGAAATCTATTTGAAAATGTGAAAAAGAGAACTATGGGGTTATTTGTATTGAGATTGGGACAAAAACGCAATTTAAGGCTTAGGAAAGTGTTATGCGGATGTTATAGGGCCCACAGGAGCACTTTTTTACCCATTTGCTTAGGAATCAGATATGACAGAGGTTTGGGGAACTCAAGGAACGTAACATATTGCGGGAGATTCAGGGATGCAGAGAATGCTAAAAATAAAAGAACAGGTTCCACCCATTCCACAAGTTCCCGCAATTACCACAAAGAAGGATAGGAGGAGAGTTGCAAAGAAAATGGACCTGTGGGAACAGAGTGTAAGATGGAACAAGTTTCACGAGTTCCCAAAATCACTGCAATAACTGATGTAAAGGAAAGGGTTACAGAAATGCGATAGATGCAGATAACCGGAGAACAAACGGAATGATGGAACAAGTTCCGTCGGATCACTAAAAATCTGACCAACACTACCAACCCATACAATGTGGATAAATCGACAATGCAGGGAACATGAGGAACAAAGGAATTGTTCCTCCAAAGTCCGCATTGACCAATCAAAGCCAAAATTCACTTAACTTTGGCTAACTGTTGGAATTTTTGCATTCTTTGGCAACAAGAAGGTAGATACAACCAAGTAAACTGGGTCACTTGACCAAAAACTCATAAAAATAAAAAATTTCACATTTTTGGGTTAGTGACAACACTAAGTAGCCACGTCTATCCACAAAAACTTGTATGATTTTCCAAAGAAAAGATAAATAAGATATTTTAAATTAAAAAATCAAAGCATGATTTTTTCCAAGGTATGCCCTACCTTTATTCCTTTGACTGAATCATGTCCAATTCTTCTCTAAGATTTATGCACTAAAATTATCACTAATCTCCCAAAGCTACTTCAAAAATTCTCTAAGCTTGAGCTCCAATTTAATGTTAAAAATAAAAAAACAATGTGCATAAGGATAGCCCTCTTTCCCATCATAAGAAAACCTTCAATCATTAACCAATTGGAAGTTCAAACTTGTCCCTTTCCATCCTCAAAATTTCCTCAAAAAAGTATTACTTCTATTAACTTATGTTACAAGTGCAATTACTCCAACTTACAAGGTTCATAGGCAAGCAAGGACCTCTTAAATACCCATTAATTCCTTCTATATAAAGTATCAATGAGATGTTCAATGTCTTAACAATATTCTAATATCCCTAAAAACTCTACCAAGTACATCCTTAAATTAAAGGGTCTTAACTTTCACCTCTAAAATGTACCACTTCAAAATTTTACAAGTTGGGAAGATTTTGTTAACTTATCCATGTACCCTAATTAACTTTCAAGAGGTTTCTATAACTTCCATGAGTGAGGGTAAAGTGGTTTAGAATGAGGTGAGGCCCTAACATAGACAATTTTTTTTACCAATGCTTATTAGCCCTTAGCTAGGTGAAGTGTTATATATTAAAATCTTAACTCTAATAACTTATTAGCTTTGGTAGTTGCATGATCAATATAGTCCAATATTCCTTACTTGGCCAATACATAATCCTATACAAGGTACATCAAAAATTGCTATCCTCAATATAATGAAAGAAAATGAATTTCATATCAATATAACATAAGATCAACATGAAGATATCAACTAGGATTTCAACCAAAATAATGATTATATGTAGTCATCATTGATTTTGTAACTAAAAACATTAAAAACACTCAGTACCAAGTTCAAATAAATCAAAGCTAGCTCAATTAGACAATCATCTTAAACATGTGTGCATGGAATTAAAAAAGTAAACATACTCTATTAGTGCACTAATGTGTGTGTGTGTGTGTGTGTGCGTGCGCGCGCGTGTGTGTGCGTGCATGCACGCACATGTGTGTGCATATATGCATCTATACATGTATATATGTATGCATGTATGTATGTATATGTATACATACATACATACATACATACATACATGTGTGTACATATATACACATATGTATAAATACACACACATATATAACCACATATGTTTGTGTACATGTATGTATGTATGTATGTATGTATGTATACATACATACATACATACAAAAATACATATATACATATTTGCATGCATACATGTATACACACAAATGCCCATATAGATACATACATACATGCATGCATGCATGTATGTATGTATGCGTGCATATACATATACATATATGTCTACATAAACACACACACACACACACACACACACACACACACACACACACACACACACACACACACACACACACAAAAAGCAAGACCATTCGAATTCCAATATATCAAAAGGTGTCTCAAATGAAGTATACATAAAAAGGGCACACTATGCCTCAAAATAAATACATATTGGTTTGTCTCAAAAAAATAAGGGAAACACATTATGTGTCATATATCCATCATAATACTATGAAATAGAATTCATTTATAAATTAATCAATATTTCTCATTATTCACACTTGATAATATTGTGGAATTTGTAGTCTCAATGCAACCAACGACTTTCTGATAGTTTTTTCCATTACCCTTGATAAATGTTTTGATTGATTACATAATATATGTTTCAATTATTACTTTTGATATTTATTCAATTCCTCCAACTCTTCAATGGTTACATAACTTTTATTTGAACTCAATACAAATTTTCCCTTTCTTTTCCTCTCTATATATGAAAATTACAACATTCTTGATCTATGTGCAATCACTAACACTCCTCCTTTACATACATGCATATCCTACATACCTCTAAACTTGGAGTTCCTCTCATGCATTGGGCACCTCACAACGTGCACATAAGCAATTCTCATATTTTCCTTACACGCCACCACAATATCTTATAATGCTTCATATCCTTGCAAACCCCTTACAACACCTTGGCAGAGCTTACCTCACTCGAAAACCATGAATCAACTTTGTGGAACACTCTTGCACAAGACTCGCATTACGTGTAATGGATCTAGACAACAACCATATGAAAAATCCATGCTTTCATGTGGCTAGCTAGATGACACTATTTAGTTATGTGGTACATCAAATAATATTTGAAAGTATCCATCCAATGCAAAGATCAAACACTATGTACTTGGAAAAGTTTAATTGGCATGCAGTTGGAGGATTGAACGACTTGTAACCACTCATCTTTTTAACCATCAACACTTGTGACTAGTTTTTTGTATTTGTGGTAACATACTCAACTGCCCAAGGATCGACATCCTTGAGAGATGATCTAAGTAAGAATGATTATTAGCATACCTTAAGTATGTAATATGTTCCATACACATAAGTATATGCACATTTAATTTAGGAAAATTAAAGGAAGTTTTTCTCTTTCTAATCATAATACCTCACTCTCCTAGCCTTGTCATACTATTTTACATCTTTGTATTATTTCTTTATTCTTCCATATTAAATACAAGTTGCATTATGCAAATCACACTTCTATTTATTCATTGTATGTTTGGTTTGCTACTGTATCTTACCTAACACACACTCTTTATAACCTTTACAATTTATGTCTAAGTGCACGGTTATCCCCCACACATGGTGCTTAGATCTGTGGTACTTATGAATTTCATTCACTATCAAAATATATCAATATTCATATGTTCGATTCAAAATATACTCTGTCATATTTAGGTTTGCAAACTTCAACTTCTTCACCTTTAGTTTCGACAACTTGATCATCTCAAGAACTCAGTCATTATTTGCAAGGTCATTAGTCTCAGTATTTTTGATGAAATTTTCTTATCCTTGTTCATAATCTTCACATTTTCCAACTGCATCATCTTCATCTTAAATTTCACCAACTTATTCATTATCATCTCCAACTTCACCAACTTGATTATTTTGAGTAGGGTCTTTAATCTAGATAGCTTCATTGACAGTTTAATGTACTAATTTATATTCTTCATCAGTCGACTCACATGATCATTTTTATGAAGAATATTATTCCTTCCTAATGATATCCATTATACAAAATTATTATCATTAACTACATGTCTCATGTGTGGCTCAAAATTTAATACAAATTGCCAACTATTTTTCTTCTCATTATCAAGATAAAAGAAGGCCTACATAGACATAGTTATCCCAAAGGTTTAAAACAAACAATAGGGCTTATATTAAAAATTGCATAATTGTAATATAAGTTATAAATAATCACAATGTTGAGGAAGCACGTGACTCTCTCCCCTTAGGTAGTGCTCTACTAAATTCAATTCAATAAAGACTCCTATCAACTTCCCATTTGAAAATTTTGTTATTAATACAAATTGCATAAAAATAATATAATTAATAAATGATCACAATGTTGAGGAAACACATGACATTTTCTCCTTACGTAGTGATCTACTAAAGTCAATTGAATAAAGGCTCCTATCAATGTTCATTTTGAAAATTATGTTATCAATAAAAAGGGTATTGTGTACTCTTAAATATGACAAAATTTGTAAACTTCTATAATCAATTTTTACTATCTTTTCTATCTTCCTGACATAGTCTAATTCCTTTTGGACCAAATTATTGTCACGTGCACTTGCTTCGTTGGCCTATTTAAAAGGAATTGCATCTCCACAACAACAATTACATATCTTGTCAATGGTTTCCACATGGAAATATTTGATGTCTAACCACATTGCGGAATGCTTAAACACTTATAAGTCATAAAACTTAAGAAACAATTATTAGAATTATAAATTAATTTACATCAAAGCTGATTTTTTCCAACTTACCCATTGATTCTCCACATCTTTGCATTATATATGATACTTCATTTGTTATAATTATTAAATTATTTTCAGGTAGATATTCTAAATATGAACACACCCAATCAACATGTTGTCATGATATTTTGCAAGGGAAAAATTCACACCTGAAAGCATGACAATCATACCCTACCCGAATTGTTTTCTCAAAGATCATTTTGAGTCCTCCTTCACATCCCCCTAATCCCCAAGTCAGTCTTATCCCATCTATTTGAGCATTCCAAGGTGTCGTGTCAGTTTTCCCATAGGTTATTTAGGGGTATCCAGTCATTTCAAGTACTTCCAAAACAAGTTATTTCAAGACAGGGTTTTTGACAAGCTTGGGAAAGGCTATTCTCTAGTTTTCTTAAAGCTGGTACAAACCCCCAAGAGAAAAATGGAGGATCAAAACCCATCATGGAGGTGTATCAGAGAGATAAAAAATTTGTATAAACATTTTTGGATAATTCTGGGAAGTTCTAGAAGTTATGGAGTAGTTTCAGCAAAAATGGGTCTTGGAGGCTTAAGAAGTGCACAGTGCCAAAACAACTCCTGAGCTTCAGGAAGAAATTCTAGGAACTCCGTAAGGAGTTGGGATCCAAAAAATATATATTCAGAAATATAATTCATATCCTTAGAGGATGGTGGTCTCAGATTTTTTACAACACTCAAGCACTTTTGTCCACAACTTGTTTTCAGCACGCACAATCTTAGATCCTAAACAAAAATCCAATTTTTAAAGGGGTTTCAGGAAGAATCAAGGCATGAGAACATCACCATTGGATTCAAAAGGAAATTTTCATGTGAAATCATATAAAAAAATCATGAAAACACTCCTCTGGGAACTAAAGATATAGCCTTGACAAGTTGCTCCCTAAGGTACGACTTAAGGAGTTAGTCAAATTTTGCATTGAGATTTGAGCCAATGGGAAGGTGGCACACTTTTGTGCACCAAATTTCCCAAGGATTTGGGACCGATGGTGTAATAAAATGCACCCCCTCCCAGTTAATTCCCTAGACTCCCAAATGACTAACTTTAAGCTCCTTTTGCAAGTTTGAGCCCTATGCACCAAATCCATGCTCCCCACTCCATCCTGTCAGATTCTGCCACATGGACCAATGGGAAAGGGGCGTAATTTTGTGCATCAATTTTCCCAAACCTTTGGGATGGATGGTGCAAGAAAATTTTCCCCTCCCATTTTGGCCCTTAGTCACCCACATGACCCTGACAACTTGGCAAAGTGCTTATTTCCAACCCCCCCGTTCATTCCCAACTGCAAATTACATTGTGCCAAGTGGCCCAATAGGAATGGGGAATTTTTTTTTCATTAACCATCCCAAACCATTGGGATGGTTGGGACAAGAAATTTTTCTCCTTCCAAACCTTTTAAAATATGTAAACTTTTTAGTTTTCTTGTTGCTTCCAGCTTCTTCTGTTGCTTCCCGTACACACCCACCAAATTTCTTCATTGTCGGATTCCTCTTCACTCCTCCATTGTTGCCACATCTGGAACCTTGAAATCATCTTTGGGATCAATTTACCATCATTCCTCACTACTGCAACACAATAAATAGATATCTCTGAACAAAAAACCATGGCTATGAGCTGTCAAAAACCCTAGGGTCAAGAAATAAAGAATTGCTCATATCTCCCAAACCGTGCATTAGATCTTCGTGAAATTTTGGGAAAATATTCCTCATGCAAATGCCTTGAAGATGCGAAAAAATAAATATCGAAATATTCCCCTATTTTTTATTGGAATTCATTCAAAAAAATTGCCTAGAGTGTATTTTTATCATTTTCCGTCAATCCAGTAAGTAGGTGAACTTGAAATTTTGCACAGAGACTGAAGAACAAAAATGTAGAAAGAATCTTTAGTTTTTTCCTCAAACTGAGACCCAGAAGTTTAGATTCTAAATATATTAAGTGTCTCTAGTTCACACTTCCCATTTTTAGTAAGTTTCTAAAAACGGAAAAACCCTCCGAAAAAAAGAACACTGAAAATCATGCAAATTGAAAACTAGGGCACGCAGGTCAAAAAAGTAAAAAAACAAAAAAAACAAAAAAAGCAAAAAATAACTTTCTAAAATTAGAAAGTGCTTAAAATCGACCCCAAAACATCTGTAACAATCTTGGAATGTGAAAGAAGAACCTCAGTGCAAGAAACAAGGCAAAAAAACAACCCTGCCCAAAATAGCAGCTCTTAGGACCTAGTTTCCAAAAATAACAGTTTTCGGTCCCAGGTGCAGAAAGTTGGTACCATCTCCATAGTAACATATAGTGTTTCTTTTTTCCACCATGAAGTTCAAGTTCACTAGTTAAAATCCCATTTCGTCCCTCACCTCAAAGTTCTTGAGTGTGGGTGACAATAATGTTACTCACATGGACCTAGAGGATCTCAAACACAGAATGTTCAGTGGGACGAGAGAACCTTTGGAGGAGAAAATATTTTCTAGTGGATTGTACGTAGCTGGTAGAAATCCCAAGTCCTTGTAGAACATTGAATTTTTGTCAGCATGTGCTCAACACTACGAACTAGACATGAGGACAATCAGGGCAGATGACATTTTAGTCTTGGTTGTGCTTAATCCAAGAGCCATATCCCATGGAATGTAGATCACCGTCGAGAACTACATGGTCATAATCACCGAGGAATTTACATCTTCTGAATGGTATAAGACCGAGTCCTATCTCCAAGGGCTTGCACTCAGCTCCTAGCTGAAGCATGAGAGGAAGCATTCTTGTACACCGAAGACTCTTACTCGCAGTGATTTCCACAATGCTTTCTCTGATGTTATCATCCTTTTGAGTCGGGTGATTGGGGAAGAAAGCAAAAAGTTATTTTTGGACTAGATGATACTCTTCATCCTCACGATCACAAATGATTGATTGGGGGAAGCTCATCAGTGATATCTACACTTTGAATTGCTCCAGGTGCATGCTTTGAAGAGATTCTTCATGACCTCGTATTTTTTCTGCACCTTAACAAACAAAAGATCATTCAGGGGTTTGTCACCTACTTAGAACATCTCCTAGAAATATCTTCCATTCAAGAAGTACCCACACTTGGCCCTGAACTAAAGAAATCATCATTATGCCAAGGTGAATGACACGTTCACAATGTTCGTGGTCAAAATGCTCGAGGGTAATCAACATCTAAGAATGTCTTCTCAAGCCACTTCCTTGGTCAGGAAGTATGGCTCATGCTTCATTCAGCTCTCATCCTTCTCATACATCTGGGTATCAGGATTTGATCATGCTCTGTGGAGGTTTCCTTGCTTCCCAAGTGATTAAATGTTGTTGATGGAGTTGTGCAAGAAATTGGTGCATGTGAACAGTAAGTTGAAGAGTAGAAAAAAGAAACAAGTTTCTTTCCCTATCTCATTGGGTATTTTCACATGTAAGAGTCACCATGATGCTAAAAACATCGAAGCTACCCCAACTCCCATCAATATGCACTCCTACACTGTCATGGCATAATTTAACATCAGGGAGGATCTAGATTCATTCCATTTTCTTGACTTGCATCATGTGCCCCAAATTGAAGATTTATGGGAAAACTACATTGATGGGTATGAGGTACGTTAACGTGACCATAAGAGGATGAAAGTGGAGAAGATGAGGAAATTCAGTTTTGAATGGTACGAGGATGGTGTACTTGAAGATGGGTCAAAGATGTTTGATCCTGAATATCCTACAATCAAGGCTTCCCCTCTCCCCCATGTGGCTTGGAGTGTGTGCGAGTTTGACGACATCAAAGATTGCAAAGAGACAGTGATCAGGAGATCCAAAGAGTGGTTCAGAAGGAGAAGGTATTATCTTCTTGTCCCTTCAGAGGCAAGCATCATACCACTCTTCCTCCAAGATCAAGGACACGGCTGCCAGTTCAACTCACTTAGGAGAAATTTCGAAGAGGAAAGTAGAGGAACCTGAGGCTCACCGCTACAAGACACTGCACAAGAGAGCGAGGAAAGAAGAAATACCTGTGGTGGATCTTGAATGAGGGGAAATTGACCCTGCCGAGCTCTTTGCCCCACAATAATCTCCAACTCCTTCATCTCCTACTACTGCATTGGCCCCACCCACACAAGACTCACCTCCTCACGTAGAGAAAGAAGTTGCAATGTTGTCCATTTTCGAGCCAAAGACCAATGAGATCTTCCCCTGGATGTAGGAGATAATCATGATAGAAACCTGCACGGTGTAACAAGTATCTGTTTTGGACTTTTTGACAATTGCTTCAATAGTTAAGTAAAAAAAGAGAAAGTTGGCTCAAGAAGCTTCAAGATTCTATAGTGGTGCCTTGGTAAACCAATACATTGAGATAGTCAAGCCAAAGGTCATTAATCCCATTGAGGAGATGCCCCTGACTGATTATAAAATGATCATGATTCCCCTAGGAAAAACAACACATGGAGGTGATCTTCACTTGCTCCATGATTCATCCACTCGCCTTGTCATGAGAATCAAGGAATACAAGGAAAATCTCAATCAAGCGAATGACCATATTAAAAATTTCACATCCTATGTCCAAGTTCTCTTAGATCCAAGTGCCACCAATGCCCTCCCAGCCAAAGAAGTCACTCCAGTAAGTAGCTTTGATCCCAAGTCCATTGGGAAGACATAGGGATTCACCATGCAAGGAAATTCAAACGACAAATGAGTGAATATGATTCTTGAAAAAGGGAAGACACTGCTTCTGGAGATGATGACCTTGTACGCATACATGGATGAAATGACAATGAAGGTACTCACAATAAAGGAGGTAATTAAGGATGAGAAAAACCAATGGGACCAGGTGTACTCATTGGTCATGGAAAAAGGAAATGGTCAAGTCATCTCTTCTGGTAACTAGAGAAGTATTTTCATAGACAAAAGAGGATTTGTCTCAGGTTTGGGCCCAAAAATTTTTTGCACGTTATGAATTGATAAAACACGCCCTCGACAAGTTGGATTCATATGAGGAGGAAGTGGAGAAAATGCAAAAAGATGTAGATGCCCAAATTTAGAAGCTTTGGGTGCCAGAAGTGAACTTAGATACTTCAACAGATGATTCGTTGAAATTATTTGAGGACCGAGTCAAGAGGGAGGCCGGAGATCCATTCTCATTCACAGAAAACACACTAGAATCTCTAGCAGAGATACGAGCAATCATCTCCATCACCGTTGAGAATCATCAGACTCGGTACTCAGAGTGCAAAAACATCAACTCCCTTGCAGAGAATTGTTTCAAGTCACTCAGTTTTGTCCAAATACCTCAAGAGAAGAAGGTGATAGCAGCGGTAGTAAGATTCAACAAGGAATTTAAGGGCGTGGAGATTTCACCAACATTGCTTCCCGGTAGTCCTTCAATGGCAGGATCATCTTCATAATAGTGCTCTCTCTCTCTTCTTCCTTCTTCTCTCCTCTCCCCTCCCCCTTCTTCCTTCATGCTCTAATTCTTCATTAAGGGTGTGCACTTTTTCTTTCATCTTATTCATTAATGTGATTATAGTCTTATAATGTAATAAGTCACCCTTATTTTATAAAAGGGGACTTAATGTTATTTCCTAGGAATACCAAAAGTCCCATTACGAAAAGGCAAGTGAAAGGACACCATGGGGGGTAGATGAAGAGACATTTCTAGTTCTATAAATATAATGACACCCTCATTCTTAAGGTTTGTCAATTTTGTACACTCAAGAGAGATTTTTTGAGCAAGGCAAAGGAGATAGCTATTCTTCCAGTTTCCCAACCTTTTCCCTATAATTTCCAGCATTGTACAAGTTGTTGAGATATTGATAAAGAAAGGGATTGCTTCTTTTCATGACTCATGAATGTGTGCAAGTTTGTGTGCATGGTTTCCTATGGTCCTTAATGTTCTAAACACAGTTGTTTCTTTCTATAATTTGTGAATTTGAACCTTCTAATTAGCTTTGGCGAGAATATGATTTTCTACTCACAGAGTTAATTCCCCTTGTCTAATTTCTCACTCCCCTTCCCTCATCTTTCAGCAAATTCCTGGCCTACAATTTACTGTAAGCATTTTCCGCAGGTAAAGTGGAGTGTGCTTGTTGGATCCCCAACCTCTTGGCGAATAAAGAATTTGTATTTCTATTCATTCAAAATAAAGTGGAGTTGCACCATCCAAGTAGAGGGACCTAGAGTCCCGAAGACGTTGGCAAGATAACCATCAATTTGTCCACCCGAAAATTTTTCTTGCCGACACAACAATAAGATGCTTTGGTCATGTTTTCTCCAATTTGGTTGGTATTGTTTGTGTGGATTGTGTCATTTCAAATCAATCCTCCGACTCTTCTAACTAACCTTCTCTTCATATTTTTCAAGCCACACATCCATTTTTGAAGTATTGAACATTATGCTATGATCTATTACATCTTTTTCAACATGACATGATAATGAAACATGTAAATAAGAAAACTAATTGGTTGTGAACTAATACTAATCGTACATTTTAAAATTCTGTTGTGAATTTAAATACATACTAAGTTTGATCTGTTTTTTCTTTTCCATGAAGGTTTTATCCAATCTATCTTTTGTATAGTTAGCATCCTAAACTTGTGGAATCTATGAAAATTCCTCTCCAATATATTCTGGCATGTAGAAAAAGGTTTGATGAAAAATATATCCTTTGGCCATGGATCCTTCTCAACATGCCAATTGTTCCACAAATCCCTTTAAGGACTTCATGTCTCTCTCTGTCCAAAACCTCCATTACATGTTAACTACACTTTCTATTTGAATATCATCAACCAAATGCACTAATAGATGGATATGAGAGTCTATAAAGGAGGTACGAAATTCCTTTTACACTTTGCAAATTATATATACAATATTGTATTTCCCATTCTCAATCATTGCTTCTATATATATATATATATATATATATATATATATATATATATATTTGAAGGTAGCCACCTATTTTATATACAATGTTAGGCATGTGAATTACTTCATTGTTTCTCATGCAATTTGTTGAGTTTTATTTCAAAGGAAAAAGCATATTACCTCATAAATTTTGAAAGTCAATACAATGGCTTCAAAAGATCAGGAAAATATTACAAGATAGCCCCATAATGGTAAGCAAAATATATGTTGCACAACCAGAAATGTTATATGTCACATTTCTATATCACATCTCTAATTTAAGGTAAAAAAATATATTAATTAAAGTAACTATTTTGACCTTCAAAATGTTATGCCAATCATGTTTCTTAAGGAATGTTATGTTTCCATCAATTATGATTGCATACTTCATAAAGCACCATAGCCATGTGGTGTGTGAATCTCTCACCTTGTTTGATTCACCAAAATGACTTGGTCTTTAATTAATATCCATGGAGCACCTGCTTCCTTTCATAGATGTCTCTTTGGTCAGGTGGCTTTGAGATGTGTTATGAACCTTTTATGTGTATTTCTTTTTGTTATAAATGTGATTCCATATGGAAATAGGTATATTCTTAAATATATGCATTGGATCTAAAATATGTTTAACAAATAATTTCTCCTAATATGGGATACTAAAGATTATAGATAGTTTTTTGAATTCGTCCTCAAATTTGAGCTTTTTGATTGATTTGTGACAACCATACTTGATCTCCCCAATAATATTGACGATTATCAACATTTGATGTTTTGTATGCTTGAGTGAAGACCCGATACCAATCCCCATGGAACATACTCTTCTTAGGTTCTATAGTATCATGTTTTTCATCAAAATTACTTTTCTTTCCAACATTGCATCCATGGTCTATCGAAAAGAACCTTTGATGACCTTCACATACAACTTTGCTCCTTGGAAATACATACTTTATCTTTGTTGAAAAAGCTGCATATTGAAACAATGTACAAACTTAGTAAACAATTTTGAAGTTTAACATACAATAAATACCTTAACAAACAACCACCCCAAGAAAATCATGTAGTCTAGCATAAAATATCGTACCATGTGATATGCCTTTGATTGATTGATTTTAAAAGGTCATACATCATAATGCCCTCATGTAATGCTTGTATCTTTTCACTTAGTGGCTCAAGATAGACATCCACACTTTTAACTTGATGTTTACTAGGCACCAATAATGAAAATACTAAATGTCCGTTTCAAATCATTGACCATGGAGGAATATTATAATTTATCAACACTATTAACCAAATGGAATAACTAGTTCATACACTAGAAAAAAGGATTAACACCATCCATTGCCAAGCCAAACCACACCATATACTCATGACATATATTTCAATTTTTCAACACATAATTGCTCAATGCACTTGATTCCATTTGAATTCTAAGGAACATGACAAGCTTCATCACTGCTTCTATTGCACTTATAATGCCATGTCATTAAATTTGTAAGTGACTTACAATGAAAAAGACGCTCAAGTCTAGGAATTATTTGAAAATGTCACAGTACCTTATTTGGTAAGGTTGCACCTTCAACTATTGTCTAAATTGTGGTGCCCTGTGTTTGGGACACCTTGCGTTATATGAATATTCCATCATAAATAGAATGAAATCACTTGTGCATGCATTATAGTCGATGCAGATAATTCCAAAATTTGATGGTATTTGTTGTGCCTCCTACGAGGATGGAATTCTATTCTTTTTACAAAAAAGAAACTAGTTTTTTTTGTAACCGATGACTCAAAAAACAAATTTCTAGGGTCAAATTAAATAGAAGATAAATGGAAAACAATATCTGTTAGTATCTTTAAGTTGAAGGCTTCATCAAACAATTTCAATTAGATGCTATTTTTTGTGGGATTTTTACTCATGTGTTTAAGCCGTCTCAATATGTTTATATAGTTTGTGAGTTGTTGTTAAACCTCAACAATGAATTCTCTAATGCTTGACCCTTTCAAAAAGGTAATGGATTTGCAGTCCCCTTTGCAACAGGTTTAATAAGGGATTTCAAGTCTCCTTTCAAAAAGCTAAGGGATTTGCAGTCCTCAAAACCTTGATTTCAAGTCCATCAATGACAATATAGCACCCAACACTGATGTTCTGAAATGTCCGGACATATACAAAAAAGATTGAGAAAAAATCCAAAAAAAATCTTCATTCAATTTTGTGAGGATTATTGTCAATATTATGTTTTTCCTAATAAAAATCCCCAATTTGATCATCCACATCATCATCATTAATAGTGGAAAATAAAGTCTACCATATTTGCAAATCCGAAGCCCTCTTCTAGAAGATCTTCACTAAAAGATTCAAGAAGATCTTTTTCATTTCTTCAACAATCACACTTCATGTGCTAAAATTCCTTTTTAGACATCTTTTATGAGTCCTTGTGATGTTACTAGGATGCATGTCATCATCAAGAGGGCACAATGAGAACTTGTACTTTGTTATTGTTTGAGATAATTGAACATCAACATCAATGTTTAAATATTTAGTATCAGATGCTTGCCTATTAACTTTATTTCAACGCAATAACCATACATTGTACAAACATCAACATGACTTGATTGGAAGAAAACATAAACAAATTTCATTTATCTTAAACAAAGGATCATTTTTTTGAATTGTTCTACCAATGTCTTATCTGCCACTTCAAGTTTGATTACTACCTCAATGAGGTTGTGATAACACTTCGTATGCATAAAATAATTTTTGAATTTAGTAGAAAAAAATTTAAAATAAATATTATCATTTTTTTCATTGCAATATTATTGATTCATACAAACTCATGAAATGGTTATTGATCCACATGATCTCTTTGTAGGAGACAAACATATACTAAGAAATGAGCTCTCTATATGATGTATGATAGTCACATGATGATGGTATACTAGCTATAATACAAACGACAATTTTTTTAAACAATCTTTGGTTTACATGATAATGTCTCTATTTGGCTATTCAGATTTGTAGTGTTTCAAAATAATAATCATGCACTCATAAATTAACATATTTCAAAAAAACTACAGAGTAAAATCAATGATGGAAAAAAAACATTATCCTCTAACAAAATTACGTTACTTCCATCAAATATTCTTCAAAATGCAAAGAAATGACAAATTAACTTCAAGATATTAATTGAAAAGTGTTAATTAAATTTAGGACTTCATTGAAAAATGTGCCATTCATGTTGCTTGGTATCCAACACTACACGTATGCTCAATTGTCTACCTTAGATTGCAACCAAGGTCATTGCCACTAACAAAATTGAAAATATGCCAAAGAGTATTCCCTTTTGAAAATTATAAACTTCGCATTTAAAAAGAAAGCAAGCACATCTTTGAATACCATTTTTAATGGTCAAACAATACAATATTGAAAAATACAAAGCTACACCTCATAATTTTTTGCAAAAAATCCAAATCGACATACTATTTGTAAAATCTACATGCAGGTCATGTAATTTGAGTTTTAAGAAAAAAACTTGAGTCTATTATTGCTCCCAAGCTATGTGGTGTTAAACTTGACATTGAAAAGCATACCCTAATTATAACTCAATTTATCAACGGCTAGAAATTAATATAAATATTCGGTCCCAAATTCATACAATTGAATTTTTTCTCAACTCTTACTGGGCACCCTAGCATTCCCCCCAAATAATTAGATCCATCAAAAAACTTCAAAGCATAATGTTCTGGTACCATGTTGGAACATGTTGTGTTGATCTAGATAGTCCTAAACCAAGATTATTGAAGAAACAAGCAAATGTACTTGCTTAACTCCATATTAGATATCATCAATCAGAAAATGAGTATCAAAGAAAAAAGATAGCTTTAAGGTACAAATGGGAAAATTAGTGATACAAGGTATATAAATTTAGTAGTATAATAGGCCAGTAGTACGCACACGACAACCTTCCTACTTATATGCTTTCATAAATACAAGGCACAACCCACCCTTTTATTTATGTACCTCCTATAGGGGTTGACTAAGATGGCATTATAGTACGAGCATGAAGTGTACGAGCCTTCATAATATGGGCCTATAATTTAGTGTATGTTTGACTTCCATGGACCCCTAAAAACAAGGTACCATGTGAAAATAATTTAGTCATGAATTATATGTAAGCCCTTCAAGTTATGATTACCTTAGGTGGTATTTGTGTGCCAACAATATTCCACTATTGTTATCTTCATTAGGTGTCATAGATTGGGAAGTGAAAAGGATTAATAAAAGTCTTTATGAGTTGGTCATGTTATAGTGAGTTTGTTCTTGGGGAAAGCGATAATTCCTTTCATCACAAATTTCCTTGTGCTATTTTGTAGAGAGAATGAATTCAAAAGACAACTTCTGGAATCACTCAACACATTTCCATATCATAAACATCTATATGCAAATTACTCTTGTTCATATTATGCAAAATATGAACAATTATTATGCAAAATTCAAGTATCAATCTTGTACATTAAAGGAAAACTAATGAGTTAGTGCTTATAAAGAGAAACATAGATGATTACCCAATTAACACAAAAATATTCACTTGCCCAAAGTTGAACTCCCTAGGTGAGGGCAGCATGCTTTCTTTCATCTGAAGATTACACAATCCTCTACACATGGAACCCATTTAATTGGTTGTCGTATTGACAAGAAACCTCCAAATCTGATATAAGCCACTCTCTCACGTCAATGAGTAAATATAGGTGTCCTTCATGTTCCTTGTACACCATACTTTACATGTTGTAAGTTCATGCTCTATAGCAAATGTAAGGTGTTGTTGGTCTTGGGCCTTCATTTATCACAGGCAGCCAATCCAGTAGAGAGAAGTACCCATGGCACCAACGCCAATGCCAAACACCAAAATATTGTCCTAGTAGAGATCAGTACCTCGGCACCAATGCCAATGCCAAACACCAAAACATTTTTGTAATGCTCCTCGTCCATACAATGTGTGTGTCTGCATGCGCATATCCATTGTGTGGATTTATGCGTGTGCGCGCGTAAAAAAACTTTCTTATATACGATTTGCAAAATAAAAATTCTCATTAAGTAAAAAGTATTGTCAAATGCATAAAGGTAACAATATCCAAACATCATTGAACTCCAAACACAAAGTTTGCATATGTTGGATATGAAAGCAATCATGAAATCTTCATTATTTAGGAGAAACTGCAAGATTAGGTGCATGAGTCATGATTGTCTTGGACAATTTGATTTTGGAAAAATTTACATTCCAATTACATGATGCATTACATGTGGTTTAGATTTCAAAGATGAATTTGTTAGTCAAAACTGTCTACAGCCTCATGATTCTGACCATGTTAATTCATGGAAGGCATGGAAACCTTGCTCTCTTAGGTTGCTTAGCTTTAATGCCAAATACAAAAACATACTTGAAAAAATACGAATTTGAGGTTTCCAATACACCACTGAATTTAATACACCCCTGTAGATGAAAATGTGGATTCAACCAAATGACCTTTACTTCCTTCCACCTGTTGTAACTCTGGGCTTCCCTTTAATCTCACTTTCCTGCATTAAAAAAACATTTTTCCAAGCCGATCAAATAAACATAAGTTTGAATATCTTGAAATGCTAAAACTAAAATCATGATACTGCATCTGCCACTGAAAGGATTGTCAATTTTCACAAGACCTTAGGAGCGAGAAGATATGTTTTCAGACAATCAGATACTTTTTGTTTCTATTTTTCAGATCAAATTAAAATTAGAACCAAAATAGGAAGATATGACATGATTTAAAATTACCCTTTTTGAGGTTATGCATACACAACAAATTGTTTGTTTTTTGCAAAGACATCTGATTCAAGAGATTTCCTATAAAACAAAGTGAAAAAATAGGAGACAAGCTTAAACCATCTTTTTGTATGTCTATTTTTCACATCAAATTAAAATTAGAACCAAATTAGAAAGGCAGGACAAGATCTAAAATACCTCTTTTACGATGTTTCTATTTTTCACATCAAATTAAAATCAGAACCAAATTAGGAAGATATGACAAGATTTAAACTTATCCTTTTTGAACTTGTGCATGCACAACAGATTATTTGTTTTTTGCAAAGACATCTGATTCAAGAGATGTCCTATAAACAAGGTCAAAAAATAGAAGACAAGCTTAAACCATCTTTTCGATGTCCATGTTTCACATCAAATTAAAATTAGAACCAAACTAGAAAGTCATGACAATATTTAAAATACCCTTTTTACACTTGTGCACACAAAACAGATTATTTGTTTTTTGCAAGATATCTGATTCAAAAGATGTCCTATGGACAAGGTGTAAAAAGGAGACAAGCTCAAACCATCTTCATTATGAGAAAATACATATACAAGTATTCTCGCACATAGGGCAAAGCCATAGCATAAAAATGCTCAGCTGTTTTCTAACTAAATTTTCACAGTAGAACCATTATCATTAACTAGATTTTTCAACCAACACAGTTGCCAACAAGAATTTTTTTTTTATTTCTTAATTTATTGTCCATCGCAATGGACCTTGTACTTAATTTTGTAATACACATGAAAGACATTGGTTGCCCAGCTGAAATGCACAGAAGGCCCAAATAAAGAGTATTAATACATATACAAAACACAAATGGTCTCTTCGTATCCAATACATCCAATATCTTCTCAAATAACTTGAGTACTTTTGCAACGATATCCTTTGTGTCTGTTTTCTTATTGTATTTATCTTCATTATGTTGTTACGTCATTAAGTTTTTAACTGAAACATATCTTTCCAAACCATAGTATTCTATGACCATGAACCTTCATGACTCATGAGTTGTTTCTAAAATTTTCTATTGTTCATATAATATGCTAGCCATTTCTCTCCCATTCTTTCCCCTCACGTGTCTCTCCATCCTATTTTTTGACATGGCAATATGGTCAATTCTACAGATCCTTTTGTTGCTGTATTTAGTTCTAAGTGTACAAGTATAATCTCCAGTTCAACTGTGCGTGTCATCTTCCTAATTCATGCAACTGAGAGTTTCTAGTTACTGTTAGAACTTAGAATATGCAAAGAGAAGAAAGAATACAGAAGGCAAACTGCACTGTCCAAATGATACAGGCAGAGGTTTATTTATTGAGAGAGAGGTGGTTGAACAGTTACCAACCGAACAATTACATAATTGTTTTTACATTCTATATAATGTGTTATATTTTAACACCCCCTCTTAATGACTAAACCGGAAACAAGACAAAGTTTGTCCCGAAATTTTACAAATTTCCTAAAGCCCATATATTTAGTCATTACATTTACAGACTGTGCCATAAGTTGTACTTTAAAATCAGCAGTCCTTAACTGTGATGCAGTTGTCGAATGAAGACGAACCGCAAAACAAAAATCTGGTCCCATGAACAAAAGATATGGCAAGTGGTCCACTGGTTCTCTGTTTCGTGATTCATTGACCAGTGATGAATCACCAATGGCTGAGAGTGTCAGCCCCATCTCCAGAGTGCTGAAATCAGAACCTTGAAGATGTGGATTAAAAAATCTATTCCAGGCTTGTGTAGCCTGCTAGAGTCTGTACAAAGACTCAATTATCCTGTAATCGAAGTCGCCTCGATCATGTCCTTGCACCACCATGTAGTGCTCATCCAACTTTTTCAATAAGAGAAATGTGACCATCTGTGCAGGAGTTAGAACCAACTCCTCAATAGTAGGAGAAATAACCATCTCCGTCTCAGCAGTGGTCTCTGTCTCAACAGGAGAAATAACCATCTCCGTCTTATCTATTTGCTCATCTATCCCCCTCTGTTGGGAAAGATCTTTCACAACACAATGAGCAAATTGTTCATGCTCTACTATCCTTCGAGCAAGAACCTCTGAGTGAGTGGCTGGGCATGCCATCTCACCATGCACCATCAATGCATTTGGAATAGTGGAGTCTTCGTCCACAACAAATTGTTCTTCAGAATGAGGAAATCCATCCTCCCAAGGCATGTCTGCCTCCCGTACACCTAGTATAGTGGATATTCCCTCCACAATAGGTGCATGTAGGTTGACTATATCTAAGTCAACAGATTTGTGAGGAATGGCTTCCTCCCAAGGCATTGCAGCCTCCTGCACATCCTGAATGGTGGAGCTGTCCTCCACATGTGCATTCATGTTGATCGCAGCCAGATCAAAAAGCCGATACTGACCACCTTCCCCAATACCAAGGGCAATTATCCGTCTCTGTTTCACATCAGAGATAACACACTTCTTTCCACAGAAATCCACAGAAATATTGGGATTTTCAGTCAATTGACGAATAGATAGAAGATTCTTTTGTAAAGAAGGTACATATCTAACATTCCGTACCAACAATTTATGAGCATTATTCAATACAATGCATATATCTCCTATCCCTTCTACTGCAAGTGATTCTCCATCAGCTAGTACTACTGATTCAAAACATATATTTGCAGTAAATGAAACATACCAGTCCCTACGACATGAAAAGTGTGCAGACGCACCAGAGTCAATGATCCAACAACTGGTACCACTGTCATTCGAGCATGATGTCGTAAGACAATAAAGAGCATGCCCGCCATCCGAATCCCGTTCTTCTGCAATTGTTGTCACATGTTCCTCATTACATGGCTTTTTGTTCTACTTTGAAAGACCATACATCCGCTTCCGGCAATCCTTCTTGAGGTGCCCAACCTTGTGACAGTAATAGCATGTGACCTGATACCGAGTGGAAGACTCACCAAATTGACATTTCCACTTTCCCTTTGACTGAGTGACAAGTGCACTCTCTGAATGGTCACAATTAGATTCTGCCTGAAGTTGTCTCCGCTCCTTTTGCAACAGGTAGGAACTCACCTTGTCAAACGTGAGTGTTTGACTTTCAGCGATTAAATGGAGTGCCTCCACAAATGACTCATACGAAGAAGGTAAGTTGTTCAAAACCAAAGCCACCATATCATCGTCGTCCACCTTTTGTTGATGGAAGATAACTGGTCTCGGAGGTCTTTCATCCAAAGTAGGTGCTCAGACAGCGATCCACCTTGTAACTTTACGGAAAAGAGCATATTTTTCAGGTATAAAACCCGACTCTTCTCTGACGTCTGATATTTATCCCTCAGACTGGCCCACAACATGCTTGCCATAGTGGCATTCCGCACTTCCGGTATCAAATCACCCGACACCAATAACTTGAGAAGCAATAATGCTTCCTTATGACGTTTGTCATAATCCTCGACGTTCATCGCTGGTCAATTTTCCTCACCCTTGATTATTTTACCACAATCACAAAATTCCGCAACCGTTAAAATCTTATGACTCCAAACATTGAAATTAGTGCCCGTCAATTTTTGTGTCTCCGGCAACGTAAGTGTGATATATTTGCCATTTTATCATTCCAAAGTAACGGAAATAATAAAATAAAGTTTTTCCCACACTCAATAAAATAATACTTATTCCACCAAGTATTAGTTATTCGAATAAGTAATAAAATTAATTTCTCCAGCAAATCATATGAAATTAATTATGCAAATATAAGGTGAATACCTTTGTGGCTGAAAAATAATATTAGTTCAGCATATTAAATCACGGACGTTTCAAAAGGGAAGAACAGGAAACGAATCTGCCTCTGCCGCTTTTGCCAGGATTTGCGATGATTCTGCCCTTGCCCACGATTACCTCTACCACCGATTACCTCTGCCACGATTTTGCTGTTTTGGTGCCCACGATTTTCCTTCTTCCACGGTTTTCCTTCTTTCACGACTTTATCGCCATCGACTGTGCCCTCGAACCACAATTTTGTTCTTTTCCGTCCACGTTGTTTTGCTGGTACGTCTGCCCTATTCTTCACAGTTTTACAAAAAACGACTGTATTGTCTCACGTTTTTCGCAAAAACCGACTGTATTTTTCTTTCACGACTTTTAGGCCCTCATGACTGTGAAAGACTTGCACGATTTTTGTGCCCATAGCGAGCCCACGAACCACTTCTTCCAGCGAATGGATGAGGACTGCCTTCGAACTGCAGCGACTCTGCCCTCGTTTTCTGTGATGACCCACGTATTCTGTGCCCTTGTTTTTCTTCACCACAAGTTTGCTTCAGCGACTTCAAACTTCTTCTCTACAGTTCGTACCCATGTCGGGGCTTCCTCGAACCTCATACGACACTCCTGTGTTCGTCCAAGAGCTTCCTCGGGCAAGTCGCTCTGATACCAATGTTAGAATATGCAAAGAGAAGAAAGAATACAGAAGGCAAACTGCACTGTCCAAATGATACAGGCAGAGGTTTATTTATTGAGAGAGAGGTGGTTGAACAGTTACCAACTGAACAACTACATAACTGTTTTTACATTCTATATAATGTGTTATATTTTAACAGTTACATTTTGTGATTTATGAACTTTCTTTCACATGCAGCTGTGATCGTGAAAATAGGTTCTATAATGGATATTCCAGACTTGATTAGAAAGAAGTAGAACCTCTATGCTTCACAGTAACTTCAAGTGGAAATACCTAATACACTTGTAAAAGGGTTTAAAGTGGATTACAAGCATAAGTGTTAAAACATAACCGACTTATTGAGCTCTGAATGCTGTTATTTAACTGAAAGTTCTCAAAAATAGACTTGAATCCACGATTTCCTTTGATATGAATATTCTTGATTCTCAACCACTTAAAATTTCTAGTCCTGATAACTTAGACCACTGCTCCTATAGACATTAGGATGAATGCTCAAGAAATTCTCTGCCCTCAACATCTAAATTTGATTAACAGAATACTTTTTTTATCATTTCTCTTGAATCTTGTAAAATTTCACTCCAGACTATTTTACCTCCATTCTCAGACTTCTATAGAGAATTTTGCCAAAAACTTCTGTCACTAGTTATAAATAACCTATTTTGACAAGTAAACTTAAGACCTATAACCATTGTGTATAGGTCACTTTCACGGTTCATGAATCTCCTAACCTAAACCAAAACTGCATTTCCATCTATACCTGAACCCCTCAATGAAAAAACAGACATGTAATATCTAAATTGCAAATTGTACAATGTTAAAAACCTTTTCTTTTGATTTAAAATCAGAATTGTAGACAGAAATGTCATAAGTTTTGAGCTACAAAACTCCACTTCCTTCAAAATATGTATCTAAAGAAAAATAAAGAAACATGTATAGCAACTATTATGTATAGGTCACTTTCACGGTTCAACAATCTCATAACCTAAACCAACGGTACATTTCCATGTATACCTGAACCCCTCAATGAAAAAACAGACGTGCAATATCTAAATCGCAAATTGTCAAATGTCATAACCTTTTGTTTTGAATTAAAATCAGAATTGTATACAAAAATGTCATAAGTTTTGAACTACAAAGCTCCACTTCCTTCAAAATATGTATCTACAGAAAAATAAAGAAACATGTATAGGAACTATGGAAGAAATGCATTAAATTCACAGTCACGCAAAACATTTGCAATCATATCACTTGCCTTCTCCTAGAGATTTTTATGTTTGTTGGTTCCATCAAAATTGAATAAGGCATTTTTGCATACATTCGCCTTACACTGGACATGTTTTATTAGATATTAAGCACTGTAGCAATTATCTTGGATTTCATGAAATACAGGCCAAGAACAAATAAGAGACATTTACATGGAATGCCTACCAAGAGTCAGCTATTGATAAATAACCAGAAATATGTCAAGATATCTAGAAGAAAAAAACATACCAAAAATGAACACATTATACATTATTTCTAGTAATGATATGGCTCTTAAAATTTCTAACCTTGGAGGCTACAGTATAATTTCAAACCAAGAAACAAATCAATATAATGACTGCAGTATTTTGAAAACCTGTACCCGAAACATGAAGACCACTAAAACATAACTTCATATGATAGAAAGATTACAAGTTTCAGTAACAAACCTGTGGAGCATGCAGAAGAATGTGGTGTTTAGCAGTAGTTGGATTATGATTTTCTGCACCCTTGTTCCAATCGTAACTCACCTGTCAATCAGTTACAGAACACATTCATATGTTAGTACAATTATTAAATTCAAAATCTCCAATAAACTAATGAGCATTTATCTCTCAGATAACAATTATGCAAAATTTCTTATTTCCCGAGAGAACTTTGTGCCAAGATACAGCAGTTTAGAAAAATATATAACCGCAATCAGAATAATTGCTAATTAGTGATAAGAATTATATAAGCATAGGTGGCTGATGACTACTGATTTGATAAGACATCAAGATCCAAAGTTGAACACTCATAAATGTGAATGCTCTATCCCTAGATGGAAAGTAATGAGAAAGAATTGATAGAATGCAGAACAGACAGCATAAAACAAATAGCATAGAATATATGGATATGTAATAATGGAAAACTCAAATAATATATACATCCAGGGTAATGGAGAGTTCTGCTTGCTATCAGACCTCTTCTTTGCAAATCATCTCTTTATAATTATTCATAAGAGACTTGCAATACAAGTTCCTTAAGCAGCAACCAGAGATAAGAATATATTTATAACTACGTAGAATTCAAAAATATAAATTTGTTATACACCGGCTTAGAAACTTTTTAAATATGTTGAATAAATGCACAAAAAATAACATTTTGAAGAACACAATTACAGGAATAAAGTAGAGATTTATTATATTGATAATTATAACATAGACCCACATCTCAAAGAAACAAAGAATAAGGTAGTGTCAATTGCACATTGTATACATTGAAATGCCGAAAAATTGGCATACAATAAACAAAAACAATGTGTCATATTCAATATTATTTAATATGTCATTACAAGAATGAAGTTCAACTCCAGCATTGCCTTTGTCGTCCATCTCCAAGTCCTCTACCAGGATACTCATCACTTTCAAGCTCTAGCTCCTCTACAGGAAATCTGACTATGAGTAAATAAGGAAGACCATTTGCCTCAACCAACTATTTCCTTTGAAGTTGGGGCTTCTCCATCAGGTGGAATTTGTCCCCATTTTGTTGAATGGCCTTCCTTATACCTTGAATTTATATGAAGCATAAGCCTAAGCATGCCATAAATGTAGACCAAGATCTTCGCCTAAATTTTGACCTTGATTGGTTCCTCTTCAATGAATGAATGATAACTTCAGTACTCCAATTCCCCGCATGCTGAAGAACTGGCTACTTGTGAGAGCAATCGAATTGAAAATGAGTACAATTCAGATGCTTCATTGTAAACAAGACCAAAGTATATTAACACTGTAATGATGATGTGGTGGACTTTTCGAAGTACCTCAACAATGTCACATAACATTAAATTTACTATAAAATATGAACCCTATTACATGATGTCTAAATAAAAAGAAACGAAGATAGCGCTTTTGCACCTCTAGTATATAGAAAGAATATGATCCGTGTGCAGTATTCTTTCAACATCTCATGCACGACTTCACAGCTTGAATGGCATTTTTGGAAGCTGCTGGAGTGTTTTCATGCTACGCCCTTATCCTAAAACATATATTGGGGTATGCATGACCGACTTGTGCCTAACATAATCTTTTACCTTATCATATCAAATTTCTCTATGCTTGCATAATGATAGCAGGGTTGGCCTATGAAGTAACCATAGCCTAAGTAGGGTATATATAAGAGATTGTGGTTAGTACTTGATCATTATATTGTGTATTTTGTTCTTATGGTAATGTTGTGGAGGTTGCCCCCTTGAAGTGGCTCGGTTATTATTTTCCAATATTTTGTTATCCTCTCAATCATATTGTGTGGATTTGTTGTGTTTTTCTATTATAGTTGAAAATTATTGTTATTGTTATTTTTTTTTCTTTTGTTACTCAATTTATTACTAAATTTATCTAAGTGATTTCATTACAAGTTGTATTAGAGCTTCAATTTCATGAAGAATTTATGCGGCACATTCTTTTCAAGTCTATCCTAGTGTTTATTTGGGGGTCGAATGATTGGAAAAAAAAATACATAAATTGTGATATGGAAGAAATTTATTTTTTTCTTCAACGTAGTATCTTTTGAGGTTTTTTAGAAATATTACAAAAAGTTTGGAAGTTTTTTGCACCCTTAGTCATTGGGTTTGTCTTGGCAAGACAATCGCAACGGTATTAACCGTTACTAACCCGTAACCCTATTTTTTGAAAAACAAAATGACATTTTGCAACAGTAGCTATTCGATTCGTCTTGGAGATACAATCACAATGGTATAAACCACCACAACCCTACCTTCGTTCCCTAAAAGTAGAAACCCTATCCTCAAACACAAAACCTTGAACCCTGAATCCTAAACCCTAAACTTAAATCCCAACGTTTGGACATGGGAGAACCACAAACTAGAGGCCACATAAAAGGGTCAATCACTTCAGGAAGGACACCAAGCAAGGAAGAGATGGAGTCGTAAAATTCTTATAGAGGGGTTTTTGGGTTAGTCACTCAACTCCAATCAGATGTGCAAAGCATGGCAAGAAGATAAGATTCGGGTGCGGTCAACAATAGATTGGATGCAGTTAGCGACAAACTGGACACATTGAAAGGAGAAATTATTGTGCAATTCACAACTAACACAATAGCCTTGGCTAATTTGCAATCACAGCCATAGTCCAAATTTCCCATTCTACTCACATGGGGTCTCCAAGCAACCCAAATCCAAATCTAGTGCAGCCTCAAAATTCACCTTGCTCCAATGCAAGGGCTCAGAACATGCTACCAAAAGCAGAGATACATAAGTTTGATGGGAAGGGTCCAATCACATGGATCAATCAAATGGATAATTTCTTTGATTTACATCAAGCCCCAAATGCACAGAAGGTGGTAATGGAATATTTGTATATGGAATCTTAGCAATTCATTTGGTATAGATGGTTATGAGCTCAAAACAAGGGTATTATCATCATTTGATCATTGTTTATTGATGAATTGCAGATGAACTACTGCAATAGTGTGACGGAGAACTAGTTAAGCCAATCAGCAAAACTGCAACAAACAACATCTATCAAAGATTATATTCCACAATTCCAAAACATTTCCCTACGCATAGAGGTCATCCTAGGTTGCCAATACGTTTTGGTTTCGGATATGGCTACTGATGCAAAGAATCTTATATGTGGATGCGTCGATTTTTTTGGTCTCGGATACGGTTTTGGATACTACAAAGAATCTTATACGTGGATGTGTCGATTTTGTTTGGTCCCGGATACAATTATGTATATAGTTATATAAAAGATATGTTAAAAATAAATTATATATAAATTCTAACCTAACAAAAAGGAATTAACCACATACTATGCATATAAAATACAAAATAACCACAAAACACTACTAATAATTTATATAATGCCAACCAAATGCCAAATGACAAGTCACATATGTCATGAAAGATATTATATTCACTTATTACATCAAAATTAGTATTCAATACTCATTGTATTGCTCTTCATTGAGAGCATCAACATCAACATCACGATGTGGTTCATTAAAATCATGTGGACTCGAAGAACTCCCACTACTACTAACGCCCCCATGTGGGTCCTGCAACACCAAAGAAGTCTTCATGTTATGTAATGAAAGGTGGGAAATGGAAGCATCTAAGTCAACATTCTCTAGGTCTACATCTCAATTATTTGTCGCACCTTCCTTGTACTCTGGTTGTTTGCAGGACATAAGGTACAAGTTGGAATGTATATACACCAACTCCCTAGCCATTTTTGCCCCCATCTTGTTGCACTTTCGTGAGTGGATGAAGCTATATGTACTCCAGTGGCACTCAAAGGAAGACCAACTCGCAAACTATTGAGGTATTTTTGATGTAAAATTAAAATTTATACAAGTAAAACCTCAAACTTATATATGACAAAACGTTGATCGCAGAAGGATGTAGATACATGGATCCTTAGCCATGGAGGTACCACCACAAATGAGAAACCTTCTTATGTTTGTCTCAAAGAGCGTGAAGGCTATGACCTTTGGAAGCTATGAAATTTGCAAACTCTGTCATAAAAATGTCAAGATCAAAGAGGAGCCTCGAAAACCCCAACATATACCCTTCACAAGTTTCAACCTTCCTATATGGTGCAAGCTTCCCAACAAATAAAGGATCTTTGTGTTGTAGAATCTAGGACTCAATGCAAAGGCAAGAAGATGTAGCAGCATGGTCATTTTGTTACACCACTTAATGAGGTATGATTTTACTTGTTTGAAAAATGTTTCCTTGAGATCTTGCTCTTTTTCATATATGTTGGTTTTTATTTTCTCAATCATTGAGTCGATGCCATCATATATCTTCCTTAAACAAGGTTGATCCATGTCAATCAAAAGGATCATACTCATAATGGGTTAGAATTTATATTCTACACGAGCTGACCAATTGTTATCCAAGATTAATATCTTCATGTTTTGGGTCTGCTCATTGTTTAACTGCCTCCATACAACCCATAGGTTGCAAATGGCCATGATGTTAAGTGCCTCTTTCACCTTCACAAGTCATCTCAAGATGATTGTGTGTGATGTGAATCGAGTCTCAAAAACTTAGTATGAAATAAAATACAAAAATTAAAAAACTTTAGGAATCTTCAAAAGCTACAAGTACTAGATTAAAAAACTTACATCATAAATTATAAAACCATAGTTTCCCTTATGTTTAGCAACTCTAAATGTGAGAACGATCTAAATATGCCTTGCAACTAGTGATGGTTTGTCATGAACATCTAGATCTCTTCGCCCTTGGCATACACTTTCTTCATCCGCTTGATTTTGCTCCCCAACTTATTGCTGCCCAAGGTGTCTAAAAAATGTGTGCATACCTCACCTCCACCAACATCCCATTGGCTTTGCAATTTTTAATGTTGTCTATTATCACTTGGACAATAATTTGAGGCCCCACCACCTCAATGGCTTTGAAGAGGACGTTGCCAATGAATTGAGCATCTTTCACATCCCCTCTCAACCAACTGCTTTCAAAAACAATGCCTCTTTAGGGCATACTGCAACCACAATGATTAAAAGTCGATTTTTTGCATCTTTCCATTCATCACAAATGATAGACACTAAAGTTTTGGCCCAAGATTCTCTAATTGGCTGCAATGAGGATACTACGATTTTTCCGTTGCCAATAGGGTGGTGCGGAGCTTCTCATAACCTGGCCCTTCACACCCTTTTAAAGCCTCATCAATCACTCTACCCATATCTTGCTAATGTGGCAACCTAACAACATTGAAGGACAAACCACTTGCATACACACATCTTGCAATGTGCTCGTCTGCGATATCCACACCCTTATTTTAAAAGGACCTTTCTAGTGATCCTTTTGTTTTCTTTTCTGAAATAGGAGAATCCTCATCTTGCATGGACGGTGTCACCACAAATGGATGTATTGAGGCCACAATTGGGTAGCTGTTATGAGATGAGGCAAACAATGGCTTCATCATTGAGATGAAGATCCTTTTGTTGACAAAGAATGCCTCAATTTCATGACATACGTTGTATCTGCTTCTTCCTTCTCCTTGATGTACTACAAAAACTTTGATGTCGGTAACAGCACACCATTACCCCCCTTGGACGTTTTGATGCCTTGATGCATGAGCATCATCTCCAACATGTAAATATGGCTTAACTCGTTCAATTTTGGTTTGTCAGTGTGGTTATAGATCCTAGAGGTCATTAGGAGTCTATTTGTGTTGTCAGTTTTGCTTTGGACCTTCACAAATTTGAATGGAACATTTTCCCTCCAAAATGCAAAATTTGAATTGTGAGGAAATTTTTGGCTTCGTTTAGGTGTTTTTATATATTCTTAGAGAAAATAATCTTGTAAGGGATGAAATGAGGCATAACATGGGTGTTTTAGTCCTTTTAAGGTATAGGAGGTCATGCAAGTTAGTGTGTCCTTATAAACTTAAGACATCTTGTATAAAGGAACACTCATAAATGGTCAAGCAGCTCATACATGTGACCAATGAGCTTACTAGAAAGCTGTGCATTTGGTTAGAAGGATTGAATGGAGGATATAAATGAAAAGTCATAATTGTAACTGAAATTGCACTCATTCCATTTTAATGATAATCATGAATAGAAGTTCCAAGAAAACATTTGTGGAGCAAAACTAGTTGCAAACAATTTTGTGCTTGTTTTTATTTATATGTGATATTGGTGATGATCTTTAAAATGTTATGCATGCATTAAATTGATCCATGATTGGTACGACTGGTAATATACTTTTTCTGTTATTTGTGTGTTTACATTATCTTGAGCATGATTTATTGTACTAAAAGAGAGATTTTCACTTGAATACGATTGTATAGTCCTGTAACAAGCCATTTGGTTGAGACTCATGGCAACTATAGAGGGAATTTAGGGAGTAGATTTGCATGCTAAGAGGCATTTTATGTGTTGTGGAGATGAGTGGAAGGAAAATATATGTATTGAGGTATTATAATAGAGAAAGATTGACATGTCTAAGTCTTGGAACATTATACAGTTTAAGACCTTGTATTGAAATGAAGCTTATGCATCCAAGTATGACAACAGTCTGAGAGAAGTGATTTGATTTGTAACTGAAAAGTAGTTGAAACATGTATAGGGTCACAACAAAGAAGAGGACATTTGTAGATCTGATCATGCAGGTTCCCTAAGGAAGACCATAAGAGTCATACTAGTACAAGAAAACATTTGAATTGAAGGCTAATCATAGGTATGTTTGTGAAGATTCCTTATAGTATCCTAGAAATCTGACCTTTCATTCTTATTCAGGGCAAGATATTCCTACCAGGTTTGTATGTGAAATTTACACCTGAGGTTGTCAGAGACTAAGGGTTTAAGACCCAAATGATGCAAGAGGTCATGAAGGAATCTAGGTGTGAGTTGTTAAATTTTGAAACAAATTGACAATGAGATGTTACCTTACAATTACCCTTCCTACCGAGGTTTGTCAGAGGTAAAACCTTTATCTAGGGTTTTAGGCAGAATTAACCCACTTTTTATGATAGTTGAATCTGCAAATGGATTTACAAGTCTCTGGATATTTTGAAAGAACAATAGTGTATTGGAAGTCCCTTACCAGTGATTGTTGAAGGAATTATGACCTTAAATGATTTTCATTCTCATACGAGATACATTGTGTAACAGGTTTTAGGATGCAACATTAACAGAGTTCTGTAGAAGGCCTTTTAGGAGACTAAAAAAAGGGTTATGACAAGAATTTCATGGAAGAAGTGGCCCTAGCAAACAGGGTTAGTAAACCTCCCAATTATTGATAAGACAACAGTAGTTACTTTGATGGATTGAAAAGAGGATTTTCATAGTCTTGGCCCCTAATTAGTGAGATAATCAAGTAATTCTTCCCAGACACAGGCTACAGTATAGTAGGGAATAAGGGTAGTTGAAGAAGTGGTTAGTAAATTTTGAAAAAGAAACTTGCAAACAATGATTGAGTTAACCCTGAAACTTTTGAGCCTAAAGACCATCCTTAAATCAAATTGTTATCTAAAGGTGACTTTTAGTTGGAATGAGGTCAATGAGTTAGAAGCCATAATGAAAAATTCATTGTTCTTGTACATTAGATGGGAAGGATGGGGAAGACAATTTGGAATTTTAATAGATTGGGGTCAAATTGAAGGATGTAGTAACTTGGTTAACCTAAAGGGACATGATGAAATATAAACTTAATTTGGTGAAACAATATCAAATTGAGGATAACTTGATTTGGAATACTTCTTGGATTTAGAAAGAAGTAGTCGTAAGATTGAACCATAACTATGATAGTGTGGAAGGCCTTTGTTTAAAAGCAAAGTTGTGGAGTTTCATGGCATTAAGAGTAAACATTGAACTTTTAAATGGAGTTAAGTCACATTGAAGGGAAGTAGGATAATTGGAGAGGGTATGTGGATAATGTTGATAAGGATATGTAAGTATAAGGATACTTAATATTTACTTGATTAGAGTCTTAGTTCCTTGAGAAGAAAGAGCTAGTGAAGGGAAATTTTAAGTTAGTACGGCTAAAACAGGTGTTGACACTTCTTGGCTTCAGGATGAGCATTATTAGCATGATGAATAGGGTCTTGAGAAAGAGTAGAATGCAAGGTAAGAGGATGATATAGACAGGGTTAAGCATGAAGGATCATAGTTTTTGTGTGATTCAAGTTTGAGAAATGAGTTGTTTAGAGTGATTTAGAGCCATGGTTGAAGTTGTATCTAGTCAAGAGTTGGTTGGGTGCAGGAGAGTTGAATGCGGCTCTGCATGATTTGGTATTAGAGCAAGTTAAAGGGATTAAAAACGTTGAGAAAAGGTTTGATACAGTGCAGAAGAAGAAAGAGAAAGAGTTGTCAAGAAGATGAGTGAAGAGAAGGGCCACGAGAAGTTCTTGAAACCAGTCAAAGGACATAGATATGTGATGCCCAAGTGGAGGCAAAAACCAGAAGAAGAGAGAGAAGAGATCAAGTCCAAACAAGTGAATGAGAGGACAAGAGAACAAGAACAATAGACAAGATTGGCAATGATGATGTCAGAAAAGAAACACTTGATGGAAACAAGGCATGGAAAAAGACAGTTGAGGGTTGTTAAGCCTCGTGAATCATATTTAACAGGTTGTTTGGATGAAGAAGAAGCAGCAACAGAGATGGTAAGAGGATTGGTAGAGTTACTAAACCATAGGAAGAGAGAGAAACAAGAAAGAGGAAAAGAAAAGAGGAAAAGGTGAGGAAGCTAGAGAGAAAGAGAGAGTTTTGGTTCAATTAGGAGATCACATAGATTAAACAAGACATAGAGCAGCTGATGGTGTTAATGGAAAGAGAAAAAGAGAAGCAAAGACAAGAGACGAGGATAGTATTAAGGAAGAAAGCCAAGTGGCCAATTAGATTGCTTGTGGAAAGGAGGCAAACAAAGCGGTTGAAGATAATGATAAAGCATGAGGAAAGAAGGCAAAGGAAAATGCAAAAGAGGATGAATAAGCAAGAAGAAGAGGTGATTAAAGAGATGGTGCCGATGGAAGACAAGAGTGATGATGAAGAAATGATAGAAGCATTTTTGGCTTCTCTTGAGATAGAAGAACATGATGAGGGCAATTTTATACAGTGGTAGAGGAAGAAGAGTTCAAAGGAATGCAAGTTGAAGTGATGTCATGGAAGGATGAACCTACAGGGGCAGTCAAGCCTCAAGTTTGTGATTCTAACATTGTGTGCAGGTGTGAAGAGTGAACAAGAATGTTGCCAATTAGAGGCATTAAAGTTTGAGATGGATGATGAAAGAAAGAATACAATCAGTCAACAACAACAAGTGACAGGTGAAGAAGAGTTGATACAAGAAAATGTGTTTGTTTATGAGAGTCTTGGGCAATTGCAGATGGAGATAGCAGCCTTGGAGCATGCTATTAATACAGAGAAATCATGTGAAGAGAAGACACAAACCAATTCAAGGACAGTGGAAGAGCAGCTTTGCAAGAAGATGAAAGAAAAGATTGAAGAGACAAAAATCAAGTGTGTACCAACAGAGAATGAGATCTATGTTGAAGAAGATGAAGTCAGAGGTGAGCAACAAGATCAAGAGAAAGATATGACAGATGAAGAAGAGAAGGATGAAGTTGGAGAAGCTTATGAAGAACAAGACCTCACTTATGAAGATAAAGAGAACAATGAGAACCAAAAAAAGCATATGATTGAAAACATGAAGAATGAGCACCAGACACAGAGTGGAGTTGAAGAAATGAAGAGTGAGCAGGCTGAAGATAGAGAGAAGATCAGAGTGAAGATGAAGATGCAAAGAAATTGGAAGAAGAAAAAGAAAGAGAATTTAGTGGAGCTCAATTTTTTCTTACCCCTAGAGTATGATGCAGGAGCATCATCTCCAACAAGTAAATATGGCTTGAATCATTCAATTTTGGTTTGTCAGTGTGGTTATAGGTCCCAGAGGTCATTAGGAGTCTAGTTGTGTTGTCAGTTTTGCTTTGGACCTTCACAAATTTGAATGGAACATTTTCCCTCCAAAATGCAAAATTTGAATTGTAAAGCCATTTTTGGCTTGGTTTAGGTGTTGTGATGCATTCTTAGAGCTTAAAAGCTTTGTAAAGGGTAAAATGAGGCATAACGGGGGTGTCTAAGGTCCTCTTTTTGGTTAGAGGTCATGGCAAGTTAGTTTGTCCTTATAAACTTAAGCCATCTTGTATCAGGAACCTCCAAATGTAGCACTCATGCATATGACCAATGGGTCTAAAAGCTTGCATTTGGTTAGAAGTTGAATGGAGGATTATAAAAGGCTAATTGTAACTGATTTCACTCATTCCATTTGAATGAGAATCAAATGAAGAAGTCCAAAGAAGAGTTTTGAGGAGTAAAACTGGTTGCAAACAATTTTGTGCATGTTTCAAATCTGAATATGGTGTTTGAGATGATCTTTAAACTTTATGCATGCATTTATAGAATGATCTATGATTGGTAGGAGGTGGTAAGTACTTGGTTGCTCTGTTATTCTGTGTGTATTCATTATCTTGTGCAATTTGTTATCTAGTAAGTGAGGAATATTGTAGCAACAACAATTATTGGATGAGTCATTGCAAATTAGACATTTTGGTGAGTAGATTTGGAGCAAAGAGGCGTTTGGTGTTTGATAACTGGCAGGTTTAGATTCACTCACCTCACAGAGAACATTGCATGTCTAGTATTGGAAGGTTGGTGCAGGTAAACCTTGTATTGAAATGAAGTTATGAGGAAGTATGACTCAGTATGAGAGATTGAGGAATTGTTGGAAGGTTGAGAACATATATAGGCACGAATAAGAAGAGGAACTTGTAGTATAAATCTGTGATAAGAAGGTAGAAAGAGTCATTTAAGAAGTTTCAAGGCTAAATACTCTGTTTTGCTTCCTTATAGTACCCCGAAACCTGCCTTTCACTGATCAAGAAGCGAGCACAGTTGTGTAATGTGAAGATTTACAACATGTCAAGAGTTACTGGTGGATTTAACATGTGCAAGAGGTCGGGACAGTCATCTAGGTGAGTTGTTAAATTTTGAAATAGTGAATGAGAGTTTTTACAGTAAAAATACCCTTCTCGAGTTGTCTCAGAGGGTAAAACCCTCAAAGTACGGTTTACGCAGAAGAAACTCACTTTGATCGAAATTGAACCAACCAAATTCTCTGAAATTTCGACAAGAACTCTGTATTAGGGTCCTTTTAAGTGTTGTTAAAGGAATTAGAACAAATTCTTCATTTTCCTACGAGTTATCTTTAACAGTTTTCTGTGCAAATATAACAGACCTGTAGAAGGTCTTTTAGGAGACTCAGGGTTGAACATTTCACGAATGAATGGCTAATAACAAGGGAAGTAAACTCCCAAATTGATAAGACAACAAGTTGAGGTGACATGCAAAGGGATTTTCATAGTCTTGGCCCCTACTTTATGCCCAATCTCAAGTATTCTATAGCAAAGTACGTAGAGTACAGTACGAAGACAATAAGGCCTAGTTGAAGAATCTGAGTTGAGCATTTTTAAAGACATTTTGCAAATAATGTAACCCTGAAACTTTGAGCACTAAAGAAGACCCCAAAAGGGTATCTCAAACTGCTTTTAGTTTTTCAAGGGAGTCAATGAGTCAAATGTTATAGTGGAAAAAGGGTGCAGACATGGCTAATAGGAGGCTAGTTAAGTCAAGGAGAGGAGATAGTCAAAAAAAGGTAGTTAACTAAGGAGTGAGATAACCAAACCTGGCACACACCATCACTAAGGAAAAGGGTATTTGGAGGTGTTCTTGGTTTATAAGGTGGACTTATAGATTGCCCCAACTATGAAATGTCCAAAGGCCTTTGTTTAAGAAGCACTAGAAGGGCAGTTTAGGCATGAAGAGTGAGTTTGAAACTTTTAATTGAGTTTGGTCAGTTTGAAGGATGAAGCAGCTTGGTTGGAGGTCCAGGGACGTGGAAATGATTGGATAAGCATAGTAAGGAAAAAAACTTAAAGTTTGACTAGATTTGAAGATGCTCTCTTGAGAAGAAAGAGCTAGTGGAGGCCATTTAAGGCAGTTTAGGGCTAAAACAGGGTTGACATGATTCTTGGATTGAGGACGAGCATAGAGCAGGAGAATAGGGCCTTGAGAAAGAGTAGAATGCAGGGTAAGAGGATGATATAGACAGGGCTAAGCATGAAGGATCAAGTTTTTGTGTGATTCAAGTTTGAGAAATGAGTTGTTTAGAGTGATTTAGAGGTAGAGTTGAAGTTGTATCTAGTCAAGAGTTAGTTGACTGCATGAGAGTTGAATGAGGCTCTGCATTACGCCTTGACATGATATGGCATACAAGTGGAATTCAACCAGTTGTATGAGCTTTTGAAATAAACATTGGAATCATGGCATTGCCAAAAAGATATCGACCACCTGGAAGTTGCTCTAACATTGTGGCATGCCTCCATAACAGTGAATGTGGATCACTTTTACATCGGGGTTGGCTCGAGGAGGCAAAACTTGTTAATATTGTAGTAATAGTCTTTTTAGCTGCCCCTCCAAGTATAAAAACCAACTCCCTAAGAGAAGAGAAGAACGAACCTTAGGGCATAACATGTATGTAGTAGTCAATTTGTTAAAAGAATGACAACATTTTAAAATTTTAAATTGAAAACAATAAACATCAAAGCAAGAATGAAGAAAGTGTGTGAAGATTGAAAACAAAATGAAAACAAAACAATAAAACTTACAAACATAAACATTAAAATGTTCCATTTATTCATACTAACATTAACATTAAAATGTTACATTCAATGAATAATCTAAGCATCCTCCTCTTACAAGCTCCTCAATCATCTTGGCAGCAAATAGGCACTCGTCAATAGGAAAATGACAAAAATGTTTCTTGATGAGGTATCAACTCTATATGAACAAAGACAGCTTAGAGAGGTAAGTATGCAATTAGGGAATGAGAGGTAAGTGTTTTTGCTTTTATGTGTTTCTTTTGTTTTATGTTGTTTTTTTGAATTTTTAGGGCTTTCATTATGTTTTTTATGTTTTTTGGAACTTTATGTGTTTATGTTTTCAATGTTAAAAAAATGAATATTTAAAAATTAAAAATCTGTTTTTTAGCCTAGATATAGCTAAGATACAATTTTGGTGGTCCAAATACGGCCAAATATGTCTACAGTTATACTAATGTACCTAGACAACTAAATCCATATCTTGATTGTATCCATAAATGTATACATATCGGATATCCATGTCATCTATAGGGTGTATCGGTATCTTGACATCACAAAGGATAACCTAAATGACTTGTTTTTAGGTGGGATCAAGGACAACATCCAGCTCGATGTTCACATGTTTAATCCTAGTTCTATATTTAAGTCCGTTGTCTTCACCTACAGGGCAAATGAAAGAGATTTGGTCAAGCAAAGGACATTCACTACTAGCCGAGATCACATTACTCTAGCACAATCCTTCCCTCAGTCGGCCAAATTGACTAAAAAATTGAAGAGAAGGTCAAAAGGGATGTGTTTCAACTGTGACAACAAATACAACAGAGAACATAAATGTGTTGAGAAGAAATTGTTCTACATTGAAGGTGTCAATGACGAAGAAGAAGACGAGGAAGTAGAAGGCGAGTTCAAGGAAGACCCTCAGAAGGAATCAGAAGACTGTTTCTTGCCATGCACTCTCAGGCATAGCACCACGCAATCCCTAAAAGGTGGTGGGTTTTCTCAAAAAACAAAGAGTGACAATGTTAATTGACTCAGGGAGTACCTTCATCATCAATAAGTTAGTGGCATGTTGGAACTGTTTTGTTTATCCAGTTCCAGAATTTTTAGTCATGATTGCAAATGGAGGCACAATCAGTTGCTCATGAAAATGCCATAGCATTAAAATTTCCATGGGTGATTATAGGCTAGAATCTCCTTTGTTTTGCATTTCAATGGTGGGAGCACACATTGTTCTAGGAGTCCAATGGCTCACAACCTTGGGAATGATCAAGATGGATTTTTGGGAGTTGTTCATGCATCTTAATCCAGAGGGAAGGGCATTTGAATTGTGTGGGTTGCATGCAAAATCCTCATAGCTGGTTGGTTCTCATAAGATGCAAAAGATTTTGTAATGTCCCCAATGGACATTATTTAGCCCCTAGACGGATTTTAGGCAATCCCACCTGTAAATATGCAAAATACAGACAAATTACAGCCAAACAGAAATATGATTTTTGCAGAAAATTAAATCTAGGGCAGTGAACAGAAAATAATGGATAACTCCAAAAATACTTGCTCAAATCTCTTGAAATTTTAAATGGAGCTTGCTAATACAATAACAAATATTATAGAACTGTTTTTGGAATTTTTCGATTAACAGAATGCTGCTAGAAATTTACAGCGTGCCCTAAACAACTGAAAACTTCTAAAATTAATATCTTTTGCTAGAGAAGTCCAAATCAGCTGAAACTTTGGATCTTGGGCCACAAAAATATGAAGAATAATATTCCAAAAATAGTTTTTGCACAGCAAACACGAAACCCTAATTTTGCCCTAAAAAGTAGGTCGCCCAGCACATTTACGGTATCAATTCAGCTCCAAAATTGACAAGCTAGGGTAGATCTCTCACTACCGAAGTATGCCCTGCTAGCTAGGGATGGATCTCTCACCACCGAAGCTAGGGTTCCCGTGGGATCTTACTCCACAAGCTGGATATTTGCAAACAACAGTTGCACATGAAAGAATATGCATAAGCTACAAGCTTAAGACACAAATTAGAAAATATCAAATGGTATGGAATTTCTTTCCCTTCAAGTTGACTTCTCCTTATAAAGGAAGAAGAGACCCAAAACAACCTCTACAATATCCAATTAGTTCTCAAGGATTTTCCCTATGCAAGCATTTAATATTTTCCCATATTAAATGCTTTTCCCAACAACATTTTCCCTCCTAATGCAAGTCACATTTTTCTAGGGGAAATACATAGTAAAATGGGCATTTATCCTTTCTATGTTCCCATTCCCCTTTTTAAGGCAAGTCGCCTTTTCACCTAGGATGGATAACAATTTATATTTGGGCCTTTTCCATCCTTGATTTAATAATTATTAAGTCATATAAATTATTATAAGCGCTCTATATATATTTTTTCTTTTATTAATGACACTTTATAATAATTAAATATAACTTAAGCCACCCTTATATTTTTCCTTTGGCCGTCGGGTTGACAAAATAGGCCAAAAGTCTTCGAATGGGAAGGGGATATTACAATCCTCCCCAAAATTGTTTGCCCTCAAGGAATTGCATCTTTGTTTTGTCCAAGAGCCATGCACAAGAGACAAAACATGTTGAAGTGTTCTACCATTCGGGCCCCTGTACCTGTTAAGTGAGCTAAAACATGACACCATATATCATCCACAAGATGCTCATATACACCTAGTTGGAGCAATGGTTCAACAACCTCCATAATGAAGACTTCATCATCTACCATATCATGAATCTCATGATGGAAATAAATTGGAATAGGCAGCAATAAATAAGACATGTCCACTTCATACCTTGGAGTATCCTCATCAAGCTTGGTCTCCAAAATGACTTGACTTTTTAGCCACGAATCCTGAGTATTTTGGTCTACAATGGGCTGAAATTCTTCATAAATCAGCTTATCATGAGCTGCTAGTTTGGAAATTGCAGCAGCGTGCAATTCTACACAAGTGTCCATGTGAAGTTCCTCTTCATGTGCCAGCTGCTCCGTAGAGTCTTCTTTCGTAGGTGAAGACTTCCTTGCATCATTCGCCCACATCTTTTCCTTGAACTCTTGTAGGTGTTGTCTTGCTTGAGCAACTATCAATTTAGCAGCTCTAGCTCTATTATTCCACTCCTCACACCTTTTTAGAGTTTCCATTACATCCTCCTTACTTGCATATACAAATTTCTTCTCTTGAGCTAGAATAATTTCTCTAACAAGCAAAGTTTCATTAATGCAATTATTTTTCTCAATGGAAATCATACCTTTTTCTCTAGAAGCTTCTTCTTCTTCAAATGAGTTCTTTTGTAATTCAGGTACTGGCATATGATGACCTCGCTTGGGCTTGCTCCCAATCTTCATCATGCAATAATCTGGAAATGGCATATTATCTCTGAAACCCTTACTCAAAGATTGGTATTTCCTCCAACAAGAATCCTCATCAATCACCTCTATTGGATGCCCTTTATTATTGTTCTCGCATTTTTCCTTATTGTCCCAAGACTTGCTTTGATTTAAATTCTGAGTGAGCTGGCTCAAATAAAGGTTAGTGGTTTCTTGTTGTTTCACCATGTTGGTGAACATTTCCTTCATAAAACCCATATTGAAATCTTTCCAATTTGCCATATTTAACCCACACAGGCTGGAGGAACAACAGCTCTGATACCATTTGTAATGTCCCCAATGGACATTATTTTACCCCTGAACGGATTTTATGCAATCCCAACTTTAAATGCAACTTGTAGACAAAATACCAAACAAGTATCACGCAGATCTGAATTAAATAAGGAAATTGCGACTTGGGTTAAGTGGAAAACCCACACCAATCAACCTCTAAATTTATATCTTTCCACTCAAATCTAGTACCACTAATTTATAAAGCCCAAATATGTATAAAATTGCAGATTTCAGATGTAAACAAGGCTGCAATAAATTATTTAAAAACCCTGTCTGCAACATAACTTCAAAAATTCATATCTTTTGTTAGAAAAGTCCAAATGAGATGAAACTTTGGATCTTGGGCAACACAAATATGAAGAATAATATTCCAAAATTAGTTTTCGCACAGCAAACACAAAACCCTAATTTTGCCCTAAAAAGTAGGTCGCCCAGCACATTTAGGGCCTCAAATCAGCTCCAAAAATTAAGAAAACAAGCTACTTTGATTCCCAAACAAATCAGCCCCGAATCAACTCCAATAATGACAAACTAGGGTGGATCTTTCACCACCGAAGAGTGCCCTACTAGCTAGGAATAGATCTCTCACCACCGAAGCTAGGGTCCCTGTGGGATATTACTCCACAAGCTAAAGAAAATCCAAGCATATATGCAAAAGCTACAAAATATATGAATTTTTGAAGTTATGTTGCAAACAAGGTTTTTAAATAATTTATTGCAGCCTTGTTTACATCTGAAATCTGCAATTTTATACATATTTGGGCTTTATTGGTACTAGATTTGAGTGAAAAGATATAAATTTAGAGGTTGATTGGTGTGGGTTTTCCACTCAACCCAAGTCGCAATTTTCTTATTTAATTCAGATCTACGTGATACTTGTTTGGTATTTTGTCTACAAGTTGCATTTAAAATTGGGATTGCATAAAATCCATTCAGGGGTAAAATAATGTCCATTGGGGACATTACAAATGGTATCAAAGTTGTTGTTGAAGCTTGCTAATACATATATTATAGAACTATTTTTAGAATTTTTCAAATAACAGAATGCTGCTAGAAATTTACAACGTGCCTTAAACAGCTGAAAACTTCTAAAATTAATATCTTTTGCTAGAGAAGTCCAAATCAGCTGAAACTTTGGATCTTGGGCCACAAAAATATGAAGAATAATATTCTAAAAATAGTTTTCGCACAGCAAACACGAAACCCTAATTTTTCCCTAAAAAGTAGGTCGCCCAACACATTTAGGGCATAAATTCAGCTCCAAACTTGACAAGCTAGGGTAGATCTCTCACTACCAAGGAATGTTCTGCTAGCTAGGGATGGATCTCTCACCACCGAAGCTAGGGTTCCTGTGGGATCTTACTCCACAAGCTGGATATTTGCAAACAACAGTTGCACATAAAAGAATATGCATAAGCTACAAGCTTAAGACACATTAGAAAATATCAAATGGTATGGAATATATTTCCCTTCAAGTCGACTTCTCCTTATAAAGGAAGAAGAGACCCAAAACAACCTCTACAATATCCAATTAGTTCCCAAGGATTTTCCCTATGCAAGCATTTAATATTTTTCCATATTAAATGTTTTTCCCAACAACTTTTTCCCTCCTAATGCAGGTCACATTTTTCTAGGGGAAATACATAGTAAAATGGGCATTTATCCTTTCTATGTTCCCATTCCCCTTTTTAAGGCAAGTCGCCTTTTCACCTAGGATGGATAACAATTTATATTTGGGCCTTTTCCATCCTTGATTTAATAATTATTAAGTCATATAAATTATTATAAATGCTCTATATATTTTTTTTCTTTTATTAATGGCACTTTATAATAATTAAATAAAGCTTAAGCCACCCTTATATTTTTCCTTTGGCCGTCGAGTTGACAAAATAGGCCAAAGGTCTTCGAATGGGAAGGGGATATTATAGATTTGCAAAAAGGGTGTAGATGGGTTTGTAGCTGAACTTTTTCATTAGAAGCACAACCAGCAAAGATGTGTGTTGCCAGAGTTACAGGGGAATGTTGATAACCACTCAATCATTTTTGGAGCAATGCCAAAAGGACTACCGCCCAAAAGGAATCATGATCATGCCATTTAACTGATACCAAGGAGTCAAATACCCAACATCCGACCTTACATGCACTTATATGTACGAATGAGTGAGATTGAGAAGATGGTACCTGGTACAAGAGATGTTAGAGGAGGGTACGATCCAACATACCCAAAATGTGTATTCCTCTACAGTCGTAATGGTGCATAAGAAGGATGATACTTGGCAAATTTGCCCAAATTACAAAGAACTCAACAAGTACACCATCAAAGATAAGTTTCCTAATTGATGATTCACTGGATGAGTTACATGATGTTGTTTACTAAACTTGATCTTCACTTGGGTTATCATCAAATACGAATCAAAGATGTGGATATGCATAAGTCAACATATGGAAACGATGAGGGCTATTATGAGTTTTTAGTGATGTCTTTTGATCTCACAAATGTGCCACCTACATTTCAAAAGTTGATGAACATTTTCTTTCGACCATTCTTATGGAAGTTTGTCTTTGTAATTTTTATTGACATATAGCAATACACAAGAAGAACACTTACACCATGTTGATAAGGTGCTAATAACTCCGAAGTAGCATCAGCGTTACACCAATCCTTCCAAGTGTACTTTTGAAGTGAAAAAAGTGGAGTACTTAGGTTACATTGTATTTCACAAAGGCGTAAAAGTGCACGCCACAAAATCAAGACCATAGTAGAGCGGCAAGTTCCAAAAAGCCTTGAGAACCTTTGGGCTTCCGACTACTAAAATGTTACTATCATCATTTTGTGAAAAATTATGGCAACATAACAACACCACTCACAACTTTGATGGACTCTTTCCATTGGAACGAAACAGCCACCAAAAAGTTGGCAATCAGCACCACTCTGGTTTTGGCTACCCCAAATTTATTGAAGACCTTCATTGTGGAATGTGATGTAGTAGAGTATGGAATGGGGGCAGTTCTCATGCAAGGACAACTCACTGCGTTTGAGAGTCATCAACTCAATGGGAAGAATTTTCCAAATACATCTATGAGAAGGAGATGATGGCAATCCTTCATGTTGTCAAACTGTGGAGACCATATTTGATGGGTAGGCACTTTAAGGTGAAGTGAAAGAAAAGAACAAGTTGATAAACACTTAGCCTCTATAATGTTCCTTAAGAAATAGCACACCTCGTTGCACACTCACACGCACAAGTCTCACAAGACCTTTACACTCCACTATAGCACTTATTTTTGTGCAAAGTCTCTTGAGCCTTGTGGAAACAGTACAGAATCTCATGCTCCTCGCAGAGCTTGTCTTACTTCATATCCACTCATCACCTTTGCAGTCGACTCTTGTGCAGGGCCTGCATTGCACCCAATTGCTTCACATAACAACCACATGGCAACTCTTTGCTTCTGCATGGCTTACCAAGTGGCACTTTCCAGTTCTACAACACATCAAAGAATCTCTAACGAGAAGATCAACCGCCAAACACTTAGAAGAAGTTTAGTAGATACTTCGTTTGGAAGATGAAATGAATTGTAACCGTTCATTGTAGTAATCGCTTTCTTGTGATGGTATATTGTAATGCAATCCGATATCCAATGCAGTTCATTTGGAATTGACAATGCTCCCAATATATTCATGACTCCGCACAACTTGAATTAGTTGGACATCTCTCTCACATGTTAGCACAGTAGACATATCTAACATCGGAATGGTCATTACCTAGCCTAGACAAATCAATTAGGATGTTTTGTCCAACTTTCTAATTACAAGAGATTGCTCTCCTTGTCTTTTTGGTAAATCATAATTTAGGCAAATCAACAAGGATGCATTCCACTTTTGTTCACAAGAGCCTACTCTCCTAATCTTGTTGTGCATTGTACGCATATGTACTTTACCCAATTCTTTTATTTGAAAAGAAGTGGCACTATTCTGCTAAATCTCACTTGTTGAATGTGCAATGGTTGTTTCCAAACATGTTTCTTAGATTCCATTGCATGTTCTACAATCTCCAATTATAATTGAACAGATATGTCTAGTTTAAATAGATTTTAGCAATGTCCACTACATAACCTCTTGGGCTCAAGGTGGACCAGAATACATGCACCTACCTATACCTTCAAGCAGACTCACATCATCACTTATGCAGGAGCGTTCAGGTTCACAAGTAATCCCACATCAACCAAAAAACATGGTAGGTTAGAAAATAAACAAAGCCTACCAGTACGAAAAATTGACTACTTAGTTTGTTTGTATGTTTGCATGGTGCATCCAGTTTTTCTCCATCTTTTGTATGTTTTGCATAAGGTTGGTTTTACACCTGTCATTGTAATATTCTGCACAGCTTGCATGTGCGCATGAGTCTCATTGTTTGTTTGCACCCAGTTGGTTAGTGTGCCTATATGTTTGTAAAATGCACCACGTAAGTTTGTTACCACACACACAATTGTTGTGTATGTCAAGGTTGCTTGCAAAATTTTGCGCAAGAATATCTTCCAAGGCATTTGGTCAATGACGGCGTAGGAGCATAACGATCATTGCACAAGGAATGTTTGTGCATTTGTTGGAGTGCAAAATCATGAGCGCACAAACATTTACTTTGGAGGCCATTGTGCAATCTTATGTGCGAGGGCACGATTGTGGCACGTAACTTTCGTGGTTTCAAATACAACATTGCTCAAAAGAACACATTTAATATCTCATGGGTCACTTATAGCTGCAAAGCAATGGTGCAAGTAGGTAGGTCTTGCGTCTATACAAGCATCCGGCTACACACATGTTAGAATGACTTCTACACGAGCTAGAGCTAGTTTGGACTAGTCAATTAAGGTAGTTTATGTTTAGGAGAGCATTCCTTGCAAAGACAATAAGTTAGAAAGCATAGATCTGCAGATCTACATGTTGTAAAGCATCTTGGTCTGTGAGGCTACTGCAAGAGTGTTGTTTACTGTATATTTTCTGTTGCTGAATCAAAAGAAATCCTGAGTTCCTATTTCCTTCTAAAGTATAATATTTTATTGTATAACCTCGCTAGGTATTCTGAGGTCCGTGTGGTAAAAGGTATCTCGTAATTGAGACCCTAACAACGACTGCGTCAATTGGTATCAAAGTTGATTTCTCTAAGTGTAGCATCTAGTATCATGATAAGCTTAGTACCATTTGATATTGTTGCTTTCCGTATTTGTGAGTGCTTGTAAAATCAGTACAAGGGAATTCTTTGATTTAGAAGGAATGGCAAATAGAGGAGTTAACAATGTAAGGAGATCACAAGGAGCTAGCCATGAAAGAGCACCCAGACTTGCAGATCTGCCAGGTTTGACGAGAGATATGCAAGTTTGTCAAGATTGCATGGAGACAAAGCAACACCAAGGTGTTGTGGTTGTAAACAATGCAAGCAATACTGAAGATACGGAAGAAGCACTTGATATCAGTGAAGAAGTTGAACATGAAGACATATTTCTGAAAGCTATTGTGAGGATGATGAGTAAACCCAAGTTGGACCCTGGAAGTTATTCTAGAAGTTTAAGTCTTGCAGAACTCATTGATTGGATCACTCAGTTAGAGAAGTATTTTGGGTGTGAGAACATGGAAGATCCAACACAAGTTGAGTTTGTCAATGCAAAGTTGAAGGGAAACACATCTCTATGGTAGGAGCAAGCACAGGCCAAAAGATTGTGTAAAGGCATAACAAAAAATATCAAGACATGGAATAGATTCGTCGCGAAATTGAAAGTTGAGTTCGTTTCACAAGATTATCTCAAATCTAATCAAGAAGCTTCAAAAATTGTACCAAAGGAATATGGGTGTAAATGATTACATGAAGGAATTCTACATGCTAACCATTAGAGTTGGTCATGTTGAAGATGACACTAAGAAGATCTTACGTTATGTGAATGGAATCTGCAAGGCAATTCAAGATGAGTTTGGTATGATCAGATTGCATTTTGTTAAAGAAGCCTATCACTATGAATTGAAGGTAGAGGAGAAGTTATAGCAAAAGCAACAATGAGAAACATGGGGGAAAGGCAAGTTCATACATGGTCGTGGACAAGAAAGCGGCAGAGTTAATTCTGTGCAATAAGATGAGGCAAGCACATCAGAGGGCAATGATGGTGCACAAAGAGGTAGAGACAATTTCAAAGGAAGAGGTTGAGGCCATGGACGCGAATTCACAGGCACGTGTTTCAAGGGTGGAGAAGTTGCGCATAAAGCATTTGAGTTTCCACATGCACATGTTGATGGCAGTAGAAATGGGAGTGTGCATGTTTTCTAGGTAGATAATGAAAGTGTTGCATCAATGCACCATGTCAATGAACTTGATACTAGAGAAGCACTCATGATGAAGAGGGTATTGTTTAACCTACGAAAGAATAGACTTGTGCATAGGAATGATTTGTTTAGACCCTTATGCGATTCAAGAGGTAAAATCTACATGGTAATTATAGATAGTGACAGTATAGATAATTTTGTTTCTCAAAAAGTGGTGGGTAAACTTGGTTTGAAGAGAATTACGCATCTAAATCCTAATAAGGTTTCTTGGTTGCTAAAAGGACATCATATTTTGGTTTGAAGAGAATTTTGCTTGGACAGGCCTTGGACGTTTGACCGTAAGACATAACACAATGGTCATGTGAATACATACACTTTGGTGGTAAAAGATGGAGAGAAACACACTTTGAGTACTCTACAATATAAAAGTGAAGAAGTAGAAATCAACCCAAGGATTATGTTAATGTCGGGAAATCGATTCCTAAGTGAAGTAAAGGAGTGAAATTATTTTGCACTTGTAACAAGTCTTGTGCAATGGAAAAGCGTGAAAGAGAAAAGCTAAGGAGAGACACTTCCGCAAGAAGGGAAAGACTTGATAGGTGAATTTGTAAATATTCTTTCAGATAATCCATTAGATGGATTACCCCCGATGAGAAGCATAAGCCATCAAATGGATTTGATCCAAGGATCAAGTCTACCAAACAAAGCATCATACAAGTTGACACCGCAAGAGAATGCATGGTTGTAAAAAAAAGTTCAAGGCTTATTGGAAAAATGATTGATTCACAAAAGTTTGAGTAGATGTGCAATACCAGTACCATTAACACCAAAGAAAAAGTAGAATGGATGTAATATCCCCTTTTGGGATATTATTCAAATTTACAAAATTAATTATCCAAATCAAACCTAGGAAGATTAGATCTTAATTTGACCTCAAATAACCCAATGTTGGCAAAAATACAACCCAAAGTGGGGTTGGAGTATGCCAAAGTGGTGGGTTAGATGGAAAAACTAATTAGAATGCTAATAATTTCCAAATCTGATTTTTAACAAAAGATAATTAATTAAATAAATACCCAAACTGTTGCAATCTTCCAAAATTATTTCCCGCTTACCATCCAAGCAAAAATTCTCAAACTTTGGATTTTGGGCCACAAAATATGAAGAACAATGTCCCAAAATCATTTTTTGAACAGCCAACATACAACCCTAATCTTGCCCTAAAAATTAGGTCACCCAACACATTTAGGGCAAACAAGTAGCTCCAAAAATTATAAAATCACTTTCTCCTTATTTCTCCTAATTTCTACAACCAAATCCAATATTAAATTGACCCCAAACTGTAGATCTGAAATTAATGTTAATTGTTAGCAACCAAATAGCTGGCAGACAACTGAAATCTTCTAAAATTCATAACTCCTTCAATACTTAGTATTTTTCCATGAAACAAGATGCAAAATGAACTAGAAATTTAGGGCTTTCCATTGCATTAAGAATATGAATTTTCTGAGTATTAAAACCTTGCCAAAACAGCCCCAGAAAACTGATTTCAAGTCACTAGAGTTAGATAAAATTATATAAAATAATTCCAGCTCTTTTTAACCATGCAACACACCCAAAATATCCACTTTTGCACTGAAATAATTAATAACACAGCAGATTTTATATCAAGCTCATATGTCATCAACATATAATGAAACAAGTTTCAATCAAAGTTGATTTGGTAAAATAAATTACAGCAGCAATAACAATCACAAAAGCACTTCAAACCCTTCACATACAATGCAGATTTATTCTCAAATAAATGCACCAACACTCTAGACCAAGTCGCCAATGCTTAGAATGGAGGAACAATGCATAGATTCATCAACAATGATTGCAAGAAGGCTTCAAAGCTAGGGCATGCATCCCTTGGGCATACATCCCATTTCTCCAAGCATGGAGTAATTTCAAAATTTCAATCAACATAATCCATAAAAGAAATGCGACCTCCTTTTATAGAACTAAGGGGTGCAATGTCCAATGACCAACCTTTTCCCTTTTGGAGGGAAACCATAAACTCTCATTAAAATATTTAATAGTAAGACTGTGCACTTCATTTATTTTTTAATTAAATAAATAAAAGTAACTAACCTACGTGCACATTAAACTAACAAATGAAAAATAGATATTTATAATGTCCCTGAAAAGGGGTCATTACAATGGAGAATGTGCACACATAACAAAAAAATAAACAAGATCATAATCACATAAAGATTCCCATTACCATGGATGAATGATCTAATGGATTGTTTGAGTGGTGCAAGATATTTCATGAAGACAGACCTGAACAGTAGATATATCAGATTCGCATAAGAGAAGGTGATGAGTGGAAGACTGCCTCAAGACATAAGAGGGTCTATATGAATGGTTGGTTATGCCATTTGGCTTAACATATACACCAAGTACATTCATGTATTTGTTAAATAAAGTTCTCAAGCCATTTTTGGGTGATTTATTGTCTATCTTGATAAGATTTTGATTTTCAGTAAATCAAAAGAGGAACACTTGCAACATTTGCGCGAAATGTTGAGAACATTGTGAGATGAAAATTAGTTCGTAAATTTGAAGAGACAATTTCTTGAAAGAAGAATGGGTATGCTTGGGCTTTGTGATTTCTTGAGAAGGTCTGAAGATGGGTCTGTAAAAAGGTGCACGTAATAATAGAGTGGCCATCACCTAAGAGTAATTTTGAAGCACGAAGTCTTCACGAATTGGCAAGTTGTAACAAGAAGTTCATCAGTAATTTTAGTGGAACATGTGCAACAACTATTGATGTAATGTGCAATGGTAGAAAAGAGTTTGTATGACAGCGAAATTAGAACATAGTTTCCAACAGTTGAAGATGAAACTGACAGAACAACCTATGTTGGCATTACCATATTTTGGTAAGGTATTTAGAGTGGATTACGACGTGAGTGTCACAGCAAAGGTGTAGTACTAAGTCAAGAAGGAAGAATCTCAAAGACATAAAGCACAAGTATTTAGTGTATGATCAAGAGATCTACGTAATAGAACAAGCACTCAAGAAGTGGAGACACTATTTGTTGCCTAGGGAGTTTATTTTGTATGTAGACAATCAAGAGCATTACAGTTTATATAAGGTTAGGGAAACTTGAATGAGAAACATATGAGGTGGGTTGAATTCCTACAAAGCTATTCTTTTGTGTTGTGACATAGAAGCGGAAAGTCAACAAAGTTGAGGATGCTTTAAGCAAGGGAGTTCTATTGTTGAATAAGTTAAGGATTGAAGTCATTGGATTTGGTTTTGTGAAGTAGTATGTTGGAGATGAAGATTTCAATGAAGCATGGAAAACATGTGCAAAATCAGTGAGTCATGACATAACACCATGGTTAGATTATTTTGTACATGACGGTTTGTTGTTCAGAAAAGTGCAATTGTGTATACCTAGAGGTGTATACCTAGAGGATCAATGTGCAACCGATTTGTTAAGGAGAAACACAATAGAGGATTGGCAAGACATTTTGGCTATGACAAGACATGCAAAATTGGTGGAAAACTACTTTTGGTTGCACATGAGTTGAGGTGTTGCCAAGTATGTTTAGGAGTGTAGAGTTTGTCAAATCACTAAGGGAAGATGTCGGAATCCAGGGTTGTATCAACATTTTCCTATTCAAGAGATATCGTGGGAAGATATAATTATGGACTTTGTTTTAGGATTTCCTACGACTTAGAAACAAAATGATTTAGTATTTGTAGTTGACAAATTTTTGAAGATGGCACATTTTGTGCCTAGTAAGAAGACTAGTGATGCAACTAACATTGCAAATTCGTTTTTCAAGGAAATCATGAGGCTACATGGTTTGCCACACAATATTGTATCAAACAAGAATGTGAAGTCTGTAGGACATTTCTGGAGGACATTGTGGAAGAAATTGAACACCAAGATGCAGTTCAGTTCAGCATACCATCCACAAATAGATGGGTAGACAAAGGACGACAACAAGAGTCTAGGTAATCTCTTGAGATGTTCAATAGAAAGTAGGGAAGGAACATCGTATAATATTCTAGCATAAGCTGAGTTTGCATATAAAAATCCAATTAACCAGAGTACAAGATAGACACCGTTTCAAATTGTGTATGGATTCAGTCCAATAGGGCTCATAGAATTGCGTGACATCAGAAGTAAGCAAAGGAAAAGTGTGGATGCAGAAGATTCTGTAAAGCATATGAGAGATGTGCATAAACAAGTCCGCAAACAATTGGAAAGGAGTACAATGCGGTATAATTCATAGTTACCTGAGACGGGGGGACGGCTAATTAAAAAATATATAAATAATTAAAATATAAATATATAGTGACTAAATTATATACATAAGCTGAAATAAAACCATTTGAGATTTTAAATAAGGTGGAACTTGAACTCATAAACATCAAATACATTCCTTAATACTATAATATCAATATGTTAATGTCATAAATTGAAAATTCATAATACATATTTGAATTTTGAATTTGAGACAAGCTGAAATTTCGAATATATTATTAAATATAAAAGTAAATCCATTCTAAATTACGATTGATCAAGTGACAATAGTTGATATTCATATCATTAATCTCATAGTCAAATACAACAACAATTGTCTATTGTCAATATTACCAAAAAAGAGGACAACTACAAGTATCAGCCTAAAAATTTGAATCAACATCTGAATGTAAATTTATAACATAAAATTGCACTTTTAGGGTTAGGGTTAGGTTAATAATGTTGTTTTTATATTATAAGTGATTTACAATTAAAAAATATATAGTTTAAAGTGTTGTTTTTATGTTTTTTGTTGAAAAAAGCGGCAGACGGTGTGGGGGACATCTGGACGTCCCCCCTCTATGTTTCCCCGTCCTCGGGACGTTTCCCAGCAAAAAACACAGTGGGGAACGTGGGTGAAACATTTCCCCCATGTCCCCAAGATGTCCCGAACGTGTCAAAATTGGGGGGGGCGCGTCCCCACGTAACTATGGTATAATTTCATGTTGGTTTGATAAGGGTTTAAATCTGATTTATTTCTGCATGTGATTCCAAGTATATTGTGCTTCTATTGATGATATTTTGAGCCTTATTCACTGCTAGAATTAATTAAAGCCGAATCGACTTGCTTGAGGATTTAAAATATTATTTTGAGTGGGTTTTTGGCAAGTTTACAAGCTGTTATTGTTAAGATATTTATTACAAATCTGGGGACAATATTTTAAGGGTTTTAGAAGCATCTACAAGGCTGGAAATTATTTATTTAAATTTCCTAACCCTAGGCGACTTGTTTACAGATTTCCAGGGCAAATTTGAAAGGGTTTTTGTTGTCAAAAAAATCAGTTTGATATTTGGTTGGAAAGACTATATTTTTAGCTTTCAAATGCACTTGGTTTCATGGAAAAAATGATAAGTATTGAAAGAGTTATAAATTTTTGAAGTTTAGTTGTTTTCTGTGCATTTGATTATTTTTCCACTGCTGCAAATTAAATCTGGTTTAGTTAAGTTTGAATTCCAACTAGCTAGCCCATCTAACCCACCACTTTGGCTCACTCCAACCCCATTTAGGTTGAATTGAAGCTAACATTGGTTTATTTGAGGTGAATCTAGAAGGGTTTGCTCATCTAAGTTCATTTGCGGGTAGTTTATTTTCTGATTTAATTAAATATCCCACAAGGGGTTATTACACTTAGTTAACAAAAGTCCTTGATTGACAACATCTCACGTGTTGCAAAATTTAGGGATGCATATTCTTCACCATAAGTGTCCATGTCTTCTACTACATTTGGCTACTTCGTCTCTTTTTGTGGCTCTTCTCTTTACAAAAATGTCGCTCTAAAAATTCCAAAAAAAGACTTGATTGAATCTCTTTCACTGACGATATCGGCGGAGCTCCCTTCACCTATATTTCCCGCTCCATGATTGTTTGGCCTGTTTGTGTTGAAACCCTGCAAAGCTCTAGTCAATTCAACCATGGATCCCATAATAACCTCTCGCATTTCTCTTTGAGAATCCCTCAAGGAATGTTGCATCTCTCTTTGACCCCGAGTGATGATTTCCTTCAAAAAACTCAGCTCATCCGTTGGAGGTGGTCTTTAATCTCGATCACCCATGGTACACTTCACTGAAGTTCTCTAATATTGGTATTTGAAACCCTCTTCACCTGTGTGCATTCAAAATTGATTTTCCTCGACATGCTGGGAGAATCAAGCTCTAATACCACTATAATATACATTTTTTTATAAAAAACACATCAGATCTGAAATTGCCTAAAACCCTTATGCAGAAAATTAAAGAAAATGATTTCTTCACTCTAAGCCCTTGCAAAAAAAATAGAAACTCTTGGGAAACACTTGTAATATTGTTTAGGACCAAATCCTCATTTTATTTCAAATGAAAACACGGATCTAAATTTTATTTTATTTATTTTCAAGCTAGAAATGATAGCAAATTCAGCCAATGATTTCAATGCAAAAACAACACACAAAATGCAAACTGATGTTCAAACCCGGAATTACATATCTGATAGAAGTTGGATCAAGTGTCTGAACCCAGAGAAGAGCTCCCAATGGAGCTATAATTGTGCCCAAGGGTGACGTCAGCCTTCAATGAGCCTCCCAAATGTTGAAAATGCCTGCAACACTCTCTCAAGTCAATGTCCTTGTTGGAATTTGTCCTTTCTCTACTCAAATGTGAAAAAATGAGGGTTTCCGTCCTCATATCTGAATACTAATGAGGGGTTTCGTCCTCAATAGCTTGGTCTCAAGGGGTTGCATCCTTAACATCTGAAAAGAAGCAAGAATGCTCTTCTCATATAAGAAAATAGTAAATCAAGATGATTACAAATGAACCCCTACTCTTCTTTTATACTTTTCTCTGGGCACACTACTCCATGTGGGTCGCTCCATGTGGTAGGTGCATTTTATTAAATTAAAGTGACCACCTTTATGTCTTAGTTATTATTACACTTTTCCCCTTTCTAATTAATCATTATAACTTAAAGTTGTTTTTTTACAAATATTACAAGGCTTAATAAAGCAACTTAAAAATATAACAATCAAGTACTTCGCTTGCATTTCCCTTTAAGCCCCCGAGAAGTCAACTAGGGGAAACAGGGTCTCATGGTGAACTCATGTTAAAGAGGGGACATTACAACTGCATAATTCCATTAAGTATTCTAAGGGTTGTGTGGTATAAGGTGTCTCTTAATTGAGACTCCTAACGGCGACTACATCAATCACCCTGCAAAATAAATTGGTGTTTTGAAAACTATTTTTAAATGAGTTGTTAGAATAGAAGTCGATGACCATGAGACCAAACCATGATTCCTTTACACAAATTATTTCTTTAATGTGAATAATTTGAACATGTTTACTTTTCATAACAATGTAGCCAAAAACTTACATAATTATGCAAGTGAATGGGGACTTTAGAAGACTAATTCTTTACAAACGTGTAAATACACTTTCCACAACCAAAGAATTATGACTCATTATGATGACTTATTTGGTTTTCAGTAAAAAATTTTCAAAGATTTAAGGCATGTATAGGGCCACGATAAATGTTGCACTTGGCAAGGTAAGATGTAGATGACAGCCTATAGTTGTACCACACTTCAATTTTCAGCCTTAATGCATGTTGGTCTATATGTCAGTAGTAATTTGTCATTGGATCAGCATTTTTTTGTGGCAATTTTAAGATCCATGGTTAGGATTCATACATTGGAATATCCATAGTCAAATAGGCCATTAGGTGGTAGTTAGACAGCCCTTTTGCCTGCGGCTAGTGGAGTGATTTTATGAACCTAACACACTAGTGTAGCTTTAAGTGACACCTTTTGCTCACCATATCGGTGGGATATATGGGACAAGGAGTTCACATGAAATTTTTGGTCATTGTAGTTTAGCCACGGGAAAAGCTTCAATAGAAGGAAAGACTACAACAGCTTCAAGATTTCTTCTCTAGCAGTACTTGGGAGTCAAATCAAAAGCTATTTAAGATATCTGTACTGGTTTATACATTGTGAAGGTGGAAAAATAGGAGCTGGCCCATCAGAATGGCTAAACATAAAAAAATTCTCATACAAGTCAAGGAAGAGCTGGAGTGTACAGCTTAATTTCTTCAACAATGTCGGGAATCTAATCTTAGTCAACAATTTTGGGAAGGAACTCTCAAGCCAGGGGAAACCTACAACAAGAATTAGCATCCAGCAAGGTATTGTTGCAGAAGCTCCAGTACAATTGTAACGAGTTAGCGAGAAAAATAAGAAGTGGTCTGAACTCAAAGAGGCAAGCATATCTACAGCAAAGATTCCCATAACCATGACGGATCATAAGCATTCTATTAAGCTTACACACACACACATGTCTGCTGCTTCCTTATGCAGAAAACTTTTTTGTCTAGTCCCTTGGTAGTTTCGTAGTTCGAAAAGCATAATAAAGGAATTGGCTCAAAGTTGATGAAGCTAGATGCATTATAGTGGACAAGGTCACTAGAAGAACCAGCCGAGGAATGAAATAAATCTCCCTCATTTACCGGTTGAGTCTAGACCACGTGTATGAAGGTTTATCAGTTATTCTTTTGTGTGGCATCGTTTGTGGGATGGACTTTAATGCTGCAAAGATAGCATGAAACATAACTTGTCAAAAGATGCAATCCAAGCTAAGCCATCTGTAACAAAATATGTGCAAACGTGAGGTGCCAACACTCTCAATTGATATTTTTTTTAGATCTCGAAGAAGAATGTACAACATCTCCAAAGATAAGCCACGATTCGCAGTGATGGAGGGTGATACATGCACCATTCCATGTAGCCAATAGATCTCAGCAAGCCATAGGATTTCAAAAAACAAGGGCAGCCTTCAAGAATGAAAAGTAAGTATGTGCTCCTCCACTCCAGTTGATGCTAGTGCATGCAAGCATAAGGTCAGTCCATGAAGATAAATGCACCATTGACACAAAGTATCTACGGAAATCCAGCTCTTCTATGAACTAGAGAGTTGCTTAGCTGTGTCAGAAGAGGATATCAAGCATGTGTGAGCTTAATGATCTGGCAAAAGGCAAGCAATGTTGATGAGAAATGCTGACTCAAGTTGCAACCCGTAAGTTGCTGATCCTTCATTTATAGTGTATGGAGGGGAAATTACAAATAGGAAACTACAACTGAACTAGAACATGTGGAAGCTGAAAAGAAAACAACTGACAATCTTTCTCCTAGAATTCCTCTCTAAGTGACATGCGTCTGGAGAATAAGTCAAGGTTGTACACATCTGCCACTTATCTTAAAGAACCTTTTCAAATAACTTAAAGTAATGGCTTTTAAGCCAATAACTTTAATCTTACAATTTCATCCGGGAACATAAGAAATAAGAGAAGAAAGAAGATCTGTAAGTTGTAACACATGCTTTCTTTTTGTTGGAGTCTTCTGCAATGAAATTCCCTGCGATCTGATTCATCAAAGCCTCGTCCATGCAATACCCCTTCGTTAACAACCAATTTGAGGTGTTAACCAAAACTGCGGAAGACCTTTCCTCAATCGTCTAACAACCACCTACGCTTTCCTGAAGAGCAGCTCTATCTCCTCCCATTTGATGGTATCTGTTAAGTACCACATGCCCATCATTTGCGAGATTTGTAGGTATTCATGCTAAGCCATAATCAAAAACCTGTTGCGCTGATAACCTGCCAAAATCTTTCTTTCTGACTTCGTATTCGTTCCTAAACTTCATCCAAAAGTCTTCCAATGAAGGTACATGTGAATATTCCTAAGAGATTGTCTTCTTTGCTATCCCATATGGGTCAAAGTTTAATCGTGTCAAGAAGAACTCATGCTCATATCCAGAAAACATTTCTGCTTCGATTCTTCTGGCTTTATGGATGCTCTAACAACTGTAATAACCCACTGTGACCGGAAAGCAACCTGTAGATTTGTGTCGCTTCGATTGTAAGCCATGCATCTCCACAAGTTGCTTGCACAACTCCATGATGACCCACTTGTCGCTTGGGTACCTCGGCAACTTAATTGGTTCTCCTGAAAACCCACTGACCCTAAGATACGTGAAGTCCACAAACTAGATGAAGATATAGCCATGCTGGGATATAGCTTCCCAAGCTTCTTTGCTCACCCTGTTGGTCTTTAGATCACCTCTTAATTTGCAGATGAATTTGTTAAAGAACCCATCGTTGACCACCCTGTAATCTTCGTAGCATTCAAGAACTGTCAACTATGGGAAGCACTCAAAAATGGGATCTTTTGACAGTATGCCTCGTCTATCCAATTTAGAAAATATACCCTGCGAAGCTACTGCATATACCAGGTATGAAGTCATTTTGAAGTTGAATGTCCGCCTCACACTTTAGAGCTGCTCACTGATATTGTCACTGATGATCTCTGCCCAGTTGATGATAGAATCAACTCTATTGATCTCAATAGTTCTCATAAAGGCATACATCCATGAGCGGAAGTTATTGGTATTGGCTTCTCCATTTAACCTGCAAAACAATTTAGTGATGTCATCAACTTCCTGCACAAGATTGGATCGGTGGAAGGGTCCTCGGGAACTTTGATGGTGATCTAGGCTTCTTCATGTATCTGCTATTCATTATGCCCAAGGAATCTACTTTGTACTTTTCCCATCTATTGCTAGTGTCCAACATGCTAATTGCAATCACCACTAGTCGTGTCAAAATCTTCAGACAATAATTAATGAACTGTGAATCCAACCTGATTATTGTTTTTCCGGCAACATCTCAAATTGTTCTGGAAAGAGGATGGTAAGACCTTGCACACTCCATGACAAATTCAAGCAATTGAGTTGTGACTGGAAACGCTGAAGCTTAAATAATCCCGCTACTTTTAATTGCCTGCATGAGAGATGTCTTTCTGGCACTGGATCTGTCAATTAAATCAATGATGGGTTCAGGGCCTATGTCTGTATCATTGATGTCAGCAAATCTGAAAGCTATGCATGATTCTGCTGATCCTTCTCTTTCATCATGCTTCATCATGCATGGAACAATCTTTTTAATTCTACCGGAATCCCTTGTAATTGGATCAATTTGGGCAGATCTGGCAATTTCTTTTGATTCAGAGGATATATTCAATGTATCTGACATTGATTTGGACTTTCTTTCACCAATATGAGCACCTGTGATGAATACCTGCAATTAATTTAGACAAATATGGAGTCCATGGCATGAATACTTGATTTTTATCACCAAAATCTGCATATAAAGTCTACTGCCCTAAAATTTGAGACTTTGCTTGCATGCAAAGCAAGCAAAAATATTATTTAATTCACCTGGGCACTTATACCAACATGCAGACACTTAGAATAACAAAAATCAAGCTATTCCAACCCTAGGTACCAAAACTGGAAGCTTCCCGGCAATGGAAAATACTCTTTAATGCAAAATCCTTCTTCCCTTGGCACAAAAACCCGTCCGGGCTGCAAACTTCATAAAAAAGAATTAATTGTTTCTCCCTTATGGCGTCCCATGATTATATAGCCATCTGCATGCTATTTTTAATAATTGTCTTTCCCTATTTCTAGCAATTTAATTAATTAAAAGCCATGCCTCTTCATCCAATTTGGGCACCCAAGTCTGCATGCTTCTGATTGTTTTTTTTATGAATTTATTTTATTTATTTTTAGCATGCATCTTTGACTTCTCTTTAGCTCATCCACTTGCATTGACTTTCCTCTAATTTATGGCGCCAAACTTAACTAGGAATACCATAAATAAATATCATTAAATACATGCATTAATGCCAAGGTGGGTCACACTTTTTGGCAAGAGAATTTGTTAAAACTAGAAAGTCAAAGTAATGGGAATTTCCACCCTGCATTGCAGCTCCAAAAATCTCATCTTTAGCTTAAGTGATTTGACTTTCATAATGGGAATTTTCACCCTGCAATGTAGGTAAGAAATTCTTGTCTCCCTGCCACTACCAAAATTCCCATTAGCAGCTTAAATCCTTCCTTCCAAAAAGTGCAACTTGCATGGAAAAGAGCCTTCTTCTTAAAAATGTGACTTGCATGGGTGAATAAACCTCTTTGATGGGAAAAGTTTTCCTGCTAGGCAGACAAGAAATTTCCGCCGGTGCTTTAAGTGATTTTTCCTTCATAATGGGAATTTTCACCCTACTGGGCAAGTAAGAAATTCCCGCCTACCTGCCATCTCTAAAATTCTCATTGCAGCTTAAGTGATTTTGACTTGATGGGAAAAAGTAACCTGCTAGGCAGGCAAGAAATTCCCACCTACCTACCACTGCTAAAATTCCCACTGGCAGCTTGGATATAAAATCCCAAAAAGTGCGACTTGCCTAGGAGAGGCTTTTTCTACTTAAATTCTTCTTTTTTGGTCAGAAGTCAACATTCTGTGATTAATTTCTTTCTTTGTTGAGGCCATGGATGACTTCCAGATGTTCTAGGCAATTAAACAGGTTATACAGAGTACAAAACGGATCAAGGAGAATTTAACAGACAGGCTGCAAAGAAAACCGAAAACAAAAGCAAAAAGAAATAATTAAAAACGAAAAACATTGCCAGAAGTTGCAGACAATTGCTCTGAATTCATTCCTGGTGAAAACCCTATTGAGATGTGAGAATACTAGCATGAAAAACTTCAACAGGGTTCAACTGTGCACAATTCACATTAAACGGAACTTTATTTATTTAATAGATAATTAAATGAAGTTCTCGTAGACAAAACCCAGTGGAGGGATAAAATGAGTTTTAGCATCTGGGTATTTGTCGAAATTGGCTCATATGATTCACTGGGAATATCTTAAAGTAATAGAGACAACTTCAGGCAATAAAAGCACAGAATACCCATTAGTTTAAAAGGAACGAAATTTGTTTTAAATGGGTAGTCCCAGATTTTAGGGTGAAATATGGGGACACCATATATGTGTGTGTGTGTGTGTACAGGCGTACACACACACAAACTAGACAGAAAAGTCAAAGAATCAACTTTTAGTCAACAATGATAACCTCTCCAGCTTTTAAACGAGCACAAGTTCAGCCTAGAAACTCCAAAATACATAGAGGTTATGAAGAGCCAGGGCATTTCTAAGGAGAATCATCACCAACATAAGAATAAGAAACCAGTTGGAATATGGGAAGGGCAGGGGAAGGGATTCTAAAGAATTCATTAAAATACAATAAAATCAATACATTTAACTACTAAAGAGGAACAAATGTAATGACAAACTAGTTTGCTGAACCTCGAGCAATTAATCAATAAATCCATTTGTTTCTTAAATCTATGGTAATTGTTTCACAATGGTGTAAGTTACTTTAGAACAAATCAAGATGTTATGAAAATAAATGTTATTTTTTCCAAAAACAAACATATCCACAACTTATAGCATAACATAATGACTCCTCATTTATAGCGCAGTAATCCCAGTTTATGATGAAAACTATGCACTATTCTGAATATGTTATTATTTCTATCTGACCAAAACAAATCAAGGGTAGATGTTCACAAACATACCGCATAAGCATATAAAGAGCCATCGTTATTAAATGTGCTACATGGAATTGGTTGATTGCTCCTTGCCATTGCCTACAAAAAAATAGCATATCTTAATTAGGCGTACAAGAAATACATAATTTGACACTAATAGAATGTCTATTGGACATCTCTGATAATGGTCTATGGTCCACACCTATATTCTCAAAATAAATTTTCAAGGGTTTGTAAAAAAAATAATAGCACTAATATAAAGCGCTAACTATAATCATATTGAATAAGGTTCACGTCTCAAGATTATCAACTGAAATTCATTTGAAAAACAAAATTTTTACTTAAATCCATAATAAGCCATAGTTACTAAGCAATGAGGAGGAGGATGCCCCCGGGAGATGAGGACTACGACGCCAATTTTTCAAAAACTAGAATACAGGTGTTTGGAAAACAAAATTACTAAAGGATTTATAATGGAAAATTCAGAAATTTGAAATCATTTATAAATATATAACAATGCTTGCACAATACGAGTTGATATGGAAGAAAACTACATAAATGGCCAAGTCAAAGAAAAAGAACAAGCTAAGAAACACTCAGCCTCTATAATGTTCCTTAAGAAATAGCTATATTGTATAGCATTAGATATCATATACATGGAAATTTTTAGAACAATTATTGCTCCTACACATAATTGGATTTGGCAGTCCTTTATTTACACTGTAAACAATTGTTGAATAATCTTGGTGACCTTTTTGCAAAAGCTGATATAAAAAAATTCTCCTCCATGTATTTTCATTATTTACAAGAGATTTGCAAATGCAAATTATGCTACTCTGTAATTTAATAGAACAAGCAGCTGAGATGGAGTATTGAGTATGGAGTACGCTTCATTCCCATTTCAATGAATTAATAAAGTTTCCACAGACAGACATCTGAACTCTTTGAATTGTATCCTCTTCTTACTAAAACCACTTTGGGATTTGATAAGAAAGTTTCTGCTAACACCATAAATCTTCATGCAAAAATCAGCAAATACATTACTTAAACAATTTTTTCTTCAGTGCTTTTGATTCTCTTCAACCATTTATAAAAAAGAAAAAAGAAAATATCCATGAAAGGTGTATGACATATTTAAGAAACTTCTATGAAAGATGTATGGACAAGCTAGGAGACATCAGATGAAGTCTCCCAATGTCTGGAGACACCCCTATATGCATCTATGACACAAGAACATATTTCCTAGATGGGAGACAAATACCAAGGTTTAAGATACGAGTTTCCAGATAACTATGTAATAAGCACTAAATTTTGATTCAAACATAGTGTCTATCAAAACCTGTTGGAAATCCAAATCTTTGTATCCCTTCAGCAAGAGGACAACAATACTTTGTGAAACAAGTAACCATGTTGATTCTTTTTTGGGATGTATTGAGGAAAATAGTACAACCCAAAATACAGGAGTTCAAAATTTCTGAAAATCACTAACATGTCAATTCATGCATGTAAATATTGTTTTTGTCATGCATGTCAATATCAAAACATAGGGTATGTTGTAGTTTGTACTATTTTGGAAAGAAATCATCAAGTGATGAAATTTGTAAAAGAATAACATGGAAAATCCTTAGAAGTGGTAAAAAAATTATAGGACTACCAATTGCAATAAAATTTATTGCCAAAGCTATAAAGCAATATCTTCTTCTTGAGAATATACAATCCTCAGTAGCGTGAAATCAATGAGTAAGGGATGCTATCAAATGCTACCGACATCATCATACTACAATCCTATTCAACAGAAGAGACGAACTCTGTAACTAATTTTTGGAAGCAGTGCTTATAAAGTCTATTTTGACAAAGGCTGAGCACAAAGAGATAAATGATACCTTATGTTGTAACTGGAAACTCTTATACGCTTCCAGTTAGATTTAAAATAAATTCCAATATCTTTTAAGTAATCCTCCAATTAAGAGTCCCACTCTAAGCTGCAATGGTCCCGCGCCTGTTCTGAACTTATAAGTTAGTTAATAGTTGATATCTAAATAGACTCCAAAGAACCTTGTGAACCTTGTCATTTACTATAGAAACCATAGTTCAAAACTCGTACTCAAAAATTAATGGGCAGCCCAAATTTTGTCTGATAACTCAGGACTCGGCAATTTATCAGCATTACTTGGCAACTTTATCACTACTTTAAAAAACATTTAAATTCATAAAATAAAATCAAAATGTTAAACATTGTTAAATGACATGGAGCATGAATGTAAGTTTTATACTGCCACTGTGCGACTGTGTTTTCCTTGAGGTTAGAAAATGGAGTATGTATTGAAAAGTGAAAGGAATCACTGAATCAGTAGGTATTGCTGTACTACTGAAAGATTGAATGGATTACATAGTAGAAAAAGTGTAATCTGGATTAACAGCAATAAGAAAAGGCAGGAATTCACCAATCTGCAGCTTGCTTGCTGATTAACACTTCTATCTACAATGTTAGTGAATGAAGCATAGATTCAAAAATGGCCAAAAACTCATAGAGTTGTTCAAGGGGGAAAACACAGAGTTAAACACTGCAGAAAAAAGCATTAAAAAGTGTTTTCTTTTTCCGTCGAGCGCTTTTATAAATGCCTAGGCTTCTGTTACTGATGAGTCGATGCCGATTAATCAGTGATTTTTGATGAGAAATTTCAGTGATTTCTTGGCTAAAATCACCAACTATTCAGCATTTATCTTCTCGTGATTTTTGCAAAGATAAATCATTCGGAGGCTGTATCGTGATTTATCGCCAATTTTTGGCAATTTCTGAATCTATGATAGAAACATTACATCAGGGGTTGGGCATTCTGATAGCAACTGCCATATTTTTATGTTTACTACAGCCTCTAGATTGATATATAATAACACTACTTGCTTCTAGATGTAAAAAATCTTACATTAGTTTCACAGATCCCAAAAAATGCTTAAAATATGAGGCTCTATTCCTATATCTCTCTTATTCTAGCACATATAGGTTGTGCAATATCATAGGCCTGTCAATGCTGTACACATAACTTGTACTCATAGTCACAAAAAATGGGCTCCATCAGGACACATTGTTATGTTTGATGTCCCTTGTATTGTATATATGACCTATCACCTCATTGCTGTCTGTCCTCTATTCCTATTTTATTTGTTCTATTTTTTGAATACATAGAACATTTTCTCACGACCATACATGTTGATTTACAAGTGGCATCAAAGGTTGCAAGCTTCTCTGCCATTTATAGAATAAATAGAATAGGAATAGAGGACGTGATCCATTCTTGCATGTGGCTTTTTGCCCTGATGTGTGGCCAGATTTAAAAACAAGGTTCTTTTTAGAAAATTTAAAAACTATAAAAAAGTTATAAACAAATTCTAACCCTTTGGCAAATTCTTTCAAGTTTGTGGCCTATAAATACTACCTGAATTAGGAAATAACAGAGAGAGAGAGAGAGATGGAATTACGAAAAAGAATTGTAATAAGCATTGAAAAATGAAAGGAGAATCTCCACGCCAACTTTGCAGACTAATATTATAAAATACCATAAACCAAATTTTATAAAAAGGCTCTTCCCTCCAGATATAAACATTGGTGGATTTAGACTTCGAGTGTTAATGAACAACTGGAATGGTGACTAAATTGTGACCTTTCGTACAGAAGGAAAAGGATTAGGCAGTGGCATTGCCTCTTGGTTAACACATCATGTGCTAGATAAAGGGGAAGACCTTAAGCCACGTTTTAGTTGGACGACAGTAATCTAAGAGGAAAGTTTTTGTGAATTTCCACTATTTCCAGTGACTCAATATGTTGAATCCAGCTGTGGCAGTGGATTGCCCATGCACTACCTACCACTGAGTGGGTCTTCTGAGCAAATTTTAATATAATTGAATGAGGATGGTGATCACAAAACCCTTCAACCTGATGAAAGACAACCTTGGAATGACTGCAAGCCGATCCTTGGCATTTCAGATAATGCGTGAGTGAAAAGAGTCTTGAAGCAATTTGATGGTATACTTAGTCTGATCCCCAGGCTGGAAACAAATGGATTCCAGCTAGGTTGGATATATTTCATTAAAAACCTTTTGGTTGTTTCTTCTAATGGTCAACGACCACTGCTTATAGGCCTTACCATTACTGATTCCAATCATCAGCCCATCTCTACCCAAATGATAATTGGGGCAGATAATCAAGGATAAAAACAGCCTTCTTACAACTTGAATGTCTCACTTCTTGAATCATAGGAATACTTGAGAGCTATTTCCATAGTTTGGTCTTCAGTTCCCGCTCCTAACAGTGACGAAAGATGGAATTTTTTGTGGAAACTAGCCATTCAACATACTATAGTACCCAAAACCTGGTCTGAGCACTTTGCAATATGACATTTGGCACTTATCTTGACATTAATCCCATGTATACATAAATGACCAATTGAGGCACCCTCGTGCTCTCACTTGTGTCCCAATTCCACTAGACCACAACTTTTCTCCAACGGAGCTTCATAATTATCATTGCACCTACTACAGAACACATCCACAAACTTATACTTATCTCAAAACTGATTCCTTGCACACCCTGGACAGGTTCATAGGTCCAGGGCAAGTTCAGTCATGAACATGTCTCACCTTCCGTGAACCTGTCCCTTGTACTTCTAACGGCCATCTTTTCAAATGCACGATTTATATTAGTCGTCCTAGGTGGTACTTTTGGGTCGCTTGAGTGGGAAATCATTCAATTAGTTGCATATATAAATGCATCTACCCTGAGCTATTAAGGGCATCCTAGGGAGCCTCTATTTCACCCACTCTAAGAAGGTCAAGAGAAAAGGTATTGAAGCATATAATTTCTTAGAGCATTATAACAACAAAAAGCTATTGAAATTTTGAATACATCTATATTAGTGCCCTAGATCAACCACAAACCAAAACTAAAGTATCAAGTGTGTGTTGCAAAGTGTGGGCCAGATCAAAGGCCTCCATTTCTATTGTTTTATTTTGTATCACATCATAGGGTTGGGATAACATGTGGCTTGATCGCTTTTTGAGGTAGTGGTATGTAGCACAATGCTCATCACATCAATCTAAGTGTAGTGAGGCAATCCATCCCAGTTGTTACTAAGTTGCGCTTTTTAACGTTCCAAACAAGATGAAGGTATTTCTCAGAGCATCACAGTGATCACATGGAAAAAATTCCAGAAATCAGACATCCGGAAACAAGGGAAGAATATCCTGGAATTCAGATCCAGCATGCAGGTATTGAGGAGATGTTCGTAGCCTTAGGGGAGATGTTCGGTGACAAAGGTGTCCAGGCACCCACAAACCCATCCTAATGTGAGTTTCAGATACTAATATTTTACAAACAACTTAACAACACCCTGATGTGCTTCTATACACATTCTAATTACTCAATCACACCATTTGAACACAGTAGAACAGTTCTCTCTCTAAACCCTAAATCCTCATTGTACTTTCATGGATTATCTTTCACAAATTTGTTCGCTTATGCAAGAGTAGCATAAGTTAGGACTATTTTGATCATTTATTCAAGTTCTGAATTATCATTATTGCACATATATTAAATTAAGAATAAAACCCTAATTTTCTATTACATTTTAGTGAACCCACATATTTATCACAAATTATGCCAATCTGGGGCTTCATTCTTCATTTTTCACCCTTAGGGTTTCAGATTTAGGTCTAAATTGTAATTTTCTCTTATTGCATGAACAAAATATAATTTGCGTCATTTTTCCTAGGGTTTCATGATTAATCTAGTATAAGGTTTTCTCCTATTCCGGTTGTTGTATGTCTTCATACTTTTTAAATAATATCTAATTGAAAACGACTATATTTTCAAAAGCCTTGGAGGTTTTTCTTAGTCACAATGAGTTGATCAGAACTTTTTTTGTTTCATAAGATTCATTATGGAGATTTTGGAATTAGGGTTTCCTTATTTTCAATAAAATTGGTCTAACATGCAAAAGATAGATTTACTTTCAAAACCCTTGAACGGCTTTCTTAATCACATCAACATGATTAAAACCCTCTTTTTGTTTTGCAAAATTTGTCACGGATTTTCTAGAATAGTCGTATCTTTGTTTTGACCTTGTCAAATTAAATTCAAAATTTTTGTCCACATTCATCTATGCCTTTAGATAAAGAACCTCTTTTAGATTCATAAGTTGGTGAGTGAAATGTTATATGTTTTTATATACTCTCAATGGCATATATTATGTGATAGGGTTTCACTTTATCCCGTTAGGGTTTGACCTGAAGACTTCATTTTCCTTTCTATGGTTTACGTTTCTAATTTATTGTGTTTCTCGAACCCTAGAGCACTTGTGGATGATATAATGGATTATGTTTATCTTAAACAAAATGTCATGCTTGAGACTAGTAATGACTCTAAAGGTGAATATAATGATTCTTATTCTTTATATGGATATAGTCCACACAACTCTCATCCCTTTTAATAAGGGGTTAATCATAGGTTAGCACAAATAGAATCTAGTCACGACCCTCCCTTATATGGTAGGGTTCCCCCGCCTTTATATGACAAGATAAACCAAGTTATGTCCCTTGGGTCCTCTCCTAGGCTTGACATCTCCATTGATTAGTATTTGTATAGTACAAATCAAGTTTAAAATGCATTGTTGAAGAGTTTAAAATCCAAGTTGCTCACATGGCTTAATAATTAAATGAACTTTATCATCTCATGACAGGAATTAAAACCCTTTAAAAAAACATTATTATGTATTGTGATGCAAATCACTCGTGCTCCTATTAAATCAAAACCCTTCAGGAAAATATCTCCAGTCTCCTACTAATATGCGTACATATTGACTAAGTGCTATCTTACAAAAATTGCTAGATAAGGGGTTGATCACATTACCCCCTATTCATTTTCATCCTATATACTAATTAAAGTGACAACATGGTAAACCATTTTGTGATTATCACAGAATAAACGAACATAACACCATAGTTCCATGGAGTCTCAGCAGGGGGCAAGGGGATTAAGGGATAGGTTTCGAGGACAGGGGGACCAAGGGCCTAGGTTTGGGGAAGGCGTGGGGAAGACAATGGAAATACATATAGTGCTTGAAAATTTAGTTAAAAAATGTATAAGAAATAACAAATGAAACTTTGAAATATTAAACATTGCATTGAACGATGAAAATGCTAAGAATTAATATATTAATATTTACAATCAAAATGATTATAACATTCAAATACAATTGGCCAATGGCCCAATGCCTCTAATCAATAATCATCCCCAAATTCCACACGAAACTTCTCATCACTCAAACAGTTGGACATCTCAAGGTCGAGCTCCTCCAAACCAATACCAACCAACTTTGCATGTGTTGCATCATCATCAACTTGTGTTGGCTCCTCTGGATCTACAGCCCATCAAGTTGTTGGACTCTCCTTGTACAAAAGCATGTTGTTGTCAATGAGATGTAAGGCGTTATGTACAACTACAAGCTTCTCCACCCTCTTAGATGTAAGCATGTTCCTCTTAATAGACTAGATGAAGCTATAAGTATGCCGGTTCCTCATAGCAGCAGAAGAACTAGAAGCATGGGACAACAAAACAAATGCTCAAAGGGTTTATGAATGTGTTGAAACTTGGGTCAACTTATCTTGAAGGCTCAAGGGCTTGATGAATGTGTTGAAACTTCAACGGTTGGTCAATGAATACTTGACACTTGCTCTTGTTCTTTTTTATCTTTCCCTCTTGCAACGTTATGTTCTCTCAACGTTACTCAATCCTTTCAAACTTTGATAGTGATTTGGAGTGAGGGTGTGAGGTGTATTTTTTAAAAAATAGTTCTTAAATTGTGAGTAGGACCCATAAACCTAAATCACAAGGTGTAATGTCCCCTTTTGGGACAAATTAGGAAATGAAGGGAATATTGGTCAACTTCAGGCAAAGAATGGATAAACCCTTTTGCTTCAACCTAAAATATCCCAATGTCAGCTATTTCGAACCCAAATGGGGTTGGAACTAGCCAAGGTGGTGGGATAGATTGAAAGAAAAAACAATTTGAATTCAATTCAGATTTTTAACAGCTGAAAAATAATTAATAATTACACCCCAACTGCTGCAATCTTCCGAAATTATTTCCCGCTTAACCATCCAAGCAAAAATCTTCAAACTTTGGATTTTGAGCCACAAAAATATGAAAAACAATGTCCAAAACTCAGTTTTTGGACAGCCAACATAAAACCCTAATTTTTCCCTAACATTAGGTCGCCCAGCACATTTAGGGCATCCAATTAGCTCCAAAAATTATAAAATCTCTTACTCCTTATTTCTCCTAATTTCTACAACCAAATCCAACATTAAACTGACCCCAAATTGCAGATCTGAAATTAATATTAATTGTTAGCAACAAAATAGCTGGCAGACAGTTGAAACCTTCTAAAATTCATAACTCCTTCAATACTTGGTGCTTTTCCACGAAACAAGATGCAAAATAAACTAGAAATTTAGGGTTTTCCACTGCATTAAGAATCAGATTTTTCTAAGCATTAAAACCTTGCCAAAACAGCCCCAGAAAACTGATTTCAAGTCGCTAGGGTTAGATAAAATTATATAAAAATAATTTTAGCTCTTTCTAACCATCCAACACACCCAAAATATCCACCCTTGCACTAAAATAATTAATAACACAGCAGATTTTAGATCAAGCTCATATGGCATCAAAATATAATGAAACAAGCTCCAATCCAAGTCAATTTGGTAAAATAAATTGCATGGCAATAACAATCACAAAAGCACTTCAAACCCTTCACATACAATGCAGATTTAGTCTCAAATAAATGCACCAACACTCTAAACCAAGTCACCAATGCCCAGAATGGAGGAACAATGCATAGATTCATCAACAATGATTGCAACCTCTGTTCTAAAAATCGCGATATATCAGGCGATAATCGCGATAAATCGTTTTTCCCATGCAAACCGATTTATCTTTCCATAAATCGCGATTTGTTTAATGGCGATTAATCGCGATTTTCGGCACTGTAAAATCTGCAAAACTCGTGGAAAACAGTGTGAAAAATCATGGAAAATCGTTCCATTTCGTCATGGTCGAATCGTTTTTAGCTTCTACGTTTTTTTTGCGTTTTTTTTGGCGTTTTTCTGCTGGAATTGGGTTTTTCCGTTTTAGCTTGTGCGTTTTTTTGGCTTGTTTTCTACTGGAATCAGGTTTTTCCGTTTTAGCTTCTGCGTTTTTTTTTGCGTTTGTTTTGGTGTGTTTTCTGCTGGAATCGGGTTTTTCCGTTTTTGGCATTCCTTTCCTTTTTTGGATTTTTGGTGAAATCGAGTTTTTCCGTTTTAGCTTCTGCGTTTGTATTGGTGTGTTTTCTGCTGGAATCGGATTTTTCCGTTTTTGGCATTTCTTTCCTTTTTTGGATTTTTGGCGAAAAAACCGCAAGGATGGAAAAAAATTTGCCATTTTTGGAAAGGGTCCAGGAAGATGTAGCATTAAAAACTTGCATGTGCCATAACTTTCATTCTGTGGCTCCGTTTCAGGTGCCGTTTTCTCTAAAAGTGTATATTTTCTCGAGCTCTACGCATTGATGGCAATATTTTTATTATTTTCATAAAATTCATTTTTGCACCTTTTTGGACCAAGCAAATTAACATTATTATAATAGTATACTGTATAAGTTATAACGATTTAACATTTAACATCATTTAACATTATAATAGTATACTAGTATACAATATAATAGTATATAGTTATACTATACTGTATACTATACATATACTATACAGAGTCACTTCTCGCATCATTTAACATTGTTTTTACATTTAATTTAAGTATATTTTATGAATTTAAATGTTTTTAAAAGTAGCGATAAAGTTGCCGATTAATGCCGATTTTTTGCCGATTCCTGATTTTCGATTCAAAATTTGGCCTGCCGATTAATCCCGATTTACGATTTTTTGAACTATGATTGCAACAAGGCTCAAAAGCTAGGGCATACATCTATTTCTCCAAGCATAGAGTAATTTCAAAAGTTCAATCAACATAACCCTCTAAAGGAAATACGACCCCTCTTTTATAGAATTAAGCGGTGCAATCTTCAATGACCGACCATTTAATGTTTTCACATTAAAATAAAATATATAATGACTACTACCATGTGCACTTTATTATTTTAATTAAATAATAAAAGTGACTAGCCTATGTGCACATTTAACTAACCTAGAGAGCCCCACTTGTAGCGCTAGGCATGCCAAGGGGTTACAATGCAAATAAAGAGAACCCATATATTAGGAATCTCCCGAAAAAGGGGACATTACAGTCCTCCCCTCTCGGAAATTGTCTGCCCTCAAGCAATAGCAAGCTCATAGATCCATACATCATGCCCCAAAGAGAAGATGTGGGGTGGTGTATCCAAAGCCTCGATCTGGTGCCTGTCAAGTGGCGAAGTGTTGGAAAGTGTAGACACCCCAATTTCACATCTATCCTAAATCAATTAATTCCCCTTCCTCATTTCCCACAAAAATACACTTCGAATTAATCAAATATAATTTGATTAATTATCTATTTCAAAATCTAAAAAATAACCCAATCCTCACCACATGTCATTATTCTCCATGTTTTTCTACTATTGAATTAAAAATTCAAATTCAAATTTTCACCCACCCTTTGTGGTCCCCACTCACCTAAAATCCTCCACTTATGAATTAAAAATATAATTCAAATCCTCACCCATTTTTCGTGGCCCCCACTCACCTAATCTTGCACACATTTTCAATCCACACACTTAATCTTGCCCACATTTTCAAACCACTCACTTAATCTTGCCCATATTTTCAAACCATGATTACTTAAATTACTCTAAGCTAATCACTCCTCTCAGGCTATAAATACAACCTTACCCCTCCTCTCTAAACACACGGAGATTAAGCTTGAATGCCATATCTAAGTTCTTGCATCCTTTGTGAAAATAACATCCTTTTGCCTCATCCTAATGCCCAAATAGCCTCATAATCCTTTTTTCCATCTGATGCAAAGTAAGAGGATCATTGTTGTAGGAAGGCCTTGCTCTGTCTTGAAGAAAAGAACTTACATATCACACAATCAGGGCTCAATTCAAGTTTCCTATCCCATTCTGAGGTTTGCTATGGAATGCGAAAGGAGGAGGTAATGATTGTTGATGTTTTACTTCCTTATTAGTAGTGTATTTTTCCTAGTTTACATTCTGGCACACCCGATTACTTTCGATCTGTTACCATTATTTTCCCAATTAGTGGTTTTGTCTGTTCTTTGTTTATTATTGTTCATTATTATTTCCTTTTCTGTTCCTTATGGTCTTCTTTGGTTAACCTTCATTCTTTGGGTAGTGTTTTTGTTGTGTGGTGTCTTGTGGTGTATCTGCAAGTTATAGCAACAATGAAACTCTGAAGCTCATTGTCTTTGATCTCCTCGGTGCTTGGTGTTTAGTTCCCAGTTTTGATTTTGCTATTTACTCATCATCTGTAGAAACACATGAACTAGCCATTAGTTTATCATCTTACTGTCATGAGGACATCCAATCCGGAAAATGCATTTATTTATTTACTTTTGCTAAAATAACTGCTTTGTAGGAAGTTAATCATTTTTTTTCTTTTATTTTAATCAATCATTTTGTGATCTAACTCTTTCTTTCTGTTTATTATTCTTTTTTAACCTTGCTGTCAAAATTTTAGCTTCTCAGGTGAAGTATAGAAGTCAGAAAATAAAAAAACCAGCTCCCGGGACGTTTTTCTCACGTTCAAAATTTTCATTCAGAGTGCTACCGTAGCCCATCTTCCGGAAGCCATAACTTTTGCTCCGAACTCGGAATGACTTCATTCTTTTTTTAACGGAAAGGTATTGAAAAGATCTATGCAATGAAAAAATAATTTTTAGATTTAGACTTACAGAAAAATTTTTGTTTCATTTCTTCTAACACCTATCTTTTTAACAAAAAAAACAACAAAATTATAGTTTTATTTTTTTATTTCACGTAACAACCTCACACGTATGCTCTTTCCTCGCACTTCAAAAGTGATCTTGGAAATCAGAAACGTGAGGCCACTCGGGCTCTGCACAACCAATTTTTTTTTTAATTTTTAATTTTTTGCCTTACATTTCAATTTTCCACGACAACACTTCTAGGTAACGTTTTCACCCTCTTCTTTCATCGTTTTTCTTTTTTGTGAAAATAATCATTATCGCTATTTCGCAATCATGATTAATTGCAATAATTATTAACATTTAAAAAAAAAAAACTATTCCAATTGTATCCGCGTATGCTCTTTTCTTGCGCCTTCGAGCGATCTGGAAAATCAGAAACGGTCACAATTTTTTAGTTTCTTGTTCTAACATTGCAGGATCCTCTAGCTTTGTTTTCCAACTGTCATTTTAATAATTATTTTCCTTTGTCATATTCTTAATATTTGTTTGGTCGTTGGTTGTGTATGCTCTTTTCCTGCGCCTTTGAGCAATCTGGCAAATCAAAAACAACCACGATCACTTTTCTAACATTTCATTTGCAGGATAACTACTAATTTGTTTTCTGTAGAACCGCGTTACTGGAATATTGTCAAGAACAAAAAATAAAAACAAAACCCGAAAGAATTTGTTGGTAATTGCTCGAAAAAATTCTCCAATTAGCTAGTCTGCAAAAACTCTTCCCCATGGGTGAATGTTCTTCGATAATAATGATGGGGTGAAGTGCTTTATATAACCCAAATTTCTTAGTTTTAGCTCAACCTATCTTTAAAAGAATTTTATTTATTTAATATAAAAAATATAAAACACTTTCAGGCTAAGTCTGGGAAAGGAATGAGTGAGCTTTAACATGTGGGTATTTGGCAATGAGGCTTTATGACTTCTTGGGGATACCTTTGAGCAATGCGAGCAATTGTAGGCAAAACAAAACAAAAACATGACCCTTCACTTTAAAATAACGAAAAATCTAAACAAGGGTAGCCCCAGATTTCAAGGTGAAATCTTGGGGGCACCACTTCTTCTCTTCAAACTCAATAATTGAAGCCTTTTCCACCTTGGCTTCAGCAATATCTTGATGGTGTACACATAGCTCTACCCGTAGTCACGGACACCATAAATTTGCCTCTTATTGAATGTTGTTTTGAAAATTCCAGTGAACTGAAAGTGATTGTAGTCATATGGAAAAACACCCTCTTCATTCACATGACCCCTAACAAGGTCACATAAAAGTCTTGGTCCATGGACCCTATGCAAGTCAGATTTTTCATCATTTGTATCTTCATGGAGACTACCCATTTGTTGTGGTTTGCTCAAGTCGTTCTTTGACAATTGTGCTTGACCTTCTAACCCCACTTTACCATTTTGCAAATCAGATTTTTCTTCTTTATTTTCTTGTAACATACCCTCATTAGAAATCATAGATTCATTATGAAAGATTAAAGGGTTTATACCTTCCAACTTGTGCTTCATGATCTCTTTTTCCTAGCTAAGCTCATGCACCAATCCTTTATCCTTGGGCTCTTTATTGATTGTTGTTCTAAACAGAGCAAAAAGCTTATTGTCATCATGTTTATTGGGAAAAGGGTTTCCAACCAGCCCTTTCTCTTCCCCTTCTTGCTCCATATCTCTGGATTCATCACATGTCAAAACATTTTCAGTATTAACCACAAAATGAACAATATTTACCTCATGTTGTTGGTTCTTTTGAATGAGTGTAAGTGGCATAGCCTTAGGTGCTCATTTCACTTCACGCTTTCAAACTTCACGCTTTCTTCATGTTTAACCAACATGAAGGTGCTCATTTCCTCCAGGGTTGGGATTTCCTTCTTATGACCATTGCGCATGTCTCGTGGCTTACAACAAGTTCTAATGCCCACTCTTTCTATTTCCAATTCTACGAAATTTGAAAAATGTAGGGCATCACGGATCTCCTTCAGAAGAGCTCTATACTCTTCATACCATGTGCCAATGTTGATTCCTTTGGGTGATGGAGAATGAATATGGTGTCCCCAGATTTCACCTGGAAATCTGAGACTACCCTATATTATAAAAAATCGTTCTTTTAAAATAATGGGTCGTTTTATGTTTTTATTGCGAGAAAGTGTCTGTAATGTGTCAAGATATTCCCAAAGAGCCATATTAGTTATTTTCGCCAAATACCCAGATGCCCAAAATTGTTATATTTTGTCGCTGGGATTTCCCTGTGGAAAATTTGTATATAATTATTTTGAGCCCCGTTTGATGCAAATTTTCCCTTATACTAGTAGGGTTTTAACCAGGAATGGATCCTGGACTTTATTTGTAACTTCTGGCAACATTTTGTGTTTTTTGTGTTTTCTCGTTTCGTTTTCTGTGAAATTTCTCTGGATCAATTCCTTTGCCGGTTTGCCCTAATTCTTGGCCTGGAGTATCTAGAGATCACATACGCACGTTGTGCCAGAAGGAATTCGCCATCGGACGTCTGGTTCTTTGGAAAAAGACAAAGTCGTGCACCAAAAAGACTCTTCTGGGTTGGCCGCATTTTTGAAAAAAGACGGTTTCAAGTGGATCATGGGATTTTGGGAAGCAGCAGGCAGGTGGAAATTTTGTACCTGCCTAGCAGGGTACTTTTTCCCATGAAAGCAATGTCACTTAAGTCACAATGGAAAAATTAGAGGCAACAGGCAAGCGGGAATTTCTTACCTGCCTTGTAGGGTAAAAATTTTTATTGTGGAATAAAAGAAAAATCACTTGAGTGAATCATGAGATTTTATTACCTGCCTTGCAGGGTAAATAATCTCATTATGAAAGTCAAACGACTTAAGCGAATCATGGGATTTTCAAGGCTGTCTTTCAAATTAAAAAATCTCATTGTCAGTTGACTTATAAAAATAGAAATTTCTTATGCAAAAAAGTGCGACCCTTTTAGGGAAACAAAGGCAGCTTTTAATGCATTAATTTAATTAATTTTTTCTCCAATTTTGGCTCCTAGGCTTGTGGAGAAGTCAACAAAGGAAAGTGGACAAAAGGAAGTTTGAATTAGAAGTCTAAAATAATTTATTTAATGCAGCCCCCTCATGCAAAAAAGTGCGACCCATATTAGGGAGAGATAATACTTTTTCAAGTATTAATGGATGTCATTAATTTCTATTTTCAGTGGATGAGGTTAAAGCATACTGTGAAACTTAAGTGAACTGAGGCTAGAGGGTTTTAAATGGATTAAATTCATTTATTCAATGGTTGTCCTAAAACATGCAAATTTGGCACCCAAAATAAAAAAAAAAACATGTTATTTAATTAATTAATTGCCAGGAATAGGATGGGCAATGATTAATTATAAAATTATGAGGATTATATAAGTAGGAGCTGCCATAAGGATGAATTAATTAATTCAAAAGCAAGAAAGTGCAGCCCAGACAAAAGTGCGCCTCATTTGGAGAGGAATTTTGCTCAGAAGGTGGAATTAAAGCTGAAAGCTGCCAATTTTGGCGCATAGGTTGAAAGAGGTTGATTTGTGTCTGGATAATTGTTTGCATAAGTAATACAAGTGCTCAGGTGAAGTTGGTAAAATTCATGTTTGCTTTGCATGCAAATAAAACATCAAATTTTGGGGCAGCAGGCTTGAATTATGCAGATTTTTATGATTAAAATTCACTGTTCATGTTCCGGTTGCCATCTTTGTCTGAATTAATTGCAGGAATTCATCACAGGTGCTTCTTGAAGTTAAAGGGAATATAAATCAATGTCCAATACATTGAATATATCCTCTGAATCTGAAAAAATGCCCAGATCTGCACCAATTGTAAACAATATCGGTCGAATAAAAAGAAAAAATATTGTTCAGACAAAGATTGCTCCAGCCATGGTGAAGCATGATGAAAGAAAAGGATCAGTAGAATGCATAGCTTCCAGATGCAGATCCAGATCCATATCCAGATGTAGATGCAGATCCAAATCCATATCCAGATCTCATAATTGCAAAGGCTTCCGGCAAAAATTCATTCTCTTGTTTCTAATTCAGCCCGTGTAGAAGTCAGTACATGGACAATTCCTTCCAAGATCTTGTGCATGTGCTCACATCTTCCAGTTGAAGCCTTCATTGAATTTGCATTCATCCGGAGTGCTTTCCAGAATTTTTAATTGTTCATATGCAATTAAAAATAAAAATGATGAGTTATCTACAGCAAACATTGCACTGATTCATGTACTGGAGAGAAGAACTTCAAAAGCTTCGAGGATAATAGGAGAGACATGTAAGAAGCAACACCTGCAAGCAAATCACAGTCAGTTGCTTCCAGATCCAATTTGGTGATAATCAAAGGCAAAGACAAGTAAGAAGCAACACCTGCAAGCAAATCACAGTCAGCTACTTCCAGATCAAGTTTGGTGAGAATCAAAGGCAAAAGAATCAACCACATGCAGAATATGGAAAAAGAACAAGATTGGAAGTGTTGTAGCTTTCTTCTATTTTCTTTTCCTCTTTCTTCTTCTTTCTCTTATTCTCCAGACGAAGTAATTGAGCAAATTATAAAACTTAAGTGATTGGTTTAAAAACCATTACTTTAAGTCATTTGGAAAGTTTCTTTAAGTTACGTTACAGATGTGCACAATTTTGGCTTAAACTCCTGATGCATGTCATGCGAAAAGAAATTCTATGAGAGAGATTGTCAGTTGTTTCCTTACTGACTTCTACATGTGCCAGTTCAGCTATAGTTTCCTATTTGTAATTGTCCCTGGTATCACTCAGATTTCACCCTGAAATCTGCGACTACCCTATCCGAAATTTTTTTGTACTTTTAAAATAATGGGTCGTTTTGTGTTTTTATTGCCTTAAAGTTCCTGTATTGTGTCAAGATAATCCCAAAGAGCCATATTAGCCTTTTTCGCCAAATACCCAGATGCCCAAAATTGTTTTATTCTGTCGTCGGGATTTGTCTGCGGAAAATTTGTATTTAATTATTTTGAGCCCCGTATGAGGCTATTTGCGCTCTGTTTTAACTCTATTATGAGCGAATATGTTATTATTCCTATGTGTAAGAAGGGTTTTAACTTATTTTAAGTTTTGGGCTTTATTAGTAACTTTTGGCAATTTTTCGTGTTTTTGTGGTGTCCCGTTTCATTTTCTGTGAAATTTCTCTAAAGCAATTCCTTTGCCGAGTAAGCCCGATTTTTGGCCTGGAGCAGCTGAAAAACATATACGCACATTATGCTCGGAGGAAGTCGTCATCGGAGGTCTGGATCACTGGGAAAAAGCGAAGTGCGCGGAAAAACCCCTGCGGGGATGGGCGTATTTTTGGAAAACAAAGGATTCAAGCTGCGATGGGAAAAATATAAGCCGTAGGTAGGGTGGGAATTTTATACCTGCCTGACAGGGTACTTTTTCTCGTGTTATAAAAATCACTTAAGTTGCAGTGGGAAAAATAGAGGCTGCAGGCAAGTGAGAATTTATTCCCTGCCTTGCAAGGTAAAAATTCCCATGATAAAATAAAAGGAAAGTGACTTAAGTGAAATCATGGGATTTTAGTGCCTGCCTTGCAGGGTAAATAATCCCATTGTCAAAGTCAAATCACTTAAGTGGATCACGGGATTTTAGTGCCTGCCTTGCAGGGTAAAGAATCCCATTGTTACAAAATTCTTAAAAATAGAATTACATGTGCAAAAAAGTGCGCCCCCTTTGGTGAGAGAATAAAAGCCTTAAATTGATTATTTTAATTAATCTATTCTCTCAAAAAGTGCACCCAAGTTTGGAGGAAGTCAACAAGTCAAAGATGAAATAAAAGAAAGGATTTAAAAGCATTAAAATTAATTTATTTAATGGCTGCCCTCTTCCTCTCAAAAAGTGCGCCCCATTTAGGTATTATTTAATGTTTTTAAAGGCATTAAAATATTAAAGTAATTTCTATTTTCAGTGGCTATGGTCAAAGCACACTGTGAAGCTTAAGTGAAGTGATGTGTGAAGGATTAAATTGGATTAATTTAATTTATTGGATGGTTGTCCTTAAACATGCTATTTTTAAAAAGAGAAAAGCATGATTTTTAATTAATTAATTGTCTTTAATTGTTAGGGCAATTATTAATTATAGAATTGTGAAGGTTATATAAGCATGGGCAGCCATATGGGTGAATTATTCAAATCACAGGTGAAGAATTGCAGCCAAGTGGAAAAGTGCGCTCCCATTAGAGGAAGGATTTTGTTCAGACAAAGTGCTAACAAGGCTAAAAGCTTCCAGATTTGGCGCATGCTTTGGAGGATGTTGATCTTTGTCTGCATAATTGTTTCCACAGGTGTTACAGGAGCTCAGGTGTTGATTGAAAGGATTCATGCTCTCTTTATGTGCAAATTAAACACCAATTTTTGGGGCAGCAGACTTGAAAAGTGCATATTTTTATAATTTAAATTCACTATTCATGCTCCGGTGGCCATTTTTGTCTGAATAAATTGCAGGAATTCATTATAGGTGCTTTACAAAAGAAAAGGAGTTTTTATCAATGTCCGATACATTGCAAATATCCTCTGAATCTGAAGAATTGTCCAGATCTGCACCAGTATTGAAGAAATCTAGCCAAGTAAGGAGAAAAAGAATTATTCAGACGAAGATAGACAAAGCCATGGCGAAGGAAGATGAAAAAGAAAGCACGATGGAGTCATGCATTGCTTCCAAACTTGCAGGCATAGGAGACACAAATCTAGGCCCGGAACCTCTTGCCGATTTGATTGATAGATCTAGAACAGGAAAGACTTCACTCATGCGTGCGGTCAAAAGCAGTGAAATTATCCGAGCTGCAGCTTTTCCATGTACAACCCAATTGCCAGAGTTCGTGATGGAGTGTGCTAGATCTTATCATCCTTCATCCAGATCAGTACATGATGCTTCGGGAAAGACAATAATTTGTTTGGACGCAAAGTTCATCAATTATTGTTTGAAGATTCCAGTACGAAAGGTGGTGACTTCTATTAGCATTTAGGATGCTAACAGTAGGTGGGAGAAACATAGAGTTGATTGTGTGAGCATCATGAATAGCCGGTTCATGAAGAAGCTTAGATCCCCTTCAAAGTTCCCGAGAACTCTTCCACGGTCCAATTTGGTGCAGGAGGCAGATGATGTCGTCAAATTGCTATGCAGGATGAATGGCGAAGCGAATGCCTACACTTTTCGTACATGGATGTATGCTTTCATCAGGACCATTGAAATCAATAAGGTTGATTCTATAATCAATTGGTCGGAAATTATTAGCAGCAACATCGGTGAGCAACTTCAGAACGTGAAGCGTACTTTCAGATTCAAGATGACTTCATACGTGGTGTATGTTGCAGCTTCACAAGGTGTCTTTTCCAAGCTGGATAGATGTGGTGTTCTTTCCAAGGACCCCATTTTCGAGTGCTACCCGCAGCTTACTGCACCTACAGGCGAGAAAGACTTCAAAGTGATCAACGATGACTTCTTCTACGATTTCATCTGCAGGCTAGACAAAGATTTGAAGGCCAACAAGGTAAGTAAGGAAGCGTGGGAAGTCGTGTCCAAGATTGGCAGTCTATTCATTCAATTTGTAGATTTCACATACCTCAAGGTTACTGGCTTTTCTGGAGAACCAATAAAGATGCCCAGGTATCCGAATGATAGATTGATCGCCATGGAGCTGAGCAGGCAACTTGTGGAGTTACATGACCTTCAGTCAAAGCGGCACAAGTCTACGGGCTTTTTCCCAATCACTGTGGGATATTACAGCTGCATTAGCATTCACAGAGCTCGAGGGATGGAAGCGCAAATGTTATCCGAGTATGAGCAAGAGTTCTTCCCTGCACGGCTGAACTTCGATCCATTTGGAGTAACCAGGAAGACAATCTCCCAGCACTACACACATGTGCCTTCGTTAGAAGATTTCTGGATGAAGTGCGAAAGTGAGTACGAGGTTAGAAAGAGATATTTCAACAAGCTGTCAGCAAAACAAGTGTTCGACTTTGGACTAGCGCGGATACCTGCGGATCTTAAAGATGATGGGAGTGTGGTACTTGACACTTACCACCAAATGGGAGGAGATAAAGCCATACTGCAGAATAACATGGGAGGCTGCAACACAATTGAAGAAAGATCTGGAGCTGTGTTGGTAAATACTTTGAACTGGCTGCTGACGAAGGGATACTGCCTTGATGAAGTATTGATGAATCAAATCATGGGCAACTTAGGCGCAGGAGATTCTAAGTTATTGGTTTTGCAACCATTACTTGAAGTCATGTGGAACCATTCTATTAGTTAAGTGATACATGTGTCACTTAAGAAGAAGTTAGTTGAGGATGATTGCCAAATGTCATCTTTACTTGTTCATACTTTAGTTCAGTTTGAGTCTTCTATTTGTACTTTCCCTCCTACATTCTATAAGTAGGAGAAGAACCTCCGGATTAAGGATCGATCAGAATTTGTAAGAAGCAATCTTGTGTTCTAGACTTTGTGCTGAACCCCTGAGAGCCACTTGTAGCAGAGGAATACAAAGAAGCAGGTTTCCAGAGAACTTTGTGTCACGGCGTACTGTGTTTCTTGCTTTTAAATCTTTAGATCTTTTAAGTAAACTTTGTGTTATTGTAGATCTGGATCTAGAGCTGCCTTTGCTTTATAATTCTGTGTTCAAATCTATTAAGTTTCTTCTATGTGCATGCAATTAGCTCTGCTATCTACTAATTGGGATGCACATCTTCCCCATTTCTTCTCTGTAATTCCTTTACTTCCTTCTTCTATAATTTCCCTTTCTTAAACAGCTACTTACTTGCTGCAGAACTTCTTAGTTATGGTTCATGAACTAAGTGGTTAAAGTAAAACCCCTGATAGATAAAAACACATTTTTATTGACAAATCTGACACGGGAGCCTCACCGGTTAAATGAGGGAGATTTATCTCATGACTGCCTAGGTTTGATGCTATGCAGAAAATCTAGCCAACAGTTTTTGGCGACTCCGCTGGGGAACAACTATCTTTGCAGATCAAAGCTTTTCTATTGGAGATCAGAGTGTTTTCCATACAAATCTCAACCTGGCTGAACGTCCATTCACCCAATCCGTGAAGGCGCAAGGAAGGACTGATCATTTCTTCCGACTGCAGGAGCAATTCAATTTCAATCATCCTCCTCAAGTTAGAAGCCGCAGATCTAGTCTCTCACCAGGAAGGAGAGTACACACCCATCCAGATCCGGATCGTATTCAGCATAATCCGGCGGCTGGAATTATCCATCAAGTCTATCAAGTCTACACAAAGAGGAGACGTGCTCAAGTTAACATGGCGCACCAAATTGTACTTGTTCCATGGGGAGCGGCTTTTGGACCTCTCAACTTGGCTTCACCTATGCACGAGCTGCCAAAGGGATCCAAAAAGAATTTTCCAAAATTCTTTGGAGATGGAAAACAAAACCCGGATGATCATTTGGCAGCCTTCTTCATATCTTGTGGTGTGCTTGCAGTGGAGCATGAAGATGTCTCAGTCAGGCTATTCATTGAGACGCTACACGACTTGGCTGGAGAATGGTTCTATCGGCTGGCCCCTGGCACCATAACCAATTGGGTGACTATGCGTGAGCAATTTCAGAAAAGATTCAAGCCTGCAGAGGACGCTAGCACGTTGATCACCCAACTGACGCAGTTGAAGAAAGAGCCAAACGAGAACATGCGGGACTTTATTGCAAGGTTCCAAAGGATTTTGTATAAAATCCCCACTTCTGCCGCATTGAGCAACGAAAATCAAAGACGTTATTTATAAACGCTCTATTGCCTGAAGTTGGATATCAGCTAAGAAGGGCAAGACCTGTAAATCTACTTGAAGCACAAAATGCTGCTGTGGAGGTTGAGGACGACTTGATCATGGCTGGAAAACTTAAACAACCATCTCACAAAAGCGATGGCGCTTCTGCAAGTACTTCTGATCCTTTGTTGCATAAATTGGCTAATGACATGATGCAAATCAAGAAGCAGATCTCGCAAGCAGGAAATGCAACCCCCTCAAGATTAGCTCCTACTAGGACCTTCAATGGTCAAAATCAAAATCAAAATCGAAACAGACTTGTTGCTGCGCCACAGCGTTTGGCAATAGAAGCTGCTCCAAGGAATAACTTGGAAACTAATGAAGAGGATCTCGGCATTGATGAATCATTCAATGATGAAAACTTTATAGATCCCACTGGCGACTCCAATATTGGTTACCTGGACTACAAATCTGATGATGGCTATTATGAATCTTTTGAAGATTCTGATGGTCACACTTTTGTCGTGTTTACAAGGTCTCAAACGCGCCAAAATGCCGAAGCATCCACAAGCGGCCGGAAAGAGAGAGAAGATCCTGGCCCGGATGTCACTATCTTGAAAAGAGGTAGCACTCTTCCTTCTTCATTAGCACCCAAGGATAAATACTCAAATTCCTTCAATTCGCAGCAAAGAACCAACGCACATCCTGCTGAAGCAAGTCAAGCTTTTGACATAATTGATCACATCAAGAGAAATAAGGTCCAAATGTCAGAAGCTGAGTATTTGAGGGCATTTCCTGATCAGCTCAATAGATTGGTCAAATATGTGCAAAGTAATGGTCCCAGCCCAACAAACAATAATTCACGGGGTATCTTGTCAAGTCCAAAGATTACTTTACCTTCAAGTAATGCTGCTGCAAGTTCTTCTCCTTCCACCCCTTCTCCTCCTACATCAGAGAGGATTGAGCCATTCTATGTGTCTTTGCTCATCAACGGACATAAGCTAAGCAATTGCATCTTGGATTCTGGAGCTTCCGACAACGTCATGCCTGCCAAAGTTGCTGATGCCTTGGGTCTTACATTGACAAAAACCATCGGAAGATGTTATTCCATGGAAAGGCAAGTCCCTCTTGTGGGGCAAATCAAAGATGCGCAGGCAGTACTTGCTTCCTTTCCAGATAAAAGACTAAAAATGACTATCCTCGTAGTAGACATTCCAGTCTCTTATGGCATGCTGTTGAGTAGAAATTTCTGCAAAGAGCTGGGTGGAGAAGTGAAGATGGATTGGTCTTGTGCGCACATACCAATCAAAGGAGTGAATCAGAAGCTGGAACCTGAGAAGAAATCTAAGTACATAGTATCAAAATCTGAGGATCCTAGATCTCAGATCTTGTTTCAGGAATCGGATCCTAGATCTCAGATCTTGTTTCAGACGTCTCAGGAGGTCAGGAGGTTATCCAACTAAAGGGAAATAAAATTCCCAAAGGCTTGGTATCTCTTGAGGAAATGTTTGATAAGCATGATCAGATGCTTAAGAAAAATGAAGAAAATGAGGAAGGCTCTTCCTCAGACACACAATTACTAAATTTGGGAGCCGGCAATGATCCCAAATTAGTAAATCTAGGTAAGTGTTGTTCAGAAGCTGAAAAGGGAAGCTTTCACTAAGCTTCTTAAGAAATACATGGATGTTTTTGCCTGGTCTTACCAGGATTTAAAGACATATCAGCCTGCGGAAGTTCAACACTACATCCCACTTAAACTAGAACAAAAACCTTTCAAGCAGAAGCTGCGGCGGCACAATCCTACCATTTCAGGAACCATCTTTGCAGAAATCCAGAAGTTATTAGATGCAAAGATTATCTATCCCATACACCATTCCGAATGGTTGGCCAACATAGTCCCTGTAAGAAAGAAGAGTGGCGAAATTAGGCTGTGCGTGGATTTCCGCAACCTTAATCAAGCTTCATTAAAGGATAACTACCCTATCCCCATCATGGATCACACTCTGCAAGTGGTCACTGGATCTGAGATGCTTTCCATGCTTGACGGCTTCTCAGGATACAATCAAGTCAAGGTGGCCGAGGAAGATCAATACAAAACGGTGTTCATCACACCTTGGGGAACCTTCGCATACCAGAAGATGCCATTTGGCCTGATTAATGCTGGTGCTACATTTCAAAGAGCTATGGATCTAGCCTTTGCTCATCTCAAAGATATAAGCATAGTGGTGTATCTGGATGATCTGACAGTCTTTTCCAAAGATAGAAGCACGCATATTTCAAACTTGGAAGAGGTCTTCATACAATGCCGCAAGCATGGTATTTCTTTGAATCCTAAGAAATCCATCTTTGCTATAACCGAAGGAAAGCTGCTTGGGCACATTGTTTCCAAAGAAGGAACAAAGATAGATCCAGAGCGTGTCGAATCCATTCAGACATTGCCTTTGCCCACATCCAAAAAAGGAGTTCACTCTTTCTTTGGAAAAGTGAATTTTCTCAGAAGATTCATTCCTAACTTTGCTGAGCTAACCCATCATATTTCGAATATGATGAAGAAGACACAAGATTTTAAATGGAGCAGCGAAGGGAAGGAAGCTTTCGAGAAAATCAAAGAGGCCTTGTCGAAAGCTCCAGTCTTGGTTTCACCTGACTTCAGTAAAGGATTTATTCTTTATTGTTATTCTTCCGAACACACACTGTCAGCAATTCTAATGCAGAAAAATCAAGAGGACGCAGAAGCTCCTATTGCTTTCATGAGCACGCCCCTTAAAGCCTATGAGTTGAAATACACTCCAATGGAAAAGCACGCATATGCAGTGGTGAAGGCGTGCAAAGCATTCGAGTATTATATTCTTTCCTCACACACTGTGGTTTTGGTTCCAGATACTGCAGTTAAATCTATCCTTACTCAGCAAGAGTTAGGATTGTTGAGAGGCACGTGGGTAACAAAGGTTCAAGAATATGACCTGGATATTAAACCAACAAAGCTGGTTCGAGAAAGAGGTCTGTGTGAACTAATGACAGAGATGAAAGCATTAGTACCTGAAGCAGATCAGGATGGGATAGATGAAGATTTACCTGTAGTACTTTTTATAGATCTGGTAGAGGGGTGGTACAGTAACATTGCTTACTTTCTGACGTATGGAGAATGCCCAGATCAACTTTCTAGAAAAGAGAAACGAACAATCAAACTTAAATCCAAAGATTTTGTTCTTTGGGATAATGGTTTGTATAAAAGGGGAATTGATGGTGTATTTCTCAGATGCGTGGACAAGGCTCAACAGGATCAGCTACTACAACAGTTTCACGACATGGCTTGCGGTGGTCATTTCTCAGCCCGAGTCACTGCACACAAGATCCTTAGAGCAAGGTATTATTGGCCCACCCTTTTTCAAGATACTGCAGAATGGGTAGCTAAGTGTCAAGCATGCCAACATTTTGTTGGGCGTGTGAAATTGTCTGCATTACCTCTAAAACCCATTGTGATTGAAGAACCTTTCCAACAGTGGGGAATGGATTTTATTGGAATGCTTAACCCGGCTTCCAGTGCCGGTCATCATTACATTCTAACAGCTACTGATTATTTCAGTAAGTGGGTAGAAGTTATTCCTGTGAAGACTGCCACTTCCGCCGAAGTGTGCAATTTTATAAAAGAAAATATTATTGTCAGGTTTGGCGTACCCAGCAAAATTGTGGCAGACAACGCTCCGAATCTTTCTTCTGAGGAGTTGGTGGAATTCTGCTACACTTATGGGATTCAACTTGTTCATTCCTCAAACTACTATCCACAAGGGAATGGTCAAGCTGAATCTAGTAATAAGAACTTAGTAACTATCATGCGCAAGCTTGTAACAGAAAATCAAAGGACTTGGCATAAAAAGTTGTTTCATGCATTATGGGCCGATAGAATCACACCAAAGAGGGCAATAGGCATGTCCCCTTTTCAGCTGCTATATGGTAGAGACACAGAGCTGCCTCTCACAGTACATACGGATAATATCCATGTTTATCGCCTCTCAAAGATAAGTCTGCACTCTGGTCTATAAATTACCACTCACAGTGTCAAAATCTGTCAACATTTGAAAATCATCAAAAATCCAAAAAAACAATGTAAAAAATCTAAAAATCCAAAAATAGTGTAAAAATCCAAAAATCCAAAAACATTTGAAAATCATCAAAAATCCAAAAATAATGTAAAAATCTAAAAATTTAAAAACATTTGAAAATTTTCAAAAACCCAAAAACATTAGAAACAATCATCTAAAATCCAACACAAACATTAGCAAGAATTGTCAAAAATCCAAAAACATTTGAAAATAGTAAAAAAAAAATCAAAAACATTTGAAAATCGTCCAAAAAAAAAATCAAAAACATTTGAAAATTGTCAAAAATCCAAAATAATTAGAAAATCTGTATATATATATATATAATAAACAAAAATAAAAATATTGTAAACTCCACAAAATCGCAAAAACTCTAAAATAACCAACACAATTCAACCTTTGGACTATTATCCCCAACGAATGATCCAATCACCTTATGACTACCAAATTCAAACCACTTTTCCTTGCATGAATCCTCGCTTGGGGCAAATCCGGCTCTCATTGCTTCCTTAGTTGAGGACAACGACCCAATATTTTACTATGTCCTCGTGCCCCTGCTTGGGGGCACATCCGATCAATCCTCACTGTGGAACACGTTAGGAACATGTTTATTGGTTCTTGTGTTGCATTATTAGTTGTAAATTATTAATTACTTTCTTGCATCTTCCTATATTACAGGGGGCATCTTAATTTTATGTATCATGGTGTTCTCTGTAATATTCTTATGTTATCTGATTGCATGTCGTACTGGGGCATCATACTTTCTTGATGGCCTCTGTCTATGCTCTCTTCCATTTGCATATCGTACTGGGGCTATCAAACCTTTTTGATGGCCCCTGTCTATGCTATCACGCATTATTACAGTCTAGTCATCCTGATCTTTTATATCACGATGCATCCTGTTATGTGCTATATTAAAATTAAGATGCTTTTCGTCACGTGAGTATCTTCCTACATGATCAACATCTTACTTTGCACCCCATCCATTCACCCGTACTAATGCATTCTCCAGTTTGCGAATCCTACTTGATCACCGTTGTAGTTTGCGAATCCTACTTGACGATCTTTCTCAAGTAGCATTCACTATCCAGCAGCTCCTTCTCCCCCACCATGATCACCATGTATTTGATCCATTCATTCTCACTCCTCATTTTACTCCTCCGCCGCTTATACCCATATTACCCTTCTCACCATTCATGTCCCCTCTCACCCATTGGTATTCTTTCCTTTCACCCTTTTTCTTCCCGCTTGACAATCTTACTTAATAACCCCTTCTATATGGAATCCTCAGTGGAGGTTTACCCTCTCCCTAAGATCTTCCCGCTGTAGAAGCTTCTTCACCACCTGCCCTCTCATCAAATAACCATCACCACCAAACACATCTTCCAACTACACCTCTTCTACTTCCCATTCCCGCATCATTACTCTCACCACGTGGGCATCCCAATTAAGGATTCCCCTCACACTCTCCGCCCTCCACTGCATATATTCCTTCATCCATTCATGTTACACTCCTTTGTGTCCTTTCTTTCTTATTATCACCTCATCTCATATCATATACCACTTAGGCATACCTCACTCACTCTTTTCTCATCCTTCCCCAAATCCACCTTATGCCTGGTCATCCTACTTACACGCTCTCGTAGTATGGAAAATTCACTTGAGGGTTCCCCTCCAGTCTATCTTGTCATACCCTATTCCCACCAACTCTAACATCATTCTTCTTCTTCCTCAGCTCGGCGATCTTACTTAACCATTCCAGCCGCATGGCAATCTTACTTAAGACTTCCACTTAAGGTTGATCTGCCCTGTGGCCTTCCCCCACCCCATCATATTTCCCCCATCTTATTTCTCCCACCTCTCATCGCGATCATCTTCTTCACCCTACCATTCCACCGCTATCCCCAATATCATTTTGTCTTTCTCTTTGCATATCATCCCTGTCGGTTGGGTGACCCTACGAAATCTCTCCAGTAGTATGACGATCTTACTTAAGAGATTCTCTTAAGCATGACATGTCATCCTACACTTGCCCATCACTCTCCAATCTTACCATCCATATTTCCTCTTCATTCCCCATCATTACATCTTTTTCCCACCACTATCACCCTCCTCTGCTTAGCAATCTTACTTAACCCCTCACCCGGCATGGCGATCTCACTTAAGAGTCCCTCTTAAGGATGATCTGTCTCCTTTCCTTTCCCCATCACTACACACCCTTCACCCTTCATTTTTTCTCGGCATTCCCCATTATCACATCCTTTCACCTCCTTTTCGATTCTCACAAACACCACTTCTCGCTTGACCATTTGTCATCTCCAGTTTTGCTCAAATGGCAATCTTACTTAACCACTTCCGTCACATGACAATCTTATGTCAGGGTCCTCCCTACACTTAACTTGTCATCGTGAACTTCTCCCCCGCCTCATTCTTCGTTCACTTTGTTGATCGCTTCTTCCACCTGGTATCTCCTATTACCCACTTTTTCCTCCTACTATTATCCTTTCTCCACATATCCTCTTACAACATACAACTCATATCTTCCACCTCCAATCACATTCTTTTCCCCCATTTTCCCCTTCTTGATCCATCACCCTTCATACCGTTTCTTCCCATTATTTTCATGTCTTGGTTCTTCATCCTCACCTCGTTCATCCTCATCACCCGCATCCTCTCCTCGCTTTCCCTTAGTCCCAACTCATCCCTCCCATCTTCTTCACTCTTTCCACTTCATCTTCTCAAATTCCCCCACATTTCTACCCACACACACATTCGCCATTATTGTTAACACTCTTATATCATTCTTTCATCATCATCTTCTCTTTCCGCGCTAATAATTGTCAACGGGTTTTCCCTAAAAATTATCAATCCTTAATCCGCGCGACCTCATTCACTCCCTTGGACCTTCTAGAGTTTCCCTTCATTCCTTCCCTCCTCTAAGCCCACCACTCATTGTCAACGGATTTTCCCTAACGTCCCTTTGTTGGCGTTACCCTTTCCAATCCTCATTAGTTTTCTCCTTTTCTTCATTTTTTCTCTCACCCTTCCCCACCACTCATTGTCAAGGGGATTTCCCTAACGTCCCCTCATTGGCATTGCCTCTTCTATCCCCCATTCTCTTTTCTCTCCTATTCTTTTCCCTCACTCCTACCCTTTCTTGTCACTTCTTACCTATCTCTCCATCTCCTCTTTGCCCTCTTCAATATCTTTACTGTCTTCATCATACATCTTTTTCCTATTTTCTCGTCATCCTAGTATCCTCATTTCATGCATCTCCACATCTTTTACAATCGATGTCATTCCTCCCCTCTTTCTTCTTTGAACATTCCTTATACCATTCCCTTTCCACTTATTACCCCCTTTCTGTATTCCCTTCCTTCTACATCATTTTATTTGTTATCCTCTTCTCTCTCCCACCCCTCGTCTTATTTCCCTTCCCTTGTATCATCTTCCCCTTTTTCCATAACGTTTCCTCCTTACTTCCCCATCGATAACCTGGCTGTTCAGCGTTGTCCTATCTTTTTTATCATACCACCCTCCACATGCATCTCCATACGGTCTGTTCCATATTCTTGGCCTTGGTCTTCCTCGCAATGACACGATTCCTTCAATCTTCTCCTTGTATTCATTCTATCTTCCTTTCCTCTCCCCTAATTTTCACATTTCTTCTGACCACTTCTCCTTTTCTCTACCAACCCTACCTTTTCGTTCATTCTGTATTTGTTTCTCTTCCTTTCTCTCCTCTTTTTCACACTTTCCTCGCCCCTCATAGTTTCTTTTTTTTCTCCGTTCTACTTCTTCTTTTGTCCTCTTTCCATTTCCCTCCATTTCACCCCCTACTCCCACCTCGTTTTCTCCTTCTTATTTGTCCTTTCCCGTTTCCTGCTTTTCTTCGCTCTCTCATTTATTTCACTTCCACGTATCCCTCTTTACTATCTCTATTGCTTCCTTCATTTTGCACACCTCTCTATTTCATCCCTTCACCCTCTACTCTGTCATTTTCCTCTTTTTGCCTTGTTTGTCCTTCATCATTCCCTTCTTCCCCTATCATCCCTCTCTCTTATTTCTACCTCTTTTATTCCTTTTTTTTTTCCCCTCCCCTATCTCCCTTACTCTTCTCATAATCAACCCCCAATCCTATCCATTCCCTTTTCTCTTTCCCACACACCCTCACACCTAGCATTCAAGGTCGATTGAATCCTTTCTCCATTTGCGTCGTGCGGTTATTCCAGTCTCTTCCACTCCATTATTATCCTCCTCTCCGCCGAATCCATTTCCTTTCTTTTCGAGAGTTCTGTCGTATATTTCATTCTCGTCAGTCCTCTCGAGGGGGCATCACCACATCTATCCATAATCACATCTTCTCATGACATTTTTGTCTTGGAGGATACTATAACATCCGTCACTCACCACTTTCCATTCTCCCCAACAAACATTCGCTCTACCTTTTAAAAAGTAGATTGAATTCTTCCCCCATACCGTCTACTTTCTTTGCAAGGACACTACTTTCATAGTACCCTTCCAAAGAGGGGCAAATGTAGACACCCCAATTTCACATCTATCCTAAATGAATTAATTCCCCTTCCTCATTTCCCACAAAAATACACTTCGAATTAATCAAATATATAATTTGATTAATTATCCATTTCAAAATCTAAAAATAATCTAATCCTCACCACATGTCATTATTTTCCATGTTTTTCCACTATTGAATTAAAAATTCAAATTCAAATCCTCACCCACCATTCGTGGTCCCCACTAACCTAAAATCCTCCACTTATGAATGAAAAAATAATTCAAATCCTCACTCATTCTTCGTGGTCCCCACTCACCTAATCTTGCCCACATTTTCAAACCATGATTTTCAAACCACTCACCTAATCTTGCCCACATTTTCAAACCACTCACCTAATCTTGCCCACATTTTCAAACCATGATTACTTAAATTAATCTAAGTTAATCACTCCCTCTGGCTATAAATACAACTTTACCCCTCCCCTCTAAACACACGGAGAATAAGCTTTCATGCCATATCTAAGTTCTTGCATCCTTTGAGCAAACAACATCATTTTGCCTCGTCCTAATGCCAAAATAGCCTCATAATCCTTTTTCCCATCTAGTGCAAAGTAAGAGGATCGTTATTGCAGGAAGGTCTTGCTCCGTCTTGAAGAAAAGCACCTACATGTCACAAAATCAGGGCTCAATCCAAGTTTCCTAGCCCATTCTGAGGTTTGCTACGGAACACGAAGGAGGAGGTATGATTATTGGTATTTTACTTCCTTGTTAGTAGTGTATTTTTCCTAGCCTACAGAAAGAACAAGTTTCTTTCCTTCATGTCAACCCAAAAAGATGACTCATCATCTCTGTAACATGTGCTCCAAGAGATGGTGTCCTCAACATGGCATAAGGAGTCATCAAAGGGATGAGCTTTCTTAACCTCCAAGGTTGCCCACTCAAAAATGCCCTCATGAAGTGAATAGGACAATAGATCTCCATCACATAAAGCAAACTCATTAGAAAAACAAGTGTTGAAAAACACTTTTCCTGTTTCCTCTTCGTGTCTCCAAGGCATGCATGGCTCCTAAATCTTCCTCATGCATGGGTTGCTCCAAATTCTACTATGTGACTCCAAATACCGCTGCAATCATGCATTCTCCCTTCAAAAATCAGAATTAGAATGGTTGGTTTCCATTCCCAAGTATTCACCCATGAGCCAAAATTAATCACCAACATCCATATCATCAAATACATGGCAAAAATCTGAGTTATAGAAGTGATAGTGAAGTTGGTTATAATGATATCATTCATAAAATGATGGGGCAGCAGCTAGTACATTTCAAAAGAAATTCCCCAACATGAATGAACATCAATCTAGTGAATAAAAATGCTCCCATGTAACTGAAATTTCATCCTCAACAATAACAAACTGAAAATTATCCATATGCGAAGCTGAAAATGAAATGTCTTGAGAAGAATTCATACAGTGTTCCTTCATTTTTTCCAAACCTTCCATTGAAGCCCAAAAGTTAGTGATCATACAAACAACACCAAACTTGCAGCAAAAACTTGCATGTGCCATAACTTTCATTCTGTGGCTCTGTTTCAGGTGTCGTTTTCTCTAAAAGTGCATATTTTCTCGAGCTCTACGCAGTGATGGCAATATTTTGCTTATTTTCATAAAATCCATTTTTGCACCTTTTTGGACCAAGCAACTTCTTGCAATCTTCTAAAAGAATCATGAGCTTTGATCGCCTGTAGATAGATTAGTAATTAAAAATATTGGATAGCTTTCCAAAACTCGGCGAGTACTCGCCAAAACTCGACGAGTATTCTCCCGTGCTCGGACTAATCACACGAAGAAGCGTAACAAGTTGACTCAAAAAAGGCTCAACGACTTGGTTTTTGTGCAATACAATCTCCGGCTTCGCACAAAAAAAGTTGAGGCCGCATCAGAGGAGCTCATTGATTTGGATGAGATAGATCCATACAGTGAGTGGACTGGGCAAGAAGAGGAAAACCCTGTGTTTACAACGGACAAGATTGCTTCTTTTGAGAAGCAGGCTATGGAGGGAAAAGCACTAGCAGGGCTCCAAGGAGATATTGGACTAGATGACATCTTTGGAGGTGATCTCCAACATGCAGCAGAGGAGCCACCAGCACCACCATCTAGTTCCATGATCGAACCAGATTCGCAGCCTTCTAGGAGTGTGGAGACGCAGCCGAGTGTGGGGACTAGTATCAACCGGTTGTTGTATTCGCATGATGATGCAATTTTGTATTGTATTTGTATTCAAATCTAATAGAAAACACTTCTCCAACATTTTATGTTGCTTAAAATTTATGTTTTTTAAAGAATTTTGAGTATTTTTAAGTTCTCGAGTATTGGCGAGTTTTTGCCGAGTTTTTTTTTTGGGGGTCTAGCGAGTTTTTGGATTTGGCGAGTTTTCCTACCATGATCACCACCACCATTGTTGCAGAGGCAGGTAGGGTTTGATCCATGATTCTTTCACTTTGAAATTTGTTTGATATGAGTAATTTATTAAATTTGATTTGTTTTATTTTTTCTTTATTTTACTTTGTATTTTGTTTTTATTTATTATTTGTGATTTGTATTTTTTTTTAATGTATTTTGCTTTTATTTTTTTAATTTCATTTACGTTTTTTATTACTATTTATTAATTAGAATTTTTTAAGTTTTATTTACTTTTAATTTTACTATTTTAAATTATTTTTCATAAATTATATCAATTTTAAATATTTTTCTTTTACATAATTAAATTATTCATTTAATTTTTATTTTATATTAACCTTTTTATTATTTGTAATATAAATATTAATCTAATTTACATTTATTTTGGTTTTTTAATTTTATATTCTATTTTATTTGACTTTAAAGGCAAAAAAAATTGAACTTTATCCATTGGACAAACTTGAACCGTAAATTATCCTAGACGAACTCAAACTCAAATTCAAACACAAACCCAAACCTTGTGACTTAGCCGTAAACTATTAGAGTTAAGGGCACAAACATCAAGAAAAATGATTATTTTTAATTCAAAAATCACTTTTTTTGGAATTTTTGATGTTAGGGATGGCCGGGAACTTTTGAGATTGTTGAGGGACTCGAAAAGTTTCCATTGAGGGACTCGGGAAAGTTTCTTAGAAGTTTTGGGGGCATATAGAAGTTCCCCCAAATTCTCTAATAGGTCGAGACGTCTCAAAAACGTCCCCTCTCTAAAGGAAACATCTCAAGGACGTCTCTTGTCTAATTTGGGGCAGGGGGAGGATGGAGTTATAGTGAGAGGCATTTCCTAGGTGTCCCCAAGTCTTGAGGAAGTCCCCATCTCTAGAAACATCATTATTTTGGGGGAGTGGGGAGGGGGGACACGTCCCCATGAAACACTCCATAATATAGATGAATGTTGGGCCTTGGACATCAGGATTGAGGAACTCATTCATTATGGTCACATTACAATAGACCAATCAAGTATGAAATTATGAAGTACAAGGACAAGGGAACCAAAACAAATGGAACTCGTTCACGAATAGAAAACCATCAACCATGTGAAAAAAAGAAGCAATCAAGAGTGGCTTCGAGGGAACATTCACATATACATATAACTAAGGAAGATAATAAGCCAAGTGAGAAAATCACCAATGATAGTAATGGTCAAGATTCACAAGCAAAGTATTATCTACCTAATGTTGCAAACGAGCAATTGTCTAAACCCCATTTCCCTTCTATAGGTCAGGGGGCGTATAGGAATGACTCAAAAACTTCCAATATTAACCATTCATTTCACATCCCTATGGATTATCAAAAACCTTGTATGCCTGAATCATCTACATAACATGAGATAACTATAACCCAAAATCAATATCAGTAAAACAACTCATGCACCAATATGTTGTTAGATCTAACCAATTCCATGCACAAGAAGCAATATGTAGTGCACAAATCATATCAGGAAAATATCAACCTACCTCCCCTCTGCCACAACAAAAAGATAAAAAATACACAGTAGCAAGGGCATGACACGCAAGTTGCAAACAATGATGAGAATGATAACATTGACTTAGAACGATGACAACAAATACACACACGATGACAATAATAAGATGTTGGCAACATTTAATTGAAGAGATTTTGGTAAAAGACTACTACATGGCTTAAGTTGATTAGGAATTTGAACATATTTTTTCTTCTACTCTACATGGCTAAAAGGTTGAAGGCGTGGGTCGTGATATGAAATCCTTTCCCATCCAAATGAAGACGACAACAAAAACACAACGCATCTTCATTCCAATGATTTTCAAAGTTTCTCAAGCATTCCTCCCCCAAGATTGCCTCAATAAAATCAAACTTTGGAAATTCACAAAATCAAAATAATTTTTTGTTCTACTTTCTCTTTGGAAAATAATAGATTTGATGAATATTAGATCCTTAGTGACTGATTATCTAGTGTGTTAGAAAAGAATTTACAAATACAGTGAATTGAATTCAAACTCTAAACACCAACAATTTTATCCTAGAAACCTCTAATGGAGGAAAACCATTCGGGAAGGGAAAAACATCTTTCTTCCCACTTTTATTGGCCAATTTTAAACAATTATATATTACAATAAGCATAGAGAAGAAAAACAATGTAAACTTACCCTCTAATTACTTGTTTGCTTTGTTCCTTACACCTTGCTCGTACAATTCCACTCCAACACTGAAGAATCTTTGTTCACTAGCTCTCATGACTCAAACTTTTCTCTTGATCTCTTTGGATCCTCTAAATGCTCGTTCTCCTCTTCCTTTCATGCATTTATAGGCCTTCCCATGTCCTCCCATGCACTGGAGGATGTGAAAGGGCATGGAAGGGAAGAGACATAGCCATCTCTTCGAATTCTAGAATAGTTTGTTCCTTGATTTTATTTTTCCAGTCAAAAGTGTTAAGACCACCGTCTTGCTTAGACCAGCAATCACAAGACCACCACCCTAGTTGGGCAGTAGTTACAGGATCTCTTCCCTATCTAGGAATATTTTATGTAACCTTCGCTCTGCACAGAGTAGTGGTTCTATTGATTTACAAACATAACCTCCTTTTTCCACATTTTTTTCATTCTTGGTGCTGATGAATTTGATGGAATGGTGTGTTTTTTTTGGATCCCTATGGATCATACCTCCCCTTCTTAGGAGGATTTTGGTCCCACAAAATCTTATTTGGGGAGTGCTAGAGGAATCAACTCCCTCTCTTTCTCCTTCGAGTACCACCGGTTTTCCCTTGGCATCCTCTCTTCTCGTCCAACATGCCAAGACTCATGTGGATCTCTGGTTTGCTACTCTAGTGCTACATCCTCCTCCAAGTTACCTCGAGTATAATCCTCTTTAGAAATAAGCTTCTATGTGTTTTCTTTATCATACTTAGATGACCCTAGTAGGTGCAAGCTCTTGCAACTTGCTACCGAATGCATCCGTATGAAGTGTGCCAAAATTTATCTCTGGAGATGGATTTTTCGCATCCTCTCCATGTGTGTTTCTACTATAGTCACCACTGCCCCTTGTATCTCCAACTCTTATTTCTATCCTACTATCAGTTCTAGTGAATCCGTAAGTAGATATGGTGACTGCATAGCAGAATTTTATATTGCTCCTTGAATGAGAAGTTCCTATGGTGGCTTCTTCTGCAAAAAATGACAAGTTTTATCCAAATTCTCCATCCTTTGGTTAGAAACATTTGTGCTCTCTACTCCATTTTTCAATGAAAGTAAACAAAACTGATGATTTTCCTAAATAATTATTTGTGCTTGGTTGGAACTTACCATAACCTTCTTTGATTTGTTATGGTGTTCCCAGATGTTGAAAATGACTCCGTCCTTGACCCATCTATATCAGTTATCCCACCTTGTGAATATAGCATCCCTGGCATACAAGTAAGGACTTCCAAACGCAACATCAAATGTATCAAGTGGAATGATATCAACCTCTAATACATCTATGTATTGGGAATTTATCCCAAACTAAAAGTTACACTTCCTTGTAACCTATATTTCTACACCCTTCTTTACCCATCCCAATGGGTATGGACGTGGATGCTCTTAATTTTATAGACCAAGCTCTTTTACAACCATATAAGAACTCAAATTTGAAAGAGAACCAGAATCTACTAAAGCATGTTTACCTTAGTCTTCTTGATTTTGGTCTTGATTTTAAATAGCTTACTCATCTCTTCTTCTTCTGCTCCCTCGTACATGTTAGTGGTGGTGCAACCCAACCTCTTGTCTACATCCAAATCATTTCAATCTCCACCTCTTCTTCTATTTTCATAATGACCATGGATTTCTTGGTATCCTTGGTTCGGTGATTTAGGTGCAATTCCGGATGAAACTTCCAACATGTGGCATCAGTATGTCTGTTTATATCACAATTCTTACATAAATTCTTTGGATATTTACAAGTATGTAAAACAGTGGTGGCCGTTTTACCTTTCCATTTACCTTTGTTACCTTGTTGACCCCTGCTCTTTTTGTTGCTGATTTTTTGATTTCTCGTCCTTTGGCTTTGTCTCTTCTTTCTTCCTCTCATCATCAATATAGTATGCTTGCACACAAGATTCATTGAGATCCTTGGGATTTGTGGAGATTACCTTCCTTCGAAGGTGAGTGTTAAGTCCTCCCATATATTTGGTCAGAATGTCCTCATCCTCCAAGTCCATATTCAACAACATGGATTGTCTCTAAAACTCCATAGTATAGTCCTACATGTTTTGATTTTTTCCCTGCCTAAAGTACTACCGCTTATTCATTTGGTCAATCTTATGGCAAATAGGATAGAAATTAGCTCTAAGAAACTCTCTAAAACCCTTCCAAGTACTGACAATAGGATGTTTCTTCTTTTAACAAGTGGTTAGATGTGTTTCCCACCAAACCAGAGTATGACCTTCCATTTTGAGAAGTGCAAAGGTGATCCTTTGTGCCTTAGTGACATTATGCACACTAAAATAAAATTCCAACTATTTTAGCCATTTATCCAGTAATTTTGCATCTACTTTTACTTCAAAATTATTTATTTCAACTTTTGTTTCGACTTTAAAAGGAGTATGAGCAGATTTTACTTTCTCACTTACAGTTGTAGCCTCTTCTTCACACCCTTCCAAATCTTCCTCATCATGGATCCCTTCCAATACCAAATTTTTCGGCCACTTCTCAAACCACTAAGTCCATGGAATCTTGTTTAACTGAAGTTGTCTTTTGCAGATCTAAAATCTCTTTTTATTTTCTATACAACCTATACATCATGGTCTTTAGCATCTCGACTCTACGGACCAAGTTCTCTTCCTCCATTTGAGCTTGAATTATATGTTTCCACATCTTCGTAGAAATATTTGGTTCGCAAGGTAAAAATTCTTCACCTTTGGACCTTTTCACTATCATATAAATCATAAGAAGATATTTGAATACCACAGTCTTGGATATATAATCAGCTCTTATACCAAAATGATCTGTAAACTTCTACTTTGGAAATTCACAAAATCACAATAATTTGTTGTTCTACTTTCTCTTTGGAATAATGACATCTTTGATGAAAGATTAGAGCCTTAGTGGTTGATTATCTAGTGTGTTAGAAAGGAAATTACAGATAAGTAAAACAAATTCAAACTCCAAACACCAACAATTTTATCCTGGAAACCTCTAATGGAGGAAAACCAGTCGAGAAGGGAAAAATGCTCTTTCTTCCCACTTTTATTGGCCAATTTTAAAACAATTACAAATTACAATAAGCGTAGAGAAGAACAACAATGTAAACTTCCCCTCTAGTTACTTGTTTGCTTTGTTCCTTACACCTTGCTCCTACAATTCCACTTCGCCACTGAAGAATATTTGTTCACTAGCTCTCATGACTCAAAATTTGATCTTGATCTCTTTGTATCCTCCAAATTCCCATTCTCCTCTTCCTTTCATGCATTTATAGGCCTTCCCATATCCTCCCATGCATCTAGGAGGATGTGAAAGGGCATAGAAGGGAAGAGACATAACCATCTCTTGAATTCAAGAATTGTTTTTTCCTTGATTTTATTTTTCCCGTCAAAAGTATCAGGACCTCTACCTTGCGCATATTGGTGATCACAGGACCACTGCCCTCACTGGGCGACTGGATCATCACCCTGTCTGGATGGTAGTTATGTAACTACCGCTCTGCACAGAGTGGTACGGTTCTGTTGATTTGCAGACAAAACCTCCTTTTCCTAATTTTTCCTTCCTAGGATTGATGGATCTGATGGAATGGTGTGTTTTTTTGGATCCCTATGGATCATACCTCTCATGCTTATGAGAATTTTGGTCCCACAAAAGCTTAGTGGGGGAGTGGTAGAGGAATCAACTCCCTCTCTTGCTCCTTTGAGTACCACCAGGTTTCCTGTGGCGTCCTCTTTTCTCGTCCAACCTGCCAAGATTCCTGTGGATCTCTGGTTTGTTGCTCTAGTGCTACATCCTCCTCCGAGTTGCCTCGAGTACAATCTTCTTCTTAAGGCAACTTTTGTATGTTTTCTTTATCACGCATAGATGACCCTAGTAGGTGTGAGCTCATGCAACTTGCTACCAAGTGCATCTGCATGAAGTGTGGCAGATGTTGTCTCTTGAGATGGATTTGTCAGATCCTCTCCATGTCTATTGTTGCTATAGTCACCATTGTTCCTTGTATCTCCTCCTCTTCCTGCTGCCCTATTGTCAGGTTCAGTGAATCAATAAGTAGATACGTTGACTGCATAGTGGAAGTTTGTATTGCTTCTTGAATGAGAAGTTCCTGTGGTGGCTTCTTCTACAAAAACTGACAAATGCTATCCAAATTCTCCATCCTTTGGTTAGAAGCACCTATGCTCTCTACTCCATTTCTCTTTTCTTCCAATGAAAGTAAGCAAAACTAATGATTTGCCTCAATAAGTCTTTGTGCTTGGTTGGCACTTACCATACCTTCTTTGATTTGCTCTGGTGTGCCCAGATGTTTAAACTGACTCTGTTCTTGACCCATCTCTACCGGTTCTCCCTACTTGTGAATATAACATCCCTGGCATACAAGTAAGGACTTTCGAAGACAACATCAAATGCATAAAGTGGAATGATATCAACCTCTAATACATCTATGTATTGGAAATTCATCCCAAATCTGAACTTACACTTTCTTGTTACTTGGATTTCTACACCCTTATTTACCCATTCCAATGGGTATGGACGTGGATGCTCGTAAGTTTCTAGACCAAGCTCTTTTACAACCGTATCAGAAATCAAATTTGACTGAGAACCAGAATCTACTAAAGCGTTTACCTTAGTCTTCTTGATTTGGATTCTAATTTGAAATAGCTTACTCATCTCTTCTTCTTGTCTTCCCCCGTACATGTTAGTGGTCGTGCATCCTAGCCTCTCGTCTACATCCGAATCATCCTCAATCTCCACCTCTTCTTTGGTTTTCACAGTGGCCATGGATTTCTTGGAATCCTTGGTTCGGTGCTTTGGGTGCGATTCCGTATGCAACTTCCAACATGTGGCGTCAATATGCCCATAGGAATTTACTAAGCCTTAAGAAATTTTATTTCCCTTGAGTTGGATAATGTCTTGACTTCCTGAAACCTTTGCATCCGTTTCTCCCACAGTAGTTTGTCTTGGAGGTGAGTCACTTCCCTCGTAGTAGATCTCTTCGAAGTTGTCCTTTTGTTGGACAAATGCAGCAATCTGTTTGTCATCATTAAAAAACTGCCATTGTTGGACGTTATCAGGAACCTTCGGGCGGATGATCATCTCCACTTTGTAATCCCCCTGTCTGAAGAATGTGGGTGGCTGATTTGGATTTAATAAAGCTGCAGTTACAGCAAGTGAATCAGCTCTAGAATTTTGCTCTCTCGGAATATAGGATACTGAGAAAGCCGCAAAATCTAGGATAGCAGAATAGACCCGGTCTCTATAATGCCACAGTTTGTCCTTTTTGACTTGGTAGAGACCTCGTATCTGCTTAACAATCAACTCGGCATCCCCCTTTGCGTGTAAGAGCTTAATTCCCATGGTTCTTGCATGCTCCATACCTAACAACGGTGCTTCATATTAACTGTCGTGTTGTTAGTATTTTCAAACATTAACTCAAAGGAATGTGCATGCACCTTTCACCCAGGAGAAATAAGAACAACGCCTACACCGGATCCAAACGAACAACTGCCATCAAATTCTAGAGACCAAACCTTATTATCCAATTGATGTGGCTCTTGGATCACAGGTTGTATTTCTTCTTTATCTAGTTCTAGATAATAGACTCTGTGTTCGGATTCTTGAAAAAAGATTTGAGACCTAGGATCCTCAGATTTCGATACTGTGTACTTGGATTTCTTCTCAGGTTCTAACTTCTGATTAACTCCCTTGATTGATATGTGCACACAAGACCAATCCATCTTGACTTCTCCGCCCAGTTCTTTACACAAGTTCCTGCTCAACAACATGCCATAAGATACTAGGATATCCGCTACAAGGATAGCCAGCTTTAATCTTTTGTCTGGGAATGAAGCAAGTACTCCTTGTGCATCTTTGATTTGCCCAACCAGAGGTACTTGTCTTTCCATTGAATAGCATCTTCCAATGTTTTTTGTCAGTGAGACCCAGAGCATCAGCAACTTTGGCAGGCATCACATTGTCGGAAGCTCCAGAATCTAGAATGCAATTACTTAATTTATAACCGTTAATAAGTAATGACACATAAAATGGCTCGATCCTTTCTAATGTCGTGGGAGAAGAAGTAGAATGAGAAGAGCTTGCAGCGGCATTATTCGAAGGAGGAGTAATCTTCGGACTAGACAAGATACCACGTGAAATACTATTTGTTGGAGTATTGGGACAATTACTTTGCACATATTTTACCAACCTATTTAACTGATGAGGAAATGCCCTCAAATACTCAGCTTCTGACATCTGAAGTTTGGTCTTTTTAATGTGATCAATAATGTCGAAAGCTTGACTTACTTCAGCCAGTTGCACGTTGGCCCTTTACCGCAGATTGAAAGAACCTGCATGCTTATCTCTAGGAGCTAATGAAGAAGGTAGCGTACTACCCCTTTCTAGGATAGTAACATCTGGCCCAGGATCTTCTCTTTCTCTTCTTTGGCCACTTGAGGATGCTTCAGCACTTTGGCGTGTTTGGGACCTTGTGAACACCGCAAATGTTTGACCATTAGAATCTTCAAAAGATTCATAATAACCCTTGTCAGATTCATAGTCCAGGTAACCAATGTTGGAATCGCCAGCAAGATCTACAAAGTCCTCTTCATCAAATTATTCACCAATGCCAAGATCTTCTTCATTAGTTTCCAAGTTGTTCCTTGGAGCAGCTTCAATTGCCAACTGTTGTGGTGCAACAGTAAGTCTATTTCGATTTTGATTTTGACCGTTAAACGTCCGAGTAGGAGCTGTTCTTGAAGAATTCGCATTTCCTCCTTGAGATATTTGCTTCTTGATTTGCAGCATGTCGTTAGCCAACCTTTGCAGCAAAGGGTCGGAAGTACTTGAAGAAGTTCCATCACCTTTGTGGGGTGATTGTCTGATTTTTCCAACCACGATCAAGTCATCTTCAACCTCTACAACAACATTTTGTGCTTCTAGTAGATTCACAAGTCTTGCCCTTCGCAGCTGATATCCAACTTCGGGCAACAGAGCGTTTATAAAAAACGACTTTTGATTTTCATCGCTAACTGCAACAGAAGTGGGGATTTTATATAAAATCCTTTCGAACCTTAAAATAAAGTCCCACATGTTCTCATTTGGTTCCTTCTTTAATTGCGTCAACTAAGTGATCAACATGCTAGTGTCTTTTATAGGTTTGAATCTTTTCAGAAATTGCTCTCGCATGGACGACCAATTTGTTATAGTTCCAGGGGCTAACCGATAGAACCATTCTCCGGCCAAATCATGTAGGGTCTCAATAAAAAGTTTGACCGAGACATCTTCATGCTCCACTGCAAGCACACCACAAGATATGAAGAATGCTGCCAAGTGATCATCTGGATTTTTCTTGCCATCTCCAAAGAATTTTGGGAAATTCTTTCTTGACCCCTTAGGCAATTCGTGCATAGGTGGAGTTGGGTTCAGTGGCCCAAAAGCTGCACCCCATGGGACAGGTTGGTTCCGGTTCAACATGATGAATGGAACACGTCTCCTTCGGGAGTAGACTTGATAGATAATTCCAGCAGTTGGATTATGTTGAAGCTGATCTGGATCCGGAGATGTTTGAACTCTTCTTCCTGGCGAAAGACTAGATCCGCGGCTTCTAACTTGAGGATGATTGAAATTGAATTGCTCTTGTAATCTGTAGAAATGATCAGTCCTTGCTTGAGCCTTGACAGATCGGGTGAACGGGCGTTCAACCAGGTTGAAAGTTCAGTGGGAACTAGCGCTCTAAGCTCTGGTCTGCAAAAGATTGTTCGTTCCCCAGCAGAGTCTCCAAAAACTGTTGGCTAGATTTTCTGCACAGCAGAAAACCTAGGCAGTCATGAGATAAATCACCCTCATTTACCGGCGAGGCTCCCGTGTAAGCTTTTGTCAGTTATACATCCTAATATCTATTTGTTGGTATTACTTTAACTATGTAGCTCATGAACCATAGCTAGACAGTTTTGCAGCAAGTATTTACAAGTATGCAAAGCAATGGCGGCCTGTTTTACTTTCCATTTACCTCTGTAACTTGTTGATCCCTACTCCTTTTGCTGCTGATTTGTTGACTGGTCTTCCTTTGGCTTTGCTTCTCCTTGCTTCTTCTCATCATCAATATAGTGTGCTTGCACGCAAGCTTCGTTGAGATCCTTGGGCTTCGTCGAGATTACCTTCCTTTGAAGGTGAGTGTGAAGTCCTCCCAAATATTTGCTCAGAATTTCCTCATCCTCCAAGTCCATATTAAGCAACATGGCTTGTCTCCGAAACTCCATGGTATAGTCCTGCACGCTTTGATTGTTGCCCTACCTAAAGTACTGCCACTTAATCATTTGATCAGTCTTATGGCCAATAGGATAGAAATTAGCTCTAAGCAACTCCTTAAAACCCTTCCAAGTACTGACAATAGGATGTTTCTTCTTATCACAAGTGGCTAGATGGGTTTCCCACCAAACAAGAGCATGACCTTCCGTTTTGAGACGTGCAAAGGTGATCCTTTGTGCCTCAGTGACATTATGCACACTAAAATAAACTTCCAACAGTTTTATCCATATATCTAGTAATTTTGCATCTACTTGTGCTTCAAAATTGTTTATTTCAACTTTCGTTTAGACTTTAAAAGGAGTAAGAGCAGATTTTACCTTCTCTCTTACAGTTGTAGCCTCTTCTTCACACCCTTCCAAATCTTCAACATCGTGGCTCCCTCCGATACCGAATTTTTCGGCCAGTGCTCGAACCACTAAGTCCATGGAATCTTACTTAGCTAAAGCCGTCTTCTGCAGATCTGAAAGCTCTTTTTGTTTTCTATGAGACCTATCCATCATGGTCGCTAGCTTCTCGAATCTACAGACAAAGTTCTCTTCCTCCATTTGAGCTCAAATTCTCTGTTTCCACTTCTTCGTAGAAATATCTAGTTCGCAAGGTAACACTTCTATGCCTTTAGACCTTGTCACGGTCATACAAATCACAAGAAACAATCAAATACAACAATCCTGAATATATAATCAGCTTTAATACCAAAATGATCTGTAAACTTCTACTTTGGAAATTCACAAAATCAAAATAATTTGTTGTTCTACTTTCTCTTTGGAAAATGACAGATTTGATAAAGATTAGAGCCTTAGTGACTTATTATCTAGTGCATTAGAAAGGAAATTGTAGACAAGTGAAACAAATTCAAACTCCAAACACTAAAAATTTTATCCTGGAAACCTGCAATGGAGGAAAACAAGTCGGAAAGAACAAAATGCTCTTTCTTCCCACTTTTATTGGCCAATTTTAAAACAATTACATATTACAATAAGCTCAGAAAAGAACAACAATGTAAACTTCACCTCTAGTTACTTGCTTGCTCTATTTCTTACACCTTGCTCCTACAATTCCACTCCAGCACTGAAGAATCTTTGTTCACTAGCTCTCATGATAGGATATGACAGATAATTTGTTGTTCTACTTTCTATTTGGAATATGACATATTTGATGAAGATTAGAACCTTAGTGATTGATTATCTAGTGCGTTGGAAAGGAAATTGCAGATAAGTGAAACAAATTCAAACTCCAAACACCAACAATTTTATCCTAGAAACCTCCAATGGAGGAAAACGAGTCGAAAGGGAAATACGCACTTTCTTCCCACTTTTATTGGCCAATTTTAAAACAATTACAGATTACAATAAGCGTCGAAAAGAACAAGAATGTAAACTTCCCCTCTAGTTACTTGCTTGCTATGTTTCTTACACCTTGCTCTTACAATTCCACTCCAGCACTAAAGAATCTTTGTTCACTAGCTCTCATGACTCAAACTTTGCTCTTGATCTCTTTGGATCTTTTGAATGCCCGTTCTCCTCTTCCTTTCAAACATTTATAGGCCTTCCCATGTCCTCCCGTGAACTGGAGGATGCGAAAGGGCATGGAAGCGAAGATACACAACCATCTCTTCGAAATCTGGAATTGTTCGTTCCCTTATTTTATTTTTCCCGTCAAAAGTGTCAGGACCGTCATCGTGCGCAGACTGATGATCATAGGACCGCCGCCCTGGCTGGGTGGCGGTTAGAGGATCGTCGCCAAGACAGGGTGGCGATCCTGTAATCGCTGCTCTGCACAAAGCAACGGTTCTGTTAATTTGCAAACAGAACCTCCTTTTCCTTTTCCTTCTTGGGCTTGATGGATCTGATGGAATGGTGAGTTTTTCTAAATCCCTATGGATCATACCTCTCACGCTTAGGAGGCTTTTGGTCCCACAAAAGCTTAGTGGGGGAGTGGTAGAGGAATCAACTCCCTCTCTTGCTCCTTCAAGTACCACCAGGTTTCCCTTGGCGTCTTCTCTTCTCGTCCCACCTGCCAAGATTCCTGTGGATCTCTGGTTTGTTGCTCCAATGCTACATCCTCCTTCGAGTTGCCTCGAGTACAATCCTCTTGTAAAGACAACTTCTGTATGTTTTCTTTATCACGCATAGATGACCCTAGTAGGTGCGAGCTCTTGCAACTTGCTACGAAGTGCATCCGTATGAAGTGTGGCAGACTTTGTCTCTTGAGATGGATTTGTCATATCCTCTCTATGTCTGATGTTGTTATAGTCACCATTGTTCCTTGTATCTACTCTTCCTGCTGCCCTACTGTCAGGTCCAGTAAATCAGTAAGTAGATACGTTGACTACATAGTGGAAGTTTGTATTGCTTCTTGAATGAGAAGTTCATGTAAAGGCTTCTTCTGCAAAAACTGATGAATGCTATCCAAATTCTCCATCCTTTGGTTAGAAACATCTATGCTCTCTACTACATTTTTCTTTTCTTCCAATGAAAGTAAACAAAATTGATGATTTGCCTGAATAACTCTTTGTGCTTGGTTGGCACTTACAATAGCCTTCTTTGATTTGCTCTGGTGTGCCCAGATGTTTAAACTGAGTTTGTCCTTGACCCATCTATACCGGTTCTCCCTCCTTGTGAATATAGCATCCCTAGCATACAAGTAAGGACTTCCGAAGACAACATCAAATGCATCAAGTGGAATGATATCAACCTCTAATACATCTATGTATTGGGAATTTATACCAAATCTGAACTTACACTTTCTTGTTACTTGGATTTCTACACCCTTATTTGCCCATTCCAATGGGTATGGACGTGGATGCTCGTAAGTTTCTAGACCAAGCTCTTTTACAACCATATCAGAAATCAAATTTGTCTAAGAACCAGAATCTACTAAAGCGTTTACCTTAGTCTTCTTGATTTTGATTCTGATTTGAAATAGCTTACTCATCTCTTCTTCTTCTCTTCCCCCGTACATGTTAGTGGTCGTGCATCCAAGCCTCTCATCGACATCCGAATCATCCTCAATCTCAACCTCTTCTTTGGTTTTCACAGTTGCGATGGATTTCTTGGAATCCTTGGTTCGATGTTTTGTGTGCAATTCCGGATGCAACTTCCAACATGTGGCGTCAGTATGCCCATTTATATCACAATTCTTACAGAAATTTTTAGGATCTTTACAAGTATGCAAAGCAGTGGCGGCCTGTTTTACTTTCCATTTACCTCTGTAACTTGTTGATCCCTGCTCCTTTTGTTACTGATTTATTAAATGGTCTTCCTTTGGCTCTGCTTCTCCTTGCTTCTTCTCAGCATCAATATAGTGTCCTTGCACGCAAGCTTCGTTGAGATCTTTGGGCTTCGTGGAGATTGCCTTCCTCTTAAGGTGAGTGCAAAGTCCTCCCAAATATTTGGTCAGAATGTCCTCATCCTCCAAGTCCATATTAAGCAACATGGCTCGTCTCTGAAACTCCGTAGTATAGTCCTGTACGCTTTGACCGTTGCCTTGCCTAAAGTACTGTCACTTAATCGTCTGGTCAATCTTATGGCCGATAGGATAGAAATTAACTCTAAGCAACTCCTTAAAACCCCTCGAAGTACTAACAATAGGACGTTTCTTCTTTTCACAAGTGGCTAGATGGGTTTCCCACCAAACCAGAGCATGACCTTCCATTTTGAGACATGCAACGGTGATCCGTTGTGCCCCGGTGACATTATGCACACTAAAATAAACTTCCAACTGCTTTAGCCGTTTATCCAATAATTCTACATCTACTTGTCCTTCACAATTCTTTATTTCAACTTTCGATTTGACTTTAAAAGGAGTATGAGTAGATTTTACCTTCTCGCTTACAGTTGTAGCTTCTTCTTCACGCCCCTCCAAATCTTCAACATCGTGGCTCCCTCCGATACCGAATTTTTCGGCGAGTGCTCGAACCATTAAGTCCATGGAATCTTGCTTAGCTAAAGTCGTTTTTTGCAGAGTTGAAAGCTCTTGTTGTTTTCTATGCAAACTATCCATCATGGTCTCTAGCATCTCAACTCGACGGACCAAGTTCTCTTCCTCCATTTGAGCTCGAAGTCTTTGTTTCCACTTCTTCATAGAAATATATGGTTCGCAAGGTAACACTTCTTCACCTTTTGACCTTGTCACGGTCATACAAATCGCAAGAAAGAATCGAATACCACAGTCCTGAATATATAATTAGCTCTGATACCAAAATTATCTGTAAACTTCTACTTTGGAAATGCACGGAATCACAATAATTTGTTGTTCTACTTTCTCTTTGGAAAATGACAGATTTGATGAAGATTAGAGCATTAGTGAATGATTATCTAATGCGTTAGAAAGGAAATTACAGATAAGTGGAACAAATTCAAACTCCAAACACCAACAACTTTATCCTGGAAACCTCCAATGGAGGAAAACAAGTCAGGAACGGCAAAACGCTCTTTCTTCCCACTTTTATTGGCCAATTTTAAAACAATTACAGATTACAATAAGCGTAGAGAAGAACAACAATGTAAACTTCCCCTCCAATTACTTGCTTTGTTTTTTACACCTTGCTCCTACAATTCCACTCCAACATTGAAGAATCTCTGTTCACTAGCTCTCATGTCTCAAATTTTGCCCTTTATCTCTTTGGATCTTTTGAATGCCCGTTCTCCTCTTCCTTTCACGCATTTATAGGCCTTTCCATGTCTTCCCGTACACTAGAGGATGTGAAAGGGCATGGAACAGAAGAGACACAGCCATCTCTTCAAATTCTGGGACTGTTTGTTCCCTGATTTTACTTTTCCCGTCAAAAATGTCAGAACCACCGTGCACAAACCGATGATCACAGGACCACCGCCCTGGCTGAGCGGCAGTTATAGGATCGTTGCCATGTTTGGGCGGTGGTTATGTAACCGCCGCTCTACACAGAGCGGCGGTTCTGTTGATTTGCAGACAGTGTTGAGCACAAGATAATATTGAGAGGGGGGTTGAATCAGTATTATGCAATTATTTCAAACTTCAATACTTGAACTTAGATCTATAATCACGAGCAATGTGAATATATCAAATCAATCAAAGAACACAAAACTTAATGCAAGTAGACACAGATATACGTGGAAACCCTTTCGGGAGAAAACCACGGAGAAACTTATTTCTTTATATATATTTCTCAAAAATTTGTAGGCACCAACCTAGAGGAGCACCCACCCCTTTTGCTAAGCACCAACTCAGCAAGAGACACCGATCTCTTTGAATATGAAGGCACCAACCTCCCTTACAAAATTTGCTTTCCACTTTTGAACTTGTTGCTTCCTCAATGAATAATGGAAAATTCTTCTTCTTACTTTCAGATTTGCTGTTCTAAAATTCTGCCCTTACACTTCCTCTTCTTCTTCTTTTTCTTTAAGATATTCAACTTGAATCCATGCTTAATAAGTCTCATATGAATCTTCTTATATAGCCTTTCGTACCTTTTCGAAAGGGCATTACACCTTAAACCATCACACCCTTTCATTAACATTAGTCGGCCTTTATTTATTAATTTATTCTTTCTAAACAAATCGCTACCCCCTTTGAATTAATTAATGCACACATAAAGACTACCCCAAATAATTTAATTATCACCTAAACATTCAATGTCACCCCTTAAGACATGAGTGCTGCTCTCTAAGCAAGTCGTGGGCCCTCTTTTGTGCAAGTCGTGGGCCCTCTTTTTTGCAAATCGTGGGCCTCCAAGGATAAATCACGGTCTTCATGAAAAAGCGCTGCTTTCTTCTCATCATGGTTGTCAAGATCTTCCTCTTTCTTGAATGTTGTTCGCTTTACATAGATACTGTTGTATTTCTCCTATAAAGGCGACCCTTTTCACATATATAAATATCTGATTTCTGCTCTTTTTGCTACTCTATATGTTGCTGGTTATTTCCGTTGACATACTCATAATTCCGTTAATAATTCAATTACTTTCTGACACATTTCCGTTTACCAGTTCAGCACCTCTTTTGACATCAATGACAATATTTCCAACAGACAGAACCACCTTTTCCTCGTTTTTTCTTCATTTTTCCTTCTTGGGCTTGATGGATTTGATGGAATGGTGTGTTTTTATGGATTTCTATGGATCAATGACGAAGAAAACGAATAGGAGTGAAAAAGGGCAGGCAACCGCCAACAGAAACTAATGATTCATTTTTCCAACAAGGCTTAATCAATGTCACTTCGTTCATGTTTTGGTACATCTTCTTCCATCCTGGTGCTCTAATACCATTGTAATATCCCCTCTAGGACAAATAATAAAACTTGGATTTTTTGTAAAACCTTAACTGCAAAAATAAAATATTGTTGGAAAATGATTGAAATAAATTCCAAAAATACATATTTCCCAAATACAATAACAGTTGTACCAAATAACACTAAAATTAGATTTTTTTCCACTGAAATGTCACCTCTAGGGAAGAATTAATGAAATATGGATTTTTGTAACAAACCCTAGTGCTGAATTAATAAAACTATGTTTTTTTAAACCCTTCAGTAAATATTCACAAACGCTAGAAATGATTAAAATAGCTACAAACCCTAGGAAAATATTCAGATTTCCTAAATACAACATAATTGATAATAAATACTTGAAAAACAAACCCTAAAATGATGTTCTAGCTGTAGTAAATGATGCCCTAGCTGTTCTGACTGACACGTGACTGCAAACAACCCCTAAAAATTCCCAAGAATGTGCCCTAACTGCTAGTTGATGCTAAAAGCATGCCCTACTTTGATAAAACTGATCTAACATTGCAGATCGTTGATTCAAGCGCAAATGCAAGCTCTAGATGAGATCACCACAAGTGATCTTGAGGGTTTTCATCCTTAGATCAGAAACCGGAAGATGGATGTTTTTCGTCCCCACAAACCTGGTTGCAATGGAGGGTTTCCGTCCTCACTTCCTATTATAATCTTATCTCCCTTTTCCAAGTGGGGCACTCCATGTGGGATATTTGCACTTTAATTTTTAAATTGACTTTGTTATTTCTATTTTAGCATTGACTTGCTTTATCAAAAAGTTACTTTGTATAATAATAACATGTAATATCCCCTTCCCAATCAAAGACCCTCAGCCCATTTTGTCTCCCCAGCCGCTAAGGAATAAACACAAGGGGAACTTAAGTTATAATAACTTATTATAAAGTGCAAATAAAATAAAATAAAATATTATAAAGCACTTATAATAAAATATTATGAACTTAATAATAAAATTAAAAAATAGAAAAAGGCAAAATGAAATTAACAAGTGTTATTTATTCAATGGAAAAATGTGACTTGCCTAGGAGAGAAAAGCAAGTGGGAGAAAGTATTAAACGAAGGAAAAAATCTGATTGGATGTGAAAGTGGTCATTTGGGCCCTATTCTTCTATTTAAGTAAGTGAACTTTCTTGGAGAGACATCACGTGTTTATTCTCCAATTTCAGATTTGTATGTTGAGCATTTTGCTTGCATCTTCACTCTTGAGGACGAAAAACCCTCCAAGAATTCTAGAGAAGGATGAAAACCCTTCATCTAGTTGAGAGGACTCTCCACCTTGGGGTTTCCATGGTGCATAAAAGAATTAGCTGATTTCCAGTAGTTTTCCAACAATTGTTGAAGACAAATTTCAAGCTTATTTCAAGGAGAGATCATATCTGAAGTATTTGATCAGTTTCGAGGTATTTTTGGGCCTTTCCTAGGTGGGGCGAAATTGTATTTCCAACTTTCACTTATAGCTAGGGTTTATCTACATTGTTCCAGAATTGCAAATCCGTTTTGTATGCCTTCCCGCCATTGAAAAATTCTTATTTTTCAAGCTTCACTTTGAGCTATCATTTGCCCATAAATTTGGAATATTTTGCAAGTTATTGAATTGACAAGTTCTGTTGCGTTTTCTACCATAATAAATTCCAGAATTAATATTTTTCGAATATGTTTGAAGATCCTATTCTAATTATTCATTATCTACTTGCAAACAAATTTTCATAATTTTTGGAGGTATTTTGAGGTCGAAACAGCCATTTTTGCTAAATCGCTGGCCTAGGGCAGCGTACTAGGGTTTTCTGGAAAATATTAAGTTTGTGGCCTAATTTCATTCTGAATCAAGTGTCTCCAAAAGGAGGAACAACCAGTTGAGGATGATGTCATGAAGACATGGGGAAAGGAGTATGCAACACTCAGTTCCAAGGTAAGAGCTATGTTGACCTTCGAAGTTTTTTGTGAACTGAAAGATGGTGAAGACATTAGAAAAAATAGAAAATATCAACAAGAGAAAAGTAACATGCAAAAAGTGGAAGGAAATCAGCCCATAGAGTATTCCACTATGCAAATGGAAGAAGAACAAGTTTTAAGGGAAAAAGGTATAACTTCTAATGAGCAAGTAGTAGCGGAGAAAATCAAAGAGAAGACCCAAATTTCGAATATTGATGACTACGCTCAGCTGGCTGCCTTATCCAAAACAGCAGTACATGAGGAGATGCAGGGTGAGAATGGTGTGGAAAGAGGTAGGTCATCTTGTTTATTGCAGCAGTTGTATCAAGAGGAAATTCAGCCTATGGTCAACAAGAATGATGAGGAATTGATAGAGCAAAGTCAACATATCATGAAAACAAGAAGGAATGAAGATCTCAATGACATTGCAAGGCATGAAAGGAATGATAATATGTCTTATTTATTGCTGCATATTCAAATTTATTTTCATCATGAGAAGCATACTAAGATAGAATGTGGAGTCTTCAATATGGAGTTTGTTGAACCATTGTTCCAAGTATATGTTTATGGGCATCTTGTGGATGATATATGGTGGCAAGTTTTAGCCCACTTGACAGGTACAGGGGCCAGGCTTGTGGAACATTTCAGCATGTGTTTGTCTCTTGTGCATGGCACTTGGACAAAACAAATTTGGAATTGCTCGAGGGCAAGTAATTTTGGGAAGGGAGGATTGTAATATCCCCTTCCCAATCGAAGACCCTAAGCCTATTTTGTCTACCCAACGGCTAAGGGAAGAAAATAAGGGTGACTTAAGTTTTGTTATTTTATTATAAAGTGCAAAAAATATATATTATAAAAAGCCCTTATAATAAAGTAATAGACTTAATATTAAAAAGCCCTTATAATAAAGTTGTTTATTTCTAGAAAAGTGTGACTTGCACTAAGGAGGCAAAAGAGCATAGAAAAAGGCAAAAGGTTAATGGGCCAAAAGTTATTCCTTCTAAGAAAATGCGACTTGCATTAGGAAGGGAATTTGGAGGGAAAAAGGCATTTAATATGAGAAAAATATTAGATGAAAGCAAGAGAAAATATTAAATGAGAGCAAGGGGAAATATTAAATAAAGCAAGTGGAAAACATTAAATGAAGCAAGTGGGTGAAAACATTTGATGGAGGAGAAAGGTGATTGGTTTTCATGCATGGCCACTTTGGGTCACTTCCTTCCTTAAAAGGACAAGTCAACTTGTATTGGGGACATTCTATGATCATTTGATAATTTTTGAATTTGTGTCTAAAGCTTGAAGTTTTTGCATAGAAACCCTTAGGATTTGACTCTAGAGGACGAAAACCCTCTTAGAGCTTTGGAGGAATTTCCAAACAGGATTTTCCATTGAATCTTCACAGATTTTTACTATTTCCAGCAGTGTTGTTTTGAAGAATAAAATTGCAGGAGCTGTATGTGCATCATGCAAGATGGAGAGACCCATCTCTTGGCTATTTTGAGCTATTTTGCAAGCATTTCAGGTCTGAAATTAGCTGCCATCTATTGTACTTATTTTTGGGACTCAAAGTAAGTTATTTTCAGAAGTTTTGGAAGGGTTTAATGTGTGGTTTCAGCCTCCTTTCATCTGCAGATTTCTGAACTGTTTTTTCAGTCTTATTTGCCTCATAAAAATCTGGTTTTCTTCTTATTTTGGCTACTAAAAATATAGTGATCAGTTTAGAGGAAGCATAGATTTATTTGAGTGTTGTTTGTATGGGTTTTTCACTCAAACCCTACTCGCCATTTCTGATCATAATTGCAGCAATCAAAAGATTGAATTTTGTAAGGTCTCGTACTTCTGTTTTGGGCCGAATTAGTCTCCTAAAAGTCTACATATTATTGGGGAATAAAGATTATCAAATAATGCTTGTTTGGTATGAGTTTCATGCACAAACCTAGTCGCACTTTCCTTAGAAAAATCAGATCTGCAGTGATAATATCTGAATAATCTTTTATTAATGTGCCCTCTAGTTTTGGGTTTACCTAAAATCCACTAAGGGTTCAAATAGCACTCCCGATTGGGGACATTACAAAGTGCGGCTTGCCATATCATAACCAACGAGATTGCCCCATGTTCCCTATATGCAAATAATGTGGAAAAGAATACAAGGTAGAAGAGTGTCTCGACCTCTATGCAACTATGATGGAGAAAAGTGAAAAAGGTGCAAGGATGATCAAGATTGTGCAAAATGTAATGGAGACTCTAGAAAGGTAATTGTGCAGATGGTAAATCAAAATGCTAAGGTTCAGATAACAACAAGAGGAGTAATAACACGTGCGTGAGCATCTAAATCACCAATGGAGAATATGTAGTGTGAAAACCCTCGTATTGGAAGTGGCTACCCAAACACGAAGCAATAGAAGGAGATCCTACAAGAAACTAAAGAATTGGTGAACGAGCTACAAGGTGAAATTGAGTTCTTAAGGGAAGAAGTGCACGTCAGGACTAAAGCACAAAGGATGCCTAACTCCGACAATGTGGAGAGGAATGAACTCCATGAAGTTTGTAAGATGCTACGCACCAAAGGAGTAATACCTTTGCTTAGCTAATGGTTATCTCATCAAATACGTGGTATGGTACTTGGAAAGCAGTTAGGTAAAGCACAAAAGAAGGAAATTAAGTTGTCACGTAAGGAAGATTATGACCGAAAAATCCTAGTGAACACCGCATAGATGGATGGAATATTAACAACATCTTGGTAGACACAGGAACTCAAGTAAACATTGTTGCATTGGATGTGTGGAACAAAATGGGGTGACCAGTGCTCCACCCATCACTTCACGTTTTATTCATCGCAAACAAGACATGTGTTGTACCAATCAGGGTTAAAAAACACGCCCTCATTAACATATTGGGAGTAAGGTTCTTTGGAGACTATAAAGTAATAAATTTGGCTGAAGCAGACAAATTTCCAGTGCTACTCAGAAAACCATGGTGTTATGCAAATAACATTGATCTCAGCTTTGAGAAGTGTTATGTAAGTTTTGAAAATGGCTCACAGCACGTAATAGATGAGCAACATAGAACAAAAGACAAACTACAGCAAACAAACCATGGTAGTACCAAGTGTTCCCTGGAGGAAATTCATTGTGGGAAAACTCCGTTTAGAACAGCGTCTGTGCCTTTTCTTCAATCACTAATTGCAAATTACAAGAATGTGCTCAATTACGGACCATCACAGGGCCATTGTAGACTGAGTACACTCCCCCAACCACCTCTACCATCTTCGCTCTACAACACACACCACTCAGACTAAGAAACCCTGCTGCATACTCACATTATGCCTGCTATAAATCTAGATGCCAAGTATATGCCCAAACATTTGTATATATGCTTACAAATGGATAATAGACCATCATCGACACCCCATAAGAAGTTAAAAATTAGGCCAGTGACCGATTTGATATGGCAGGGTGGTGGAATTAGGCTTCTCAAAAACACAGCATGAAATCAACATGATAAAATGTTTTATGGGATGGGTAAGGTGGTGGATTCATTCTCTGCAAGCTTTCTTACCTCATACACATTCCTTTCCTCTCATTCTTCTCCCAACATGCTCTAAGCTCCATTCAAATTTGTTATTTTCCTGCCCTTTGCTAAGGTTCTCTCCCGCTTGATTCTTCATGGCCCCAAAGGGGAAGAAGGTTCATGGAGATCTGCAAACATCTGAACACAGTAGCAAAAGAGGTCCAGTCCATCCCAAGGAAGAAATATGCTAACCAAGTATCACGAGGATTTAGAAGTGAGAAAAACATGCAATGACCTACCATTCATCTTTGATTCCACCTCTCCATTTGTTTTCACTATTAGAATTTTTAGGGGATAGCATTTTTAATCCTACTGAGAAGTAATTCAAAGTACTAGGGAGGTGAGCAAAAAATTTTAAAATGGTTTAAGTCAACAGTTTCTAAATCAATTAGCAAGAGATTTACATCTCTGTGAAGAGAAAAAGGAAGGAATATTTGAGTACCTAGATTTATCATCTAGAAAGCTTCATTTTAGTCAAACTGAATTCAATGGAAGAAATGGCGGCCTCGCTCAATAACACCTTCAACAATGGAAGATGGAGATGTATCTCGGACAAGAATGGAAGATGTGGGTTCTGTGCCTTCAACACTGGCACCTCCCCCTCACCCTCTGTTATCAAAATTATATTCTAGAGAAAGGGTTGGAATTGGAAAAGATGGTACAGATTTTGTTGGCTTTAAAGGTGGCTTAAATTCTGTGGGTGCAGATGGTGGTGAGGGAAATGATAATATAAGTGGGTTGTGGGTGCGAGCCTTGGATAGGGTTCTGGTGTTGGGAGTGTAGTCAAAGCATTGCTGAGGACCCAATTGTTATTGAGGAGTTGAGGTCTGAAAATTCAGGTCACTGGCTTAGCTGGTGCTAGTGGAATGGTGAGCTCTGTATGTGATGTTGGTCCTAGGGGTGATATTAGTACATTGCTGAAGGTGGTGTTGGTCCTGATAGTGTTGTTGGTAACAAAGGGGTTGCTAGGGCATTTGATAGGACATCAAGGATTCAGGTGATGGGGCTGCGAGTGATAAGAAGAGGAACATGAGCAATGCCAAACCAGTCAAAGAGCATCTACGGGTGGGGGGGAAAGAGTCCTAGAGGAAAAGGCAGCTGCCTTACTGTCTCAAGGTCAGATTCCATCTTGGCTGGTCACTGATCAATCCATCGATCTGGAAATTCTGAGCCACTTGTAAAACCTCCTTGCAGCTTACAACGTCAGGTGGAAACCTATGTGAATGCAGTTACCACAACTGCAATTTGGTAGATGTAAGGAAATAGGTGCCACAGCCAGCATCCAAATTATAATTTATACGGGAGAATCTCAGACTTTCAGCATATCACCATTATTATTCACAATGGAAATATAGCAACAAAAAAGTAGAATTGCAGTCCCCGAGTTAGGTAGGAGGATAGGGTTGCTCTTGAGGATGCAAGCCAGAGATGCAATCAGAGGAAATATACTAGAGCCATGAAGCCAAGAGCTGCTGTGAATGATGCATGCTAACCAAAGTCTGCTACCAAGAAGCATGTCAATCCAATTCCAAAAATGTAACAGGACCATTACATGTATGTGTGTGTGTGTAATCTTTATTTACTTATTGTTTCAATTTAATACTGACCTGCTTGGAGATATATATTCTTCTGTTTCTATCTTATTTATTGTGGGATGACAAACTGATTATTGGTATCAGAGAATTCAATCCCACTGGGGAACATGATGAAAAAGCTTATCTAGGGGCAGCTATCAAGGGTAAAGCAAGGACTCTAGTGGCACAGTTAAGGACCGGATCACATCATCTTCGATGCGAAACTGGTAGATGGACTATTCCAAAGGAGGATTGGGAAAGGAGAATTTGTCTTTTCTGCAGCAAAGGGGTGGTTGAGATAGAATGGCATTTTGTCATGGAGTGTTCGGCATATGATGATATTCGTATCCAGTACAAAAACAACCTGAAGGTGGACGGACTAGAGGAACTCTTCGAAGGAACAAAGCTTCAAGCGACCGCGGGTTCCATTCTCAAGATTCACAGTCAGAGAGCTGATATTGAAAGGAGTCTGAAATCAGATTAAAAAATCTCATTTTTGTGGTCCCATAGACTCTTCAGTCTCGTGGACGTCATTAAAATCTTTCATTCATTCATTCTATGCAAATTATATGGTTAATTTTCTTATTTAGCTGTATTTTTTTAGATTTGTAATATTTAAAATATTTTTTGTACAGCCTTACCCAAGTCCCCCAAAGAAATGCCACACCGGCATATCGGGTTCCTACCCCCCCGTATCCATACCCACATCGACTACTTAGATTTAAAGCAATGGTTATTATAGTAAATAAAAATGGTCTCCCATATTTTGTCAATAAATAAAACAATTTACATATTTTAGATATTTTAATCTCTTGTATCTAATATATCATTTGTGGTTAATGCCTTTATGATATACGATCAAACATAACAAACAAAAAACTCCATATTTCTTCTTCAAAATTGCAAACGACTTCTGATCCCAGTTTTAACCAGTGCTTCTTATTTATTGGAATTTTAGACAGCTTTCAAATCCAGTGATGTGACTTTTCCCTTTAAAATACCTACAGGACAGTTTTCTCAATATGTCTGTTTTGATATTTTGAGGAATATTGTGCATACCAATTGACCTTTCACTATGAGATGCCAAATGGTATTTTCATAAACTCCACTTATGAGTTAAATGGGAAAAACTATTATTTTCCGAATTCGAATCCATTGTGAAAAGCAAGCCTAATATAACAGATCACTAACCTTCCTTTCGCCTTTGCTTACTGTATCTAACATAGCAGCTTTATGATAAACAGTCAACATAACAAACAAAAAATCCATATTTCTTCTCCAAAATTATAAAGGTCTTGTAATCACAGTTCTAACCAGTGCACCTTATATATTTAAATTTAGGACAACTTTCCTATCCAATAATTTGACTATTCCCTTTAAAACACCTATAGGAAATAGATTTCATGAAAGTCTGTTTTGATATTTTGGGAGAAATCGTGTACACCCATTGACCTTTCACTATGAGATGCCAAATGATATTTCATAAACCCCACTTATGCATGAAATAGAAATTAGTAAAACTATTATTTTCCAAATTCAAAAAGGTATAACCCTTTTTAATCCATTGTAAAAAGCAAGCCTAATATAACAGATCACTAACCTTTAGCCTTTGCTTACTGTCTTTATCCCAGAAATTGAAGGCTCCATCAGATCCTGTTGTAGCAAACGTTTGATGAATCTGCACTTATTGAGAAACCAATTTATCAAGCTTTACAGAGCTATCAAATGTACACCACAACACATCTTATAAGAAAACTGCAGAATCTATTTTCTTTCCACCCTGAGAACTATATAAGTTCAAAATCACAAAATAGCCCCTCTTAACTATTTCCAAAAACATACATAGATCTAGAAGGTGAAAAGACTGCAAGCTAAAAATTTCATCTATTCATAATAATTAATTATCGTAGTCAATGGGATCAGCTCAAGTGGTAAAAGAAAAGGGGCTTGCAAACCAAATCCCTATGCAGGTTCAAATCCCTGGGAGACATGACAAAGAGTTGGAACTGCATGAAGATCGCATCCAACTGGATGGGTGTGACATACTCCACCAGACAAGGCTGGGTGCAAGGCTCAGGTGACTTTGACAAAAGAGATACCCCTCGATCTTGACATCTAAGCCAAAGGTTACGTCACAAAAGGAGGCTACCAAATTTTTAAAAATACATCAAGAAAGAGGTATAAGAGGAAAAGGAAGGTTGTGCATCATTATTACACATGCAACACCCGTGCTAGAAATCTTGACATCAAAACGTTACACATCTTTACTGAAAAAACCAACCATATTAATTTTAAATATATAGATATGATTTATGACTCAATTTAGTACAGAGAACTGCAGAGGTATGTATAAAAAAAATATTGTATTATATTATATATTCAAATATGTAAAAGATAATCATACAGCCACACATATGGCATCCTTGTATACATTATTAAAGTGGTATAAGTGTGATATGTCACACCCTAACAGTGTTAGGATAGTAAATTAACTTATAAATAGGTTAGTTACAACTCCCCTCTGCTCAAAACGCTTTGGCCTCAAAGCATGGGAAGAGATGGAGGAGAATCCATGAAAGATGTTAAAATAACACAATAAAGCGCTGTTGTACTTATACTAGTAAGACCATGATGCAATGGAAAAACTTAGAAATTTAGCATGTAGTGTCTACCTCATAATTCTAAGCTCGTAAGTTTGCAATTAGTGTAATATGGCTTGCGTGGGCTTAAGCTTAGAAGCGGAAGCACGGCAAGGAAAGAATCAGTGAGGACAAGTGTGGATTGGAGATCAATGCATGCAGCGGCAGAAACAAAGCGCATTTAAAGGGCATCGAGGCTCCAAACAGCTGGCAGGAAACTGTTTGGTGCAGATCTTCTTCGAATCACTAAGGAAAAAATCATGCAAAAACCACATTCGGAGAATTGTAACCCTAATCTCCCTTTCAAGAGGTTTGAGGATTCGTGAAGGCAGGAAAGAATGCAGGTGGAAGAGGAGGAAACTGCTGTCCATAAAGTATTTATAGAATGCAAAAAATCTTCCAACCCTTTCCACTCCTGTGCAGATTTTATCAAGTCTTAAATCGCAAAAGAAGGGAAAGTTTTATCTCCTATCCTGGTGGAGGCACCCTTTCGTCTGGATGAAAATCATTCTTCCCCTGATGAACCTTGCAAACAGTGGTTAGAGGGGCTACAAAAGGCTTTTCTTCTGATAAGGAGCGATTAGGGTGATTTCAATACCACGACCATACAGATCAGATTTCGAAAATGTGGTGGACATGTGCCTTTAGGAGCAATGTGTCAATCAAGCTTCAAAAGAGATGGGGAGTATTTCCCTTGTGTGCTTATTTCTAGAGTCTGTCTCCCACTGAGATAATTAATTGGATGGGATTCACATGGAAGGATCTTGTGTGCCCTTCATTTACTCTGTTGTCAAAAAATTTCTTCCTCGTCTACTTTCAAATAGCAGTGGACAAAGGAACAATGGTCATTGGTTTCATGGTAGGGTTGGGCTGTTCTTATGCCCTCAGAAACCCTTCTTCGACCCTGCAGTGGAATCTCTAGGGTCCCAACTTGGATCTGTTCTACGAAATCCTGGCCTGATCAAATTATTGGCAAAAAGGTTGAGGTGTTTGTAAAGATTGATCCCGAAGCGGATAGGCCTGAATCAAAAATTTTAAGAGTCTGCATTTATTTGGATAGTTCTAAACTAGTCTTTTGTTCCGTTTGAATTTAATCTAGGCGTGGCCCATGGATTCAGCACATGGACTTTGAGGATCTTCCTTTCAGATGTTTTTGTTGTAACAAAATTGACCATAAGGTTGCAGATTGCTTCTCACCCAAGTTGTCTGGGTTCTCAACTATCCAGTTTCAGAAATGGATTCCAAAAGCAGATCAACCAAACTCAGTTCCTATCCATTGGAACCAAGCCTGTTCTTTGGCTATGGTCCGTGCGCAGCCATGTATATTCGTTCAGCTCCTTACTTTGCACATCTCCAACAAGACTTAACAACTTGAATGGCATTCTTGGAAGCCTCCAAAGTGTTCTTGATGGCCAGGTCATCTCGCTATAGAGCTTTAACTTCAGTACCTCTAGATCACAAATTGAGCTTTCTTAAAAAATTGTATAGTCCACTCTTGGAGCATACCCAATAAAGTCAGCTTTCCTTGTCAGGCACTTTACTCGATTGGCACACCCAAAGGTAATGCACAACACCAACAACTCTTTGGCATCACTCAACTTGTGCATCATTGTGGCATCACTTATCATCCATAGCATCTCACCCTTGTGAACACGGACTTGTGGCAACCTTGCACGCTTCTGCAGTGCCTTGCATTATACAACAATGTAGACCAGTTCTTCATTGAATGATCAACACTCTAAGGCATCTATAGAAACTATATGCAGCCCTAACCACTTTTACTGCCCCGATGCTTTCTTGCAGTATCTAGTGTACTTGCAGTTTCTCCCAGAACCCACAGCAACACGTGCATCCTGCGTTATTCACAACTTCTACAATGATGTGCACTTGCTTCACAACAATCGCAGCTTTTGCAATTCTGTGGAAGCATTACTACAACTATCTCGCAGCTCCTTCAGTCTTGCACCAACTCAGCTCCCAACATTTGAAGTTTTTGTAATTCCATGCAATGCCTCGCACGTTCGTAGCTTCTCCAAACATTACGGAGCACTCCACAGCCTTGCAGCACTCCAACACACTTGTGTCTTGCTTCTCCACATAAAGCGTATCTTCAAAGTTTTCCACAGAGCCTATGCAATCTACGCCCACAAGTAATTATCTTGTTGTCATGCGGCACACCAAGTGGCACTCTCCATGCTTGCACCTTGTCAAAGCACCTGTCAGCATAATGCACAATGGAAGTTCAACTGCCACTCCCACAAGAAGTTAAACCATCACTCGGGCAGAAGATGAAACACTCTTGTAACCATCGTCTTATGTAACCATCCTCTATTGAAACTGATTTATTGTAATGCTATGAGTTGTAACAGATTTGATATCCCATCCATCATTGAATCTAAGATTCACAATGTTCACAATGTATTCCTGAATACTTGCATGCTTCATGAATCTTACATCAATCGACCATCTCTCCAACATGTTATAGACACTACATAGCTAACATTTGAATGGTCATTTCCCATTCTAGACAAATCAGTCAGTATGTGTCATCCTCTTTCCTAATCGCAGCAGCTAGTTCTCCTAGTCTTATTGTGCATTGTATGCATTTGTACTTTACCCTATTCTTTCATTGGAATAGATGTGGCATTATTCTGCCAATCTCAACTGTTGAATGTGTAATGGTTGTTTCCACATATGTTTCTTAAATTCCATTGCATAGTCTACAATCTTCAACTCTATTTGGACAGACCCATCTTGGTTAAATAGTTGTAGCATTGTCCTCAACCCACCCTCTTGGGTTCAGTGCAGATCATTGGTATCAGAGCTACAAGTATAGCACACTTGTCATTAGTTCTTCACACTAAGTCAAGAGACTCGGTATCATATGCACACTCAACTCTTTGTTATTACAAACATCGGCAAAGCACGCAAGAATGTGAATCCCCAAATGAAAGCATTGCTTTCAAAGTCCCTGGATGAGAAACGGCGCTTACACAGACTGATCCAACATCTCACGCACCAGAATCAACAGTTCCAAGATGCTCTTTAGTCCAATGAGAAAGGCTTCAATCTCATAATGTGGCAAACAAGTTCTCATGACTCCAAGCGCTTGGATTGCCGACCTTGTCCTCCAATGCCTTGTTCAAGCCAAGGATAGACATCTTCAAGTCATGCAGTGTCTACAGCAAGAAATTTCCACAAAGGAGGAAGTGCCACGTCTCGCAGCCGGGTGTGGACCGATTGCAGTGCAAGTAAAGAAGGCTTCATAGACTTCTCTCCACAATTAAGTGTGAGCATTTATTTCAACATCGCACTCTATGTCACATGACCCAACTGTTTCCACCTGTGAACCATGTTCCTCATCCCAACATCTCTCCAAGCAAGCTGAAGAAACAGTGCGAGCATCTCAACAATGCTCCACACACAAGTCACTATTTCAACGAGTGCAAGCTCCACAGCAACTCTTTGCGTAGAAGCAACTACAAGCATGCACGCAGGATTCTCTGCCAAAAACTTGTGCAATAGCAATGTTAAAGGCGCCACGCACCTTAACAACATCTCGCACAACAGCAATGCGAACAACCTATGGCTCAACCGCACAAGCCTTTATGGAAGAAGCATCCATTCCCCATCCACTTGTTGGTTCTCAAACATTTGTAAAGGCCTACGCATTTTCTTAAACAACATTGTGGGTGGATGTACCTTGACAATTGAAGAAAATACACGTCCTCATTCAAGAGTCTATGCAAGTGCAAAGCATTCCACATCTTGTTATAAATATGAGTATACTAGCAATCGTACGTGAAATGTACGATGGAAACGCCGAAAGGGGTCTAATTAAAAAATTGAACTGGAGGGAGATAAACATAGGGAGAAAAAGAGGGGCATAGAAGAAGGGGTCAGAGCGTGGAGAAGTGGAAGGGCATGGATAGTGGTATGGGGAAGTCAATGTGAAACTTTATGCACCACGAAACACATGATATGTATGTGAAGCCTTAGAGGGTGAGAAGGGGAGTTCTGGAAGACGTAGAGGAAATTGTTTGTGGAGATATGTTAGATTGGAATGATTAGTCAAAGAGTTATGCCCAAGCGAAGAAATCATTGCAATTTCAGCCCTTTCATTTATTGGGTAATCATAACATACATAAATAGTGATTTCATGAAAAATCTAGATTGGCGGTTTGTCTCCAGCTATGAGGTTAACGATAAGGGTATTGCACTTTTAACATGTGTACAATTTTCACTTTAAGGGGCCAAAATTTGAATGGGAAATTCCGACTAGTTCTTGGTTCAAGACTTGAACGCAATGATTGATTCTTGTAGAACTTTGTAGCTGTCATTTTGTATTATAAGCTCGACTAATTGCAAGAAATAATTGAAGCCTGGACACGCATCGACAATTGAGCCCTTCTAATGACTAGTCATATGGGTGAGAAAGGTAGGTAAAGGCTTTAGATGGCATGCCCCATACCTATTCCACAGAGTAGATATTTCCAGCCCAAAAAATATTTGTTATCCATGCTCCACTAAAGAATTTCTATCTCACAAAGAGGACACAATAAAAAAGGGGGAAACTTGGAAAATTTTAGGGTTCTATATCCAGTTGTAATGGATGCATCCTGTAGCAATTTGTAGCCTCTATTTCCAATTTAAAGTTCAATTAAGTTAGGGAAACAGATGACAAGCATTGCTAATTGAGCCCTGGAGGGATTGGACGTGGTAGTGAAAGATAGTTTTTATATGTCAATCAAGCTTGTTTCTTTTTTTAATTTCATGGCATCAAGGTTTTCGATTGAACGACATTTAATTGGATAGGTAAGACGTAGAATGAAAGGGATGTTTTATAGATATTTATTCATGATCAGTTTTTAATGATTTTTCTTGAGGTGTTCAGGGCGATTCTCTTAGTTGAGTGACTGAAAATCTTATCATTTTGCTTAGTAACTTCTTTTCCTATTTGAGTTTTATGGTTAATGTGGGTATTATTTGGCAAAATACTAAAGACAATGATTATCCAGCTGAGGTGGAACCCGCTTTTGAATTCGTTATCACAAACAGAGACATAATCAGTGTGGGTGCCCCTGCTACTCTGTTGGTCTTTAATAACAAAAAGGATTTCAGCTCCAAGAATATTGAATCTCTCTATAGCGTTGAACGATCCACTAAAAAGGGTAAAAGACAAGGTGACTATATAGGAGAGAAAATTACAACACTACATTTTTGATTTAGCCGTTATAATATCTCAATGCTAATTAAAAAAGATTAATAAACTTGATATGGTAATTGTGACTTTATGTAAGCTTAAGTGCGCTCCTATGTTGTGAATTGCAGGAATCGGGGTGAAGACCGTATTTTTAGTGAGCAAGCAGCCATACATTTCAGTGGTGGGTATCATATCAGATTTAACGAAATCCCTCCGCTAGACACCAAACTTGGGTATATTGTTCCTGAGTGGGTTGATGATAAACCAAGCATTCATGATATTCTCAATGTGTACGGCAGAAAGAGTTTAGCCGAGATTCTTAATACTGCGATTATTCTACCTCTGCGTCATGAAAATGTGGAAGCTGTCAAACAACAACTTGCTAGTATTCATCCGGAAGTGATTTTATTTTTGTCAAAAATTAAGATATTTTTTGTTTGAGAGGAGAGTCAGAAGCGTGTGAACACAATCTTTGTATCCAAAGAAACGACATTCAGGAGTGTGAAGGAAGAGCAAAGTGAATCATTCATTCTTCATCTATCCACCCAAGAAAATGACATGTCCAACGGGGAGTGCAGCTACTACATGTGGAGATAGAGATTTCTTGTGAAGCCTAAGAATAGGGTCGAAGGAAGAGAAGGGGACAATTGGGTTATAACACTTGCTTTCCCATGTGAAGAATGAGTTACTGCAACAAGGAATAGAGTCAATGCTAATATCTACGCATATCGTCCAACAGAAATGGTGACTAGGTTTCCCTTCATTATACAAACAGGATGACAAGTGGAACAAAGGGATTCTCTACTACATTCCCTCTGCTTTATGTTCAGAATTTTTTTATCTTGTGAAAAGCGTGGAATCCACTCCTCTGTCTTCCAAGTCGTATTGCTTTGAAAAATACTACATCTTACTAAATGACAAATAATGTGTTTTACTTAAGAGGAAAGGACGAAGGGAAGCATAAGGATCCCCCCTTCTTCCTCTCATGTTTTGTTTCCTCCTCGTCTGAATCCAAATCGCGAGCATACTGGGTCCATTTTGTATCGGTGTCCATTCCGTATCTGATGTTGTGGACGGCTCAAATTATTTTGAGGTCATGATACAACCGAGAGCATGAAACATGAAGATCGCATGCGTTGTCAGAGGCTTCCCAACCTTTCTACTTGTAAACACACCTTTCGGCGTAACAACAGTATCTACATTGATGTGAAATTGATAGCTTATCTAATATAAATAAGCAACAATTACATTATATAATTGTACAAATCAATAAAAGACAATGTTGCAGAATGAAGATAATAACATAAACACAAAATTAGAGCACAAATATATAAAAAGCACACTATATTATTGATTGAATAATTTTGGAGCTAATTACATGGTGAGAGAGCTTACAATATATAACCTTTCCATTTCCTATAAACAAGGAGATGAGGCTTACCAATATCATCCCACTAATCTCTCCTAGAGAATCTCTCCTATGATCACTCACCACTATTCTCTCATATATCCCACCAATATCTCCACACAGAATAATCTACGTGAGTTGTTTATTCAACAAACTCACAACTAATACAATATCCTATAATATTAATAATGAGTTGTTTTATGACTCATATTAATAAGATTACAATCTTTTATTTTTCTCACCCAAATATGATATTAATATAACAATATTAATATCTTACTAACTTACTAATGTAATATATGAATATTACATTTAACTATTACAAACAATAATGTGAGCACTAATCCAAGGAATATTCCTAACATGCACAACACACCTTGTCCTCACAAGCCATTGTGTACCAACAACTCTACAACTCCACAGCATCAATAGGTCAGCTTTGCAAAATGTCTTGAGCTCACACAAGAAGCTTCATAGTTCTTTTCAAAGGTAGAACACACGGAGTTTTTCAGCTTCACTCCTGTATCATAAAGTCCTAAACTTGGACATCAAACTCGTGTCGCACACATACATGATTCGCATCAAGGGCTACCCATTTTCGCTCACCTTGGGCTTAGCAACATCGATATTACTCACATCTTCAGGTTAAGTTTCAGCAGCTAACCAAATACACAATGGGGACCATTTCTCTTCAGAAAAGGATGAATGATCTGGGTGCATCTGTGCAGATATGTGATGCTTCTTACTTTGCATATCTCTTGCATGACTTCACAATTTGAATGGCATTTTTGGAAGCCTCCAGATTGTTTTCAAAGATCAGGACATTTCGCCACAAGACTTTAGCTTGTCAACATCGAGATTGCAAGCAAAGCTTTTCAAACACATATTATAGTCCATTATCAGAGCATACATAGAAATGTTACCTGCACAACAAGTTGTTTTGATCGGATTAGCTACCCTAGGTTTGGAACATCAACACTTCAATTGATTGGCACACCCCGAGATAGCACAAAGCACTGACTCTTCCGATGCATATCATGCAACTTGATTGGTTCACCCCAAGTTGAGACGAATCACCAAGGACACATATTGCCTTCTACACAATGTCGCCCACCCTTGTGTGCTTCCATACAACTTGTGCATCATTATGAAATCACATGTCATTCACGACATTGCAGCCATGCATACACAAACCTGGGGCAACCTTGCACCTTTCCGCAACACCCTTGCATACACAAACTTGGGGAAAAGATGCACATTTCCGCAATTCCTTGCATCATATTGTATCGCAGTTTAGTTCTTCATAAGACGTTCAACACTCTACAACATCATAGATAAGATAAGATAATTATATTAATGTCCAACGAATGACCAAAAAAGTAGGTCAAAGGGACTATAGAGTAAAAATGTGTCCATAAAAAGCGGGAAACCAAAAGGTTTCCGAAAGAAGTGCAAAGCAAGAGAAGACGCCAGAGACCAAAAACAAAGTGAAGCAAGAAACCCTAAGGTTTCCAAAGAAGTACAAAGCATGTGAAGGGAAGAAGAAGAGAAGGAAGAAGACCCGAAAGAAGCAATGGGGAATGCCTATCCAAGAATGGTGGACGCATCTCTCCTAACATCTGAGGTCGAATGGAAGAAACTCATAATAGTGTGATGATCCGAAGACGAGGAAGAGGAGGTGAGATGACAAGATCTCCCCCTGTGTTGTTGTTTTGCTGAAGTAGTATGCCTCAAGGGCGTGGTGGATCTAGTCCACCCTCTACTACGGGGATTGGTATTATAGTGCCTAGGAGATATTGGGGGGTTAAATGTGGACTACCTAAAGTGAATTGATCTTGAGTGTGATGTTGGGCAGGTATTGATCTGGCGCGAAAGAAAGAAGTGATCCTCTGGGGAGAGTCTGCTCTATTAAGTGTCTGAATAGTGTGATCTCGAAGCCTAAGAGCCTCCTGCATGTATAAAGCCAAGCGGATTCGAACCCACTTTGAATTGACCCAAGCGGATTCGAAGAGCGTGCATCCAATGGCGAAGGGTATTCTGAGGACAGATAATAAGCCCATCCCAAGAAGTGCTCCACATAGAAAGCCATCTTTGGGTGTAACCCACCATGAGAGTTCACCCAAGTGGTGTGGATGAACTATCTGTAAATATCCTCTCTAATGACCCTGTTCAGCTCATGTTTGGAAGGTAGGAGATGAGTTGGTGCGTCCACGGAGTATCAAAAAGGAGGAAGACGATCCTTCATAATACTCATTGACCCTAAGAGAGTAGAAGCCCCATTATACTAACAACAAGCTCAACCCGGAGAATTAAAAAGCGCAATGCTCTCCGAGAAACAATAAGCTAAATAAGGGTACATGTCCCTCCCCTCCATCGAGTCAGCAAAACTCCAAATACGGTGCAAAATGGAAACTAGGTCAAAAATGGTCTCCAATCTGAAATGACAGGCCCCAAATGCCGCAAAACAGATTGCTTGCAGTTGATGAAGCAACTAAGGAGAAGTGTCTGGACTCTCTCAGCTAAAGCCCAATCCGACTCGAGGAAAGAGGGTCCCTACACCACAGAACCATAAAGAATAATGGGTCTGATAAGAGAATCCATGATGGACATCTTGGAGGAGATGTCCTGAAAAAGGTATCGGAAGCATTGTCGCTCGAGGAGAGCTAAGGAACCGTAACCCTCACTCACATGTGGCTGGAGGATTTGTCTCAGACTGAAACACGGACCAAAGACTGCACATCCAAGTAGGTGTAGGTATTGGTAATCTCAATCTCCTCCCCCCTGAAGAAGAAATAGAGGGGTGAGGTCTTCAACCCGTTGAAGACCATAACCTTGGTTTTACGCACAAGTTGACCATCAACTGTCAGAGATCACAGAAAAACTCTAAGGAATCCAGTTATCTTTGTAGTCCCTCAGGAGATGAGGCTAGAAGGACCACGTCATCAGCAAACAAAAGGATAGATATCAGAACTTGGTGGAGGAGGCACCCATCACCGTCCTGGATATGCTCACAAAGAAAGGCCTCAAACTCATCGATGTAGATCCCAAACAAAGTGGGGGATAGGGGGCAACCATGTTTAACTCCAACGGTACTCCATGAACAGAATGGAGACGACCAAGAACAGTCTCATCTAAACGCATGATGGCAGTCAAAAGGATCTCGGAAATGCCAATGTCTTTAAGCCTCTGAAAAAGAACCTCACAAGGGACATAATCAAAAGCTTTCTGAAAATCTACAAAGCAGCAGTAAACTTCTGATGAATGATGACATGCCTCAATGATGGTCCAAAGAGTGGAGATATGGTCAATGGTTTGGTATGCGAGTCGGAACCCTGCCTGTCCCCTAGCTCTAAGATGTCTATGCTCCAACTCTCTGGAAAGCAACATGTGGAGAACAGTAGCATAAAGCTTCAAGAATGTATGGCCAACCATGATTGTATGGCCAATTATTGGGGTCGGAATTTGGGGCCCAATATGTGTATCAAGTGAATGGAGTGGTGGGACAAGGTCGGTGGAAAACCAAAATGTACCAGGTGGTTGAAGAGATCAACCAAAAAACTACCCAGCTCTCTAAAGCCAAACTTGAAGAATTCAGCCTGGAAGCCCTCCTCATCAACGGTTATGCTATTGTTCATCACCCTGACCGCCTCTCTGATATTTTGGTAATTGAATAAGTAACATGAGGAGGGAAGAGGATCAACCTGGATACGAGGCTTCCCAGGGATACCATATAGAGTGGAGGTGTGAGAGAACATGGACTCGAGGTTAAGATCAAGAGGAAGGGGAGAGCGGCGAGGTAGGATGGTGAGCCAGAAATGTTTGGGGGAGTGTCGGAGAGAAGAACACAAGATCCGCCTTCGTAGGGAAATAAAGAGACGTTTCTTATGCCGAAGAAGACAGCGGTAAGAGGCTTTGAGGGAGGAGTAGGAGGGAAGGGAGTGGATAAAGGCGTGACGAAGCTGGCAGTGAAGGAATTAGCACTCATCATCGTAACACTTGTTCATAGGGAAAGATCTAGAATTATTGGGTTGATGAGAAGCAGGTGAAGAGCTGGTAAAACTAGGGAAATATTTGAAGGCCACCTCCCGAACAATGGAAGAGAGGCGGGTGTATTTGACAACAACACAATCCAATGAGAAAAAATGGGTCTCCGAAGGGAGTAACTAACGGATGTGGGAAGAGAAGGTATTGGGGTCTCCTTTATCAAACCATAACGTAGTACGAGGGAGACTATGAATGGGAGCAGTGGCGGGGGGGATATCAACCAGGAGACAGAGAAAGGAGGGCATGATCAGCAAGGGGCATGGGGAAAATAGAAAGGTGTTGGACAAGTGATGAGAGATACTAACTAGAAAGGACATAATCCACAACACTCGCACCCCCACCGTGAGGCCGACAAGTGAAGAAGTGAGAGTCATGAAAGCAGGTGAGCTCATACTTTGCATACTCGTATTTGGCAAATACTCGACAAAGCCAAAGAAAATTGACTCGGCAAAAAATCGGCAAAAATCGGCAAAACTCGGCGAATATTCAGCAACTTGAAAAATACGCAAATTTCTTTAAAAAAATAAATTTTATGCAAAACATTTTTAAAAAAGTCTCCAAAAACTCGCAAATATTCACCAAAAACTCAAGAGTATTCGCAAATATTTGCCAAAAACTCAGTTTTGCAAGTATTGGAGAGTTTTTCATGCGAATACTTGGCCAGCGGAAAAAATGGCGGGTATGCACAACTCATGGGATTCCCCTAATTGAAGAAGGTGTCGACCATATGGAGTAAAGGGCCTTGAATCATCCTTTGATATCTTGTGAAGTCCCACTACCTCTAGATCAATTGCCTAGGTGCAGAACACATCCTCTAACAATCTATAGCCTTGTGCTTTTTGGCATTAACAAGATACATCTTACATCGTAATATCTCATTGAATCATAGCTTCTTGTAGTATTTGCAGCTTCTACAATGTTGCACACTTGCTTTGCAACACTCACAGCTTCTGTAATTTTGTGCAAGCATTATTGCACCTCTCAAACTCTACCAATTTTGCACCAACTGAACAAATAATTCACAGCTTCCACAATGTCACACATCGCCTCGCACACTCACGGATTCTCAAAACATTGTGTAGCACACTGCAGCCTTGCAGCACTATAGTACACTCATGTCTTGTTTCTCAGCATATCATGTCTTCACGCTTGCACCTTGTCAGAGCACCTATCAATATAATGTACACTCAAAGTTCAACCTCCACTCAAGCATGAGGTCCATCCGTCACTTGAGCAGAAGATGAACTGCTCTTGTAACCAGCCTCTTTTATAACCATCATCTGTTGTGACTGATTTCTTGCTATGTTGTTAGAAAACGGGTATGGGTCCGGGTCCGAAACACGGAAACACCTATTTTCAAAAAAACCTTCTGTACGAAAAGTTACAGAAACATCCGTACAATATATTATTAAAAAAATAAATTTAAATGTGTGTGTGTGTGTGTGTGCGCGCGCATAATACTCATTTTCAAAATTTTAGTCCATGGACCATAAGAGATACCTGATAAAGCACTCAAAATATTGTGTATTCATTGAAGTTCTAAAGATTCATCATTCAACATGGTTACAATTTCAATGTTTCATATATACATGATTAGTTTAATGGATTAGTTGCTCCTTGATGTCTCTTTGCTATTCACAATGCTAAATTTTAGTTTAATGAAAATTGAATTTAGCAAGGGAAAAAGGTAGTCTGATTTAGAATGCACCAAAGATGTCATTATATATCTTTTAGGAAGTTTGGGTGGGTAGATTAGGTTTAGGAGCAATAAATGTTAAAAAACAGTTTGTTTTTTATGTTTTTAGCTTTTAAAACTGAAAAAATGGCCGAAGCGTACAAGAAACGTCCCGCAAAACATCCTAGACATCCTAGACGTTTCCAAGACATTTCGGGTACGTTTTGTACCCATACCCGTTTCCGTACCGGAAACATTTTATACAGGGTACGGGGGGCTAGGGACGTTTCCTGGTAACACAGATTTCTTGTAATGCTATATATTGTAACACTTCTGATATCCAATCAATCAATCAACTAGGGATCGACAATGCTCCCAATGTATTCCTAACTACTTGCACACTCCATGCATCTTGTATCAGTTGGCCATCTCTCCCAAATGTTAGCATGTTCTGTGTATCTAACATTTGAATGGTCATCTCCCACTTTAGACAAATCAATTAAGATGTGTCATCTCCCTTCTTGATCACAGGAGCTTGCTCTCCTCATTTTTTAATCTTCAAAAGCCTAGATAAATCAGCAAGGATGTACTCCTCTTCTGATCATGGAAGCTTTGCTCTCACAGTCTTACCGCACCTTATACACATGTATTTTACCCTATTCTTTAATTTGAATAGAAATGGCACTATTCTGCCAATCTCAACTGTTGAATGTGTAATGGTTGTTTCCACATCTGTTTCTTAAATTCCATTGCATATTCTGGAATCTGCAACTCTGTTTGAACAGATCCATCTAGTTTAAATAGTTGTGGCCTTGTCCTCAGCACAACCTCATGGGCTCAGTGCAGATCAGGCTGCCCATGAGACTAGTGTGGAGTGCCCAGCATCTAAGGAGGCATTAGGTAGTGTTGTGCACACAAACAGTGGTTCTTCCTTTTCTAGAAGGAATGGGAATGGCTAGCAGGATTATGAGGCAGATCATGTGGGTGCTCCATTGACGGATCTTGGATCAACAGATGACAAGACAATAGAGCAACAGGATGATGAAGGTTTTCAGCATAGGAAGTACGCAGCATCTCAAAAGGAAGAAGAAAATCATTTGGCTTCCATTGAAGTCTTTGCCATTTCACAAACAGAATCTAAGAAGACTATGGTGAATTGCAGATCCACAAAGAAACAAAGAGGATGAAAGACTGAAGTTGAACAATGACGATTGGATACGATGAACTCAATTGATGAGCAATCACAAAGGACTATAAAGGCCCTTCTTTCCCCCAAGGAAAGGAAATTGCTTGCAACACACTGCTGATCTCTACTCCTATCTTTTTGAGTTTGCCAATAACTAGTGTTGGTGATTTTCAAGGATTTTGAGGAAATGTAAAAAGAAGTTCCTTTGGTTTCTTCGTCTGATAAGTCTCTTTCAGATTTTATTGTAAGTTGTCTTCTTTCGGGATGTATGAAATGAAATGAAATGAAAACTTTTTAACATCCACAAGGCTAAAAATAGCCTATGAGATAGTAAAACCAATATCTTTTATTTTCATCATTTTTGATCTTCTTTTGTTAATCTTGATGATGAAGTCCCCCATTTTAGCTATCTACTCTTCACTAAACATATCTTGTAATGACAATGTTGTGAAATTGATTGCATATCTCAAACCAATGTCATTATAAGCATTGCATTCTATAATAAAGTGTTTTTCTGATTCCACTACCCTGTCTAAGCAAAAGACTCAGAGTCTCTCTTCCCATTTCTCTTTAGGCCTTTTCCATCTACTTCTTTCGCATTTAAGCCGATGAGAGTCAAGCCTTAGTTGAGCTATGAGAATCTTAGCTCTCTAAGGGATGAGGGCCTCCATGTAGGCCTTTTGTTGATGATCACAAGTGTAGTTAAATTCTTCGAGGTAGTATCTCTTTTTTCTCCCCATTTTTTCCCATATTTCTTTGTGGAACTTATCTATTACAAATGTTTTTATTTCTTTATTGTCCTTGGGCCAAGCATTCCATTGAATATTCCATCTTTTCAACCACTTGATGTTTTCATTCACCCATGATCTTTTTCTCTTGCATAATGGCTCTTTGAAGACTCTGTTGGCCACATGCTTGTTGTCATCTGTTCAATTTTATTGAGGTATCTTAAAAGTCGAATCATAGTGTAATGTCCCCAAATGGACATATTTTGCCCTAAATGGATTTTAGGCAAACCCCAACCACTAAATGCAACTTGTAAGCAAAATACCAATAAAGTATCATGCAGATCTGAATTAAACATGGGAAGTGTGACTGGGGTATGAAAGGAAACTCACAACAAGCAACACTTAAACTTTGATAATTCCACTCCAATCTGATCCTTCAATTTTATAAAGCAAAAATATGAAGAATAATACAGATTTTGATGCACAAGAAAGCTGAAATTAATTTATTTTTAAACCCCAATCTGAAGAAAATTATGGCAACTTCAAAAATTCATAACTCACTCAAAAATGCTCCGATTCACACAAATATACTATGCACGGACTCAAAAAAATAGGGAGAATGCAATGATATTACCCATTCATACAATTGACCACCATAAGTGCCCTAAACAGCCAAAACACTGCTTCGCCCTAGGGTTTTGAGCTGAAAATTGTAGAAAAACATATAGAAAAGAGTGGGAAATATAACAAATTTTTCTTCCAAACCCTTGACAAAAATCTGCAACCTTTATTCCTTTAACTGCTGAAAAGATACTGAAAATTATGGCTAACTCAATGATGCTCAATGGAATCCCTTATGTAGAGAATCCTCACAAACTAGAGGAAGGGTTTTCATCCTTCTCTAGACTCTAGGAGGGTTTTTGTCCTTAGAGAGAAAATGCAAGCCAAAAGCTTTACACACAAATCTAAAATTTGATAATAAACAAGAGGTCCTCTTCTAAGCAAGTCGACTTGCTTATATAGAGAAGATGGCCCAACTAACCTCCTTCAACACCCAATCAGATATGTCCCTTCATTTAATATTTTTTCCACCCACTTTCCTTCCTAGCGCAAGTCACATTTTTCTAGAGTGGATAACTTTGGCTCATATGCTTTTGCCTTTTTTTACTTATTTATTTTTAAGTTACTAATAAATTATTATAAGTGCATATAATATTTTTTTTAATTTTTTTTTTAATTTGCACTTTATAATAAAATATTATAACTTAAGTCACCCTTATTTTCTTCCCTTAGCTGTCGGGTAGACAAACTAGGCTAAGGGTCTTCATTTTGGGAAGGGGATAGCAATGGCTTCAATTGGAAGTGCACCTGTTTCAGCTAAAAGAATCTCATAAGGGGCAGAAATTTTCAGCTTGAACTTGCTTGTGATCATATGTTTTTGAATTCTCTCAATTTGTTTCCAGTTTGATATTGGTATGTTGTTGGACCATATTTCACACCCATAAAGTAGAACCGGAGTAACTAACAATTCAAAAATGGTTTAAGTAGTTTTCCAATCCAATAACTTTGTTTCTCTGCATTTCTTTTGTAAAGCAAATAAAGCTCTCCACCCTCCTACTATTCTCTTTTTTCTGCAAGTCTCCCAAGTAAGTTTGTTGTTGAAGTCAATCCCCAAGTATTTGTACTCGGATACTTCTTGAATACTACCCTCAAAAGAGAATTGTTGCTGATTTCTTTTCCTTCAATTGCTAAAGATCATAATCTTGGTCTTGCTGATATTAACTTGCATACCCACTTTTTTGAAAAAAAATTCAAGTGTGGGCAAATGTTTTTGCAATCCTATAATGTCCCTTTTTCCCACTTGAGAGCTAATATTTGGTCTTCTTGTTATTCCTTCTCCATGGCAAAGAAGTGAAGAAGATGGAGGAGAACTCTGGGCTTCCGTATGATATGTTTTCTACTAATATTAGGTACTCCACCCCATTTTAGGTACTCCGCTTGTAACTCATCTAAATCCTTGGCCCTACCTGCACCTAGCTTTTTGATACCTATTTTAACCTCCTGTAACGTGAATAAATTTGTTGTTGTGTGTACTAGAGGTGGAACCTTAGCCTCTTGTTCTTGTTCATATAATTGTTTTGCATATTCTAGCAACTAAGTCGTTGTAATGTTATTTACTGTTTGATTCTTTTTTTGCTGAAGTTCTTTCCAGAATAATTTCGGTGTGTTTTTCCCTAGATAAAAGAGTTCTTCTCTCTTATTTCTCATGAACTCATCTTTTTTTCTCTTAATAATCTTTCTGTACACCTTAATGTCAGTTTTCTCTTTCTCTGAAACCTTAAGAGCTTTCCTTGCAGCTTTGCATTCCTCATCTAACCACTTATTTGTTGCAAAGCAATTTGATTTTTTCCTCTTGTTTTTGGACCTCTTGCATCTCCCAAGTGCTTTTTGAATAATTCTTGTTAGCTCATAACTTCTTTTGTCCTATAAATCTGCTCCTTTTTCCTGCATTAGACGTTCTAAAGTTTCCTTGAAGACCACACAATTTTTTTGTGTTATGAGAATTATGCCCTTTGTTGGAGATTGTTGACAAGGATGCATTTTTATTGTATATCAATTTTGTGATCCCCAAGATATCACTATGTGAATTCAATTGTGGTCTGATTTTAAATCATGCATGGGGTCATCGACCCAAACATTTGTTATTTTTTCAATCAAACTTTGTGAACAAATGACATAATCAACAACACTTTCACCGTTGTAGGTTTTACATGTGAATTTTCCAGACTTTTTCCATCTACTCAAACCATAGCAAATAATCAAATCAAACATGCCGCAAATAGCGATTAGCTCTTCGCCAAAATGATTGGTGTCCTTGTAATCATCTGAGCATCTACTCCACGAATGGGTTTCCTCTTCTGTGAGCCATATAGGATTGTGGTCCTCCTTGTTCCATAAAATGCTAGATTGTCCATTTGCTGTCCTAGCATTGAAATCTCCCAAAAGAAGAATTTTTCCGAGTTGAGAATACACCGAGATATCAATTTTTAGAGTTGCATGTGGATCCTTGCCATTTAACCCATTTTTTCTAGATTTTTTTAGCCCTGAGGTGCAAAATAACAAGCTACCATTCTAATGTGTCTCCCATTTTTTGATATTTTGAACCATATATATTGTTTATTTGTCTTCTTTTTCCAACTGTATCTTTTTACCCTCTACCTCTCTTATTAACACCATTATGCCACCATATCCTTTTCCCTTACCCACTGTATTGTTCCAAACCGTGAACTTCGTATAGTCATCAAAAGTAGGAGTCTTGCAACCATCATGTTGATGAGTTTCTGTGAGGCATATCACGTCTCTTCCTTCTGCAACTTGGCCTAATCTTGGTCCCCTCCTCCAAGGATATCCTCTACAATTCCAACATACCAATTTTAAACATTCTTGGCAAGGGGGAAGTTGTATTTGCTATTTTTTTTGTTGTTGAAGACTCGTAGTGGAGTCCTTTTGCCTCTCAACCCACACTTGTCTTGTTGCATTCCTTGTAGTTATATGTTCTTATAGTCTCCCTTTGCTGCTACCTTGCTTTGTTGATGTGTTTGGAGGCATGAAATTGGCAATGACATCTTTTCCATTATATATCCATGCTCTTTTACCTTACCTTATCTCTTGCAGCTCTTACTTTGATCAATTCTTTTCTTTTCTCTTCGACTTGCATTGGAGTTAAATCCTCCTCTATAAAGAAGCGTGAACCTTTCAAAAGTCTCTTTTTTCTTAGAATTTGTTGTTTGTCTTCTATTTTTGCCATGTTAACTTTGGTAGGCCTCATGTTCCCTTCCCTCATCTTTCCAACCCTCTGTGCTTCATAGATTTGACATTTCCATTGTATTTTGTCTCTTAAAAAATCAGTTATAAGAATAAAGGTATTTTCATTCTTGTCATAATCTTTTACTCCTCTAATAATTATGTTAGTTGCTCTTTCTTTCCTTTCTTTGTCTTCCCTTTCTTGTTCCTTTCTTTGTCTTCCCTTTCTTGTTCCTTGATTTGATTTGGATCTACACTTTTACTTTTGTTTGATATGCCTTTAAGTTTTATCTACTTGGGTTCATGTTTTGGTTTCTTCTGGTCTGTTATCTTTGTCGTTCTTTATTACCACCAAATTCTGAGTATGTTTCTGCTGAAGTATTTCTATTCTTGCCTCTACCATTTTTTGAGTTTATTGTGACTATATTCACTTTAATTGATTCCTGCATATTCTGCAATTCTGATTTCATGTTTTGCCATTCTCGTTTTCCCACTGATAGAGCCTCTTGTAACACTGCCATTTGCATTTTTAATATTTTGTTATCTTTTGCTAAAGATTGGTTTGCCAATATACTTTCTTGGAGCTTGTAATTCTTTTCTTCTTCCCTTTTTTCCAAACACTCAACTCTGCTTTTGACATATAAGAGCCCTTGGACAAACAATTTTGCCGTCCAAGTGGGTGGTGTAGAAATGGGGTTGTAGCTGCTTGTGTCTTCCTTCAGTCCATTGTCTTGTAGTCTGAGCATTTCAAACTTGAATGATGTATAGTTGGTTGGTTGGGTTTTGACCTTCTTGAGTATGCGAAGTCTTTGTCTCTTGTTGAGATTTCTTTCTTCGCGATTATAGCCATTTTATTCGAGAAGCCCTGCATCTTAAAATGCCACGGTGTTGTTTGGCATTCACCCATATGCATTTCCCACTCTTGTCTGATGTTGCAATTTTTACTTGGCTTAATTGATTTGCCTCCATCAAATTAGTCGTGTTCTGATTGGGGTCCACTCTGCCATGCGCAATGTTCTCTGCCCTGTGCCTGTGACAGTGCCACTATGTCCTGTACCTATGCCTGTGCGGATAACTTGCCTTTGCCAATGACTTTTAATTTTAATTTTTAAACCCCGGTTTATGACACCCGAGGGTGCCCCCTCCTGCCTCTATGGACCCTGCCTTGTCTCTGCGGGCCCCTCTGTGCCTCTGCAAATGCCTCGAGATCTTTTTCCTCTGTAAACTGTCGATTTCCGGATGCCTGCTGTTTTCCTCTCTGTCGTTTTATGGATGTATGGAAGGTGCTTGTTGTTGCCTACCATTTTCCTTTCTGTCGTTTTCCTGCTTGCTGCCTTACAAGTCTTGTTTGTTGCCTTACGAGTCTTGTTTGTTGCCATGTCTTGCTTACTTGTTGCCTCGTCCTTGATTATAGAGAACCGTGAACCCCACAAGCTTCTGTGATTCCAGGTCGTGTTTCCTCATGTTTCCACGGCAAGGATATTCATCCAAATCACTTTTGTTTTCTTAGCCACGGTCGGAGGTCGCATGAGCAGGTGTAGTTGAAAAGAGGAATAGAATATGCCAAAAAGAAAAGATTGCAAAAACCCCGCAAAACGAAACAAAAGAAGCGAAGAATCTAGTTGACGTGTTGTTGAACAAGCGTTTACGCAAAGAAGGCTCCACAAAAATATTTGTTCTCAATCTCAGTGCGGAAGAATTTGTATGCACTTCAATTGATTGTTGTTTTGGGTGAAGGCCATATAGATCCCCTCTTTTTGGGTTCATGGCTTTGATCAAAAGCATTTACAAATCAAAAAAATTTAAGCTAGCAAAGAGTTAAAAACTTATAAACAATAATAAACAATTCGCGATAAAATTTGACAGCTTGTTGACAGCTTTAATCTAACTCATAGAGTTCCCATTTTCAAAGGACAAAATTATAAATTGTAAATTTAATCAAAACCCCAAAATTCGTCCATATTTGGCAAATAAATTCATATGGTTCAATTGTGGACTAATTTACTATTTTCCATTTGAAAAAAAATGAACCTCAATGAATATAAACAGGTTTTCCCTTAACAATAAGTTGTCGCGTATGTTAGGGTTTGCCTTTTTTCAATACATTAAAAAGATTTTATTGAGAGATTTGCAAGAAAGAGTTATGGACGGATTCAGTGATGGATTTTCCTGTAATAAGTGAACATATTGGCAGCTAATAAGTGTCATTTGCGGACTTCACAATGTCATTTGGTGTCAAAATTTCAAAAACCTATTTGTAATTTGGAGAATTCATCCAGCACTGTGAGGATTCTGAGGAATTTTCCCTTTTCAGGATTTAATTGTTTTGAGGATTCAGAGGAGTCCACAAGTATTTAGCAGCCATACATTATAGTATAATATTTTATATTGTTTTAGGCTTTTTTTAAGGTTGCATACATTTTTATTGGAATATACGCAAGTAACTGTTTCAGGTGTTTTTAATATTTTATTTTTATTTTTTGACTGTAACATAGTAAATCTTTATTTTAAAATGACTAGAGATGTAAATGTATGTTTTAGTATTTCATAAATTTGTAAGAACTTTTAGGAGATTTGTCATATCTAATATCAAGCTAACATTCAGATTTTTATGTATTTATTCTGTTAAAGAAATTTTCTATAGATACCTACAATTAGAACCCTAGCCCATTTTTTTTTTAAAAGGAAAGAAAAAATCTGACACTGATAGGATACAGTTGATCAGGGCCTCAAGTTGCAGATGCATATTATCATGCAAGAAAACATGGCCATCCAACCAAGAACTGATACTAGTTCCAGGCTTCCCCTCTTTCCTTTTTCTTTAGTCTTATCTGCTTTATATAAATGCAAAATTTGTGGGGGACATATCCACTTCCATGATCTCTTTCAGAAATATTCTTTGAAAATTTCATGATTTAAGAAGCCAATCCACTCAAGTCAAAAGTTGAATGCATACAATAGACCTTATTGCATCCCATGGTACTAACAGACAATAGGGTAGTGAACGAACAAACATGCCATTGAATACCTTAGACCTCTTTCACCGTTTCTCAGATTTAGAAGTTCATTCACCCATTGTTAAACATGCTTGGTATTAGTTTCATGGTTAATATCCAGACAAATGCAACTCTCATCCTCTCAATCTTTGATCAATGACTTTTACTACAGTGCAAGAAGGCAATGCAGGCAGGCCGTGCATTTTTCCCACATAACAATTTTCTATTCCTTTCTCATATTTTCTGAATCAAGGCAACATTAGAAAGAAACATGCAGTTGTCTTTCTACCTCGCTCTTAAATTTATCATTCCAAACATTGAAGACTGTCACTCATCCAACCTTCTCATCTTTCATGCAGAATGCTAAAATACCTATGGCATGCAGCAGAAAGCATAATGCAAACTCTACTCTGATTGCAGCCCAAAGAATTACTCAAAAGCCTCATATCACTATTCCTATATGTTACTCCCATTAATGCAGCATTGATATTCAAGGAGTAGCATCCACAAAATTATATCAAAGCCAATAGTCATACTATTACTATAGTCAGCCCAACTGTAATGTATTAAAGATACTAGCACAGACCAAAACCCACATGCGGTTCTATTATTATCGCATCAGCAGGGACAACCTCCATTTTCTCAACATCCTTCTGAGTCAGAAACATCAGATATCATGGTAAGAGACATCGTGACTGAGAGTGCCTTAGCAATTTTTTCCACAAAAGTCTGCATGCAAACCAACCTCCTAGTGTTTTTCTTCACCCTGTACCTGGTTTTTTCATGGTTGATTTTACAGTTGGCATATGCAGTAATCACGTTTCTATTCACTCGGTATGAAGTACCAAATATGTCTGCCATTGTTGTGGAGGAGAGCCTAGAGGTAATGCACCACAACGTATGCATTCCTCCTCCCATATGATGTCCCAGGCTTTTTCATTGTCTGACTAACTAATTGGTGGATCGCTACTATATCATCAGTGTCTATTTTCCTGCCAACTTTGACATGATTAAGCAGCAAGCATCTCACTGTTTCATGGTGCATGAGCCGATACAAAGTTGTACAGAAATCTTCCATCAAATTCTCTGCATTTGGTCCTTTCATTCCTCCTTTACTACGTTTGTCTCCAGTAAGCTTATCACCAGAAATGGGAGTGATTGCTTTCCTATTTGTTTTCTTTGGGTCCTAAGAGGAATTCCGATTCAATTTTTTTTTAATTAGCAGCAAAATCATTATGAAATGTGATAGCCATGCATGCCATTCCATGTTTTTCATTCGTTGAAACTTATGCAAAGAAATTTGGCAAATTAATCTCTGTTCCATAGGATAACTTCAAGGATCTCATTATACTCACTAATCAACCAGGGGAAGATTTCTATCTCTCAGATTAATAATTATCATACAATCCAGTGTGTCTTAATAGAGGAGGAGAGCAACGAAAGACTTTCGAAATTCCACACAAACAGCTGCATACTAATTATTACATACATATGAGGACATTGACAACACCTTTCAATATCCCACTGCAACTTACCAAATTTGTTTGAGACTTAACAAAATGAAAAAATCAAATGCAGAAAACAAGAATAAAGGGGCAATTTGAAGTTTGCAATCAGCATGAATCACTCAGCCCAATAAAGCAGGTTTTGCCGTGAGGATTAACAAGTGCAGGTAAAAGAAATATATGTCTTAATCATAATGCAAACTGAAATGATTCCAAGAGGTGGTGTGGTGGCGAAGGTAAGTGGATGAATGGAGTGAGTGTGGTGCAAATAAAAAAGGGATGTTAGAGGGAGGGGAGGGGTATAGTGACGGTGGGAGGCATAGAAGGGTTGAATAGTGGATTGATATTGTCTTACATCTTTAACCATCAGCTTTCGCAGCTTGTCGGGAAAATTCATTTCACAAAATTGGTCTGGGGTCCCAATCAATTCCATAAACCTTACACCAATGTTGCTGTCGTACCTGCCACCTGATTACCTTATCTTTTAATATGAGAAAAGGTTGCCACATCTAGTTTTTCCATTAATGACTTGGCTTCTTCCAAAATTGATTTCAATATCCATGATGTTACTTGACCATCCTTTGTAGCATCTTTTAGAAAAAGTGAATCTTCTTGAATCCTTCCAATACCTGATAACCATAGTTACCAGGTCCGGAAATCTGGATCCATTCGAGAGGGCAAAAAAATCTGAAAATCCGGAATTCTTGAAAAAATTCGGAAAAATCCGGTCTGAAATATATGAGTTGAATTTTATAAATATGAAAATTTGACAAATACAATGAAAAACTTTAATAATGTAATGTAAAATGTTATATTTTTAATATATAAGGTTGACAGTTGACTGTTTTTTCCAGAAAACTATAGAAAAATTTTAAAATAAAAAATAAGTTTTTTCCCTAAATTAGGGCCAACCCAGACCGAATTTATCCGAGTCGACTGAGAAATCCGGATCCGGCCGGATTTTGTGCGGATCCGGCCAGATTTGGTAACTATGCTGATAACTGCTGTTTGGATCTTTGAGCAATGCCATGGCTCCGCTTGATTGTTAGTATTCTTTCCTATGTCCAGACCAAAGATCAGCCGTGGTTGACATGTGTCATTTCTAAACACACATCCACCTCTATCTGGACCTGGGTCACCCTTTGCAACACCATCAAAATTCACCTTTATGAATCCCACAGAAGGGTGGGTCCAAGTGATTAAACTTTATTTGCTATTAAGTGAATGGTAGGAATTTAATAGGGATGTTAGAGGGGCTAGTGGAGGGGTATAGAGACGGTGGGGGGCATAGAAGGGTTGAGTAGGGGATCGATATTGCCTTACATCTTTAACCATCAGCCTTTCCAGCTTGTCGAGAAAATTCATTTCCCAAAATTGGCTTGGGGTCCCAATCAATTCCATAAGACTTACACCAATGTTGCTGCCACACCCGCCACCCAATTACCTTATCTTTTGATATGAGGTGATGTTGCCACATCTAGTTTCTCCATTAGCCACTTGGCTTCTTCCACAATACATCCATGATGTTACTTGACCATCCTTCATAGCAGTTTTTAGAATAAGCGAATCTCCTTAAATTCTTCCAATCCTTGATAACTATTGTTTGGATACCTTTGAGCAATGCCATGGATACCTTTTATTGTTAGTGTTCTTTCCTATATCCAAAGCAAAACTCAGTCGTGGTTGACATTTTTCATTTCTAAACACACATCCACCTCTATTTGGACCTGGGTCACCCTTTGCAACACCATTAAAATTTAGCTTTATGAAACCCACGGAAGAATGGGTCCAAGTGATTAAACTTTTTTTGCTATTAAGAGATTAAATTTCTTTGCTATTTGTGTGTCCATTATCGAGATGAACAGATCTGAAACGCCAAGAAATCAATTTCTTCTTCCGAGAACATTTCGTTATGTTCCTTTCATAGCTAGGGTGATGTTCCACAACATTCTCAAAGGGTGGCATTTGAGTTTCATAGACCTTTGACTCATCAATGATTTAACCATACTAGGAAATATCTGGTTAACTTCCCATTTATCTGTGAGCTTACTCTATAACCATGGCCATACGAGCAATAGATGAATATATGGTTGTTACCATTTCCTCCGCTTTAAGCAAATTGATGGTCATTAAAGGCTCTCTTTGACAGCTTACGCATGTGAGTGCCTTCTCTTGAACTGTTAGCCAGTTAAACATAGTTGCCTTTGGGATTCCAGGTATCCAAATCTTTTGTTTGGTATACTATACTTTTTTGGTGTGATTCTTGCAAGACTTCATGATAAGCAGTCTTTAGTCACATTTATGCACCTAGTTCCATCACCAAGTAGTTTATCCGGTCTTCCTGTCGATGGGAGAAGATAGTATGATAGGAGAAGATTCAGAGTCCTTCCTTAATCAAACATTAACTAATAGTTAATGTATTTTAGTCATTCACGTATAACTTCCTCAACTAAATGTGTATCTTATTTTTGTATAATAAAAGTCGCACACACATGAGTCGGGTATGAACGGAGGAAAAAGAGGAGAGGTAGACAAAAGAAAAAACAGAGGCAAACCTCAACTTTAGGGCACACAAGTCACAGTACAGAGGCAAAGCTTTGCAGAAGGATCAAAAACACGAGCGAAGATCAAGGGAAAAAGATTCAAAAGATCGCAATTTACCTAGAGAGAGCACAACAAGTTGGGGACATTCAGACATTTGCAAAGAACATGAAAGAACAAAAGCGCAATATACACAAGCTGCAATTTGAAGCTGGAAAGACTAAAACGAACATGACCTTGCAAACCAGAAGCAAAATATGCGATGGTGAAAGGAGAAAGACAGTGAACAAGATTGCGATTTGCAGAGATCATGACTTCCATTTGCAGACCAGGAGGATGTCGTGGCTGAAGGAAGACATGAAAGTTGCAGACAAAATACGCGAGTTCATTGAAAACAAATGCAATTTCCAAGACTGAAGGTGTATGAGGAAGATGTGACAAGTTGCTTAGAAGAATGATTTCCACAAGCAGAGAAGTCATAATTTTGGTTGATTTCTAGTGAAGAATGAAAGTGAAAGAGCAGATGAAAGACGCAAGTTTGAAGACAAGATTGCAAACCAGAAGATAAGGTTGCAGACCAAAACAATTTGATTTTTCTGAGCAAGTTGCAGATGTTTGTGATTTATACTCCCTGCAGTCATTTTTTGTGAACAATTCTGTCATGTTTTTCACAACTTTTTCAGCATTTTTGTCAGCAACCCAAGCTGAGCCAACAGTCTAGACCTCATGGCCAATTTTTAGTAGTTGGTTATGCTAGAAGCACAGAAATTGATTAGACAGAACTATAATGTATGGAGTCACAAGATACTCACAATTCCGGTGTACCGGGATTGCAGTCAGATTTTCCTCAAAAAGGAATGAAGGCCTACTATGGATCCTGCAGACATGAGACGTTTATGCTATTGAGCTTACCTGTGTAAGGTGATTTAATTCTTGAGGTCCAAAATGCCACTACTGTGGGTGATATTCGGACCAGTCTTCAGACTAAGAATCAAACTTCAGAGAAAAGTAGTCTTGTACCTACAGAATCTGCTTTTTTTGCAAAGATGAATGAGGGTGGGTCCCTGTTAGAACATCTTCAGATACAAAATCTCGGAGACGAACTCGCCGCCACACTTGATGGCAAAAATTCAAACCTTGACATTTGATCAGGACAGTTCCTATTTGTTGCAGAAAGAACACAGGTGGGCACAGACAAGTGAGTCTAGTTCTAAGCAAACAGAGAATGCATTGGCATCTCAATCAAAGGAAAAGTGGAAACGTAACTGTGGTGAAATACCTTCCAAATTGCAGGTGAAATGTTATTACTATTATAAGGTTTGACATGTCAAAAATAATTGTCACAAACGACAGTAAACTATTTCCCACGACAAAAAAACCCCGAGTTCATGCTAAGCTGGCAGCAGTTGAAACTGAATGGTATTATAAGAGCAAGCTTTCATGGCATCATGCTCAAACAATAGTGCTATCAGTTGCTAGTTCCTTGATTCCGGCACATCCAGAAAATTCACATATGGTAAGGGCTGGAATATAAAATTTATTCATATTGCAAATAAAAGTTATTTTTTATTCAGTTTATTACGTGATGGGAGAACACATGTTGTAGAAGGGATAGGAGATATCCACAAAGTGTTAAGTAATACTGTGAAATTCATAGTACGGAGTATTAGGTATATTCCTAGAATGAATAAAAATATCTTATCTATTAATCAGTTAACTGAAAATTTCAACATTTCAGTGAATCGACTGGGAAGAAGTGTATTGTGTCTCAAGTAAAACTCGACAGGGTAGTAGCCCTGCCCATTGGGCTAGGTGGCTTGTATAGACTTGTTGATGCTACCATAGTCAACTTAAATGCCTCAATTGTGGAGGGTAATACCAACATTTTGTGTCATGAGAGATTTCGACATCTCAACCTTCATTACTTAGCCAAACCTAGAAAGACCAACATAGTTCTTAGTTTGCCAACCATCCAAGAAAAATAGGATGTGTGCAGGGTGTTTCACTGGCAAGCAGAAGCTGAAGCCATTTTTTATTGAAGGTGCTTGGCGTGTAAAGGGGCTCCTAGGTCTTGTTCATGCAAATCATCCCAGCAATCACCTACAATCCTCAATGCGAGGTATTTTCTATTGTTGGTGGATGATTTCTCAATGAAGATGTGGGTCTACTTCTTGAAAAATAATTCTAACTATTTGCATCATTTGAAAAATTCAATGGGTGGAAAACCAAATATGTAAACGAAGCAAAACACTAAGATTTGACAATGGGGGCAAATTCGCTTCCAAGCAATTCAAGAACTACTGTGGCAAGGAGGTATTCAACAACAGTTGACAACCCTATACACTCCATACGAGAATGGAACATAACGGAACTATCACGGAGATGTATCAGTGCATGATGCATAATAGGGGCATGCCGTACAAATATTGGAGAGATGCAATGAACATGGCGGTGTATATCATGAATAGGTGTCCTCGCAAAGCTTCACAAGATGTCACACCTGAGGAAGCTTGGTTCGGAATCAAACTTGAGGTCACAAAAGGAACCCCCTAACCAGCAGTTAATGACTAACAAGAAGTTACACCCACAATACAATACCCTAACTACAGTAGAGCTAACCCAATGATGACACAAGTTGGAAACATGTGTCATCAAGTCAAAGGTTAGAACCTAACACTAACAATAAAAAAGGCTATGGACAGTATGAGATTAATCTTCATTAAATATAAAAAATACACCTGAGACGAAATGCTAAAAACACAGCTTGTCCCTAAATTTTAATTTGGTTGTACTTCCATTGAATTTTTTACATAGTTAATAAACAGATAAATTCTTTCTGAAGCAGAGAAGTATTCACTTTATAATTGTCTAGCTGGCAACAATATAAGTTATTATAAGTTAGCTCACCCAGGTGGGCCTCAACCAAGTCTTTGACTAACAAATTTATCGAAAATGTATCAAGTCCAATTGGAACTTCACATATTTTGCTACCTGTCTTAAGACAGTTTAGCTCCAAATCTTCATATCTTGTGAGTGAGGAATGAAACTCCAATCCAAGTTTCTTATAGCCAAACATATAATGAGAAATATAGTCAACAGATAAGCAGGAAATTGTTTTTTCCCAAAAAATATAATTTTAGTACTACTGTGAAAGCAAATCTCTAGCAGCCATGGTAAGTTGCAGGTAAAATGAGAAGAGTCCTAAAAGATCTATTAAATTCCATCAATAGCACTAACCTACACACAGATGCATAGATTAAGAAAGAATGCAAGCACATCGGGGGCGGGGGGGGATTATGAAATCAGAATTAGATAAACAAATCAATTATTGAAAACAACACATGGTTGAAACAGACAATATGATCATCATACAAGCCTCAGCGTTGAATTCAATAAGGTCAGAGCTCAAAATGATACCTTCATGAGTAAATTCAACCAACCTAGTGCAAAGGAATACAAAACACAGGGGGAGTTCTTTGTGGGTTGGGTTTAACAGAAGATTCCTTAAGGGGTGACATTTAGTTCAAATAAAAAGGCAGCATAACAAAATGCATGATTCATAAGAAGTATAAGGATGAGAATGCTGGGATGGAGGAAAATGAGCCATATCACTCAAATTTTTCAATGAGATACCATGGAAACATGCCTGCTTAGAGTAAGTGTACCAATTTTTAAGAGAGGAAGCACATGGGATTTTACCAAATCCAAGAAAATGGGGAGGAATCCACATTTTTCCATGCTAATAGTTGCATATAACAGAGTTTTACGAACAAATAAACAAGAACCATGATAAAGGACTAGATTGGCAGGTTTAATGGAAATTATAAGCCCTCCATACCATGCCCAGAAAAACTTTAAATCAAAGATGAGTGAGTGATAAAATTGGTAGGACTTCTGCAGTGCAACTACTTAACTAAATTTTTCGTTTGGAACTATCATTAACCCTCTCAAGCTGCTTTGTTATAATTAAGATTGACTTACTGGAAAAGTGGGAAAATGCATTTAGCTTTCAGTATTTTGAGTTTCTAGGCAGATATACAATCAATTCCATTTATTCAAATGATAGGAGTAAAGAAATTGAATCCAAATCAATAAACAAATGTGATCTTACAGGGTGAAAGTTCAATGAATTCACTGAATAAATGTCGCTCCCATCCCTATGACACTTGAAAGTGAAGTTTTTACTTTGTTGTGCATCCTCTATGTGATGAACACCAACTCTTCCTTCAATGGAGCCCACCTATAAACAACACAGGTAAAGCAATTAAATGTCATAAAATATGGGAACTTCACAAATATTTCAGTATAAGTCAAAGTAGAAGATTCTTGAGAGTTATCCACAAACCAGCAACATGGGCATTGTCATCACCTAATTCAAGAAATATTGTGTTATGATAAATTTCACACAGAAGCAAGGAAAATAATTATAACAGATCAGTTTTGCTTCACTTGTTTCCTAAAACCCAAGGATAACAGAACTGGGTTGCATAGTGTGAAAAGATCCTGAAAAAAAAGGCCAATACTTAATACAACCATTTGCTTCAGCATTGAAAAAACCATTAAGTACAGTAGAACCTGGTTCAAAAGTAATATCAAATCTTCCCTTCGAGGTGGTTCAATGTCAATAGTCGGGCCTGCAGTAACGTGATCAAATATACCTAGGTAATAAATCCTAGCTAGAGCATATGATAGGCACGTGGATGTTCATGTCCTAAGAATCTCCCACAGTAGTAGCCTGTTATCTGGACTCTGACCACGCATTAATACTAAAAAGTAAAATGCATCCATTGATCAACATGAAGTTATAAACTCACAACATTCTAAGCCCAATCAAGCCCACCAAAATACAATATTAGTTTTTTGAGATTCTTTTTGCAAGTTCAAACTTTCCAGCAACATTTAAAGCTTTCAAGTTTCTGCAGCCTGTTGCCATGTTACTGTTATCCTTCACATGTAATATCAAGATGAGCATTTTGTTGAGTCCATTTTAACACCACCATGACATAGCTATATCCTCAACAACATTCATAAGCCCGATCAAGCCCAATGAAAAATACCATGGCATTAGTCTCACACAAGTGTGAGGTCGAAAGCAGTGGTTGCATATTTTTCAAGTCTTTCGACAAGGAGACCTTAAAAATGCTACATAAGGTGAAGTTTTTGAGATTAGAATTTACAAGCACGTCTATAGATAATCTAGGCTGGCAGAAATACCTTTGTAGCACTTTGTATGGTCTTCCTCTCTCAAAGATTCCCTCAAAGGGGGATTGTCAACTCAAGCTATCAGGCTTCGCATTATAAGTCAATAATTTGATACGAGGCTTCACTCGGAGTACAAATAGACTGGAGAACCTCATATGTAGCAGCCCTTCATGAATGTCCAAATCTGAGTTGGTTTGGTCTTTTAGTGTTTGTGCACATACGATAACAATAGGAAGATGATGTCTGGGAAAAGTCCTGGCCTTTGGCATAGAAGGTCCTTAATAGCTACAACTCAACACTCATTGAATTCTATTCCAAGGTGGCTCAACATAGACAAGCCTAGTTAGCACAGAATCTTTGCAAGTAAACATGTATGGTTTGAAACTGAACCCATCATGTATTTGGTGGCTATATAATCATCTAATGCCATGACTTAGATGCATAAATAGTTCCTTTTCATGCAACTACATCAAGGCTACCAGGTCGGAGGTAGATCATCCACTTTGGATGCCGAGTATACAGAATCAGAAGACACAATTCTAGGAATGGAATAACTTTTGATAACGATTGGTGACCCAGCCATCAGGATAGTATACTATTCAAATATAATTCAGAAATAATACCCTGAGTTTCATGTACCACTGGAGTCCATTAACAAATATGAGGATTTTAAGGTAAGAAGAGATCAGATATAAAAATGGTAACCCATGAACATTTCTAAAAGTTGTAATCAAGTTCAACAACTTTTGCAGCTATAGCTATTCGAGGCACCAAATCACTGGAGGCTTTCAAACTGCCTATATACTAGCAACTAGATTAACAGGACAAATCCAAGCCTCTGTCTACAAATACACACTTAAAGTGCAAGATTCACCACATTCCATCCAAGCAGCAGCCTCAGGATATTGATAACACAAGTCAAATTCATCAGCATATGAGAACCAATTCAGGTGCTCATTTACTTGGGCCCACTCCAATTTCACACATACCAAACACTCATAGTCATCCACTTCCATGGATCAATGCTTCAGAGAGCCTCTTGTTTATGAGTAGACTCCCCAAACCAATTTTGCACCCAAGGTCAAGTTCATACTTCTATTAATCCTGATGCCAAGCCCTCCCCACTCCTTGGGCAGGCTGACCAGGTCCCACTTCATAAGAGGCGGTTTGTTTTCATCGTCACTGCTGCTACATAAAAATCTTATTTCGATTTATTTGATGGCATTGTCCACTTTGACTGGAATTTGAAGGATAGACATCATTTATATTTTATATTGACATAGCTTGAAGACAAGATTTTAGAAGTGGAAATCTGCCTGCCAAGGAGATCCATTTAGCTTTCCAACCCTCCACTTTTCTCATCACTTTCTCCACCAAGGACTTCCAGAGACCAGCAGCATTTCTCCCTTCGAAAAGATGAATCCCAAGATATGTACACAGTAGACGTCCAGGATTAATGTCTAAATTCCTGCATATAGCTGTTTGAGCATACCTATTAGTTTAAAAGAAAAAGTGTTCAGATTTGTCATTGTTTACCTTTTGCCCCATAGCCTTCTCATACAAATCCAGTGCTTTCTTCATTTATTTGGCTTCATGAATTGAATCGTCCCCAGTAAGGCACCTGTCATCCACAAATTGTAAGGGAGTGATCTTTGTCGTGTTGTCGGTGACCGCAAAGCCTTTTAGCTTACCTTGTGCTTTAAGGTGGGTCAGCCATCTTCCCAACATGTCTGCAACAATAAAGAATAAACATGGGGAAAGGGAGTCCTCTTGCCTCAGTCCTCTTGAGGTCCCAAAAAAACTTGCAGGTTCACAATTAACCAACATATATGTTGGGGTGCTAATGGTGCTATTACATCTAGTAGAAAATCCCAATTCACTCTATCAAAATCTTTATTCATGACTAGTTTAATTAGCATATTGTTCTGATTCTGAACAGAAATAAAGTTGATTAGCTCATGGGCGCTAATGATACCATCAAAAATTTGTAATCGAGCTACAAAGCCACCTTGCTCTAGAGAGATAATTTTAGGAATGATTGTATTCAGCCTATTTGCCAGTACTTTTGAGATGACATTATAAACACTTTACCACAGAAATGGGTCTAAAGGAATCAAAGTAACAGGAACTCTATTTTTTTTGGAATGAGAGCAATGAGAGTGGAATTTAATTCTTTCTCAGAGGGGACTTTTAATTCTTTTAGGATAGTTTTGTTCAGTCCTGATTCATGAAACCGTTTGTATCACATATTCACCTACCATTTCTTAGTGTTCCTGAAAAAAGCGAGCATGAAAGCCATCAAGTCCAGGGGCTTTGTCGCCTTTGAATGAATGCACTGAAAACCCAACTTCTTTTGTTATTGGCTTTGTAAGGGAGTGTTATCCTCTTCCTCTTCCAAAATCAGAGATGGGATGATGTCCAAAATCTTATTAATTTCTTCAATTCTGATGTCCTCTTTATTATGCTTGTCCTTGTTGTTTGAATTGTATCTGGCTGCTTTTGATCTTATGTCCTCTTTCTCGGATATTACGAAACCTCCTCGAGTGGTTATTTTCTAGATTTTATTGAAGTTTCTTCTCATGACTGCTAATCTATGAAAAAAAACATGCATTTCTATCACCCTCCTTTAACCATTTTACTTTAGATTTTTGTTTCCAATGAAATTCCTCATGTAAAAGGACCTTCTTCCAGTCGTCTTCCAGCAGCTTTTCTTCTTCTAGTTTTAGATTTTGTTCTAACCCCTGTTGGATTAATGCTTCTACCCTAATCAACTTCTCCCAAATCTCAAGTTTCTTATCGAAAAGATCTTGAATTCTTTTCTATTCCGTTCCTTCAGCTTCTCTTCTATTAATAACAATTTTTGTGCCAGGACACTATTTTCAGTTTTTTTGCTAGGATATATATTTTTATCAAGCGAACGAAGTTTTCCCCCATTATTTTAGTTTGTCCTTCAAGGATTCCTCTTTTGTCCACACCAGTTCAAACCTGAACGAGCTCCTCATAGGGGCTTCTTCAATAGTTATGTTAAAACTAATTGGCCAATGATATGAAGCTACATAAAGAAAAATTGCCAATTCCAGTGAGGTGTCCATTTGGATCCAATCCATGCTCAGAAGGAATCTATCTAACCTTTCTGCCACAACCCAGCCTTTTGTTTGTCCAAGTGAATATCTGAATTTTAGGTTTGAGGTCGAGTAATGCTAGATCGGCAATGAACTGTGATAAGTTGGAAGAAGATTGCAAAAGCCCATTAGAACCACCCAACTTTTCATTATACAGGTTATTGCATTGAAATCTCTTCCAAGAATACACCAATCATTTAAATAAGAGTGCCTCATCCCAAGCAAGTACTACCAATATAGATCCCCTACCTGTCAAGAATTTGGGTCATAGGTGTTGGTGCGTATGGAAGACATGTTTGAACCGATTTCACCAAATCTGACAACTTGCCAATTAATGTAATCTTCAAAAAAAAAAACATGAGAATAAGAGAAGGTTCCAAGCCACTGCTAAAATCCATGAGGATCTAATGCATTATAGGCAAAAAAGTGGCTATTTCTCCAAATAACACTCAATGTTTCACTGAAGAAATTTTGCTCCCTTCAGTTTTCCTAAACTAGAAGAATATCCCTCTTTTTTGATAAGTTGTATAGACTAGTTACTGTCAATTGAGATACTAGACTTATCAATAATAGCGTACACAAAACAGTAACTGCATCCATATTAGAGAAATTTCGCTCCCTTAGTTTTCCTAAACTAGAAGAATATCCCTCTTTTTTGATAAGTTGTATAGACTAGTTAATGTCAATTAAGATACTAGACTTATCAATAATAGCGTACACAAAACACTAGATGCATCCATATTAGAGAAAAGTACTTGAACAATAACGACTTATATTCATAAAAGATAAGTCTTAATACAATTCATATAAAACAAGGAGAACCCGATACAAGCACCCTCTGCCAAATGTACATCCTTCTGTTTGTATGACAGGAAGACCCAATGGGTCCTCAGTTACCACAATTGTTAACAACCAAACATACAAATGAGAGAAAATACAAAACTAAGGTCAAAAATACAATCATTAAACACTTCATACATCCACTACTAAAACATGAAAGTATGTTGATAACCAGGATAATATTAATGTGACCATCAACACTATCCCTCCCTTAAAACAAGTGGGAGTCCCTTCAAACACAATTCATATTCAACAGGATAGAAACGAGAATGAGGAGAGACTACAAAAGACACTTTGAGGGAGGAGTTGATGTAGAAATGTTGCAGCATTTCTGGCAGCTCTGAAAGAAGCTTGTTTGGTATGCATCAACCAAGAATTCCCCATATCTATTGGTCTCTGGAGTCAAGAAAAAGCAAGTTTAACACAGCATGATCCTCAACCACTTTTCTTAATAGTTTGTTCTTTTAAAATCAAAGTAGGGGTGGTAGCTCCCAGTGGGGTCAAGGCAGCAATTTTGTTTGAAAAAACACTACTGGTGAAAGCACTTGAAAATGTTTCAATGTATACTAAGAAGCCAAACGGTCTTCTGCTCTTGGAATCAAAAATCAAAATATGTTTCAATATATGCTCTTCCTGTGAAAAATCCGTATCACCTTGTGCTCTGGTGAAAAGGATACTCGCAGATCTGAGGTCAAATTTATTACCAGGTCATATGGCTCTTCTCTAACATTACCCCCCATATGGTCCATTCAATAGGATGTACAGTTGTTCATACCATAGTTCGTATACTCATATTCGGCAAATAGTTAGCAAACACAAAAAAAATGACTAGGAAAGACTCAACGAATTTTCGGGAATATTCAGCAACTTAAAAAATACGCAAATTTCTTTAAAAAACATAGATTTTCTACAAAATTTAGATTTGAATACAAATACAATACAAAATAGTATCATCATGCGAATACAACAAGCCAACTAATAAGTGTTATAAATTTATGATGATCGTCATTGAAAATTATCATCATAAATTGCATATCTATGCAAGTTACAATTTACAATAATTTACATTTTCCTTTTCCCCGTTCTAGAGAAATGTTGGGGAGAGGGTCTATTGCCTCTACTAGTCCCCACACTCGGTTGCGGATATTCGCTCCTCCTAGAAGGCTCCGACTGCGGCTCCACCACGGTAGTAGATGGCGGTGGCTTCTCTATTGCATGTTCAAAATCACCTTCAAGCATGTCATCCAATCCGATATATCCTGCTAGTGCTTCTCCCTCCATAGCTTCCCTCTCAAAAGAAGCAATCTCATCCTCTGTGAACGCAAGGATTTCCTCTTCTTGCTTAGTCCAGTCGTTGTATGGATCGATCTCATCCAAATCAAGAAGCTCATGTGCTGTGGCCTCCACCTTTTTTGTGCGAAACCGGAGATTATATTGCATAAAAACCAAGTCATTGAGGTGTTTTTGAGTCAACTTGTTGCGCTTCTTCGTGTGAATGGCCTCAAACAAACTCCAGCTGCGCTCACATTCAGAAGCGCTACAAGGTTGAGATAAAATTTTGAGTGCTAGCTTTTGAAGATGCGGGGTATTTCCTCCCCAATCCTCCCTTCAAAAACCTACAAACAAGATAATCAAAAGTTAACGAGGAATTAACAAAATAAAACTTGTAGCTTGTAACATATAAATAACTTAGTAAGCATTCTAATTTTTGTTACCTGGTGGCTATGTCGTTCTCCCTTAGACAGCTAGCGCCAAAGAAAAGAGCCTCCCCCTAACATGCTTGTAATTTTGTAGCTCTAAAATAATGAGGTCCCTCATCTCAACCTCTGGTATCATCCTCTCAATGCATGTTGAAAAGCCCTCCATAACCTTCCTGTTCACATCTGTCAAGCCCTCGGAAAAGAAAAACTTGGGGTTGAGGTAGTACCCCACTATATGAATAGGTTGGTGGAATTGATTGTTCCACCTTTGATCAATTATCTCCCAAACGGGACCAAATTTGTCGATATCTTAGCTATAATAGTTTTGGATTGCCTCTTTGGCCGTATCTATGGCCTCATAAATGTATCTCATCCAATTTTGCTCACCATCAACCAAATGCAAAACCCTCACCAGGGTTCTGACACCTACACAATATATTTAACAATTAAAAATAAAGGAATCAACTTGAAATTTAAATTGAAGTTTGAAATTCCCTCGATGATTTGTATAGCTCTGTTTGCAATGACATCATCAAAAACTATCTTTGTGGTCCTCTCTCCATCAACTTTTTTTAATATTGTGAGTCTAGCCATACTTGACTCACAAACATTTGCTTCAATTATGACAACAAACTAGAAATACTTTACAACATCAAAAAGTTAGTTGCAAACCTTGTGACACCAGCTTGCACAAGCTCTTCCCCCTTCGTGGATTCTCTCATAAAGTTGAAACCAAAGGGTGATTATATGTACATGGTTATATTTCTTGCATCTTTTATAACCGGCCTCCCATAATCAATTTTGCCTACGTCCTCCAAAAGCAGGTCAAGGCAATAAGCCGCACAAGGAGTCCAAAAGAATGATGGATGCCTCTCTTGTAGTACTCTCTCAACTGCCACATATGTTGTTGCATTGTCTGTGACAACTTGCACAACATTTCGGATACCCACCTATAATACAACCTTCTCCAACATAAGACTCAAATTGTTTAAATTTTTATCTATGTTAGAGGCATCAATTGACTTCAAAAATACCATCTCACCATTTGAAGTTGTTAAAAATTTGATGAGGATGCAATTCCTTTCATCCATCCACCCATCTTAAAGAATGGTGCATCTGTATTTCTATCATTGCTTCTTTTGATCTTTTAGGATTGTCGTTATATCTACAATTGCACCCCTGAGCAATTTCCCACTCAAGTCTTTTGGAGAGGGTGCCTTATACCCTTTCCCTGCAACTGTCAATGTTGTCACCAGGTACTCCCATTATGGGCTCTTCGTCACATTGAAGGGAACGTTGTTGTACCAGAAATTCGCACATGTTTTATTTGCTTCCTCGAGCCTGTACCTTGCAGCGAACCTTGTACTCCAGGTGTGTTTCTTGGTACAAAAAAACTATGTATCCCTTTGCTTGAACTCGATGAAGCAGATGTGCCTCTTTCGCTTCATATGCATTGATTGCAAGTAGAGCCCATTGAATCCCTTGCCATTCTAAGTCTAATGGCTTCTGTTATAGCTACATGCACCCTTTCCCTTTCTAGTTTCTTCTCCCCCAACTCTGCCTTCATCTCTAGTTTTGCCTCTTCTATAACATTGGGTCATACCACAATGTTCCAAAAAACAATACATGCAAGATGATACTTCAGGCAATTGATGCCTCCAAAAAACGTTTACTCACATAAATTGCAAACCATGGTCCCGTGAACTACTCCACGTACACCATACTTCCAAGCAATGGTACAGGCATTAGAAGGAACTGTCCCTACTAGTGATGTTGACCCAAATGTCAAACTTGATGCCGAGCCTAATGTCATTGCTAAGCTCTAATCTGAAGCACAATGTAAATTTAAAAAGTTAAAAAACGTAAATTTAATTAAAAAATTGCTTTAACAAACTCTTTTTAACCGTGATTTCAAATGTATAATTGTAAATCCCTTGAACAAGAATACATTCTTAAAAGAAAAATTAAAATAACATTTACAAAAATACATTCTGGCAATTTCATTCATTAAGGATGATAAACAAACATGAATAAATTAATAACAATTAAAATCATTCGCATCTGAATTGAATACATTTAAAATTGCAAATCATAATCAGATACAATATATAAATAATATAGAAGAATTTGCATTCTTGAAAAGAAAAAAAACTTACCTACAAATGAAATTCTTCAAATTTGCTTTTCAAATTCGCTATAAAATCTCTTCAACTCATGCAAAGGATGCTCAATGGTTGTGTGATTAGACATGAAGGGGTGTGTTGCCTTAAAAAGAAAATTTTCAATGTTTTTTCAGCATTTTTTTCCGTGTACCTATATATTTCGTGTTTTATCAATGTTGGGCGAATACAGGACTCGAACTCACTGAGTATTGGCGAATATTCGCCAAGTATTTGCCAAGCCCGAGAGGCAAGTTTGCCTTACGAATATTTGTTTTTCCACAGTTCTGGCTAATACTCACCAACACTCGCCAAGTTTTCCTACTATGGTTCATACAATTGGTTGCATTCAAGGGCTAGGTGTTCAAGAAGGGATGAACGTTCAAGAGGGGACGAAAGTTCGAGAGGGTGTGTACTTTCAGGAGGAGGTGAAGGTTTAAGCAGAAATTACTTAAACAAGTAGAATAACAGAAATAGAACACCAAATGATGGAAATAAGAGAGAATATTCAAGTATATATGACTTAGTCACTTCGAAACCTCCATAACCTTACAATAAGACTCAAATGTGCAATATGAATAAGTATTGATTGCTACCTCCTATATATACCCTACTAACGTTATAGAACCCACCTAGGCCGACCCTGCTACAAATATGACACATTAGAAATGATTACATGAAAAGAAAGAGATTATGTTAGCCGCAAGTCAGCCATACATATCCCGTCACATGTTATAGGTTAAGCGAGCAGCATGCCTCTCCCCTTTAAACCAAAGTTTTCCTCAACGTTTCCCAACTTTGGATGCCTCTACAGAAAAGCCTCATTCTCCCATGTTGCATCCTCACAGATCAGATTCTTCTACATGATCAAATACTCTTGAATCACCCTGGTTCGTAGTTACTTAGTGCATGTTTGAAGAATCACCTCAAGCTCTGAAATGACTTTGCCTTCTTCATCCAGCTCTAGTAACTCTATTTGGGTTGATATTCTCTTTATAATGACCTTCAAGTAGGAGACATGGAAGACTGAATGTATTCATGCAAATTGGGGTAACTCGAACTTGTATGCTACACTTCATATTCTCTGCTAGACTCGATAATGATTGTAATACTTAGGAGCCAACTTGTTATCCTTCTTTTGTTGTTTCAAGGCCATTTGTGAATATGGTTGAAACCACAGGAAGTCCCAATCACCAACTTCAAAACTCTTTTCACTCAAGTGTTGATTAGCTTATTGCTTCATCCAATTTTGTATCATTGCCAAGTTCTCCCTAAGACTAGTTAATACCTCCTCGTGGTGTTGAATGTGATCTTCCACAACTCAAAATTTTGGCCATATCCTCGAGGAAGGGGTGATGGATGGTGGTTGGTATTCATATAGTGCCACAAATGGATTCATTTTTTATGAAGTATAAAAGAGTTAAACCACCATTCTGCTAGTGGCAGCTACTAAACCGTTCTTGTTTATTCAAACTTGTTGTCATGTCAAATGACTAACCCAAACATTCAAAATTTAAAACATGACAACTAAGTCACAATATATAAATTTGCCTTTTGATCTTCCTGAATCCCTTTCCTGGCCAACTTGCCTCCTATGACATCACCCTAGTCTTGAAAATGGTCCTAATGTATTTGTTAAACATGTCTTAATGTGCAATAAAGTGTCACAAGGTTCTTGAGTTCACTTAGTGAAGTGCGGTGAAAGACTAGTCTTGCTGGAAGCCTAGAAAGGCCAATTTTGGTCATTTCAGGGCATGTGCACAATCCCTGGGAAAGTTTAGAAAGGATCTTAAGCATCCGGAGGTGGTGTTGGGGAACCTTGAAGGTGTTGGAAGCAATTTACGAAAATTTCGGAAAGGTTTGATCATTCAGGGACATTCAGCTCAACAGCGTGCTTTCTAGGTGCAGGGAACAAGCAATCTAATGGAAAACTTTAACTTCTCTGGATGATTCTGAGAGCTCCGTAAGGAATTAGGAGGCAAACAAGTAGGCATTGGAAAGGTATGAGAATTCTCTACAAATTGGTAACATTCATTTTGCTCCAAGGATTGAAAGTTTCATAAAGAATTCCAAACAGTGTAACTGCCTCTCACTGTCCCAAACAAAAAGGGTTTTCTTTTTAATTTGCAGGCATAATCAAGATATGAAACCTATTCCATTGATCTTAGAATGTGTTTTGGAGTCAAAATCATATAAGATTTGACCCCAAAACATCATCCTAAGCCTCCGAGGTGAAGAATTAGTTTTCAGGCTATTTTTGGTCATCGGATGCAAAACTGGGTTTCCTCTTATAGCTAAGGCACACTTTTGACCTTGTGTCCCTATTGTCCCCTTGGGGACAAGGGTTACATGAGGGACACAAAAGTGCGCCCTCATCCTCCTCCCATAGGCGCATTTTGAAGCACTTGGTGTCCTAAGTATCTTGGGACAAGGGGGACATGAGGGACACAAAAGTGCATCCTCACTCCCTCACCATGAGCGCACTTTTGTGTTCCTGATGTCCCTCATGTTCCCAAGGGGACAGAGGGGACAAAAAAGTGCACCCCATGCTCAAATCAAGCCCCCAAACACCCATATGACCTATTTGTGCTCCGTAAGCTTGTTTCTCATCCCCTTGCTCTAACCCATCCTTAATCCCTTGCTTCCACTTGCTTCACCTCCTCACCATGGGCGCACTTTTGTGTTCCCATTGTCCACATTGTCCAGGGGGACAAGAGGGACAAGAGGGAAAAGAAAATGTGCCCATGCCCAAGTTGGAGCCTCTAGACCTCCATACGCCCTCTCCCAGCTCTGCAAGTGGTTTTCCCAACCCCTCTATCTCATCCTCACTTGCTCCCGTGTTGCCACTTGTCTCTATCTTGCTCCAAGGCGCAATTTGGAGCCCCCACTGTCCCTTGTGTCCCCATTGCACCATTGAAACCTGATTTTAACCTCACATGAACTCCCATTTAACCCAAGTTTGATCCATAGTTAGCAGGGAGAAATAAAAGTGAAATAGAACACTGTTTTGGCTTATTTTCTCTACACAGGTTGCCCTTCCTCCATTGTTTTTGCTTTCACAGACTGAAAAACACCATTTTCTACAAGAGATGTTGCCCATTTCTTTCATGAACAGCCATAGTCATCAAAAACAAGTTTTGTTCATATCTCTCAAACCAGAAACCCGATTGTAATGAAACTTTGAAGTATTTCTCTTCTCCAAAACGCCTTTGGGAAGATTGCAGTTGCATATCCTATGATGCCCAATCTTTTTTGATACAGCAATTCGAAAACATAAGCCCTAAAACTTGCTTTTTTGATTTCCAAAAGATTCAGCGGATGAAATTTTGAGCAGGAGATCCCAATGTAAAACAGATCAGTTTGACAGTCGTTTCATTGCAATTTGACACCAGTAAGCTCACTTACTAAAAAGAGCAAGGTCCTCTAAACGGTAGGTTACTAAGAATAGTAAGTTTCCCAATGTAGCAAACTTTCAACATTCAGAACATCCTGGAACAGTTAGAAACACCAAAAAAGGGTCAATTGGGAAAAATTCCAAAAATAGCAGGTTGGAAAAAAGTAGATGTCTAAAAATAGCAAATCCTCATCAGTGAAAATAGTCTAAGTGGATAAGGAGCTTCAGAGAACAAAGATTGTGCAAAATTTCCAAAAATAGCAGTTTTTGATCCCACCTACTAAAAATATCAGTTTTGAAGTGATCTATGCAAAGCACAACTTGATGAAAGACGCGGAAACAACGAGAAAAGATCACGATGAGCAATACTAGAAATCATCTTAGGCTCCCAAGCAATGCATACCTCCTGAGAGTATTTCTAAACACTTAATGAGTAACTAGTGATGAGCTTAGTGCAATTTGGAGGACGGAAACCTATAATTCATCTTCATGTTCTTTTTCCACGAGGAGCAAATTGATCAAAAGGGTGTCCAGATGTCATAGGCATGTTACAACTCAGCTGAGATCTTGGTCAAGCAAATGAATTGTGAAGTGAAAGAGGGTGTCAATATGTTCAAAAGTGAAATGAGAAACTCATGGAGCAAGCTGAGAGTCATCATATCCTAAATCTGTTGTCATCTCTCCAAGAAGCAAATCAAAGCGGGCTAATCAAGCTTTCAAGGTACTCAAAGCCATCATATGTGAAGGATCAAGAAATGTTTTTCCATCGGAGGTATATGAGCAAGAAGGTACGTAAACATCCCCAAATCTGATTTCATTCAAGTAGTAGTTTGGGGTCAAGAAAGGTAAATGGGTGATCTTCATGTGAATCACCATATATGCAAGAATGAGAAACCATCTAGGTTTTATTTGATGCCATTTGCACAATAACGTACTTTAACACTCATTCAACACATGATGATGTGATCGCACCTCGAAGAAAGAAACATTGCGACCAAACCTCACTTCAGACAACTGAGAGCCATTGAAAATGAATCTCCTAAAGGAAAGATAAGGAAAAGACGGTGCACAGAGGTTCCCTATTCTAGGAAGCTTCATAAGAAGGTGAGAATCATCGAAAATCCCATGAAGCCTCTTGAGCCATGTAAGATGGATTCGTCGTAGCCCCCCTCCTCTTCATTGGCATCCAAATGTGTCTTTCTCGATGGCAGAACCTTCCCATAAGAGGCATCTCAGCAAGAAAGTGCATGAGCATTCTAAGGATGATTCCATTCAAAGAGGAATCTGGAGACAAGAAAGGCAAGAAGGTTATGATCTTCATTTGGAGCATCATATTTGCAAGAACAAGAAATCATCTTTGTTTCATTTGTTGTCATCCACTTTGTAGTGTTCCTAAACACTCACCTAAAACCTTGTAGTATGATCATGCCTCAAGAAGGAAGGACATTGCCATCACCTCATTTCATCCCAACAAATGGCCACATGCCTAGAATTTCACTCAGGCGTAATCCTTTCACCCAAATGATTAAGACCCATCTCGGTAAGAGAAGGACAAGCATCAAAAAGTTTGAGCATCATGGAGTTGGCTCTTGGTCACGGAAATGAAATGTGAAGGTCTAGAGAAATGAGAAAGTGATCCTTCTGAACTAACTCATGCTGTAGAAACCATCATGTTTCCGCCACATTGTGGATATCATAACAGTGTTCTTTAACACTAGTTCAATGTCTTGGACTGTCTCTACATCTCATCAAAGAAGTAATTTGGGTGTTCTAACTCCACATATGGTCATTGCGGTAATAGTCATAAGAAGCATGACAGGAGAGGATCATCATGGGTAATGCCGATAGTCATCCCAGGTTCACTTTGCAATGCCTCGCGCCAATATTTCTAAACACTTATTCAACACTTTAGAGTATTCTCGCATCTCACAACAAGAGGAAGCATATGCAATCTCAGTGTTTCAATTCAACTAGTGGTCAAAGGTCAAGATTCTCACTCATGAAGCTTTTACTCGAAGGACAGGAGCTCATTTCGGGAACTCTCCTTCAAGGATCGTGATTGGCTAGCTCTTCATCAGCAAAGCTTAACCTCCATCAAATTAGTCAACCCTTCTTTCTCTCTATCTCTCTCCTTCTTCTCTACCCATATTCTAATTTTCCATTAAGAATGTGCTTTTTGCTATTTTGTCCTATTCATTTAAGTGACCCTCAATATTAACATTGTAAGACTCCTTTTTCATTAATAAGAAAAAGACTCACCTCCTCGAAATGTCAAAGGTCGCAAGTGATGAAGATAGGTGAAAAGTCATGAGGGGGGAGATCAAAGAATAATTTTTAATGCTATAAATTGGAATGGCTTCTCCATTCCAAGGGGTTCGCAATTGTTGATTGAATGTATGTTGTTGGGATTTACCACTACTACATCAAGCAATAAAAGTTGCAATTCTTCTATTCCTTTGCTTATGTTCCTCTACTCTATCTCTCTACTTTCGAACTTTGTATACATGATAATCTTGTAAAACCAAGAAAGGTGTCTGCACCTTTGATAAATGAATCAATGAAATCATAGTTCACATATTCCTATTCGGCGAATATTTGGCAAACCCAAAAATATTGACTGAGCAAAAACTCAGCAATACTCAGCGAATATTCAAAAATATTTGACACTTAAAAAATACTCAAATTTCTTTAAAAACCATAAATTTTATACAAAATATAGCTACAAAATGTATCACATGAGCCTATAACATGTTGGAGACGTGTTTTCTATTAGATTTGAATACAAATAAAATACAAAATTGCATCATCATACGAATAGAACAGTCGGCTGAGAAGTGCTATAAATTTATGATGATTCTCATTGAAAATTGTCATCATAAATTTCATATCTATGCAAGTTACAATATACAATAAGTTACATTTTCCTCTTCCTCGTTCTAGAGACATATTGGGGAGAGGGTCTATTGCCTCTACTAGTCCCCACACTCGGTTGTGTCTCCTCGCTCCTCCTAGAAGGCTGTGACTCTAGCTCCAACCTGGTAGTAGATGGTGGTGGCTCCTCTGTTGCATGTTCAAGATCATCTCCAAAGATGTCATCCAATCCAATATCTCCTATTAGTGCTTCTCCCTCCATAGCTTCCCTCTTGAAAGAAGCAATCTCATCCTCTGTGTACGCAAGGATTTCCTCTTCTTGCCTAGTCCACTTGTTGTATGGATCTATCTCATCCAAATCAATAAGCTCCTCCAATGTGGCCTCCAATTTTCTTGTGCGAAACCGAAGTTTGTATTGTACAAAAACCAATTCATTGAGTCGTTTTTTAGTCAACTCGTTGCGCTTCTTCGTGTGAATGGCCTCAAACAAACTACAGTTGCATTCACATCTAGAAGCGCTACAAGGTTGAGAGAGAATTCTAAGGGCTAGCTTTTGAAGATGCGGGGTATTTCCTCCCAAATCCTCCCACCAAGAACCCACAAACAAGATAATCAAAAGTTTATAACTAATTAATAGAATCAATTTTGTAACTAGTAACACATATAAGTAACTTAGTAAACATTTTAATTTTTATTATCTCGTGACTATGTGGTTCTCCCTCGGATAGCTAACCCTGAAGAAAAGAGCCTCCCCTAACATGTTTGTAATTTTGCAGCTCTTAAGTAATGAGGTCCCTCGTCTCAACCTCTAGTATCATCCTCTTAATACATGTTGAAAGGCCCTCCATAACCTCTCCATTCACATCTGTGAAGCCGTCGGAGAAGAAAAACTTGGGGTTGAGGTAGTACCTCGTTGCATTAATAGGTTAGTGGAGTTGATTGTTCCACCTCCAATCAATTATCTCCCAAAAGGGATCATATTTGATGATATCCCCCCATAATAGTTTTGGATAGCCTCTTTGGCCCTATCCATGGCCTCATAAATGTTCCCCATAGGGTTTTGTTCCCCATTAACCAAACATAAAACCATCACCAACGGCTCTGACAACTACACACAAATTAAAATGTAAGGTTACAAACTTAGAAATAAAGTAAAAAAATTAATAGCAATATATTTATAATTTAACAAATTAAAATAAAGGAATCAACTTGAAATATAAATCGAAGTTTGAAATTACCATGATGATCTCTATAGCTCTCTCTTTGCAAAGATATCATCAAAAACTATCTTTGCAGTCTTCTCTCCATCAGCTTTCTTTGAATATTGCGAGTCTAGCCATGCTTGACTCACAAACATTTGCTTCAACGATGTCAACAAACTAGAAATACTTTGCAACATCAAGAAGTTAGTTGTAAATCTTGTGACACCACCTCGCACAAGATCTTTCCCCTTTGTGTGTTCTCTCATCAAGCTCAGAACCCAAGGATGACGATATATGTACTTTGTTATATTTCTTGCATCTTTTACAACCGACCTCGCCCAATCAATTTTGCCTACGTCCTCCAAAAGAAGGTCAAGACAATCAACCGCACCAGGAGTCCAAAAGAGTGATGGATGCCTCTCCTGTAGTAGTCTCCCAGCCGCCACATATGTTGTTGCATTGTCTATGACAACTTGCACAACATTCTGTATACCCACCTCTAATACAACCTTCTCCAACATAAGACTCAAATTATCTACATTTTTAACTATGTTAGAGGCATCAATAGACTTCAAAAACACCATCTCACCATTTGAAGCCACTAAAAAATTAATGACGGTGCAGTTCCTTCCATGTATCCACCCATCTGAAAGAATGATGCATCCATATTACTGCCATCGTTTCTTTTGATCTTCTAGAGTTATAGTTGCATCTGCAATTGCACCCTTGAGCAATTTACCACTCAAGTCTTTTGGAGAGGGTGCCTTATACCCTTTCCTTGCAACTATCAGTGTTGTCACCAACTACTCCCAATACGGCCTCTTTGCCACATTGAATGGAAGGTTGTACTACCAGAAATTCGCACATGCTTTATCCACTTAGTCGTGCATATCATTGTTCCAGGTTGTACTTTGCAATGAAGATTGTACTCCAGGTATGTTCTTTGGTATAAAAAAGTTATGTATGCCTTTGCTCGAACTCGATGAAGCAAATGTGCCTCTTCAAGTTCGTATGCGTGGACCACGAGTAGAGCCCACAATTGTTGTCACATCATCCTCTGAATCCTTTGTCATTCCAACCCTAAGTTTAACAGCTTATGTTATGGCTGCATGCACCCTTTCCCTCTCTAGTTTCTTCTCCTCTAGCTCTGCCATCTCTCGCTTTGACTCTTCCGTATCATTGGGGCAAACCATAGCGTCCCAGCAAACAATACATGCAAGGTGATACTTCAGGCAATTGATGCCTCCAGAAAATGTTTTACGGCAGAAATTGCAAACCACTATTCCTGGAACTGCTCCATGTACACCATACTTCCAAGCGATGGTACGAGCGTTCGCAAAAACGGTTCCTACTAATGATGTTGACCCAGATGTCGAACCTGATGTTGAGCCTGATGCCATTGTTAAGTTCTAATATGCAACACAATGCACATTTAAAAAATTAAAAAAACGTAAGCTTAATTAAAAATTTTTAAAAAAAAACGTATCTAAATAACCATATTTAACCATAATTTGATAAAAATAACATACCTCTGGTTCCAAATGAGTATTAAAAATTTAAAATGATTCGTAATTGAATTGAATGCATTTAAAATATAAAAAATCGAAGAATAGAATAGAATACGAATATATAAAATTGAAATAATTTAGAACGAATTTGCGTTAAAAAAAAAACATACGTTCGTCTGCGAATGACTATTAAAAATTTAAAAGCATTCGCTTTTAAATTAGATGTATTTAAAATTACAATATGAATATATAAAACTTAAATAATATAGACCAAATTGTAAAAACTTGAAAGAATTTTTTTTTAAAAAAAACTTACCTCCAAATCCAATTCTCCAAATTTCCTCTTTGAATTCGCTCAATAATCCGTTCAACACATGCAATGCAAACTCAAATGGTTATGTGAATGAAAATGAAAAAGAAAAAAGAAAAAAACGGCGTTTTTGTGTGTTTTTGATGTTTTTCGCGTCTGTACCATGTATGGCGAATATACAGCACAGACTCGCCGAGTATTGGCGAATATTCGCCAATACTCGTCGAGTCCCTTCGGCGATTTTTAACTATGAATATTCATTTGAATTTTTTTGGGACGAGTACTCACCGAGTATGCTAACTATGAATGGAATTATGTGTCTATGATTTGTTAGTCTTATCATTGTTAGCATTGTTGTGTTCTTCTAATTGAATGTGGACCTACTCTGGTTATTGTATGTGAATTTTGTAAGCATATTCACAAAAATAACCCTCTCTCCTTATTTCCCTAACTTCCCTCTACCTCTCTTCACTACAAATTCCTCCCTTGTACTTTGTACATGCACTTTGCCACAGGGTGCAGTGGAGTATTCTTGTATGATCCCCGGCCGAACGGCCATTGCACACATTTAGGTAGTTTACATTCAAAAATGGGAGCCTCCCCATACACAAGGAGGAGGGGCTTAACCTTGTGACCGTTGGTGGAAACCAATAATTTGCAACACGACAAATTATTTCACCAACAAAACCAAAGCAAAAAAGAAAACATTCTAGGCATCTGTTGACCACCTCTATTTGCCCATCTAATTGAGCATGATATGACGAGTAATGCACCAATTGCATACCCAAACAAGAAAATTAATCAATTCAAAAATTACTAGTAAAGATAGGATCAAAATAACTTACTATGATCATGAGGGTACCATGTAACCTCTTAACTATGTCCATATAAGTAGATGCTACAATGCTTGCTACAAATGGATGTGATGAGGCACAAAATGGGTGTATTTGGTGAACCTATCCACTATCACCATGATAACATTTTTGTCTTCCAACTTAAGCAATCCAATAATGAAATCCATATAAACCTCTTCCAACTTTTAACTTGGAATAGATAAGGGTTGCATAAGAACAGATGTCTTAATTGTCTCACCCTTGTTCTGCTGACAACCTTTATAATTTATTCTACCTCAGATTATAGGACTTCCCCCTTGAGACCTTCCCAATACAAATCTTCCTTGATTCTTTGACAAGTCTTCAAGAATCTAGAATGTCCCCCACTTGAGATGCATGTTGCTCTACAACAAACTTTTGCTTCAAGGTAGAATTCTTGCACATGTACAACTATCTTTGTAACATAGGGTGTTCCCTTTCCACACAATTTTGTTTGATACCGCCATATCTTGTTGGAGCTTCTAAATCAAAACCTGTGTATTTGAATCATTCTCCCACTTTAACCTTACCTCATCCACCCAATCGACCTGTAATATGGACATTGTGTATAACAGTGCCTATGTGGATTCATCCTTCCTGGAGGGTGCATCCACCACTACATTTTTGCTACCTATTTTTGTTGTTCTTCAAATGTCAACCTTTGTTCCAACAAGTACTTGACACTATAATGATTTGTCTTCACCTTAAAGTCTTTACCCATCTAACTAAGTCACAAGGTTCAACAAATCTTTTACTTTTAAGTTTGGAATTCGCCAAACCTGTCACATGACCTCAAAATATTGTCGAAATTTGCATTGTTCGTCTTGGAAAAAATGCAAAAAATAAAGGGATAGTAAGTGCAAGAAAAAAGGTGGGGAAAATCCCTCACGGGTTTTTTTAAACCCTATGTTTGCTTTACGAAATACATCAACTTATTTTGCTTTGTTTGTCGAGCGACGGATTTTTATTGATTTGATCTTTTGCTTGAGCCCTGGTCTTTAGTCGCCGCCCTAGTTTTTATTTATAACTTGCTTGTGACTCGTTGCCTTGAAGCTGGATGTAGGCTTGGCCCTTCAACATCAATATCAGTGTTGGAGTTACAACTGCGAAGGGAGCTTCAACGTGCGTTAGGGATGGGAGCTTCAGTGAGTGGTAGGGGATGTGAGCTGACTGAGCTTCATCTTTATTCAAGCATAGTAGGAGGGATTTGCCATAGGGAGTCACCACCATCACCGCTAAAGTCTCCAAAGTGTCATCCAAGCCCGAGAGATAAGGTTCGACAATATTTTAAGCTTTCCAAACTTTTATTGTAAACTTTGTTTTCTATATTTATTATTTTTTTAAGACCTTTTAAACTATTAAAACTTTGTAACGTTTGTTTTTAATTTTCATTTCAATTTTTATAATTAAATCTTTCTATTAGATTTTCTTAAACTCGATTGATTTTTTATAATGTTTTAAATTTTAATAACTGAAGTATTTTTTTATAATGTTTGTTTTTTTTTCCAACTTTGATTTAGATTTTTATAATTAATTTTTTTATTATATTTTTTAAAACTAATTATAAGTTTTTATATATTTTTTTCATTCTTAGTCAATGCTTCAGCTGAGGGATTCTTCAAGAGTAATAGAGGCATTAGACAAGGGGATCCCCTTTCCACTTTCCTCTTCATATTAGCAGCAAAGGCCTTGAGAAGATCAATTAAGATAGCGGTTCAGGAGAGAGCCATTTAAGGACTCAGGGTAGCTGAGGGCTCAAATTCGTTATCTAATCAGCAGTTCATGGATGATAATTTTTTGTTTGGAGTTGCTTCTATTCAAGAGGCTAAAGAATTCGGATCTATTTTAGATTCCTACTCAAGTGTAGTCGGGCAGGTTATTACCAAACAAAAATATGTCATTTTTTTCTTTCATACATTTAGAAAATTCTCTCATAATTCCCACAGCCATCTTAGATAGGCCCACACTAGGTCCTACACCAGGACAGACTCGATCTACCAGGCCTTCGAGATATAGTACGGTGTCCAGACAGCAGCATTGCATTGTAATGGTCCTCTACACTCTACCGCCTCCTTGTCGGGTCGTCATTCCATCCAGAGTTTCTTCCAGTTGGCCTCAAATGTTACGAGAGTTGCATCTACCATTCCCTGATAGACTTTCCTCGTCGCTTCTCCCTAGCCGTTTTTCCTTGGTCGTCTCCCCCCCTTCCCTCTTCTAGTTTGCATTTCCACCCCCGTTTTTGCGCCCAAGGGTTTGCTCTTTCCGGTTCTGCTAGCTTCTTTGGCTTTGTACTCTTCTTTCTCGGGTACCTTTTGGTTCTCCTGCTTTATATTTGCTCACGGCATTTTCTGCAGTCCCTTTTACCTACTTTGTGGTCATTCGTTGGACATTAATATATTTATCTTATCTTTATTATCTCAAAGCATTCAAACGATTTTCGGCATCAACTTAGTTATGCTTCCCCATACTTATTTAGACATACCTTTATTTACTACGGTTCGCAGATCCACTATCTGGAACAATTTGTTGAAGGCCTTTGAACATCTCCTTCAATCCTGGAAAGGGAGATGGTTGTCTTTTGCAGGGTGACTTCTTCTCATAACAGTCCTTAATGCTCTTCCCATTTATATGCTCTCAGTTCTTAAAATTCCTAAAACGTTCTTAACGAAATTAATCAAAATAATGAGAACATTTTTATGGCAAGGAACGGGCGAAGCCCAGAAGATCCCGTTGGTTAAGTGGGAAACAATCACTTTGACTAAAGAATGTGGAAGGGTTGGGACTATCAATTTGGAAAAACAGAATATGGCCTTGGGAGCCAAATTAGTCTGATCTTTTCTCTCTAATCCTATTAGTTTATTCCGCAGAATTTTGGAAAAGAAATGTTTGGGTGCTCCCCTGCCCGCAACTCTTTTCTCCATTAATCATCCACCTTCAGGTTCCCACATTTGGAATTTTATTCTTTCTTGTCGATCTATCTTTGTTCAGTCAGTAACTTGGTTGATTGGTAGTGGTGAACAGGCAAATGTTTAGGATGATTCTTGGAATGGCTTTCCAAATTTGTGGGGGAAGCCCGAATCCCAGGAACTAAAAAGAATTCAAATCCCTCTTTGGGGAGAGAAATTCAAGGATTATGGGTCAAGGTCTCCCAAAATCTCCAATAATGGCTTGGAAGGATTGGGGGAACATTCCTACTCCAGAGGAGACCAAGTCCCTCTTTAAATTTGAATTGGCAACAAGAGAAATTTCCCTATCTCCTCAATCGGATGAAATTATATGGACAACTTCAAATTTCGGTAGTTATTCAGCTCAGTACGGTTATAGGAAATTAGTAATCAAGGTTGGCTTTGAGGAGAAAGAATGGAAGAATTGTTGGTCCAAACTTTTCCCTCCTAAAACTAGTGCTTTCTCTTGGCTGGTGTATAAAGGAATAATTCTCACTCAGAAAAGAAGGCAAGTCAATGGGTAGAGAAGGACCCACCAAATGTGTGTTATGTTATGCAATGGAAGAACATTTGGATCATTTATTAATTCGGTGTCCCTTTGCTGAGAAATGTTGGAACCGGTTGTGCTCTAAGTTCAATCTTTCCTGGGTTCAACTAGAAACTCTTTCTTCAGTTCTTCTTTATTGACCAAGGGCTCGGCCCAAAGAAGCTCTTGCTTATATTTGGGGTTGGATTCCTTTCCTTCTAATATGGCATTTACAGTGGGAGAGGAACAAAAGAATTTTTAGGGAAGGATCTAGTTCTATCGAAGCTGTAATGAATAGGCTAGCGGTGGCCATCTCAGAAAATGTATCTATTCGTTGGAAAACTTGAAGCCCCTTTTCTTCTAGGGATAGGGAGATTTGGAAGAATTGGCCCAAGATTTCGAGTCTTGCCTCAAGATTTTGTGCATCGTTGGGGACCACCGCAAAGTTGAGAAGACAATCTGCAGTTTGGGCTTCACCCCCTCCGGGTTTTTACAAGTTGAATTTTGATGGGGCCTCTAAAGGGAATCCGGATAAATTTGAGGCAAGATGCTTGATTAAAAATGAGAAGGGTGAGTTGATATTGGCTGGCTCCTTTCTTTTACAAGAGGGATCATGTAATTTGGCGGAAATACAAGATTTAGAAAAGGGCTTAAAATGTCAATTGATTTGAAAATTCAGAATTTAAAAATTGAAGGGGATTCTCATGTGATAATTAGTTCAGTAATTAAAAGAAAGGTCACCTCTTGGAAAATCCATTTAATTTTGAGAAAGGTTCTTTTTGGCTTAGTAACTTTAATGATTGGTCTATCAATCATAACTTCAGAGAGAAACAAATGTGCAGACTTACTAGCTAATAAGGGGATCGAACAGGTCACAGCGGCCATCAGTAGCTCTAATGTTAAGGAGTGGCCAGGTCTTGAGGCATGTATTGCTAACGAGAGCTAATAACTCAACGTTTTTTTAAGACAGGTGGCTCGTGTGGGAGTGTGGGAAGAGTCTTTACAGGCAGTTTCTCAGTTCTCCATCTATCTTATGCAACTTTTATCCTATTTTTTACTTGTTTCTTAATAAGATGGAGAATCTCATGTATCCCTTTCAAAATTTGTTAGGACAGATCGTGAAATGGCCTTCTATACGAGCATTCCCAAGAAGAGACTGAAATTGGTGTTCAGAATCAACTCCCCGCAGGTTCTAGAAGCTACTGAATGGATAAACATCCTCATGTTAATACGGAGGTGGCTGCTACATTTGTGGGTCATCTTTTGATCATTTACCCAAACAAGGAAATGGCTGTTGCAATTGGCAGTAAATACGTGAGACCCAGGCATAGAGTAGGTATGGAGGAGGTTTCCGCTCAGGCAAGGGTTGTGACCCTGCCACTACTCTCAAAAGAAAAGGTATTTCAAGTTGGTCTGGTGGAAAGAGCTACATTTGTTGAATTGGAGAGTGGGTTTGAGACTTTGTTGGGTTTCGCAAAGACAATCGTCCAATTCTGTAAGGAGTCGGGGGTTTTGCGCATTCCTTGTTTGGATCTTGATGCGCTCAAAGCTCCCCTTAAGCAGTTACCCTTGTGGTGGGAAGAGCTTCCTTGTTCGGAAACAACTTCATAAAAATGGCTCGCGGATTGTGTTAAGGATAGCTCGGGTGAAGGAATAGAGAATGAGGACATGGAGGAGGTCGAGGTTATTATTGTGTCGTCGGATCCTAAGGCGTAAGGAGGGGGTGTCTGTTAGTTCTTGGCATTCTGTTTTGTCTTAAGCTCTATTTAGTATTCTCTTAGTTCCTATGTTTCCAATGTTCGAGGCTAAGTCCTCTGTAGAGCTTTATGCACATTTTGGATAGCTATGTAAAGCTTAATCTTGGTATGTACAATATGTACAGGGAAAGGGACCCTTTAACCCTAGTTTAACTATCAAAAAAAATTATTAACATTTTTAACTTGTTCATAAATGTTTTTTTAATTTTTTATTTTATTTTATTTGTTGTTTAATTTACATTTAAAAAATTAAATATTATATTTATTTTTTAATTTAATTTAAGCCTTTACAATACGTTTATTTTAATTTAATTTTTATAATTGTATTTTGTAGCATTTTCAATTTATAATTTTGTCAATTGGATAGATTTAAATTAAATAATTTATAATCTACTCATATATTTTACAATTTAATAATTAAGAATTTATTATTTTTATGTTTTTTATTTGTATTTGCTTACTTTATTCTTTTATTTTTAATGTATAAAGAATATTTATATTATTAAAAATTATTTTTATTGTTAGTTTTTAGAAATAGCAAAGCATATATTTTATATTTATTTTTAATCTACATATGTTTTAATTTTTTATGACTTTTGCGAGTGATAACATGGATCCTCGAAAATCGAAAGTTGAGGGACGGAAGCATGTCACGCGTACATGGATAAGGAATGAAATCAAATGTAACTTATGTAGCAAAGTTTTTATTCGCAGTAGAACCACAGCAATCAACCACCTTAGCAAAGTGGATGGGCCTAGTGGGGGTGTTAAAGCTTGTCCTAATGTCGCACCAGAAATCATACCCAAATTAAAGAGAGAAAAGCAACAATCACTTGTTGGAAAACACAGCCACAAAAAAAACAGAGAATTGAAGAAATTATTTCCAAGAACACATCAAAGGGCATTTCCACTAGCATGTCATCATCATGTATGTAATCAAACACATGGTAGTGGAACACTTCTCGGCATTTGGAAGCCAATACAAAAGCAAGATGTGGATGATGCATTAACAAATGTGTTTTATTCAAGTGTCGTTCCATTCAATATGGCAAGGAGGCTTTTTTGTAAAACTGCAATTAAAAAAATATTTGAATTTGGAAAAGGATATACTGCACCTAGTTCTGAGAGACTTAGGACTACTCTTTTTGAAAGGTTAAAAGAGAGGGTGATTGGAATCTTTGTAGGTGTCAAGGCTTCTTGGAGTGTAACACGTTTGAGTATATTGAGTGATGGTTGGTCTAAAACGTGTCAAAGACCATTAATTAATGTCTTGGTGTATTGCCCTCAAGGTATATCTTTTCTTACAGTTGTTGACACCATTAACCACAAAAAGACAAAAAAAATTATTTCCAAATTTTTGGATAAAGCAATTCAAGAAGTGGGGGAAGAAAATGTAGTTCAAGTTGCCACTAATAAGGCCACTAATTGTGTAAGCATTGGAAAAATGACAATGGATAAGTATCCTCTAATCTATTGGAGCCCTTGTGCAACGCATTGCGTTAATTTGCTACTTCAGGACTTAGCCAAAATTCCATGGGTTCGTGAAATAATTCAAAGGAGGAGGGCAATCACAAACTTCATTAAGAAGTTTGCTTCTTTTTATATCACTTTAAAAGAGTGGTTGAAGAGAAAGCGACAATAAGGATAGTGATTTTTTGCAATGGGTGGGAAAGATCTTCACTTTCAACCATAGTTGGGATACTCGCACTTGGCAAATACTCGGCAGACCCCAAAAAAAAAACTCGGCAATATTTGGCCAATACTCGGGAATACTCGGCAACTTAAAAAATACTCAAATTTCTTTAAAAAACATAAATTTGCCAAAACCATGTATTTGCAGCGTTTTCTTTCATTAGTATTAATGCTTTCTTTTTGTATTTTTTCAGTGTTTTCTTTCATACGAGTTTTGGCGAGTTTTTTTTGAGTTTTGGTGAGTTTTGGCGAGTTTTTGGAGAGTACTCACCGAGTTTTGGAGAGTACTCGGCGAGTTAATTTTTGGCGAGTTTTTTGGTGATTTACTCATTTGCATTAAAGTTTGGTGATTACTCGAGGACTTGGCGAGTATTCCAACTATGCTTTCAACAATCTATAAGGGAAAGCATGCAGAAATAATTATTCTAAACAACTTTTGGGAAAATGTAAATAAAGTTCTAAAAGTTTTTTAACATATCGTGGATGTGCTTCGTATGGTTGATGGTTACACCCCTTGTCTTGGCATGGTTTATGAGGCTATGGAGCATTGTAAGGAATCCATTCAGAAGGCATTCAATCATGTGGAGACAAATTACAAATAAATATGGATGCCACTGATGTAAGATGGAAAATGATGCGCACACCCTTGGATTCAGCAGTTTGTTATCTGGAGCCTAGGCTCTTCATATAGATAGAGATAGTGATTTTGAAGTCATGGGTGAATTTTATGAAGCCATTAACAAACTTATTCCAAATCCTAAACTTGCAAATATAATTAGACACCAAACAAGTGAATTTTGGGCATAAGATGGGGTAGTTTCAACACGAGGAGCCAAGGATGGTAGGCCACATCTTGAGGGATACAAATAATGGAAATATTATTGATCAAGTGCAAAGGAATTATAATGCTTTGCTCTTAGAGTTTTGAGTCAAGGAGCAAGTGCATCAGCAGGCGAAAGGAATTGGAGTTGTTTTGATCACATCCAATCTAAGAAAAGAAACAGTTTATTGCCAAGAAAGTTAGGAGATCTTGCTTATGTCCATGGCAATTCGCGGATGTGCATGAAAATATGGAAAAAGAAACTTCTTTTTCACAATCCCAACCTGTTGCAGCAGATGTGGAGGATGAAGATGATCTTGACTTCCTTTGTGAAGATGATTATGTTGGTGAGCCAAATGCTCTTGATAATATGGAGTTTTTTGATGTAGCAAGTAACCTATAAGGCTATATGGTATGTTCAATCTTTTATGATATGAATTTTTTTGATGTAGCAAGTAGCCTATAAGGCTATAAAGTATGTTCGCTCTTTGTTCGCTCTTTGATAATATGGAATTTTTGATGTAGCAAGTAGCCTTTAAGGAATAGTATCGTTTGTATGAAGTCTAAGAACTTAGTATTACATGTTTAAGATTGTGGCATGGCATATTTAATATGTTTTTCTATTATTTGAACTTAATGACAATTTATTTTCGAACTCTATCCCTTAGGCGAACTCGAACCAAATTTTATCCTCATCGAACTCGAACCTTGTGAATTAGCCATAAGATATTCACTCCACTATTTGACAACATGAAGAATAGCCATCATTTCCTTCTCATTGATGGGCTTTAGCAAATTCTTCCCTTTTAGCTGGCAATTCTCAAATGAGATGGATTGACCTTCTTGCATGAGTGTCACCCCAATTCTATACCCCAATGCATCACATTCCACGATGAAGGTCTTTGAAAAATTTGGAGTTGCCAAGACCAAATTGGCACACATGGCCTCCATCGTCTCAAATGCCTTGATGGTTGCCTCATTTTAGTGGAAGGAGTCCTTCAACAGTGTTGTGAGTGATACTACTATGCTGCTATAATTTTTCACAAAATGACGATAGTAATTTGTCATCCTAGGAAGTCCCTAAGGTTTTTGAAGGTTTTTGAAATTTTCCATTCTATCATGGCCTTGATCTTGTGGGGGTCCACATTTATGCCTTCTTGTGAAACAATGTGACCCAAGTCCTCCACCTCTTTCATTCCAAAATAACATTTAGATAGCTTGGTAAATGTTAGCTTGGCATAAAGTTGATTATGTTCTAGAGCCATTAACACCTGATCCACATGCAGCAAGTTTTCTTCCCATGTCTTGTTGTATATAAATATGACATCAAAAAATACGAAGACAAACTTCCACAAAAAGGGCCAAAAGATGGAATTCATCAAACTCTAAATTGTAGATGGTTCATTTGTGAGCCTAAATCACATCATTAGAAACTCGTATAGGCCCTCATGTGTCTTAAATGTTATTTTATGAATATCCTCATCTCTCATTTTGATTTGATGGTAGCTTAAATGAAGATCTAGTTTTGTAAAATAAGGACACGTATCTTTGATTGTGTACTTGTTGAGTTCTCTAGTTCATACACATGCACCAAGTTTCATCGTTCTTATGCACTATCACCATTGCAAAAGAATAAGCACTCTGACAATGACAAATAATACATGTGACCAATATATATTTCTTGCACCATATTCTCTATCTCACTCTTTTGCACATATGGGTACCTATAAGGTATGATGTTGGGTAGTTGGCTCAATGGGACTAGCAAAGTGACATGATCATGATCTCTCTTGAGAGGCAATCCTTTTAGTATATTCCCAAAAATAACCAAGTGCCCATTTATAATTGCCTACATATCTAACTATGTAGGCTCCTTTGATTGTTGTGCTTCCAATGGAAACAATTCTGCCACAAACCCATTTGCACCCCTTTTAAGAATTCGATGAGGGCTCACCAACTGTGGAGACTTTGCACGCATTCCCCACAATTTGAAAGTCCTTCCCTCTAAATGAAATCTCATGAACAATTCCTCGAAGTTCATCTCAATAGTTGCCAAGGTTGTGAGCCATTGGACTCCCAAAACAATGTCATCTCTTCTCATTGGAATGGCAAACATAGGAGAGTCTAGCATGTACTCACGAATAGAGACCTTGAATACTATGGCATTTCCTTGAATGTCACATCCCGAAAACTTTGTATTTATTATTTTGAGACATTCTGAGAACAGGGTGGCGTTTGCCACTGTAGATACAACATATTATTATTGATTAGATTTGTTTGATTAGCATTATGATGTGTTTTGGATTTATAACATTTATTTTCAGCAGTTGAATTGACATTAGATGGATATTGGATATGGAAATTACAGTTAATGATTACTGTTAATGTTAATGTGTTATGATCTATTTAAAGTTGATTAATTATATTGGACATTTAATGCACCAGATATTGTTGGTTGTGTGTGTGCAGGTGTTCTCAGAATGCAAGAAAGGGTATCATCGGGGAGAGAAGATAGTATGCGGTAATGAGTTTTGCAAGAGAGAATTGATATGTGTAAGACAGTGCTCAAAAATTTGGTTAAACCGTGACTCTGGTCTTAAAAACCCCTTCATATGATTTAGTCTAGTTTCTTTGAATGTGTCGCTTTTGCGACAAGGGCTTGGTAGATGCGTTATGACAATTAACCATGTTTTACACTTTCGTAATTAAGAAGTGTAGTGTTGCTTGTGGTTTATGTTGGTCGAACTATTACCGATATGCGACAATAGTACGCTTACGATTTTGAGATAATTATTCGTATCACCTACGTAATTTAAAAAACTCAAATTAACAAGTACATTATTAGGTTAAACATAAGGTAGGCAATTAACAAATTTATATATATATAAACAGGGAAGATAAGGTAAGTAATTAATAAATTAATGAATTTGAAATAATAAATAAAATAAAATAAAATAAAAGAGCCGAGAACATAAGGTAAGTAATTAATAAATTAACAAATTTGAAATAATAAATAAAATAAAATAAATGAAACCTACGTGGGAGAACAAAAGTAAAAAGAGATTTAATGATTAAAAAACGAGAGGAACAGTCAATAAATAATTAACGCATTCCATGGCTATGTGGGAAAGAAATAGAGGAGTTTTAAATAAATAAAAATCTTGGCTAAATTATGCCTATTTTGGGACGTGAGTTTTGGAGAAGATTAAACGGAATATGAGTGAAGTTAACAAATTAATTAGTAATTAATCTATTGTTTAAATTCCAAAACTTGCACTAGAAGAAGGAAACTCATGAATTAGTTAAATGCATTTCCAGATTTTAAAACAAAACACAATAGTGAATTGGACATTGGGAGATGCTAAAACTAGGAAAGGAGAGTATTGGGGGCAGTAGAGGAGCAGCTGAAAAAAAAGGATAATTGTTTTTGGAACGCACAAGGAGAGGAGAAAGAAGAAAAGGAGGGAAAAATATATATATTCAAGGGAATGTTGGGTAAATAAAAAAAAAATAGTTGAGTAATGTGTGAGAGCAAAAGATACAAGGCTAAGGAAATAAGAAGGATACAGATTCGGTAAGGGAAGATTAAGCAGAGGCACCATTGCAAGCAACAACAGACGACTACAACCAAAAGGAATTAAAAACCAAAAAAATTTACAAGTCATTCGAGGTTCATTCTTTTCCTGTCTAAATAAAAATATTATATTAGTTGTTTTCCAAATCATTAAGCATTAAGATTTGAATGTTTGAGTTTAATTCAGGTTCTGATAATATTGTTTTTAAACCATACCTGAAAGTTAAATATGGATTTTATATAAAATAAATTTTTAAAAAAATTGGAACCAGACATTAGACTTTCAATGCCAGGAATGAGTATTCATAACATACAAACCATACTTCTCCACCTGCAAATATAAACCTATCAATGAACGAAACATAATAAAGAGGGAGAAAATTATTGTATTTGAATATAAAAATATAGGATACTCAGCTTGAAAAGGAGATATAAGATAAGATAAGATAAATATATTAATGTCCAACGAATGACCACAAAAGTAGCTCAATGGGACTGCAGCCCAAACAATATACAAAGTGCGGGCAGAGACAACTCAAAACAAGTTCCCAAAAACAGAAGAAAGGACAAAAAGCAAAGCAGAAAGGAAACCCGAAGCCAATACTCCCACAGGAGGGGGAAATGGAGCAAGCGGGGGAGAAAGATGGGAGAAGCAAAGAAGGGAATGAAGGAGGGGGCAAACGAGGACCAATGGTCTACTCAAGAATAGTAGCCACACCCCTCCTAACATTAGAGGCTGACGAAAAGAAGCTCTTGATGGACTGGCAACTCAAAGAGGGGGGTGAAAACCTCCTCCCCTGCTGAGATCTGAGACTGAAGTGACGCTCAGGGGCACGAATGGAGCTGGGCCGCCCTCTGGTACATGTGTGCATCCAATTCTGCAGGTGGTGATCGAGGGAAATGTGAAGATCCAACCGGCGACGAACTGATCTATGCATTATATCTGGGTCAAAAAGGCTCTGTCGTTTAGTTCCTCCACCTATGGGTAGAACTGGAAAGAAGGTTGTAATTCATCTTGTGGGGATGACTCTCAAAGGGGGATGAAGAATCTAGTCCCGGAGCAGCAAAGACTCGCAGATGTAGAGGGCAAGACACCATTGGTCAATATATCTGAAGAAGACCGGAAGAATCAAAATCCCTCTGAAGAGGTAGTGAAATCGTCCTCTGATCTCATAGTATAGTAAACTGGGTTTATAAAGGTAGAAGTTTCTGGTTTGATTAGTTATGTAGACAAAAGATACTAACTAGGCCCATGTTAATAATATTATTATGTTGTATAAAATATTACCAACATGGATATAATATCTATAGATCTGAAAAATAACATTTAAAATACCCAAATTTGTATAGACGGTTGTAAGAACGCATGAAAGTTTTTATGATAAAAAGAAATTATGTACACCATTAATGTCATTAAAAACATATGGGAGTAGGTTTTCCTAGTCTTATGTGGGATTACGAAACCACGGTGACCAGAATGAAGGTGGATCTATCGGATATGTCTATTAAATGTTTATTGTTGTATGGCTGTATTTTTGTTGTTTTTGTGTTGCGGGCAGGTTGTTTTGTTGTTGTTCTGCTAGACAATTGTTTATTATCTTTTATCTCACGCTATGTTAATGGTTGTTTTTGACATTTTGGTCCCTTTATTTGCTGGTAGAATAATATATATACATATATATGAAACCAAAATTTGGGAAAGACGATAATATATGTAGTATATACGTATGCATGAACCCAAGATCACGAATGTTGATAGTGGTATATATCACAGATGAAACCTAGGGAGCTTAAACGATATTGACATCATAATGATTGTCTTTTTGCATTGTGATTTAGTAAAATATTAAAGGAATTATTTTATATATATATCATTAGTGAGCGTGTATAAATCGTTGTGGAAACTGGAAACCTGTATAACAAAAGAATTATGTAACTAATACTTTTACAGACACTTATAGTCCCAGGGTTGGACAGCAGACTAGGTTCAAGATCTTGCAATAATGATCTGCTTAGGTGGTATGGGACACCTAAGAAGTTTGTGATTGTGTGTGTCCTGCTCATGGTTATGTTTTATTTTTTGGGAATAAACAAACTAGAATATAACTCTTCTAACATTAACTTGGACTAGTGGTATGGGAAAGTTGGAAGGGTTAGTGTTGTTAGTGATCTTATTCTTGTTTGCCCAAACGATACCTTGGCAATAGAGATATATTTTTTTGTTAATTGCCAGATGGGACAAAGAGATATCACTTGAGAGATGTGGAAGTTTAGGGGGTGCTACAGATAGGGATAGACAGTCTAGTACATTGGATTATACTTGACATATGCTATAAGGGGATACAAGGTATACTACGGATTGACACATAGACTACCCTCTTGATTAGTCTTTTTACAGATTATTTCATGCTCTAGCATCTTGTCGGATATCAGGGATTAGGTGGGAACCTACTATTATCCTAAGACTTTTGGCCAAAAGCAAAATCATTATCTTATGATTTTATGATGTATATTTTTCCTATCCCATTTTTATGTCTATTGGTTGATCAAGTTATTGTATTACATATGAGACTCTGTCTTTTATCATTGATTACCACATCTACCTTCTCATGAAGGGTAGGGCCACTCTCAAGTGTTAAAGAGGTGTTCAGGGATCTGTAAGGCTCGTGGTTGGAGGTAAAGCGCTCTAATGATGCTCTTTCTCTCTCAACAATTCGACAACCTCTTATGACTAGTGACATGGTGTCGCTTTGATAAATTATATCATTGTATTTTATTGAGATTTATGTAAATATTACATGTGATCGTAACTTGTAAAACTCGTTAATTGAAAGCTGATATTTACGATGTATAAAACTATGAAAAGATCCTATGTTTTTCTTATGAATGAAAGATGGTTTTCTTTAAACTTATTGTGTCAAAAAGGTAAAGACATTAAGACATAGTCATTAATGGTAAAGTAAACTTATAAATGAGAGAATGAACTTATATTTATAGATGATGGATTGATCACAGCGGAACACTAGTAAACTGAGGTAAATTAGGTGGTTCATTAGTGTGATGAATTTATTATTATTTGGAATATTGAAAAAATGGATATCTGAATGGTTAAATAAATAAACTAGTTTAAATGAAATCATCACTTGGATTATGTTTGATCTTATGTATGAATGGTATCGAAATAGAATTATGGATACACATGCTTTTAGAGTAAACTGAAATGCATTACATAGTAATGGATGAACTACTAATATGTGAATTCATTTAAGTTAATACTGAATGATTTCATAATTAATTCACCTATTAAATTTAGAGGAAAACTATGCAAGTTAATGATCTGCAAATAATAGTTTATTGAGATTAATGAACCTTGTACAAATGTATGTTATTATTATTATTTTATGCCTCTTCCATGTGAATTTATGTTTAAGTAGGACTAGGAAATCGTGAGGCATCGATTTCCATTCCCGGTTGAAGGGTGATTGCAAATTCCGGTGGAAAAAAAATGGCGTGTTTTTCCGGTCACCCACCGAGGGCTCACTACACTAAACAACCAACTAGATGCCACCATCTACAATCAAGATTTGGAACTATACAGTTTAACCAGTTTCCAACTTATTGTTGACAAAGTTATGTGTACTACCCAAATCATTTAACACTGTCACCCTTTGTTTCTTTAGAAAACCCACCACCTTTAGGGTTTGTGGAGTGCTAATACCTAAAAGTGTTAGAAGGCTTTAGATCCTTCCTAGAGCTCTTGCTTGAACTCACCTGCTACTTCCTCATCCTCTTCTTCTTAGTCAGTACCTTTGATGTAGAACAATTTATTCTCAGCACATTTATGTCCTCGGTTATATTTGTTGTCACAGTTGAAACACAATCCCTTTGATCTTTTCTCTTCAATTTTTTGCCAAGTCAATCTAATAGGCTAATGTAATGATAGTATCACGTTGCTATGAATGTGTGCCCCTTACTAGAAAATATGTTTTCCTCTACCTTGTGTGTCATGGTAATAGAATCAAAAACATTGGGTGGATTAAACATTCATACATTTTGAATGTGATTCTTGAGACCACTAAGAAATAGGTAGTTCATATTTTTATCTGTAATTGTCTCCACTAGCAAAGACAAATTTTGGAACTGATGAATATAATTCTTGACAGACCCTATTTGCTACAACTTTGCCAATTGGCTGAAGTAATTCTACATCACACTACTGTTATTGTGTATTTGCAACTTTTCCATAAAATATGACCAGGTGACAATGAGAACCTACTTCCACTTTTGAGCACGCAGATGTCAATACCAAAAAAAATGTTCAAGCTCCAAATATAATGATGTCATGGTAATATTTTTCCCACAAGGATCTGATGTAGAGCAAAATAAAATCTCCATTTGATTGATCTAGTTGAGAAAATCCAATTCATACTTTATGTTGTGCATCCTGCTATCCAAATCACGCATTTTCCCATTAGAAGTGTCACCTGATCCAAACTCTGACTTTGCCTACTCTTTGTAAGGAATTTTCCCTAGTGTATAAGAATTCTTTCCATGGCCTCTAGCTTGTAGCTCTGTTGTGTTGAGACTTGATGTTCACCTTTGACCAAGCTCTGACCTGATAATTTCAAGTTGAAGTTAGTCCCAAATCAAAAAACACAGATTACAAATCCTGATTAATTTCACCAGCTTTCTAAAAATGTAAGGAAACCAAAAAAGATTCAAAAATCGCGGCATGCGGAGTGAATTTGTGAAAAACCTTAAAATTGCAATAACTCCCACAAGACAAATCAGAAAATTATGAAAATTGGACTACAACTTCCTTGTATAAGTCCCCAACTTCAATAAAGAAAATGGAAGAATAAGTCATCACAATTTGCAAAATATAGGGGAATCATCAAAATTAGGGTTTCGACCCGATTTTTGCCCAAATTAGAGCTCTTATACCACTTGTAATGAAATTACTTATATAGATAAGTAGAATAACAAAAATAGTACACTAAATGACGGAAATAATATTAGAATATTCAAGTATATATGACTAAGCCACTTCATGGGGCCAACCTTCACAACCTTACAATAAAACTCAAATGCACAATATGACGATCGACTACTAACTACTACCTCCTATATATGTCCTACTTATGCTATGGAAACCGCCTACACAGACCCTACTAACAATATGAAGCATTAGAAACGATTATTTGACAAGGAAAAAGATTATGTTAGCCACAAGTCGGCCGTACATATTCTAACACATGTTATAAGTTAAGGGTGTAGCATGATCAGGGAAAGGTTCGTCAAGGTAATATTTGTCAAGGGAAAGTTCATTAGGTGGACATATGGATGTCAACAAATCACATGGTCATTCATTTATTTTTAAAAAACTTGCTCGACCCAATGGTCTTGCTCATTGACGTTGGCTCTTTGGACTACATGTTTGATACCTGTGCAAACTAGTGGGCCAACATAGGATCGACTTTGCACCCACATGACATCATATTCTTTGAAATCCAGCCGGTAAGCCCTCTATGGCAGTTTAGAAGGACTTCACTAATCTCCATAATCTCAACACGATTATAACTAAGTTGGAACACTTTGTAGTCTTTCATTTGCCAATGGAACAAACCCTTCAGGGATTTTGTCTCATTTTCATAGCATAACTCTAAGTCCAAGATTCCTTCCTCATTTGGCTCCAACTTAGCTCAATTTCCATCAACAAAGCATTCTTCTTCAAAGGGAGAGAGTATACAGATGTTCCAGATATCTATCCCAATGGGGCTGTGATTTCTGGTATTCCAATTAGAAAGAAAAAACTTCAATTTTTTAAGGCTACAAACTACCATCTGTAGAGAAGCTTGAGAACATGCCACAGAAAGGAACAAACAACTTTTCATTCAAGACTCTAGTACTGCCTAGACAGATGCACACACCTTTGGAACAATGATTCTAACATGCAATCAATCATCAAGGCCATCCAAACAGCCCCAAACATCATCAAAATTTTCAAAATTTGGTGTTTCAACTGCCATAAGGAAGGTACGCATGTTTCAATTGAGAATTTTCAAGCTTTGAAGGTATAAAACTACATTCTCATCATGTCACAACCTAGGGTAAGACTTCCCAATCCTTGAACATTGAAGCCCACAAACGGCACGTCTGAGGTTGGCCATCAATCATTATGTGCTTTGATGGAGCTTCCAGTGATCTGAAACCCATAAAATCGATGTCAAAACACTTGCACATTATTTCCTTAATCATTGAACATCTAGATGCTAGCCAACATCATTCTTAACATCCCTTCAACCACCAACACTCGGGGCAAAAAATTGGCGACGTCTAGACACTTGAATGTCATAACAAGCAAGCTGGTCATCAAAGCATTTGCCTCAATCATCAAAACCCCAACCTTCAACATAACAGCCCAATTGATGGACATCAAGGGATTCTAACAAGTGGTTAATAGTTACAAAAGTAGTCTGAGCCTGATCTTTCCCCAATGTGATCTAATTCTTCGTAATTAGGGCCTGATTTTGACAAATTCAAATTCTAAGAAGGGTTTTGAAAAATATTTTGGCAAAGTGTTTCACTATGACCAAGATTTTGGTTGAGGACAAAGAAAATTGGCCACCGAACCACCCTTTGAATCAACATTTTTCCTTTCTCAAGGCCTTTGAGAACCCTTACAGGTGATAGATAGTTTTCTTATAGCTCAATATGTTGTGCAACTTGCTTTAATTCAGTCTCTTATTCTGCACTTTCATGCCACAACTCTCCAGAACACTTAGTAAGAGCCTAAGATGCTTTTACAAGACCCCCAAGGGCTGTATTTATACACAAGAATCAGCAAATGAATTGGTAAGTGCCTTAAAGGAAAAAGCTTTCGTTAAAAAGGATTTCCAAATGTTGCAGCTCCTAGGAATCCACAAGAACTCAACTATTTTTTCATTGTGCGACAATTTCAACCCTAGTCGAACTCGTCGACGTCACTTGCTCTATACATGATGGTTTTGACCCCAATAAAACATGTCGGACAAAATCAACCCTAGTCAAACAATTTTGACCCCCATAAAACATGTCAGACAAAATCAACCCTAGTCGAACAATTTTGACCTCAATCAAACATGTTAGACAAGTTCAACCTTGGTGGAACCTATTTTCTTAAACCTTTTTCCACAACTGCCTCTCACCCCTCATTGTCTAAATCAACCCTAAACCATTTTGCCTTTGTGGCTAGTCTATCTTCTGCAAACCTCTCTTCGTTGTTGAAATAAGTCTTCTTGAGGAAATGAGAATGTTTCAAGTTTACTCAATGTGACTAGAAAATGAAGAATAGTGGCTTCGCTAATTTTACTGAATTTTGGCATCCAATTGACATCAATAGTTGCTTGGAGGCTCCACCCCACCTGCTGAAGTTTTTGCGCACTTGGTTTCTCTACAGTAGGACAATGTATTTACTTGTGTGCCTGCTGATATTGTTTTTCTTTACATATATGTACCCGATGCCATATGGATACTCTTATGAAAACATGTCCATAGCCATAGTACTATTTCTACAGATACTTTGACTTGGCAGTCATAAGACCAGTTAAGATTCATATTCATTGACTAAAAATCAGTCTAACCAAGCTAATTACTGATCAATCAAGACCCCAATGCCAATGCCCATTGATCATCCTTATAAATTTTGTCAAATCTTCCGCCCATGCCTCATCAACTATCGTTGCCATTGTTAGTCTCCAAGAAGACACAAACTATGAATTGTTTCGAGATGTGTTCAATTCCATGTTGCATCCCCTCAAAATGTTGCATACAATATAAAACAGCATTACACGTATTTGGTTCAAAAGGAGGTCTAAAAAATGTAATTCTTTTAGCCATATCGGCGTTCAACTCATCATTTTAGTCCTCCATTTATGCTATTTCCATTTTACCATTATCACTCAACTCCATCAAATTTTCATAATTCTTTTCATAGCCCTCATTACACATCTTAACTTCTTCAATTTGTGAATCTTTCTCCTTTAATTCCATATTAAGCTTTTGACTCTTAAGTGACAATTTTCCTGCATTTCCTTCAAGCATTTATGTGTTTCAAACACCATCGTTTTCACACACGAAAAAGTAGGACTCAGTGCCAAATCAAGATGCTCCTTCAAAGATAGTTCCTACTCTCAACTATGTAAGCAAAAGGGCATCTTCCTTTTTGAAAGCTTACGATGCTCTTCATCAAGCAATGCATTTTTTTTCTTCCAAACTCTCCATCATATACTTCAAATTACCTATTATTTTCATGGGTTCTACTTGTTGAATCTCTAACCCTTCACGTTTGGCATATGCTTGCTCTGACCGAGATCTTTGGGGATGATTCTGTATTACAGTTTGGTGGAGGCACTTTGGGAAATCCTTGGGAAAATGCACCTGGTGCAGTAGCTAACAGGTCACATTAGAAGCTTTTGTACAAGCTCGTAATGAAGGACGTGATCTCGCTCGTGAAGGTAATGAAGTGATCCGTGAAGCTACTAAATGGAGTCCAGAATTAGCTGTCGCTGTGAAGTATGTAAAGAGATCAAATTTGAATTTGATACGATTGATACTTTGTAATCAAGTAATCAACGGACTTTCGTCTATTTGGTCCCTTAATCGAACCAAACTCGGCTCAATCTTAATGTTCATACGAAATTGGTTTTCGTACAAAAAATTCAATCTGAAAACTTAAGATATCTATTGCTAGCTTATCCCCATGCATGTCTAGATTGTTCTCTTCAATTTTTTCTTCTCTCCTCTTCTAAGTTCATTCTCAAACCAGTCAATGTAGTCTGACTTCAAAGTTGAGGTGGGTGTTATTGTTTTGCTAGGGGTTTCAAATATAGTAAAGATTTGTGTTTCACATGGACATATCACCTGCCAAAAAAAGTGATGTCTCCTAAGGGGGCGTTCCCACGAATTGGGGATGGCTACGAAACATCCCACCATTGTCCCCCCACCACCCTCTAAGAAACATCCCTTAAATGACTCCCTCTAAGAGGAGACATTTTTGAAACGTCCCCCCTGTTGGAGTTGTTTTGGGGATGTGGGGCCATCCCGAAAACTTCTGCAAGTCTCTTGATCTGTCCTAGAGACTCTTGGTCGTCCCTTGTGTCATAATTTGTTAGAATTTTTGGCCCCTAACCCTAATACTTAATGGGCCCCATCCACCCCCTAAGCTTTCCAAAAAAACTATAAATAAGCCTCACAACCTCACTCCAAATCACTATCAAAAATTCAAAGCAAGGGTGAAAGCATTAGCAAGCAATAGTGAGAGCATTAGCAAGCAAGAGGAAGAGAATATGCAACTAGAGTCAGCGCAAGTGCCAAGTCTTCATTGATCAACAGTTCAAGTTTCAAGTTTTCAACGTGTTCATCAAGCCTTCAAGGTAAGCCATGACCCAAGGCCCTTCATAATTAGGTTTTTAATATTTTTTCCAATTTAAAATCATAAATTGATTAAGATGTAGAATTTAGGGTTGTTAGACTATTATTTTTAACTTTTTATTGAAAACAAGAGTTACACAACCCTAAAAATTACATTTAGGTGTTTCTATTTAACATATGCGTTTCAAGTTTTAATATTTAAACTTTATATTTACTATTTTTAAATTTGTTTATCAAAAATTTAAAAATGATTTTGAAATATTAATTTGCAAATTCGCATATGGATTAAAAAAAATTAATTGTTGATTATTGATTAATAGTTTAATACTATTCAAATTAAGATTTTGTCTTTTGTGTAACCTCTGCTTCTACACTTCGTGTGACCTAAAGTAAGAAAAACAAAACTAAAATTCTTGTTTGACAACGGTTGAAGAACAAGGATACTTGTTTTGTGTATCCTATGCTTCTATGCTTCATGCAACTTGAAGCAAGAAAAACAAAAAGAAAATCCTTTTGTCCTGGGCCATTGCAAAATTTAAATTATTATTAAAAAATGGATTTGATTTTCAAACAAAAAAAATTATTTCTTGAAGTGTCGCCATGAGTTTTGCTTCTCACAACACGAGTGACAAAGAGGGAGAGCAAGAGCCTATGGAGGTTGAGTATAAGTCTCCAAGTACAAATGTGGAGGGGGGTTGAGGCAAGTAGTTCTATTGGGAGTGCAATTAGACAATTTAGTTGCCCTTCAAAGTTATTGGAACCTTTTGCCAAGGATCCCTTCAATAAGAAGTCCCCTTTAAGTCAATTCGCAACCAAGCTACAAGCAAAACTTGGTGCAACATGGGGTACTAGGATGTGGAAGTGTTATTTTTGTCAACTTGAATTTCAAGGCATAATTACAAGAGTTAATGCACTCCTTCACATTTGAGGCAAAGGTGTGGGGATATGTGACAAGTTATCACTAAAAGAAAGGGCTGAAATAAATAAATTGTGGGATTTCAGTGAAGAAGGAAAACCTATATTTACTACTTTTCCAACAAGGAATGTTACTCCTATTAGTGCTAGAACTTTTCAAGATGTGCCGCTTCCTACTTATCCATCTAGTTCATGGGGAGTTGAGCCTAAGGGGAAACATAGAATGATAGGGAGTAGTGATGTTGCAAACACAATGGCACAGTTATGCAATGTGCAAGATAAGTATAATGCAAATGATGCCATTGGCAAACTCTTCTTTGCCTGTGGGATTCCGTTTCATATGGCTCGCTCTCCTTATTATAAGGACGTTGTGGGAAAGATAACAAGAGTAAGACTATCATATGTGCCACTAAGGAAAACAAAATTGAGGACAACAATCTCGGATAAGAACTATTCCCAAATTAATATTCTAATGGAGAAAATGAAGGCTACCTGGGTCACTATTGGATGCAGCATAATCATGGGTGGGTGGACAAACATTAGCAATCATCGACTCATCAACATCATGGTCACATACCTTACTTCCTCAAGGCTATTGATTGTTCAAGGCACCGCAAGGATGCTGATTTTCAGTTTCAAATCCTCAGAGATGCTATGAAGGAGGTTGGAGCAGAGAATTTGGTACAAGTGGTGACAAATGCGGCCTATATGTGTAGCATTGCAAGGAAGTTGATTGAGGCAGCCTACAAACATATTTGATGGACTCCTTGTTGTGTGCATGCCATGAATAATGCACTCAAAGACATGGGAAAGATTGGTTGGATCAAAGAGGTAGTTAGTGATGCTAGATATGTGCAGATGTTTATTTGCGACCACCACACTTCACATGCACTCTTCAAGACCTTCTCTAAGGAGGAGTTTTGGAAACCTGTAGAGACTAGATATGCATCGTATTTCATTCTCTTGGAGAGGATGCTTGAGTTGCAAGAGGCATTGCAACGAATGGTCATGACATCAAAATAGAATCAATAGCCTAATTCTAAGTCTGAACAAGGGGAGAGGGTGAAGGAGGTGGTAAAGAGTGGCATATTTTGGCCTGATGTGAAATATATTGTCTCTAATATTACTCCAACCTTCAAAGTCATTCGATATAGGGACTCTAATGCACCTAGCCTTGGAGAGGTGTATGAGTGCATTGACAGTATGTTTGGCCAAATGAAGGTCATTGTACAAGAGAAAGACCCTACATTGCAGTTATACAATGACCATATTCAACAAATCAATCATCCGGAGATAAGCTCAACACTGCCTTGCACATGGCTCCCTATGCATTGAACCCAAAGTGGTACGTACAAAGGCCTCATAGAGTTACCCCTTTACAAAATGTTGAGGTGAAGGAGGGATTCATGAAGGTTATTCAGAAAATGTACAATTCTACAGATGCCAGCACTATTTGTATGGAGTGGACAAAATTCGCCACTCTCACGGGTTATTCAGAAGAGGCCAAGTTGGATAGGGAGATTATGGCATAGGAGAACCCAATTTTTTTGGCGGACTGCATGGGATTAATTCGTTGATAGCCACGCTAGCCATTCGTTTGTTGTCCCAAGTTTCTAGTTCTTCTGTTTATATCTAAGTTACCGAAATGTTTTGGATACGGGAGCGGGAGCGGGGTATCCGATACGCGGAAACGGCAAATTTTTTTTTGACCCCGGATACGGCGTAGGATACGGCAGTACAAAAACTATATAAAAATTAAAAAATATATAAATTTCAGACTTCTAAATAGGAATTTAATTATTAACCACATATTATGCATATGAAAGACAAGTTATAAGCTAAATAAGTGAATAACCACAACAAACAAGCTAGGATACCGATAAAACTGAGAAACTTAAAAGTTTAAAAGTTAAATTAAAATTTAAAATACTTAAATCAAACACAATGTGAATGTCATGAATCTCATGATATATTAAATTCAATCATAGATCAATATTCAAAGCTCAAACTATCTTTCATTGTCAATATTCATCATATTCCTCTTCATCAAGAGGATCAAAACCAGCTACATCATTATGTGGTTCATTAGAACCACATGGGCTCGAACCACTCGCACTAGGGCCACTGCCAGTTGCACCCCCTTGTGCATGTAGGTCTCGTGGTGCCACAGAACTCGTCTAATCATCATATGTTCCATGGTGGGAAATGGAAGCATCCAAGTCAACTATCTCTGGATCAATGTCCCAATGTTTTGTTGACCCTTCTTTGTACTCTCTGGCTGCTTGTGGGATAAAAGGCGCAAGTTGGAATGTATGTATACCAAATCTTCAGCCCTTTTAGCCCCCAATATGTTGCGCTTCTGTGAGTGGATGAAATTATACGTACTCCACTTGCGCTCAGAGGAAGATGAACTTACAACCTATTAAAACAACCCAAACTTCAAAGTCAATGCAAAGTTCAACTTCAGATTTAAACACTCAAACTTAAATTTTAAAAAACTAAAAGAAAAGAGAATAAAAAAATTAAAAACTTACCTGTGCCAAGACCTTGATTGCCAGAGGTTGCAAGTAAGCCGATGAAGTACCATGGAGGTACCACCACATATGTGCATCCATCTTGTATTTGCTCCGAAGAGTGAGAAGGATATGACCCGTTTCTGCTATGAAATTGCCAAACTCTACCATAACCTGGTCTTGGGCCTCAGGATCAGGGAAGAGCCTAGCTAATGCCACCATATATCCCTCACTGACTTCCGCATCCCTGTATGGTGCTACCCTCCCTGGCAAGGAAAGGATCTCTGTGCTATAAAATCTAGGAGTCAATGCAAAAGCTAGTAGATGTAATGGGGTGTTCATTTTGTTCCACCGCTCAATGAGGATTGACTTCACTTGTTTGAAAAATATTTCCTCGGGATATTGTTCTTTTGCATTTATGACGGCTTTTATCTTCTCAATCATTGAGTCGATGCCGTCATATATGTCTCCTAGACATGGTTGATCTGTGTCAATAAACCGGATCATGCTCATAATGGGCTCCGTAAATCTCAACAGATAACCCACTCTATCCCACCAAGAGTCCTCTAAGATCAAGTTCTTCACTTTTTGAGCCCCTTCAGTGTTTGATTGCCTCCATACAGTCCAAAGATTGGATGTTACCATCCTCATGAGTGCCTCTCGCACCTTCACTAGTCGTCTCAAGACGATTGTGTGTGATGCAAACCGAGTCTCAGCAACCTAATAAGAACGAGGAACAAAAATTAAAAATAAAATTTAAATTATAAAATTGAAAGCTAAAAGAATACTAAAAAACTTATATTAAATATTAAATTAAAAAGAAAGAAAGAAATAAAGCTTGTCCTTACCTTCAGTAGCTCCAACTGCGAGAATGATCTAAAAATGCCCTGTGACATGTGGTGGTTGGTGACAAACATTTGGATTTCTTCAGCTTCTGCATACACTTGCCAGATCCACTCTATTTTGTTTGCCATTTTCTTTAGCATTAAATTCAATGAATGCACAGCACAAGGTGTCCAAAAAATATGCCCATACCGTGCCTCAACTAAAATCCCTGCAGCTTTGCAATTTTTGGCATTGTCCGTTATCACTTGGACAACATTTTCAGGCCCCACTGCCTCAATGGACTCAAAGAGAATGTTGGCTATGAATTGGGCATCCTTCACTTGCCCCTCACAATCAACCACTTTCAAAAACATTGCCCCCTTAGGGCATACTGCAATCACATTGATTAAAGGGCGGTTTCTTGCATCTTTCCATCCATCAGAAACAATGGACACACCAGTTTTGGTCCATGAGTCCCTAATTGGTTGCAAGGAGGTTTCCACATATTTTTTTTGTCTATCCAAAAGGGTGGTGCGGATCTTCTCAAATCCTGGTGGTTTATACCCTTTTGGTGCCTCATTGATGGCTTTCACCATCTCATGCCAATAAGGTGATCTCACAACATTAAAAGAAAGACCATTAGCATATACACACCTTGCAATGCATTCATCTGCAATCTCCCTGTACTCATTCTGAAAGGCCTTTTCCAATGGCCCTTTTGTCTTACTTTTCTTTCATGCAAGGGAAACATCCTCATTTGTGGAGATAGGAGCCACAAATGGATGTGGCATGGCCACAATTGGGGATCCACTAGGTGATGGAGCAACTGGAGGCCTTGCTAAACGAGATGAACCTCCTCTTTTGGCCAATGGATGACCCACTCTCAGAGCCACTCTAGCCTCTGCATCCTCCTGCTCTTTGATAAATGCCAAAACATTTTCTTTTGGCACCCCAGCATTATTCCTCCCCCTACATACTCTTATACCATTACCCGTTATGGCACAGAAATGGCTTTTCACCCTACTGTAAGAGCCTTTGAATATTCCATCACACTCATTGCATTTCCATTCAAAACAACCACCACCTGCAAGTTGTTGAACTATTGTTACGTGCCTCCATAACGGTGAATTTGGGTCAAAGTGTTTGGCCAAAGATTGCCCAGAAGAAGCAGAACTTGTTGCCATTGTAGAAATACCTACAAGGTTTAAAAAACAAATTAAGCAAAGAAAACAATGGCATGCAATTGCATTGTGATTGAACAATGAAAATTAAAAAAATTAAATGGAAAGAGCAAAATAAAAATGAACATAAGCAAAAAAATGTAATGTGTGAAAGATTAAATAATAAAAAAAAAAAATAGAGGAACAAGGCTAGAAATTAAAAAAAACTTACCTTCACTTAGTAAACCACAAATCAAATCCTTCACAAATCCTCCTTTGCAGCTCCTCACACTCCTCCAAGCTTAGCAATAGCTCCTCACACTCCTCAAAACCCTAGACAAGCACAATGCAATTTTGGAGAGCCACAATGTGAGTTTGTTTGCTTTATGTTATGTTTGTGTGTTGTTCTTATGTTTTATTGTTTAGATGTAGCTTTTAGGTTTTAGATTAGAAGAATTTATTATTTTTTATTGATTTGCGCCTTTAAAGAAGTGGAAAAAAATTTTAAAAAAATTTAAAACGCGTGTTTTTGCACGCGGGAGCGGCCAGGGAGCGGCCCGGCACTGTGGAAACGGCCGGGTACGGCCTGCGCCATACCCGGCCGTTTCCACAGTGCCAGGCCGCTCCTGGGCCGCTCCCGCTCCCGCTCCAGCCCCCAAAACCCGCGTTTCCGGTAACATAGGTTTATATACTAGGAGAGTCCAACAACCTATTGGGATGTAGAGCCAAAGGAGCCATCTCAGATTGATGATGATGTAGCACAGACAGAGTTGGTTAGAATTAGTTTGGAGGAGCTTGACCTTGAGGATTCTAGTAGTTCAAGTGATGAGGAGTTTGGTGCAAAATTTGCGGATGATTACAGGCATTGAGCCACGGGCCAATTGTATTTGAATTTTAAATGTAATCATTATTCTGAATATAAATATTAAAATATTTATATTAGGCATTTTCATTGTTCAATGCAAAGTGTTTAGTAATTCAAAATTTCATTTATTATTCCTTATATTTTTTAAAGCTAATTTTTCAAGTACTGTTTATATTTGTGTTACCATCCCCAAACCTAGGCTCTTGGTCCCCACATCCCCCCATTTCGAGACTCCATGGAACATTAGTAAAGATTACTAGATTCTTCAATGAGGGGTTTGATGGACCTAAGAGTGGCCCAAATGAGCTTGAGACATCATTGAGAAGCTTGGAGGAGGCATCAATGAACTTTCTTCCCAATTAATCCTTGGGCCCAAACATTCCTCACATACTTGTTATGCAATTGATGGTTAGTAAATTATTGAAATGCATGTTTCTTCCAAGACTCTTCACATTTTAATCAATTTCATTTTGTCGGGATTCTTCAGGGTGTTGAGCAATGTTAAAATTCCCTTTCCTAATCGCCCTAGTCAAACATCATATGGCCAATTATTTTTCAATATAGGATGTGGCTCTAAGTTATAAATGGGGTGTGTTAAGATCTCCCTTTGTATTTTTGCCTCTGTAAAATTGCATAGTGATGTGGATCCCAGGATATCCAAGGGACAACACTCTAAATGAGGATTCAGATGTGTTATAAATGTATGTGCAAACAATAATATTCATAGAAGCATAATATTGAAAATACTAGAAATAGAATAGGAAGTGTTATTAACTTGTGTGTTTTGTACATGGCATACTCTTGACGAAGATTAATGGTTGTTTATCCTCTGCTATCTGCATGCTATATAATGCCAAAAATGTGTATATGTATATTAAAACTTAGGGAGGGCATAAAGAACAGTTATGGAAGTTGAACCGCTTGGGCTTCCATGTATGACTCTTAACCTTCCGAAATTACACAACTCGAGTACCAAATGTGTGGTATGTTGAGAGATGCTTTGGCATAATGCAAGCCCTGAAAGTGCCATGTGGCATGGCACAGCTAGTGTCCACATGGCTGATGCTCAATCCGGGTGTTATCCGCAAAAACAAAGCTATGTGGTATGTCCATGAGTGTTGAGAGGTGTTGAGCAGTTTTGCTAAGTGCTGCGACATGATGTGCAGAACATGGAGTTGCATTGAACAGCATTGAGATTTCACTCATAGTGTTGTCGAGCAAAGGGGGTGCTGCCCCTCAACTCCGCAAGGGCTAAGTCCTTAACCCATACGTGCTCTGCACTTATTGGGTGAAGTAAGTCATGTCTTCTGAGTTGGGCAACTTGTATTCCGGCAACACACGGGAGTCGCATAATGCAAGGGGTTGCATGCAAATGTTGTGTGGCAAGTTCCCTGGCATTGCACGAGATTCATGTGATACAAGGAGCTGCATTCAAATGCTTGATGCGTGGATGTTGTGTGGTATGGTCCGTGGCACTGCGCAAGAGTTGCATGATGTAAAGGGTTGTGAGGTGGTGCACAAGTGACCAAGGTACTCAAGGTTTGTGATGCCCATCTTCTCCTAAGACTGGTCACATTTTATTCATTTTCTTTTTTTACAGATTCTCTAATGTGTTAAGCGATGTTAATATCCCCTTCCCAGTCACCCTAGTCAGATATCTTATTACCAACTCGTTTTCAGTATGGGTTGTGGCTCTGAGTTGTATAACATATGGGGTGTGTTGATATTCTCTCTTTGAATTCCTGCCTCATCCAAATTGCATTGTATATGAGAATATCTAGTATGAGTAAAACCAACTAATCTCTTCAATTTAGTAGCATGTGAAGCTGATTTCATTTTATTTGAAATATACTCCGTCAAATCTTTGACTACACCCTCGATGTAAGGCCCGTAGCAGAAAATCGGCGTCTATATCCAAAAAAGCAATCTTGATAGTATAAAATCAGCTACTGTTGCTTGAAAATTGAAATTCATCTACAAATGATGGTATTGGAAATGCCCTTTTCACTTCTTTTTTCATACAAGATAGAGTAATGGATTTTCATGAAGTTTCTGTTATTATGTAGTGAAATGGGTTAAAATTAGACATTACCCCTATTTAAGCATACCAAAAGCTTCCACAAAATCATTTGAATGAACTGTTGCATATCCACCACTGTCGCCAGTTGTGACCTTTTGCAACTTGAATCGGATAGTATGTCTACAATTACAATCAACGTGACTACAAGCTTCACAATAGCAGCTTCATGTGATTGGGTGCTGCTCTTATATCACACAGATTCACGTCCATGAGGTATATTACTATCAACAAAGACTAACAAAATTGTTATTGTGCTCACTCACGGTAGTAACTTGTAATCTTTCCCTAGTCGATAGGCAGTTACTAGCAGCAGCATTCAGTCAGCGGTTGTGATGTGTGTTTTCCAATTGACAATAATGGCCATTGTTTGTAAGACAACAAGCTATTTGGTCATGGCACCCACAAGTGGTAGCTTCAATATGACTTCCCTCATTAATGTCCAAAATGGTTGTTGAAAATATAAATTCTGTCAATTGATGAACATGTGCAATATCAATTAAAAGACAACCGAGACTGCTCTGAGTTTGTGCATTATCCTACATGTGATGTACACATCTTTCTATAGAAGTTTGAGCCTACTCTAGTGCTATTAAGCTATTTTCTATATATTTGGAAATTGAATCATTTCATTATCATATGTGAGATATTCATTGTATTTTATTTTCTTATAAAGGGATCATTTATTGTATGCCCTTCCCTGTGAATAATGTACCCAAGTATTCGTACATTGGTACCTCGCATACATCTCTCGTGTGTGTGTTTTCAGTTATTTTCAGCATATTTCCATTTCTCATACATTGCATCATCATACGAGGCTTTAGACCAGCGATTTAGACAAAGCAAGTAGGAGGATTATTTGACACAGTTTTTTGTCCACGCACGCCCTAATTAGCAATTTCAAAATCTCTTTTTCGTGGCAGCAAGCTGGAGACAACCTTCACGAAATCTCAATTTTTCTATCTGAACCGGAGCCAAGTATTTTGATGCAATTTTATCTTGAGTTAGGTGTCAGATTCAGCAGATTCCAATGCCATCCAAAACAAAATTTCAAATCACTTCTAGAAAAGGTCATAAGAACAATTCTTATCATGTCTAGAAGAGAAATAACCTTGAGAATTTAACCATTTCCAACTATGGTTTTCCTTTAAGTAAATCTTGATTTTTGGTTCAAAAAACAGGGCTTTGAAGCAGGTTGTTTTCCTCAAGCTTTCAGTTCCACGTCTTCTCTCCAAAGAGATACATTTGCAATTTTAAACCCTTACTACCCTAGATTTCATTGGAAGTTTTTTATTTTGAGAAATTCATGGAGAAGATGCCTGTAATTTATAGAAATGAAACTTTTGATAGGAGAGAATAGTGATCTACATTTAAGGAGTATTTTGAGAAGTAATGTGCATGGCAAGTCTAACTATACAACAGAGTTTTGAAGAAGGAAAAGGATTGCTAGTCAAGACTTGATGTAAGAGATAATGTAACTCAAGAAAAAGCTAAAGAAGCATTTTTAGATAGATGGGAAAAGAAAATAAAAGCTGAGATTCATTCTAAGAAAAATGAAGTTAATATCCCATTAATGGAGAAGAAATTGATGAATCCCTATCCTCAGATCAAGAAAACCATGAGGGTGAAAGAGATCCAAATGTTTCCTTTGGAACAAATGAAGCTCCAATATTGCATGTTCAAGATAACATTCAAGAGAAATGATTTTTGTGTTTTCCACATCAGGTACAAGTTCATCAATGTTTATGAACCACATTTTCAATCAAAATACATCATAGGTATATAGTGAGAAGGCTATTACACAATCCGATTTAAAACTGACTATGGATAAATATGGTTAGCACAAAATATTATGCTATACCTATAGACGAGTTTGATGTTAACATTGCATTACTTTGGTTAAAAAGATTGGAAACAAGCAATCCCATCGTGCAAAAGAAATTTAATAAGCTCTCTTTCAGGAAAATGAAATGTAACCTCCCAAGGTATTCGCCCTGTCCAACAGAGCAACCAGCAGCAGTAAAAATATATCAGATTCTAGAAACCATGCATACACAACTGTTTTATACCATAATGCAGAGTTGTCAGAAAGAGCCAGTTCATCAACCAAGGGATATCACTCACCAAGGCTCTGCTGGAAGACAAGTTTCAACGCTTCCTAGACTAAACGCAATCAGGATAACTGTGCTTCAAGAAAGGGAAACTGATCAAAGCACAGGATTGGGTCCTCACCTTTTCAAGTTGTTGTGCACTTTACGCATGTTTCTCACCTTCCCAAAGATTTTGTACAGCTCGCACCCCTTTCCCTTCATCGTGAAGCACTGTCAGCACTTTTCACACCCCTTCAAGCACCTTTCATTCTTCACACATCTTCCCTTCTCCATGCACTTTCCCTTTATTGTTAGGTTCCTATATACACATCCCTCCTTTGTGTAACCCCTTGTGGAATGGCTCTTCTTTGCACAGTTCACACAGTCCTTCATTGCTCTGTTCACATCTATTGCGACAGATCTGAATGTCAAATTGTGGCGCCTTTCTGCTCAACCAATGGAAGATGAAGAGTCACAGATGGAAGTGCAAGTGTTCCAACTTCCGAAACGGTTCAGCCTTGTAATATATATATATATGCATATCGCATCAAATAATAGAATATAAACAGCCACACATCTCCCTCGAGTGTATGTTATGTAAGAATTCATAGATTGATAAAGCTTTATGTTTTGGTTCTATTATTTTCTATATTCTAAACACAGTTTATTATTGCTTCCGCAAACACACATACCACATCTAGATCCTCATTTAGAGTGCTTTCCTCCAAATACAGACCTGGGATTCGGATCAATCCAAGATACTTGTTGGCTAGATTTTCAGCATAGCATAAAACCTAAGCAGTCATGAGATAAATCTCCCTCATTTACCGGTGAGGCTCCTGTGTCAGATTTGTCAATTAAAGTATGTTAGTATCTATATGGGGTTTTACTTTAACTGTTCGACTCATGAACCATAGTTGTACAGTTCTGCAGCAAATAAGCAGTTGTTTAAGAAAGGAAATATTTATAGAAGAAAGGATATTAAAAACACTGAGAAGAAATGGGGAAGATGTGCATCCCAATCAATAGATAACAGAGTTGATTGCATGCACATAGAAGAAACCAATAGATATCAACACAGAATTATAAGCAAAGGTAGCTCTAGATCTAGATCTAAAATAACACAGTTTATTCAAAGATCTAAGATGGAAAGCTAGAAACAAAATACACCGTGACACAAAGTTCTCCGGAAATCTGCTCCTGTATATTCCTTTGCTTCAAGTGGCTCTCAAGGGTTTCAGCACAAAGTCTGGAACACAAGAATGCTGCTTACAAATTCTGATCCTTAACCCGAAGGTTCTTCCTCTACTTATAGAATGTAGAGGGGCAATTACAAGTCGGAAGCTTTTAGTTGAACTAGCACATGTGGAAGTGGGAAAAGAAACAACTGGCAATCTCCCTCCTGGAATTCCTCTTTGCATGACATGCATGATTTGCAACTAAAAATAGAACCTTCTATTTTGCACGTCTGCCACCTATCTCCAAGTAGTTGACTTCTTCAAGTAATGGCTTTTAAACCAATCACTTAAGTTGTATAATTTAATTGATCGCTCAATTATTTTGTCAGAGGAAATAAGAGAAAGAAGAAGAAAGAGGAAAGTTGCAGTCTTGTCCTTTTTCATATTCTGCATGCAGCTGATTCAAACTAGATCTGGAAGCGGTTGGATCTGGAATTTTGCTTACAGGTGTTGCCTTCGCCTTGTCTTCCCTTTTATCCTTGAAGCTTTTGTAGTTCTTCTCATGTACATGCATTAGTGCAATGTTTACCATAAATAACTCATCATTTTTATTTTTAATTGCATATGAGCAATTAAAAATTCTGGAAAGCACTCAGGGTGAATGCAACTTCAATGAAGGCTTCAACTGGAAGATTGGGAGCACATGCACAAGATCCTGAAAGAAATTTTCCACGCACTGACTTCTTCACAGGCTGCGTTCGAAACAAGAGAATGAAACCTTTGTACCGGAAGCTTTTGCAATTATGAGATCTGGATCTGCATCTATTGACTTCAACAAATCTGGAAGCTATGCATGATTCTGTTAATCCTTCCCTTTCATCCCGCTTTGCCATGGCAGTATCTGTGTCTATCTTTGTCTGAACAATTTTTTTCTCCTTATTCGGCCGGAATTCTTCAAAACTGGTGCAGATCTGGATAATTCTTCAGATTCGGAGGATATGTTCAATGTATTGGACATTGATTTAAGCTCCCTTTCTCTTATAAAACACTTGTAATGAATTCCTACAATTAATTCAGACAAAGATGGCAACCGAAACATGAACAGTGGATTTTAATCATAAAAATCTGCATAATTCAAGCTTGCTGCCCCAAAATTTGATGTTTTATTTACATGCAAAGCAAGCATGGATTTTACCAACTTCACCTGAGCACCTGTATCACTTATGCAAACAATTATCCAGACACAAATCAACCTCCTTCAACCTGTGCGCCAAAATTGGAAGTTTTCAACATTAATTTCACCTTCTTCTGAGCAAAAATCCTCTCCAAATGGGGTGCACTTTTCCTCTAGGCTGCACTTCTCTGCCTGTGAATTAATTAATTCATCCATATGGCAGCCCCTACTTATATAATCTTCACCATTCTATAATTAATTAATGTCTTTCCTATTCCTGGCAATTAATTAATTAATTAATAAGCTTCACTCTTCAAATGGGGCGCCTATTTTGTGCATGCTCATGGCTGCCATTACATAAATAAAATTTATTTAATTTTAGACTTCTGCTTCCAGTTAACTCAAGCCTCACAGTATGCTTGGACCTTAGCCACTGAAAATAGGAATTAATTTAATCATTTAATATTTTAAAAAGTATTATTTCTCTCCCACATGGGACTGCATTAAATAAATTTTAATTTATTTAATTTTGGAATTCTATTTTTAAATTTCTTTTGTCCACTTCCCTTTGTTGACTTTTCCACAAGCATGGGCGCCAAAATTGGGTGAATAAATATTAACAAATATTTATTTAATGCATTATTATTCAGCCAAGGTGGGTCGCACTTTTTGGAATAAGGAATTTCTATTTTTAAAAGTCACATGACAATGGGATTATTTACCCTGCAAGGCAGCCCTGAAAATCCCATGATTCACTTAAGTCATTTGACTTTCATAATGGGATTATTTACCCTACAGGCAGGCAATAAAATCCCATGATTCACTTAAGTTGTTTTTCTTTTATTCCACAATGGGAATATTTACTCTGCAAGGCAAGTAAAAAATTCCCGCCTGCCTGCTGCCTCTAATTTTCCCATCATAACTTAAGTGACTTTGCCTTCATGGGGAAAAGTACCCTACAAGGCAGGTACAAAAAATCCCACCTGCCTGCTGCGACCAAAAATCCCATGATCCACTTAAGCTGTTTGACTTTCATAATGGGATTATTTACCCTGCAAGGCAGGTAAAAAAATCTCATCAATGCCTTAAGTGATTTTTCTTTTATTTCACAATGAGAATTTTTACCCTGCAAGGCAGGTAAGAAATTCCCGCCTGCCTGCTGCCTCCAATTTTCCCATTGTGACTTAAGTGACGTTGCTTCCATGGGAAAAAGTACCCTGCTAGGCAAGTACAAAATTTCCACCTACCTGTTGCTTCCAAAAATCCATGATCCACTTCAAACCCTCTTTTTCCAAAAATGCGGCCAGCCCAGAAGAAGCTTTTTGGTGCATGACTTCATCTTTTCCAAGAGAACCAGATCTCCGATGGCGAATTCCTTCTAGCACAACGTGCGTATGTGATCTCCAGATACTCTAAGCCAATAATCAGGCCAAACCGGCAAAAGAATTGATCCAAAGAAATTTCACAGAAAACGAAACGGAGAAAACACAACAAACACAAAACGTTGTCAGAAGTTACAAATAAAGCCCAGGATTCATTCCTGGTTAAAACCCTTACTGGTATATGGGAATAATAATATGTCACGATCACAACATTGTTAAACCGGAGCACAAATTGCCTCAAACGGGGCTCAAAATATATTAAATACAAATTTCCCTGCAGGTAAAATCCCGACGACAGAATGTAACAATTTTGGGCATCTGGTGTATTTGGCGAAAATGGCTAATATGGCTCTTTGGGAATATCTTGACACAATACAAGAACTTTCTGACAATAAAAACACAAAACGAGCCATTACTTTAAAAGTAAGAAATTTTTTCGGATAGGGTAGTCTCAGATTTCAGGATGAAATCTGGGGACACCAATACTACATGTTTACAAACAATTCCTTCAAGAATCAATAATTGAACTCAATTAGTTAAAACATATTAAATAGCTAAATAGATCAATAGGTCGTCCTTGGAACCATTTACATTCAAATTCCAAAAAACAAGCTTCACATTCCATGCTTAACAACAATTAATTAAGAATGGACACCCAAAAACCAAGAAAAAGATCAAGAATTGTCCATACACAATAATTATTGTTAATGCTAAACAAATAGCCGAAGTGCAAAATACATGGAAGAAAAATGAAAACATAAAGAAGAAATATGTAACACTCACCAAAAATCCCGCCTTGTCTGGAAAGGCTGCAACACATGTTGTTTGGTATCTTAGAGGAGACATTACCCTCTTAAACTCGATCTGCAACCCAAATTCATTAAACAAGTATTAGTAGTGAACCCTTTTCTATTTCCAAAATGGCACAAAAACCCAATTTATTTTCTTATCAAAAATATAAGTTTATGAAAATCAAAAGGCAATCAGAATCAGATAAAGAAAATCTCTATTGTGATTGGCAGAAATATTTACAATATTACACCTAAGAAGTCAAAGGAACAAAAATGTAGAGACAACCAAGTTCAACTTTTTTCACTCAATACTAAGATGCTCTTACAACCAAGGCCAATAAAACCTACTATTCAGATAAAGCAGCAAATCTTACTCAACAAGAACCAATCCACCTAAGGTAGAAAAATAACTAGATGTGGCAAATTTCATATCAAACACAAGGTTTTTACAGTCCATAAAATTAAGAAGAAAGCTCTTGCAGAAAACAATGTAGTAGATTTTTAATCAATGTTTCGGATAACACTCTGTGACCTATCCTCAAGATAATAGAAGATGTGCATGGATTGCGGACATGAGCTCCCTATATAGATAACTCAGATGAAGTACCACAATACCACTTATTTCGGTCAGCTCAAGGAGACAAAAAAATACAATAACCTTTACTAATATAAAATTTTGTGCACCAATGTTGATTAATTTTTATTTTAAAAATATAGAATATAAAAACTTATGAATACATAATATTAGCATTTAAAATTAAAAAGTTTAAAAATTAATTTTCATTTTGTTAATTTTTTATTTTGCTAAATGATAACTAGGGACAGCCCCTAGACCACCAAAAAAAGAGAGGATGAGACCCAGGAACCTCCACAGCAATAGAAAGTAAAGGGTGCAGAAAGGTACTGAAAGTCTGAAAGCCATAAGAAAAGAAAGCCAACATCCAGATAGCACGGAATTATCTGGGGGGACGGGGGGAAGAGGGGAGGCAGTTCAAAGTCTACTTTTAGCAACAACCAGAGATGGTATGAACACTGACTTCATCACATAGTCACACGCACTTCTTCATTGAATAGTCACATGCATTTCTTCACCAATTACCATCATGCAGAAACATAATGCCATCATGAATCATCAGCTAATCTTACGGTGCATAATGGCTTGTGCATATATCAATCAGCAGTACAGCCATGGTCCAACTGTGTTACCATATATATATATATATAGACTTCATCACATAGTCACACGCACTTCTTCATTGCATAGTCACATGCATTTCTTCACCAATTACCATCATGCAGAAACAGAATGCCATCATGAATCATCAGCTAATCTTAAGGTGCATAATGGCTTGTGCATATATCAATCAGCAGTACAGCCATGGTCCAACTGTGTTACCATATATATATATATATGTTCCACGGGGACGCGTCCCCTATGTTTTTAGCTCGTCCCCATACCGGGGACGTCCAGCCGTCATCCAAAAGACAACCATCATCCATATGGGTATGTTGTCAAAGAAACTCCTCTAACTCATCAATGTATATGTTGAAGAGGGTCGGTGAGAGAGGACACCCTTGTTTGACCCCAATGATACTCTTAACAAAGTCAGATAAACTGTGAGAGGTACGAAGTTGCCCAATGATTGTCTCATAAAGCCTCCAAGCTATGGTAATCATAGAATCGGGATGCCGAAATCTCTCAACTTCTGGAAAAGCAGGTGTCTAGGAACCAAGTCAAAGGCCTTCTTGAAATCAACAAAACAAAAATAAATTAAAAGCCCTAAGACAAGCTTCTTCAATGATAGCCCGGAGTGTTAAGATGTGGTCAATAGTTTGGTAGTCCCTTCTGAAGCCCACCTTCCCTTGGGCTCTAATATTAATCCTTTCCAATTATTTTGATAATTACATGTCTAACATTGTGGCTTAAAGTTTGGAAAATTTATGCCCAATCCTAATGGTCTTATAGTTGTAAAGGATAGGGGGATCCCCTGACTTATGAATAAGGTAGATGATGTGTTGGGACCAAGACTGAGGGAACCCTGAAGAGACAACCTAATTAAAAGCATGGCAAGGGGAAAGGCAAGGGAATCCAAACCATATTTGAGGAGTTCAGTTTTGAGACCTTCACAATCAGTTGCTTTGCTGGTGCGTAAATTCAAAATAGCTCTCTTGACAAAGGAAGTGGAGAAAATAGAGGATGGTGGAGGAGTGGGGGCAATGGCAGCAAGATGGGTTGAAACATCATAGAGGGAACTAGCATAGGAGACTCATGTTGCGGGTGTGATGTCGGAAATGGCGATTTCTCTCGAGAGAAGAGTACGCCAAAAAGTCTTTGGGGGAGTGGTGGAGATCAGCAAGGACTGAAAGCCATCTCGACGCAAGAAAATTTTGTTTCTTATGTCGAAGAAGACAACAATAATCCCTACGAAGGGTGGGCATGGAGGTTAGGGAAAAATGAAGTCTCTAATGAAGGGATTTACACTCATTATCATATCACCGATTCACGGGGCAAGTTCCGTGATAGGTAGGGAATCTGGAGTAATGAATAGTGTGGGGACAGGAATCAAGGGCAGCATCCCAGAGGGATTGATGTAAAAACTCGTACATGGAATCAGTGGTACGGAGCAAAACCCAGACATAAGAAAGGAGACACGGGCAGCATAATCAATGGTGCAATCATCATTAAAATGGATCCTGGTGTGTTCAAATGTCAGGGGGTGGAAGGGGAAGGTGTGGAGAAGGGTTAAAAACCAATATGCAGGGTGTATGTCAAGACAACGTGATCAGGAAGGGGGAGATGAGGCTAGATAAGGAAGCCACATATATGAGGGATGATGGAACTGCTCGTGAGAACATAGTCCACGATGCTTGCACCATTGCCGTGAGGGAAACAAGCGAATCTATCAGAGCCGGAGAAATGAGGAAGCCCGTCGAGGATGTGGAAGCTATGAGATTCACCCAATCAGAGGAGGTGTCTACCATAAGATGTAGTTGTAGCATTCCTATCAGCAGAATATCTCTATAAACCGAACTCCTCAAGATCTAGTTTATGAACGCATAACTCATCCTGAGCAAGGTCATGAGTAGGCATATGTAGGTTCCTTGTACAGGCATTGAAATCACACAAAAGAATGGGGATACCACCAATAGTGGAGTACCGAGAGATATCTAGATAGACGTAAAGGTATGGGTCCCCTTCACCATCAATGGCGAATGAAGATGTGGTGGGGGGGGAAGTAGCAAACAACTATGAAGACATCCCGAAAAGAAGGTGGGTTTCTTTGAATCTGAAGCCATGTGTATCTGGAGTCGACATCAGAAGCCACAAGTAAAACTCTAGACCTCACGTTGTTCCTAATGAGGCAAGCCATTCCACCTGATTTGTGTGTCCCACGACAAAAGGTCGAAACCCACGAATACCCTGTGACTAGACTGAGCGCCCGCTCAGGGCTCTCATGGGTCTTAGTGAAGAAGATGAGATCTCGGGAAGCAATAACATCCTAGAAGATACCTCGAGAAGACCATAAAGCGTCGTTGCAGTTCCAAGAAGCAATGGAGATACCATCACCACCCACCAAGACCCGAGATTGTCATCATGCTGATAGTCTAGGGCGTGACTACCCAGGTCGGGGAGAATCACGAATACAGCCCTACAATCCCTGAAAACAACCCACTTGTTCTCCATCCTAGCAGCTACTACCTAAATACAAGCTTTCTGAGGCTCTTCCACCTGGAGTCGTGTGAGGTCGGCATCTAAAAATAATCTATGGGAGGGAAAAGAGCTGCTTTTTTATTTAAGAGCTTGCAAACACTCTTTTGCAGTTCGAAATTGGATAATAAGGGTGTTGTCTGACAATGTCCAAGCATTGTTAAGGGAGATATCGTTCAAGTCCAAAGATTCATGCAAGAACGCGTGACCTGCCTCTAAGGGATCCGCTGGTTTAGGGAGGCCACAAACACGGAGGTTGAGTGCCTTGGCTTGACGTGCCTTTTCTTCTTCAAATTTTGCTTTGACAGCCATTTCCACAAGCAGAGGAGCTTTCTTCCCCTTAACCACTTGTGCCCACGAATTTTGTTCCTCAACCTGTTTTTGGATAGATTGTTGTTGGGTTGTGGTTTCTGTTTTAAGGTGTTCATGCTGAATGATTATCTCAGATTGCTTATTCTGAATTTCTGAAACCACTTCATTAAGTTGTTGCAGACATGGAGAATCTGCGAGGTGGCTTGAGTTTGTTCAAGTTTAGTGATTCGAGCTTGCAAATCACTAACAACAAAAGATCTCAGAGTTCCGAACCTAAGGCTTCAATTCCATATATCTGGCTGCATATGCTAGCGTACTTAAATTTTGGGGTCAACACTTTGTGATGGCGAGGAGTTTTAAAATTCTGTGTTAGATTGAGCTCCATTTTATTCACCATAAGACCCTGTGGGTAGCACAGAATCTGTAAATTGATGTGTAACACTGCATATAACTGCAAACACTACACAGAAATGCAACCTCACGATCACGCAGGCTGCTCAGAACTGTATGTCCATCGCTGGACTGTATCCTCAGAATTGGACTGTATTTCTTCACAACCTGGTCTGATCGTCCCTTAAGCACAAAAAAACATCGAACTTTGGAATTATCCATAGAAACACAAATAAACACTGTTGTTCTACTTTCTATTAGAAAATGACAGAGATAGCTAGTGAATGAATTATGCTTATGCTTAGAATCCACAATTGCAGGAAAGGAAAGAATTTAAGCTCATAAACACCAACAAATTTTATCTTGGAAACCTCCAGAGGAGGAAAAACCAGTCGGGAAGGGAAATTGCTCTTTCTTCCCACTTTTATTGGCCAATTCAAAATAACAAGTACAGAATTTACAATAAGTATGAAAGAGAAGTAGATAATATCTCACACTTCCTCCCAAATACTTGCTTGCTCTGTCTCAACACTCCTTTCTTCTACAAAACACAATTCCAGCACTAAGAACTTCTTGCTCACTTGCTTTCATGCTTCGATGATCCTATTCTCTTCTACAAACATGTATTTATAGCCTCTCCCATGTCCTCCCGTGCACTGGAGAATGGGAAAGGTCATGGAGGAGAAGAGACACGAACAACCTTCCAAATTCTGGGCTGTTCGTTTCATATTTTCATTTTCTATCTGAAAGAGCCAGGACCACCACCCAATGCAGACCAGCGGTCCCAAGACCACCACCCTGGTTGGGTGGTGGTTCTGTAACCACCGCTCTGCACAAAGCGACGGTCCTATTACTAAAAAGACAAAACCTCCGTGTTTCATTTTTCCTTCTTCGTGCTGACTGTTTTGATGAAGTAGATTCATTTTGGATCCCTATGGATCACACCTCCCCTACTTAGGAGGCTTTTGGTCCCACAAAAGCTTAGTGGGGGAGTAGATGAGGAAATAATTCCCTCACTTTCTCCTTTGAGTACCACCGGGCCTACCTTGGTGTCTTTCCTTTCAGTCCAATCTGCCAAGACTCCTGCGGGGACCTCTCCTTGTCTCTCTGACCTTCTGCTGCAACACTACATCCTCCTCCAATTCACCTCGTGAGTCCAAGACGCAATCCTCAATGGAAGGTAGCAACTGTAGACCTTCATCTTCATCTAGCATGGATGGCTCATATAGGTGCAAGTTCTCACAGTTTACTACAGAGTACATCCTCATAAATGGTGGCAAGTCAAGTCAAAAAGCATTTTCTCCAACCTGCTCCAATATGGTGAAGGGCCCATATCGTAGTGGCTTGAGTTTCCATGCTTGACCTTGTAATCTCTCCTTTCTCAAGTAAAGCCAAACTCTATCTCCAACATGTAGCTTATGTTCTCTCCTATGTTGATCGTGCCTAGCTTTGTACTTGGCTTGAGATTTCTCTAGCTATTCTTTGACTTTGAGATGGATTTTCGGATCCTCTCAATGAATTTGTTTTCTCTAGTCACCTCTGTGTCTCGTGTCTCCTCCTCATCCTACTGCCCAACTGCTATGTCCAGTGGATTTGTAGGTAGATATCCCAAGCATGCTTCAAATGGTGACTTCATAGTGGATGTGTGTACTACCCGGTTATAGGAATGTTGAATGTAGGCTAAGGACTCATCCCAAGTCCTTGGATATTTGTTGTTATACCCTCTGATCAACTGTACCAAAGTCCTGTTTACCACCTCTGTCTGTCCATCTGTCTGTGGATGGAAAGTTGTGCTCCTCTGTAACCTGGTATCCATCTTGTCCCACAAAGTAGTCCAAAACTTCCCCAAGAACCTGGAATCCCTGTCAGAAACAATAGACTTTGGCAAACCAAAATGCACCCATACATTAGCAAAGAAAAGATCTGCTGCCTCATGTGCTTTTACTATCTTTTTACATGCCATAAGAATACACATCTTACTGAATCTATCAACAACAACATATAGATAGTCATGGCCATGTTTAGACATAGGTAATCCTCCTACAAAATCCATAGAAATGTCCTCCCATGGACGAGTAGGTACTGGAAAAGGCATATACAAACCCTCCTTCCTAGTCTTAGGCTTACTAGTACAACAAAGTTTACATCCACGTATAAATTTTGATACTTCTTCTTGCATATTGGGCCAATACATGTACCTTTGCAAGTGGGCTAGGGTCTTACCAACACCGAAATGTCCCGCTACTTTCGAGGTATGTGCTTCCCTCATTAATAGAATTCTTTCTTCTTTTGGCATGCAAAGCTTCCCCCATCAGTAGAGCAACCCATCCTTGAGATAACAATATTCAATCCCTATCCTTTCAGCCCCTTGGGACTACAACTGCTGAAATGTCACCCCAAAGTATTTTTCATGGGCATATGCCTCTTTGTAAGCTTCCTTCGTGAAGGGCTCGATCTGAAGAGATAGTGGCCAAACAGGAAAACTTCTCCTGTGTGGGTGGCCTAGACAACATGTCTGCCACCAAGTTTGTACTACCCTTCTTGTATTTGATCACCAGATGGAACTGATGAAGGAACCCCATCCATTTGTAGTGCCTTGCCTGCTGCAATTTAGACTGTGCTTGCAAATACTGGAGAGGTTTGTGGTCAGTGTGCACAATAGTTTCTTTACCCAACAAATAATGCTTCCATTTTTTAATTTCCTGAACTAGTGCATACATTTCCTTATCATATACTGAATATCCTTTAACTGCTGAAGTGAAAGTTTCATAATGATAACATACGGGTTTACCTCCTTGAAGCAACACTGCACCCATGGCGTAATCACTGGCATCTGTCTCTACTTCAAAAGGTTGTTGCAAATTAGGAAGAGCAAGTATTGGAGCATGACTAATCTTGTATTTCAATAACTCAAAGGATTTGTCTTGTTCCTTACCCCAGTCAAAACCCTTACTCTTTGCGGCCACTGTGTGTAGAGGTGTTGCAATCACGGAGAAACCCAGAATGAACTTCCACATGTATTGTACTGCTCCCACAAAACTCCTAGTCTCTGTGGCTCCTATTGGTGTTGGCCAGTTGGTGATGGCTTCCACCTTCTTTGGATCCACTCGTAGCTCTCCTCCTCCAACCATGTGCCCAAGATAGACAAGTGATTGTTTGGAAAACTCACATTTCTTCATATTACAAAGCAGTTGTTTCTCCCTGAGAACTTGCAAGACTTGTTGTAAATGAGTTAGATGTTCTTCCCATGTGGCACTAAAAATCAGAATATCATCTAGATATACAATGACACATGAATCTATGAAATCCCGCAATACATCATTCATCAATCTCATAAATGTAGCGGGTGCATTGCATAACCCAAAAGGAAGTACTAACCATTCATACAAACCCTGTTTTGTTTTGAAGGCAGTCTTCCATATATCCTCCTCCTTCATTCTAACTTGGTGATAACCGGACTTGAGATCCAACTTCGTGAAGAATTTGGCATGCTGAAGCTGGTCCAAGAGATCATCTATGCAGGGAAGTGGATATCTGTTCTTTATGGTGATCTTGTTCAAAGCGTGGTAGTCGATGCACATTCTCCAAGAACCATCCTTCTTTGGCACCATCACAATAGGTGAACCACATGGTGAGGTGCTCGGACGTATCACCCCTTGGTCTAGTAGTTCCTAGAGTTGTTTCTTTACTTCAGTACTCTCAAGAAAGGATTGCCTATACAACCCGATGTTCGGTAGAGGGGACTCTGGCAATAGCTGAATCTCATGCTCTACTTCCCGTTTTGGTGGTAACCCACTGGGAGCCTGAAAAACTTCCTGAAAGGACTGAATAATACTATCCAAATCATGCTTTCCCTAGTTAGAAATCTCTGAAACTTCTACCCCATCTTGTTTATCCTTTAACAAAAGTAAACAAAACTGATTATGATTTTCCTGAATAAGTCATTTTTCTTGGTTAACACTCACCATAGTAACCCGTGTCTTACGCTGGTGTGCCCAGATGTTGTAGCTGATCCCATCCTTGACCCATCTGTACCGGTTTTCCCTTCTCATAAATATAGCATCCCTGATATACAAGTAAGGACTCCCGAATACAACATCAAAAGCATCAAGTGGAATAACGTCAGCTTCCAAAACATCAATATACTGGGAATTTATCCCAAACTTGACCTTACATCTTCTTGTTACCTGAATTTCAACACCCTTCTTCACCCAACCCAAAGGATAAGGGTGTGGATGCTCGTAAGTCTCAAGACCAAGCTTCTTTACAACTGCTTCAGAAATCAAGTTAGACTGAGAACCGGTATCCACCAAAGCATTTACCTTAGTTCTCTTGATCTGGATTTTGATCTGGAATAGTCTACTCATCTCCTCTTCCTGGCTGTCCATGTTGGTGGCCGTGCATCCAAGCCTTTCATCCACATCAGAGTCATCTTCGATTTCCACCTCCCCTTCTGTTCTTACAGCTGTCATGGACTTCTTCGAGTCCTTGGTTTGGTTCTTCGGATGCAACTCAGATGCAACTTCCAACATGTAGTGTCAGTATGACCATTAATATCACAGTTCTTGCAAAAATTCTTGGGATCTTTACAAGTATTTAAAGTAGTGGCAGCTTGTTTACCTTTCCCTTTCCACTTACCCTTGTTACTTGTTTGCCCATACTCTTTTTTCTGCTGATTTGTCGACTGCTTTGCCCTTGGCTCTGCTTCCCCTTGCTTCTTTTCATCATCTATGTAGTATGCTTGCACACACACCTCGTTGAGATCTTTGGGCTTGGTGGAGATGACTTTTCTTCGAAGGTGAGTGTGAAGTCCTCCCAAGTACTTAGTCAGAATATCCTCATCCTCCAAGTCCATGTTTAGCAACATGGCCTACCTCCGAAACTCCGTAGTATAGTCCTGCACACTTTGACCACTACCTTGTCTAAAATACTGCCATTTAATCATTTGGTCAATCTTGTGGCCAATAGGATAGAAGTTAGCTCTAAGTAATTCTTTAAATTCTTGCCAAGATTTCACAATAGGATGCTTCTTCTTTTCACAAGTGGTTAGATGGGTTTCCCACCAAACCAGAGCATGTCCCTCCATTTTGAGACGTGCAAAGGTGATCCTCTGTGCCTCAGTGACATTATGGATGCTAAAGTAGACTTCTAACTGTTTTAACCATTTATCAAGCAACTCCACATCTACTTGTCCTTCAAAGCTTTTAATATCAACTTTCGTCTCAACTTTAAAAGGAGTATGATCGGATTTTACCTTTTCTCTTGTGTTTGAAGTCTCTTCTTCATGCTCTTTCCCATAACTTTCCTCATGGTGGCTCCTTCCTATGCCAAAATTTTCAGCTAAGCCCCGAACCACTGAGTCCATGGAGTCTTGTTTGACAGAAGTTGTCTTCTGTAAATCAGCAAGCTCTTCTTGCCTTCTAAACATCCTATCCATCATGGTCTCCAGCATCTCGATTCTACGAACCAAGTTCTCTTCCTCCATTTGTCCCCGAATTCTCTGTTTCCACTTCTTTGTAGAAATTTTTGGATCACAAGGTAAAGCCTCTTCGCCTTTAGATCTCGTCACTGTCATACAAATCCAAGAACGAATACCACAGTCCTGGATAATTGTTAGCTCTGATACCAAAATGATCTGTAAACTCTTCAACTTTGGAATTATCCACAGAAACACAAATAAACGTTGTTGTTCTACTTTCTATTAGAAAATGACAGAGATAGCTAGTGAATGAATTATGCTTATGCTTAGAATCCACAATTGCAGGAAAGGAAAGAATTTAAGCTCATAAACACCAACCAATTTTATCCTGGAAACCTCCAGAGGAGGAAAAACCAATCGGGAAGGGCAATTGCTCTTTCTTCCCACTTTTATTGGCCAATTCAAAATAACAAGTACAAAAGTTACAATAAGTATGAAAGAGAAGTAGATAATATCTCACACTTCCTCCCAAATACTTGTTTGCTCTGTCTCAACACTCCTTTCTTCTACAAAACACAATTCCAACACTAAGAACTTCTTGCTCACTTGCTTTCATGCTTTGATGATCCTATTCTCTTCTACAAACATGTATTTATAGCCTCTCCCATGTCCTCCCATGCACTGGAGAATGGGAAAGGTCATGGAGGAGAAGAGACACGAACAACTGTCCAAATTCTGGGTTGTTCATTTCATATTTTTGTTTTCTGTCAAAAAGAGTCAGGACCGCCGCCGAATGCAAACCGGCGGTCCCAGGACCGCCACCCTGGTTGGGCGGTGATTCTATAACCGTCGCTCTACACAGAGCGGCAGTCCTGTTACTAAAAAGACAAAACCTCCGTGTTTCATTTTTCCTTCTTCGTGTTGACTATTTTGATGAAGTAGATTCATTTTAGATCCCTATGAATCAATTTTCATGGATGTTATCCTAGAGGGAACCCCATACAAGCTCACAGCAATGGAAAGACAAGCATACTGACGCAAATGACAAAATAAAGACACGAACAAACACACGAAATCCCTCCTTTACAGATGGGAATAGCCTTTCCAGTTTCCCGACGTATTTCATATTCATAGTGGAATCCTAGAATAGTACTAGAATACTCTAAAATACAGAAATTAAAAGAAAATGATGTTTTAGGAGGAATGAAATGTGGTTTATGTATTGCATACTAAGGTTTATATACATAAATAGTCAATTAATTAAAAAGGAATGAAATTTTACCATGATTACCCTTATAATTTATAACAATGGAACCTAGGCCTTACGCTTAGCTTGGACTATTTAGAGCTTATTTAAGCTTATCTAAGCTCTAGTGTCAGGGTGCCTATATTTAACCATGATTACCTGTTGGCTAGATTTTTTGCATAGCATTAAACCTAAGCAGTCATGAGATAAATCTCCCTCGTTTAACCGGTGAGGCTCTCGTGTAAGATTTGTCAATTTAAGTATGCTAATATCTAAATGGGGTTTTACTTTAACTACTCAGTTCATGAACCATAACTGAATAATTCTGCAGCAAGTAAGCAGCTGTTTAAAAAAAGGAAAATTCATAGAAGAAGGTAATTACATAAACATATAGAAGAAACAGGAAAGATGTGCATCCCAATCAATAGATGGCAGAGCTGATTGCATGCACATAGAAGAAACCAATAGATATAAAAACAGAATTCTAAAACAAAGGCAGCTCTAGATCCAGATCTAAAATAACACAAAGTTTATTAAGAGATCTAAGATTAAAAGTAAGAAACACAGTACACCGTGACACAAAGTTCTCCAGAAACCTGCTCCTTTGTATTCCTTTGCTCCAAGTGGCTCTCAGGGGTTCAGCACAAAGTCTAGAACACAAAATTGTCGCTTACAAATTGTAATCATTAACCCGAAGGTTCTTCCTCTACTTATAGAATGTAGAGGGGCAATTACAAGTTGGAAGCTTTTAGTTGAACTAGCACATGTGGAAGTCGGAGGAAAGAAACAATTGGCAATCTCCATCCTGGAATTCCTCTTTGCATAATATGTATGATTTGAAACTGAAAATAGATCCTTCTATTTTGCACGTGCCACCTATCTCCAAGTAGTTGACTTCTTCAAGTAATGGCTTTTAAACCAATCACTTAAGTTGTATAATTTAATTGATCACTCAATTACTTTGTCGGAGGAAAGAAAAAGGAAGAGGAAAGCTGCAGTTTTGTCATTTTTCATGTCTGCATGCAGCTGATTCTTTTGCCTTTGATTCTAACCAAACTGGATCTGGGAGCAGCTGGATCTGGAAGCAAGCTGGAATTGGAAACGGCTGGAATTGGAAATGACTAGATCTGGAAACAACAAGCTGGATCTGGAAGCGAGCTGGATCTGGAAACCAGCTGGAATTGGAAATGACTGGATTTTGCCTTCTCTTTGTCTTCTCTTTTATCCTTGAAGCTTATGCAGTTCTTCTCCAGTACATGCATCAATGCAATGTTTCTCGTAGATAACTCATCATCCTTATTTTTAATTGCATGTGAGCAATTAAAAATTCTGGAAAGCACTCCGGATGAATGAAAATTCAATGAAGGCTTCAATTGGAAGATGGGAGCATTTGCACAAAATCTTGAAAGGAATTTTCCACGCATTGACTTCTTCACGAGCAGCATTCGAAACAAGAGGATGAAGCCTTTGTGCCGGAAGCTTTTGCAACTATGAGATCTAGATCTGGATCTGCATATGGATTTGTATCTGCATCTGCATTTGCATCTGGATATGGATCTACACCTGCATAACAACCTTGGAAAAGTTGCAGCTCAAATAATTCCACTGCTTTTAATCTGCACGCATGAGTGAAGTTTTTCCTGCTTTGGATCTGTCTATCAATTCAGCAAGAGGTTCCGAGCCTAGATCTGTGTCTCCTATGTCTGCAAGTTTGGAAGTGATGCATGACTCCGTTGTGCTTTCTTTTTCATCTCCCTTCGCCATGGCTTTGTCTATCTTTGTCTGAATAATTCTTTTTCTTCTTCTTTGGCCGGATTTCTTCAAAACTGGTGCAGATCTGAACAATTCTTCAGATTCGGAGGATATACTCAATGTATTGGACATTGATTAGAGCTCCTTTTCTTTTGTAAAGCACCTGTAATGAATTCCTGAGCACCTGTAACACCTATGCAAACAATTATGCAAACAAAGATCAACCTCCTTCAAAGCATGTGCCAAATTTGGAAGCTTTTAGCCTTGTTTTCACCTTTGTCTGAGCAAAATCCTTCTTCAAATGGAGCGCACTTTTCCTCTTGGCTGCAATTCTTTACCTGTGAATTAAATAATTCACCCTTATGGCAGCCCATGTTTATATAACCCTCACAATTCTATAATTAATAATTGCCCTTCCTATTCTTGGCAATTAATTAATTAAAAATCATGCTTCTCTCTTTAAAAATAGCATGTTTAAGGACAGTCATCCAATAAATTAAATTAATTCAATTTAATCATTCACTCTTCACTTCACTCAAGCTTCACAGTGTGCTTTGACCATAGCCACTGAAAATAGAATTTAATTTAATCAATTAATACTTTAAAAAGTATTATTTCCTTCTCAAAAGGGGCTACATTAAATAAATTAAATATATTTATTTTTTGGAATTCTATTTTTAAATTCCTTTTGTCCGCTTCCCTTTGTTGACTTTTCCACAAGTCTGGGTGCCAAAATTGGGTCGCATTATTATTCACCCAAGTGGGTCGCACTTTTTGGAATAAGGAATTTCTATTTTTAAAAGTCACATAACAATGGGAATTTTTTACCTTGCAAGGCAGCCCCGGAAATCCCATGATCCACTTAAGTGATTTGACTTTAACAATGGGATTATTTACCCTGCATGGTAGGCAATAAAATCCCATGATTTCACTTAAGTCACTTTTCTTTTATTTCACCATGGAAATTTTTACCCTGCAAGGCAGGCAATAAATTCCCGCCTGCCTGCTGCCTCTAACTTTCTCACTGCAGCTTAAGTGAATTTTATATCATGGGAAAAAGTAGCCTGCTAGGCAGGTACAAAATTCCCACCTTGTCTGCTGCTTCTATTTTTCCCACTGCAACTTAAATCCTTTGTTTTCCAAAAATGCGCCCAACCTCGCAGGGGCTTTTTAGTGCACGACTTCGCTTTTTCCCAGTGAACCAGATCTCCGATGGTGATTTCCTCCGGGCATAACGTGCGTATACATTCTCCAGCTGCTCCAAGCCAAGAATCGGGCTAACCCGGCAAAGGAATTGATCTAGAGAAATTTCACAGAAAACGAAACGGGAAAACACAAAAACACGAAAAATTGCCAAAAGTCACAAATAAAGCTCAAAACTTATTCCTAGTTAAAACCCGTCTGGTACAAGGGAATAATGATATGTTCGATCATAACAGACTTAAAACGGAGTGCAAATAGCCTCATACGGGGCTCAAAATAATTAAATACAAATTTCCCACAGACAAATCCCGACAACAGAATATAACAATTTTGGGCATCTGGGTATTTGGCGAAAAAGGTTAATATGGCTCTTTGGGAATATCCTGACACAATACAAAAACTTTCACTCAATAAAAACACAAAACGACCCATTATTTTAAAACTACGAAATTTTTTCGAATAGGGTAGTCACAGATTTCAGGATGAAATCTGGGTACACCATTACCCTAATAATTTACAACAATGGAACCTAGGACTTACGCTTAGCCTGGGCTATTTAGAGCGCTTATTTAAGCTTATCTAAGTTCTAGTGCCAGGGTGCCTATATTTAAGGCCTAATTAAGAATTAAGGTTACCTGAAACTATTTAGGCCATGTTGACAATATTAAACCTAGTAAGAGATGGTTTACCATATTAAGTTGCTTTAATCATAATTTAGGCTATTTAGCTATTATGAACTTAAGGTCTTTTGATTGTGCTATAAAAAAAATCAATCGGTCCCAATGACCACATCTAGTAACTCAACGACAATAATATAATTTCACTTTTCAATTTCATTCCTGCCTTCCCCAACATCTCATTTGAATAACCAATGGTAACCCCCATCATCACATGATATTTCAGTGGCTGTTGATTCACAGGTTTAGACTCAGTATATACGTACGTTTCTTCGGTTTCTCATTAGTTTACTTATGACATTATTTTTACATTAGTATCATCGCCTCAAATTCTGAACCTACAATGAACTCTGTATGGCAGTTAACTGAAATTTTATTTCAATTTCAGTTCAAAATTCAAAATCCAGTAATTTCCTTCATAGTGGGCGATAAAAGTTCTTACTTGATTTTTAACAGGAACCAACATGACATGAACTATTCACATTTATGTATACTCTTAAGTTAATCTGGAGGAAAGAATGGAGACAACCAAATCATGTAATCTACTATGATGTATCGCATTATTTCCTTTAATTTAATGTCACGTCAAAAATAAACTCAATATTATTCCTCAAGAGTCAAGGCTAATGACAGCGGAATTCAGAGGCATAAAGAAAATATTTATTTGATGATATTTTGTAATTGTTCATGATGTTGGACATTTGATGCAATTGTTTTTGGTTCCATCATGTTTCTTGAGATTAAATCCAACATTTCAGGTACTATATGTGTACCCATCATTAAAGAAAAGTTCCAAATGAAAATTGCTACGAGGATTGCTACAAAATTATTTCTTACTAATAATATTCAATATTAGTTTAGAGAAATAATTGTTTAGTCGGCCCCCCAATATAGTGATCAAATATCTAGTCATCATTACTTGAATGTGTATTGTTTCACATGCATATGTGGTTTAATATAGGTTCCCAGGAATTACCAATGTCGAGTTTGTTGTCCTTGTTTAAGTTGACTAGTCTTTTTGCAATTTCAATGGTTTCTCTTACCTTACTCCAATAATTATCTTCCTTAGCAATTAATTTAGCTTCATTGATGCAAACTCGGTATTTTGTAATATCCCAATAAAAAACTATAGATAAATCTGAATATTTTTGTCAAAACCCTAGGACATCAGTATAAAAAATTGTAATGTCCCTTTTTCCCACTTGAGAGCTGATATTTGGTCTTCTTGCCATTCCTTCTCCACGGCAAAGAAGCAAAGATGAAGGAGGAGATTATTGAGCATCTATATGATATTTTTTTACTCATATTTTATATATTTCTTTAGTGTTTACTTTCTTATACAGGTCGGCCTTGCCTTTTTATAATTTGGCGCCAATTGAAGGATATAAAAGGAGGTCTAAGGCATCATTTGCATTCTAGACTTTGGCGCAATTTATCTTATTGGAGCAAAGTGAGCTTAGAGTTGCTTGTTCTTGCATTTGGAGATAAAAACCTCCTTATGCGACTTGCCCAGAAGGACGAAAACCCTTCTAAAGGTTAAGATAAAGGCGAAAACCCTTCTCTGTAATGAAATTACTTGTATAATTCAAATCATGAGCAGAAATATAACACCAAATAACACAATATTACAGAATAATGATCTCAATATGCAATTAGAATAGCTTCGCCACTTCGAGGGGGCAACCTCCAAACCATACAATAAGACTCAAATGCTCCAAATGATGATGAACTACTACCTAAAATCCCCTATATATACTATTGATATGTTATGGCCAACACCAAGGCCGACCTACTAAGCATGAGAAAGTATAAATGATATAATAAAATGATATGGTAAGCCACAAGTCGGCTACTCATATCCAAATACAAGCAATAGGTTAAGGGCGTAGCATGCCCTTCCCCTTCAAAGCAACATTGTCACCAATGTTGAGAAGCTTTGGGTGTTGCTGCAGGAATGTCATATCTTCCCATGTTGCATCTTCATTGTCCATATTCTTCCACTTGATCAGGTACTCAGTAATAACCCGTGTCCTCAATCTTTTAGTGCATGTTTGAAGGATGTATTCAGGTTCCAAGATGACTCTCCCCTCCTCATCGAACTTGGGTAACACTGTTTGGGCTGATACTCTCTGTGCAATTACTTTCTTCAGGCAAGAAACATGAAAGACTGGATGTATTTTGGTTGATTGTGGAAGTTCTAATTTGTATGCTACAGTACTAATCTTCTGCAATACTTGATAGGGGCCATAATACTTCAGTGAAAGTTTGTTATCCTTTTGTTGTTGTTTCAAAGACATTTGCTTATATGGTTGTAACCGCACAAAAACCCAATCACCAACTTCAAAATGTCTTTCTGTGCGATGTTGATCAGCCTGTTGCTTCATGCGGTTTTGTGCCATGACCAAGTTCTCCTTAAGACTAGAGAGGACCTCTTGTTCATACTGAATGTGTTCTTCTACTGCTCTAACCCGCGGTTGTCCTCTCAATGATGATGTGATGGATGGTGGATGGTACCCATAGAGTGCCAAAAAAGGAGACATTTAGTATGGAAGGAAGTGTTATACTACCATTCTGCAAGTGGCAACCATTGGACCCATCTTGCTTGTTTATCTGACGTAAAGCAACGGAGATATCCCTCCAAACACTTATTTACAACTTTTGTTTGCCCATCAGACTGGGGATGATAAGAAGAGCTACGAGCTGAGTACCCAAACATGAGAATAAATCAGTCCAAAAATTACTAGTAAATATAGGGTCCCGATCACTTACTATAATCTTCGGTGTTCCATGAAGCTTTTGAACTGTGTCCATGAAGGCTGTTGCTACCGTACTTGCAGCAAATGGGTGTGCCAAGGCACAAAAATGAGCATATTTGGTGAGTCTATCCACCACAACCATGATGAAATTTTTTCCTTCAAATTTAGGCAATCCTGCGATAAAGTCCATGGAAACCTCTTCCCACCGCTAGCTAGGAATAGATAGAGGTTGTAGAAGACCTGGGGATCGAACTGTTTCACCCTTATTTTGCTAACAAACCATGCATTCTGCCACAAATTTTTGGACATCCCCTTTGAGACCTTCCCAAAAGAAATCTTGTTTGACTCGGTGATAGAATCCTATTTTTAAGAGTGGAGTTCTTGCATAAGTATAATCTATCTTTATACCATAAAGCATCCCCTTTCAATACAATTTTTTCAAACATGCTTGGATCATTCTGGAGATGATGAATGAGGTTTCGTGTGGTTGGGTCATTTCTCCATTTGGACCTTGCCTCATCTATCCAATCTTCCTGTAATATGGATATGGCACATAACAAGGCTGTAGTTGATTCATCTTTCCGCGACAGAGCATCCGCAACTACATTCTCCTTCCCTTTCTTATAGATAATCTCAAAATCATATCCCAACATCTTGGAGACCCATTTTTGTTGTTCTTCAAATGATAAACGCTGCTCCAAGAAGTATTTCAGACTATCATGATCTGTCTTCACTTTAAAGTATCTTCCTATGAGATATGGTCTCCATTGCTTTACTGCATTAAGTATGGCTAGCATTTCCTTCTCATAAGTCGGCTTGGAAAGATTCTTACCTTTGAATTGATGGCTCAAAAAGGCAATAGGATGGCCTTCTTGCATGAGAACTGCCCCCATACCCACCCCTGATGCATCACTTTCAACAATGAATGTTTTGGAAAAATCTGGAGTAGCCAAGACTGGAGTGGTGCACATGGCCTCCTTTAGTTGCTCAAATGCTTTGGTTGCATCCTCACTCCAATGGAAGGAGTCCTTTAATAAAGTTGTGAGAGGTGCAGATATGCTTCCACAATGCCTTACGAATCTTCGGTAATAACCTATAAGCCCCAAAAATCCCCATAGATTCTTTAGGGTTTTAGGAACCTTCCACTCCATCATAGCTTTGATCTTATTAGAATCCACTTTAACCCCTTCATGAGAGACAATGTGACCCAAATATTCAACCTCCTTGAGTCCAAAAGAACACTTATTTACATGATGCAAATGTTCCTCCCATGTTTTGCTATAAATTAATATATCATCAAAAAACACTAAGACAAACTTCCGCAAGAATGACTTAAAAATAGAATTCATCAAACTTTGAAATGTAGAAGGTGCATTTGTGAGTCCAAAAGGCATTACCAGGAATTCATAATGGCCTTCATGTGTCTGAAAGGCGGTTTTATGAACATCCTCATCCTTGATTCTGATTTGGTGGTATCCCGAACGAAGATCAAGCTTTGTAAAATAAACAGCACCATGCAACTCATCAAGCAAATCATCAATTACAGGAATAGGAAACTTATCTTTGATTGTGTACTTATTAAGTTCCCTATAATTAGGACACATGCGCCACATGTCATCTTTCTTCTGTACCATCACTACTGGAGAAGAATAAGCACTCTGACTATGATGGATAATTCTTGCTTCCAACATCTCTTGTACAATCTTTTCAATTTCACTCTTTTGCACATATGGGTACCTATAAGGTCTGATGTTAGGCGGTTGACTTCCTGGTAATAACTGAATAGCATGATCATGATCTCTCTTTGGAGGTAAGCCCTTTGGTATATTTTCAAATACAACAGAGTGTGCATCCAACACTGCTTGCATATCTGATGGTATAATGTCCTTAGAATGATGAGCCTCCAATGAAAATAGTTGTGCCACAAATCCCTCTGCACCCTTTTTTAGCATTTTGTGCATCTGATGAGAACTTACTATTTGTGGAGACTTTGCTCTTAAGCCTCTTAGCTCAAAAGTCCTTCCTTCAGAGTGAAATCGCATGAACAAGTCTTGGAAGTTCATCTCAATGGTTTCCAAAGTGGTAAGCCATTAAACCCCTAACATAATGTCTGCTCCTCCCATAGAAATGGCATACATGGGACTATTTAGTATGTATTCTCCCATGGCAAGCTTAATGCTATGGCATTAAGCAAAACAAGTAACAGTACCTCCATCAGCAATCATTACTTGACATTCAGGAGCTGGATAAATGAAGCAGTTTAGGCACACTGCTAACTTATAATTGATAAAGTTGTGAGTACTTCCTGAATCAATCAACACTGTGACCCTCTGTTTTTTTAGGAATCCAACCACCTTTAGGGTTTGGGGGGTGCTAATACCTGAAATTGCATGGCATGAGATTGTTGGTTGAGGATCTCCTGACTCCTCCTCTGGCTCAACCAAGACCTCTGACTCTGAATCTTCATCTTCACTAGGCCTGTCAATGTAGAACAACTTCTTTTCAGCACATTTATGTCCTAGTCCAAATTTATTGTCACAGATAAAACATAAACCTTTTTCTCTTTTTTCTTCAATTTTTGAGGTGTCAATCTAACTAGTCGAGGGACTGCTGGGGCCAAGGTGTTGCGATCTCTAGTATAAGTGAAATGTTGTCTCCTACTTGAAACAAATTTCTCCTCTGCCCTTCTTGCCATAATCATCGAATCAGAAACCTTATGAGGATTAAACATACGCACCTCATGCTCAATGTGATCCTTAAGACCCTCGAGAAATAGGTCATTCAGATTCTCTTCAGTAATACTTTCCACCCGTAGAGAAAGGTTTTGGAAGTGATGAATGTAATCCTTAACAGATCCTATCTATCTCTATTTTGTTAATTGGCTAAAGTAATTATCTGACACACTAGAACTATAGTGTAATTGTAACTCTACAGTGAACACTGTCCATGTAACATTGAGACCACTCTTCTGCCTTTGAGCACATAACCATCGATACCAGACGAATTGGTCAGGTTCGAAATACAAAGCTGTCATGGTCAACTTTTGTCCTGGTGGAATCTGATGTAGTTCAAAAAAATTCTCCATTTGGTTGATCAAATTGAGTGGATCCTTTCCATGAAACTTACGCATCTCCACTTTTGGAAACATAGTACGGGCCTGTAGAGTGCTCGTGTTTGGATTGTGCACACTCGAAGATCCACTCTGGCTCATGTGTCTATTATGTTGACCTGAGTATCCACCTTGATTGACGTAAGTATGATTACCCATCATATACATATTGAAGTTTTGCATGAAATCCTCCTATCTTTTTCCAATCCTATCCACATCTTCTTTGTTGGCCACCCAAGATTCAAGGTCTCTCAGGTTAAACTCAAGTTGGCTTACTTTGTGGTTTGTCGAAGTAAACCCTAACCCTGAGGAATTTGTAGTTATATCTTTTGTCTCCAACTCCTCAACTACTATCTCATCCTTTTATGGTGTTTTACCCGGAGTGATAGGATTCTTTTTTCCTCTTGTGGAAGGCCCCGCCATGATGCCCCAAAATAGTAGGATGTAGGGATCACGGTCAAATTTTAGGGTTTCGTATTTCAATATGAATTCAACCAAATATAAAAAAACTTCAAGAACAAACCCCAATTAATTTTTTTTGTGCTTTCCGAAAATGTAACGAATTTGAAAAAATTCCACAATTTGTACCCTAGGCAACGATTTTATGAAAAACCCTAAATTTGTAATAACTTTTGCAAAATAAATCAAAAAATTCTGAAATTTTCAAGGAACCTTACTTGAAATGTTTTGCAACTCTAGTAAAAATATCTCCCACCAATTCGCTTTGGTTCGCAATATATGGCGGAAACAAAAAATTAGGGTTTTTGCCCTCATTTTGGCCCAAATCGCAGCTCTGATACCACTTGTAATGAAATTACTTGTATAATTCAGATCATGAGCAGAAATATAACACCAAATAACACAATATTCCAGAATAATGATCTCAATATGCAATTAGAATAGCTTCATCACTTCGAGGGGGCAACCTCCAAACCATACAATAAGACTCAAATGCTCCAAATGATGATGAACTACTACCTAAAATCCCCTATATATTCTATTCATATGTTATGGCCAACACCAAGGCCGACCTACTAAGCATGAGAAAGTATAAATGATATAATAAAATGATATGGTAAGCCACAAGTCGGCTACTCATATCCTAATACAAGCAATAGGTTAAGGGCGTGGCATTCTCCTTGGCTTGGGATCGATATTAGAGGCTGATTTGGAGAGATACTTGTCATTTCCAACTTGTTATTGATTTATTGAGCGACCGACCTTGGGTAGGGTTTTGAACTTTTGGTGAAGTATTTCATAAATATGGATTGATAATATGATTTTTAATATTTTCTAAGGCCAGAATCTGAAGTTTGGTGACTTTTGGGGTTTCTATGCCCTAGATCTATAATTTTCTTGTGGCTGCAATATTCAGTTCATAATTAATTTCCAGCAGTGAGTTCTTCAGTTTTTCTTTGTGTTTTTGGCTATTAATATTCCATAAAATACATATAAAATTGTGGCAAGTGGTTTCAAGGTGGTCCATTGTGTGTTTTGGCATATTTCATAATACATATAGTCGCTGATTTTGCATTAACAGTTTGCTGCAATATAAAATTCAGATTTGCATTTTGTGTGTGTGGTTAAAACCCTTGAAAGGGTCATTACAGTGGTATCAGAGCTCAAATCTTCAAAGGGCCTAGGGTTTCAATGGATAAATTAATTGTCGGCCAAGAAAGACTTGCGGACACCATGGATTTTCTTTCCCTATCTCTCCAGAGGATGATTGAACCTAGGGTTCAAAATGTTGAAGGCAGCTCGTATGGAGCCAATAATGCCAAGCAACCCATTGGATCAGCTCGAGGATCGAGTTTGAAGCCCACTTTCCTTCCTAGAGAGGAGGTTGTTCCGGAAGAAGCACGACCTATGGGTGGAAGGAATATTGCAACAAGTTATGAAGAATACATGGCCTTACCAAGAGAGATCTGTGAGGCTATTTCTCTTGTAGAGTTCATAGGGTTGAATAGAGGAAGATCTAGGCACGAGCCTCGACATACAATGCCACAAAGATAGGAAGAGGAGAAGAGCTTCCAAATTGCAATGGCAGAGCAAGAAGAAGAACATGAACAAGGGAAGACCGATATCGAGCATGAAGGTAAAGATTCTTTGAAAATAAATGATGTTTTTTTTATATCTAATGATTGCATGTGACGGCAAGTTGATGAAATAAAATCAGATCTACAAGAGGTTCTTGAGGTTAAGAATCAGGATGTTCCGGTTGAGAGGCATGCCCTTCAAAAGGAGGTCTCACCTAATACTTATGAGGGTTTTTCAGTCTGCTAGAATTTATAAATCAGCGGCAAATGGTAAGCAATTTAATTTATTGCATCACCCTCACAATATGTGTTTGCAAGGGTTTGATCATCATAAGCATTATTCTTACAAAGATGAGAGGATGAAAGGTAATAAAGGAAAAAATAACCTTTTCCAAGAAGCCCCCATCCATCTTCGGAGCATTCCAAAGATTGGATCAAGGAAGAATCCTATTTGCATAACCATGGTAATAAAAAGCTTGCTGGATTTTTTAGAACAATAATCAATAAAGAGCCATTTATTGGTGTACATGACTTCAGCAAGTACCATGAAGGTGTCCTGTCGACACCAAAATTGTATGTCCATAATTTCTATTTCGGATTAATGTATGTATACAGGAACCCCAAGGATGATTAAGTATCTCTTAGTAGTAGCGTCTGATAGAATTCAGATAACGGCGCCGTTCAGTACGGTGCCGCCAATAATGTGGAGTACGGTAACAGTACCAAAGTACAACCTAGGAATGCTTTGTTCTAAAAAATAAATATTTGTCCTTGTATTTTGGTCTGGTTATGTTAAAATGTCAAAGTTTAGGTAATTAGAGAAGTAGGGTCTACATGATTAGGAATTAGAAGCTATTATATTGGTCGACATGAAGGATCAAGCTGCAGTGAGGTCATCAACCGCTTATGCTTTGTGTAGAGTTTTGCCACTTTGTGATAGTAAGTCTAAAAATGTGGAACCCATGATAAAGCATGGCAATAAGGACTTATCTTATCTGGTGAGTAAGATAAGCTATACATGTACAGATAAGCTTGTTTACAAGCAAATGGAATATGATCTCGTCAGAGTGGATTTATCATTTATTCTATCTTAGAGCTCCTCAACAATGGATAGAGCCTGTATAAGTTCTCATAAATCAGTTCAGAGGCTCACTCTCCTTCTTTCTCATTTAGCATAGATCACTTGAAGTAGTGAGAAATATCTTGTAAGAAGTGTGCGAAGGAAGCCATCTAGTTTAAAGGTGTAGTTTAGAAGAAGTTCATTAAGAGAATCTTAATTGTACCTAGAGTTTCTCCCATAGTCGTTGGTGAAAGGAAAGTGGAGGTCCAATAACACTTCGAAGTACCTCATAGGTGAGATCCCTGTAACAATTTCATGTTAGGATATTATCAAGCTCTGTACTCTTGCGCTATCCCTCTCAGATTTGTCATCATTCCGTCAGTTATCATAGTCGATGGTATTCTTGTTGAATATGTTGTTTTGTTTCCAAATGTCACATCCACCAAACTAAAGGTTGTGCATTCAGTAAGATACATCATAGGCACGAGGAGTTCACACTGAGGTGAAGAATTATCATAGTACAACTGGATTTGGTGATGTAAACTCCAGGTCCCAATTGTCAAAGTTGTAATCAGCAAGATATTCAAATTGAAGAGCAAAATTTCATTTCATTTAGAGCTTCATTTGTCAACATCTACCAGGTGAAGAAGAAGGTTGATTCCAATAATAGCTTCTGAGAAAATGATTTAAGTTCACTCAGTTTGAGGTAAGCATTGGAGGATGTTTCAATTCACCCCTCAGTCCGTTGTTTATATTGGGATCAATGGACATGTGGAGAGTAACTCAAGGTATGATCAGCTACCTTTCATATTATAGTTCACTTCCCCTAATTGCTCGCTATCTGAAATTAGATTAGTTGTTCTTTAATCTTGATTCAAGTTCATGTCTTTGAAACTACATGGGAAGATGAGTGGTAAGCATAGCTATGCATTTATTTTTATAATCAAGTTTACTTGTATTCAGTAAAATCAGCTTGCTATGACAATTCATGGGATCCAGAGTTACTCTCAAGATTGCCACTATTTGAACCAGTATATGTGGAGGTTATGCCATAATTCATCCAATGAACATTAGCAAATATCAGCCTCATGGTCTTACAAATTCACGTCTTGCTAAACAACAGTATGCCCACATACATTCAGTTTTCATAGAACTTAGGTGAATTAATGATGTCAAAGCATATGAATGCCTGCAAGTCAAAGACAACGGGTTCTATGGAATTACCTTGGTACAAGTCTTCACTTGTAACATGGTTAAGAGTAGCTTGGAAAATGAGAACCGAATCATTGTGGGAGTTGTCTCAAATCTAGTTTGACTGTTATGATCAGGACACTTTCAGCTGGTATAGACACATTCTTTTTGCAGCCTTCAAGGGGTTGCTTGGTCACCTGTAAGGAAGAGAAGATCACACTTCTCCTAGCCACATGGACATAGGTAAGAGTAACTTTCGACTACTGGATATTTGTTGGCCACTACAATTTTGAATCTTCAATGACAATAAAAGGTGCAATGCTACAACCATGATGACTCATGGTCTGTGATCCCCAGGTCCCACAATTGGGTTGTGCTTATCTTAAACATCGGGGCAGCAATTTACGTAGGGGCTGCTATTGGAGATCCTCATTCTTCTACCGGATATATGACAAGTTTTGTGTGTTGAACGTAGGATCGATCAGCTAATATTTTCGATTAGACCAGAAAATGGCCCATAGTTCCTGCAAATCCATTACACCTGTCGGATTGTTTGGGATGAAATTTTGGCCAAAGTGTGGCACGAGGTGCCTACATTGTCATATGTAATCTCACCCTTTTTTGGGACAATTAATTAAATTAGGATATTGGAGAGCTCGACTTTAATCCACCCTTCCCATGTAGCTAAAGGATTTTTAAAAATCCATTGCACCAATGTCAGGTTACGAGAGCTCCTTTGCCTTAAATTTACGGATATTAATTCTGCCTTTTATGATATTTTATTGCCCAACTAGTTTGATCCACAAAAGGGGAAATTAATTATTTTGATCTCGGCACGACCCCGGGACTTTCGGGTAGAAAGAAAGGCTACTTGTCATTTTCAAAAAGAAACTCTCCTACATGAGGATTTGCGTCAAAAAAGAGGAAGGAAACTTGGAGATTTGAAAAGCAAAGCTATAAAAGAAGATGGTGGTGACCCCTTGAGGGCAAGTTGATGTTTTTATTAAAATTATCTTCATGCTTGAAGATAAATGTATGCCAATGAGTACTCATAACAAAGGTGTTTATTCAACACCACCATATTTTGGAGAGTGTGAAGCCTTCTAGTGTTTTGTTGAGTGAATGTATACATGATATATTCATCCTAAGCTTGGCAACTTGGTTTATTTATTGGCGCATATATTTTTGGGATAAATCTCCATGTTATTGTTCATTTTTGAAGTGATCTTGGAAGGGTTTGAGGTACTTTTGTTACTGTTGTTATTTTCTAGCTATGGTGACTTTATGAGAATATTTTGGCATGTTTTGAGGGTGAGTAAGCTAGATCTGAAATCTGGATTATGTTATCATTACTTTCAGAGCAAGGGGTGTTGATTTGGAGTGTTTAGAAGCTTGGAAAAGGGCTGGAATATTTTCATTTATTTGTTTCTAACACTAGCAACTTGATCTAGGATTTCTTGGGTCTGTTTTGGGTGGGTTTGCATGCTCAAAAAAATTTGATTGTTAGTGCATTAGAAAGCTCTCAAAATCTAGTTTACTATGCACTTTATTTCATCCAAAAAGATGGAGTATTGAGTGAGTTATGAATTTTTGAAGTTTCAGTTGTCTGGAAGTCATTTTTATTTAATAACTGCTGCTATAAAAATCTGAACTGGATAAGATTGGAGTTCTAATTGATTCTCCAATCTAACCCACCACTTTGGCTACTTCCAACCCCATTTTGGATTGTAATTACACTGACATTGGATTATTTGAGGTTGAATTAAGAGGATCTAATCCCTCTTGGTTCGATTTGTACTGAAGTTGGTTGAAATCCCCATTTGTATAAAAAGGGGACATCACAGCATATCAGCACTCATAAATTTTGATCCGAGCTACAATTTGAAGAAATTAGTTTGGGGCAGCTTGGAAACATCTTTTGGGTGCCAAGGTAATCATTATTACAGCTGTTGTAATTTGGTTTCATTCGCTATCCGCAACCATTTCAACTCCTTGTCCATTCTTTGGACAACCGGAGATGGGTCTCTCACCATGAGGTTAAAAGGTTTGTAATCTATGATCAGTATTGATGTGTTTTCAGCTGCTATACTTTTGATTTTGAGAAATACATTACATGGTCACAGCAGTGTTTGGGACAGCCTGGATGAGTCTTCAAATACCCGTCACTTGAGAGGAGAAAATGAGATAATTGCAAGCATTGAAAGAGTGTTTGTCACCATACCCATGAGGCATGAAGAAGCAATGATGGAAGAAACTTTTGTTTTCATTGATAAATTTATTCCATGTGCAGATAAAGGTGTTGAACAAGAAGAGCAGCTGAGTTTGTTTCTGACCCAATCACATGGGAGAGCCTATGGGGTTTCAGCTGAAGATGGTGAGTTTGTGGTACTTGTTTGGGTACCTAATACTTCTACATATATCATATTACTAAAGCTCACATGGGATTTTCATATTTGCATCATTTTTTTACTGCTGACAACAATAATTTCAGTCACGAACAGCGGTGTTCATGTGCAATTTAAGGTTTCCTTGCATGACAAGGATAGTGGTGAAGCTCCACTAGTGAAGACACTACCCCAAGCCACCCTAGTGCTAAATTGGATGGAATCCCAGGAGACTTACTGTTGTTATGATTTATTTTCAGCCTACATGCAAACTATGTTGAATGATGTTCTCATGATCTGGATAGAAGGCTCCATTGAGGGAGAACATGTAGGTATAGGTGATGGAATGAGTAGACTCCAAGAATTTGACTTTGATATCGAGTATGTGAAGGGAAAGCATAATATGGTTGTGGATACTCCATCAAGGATGTCACCTTCATTATTAGAGGATGTGGGACTTCATAATGAAGGGAAAGAAGAAGATGGGACAACGGATACATTGGGCTTGCTATTGCTTGGGGACAAGCAATTTTGGGAAGGGAGGACTGTAATGTCCCTTTTTCCCACTTGAGAGCTATTATTGGGTCTTCTTGTCATTCCTTCTCCATGGCAAATAAACGAATGAGGAGAACATTGAGCATCTACATGATATGTTTTTTACTAATATTTTATATTTTCTTTAGTGTTTTCTTTCTTATACAAGTCGGCCTTGCCTTTTTGTACTTTGGCGCCAATTGAAGGATATAAAAGAAGAGTTAAGGCATCATTTGCTAGGTAGAATTTGCCGCATTTCATCTTATTGGAGCATTGCGAACTAGGAGCTCCTTGTTCTTGCATTTGAGGACAAAAACCCTCATATGCGACTTCCCTAGAAGGACAAAAAGCCTTCTAGAAGTTGAGTGAAGGACGGAAACCGTTCAACTTGACTTGGGGATTGGTGTGAACGCTGATTTGAGGAGAAAATTGTCATTTTCAAATTGTTATTCATTTATTTCTAGTGAAGCGACCTACCTTGAGTAGGGTTTTGGACATTTGGTGAACTATATGTGCGATTTTGATTGATAATCTAATATATCATATTTTCTAAGACCGGAATCTCGAATTTGGTGATTTTTTGGGGTTTCTAGGCCCTAGATCTACATTTTTCTTGTGGCAGCAATCAACTGGTTATAATTAATTTCCAGCAGTGTATTTCTTCAATATTTTTCATTGATTTTGGCTCTTGTGGTTGCATAATATATATATATATATATATATATATAAATTGTGGCAAGTTTATTTTAAGTGTTCATGATGTTTTGGCATATTTTGTGAAGAGTGCAGTTCACTGATTTTTGCATTTTCAGTCTGTTGTAATTAAAAATCAGATCTAAATATTTTGGGTGTTTGGCTAAATTTCAATGTTTGTGGTTAAACCCTTGAAAGGGTCATTACAAAAAATGTCTTCTATTACAGCCGCAACAATCTGATTTAAAAAAAAAAAAACAGCAAGCTTCAAGGTGCCAAAAGAGACTTTTATTTGTTGATTTCGATCAGCTACAATAAAAAATATACCTAAGTGTTTGAATACAATTATTTTTTCACAATCGACGACCTAAATGGAAGAGAAGAGCATGCAAACTGATTTGACTGAAATCCGACAGATTGTACTTGTTTTGGATGTAGAATCAACCCTAAAAAGTGTGCCCTAGTTGTACTGAATGAATATTTGTACCTTGATTGGTCACTACAATCCCTAAATGGAATTGCCAAGCGTAGACATGAGGGATTATGTCATCTGACCTATATGCAAATGAGGGATTTCCTCCTCTTTTGCTGATGCAGAAGAAGAAGCTACTTGCAGACAAAGAAGTAGTTGATAAATTTCCAAGATGAGTAAACAATAAAGCCCAAATATGCCTTTATAACTTCCAAAGCCCTCTCCAAAGTGGGTGCCCCCTTTTTAGAATTACATGCATGATCCTCAAACAATTAAAAATAATTTAATTCTACCCCCATGTTGGTGCCCCATTCCTAAGAATAGGAATAAACAATTCAAAATACTTTATCCTCTTTCCATCCTAAAAATAGGACCTTGGTACTCATGCAACCCTCTCTAACCTTAGTGCCCCATTATTTATTTAATTATTAATCTAACGTTGGCGCCCAATAATAGAAGTTCATCCTTTCTATTATAATTTTATTCTATTTCTACTTTTTGGATTAAAATATATCTTAAATGTCCTTTTTCCAATTACAATATAAAAATACCCTTGAACCACTTAAATTTATATATTTCCCTATTTAATTTCCCCTTATCCTACGGAAAATAATAAGAATACACTTCGGGTATCTAGAGTTAATTAATTCCGTAATTCCGAAACGGGGACATTAATGAGTACGGTCCACTCTTCCCATAATTGCTTGCCCTTAAGCTATTACAAGCTGTAATGCTTGAGAATTTCAGCATCCTCCCTCGAAGTATCCTCTGCAGGTAAATCCTTCCAATGTATCATATACTCTATGATAATCTTGTTCCTTAATTTCTTTTCTCTAAAATCCAAAAATTACTTTAGGAACCAAAACATGTTTGCCTTAATCATCCAAAGGAGGCAATTCAATGGAAGGAACAATATGTTGTCCCAAAACTTTTTTCAAACATGAGACATGGAAAACATTATGTATCATACTCTGCTCCAGCAAATCCAGCTCATAAGCAACCTCTCCTGTCCTCTGCTTAATCTTGTATGGTCCATAGAAATGAGGTTTGAGCTTTTCAACTCCACTCTTCTTCAGAAAAGACCATCTATAGGACTACAACCTCCAGAAAACCATGTCAACAACCTCAAAAGACCTCTCAATGTGGTGCTGGTCCGCATAAAATTTCTGCTGGTTTTGCGCATGTTGGATATTCTCTTTGAGTATTCCCAATATATCTTGGCTCTGTGAAACCAAGTCTTTTGCCCTCGGCACTCTACTGTCTACAAATACCAAATCCACAAAGGAAAGAGCATCATAACCATACAAAGCTATGAAGGGTGTCATACCTATGAACATGTGATGAATGGTATTGTAGTAATGCTCTCCCATGTAAAACCCGATTGTTGCCCTGCCACATAATCCCACAAATATCCTTCAATCCACTTATTCACAATCTCTGTTTGCCCATTTGTCTATGGATGATACCTAGTACTTGGAGTTAACTCCATTCCTATCAAGCGGAAGAGCTCCTGCCAAAACAAACAAAGGAGTTTGTTATCCCTGTCACTCACAATATTTTTAGGCAATCCATGTAGCCTAAACACCTCTCTGAAAAATAAATAAGCAATCCGTAGAGCCTTGAACTCGAAAGGGGCAACAAAGAAGTGAGCATGTTTAGTGAGTTTATCAACCGCTGCAAAAATACAAATCTTACCCTAAACATTGGGAAGATCTGTGATGAAATTTATTGATATATTTTCCCATTTTTTGTTCAACACAGGTAAGGACTACAACAAACCTACTGGAAAAACATGCTCTGCCTTGTTTTGTTGGCACACAATACACTCTCTAATTTATTAGAAGACCTCTTCCTTGAGTCCTTTACAAAAGAATATGTCCCTAATCTAATAGTAGGTCTTAAAATACCCTAGATGACAAGCAAAAGGTGTAGCTTGAACAACCCTTAAGAGCTTGCTTTTTACCTTGGATTCAAGTACCAAATAGATTCTATTCTTGTAGAGGATAAGATCATCAACCACCCTGTACCTATTATCCTGTATTTTTCCCTCAAGGATCTCATTAGTGTAACCATTCTTTACAAACTCCGCTATTATTAAAACTTTCCAATCAGCAGAGATTTCAAATATAGAGCATAGAAAAGGTTTTCAAAATAAAGCATTTGCTACAACATTATTTTTCCCTTTTACATACTCTTTGTCAAAATTATAAGCTTGGAGCTTACTTACCCACTTTTATTGTTTGTCATTCAAGTCCTTCTAACCAAGAAAGAACTTCAAACTATTGTGATCAGTTTTGACCACAAACCTGCCACAAACTAAATATTGCTAGAATTTCGCCAATGCCTACATGATAGCCAACATCTCTTTGTCATAAATAAAGAACCCACGGTCTACTTCACTAATTTTCTAGCTCTTAAAAGCTATGGGATGCCCCTTTTGCATCAAAACAGCCCCTACTCCTTCCCCTGATGCATCACGTTCTAACACAAAAGGAATAGAAAAATCAAGAATAGCCAACCCTAGGCAGAACTCGTTACCTCTTTGAGTTTATCAAAAGTTGTTTGGGTTGTTTTGAACCAGCTGAAAGCTCCCTTCTTTTTCAAATCAGTCAATGGGACAGCAAGTTGTGAAAACCCTCTTACAAACCGCCTGTAGTAATTGCAAAGACCAAAGAATCCCCTCAACCGTGTCAAAGTGGTGGGTTTAGGCCAATCTAATATTGCTTGGATCTTCTCTTGATCAACATGTACTCCTTGTGCACTAATGACACGTCCCAAGTATAAAATTTCAGTCATCCCAAACTCACACTTGGAATCTTTTGCAAAAAGAGCTTGCTATTCCAAAATTTCCAGCACTGTATGCAAGTGTTTTAGGTGTTCTTCCCAAGTCTTATTGTACACCAAAATGTCATCAAAAAATACTAGAACAAATTTCCTCAAGTGTTCACTAAAAACATGGTTCATGATTGACTGGAAAGTACCTAGAGCATTGGTTAAACCAAAAGGCATTACCAAGAATTCAAAATGCCCAAAAATGACAACGAAAAGTTGTTTTGTGCACATCCTCATCTCTTACCTTGATTTGGTGATAACCGGATCTCAAATCAATTTGGAGAAATATACCGTTCCATGCAATTCATCGATCTTGGGTATTGAGTACATGTTTTTTATAGTTTTTTATTTAAAGCACGGAAATCAATGCACATCCTCATTGTCCCATCCTTCTTCACCAAAACAACGGAAGAAGCGAAAGGGTTAGAACTAGGCCTGATATGCCTCATCTCCAAAAGCTCTTTCATTTTTTCTTGATCTCCTCTTTGTAAACTCTAGGAAGGTGGTAAGGAGTAATCATGACAAGTTTATAACCTATTTCCAACTCTATGATGTGTTGGAATCCTCTATCCGGTGGCAATCCTGATGGTAAATCACTTAATATTGTATTATGTCTATCCAAAAATAGATTGTACATCCACATGATAAGACCTATCATCAGTACTAGAAGTGGAAATACTTACCAAACAATGGGCTGCCCATGCTACTTGCCCCTTACAGAAAGATCTCTCCATCCGCTTTGTTGTGATAGCCCTAGGTGCTCCATTGGCCATACCATGAAGTACAACCTCTCCTCCATCGGTTTTGAGTTTTAGCTCCATAGTTTGGTAATACTGTGTGGGTTCTCCAAGTGAATGCAACCATTTCACTCCCAAAATCACGTTGGTTTCTCTTATTCCCGCCACGTAGAAATCATCACAAACCTTGTGTTTTCCAAAAGTAATTTCCAATCCCTTTACCCTCTTGGTGCATGAAATAGTAAAGCCATCTGCTACAATAACATTAGAACCCTGGAAATCCTCTGTTTTCAAACCTCTTTGGGCTACCAAACTCTCATCAATAAAGTTGTGAGTTACCCCCACTATCAATCAAAATAGTTACCTTATGCCCATGTAGTACTCCACGAACTCTGAAAGGATGATACCTGGGAGCACTTGAAAGTGTAGCAAGAGTACCATCTAGAGCCTTTACTGCTCCTTTATTTTCAGCCATGGGTTCTTCCTCTTCTTTGCCCACTTCCGGTTCCTCTTCTTCCCCTTCATCATTTGATATTAATTATATGTCGTGCACTTGTCCCTTAGGAAGACATTTATGACCTGGTCCGTGTGGATCTCTGCAAGTGAAACACAATTTCTTCCTTCTGATTTCATTTCTTGTTTCTATCTCCTTGTTGGTTTTAGGCAGCTCCTTTTGTTGAAAACCACCCGGCCAAAATGGCTTTTTCTGTTGCCCATAAGGTGTTGGTTTTGGCTGTGTTGCAGGCTGTCCTACAAACTTGCATCTCCCTTTTAGAGCTGAAGTCTCCAAATCCAAAGCCTTGTTTATGGCTCCTTGAAGAGTGGTATGGCTGAAAACTTTCACTAAACCCCTAAGAGATTCAGTTAAACGTTCCATGAACAAAACAACCAATCTTCTCTCTGTTACATCAGGTACCATCACAGAAAGCTTTTGAAATTCAGCTACATAGTCACTGAATATATTTGTTTGAGTTGAGCTAATTCCTGGAAATGAATTTCTAGATCAACTCTGTCAAATCTCTCTATCAACATATCACTGAACACAACACAAGAATATGATTGTACCCCTGAGTAATTAGCCTTCCAAATGAAGGGTTGCAAATTTGATGGCATCCTCTTCCATCATTACCCTAACTGATAACGTGTCCAAATTTTGTATCCATGCACGAGTTATACTCTTACCAGAGCCATCAAAAGTAGGCAGTGACAACTTTCCCAATGCATGTTGCAGGTCTCTCTGATTAGTTTGTGGCCTAGGATCAGCTCTTGGGCCATCCCTACTTTTCTTTGGATTTACAACATTGGTGAGTGATATGGCCTCTCTCATCTCATTTGGAAGTACCTTGTACTCATAGCTGGAAGCAATATCGTCTGCTATGGATGGTTGAGTTTCCGCCTCTGGAACTACTTCCTCCTTACGAAGGAATCATGCTGGAAGGGTCTGACAATAGAACCGGCAATTGTCCTCTGAGTGTGCTGGATATGGTTCACTCTTGAAGAGCTTTCCTCACTGTTTGGAGCCCATTGTATATTCGTGTTTTGCACGGTGTGGACTAACTGAGCCATCATGTCAACTAACCGTTCTTATCCCTACACAAGCCTATCGAAGCGTACATCTTCTGGGTCTCTTTTACCCATGACTTTTGGCTGTTTTGTAGCTTTCTTTTTCTCCTTATGCTGCTACATGACTTCCCTGTCACTACCCTACATGAAGTTTAAAGTTGCATATTTAATTTTATTCCATGCAGTTTTATGCACAACTAAAAGGTTCTTACTTGTCCCAGAAATTCATTTTTTTCATTGAGATATATATTTCAACTCCTTACGATTCATGTTTTAATAACTAAATGAATTAACTTATGGCTTTAAGCAGGTTCCTGTTCGTGAAAGTGCGACAAAGGCTCTAGGATATCTTCTGTCCTATGAAGCACTGTCTCACTATTCAGGTCCTAATGGGTTTTCTGAACTTTTACCTTTCTTGGTATCTTGTTTGCGTGATGACTCCAGTGATGTGCGCAGAAGAGCATTAGGAAGTCTCAAGTCTGTTGCCAAGGTGATCTTTGCAATCCAAAAATTTACACCTGAAAGTCATAAGATCATTAGGAATTGTGCTGTCAGTTTTGCAAACTACTAGTTGACTGCTGCTCTCTTTAACTTTATATTTGTTTGGTGAACTGTTTTATCGTTTTTTATTGTTCCTCTACCAGAGCTTGATGGTTGAATTGTATTTTAGCAGGCGGATAATGTGGTTTCTACTTTATATCTAGCAACTTTGGGGACCGGTAATTGCTGAATGCCTGAAGGATGGAAGTATGCCAGTCCGCCTTGCCGCAGAACGCTGTGCTCTACATGTCTTCCAGCTTACAAAAGGTTTTTTCACCCTAGAAGCAATTTTATATCTTGGTTTTTAATATCTAGTCTAATTGAATGCTGTCACTTAAGTACATCCCTCAATTTTCATCCCTATATTGGTATATGATTCTCTATAAGAATAAATTTTAGTCCAGCTTGTTTGGTCTGTAAAATTTGCCTGTGTAAAATTCATACTTACATATTCTAAAAGCAGTACTTTTTAAATACCAGGCAGTACTTTTGGCTATCAATTTTGTAGCTTCACGTAAATTCCAATCCATTTTTAAGGGCTTGTGGGGCAAACAACTGAACCTATTGAGAGATACTCCCCATCGTATGCATTGATCTCGGTAAAGTCAAGCATTCCTTCAATGTGTTTTACTTTCTAAAATGCCGCTTATGACCACTGCTACAACCAAGAGTGGTCTGTCTAGAGTTATTATTCCTGAAACCTTTTGTGTTCCTCTTCTAGGCCTACCATGAGTAAGCATTTTCAAGATCCATAAATTAATCACCTAATGATTTCTTTCCACTGCCAATTTTTTTCAATGGTGTTACACAATTAATTCTCTAAAAATTGCGTTTAAAAGAAAGTGTAATGTGAAAGGTTTTCACTAAAGATTTTCACTAGTTGTATCAAGTATTAATAGGCCTATTGGCCTAATTATACGGTGTCCCTTGGAATGTGAAAGTAATTTCCCAACAAAATGAGTTGATTACTATAATTTTTAATGCTATTGTATTTCATTTCAAAAAGAGAGGGACAGGAATTTCCAACCCACAGATCATAACTTTGAAAAAAGACTACAGTAATTAGTTAATATTTGTACCGGTGTATCAACAAAGGGTAGAAGAGTTCTTTCCATTAGATTCCACTACTTATTAACAAAGTATAATACACTAATAATAAGAGCAAAGACATTTTAAAAAGGAAAGTATAATACACTAATAATAGGACAAAGGCATTTGAAAAAGGAAGTGGTGGTTAGATACATGCATGTGCTAGAATGATAGCAGAAGCTGCAAGAGGGGAGTATGCACCAGCTTTGGTAATATATGTGGAAGAACTGCTGGAGCCTGTACATTGAAGAAAAAGAAACACATGATTCTTACAATGCAAAAGGAAAAGGAAACACACAACAACAAAAATTAAGGCCAATGAGTAAAATTAAATACAAAGCAATAGTGATTGAAGTCGAATATTTAGAATACCCCGTTAAATACAAAACAATAACATTATTTTTCCCAATAATAAATCTTTAAGTGTATTTGCCAATAAAATTATAGTGCCACTAACCTTGCCTACAAAATATACTCAAATTAAATCAAACAAACAACCACGTTGATGTACCAAACATGATTCAATTAATTCTCACAAATCAATTGGAACAAAATTTGATGTACTATGAGATACAACATTTAGTTGATTTTTTGGGGCGCACTTTTGCAATTAAGCTAGAGTTAGAAAGATTCTAAGAGCAAAACACTATTGATCAACCATGGAAAATGACACTCATGAATTCATCACAGCCATTAATTCTTACTACATACATCAAAAAAGGCACTCGATAGGTAAATTATATCCCCACCGTGGCCATTTTCAATATGACTGGAATTTATTTAAAAATCAGAAGGACTTAGGTTCATTATAATTACATAGTACTTTTCTACATGGAGGCCATGAAACTAACCTTTATAACAATTTATTTAAAATGAAGGAATATATCAAATTAGTGAAATAAATTATATTAAACAGCGTTTTTCCATTCCATAATATCCATAATTCCATGGGAAGGCAGATTGTATAAATAAGATATTAAATAACATTATCATGACGGCTATCACAGCATCAAGGTATATCTGGAAATCAAAATTATATTCAGTAGAACTATGGTGGTGAGCTTACAAGAAACTGGAAAAGAGATTTACAGAGACTTGTGGGATTCAAAGGCATTGCTGCAGAAGAAATCTGCACTATCTCCGGTGTCCCTTTGAATGTCCACATTGTAAACAAATATATTTTCACAAGAGACACCATCCCTACATGCAAACCATATTGCCACATTTCACATCAGAGTACATCGCCTCACTCACGCATGACAGAAGTCTATCAATGTGGCACTAATGTAAACTATACATATATTTAAGCACAACAGGGATTCGCCAAATTGTAATATGAATGAATTTCTATTCCCAAGTTTTGTATTGTTGTGAAGAGACTAAAATTGATCAGTGATGATGGCATTGGTGACACTATTCATCCAGATATCATTTTAACCTTTCATGACATTCTGAATAATCAACAATATACAGTTGGAACTTCATCTCACTTTGCAACACATCCAGTTCTTTTTTACATGAAATTTATTATTCGTTTCTTCCAGAACAGGGGAACCTGTCAGCATTCCAATTAGTATAACATTGACTTAAATATCTGCTATAAACTATAAATAAATGAGCTCTAAAAAGAAAACGAATTGAGACTTTTTCAGGGATACCCAGATGTTCCAAGGTCATACTTGCTATAACTTGTGGAATGGAAGTTTTTTAAAACTCCAAGCAGTACTTTTGGCTGTTAATTTCGTAGCTTAATGTAAACTCCAATCCATTTCTGGGGCCTGTGGGGAAAATAACTGAACCTCTTAACAGATACTCCCATCACATGCATTGATCTCAGTGATGCCGAGCATTCCTCATCAACCTGTGTTAATTTCTAAAATCTATGTTGCCAGGAAACGGAAACGGGTACGAAACGCGGAGAACGGCAATTTTCAAAAAACCTTGGATACGAAACATTGACGGAAACGTCCGTACAATATATTATTAAAAAATTATATATATATATATATATATATATATATATATATATATATATATATATATATATATATATATATATGCATAGTACTCATTTTATAATTGTAGACCATAAGAGATAATTGATAAAGCACTCAAAATATTTTGAATTCATTGAAATTTGAACTTCTAAGTTCTAAAGAGTCATCATTCAACATGGTTACAATTTCAATGATTCACATATACATAATAATAATCTAGATTCTAGAATATATCATCTAGATTTCCTCATAATCATCTCCATGAACACCACTAGCACCGACATCTCCACTCCCACTAGCTCCACTCTCCCTCCCTTCTGCAAAAGATCCCGATTCTTCTTCATCAATACTAGGCAGTGAAAGTTGGCTAAGAGTTGCAGCAGAAGCATCAAAGTCGCTAGTCTCAGGATCAATATCCCAAAGTTTGTTGGGACCTCTAACATAGGCTTCACTCTTGTGTGATAGAATGCGCAAATTGGAATGCACATACACTAAATCGTTGGCCTTCTTGGATGCTAACTTGTTCCGTTTGGCTGAGTGGATGAAGGAATATGTACTCCAATTCCGTTCTGTTGAGGAATTGCTAGCCACCTGTTACAAAAAAGAAGTTAGAAATTTTCAATTAGTAATACTTATAATATTAATTTACTAAGAAGTAAGAACACACATTTGAAATTAATAAACAAACTTTTGATTTCATTTTAATATTTGATACCTATGAAAGGATTTTAATGGCAACAGGTCGCAGCCACTTGGCATCATGGCCATGTGCACACCACCACATGCATGGGGTCATCTTGTACCTGTCAAGTGCTGCATCTATTTTACCCATGCTACTATTAGATGAAGAGACAAAGAGTGTCATTTCACAACAGACTGTACTAGTTACATCTGGATCAGGAAAAAACCTCCGGAATACTGCCTTAGCTCCACTTGCAACTTCATGGTCATCATATGGTTTTTGCCTACCAGGTAGTGCAAGTATTTCACTGCTATAAAATTTGGGATTCAGGGCATAGGCTAGGAGATGCAATGGGGTGGTCATTTTATTCCACTGTCTCATGATCACATTCTTAACTTCACTGTAGAATTTTTCTTCAGAATCTTGCTCTTTTTGTTGTATGATGTCTCTAATTTTTTCAAGCATAGAGTCAATGCCATCATAGATCTCCCCTATACAAGCATTATCCGTGTCTGCATATCTAATCATAGATAAAATAGGCTCAGTAACACTAAGCAAGTATGCAACCTTTGCCCACCAAATATCATCAACTATCACTGATTTTACTTTGATGGCTCTTTCTGTGTTTGATTGCCTCCACACAGACCAAACATCATCAATCACCATAAGACTTAAGGCTTGCTTTACCTTCACAAGTCATCTCAAGACGAGCGTTGTGAGGCAAATCTTGTTTCAGCAACCTATTAAAATAAATTAAAGCAAGTTAATAATAATTTTTTTTTTTTAAAGGAATTCAATTGATAATTTGATATTTCATAAAAAGTTAGCAAATAAAAATTAGAAACTAGAAAATTGTTTGATTACCTTCAGCAACTCCAATGTCGAGAACCTCCTAAAGATAGTCTGGGACATATGATGATTTGTGATAAACATTTGGATCTCATTTGCCTCTGTATAAATTTCCTCAATCCATGGTATTTTTTCAATTTTCTGCAGCATCAAATTCAAGGAGTGTACTGCACAAGGTGTCCAAAAAATGTGCTCATATCTCCCTTCAACAATCATCCCTACGGCTCTACAATTTTTGGCATTGTCCGTGATGACTTGGACAACGCTTGCAGGGCCCACTGACTCAATAGCCTCAATCAAAATATTAGCAATAAATTGAGCATCTTTCACTTCACCCTCACAATCAACAGCCCTTAAGAACATTGCCCCTTTAGGGCACACCGCAACAATGTTGATTAGGGGTCTATTTCGGGCATCTTTCCATCCATCTGAAATGATAGATACCACTGAGTCCTTCCATGAATCCCTAATTGGCTGCAAAGAACTATGTACATGGGCCACTTCTTTCGCCAACAATGTGGTTCTGACCTCATAACTAGGGCTTTTATATCCTTTCGGTGCATCATTAATACCTCTCACCATTTGTTGCCAATAAGGTGAGTGCAACACATTGAAGGGCAGCCCACATGCATAAATGCATCGAGCAATCAACTCATTAGCAATGTCCCTCTTGTCATTGTTGAATGTTTTATCCAATGCTCCATTCGCCTTTTTTCGTGAGGTCTCTTCATCAAAAGGGGTACCAAAGGGATGAACATGAGCTTGACTTTGAGTTTGGATGAAAGGATGAGCAGCAAATGTTGGTGTGGTTGGTCTTGATGAAGACCTTTACAATGGAATTGTTTTAGACCTGTTGCTTTCATTTTGTCCAGCAACCTCCTCTTGCTCTCTCAGGTACTCGTCCATTTTCTCTTTTGATAGTTTGGGGCACTTCTTTATCCCCACACCTCCAACTCCAGTCAAATGGATTTTTTGTCAACAATATGAGGATTTGTATTGAGCATGACAACCATGGCATATCCAAATACAATCCCCAGCACCAACAAGGTACTCTACCACTGTCACATGTGTCCAAATAGGAGAAAAGATAAGATAAGATAAATATATTAAATGTCCAACGAATGACCACAAAAGTAGGTCAATGGGACTACGCCAATACAAAAAAAGCAAAAAGCAACCCATCCAGAGAGCCAAAAGGTCCCTGAATACAACCAGAAAAGAGGAGGAGAAGGGAAGAACAGGCAAGAGAGAGGCCCGGAAGAAGCCTACGGAGACTGGCATAACTCCGACAAGCGGAAAAGGAAAAGGAAGGAAGAGGGGGCAGGAAAGAGATCCCCTCAACTAGCAACCAATGCCAAATGGAAGAAACTAGTGATGTACTAAAGACCAGAATCAGAAGCTCTAAAAGATCTGGGGGGCGATACCCAAAGGGGGCTCTCCGAGTATGTCTAGTGGATCTAAAAGGCCCTCTATGATTATAAGTTGGGATTGGGTGAGTTATTTGTCAACAATCAAGTCGCGTTTTGAGAATATAATGCAGGGTTGCCAGATAAAAACTTGATTTGCATGATTTAAGCTTACACTTGACTGTGGGATTGCTCTAGAATCCAAGTAAAGGTCTAAATGTCCCTATTGGGGACATTACATTAGTGCCTTTTTATAGCTTTTAGAGGAGTTTAGGGTTGATTATTTTATTCATTTATGAGTAAGGGTTCTTTTTTTTAGTCATTGACCAAGTCGAAATCAAAAAAGCTTTTTCTAAGTCCCCCACCACTTAACCCTACAGGTATGTCTCAGGTCATCACAGATGTACCAAAGACGTATCCGTACCGTACCTAGTATAGATACGTATCGAGTATGTATCCAGGGGGTATAGGAGGGGGGACGAACCCATGCTTCCTAGCAATTATTAAAACAATAACTGATGTTTCACTACAACAAAATTCTAGAAGGCAATTTACTAATGAAGCACAACAAGCATTCACTAAAACTTATAAACCTACCTTAACTAAAACACAAATTTTAAAACACCTACAAAACTAAAAAATGTGGAATTTGATTAACATCACTTATTCCATGGATTTTTGTTTCAAAGAAAGAAAAAAATATATTAATGTCCACAAGTACCCAAAGTAAATCATTGTGACTCAAATAAATCAAGTTACAATAGAGAGAAACCGATAACAAAACAATGTCATCCGAGGATTAATACACAAATATTTGCAAAATCATTGAGTTTGAAAGTTCTAAACTACCAAGTATCTACCTAGGAATGCCTATGATCTAAATCACAACGTTCAGCGAATTTTTCACTTTTAAGTTCAGAATTCGCCAACGTGACCCCAAAAATTAATCGAAATTTGCGTTGTTCACCTCGAGAAAAATGCAGAAAATCGCGGTACAGTAAGTGCTGGAAAAAAAAGGCGGGGACAATCCCTCACAGATCCTTATAAACCTTGTTTTTGCCCTACAAAATACATCAACTTCTTTTGCTTTGTTTGTGAAGCGATGGATTTTCATTGATTTGGTTTTTGTTTGAGCCCTTGCCTTTGGTCGTCGCCCTAGTTTTTATTTGCAAACTGATCGTAACTCATTGCCTTGAAGTTGAACATTGGCTTGTCCCTCGGGTATCAGCATCAGCGTGGGAGATACAATCACGAAGGGAGCTTCAACGAAGGCTAGGGCACAAGAGCTTCGGTGAGCATTAGGGCAAGGGAAAGGAGAGAGCTTCATTTTTGTACGGGCATAGCAAATGGGAGTTTGCCGCCAGGAATCACCACCATTCTCCAACATTGCCACTAAAGTCTATAAAGTGTTGTTCGGAAATATTTTAAGCTTTACAAACTTTTGTTATAAACTTTGTTTTCTATATTTATTATTCTTTTAAAATTTTAAAAACCTTTAAAACTTTTAAAAATTTATAATGTTTGTTTTTAATTTTCATTTCAATTTTTATAGTTAAATTTTTTTAGATTTCAATTTATTTTTCATATATATTTTTTTAAAAATTTAAATTTTTATAATTATAGCATTTTTCATAATGTTTTTTTATTTGTTTTGTTTTTAACTTTCATTTAGTTTTTTATAGTAAATTTTTTTAATTATATTTTTAAAAACTAAATGTAAGTTTTATATTTTTTTTATACTGTTTTTAACTTGTTTATTTGTAACTATAACAAACATTATTTTTTTATAATGCTTGTTTTTTATTTTATTTGTTTTAAACTTTCAATTAAATTTTTTATTACAATTTTTAAAACTTAATTTAATTTTTAAATATTTTTTATAATATTTAAACTTGATTATGATGTTTTTTATTTAATTGTTGTTTAATTTTAATTGGGTCACTAAAATCTTGGGCTACGACTTCGAGATTGTATACAAGAAAAGAAAAGATGATGTAGTGGTTGACGCGCCATCTTGACAAAATGAGCCATTGAGGCGATTTAAGTGCCATCTCAATATTACAGGCAGACTGGGTGCATGAAACAAGGTCCAAATGGGAGAATGTTACAGTTACAAAAGATCTTATTCAAACCTCCAACAAGATACAGGCATTTCGGATAATTTTGTGTGGAAAGGGCCCAGGGGATGTCCTTTGGTATAAATATCGGTTGTACCCATGCAAAAATTCAAACCTTAAACATAAGGTTCTTATAAAACTCCATTTTTTGACCTATAAATGGGCACTTAGGGTTCTTGAAAACTTATCATAGAGTCCAACAAAAGTTTTTTAGAAGGGCTAAAAAGGAGACATCCATTTACTTGTGGCCAAATGTACGGTGTGTGAGAGATTAAAAGGTGAGATAATCGCGACCCCCAGTATATTGCAACATCTATCTATTCCTAGCTAGCGGTGGGGGGAGGTGTCTATGAATTTCATCACAAGGCAGCCAAAATTTGAAGGGGAAAATTTCATCATGATTATTGTGGATAAACTTACCAAAAATTCCCTTTTTGTGCATTATCACATCCATTTGTAACCAATACATTAGCCACATCATTTATGGATACAATATAGAAGCTCCATGGGATCCCAAAGATCGTCTTAAGTGAAAGTGATCCCATCTTTACTCGTAGCTTTTGGACTGAGTTTTTTCCTGTTCGGTACACAATTGGCTCTTAGCTCATCTTATCATTTGCAAGTCGATCTGCAATCTAATGTGGTTGACAAATGTTTACAGGGTTATCTTTGTTGTTTTACTTCAAAAAAACAAGAAAGATGGGTTAAGTGGTTTCCACTAGCAAAAGTGATATAACACTTCTTTCCATCCTTCATACAAAATGTTTCCCTTCTTGGCCTTATATGGGTACCATTCCTCATCTATCACCTCATCTTTCAAGATTCAACCAAAAGTTCACAGTTGAAGAACACTTTCAACACTAGTAAGAGGTACTCTCTAGCCTCAAAGAGAACTTGGCAATGGCGCAAAACTGCATGAAGCAACAGGTTGACCAACACCATTGTAAAAGGAAGTTTGAAGTCAAAGATGGGATTTTTGTACGTTTGCAACCATATAAGCAAATCACCTTAAAACAACGGAAGAAGGATAATAGGATTTCACCTAAGTAATACAATCCTTATCAAGTCTTGCATAAGATTGGCAGTGTTACCAACAAACTCGAGTTACCCCACTTGCCAAGAATACAACCAATATTCCATGTTTCAAGCTTGAAGAAGGTCATTGGACAAAGAGTTTCAACCCTGACAGAGTTACCAGAGTTTGACGAGGAGGTTCGCATCATTTTGGAACCTAAGGGAATACTTTAGACACATACTAAGAGGTTGCGCTCAAGGGAAATTATGGAGTATCTAGTCAAGTGGAGGATTCTCCCCAATGAGGATGCAACTTGGGAGGATGAAGCATTCTTGAAGCAACATCTCGACATAGTCAACGTTGAGGACAACGTTGGTTTGAAGGAAATGGGCATTTTATGCCCTTGACTTATATCATATATAATGATATGTGTGGGCCAACCTATGTCACACTTACCATTTATCTTTTCATTCATTAGTTAGTGATTACTTAAGGCCAATTTAATTAGGACTAAGGGGTGTGTCTCTTATGATCACCATATTGTGACTTATTTATCTTATTATAGTATTGTGGAGGTTTACACTTCGAAGTGCCCTCGTTATATATTCCGCATTTTGTTAATTTTCCATTTATATTAAAGCAATTCCATTGCACCAGTTGAACAAATTGCAGAGTTTAACCAGATCCACACAGACGATGACGACATGTCAATATGTAGCACATACAATTGACTTGATTTCTACATATTATAATTTTTGAGGCCTTGTGACAAATCGGAATTGATGGAATTGATGGAATTGTGCCATAGTGATATGTTTTGGTCTAAGATATGTCCCTCATTTGAGCAAGATGTGCAGTACAGTATGGTGTCTATCTTATAGACCGGTTTTGTTGAGGCTATGCAGATTGGAGTTTTGCCTCTTCTTGTTGATTTGGTGGGCAGTTTAGGCCCACATTTATGCACTTAAGTTGTAAGTTGAAAACCCAAATGGCCGGATTGTTGATTCTTCCCAGTAAGTTGAAAACTCGAAAGTGCAGCTAAATGCAGACTCGTGATGAAAACTCAAAAGGTTGTCAATGAGTGGTGCATTTTTCTATACAAGGTCCAAGATCCCATAATTTGTTGATTCATTCATGTATTTCAAGATACTTCCCTTTCAAAGGATAACATCAAGAGTCAAATTTTGAGTTTCAGATTATTGATTGTTAAGTAACTTGATTTGTGGAACCTGATTTTGTAGACATTATCCTGAGTCTCTGGACATTTAAGTGCTATTGTGAGTTCATAGGGATTGTGACGATACTCCAAAGATGCATCTAAATATATCAGCTTGAGAATACTTTTGTTCATTTTGGATACTTTTGTGCATACAACTCATATTTGTTTGACACTCCGTTGAGTGACCAGATGCTGACCTATCTATTTGTGCACCTGACGGATTTTTTGCACGCCTTGTAATTCCCAGAGTACCTATTTGTGGAGGATTAGAGCACTTGTATGTGTATCTTTGTTGCTCAAGATTTGACGATTGTCATTGTGACTAGATGTTGATACTTGTGAATGACATGTGCATCGGCTTTTGGTTGTGGAGAAGGCACATTGCCTATTGTGTTCGAACGATTACAGATTTATGAGGAGTTGTCCCAGATGTGTTACCCAGAGATTACTCATATTGGCCACTAAGCATTGGTCATCTTTGATTGCAGCTTATTGTGGATTGCAGCTTATTGTAGCATTGGTGGAGAGAAATTGGTCCTGCTTATTACAACATTGAGGAAAGTGTCCCAGGATTTTCAGATATCCATATTTTGAGTGAGTGAAGATCAAACCTGCAGCTGATAAATAAGATTTCATAGTTAGCAGATCGCAGATTGCAGATTTTGGCAACGCACATTCCAAGGGATACAGGTTGACCCACCCTCATATGACAAGGGAAACATAAGGATTCAGATATCAAGTTGAGACATTTCAGATATTGTGCATATAGTTCATGCTCGGAGGGTATTTTGTAAACATTTGTTGTGGGTATCTCGGATGTTGCATGTAGCTAGAAATATCTTAGCATTTCAAAGTTTTCTCCAGAGTTTTTGGGTCATCCCAGTCGGTGGTATCTAGTGAGTGCTCTTCCTTTCAAGATTGGATATTTTAGAGTTGGGTTTGTGAGTTGAGATTGTAACTGAGGAGACAGCAATTACACATCGATTGAGAGATGATAGTTCAAGCAGTTTTTCTGCAACAGGCTGTTTCTTATATGTCAGCATGATTTGCTAAAGATAGGAGACATTAACTCCAGAGACAATTACAACAATGGTCCTTCATTAGCTTGACATAATGAGGAGTCAAGCATTTGAGAGTGCTCTTGAAGCACATTTAGGAAGTTGATCTCGCAGGGATTTAGATACTCATGGTAGAAACAGCATGACATGTCACACTGAAGAGATTTGAAGACTCGTAGCAGGAGATAGCATGAGCTTCTTATAAAGGGAAATCTAGCATATACAGTTCACATTTGCAAGTTTGCAGTCAATATTTTGCGATCCTCGGACACATTAGTGGACAGTGTAATACCAACATATTACGAGGATTTCAGCTTATAAAGTTTGAGATATGATTTTTGCATCATTTCAGTTGCAAAGAAAGAGCTGAGAAGACTTTGGATCAGAGGGAGGTATGCTACAAATTGATCCAAAAAAAATATAAGAATAATGAAAATACATTCAAAGGAATGAAAGGTTATAAATAGATATTGGAAATATCCTCAAATGAAGTTGGAAGGTGAAAGGTTACACAAGACCTTTGGTTTCTCCCTTGGATTTGAAAGGGTTGTAAAGTAATGTATTATATAGCCTGGTACATGAACAGAAAAATAAAAGCTTGATTGCCACGTAGTCTTTGTGTTCATTTGTGCTTATTCTCTCTATGTTTATGGCTTGAAATTCATAAGTATTTAGATATTGACCAGCCCTATAACATCTTCACAGAAAAATCATCGCACTAGGTTTGCACAACTGGGAATTCATCAGCTCATGCAAATGTGTTCTCTCCAATGGCCTAACTTGAACTATAGTCTATTACGGATGGGCATATAACACATTTCTAGGATGTCTCTTGGAAAGACCACAGCCCTCTTGATCAATGAGAGGAATTATACACAGTCAAGGATCTGATAGTGTCCTAATATAAGGTGTACAACGAGTGGACCAAGGATAAGTCTGGGTGGTCAAGGAGTGGAAAAAATATGGAGTAAGTGTAGACATTTCAAACCAGCAGGATAGATTGCTCCAAGACACAGTCAGGTCTAGAAAACATCCTTTCGCCTAGGGAGCTGACAAGCATGGATGGGTTGAGGAGCCACTAGAAATTTATAGAGTAAAATGAAGCTACACTTATCTCAGCAGCAAAGGTGAAGATATCTAGGATGTGGTGAAGATGTCCTAGATGGCCAATGGTATCTGGGATTTGTTATCACTATGGCCTTCCCAAATCAAATGCCTTCGAGTGGGCAGCAGTCAAGGGTGAGATACTCACTTTTGCTTAGTTGCAAAAAAGTTGTGTAGGTCCATCCATATGATGCCTCCACTATAACTACGAGGAAACAATCATCTTCCTTCTGCTCCACTGCCCCTATTCTAGGGAGGTTTGGGGTTCAATAAATCAATAGTTTGGATTTGCTTGGATTTTTCCTAAGTCTCTTGACATCACTTTTGCCTCTTGGACTATGGGAAGTAGCTAAGATGATTTACAACCAATATGATTGTGTGCCCTGCCTTGGTTATATGGATATATGGAGGGAGAGATTCCATTCTCTTCAAGAAAATGGCAACACATACTGCAATTGCAACAGGAAAAATGAAAAAAGGCCATGTTGGAGATAGTAAATGTCAGCCTTTTATCAACCGTCAAAAATCTCTTTGTCAAGGACAAGCAGTTTAACTAGATGTACAAGCTAGAAGCGGCTAGCAAAAGTAAGCTCATCAAGAGTGTCGGAAAAATGGCAACCGCCCCCAAATAATATGTCAAAATCGATATTTGCCAAAGCCTTTAGAGGGAATCCATTCGTGTGGCATCCTAAGGGGCTCTAAAGAAAATTGCATTGAAGCGTACATTGTTTACCTTGTGGTTTCAACCAACAACTTAGGTAAAGCATCAGGACTCTGGAGATTTCCGGTAGTTTGTCTCGGAATTCACATATGGATTTTTATGAGGAATAATGGGAGGAAAGAGAAAGACCAAATAGGTAGAGTGATTGGACAAATTGTTAGGGAAGCTTGGGTGGATGAATAAAAAAATTATCAAAGAATGATAGAGGTCCTTCGTGATCAAGGTTTGGATCACCAACCGATCAGCCTTTGAATTGAAGAGGACTCTCCTCCGAAAAATAGCCCTTTCACATTTCAAAAGATGTGTTTGGGACATCCTAGCTTTGATGAGTTGGACCAAAAATTGTGGCAAGAAAGTATCGCCCACCATGGATTGAAAATGTTCAGGCTTGCTTATAAACTACAGTATTTTAAAGAGAATCTTAAATATTTTTAATATTGTCTTCGAAAATGTTTTTAGTTATGAAACAGTTGGACGACATCTACCATAAGGAAGAGATTTGTTGGGAACAAAGCTTGAGTGTGGTGATTACAAGAGGGGTTCATAATACTAAAGTCTTCCATCAATTGACCTTTCTGCAGAAGGAACAAAATCTTATGACTGGAATCCCAAATGGGAAAATGTTGGAAGAACAAGAGGAAATGGGAAGGGAAATTTTTCTGTTTTTTGACTATTTTCTCTAAGAAGGCATAAGAGTCCTGTGAAGATTCCCAAGTTTGTTTTCTAGAGAACACGCCTGGCCTTGTTTCAAATGCTTAGAACACTTCGCTGATGGTCTAGGCATTGGAGATAAAAGTGAAAACCCTCTCTTTGGCATGGAGGAGGATGCGGATCTCGGCACACACAAATTTCTGACTTTGTTCTTTCACCACTCCTGGGATGTTCAGAAGGGACATGTGACCTCGACAGTGGAAGAATCTAGTGCTTCTCAAAAGATTTTGAAAGCTTGGAACACTACTCTCTTAGTTCTTATTCCAAAACGTATGAATGCAAGGATGCTGGTAAGTTTCAAACATGTCTCCCTTTACAACACAATAAACAAAATTATTTCTAATTTCATAGCTAATGGGTAAAAGCCACTCCTTAACAATACATATCCCAAGAACACGGTTGTTTGTACAGAAAAAATAATCATTGAAATGGGGTTGGTACTATTCATGAAATTACACATTCTCTAGATACTATTGCTAAAGAGTTAGCAACATAACCTCCAAGGCTTATGATGGTGTCAGTTGGAGAATTCTGGACAGGTTCTTGGAGCGGTTGAGATTTTCTCAAGAGTGGCGAGAATGTGTTAAGGAATGTTATGCTAGACCTATGTCATTTGTACTTGTTAATGGCTCCCCACAAGGTTTTTCTTTATCTTCCAAGGATTTATGTCAAAGAGATCCTCTTTCTCTACATCTCTGCATCATCTTGGTAAAAGCACTAGGAAGAACTTTAAAGTTGGAGAATATTACACAAAACTTGAAAGGTATCAGGATTTCAACAATTAGTGAGCTATAAACCCACATGCAATTTGCGAATGATACAATGACAACTGTAGACCTGATCATAAGAGAGAGAGAAAGAAATTGCTTTAATGTCCACATGGGACCAATATAGGCCAATGGGACTCAACAAATACATCCACTTATAAATAGCATTCAGAAGCCCACTCCCCACTAATATATATATATATATATATATATATATATATATCAGACTACAAACTAAGCATTAAATACAAAACAAAAAATTATCTACCAAGTGTAAATCTTGTTGTGGACCCCTACACATCTTAAGAGACATTTGTCAGGACAGGTGGGGTCATTTAATTAAATAAAATAAATAGATAGTAATTAATTACTTGATTAATTAATTCAACCATAGGATTATATAAGGTGAATGCACAGATATCTCAAGGAATAATTAATAAAAAAATTATTGAATAATAAAAAGAAATAACACATTGAACACAACATATAACGTGGGGAAAACCTTTAGGTAAAAAACCTAACCGTAATAATACACTTTCCAATTTATTAAATGAACAATAATGCACAGCTACCCAGCACACCAGTAAATCTTCACTTCTTCCCAATCTCATCTCGGATCCCACGATGTTCATAAATATTTCATATGATCATTATCTCCAATCTCAAAGAGATCACCCTATTAGTGGGTGATTCGGTTACACCTATTAGTTGCACCATTTCACTCTTTAATTAATTCTAATGAATGAATTAATTTATTTTTCCACATTGGGTGAAATAGACCCGAGAATATAAGTTATATTTATAACTTATAATAATAGTAATATGGATGTGTATATGCGGTGACCCACCGAAAGTGATCCCACTTAATATTATACACTACAACACTCCCCCCTAATGTTAAGTGGGGAAACATGCCAAAGTTACCTTTTTATATAAAAATATTTACAATCCATAAATCATCCACGATGATTTAGGCTAGCATGCCAATAGGGATAAGTTGACAGAAATATCCCACATTCCTCAAGGACAAGTGTATACATGAAGTCTTATATGCATTCATGGAGCCTTTTATAAAACAAGCATCCTCCCCAACCAATGTTTCGCTAGGTTTTACAGGTAAACTCACATAATGTGATCATTTACAAAGTCTCACTAACACTTAACCTTTACAATGTTTTTACAATAGAATAAGTATAGAAGATTTTACAAGGCCGTTAGGAGGTGGCGTTGTCATCCACACTCCCTCTTAATGGCAACTGCGAAAGGCCTAGCATTGCACAAAACTCGTATAATTTTACAGCAAAAGTGGCTTCATGAAAATATATGCAACTTGATCTTCAGATGTGAAGTTTCCCATTTGATCATCTGATTCAAAAGTGGTGATCAAATTCACCATTGAGAACTTTTTCTTGAATGAATATGATTCGTTCATTGATGTTGAACTAGATTGTTCACGTGAGCTAGAAATCATAGCTATCACATGGAGTACTTCTAATGACATCCATGAGTAGTTCTACCAATAGTCGTTTCAACCACATGGCTTCTTTAGTTGCTGCTATAACATTTTTACACACTGCTTTAATATAAGAGATAAACATTGTTGGTTGTTGCTTGTTACTTCAAGTGACATCGCCTGTATCAACTTGAAAACATATCCGGGTATAGATTTTCTATCTATCACATCACGGTATGGTTAGAATCACAAAAAACATATAAATGAGCATCATTAGAACAAAAATAATATAAAACATAATATTTTTATCCTTTTTAGACATTCTCAACGATCATCATATAAATATTGCATCAATCTAGAAGAAACACTTTACTACAAAAAAGATACCAGGCATAGTAAAGGTTGGATCAAATTGTCAACAATTTGTCTGTATACAATAGGGTTGGATTCAACATATGCAAGTTTAGAATTAAGTTTGATACAAAATAAGAATGGAATGAGGTTTACAATCAATACTGATAAGTTACTAGCATTTTGAGATACTTTATATAGGAGTTTTAATATTGTAAAAATATTAGATGCAATCAATATTGGACGTCTCCAATACAAGCATGAAAGGCGTCCCCAACTGTCATTCAATGTGCATAAAACAATGTTCTTAGTAATCACACACTAATTTACCCTAATTGAGATTATCTAATACATAAATATTTTCTATGAAAATTGATTACCTCGAAAGAACATTTAATCTCATAATAAATACATGCACTATTATAACATCATTCTTTGAGATTTCTTTCTCACACGCAAAGGTCAACAACCTTATTATCAGTATGGTCAACATTACAAAAACTAAATGATTTAGTGTTATTCGTTAAAGAAATATCAAAAGACCATGATCAATTGTACCTTGAATGATTGATTTTCATGTGAGTGGGCTCTAAAAACCCATTATCAAACTAAAAAAATACAAACATATACCATGGTTAAGTAACAAAAAAGGTTCATCTAGATCATAGTAATCATATTTGACAATTATAAAAAAAAAATTATAAAATTACCAGTTTCATGAAATATCAAAACTGTAGAGTATGTGTTGTTCATATATAGAACCAATTTATAGCTATTCATAATGTTTTTACCTAGTCTCATATTTTGGTGATAATCACAAGATAAGGATGTTGTGCTAAATACAACGCATTCACCTATTGCATAGTGCTACTTTCCTCCAAAAGACAAGAAACCTACAATAATGTGTTCTACAGTAAAAAAATCTCCAAAACACGTATAGGTCTAATGCACAAATGTTCTCTACAAGTCTACATAAATGTATGAATCTTCTCAACTAGATAGAATTCACATATGATGATAAATTGTAACTTAAGAAACTCTTAAAGATTTGAAAAAAAATGAATTATCAAAAGATAAGAGAAATCACCATTAATACTACTTCAAGAGAATAAAATATAAAAACTATCTCAAATAGGAGGAATTAGTGAGCTATGACCACCATCTAATCATGTTCTATAACCATCACAAAATTTAATGATCATTTGACTATTTGAAATTTAAATATCCTTATATGACTCTCTCTCTCTCTCTCCCTTTTTAATAGAGTAATTTCTCTCTTGAGAGATCCTATCTAGGTTTGAAATATTCCAAAAGCTATAGATCATTTTTCAATATATATATAAGATTCAAATCATGTGATTGCACATTCTATGTTCGACAACACATCAAGGCATATAGGCCTTAATATTCTCATGTTCATGATGGCTTACGACTTAAAAATAACAACTAACGCATAATCAAGACAATGAGATTAAATACCAAAACATGATTTTTATTTATTTATTTTTAATCTTAGAATAGTACATTTAAATTTTATGTTTCTTAGATATTACCTTAACTAATACCAATCACATAATAAATAGTTGTATTATTTTTCCAATGTAATTTATTTTGATTGAAACCGAAAGTAAATTTAGTACATTCTCACGTGAACTAGCCCCTAAGTGGCATTTTAACTTGTTCTTTATAAACATGATAATAAGTTGTAATAGTTAGCAAAATGTTCATAATATGTTGGATCATAATCCAATGTCTCATAAACACCACAAGACTGGCATTCGAATTATATAGATGTGTGTGTGTACTAAATAACATTCATGTTGATGTGCTCATGATGAAACTTGGAACATTGCCTCGGTTCAAAAGTCCTAACCGCATAGTGGTTAAACAACATAACACAACCCATGTCATCTTTTTATCATTAAAAACATAATGTTAAATTATGAAATAGTGTGGACATTGTTAGCATCCTTTCCATCAAACTTGACATTGACATTTATGAAGGATGGAAATTGCTATTATTGATGTCATTCGTGTCACGCTGGATTGTAATGTCACGTCATTGAATAGTTAAGGTTTTCGGATTTGAGCTTTTAATTGAATATAATTTATTTTAAAAAATAGCCACCTCCTTAATAGAAGAAATTGGGGCACAGGAGATAATTTTCTTTTGTTAGTCCCGCTGCTTCAGAGGAAGATTTAGGTTTTTGTAGTGTTGGGTTTGTGTTTGAGCAATCCCATGTGTGTTGAGAGATGGCGAAGCTTTTGAACGTAGGGCTAGTTTGCACTCGCAGGGATGCAAAAATGCAACCTATGGTAAGGCAGATCACGCACATACTAAACGGAGATGACCGACTAGTCATGTTGTTGCAAGCACTCTCTGGAAACTCGGATCCGAAAAAAAAGGATTCAACTTCTGGTAATGCGGCCTCTCTTATAAAGAGAATACATTCATTGGGCATGTAAGAAAGGCAACCATGGAGGAAAATATGGTGCTCAGTTCCATAATGCACATCAGTCCATCATTGTTAAAAAAAATATTATAATTTTTTATATCTATTGAAAATTTTTGAGCATGAATCAAACAATCCATGTCAGTTTTGTCCGATAACAAGGTAAAAAAAATGTTATTTTGTATCCCTTAATATTATTGAGGTCTATAATTTAAATTAGGCATTGCTTATATTTGCATTTGTTATTATTTGCTTGTTAGTCTTTCCCTGAAAATATGTACGTATACATTATTCAGTCATTGAGGTAGAATACAATCATGAAAATGCCACTTTCCAGGATAGACTTCAGTGTCGCTTGGTCCATTCAGACACGTCATTGACATCTTAATCTTGATATAGATATTGTTACCTTCCATCTTATTTCCCAATGTGTATGTTCCAGTACTCTCATCCAAACACAAATTTTAATGAATAGGTACACCACTATAAAATATCAAATCTTTGCTGGAAAGAGATAAAATAATGAAGACATGTATTGTTTTGATGCAGTCCACTATGTCCATACATACTTGGTAAACACATAGCAAACAAAAATGAGACCTAATTGATTCTGAGGAAGCCATAATCAGGACCTGGTGCCTAATAGGCTGAGATGTTCCAAGGATGCTATTATATTTTTGCTACATTCTCACAACACTTGGCAGTGATGGAATGGGGTAATAAGCAATTCATTGTGTATATAAAATTCTATCCATATTTCAGATATTTTATTATTATTTTGAATAGATAAACTATAACCTACACAATGGGCCAGGCTGGGCTGAATCGGCAATAATATTTATTTTTATTTTTAAGCAAAAATTTCTTTATCGCTCTGATCATTCTATTATTATAGTACAAATGATTTTCACCTTCAGGCCTTGTTGTAGTCTGTCAAATATTGAGTGGCTTAGTCTATGTTTTATTTAATGTATATAATATTGTATTTGATAAATATAAGAGAAAATAAATTGCAATGTCAATGGTTTTGTTGTGTACCCGCAAAGATGCAGTTTCTTCTCCCTAAAATGTCATCCATTTTGGAGTTTCAGGAAAAGTTTGTGTTGGGGCTTACAAGATTACCTAGGAATAATTTTAATTTGGGGGGTCTCTTTATCTAAACATATCAATGCATGAGTTGGTGATTCACAACTTCACCACATTTGTATTGATAGCATGTAGAATGCAACCATGCAAGTCCCAGTGGACCAGTTTTTGCAAAGCAACAGAGATTGCTAGGAGTGATAATTTCACAACTCAACTAAATTGTTGCCTCTTAATATAAGATGGAGTCAGAGATAAGGAGAAGGATCTCAAGGAGGATCGAATGAGTGTGACACAACGTACAATTTTTTTATTAGATTATATTTAATTTTATAATGTTTCCTTTTAGAACATTTCTAACCAACATGTCTTGCACTCAAGGTCTTTCTAATATTTATTTTTTAATTATGTACATTTTTAGGATTAATAGTGTTAGGTTACAAATCCAAAAACCAGATCTTCTATATCATGTAACAAGTGCTTCAAGCACTGAGAAGGATGTATGCAGAGATACCATAATGAAGATTTTATTTCAATGCAATTTCATTGTTTTAGAGTGCAGTATATTTTATTTTTTCTTGTATATTTAATTGTTTCTTGCACCTTGATACGGTGAATCCAATTTATTTTATTTAATCACTTGACCCCACCTGTCCTGAAATGCTATCAGAGCAATTCTAAGGTGCGTGTGTAGGTTTTAGGTGAATGCACAGTTATCTCAGGAAATAATTAAATAAAAATTTACTGAACAGTAAAAAGAAATACCACATTGAACATAACATATAAGGTGAGGAAAATCTGAGGGTAAAAAACCCACCGTAATAATACACTTTCCAATTTATTAAATGAGGAATAATGCACAGTTACCCAGCACACTAAGTAAAACTTCACTTCTTCCCAATCTCATCTCAGGTCCCACAATGTGCATAAATATTTCATATCATCATTATCTCCAATCTCAAAGAGATCACCCTATTATATAGGGTGGGTGATTTGGTTGCACCTATTAGTTGCACCGTTTCACTCTTTAATTAATTCTAATGAATTAATTTATTTATTCTTCCACACTAAGGTGGAATTGACCCAAGAATATAAGTTATATTTATAACTTATAATAATAATATGGATGTGTATATGTGGTGGCCCACCGAAGGTGACCCCACTTAATATTATACACTCCAACAATATTAACGTGAACTACAAATACCAGAATTGTAACAAATATTGCAATGAGACATGCAAAAGAAACTCTCATTTCCACAGACATTGATCAAGAAGATAAAGCACATGTGAACCTTGATTGAGGTTGTCCCATGTATATATTATAATAAGAGCACGGAAAGAAGGATTGGCTGCTACTAGATTTAACCACTCTCTCCAAGGTTTCAAAATCCCTTAGAGTAATAGTCCAGATCAGCTCCATTGAAACTTTGGTGGATCGAATGATTACTCTGTTGCTTCGGGATATTTTTTTCGATGGAAGTGGCTTCTTATGCTTCTAGATTAGATGTTTGGGAAAAGATCTGGCAATCAAAAGCCTTACCGAAGCCCAAAGGTTCTTATAGGAAAATAATTAATGAAAAGAGAAGTATCAGGAACCTTCCAGACGTGAATTATGCATCAAAGTGAAGAAGTTAATCATGTACTTCTATCTTGTCATTTCTCTCAGAAATTTTGCCAAGGTATGCTTCAGTGTTTTGATACAGATTAGACATTTGCCAGCAAGCCCCCAACCATTTCACTCATTGGGAAACTATGTCTTCTTTGGAGGCCCTCAAGACCCTGTGGCAGATGGTTCTTGCTATGGTCTATTGGGATCTTTGGCTAGAATGGAACCAAATGATCTTTTAAAATCAGTCTCACTCGTCAAAGAGCAAGTCAAAAAAGGGAGTGGAAATAATCTCAATTGAATTAATGCACGTCCGTATCCAACAGAAGAAGGAAGAATTGATCCTCAGTGATCAACATGCCCTACAGTACTTGTCAGTTTGTAAGGAATAAGACAGATTCAACCTTGGTGAAACACAAGAATTAGAAAAAAGGAATTTTGTGGATCCTCCAATGGGATCGACTAAGCTGAATTTTGACAGAGCTTCTAAAGGGATCCGAAGCATCTCAAGAGATAGGTGCATATTGTGTAATCCTCCAAAGGAAGCCATTACTTTCGAAGCTTCTTTAACCAGAAAACAGCACTAATAATGCCGCAGAGAAAGAAGGGTTACTGGCTGGGATCAGGTTGGCTATGAATAACTTTGTGAATAGACTGATTATGCAAGAGATTCTAAAATCGTCAGCGATGCCATTCCCTGGGGAGTCAATGTTAACTGGCAGTAAAAAAGTTTTATTGAGGAAGCTTGTGAGTTGATGGATCTTTTTTGAGGAATTCTTTTTGTTTGTTGTTTCAGAGAGGGGAATATGGGAGTGGATTGGTTGCCAAACCTTGATGTGATCTTGCAAAATGAAGAAGCCATCAGGTTACAAGCAGACATTGTTAGCCATGCAGAGCTTGTCAGAATTATAAAACAGGATGCAAAAACATTATTGATGATTAACCAGTTTATGCATTTTCTTGAAGATTTGTGCCATAAGGATGTTACTAATACCTTCTCTATTTTAATTTGGCAAGTGTAATTATTTTTGGGATGACATCCTCTTTTTCATCAGCATTCTTTCCTTCAAAAGGAAGTGTCCAGTTTGGATTCCCCAAAAGGTTAAATCTATTCTTTTTTCTCCATGGCAAAACTCGGGCCATTGTGTGTGGCTTGTAATCAATTTGGAGAGGAAAGTCACTTTTACTCCATGCTTTATTCTTTGTGACTAATCTTGGCATCTTTCTGTTCTGTATTTTGTTACTCAGTTGTTTCACGGCTTTTTTACCAGATTTGTATATTGTGGGACATTTTTCCCTTGAAGGTCTGTATTGATCACCTTTAATTTGCTTATGTTAGAAGACTGAAACAGAGAAGGAATAAAGAAGAAGCAGATTGCACATATTGTAGATTGTGTATCCGTCATTTTATTATATGCAAGAGATAGTTACAAAATGGTTGAGGTGGTTACAAAATAGCTTTGAAATCTTCATCCTCTACCATAGCATTGATTTCTGCTAGTTGTCTGTTGAGAGACCTGGGATTCTTATGTGGCTAGACATTGACTTCGTCCTCCATTTTACACACTATTTGATTAGATCCGTAAATTAATGTAACTGGAAAATAAAAGTTTATGAAGCAACTTCTTTGATGAGCCTTTAAACCAATAAGTACAAGATATGCTTGACTACCTCTAATATCTCAGTATTAATGAGCCTTCAAAGTAACCAAAAGCTATTCACCTTTTTTATCTCACTATTATGACACAATAAAAATATGAATATTACTAAAGTTCTACCATGAACCTTTCTAGCGTCATGCTTTCTCATCTTCGCAATGGCAAAAGACTTGATGACTGGCATGTGCAGAGCATTGGCGACCAGCACGTGCAAAGTATTCAATCTATTCCCGTGCCCTAACACTGTTTTCCTGGTTTCTACAAAAATATGCCCTCGATTTTGCCCTAGAAACAGTTATTCACGATTTTTCTTTTTCCTGACTATATTGGTCCTTGATTTTTTCTGTAACGGTTGTTAATCCTCTTTATTTCTCTATTTTTGCCCTCATGCAACTGGTTTTCAATGCTTCTTCCCTCACGCGACTAGATTGGTTTTTTATTCTTTTTTCAGATTTGATTCGCAATTTTTCCCTATCACAACTGTATTTGCCCTTAAAAACTCATTACTGCCTGAAACTCGTATTTAATGACCAATGCAGATCGGTGTTTTCTATATACTTGAGGAACTCACGTTTTACCCCTCTCATCTGAAAAGAAATCTGTGCCCCAGAAGACAATGGCATTTTGCACTTTTTATGTGCCCTTACGTGCCCTGAAATGGTGGCAGTTTTGTGATTGTGCTCTAAACAGGACTTTTGTGACTGTACTCTTCTCCTTCATGTGTCCTAGTTTCATGATTTTGATGTTTTCTGCAAGTTACAACCTTTTGTTCTCGATTTGCAATATTCTATTTGGGATTTGCAAACCCTTACGAGCACCGAGCTCTAATACCAATGTTAGAAGACTTAAACATGGAAGGAATAAAGAAGGAGGGGATTGCACACACTGTAGATTGTGTGTCCATCATTTTATTAAACGCAAGAGCTAGTTACAAAATGGTTGAGGTGGTTCCAACCGAACATTAATTAATACATAGCTAATAGTTAATTTAACGGTAAGTGTGTCTTTGTTGGTCATCAGTGTGGGTTTGTCAGACTCCTATGTGATGTAATTGTTGATGCTCAGGCTTTTTCATTATGATAAAACTTCACCATTTATCACCAAAAAACCACAAAAGATTTACATCGGAATACATTAAGTATACAAGTACAATCCAAAGTTTGCTAGGAAACAATGACTGTAGGATACCATGATGTTTGGTAAGTTGGAAACACGGCTGGAGTTTTAGATATCTCAAATAAGAAAACCCTCAATTTTATATCCTGGTGAAAGGATAGAGGAAAGATTAACGGGCACAAAAGTTACTAGCACAAGTTGCAAAAATATTTTTAGTTAAAATGCATTAGGATGTACAGAGACTAGATTACGGTGAGTATTTAAAAAAAAAATAGGGCATGGGTTGATTTAATTTTATATAATATAATCCACAGTTACCAGGAGATGGGTATGAGTGCTAGTACAAGGAGACGGGGAAGGGTATGCCATTTTTCAGAAAAATACGAGATGGGTACTTGAAAACCACACACAGACACACACACACAACTACAAGTACTTAAATATATGTAAATTTTATAGAAAACAACATACATCCTAATATAGCCTAAGAAAATCTGAAAAACATTAATAAATTTGATAAGTAGAGATATAGGATGTCGAAAAAAGACAGTAATTATATTGATATTTATCTTTGATAACTCATCATATCTGGGATCAAGAATACAAAATATATTTATAAAGAAAACACTGAAATGCAAGTCTCCGAGACAAGTAACATTGAGTACCAGTCTCCGAGACGAGCACCAGTCTCCGAGATCTCTTGTGGCAGGAGACAAGTCTCTGTGTAACAGCAAAAAAAAAGCATAGCACTTAACTCCAAATAGGCACTGAAAGAATAAAAATGAAGAAATCATTATTTGTGTACATACTTTAGTGTCTTGTCCCAACCTCCAGTTACAAGTAAGTTCAATTCTGCAATCCATGCAATCTCTTTAATAGGCGCATCATGAACTCCCACAGTCACTGGCTGACCACCAGAAAGCAGTGGCCACATTTTAGCTTGTTTATCACAACCAGCTGAGAAAACAACAGTGCCATCATCCTTCCATGTTGAACAGAGAACCTATATGAGAAAAGTATTAAATACAGTCAATAAACACCCAGACAACTTCAACAGAGGTCAAACAACAGAAATATTAATATTGCCCATCACATATGCACTACAACTTCCAAGTTCACAAAAAACTCTAACACAAGGAGTATGAAAATGCCAGAAACTCAAAAATATATGACATTCAAACACTATCTGAAACATCTCACCGGTTGATCATGTGTTATTGCAGCTTTGGGCATGCTAGCACCGGAATTATGAATCTCCCAGCACCTTACCTGGTAAACCAAGTTTCATAATATAAAGATCAGAACAATATCATTAGCCCAAGGAAGTAATACCTGTTCCAACTTTGACTAGCAATTTAAGGGCAGTAAGAACGAACATGGTTATCCCAGGAAGTAGCCACCAAATAGTTGGCTTTTGGACTGAAAGAGAGACTTGAGATGCTATCAGTTGGTGGCTGTACAACCTGCAAAATAGATCAACAGCGTAAATAGTTCTGTTATTGTTTTTTCTGTTTACTGATCGCACTGCATATTCCAACCACAGATCAAAGAGTACATGTGTGTGTTGTGTCACCAGAACGGAGAAATGGGGAAGGTAATGGGATATGGGATTGAACCAGGAAAGGGGGATTCTACACTTTCTGGGATGAGAAAAGTTTTAGGATTTTATATAATATTCCCCAACATAATAGACATTTTGGATTTTATATAATTTTGCCAAAAATATTAACTTTTAATTATCATTATTATAAAGAATACAGACTCTTCAACTGTATGCAAGAACAAAAAATATCATGTTCAAAAAGAGCAATCCTCAATATCATCACATAACACTAATAGGCTTTAGATTTCTGAGATATAGCCCACTAGAGACGTCCGTGTATTTTCAAACATTTACTTTCCAATCATTGATAGTAAAAATATCTATTTTCATATTTGTATTTTTAATTTTATATTTCAATAGTCAGCATTGAATATTCACTGTTCAATGTTCAGAGCCATAGATTTTGTTTGAATCTCAGCTGTTCAGAATGCTTAATAAGGTTTAACATTTTAAATGTACAATTGAAAAGCTATAAATATATCTAGCTATCTATACTCGGCATCCCCTTGCCATCCCCCAATAGTCCCCAAAATTCAAGAACGTTATTGCTGTCCCAGAAACGTGTGCCTGCATACTCTCATGCTGGAAACTCAGAGAACATTGTATCTATCTATCTAGCTATGCTAATGTAGTATAAGTGTACCAAAATAATTATTCAAAAAATAAATATAATATAATAAATATATGTTAATACATGTATCTATATGAAATACATCAATACATACAAATTTCAAGGTTCTTAGCTTAGATTTTTCACATACCACATTAATCCATAACTTCATTAAATTCTTTATTGATTTCCAATTGATTTTAGGAAAATGGCATCAATTTAGTTGTGCCATTGTGTCATTCTTGAAAAAATGTATTCAAAAAAAAGGGCCCAAACATTATTATATGGCCAAGATATTACTCTTTTTTATTGAATTCTCCAAGAAAAAAGGAAAAAGAAACATGCAAGTAAGAGTCCAATGGAAGTCAAATTTATCGATGAATTTTTCATGTGACTATCAAATGGACATCAAATTTAATGTCAAAAATATAAGTGAACAACTCACTCCATTACAGCCCTGGATGCCATTGTACGAACACCTCTCAGCATAATAACTTATTTTAATTATTAGATTATGAAATTGCCTTTATCCCTTGAGTTATTGTGACTGTAGTTGTATGTTGCTAGTGATGGAACTACAGAAATTAAGAAAGCAAAAATGCACTGCAAATAATTATGGGAGTATTGCAATACACTCTTGACACGGAGTTGCCAAGACTTCAATGCATTCTATGTAATCCGTGCTCTTATTGTCAATGAGCCAAAGTTGGGGAACTATAAATGGAAAAATCATAGACAAGGTGATCAAGCTATAATCCAAAGATTGGATAGATTTCTGCTTAGTTCTGTCGGGGGAGATGAAAATACAAGATATAGATTGGAAATATATAATTTGGTATACTGAAAAACTATGTCACGAGGTTCTCCAAATTTTATCGAAAAAGTTCGAAATTCACAAAACTTTATTCTCATCAAACACGAACTCGAACTTTATCCTTTATTTTTACATGTGAAGTTTTTGACGTGATTTTGCATTATTTTACAAATGTATGTATATATACAGATACTGACTGAAAGTAGTGGATAGAAAGCTCTCTCCACCATCCCTCTGACATATTAATGCATTTTTTTCAAGAAAAAAAATGATAGGAAAAAAATTGTTCGAGCTTAAAGACGTTTTTTTCTTGAACTTTATTCCTTGGCAAACTTGAACCGAACTTTATCCTTAAACATGAATGCGAACTCGAACCTTGTGACTTAGCTGAAAAATATAAAAAGCCAAAAGGGATACTGTTCAAAAATGGGATTTACATGGTTACAAGACCCATACTTTGAGGATAATCTCAGAGAATGATGGAGTACAGCAGAGAAGAGATCGTAAAGATTCAACCTTGTAAAGTATCTGAAAAAATGTGAAAGCTGAAACAAGAAAGTGGGATACAAAGCACTTTGGCCTATTTCAACGGAAAAAAGCCCTATATGCAGAATTGATTACAGTTTAGAAATATATTGCAGAATCTTACTTTAACTCACAATGAGATCAGGAAGATATGAGAGCTATTTTGAAACTAGACTATCCTTCATGATCTGTATTAAGTATGGTTTGTTTTATAATGCTCAGGATTGGACTAATAGTTTCCAAGCCTGGCATGGTCGAAATTGTACAAATATTTTTCTTCTGAAATAAAATTTTGTTTTTTTATTAATAAAAAAAAAAACAGGACAAAGAAAAAAAAATCCCATATGACCCGTATTTCAGCTATTGTTGAGAATGGAGGAAGTTCAGTGGAAACAGAAATATTCCAATGCTTATATAAAATAATGACAATGAGATGTTAATGAAGCACATAAGCAAGGAGAAAACAAATAAGAATATTTTTGCTTTGGGGACAAACAGATCCCCTGGCCCAGATGGTTTCCAAGCTGGATTTTCTCAGAAGATCTGGCATAACATAGGTACGAATGTATGGGAGATGGTGGAACAATGCAGGAAGAAGAAAGCTATTTGAAAGAATGGAACATGAATTTTTTATACTTAATTCCAAAACAGAAGGGCATAATACTTTGATGCCTTACAATACAATTACTCTGTGTAATACAATCTACAAGATAGTCACTAAGGCTATGACTCTTAGACACAAAACATGCTTAGAAAAAGTGATTTCATAAGAGCAAAGTGGTTTTGTGGTGGTAAGCAAATTTTGGATGGAATAGTTACTGCGCAAGAAGCTATTCATTCGCTCAAACATTGACTTCTTTTCTTATTTTTCCCTGATGGTAAGTCCAATTGAGATACCCAAAATGTTGGAAACTTCAAATACACACAGGTGTACCCAGAAACCTCTTATACATAAAAAAAGATCTGGAATGACAATAAAATTAGACATGAATAAGTAATTTATGGATTGAAGACTGTATTTCAGCAGCTGTTGAGGATGGAGGAAGTTCACTGGAAATAGAAATCAAGAGTTAAATGGATCGAACAGGATATATGAACACAAAATTCTTTCACCTATCTACTGTTGTGTAAAGGAAAATAAACAAAGTAGAAAAGAATGTGCCACCATCTGGAACATTTATCTATGAGAATCAGGGGATAAGAAATGAGGGTAGAACTTCTTTAAAAATCTTCTAACAGTAAATTCAGAAGATAGCATAGAAATCTACAAAGGGCTCCAATTAAATATTCAAAAGCTTATATTAGATGATGAAAATGAGATGTTAATGAAGCACATAAGCAACGAGAAAACAACAAATGATTTTTTTGCTTTGGGGCCAGATAAAGCCCATGGTCCAAAAGTAGTAAATCCCCCAACCCATGCAAATAGAGTAACAATACAAATAGCCATGTGGGTGGGTGGGTGCGTGGGTGGGTGGAGCGGCAGGGCGGGGGGGGAAGGAAGGGGGTAAGAACCCCCAAAGAGCATAGGCTGATGAAAGTTGAAATGATTGGATGGTAGTCTCATCAAACATCTCTGACCGCGCCCGAGATAGTAGAATCACTTGTGTCATTGTCTATCACTATGAAAGGGCCAATGCAAGATCTAATAATGCTCCTTCAGGAGTATTTACGACTGGGGGAAATTTGGGTAATCTTAGCATGAAGCAGAGCACTCCTAGAATCCCTACTAACATCCAAGGTTGAAGAAGCTCCCATGGCAGCAAAGAAAATTGTATTATGTGCTTGCCTCCGCACCCCAGGAGGCAATCACAAAAAACCACATCCACGATGCCAACAAGCAAATACATAATGTTGTGAGCGAGTGGATCCTCGTCGCCGAGAGCTAGTGTGTTGAGGTACCTTAAGAGTAGTGTTATGTAGAAATGAGTGCCACCTTATTCACCTACCCCAACATGTGAAGCAACAATATCCAAAGGGCACTCAGCACCACCAACCTCTGTGAGCGGTTGAAAGAATGAAGTGATCAACATAGGGGTTTCTAGGGGCTCCCTATAGGGACCTACGTCAAAGGGTGACAACCTCCTAAAGAAAAAGGGTCATTAGTTATGTAACAAAAGAAAGAGGATACAAAGTTTCCTAAGTCTCTATAAAGACAGTGGTATCTCCCTCATATCTCATAATAAATAGGGCATCTGACAATGAAGTACTCCTCGGTCTCCACCTCATGGAAGGGGGCAAAGACGACAAATTTATTCTCCACGTGGACTATGATGATAAGCCTCAACCCGTAACTGGTATGAGCATATGCTCAACTGGCTAAGGGGAAACCTCAAGTCGTGACACTAATGACAGTGGAGATAGTCAAGGCAACGAATGACACCATCCATCACCAGCAAGAAAAGCTCAGTGTAAAAGGCAAGCTTCAGGCTAAGCAACTACGGAGGAGAGGTCTAAGTAGCCTAGATGAACTACCTGTAGATATCTTCTTTGATAGCTCGAATGATGACCTTTTAAGGAAAACAGCCGAGGAGGAACATCCAAAGAGTACTTGAAAGGAACTCACCTATCAATAGAGATGTCGATAGACTAGAAGAGCAAACTAGTCTCATAATACCAACGAAGTCAACGAACATTGTGATCCAAAGATGCAATCCTCTTTGTAGATACCTCGCACAGCTTAAAGCAGAATCCCCATGGTTATGAGTCTCTAAATGTAGAAAGTAAGCCTAAAGATAGTCTAAACAAGGAAAGAGTGTATGACAAACTCAACTTGGATAATGCCTTGATGAACAATCTATTTGCAATGGATCATACATTGAATCATGAGTGTCTAGACCCTTTTAATACAAGTCCAATCAACAGAACCTGACTAGGTCCCCAAACATTTGAACTACATAAAATTTTAGGCTTGATGATTGTATCAAAGAGGCACATCTTCGATAGGATATCCTGGAAGTGGCACTGAAAGCATTAGAGCTCCACAAAAGAAAGGAAGGAATATCCCTTGCAAAGCTATGACCGAGACATAGGATTCATCCTTTAAATATGTTCTAGAAAATTGGACCCCCAAGTAAGTGTAGGCCGATGTGATCTCCAAAGGTTCCCCTTTGTAAAGGAACTAGAACCAAGAATTTGGAAGTGTTGAATATCATAATCTTAGTCTTGCTAAGGTTGAAGAAGAGAGCTACTTGAGAGAATGGAACTAAAATTTGTTAGCCTTGATTCCAAAAAAGAGAGAATAGGCAGGAATACTCTAATGCCTCCAATGCAATTGCTTTGTGTAATCCAAACTATAAAATGGTCACAAAGGTTATGTCTTGTAGATTCAAAACATGCTTCGGAAAGGTGATTTCAGAAGAGCTCAGTGGTTTTGTGGCGGGCAAGCAAATTTTGGATGCAGTAGTTATTGCACATGAAACCATTCGTTCACTTAAGCATTGGCTTCTTTTTCCCTGATGATGGGTCAAGTAGAGAAACCTGAAGCGTTGGAAAGTTCAAATTCTACGTAGTTGTACCCAAAAATCTCTTATACATAGAAAAAGAGTCGGTGAGATTGTAAAATTAGGCATGAATAAGGAATTCACAGACAAAATATTTCATATGACCGAATTTCAGCAAGTATTGAGAATGGAGGAAGTTCATTGGAAACAAAAAACAAGAATTAAATGGGCTCAAAGGAGGAGATATGAACTCAATCGTTTCACCTATCTATCATAATGCAAAGGAATATAAATAGAGAAGAAAAGATTGTGCTATCGTCTAGAACAGTTATCTGTGATAATCGTGAGATAAGAAATGAGGATGAAAACTTCTTGAAAAGCCTTCTATCTGTTAATTTAGAAGATAACACAAAAATCTAGGAACAGCTCCTAGCTCGATTATGAAAATGAGATTTCAATAAAGCCCATAAGCAAGGAGAAAACAAGAAAGGATATTTTTGCTCCACGAGAAGACAAAGCCCCTAGCCCAGATGATTTACAAGCTGGATTTTTTCAGAATTTCAAGCATATAATGGGTATGTATGTATGGAAGGTTGTGGAAGAATGCAAGAAGAACAAAGATATTTTGAGAGAATGGAAATAAACATTTTTAGCCTTAAATCCAAAAAAAGAAGGGGAAGAATACCTTGATGCCTTCAAACCAATTTCTTTTTGTGATTGTAGATGCCTAATTTTGATCTTTGCAACTTTGGCATACATTGACACGCATGCACAAAACATGCATATTCGACTCTTGAGCAAACTTTACCCCCTATCAGTCTGCACACCTACTATCTTAGCCACCTTTATCTACCACAATCCAAAATCCTAGACAAACATTCAACATACTGGTAAAAGCGAACAGTTTGGTCTATTGCAGGGGTTGCCTTCCACTAGAAGTGTCCAAGAGCCTTCAACGGATAGTTTTCAAACTGCGCAATCTTCGTTAGGACGGCCTAGACAATAATAAACCTCTTAACCCTGAATGCTAAGTGATCACTCTGCGAGTGTTAGATTGCCGAGAAACTTACAGAAAGCAAAGACGAAAGAGCGTACCTCGTAGGACTTATTGGGATTGTGAGGACTTGTAGTAGTATCGATGGTGCCAAATGTAGCCATTGAAACTCTTGCAGGCAACCTCTTTCTTTGTTTGGCGAAAACAACAGAGGAGTGAACCTCCGAAAAGTCAGAATCCTCGGACTGAAAAATACTTGATACAAGCGAGGGTGTAGTTACCAAATATCTTTCCTTTCCCTTCCCCTTTCGTATCCCCCTGCAAATTTTCGAATCGCCACTTGATACGGCAAGGGCCCAACAGTTGTTTCAATTAAACTTTAACGAACAAATTTGTTTTTGCAATTAAGCTGATTAGGATCTTCATAACAAAGGTCGCGTGGTGGCCACGCTCTCTATACCCGCTTTTTTTTAATTTGTTCCACTAGAGGACCTTTTTGCCCATGGGATGAACCCAATATGAGGCTGCACGGGTATTTAACTTACTAGCAATTGCATCTATAGGTGCATGTGCGAGGGCGATATGCATTAAGGAGGATACATCAATAATTAAAATCGTTAGAGGTTGAAGTTTTTCCTATCCAAAAAATTAGAGAGAATTATATTTAGAGAAATTTATATTATTATAAAAAAGTACATAATTTTATACAATTCAACTTATAGATATCCAACATCATTACATTGATTTGAGAATTTTGACAACATTTCTTGTTTCAAACAACCTTTGCTCGACTATAAAATTGTGTGGATAGCAAAAAAGAAAATGATAAGCCATTGTAGCAGTTGAAAAAATAGTCAACTTTAAATTAAGCATGGCCAAATGCACTTTATTATTCAATGGATTAATGGGTCTAATCCCTCAAAAAAGAAAACCTTAGTTATGTAATTATAACCTATCATCTTCTTGAATATATGGAAACTCTACGAAAATAAGAGGATACAAAGTATTCACTATTCTCATTCCTTTGGTCATTCTACCATGTCTATAACATCATATCTAGATAAAGAGAGGAAACAAATGTCGATTGTTTTGGAATAATTGTCGCTAATCTAGGTATTAAACTAATGTAAAGGAAGGAGCACATGTGTTCTTCCTAATTGACAATTTTATGTGCTCCATTTATAGTGTAATCTCTCCATTGAGAAAATCCAATTTTTTATTTCTTCAAAAAACAAACCAATGAGAGAAATATAAATGATGAACTAATAACGAAGATGAATGATTTCATTATCACTAATGTTCGCTTATGTCAAATATAAGATTAAAAAAATCAATCACGTTTTCAACAACAAACAAGAAAATTCAACATCCCAAATATGTAATTGTCTGTCTTTAATTACATAACTATATCTATCATTAAAAACTACAAGTGGCTTTGGCCATGTAAATCATTTTTCTTCTTTGTTCCCACCACCTCCTTTATTGTTGGCACAATTTTCATGGTCTACCAATCATGAATACAATTGTAGATCTCAGTGTCTTCTCCCATGACTATCTCAATTGCTTTCTTTGCACCGTTCTAAAATACCCGCCACCAGTGATGATGAAGAACTTGAAAACATCTATGGCTCAAATCCAAATATAAAGTGAGTAAAATATTTTTCCATTACTATTTACATTTTGTACGGCTTGAAATTGTGTCCTCAGCAAAATTTGGGAAATAATGAAAACTTTAAGTTGTGTCTGTCATCTCTGTTCATTGAGTAATAATTCTTATTTTATAGAATTAATAAGAGGCCATTTGAAATCCACATTTGATTTTAAATCTGAGATTTTGAAATGTAGGAAAGGAATTAAAAAACAATTCCTTCAAAATAAGTATTTTCTATGAAATTGAAACGTAAAAAAAGAGCTTTGATGATTATAATATAAAGGGAGAAGTGGTACTACAAAGGTGGCTCTTTTCAATGTTATAGACTATGTGATTTGTTGGTGAATCTTTTGTGTTAATGCGCAACAAAACATATCTCTATCTTGTGAGCGACCACCAAGTTGATGTCTTGATAACACAAATTAATTAGGGTAAGGTAAAAGGATAGATAACTAAGATAATGATAGACCATTCCACGTGTGTTCATCATTCTCCATACAACCATATATGAGAGATAATTAAGGAGGGATACTTGGATGAGTTTGTAAAGAGGAAGCATGGAATTGTGAACATGTCTTTGTTGAAGAGGGACAATTTTGCCACACGTTGGGCTATGTTTGCCTTACTGCTACCGAGGTGCCCCTTTATGAACACCAAATATGATATTTTCATTATCCAATGTGAAATTTGGATAAGTATAACCTAGGCAACACAAAATATGAGAAATAAAATATTAATATGATGAAAAGGATTGAGAAGAAACTTGACTTCGAACAATTAGAAGAAACTATATCTAAATATTTAACCATTACACACTACTAGAAATAATATCGTGCCTTCGTATTTATAATTCGTGGACTTGGTGAATTGGTGTTGATTTGTTGAGGGAGAACTGTTCTCGGAGGACGACTTTATGATTTTGAAACTTTCAACACAATGAATTAAGGTACTTGAAGCGAGCAGATGTGAGGGAATTAAAACGTTCCAATTTTTTTTGAATTCGATTCAAATCAATACCACATTGTAATGTTTTTGTTGAGCTAAACATAGAGGCCATTGCAAACATAAGTCAGAGTTGGAAGTAAAGCTACTGCTGCATGATTCTTTTTTATTGATGTTTGTTTTTACTATAACAAAGCCAACTTGCGTAGTGTCACCTTAATTTTTATATTCGAGTATATCAAAGTGATCCAACACTATTAGGATGTGATACAATATGACATTAAGATACCAATTTTTATATTGATTGAAAAAACATGATGCAGTGAACTGGGGCCTTTGACGTTAGAAAAAATCTCCTCATCTCCTTCGGCATTATCATTCTGGGGATTTGGAAAGGAATTAAGATTTTTGATTTTTTCTTGGATTTGGGATTTGGGATTTAATTATAATTGCTTTAATCCTTCCAATGTCCTTAAGCCTTTTTCTCAAAAATTTGTAAGATATTCTAAAGAAATTAGGCAATTAAATATAGTTAATCGTTTCCCATCTTTTTAACAGTATCTTCGGCATAAAATATTGAGAGTGTGCATGTATGATTTAATTTCTTTTTTATGCGAGGGTGAGGGTGACACTGTGAGTATGCATGAAACTCTAACTCGGTGACCTCCCCATCTGCATTCGGTGTGCAATACAATAAATCAAATGTTAACATTGTAAGACTTAAACCTTGTTACAACATAAGGCCTATGCCATGCATGCCTCTATGCTCAAATGACATAAACTGGCACCTATGTGCGTTCTCATGTGCAATCTTGATCGAAAAGCTTTACCAATAGTGCACTCCTCCATTGTAACAAACCATTACACCAAAACCTCAAGGCGTTAGTGAAATATGCACATGAGGATCACAACATCCCACCACACTTTCGTAGCTCGGACCCCGAGCAAGATTTGTGCCCATATAGCAGGACCACACCCTACCCTATATGAGCCCCAGGTGAACACTTCAATGTCGGTGTAGCTACCCATGTCGGGACTCGAACCTGGGTGGTCGCTCTGATACCAAATGTAACGAACCGTTACACCAAAAATTTAAGGTGTTAGTGAAATCCGCACATGAGGATCATAACATACATAGACGAGGAGCCAGTCATTAGACCTGACAATGACTCATCACATCCTACGAGCTTTGCAAACACCTAATCATCCCAAATGCCGAATGCATACCAGGGAAACCTCCATAGGGAGGACATGAACTGACCTGTAAATGGTAGAGCGACATGCAATAGCATTAGCATTAGTATTTTCTCATTCTTGAGAAAATTTTCCACGATGTCATCACCATTATCATGTCTAGGACGACGCCGCAAATTGTTGCAGCACCCCATTAGTGATCAAACACAAAAAATACTAGAAACACAATTCTTGAAAGAAGAAAGCGAGTGGGAAGCTTGAAAATATTTCCTTCACCCACGAATGCTAACCATTTATCCTCCTGTTGTTTGGAATTCTATTTAAGCCTTACATGAAGTGTTATATAATAATATTAAAGGATTACCATGACAATAAAAGCTGCAGTTACTAACAACTGATTACCTAGAACAGTCGTTACTTAGATTTCCAGGCTGTGTTGTATAATAGTATTTGGCAGGAGGACAATGATGAAAAAACAACAGTTACAAAGAAAGATGACTCTAGATAGGCCTATCGGCCAAAAATATGGGATATTTTTTTATATACATTTTTATAATTTATATTGATATCTGTAAACATGTATTGTAAATTTGTAAAATAAATGAAGATTGTCTTTTATAGTTTTATTAATATTATATTATCAAAATAAATTACACAATTTAAAAGATAATATTGAAAAGGAAGAAGAAATTGAAGGGAATATAGATGAAGAGGCTCAAAAGTATCTCATTTTTGAATATAAGGTTTTGTGTGTTTATGAATGTGTAGGTATGATCGAATGCATTGAAAGAGATAGCTCATAAGTCTAGAGCTATAAATGATTAGGTTGTATAAATATAAATGATAGACTTCATTTCTGAGGGTAGAATTGGATGCAAGATGAAGACAAAGATTGAAGATCAAATGAAGAATGAAGCTAAGGAAAAGTCATGGGGCCCAGGTGGATGCAAGAAATTTGAAGACATTGGGAGAAAGAAAAAAATACAAAGAATCAACAATGAAGATGTGGATCAGACCAAACAAACAAAGTGTGGGAACACATTTTCTCCACCTTGGGAGTATGATGTAGGAGCATCATCTAGAGTCCTTTCAAATGTAATTATTTCTACAAAATGGTAAAATGTGTGTGTGGATTCATGTGTGAGAGAGAGTTTAAATAATACCATAAGTTTGAATATAAATGATTAGGTTGTATAAATATAAATATAATTAGTATAGTTTAGGATTGGGTACAAATCAAGGAAAATTGTCACATCAATATGTGTATTTTGCATGGCCCAAAATCCTATGCAAAATAATGTAAAAATTGAAAACAATAGATACCTCATGCATAAGTATTAAAATTAGAGAAGTTATATAGAGAAATTATTTAAATTAAAGTTAGGCGTTTATAAAATTAGTTATTTATTATAAATTTGGATTGTTTTGTGTATTAATTATTGGTTCAAATTAAGTTTTTATTGGTATATTTCTTTTTATATAGTACCTTAATTTTAGTATACATCAAGTGGTAGTACTAATTTGATATCTCTATATCTCTTAGGACAATTGGACCTCAAGCATACATTTGGTTCGTTTTTTACATCCTTTTCCTCATTTTGATTTCCTTTACATCACCTCTTTCACCTATGATTTCCCATTTACACACTCTCAAAAACACTTCTAGGTTGCCTATAATACTTGACACGCCTCTACAAGCTCATTACTAGTCAATATGATCATTTAAAGTGTTTTTTAACAAGTTCAACGTCATCAAACTTATCCCTTTCTATTTAAAGGTCACTATTCCATTTGGGTAATTTCTTGAGGTCCGTCTAGGTTTGAATTTATGGTTGAGTTCCATGGGAAATTCATTAAGAGAAGGTTATATAATCTCTGCACTTAGAGATCATTATGCTTGAGCTATATATAGTTGATTTAACAAAAATAGATTTATTAAACCCTAATTGCAAAGTGACCGAATGTACAATATGATATGCAACTGCTAAATACAATATGACATAGATCAATAAGCAAGCAAATTACAAAACCCTAAGCAAAAGATATAAGAAAGATGACTTAATTGATTTGCGCTTGATCCTGAAGTGTTCTGAACTGAGAAAAATGTTGCACATGAGGTGAAATATGTCATCAATACTCATGATAAATTTGGAGCTCACAAATGATGTCAGACATGGGCACCCACAGCTAGACATGGACGCTCAGGTGCTAGAGATTGCTACTGGGTGTTCGTGATTATGCAAATGGTTGAAATCTGATTTTTACAGTGTCACACAAGTGTCGTAAATATTCCCTATTAATTGTATGTGTGTGGCTCTGTGATCGCCGAGGGTACCTATAACCTACAAAATAGATATCACCTACGAAATCCCACAAACCACGTCAAATCCAAAAAAAAGAAAGATGCAGAATGGGGATTTGTATTGACCCCGGTGATCACCCCGAGAGTGAACTTACAATCGAGCATTGCACTACATCTCATACTCCATGTAGTTTCTGTGAATGTGTGTAAGAATCGTTCCCTAGGATGCCCTTGTGCAAGTGCACTTAATAGTGGGTTGTAGTTAGATGTAAGAATGTAATAGAATGTGTGGATGGAATAAAGAACATCCCCTTCCTATCTTGTGTGTGCAGAAATTACAGTCTTGTGTCCCTTGAATGAGTGCTAGATGGATGCTTTAGATTGCTTTAGGTGCCTTTGGATTCAAGCTTAGGTGATGATAGTATATGATTAGTGATCGGTCCCTGATTTTGGTCACATAACTATGTATTTATATGATTCCTTGTTTGAATTTCGTAATTGACAACTGAAAGGCTGACCCATAAGTGAAAAATGTGCCTAAAGAAGTGAGTAAGGTGGAAAGGGTCAGGGGCACCCAAAGGGGATAGGGACACCTAGGTGCTCCTGTCTTGGTTGGGCACTGGTGTCTGGAGCCATAAAAGATAAATAAGTAAAATACCGACCAGGTTGTAGGGTGTGCAAGACCAAATAGAAAATAAGAAACATATAAAATAGGCTAAGGACAATCGTCAATTACTAGTTTTCTTGCTTAGGAGTCATATGAATGCTAATATGTGTGTATGAACATAGAAATGTACTCAAGTGTGTGATTTTGTGTCTACATTTTCCCCCACTTTATGTTGTTGAGTGAATACTTGATAACATAAAGTAAATAAGAGATGTGTACCTAATAACCATGTAGAGCGTGATTTAACAAATATTGAATTTGTAAAAATGTAATTGTAGAGTCACATGTGATAAATAAAGCACTAAAGTACATATCTGACCTAAGAAATAAGTTGGATAAAAATGAAACCTTAGGTGCAAGAGATGGAATAATATATTTAGTTGATTTCACAATAAATCTCGAAGTATGTCAAACTGAAAAAATTGATGTGCAAGAGGAGAAAACTATCGTAACAACACTTGGTAATTAATGGAGTTGTCTGATCTTCCTGGACTGGATTAGGGGCACCTAGGCACTGGAGACTGTTTGTGGGCACCCGTGACTACATTTCAAACTTCATGTAATTCTTGTGTGTGTGTGTGTACAAGAATCATGCCCTAGGTGGCTCTTGTGCAAGATGCACTTGATAATGAGCAATAGCTAGATGTAGCAATGTAGATAGATGTGTGGATGTCAAAATGAACTTCCCCTCCTATGTGTACATGTAGAAAATGTAGTCCATTGTCCCTTAAGTGAGTGATTGATGGATGTTTTGATTCTCTTAGAATGCCTTTAGATGCAACCTTAGGTAGTGATAGTATATTCTTAGTGCTTGATCCTTTATTTTGGTCACATAAATTTATATTTATATGATTCCCTTTGTTAAATTTTGTAATTAACAACTAGAAGGCCAACCCATAAGTAAATAAAAATTCCCAAAAGATAAAATTTGCCCAAGAGGAGTGAGTAAAATAAAGAAAGGTCGGGGGCACCCAGAAGGACGGGGGTGCCTGGATGTTGGCAACCTATTTGGGTGATGGCATCCAGAGTCTTAAAAGATAAAGCCACAAAGTATTAACTGGGTTGTAAGGTGTAAGAGGCCAGAAAGAAGACATGAAACACAGACAAAAGGCCAAAGATAGTTGTTAATTACTAGTTTTCTCGCTTAGAAATCATATGAATAATAGTATGTGATTAGGACATAGAAATGTACCCAAGTGCATAATTTAATGTCTACATTTTCCCCACTTTATGTTGTTGAGTGAATACTCGATAACATAAAGTAGATAAGATATGTGTACCTGATAACAATGTAGGTCGATGGTGAGAGTGGGCTAAGGAGACAAGAAAAAGCGTGGAGTGATAAAAATGAGGCGTGGAAGCTAAGCTAGGAAAGAGGAAGTGACATTAGGGGTGAAAAACGTAATGTGTGTACCATTTTGTATCCATTGTCGTTGTCGTGATTGTGTTGTGCTTGAAACAACTGCTTCTTGTAAGGGCATACCTACAAAAAATAAGAACAAAAGAGTAGTCAAAGTCGTGTTTATGAAAAAATCGATCAAAGTATGTAAAGTTGCAAAAAGGAACATGTGCACTTGATCCATGATGAGTAATAAGGATAGAAAGTGTCTTGAAATGTTGTATAAGAATGAGTTTTTTTGGGCGATCCCACGCCAAGAACAAGTTTTTTGGGGTGATCTCAAGCCAAGTGTGAGTTTTTTCTGTGATCTCACACCATGAAAAAAGTGTTGGGGAGAAAGGTATAGTGTTATTCTCCATCCCTGACTGCTTCCCAAAATGTATACACCACTGCAGATGGTGTAATCCTGTTTTGTTCCAGTTTGATCCAAGTACAAAAATGAAGGTAGAATACATTCTGATTACTGGAGGATTGTGCCTATGTTGTGCAAACTGTTGCATAAACTTCTAAAAGTGGTGTTAGCCTAAGAAAATGATTGTAGCTACTCTATGGTCATAGGCACCCAAGAAGGGTCAGGGGTGCCTAGGCACTCATGTCTATATCTGGTCGTTGTCGTCTATGCTAAACTAAGGACCCAATTCAGAATCTGGGTCGTTCTTGTGTTGCAATTGTGTTTTGTTCCTATACTGAATTGTGTCATACCAAAGCTCTGAACTATTGAATGGGGTGACTATTTCACCCAATGTATGCCCCCCTCGTTTGGGGTGCATGCAACGTCGCTATGAGGATGCATCACAAACGATAAGATCTGATGTTGATAAAAATTTGATACCCTTCAGGGGGAGGGAATGTGCATGGTAGAAACCAAGGCACATGAAAACAAAGTGGCTAGAAACATGTGTTAGTGAAATCAAGACAAATATGCATATAGAAGAAAATGTGTAATCTAGCAAGCAAGAAGACAATGTAGACCGTAAAAAGGTAGGATTTTAAACATGGGACATCACTCACAATGTCGCAAAGATAATCAGGGTCAAAGCGGCCAAAAGCATACAAGCAATGATCATGCAATACATAAGGACATAGGCTGCATAACAATGGCATATAATGGCAAGAAAATACAAGAGCAATATCAAAAAAAGTAGTAGACAAGCAACGATGGTGGAAAATAGTCTCCTACAAAGAAAATGTTGCACATGAAGCACTTGTTAGCATGTTAGAAATATAAAAAGTATGTCAAAGCATTGTATATATCGATAGAGTAGTGTGCTAGTAAGAATATGAAGTAGTATAAAAAGAAACAATGGCACTTGTGATGTGTAAGCGTACAAAATGTAGATGCCCCAAAGAGCCATTATGGGACTGGATAAGAGGTAGAGTGCCAAACATCCACTCTATTGCATGTAGAAGATCTGTAGAAAGTTTGCATTCACAACTAGAGAACAAGTGAACATGCATGTGTATATGATAAAGATAATGACATACAGTGTATCATATCTATCATGTGAAAAAATTTGTACATGTAGCAAGTATAAGCAAGCAACAGTATGTGCAACCAAGATATGCATTATGTTGTAAGTGTGAATGGAGATGGAATGCAAAGTGAATGTGATAGGAACATCTTGGTCCCCCAAGCGAATGTGAAATGAGTATGAGATGAGGTTCATTTATAAAATACCCCTCGATAGTTAAGAATGAACCATAAAACAAGAGTGCGTCATCAAGACAATGGTTTAATAATGTGTGCCAGAGAGATAAATCAATAAAGCATAGAGCATAAAGAGTGTGAGTGTGGTGAGGTGCATTTCAATACTTCAGACCCTCAACAGTTCGAGTATAAACCATGGAACTAGAGTGCATCATAAGGTAGTGTGATGTGTGAGAATGTGCTACCAGAGAGATGTGTCGTGAATGCGACAGAGTGTGAAATGTGTCAGTGTGTATGATGTGAGGTTCATGGATGTAATATGCCCTCAATAGCCAAGTGTAAACCTTAGCACAAGAGTGTATCATAGGGTAATGACGAAACAAGGTTGTGTGTATTAATGTGTGTAAGATGCATGAGAAATACTAGATGCAAAGCACATGGGAGCATAATAGTAGAAATGTAAGAAACCTGATAATGCTAGAAAGGGTGGGAGTAAGCATGATGCCCCCCAAGTGTATGATGATGTATGAGTATATCCAAAAAAAGTGAAGGGCAAGGGTCCTCGGCACTCGATGCCCATGGAGATAAATGTGCATGTGACCATGCTTATGAGATCGGTGATATATGAGACAGATGATGTATCGATGAGTGATACCTATGTGCAATGAGACCTATGAGGCAGTGATAAACACCTATGTGAAGGATACTACGTAGGTGATGTGCACCTATGTGAAAGATACCGAAGGAGGCGATGTACACCTATGTGATGAAAATTGTGGAGTTGATGTACACCTATGGGAAAGAGTCATCCAAGTGGTGGGCCTAAGCTGATGAGATGGACTAGTGGACCGATGAGACCGAGTGGGTCATGTGAAAATAGGATTGCTATGAGCATATTGTGCTTTAGATTTTAGAGGTCCCAGGGACCTATATGCTCTAGCAAGTGCAATAGACAACCTCAAGAGGAGACTACGACCACAATGGATTGGATGATGCGAAACACCCTTAGATGGAGACAACTTGCTTATCGTGAATGAGCTTAAGACACAAATGAGTCATGCAAAAAGATAGCCTGAGTAACACAGAAGCCAAGGAAGACCTAAGAACATGTCACAACCTTTGATTTTACATATGCCATGAGATTTCAAGGCTTATTTAAAGAAAGCAATAATTTCTTTTTGCAAAGTTTTGGAGAGTGGATTGACAGAAATCAATGATTTCTATTTCAAGGGACAAAGCAAGATAGTAGAGCATGCAGGTTATGTTCCAAATTGGTCCCCTAGTTTTGGATTGGGGGATTAAATAAATCATCCAGAAGCCTTGATGATCCTCTTGTAAAGTATGTATCTAAATTATAATTTCTAAATATTATTATCACAAGCATAATTAATTTCCAATATTATTGATATGGCATGGGTCAAAAGTTACAGATTAATGGTGTAATATAAATGGGGGACACTCATATGAATGTGGACCATGTTCAAATGCCTCTCACTGCAATAAGTCATCCCACAACCCTAGTGAACATGTGGGGAGGTTGTGGCATAACAGTATAAAGTACCTTTGACTATGACTGAGGCTTAGCTGTGTACATTTAAATGTGATCTAGGGTCAATAAATGAATGATTTTAATAACAACCACAATACCTTAAAAAGTATGTGGGACCACTGTGTGAACACTATATGGTCCTTACCATCTATGTATAATCCCTGACTCTTTCATAGCACAAATCCATTTATTTTATAAGGTTGGACCTCTTGCTATTGAATTCGGTGAGAAGTTCCCTTGATTTTGTTAATCTATTATCCTTCGTGAAGAGGGTGGCCAATGAGTCAACCACCATTGTGTCCATGTAGTTGATTTTGATGTCTTTTTAGGTAAAGAATTCCTTATTCGGCCAAGATTACTGAGCAAAACAAATCCTTATTCCATTGCAAAACTCATGAGATTGATTCCATACAAGCTTAATCCTAGATTCATAAAAAAACACATATTGCCATCTCAAAATAAAAAATCAGGGAACAATATATTAGTATTGTACATGTTCCCTCTAGGATCAGCTAGTATTGTTCAGGTGATGGGACTCAGCCCCTTCAATATACCTTTCTATTTAAAGCTTTCCTTGTTCATTCTCGCGAAAAAAGAAGAAGAAAAAACACATAATTATAATGTGAAAGACTCTGCCTATTTCGCAAGATCATATTCCCACGCTTTCCCTCGGATAACTGGAACCTGAACAGTTTAAATGCTAAGTGATCACTATTATTCATTAAACATCTTAACCCTGAATGCTAAGTGATCACTCTGCCAGTGTTAGATTGCCGAGAAACTTACAGAAATCAAAGATGAAAGAGCGTACCTCGTAGGACTTGTTGGGATTGTGAGGACTTGTAGTAGTATTGATGGTGCTAAATGTAGCCATTGAAACTCTTGCAGGCAACCTCTTTGTAGCTACGCTCTCTATACATACTTTTTTAAATTTTATTCCATTAGAGGAACTTTTTTCCCATGGAATGAACCCAATATGAGGAAAATAATAGAGTACCCATACACAGGTATTTAACTGTATTTGTCATGTTTTCCAATTTACATATTTTAAATATGGGATGTTTTTTATATATACTTTTGTAAATTATTTTGATATGTATAAATGTGTATTTTTTTTATATACATTTTTTATTAATTATATTGATATGTATAAATGTGTATTGTAAATTTGTATTAAAATAAGTGAAGACTGTCTTTTATATTTGTATTAATATTATATTATCAATAAATTTTTACATAATTTAAAAGATAATGTTGAAAATTTATCATTAATAAAAAATATTTAGAATAAATATACTTAATTATGTCGAAGGTGTTCCCCCTATGGGAAAGGCACTTCCAAACGTTTATATTACTATCTTAAATTTAACGGTTTGACGGTGCATCTGGGTCAAACCTGGATATGGAAGGCAGAACAACGACAAACCATGCAGAATAACCAGACGGTGACACGGGTATTGATAGGATGATCATCAACATTGCCACTGTGCTCCCTAGAGCCGTGACAAACCCGTTCTATAATGTTACTTCCACAAATTATATATATATATATATATATATATATATATATATATATATATATATATATATATAATTTTGGTTTTTGCAATGTAGGGTTAGATGTAAGGTGGTTAAGAGAATTACAGTGGCAATTTTAAACTACAATTTGTGTGTGTGTGTGTGTGTATGGTTCGGCCTTATTAAAACCTGGCCCTGTGTAAAAGTGAGGCCGTGGGTTTAAAAATTTTGGCTGTGCATAGCTTATTTAATGTATATTACATGCAGGGGGCTTGCCCCTCCCCACATTTATTTATATGTATATTTGTTTAATTTAAAACATCAGGGGTGGGGTCGGTGTTCCTCCACCACCACATAGAATTAGTTTTTATTTTTTTAAATACACAAAATATGTGGCCCTTATTTTTATTTATTTATTTATTGTTATTTATTTACATTTTAAAACAATATCCATATATAATTTTAGGAATAATTTATTTTATAAATTCTTATATTATCAATTATATAAATTTATATATTTATTTATAATTAGACAAATAATTTATTATATATAAATATATATGATAATACAAATAATTCACTAAAAATATACATATTTGTAATTACGTTGAAGGCATTTTGTCGGCATTAAAATTTTCCTCTGTAATTTCTATTTTATTAATGTATGTATTAGGAATAAGATGTTGTTAAGTATAATTAGTAGTGGCGTCCAATAGAAGATAACGGCACCGTCAGTACGGTGCCGCCAATAAAGTAGAGTACGGTAACAGTCAAAGTACAATAGGAATGTTGTAAAAAGTAAATATTTGTCGTAAGTGGTCCGGTAATGTTAAAATGTCAAAGTTTGGGTAAGTAGAGAAGTAGGGTCTACATGATTAGGAATTAGAAATATTATATTTGTAATAAGGACAAAGAGTGATGTCATAAATATTTTGTGTATTTTATTTGTGGAAAAGTCTAAAAAGGTGGAACCCATGTGAGATGATAAGGTTTATCTTATCTTAGAAGATAAGCCTACATGTAAAGGCAAGAGTTTAGGCATGGAATATGATTGGCCGGAAGAGATTTCCTATCCTATCTTAGAGATAGGGTGGATAAGCTTGAATTCTTATAAATAAAGAGGCCACCCCCCTCATTTAGCATAGAGGGAAGTAGTGAGAAATATTGTATGAGTAAGTGTGTAAAGGAAGCCATCATTTTGAAGGTGTGTTAAAGAAGCCATTAAGAGGTGTAATTGTGAAGTTTCTCCCATAGTTATTGTTGGAAGGCAAGTGAAGTCAGTAACACTTGAAGTACCTCATGGGTGAGATTGTAACAATTTCATGTTGATATTATAATTTACACTTATATTTCAAATTTATCATCATTCCTTCTTATCATAGTCTATGGTATTCTTGTGTTATGTTTGTTGTTGTGTTTCCAGATTACATCCACCAAACTAAAAGCTGTGCATTAGTAAATAATCATAGCACGAGGAGTTCCCGGTGAAGAATTATCATAGTGCCGGATTGGTGATGACATTTTGGTTCCGTTGCCAGGACCATTCCTTGTTGGTGGATTTTCTGGAGAGATATTCCCACTTAGTCAGAAAACATTTGGAGGGTAACCTTGTTTTTACTATGCATAGTAGTTACCATGGTAAAGTCACTTTTTACCATGAATAGTATTTACCACAGTAAAGTCACTTTTTACCGTGAATAGTATTTACTGCAGTAACTTCACTTTTTACTGTGAATAGTGTTTACCACAGTAAAGTCAGTTTTTACCGCAGTAAGTCAAGTTTTACCATAGTTTACCGTGGTCATTTCTATTTTCTATTATAGTGATTCCAATTATTTGTGCACATAAGTCTTGTTGATTGTACTTGTGGGTTGGTATTTCACTGTGGTTATTTTTGAAAATGGGGAAGATTCCTATTTTTTCAACCCAATCTAATGAAGATGCTTCCTCTTTCATTCAAGAGTTTAAACGATCTTGTATTTGTAATGGCCTCATAAGAAGGGAACAATGGACTGAATTTTTTCCTACCTTTTTGGATGGTTCAGCCCTTAGGTGGTTTGAAACACTAGGTGATAATGTGAAAAACTCATGGGATTTATTAACTGAATTTTTTCTTGAAGAATTTGGTGAACAACAGAAATATGCAGATCTCATGATCGAGATCACAAAGCTAGCCCAAGGAGAGAAGGAGAAGATAAGAGATTATCATGCTCGTGTTCTAGAGCTAAGGAGGAAGCTCGATGCCTAGATCCGGAAGGAAGGATTAGCGGATGGGTTGATGAATGGCGTGGATAATCTCCTCTGTAAGCACTTCATTCTTGGGATGAAGCCAGAGATCAGACAACGAGTGAAGTATGACCACCCAGCTACCATTGAACAAGCAAAGGAGATTGCAAGAAGGCAAGAAGAAAGCATGGAAGAGGAGCCCAAAGAAATTGTTGCTAAAGTAGAGCCTACACCAACACCTTTGGTCTAGAATCCACAACCACTCTCGGTGAGCACAAATCTTTCTCCTAGTACATCTACTGAATATGAAGATCTGCTCAGGAAGATGGGCCAGTTAACTATTAATCTTCTTCAAGGAAAAGAATTTAGTTCTCAGGGAGGAGATAGAGGTCCAAAAAGAAATATTTCTGAAGTTGTATGTTATGGTTGTTATAAAAAGGGTCATTATAAGTATAATTGTCCAGATAGAGCTTCTACATCTGGTACAAGAGATAATGATAAAGGAAAAGCACCTGTGAATTCTTTTGATGTAGTAGATAAGAGCATAAATAATGAAGTAGATGTGTTTGTAACAAAAAGAAAGAAAGAAAAAGATAACCAAGATGGAAATGATCCTAAGAAGATGAAAGGAGAAACTAGTAAGAAACATAGGAGAAGAAAGTTGGGTGTGCAGGATTTTCTGATTTCATAGTGACAAGGACCATACTCCATCTTAGAAGATCTGTCCAAAAGGCCTGCAAATATTACATATGGTCAACTCTTGGCTATGTCTTCTGAGAAGAGGCGGGAGCTGCAAAGTGGACTCAATGCTCAACGAAGGAAGGAGGTTGAGGTCCCTGTTTTGGAGGCAGAGGCGGATCCCTACGCTCCACAAGCTGAGGTATTATGTAATGGTATTTCAATTCATGATGTCTTAGTTGATGGAGGTGCTGCAGTTAATGTAATGACCAAGTCTGTAATGAATATGTTGGGTTTAAAAATTGATCGCCCCTCAACACTTATGTTAAGGTCATTAAATAAGGGAAAAACTAAACCAGAAGGTGCAGTTTCAAATGTGGCAATATCTGTTATGGGTGTTGTATGTGTGGTAGACTTTCAGGTGATGAAAAATGGTACTGTTGCATACCCAATGTTGTTGGGAAGACCATGGCTAAGGAGAGTTCATGCAAGAAACTACTAGAATGAAGGCTTCATGACACTTGGACGTGGTAGAGAGAGGGTGAAGATAAATGTGATCCCTCGGCATCATAAGGTAGAACCTGTGGATTCAAGTGATGAAACTGATGATTGGACATCCTCTGATTACTCTAGTACCAGTGAAGTGGACACAAAAGATGAAGAAAGTGAGGTTGATGTTTCGGTCATGGATATCCTTCCAGTCACACCGACTCATGAACCCATAAAATTATCTGAAGAAGAAATTGATGATCGTCTCCAACAAATAAAGATTGGTGATGCTGTGATGGAGAGTGAGAAGGAATCCTACCTCCAGCTCTTTCAAAGGTACATACACATATTCACTTTTGATTACAAGGAACTCCATCAAGTAAGTTGGGTAGAACATTCTATTGAGTTGGTAGATGGTGCTAAGCCCATAAAACAAATGCCATATAGAATGAATCCTAATTTTTCCAAGACTGTAAAAGAAGAAATAGATAAGTTGTTTGATGCAGGATTCATATTTGCTGTGGAGAATTTAGAATGGGTTTCTCCCATTGTGATCTCAATAAAAAATAATGGAAAGCTACGCATTTGTGTTGATTATAGGAAGCTCAATAAGGCAACAAAGAAGGATCATTACCCTCTTCCATTCTCAGATCAGATCTTGGACGAAGTAGCTGGCCAGGAGTGCTATAGTTTTGCTGATGGATATAGCGGATACAACCAAGTTCGTATAGTGGAGAAAGATCAGCTGAAGACCACGTTCACCACTCCTTGGGGAACGTTTGCTTATAGAGTTATGCCTTTTGGGTTGTGTAATGCTCCGGTAACGTTCCAGCGTTTGATGAATAGGGTGTTTGAACCCTACATTGGGAATTTCATCAGAGTATTTCTGGATGATTTTTGCATCTATGGGAGCAAGATGGACCACCTGCACCAGATGGAGACAACATTTCAAAGGTTAGATGAAGCACAAGCCTCACTAAACCCTACAAAGTGTGTCTTTGGATGTTCTAAAGGCATTTTGTTAGGGCATGTTGTATCCAGAGATGGTATTGGTACTGATCCTGATAAAGTTTCAAAAATCAAAGAGTTACCATTTTCTATGAATAGAAGTAAGTTGAGATCATTTTTAGGCCATGTGGGTTACTATAGAAGGTTCATCAAGAATTTCTCAAAAATTGCACAGCCACTAACCCAGTTCTTGAAGAAAGATGTTACTTATGAACCAGGAAATAAGGCGCATGAAGCTTTTGAACAACTGAAGGAAGCCCTAGTGTCTTCACCATTTTTAAAGAATCCATATTGGAGCAAGTCATTCATTGTGTATACTGATGCCTCAGATGCAGCACTAGGAAGTACTCTGAGCCAAAAGGATGAAAATGGGAATGATCATCCAGTTTACTTTGGGAGCAGACAAATGAGCAGTGCTGAGGTAAATTATACTGTAACTGAAAAAGAGGCTCTAGCTATCATTTTTGCTGTAAAGAAGTTTAGAAATTACTTGCTAGGGTAGAAATTTATAGTTGTAATAGATCATCAGGCTCTAAAATATATTGTAAATAAGCCTAACCCATCAGGGAAGGATAGCAAGATGGATAATTTTGCTACAAGAATTTGAATTTGATATTATAGATAGGCCAGGAAAGAAGCATGTCAATGCAGATGCACTCTCTCGAGCCTATGATGGTTTAGGTTCATCTTGTGATGATGATGATTTCCCAGATGCAACATTGTTATCCCTTGACACAATCCCTAGTGAATACATAGATATTTGGAATTATCTGAATGAATTCAAGTTTCCTGATGGTGCCAATGCAAAGACTAAGAGGAAGATTACTCAAGCCAGTCGTCCATATTCTATTTTGCATGGAGTATTATTTTGAATAGGACCTGATGGACAGTACAAGAGGGCAGTTGGACGTGATCAAGGGAAGGAGCTGATAGAAGAATTCCACAATGGTACATGTGGAGGACACTTCTCTGGGACAACTTACAGCAAGAAGGATCTTGGATGCAGGTTATCATTGGCCCACTCTTTTTAGAGATTGTTATAATTATTGTAAGACATGTGATATTTGTCAAACACATGGTAACCGTAAGACTTCATCAGCTCCATTATGCCCTATTCTTCCACTTGGTCCCTTTGAAAAGTGGGGAATAGACATTGTAGGTCCACTTCCAACTACCCCACGCCAAAATAAGTATATTGTAGTTGCCATAGATTATTTAACCAAGTGGGTTGAAGCTAGGCCATTGAAAACAACTTCCATGGATGAAGTGGCAAGGTTCATATATGAATGCATTGTCACCAGATTTGGTTGCCCATTAGAAATTGTAACAGATCAAGGAAGCCACTTCATTAATGAGGTGGTAGAAGCCCTAGTCAACAAGTTTTCTATTAAGCACAGGAAGGCAACAACATACAAGCCAAGCACAAATGGACAGGTGGAACGAACAAATTTTGTGTTGTGTCAAATTCTAGCAAAAGATGCAACCTTGCAGGTACATAAGTGGGATAAAAGGATTCATGCAGCATTGTGGGCATATAGGGCAACATCAAAGTCAACAACATGATACTCCCCATTTCAGTTGGCTTATGGCATTGATCTAGTTCTTCCTATTGAGTTTGATATTCCCACTGTGAGAGTTATGAAAAATGAAAGGATGGATGAAAGTGATTCAGTAAAAGAAAGGTTGGTGCATCTTCATTTGCTAGAGGAAATGAGGGAAATAGCGAAGGATACAAGCTATGAGAATAAAATGAAGCAGAAGGAATACTTTGATCAAAAGATCCGTTGGTCTCCTTTTCATGTGAATGACTTGGTTCTAGTATATGATTCCAGATACAAAAAAGAAGGCAGAGAAAATTTCTTCTCAAATGGATGAGGCCCTGCAAAATAACAATTGTGCATGAAAATGGTACATATTGACTGGAGGAATTGGATGGCACCCCCGTTAGGAAATGGGTCAACCACGACAAGTTAAAGATTTTCCAAGCACCAGAATAGTCTACTCCGAGGATGGAGTAGAAGCTAGGAAGGGGAAAAATGTCGACATTAAAATTTTCCTCCGTAATTTCTATTTTATTAATGTATGTATTAGGAATAGGATGTTGTTAAGTATAATTAGTAGTGGCATCCAATAGAAGATAACAGCGCCGTCAGTACGGTGCCGCCAATAAAGTAGAGTACGGTAACAGTCAAAGTACAATAGGAATGTTGTAAAAAGTAAATATTTGTCGTAAGTGGTTCGGTAATGTTAAAATGTCAAAGTTTTGGTAAGTAGAGAAGTAGGGTCTACATGATTAGGAATTAGAAATATTATATTTGTAATAAGGACAAAGAGTGATGTCATAAATATTTTGTATATTTTATTTGTGGAAAAGTCTAAAAAGGTGGAACCCATGTGAGATGATAAGGTTTATCTTATCTTAGAAGATAAGCCTACATGTAAAGGCAAGAGTTTAGGCATGGAATATGATTGGCTGGAAGATATTTCCTATCCTATCTTAGAGATATGATGGATAAGCCTGAATTCCTATAAATAAAGAGGCCACCCCCCTCATTTAGCATAGAGGGAAGTAGTGAGAAATATTGTATGAGTAAGTGTGTAAAGGAAGCCATCATTTTGAAGGTGTGTTAAAGAAGCCATTAAGAGGTGTAATTGTGAAGTTTCTCCCATAGTTATTGTTGGAAGGCAAGTGAAGTCAGTAACACTTGAAGTACCTCATGGGTGAGATTGTAACAATTTCATGTTGATATTATAATTTACACTGATATTTCAGATTTATCATCATTCTTTCTTATCATAGTCTATGGTATTCTTGTGTTATGTTTGTTGTTGTGTTTCTAGATTACATCCACCAAACTAAAAGCTGTGCATTAGTAAATAATCATAGCACGAGGAGTTCCCGGTGAAGAATTATCATAGTGCCGGATTGGTGATGACAGTTCAGGATATGGAAGCATGGTGGGATTTTATGATCCTCATGTGTAAATTTCACGAATTCCTCAAGGGGGACACCTTCAATATAACTCTACTAATGCCTCGAGGGGGAAACCTCCAATATAACTCTACCAAGTAGAAGTCTCAACTCATACATCCATGATACACTCATAATGATACTCACATCTTTTATATAGACATACAAGATGAAAATAATGACACTCACATCTTTGCATATAATAATTGAATTATGTACATAAGATAACACAACACACAATTTATTGGTGGGCGAAGATGCCCAAATATTCAATATATGTATAAGAATACCCTTAAGGTATGATAACACCATATAATGCTCCTTAACTAAGGAGTAACTCCACAATATCCAAAGATGGGAATCCATTTAGAGGGGGACACCTCCAATATAACTCTACCAAGTAGAAGACTCAACTCAAACATCTACGACACACTCATAATGATAATCACATCCTTTATATAAACATACATTACTCTAAATGGATGGGTAACACCTGATCCTAATGTAGGCCGACTCATTACCCAATATAACTAATTCATATATGACCTCATATATTATAAACATATACTAACTAAGGGGATGTGTGTCACATGTTGGAATCTCCATCAACCCATATACATTATAATATCATATCCTAAGGTACATAGCATTCCCTTCCTCCTTGACATTTTTCGTCCCCAAAACATAAGAAGAATCCATATAGTGAGTGTTCTTTAAATCATTACACACTTTCCGCCATGATCAATCATCCAACCACCCATATAAGATCTTAGGGGGTGATGCTTCTCCAAATCTGATTTCATATTCCATTGCACTCCTCTTATTCAATCTATGTCGACATGTGTTCCTCCTCAACATCTATGCATATCTATAATAATTATTCTTGTGATTCCATGTCATATAATTGTTGCTCCATTGATTCCGTGTATAGCCATAATGATTGCTCCTTCAATTCCCTATATATCCATGTAGATTGGTACCCTAACGTTTCCTAACATTTCTCCATGATTGTTTCCTCTTATGATGACGTGGGTGTCTATATGGTGCAACCTTAGTATCATAAACCTTATCAACCTTTTCCTCAACTTTCTTTTCCTCATCCACCTTGTTTGCTAATTATTATTTTCTCTTGAGTAGATGAATTATTTTTATATTGTTCATCATGTTCTTTAGCCTCTCCTTCTAAATCATCCTTATTTAATTCTTCACCCTCTTCAAATTCATCTTCACGCTCCATCTTGACATTAATTTTTTCCTTGTTTAGTGTGATATCCTACAATGTAATTTTCTTTCTCTTGTACCATAATTTCATGAATTTCTTTTACACATTAATATTAATTGTTCCCAATGTCTCTAACCAAGGATATCTAAGAACAACATCCATACTATCCATATCTAAATCATAAAAATCTGAATGTAAAACATATTTATCCATAGAGAGTTTTAAATCTTCAAAAACTTGAATATGCTTACCATCCACTTGAGAATCCTATGTATGCTTTGATTAAACATATAGATGTTGAGCTACATACATATTAATGAAGTTATATTTGTTATTAGGTTTTATGGAAACCCTTACCTTTTTCCTTTGAATGCAGCCTTCAAACTGAAATATGAAGTGTCCTTCCTTGGAGATGCATTATTTAAACTCGTATCTTGATATGTTCTCTCTCCCTTTAAATCATGTATAACCTCTTCATCGTCAACATTATATTCTTCATCTTCTTCATCATCAAATTCTTATTCTTCTTCTTCTAATATTTCCTCTTCCTTAGTATTATCCTTACATTCTTCTTCTTCCTCCTTCTCTTCTTCTTTTGTTTTCTATCTATCCATGAAGACTTGTTCCAGTTCCTCCGAAGAACAATTAGACCTTTCCTTTTCTAACTTAGAAAACTAAAATCAGTGTAGGGCCACTAATTTAAAATTTGAATATCCAAATACCTGATGATGTAGAATAACTCTCCATAATTTTTTTCCACCATTTTCTGGCGTCAATATTGGCATCTCCATAAAATGTTCCCATCCCCGTGATCCACAAAAACTAGGGTTTTAAGAATACACTCTTTTGATTAAAACTTGTTTTAACCCTTTCGGCTAGAGGTCGACCAAAAATAAGAAAACATGGAACACAAACCCTAATTTTTTTTTATAGATATCTGAAAATGTAAAAAAAATAGAAAATTTCCTATTATTGTAGCTTGTGGAGCAAAGTTTATGAAAAACCATAAAACTATGATAAATATCCCAAAAAAAAGATTTTTTTTTGAAAATTTAGGGGTATCACCATGAAATGTATTCACATCAATCCAAAATTAAGTAATACCTAATTCATCATAATTCAGAAGATATAAACGAAACCTTAAAATTAGGGTTTCAACCCCAAAACAGACATATCTTTCACAAAATAGGTCTAAAATATCTAAAATTTGGAGTACAGATCCCTTAAATTATGTATCCACTACACATAAAAATAATCTAAAAAATTAAAAGTTGATCTCTAGATATAGGTGAATCATCAACATTAGGGTTTCATCCCACAAAATGCCCAGATCGATACTCAGATACCACTTGTTAAGATATTTTCATATAATAATTGAATAATTTGCATAAGATAACAAAACACAAGATATATTGGTGGGCTAATATGACAAAATATTCAATATATGTAGAAGAATATCCTTAAGGTAAGGTAACACCACACAATGCTCCTTAAGTAAGGGTTAACTCCACAATCTCCCAAGATGGGAATCCACTTCGAGAGCGACACCTTCAATATAAATCTACCAAGTAGAAGACTCAACTCATACATCCATGACACACTCATAATGATACTCACATCCTTTATATAGACATACAAGGTTTTGGTGTAACAGTTCGTTACATGTGGCGAAGATTAAAAACAAGCTTTTATCTCTTTGTGTCAAAAATTTAATGATATTTTCTCATGGGATTATGAAGATCTTAAGGGTTTTGATCCCAACATTTTCCAACATACCATAGATATCAATCCTAACGCTTTGCCATCCACATAAAATCAAAGGCCCGTCAACCCCAAAATAGAGCCCCTAATGAGGAATGAATTATCCAAACTCATTGAGAAAAAAATCATATTTCCTATCAAATACTCTACTTGGGTGGAAAATATTGTTCTAGTGATGAAGAAGATTGGAGAAATCAAACTTTGTGTGGACATCAGGGATTAGAATAAAGATTCCTTGTAAGATCATTATCCTTTACCTTCTATGGAACAAATTTTACAAAATGCAGTAGGAGCAGGAAGATTTTCCGTGCTTGATGGTTACTCAAGTTTCAATCGAATCAAGGTTAGAGAAGAGTATCAATTCAAAACTACATTTACAACCAAGTGGGGAACGTATATGTATCAGAAGACACCCTTTAGTTTATTAAATATAGGTGCCATGTTCCAAATGGAAATGGACATTGCTTTTAGAGGGTATATCAATGATTTCAACCTTATCTACTTGGATGATATCGCCATTTTCTCAAAGGAGAGCAAAGACATATCAATCATCTTGAAAAAGTCATTAAGATATGTGGGGAATTTGGAGTGTCTCTTAACCCCAAGAAGTGTAATTTTGTAGTTCCACATGGAAAAAATTTAGGCCACATTATTTCAAAAGATGGTATTCTCATTGGTCTAGAAAGAATCTCAACCATCTTGTCTCTCTCTTTGCCAACTCACAACAAGGATTTGCAATCATTCGTGGGAAAGATTAACTTTGTTAGGAAGTTTATTCCTAATTTTAAAAAATTGGTTAGGCCTATCCCCTTAATGCTCAAGAAAGATTCAATTTTTAAATGGACTGTAGAAGGAAAAGAAAGCTTTTCCAAGATCAAACAGGAAATTTCTCAAGCTCCCACACTTATCAACCCTCACTATTCCAAGGATTTTATCATCTATGCATTTTTGAGATGAATCCAATTTTTTTATTGTTTTAACACAACAAAATGATCAAGGTTTACAACTACCACTAACATTCTTTAGTCAAATATTGAAGGATTATGAATTAAATACAACCACATAGAAAAACAAGTCTTTTCCATGATGAGAGCTCTCAAGAAATTCAAGAATATGCTTACCACTAACCACATCAAAGTTTTAGTCTCACACTCCAATGTGAGAGATTTCATCATGGGATGTAAACAGAGCTAAACCAGGGTGGAACTCTAAATTTGATGCACTATGGAGTGGGTCATACATCATCATTGATTACAAAGAGGACAACTCTTTCGAGTTGTCCAACCTTGATGGAAACACATTACAAATCTCATTTAATGGGATTTATCTTAAATATTCTCATTAGGTTGATTGTTTCACCTTGTACATATTAGATCAATTTTTAATTCCTCCAAGTGCTATTTAGCACATTGTCTTGTTGGTAGTATAGTTTTCTCTACTTAAGGACTTTGCACAATGTTCTTATTGTTTCTGGGTGGCATTTTTTGTTACACAGTGGTTCATGGAGGACTCTGCGGATGATATGTTTCAGGTAGAGTTGGAAAGTGAAAAGGATGAGTTATAATATGCAACATAACAAAGTTTAGACCATCTTACAAATATTTAATATATTGAGAGAGGTACTACTAATAACTGTATTTATGGATTTTTATAAGCAATGTGATGGAAATTTAGTTTCAAGGAAATTTTCCACTCTCATTAAAATTTAATTCAAAACATCCCCCATAATAAAAATGGCCAGTTCAAGCAAAACAGGTTAATGTCAAATCCAAATAGTTCTTTACACAAATTCATGGGTGAAAATTTCAAGTTTTAGATCAAAATTTTCAAGTTTTCAGTTCGAATCCATGCCCGATGGATGCTTCAATTCCATTAATATCTTATATAATAGGTAGATATCCCCATTGAGTCACCAAAAATGCTGTCCAAAATAACCCCTGAGCCATTTTGACAACTTAAAATTTCATACTTGGACTCAGGCAGGTCAAACAAGGTAAGATTTGGAAAAATTGGCAACAAAGGGAAAAATCATATTTGAGGCAGATTTAAATGTTTCAGGGTATTCCTTTCCTCCTTATAAATCCATTCATGCGAACACTTAGTAAAAAAATGGAGGCAATTGGGGTTGTATCGGCCAAATCGATCTTTCATGGAAAAGAGGGAACAATTCCATTGTTCCCTTCGTTTCCCAGTTCTTTGCCTTCCCTGCTTTACAGATCTAGTCGACATAGTCAGAAGGGACACTTTAATGTGGTAATGGTAGAGTTGGAGGGCACATGTGGAATGTTCTTTTGTTCTACTCCTTCATCGATTGGACGATTAGGATGATAACACAACGCAATGCAGTTAAGGCGAGCCTGCGTGACACATGTGGATCTGTTTCATAATTCTAACCATTGTCCACCCATTAGATTTGTTTGACCCAATGCAAAAATATTTAAAGCTTCCTTTGAAGGCCAATGTGGAACTTCAACCAATTCCTCCCATGCATCATGGATCTACCTTGCCATAACTTCTTCCCTGTAACTCCAAATTTGATAAACCTGGGCTCGTTGGAAATGTCTCATCAAGTACTTCACTTTGGCATCATGAAATTCAAAAGTTGATGGAATTAGGAGGGTGAAAAGGGAAAAAAATAGTCTCAGTAATAAAAGTGTAGTTTTAGGTAGCTTAACTACTAGAATTAATGGTGAATGGTGCCCATACCTTCTCCTACAAGCAAAGTGGAATAGGGGAATGGTGCCCATTTTTAGTGATCTAATGCATGTTGTTAGTGGTTGAACTCAAAAATCTAAATTTCCCTCTCTTTTCCCTCTTTTCCCTCTCCCATTTTTGATATATTCACAACTTGTGCACATTGGTAAAGGTTAGACCCTCTCAGAATATAGGTGCACCATGTCAAAGTGATTGCAAAAGCATTGTGAGTTGCATGCCTCAAATTTGGGCTTTAAAAGGTGTTTTGTGCCTTCTTCCACTCAATTGTAATGGTTTGTGCATACTTCATTGTTCAAGTAATAAGAACTGGTTTGTGGTTATTTCTCTACCCTGATTTAATTTTATTTGCAATCTTGCCTCTTTATTGTTGTTGTGGTGTGTTGTGCATGCCTTTTATCCTTGTAGGTTCTAGATTTGTTGTGAATAATGTGAAAAGGGAATATTAATTGTTGTTTTGGTCAATGGCATAGCTTTTTTCCCTCTCCTCCTTCATTTTCTTCCTATTTTCCCTCATTAAGAGTGTTTATACCCCTTTCCTTGGTGTTATCACCTATTTAGCTTAGGATTTCCCTTCCATGAATCTCCCTCTCTCCCTAGTCCCTATGAATCCTTATATTAGGATTAGATAGTTGTAGTTCTAGGTGTAGGAGTAACTTAGCATTAGGTATATGTAGAGGAAGTCAACCTTCTTCAGAGGTTGATCTTAGTTTGTAAAACATACATTACAGAGATCATCCCATATTGCCTCATAATTCTTGATCTTCCATGATCATATCTAGGGTGAAATTTTGAGCTCCAAAAATTATCATAGAAATAATTTTAGTGCCCCAAATTAAAACACCAAAACAACAAAAGTTAATAGTAAAAATTATTATTTTTTGAAATAATTAATAAGAACCAAAATTAGATTTACATTATTAAATTTGTTTCATCGCACCATCACATTACACCACTAGGTTTGTGTTATCATGATAGGTTACGTTTAATAGTCAATGAGGAGGTCGACAATTTGATTGGCAAAGCCAATAAACCTATCCAAATTCCTAATTAAAGGTTAATTTTTAAATGTGTGTGATGGTTTAATACTTATGTGTTGATTATTGTGTGAGATAAAGTTTAGGTTGGATGATTGGGACAAGGTAGATAACATTACTAAGCTCACATAATGGTTATAATTTACAATTTAAAAAGGTCTGATTAATTAAGAGTCTCATACCACTTTAACATTTAATAAAGTTCACTCATGTTAGTGTTATGTAGGGTTACTTGTGGGCCCTTAGATTAGATCAATCTCCTTCTTCAAATTCTTAGGGTTGGTAAAAAATCCTATAAATCGTTATGGACTAGTTTAAGTTTTCTTTCCTCATTATTTTTCTCATTTCATTTTCTTATTTTTAGGTTGGAAGGCAGAGCTCTCATGGAGGCATCCACAACCAACATGCTTGATTCACCATTTATTATTATCCTCATATCTGATTAGGGTTTTGGTGTGGGTGTTGATGTGTGTGTGTGTGTGTGTGTGTGTGTGTGTGTGTGTGTGTGTGTGTGTAATTAATTATAAGCTAATATTTATTTATTTGTGTTACCATCTCATATATAAACCTAAAAAAGGTTTTATTAACATTGCAACCATCATATATGTACTTCTATGGTTCTAAGGCCGAAGCTGTTAGAAGGAGTCGCGTGGTTAGAGACATGACCGCTCAAGGATTCCCATGGCCGATCTATTTGGTTTTCATGGCCCTAAGGGCCACTCATCAATTATCATCACCACTTAGTGGCCACACGAAAGGGTAGGGGTTTCTGTCCCTTAGACATGGTCGAGCCCTTGTTTATGGGTGTGAAGGGAAGGTCATACAGGTGATGTTGTGGTGGTAGGAGTGGAGGAGATGTTGCAGGGGAAATGAAGGCCACATTTTAGTGGTCGCAAAGGTGGCATGGGGATGGGTCTTGGCCGAACCTAATAGGGCCGAGTCTAATTTCAAATAGCAAGTGGTGTGGCTATATGGAGATAGTGAGGGGGAGTAGGGTAGAGGTAGGAAGGTTACGACCATGACCGCTAGGGTAGTTTTTAGGTTAGTATATATATATACACATATATTTAAAATTTATAACATATAACTTAAAAAACATACTATATATACAATTTTGAATAAACTTTCCCCACCCTTTTGTTTATTAAAAAAAACATATATGTATATATATATAACATGGTTAAAATGAACATATTATTAATGTACCTAGTTTAATCACCTATATAAACTATTGTATATAAACCATTTATGTATAAGCTATTATATATACATATAAAATGTTGGTAATGTGTTGTCATTGATGTCAATGTATGATGTTGTTAGAGTTGTCTAAGGTTTCATTGATGTCAAAAGGAGTATGGAGCATGAATTTTGATTGGTAGTGTCAAGTCAAGGTGAATGTCTTGTTAAGATTACATGGTGTTTGTAGACATGAAATCACACACTTGGGTACATTTCTAGGTCCTAAGAACATACTTACATTCATATAATTCCTAAGTGAGAAAACTAGTAATTGACAACTATCTTTTGCCTCTTTGCTTTTTTTCTTGTCTTCTTTATAATATTTTACACCCTATAGTCCAATCAATACTTCACTTGCTTATCTTTTATGGCTTCACACACCAACACCTAGACAAGACGCCAACACCTAGGTGCCCTAGTCCTTCATGGTGCCCCCAACCTCTTTCTATCTTACTCACTCTTTTTGGGCCTCTTTTTTCTTTTGGGAATAATATTTTCTTTTGGGTTGGCCTTCAAGTTGTCAATTACGAAATTAAACCAAGGGAATCATATAAATACAAAGATATGTAACAAAAATAAAGGCACCAAGCTCTAAGCATCTATTATCATCACCTAAGGTTGTATCCAATAGGCAATCTATAGAGCATCAAAGGCATCCATCTAGCTTTTCCTTCAAGGGGCAAGTGACTACATTTTCTGCATACACGCATAGGAGGGGAAATTCATTTTTTCATCCACACATCTATTTACATTAATACATCTAGCTATCGCCCACTATCAAGTGCACTTGCACAAGGGATTCCTAAACATGATTCTATCACACATGCAAAAGAACTATATGGAATCTGAGATGTAGTGTATCACTCGGTCATAATTTCACTTCTGTCGAGTGACCATCGGGGTCAGTATGACTCCCCATATTGTATCTTTTATTTTTGGGATTTGATGTAGTTTGAGGGTTTTACAGGTCATCATTTCTTTGTAGGTTACAGGAGAATTTAGTGATCATCCAGTGACATACGTAGTGAGACCAAAAGTGAAGGTATAGTTATCATCTTGTGACACAAGAAAAATAAGATTTTGAGCTCTTACACAGTCACAGGAACCTAGTAAGAGACTCTAACGTCCTTGATGCCTAGTCCATACGCCCTAGTCCTGACCTTATCTAACAGCTTCCAGGAATTTATTGTACATACTTACGACAATATTCCCTTCCTGTTCATCAGTTTTCCTAGTATTTCATAGTCATCTTCGGGAAAGCAAAATCAGCTAAGTCTTTTTTCTCTCTCTTGCACTTAGGGTTTCATATTTTATCTAGCTTATTGCTTATGTCAAATATATTACAACTTCTTTATATCATTTATTTATCATACGTGACTCTACAATTAGGGTTTTACAAATTCAATATTTTGTTAAATCATTTAGTGAACCCATCATTTGAATCCCACCTTCTTTCTAGGGTTTTCTTCTTATGTCCGTCACCCGTAGTGGTCATTTTAGGTATTTTGAGCATATTGAGCTCCCTCCATATTACCCATAGGGTTTCTAAATCAATGGTTGAATTTGATAACCCCTTTTCCAACTCTCAAAATTTTCCTCTTGAAAACATTGAAACATCTGATAGTGAGAAATCCTATGATGAGGACACCAACGTTGATCAAGAACAACTAGAAAAGCTTACCAATTTTCATCAAGCTTTACATGACAATCCTACACATCTTCTACATATTCTCCATGCTTTGATGGCTACTAAAAAATCTCAAGATGTTTCTTATATACCCCTTGTAGGTTCTTCCTTGGCTTCCATGGCCTCCACTCAACCCCTTCATATTCCTACTTCCATTCCCACTACTACCACTCCAATCATTCAACCTAATGCTTCTATTGCACAACCTGGATCTTCTTCAAACATTCCTAATTTAAATTCTTTATATCAGGATCTACAAACTCAAATTTTCAACTTCAAATAGCTACTTCTCATGCATCCACAACTCTTAATCCCACTTTATTCCTTCACAATCCTTTCACACCCACCATTTCCACCTATCCACTTCCTCCAAATTTCATCACCCCTAAGCTTCCCACCTTCAATGGCCATGGTGACCCTCAAGAGCATCTTAGATCTTTTCATGTGGCATGTCTAGATTATGTGGATGATCATACTTTACTAGAAAATATCTTTCCTACGAAGTCTCCAAGATTATGTTATGCTTTGGTTCTATGATCTACCTATTCATTTGGTAATATCATTTATGCATTTAGTCGATGCTTTTCTTGCTCATTTTTCAATCAATATTGGTTCTAAGATATCCTATGCTCAACTTGCACAAATCAAACAAGGATCTAATGAGCATCTGAAAGACTATGTATTACGATATAAGAACAACTTAGCTAGGATGACCAATGTTCTCACTGACTCAGAACTTCAAGATCTATTTGTCCAAAGTCTCTTACCACCTCTACAAGAGAGTGTCATCTTTGAGACATCTCCTTCATTTGATCAACTATGTCATACTCTTAAATTATGTGAAGGAAAACTTATCTCTATGGGAAAACTCAAGTATCATGATCAAGCTTCCATCATCTTCTAATCAATTTCAAAGCAAGTCAGTGTTGAAGCCATCTACTAAGCCCAATGAATCAAAAACTAATATTAAAATTGTCTCTACTCCTGAAAAGATTCAATGGAAGCCTCCAAAGTGTACATTCACAAAATTTCCTTGTGCTCCTCATATTCTATTGCCACAACTTATTGAGAGAAATCTTATTACGCTTCCTCCTCCACTTAATCTAGATCCATCTTTCCCTAAAGGACACAATTATAATGAAAATACTAGATGTGACTATCATCAATGCATTAGGAAATCTACCGATCAATGTTTCAAACTTCGACATCTCATTCAAGATCTTATTGAAAACAATGCAATCAAGCTCCCTGAGCCTTCAAAATCTACGCTTGTCAATGAAAATAAAAAGCTCAAAATCTTTAATGATCCTCTCCCTAAGCACGATAAGAAAATTGTTGATTCTTCTGCTAATCATACGTATCGTGCAGTGCCTCCTCCTTCATAAGGGGATCTCAATTTTCTAGTTGCTCATACTGATGCATTGCCACCATTCATTACATTCTCTGATCACAATTATCATGCTACATTCTCTTCTAATACATTACATATCAATGCTTCTATTGGACCTCATGCTATCAATAATACAATGATTGATCCATCAATTTATATGGGTGTGTGCTCTATTGCACTCCTTATCGCTATCAACTATCCACTCTCTCATATTTTGTATCCAGTTCCCGAATCTTATGGTTATGTCAAGCTTCTAGTAACATTTGGGCCTCTCACCATGCTTGTGTCATTCGCTGTGGAACCTTTAATCAAAGGTTGTGACATGCTCTTAGGTATTCCTTGGCTCTATGTCGCTCAAGCTATCATTTCCATGAATCACTTTTGTCTAAAATTTATTCACAACAAGCAAGTTATCACCATGAAAGGAGTTCCACCATGCACACCTTGGACGCAACCTCCTCTTGAGGTTTCCATTACACTATCTAAAACATCTAGGTCCCCTAGACCTCTCAAATATAAGGCACATTATGCACCTAGTTCTCCCATTCACACACGACCTATTCATTCTCATCGGTCTACTAGTCCATCTTCTCGGCCTAAGTCCCCTACTCACGCAGCCCTTTCACATAGGAATTTACTACCTTCACCACCTCCTTGGTCTCCTTCATATAGGTGCTCATTAGCTCCTCGTGTTACTTTATATAGGTGTTCATCACCTCTTAAGTCTACTTCATATAGGTGTTCATTACCTCATATGTATACTTCATATAGGTGCTCATCACCTCCTAGGTCTACTTCATATAGGTTTTCCTCACCTCCTATGTCTCCTTCACACATTTCATCACCTACTAGACTTCCGTCACATATAAATCATATATCACTAATCTCAGAGTATGGTCACACACCTTTATCTCCACATGCACCAAGTGGAGGACCCCTGCCCTTCACTTTTGTTGGATAACTTACTCATCATTGTACACTTGGGGACATCATGCTTACTTCGCCCCCTCCTAGCATCATCAGGTGTCTAACATTTCTACTCTTACACTCCGTGCTCCATACATCTAGTCTTTCTCATTCATCTATTACACAACTTGATACACAATTTTTATCGTCATAACCTACGGCACACTCTTGTGCTAAGGTTCACACTAGACTATTGAGGGCATGCTACATCCATGAACCTCACACACTGCAAACTTTATGTTATGCTCTTCATGATACATATTTCTAGCTTTCTATTTTCACACATCATACTACTTTGTGACGTACTCTAGTTTACATACTCTATGCTTCTGAATAAACCTTACATCATTCACTTTTTATGCTCTATGCTTCATGTTCACATATTTTTATCATCTCATTTTCAAACCATTTCCCAATGACGCACTCTTGTTCTATGGTTCATTCTTGACTGTTAATGGGTATCTTATAAATGAACCTCATCTCATGCTCATACACATCCACTCGGGGGGGCATGCTACTCCTATCACATTCACATTGCATATCATACCATCTCACCCACTCAAACCATGTTACATATCTTGGTTGCACATATTCTTGCTTGCTTATAATTACATGTATACTTTGTTTTCCATGCTAGATGAATACTTAGTATGTCAATATTTATTCTATATATACACATGCATGTTCACTTGGTATTTAGTTGTGAATGTAGAATTTTTTATAGAATCCTTACAAGCAACAATGATGATTGACATTGTACCTCTTACCAGTCCCACTGAGGCTCTATCGTCATCTACTTTCTCATACATTGGAGGTGTTATTATTTCATTTTATACTACTTCATATTATTACTAGCACACTACTGTTCCATCGATACATACATGTCTTGACATACTTTTTATATTTTGTACATGCTAATGGGTGCTTCATGTGTAACATTTTCCTTGCAGGAACTATTTTACACCATGGTTGTCTACTAATTTACTTGATATTATTTTCCATTGCTTATCATTGTATGCCATTGTTTGTGGGTTATGCCCTATGTATTATCTGATCATTGCTTATATTATTTTGGCTCCACTTTGGCCATGATTATCTTGTGACATTGTGAGCAATGTACCATGTTTGAAACCCACTTTTCATGGTATATATTGTCTACATTCTTACTTGTTTACATTGTATTTTTTCTTCCATATACATACTTTTCACTTTGTCTACTAACATGTGTTTCTAGTCACTTTGTTTGCATGTGCCTTGGTTTCTACCATGCACATTCCCCTCCCCCTATAGGGATATCAAGTACAAATCAATTTCAAGTTCCTTTCATTTTGACCACATGCTCCTCGTCAATGTCACATGTACACCAAATGAGGGGGGCATACATTGGGTAAATTAGTCACCCCATACAATATCTCGGAGCTACAATTTAGATATGCTACATAGTACAAGAACATCAACACAAGTTATAGTTATAGAAACGACCTAGAATTCTGACTTGGGTCCCTCAGCTCAGTACAAACACTAGCACCTAGATACAAAAACTAGTTCACTTGGGTTCTCCTTGATCTCCCCTGGGTGCCAATGTCCTAGGGGGAAGATATAGTTATTTTCTCATATCAACACAAGTTCACAACAATTCATAGATTATGTTTGCATAGTACAAGCACAATCCTCTAGACAAGAAGAATACATTCTTTCTCCATGTCAACTCAAAACAAATGGACCGAACTAATACGGTACAACTCCAAACATAAAAAGATCACAAAATTTTTAGTAGTGAATAAATTCAAGAAGTGATTATGGAAGGAGAGTAACACTAGACCTTTCTCCCTAACACTCTTATGTCTATGGTGTGAGATCACCCAAAAAAGCTTATGCTTGGCATGAGATAGCCCAAAAAAATTCACTCTTCATGTGAGATTTCCCATAAAACTTATTGATTCTACAAACGGTTTCAGGACATACTTCTATCACTTTTACACTCATTTTCATCATCGAGTGCACACTTTCCTTTTTACTACATTTTTACACATTTTTACATGTTTTTACATACTTGTACAAGAGTTTTCATAATACATGACTTTGACTACTATTTTGATCTAATATTGTAGGTCCATCCTTAATATGCAACAATAAGTAGGAGCCCTATATCAATTGCAATATGTTTAACAATAGGTACAGCACAGTATAACTTCATATGCTCCACCCATAGGGTCACTTCCTCTTTCTTAGCTTCCATGCTTCATTTTTATCACTCCACACTTTCACTTGTCTCCTCGGCATGCTATCGCCATCACATTATACATCGTTATTAGGTACACATATCTTATTTACTTTATGTTATCGATTACTCACTCAACAACATAAATTAGGGAAAATTTAGACACAAAATCACATACTTGGGTACATTTACTAGGTCCTAAGAAGCATACTTGCATTCATATGATTCCTAAGCAGAGAACAACTAGTAATTGGCATCTACCTTTGGCCTCTTTACTTTGATTCTTGTCTTCTTTCTAGTATTTTATGACCCAATAGACCTAGTCAGAGACTTTAATTGATTATCTTTTATTACTTTCAGAACACTAGTGCCCATCCAAAATGCTAGCACCCAGGAACCCTCATCCCCTCTAGGCGTCCTCGGATCCTTTTTCTATAATACTCACTTTATTTTGGGTCTTCTTTTATATTTTGGCCATCTCATTTTCTTATGGGTTGGCATTCCAGTTGTCAATTATGAAATCCAACCAAGGGAATCATATAAAGACAAGGATCTATGTGACCAAAATATAAGGACCAAGCTCTAAGCATCTATTATCAATAACTAAAGATTGCATCCAAAGGCAATCTAAGAGAACTTAAAGGCATCCATATAGCACTCAGATCAAGGGACAAGGGACTACATTTTCTGCATACACTGCATAGTAAGGGTAAGTTCATTATTCCATCCACACATCTATTTACATTGATACATCTAGCTACCACCCGTTATCACAGTCCACTTACACAAGGGCTTCCTAGGGCATGATTCTATCATACACACACATGTATACACGAACTACATGGATTTTGATATGTAGTGCAAAGTGTTTGGTCGTATTTTTACTCAGTTGGGTGACTTTCATCGGGTCAGTTTGACTCCCCATATTGCATTTTTTATTTTTGGGATTTGATGTAGTTTGAGGGTTTTATAGGTCATCTTATTTTTGTAGGTTACAGGAAAATTCAAAGATCATCCAACAAAATACAGACGTTCAAAAGTGAAGGTTAGTGACACTTGTGTGACACAAGAAAAACCAGTTTCTGAGCTCTTCCGTAGTCACATGCCCCTAACAAAGGTCCTTAACACCTAAGAGCCCTAGCTATTCTAGGCGCCCTAGTCTTGACATATCCGACAACTCCAAAACTTTACAGAGGAAATTGTGACAATCTACTCCTCTTGATCATCAGTTGTTCCAGTCCAAATCATCTTTGGGAAAGCACGAATCGAATAAGTCTTTATTTCCCTCTCTTGCACTTAGGTTTTTAATATTTTATCTAGCTTATTACTTGTGTCATTTATATTCCAATATTTTTTTATCATTTATTTATAATATGTGAATCTAAAATTAGGGTTTTACAAAATTAAATATTTTGTTAAATCATTTGGTGAACCCATCACTTAAATTCCACCTTCTTTCTAGGGTTTCCTTGTTATGCCCATTACCCATAGTGGTCGTTTTGGGTCTTTTGAGAAAATTGAGCTGCCTCCATCCTCCTGTAGGGTTTATAAATGAATGGCTGAATCTGATAACCCCTTTTCCTCTTGAAAACATTGAAACATCTGATAGTGGGAAATCCTATGATGAGGACACCAATGTTCATCAGGAATAACTAGAAAAGCTTACGAATTTTCGTAAAGCTTTTTGTGACAATCCTACACATCTTCTTCATATTCTCTATGCCTTGATGAATGCTAAAAACTCTCGAGATGCTTCTTCTATACCCATTATAGGTTCTTCATTGGATGTCATGGCCTCTACTCAACCCCTACACATTCCTACCTCCATTCCCACTTGATCCAAAACCGAGGGGTTTCAGACTTAAGGAATAGATTAGCAATTGTGCCAGATGAATTGTAAAACAACTATCTCTGAAAAGAGATGTAAATTACTCAAAGACTTCAAATACATCAGTTATCTCTACCAGGAGATGTCTATCCCTTTTCGGGTTACATATGCATTTATAATAATTTTATAAATACGAAAGGACACCTAGAGGAATGTGGAAGGTCACCGGCCTCGAGGGAGATGAGGTGTTTCATCTTCTAAGACTTACATGTGCACTAATTTTGCGACATGTGCACTAATTTTACGAAACATACTATTTTTAGAATTTACTATTTTTAGACAACACTACAAAAATCACAATTTGGGCCCCTTAAACATGGATTTCGGGGGTCAAATGTTGCTGAAAAAAGTTCACATCTTCTCATCACATTCTACGCATTCCAAGATTTCCGTTGCCTTTTGAACGGAGTCAATCGGAGGTACGGTGCAAAAGTTATGGTCTCTGGAAGTTACGCCACTATAATTGCTGCCTGGATCATTCCTCCCTCCTTCAGAAGCAATGGTCCCCATTGCATTAAGATGCCCCATCAAATGTGGAAATTGCTTCTTTACCTGGTATACAGTGAGCCACTCACCTTGGTGACTGGGATTTCCTTTCTTTATCACATGATAGAGTTGAATAGGTTGTCCTCTGGTGGTCTTAGTCAAATTGTCCACAATCTGATCTTCTTTAGCTGGGGAAAGACTTGCTGGATTGAGCTCAGAGATGTCCAATTGTTCTGCTGTGACTGAAGTATCCAACAAAGGTGGATGGTATGGCTTGAGGAGGTCCACATTGAAGATGGGGTGCAGACCAAGGTAGGGTGGAAGATTCAACTCGAAAGCATTTTCCCCTACTTGCTTAGTGAGAGTGTAAGGACCATACCAGAGAGGTCGAATCTTTCTGTGTGGACCTGCAAGCCATTCCTTCTGAAGCCGCAACCAAACCTTATCACCAACCTGGAAATGATGTGGAACCATGTGTTTATCATGGCGATTCTTATACTTTTTATTCATTTTCTGTAAAATGTCATGGACCTGGTGCTGAATGTGATGGATCTGTTCAACAAACCTTGTCGCCTTTTCTGCTTCACTTTTTCCATAAGGTGTGAATTCCATGGTAGGAATTGGGATGCATACATTGATGGGAGCCATAGGTTGGAATCCGTAACAAGATTGAAATGGATTGTGTTTAGTGGAGCTGTGTAGGGCTCGATTGTATCCATGTTGTATGTATGGCAGGGCCTCGTCCTATGTGCGGGAGTGCTTAGAGTGGTACATACGAAGCATGTGAACAATTAGGTGATTCACCACTTTTGTTTTCCCATCAGTCTATGGGTGAAAGGACGTGGACTTCATCAACTTTGTATCTATCATCCCCCATAAGGTGGACCAAAAGATGCTTAGGAACCTGCTATCCCTATCAAAAACAATAGACTTGGGAACCCAAAGTTGATCCACACATGACTGAAATAAATTTTAGCAGTATCTTCAGCAGAAATATTTTTCTTACAGGAAACCATTACAACCATTTTATAAAATCGATCAACTACAACAAAAACACCATCATTCCCATGTTTCGAAGTTGGCAAACCTGAGAGGAATTCCATCGAGACAGATGCCCAAGGCTTGGTTGGTTCTGGTAATGGTGTGTACAATCCATGTTTCTTGTTAGTTGGCTTAGCAATTGCACAAGGAGTGTAGGACTTAATATACTTCACCACATCAGTCCTTAGATTAGGCCAGTAGAAATGCTTCTGAAGTACTGCCAATGTGTTGTCCACGCCAAAGTGCCCTGCGGTCTTGCTGAAGTGTGCTTTCCAAATCATCTTCTGTTGTTCACTTGCTGGAACACATATGTGTCCCATATGGAAGAGGAGATTATCCTGTAGATAGAAATCAGAGACATGTTTTCCTTCATGGAGGGCCTAATATGTGTCTGAAAACTCAGGGTCCTTCTCATACAAACTATACCAACTTGAACTCTCATGTCCACATAGATCAATAATAGTTGTGAGGGCTACAATTGGATGGCGGCTTAGGAAATATGCTGCTGAGTTGGCACTTCCCTTCTTATGTTTTATTATCAGGTGAAACTGTTGTAGGTATGTGGCCCATTTCTGGTGTCTCTCATTCCTCAACTTGCTCTGTGTCTGAAGGAACTCCAAAGGCCTATGGTCAGTGTGGATTACTATCTCATTCCCCAGAATGTAGTGTTTCCATTGCTTACATGCTTGGATGATGGCATAAAGCTCCTTGTCATATGTTGGGTACTTCCTGACCGTGTCATTGAATGTTTCACTATGGTATGCAACAAGGTGGCCATGTTGCATGATAACAGCTCCCAAGGCATACTCAGATGCATCTGTCATCAACTCGAATGGATGATGTAGATCAGGAAGGGAAAGAACAGGGGCCGAGCATAACCTTTCTTTCAGCCCTTCAAATGCTTTCTATTGTGCTTCCCCCCATTGGAATTTAGCCTGTGTTCCCTCCTTTATTCACCTGTTTGAGTGCCTAGGAAATATGTGAGAAACCCAAGACAAACTGGCGATAGAAATTGGCAAGGCCCAGGAAGCTACAAAGCTCTGTAAGATTCTTTGGGGTAGGCCACCTCTGAATAACCTGAATTTTCTCTGGGTCGACATGGACTCCTTCCTCATCTACGATGTAACCCAAGTACTGGACCTTTTTCATCCCAAATGTGCACTTATCTAGATTTGCATACAGTCTGTGCTTCCTGAGGGTCTGAAGTACTTCTCAAACATGTTGCAGATGCCTCTCCCAGGTCTGGCTATAAACAAGTATATCATCTAGGTAGACCACCACGAAGGAATTGGTGTAGGGCCGCAAGATGTCGTCCATCATCCACATGAATGTTGTAGGTGCATTAGTTAGTCCAAAAGGCATGACCAACCATTCGAATAGGCCTTCATGAGACTAAAATGCAGTTTTCCAAACATCAGTGGGCTCGATAGGGATCTGGTGATAGCCAGATTTGAGATCAATTTTGGTGAAAAATTTTGCACCGTGGAGCTGATCCAACAAATCATCAATCCTTGGGAGGGGGTAGCGATTCTTCACATTGATTTTGTGCAAAGCCCGATAGTCTATGCAAAGTCTCCATGTTCCATCCTTCTTTGGCGCCAAGACAACTGGACTTCCACAGGGTGAAGAGCTTGGCCTAATATGTCCCTTTTGAATCAATTCCTGGAGCTGCCTCTTGATCTCCTCATTTTCAAGGACTGACTTGCGGTACACAGGGCTATTGGGTAAAGGAGACCTCGGGACCAAATCAATAACATGTTTTACTTGACACTGAAATGGAACTCCTTTAGGTGTCTGGAATAGATCACCATACTCGGTTATGATTTGGTTGAGCTGCTTCTGTTGCTGCATTGAGTGCATGTTCATTGAGGCTGCAACAATTTTGTTTGTAGGTTTTGGCCTGATCATCAAGATGACAAACTATTTGGTTTTCTCCACTAACTTCTTACATTGTTTGGCACTGATGAGGGAGATATATTTTGGGGGAATGACCTCAGGTATCTGATAACATCGACTCCCAATGGTAATGGTGACCCTTCTAGGTCGTGACTCATAGATGCCATGTCTATCCCACATAAATGGCTGGCCTAAGAGCACATCACAAACATCTAATGGAGAAACATCACACATGACTTCATCATGGAAGGGCTTGATGGCATACGGAAGGAGGCATTGTTGTGTGACTTGGAGGTCTCTTCCTGGGTTTAACCACCCGATACTATATGGCTGGGGATGTGGCTTCACAAGGAGGTTTAGGCTCTTTACAACATCAACATAAATTAAATTCTTCTGACTTCCACTATTAAGGATAAAATGCAGTGGCTTACCTTTTACCCAGAGCTTGGAGTGGAAGAGCCTTTCCTTCTCATCCATATTCTTGACTTTTGAGGTGGTAATGATCACATCTGGCTCAACATCTATAATTTCATCCTCTTCATCCTTGACCTCATGGTCTGTAACTGCTGGTGTAGAGAGTGTTGAAGAAGATGACTCGGTGAGTAAGGACTTTATGGCTCGACATTCTTCCTTGGAGTGGCGATTTGTTTTGTGGAGGTCACACCACTTCCCTATCTTCTCCTTCTACATCTTATTTCCTTGCAACTCCTTTTGTTTCCAACCTTGGCCTCGGGTCTGGCCTTCTTTATCATTCTTCCCCCCTCACGGGTTGGTTCTTGGCAGTCCTCCTTTTATGCTTTTGTTCAATCTTGACTGAAAACTTGTATGCCTCACCAAGGGTTTGAAACTGAAAGAATTCCATGTCCTCTCGGATGCTCCATTGTAGGCCACTGTGATATTTTAGAATCATGTGTTGTTCTATGTCTTGAATGCCCAATCTTGCAGATAGAGAATGAAATTTGTCAGTATAATCTTGAACTGACTGGTCCTTACCTTGAAAAATTTGTTGCCATTGTATGTACAAATCATCATAGGCCCCAATAGGGTAATATTCTTCCTTTATGGCATCCATGAAATCATTCCATGTGGGTTCCTCTGTGATTCCTAGCTCATCCCTTTCGAGCCCATTCTTATACACGCCTCGCCAATTTTTAACAGCAAGAGATGATTTCAATAGAGAAAATGTTATCTTTTCCTTATCAGTAAATTGATTGACAGAAAAATATGAGGTCAATTGGCCCAACCAGTTCTCTACTACATCAGAATTGATCTTACCCTCAAAAATAGGAATGTCGAAATTTACTTGCACCTTGAATGGAGTCGGGGCACCAAAGGATTGATTTACAAATGAGGAGGCATGATTTTCTACTTGTAGTTGTAGAATCTGGGTGAATTGTTGTAGCATCTGATCCTTTTTCTCCCTAAGAGCTTCATTCACCATATTTTTGAGAGGATCATCCATCCTAGTGTTGTCTGCCATTGGATGTCGCCTACAGCGAACAGGAAAGTATTCTAAAGGATCGTGTGTGGACCACCCAATCTTTTTGTATTCTGACCTCATTCTAGGGATCATACACTCTCAAGATGACTTAGCTCTGATACCACTGATCCAAAACCAAGGGGTTTCAGACTTAAGGAACATATTAACAATTTTTCCAGATGAATTGCAAAACAACTATCTCTGAAAAGAGATGTAAATTACTTAAAGACTTTAAATACATCAGTTATCTTTGCCAGAAGATGTCTATCCCTTTTCGGGTTACATATGCATTTATAATAATTTTATAAATATGAAAGGACACCTAGAGGAATGTGGAAGGTCACCAGTCTCGAGGGAGATGAGGTGTTTCATATTTCAAGACTTACATGTGCACTAATTTTGTGAAACATATTATTTTTAGAATTTACTATTATTAGACAGCACTACAAAAATCACAATTTGGGCCCCTTAAACATGGATTTCAGGGGTCAAATGTTTCCGAAAATAGTTTTTACCTTCTCATCACATTCTATGCATTCCAAGCTTTCCGTTGCCTTTTGAACGGAGTCAATCGGAGGTACGGTGGAAAAGTTATGGTCTCTGGAAGTTGCGCCACTAGAATTGCTGCCTCGATCTCCCTGTCCATTCAATAACATCATTTATGCATTTAGCCAATGCTTTTCTCACTCATTTTTCAATCAATATCAGTTCTAAGATATCATATGATCAACTTTCAAAAATCAAACAAGGATCTAATGAGCATGTAATAGATTATACTTTACGATGTAAGAACAATTTAGCTAGGATGACCAATGTGCTTGCTAACTCTGAACTTCAAGATCTCTTTGTCCAAAGTCTCTTACCACATCTAAAATAAACTGTAATCTTTGAGACATCTCCTTCCTTTGACCAGTTATGCCATACTCTTAAATTATGTGAAGGAAAACTTATCTATATGGGTAAACTCAAGTATCACGATCAAGCTCCATCATCTTCTAATTTATTTCAAAGCAAGTAAAATTTCAAGCCATCTACTAATCCCAATGAAGTAAAATATATTATTAACATTGCCTCTACTCTTGAAAAGCTTCAATGACAACCTCCAAAGTGTACAATCACAAAATTTCCTTGTGCTCCACATATTCTATTGCCACAACTTATTGAGAGAAATTTTTGTACGCTTCCTCCTCCACTTAATCTGGATCCATCTCACCTTAAAGGACACAATTATAATGAAAATAATAGATGTGATTATCATCAATGCATTGGGAACTCTATTGATTGATGCTTCAAACTCAAACATCTCATTCAAGATATTATTGATAAGAATGCAATCAAGCTCCCCGAGCCTTTGAAATCTACGATGGTCAATGAAAATAAAAGCTCAAAATATTTAATGATCCTCTCCCTAAGAATGTCAAGAAAACTAATGACTTTTCTACTAATCATACATATCGTGCAGTGTCTCCTCCTTCATCGGGGGCTCTCGATTTTCTAGATTCTCATATTGATGCATCACCACCATAAATTAGATTCTTTGATCATGATTATCATGCTACATTCTCTTCTAATACACTACATATCAAGGCTTCCATTGGACCTCATGTTATCAATAATACAATGATCGATCCATCAATTCATATGGGTGTGTGTTCTATTACACTCCTTGTCACTATAAAATTTCCACTCTCCTGGCCAATGGTATGCAATATGAGGTTTGAGTTTACTAATTTGATGAAGAAAAAATATGTTAATATTGTCTCAAGGTTGAAAATATGAGTCTCAATATGTTATGGTAGTTGATGATAAAACCAATAAGCAGGAAAAAATTCTGGGTACATGCACTGAGATAAGATATCAAGTTGCATTGAGACATTTTCACAAAGAATGGTGATTAAAGGTATATATATATATGATCTATCTTACACTTTTCATATTGTTTTTGAGGTGCTTCAATGGTGTGAGAAGGGTTGATAGGATGCTTTAAGTGTTACATGTTGCTGATATGAACTTCAAAATAGAAGAAATGATGGTCCAACAAGTGGAAAGAAAGATAACAAGCCATGGAGGATTCACTATGTGTGATTGTGTAGAGATTTACACTTGGTTATATATCACAGAGGCCTAGCAGGGTTGTAAGTCAAGTTAAGGTTGTGATTAGATATTGTGAGAAAAATTCATGAAGTTTTACAGTCATGTTACTAGAAGGTTTATCTTAAGAAGTATGAGGGCTTGCAAGGATTATTTCATAATCCTGAAGGATGAGAGATGTAGGTGTTAGTATTGTGCGACCTAAGTCATGTCTATGAATTTATTGGGTAAGTTTAACTTATAGACCTAAAATGAGTCCATGTGAGTGTTTTGTGAAGATATGATCAGTGGATGGAGACAACATTGATTGAGAAAGAAATATGGACATAGACACGAGAAGACCAAATTACCAAGAATGTGGATAATAAAAAGTTTCTTTTTGAGGTCTTGATAGGACAATGAAGACATGAAATCAGTGCCAATTGATAAAATATGATAGTATAGACCCAAGTGACAATAGATTGTAAGGAAGAAGATCAATGAACAATGTATGATGCAAACTAGATGTCATGATGAGGTATATACAGTAAAATCAGAAGAGAGATATCTGGTTGGGCCATGGTACAGATAAAGTGTGAATGTAGTGCTCTAAGTATTGGAGTTGTGCCTTAAGGTCTTGATAGGCAGGATAAATCACTCAAGGCATGGTACAACTATGAGATGAACAATAAATATGTATGAAATATGTTTGAAAGGTTTGAGATTAAATGTGTTAAGATGGCTTGGTGTGACAATATCATTAAGTAGGTTGAGGAGGTGATTTAATTTAATTTGAATTAAATTTAAATATTGCAAAGTCACTACTGAACCAAATGATGTATAAATGCTGAAATAAAGAAATGACACAAGAAAACTAAAATGTAAAATGTGAAAACCCTAAGCAAAGAAAAAGGAGAGAGGACTTAGTTGATTTATGCTTGATCAAGAACTGATATGGATTGGGAAAAGTGTTAAATAGGTTAGAAAGTGTGTCGTTACCACTCATGGAAAATTCTAAGATGTAGGGATGATGATCCATAGGGATCCAAAAAAACACACCACTTCATCAGTTCCATCAACACCAAGAAAGAGAATTGAAGAAAATGAATTGAAAAATGAGGAAAAGGAGGTTCAGTCAGATTTTTAATAGAACTGCCGCTCTGAGAAAAGCGGTGGTTGCAGGATGACCGGTCTACATAGAGCAGTGGTCCTGAGCACTTTTGATGGGAAAAATAGAAATCAGGAATGAATGGATTCCAGAATTCAAAGAGATGGTTGTGTGTCTTCCCTTCCATTCCCTTTCACATCCTATAGTACACATGAGGACATGGGAAGGCCTATAAATTCATGGAAATGAGCAAGAGAATTCATCATTCGAAGATAACGAGAGATCAAGAAACAAAGTATTAGTTACATGAGAGCAAGTGAGTAAGATCTTCAGTGCTGGAGTGGAATTGTATGAGCAAGGTGTAGAAATAGAGAAAAAAAAACATAGGAAAATAGAGGTTTACATTGTTGTCCATTTTCTACTTCTTGTAATATGTAATTGTCTATAATTGACCAATAAAAGTGGGAAGAAAGATCATTTTTACCTTCCCAACTGGTTTTCCTCCATTGGGGGTTTCTAGGATAAATGTTTTTACTGTTTGGAGTTTGAATTATTTCCTATTATTTGTAATTTCCTTTCTATAACACTAGATAATTAGTCACTAAAGCTATAATCTTCATCTAAATCTATCATTTCACAAGTCGAAAGTAGGACATCATAATTGTGTGATTTCGTAAAATCCCAAAGTAGAATTTTACGGATCATTTCGGTATCAGAGCTAATTATATATCCAAGATTGTGGTATTCAATTCTTTCTTATGATTTGTATGATAGTGACAAGGTCCAAAGGTGAAGAAGTTTTACCTTGTGAGCAAGGTATTTCTATGAAGAAGTGGAAACAAATAATTCGAGCTCAAATGGAGGAAGAGAACTTGGTTTGTAGAGTCGAAATGCTAGAGACCATGATGGATAGGTTGATATAGAAAACAAGAAGAGCTTTCAAATCTATAAAAGATGGCTTCGGTTAAGTAAGATTCCATGGAATTAGTGGTTTGAGAAATGGCCAAAAAATTCAGTATCGGAAAGAGCCACGAAGAGGAAAAATGGGAAGAGTGTGAAGAAGAGACACCAATTGTAAGCGAGAAGGTAAAATCTGTTCATACACCTTTTAAAGTTGAAACGAAAGTGGAAATAAATAACTTTGAAGGATAAGAAGATGCAAAATTTATTGATAAATGGATAAAATAGTTGGAAGTATATTTTAGTGTGCATAATTTCACTAAGACACAAAGGATCACCTTTGCGCATCTTAAAATAGAAGGTCATGCTCTGGTTTGGTGGGAAATCCACTTAGCCACTTGTGAGAAGGAAGAAACGTCCTATTTTCAATACTTGGAAAGGTTTTAAAGAATTGACTTAGAACTTACTTCTATCCTATCGACCCTAAGAATGACATGATGATTAAGTGGCAGTAGTTTAGATCGAGCAATGGTTAAAGCATGTAAGACTACACTACGTAATTTTGGAGACAAGCCATATTGCTTAATATGGACTTGGAGGATGAGGAAATTCTGACCAAGTATTTAGGAGGACTTCACACTCACCTTCGAAGGAAGGTAATCTCCATGAAGCCCAAGGATCTCAATGAAGCTTGTATATAAGTATACTACATTGATGATGAGAAGAAGCAAGGAGAAACAAAGCCAAAGGGAGACTAGTTAATAGATCAACAGGAAAAGGAACAAGGGAAGAAAAGTAGCAGAGGTAAATGGAAAGGTAAACATGCCACTACTACTTTGCATACTTGTAAAGATCTTAAGAATTTTTGTAAGAATTGTGATATAAATGGACATACTGATGCCACATGTTGGAAGTTGCATCTAGAATTACACCTAAAGTACCAAACCAAGGATTCCAAGAAATCCATGGCCACTATGAAGACAAAAGTAGAGGTGGAGATTGAGGATGATTCAGATATAGATGAGAGGTTGGGATGCACGACCACTAACATGTATGAGGGAACAAAAGAAGAAGAGATGAGTAAGCTATTTCAAATCACAATCCAAATGAAGAAGACTAAGGTAAATGACTTTAGTAGATTCTGGTTCTCAGTCAAATCTGATTTCTGATGCAGTTGTAGAACAACTTGTCCTAGAGACTTACACACATCCACATCCATACCCATTGGGATGGGTGAAGAGGGTGGTAGAAATTCAAATTACAAGAAAGTGTAAGTTTCAGTTTGGGATAAATTCCCAATACATAGATGTATTAGAGGCTGATATCATTCCACTTGATGAATTCAACATTATCTTTGAAAGTCCTTACTTGTATGCCAGGGATGGTGTTTTAACAAGGAGGGAGAAACAATATAGATGGGTCAAGGATGGAGTTAGTTTCAACATCCGGGCACACCAAAGATAATCAAATAAAGCTATCATAAGTGCCAACCAAGTATAAAGCCTTAATCAGGAAAATCATCAATTTTGTTTACTTTCATTGGAAGAAAAGAAAAATAGACTTGAGAGCACATAGGATATTTTGGATAACACTTGTCATTTTTTACAAAAGAAGCCACCACAAGAACTGCTCATTCAAGGAGAAAAACAAACTTCCACTATGTAGTCACTGTATCTACCTATGGGTTTAATGGACATGACTGTGGGGTAGTAAGGAGAAGAGCAGATACAAGGAACAATGGTGACTATAAAAACATCACACATAAAGAGGATCTCAACCAAATTCATCTCAAGAGACAAAGATAAACAAGAAGGAATAAACCACCACAAGTATGGGACCTTCACCATACTTGAGTAGGTTGGAAAGGAAACCTTCAGGCCACACTTCATGCAGATGCACACAATAACAAGTTGCAAGAGCTTGCACCTACTAAAGCCATCTATGCATGAAAAATAAGGAAACATACAAGAAGATTCCTTCCAAAGAGGATTGTACTTGAGGAAACTCAGAGGAGGATGTAGCACATGAGTAGTAAACCAGAGATCCACATAAGTCTTGGTAGGTTGGACAAGTGAAGACACCAAGGTAGACCTAGTGGTACTTGAAGGAGAAAGAGAGGGAGTTGATTCCTTTGACCACTCCCCCACTAATATTTTGTGGGAAAAAAAGCCTCATAAACAAGGGAGGTATGATCCATACGGATCCAAAAAAACACACCACTTCATCAGTTCCATCATCACCAAGAAGGAGAATTGAAAAAAGTGAAGAAAAATGAGGACAAGGAGGTTCTATCAGCTTTTTAACAAAACCACCACTCTTAGTGCAGAGTGGTGGTTGCAAAACCACCACCCAACCTGGGCGATAGTCTTGTAACTACCACCCAGACAGGCCGACATGGTCTTGACACTTTTGACGGGAAAAATAAAATCAGGAATGAATAGTTCCAAAATTCAAAGAGTTGAAGCGCCTATGTCTCTTCCCTTCCATGCCCTTTCACATCCTCCATTACATAGGAGGACATGATAAGGCCTTTAAATGCATGAAAGGAGCAAGATAATTCATTATTTGAAGATCAAGAGAGAACAAGAAGCAAAGTATTAGTTATATGAGAGCAAGTGAGCAAGATCTTCAGTGCTAGAGTGGAATTGTAGGAGCAAGGTGTAGAATTAGATCAAAGCAAGCATATGAAAGCAGAGGTTTACATTGTTTTTTACATTTTATACTTTTTTAAATATGTAATTGTGTATAATTGACCAATAAAAGTGGAAAGAAAGAGCGTTTTTCCCTTCCTAACTGGTTTTCCTCCATTGGGGGTTTCCATGATAAAAATTGTTGGTGTTTGGAGTTTGAATTCTTTCCTATTCTCTGCAATTTACTTTCTATAACACTAGATAATCAGTCACTAAAGCTATAATCTTCAATCAATCTGTAATTTTCTAAAGTTAGAAAGTAGAACAACATAATTGTGTGATTTCGTAGAGTTCCAAAGTAGAATTTTCTGGATCACTAGTCCTCATGAGTATCTTAGATCACAGGTGTTGAATACTATTTCTGGGCAAACCCTGATGACTACAGGCATAGATTCTCAGGACATGCTTTCTGGTGTGTCACTAGGTCACATTCATGTTGATATGCATCCTATTCGGTCACCTGATAAAACATTTTTTGATGTATTTTCTAAACATATTTCTTGTCGCTTGCAAAATCCTTTTGTTGATCTTGCATAAGCCCTTTGAAAAATGACATCACCCTTGCATATCATGATTTGCATTTACAATATCGGGTGTCAAGTGCACTTTAACCTTGACAATGGTCATCTTGAGAGCTCAACTTATGCCCCATGTCATTCATTAAAAAGCTAGGTATTTCAGACTCTCGTGATGTTAATACATCTATGTAGTTTCACTGCATACATATTATAGTTTTTTTCCTTAGGATTGCATTGATGCACAGTTACATTACCTGATAACGGGGTACGGCCAAAAATGTATAACATTGTGTAGTCTTTGTGGATCGACTTTCTAGTATCTTATAGATTATTCCCCTTCTGTAGGCCATGGTTGCATGCCATGAAATTTGTTACTTCCACAGTACATCATTTTGTCAAATTCATACATGAATGGTATGCTAGATGGATGCCTTTGAAGTTATTTCGTGACTGTGGATCCATGTCCAATATTAGGTGACCAATAGTCCCAATACTTACTGCTTCCTACTCCACGTACTGATACTACAAATGATACCTCAACCTGCATGGAATTTTTGAACCACCTCATTTGCCACCACTTATAAGTTGTTAAGTTAATACCCGATAATGATAAATGTCATTTCTTCCACTCCACCCCCCCCACCTACTGCTATAACTGCTATGAGTGTAGGTTATCGGGGGCCTATCTAGTCTACGGACAATTGATCTATCCACTGCACCTTCCACAGTGAAGAGTCCTTCATTAGGACACGCCCAGTGGATTCATAGGGGTGAATATTTTCATGAACGATTCATAGTTGTGCTAACTGTAGGTTCCATTGTGATCCTTACTTACGATGTAAGGACTATATTTTCACATGATGAAAAAAAGTCTAGCTCAACTCATTTTTTCTTTTAGAGGGCCTCTATATTCCTAACTCACCACCCTCGTATATATTATGTGATGTCATCATTATGTAGTATTGCTTATGGTTTGTGTGCACTTGATACATCTTAGAATTCTATTTATCGCACACTCCTCTCTCTTCTCCACTCACCATTAGGGAAGTCTTGGGTTACTTGATATAGGGGGTACATTAGACCCTGAGGTCATATTTGGGCCATCTGCATACCAATAGTGCCCTTTCGTCATGATATTCATTTGCCAAGTATGATTCTTTTCTGATGATATCACACCATAATCTCACCTATTTGTATGGTGGATGTCCATTACCTCCTTTCACTAATGAGTAATATGTTATGGAGAGATGTATCATTTTACTCACCTTCAATGGTTCATGTGCACATAAGCAACTCAATATAGATAGTCTGTACCAAAGTATTCTGTTTGCAATACCTTATGGATTTTGATCCAAACAACTAACGATATTCTTGATGACATAACTTGATTCTATCCCTTTCTCACACACTTGCAGGGCATGACAATGTACTGTCCCCCTAAATTATTGAACTGCTCTACAAATTGCTATATTCTATCACATAACTGAGATACATGACACTCACTCATCACACTCATACTAGCATCATCAGTTACCACGGGATGAACATGCTCTTATGCTTCGGCTTCACACATTGATGTCTGGTTGAGGGCATCCTAGTACACATGAACCCCACACATGTGCACTATGAGGTCTATACATAGTTATGCATGATTCATACATCATAAACTTTACATCCTACATCTGTACACTTTTTCCTATATTACATTGTTATGCACTATAGCTACTATGTCTTGTACCTATAGGGGTCACTTATTACACATTACACATTCATACTACATCTACTCCATATATTGGGTGCATGTGATGACTCAACTAGAATTTGCGCACTGCACTCATTACCCTATGATGCACTCTAGTCTCACAGTCCATACTGGACTGTTGAGGGTATATACTAAAAATCGACCACATCACACTCACACATTCGACCATTCCCACTCTTTTTTATGCAATGTAGCTAGATTAGTGATATACGCTTTGAGATACAAGGTCACTTCTTCTAGAATCATTCAGTAGTGTACGTCATAGACTACATCCTCACTCTCTTGATCATATTTTAGTGATATATGATTAGGCTATAACATCACGCACACCTCATCTCTATGTTGTATGTCATCACCACATATTAACCACAACACGCTACACAAATCTCACACTTCAACCATTTCTTGATGACACACTCTCGTTTATGGTTCATTCTTAACTGCTGAATGGGCATACTAAATGAGCCTCCATGCATACAATTCCATTCACTTAGGGGGCACATGAATCCTAGCACTCACTCTACATTCAATTCCATCCACGCACAACATACTGGATTTCATGGTTGTACTTACTCTTGATTACATGCCCTACATTTCTAAGCATAATTGTAGCATGTAAAAACCTCTAAGAGATCTACATTCACCTCAAAATACCAAGTGAACATGCATATGTGTATGTAGAAAGATGATGACATACTAACAATCCATCTAGCATGGAAAACAAAGTGTGAAATGTAAATAGATTAAGCTAGCAAAATTAAATACAACCAAGATATGCAAATGGTACATGAATGAGTCGGTATGATATGCAAAGTGTGAAAATTATAGGAGCAAAGTGCCTCCCAATAAATGTGTATGAGATGAAGTTCATTTATAGTAACCCTCAGTAATCAATAATGAACAATAGAAAAAGAGTGTGTCATTAGGTAATGTGATGTGTGAGAGTATATACTAGAAAGATGTATCGTGAATCATATACTATGAAGTTTAGTGGATGTGAAGTTAATTTCATAATTAGACCCTCAACAGTTGAGTATGAACCATGGAAATAGAGTGCGTCATAGGGTTGTGACGATACAAGGTGTGTATCAAGATGTGTAAGGTTAGTAAGAAAGCCTAGATGCCAAACAGGAAGCATAAAGTGTAAGTGTAAAGACTAGTAACAAGTGATAAAGATTGAAGGAGGGAAGAAAGCATATCGCCCCCAAGTGTGTGTGATGTAGAGAAAGATCAAGTAAACTCATCTAGAAGATCATTTGTGTTGGGCTCATAACTAATAGGGTCTGGATTAGAGAATTGGTAACCAATACTGTGAGGTTGATCATATAAACAACCTTTACAATGTAAATTACACATTCCCATAGTATATTATTCGTCAGTGAAAGGTGGCTGTGGACAATCATGCTCATACTAGCGGGTGATATTTTGAGAATACCCAAGGAACGAATCATTCAAGGCCAAAAGGCAAGGAAATGTGATATCATTATGATTGAGATCCAGTGTGCCACCAATGTAATCAAGCCAAGACTACCTAAGTGTGAGTGGAGAAGAATGAGGAGTACATGCAAGGAAGAAAGTCAAATAGAATACACAAGGCCATAAACAACAGTAATGAATATACACCCATAATAAAGGTGAGGAAAATGAGGTGGAGGAAGGATCTCAACAATTGTGAATCCTAAGCAAGCCAAGCCATCATACGTGTAATTAGCCTTAGAGAAAGTAGGGTCGAATGGAATATGAGGCTAATAAGAATTATGAATGAAGAGAGTGCATGTGAAAGGATCTAGGCATGGAGTAGAATGAACTTGGGGAGATGCATCAGGTGATAGAATTTCTAATGTATGTACAATACCTTGAAAAGGTATCATGGCATTATTAAAAGGAGGAAGCTTCTTGGATTAGTATTCTCCAAGGCTAATGACAACAAAAGTATCCTGGAATTAGGACTCATTGATTTTGATAGGATTAAAGCTAAGATTACACAATGTGTCATCATTAAGATCTAAGACATCAGCCCCATCATTGGAATCATCAGTGCTAGCATTTTATTGTTGTATAGCGTTATCAAGAATATTAGTAGAGTGAAAAATAGTACTAACTAACCCATGTCTTCAACCACCTGTTGCATTGCTTCATGTCATGCTACTCTTGAGATCTTACACTTGTATTTTCCCTATTTATATATTGTTATGTTGCATTTTCCCTATTTTTGAATGGAGCATCTAGCCAAGACTGGGGCACCCCTTAGGTGCCCTGGTCCCCTCCGGGCATCCTAATCTTCATTACACTTTCCTCTCACTTTTTGGGAACTTTATAGCTGTTTAAGATTCTTATATTTTTTGGTGGTTGACATTTTTGGGGTTAATTATAGAAATTAGAATAAGAGAACTATATAAATATAAAGTTATGTGACCATAATGAGGGACCAAACACTAAGCACTAGTTATCTCCACCTACGATTGCATCCATCAAAGGCATCTATAGCTACATTTACATCCATCTAGCTCCATCACAAGGCACACAAGGTTGGTTCATCTACATCACACTTCATATGAGGGGAGTCTATTGTTTTAATGCACACATTTATTACATTCTATATCTAGTTACTTGCTCGCTACTTCACAAAGTGCGACTGACACAAGATCACCTATGGCACAATCTTCACAAACACACTTAGAACTACATTAGGTCTGAGATGTAGTAGAGTGCTCAGTGATACTTCCATAAATTTTGAAATTGAGGAAAATCTTACCCCTTAATATGAATCTTTATTTTTGAGGGTTTTGATGCTTTGTTTGGGTGTAATTTTTCATTGTAGATTTACGGTGACATCTGGGGAAGTGCATCGAAATTCACACGACATGAAGTGGACACAGGTGAACACTTAGTGACACCTCATAGGAGGTTCTTTGGTTATTTCCGTAGACCAGGGCACTTAGATCTTAGACCAGGGCACCCCTATCCCTCTCCAAACGCCCCAATCTATCTAGATAGTCTAGTTCTGCACTTTCTCAAGCTCTTGTGTGAAGGTTTCCTCCTCTTGTTCATGTGGTCTCCACTGCAACACAATTCCGCGACATCATCGAATCACCTAAGGATTTCTTAAACCTCTTTACAAATTAGGGTTTCAAATTTCATTGCTTATATTGCTTGGGTAATATTTCATTTATTCAGTTATTTTACTCCTATAACATTAGATTACACTATAATATTTCTATTTTAGATAATCATTTTGGAGAACCCTCATTCGATCTTCATGCTTTTAGGACCCCCATTATTTTCTTGTCATCCTAGCATCTAGTCGTCATGAGTATCTCAATCAACGTTTACTTGCTTTCAAATCCCAATTTAAGTCTTAGAGTCAAACATTTTCTTGCTACTACTGGCATTCGTGTTGATTTACATCCTGACTCAGTCTATCAAACCTTCGTAGATGCATTTTCTCAACACATAGCATTCAAGTCTAATCCTTCTGCTGATTTTAACACTTTTGATAATGACCCACCCTTGCATATCATTATTTGCATTTATAATTTGGGAATCAAGCGTACTTTAGTTGACAATGGATCTGAGCTCAACTTATGTCCCATGTCATTCCTTGAGAAGATAGGTCTTTCTACCCATGATGTTAATCCATCTTGTCTTTCACTGCATGCATATGATGGTTTTATTCATCCATGTGTTGGTTACATTACATTACATATCACTGTAGGGCAAAAAACTGTTAACACTGTGTTTTTTGTCATTGATTTTTCAGTCTCCTATAATTGTTTTTTTGGTAGGCCATGGCTTCATGCCATGCAAGTTGTTTCCTCTATTGTACATCATCATGTCAAATTCATACAAGAAAGTATTGAATGTACTGTATTTCACGAACGTGAAGCATACAAATATTGTGACCACGATCCTAATACTACTCTCCCTATTCCACGCACTAATACTACAGACGATCCTCAACTGATGGAAGAACTGCCTTATTTTCCACTGCTATAAGGTGTTATTTGTGTCATTGATGTCATTTATTCCACTCCACCACCTCCTCCTTCTACTAAAACTACTATGATTATTTATCATGGATCTGTCTCTATGTCAGATGTTGTTTTAGCTCCTACACCTTCTCCAATGTCACCTTTATCACTGTGACCTCCCTTCACATGTAATATTTTCATGAATCATTCTTATTGGGAACATATTCCATTTGATCCTACTTGTGATGACATTGTATGTACACATGAAGGCTTGACTCGTCTAGGTTTTGATTTTGAGGATATTTAGCCTCCACCGCATGCTTCTCATCTCTATTATGGGTTTGTTCACATTACTTCTGCTTATTGTCTACGTATCTTTAATCTCATAGTATTTTTTGCATGAGGACCTTGTTCTTCACCACTTACTTTAGGTAAACCATGGCTTGATTACATTGGGGGTACTTTAGATCCTGACTACACAGATATCTCATTCCCTATGCCCTTTATATATTATTTTAACAATTCTTTCCTTGGCTATACGCATAATCTTACTCATTGGTATGCACATGGATGTATATTACCACCCTTAATTGATGAGGAGTATGCCATGGGTATGTACAACTTATGCTTAAATGGCTTATTACATGATCAACCAGACATTATTTCTTAACAGGTTTCTCCAATACTTATCCATTTGACTTTGACCCTGATACCAATGACTTCTTAGATGATGTTACATCTCTTTCACTTCTACACACACTTGGGGGGAATAACATTCACACCCCCCAGCTTAGCATTAACACATGTTTCATACTCACATTACCACACATCAACCTTCTAGCATACACATTGTCATCTACACTCTAAACATTGTCACTACCCGATGACACACTCATGTGCTTCGGTTCACACTTAACTGTTGAGGGAATCTCATCTACACATTAACCTCTCACACTGTACACTATAGACTCTACACATTGCACATCTTCACTTTTCATCCTACATTTGTACTACTTTGCATCCTACACATACAACATCCACATTCTACACCATAGTCACTACATATTGTGCATTCTTAGACATCATACATTTAATCTTACATCTTACATCCTTTACACCTTACATTTTACATCTTCACATCTTACATATAGTATGCATCTACACATCTTAGGTCATCTTCAAATCTTGTATTACGTCCCACACACTCTACTATGAACATTACACATTTTGCATATTCTCTTCTATGTGTTGCACTCACTACCTGATGACGCACTTTAGTCTTGCAATCCATATTGGATTGTTGAGGGTATACATCACAAATTGGACCTCATCACATTCATGCATTCATCATTCCACCTTTTATCCTACGACATTACCTAGGTTAAGTGACATACACTTTAGGCTAAATGGTTACCTAATCCATCTTGTAGTGATATACTTGTGATAGGCTACATCACCACACCCTCTACTTATCTTGTAGTGACATACGATATAGGATAAATTGTCACCTATCCCATCATCATGTAGGGGTATACGTCATAGGCTATATCACCACCTCTTTCGATCATCTTGATCATGATATACACATAGACTACAGAGTCACACCCACTTCATCTCTAGGTCGCATGTCATCACTACACATACACACTCACCATAATACACTACACACAACACACAATTCGACCATTTCTCGATGATGCACTCTTGTTTATGGTTTATTCTTGATTTCATAGGGGGCATACTAAATGAACCTCACTGCATGCAATTCCATCCACATGGGGGCATGTGTCTCCTATCATTCACTTTGTATTTCATTCCATCATCCACAACATGACATTTTATTGCATTTACTCTTGATTACATATTACTTATACATGTTTACTTTAGCACACATGCTAGATAGATATCTTGTATGCCATCATCATTATCATACACACATGCGTGCTTCAATTTATTTCTAGTTGTGATCATAGATTATACAGGGTTACTAAACGCAACATGGATGCTTGACTACCAATCCCATTGTGGCTACTGGGGGCATCCACATTCATACACTATAGGTGCTATTGTTTTATTTTTATTCATATCACACTACATTTGTTTACACATGCTTTGACATGTGTTTTATCTTTCTAACATGATAATGGGTGTTTCATGTGCAACATTTTCTATGCAAGGATATTTGCTTCCATACTCGTTTTTTACATTGACTGCTATTGTTTGTTCTTATTTGCGGGCTTTTCCCTTTGTCTTGTGTTCACACTTCTTTATTTGTGGCTACTAAAGCCTTGAGTGTCTTACAACACAGTGAGTGTCATCCCATGTTTGCAACCTACTTTTTACAACCTACATTATTTTCTTGGGTGTTTACATTATGTGCTTATGTCCTAGCTTACACGTTGTTTGTTTGGCTTACACTTGTCTTCTACATGCATTCTTGTTCATACTGACACTTTTTTCATATACCAGTTGTTTATGTGCACCTTGTTATTTACAAAGCACATTTTCATTCCCCATGCAGGGTAGAGTTTCATTTTACGCGGTTGGTCCTCTTTTAAGGCCGTATTCTCCTATCCACGACACAATGGGTTACATAGTGAGTACCAAATAGGGGGGAATCATTTGGGTTTACACACTGCACAACACAATACCAATATAGTTAATTTTGTAGTTATCATCCATGACACAATGGGTTACATAGCGAGTGAGTTCAGATCAGTCTACAAAAACTCCATAAACAATGGATTTTATAGGGAAAATTATCCTTAACATGCTGAGGAGAAGTTACAGGTTGGAGGATAACATCAGAATTTCCTCCCTACACTTCTTCGGCCAGTGGTGTTAGAATCACCCAACAAAATAAATATCAGAGATCTCTTACACTCTTAGGGAAGCTGTTACAGGTTAGAGGATGCAATCAAACTTTCCTCCCTACACTTCTTTAGCCACAGTGGCGTGAGATTGCCCAAAAAACTCGTAATTCACCGAATGTTATAGAATATTTGTTCTACCCCCTTTTTCTCATCACGAATCAGGTGCACATATTCCTTTTTCATTTTTCTTACTTTCTTTACATGCTTTTTACATATATACATGCATTTTTTCACATTACACATATACATAGATATTTAACTACTTGATCATCTTCTCTTTTATAGGTCCATCCGTATGGGAGGCAAATAATCAACAACACATGATACTAACCATGCAGGTACACTACACACATGCTTTTCACCCTAGGTTCACTTTCATCACTTTTTACACTTTTTACATCTTTAGTCTCCACGCTCCATGTTTTTTTATCACTCCACTTTGTCTAATCCTTCAGCACGCATTCTACATCACTCTACATGGATATCAGGTACGCATCTCTATCTACTTTATGTTACCGAGAATTCTTCTCACCAACATAAAGTGGGACAAATGTAGACACAAAATCATGCACTTTGAGTCATTATTTAGTCCCGGTCTCATACTACTATTCATATGGTTCTTAAGTGAAAAGAGTAATAATCAACCTATGTCTTTGGCCATTGTTGTATTAATTTCTATCATTATTTTAGATCTTACACCTGTACTTGCCCAGTCTATACTTTCATACTGCATTTTCCCTATTTTTGACTGGGGCGCCCAACTAGGATTGGGGCACCGTGGTCCCCTCTGGGCGCCTTGATCCTCTTTGTACTTTCCTCTCACTTTTTGGGACACTTTCTAGCCGTTTGAGCTTCTTATATTTTTGGTGGTCGGCATTTTCAGGGTTAATTATGAAATTAAAGCAAGAGAACCATATAAATATAAAGTTATGTGACCATAATGAGGGACCATGCACTAGCACTTACTATCACCACCTAAGGTTGCATCCATCAAAGGCATCTAAAGCTACATTTGCATCCATCACAAAGCACACAAGGTTGATTCATTTGCATCACACTTCATAAGAGGAGAGTCTATTGTTTCTATGCACACATTTACTACATTCTACATCTAGTTATTTGCTTCACTACTTCACAAAAGTGTGACTGAGCACAAGAGTATAATCCAGGGCACATTGTACACACACACACCTAGAACTACATTGGGTCTAAGATGTAGTGCAACGCTCAGTGATAAGTCCATCAATTTGGTAAGTTGAGGAAAATCTGACCCCTTCATATGCATCTTTATTTTTTAGGGTTTTGATGCTTTATCTGAGGGTTTCACGTAGATATTTCATTGTAGGTGATTCTTCATTGTAGGTTTACCAATGACATTGGTGAAGTCAACAAACATTCATAGCACGATATGAAGTGAACACATGTGAACTAAATCAATGACACCTCAGAGGAGGTTTTATGGTCATTTTACGTAGACCATGGTGCCCAAATATCAGACCACGAATGCCCATAGACGACCCCTATCCCTCTCCAGGTGCCCCAATCTATCCAGAAAGTCCAGATCTACACTTTTATAGGCTCTTGTGTGAAGGTTTCCTCCTCATGTTCATCTAGTCTCCACTGTAACATAGTCCCATGACATCATCGAATTAGCTAAGGCCTTTTTAAACCTCTTTGTACATTAGTGTTTGACCTTACTAGGCCATTAGTAGTAGAGATAATTGGAAGAATTATCTCACTCATTTTATCCACTTCATCCTATCTAGTTATATTACTGATTAGAACTTAGCATTATATCACAAGCTAGTTAGATATTCAATTTTAGTTTCACTTCAATGAGATACCTGATATGTGGACTCGTAACCTATAGGGGTGGACAAATCTTCAAAAATAGAGGTATCATTATTATGAGCTTCTCATCACACCTTAAACTTGCAAATACCACCAAGAATGATATTTGAAGAAGTAATATACACTAGATTTAACCTTCAACATTAGATGTACCTAAGTCATTGTGATATGGACCATAACATTTTATGGAGGGATTTTCTATCACTCTGAAACTGATAGGTTTATAGGAGAAACTTAAACCTGGCTCGGGCTATGCAACAATATTATGTCTCATAACCATTTTTACGTAATATTTTATCTCATTCGATGAATGGTAGATGGAACAACATGCATTGCTTATGATTCTAGGGTTTGTCAAGTAAGTAATTAGAACTGAAATTCTTGATACCCATAATATTGTACACACATGTGGGTGAGTATTAAAATTTAGACCATCAAGCTTGTAGAGGGAGGGTGATAGTTTGAATGTTTGTGTAGAGCCTAAAAAAACTGTTCATACTTTGTCTTCAAATCACTCTGAGCTTAGGATTTATGTAATCACATCCTTTGTAATGACAATTTACCTTGAGTGATCTCTAATGCTCATCTATTCCTATAATAGAGCCTTTGACACTCAGTACGTGCATTAATAGAGATGGCTCCAATAGTAGCCTTGATATGAAATTGTGCAAATTCATCATCTTGCTTCTAGAAGGACTTTGAATATCCTCGTCACTAATATATCTAGAATTGTGGTAGATTTTTGACATGTTCTACACATTTTATGGAAACTCAAAGGCACAATATTCATGGTCATAATAACTTGCTCTCCCTCACACCTCAAGTTATCATGTAATCTGTTTGCACTCGGTCTAGAACAAGGCATGAGAATCGGATTGTACCAACACAATAAATCATACTGAGTCTGGCCTATTTTAAGTCAGTGTAATAACTTAAGTTTGTATGGAAGAATGTCATAAGACTTAGACATGGCTGGTAGGAATTATATAAGTAATAGGTGGTACAATAGTGCTACATGGAGTTGTCAGGAGGACGATTGTTACGGGTATTTATTATCTATTGATGGTCAGATTACACTTTTTATTTTGTATTTTATAAAGCCATCTAGCCATATTGAGTATGAACTTACATATTAATCTAGTACCAGTAGTAGCCATACCTCAAACCTGGGTTCCAGAGTAATTAATAAGGATCAGGAATATTGACTTACCATGACATTTCTGATAAAGAGGTCCCTAAAAATCCTCTTTTCGAGAATTCAGAGTTGTTTGAATAGGCAAGGATGGACCATAAGGATTTAATTAAATTTGAATGAAATCTAAATGTTTCAACAGAGTCCCTACTTAGATTAATTTACATGTTGGAAACAGGGGATGGCACATGGCAAAGATAGAAATTTGAACTAAAGTCAAACTAAAGTGGAAAATGTGAGAATTCCTCTCTCCAATCTCCTTGTAAAGAAGAAGGAGACAGGACTTAGCTGATTGAGACTTGATCAAGAACTGTTTTTGTTCCTATTGAGGAGGAGTCAAGAATAAGCTGGGAAGAGTGTCGTTACTACTAATTGGAAGAAATATATGACATAAAAAAACTTATCTCCCACCTATGTAAATTGGTTCTTTTTCTATTACGACATCAGTTTTTGCTCACTTGCAAGACTATGTATTCATCAGCTCAATAGTTGTGTTTCTTGTGTTGTTATTCTACTAGGCAGAATGCTTCGCCATTTTTTATTTGGTTGATCATTGTTATAGTCTGGGTGTTGATCCATTTTGGATGTACCTTAGTAGGATCCTAGTAAAATAAAAATTCACTTGCATTAAGAAAAAAAAATAAATCAAAGCGAATTATATTTCGATGTCTACAACAATGTCATTATTGTAGAGGTCAGATTAAAAAATCCATACACATTTCTCACCATTCAGATTAGTGAACTTAGTCGAATGAGAAATGAAATCCACATATTAGATCTCACAACATTAGCTGTTGTGAGTAGCATGTAGAAATTATGCCTTAGGATTTATTTTCTGAAACATGAGTATGCAATTGATTTGACTGTAGTAGATCTAGCATAAAAATTTAAAGTATGTGTGGATGAAACAGAATAGTTACTTTCAAAATCCTATTTATACTTTTAAAAAAATATTATAAATAAAATTTAAATCTCATTTAATGGATGATAAACTGGATGCCTGTTGAGGTTATTTAGTTAAAATTTAAAATTCAAATGGTTGAAGCAAAAATTATAAGGTTTTTATGATGTAGTAATTTCAAGTGGCTTAATCAAGTAAAATAAAACCATGTAAGGAGTGAGATTTCCTGGTGTCTTGTACAGGAGATTGATTTAATTTAATTTAGTATAAATCTAAATCTGATTGTAGAGTAACTACTGATAATATATGATTGTACAAATGGTACATATATAGTAATGACACAAGCAATCTAAGCATGTAAAATGTAAAACCCTAACCAAGAAGATGAGATAAGAATACATAGATGATTTCCCAATGCAATATAGAAATGATATTGGGCAGGTGAGATTTGTTCGAATAAAATGTAGAATAGTGTCGTTATTAGCTCACTATAAAATCTAGATTTCATGAACAAAGCCACACATAGGTCGCGCCACAATAGCAAGTAGATGTGCACCTGGGCGCTGGTGACTGGATCCTGTGCACTGATGGCCATGAACAAATTCTCATAAATTTACTTTCTATTTTGTGTGCACTATGGCTTATTTTTTGCTCCCTATCTATCACTTGATATTGACACTAATGATCGACCGAAGGGTATCCTACAACCTGCAAAAAAAATGACTCACCTATACATGTCCACAAAAAACATCAAATATAATAAAGGAAAGATGTAGAATGTGGAGTTAGATTGACCCCAGACGGTCATCCTTGAAGAGTTAAACCTACTGATCAAACACTAGCACTTCATATCAAACCCCATGTATTTATTTTGTGTGTATGTAGAAATTATTCCCTAGGATGCCCTTGTGCAAGTTGCACTTGATAGTACAGGCTAGATATAGAATGTAGAAATGTATAATATGTGTGGATGGAATAGAATGAACTTTCCCTTTCCTATGATACTATGTGTATGAAAAGTGTATGCATGTAACCCTTGTCCCTTGAATGGATACTAGATGGATGCTTTGATAGTACTTTAAGTGTCTTTAGAATGCAAGCTTAGGTGATAATAGTAATGCTTAGTGCTTGGTCCTTGATTTTGAACACATAAATATGTATTTATATGATTCCCTTGTTTGAATTTTGTAATTGACAACTAGAAGGTTGACCCATAAGTGAAAAATATGCCCTAAAGATATAAGAGACCCAAAATAGCGAGTAATATGGAAAAGGGTTAGGGGCGCCTAGAGGGGACAGGAGCGCTAGTGTGATTATGTCTTGGATGAGCGCTAGTGTCTGAAGCCATAAAAGATAAATCAGTAAAGTTCCTGACTGGGCTGTAGGGTGTGTAAGAACAAATAGAAAACAAAAGAAAGAAAAAAGGCCAAAGATAGTTGTCAATCACTAGTTTTCTCGCTTAGGAATCATATGAATACTAGTATGCTTTTAGGACTTAGAAATGATCCCAAGTGCATGATTTTGTGTGTACATTTTTCCCCAATTTATGTTGAGTGAATATTAAATAATATAAATTAGATTATGATCATGTAGAGTGTGCGACGAATAATGTGTCAAGTGGACAAGTGAAGTGTGAAGATTAGGAAAGGAAAGTGACCTTAGGGGTGAAGTGTATGCATTGTATTGTGTTGCTATAACTTGTGTGCCTTTTTCTTCTTATAAGGATGGACTTGGAAAAGAAGAGAAAGAATGTAGTCAAATTCATGTATATGATAAATCAGAGAAAAATGTGCATAAGTATGTAAAAGTGTGTAAAGGAAAGTGTGCACCTATTGTAAAAGAGTGTAAAAGGATAGTAAAAGTGTCTTGAAATGATGTGAAGAGAGATTTTTTTGGGTGATCTCAAGCTGATAGAATTTTTTTTGGGTGATCTCACACCAAGTGCAAGTTTTTTGGGTGATCTCATGTCAAAGAGAAAGTGTTGGGGAGAGAGGTGCAGTGTTACTCTCCATGAATGACTCTGCCCAATAAGAACCACTGCATATGATACGTCCCTTGATTTGTTCATGTTGTCCCGAATTAATTCTGATTGTACTTATTGTTCCGGTTGAAATGGATTATAGGAGATTGCATGCATGTTGTAACTAAAGGCCTGTGCCTATAACTATGAAAATGATCTGAAGGTTTCTTTGAAGTTTGCTAATTTGATAAGATCAATTTGTGTACCCCTAGGACATTAGCCCTCGGGGGAGGACACAGGTGCTCAGGTGCTATTTTCTGAGTCTAGGCACTAGTGTTTGTGCTATGCTGAGGACCCAAGTCAGATTGTAGGCCACTGGTAACTGTGTTCTTATTATGTTCCTGTAATGTGTTGACTTGAACTGTAGCTCCGAGCTGTTGTAGGGGTGATTGTTTCACCCAATGTATGCCCCCATCATTTGGGGTGCATACGAAGATGGTAGGAGGATGCTGCCCAAAGGAATGGACCTAATGTTGATATGAAGTGGATACATGTAGGGGGTAGGGGGTGTGCATATTAGAAACCAAGACACATGTAAATAAAGTGGGCTAGTAACATGTGTTAGTATAAAATATAGCATGTAATAGAAAACAATGTAACAAGCAAGTGTGCAAACAAGATAGACTATGAAAAGTGGGTTTCAAACATGGGACATCGCACACAATGTCATAAGACAATCAGGGCTGAAGCAACCAAAAGTATAAAGTGATCACACAAAACATAGGGCATAGCACATAAACAATAACATACAATGGAAAAAAGATCAAGCAAATTGTATCAGATAACGGCTGCATGTATTCCTGTAAGGAAAATACTACATATGAAGAACCCGTTAGCATGTTAGAAAGATAAATAGAATGTCAAGGTGTGTATAAATCAATGAAAAAGTAGAGTAATTTGTAATGAGAAGTACTGAATAATATATCAATAGAATCTATGTAGTATGTTATATTAGTGAAAGTAGATGCCCCCAGGAGACTTGGTGGGACTGCTAAAAGGTACAATGCTAAGCATTATTGCAACGTGTAAAAACATGCAAGGAGATCTACATTCACCACAAAATACCAAGTGAATGCACGTGTGTATATCTAGAAAGATGATGACATACTAAGAATCTGTCTAGCATAGAAAACAACGTGTAACATGTAAATAAAATAAGCTAACGATAATAGATGCAACCAAGATATGTAAGTGTATGAGTGTGATGGAATGGTATATAAGATTTGAAGGTGATAGGGGTAGTGTGCCCCCCATCAGATTTACATGAGATGAGGTTCATTCATAAAATATCCCTCAACACTCAAGAATGAACCATAAGACAAGAGTGAGTCATCGAGAAATGAGTGTGTTGTGCAAAAAGAAGCTAGAAAGATGTATCATGAAGCATAGAGCATTGAATGCAATGGATGTGAGGTTCATTACAGTATCAGACCCTCGATAGTCAAGTATGAACCGTGGAACTAGAGTGCATCATAGGGTAATGTTCTGTGTGAAAGTAAATTCTAGAAATATGTATCATGAAGCATAGAGCATGAAATGTGTAGTGTGTGAGGTTCATTACAGATTTAGACCCTCAACAGTCGAGTGTGATCCGTGGAACTAAAGTGTGTCATAGGGTAGTGATGATATATGGTGTGTATCAATATGTGTAAGAGTACTGGGAAATATTAACTATGAAGCACAAAGCATGATAGTAGATATGCTAGACAACTTATGATGTTAGGTGGGGGGAAGACAATGTGATACCCATATAGACACCAATTTTGGTATCGCTAGTTCCTTCACCCTGTACTCTCTCCCTTTATCATCATTATGACATATATACCTCTCTTCCTATTTAAAATTCCCCTTCCCTCCTAAATTCGATTTTGATTATCATTTTCCACCTCAATCTCATCTTAATCCACTAATAATTTATCTTCCCTAAACATCCTTAATTACCATTAATTATCCCTAAATCACCCTCTAATCCATTTATTCTCCCTAAAACATATGTTTTATTATCCCTAGGCATCCAACCACCTTCATTTAATAATTTCACCTCCCCTTCTCCTTTATTTATTATTTTGTCATCTCTCACCTACATTTTACCATATCTAGACAACCCTAACCCACCTAAGCACCTTAAAGCCCTAATCTATCTTCTTAAGGCCCATTTGCATCGAGTTGGGCATAATTCCACCGCCCAAATGCAAGGTCTACCGCAATCATCAGAGAACTATTTAGGTTTTTTTCAACACTATAAATATGCTCACCTCCTCCTTCTTGAAGGATGTAACTTTGAGAGCTGAATCTATCTTGCGAATTTCATTACAATTCTCTATCTTCTTTGGAGCTATTACTGCCATCTTGAAGCTGCTTTGGAGCCATTGCATTATTTCCATTAGAGATCTTGGAGAGTTGAAGCTTGTTGAAGTCTTTAGGCCATCTCATCATCTTTGTAGTTTATCAGCTGTCCTGAAACCCTACCATCTGTATGTTATCTATTTACCTTCCTCATCTTCTATTTCCAACCCCTTTCCTTTCATCAAAACCTCACTCCCTCCCTGATCACTGCCAACACTACCTGGTTGTTGTTGACTTGACCTATTTGCATCTCATCATTTTCCACCTGTCCATTATGTACTCTATTTTTTTTATCCTGCAGCCTTTTAGACCCTCTAATCTTTCCATTCTACACACATGGAACTTTATACCCCAGTTTCATCATATCCAATCACCTCCGATTGGGACCAATATTTGTCAACCCTATGAAGCAGTTCTTATAGTGGTTCTTGGGAAATTTTGATTAGGTCCTTTGGAGCTGATTCCATCAAAACCGGGCTTCTTACAACAACTAAAGGAGCATGCATCGTTCAGAAAGAGGACCAGGTGAGGCTTCAAAGAAATATTCATATGAGCTTCGTGTGAGGAATTATATTCTGACAAAGTCCCAATCACCATCGAATGTGCTCTATAGTCCCAAATCACCATCAACCCGATCGGGTTTTGTTTAGTTTAACATTTACTATAATTAGATCTTATCACATCTAACACATTTTAGGTTAATCTATTTAAATCCAATTTATCTAATACATCCAATTTGTCTTATCTTTTATCTAAAATGTGGGTTGACATCCATCCTAGGAAGTTTTCATTTCTCATGGACTTCGACATTATCAGGAAACCCAGCCATCCTATCTACTAATACATTTTCTTATGTTGAGATTCTCCTTGTTGTGTAGGTTACCAAGCTCATTGTGAGAAGGATCTCTCTTTTGCACCCGTATTCATCGTCATCTCATCTAGAGGTACCTTAAACCCTCTCATATTGGAGTTGCTTATTTTCTTGTTGCCATTTCACTATTTTGAAATAGGAACACGAAGATCAGTTCAACATTCTGGCATGCTCAATAGGACCACCCTTCTTTGGTGAGTTCTTTTATTGATTTTTTATTTCTATCTTGCAATTTTCTCTCTCTACTAACCTTCCAAGTAGGAGCTTTGATTTTCTTGTTTGCTTGGTGGAGTGCTTTCTTGGATCAATAATGTGTTTTCTTGCTGAAATAAAAATAAAAATAAAAAGGAAAATACCATTATCTAGGTATTCCTTGTTTTTTCATATTTTCTCCTTTTGCATTGTAGTTCTTTTCTTGTCTGTTTTCCTTCATCGAATTTCACATTTCAATTTTTTGATCTAAAAATAACCTCCGCATCTTGCTTTATAACATATATTAACTAGGAGGTTAATAATTTGCATTCACATCCAAAATGCACACATGAAAACTACACATCTTAAACATCTTCCTCCAGGTGGAAATTTTGGGATTTCATCACCCAATAGGAAAGCCACCATGGTGTTCTGGACACGTTATAAATTTTTTGGCTATCGGTATATTGGCTAAACATTCGACACCCTTATCGTTGTAGTGCATGAAGTGTGGGGGTAGGCTCCAATATCAAGCCCTGTACCAATAGACATCACAAATTTGTGCCTAACATACCTTTAAGTATAGTGAGGATGCCAGCTAAAAATACTTGAAACCATCTATAGTTTTCCCATTTCTTAGGTTCCCCTTTGAGTCCATTTTTTGTTTTTCTTCACATTGTTTTAATAATCAAGATAAATAAAACTCCGTTGCATGATTTTCTTAAACTAATTAACAATCAACATAATTTATTTCATTTTTTGTTTCATGCCCCTTATTACACATTCCCAAGAAAGAAAAATGGTACAAAACATGACATCCAACAACATTCCCACTTCTACTATCGTTTCCCAATAAACTTCAGCCCTTTCTATCATTTCTTCCACCCCTTTGGTCACCTCTTCCACGGTTACTCAACCTTTGGTTTCCATTCCCCCTCTTCAAGAGTCTCAAGCTATCCAATCCAACACTCATGTCAAAACCAACACCATCCTTTGTCACCACTCAGTCCCATCTAGACTGGATACTTCACCATTCACTGCTTTCATGGGGACTTTTGGATCTCCTACCATTCCTCATGGATGCATGGAATTCTAAAATCTCCTGGATGCCAATCCAGTCACTTTTCATGATTACCTTCTTGATAAGTCCACCAATCTTACCATCAAGGGGCCCCCTCTTCAAAAAATCTATGCCTATCATTCTCACCCCAAAGCTATCCAAGTCCTTATATCACAACTCACTGTATTTTTCCCAAGATCCATTAATGAACTTTCCATGGTGCAACATGAGATCGACCCTCACCAATATTCTTCCATGGTCCCCCAAACCCATCAATCCACTCAATTGGTGGATCCCATTCCTCCAAATCTCCCTCATATCAACACCATCCCTACTTCATCCATCCCCATTACCTCCTCATCTACTATCATCACTACCATCCACACCAGAACTTTACAGGACTCACACTTGCTTCCTCCACCACCAGAACAACACAATCACACTTTGGTCCCCATTTTTACATCTTATGTCCATGTGAACATTATTAACTCACAACCTCATCCTTTGAAATATGTTTAAACCCACTAACCTCCCCTTAGAAGTGCCTTTTGCTACTCCCTTCCTAATCAACCTACTCAAGTGTCTCAACCATCTTATATGTATGTCCCTACCCATCTTGTGCAAAACCAATCTATCTCTCAATAACGGATACAATCATGTTACATGCCTGTCTTCTAACCACCTTAAATTTCTCAACCAATCCAATCCTACCCATCTAACAACCCCCTCTTTACTAACCACCTCCTCAAACACCCACTTACTAACAATCCCATCAATCTCATCCATAACATCACCAATCTCTTCCACAACATAATCCATCTACTTCTTATGTCTGCCAACCAAATTCATCTATTTCTCATCCATCCAAATATAATGATCCCATGTATGCATTATTAAGTAGAATGACCAATCTTGAAGCCACAACCCTGGGGTCCAAAACCACATTTTCCTATGAATAGATTTGTAATGAACCTATCAATCCATCAGTTCCCGTAAAGCCTTATTCCTCACATTGGGAGATCCCAAAGTTTTTTAAGTTCAAGAGAAAGGAGGACCCACAATAACATGTTCATGCATTTAGGTATGTATGTTACCTCATCACTCATGATCAAGACCTTATGCTCCGCACCTTCCCCATGTCATTGGCCGGTCCCACATTAGATTGGTATAATGGTTATCCACAACATTCATTATTCTCATTTACCTAACTCGTGTAACTATTCCTAGATCACTTTTCAATTAATATTTCATGTAAGATCATCTTCACAAACCTCTACACCATTAGACAATTTGATGGCGACTCTATGGTATATTTTGTTGTTAGATGGAGTGGCATAATCAACCAATTATCCTTCTCCCTTCCACAAATTGAATTAATTGAACTCTTCTCATGGTCTTGTGTGAAATATATTTCCTCTACTCTTTAAATATAATTATTCCAAATATTTGAAGAGGCATTTACCATGGCTCATCAACTAGAACTTTGTGCCCTTGAGAAAGGCCAAGTCAAACTACGATCAAACAAACCCACACCCAAATTTACGTATTCTTCCACACATGGTGATAAGTCTAAGAATGCCACCAATGAAATCATGGTCAAATATTCATCCACGTCTACTTCTCATGCTAATCCTTCTCAAAGGGCTCCTAGACCACCTCCTAACTATACCCACATCAACATCTGAACCCATATCCACAACCGTACCACCCCTTAAGACATCTACACCAACAAACCCTAAACCTATGGAATAAACAACTATTGTTGATCTCATCAAACATATTATAAAAAATCCACTTCCACCTTCAATATCCACATCTGCAACACAATCTACATTACCTGAGGTTTCCTCTTGTAGGGTACTAAACCGCCGAAATAATGTAACATGTGCCCCAATGATGATATAGGTCTCCTTGCAAGGTGTTCGGGATCTGGAAAAGCTCTCCAAGTATGCGTTAACATCCCACATACCCCGCTTAGCCCCTACGTGCTTTGTTTTCTCTTCTCCCCTCCTTTTCTTTGTGTTTTGGTCTTCAGTGATGAAACCGCCACCCTACCTGGGCGGCGGTCTCGTGACCGCATGCCCAGGCAAGGCGGTGGTCCTGTAACCGCCGCCCTGCACAGGGCGGCGGTCCTTCACGCGTTTTCCAGAATGATCTTTTTAACGTGACTCATGTAAATTTTCAACGTTTACCAGATTTTTTCACCGCCTTTGCTTGTATTTATGATTCTGGTTCCCTGGAATAGTGTTTTGGCATTGTTTATGGTTTAAGAGATCAATTTGGTTTTCACCTTTGGGTAAATGGGATTCTATAAATAGCTGGCTTGTGCTCAAGTAAATGGCCCCTCAAATTTGCCTCTGAATTTCTCATTCCAATAGTTTAGCCTTTCCTTTTGTTTAGGATTCATAGTTTCATTTGTTAGATGCATAGTTAGCATTGTTTAGCTGTCAGAAAGCCACATATTCTCCTTGTGCAAAGTGTTGTTGTCATTTCATCCAAATCAATTGGAGTAGGATAGTTTGATTTCAATAGGAAGCCATTAAAGTTGTAGGTTTTGTTCATCCAACAGGATAGTTTCAGGTGTTGGATGTTTTATGTTGCATGACTCGCAATAAATCCCGCTAGGAATTGCATAGGCCAAGCTCTGTACTCTTGCGCTATCCCTCTCCTACTCGCATTGTATTCAGTCTGCATCCTAAGCTGCCTTTGTTCCAATATCTACTTTTGTTGATGCTAGCATTACACACTTTTCTGGATCCACGTGAGCATGAAAGAATGAGGAGATCACACTAAGGGGACAAGGTCACACACCATCAGATTTGCCACTGTTCTGCAGAATCCAGGTTCTAGCTTTCAAAGTTCTAGTTAAAAGCATATCAAATAGAGTAGCTAATCATTTCATTTCAGTTAAATTTTACTTTCGATATTGCCAGGGAAGCTGTGGGGATTGATAGTTTTTGAGAAACTATGATTCACTCCTCACTTCTGAGGTAGGATCGAGAGTCTTTCAAATAGAGTAGATCAGTTATCAGGTTATTTAGAATAGATCTACAAATTACACAGACAAGCAGCTATACTCGGTCGCTTTGTTTGTTTTAATTGTGTTATTAGTTTAGTTGTCAATTTTAGATATATTAGATAAGTTGCTCTTTAAAATCTGTTTAGTAGTTTAGCAATATGCATCAGACTTAGAAATATACGTAAATATATCTTGCATGTTTAGTTTATTCTGTCATTAATTAGCTTTATATCGCTTGCTTTTGTATGAAAATCACGGGACCTAGAGAGCCCAGAGAATACGTATTTGAGCCAATCATGCCTCAACCCAATCTTATTATGGCAATAACTGATATAGATCAGAACCTTAGAATCCAAGTCTTCTGAACAATAACAGACTTACAACAGATCAGCTCACAGTTAAGCAGGTTAAATATAGAAGACGACCAAGCGCACACATTTTGGTCAAATCAGCCAAACTACAGATTACCCTAGATAAATATCTGCATGACTATAGAAGGACTTGAAAGAGAGCAAACGTTTGGTTGTGATCCTTTGGTCCCACAGCCAGACGCAGGAGACACTCTCACAGACATAGATACTAGCTTAAGGATTCAGGTTGCAAGAACGCCTATAAGATACTCAGAAAAGATTACACAACTGTTAATTCTGAACGTAGAGGCCGAAAAGGCATATGACTATTGGATACTAGGGATTAGGGACTGATTCCGCACATGACCATAACAGGTCCACAACAACCACGAATCTACGGTTGTGACCCACAAATCCCACAACCCAACGAATCCACAGGTGAATCAGACATAGATGCTGGCTTACGCACATTAGTATTCAGATCTACTCCACTTCTGCCTACCATCATCACACAATTATCCTTGTTAGACATAGCAGCTAACAAAGCTAAAGATTTCTGGACTAGACCAGAGAATTGGCCATAGAATCCACTATATATCCATCATCCATCATATGACCCTATCTGGAGACATACACGAAACCATCCTAGGTCATTTTCCACGTATCCCACAACCTATAGATCAGATCACGCCAGAGCTCGATATTGATTGGAGCCTTCGAGCAGTCATCCTTGCCGACTGATCTATCACGCCAGTTCAGGTTAGGAGGGCCTTCTTTGCCTTAGATTCACAGATTCCATTAGTGCGTGTCGAAGATATAAGATTGCCTAACTAGTTTACCCATACCCTACGCATAATCCATCCCCACCGGCTATCTCGGCATGACCTCGGGAGGTCGGGTGTGAGGAAGAGTCACTTGTAGATTCCCATGCTTGCTTGTCACTTTTCCATTCAAAATTGGTGAACCTGACGTTGCAACCTTCTGATACATTTTCACATCTTCACCAACAAAATTGGTGAACCCAACGTGAAGAGCACATCACTTTCGCTATTACCTATTTCTTCTACCTTCGCTCCTTCCCATTATTCTGCGGGTATTCATATACCCCCCGAATATGTTAGGATTCAATGCATATGGCAGACCTCTCCTAGGTCTCGAGGCATACTACACTCAATTGAATAGACAGTCATCACCCTCGCTCTCAGTATGGGGTGACAACTATTCAAATAACCAATTATCAACACAAACTCCACCTCCAAGGACTAGATATAGTTCATCTTTCCAAACAGAGGAGTTGGATCAACTCGCTCAAAGACAACAAACAGAGCCTTCAGGCTCGAACAATATGACGTTCACAGGAGAATCTAGTTTGTCTCCTCAGGTGCTGCTTAGACCACAAATTAGTAGACAATCAGATCCATACCTAGTTTTAGATGATGAACATTCAGTGTGTTATGCCAGGAATGAACAATGCTCTCGGAGTATGTACCCACCTATAGGAAGTTTACAAACACCTGAGATCTCTTCTCAAGAAAATACCTCCATGCCACTACATATAGGAAATGCCCTCGGGGAAACTTGGCAGGGCAACGATCAGTTCATAGCAGGGTATCACATGCCTATACAATATCAGGATATACAACAAATGCCACTAAGGCAAAATACTGTGACTTCACCAAATGAAGTCATTTCAATGTTAGTAGAAAAGGTTAGGGGGTTAGAACTTGCTCAAGCAAATCAAAATTCCCAATTCATGCAGGTAGGAAGTTCCAATCCTCCACACCATCCTAGCCAAGTAGATCTCCTCACAGGAATGGGCACGTTGGGCATGCCTCCTTAGTATTCACAACAAACGCCAACTAGAACCGCCATTTCTAACACCGTTCCGATACCTCCCGGTCTAGTACAAAATAATCCATTCCTAGACAATACCCCTTCATACTTAAACATATACTCCAAATCACCACAGGGAGATATGTTCTCCTCTCCCGACATGTTTACTCAACCACATGGGTTTCCTTATGCCCCTACCAGTGCATATTCTACGCCATATCAACAACCCATTCCACCGCCACCCCCTCAGCAGGCACCATCAATGGTCGAAACCTACGCAATAGGAACTTATTTAGAATATTTGAAAGAGCCCTTAGACTTCACCATATGAGGTGTCATGCTTCCAAGACCTCTTCCTGATTTTCCCAAATACAAAGGGGAGGGAGATCCAAATGCACATATCAAGGCCTATGCCACAGCCATTCGAGAACTGCTCCCTTGGGATGGGGTTGTTGCCAAAATATTTCCCAAAACATTAGAAGGTATCACCCTCGATTGGTATTATAGAATACCTGAAGCCTCCATCCATTCATTTAAACAACTCATTTTTGAGTTCATCAAGGCATTTGATATGAACAAACTGTTGAGAACATGAATCAGGGAATTCTTGCACATTAAGCAGGAACACAATGAATCTGTTGCTCATTTCATTCAAAGATGGCGTACAGTCCTCTATTCTTCGGCAAGTGCTCCAAATATGGATCAGATGGAACTATGTGATTTATTCCTTCATTCCCTCAGCAGAGAGGTGAAGGAAGAAGTCCAAAAGTTCCCACTAAGGACTTACGATGAAGTACTTGAGAGTGCTCTCCGAATAGATCAAGCTGCAATAGATAGCGGTCGCAAGACATATGGAACAAACGGGAGGTTAATCACCTCCAACCAGAATGTTATGACTTACCCCACTACCACAAATGTCAATCAAGGACCTAAAGTCCTTAATAAAAATCGCGGAGTGACAACAGATGGAGTAACTGATCAGGCTAAAAGGGTAAATGTTGTGAATACTCCACCACTAATGAACAACCAATGAAACAACAACTTTACCCCAACAATCAATGCAGTGGATTTTAATCATCCACAACAACAACAACAACGGAAAAACCTTACAAAGGGTCCAAGCCAAAACTCAACTGGATATCAAAACCAAAAACAACAAACGCAAAACTTTAATCCTAATAGGCAACGGTTTGATCAGAGTTTTGGGCCACAATATGCACCAAACCAACAAACTAGGAATTACAATCCTAACTCGTATTGTGGTTTTCACAAAATCTAAGGCCATGACACTAGAATGTGCCATGACTACAATAAATTCATGCAACGTTTGCTAGAGGAACAAAGACAACTTTTCATAGATATGTTCTTGGCCGATCCTGTATCACCGGCACCAAATACTTTCACAGGGGCAGTTTCCCCTCAAAACGCACCCCTCAAAATCTTTAGTGATCCGCTCCCAAATCACAATAACAACAAGTTAAATCCAAATGGGACAAATAAGGGCATAATGACAGGAAACAATGATCATGAAGCCTCGACTTCACTAAATCCATTAGTTGCACCACAATTAGGAAGTCAGCCGCAACCCAAGATAGTCGGTTTAGTGGAATTAGACACCGAACTACCCGTGGAAGCTGTAACAAGGACACGAGAGTATTCCTCTCAGCCAAGTCCAAGTTACCTACCGGAGACAGATAACATCCAACAAATATTAGTAAAACCCGTGGGTGCCTACGATTTAATTAGTGATCTAACGAAAACCTTCTCGCACATTTATTTTTTGGACTTACTAAAGAACTCTCCCGCCCACATGGCTACTCTTTTAGAATCATTAGGTTTAGGTCATTTAATTAACATCACTCCACCTCCAAAAACACAGGTAAACCACATAGACTTTGATATTCACCCTCCGGGACAGTCGGATAGGGATATCGAGTTTATATTTGAAATAAACAAAATGCCAACATACATTGAGATTGCACGCAGAGGTGATCCAACCTTATATTTGCAAGTTTGGGTTTATAACAATTACGTTAAACATGCAATGGTTGACGATGGGGTAGTAGTTAAATAGTCCCCTTCTCTTTCCTTCAAAAGCTAGGGTATGGAGAAACAAATTGTTCCACGACTCGAAATACATTAAGAGGCTATGATAGCCTTAAAGCCACGTCGATTGGAACTATAATACTACCGGTCACCTTAGGACCCAAAACAATCCTAACTGAGTTTTATATTATAGATCGGGAAACCAACTATAATATGATCCTTGGCCGACCATGGATACACCGTATGAAGGCAATCCCCTCTACATTATTTCAAGAAGTAAGATTCTTGCATTTAGGAAAGGTGTTTGTAGCCAAAGGTGATCCAAAACCATTCGATATACACCTAGCAGACCTAAAGAAAAGGCCAGGCACTCATTCTGAGTTCGAACTCCCAACAAACCAACTCAATAAACCCACCAACGCAAAACCGGAAGAAAAGTTGGTACCTACAACAGATCTTGAGACTATGAGCCTAATCAAGACTATTCCAACCCTCAAGGATGAGGCTAACATTGTCGAAACCATATCATTAGGAACTACTGCAAAGATTGTCAAGTTATTAGAACAGGATCTACCGATGTTCCTACCATTTGATTCTGTAGGCATGGGATATACCCTAGGTGTTGGTTCTCTTCCAGCAGAGGATCTCTGCATGGTAGAAGTAGAAGATGTTAACACAACAAATATCCCAACGTCTATATTCCCAGCTAAATACTGGACTCTCCATTTCGATGGAGCTAGATGTCGTTATGGAGCTGGGGCAGGTGTAATCTTTACTTCTCCCGAGGGAAAAATCCTACCATTCACCTTTAAACTAAATTTCGAGTGTACAAACAACAACGCTGAGTATGAAGCCCTCCTCCTTGGCCTCATCTTAGCTAAGAGGATCAGTGTTAATAACATCAGGGTGTTAGGAGACTCACAATTGGTAGCAAACCAAGTCTCTGAGGTGTATGAAACCAGAGCTGAGCACTTATAGCTCTACAAAACAGCTGTATTGGATTTGAGCAAAGAGTTTGACTTCATATCAATTGAAGCAATCCCGCGAGAACAAAATCTTCTCACCAATTCTATAGCAACCTCAGCATCACGCTTCACTCCAAACAGCGAGTTGGAAGATACCCGTTTCATGGTATCCCTTCGTACTGAACCATTGGTGAAAAAAATGTCAAACCCTCTTTTAACAAACATAGATGAGAACAAATCTACTATCCTAGACCACATTGATAGTGATAGAGCCACTCTGGATTACTTAAACGCCTATGCAGCGTTACATCTCACCCATCACGTGATAGATTTGTCCTTAATCCCACATTCATCTTCTTACTTTGGAAATCCCATGATAGAGCTTCCCCCACAAAAGGAGCTCAGCATATACACGGTAGAGAACTGGAGACAATCTGGAACTACCTCCAGCTCCGCCTGAGTTTGAAGAAGGTAACGCTTCTTTAATCGAAGAAACAATTGATATTAACATCAGAACAAGGATGATCCAAAGATCTTGAAATTAGGATCTTCGTTAACCCCAGAAGAAATAGAAATACACACTCGAATCCTCAAGGAGCATCAGAAGGCCTTCACATTTAACTATAAAGAAATGACAGGAGTTGCACCACACATTGCGGTACATAACCTCGTCACCAAGTCAGATGCAAAGCCAATTAAACAAAAATTGAGACCAATGAAACCTAAGGTAGCTCTCATGGTAAAGGAAGAGGTAATGAAACTCCTCCAAGTAGGATTCATCAAACCAGTCGACTACTCTCAGTGGGTATCTAATATCGTTCCCGTTCTAAAAAAGAATGGGAAAATACGCATCTGCATAGACTTCCGGGACATTAACAAAGCGTGTCCTAAGGACGACTTCCCGTTACCATCCATAGATGTCATTGTTGACGCAACAGCCAGATTTGAGCTTTTGTCTCTCATGGATGGATTCTCAGGATACAATCAAATCAGAATATCTGAACAAGACCAAGCTAAAACCACATTTATAACTCCTTGGGGAACCTATTGCTACGTTGTTATGCCATTCGGTCTCAAGAACGCTGGCGCTACATACCAACGGGCTATGACGTATATATTTCATGATCTTATTCATAAAATTGTGGAATCCTACGTAGATGACTTGTTGGCCAAAGCCAAGAGGCGTTGTGATCACCTGGAAGTACTCCGCGTCATTCTTTCACGTCTAATAGAATACAGAGTCACGCTAAATCTAGAAAAATGTGTCTTTGGTGTGACAGGAGGGAAACTCCTAGGTTACATTATATCATCACGAGGGATCGATGTTGACCCAACCAAAATTTGGGTTGTTCTCGAAATGGTCCCACCTTCGGATGAATCTGGAATCAGGTCATTTCTTGGAAAACTTGGTGCAATCCAGAGATTCATCCCAGATTTAAGCTTTGTCATTCATCCAATCAACAATCTACTCAAGAAAGATCATAGTATTGATTGGACCGAAGACTGCAACGAAGCTTTCAACGCAGTTAAACGTTTCTTGTTATCACCACCTACGCTAATGCCACCTAAGCCAGACCACCCGTTAATCTTGTATTCGCGAGCTACCAATGTCTCGCTAGCCTGTATGCTGGCTCAAGAAGACGATGACAAGAGAGAACGCGTGATCTATTTCATTAGCCAAATGTTGCTCGACTATGAAACATGTTATACACAGGTAGAATGAGAATGCCTTGCCATAGTCTTCGCAACCAAATGCTTAAGACATTACATGCTAAATCAAGAAATGAGGGTCATTGTAAAAACAGACCATTTACGAACCTTCCTCACGCAAGGGTCCTTGTCTAAGAAGGTTGGACGCTTTATAACCTTAATGGGTGAATTTGAATTAACTTTTGTAAATCAAAAGTCCGTTAAGGGACAAATCATAGCAGATTGGTTAGCTGACAACCCATTAGACGGAGACAATCTAGTCAATTTGGACTTTCCCGATGAATGCATATATTACGTCGAAACTAGACCTCCCATCTCTGAATGTCCTTGGTATACTGATATTATTAATTATATCATAAACCACACATATCCAGAAGGTGCTACACCGCAACAAAGAAGGCGGTTACGCATTATCGTAGCTAAATACGTTATTATAGAACAAGTGCTCTATCGTAAGGCTTTCAATGGAATGCTTCTAAGGTGTGTTGACACAGAAGAATCCAAGAAGATCCTCTACCAATCCCACAGTGGAATATGTGGAGGCCACTTTGGTGGTCATGCCACCACCTGTAAAATACATCGGATGGGCTATTTCTGGCCCACTCTAGAACACGACGCAGTAGATTTTGTGCGAAGGTGTCATAAGTGCCAAGAATTCTCCCACGAGATTCACATACCAGCACAAGCTCTACAACCAATCGCTACTCCATGGCCCTTTTCTACGTGGGGCCTAGATTTGATAGGGAAATTCTCCCCCTCATCTACAGATGGCCATAATTTCATAATCACGGCCACCGAGTATTTTACCAAGTGGGTAGAGGCTATGCCACTTACTACTGTACCGGGTTCCGTAATCACCAAGTTCATTTTGAACCAAATCATTTGCAGGTACGGTGTCCCGCAAATCATTATCTCAGATAATGGGACTTCTTTTAAGAATGACGAAGTTCGTGAACTATGCAATAAATTTAAAATAAGCCATCATACAGCCTCCCTATATTATCCTCAAGCCAACGGACAGGCTGAAGCGACAAACAAAACATTAAAAGCCATTCTTCTTAAAATGGTGAAAGAAAACAAACGAGATTGGCATTTGAAGTTATATCCAGCCTTGTGGGCCCACCAAACCTCAATAAGAACACCAACAGGAGTGACTCCTTTCTCGCTAGTATTCGGGGCAGAAGCAGTTCTCCCGCTTGAGGTTGAAATACCCAGTCTCCATATCTCATTACAAGGGATTCTGGATGAAGACGCTTACAGAGAAGCACGTCTCTCCCAACTAGAAAGCCTAGATGAAGCTAGGTTAGATGCTGAACAACGGCACATAATCTATGCTGACCGGATGTGCCGGCAGTATAACAAGAAGGTCTATGAACGAGACATATATGAAGGTGATCTGGTTCTAAGGCTAGACAGCCGGATCGATAAAAAGACCGGCGAAGGAAGGAAGTTCCGGCCCAAATGGTTGGGCCCATACCAAGTCACGAAGGACTATGGAAATGGTGCATATCTCTTATGTACACTAGAGGGTGAGGAATTTGGTGAAACAGTCAATTCCCTACACCTTAAACGATTCTACGCATAAGCGGCCAACACTATTTATATAAATATATCTACATTGCATCTTCATATAGTTAGGTTCATTTTGTCTGCTTGTTTCATACAATTTTGTGATCAAGGAACTCATTCTCAAAGCAATTCATTACAAACTTCTGATGGTATTGGCATAAACACTCTAATTATACTTCTTCATTTTATAACATCATCACCTGTTTCAGAATCATTTCATAAAAAAAAGCTAGATATGACAAAGCCTTGATGGTAACTATACCAAGATCTGCGGGCTTGCTCTCACTTTTGGTTTCTTCCTAGGATAGGTGTCTTGCCCATGGTCTGTTCTAGAAGCTTCATCGTGTCACATCTATCCCGTATGTATATCTCTTTGGAAGTAAGAACATACTAACATTTTTCTCAAATAAGAAATTCAAACATAGATCAAACAGAAAATTTTAATTTTACACATTTCCTTGCCCTACCAACCTTTGGTGATGAGCTTACGTCTCTTACTAGTGACGTAGGGTTGGGAAAGGATGGAAATGCCCTTACTCACCTATGCCTTGCCCATGGTGATGAGCCCATACTTCTTACTAGTAGCATGGGGCAAGGTATAGGGGGTCCTCTTGACAATGAACATTGAAGGCAGTCAGCAACCAAATTCAAATGAACCTTTGAAATCTTGAGTCAAAAACAAATGAATCAGATGTCCAAAATTCCAAGAGAGTTCAAAACCCTGAAACCCAGATTTTGTCTACCATGTGGCCATCTACGGATCTAAGTCTAGATAAACCGCAAAGCAAGTTGCATCCCAAACTATGGAGTCACTCGAGTAGAGTAAGTTTGTAGCGTCCTAATTTGGTTCCACCAAATCTTTGTCTATCTCTCATCACTACCATTTCAACACATTTCATAACTTGTGCCCTTTCTAGCTCTCGGTGATGAGCCCTCGCATCTTACTAGTTGCGTGGAGATAGGAGTGGGGCAAGTTCATCTACTCATCATACCAGTTTATCATCACACTTTGTCAAAAAAAATATGAAGTACCGAAAAATTGCTTATAAGAAACTGGAGTTTAAAATCACATTGTGTTTACATTATCATATATCAGCATCACGAAATACAAAAAGAAAGTAAACATTTTATCATTTGTTCTCCATTGCATACATTCTGAAAAGCATATAAACATAACATTATAGTTTACATACGGAAAACAAAGCCATAAATGTCAAGAGTCTGATCCAAAAATAATATATATATATAAACAATCAAGTTTCCTGTACAATGCCATCATGTGCTAAGCATGGTCAAAATGCTCAAAGAGCCCGGGAGATACAAAATACATCATAAAAAATAGTCCAAGAGAGCCAAGTGGCTTCTCAACCCCTATGAGATCCCTCTGAGGGTGCACGCCCCCGTCTAGGACTCTGGCTACGCCGGTGCTCTGAATGCATGGAGGGCTCACGTTCCTAAGGAGCAGCTGCAGTCTCACCATGAGAATGACTCCTCATCAGGCGCTCTACTATCCTATACCCTTCCAGCTCGGTACAGAGGGTAGACACCATCCTGGCCACATGCCAGACAGGGGCAAAGATGTCGGTATGCCTACCAGCTGCTGAAGGCTCCCCTGCATCCATGGATAGCTCTGCACGGGTCTTCTCCATAGGGATCATCAGGGTATCGGTACATACCCGGCGAATCAGGTCTCACCACTCATCGGTAGTCTCTGCAAGAAAAGGAGAAAATCCAATTAGAAATAATCAAGAGATAAAAGCAAACGTAAACAAAAGGAGAGGTAACAACTAAGGCAATCATAAACTAGAAACAAACGTTAAAAGGAAGGATGATAACTCACTCGGATCGCCGGGCCTCCAAGATGGATCTCTAGGATCGGCACCTACCACAGATGCCACCACTGACTGCTGTGCTCCTCCTGTGGCCGGGGAAACATAGCATCCCGCTACGGACTCATCCTCCCCACCAAGGCCCTGAGAGAGTGGCTCCTCTGAAGCTAGTGTCACCCTCTCTGCACTCTGCTCCGCCCTCTCTACCTGTAAAATATCCTGAGTGTCATGCCACTCAGGATCGCTGTCCTCCTCTCCACCTGACTCACTAGCCTCAGCCTCGGTCTCCTCCTCCGTCTCTCCCCCTATGAACTCCTTAGACTCGGAGTCTATGTCAATGGGGTCGTCACTGCTGTGAGCGGGACCGGCGGCAATCTGAAGTAAGGGTGCCTGAGGAGCACCGGCTCTCCCTCGAGCACGTACTACCCGCCTAGCCGCAATAGGAACACCAGGAATACCAACTGTCCAACCTGGGCCTCTAGGACCTCCCTTGGCCTCTCGAACTGATCTATATACTGGCACCACCGGGGGAAGCATACCCACGTAAGGCAGGCCAAACTACTGAGGCACTCGATCGAAAGGGTGTATCTCCACCCTCCCCACCCTGTCAACAAGCTGCCCTGTGGTGGAGCAGGAAATCAAAGTAAGAGCCTCCTCACCCCATAAACCTGCCATGGCCTGATAAGGTGTGGCCTCCATGTCATCAGTGGTCAGGGAGGTGACTGGCTGGTGAGGTGCTCTAAGCACCGACATGTCTGTCCATCTGGCTGCCCTCACAGCTCCGGGATCTGCCACCTCTACACCTCTCCCATAAGGGATGAAACGCTCGTAGACCCAGCTCATAACCAGGGTCGGATGGCTCAATGACTGCCCCTGCAAACGGACCACCTGGTACAAATCATGGTAGGTAGTCCCAAGAATGTCGGCTCCCCAGGCATAAATCTGACCATGTCCCTCAATCTGTGCAATAATGGGGGACCAACAATAGAGTAGAGTGTCTCCTCCCTTGTCCCCGATCAATCTCGAGGCAAGGATCCCCATAATGGCCTGACGAATCAAGGGGATAGGTAGGCTAGGAATAGATCGGACCCTCACCCCCTTCTTTGAACCAGTGGAGATAACTGCATCTCCCATGTATGAGGCCCACTGTGCTATCTGAGCCCGTGAACCTACTGTCTCAAGAGTGAGTCGTCTCCCGATGATCGGGACCCCCAAGATATGGTAAACATCCTCCAAAGTAATGGTCCACTCACCTCAGACCCCTGGTAATCGGAAAGTGTTCCGATCAACATCCCAATATGAAAATAAGTCACAGAGTATGTGACTAGACGATGCAACATGCGGAACCCATGATATACGCAGTATACTAGCCCTCTGAAGAGTGTCCTGCTCATCCTGAGAAAGGGCATCTAATACTGCTGGGAGCCAATCACACTCTCTCTCTTGGCTCCATCAAATATACTCCTCCCTCGCCTGCATACACCCAAAAACACACAAAACAGAGCAAGTTAGTATCCAAATGACTTTAGAAAAATCATGAAGACACATAAGAATGCTAAAAATGCAAAATTAACTTCAAAAGGGTGTTGTTTGTGCATTCTGTGAAGGACCGCTGCCCTGAGCAGGGCGGCGGTTCCGTAATCGCCACCTTAAAGGCGACGGTCTTGTAACCACCACCCTGAACAGGGCGGCGGTTGTGTAACCACCGCCCTGCCCAGGGCAGCGGTCGTGTCCCGAATTTCCGTATGGGTCACATGACCTAAAAACACCTAAAAACACTAAATAAACCCTATTTTGACTAAAACAAAGCCTACCCAGTAGGCGCCCCCCCTAGATAGACCTATTAAAACTAACATTTTCAAAAATTATCCCCCCATGACAAAGATTTCAACATTTTAATCTTTTGGGGATAAAAACGGTAAATCGAGAAAAACTAACCTATGATCTCGTGGGTCGGCGTTCCGCTCATGGAGGCATGATCACGATCTCGTCCCGAATGTTTTGACTATACTCTCGTGAGAAACCGTCACCATGGGTCCCAGAGCTCAAAATCAACCAAATCAACGCATCACAAATGAATAGGAAAATGGGCCCACTTTTACATATATAGCAACCTGACTTGTTTTGAATGCCCCTTTCCACAGGTTTGGAGCGCTGATGGAGGTAAGTTCTTATCCCCGCAACAAATGGTACGTCCTCATTTCATGATATTTTAGTATTTATTTTTCAATCTACTTTGTCTATCTGCACTTGAGTTCTCTTTTCATTTTGCAGGTAGCGGGAATTTCGGATAGCATCATTTCGACACACAGACGTACCAGGTATAACTCCTAACTTCCCATTTCGGGACCGCCATACTCGGACCCACCATTTTATGCCTCTTCATGGCTAAAACGATTCTCCGAGGGGGCAATATGTACGTACCCAAAATTATAGGGTACTAAACCACCAGAATAATGTAACACGTGCCCCAATGATGATACAGGTCTCCTCGCAAGGTGTTCGGGATCCGGAAAAATCTCTCCAAGTATGCGTTAACATCCCGCATACCCCGCTTAGCCCCTGCGTGCTTTGTTTTCTCTTCTCCCCTCCTTTTCTTTGTGTTTTGGTCTTCAGTGATGAAACCGCTGCCCTGCTCAAGCAGTGGTCCTTCACGCGTTTTCCAGAATGATCTTTTTAACGTGACTCATGTAAATTTTCAACGTTTACCAGCTTTTTTCACCGCCTTTGCTTGTATTTATGATTATGGTTCCCTGGAATAGTGTTTTGGCATTGTTTATGGTTTAAGAGATCAATTTGGTTTTCACCTTTGGGTAAATGGGATTCTATAAATAGCTGGCTTGTGCTCAAGCAAATGGCCCCTCAAATTTGCCTCTAAATTTCTCATTCCAATAGTTTAGCCTTTCCTTTTGTTTAGGATTCATAGTTTCATTTGTTAGATGTATAGTTAGCATTGTTTAGCTGTAAGAAAGCCACATATTCTCCTTGTGCAAAGTGCTGTTGTCATTTCATCCAAATCAATTAGAGTAAGATAGTTTGATTTCAATAGGAAGCCATTAAAGTTACAGGTTTTGTTCATCCAATAGGATAGTTTCAGGTGCTGGACGTTTTATGTTGCATGACTCGCAATAAATCCCGCATAGGAATTGCATAAGCCAAGCTCTGTACTCTTGCGCTATCCCTCTCCTACTCGCATTGTATTCAGTCTGCATCCTAAGCTGCCTTTGTTCCAATATCTACTTTTGTTGATGCTAGCATTACACGCTTTTCTGGATCCACGTGAGCACGAAAGAACGAGGAGATCACACTGAGGGGACAAGGTCACACACCATCGGATTCGCCACTGTTCCGCAGAATCCAGGTTCTAGCTTTCAAAGTTCTAGTTAAAAGCATATCAAATAGAGTAGCTAATCATTTCATTTCAGTTAAATTTTACTTTCGATATTGCCAGGGAAGCTGTGGGGATTGATAGTTTTTGAGAAACTATGATTCACTCCTCACTTCTGAGGTAGGATCGAGAGTCTTTCAAATAGAGTAGATCAGTTATCAGGTTATTTAGAATAGATCTACAAATTGCACAGACAAGCAGCTATACTCGGTCACTTTGTTTGTTTTAATTGTGTTATTAGTTTAGTTGTCAATTTTAGATATATTAGATAAGTTTCTCTTTAAAATCTATTCAGTAGTTTAGCAATATGCATCAGACTTAGAAATATACGTAAATATATCTTGCATGTTTAGTTTATTCTATCATTAATTAGCTTTATATCGCTTGCTTTTGTATGACAATCACGGGACCTAGAGAGCCCAGAGAATACGTATTCGAGCCAATCATGCCTCAACCCAATCTTATTATGATAATAACTGATATAGATCAGAACCTTAGAATCCAAGTCTTCCGAACAACAGTAGACTTACAACAGATCAACTCACAGTTAAGCAGGTTAAATATAGAAGACGACCAAGTGCACACATTTTGGTCAAATCAGCCAAACTACAGATTACCCTAGATAAGTATCTGCATGACTATAGAAGGACTTGAAAGAGAGAAAACATTCGGTTGTGATCCTTTGGTCCCACAGCCAGACGCAGGAGACACTCTCACAGACATAGATACTAGCTTAAGGATTCAGGTTGCAAGAACACCTATAAGATACTCAAAAGATTGCACAACTGTTAATTCTAAACGTAGAGGCCGAAAAGGCATACGACTATTGGATACTAGGGATTAGGGACTGATTCTGCACATGACCATAGCAGGTCCACAGTAACCATGAATCTACGGTTGTGACCCACAAATCCCACAACCCAACGAATCCACAGGTGAATCAGACATAGATGCTGGTTTACACACATTAGTATTCAAATCTACTCCACTTCTACCTACCATCATCGCACAAATATCCTTGTTAGACATAGCAGCTAACAAAGCTAAAGATTTCTTGACTAGACCAGAGAATTGGCCATAGAATCTGCTATATATCCATCATCCATCATATGACCCTGTTTGGAGACATACACGAAACCATCCTAGGTCATTTTCCACGTATCCCACAACCTATAGATCGGATCATGCCAGAGCTCGATATTGATTGGAGCCTTTGAGCAGTCATCCTTGCCGACCGATCTATCGCGCCAGTTTAGGTTAGGAGGGCCTTCTTTGCCTTAGATTCACAGATTCCATTAGTGCGTGTTGAAGATATAAGATTACCTAACTAGTTTACCCATACCCTACGCATAATCCATCCCCACCGGCTATCTCGGCACGACCTCAGGAGGTCGGGTGCGAGGAAGAGTCACTTGTAGATTCCCATGCTCGCTTTTCACTTTTCCATCATATAGTACCCATTCAAAAAATGCTCACGCACCCACACAAAAATTTGGAGCTCCCTACTCCTAAGTTTAACCTCCCTAAGCACTCTAATGTTGGATCATAACTTTTAGAGAGATCTCCATATATATTAGGGACAACCCCCTCATCCATTCCTCCTATCATCAAAAAATACAAAATGAAACAATCTTATCCTACTTCCAAAGCTAATCCTCCTCCAAAACCATATAAGTCCCCAACCATCAAAACCACATCTAAGTCATCCAATCCCCATCTTCAAACTTCATCCACTTCCTCTTCCACATTTAAATATGATTCAAAGGCACCCATCAAACCTCATAAGATCCAAACACCTCTCTTTCCTTCTTCCACTATCTCTAAATCCAAGTCGTCTACACTCTGCACCACTGATTCTTTAAAAACTTCCATTGGTTCCTATGTAAATATCTTTCAATGTATAATTCAAGCATTTGCAATCACACTTCCCCCCATTAAATATTTTTTCCCATGTGGAAAAAAATCATCATGTTCGATTCTAATGTCATTTGTGCCCACCATCATACCCCTGAGCATGATACTGAACATTGCAAGGTCCTCAAAACCATCATCCATAACCTCATTAAAGAAGATGATATTATCATTGAAAAGGATCACCCTCTTCCCTCTACTAGTTCATCCATGAAAAATCCCACTCCTCCACCCCAATATTCACCTACTAAGATCTCTAAGTCTCCTCATTCATCCAAAAACTTTGTTGTCATTCCTCCTTTGAATATTACTTCACCTAAAGAAACCCCTTCTCTCTTTATCAATTCCATTCAGATCGCCACTCATTCTCGCCCCCGTGATTTTAAATCACCTTCTCAATCCAAACCAATTTTTTTTGTCACCGCTCCCTCTAGTGAGCCTAATCCCTCTTCTTCGTCCAAGCCAAAGTCTCTATCGTCGCTACCTCGTGGCATGTTGTCATTGAACAAAGTTGTTGCGTGGCTATTTTGACTAAGCACATGCCACGCACAAGGATCGATAGCATGTACAAGGCATGCATGAAGGGGCACACACATAGTATAATGGATAGTGTGTGAAGGATCGTGCCTAAGAAAGAAACCTCTAGGACTTAGCCAATTTTGTGGATCAGTGGATAAAAATAGAAAGAACAAGTTAGAGTGTCAATCAACCAATGATTTAGATCCAGAGAAAAGTGAGGATACTTGACGACCAATGAATGTCTTTTTTTGGGTAAAGCACATGCAGAGTGAAGATGAAAGGTCATGCATGGATCAATTTAATAATATGATTAAAGAAAAGTTTATTTATAGGATTAATATATTATTAGGATTGATATAAAAGAATGCACACTTTATGACTATTCTTACATATACACATGGCTACTTTGGGCATGCAGTCTATTTCTAATAATACATAGGCAGTGAAGGGAAAGTCCCCGCCCTCTATATACATTTGTTATATGTCATTGCTTTAGGTACCACATAGATGAGGAATCATTGATGTTATGATGCTCTGATGTACTTGCGCACATGATTATGTATTCACTGGTATTGATTATTATGTGATCAAATTCTGTTATGTAAGAATGTGTATGAATGGATCATTATGGTTGTATTATGGTCATTGATGTATCAGAATATGGTGATTATATGGTGTTGTTGATATTAATAGTTATCTGATTTGTATGTTTCATTATTACATGTGTTTCTAATTAAATTTATGTAATGAGTTATTATGATAAAATGAAAACTTGGTTATATATCATCATGTACCTGCATGCTAACATCTTGAAAAACATAACAAAGGAGGGACCTGGTAGCTTTGCTTGCTTTAGGTGAGTGTTCAAATCTATCTGAATGAGGTGCCAATGCACATAGCAGTAATGTGGAAATAAGAGATGATATTTTGGTTCCGTTTCTGGGATATCTTTTCAAATTGTCTCCCAGGAAGTTGCTTACAAATGGTGTATTGATTGAATCTAGAGAGAATTGAAAGTTGGGTAGAAAATGGCCAGGATTAGTTTGTGTAAAGATATAGCACTAGACCTGATTTCAATGCACGTCGTTGGGTGGAAGATAATATTTATCATAAGCTCTATGGGATGTTCTTCAACTTATTTCTAGTAGAATTATATGAGTGGCTGACAACATCTGCATCAGGCAAGTGTTGGGGATATAGACCAAGAGTTTAGACATAAAAGGATTACCATACTCTTGTTGATGTTGATGTGGAGTGGCCTAGAGTTATAGATTGTTGGTGGGCTAGAGTGTTGCACAATTACACATTAGAGTACATTATTTCTACTTATTTGTGTTCAGAGGAAGCTGAGTTCAGATTCTTGTGTGATTATAGAGGATCATACTTGCTCACTATACTGTTATTAATCAATATTTTGATAGTAAAAATGGATTTAGAGCGCTTACCCATGGCTAAATAAACTCCCATCGTGCACAGGGGTAGGAGCAGGTATGGAGAAAGATGGAAAGCTTGACAACATAAAGGAAGAGAGAGGAAAGATGGATCAAGTTTAATGAAGCATGGGAGAGGGACATGTCATGCAAACAAGAGATTCATGAAGTGCTAGAGTTGAAGAGGATGATGGATTGCGAAGGTTTTGAAGCTCTCGTGGAAGACGAGGAGATGCATCATCAAACCTCCCAACTTTAGGAAAGTGCAGTAGAGAATCCCCTTCAAATTTAGATGAGAGCGCATTAGAGGAGAGAATGCAGACTACAAGTGTGCATCTAAACCCACTAGCCACCTAGCCCTTACCTATAATGTTCCAGATCTACAGGTAGTCATTGAGAATCAGGATAGTGCGATTAAGTAAGAAGAGATGAGTAGATATCACTTTGTTTTGAATTTAAGAGATAAAGTTAGTAGTGAGCCCATGGAAACATAGTCAACACCATTGTTTGGAAGTTCAATTGCAGGGTTGTTTTTTAGGGGCATCATTAGGAAAAAATATTGGTGCACAAACCATTGTAAGTACTACGGTAGCAGTTGCGACCATGCAGACCATTGGTGTCCAGTATCGTACCACCACTGGGACACAAGGTAGTACATCAACTAGCCCGCAACCTGCTGCAGAAGGATTAGGAGGATCGAGTAGATCAGGTGGGTCAGGAGGAGGAAATATAGGTGGAGGTTTTGGTTCTAAAACTAGTGGATAAGGCCCACATCCCTAACAACCACCACATCAACCTCAACAACCATTATAGCTGATACCTCAGGTTTATTATGAGATGTCTCTCTGTTTACTAGAGTATAGAGGGATTGAAGATTCTATAGATCATGTGCATAAGTGTGAACTACTATGGTGCCCTTAGGTAATAATAGCTCCAGAGAGGAAGTCTAGTCAATTTAATAGTATGCTATAAGGGCACGCACATAGTTGGTACAGGAAGTATGACCCGTATCAGATTGTGGTATACTATCATGCTCTGCACACAACATTTTTTTCAGAGTTTCACATTCCAAAATTTTAGCAGCAGATCATCAACGCGCTCAAGGATATCAAGAAGGGTTTAGCTAAAAGCGTGAGGGAGTATGACGTGTGTTTTAAGATCCTATTGTCTAAGTTGTCTTATGACATTCATCATGGTTAGCATGTGTAATGGTTTGTTGGAGGATTACTGACTCCATTCCATAGGGCTTTCTCTCATAAGACATATGTGGATCCGCATGAAGCTTTGGAAGTAACTTTGCATGTAAAGGCAATTAGAAGTGTTGATACTAGTGTGAGCCCATTATTAAAGGTGCAAATTGTAGCCATGGAAAAATGGATGGATAAGCTTTCTTCCAACTCAACACATGAGATGCGTGGTGGAATATGGTGTATAAATTGTGAAGTAGAGGGACATACTAAGGATAATTGCCCATGAAATTCAGTGTGTGCGTTATTACTAGATTGTGAAGTCTGTCACCTGAACCATGATGTGTGGGATTGCCCTCTTTTGATGCATGCAATCTAGAAGAAGGTGTCCCTATACTATAATGTTTTCAAGTCCCATACCCACGACAACACTGACTGTAAATTGATTGATCAAATCCACAAATCCATTGATATAGGAGTGCGTCAGACTAGTGTGGCAAGTGAATCTAAGGAGAAAGAAGGAAAACATAATGAAGGGCACAACTATGGAGATAATAGGAATGGAGGCTTCTGGGGAGGATATCGTGGCTGAGGTCGCAGTGCTGGTAGAGGCAGGTTTACTTAAGGAACTAATTACACTTGTGGGTCACTTGATCATTACCACTGAGATTTCCCTCATAATGCTACATGCTCATGGTGTGGGAATCCGCATAAGTTAGAGGATTTTCTAGACTTATATGAACACATGAGTAACAATAATAATAAAGATAAGGGCGTTAAGATGATCAAGTTGCAACGTACGAATGTTGATCAATGGTTACCTAAAAATATTGATCTAGAGTTACAACCCATGCTAGTTATAACTCATGCTGAGGCAACACATACACGTGAGCCTTTGAAGGCCAAGCCACTTAGAACGAGGGAGGAAGTGATACATGCCAAGTATACAAATGTGGCACATCAAAAGGAAGTTTACCAGAACATGATGGGAGTTATTAGAGATCTGTAGGGTTAAATACAATGCTTAAAGGAGTAGGCACATGCACGAGAGCATGCAAAAACTGTTGAGCTTTCCCAAAAGGTTGTGGATGATTTTAAGGAAGTGTGTAAGATGCTACACCTAGAGAATATCATCCCATTATTAGGGGAATGGATTCAAGAGAAGGTACTGTGCACTGGATTAGAGCACGAGAGAAAAATAATTCATGCAAATCTATCACCTCAGGACCATGAATTTGACAAAGAAATCACACTTGATGCAATTATTGATGGTTGGCTAGTGAGAAATATTTTTATGGATATAAACATTGAGGTAAATGTGTTGACACTTGAAGCATGGAATTAGATGAGAATACCAACATTGTACCCATCTTTGAATGTGATGTATATGGAAAACAAAACTAAGGTAATGCCTATTGGGGTACTAAAGGATGCATCTATTATCATTCAGGGAGCTAAGTTTACTAGGGACTTTGAAATGTTGGAGCTTGTTGAAGCATAAAACTTTACAAAATTACTTGGGTGACCCTACTGTTAATGTAAAACCACAACACTCCCAAATGAGTTCTAAAAATCTACTTTTCTAAGGCAGACTCATTTGGTATGATTGCATAACATTAAACTTTCCCCCAGGTGTGGGACCTTACAAAATGGAAAATCTCTCCAGATTAAAGGTTGGTTCCTTATTCCTCTGTTTAGGTGCATATGTAGAAACTTGCAGAGGATCTGTTCTTAATCCTAATCTAAACTTTACCAAGGAGACATGAATAAAAGGAATACAAAAATTAAAACAAAGCTAAACTACGAGGTGATGCACCAAAGGAATGACGAACACTTGTTTTACTAATAGACACAAACCAATAAAATGCATACAATAAACTAGCACAGATAGCCAAATATATAATTTAAGGCTAGATGAAAGCAAAAGAGACAATAGAGGATCTAAAATCGATCACATACGTGTTTTATTGCTCTGTAGATTGATACAGTCCATTACAAAGTAGCCAAGAGGCAGAAACGCATTACAATTCTAGTGGAAGGCCTGAACCCCACAGATCCCTTTTCTAGAAGGAAGAGGGAGCCTGTAAAACAAATAATGTCCAACCCTTTATAACGAATCCTACCTCCATATTTATAGATTCAACCTGAAAGAAGGAAAGAGAGAGAAGCGGGAAAACAGGTTGAAGCGCAACCACCGATGTTAATGCCTCCTTTGAAATCTCTCCCCAAATCCATCTTTACTACATCAATCCTTCGTTCGGCACCTTGAAGGAAGAGGATACGACGGAAACAAATCAAATCCAATCTGGTTGTTGAGACATATGGATCCCGCATTGAAGGCATGAAGATATTTCCTCCATTTTCTTCACCTAATCTCCTCAACATTAAAGTTTCAGACCCCATGGCATGCGTGAGGCCGAGATCTTTCCAACGGCATCAGATTTGCAATATTTGGAGCCATGAGTCGAAAGATACACCCCTTTAAGTTTGTATCGGGTCTATACAGGAGGGCGGGAAAACAACTCGAAAATGGGTCCCCTTTCTTCCGATTCCCGCCTTAGCTTTGACTCGGGCCCAGATGCTGAATTTTTCCTTGGGCGGAGTTACGGGCCATTTTGTAACTTTTACCCCCTTTGAGATAACAAGGGGCAAAGAGCCAACTTTTTCCCTGACGGTTTTCTTTTGATTCTGTTTCCTCTTATGCAGGATCGTGGTTGATCCAATATTTGGCACGGGGCGAAATATGGATAACAATTTGGCGACTCATAGGAGTATCTACCTGCTAGATGAAAAGACCAATTGCGTTGTCATATTCGTTGGGCATGGAGTCATGGGTGATATCCTGCTACTGATATGAACTTAGAAAGCTGACCCCTGGGCCATTTGGAAACCCATTAAAACCGAAACTGATCTTGACCAAATGCCGAGTCCAAACACTGTATGAGAGTAAAAAAACAACACCACACTATATACAAAATTTGAATCATACATGCTCCAAATGGAACATACAGAGCGTGTAAAGCACTTAGGAGAAAAGTAATCTACACTACAACAAGACAATGTGCACAAACACTTAGAGGAAAGAGAAAACTAAATTGGGTATGTATAGGGTGAGAGCTTTCCCTTTTAGTAGCAGTGCTTAAGATAGATCCCATTTACTAGAATCTGTAACTATTCACCCTCCAATGTAGACAATTGGAAAGTATTGCTACTCTTACATTTTTTTACCATGTAAGGGCCACTCCAAATGGCATCAAACTTGGAATGCCTTCCTAGTTTTTCTTGATCTGCATCCCATTTCAAAACCAGGTCTCCTTCCTGGGAATTTCCTTGACCTTTTTCTTTCTTGTCAAAGCATCTCTTGATTGAAGCCCTAATTCTTTTCTATTTCTTGGAGTGATTTCTCTCCAACTTCTTCCAACTCTATCAACTCTGCATACCTGGCCTCCATTAATTCTAAATTCAGACATCTCTAGCTGCTTCAGGAGTTCCAATGCCTGGAAACTCAAGTGATATAGGCAACACTACCTCTTTCCCATAGATAAGTTTGAGTGGAGAGCTACCTATAGATCTCTTTGAGTGTTATCCTATCAACCCATAAGGCCATGTTTTGAGCTTTGTGTACCAGGTTCTCTGATTCTCATCAAGAGTTATCCTGATGATCTTTAGCAGGTTCTTGTTTGTGGACTCAACCTGGCCATTACCTTGAGGGTAATAGTTTGATGAAGTGCTCAAGTAAGTCCCATTCTTAACAACCCATCTTGTGATCTTGGAACCTATGAATTGCCAATGCATTGTCTAATATAATGGTGGTTAGACACTTCAAATCTGGTCACTAAACCTTCGTAGAAGTCTAGGATATGTTAGACTCATTAGCTTCTTTGAGTGCCACTGCCTCGGTCCACTTGGTAAAATAGTCTATTACTGTTAGAATCCACTTGTGGCCTTGGGTTGAATTTGGATTGATGACTCCAATGAATTCCAATCCCCATTACATGAAATGTTGGTTCGACTTAAATTGGGTGCAATGGAAGTGCTGCTAGCCTTTTTTTTCCTTTGAAGAATGCACAGTTCCTACACCTTTTGATCCATGCATAGTAGTCACTAAACACTCTGGGCCAATAATAACCTGCTTTCTTGATTTTGAGTGTTTTCACCCTTGGAGAAAAATGGCCTCCAGCTGCTTCGACATGGAATTCTTGTAGCACTCTCTCAACCTGGGTATGGACACAATATTCAAGGCCTCAACATCCTCCAAAAGATCCCATACCCAATTGATGTAGTCTTTTGAACAAAACATTCATGACAGGATTAAGAATATATGACCTGATTGGCAACCAGTTCAGTATCACCAAATGCCTGCAAGTTTTTTATTCCCACCTTCCATGCCCAATGAAGATCTTGGACTAATGCCTCATATTTAGCAATGTTAAGTGCACCATGTCAAACTGGAATCTAGCAAGGAGTAAGTACATCATCTCATCCCTTCTTCTTGATTATCCTGTAGAACAAAAACATGGATCCTCCTCCAGCTCCTTGTCTACTCCTTGAGGCCATCAAACAACCAATTGCCATACCAACATTGTCGACCTTGATATTAATGGCTTGATTAGGTAACAGGAAGTGATCCGATTCTCTTCATGTAGGTCAGTAGACACCTTGCTGAGAAGATTCTTCCATCTCCCCATAGGGGTCAAAAGCATGGATTTTGTTGGCCCAATCATCGAGAGTCAAATGCTAGGATATATCCCAATCTTGGTATCACTTCAAGTACCTGATTCTTAATCAAAGGATTGATCAGTCACATTCATTAGGCTATCTTCCAGGATTCCCTGGATGATAGTAAGCAATTGGTTGTTCCGTGATCTTCTTTGTGGCTGTTGTACCAGGACTTGTCCTAAAGAGCATTGTGTCATTACCACTAGACAGGTAGCGTCCAATCTTAATAGTGAAGTCCTAGACATACACAAGGCAAAATGTTTGGATTCATGTGAATTGGGGCTTGTGCAATATAGCTTACATTAGGGTCATAGCCTGTAAAAAAAAAATTTCCTTCATGATTTCCATCTAAATGCTAATATCTTCTGTCAACATCTAATTGGACTACTCCTCTAACAATGACCTCATAGTTTGGACAAACCCAACTGATCAACTATTTTTTTGGGCATCAAAGAACTTCTTGGCCCCAGAGTGCTCTTATTCATCATACAATTATGTTCAATTTCCATTCTTCCAATAATACAGCGAGACATAGAAGGGACCCTCATGGTCTCAAGTTTTTACCTTGTTGTTCTTCATGGTTCCTCCCAGGATGAACTACATTGGTAAGCACTCTTTCTTGCTGGAAAAGGTGGTTGATTTGAACTTGACCAATCTTGTAATGGCAGTCTGCAATAGATCCCTCTACTCTGGAATTGCCAGTGACTCCCATAGTGAAATATTCACACTTGTCCATTTTCCTGCTTGATAATATTGAATGTGTTGTCTTTCTGCTGTCCCTTCCCAGACACATTTCTTTCTTGCACATGGGTTGTTACAACCGGTGCTTGAATGGGTTTGGGAGGTGCTCATGGATTGGTTCACCATGTTTGGAGTTGTACTTGGAGCCACTAGGACCTTGTGGAGTGATGGAAGATTGAGGGTCACCTGCAGAATTTCAGTGGTAGTGGCCCTCTCCAATACGCTCTTTTTGGACCATGTATTGGCAAATACTCTTTAACCTAATAAGGGAACTGATTCATCCCACAGAAGTCTTCGACCTGCCAGTTTACGAGCATAGTTTCATTTGGGGGTTCCACATTATTGAGCTTGGCCTATTGTTGATCTTCCTTGTGGCTCAGGTTCTTTCTGGCACCAAAGGCTCAATTTGCACCATTAAAGCATGTCAATTGGTTATGTGGTTGTTTGCATGGAAATCACCAGTCATATTCCTAGCCATATTGTTCTGTGTTGGGACCAATGCTCTTGGATGTTGAAGTTGTGTTAGGATCATACGACCTGAAAGGTCTAGCAACTTGGGGTAGATCCTTGGTTCTGGATTCAAAGTTCAAAGTCTGAGGTGGTGGCCTATTCCAATGATGATACTGGGGTCTAGCTTGATATTGAGCTGGGAATGGTATGGCCTGAACTATATTAGCTTGTCTTTTGATGGTCACTAGCTCATTCCCAAAGTTCTGAAGATTGACTTCATCACCACTTCACTGAAACTCTTTAGAGGTATTAAATGATGAAGTGGAAGCTTCAGCTGAGATTTGACTCCTGGGGGTGGGTATAGGAGCTAATGTAGGTTCTTAGCTAGTATTCAGGCTTCCTAACTTAGGATACAGAGGCATGGATGGCCTAGGAGTGATTTTGATCAGCTTGAATCAAATGGTTCTCAGCCCTATGGAGAGGCTATAGGCTACAGGTAATGTAGTGTCCCCCATTGACTGAATCATCGAGAGATATCATAATTTAGAGCCCTAAGAAATTATAAGAAGGCACCTTCATTAGTGGGAGCTGCTATTGGAATCCTATCCCAGGTCCGCTGGAATCTGAGGTTAAAGTCTATCATCCTGCTCATTTCGGGGCTCTCTTGATTGTTGTTAGTTGCTCCAATAAAGACAAGTTATCGCCTTTTTTCAAAGTGCTGCACACAATCTAGTTCTGAGAAGAGCCTGCATCAACACTCTTGAACCATTCTGAAGCCTTCCCTTTGAATGAAGAGGAGGAAACTTGACTGTAATGTCCATATGGATCTCGTATTGTATAGACATTTACAATATCTTGGACATGGTCACCATTTTCCCTGTGATATGTGGGAGCTCCTTAATAGCTGCCAGAATTGGGTTTTTGTAATCTAAGGTGGTGAGCCATTACCGGTGAAGTTGAACAATGTGCCATTCTAATCATGAGCACTCCTCTTGGTTGAATGAATTGTTGGGAGGAGGTGTTGATATTATCTTGGTAGAGATGGAGACCTCAGAACTTTTCTTCCTCTCCTTTCTCTCAGGATAGACACAAGTATTCAAATATACCTTCTTTCCTTACTCTGAGGTTCTTCTCATTCTCTCAAGCATGTTGAAACCAATAGATTTATTTCTTTTGGAGTCGCTAGATGTACTGTCATCACCAATCCGGCACTATGATAATTCTTCACCGGGAACTCCTCGTGCTATGATTATTTACTAATGCACAGCTTTTAGTTTGACGGATGTAATCTGGAAACGAAACAACAAACATAACACAAGAATACCATGGACTATGATAAGAAGGAATGACGATAAATCTAAAATATCAGTGTAAATTAAAATATCAACATGAAATAGTTACAATCTCACCCATGAGGTACTTCAAGTGTTATTGACTTCACTTGCCTTCCAACAATAACTATGGGAGAAACTTCACAATTACACCTCTTAATGGCTTCTTTAACACACCTTCAAAATGATGGCTTCCTTTACACACTTACTCATAAAATATTTCTCACTACTTCCTTCTATGCTAAATGAGGGGGGTGGCCTCTTTATTTATAGGAATTCAGGCTTATCCACCCTATCTCTAAGATAGGATAGGAAATCTCTTCCGGCCAATCATATTCCATGCCTAAACTCTTGCCTTTACATGTAGGCTTATCTTCTAAGATAAGATAAACCTTATCATCTCACATGGGTTCCACCTTTTTAGACTTTTCCACAAATAAAATACACAAAATATTTATGACATCACTCCTTGTCCTTATTACAAATATAATATTTCTAATTCCTAATCATGTAGACCCTACTTCTCTACTTACCCAAACTTTGACATTTTAACATTACCGGACCACTTACGACAAATATTTACTTTTTACAACATTCCTATTGTACTTTGACTGTTACCGTACTCTACATTATTGGCGGCACCGTACTGACGGCACCGTTATCTTCTATTGGACGCCACTACTAATTATACTTAACAACATCCTATTCCTAATACATACATTAATAAAATAGAAATTACGGAGGAAAATTTTAATGTCGACATTTTCCCCCTTCCTAGCTTCTACTCCGTCCTCGGAGTAGACTATTCTGGTGCTTGGAAAATCTTTAACTTGTCGTGGTTGACCCATTTCGTAATGGGGGTGCCATCCAATTCCTCCAGTCGATATGTACCATTTTCATGCACAGCTGCTATTTTGTAGGGCCCCATCCATTTGGGAAGAAATTTTCTCTACCTTCTTTTTTTGTATCTGGAATCATATACTAGAACCAAGTCATTCACATGAAATGGAGACCAACTGGATCTTTTGATCAAAGTATTCCTTCTGCTTCATTTTCTTCTTATAGCTTGTATCCTTCAGCTATTTCCCTCATTTCCTCTAGCAAATGAAGATGTACCAACCTTTCTTTTACAGAATCACTTTCATCCATCCTTTCATTTTTCATAACTCTCATAGTGGGAATATCAAACTCAATAGGAAGAACTGGATCAATGCCATAAGCCAACTGAAATGGGGAGTATCATGTTGCTGACTTTGATGTTGCCCTATATGCCCACAATGCTGCATGAATCCTTTTATCCCACTTATGTACCTGCAAGGCTGCATCTTTTGCTAGAATTTGACACAACACAAAATTTGTTCATTCCACCTGTCCATTTGTGCTTGGCTTGTATGTTGTTGCCTTCCTATGCTTAATAGAAAACTTATTGACTAGGGCTTCTACCACCTCATTAATGAAGTGGCTTCCTTGATCTGTTACAATTTCTAATGGACAACCAAATCTGGTGACAATGCGTTCATATATGAACCTTGCCACTTCATCCATGGAAGCTGTTTTCAATGGCCTAGCTTCAACCCACTTGGTTAAATAATCTGTGGCAACTACAATATACTTATTTTGGCATGGGGTAGTTGGAAGTGGACCTATAATGTCTATTCCCCACTTTTCAAAGGGACCAAGTGGAAGAATAGGGCATAATGGAGCTGATGAAGTCTTACGGTTACCATGTGTTTGACAAATATCACATGTCTTACAATAATTATAACAATCTCTAAAAAGAGTGGGCCAGTGATAACCTGCATCCAAGATCCTTCTTGCTGTAAGTTGTCTAGAGAAGTGTCCTCCACATGTACCATTGTGGAATTCTTCTATCAGCTCCTTCCCTTGATCATGTCCAACTGCCCTCTTGTACTGTCCATCAGGTCCTATTCGAAATAATACTCCATGCAGAATAGAATATGGACGACTGGCTTGAGTAATCTTCCTCTTAGTCTTTGCATTGGCACCATCAGGAAACTTGAATTCATTCAGATAATTCTAAATATCTATGTATTCACTAGGGATTGTGTCAAGGGATAACAATGTTGCATCTGGGAAATCATCATCATCACAAGATGAACCTAAACCATCATAGGCTCGAGAGAGTGCATCTGCATTGACATGCTTCTTTCCTGGCCTATCTATAATATCAAATTCAAATTCTTGTAGCAAAATTATCCATCTTGCTATCCTCCTGATGGGTTAGGCTTATTTACAATATATTTTAGAGCCTGATGATCTGTTACAACTATAAATTTCTGCCCTAGCAAGTAATTTCTAAACTTCTTTACAACAAAAATGATAGCTAGAGCCTCTTTTTCAGTTACAGTATAATTTACCTCAGCACTACTCATTTGTCTGCTCCCAAAGTAAACTGGATGATCATTCCCATTTTCATCCTTTTGGCTCAGAGTACTTCCTAGTGCTGCATCTGAGGCATCAATATACACAATGAATGGCTTGCTCCAATCTGGATTCTTTAAAACAGGTGAAGACACCAGGGCTTCCTTCAGTTGTTCAAAAGCTTCATGCGCCTTATTTCCTAGTTCATAAGTAACATCCTTCTTCAAGAACTGGGTTAGTGGCTGTGTAATCTTTGAGAAATTCTTGATGAACCTTCTATAGTAACCCACATGGCCTAAAAATGATCTCAACTTACTTCTATTCATAGGAAATGGTAACTCTTTGATTTTTGAAACTTTATCAGGATCAGTACCAATACCATCTTTGGATACAACATGCCCTAACAAAACACCTTTAGAACATCCAAAGACACACTTTGTAGGGTTTAGTGAGGCTTGTGCTTCATCTAACCTTTGAAATGCTGTCTCCATTTGGTGCAGGTGGTCCATCTTGCTCCCATAGATGTAAAAATCATCCAGAAATACTCTGATGAAGTTCCCAATGTAGGGTTCAAACACCCTATTCATCAAACGCTGGAACGTTGCTGGAGCATTACACAACCCAAAAGGCATAACTCTATAAGAAAACGTTCCCCAAGGAGTGGTGAACGTGGTCTTCAGCTGATCTTTCTCCGCTATACGAACTTGGTTGTATCCGCTATATCCATCAGCAAAACTATAGCACTCCTGGCCAGCTACTTCGTCCAAGATCTGATCTGAGAATGGAAGAGGGTAATGATCCTTCTTTGTTGCCTTATTGAGCTTCCTATAATCAACACAAATGCGTAGCTTCCCATTCTTTTTTATTGAGATCACAATGGGAGAAACCCATTCTGAATTCTCCACAACAAATATGAATCCTACATCAAGCAACTTATCTATTTCTTCTTTTACAGTCTTGGAAAAATTAGGATTCATTCTATATGGCATTTGCTTTATGGGCTTAGCACCATCTACCAGCTCAATAGAATGTTCTACCCAACTTACTTGACGGAGTTCCTTGTAATCAAAAGTGAATATGTGTATGTACCTTCGAAAGAGCTGGAGGTAGGATTCCTTCTCACTCTCCATCACAGCATCACCAATCTTTATTTATTGGAGACGATCATCAATTTCTTCTTCAGATAATTTTATGGGTTCATGAGTCGGTGTGACTGGAAGGATATCCATGACTGAAACATCAACCTCACTTTTCTTCATCTTTTGTGTCCACTTCACTGGTACTAGAGTAATCAGAGGATGTCCAATCATCAGTTTCATCACTTGAATCCACAGGTTCTACCTTATGATGCCGAGGGATCACATTTATCTTCACCCTCTCTCTACCACATCCAAGTGTCATGAAGCCTTCATTCCAGTAGTTTCTTGCATGAACTCTCCTTAGCCATGGTCTTCCCAACAACATTGGGTACGCAACAGTACCATTTTTCATCACCTGAAAGTCTACCACACATACAACACCCATAATAGATATTGCCACATTTGAAACTACACCTTCTGGTTTAATTTTTCCCTTATTTAATGACCTTAACATAAGTGTTGAGGGGAGATCAATTTTTAAACCCAACATATTCATTACAGACTCGGTCATTACATTAACTGCAACACCTCCATCAACTAAGACATCATGAATTGAAATACCATTACATAATACCTCAGCTTGTGGAGCGTAGGGATCCGCCTCTGCCTCCAAAACAGGGACCTCAACCTCCTTCCTTCGTCGAGCATTGAGTCCACTTTGCAGCTCCCGCCTCTTCTCAGAAGACATAGCCAAGAGTTGACCATATGTAATATTTGCAGGCCTTTTGGATAGATCTTCTAAGATGGAGTATGGTCCTTGTCCCTGTGAAATCAGAAAATCCTGCACACCCAACTTTCTTCTCCTATGTTTCTTACTAGTTTCTCCTTTCATCTTCTTAGGATCATTTCCATCTTGGTTATCTTTTTCTTTCTTTCTTTTTGTTACAAATACATCTACTTCATTATTTATGCTCTTATCTACTACATCAAAAGAATTCATAGGTGCTTTTCCTTTATCATTATCTCTTGTACCAGATGTAGAAGCTCTATCTGGACAATTATACTTATAATGACCCTTTTTATAACAACCATAACATACAACTTCAGAAATATTTCTTTTTGGACCTCTATCTCCTCCCTGAGAACTAAATTCTTTTCCTTGAAGAAGATTAATAGTTAACTGACCCATCTTCTTGAGTAGATCTTCATACTCAGTAGATGTACTAGGAGAAATATTTGTGCTCACCGAGAGTGGTTGTGGATTCTGGACCAAAGGTGTTGGTGTAGGCTCTACTTTAGCAACAATTTCTTTGGGCTCCTCTTCCATGCTTTCTTCTTGCCTTCTTGCAATCTCCTTTGCTTGTTCAATGGTAGCTGGGCGGTCATACTTCACTCATTGTCTAATCTCTGGCTTCATCCCAAGAATGAAGTGCTTACATAGGAGATTATCCACGCCATTCATCAACCCATCCGCTAATCCTTCCTTCCGGATCTGGGCATCGAGCTTCCTCCTTAGCTCTAGAACACGAGCATGATAATCCCTTATCTTCTCCTTCTCTCCTTGGGTTAGCTTTGTGATATCAATCATGAGATCTGCATATTTCTGTTGTTCACCAAATTCTTCAAGAAAACTTTCAGTTAATAAATCCCATGAATTTTTCACATTATCACCTAGTGTTTCAAACCACCTAAGGGCTGAACCATCCAAAAAGGTAGGAAAAAATTTATTCCATTGTTCCCTTCTTATGAGGCCATTACAAATGCAAGATCGTTTAAACTCTTGAATGAAAGAGGAAGCATCTTCATTAGATTGGGCTGAAAAAATAGGAATCTTCCCCATTTTCAAAAGTAACCACAGTGAAATACCAACCCACAAGTATAATCAACAAGACTTATGTGCACACATAATTGGAATCACTATAATAGAAAATAGAAATGACCATGATAACTATGGTAAAACTGACTTTACTGTGGTAAACACTATTCACAGTAAAAAGTGAAGTTACCACAGGAAATACTATTCATGGTAAAAAGTGACTTTACTGTAGTAAATACTATTCACGGTAAAAAGTGACTTTACCATGGTAACTACTATGCACAGTAAAAACAAGGTTACCCTCCAAATGTTTTCTGACTAAGTGGGAATATCTCTCCAGAAAATCCACCAATGAGGAATGGTCCCGACAACGGAACCAAAATGTCATCACCAATCTAGCACTATGATAATTCTTCACCGGGAACTCCTCGTGCTATGATTATTTACTAATGCACAAATTTTAGTTTGGTGGATGTAATCTGGAAACACAAAAACAAACATAACACAAGAATACCATAGACTATGATAAGAAGGAATGATGATAAATCTGAAATATAAGTGTAAATTATAATATCAACATGAAATTGTTACAATCTCACCCATGAGGTACTTCAAGTGTTACTGACTTCACTTGCCTTCCAACAATAACTATGGCAGAAACTTCACAATTACACCTCTTAATGGCTTCTTTAACACACCTTCAAAATGATGGCTTCCTTTACACACTTACTCATACAATATTTCTCACTACTTCCTTCTATGCTAAATGAGGGGGGTGGCCTCTTTATTTATAGGAATTCAGGCTTATCCATCCTATCTCTAAGATAGGATAGGAAATCTCTTCCGGCCAATCATATTCCATGCCTAAACTCTTGCCTTTACATGTAGGCTTATCTTGTAAGATAAGATAAACCTTATCATCTCACATGGGTTCCACCTTTTTAGACTTTTCCACAAATAAAATACACAAAATATTTATGACATCACTCTTTGTCCTTATTACAAATATAATATTTCTAATTCTTAATCATGTAGACCCTACTTCTCTACTTACCCAAACTTTGACATTTTAACATTACCAGACCACTTACGACAAATATTTACTTTTTTACAACATTCCTATTGTACTTTGACTGTTACCGTACTCTACTTTATTGGTGGCACCGTACTGACAGTGCTGTTATCTTCTATTGGATGCCACTACTAATTATACTTAACAACATCCTATTCCTAATACATACATTAATAAAATAGAAATTACGGAGGAAAATTTTAATGTCGACAGATGCTTTTTAATGTTGTAATCGGAACTGGGTTTTGTGCAATCAAGGTGAGTGGACTACTGCCAGTGAAGTAGACATATGGATTTGATTGTGCCATTCTGATTAGCCTAAGAATCCTTGCAGACTAAAAGAAAGGCCTCACAGGTGGAGATGGAGACCTCTGAATTCTTCTTGGTGTAGATGGAGACCTTTGAATTATTCTTCCTCTCCTTTCTCTCCCTTGGGATAGATGCAAGTATTAAAATATACCTTCTTTCCTTGCTCTAGAACGGGTTTTTCTCATGAATCTTCCAAGCTTGGGCTGCATAAACCAGTAGATTTTTTTCTTTTGGAGTCACCAGATGTACAATTTTAAGGTTTCTTAAAAGCCAGAATCACAGCAAGTGTACATCAATTCCTACTGTAATAAGATGGAGACTTCTTTATCCCACCGGGCGTGCCAAAACTGTTAATGCAAAACCACAACACCCCTAAATGAGTTCTAAAAATATGCTTTTCTAAGGCAGACTCATTTGGTGTGATTGCATAACATTGAACTTTCCCCAAGGTGTGGGACCAAAATGGAAAAGCTCTCCAGATTAAAGGGTGGTACCTCATTCCCATATTTAGGTGCATACATAGAAACTTGCAAAGGATCTGTTCTTAATCATAATCTAAACTTTACCAAGGAGACAGGGAGAGAAGGAATACAAAAATTAAAACTAAGCTAAACTACGAGGTGATGCACCAAAGGAAAAATGAACACTTGTTTTGCTAATAGACACAAACCAACAAAATGCATACAATAAACCAACATAGATAGCCAGATATATAATGGAAGGCCAGATGAAAGAAAAAGAGACAATAAAGGATCTAAAATCAATTACAGACGTGTTTTATTGCTCTGTAGATTGATACAATCCATTACAAAGTAGCCAAGAGGTAGAAACATATTACAATTTTATTGGAAGGCCTGAACCCCATAGATCCCTTTTCTAGAAGGAAGAGGGAGCCTGCAAAACAAAGAATGTCCAACCCTTTACAACAAATCTTGCCCCCGTATTTATAGATTCAACCTAAAATAAGGAAAGAGAGAGAAGTGGGAAAACAGGTTGAAGCTCAACCACCACTGTTAATGCCTCTAATGAAATCTCTCTCCAAATCCGTCTTTACTGCATCAATCCTTGGTTTGACACCTTGAAGGAAGAGGAAACGACGGAAACAAATCAAATCCGATCTGGTTGTTGAGACATATGGATCCCACATTGAAGGCATGAAGATATTTCCTCCATTTTCTTCACCTAACCTCCTCAAAATTAAAGTTTCAGACCCCATGGCATGTGTGAGGCCGAGATCTTTCCAACGACATCATATTTGTAATATTTTGAGCCATGATTCGAAAGATATACCCCTTGACGTTTGTATTGGTTCTATACAGGAGGGCGGGAAAATAGCTCGAAAATGGGTCCCCTTTCTTTTGATTCCCGCCTTGGCTTTGACTCGGGCTTAGATGCTAAATTTTTCCTTGGGCGGAGTTGCGGGCCATTTTACAACTTTTACCCCCTTTGAGATAACACGGGGCAAAGAACCAACTTTTTCCCCGGTGGTCCGCTTTTGATTCTGTTTCCTCTTATGTGGGATCGCGGTTGATCCAATATTTGGCATGGGGTGAAATATGGATAACACCTACTGCTATGCAAATAATGCTAATTTTCACTTCAACAAGAGGTACATCAATTTTGAGAATAAGGATGAGTGCGTGATTATATCTCTATTTGAAAACAAATCAGAGCCTTCTGTTGATCCTTTGAGTGAAGAAGAGCTTGATATAATCTATGGTTAGACGGTGCGCAGTACAGAGAATCTAAAACCATATACGGAAGGAATTCTTCAGTGGGAGGTCGTGTAATCGGTAAGTGACACTACTAGTGTTTCTTGTAAAAACTGAGCCCATGACACGTATGAGATGGTCAGGTATAAATTTAAAGGGTGATTCAATAGGATGATTAGGCCACACATGGTGAGGTGGTTGGGATTATCTCAGGTACCAAGGTATATTGGTGAAGGGAATCCTAATACATTCTTGCGCGCAATGGAGACTCAGTGGTAGAAAGAAGGGGATAAAAGAAACATGTTGGTCTATACCTTGTGCGGGACATTAGGGCGTTGATGGGAAAAACATACAGATAGCCTTTTAGAATGATGAGAAGTGAGAATCACCTTTTTTACTAGGTTTAATTAGAGCAATGCAACTACACAAACATGTAAATTTCATGGGAAGTATCCTGCTTCACATAACGTCTATGAGTGTGAGAGATCATGGGCGTAATGTAAGGAGGCATTACTGGCATCAATTTGGGTACACAAGTTCTATTCCACATTGTGTGGATATGCATGTACCTGGTATGTCCATGTTGAGTTAAAAAGAGATATGGAAAAATGGTAAGAGATTATTGTAGGTATGATCCAAACTTTTGATTATTTTTATACTAAGCCTCCAGTCCATGGAGCATTGTAGATAATGGAGCACATCACATTGGGGGATAACATGAAGGCAGAAGAGTTCATGCTGGAGATGTTTGGAGAACCTGATCTAGATGCACACCTTAATCTTGTAGAGATAAAAGAGGTATAGATGGGCAGCGCCTCAAAAGAAAAATAAAAAGGTAAATTAGTGTGTATGATTGATGAAGAGGAAGTTGACAATTTGGATGTTAGCCACACTAAAGGTGCACGTGAAGTAATGGATTCTATAGATGAGAAGTCACATGCGTACCATGCTCCCATGAAGACAAAGAAGGTTAACATTGAAATAGAGGATGAGCCCAATAAGGCCATTATTGGGGATTACCTATCAAAATAGGAAATAAAAAATATTATTGAGCTCTTGCGCGACTTTCAGGACTTATTCCCATGGGGTTATCATGAGTTAAAAGGTGTGCATCCTTCTTTAGGTGAGATGAAGATCAAGTTGAAAGAAGGTGTACCCCTGGTTAGGAAAAGACCCTATAGGATGAATCCTAACCTGCACGTAAAGGTGAAAGAAGAAAATGATAAGATACTCAAGTCTTGAATAATTGAGCCTATTGAGGAATCTAAATGGCTCAGCCCCATGATCATAAGCATCAATACGGATGGTACGATAATGATATGTGTGGACTACAGAGAGTTAAATGCTTCATGTCTCATAGATCCCTTTCCTACCCCTTTCAAAGAGGAAATACTTGAAGGATTTTTTGGGTGCAAGATATATTCCTTTACATACAGGTTTTCATGGTATCACCAGGTGCGCATTGCAAAAGAAGATCAGGAGAAGATAACTTTCAACACTAAGTGGGTAAGTTTTTCATATATAATCATTCCCTTTAAATTGAAAAATGCACCAGCAATGTTCTCGTGCATCGTTTATAGGCCTTTCAAAATTTTATTCATAAATTCTTGTAGGTATATCTGGATGATTGGACAATGTATGATTTATTCAAGGATCATTGTGATAATCTGAGACTCATGTTTGAGAGGTGTAGCTAGCTGAGCATTTCTATCAACATTAAGAAGTGCATCTTTACTACCCTTTGGGACTTTGCTTGGGTACATCATTTGCAAAGAAGGATTATTGGTAGACCCAACCAAGATAGTTGTGATATTGGGCTTGGAAGAGCCTACTAATCAAAGTGAGGTGCACGAATTTATTGGACACACAGGGTACTACAAAAATTTCATCAAAGGACATGTGAATATTTCTACACCCCTAGAAGGATTGTTGAAGGATAACGGAAAATTTTATTGGGGTGACACGTAAGAACAATCATTAGAGATGTTGAAAGAGAGGATTACTAATATGCCTATTCTACGATTTCCTTCTTGGGATAAGCCTTTTCATGTTCATGTTGACGCCTCTGGCATGGTGATTGGAACAATTTTGGCATAACCAGGGGAAGGAATTGTGGATTATCATATTTGATTTGCAAGTAGGAAGTTGACACCCGTGGAGCAGAATTACACAACTACTAAGTGTGAAGCTTTATTTATGATCTACACGCTACACACATTTAGACAGTACTTGCTGGCAATATCGTTTATTTTCTGTACGGATCATATGGCACTCAAGTATTTGGTTAATAAACCTATTTTTGAAGGGCACATATGTAGATGGATACTCCTATTTCAATAGTTTGACTTTACATTTGTTGTGAAACTAGGCAAGAGCAATTCAATGCTTAACCATTTATCAAGGATTGATTGTAGCGAGGATGCGTGTTGGTTGGAAATTTGGTATTTAGACACAAGCAACAGTTTAGGGGACAACACTCCCTCATCTTTGTGAGAGAGGTTCCCTTATTCACCAAAAATGGAGAAAACTACTTATTTACAAATATACAATCTAACAATATCTAGATGAGGATTTTGGTATAAAAAACATTTCCATTTTTAGTTATTCTCAATGTAGAAGATGAGAAAGGTATATAAGTTTTAGAAGAGAAAACAATATTTTGGATGAGTAAGACTGGTAAAGAGAGACATAAAGTTCAAATTTCCACCTATCAAGAACACAAGTATTCTCCTTGGTCGTACAAGATCACTCATTATTGTCAATAAAGAGGAGTGAAGAAGGCAACACTTTTAGATATAGAGATTGCAGAATAACACCTTATTGATGCATGCATGAAACTTTAAGAACACATAAAATTATATATTTGAAAAATCCACAAGATATAATTACAGTAGACACAAAGTTCTTTGCATTATAACACATGAATTGAAAACAAAATTTCACATTCAAATATACTAGATTAACATTTGTAATGTTGAGAAATAGGAATAGAAAGAACATAGGAAATATGAGAGATAAGCTTCTTTTGTATTGATTCTCAACTGTTCTGTATCATTACATTCAAAACACCAAAATCCAACAACACTTTTACAATGAGAGAAAATCCTTATATAGGAAAAGGGTGGTTATAACCAATTATTTTAACTTGATTAATTGTTATTTGATTAATTGATAACACCTAACTACAAGAAATACACGAGTTATCTTTATTTACAATTTTGTCTCTTTGAATATGATAAAATAACTTGAAAATATAACAATTAGAAAAGATGACTTAAGAACTAGAAGCTGGAGAACTTGAAGACGGTACATCTGGGGTATTTATCTTGAGGATATGATTTATGAATTTGACTAAAGCACCAAAAATTTCCATGCCTTTTGGTATTGCAATATTTTTTGTGGCATTTGTGACATTTAACTAACTACCCAAAGAGTCTTCCATTTCTTTTCAAATGCCTACATTTTGCAACAAACCTTTGGTGGCCTCCATGACAACATTGTGCAACTCTGTAATCTTTTCCATCTTTTCCTTGGTTACAGTTTCAGCCTTGAACAAATATTCTTTGATAAGTTCCCTAAACTTAGCTTTGATCTCATCTAATGAGTGCCTTTATGTAGAGTTGTCTTTGTAAAAATGACACCGTAGAGCTTGAAATTTAGCAAATAACTTAGATTTAAATGCCTTTCCCTTTTGTGCCATGCACTTCAATTCAGTTATTTCTTCCTCAAGCACCTTGATCTTCCATTTAACACTGAATACCCATTTCCTAGAAAGATTATTCATTGGATCATAAAATTTTTTGTGTGCTAGAAGGATTTTCTCATCTGTAGTATTCATGATTCTAAGATCTTGAATACATTCCAACCAAAGTTTAAGTTCCTTTTCAGATCCTATGATTACTATGTCAAATTGGGTTTGAGATAAATACATGTTTTCATATACTTTATATGCTTCATCTATAAAATTTAGACCAGATACCAACATTCCTTCAGTCATTGCCTCAGTTTCCTTCCCATAGGAAGCATGTTTATGGATATATTTGATAACTTTGACATCCTCTTCAGATAGAACATTGGGAGGAGGATTTGATGAGAGAGGAATTGGGTCAAGAACCATCTCACTTGAAATGAAGGACTTGATGAAGTTACTTGAACATGCTCTTCTAACTGTTCCTGATTTTGTTTTCCCTTTTCAACCCTCTTAATTACTTTAGCAACAATTTCTTTCAAATTATGAACCTCTCCTTCACAAGTAGATTCACCCAATGAGATTCTTGTTGACTCTAGGTTAGCCATGGTCAAGTCTTTTTCATCCCTTTCTCCTCTTGGATTTTCAATCTTTAAGAAATGATGACCCTTTGAATCATATTCTAATCTAGAAGTAGTTTTGGATTTATTAGCAAGAGGAGTGGGAGTTGTACCCAAAAGGGCAACTACAACATCAAAACAAGGAGCAATAATTAGAGAAGACGACTTCCTCTTCATGTTACCAATCATGTGTTGGACCCACATGAAAGAGTCACTAGAAGGTGGTGCAAAAAGTTGGCCTAATGCAAGTGTGTTACGAGATCCAAGAGTTTGAGTAGAAAATACTTCAACAGTGGGTGTCTCAACACTAGAGGAAGATACTTTTTTAACTGGTGATTTAGGCTTGGGAAGCCCACCTTTCCAGATTTTGGTTTAATAATATTTACCTCATCTTCATCCTCTTCTTCTTTCTTAGTGTTTCCTCCCTCATAATCATTCTCTTCTTCTTGTTCCTTTGTTTCTTTTCCTTCTTCCTCTAGAGGGGGAATTATTTGTTCAAATTCATGAGCTCCCTATGTTATTTTATGAAAACTAGCCTGCTCGACTTCCTTTCGAGGTATCTCTTCATTCCCTTCAATCTTCTTAGTCTTGTCCTTCTTGGATTACACCTTAGTTGAATATTCAACTTGTAGAGGAGAAGGAGTTAACTGAATATTTACTTCTAGAAATGAAGCAGAAATATCCTTATGTGGTGATGGAACCTCATGAGGGGAAGAATATGTCACACTTGCCCTATATGATTTCATCTTCTTGTCAAACCAAACTTTTGTCCTTACCAAGACTAGGTTAATTATTTCCCCAAGATCATCCTTTTCCCTTTAACACCAATTAATGGTAAGAGGAGGAGTGTGTTGAATAGTTTTGATATATTCAAGAGAATACAAATCTTCATTTTCATCTGGAAAATCCTCTGAAACTTTACATATCTTGAAATCTTTGATCTATTGTAGAGAAAGTCGGCCAAAATACCTTCTTCTCACTTCATACTCATTTGAACAATCCTCCCAATAGTCTTTCAGATCAGGAAAATGATAATAACTCATTTTGAGGTGATTGGAGATAAAACCTATGATATCAAAGCAAGATCTCTTGTGGAATGTTTAACATTTGAATGTAAAAATTGTTCTTTCCACATTTTGAGCATCCAAAGTTGTCCTACAAGTATAATTCCCTAAAGAGATTGGGAATTGGATGCCTGTGATCTTCTTATCCCTACATGTCATGTGCAACATGTATAATTGTTTGCAAACCTATATAAGAACTATCTTTTCATTGCAGTACATAGGTAGCTTGTTTGTTGTACCTTCAAATCTAGCTAACCTGATATAGGAAAATCTTCTAAATTGAATGAAAAAACTGCCATAGGTTGAAATTTGTTGTTTAGCTTTAGCAGAAACCCTCTCAGTTGTATTTCCCTCTAAGATCCTAGTAATATACATTATGAAAGCATCATTGACTCTTCTAAAATGGTGTTTTTTTGTTCTCAAAGGTTATCTATGGGTAATACTCATTTATGGGATCATTCTTCTTATCATCCTTTTGAGACAAACCTAACCATTCCCTATAGGATGCAATTGAATATATGGGATAATATGTCATATAAAATGTCTTGATTTTTTGTACTTCAACCAATTATGCACTAAGAGTTTCACATATTATCTTTCCCCATCTTCAATTATGTTTTCCTTCATAGATGATATTTATGAAGACACTCATCTAAAATTGGAACTTATTTGTAGAGGGGAGGCCCATCTTTCTAGACAATAGAGTGATCATATCGAACAATTCCTCTTTGAAATCTGATACGTACATTACTTTTTACAATTTTGAGGCTCCTCTCTTTGGGGTTTTAAGACATGATTTGGGTATCATTGCTTTATAGTTTTCCTATCCTACTCAAAGAGACTTTGGGCCTGGGCTTTAGATAGGAAGATTGAGTTTTGTAGGATTGGGATTTTGAGGGAAATAATAATAACACTGACATCCAACTTGGAAATGAATTGACCACGAGGGTCTATTATTTCTTTGGTGTTGGGATTGAAACAAGAAAAAAATGCCAGTAAAATATCTGAAAACTAAACAGAGAGGGGAAAAGTAGTAGCAGAGGCAAGTCCACTGTCCTTTATAAACTACGATATGAGGGTAGGAGCATCTCCATAAACAAGGTTCCAGAAGTCATCTAAATTCACGTGTCTGACATCACTGTCCCCAATATTGGGCACAAAAATCTTGAGTGATGAGATATTCTCATATCCTCCATACTGAAACTTTGTGATGACAGATAATGCTCATAGGGTTGAACTTTCACAATGGTGTTTTAAGAAGGCTTGAACAAGGGATTGAAAAACAAAAGATAGATTCAAGCTGAACCAATTGAGCCAAGAATTACTCACCTTAGTGATGAGAGGAACGACAATCTGAAGGCAAATCCACTGCACTTAAATTTTTGAAAATGGACTGAAAACGACTCAGGTACGGCTAGAAAATGATTTCAAGGGCACGGGAAAATGGGGGCACAATGCTTAGTTAGAATTTTAAACTGGAATAGTGAATAATGAATTATCTTGACCCCTTTTTATAACTTTCCATTCAAAAATAACTCAATAAACATAAAATTTTAAGGCTTATAATGTAATACGGAGAATGGGAAAACAAATGGAATGATTTATCCATTTTCCTTTATACTGCGGATATGATGGATATGCAAAGAAATGGGGCCTGTGAGAATAAGGGTCACGAGGGGCGCAATCTTCCAAAATACCCGTAACACAAACAAAGACTCACAATGTGATAATAACGGGTTTGCGGGGAACAGAGGACCAGGGGGAACACGGGTTGCAAGTTCCTTCATCATTTGAAATCTCTACAATACAAATCAATTGAAGGTTGTGTGGGTCAATCAATGTTGCGGAGAACTAGAGGCCTGAAAGAACAAGGGTCACGAGGTCCAAAAAAGTCCAAAACTTCTGCAATATAAAGGGTGTGCATGTAAATCTTGTGGGTGGAAAGTAACTGTGGGGAACAAACAAATGCGGGGAATGCTGACTAAGGTGAAACATCCCCTAGTGAAGGCCGAGACCTGCAATATAAAGAGACTCAACAAAGTCCAAAAAAATGGAGGTGCGGAGAACCTAAGATTTGAAGGAATAAGGGTTGTGAGTTCTCAAAAGACCTGAGATTTCCCTAATATAAATGAGGTGTATAAAGCTTGCAGATGGAAAGTGAATGTGGGAAAAAATCAAGTGCGGGGAAGAATGATTCAGATAGAACAATTCCCCATGGAACACTAAGACCCGCAATACATTAAGACTTAAAAGTAGTTCCCTGAAACATTAAAACTCCCGAAAAAAAGAAATAAATTATTGCTGGCAAAGAGGTAATGTGGATAACAGAAGGCCCGAGAGAACATGTACCACTTGTTCCACAAAAACCCAAAATAGATATAATGCAAAGGATTTAGACCCAGAAACACCAATAATGTGAAATTTTTTACTTTGAAGACTTCTCAAGGGAAAAAAAATTGAAAAATGAAACACTTGACCCGAAAATTTCAATTTTTTTTGTAAAATTACTCATTTTCTGAGTAAGTGACAACAATGCGCAGAGCATTGAAGATACTATGCCCGATGTGTAATTGTTTAGATTGAACCATGCACCCAAAAAATTGGAATATATTACAGTGTTCTTGCGCATTGACATGGTGCTAGAAGGAATGAAGACATTAGAGAAGAAGAAGTTTGTCATACGTGCAATGCCTTACTAATTGATTGGTGGAGATTTGTACAAATTGGGCAGAGATGAGGTTCTACACCATTATGTACTTAAACATGAGCATGACACTATTATGGAAGAGGATCATGGTGGAATAGAAAGAGGGCATTATGCAGGTGATGCCACCGTGTGTAAAATCTTGATGGATGGCCTTTGGTGGGAAACATTATACAAAGATACCAAGGAATATGTAAAATCACGTGATCATTGTTAGTGCCTTGGAAAACCTGGACATGGAGATGAGATGCCACTTCAAATGAATTTAAATGCATAACATTTTGAGAAGTGGGCTATTGACTTTTTAGGACCTATTGTGCCACCCGCACACAGGACTGATGTGCACTATATTATTACTTGTACCGACTATCTTACAAGGTGGACAGAGGCAACACATCTAAAGGATTGTATAAGAGCCACAACAACAAGATTTTTATGGAAAAACATTATTAGTAGGTATGGCTGCTCATTAATCTTGACAAGTGATAGAGTAACCCATTTTCTGAATGAGACAATAAGAATCTTATTGGTATATTTTATGGTGGCCCACCATGAAATCACTCCTTATCACCCTCAAGCTAATGACACTACAAAAGCTTTCAACAAGATTTTGGGATAGACCTTGACAGAAATTTGTGATGTTGGGAGAAAATATTGGGATGATAAAGTGTCATCTGTACTTTGGGCTTATAGGACCACATATACAAGGTTGAATAAGGCCACACCTTTTCAACTGGTGTCTGGCGTGGAAGCAGTATTACCGGTTGAATTCATGTTTCCATCCTTACGTATTACATGTGTAGATGGATTATATGATGAACACGATGTTGAAGAGTGCATTGATAAAATAATACAATTATATGAGAGGCACACCATTGTGTGTTGGAGCTAGAATACTGAGAAGGCAAGACATAATGCATGACATGATAGGTACATTAAGGACAAGACTTTTGTAGTTGGAAAGATGGTCCTTTTCTATGACTCCAAATTTGTGTGCCACCCAGGAAAATTAAAAGTGCATTGGTTGGGACATTTTGTAGTAACCAAGATACTTGAATTAGGTGCTTCCTAGTTACAAGCATTGGATGAAACCATGTTTCCCAATTACTTGAATGGGAGTAAGCTGAAACACGACTATAAATAAATCTTCTTGGTGTTTTTAATAAGGAAATGTTTCCATTTAAATTAGATTTCCTTTTTATGTATTTCTTTTCAATCATTGTTATGATTTGTTACTCTATTTTCCCTTGTTTTGTTGTAATAAGTGCTCTTGCGTGTAGGAAGATGATTACTATCTATTGAGTTCATGCACAGAGGACCGTGCATACTTCTAGTGCAGGGTGAATTAAGTGCAAATGTGTAAAAGAGGAACAAAAATTGGCACTGGGATTTATATAGGATGGCATGTTTTAGGGTGTTCTCCAGAAGACTGAAGTAGAATAAAAATGTTCCACAAATGCTAAGGATGAAGGTGCTTTTAAATAAATTGCTCATACTGAAGATCACACAAGGAGAAGGATCACACAATGTAACGTGAGGTAGGCAACAACATGGGGAACTAATTGGTCTATAACATAGAGGATTATGTAATTTGGTGTAGGAAGGTGAGGGTAAGGAGGTCTGTGGCTAGAAGGTAGTAAGGCACGCTAGAAGGTTACGATTGCAAAGCATGAAAGGAAGCTGAGCAATAGAGTAAAAAATGGAATACGACACTTTATCGTGAAAATAACTTAAAAGATTTAAAATAAGAAAAAGCATGTTGATAGAGGAAAAAATAATGTGGTGGAGTTTTAAACTATGGAAAAGCTATAAAAAGGGTCAAATCAAGTCATTTGCTACCTTGCATTTGAAGAAAACTTGAGCAATTGAGCTATCGAGCATCTTGATGTGACAGAGCAAGAGAAGTGAAAAGAAAACCAAAGCAGCGTATGTGTAAAGTTGTGTGCATATCCTTGTGAAGAGAGAAGTTTGAGCTAGTAGCTGAATGTAAAATTAAGTCACGAGTAGAAGGGTTGGTAGGGAGAATTCAAACATCTAGAGTTTGCAACATTTGGATAGTGAAGGAAGATAATATTGTGAAGTAGATTACCTGGGGCACAAATTTGAGGAACTAATGGCACCAAATACCGAAAGAAAGCATCACACAAAGAGGGTTAAAGTTGAAGTTGAGGAACCCTTAGAAGACATATATTCAGAAATTTAGTACCCTCCTGGAGTTTTTAAGGTACATACTTGGAAATCAAAACTTACCAAGTGTAATATCAACAAATACAACCATAGGGCTCTAGGGAATGGAGCAACGTTGAAGGCAGAAATGTTGCAGGAGCTTCCTGGGATAAACAAAGAAGGGAAAGGTTGGTCGATGATTTAGTATGGAGGAATTTCAAGAAGGTAGGGGTTCTCTAGTTGTTTGAGCTACCCTTCTTTGTGAATCCTGCACATTTATTCTAGTGGCTCATGTGTATGGTGCATGAGGACTTCTTATATTTCACTAGCCGTAGTATGAGGATCACAACATAACTCATCGAACAAGTCACAAGTCTGAGAAGTATAGGGGAGGACATGGAGTTGGACCTATGTGTTGACACTAAAATTGATGAATTGGTTATTCAATTGTAATATGAAAAAGGAGGTAGGGCAATGAGCATTGATAAGCTCATAGATCCTGCAACTAAGGTTGCATCTAGGCTGGTAAGTTACAAATTGGGTGCCTCAGAGAGGTGGATAGATGTGAATTTTTTTTTTTTATATTTCACACAAGATGGCTAATATGACCCATTACATCATTATGTAAAACATTGTGAATGGAGTCATTGAGGAAACCAAGGTACAAAATGAAGGAGCTAAGATAACATTGGGCTTGATCCTCCTACTCATTGTTTTATTGGAGATAGGAGAACCAGATGGTTTGGACGAGGATGTGTGGGTTTACCCACCAGTAAACAAGTCACCTGCAATGTAGTGTGTGGGTTATACTTGTGATGTCATGATTACAAATGTATACAAGGTGAGAATTGAAAAAAGGTACAACAAATTATGCATGACCTTTAAGAACGAGTCGTGCATTCCATGCAAGCTACCTATAGAGGTTGGGGAACAAGTGAAGTTTACAATAATGCAACATTATATCCTTGCACATTTTAGAATGAAGGATAGGGAGATGCGCCCTTGGTGTAAGTTGTCATTTGCATTCACTGTATGGTACTTCAAGTGTGCAGTAAACATAATAAAGGACACACAAAAGTTAACCTTTGATGATGAAAATTTTGAATTTGATCTACACATCTTACGCGCAACAGTACATGTATGACGTAAGGCTTGCATATTTAGAGATGCTAGAGCTCGACACTTTGGATTTGAGCCCCCAACTAAATGTTACCATAAAGGGGATGATATACAAAGTTTTTGTGGTGTTAAGGCCAAAGACTTGAGGAGGATTGGAAATGGAGGTTATAGATTCTTGCTTCCCATAGTCTAGAAGACCCGTGGTACCTCCCCTCAAGATAATGCGTGAATCTAATCCTGAGGAAGAGGAAGAGGAAGAGGCAGAAGGTATACTTGACCATTCTCGAAGGAAGAAGATTTACTACAGGATAGGAAGTAGTGGTGGCGCTAGAACATCTTAGCTACCTAAAGACAACACAGAAATAAAAGGTCAAGTGTAGAGGAAATAAAGTTACCTGCAGCGAAGAGTCCAAATGAAGAATCCAATAAGGAGGAGAAAGGAGAAACCTTATGAGAGGAGCTTGAGTACGAGTGGGCTGAGGAGTTAGTAAAGAAGAAGGTAAAAGAGTAGAAACAATCAACTGCGGAAGGGGAAAATAATATAAGTACACCTAAAGATGAAACACCTGTGCAGGAGGAGGCTCATAAGGAAAAGGAGACTGATGATACTTATGTCATCAGGGAAGATAAGAGCACAAAATTTGGGACTAGCACAAGTGCCTCTACTCCAAAGAGACCAAGAAAAAAGGCAAAGGCAATAAGAAAATGATGGACACCAAGGTCGCTATATATGGATTTTTTGGATGACCCTAAGAAGGTCCTAAGGGTGTGATTCTAAAGCACAGTGCCCACAGAGAAACTTAATGGCAGGGATCTTATGGACAAGAATGGTGGGGTCTAGTACACAAGAAAGATGATATATTTCAGCTTGCACACTAATGCGGAGGATCCTAAATTCAAAGTAAGAAATAACTCCATTAGTGTGATAGAATTGAAGAGCAAGCCAGGAAAGAAGTAAAAAACAATGGACCTAATATACCTAACATATGAGAAGGCATGCAATGCCATGAATAAGATGGCCACAGATGTCACGTGCAGAAATTTGGATGTAGGGGTAATAATGAGGGTCATTGTAGAAGACAAGAAGAAAAAATATATTCAAGGGGAGCAAAAGAGGACCAAGAAGGCATATGACAAGACAAACACGCTAGTAAAGAAGATTTTAGGTCAATGCCTAACCCTTGTGAGCCAATCCAAAAGTGAATATAATGATGAGATGAAGTACCTGAAAGACCTAGTTGGCATGCTCCTAATGAACATTAAGGGTGGCACAAGCCTAACTTCTGAAGATATAGCTAAGGGGAAGGAAGTAAAAAAAGTAGCTATTGAAGCAATAATTATTAAGCTGGAGGGTTTGTTTGTGAAACTCAAGGAAACAAGTAATAAGGTAGACTTAGCTTTTAACATGTGGTAAAAGTATGACCCAATCCTTGACGTGCACGTAATTAATGAAGAATCAGTACTAAAGACTATCGAAGAGAAGATGCCCACTAATAAAATTAAACATATTAAGGTTATGACTGAGGCATCTGAGCAGAAAGCGATGATAAAGGCAAAGAAGGATAAGATGGAGCTCAAAATAAAGTAGTTTTAGAAAAATGTATTTGAGCATATGGATGAGATTGAAGGAGTATTAGTATAATTGACTATGGTGATTTAAGAGCTCAAAAGTAGAGTTGAAGAGTTGGCGGTTGACCAAGTGCCATGAATTGTAGAAGCGGCACCCATGAAAGCATTGATTGAGCTTGATGAATAGAAGAAAGTGGAGAGTGAAATAGATGTTGAATTTTAAGAACTCTTTCAAAGTTGATTTTTGTAAGTGCGACAATTATTTTTAGGCATCAAATTATTCTCCTTTTGGCGATTACTTATGTTTTTGGGTGACCAAGATATAATTAAGCACGACAATCCAATTTAGTGTGGAGTAATGTTGCACAAATATTTTGACTAAGCAAATGCCACATATGGGGATCGATGGCGCATGCGAGGTAGGCCTAAAGGGGTGTGCACAGAACAAAGTGGATAGTGCGTGCAGGCTTGTGCATAAGAAAGAAACCTCCAGGACATAGCCAATTTTTTGGATCACGGATTAAAAATTAAAAAAAATGATTTATAGAAAAGTGAGGATATTTGATGGCCAAGGAATGTCTATTTTTCGGGTAAAGCACACGCAAAGTGAAGATGAAAGGTAATACATGATTGATATAATAATAAGATTAAAGCATATTTTATTTATAGGATTAATATATTATTAGGATTGATATAAAAACATGCACACTTTATGACTATTCTTGCATATATGCATGGCTATTTTGGGCATGTAATCTATTTTTAAGAATGCATTAACGGTGAAGGGAAAGTCCCCACTTAATATATATATATATATATATATATATATATATATGTCATTGCTTTTGGTACTATTTGACAAGATTTTTGTGCTATCTGTTCCATATTAGTAAAAACCAAACGAGAAATAAAGAAACCTCAAAATATGGGAGGGTTTAGGGAAACTCGTGATATGGTACAGGCACACAATAAATGATCCTCCTCATAGGGAGTCTTCCACTTGCACAACATAAAAAGACTAAACATGAAGAGGGATTAATAAGAGATATGGTGGGCTGCCCGAAAAGAGTCGGCTCCAAGAAGCATACAATTCCTAGAGAGGATGTCAACCCATGTGCTGATAACAAAGAGTAATGATATGATAACAAAATGGGAATACTGATAACATGATATGAAAAAGTATACGATAAGATAAGATAAACTGATATGATGATTAAATATGGAAATGATAGAAAAATAAAACAAATCATAGAGGGTCAACGACGACCCAAGAGCAGCATAGACAGTCGATGATGACTTGAGAGTAGTATAAACAGTCGATGGTGACCTAAACAAAATTGTCCAGAGACATGTAAAATATAGACTTCGAGGTGTTGCAACAGATCACAGGGTACTAATAGGATGGATAGGGTGCGAGGTATGTCAGATAGGATTGTGCGTAAAATGGATAGGATGGATTATGGATAATATATAGAAACATTCAGGCTATGGGTCGATGGCGACTGGGTATAATCGGCCGTGACTAGACCAAATATATGGTGCTAGGAAGGAAGATGGGATACTTTACTGGATCTGGGGATGATTGAAGCTGAAACAGATCTTGAAGAACACTTGCAAGTACATGCAAAACAAAGTAACCTCATGCACAAACCAAAGCTCCACAACACTCTCTAAACTCCAAGATCTAAATGCCAAGGATCAATAAGATGTCACAACTGATGATAAGAACTCTAATAACAAATTGAAATGCAATATTCAAAAAGCACACAAGAGATTGAAGATTTTCTAGCCATTTGAGAATAGGGGTAGGGGTGATTAAATAACTCATGGTAGGGTCACGGCGACCCTGGTCAGTCACCGACGAATGGGGCAAGTAGACTTCCATTTAAATGTTAGAATGATAATAAAGGGTGGAAATAAGATTTGAAATGGTGAAAGGGATATTTTTAGGATTGTACACATGTGAGAGGTTTAAATGGGTAAAAGGGAGTGGAAGGAATATTAGGAAGGGATAGAATGAGTGGGGGGAATCCTAGGGAAGGATTAATGAAGGGAAATAATCAAGAGGGGTGGGAATCCCATGGGGGATGATTAAATGAAGGTGATTAGGGTAATTAAATGGTTGTGGATTAACTAGGATTAATTAGATTATTTTAGGATTAATGGGAAAAAATGGGAATATGGGAATTATGGAGGATAAATGGGGGAATGTGTGAGATAAATAAGGTATGAGGAAAATAGAGTAATTTAGGAGGGAAAGAAGGTAATTTAAAAATAAGAGGGAAACAAGTGTGCTAGGCGAGGGTGGAAGGCGAACGTGGGATGAAGGCACATGGAGGTGCCAAAAAAAAGTGTCTACATTATGTCCCTTTTTGTTGAGGGGTTTACAATTGAAAATTGCTAGAAAAAAACAAAACTACATGAAGAATTGGTGAGGTGCTCCCGCTCAAACTAGGGATCTAGGACAACCAAAGGAGTGGAATCAGTCACGAGTTTGAAAGAGATAAATGAGAAGGGTGGGCTAGGAAGAATGATAAAAAGAGAAGATGAGGTATGATGCCCCAAGTGAGAAAGGTCTCTCACAATAACAAGGATTAAAAAATGGTGGTGATTTTACGAGTCACATGGTAAGCAACAAAGGGTACGGTCTTCACGAAGATGAAGATAATGTCCTATGGGCTTGTGAGTCGGTAAAAATCACTAGGAAATGGAGGGAATCCAACGAGAAACCACTCGAATGGATATAGGTCATGGGACCAATGGGTCATAGGCAACATGAACACTATGCACAAACAAATGCAAACAAAGTGCGAGACCCTGTATGCATTAGGAATCAAGAGAAAGGTATGCGTATAAGACGAGGATGGTGATGAACATAATGGTGCCCTAACAAAGGACACAAAAATGGAAGCAAAGGTGAAATAGGAGAATATATAATTTGGTGCCCCAAGAGGGAACAAAAATATGGCCACAAAAGTGGACTTGAGATAAAATATAGACGAAAATGGATAGGAACATGTGATTAAATGTGAGATTTTTGATAGATAACATATAGGTGTTTTAGATGAGAAAAAAGTTATGGTGATAAAGCAGAGAGAAGATAAATGATAGATGTGGATAATGAGAATAGAACACAACCTGATGATGTTGACCTATGATGCTACGTCATATCTAGGAATGTGCAAGGGAATGATCCCTCCAACTGTATTGGAGGTAAACAAGTAATGAATCTAATTAAAGCAATGCAATCACAATCAAAATAGGTGTTAACACATAATTAATGATACTTAGTCATGCCAAATATCATGAGGGAAATAGGAATGAATGAACTTATGCACCTAGAGTCAACATGACCAAGGGGTGTAGATGTTACTTATACACGGGAAGAGGGTTCTCTATAGTTGGATTTTCCTATGACTATGCCCCAGCTCTAGGTGAAGGGGAAAACACAAACTGATCAATACGGGAAGTCCACAATGCATGAGAAAGCTAATCGATGTGAGAAGCTTTCTTAGAATGCGTGATTTTGATTTTTAATATGCTTTTGAATATATAGAAGGTTGATTAATGTGGGAAGCCTTCACTGTCATGGTATTAGAGAGTAGCTATCCTTCTAGGGAGTGGTCCACTTTTTTCTTTTGATTTTTAATTTTTCTTTTTAGATTGCAGGATAAAATATGCATGATAGTTGTCCTTCGAGGGATTAGTTTATTTTATTATTTGCTTTTATATGCACATTTATCCTTTAAAGGATTAGTCTGTTTTAGGATAAGATATCATGAGATATGAGCATCCTAGAATTTTAACTTTTTTATGGGGAAGAGATGGGTATAGGTAAGTAGACCACTTAGGAATGGATGAAAAAAATGTACAAGAGACACCCATAAACCCTTTGTGTGCTTCCAAAAGGTGGATAAGAGGGTGATGGTGTTGGTGTGTGGGATCCTATATGTCCTCCACACACATATGGAGGGTCATCTCACATGGGTTAGGTTTAGGGTTTGCTTGTGTGTCATGCACTAGGGTTACTCAACACCCTATATGTATCCCTTCATTTGACATTTATGAGTATGCCAAGACACTCTGCTGTCTTTTCTCTATGTGCAAGCTTTGTTATGTTATGCAAGTTCTTCCATTGATTGATCAATTTCTCCTTGTGATTACACTGGAGCTATTACATTTCCTTTAGAGTGCAACTTCATCGTGGTGCACATTTTTTGATGTGATTATCGCAAACTCTTTCATGGTATCAGAGCTAAGATCGGGTAAATGTGCATTCATCATTTGAGTTGTGATTACTCTTGGTTTTGTTTTTTTAACTCCTCGTGCAAATTTTTTCGATCATTATATTCTGGAAATTTATTGCTAACATTCTTAACAAGTTACTCTTGGAAAGTTGTACAAATTTGTTGTGTTCTTCGTGCATGTATAAGTATTCCTGAAGCTTTCAGGGGGTTTACAGCTACATTTAGCTAACTGTAGATAAATTTAGTAGATCAGCTAAAAATAGAGGTTATTTTCTAGTTTTTAAATTTTTTATTAACATTGAAAATTCTTTGTAAGATCTTTATTTTTTTGGTCTTTGGTGTTTTTTGCATGTTTTTTATAGAATACTGGTTTTTCATTTGTGGCTTGGAGGTTCAAATTTTAGTGTTTGGTGGTTTTTTACTCACCACCGAGCTCCTTCTACACCTCCTTCAAGCTATCTAACTGAGCTACAACCCTTGATGAGCTGCTCATCCCCAAGCTCTCTCCTCCAAAACCTGTGAGCGAGCTCTTCACTACTCACCGAGCCATTCTCCCGAGTTTCCTTGTGTGTGAGTGCTTCGAGCTCCACCACCTTTTAGCCCTTGGCGAGCTCCTTCCTCCTCCTCGGTTGTGTTTTAGCTTGAGCTCATTTATTTTCTCTGGCCGAGCTCCATTTTCTTCTGGCTAAGCCGGTTCTAGCTCTCCTTGCTTGTGTTCAAACCTGTAAACTTGTTCTCTGCCATGAGTTCACCTTCCACATGCCTATGTTCACCTTCCACGTGCCTATGTTCACCTTCTACGTACCTCTGCCCACCTTCTGCCGAGCCTGCTCCGACCTACTCTGGTTCTCCTCTCGGACTACGTGTTCTACCCTGCTCGACCTACAATCTCACGAGCTCTCCCCTTAATAGTCTTCCACGACCCACGCCGAGACCCATGATGAACTGACCTCCACAAAGCTCGTCGTTACATGGCTTTCCCGACGTCTCCCTCCAACTCGGGATTTCCACTAACGATAAGTTTGGTAAGTTTCTTAAATTTTATTTTGGTGGGATTTTGTTATATAACGGTAAGTTTAATTAAATCTTTTGGTAGGATTTTTAAAGTGGACCGTTAATATTACTTAAGGCAAGTTTTTGTTTTTAAAAAAAATTGGTGGGAAATCTTTAAAGTGGGATTTTTTTGAAGAGGTGATCTCTTTTTGGGGATATTTTTAAAGGGAGTATTTAAATATTTAAAATATTTAATTAGGATTTAATTTTTAATTAGATCCTAATTAGTTGAAATTAATTAGATTTAATTATATTAAATCTAATTTTATTAATTCCAAATTGACCTTCATTTATGATTAGTAAATAATTAAAAATCATCCTTTAAATTAACAATTAATTATCATTTTTTAACTCCCATAGCTTTAAATTTAGGTAAATTAGGCGTTTCCAAACAATAATTTTTTAAGCGTTATTGTTGATTTTTTTAACTAATCGTGCACTCAAGTGTGCAGTAACACTCCGAGCTCCTATTTGTCTTCCGCGTGCTTTTCCGGCATTCTGAAGATCTTTCAATCTCATCTTGTGTTCGTTTAAAACATTGTATTTTACCTTTATTATTGCTTGCGACTAGTGTGTGCATCCGCCATAGTTTGCAGTAAGGGGGTATCCTTTGCAATGTGAGATGTTTTTTCTCACAGCTAGGATTTGATTTCACATCCTTCCTAGTTTTTTGCAATTGTGCTTGTGTACGGTGTCACTTTGCTATGCTCCACAAAACATGATTGTGGTCTCCTCTTTTGTGCGTTATTACGCTGATTGCAAGGTGAGTTACCAAGTGTTTCAAGATGCACACTCAGACTTGATTGTATTCAACATGCTAAACTATAAAGTGCTGAAAGCAGGGGGTTATTATATTGTCATGGGTGGTTGTGATTCTTGTGTTTCTTTTCTACATTCTTTCTCTCTCTTCACTATGGATGCACTTTCAATTCCTTTGCTTACGATGTTCAAATTATTTTAATGGAGATAAAAAATAATTATGAAATTGAGGGGTAAAGGGTTATTCCGCATCACCATGGGAACTGAGAATGAACCAGATGATGACCCTGAAAAATATAAGTGGTTAAACCGTATTGACGAAGCTTTAGGTCTTCTTTGCATGTCCGTTTCTCTTGACTTGCTCTTCCACATTGAGTCGTCTGAAACACCTAATTCTACGTGGAAAACGTTAGATGGAATGTTTAGACAACAAGATGACATGAGAGCGCATGAGTTGGAAAACGAACTACTAGGGTTAAATCCTAGTGATTTTGAAAACCTATAAACATTCTTCTCTAAGTTTGTCCACACTAGATTGTTGTTAAAGGAATGTCAAGTAGAGAAGAAATATTCTCAACTGATCTTGTCGATTCTCTCTAAGTTAGGTCCTGAATATTCTGTCTTTGTGTTAACCTTTTACGCTACAAAAGCTGCCTTGGGCAAGGATTGGAATATGCCCTCCTTTGAATATTTTTCGTCCCAACTCATTCGAGAATAGGAAAAACTCATTCAAATGGGGTCTCTCAAGTCCAATTCACATGCCCTTTTAGCGATTACTAGTAAGGAAAAGAATACTGAAAAGAAGAAAGAAAGAAATGACCAAACTAAGAAGGAAACCACGACCAAAACTAAATTTAACACAAACACTTCGACTTCTGAGCCTAGAGCACAGAAAGAAAAGTATTTGTGTTCCTATTGGAAGAAGCCTGGTCATAAAAAGATATGTGTATGAGAAAACAAATTGGTCACCTTACTCATTTACTTTAGAAAAATCAAATAGGTGTTCCTGAGTCTATCAAACAAAATGCTCCAAAGACTGAGTCTTCTACTGGAAAAGGTTCTAAATTTTATAAGAAGAAAGGAAAGGCCCTTGTAGCCAAAGTTTCTCCTTCATTGACATGGATTATAGATTCCAGTGCCTCACACCACATGGATTCTTTGTATGTTGAGTTCTTTAACATCAAGCCTTGTGGTATGTCCCAAATCACGATGGGTAATGACATGACAGTGTCAGTTTCCAGTAGTGGATCGGTAGAGATGGATGGGGGAACATTCAACCAAGTGTTGAGTGTTCCTTATCTCTCTACCGATCTCCTATCATTTTACCAAATTACTCACCTTGGTGAAGGAATGTGAGTGGAATTTGGTCCTAACTTGGTGATTATTTGTGAGCTTAACGATGACACTACAATGGCTGAGGGAAAGGCAGATCACTGTTCATGATTGTATACCTTTTCCCACTTTACTTCTGATTCTACGTCCACTACATTGCTCACTCATGCAAATGAGGTTAGTAAGCTATGGCATGAGCATTTCAGACATGTAAATTATCGCTACCTTGAACAATTGAGCCAAAATGAAATGGTCAACGGGCTACCCTGCGTCAAGTTTTCTAAGGGTCTTTGTGAAGGTTGTACCCTTGGAAAGCATCCTGAAAATAACTTTGACAAAGGGAAAGCCTGGAGAGCTACTTGTCCTTTGGATCTTGTTCACAACAATATTTCTGGTCCATTTACATCTCCTTTGTTTACTTGAGTTCTTTATGTGCTGACCTTCATTGATGACTATTCGCGATATACTTGGGTATATTTTCTTAAGCTTAAGTCTGAAGTCTTTGAAAATTTTTAGGACTTTAAGGATCTTGCTGAGAAAAAGGTGGAACGGTCTATTAAGGTTCTTCAAACCAACAATGGAGGTGAATATGTAAACAATAGGTTCATGGATTTCTATACTTCTGAAGGGATCTCCTTACAACATACAATCGTTTATATCCCTTTATAGAATGGAGTAACAGAAAGAAAGAACCGTACTCTTAAAGAGATGGCCACTTGTATGATTCACTCGAAGTCTCTTCCTTCGCAATATCAGGCTAAAGCAGTGAATTGTGCTAATTACATTCAGAACCATGTTCTACACAAGGCAGTAAGAGGGATGACACCCTTTGAAGCCTGGTTTGGATGCAAGCCTGATGTTGAGCACTTTCGAGTCTTCGAATCCAAGGCTATGGCTCAGATTCCCAAGAATAAATGCAAGGCATTGGAACCACAATCCAAACCTTGTATCTTTATAGGGTATCTTGATGGCGAGAAGGGATATCGATTGTTGAATCCTACTTCTCATGAGCTTGATATTGAGAGAAGTGTTAAACTCGACGAGTCTTCTTCGACTTCCACTTATATACTTATTGAGGTTCTTCAGCTTGTTGATTTATATTCTAACTCATCATATGATGATATTGTTGATCGTGATCCTCATCCTGATCCTCCTGACCATTAGACCCTTGAGTCTTTTGATTTTGACAATAGTGATGATGAGGACTATGTCCCTTCTCACTCAAGTGATGAATCTTCCGACTCAAAGCCTGATCCTCTTGGTCCTCTTTAGGCTAGGAAAAATTTTAAAGTGCTGGAGATTTAGTTGGAGATACTTTAGATATGAGACATACTCACTCAGATTTTATTGGACCCCACTCTTTCTTCACCTCTGCCTCTGATCCACAGTCTTATCGAGAGGCTTCTGGTATTCCTGAGTGGGATTTTTCCATGGATGAGGAGTATTCGTCTCTCATAAAGAACGATACTTGGGATCTCACCCCTCTTCCGAAAGGAAGAAAAATTGTTCGGTGTAAGTGGGTGTTCTGAACAAAGTATGGAGTAGATGGAGATGTTGAAAATTTTAAAGCATGATTAGTAGCTAAGGGTTTCTCCCAGATAGATGGGGTTGATTATACTAAAACATTTGCTCCAGTTGCGAAGATGACTTCTATTCAACTGACCCTTGCCATTACCACAAAAAACAGATAGAAAGTCCATCAAATGGATGTTAAGAGTACCTTCCTTCATGGTGACCTAGAGGAAGAGATCTACATGGAACAACCTCCAGGTTATTTCCATGATCCCTCCCTCATTTGTAAGTTAAAGAAGTCTCTTTATGGCCTTAAACAAGCCCCTCGGGATTGGTATGCCAAGATGTACTCCTTTGTACTTACATTAGGGTTTACTAGGTGTCACTCTGATCCAAATGTTTATATTCTATGAAAAGATGACTCCATACTCATTCTTGTTCTCTATGTTGATGACTTTTTGATCACAGGAAACTCTTCCTCTATCATTGATTTTTTGAAGATCGCCTTGGCCAACAGGTTTTCCATATCTAACTTAGGTCTGCTTCATTACTTTCTTGGGATCCAGATTTCATAATCTAACTCAGGAATTTTGATTTCGCAACCTAAGTATGCTCTTGACTTGCTTGCTCATTTTCAGATGTCCGATTGCAAGTCTTTTCCTACTCCTTTTATTTCGGGGGTTAAGTTGGTTTCTGATTGCTCTACTCTCTTGGTTGATGGTACCCTTTATCGACAATTGGTGGGGAGCTTGATTTACTTAACTCACACTCGATCCAATTTATCTTATGCTATTGGGATCGTGTCCAGATTCATGCAGGAGACACATGAGATGTATTGGAAAGCAGCTAAGTGGATCCTTCATTATGTTTGTGGCACCTATACTGATGGCATTCACTATTTTGGAGGGGTGGATATTGACTTGATTGGGTTCACATATTCTGATTGGGCTGGTGACTTAGATAATTGGAAATCTACCTCTGGATACAATTTCTCTCTTGGTTTGGGTCCTATAATTTGATCTAACAAGAAGCAAAATGCAATTGCGATATCTTCTATAGAGGCAAAATACAAAGGAGCAGTTAATGCTACCATAGAGGTTGTTTGGCTACAGGGTATTCTGACAGAGTTTGGCATCCACTTTCGGTGGCCTACCATTATATATTGTGATAACACAAGAACTATCTCAATTTACAGAAATCCAATTCAACATCAGTGGATGAAGCACATTGAGATCCATATGCACTTCATACGAGAGCTTATTCATGATGGTATCATCGACATTCAGTACATTCAGATAGCTGATTAGATTTCTAGGGTTCATTTTAAGAGACCTCTTAGAAATTGGATGTGGAAAATACTTGGCAAATATCCTCAGAACCAATTTCACGGGAAGGCAAATTTTTTGGGGGTCTGACAGAAAATTTTTCACCTGATTTTTAACTAGTGGGACAGGAGGCTGCAGACACATGTCAACCACCTTGTTGACATGCATCAATGGGGTATTTTGACGTGCATCAATGGGGTTTGTTGACACGTGTCAACCATCTTGTTGACGTGCATCAACAAATCTCTATCACGCGTCTGTAGCCTCCGCCATCTAGTCGCGCAATAAAAAAATTCTCACAGCACCCTTGCTGACATGTGTCAACAAATCTCTGTCACGTGTCTGCAGCCTCCACCATTTGGTCGCGCAACAAAAAAAATCTTCATGTAGCGCATAAAAAATCTCTATCGCGCGTTAACAAACTCTCCCTGTCATGCGTCAACAAATTTTTTTTCATGCATATGCAGCCTCCGCCCTCTTGTCATGTGTTTATTGTACTTGATAATACATATGCCCCCAGGTGGTATGAGTGAGCTAATAGTGTTCTACCTAGTGAATAATATAGGATTATATAGGGGATAGTTTCAAGGGTAGGTGAAGTTGACCCCTAAAAAAAATTAAACTGTAATTTTTAGGCGAACAGGTCACTGACCCGTGCTAGAAAATTCACCTTTTCAACTTTTTTAAAAATGGAATATTCACCATATTATGAATATTCGCCAGTAAAATTATCCTTGCAAGTTACAGATATATTCACCAAGCCCTTCACTGAGGTGAAGTTTCTTCTCTTACGGTCTCTTCTTGGGGTGAGGTGTTATGCAGTTGATCATCTTCTTTGGGATATATAGTCCTTCTCTTCTTCTTCTTCTAGGAAGATGTTGTTTGTACATGGGCACCTTATAAGGCCTTTAGTTGTCGGGCCCCATTGATACATCTTTCTTAGTTATTTAGGAGTGTCTTCTTGTTCTGTCTGAATCATCATAGCCGTTACCCCAACTTTGATGAAGGGGGGTGTTGGTGTGTGGGATCCTATATGTCCTCCACACACATATGGAGGGTCATATCACATGGGTTAGGTTTAGGGTTTGCTTGTGTGTCATGCACTAGGGTTACTCAGTGCCCTATATGTATCCCTTCATTTGACATTTATGAGTAGGCCAAGACACTTCGCTATCTTTTTTCTATGTGCAAGCTCTGTTTTGTTATGTAAGTTCTTCCATTGATTGATTGATTCCTTCTTATGATTACACTAGAGTTATTACATTTCCTTTAGAGTGCAACTTCATTGTGGTGCACAATTTTCAATACAATTCTCACAAACTCTTTTAGATGGATGTAATTATTATGAAGTTCTCACCAAGAAGGGAGAACCTATCCATAAGGAATATGATATGGATAGAGTCGTGGTGTCCATTTTTAAGGTCAATACTAGGAAAGTGACGGAAGACCACATAGTTATGAATCACTATGAGGATAAATGGAAGAGGCTAATGATGAAGGGATGATCATAGACACGACTAAGTATATATCGGTAGGTATCCTAAAAATAGAATGGTCACAAATGTAATGCATTAAGAGGTTATGTTTCTGGTTTACCATCAAGGGAGGCCAAACGATAGGCTCCTGAACCATATTTATGTGTGATAATGTATGGTCCAATCCAGTTGGGAGGGAACTTTCCATGTTGGATCTTGTATAGATTAGTGATGTTAAGGTCATTGATATTAATGTTGTGATGGTATAGGATGAGGAGATATGTACAGGAGGAGATGAAAACTATGCCCCACCTTTAAGGAAGCAAAGAGAACATGTGTCCCTAATGAGACAAAAAAATGACCACAAAATTGGAATTAGGATAAGAAAATGGTGCCCCAAGAGAGGCATAAATTTGGCAACAAAGGCGGACTTTTGATGAGATGATGGTGCCTCAAGAGAGGAACAAATATGGCCACAAAGGTGGACTTAGGATGGGATATGGTGCCCCAAGGGAGGCATGAATATGACCACAAAGATGGGATTAGGATTAGAAGGTGTTACCCTAAGAGAGGCACAAATATGGCCACAAAGGTGGGTTTTGATGAGAAGATGGTGCCCCCAAGAGAGGTAAAAATATGGCCACAAAGATGGAATTTGATGAGAAGATGGTGCCCCCAAGAGGGGTACAAATATGGCCATAAATGTGGACTTAGATTGAGATGTGATGATATATAGATTGGTTGGCTAAGATGAGACAATAAATTTAAATAAGATCAGATGAGATAGCTATGATAAGATTGGATGGAATATATAAGACAATGTCAAGGATGATGAGGAAAGAAATTAGTCTGATGGTGCATCAATCCTAGAGTGAAGTCCCCCAACATCAAGGGATTTATTAGATGCATAGGGGGATGAATTGATGTGAATAGGATGTGTGGATGAGGAAGAAGATGGGAGAGGATAAATAATGAGGGGAGGATGCTCTCACAGTGAAACATATTGTATTACGTTAGGTAACTTAGATATAGATGGGTTAGTGATTGTCAAAGGATATTGGATGAGATCATTAGAAGGAATATCGATTACGACTTTGGATTTTGATTGGATAGATGATTGGGTAGCAAAGGGTGATTGAAAAGACAAACAATATTGATGAATAAGGGAGGATGTTCTTTACGAGGAGTGATATGTGGAGGAGAGATGATAATGGAGGATGTGGATGAGGGAGGAGACTTAGAAAATTCGATGGATGAAGGTGTAGAAATAGGAATTGGATTAGTTGTGTTGGATGGAGAAGGAATATCCCCCTGGATGAGAGATTCATCATCTTGAATAAGATCATAGATGATTGTTTGGAGGGCCTTACAATACTTAGTGTCATGACCTGAGGTACAATGATAGTCGCAAATGAGATTAGGGTCAAACCCTGATGTTTTCCTACTATGAGGATCAAAATATTTAATAGGAGGAAGCGTGATGGTAAATATTTTAATTAAATGTTGAAGGGTGTCTACGTGGGATCCGATTGAAGTGTTGGGAGGAAGGTAAACCTTGTGGGATTTGATAGGATATTTTGACTTGGATTTAGGGGAAGGAGTGGATGTATATTGGAGGGGTAAGTTAGATGTCTTAGAAGATGAATTCAATTATGGAGGAGGGTTAGATCATTTCGATTTGGATTGATCGTTGGGAGATGTCTCAGATGAAGGGCATGTCCCTAAAATATATGGGGGTGCTCCTTGGATGTATGTTGTGACATTAGATTGTGAAGGAGAGATATGATCTAAATTCTTATGAGGATGTATAAGAGACCTTTGGGGATGCTTGCTAAGTGTCTTAAGTTTTGATCAGGAAGGTTTACCCTTGACAGGGTTAACAATGATCTCAACTGGAGGATTTGAAGATTGTGGTGTAGGGGTGGATATTGGTGGAGAAAGATGTGTTTGAATGATGTGGTTTACAAGGTTTATGTGAGATGTGAGTTTTGTAGGTTTTGGATAGGTTAATGTAGAAATAGTTGGTTTTGTAGATGAGGCATAAATACCATTTGTGTTTGTCTTAGGTAGGGGTGTTTTTTTCATAAATTTTTCAAGAGGTATTATTGACATGTTTTCAAATCAAGAATATGTGATTGATGTGGTAGTGGGTATAGATGTGTAAATTGTAAATATTAGAGGATTAAGTGTAGAATATTGGGATAAAATAGGTGATGTGGCCATTGGAAAAGATGTAGGTATATGTGATGAAGATGTCAAGGTAGATGTAAGTGAATTTGTTGATGTGGTAGATATAGGGGTTGTTGGGATTGATAGAGACGTGAGTACAATTGGTATGTTTAGGGATATAAGTGATGTAGATGTAGTGATGGGTGTGTTTGATGTAGATGTGGATGAGGGGTTAGATATGATAAGTGGGGCATGATGGAGGTGGATAAAGTAGTGGGTATAGTCAAAGTCGATGTTGATGTGGTAAAGGTAGGAATAGATGTAGATGTAGGACAAACAATAGAATTTGATGTGATAGGTGTGATGGTCAAGGATATGGTTGATGTAGATATGGGGGTAGATATTGAAGAAGTTGTAGGTACAATGTCTAAGGTAGGAGTAAGTGATGGGATACATACTATAGGTAAGGATGGAGATGTTTTATGTATAGTATTGATTGCATAAGGATTAAATTTATAAAGTGTGGAAGGTGGAAATTGATTTATCGGTGGTGGCTTAGGAAAGAGTTGTTTGAAGATGTCAAGGGGTCAACTGAGATATGAGGTAGGATTGTTTATTTAGAGATCCCCTTGATTTATAATTTGTTGAACGCGATCTTTAAAATAACAACACCTTTTGATGTACTGACCTATGACTTGATGATATTTACAATTGTGATCCTCGTGATACCAAGCGGGTTTGGGGTGTGAGTCTTCAATAGGTCAGATGGGAAGAAGTTGGATGAAGTGACCTGTTATCAACTTGTCGAAGATTGAACTGTAAGATTCCCCCAAGGGCATATAATTTGAAGATGGTCTAAAAGATTTGTGTGAAGGGATTACATAAGAGGTATATGGTTGTGGCTATAGGACATGAGAAGTGGATGGATAAGGATGTTGAGAGGCTTGGGGGTATGTTGAAGTTGAATGGAATGCTTGATAAGAGGGGATATAATTAAGGGGCAGAGATTGAATTGGTTGGGGGAATTTGTAACGTGGGAAAGTAGGAATGTGATAAGACGGTTGGGATTGGATGGGAATATTTGATTATTGAGGCACATGAGAAGTAGAAATGTGAATGTTAGTAGATTGGGATGGTTGCATACGAATTCTCATGATAATATTGGATGAAGTGGGGATAGTGTTGATATGAGGTGATGGGGGTGGAATATGATCCACCAATTATGTGGATTGATAGGATTGAGAGATCATGAGAGATATACAAAATAAGAAGTCATAATTGGGGCTAGAAGGAGGCCCAAGAGTCTCTAAAGGAGTAGGAGATGGAGGTGTAGTTGGTATAAAGGAAATGTATTGATGATGCCGAAAGGGATTGGTCTCTTCTTGGGTGATGGTTTGGACAAGAGAGTTTTGATGAGGCGGGTTGATGATAAAAGGTTGGGTGATCATATGAGAAGTAACCGAGGGCATGGACGAAACAACAGTCAAAGAAAAATTATGCTGGGATGAAGAAAATGGATTGTTTGATATAATATTTTGTTCCATTTTCCTAGCTAAAGAGTGCATGATAACGGACATGAAATAAAACAAGAAAAAAATGACTATGCAAATTAAAGAAAACAAGTCAAACATGTAATGTTTTCTTTATCTTGATTAATTAGAAAATATGAAGAAGAAGGGAGATAGATAACGAAGGTACCTAAGAAACAACAGTCGAAGGTTGGTTTCAAGTAGTTTTGGATGTAGAGTCCTCGATATACCCGAAGGTACATGAGGCCCAAATATTTATAGGATTTATAATGCAGTCAGAACATCGCGGCGTTTTTTCTATTAGGTGATGAAATACCAATTAGGTCGACCTAGTAAGGGATTGTTTTGATGTGTGAATTTGATGAGTGTGTTTATATGTGAGAGAAGAAATGTGAAATGCAACCAATTAAACCCCTACTTACACTAGGTTAGTTACAAAGAATGTAAGAGATTTGTTTTTAAGACCAAAACATAATATGGAAATTCGATGAGAACAACCACACAAAGAAGGGAAAATACGATGCAAAAAAGAAGAAGCTACCTAGCTTTTAATTTTCCTTTTTATCTGATCTTCAAGAGAAAGAAAACAAAGAAAGCGATATCCAAGAAACCAAGAATCCCAACACGTACAAAAAAAACAAGGTCCTTACCTACAATATTAGTGAAGAATAAAAGAGATATGAAAAATGAAACAAAATGCAAGAGACTCACCTAAGAGGGTGGTCCCACCAGGTGTGCCAAAATATTTAACAAGATTTCCATGCTACCTATTCCAGATTAGTGAAAACCAAATAATAAATCAAGAAACCTTGAAATATGGGAGGGTTTAGGGAACTTCCTGATATGGATAATGATGATATGGTACGAGCGCATAATAAATGATCCTCCTCATCTTCCACCTACACAATAACTAAAGACTAAACATGAATAGGGATTAATAAGAGATATGGTGGGTTTCCTGACAAGAATCAGCTCCAAGAAGTGTAAAATTACTAGAGAGGATGTTGACCCATGTGCTGATAACAAAGAGTAATGATATGATAAAAAAATGGGAATGATGATAACAAGATCTGAACAAGTATCTGATAAGATAAGCTAAACTTATATGATGATTACATATGGAGATGATAAAAAACTAAAACAAACCACAGAGGGTCGACGATGATATGAGAGCAACATAGACAATCGTCAATGACTTGAGAGCAGTACATACAATCGACAATGGCCTAAACAAAACTATGCAGAGAGATGCAAAACAACAAAAAAATATGGATTATGAGGTGCTGAAAGAGATCACAGGGAGCCAACAGGATGGACAGTGTGTAAGGTATATCAGATAGGATTGTGCGTAAATTAGATAGGATGAATTATGGATAAGATCTAGCAAAATCTAGGTTATGGGTCGATGACGACTAGTTCTAATCGACGGTGACCAAACCAGAGATGTGGTGCTAGCAAGGAAGATGGGATAATCTATTAGATTTTGGGATAAATGAAGTTGACTAGAGGCTGAAAAAAATCTCGAAAAACACCTGTAAGTACTTACAAAACAAAGTAACCACATGCATGAACTAAAGCTCCACAACACTCTCTAACCTCCAAGCTCTAAATGCCAAGGATCAACAAGATGTCACAACTAATGATAATAACTCCAAGAACAAACTAGAATACAATATTCGTAAAGGATGCAAGAGATTGAAGATTTTCCATCCATTTGAGAAGAGGCGTAGGGGTGATTAAATAGCTCAAGAAAGGGTCGAAGAAGACCCGGGTCAGTCACCGGTGACAGGGGTGAGTAGACTACCATTTAAACATTAGAATGATAAAGGAGGGCGGAAATAGGATTTGAAATGGCTAAAGGGCTATTTTTAGGACTATGCGTGTGTAAGAGGTTTAAATGGGTAAAAGGGAGTGGAAGGAATCTTAGGAAGGGATAGAATGAGTGGGGGGAATCCTAAGGAAAGATTAATGAGGGTAATAATGAAGAGGGGTGAGAATCCCATGGGGGATGATTAAATGAGGGTGATTAGGGTGATTAAATGGTTATGGATGGATTTAGGATTACTGGGATTAATGGGAAAAATGGGAATATGGGAATTATGGAGGATAAATGGGGGAATATGTGAGATAAATAGGGTGTGAGGAAAATAGGGTAATTTAGGAGGGAAAGAAGGTAATTTAAAAATAAAAGGGAAACAAGAATACTAGGTGAGGGTGGAAGGTGAACACAGGATAAAGGTACAAGGAGGTGCCAAAAATAAGTATCTATAGGTATCACATAGATGACGAATCATTGATGTTATGCTTCTTTGATGTACTTTTACACATGACTCTGTATTCACTGGTATTGATTATTATGTGATCAGCTGCTATTATGTAAGAATCTGTTTGAATGGATAATTGTGGCTGGGTTATGTTCATTGATGTATCTGAATATGGTGATTACATGGTGTAGTTGATCTTAATAATTATTTGATTTGTATGTTTCCTTATGGCATGTGTTTCAAATTTAATGTATGCAATGAGTTCTTATGATTGAATGGACAATTGGTTATATATCATCATGTACCTACATGCTAACATATTGACAAGAATCATAAAGGAGGGACCTGATAGCTTCACATGCTTCGAGTGAGCGTTCAGATCTATCTGAATGAGGTGCTAGTGCTCATCAAAGTTAAGTGGAAATAAGAGACTACAAAATTATTATGAAACAAATTCATCAGGCCCCAGTCAAGATGTCCTATATGAGCTCATCCAAAGCTCCCATGATCATAGAAAATATCTCATGGAAGCTCTAAAGTGTATCCCTACCCCTGGGATGATACTCAACCCTTTATAGCTCTCATTGGAGAATTCACTAATTCTGTCACTATATCTTTTGACAACTCCGAAATCCCCGACATATTTCCTGAGGGCCATGACCTCCCACTTTTCATCATTGTACATATCAATGATACATTCATTTGATGTTTTATGATAGAGAAAGGAAACAACATAAATATCATCTCTTCCCACACCTTTGATCAACTCAAGCTCCCTAATTCCATTGTCTCCTAATGTCATGTCATCCTTCGTGCCTTCAATGATGTTGTTTCCCCTACTTTGGGTATAGTCATTGTTCCTATCCGCGTCGTTGAAAAAATCCTCCATGAGGTCTTAAATATCATAGGAGGGGTGTTTCAATACAATGTCTTACTTGGGTGACCATGGATCTATGCCACACATTGTGTTCCTTCCACCCTCCATCATTGTATCAAGTACAAGCATGAAGAAAAGATCCTAACTCTCCCTATAGACACGCCTCCATTCAAAACATGTCACATGACTTATCGATCTAATGACATACTAATTCCCAAGAAAAATTATTCCAAATCATCCACCAACTTATTTGTCTTTGTATCTAAACTTCTTGATAATTAATCTATCAACAATGTGATGGAGCTCCTTTCATTATGGGAGTACTACCTCTTCACTCTTAATGCTCTTCAATTTCCTAATCAACTTGGTAGACCCAATAAAGCACCAATGTAACAACCTAATGTCGGGGATATCATCTCTTTTGAACCACCTCATCTTCAAACCAATTTCATCTATGGTGGCATCAACTTCCCTTCTTCTTATATTGAAACTCAACCACACACCAAACCTTATACCAATGGATTTGAATTTCTTTACAAAAAATCCTTTGCCTATACTTACCTCCATCGTTGCACATGGAAAGTATTTGGAATGGGGTGTTATGAACAAGGTATGAATGACCTCATCATTGATCAATCTTGCAATCCCCATGAGAAATTTGAGTTTGGTTTTAAGGAACAATCTACCAAATCTCCAACACCTTCTTCATCCTAATATTTCATCAATCCCCCTCTTTCTCCATCAAAATAACCTATGGATATGGATGAAATAGTGTCCATTTCCTCTATAGGTTTTTTAAATCTCCACCATTACCTTGGGACCGGTCACTTATCAGTGTGAAGGTGAGACTAGGTCCCTCCCTCTTCAATTTCTTGATATGGTAGAGGAATATTCCCCTACTATTGACATTCTTCAACGCATTGACAATGAATCCGTCCTTTCCTATATAGGGGAAAAATGTTCCTATATTCATAAAACCTTACCGTTAGACACGTCCACTCTTCTCAAGGAATCCGTAAGATCTCCGCATCCACAAATTGGGTTAATCTCTTGATCCTCAAGATCTTGAGTCTTTCACTGGCTTCCTCTCTATGTACAATCAAACATTTGTTTGGTCATACCCCAACATGCCAGGACTTGATCCTACTATCCTCATTCAAAACATCATCACCATCCCTAACGCTAAGTCTGTTAAGTAGAATCTTTTCCGCATGCATCCTCGTGTTAGCCTCCTTGTCAAAGAGGAGTTATAACACCTTATTTCTTTCAATTTCATCATCCCTATCAACTATGTTCAATGGGTCTCTAATATTGTGCCCATTTCCAAAGCCTTCGTCAAACTTCGTATCTGTATTGACTTTCGGGATCTAAATCTCACTTTCCCTAAAGACGACTTTCCTCTTCCCAACATTGATCAACTCGTTGACCTCATGGTTAGTCATGAGATTCTCTCTCTTATGGATGGTTTCTCTGGGTACAATAAGATTCTAATCACACCAGAGGACCAACATGAAACTTCTTTCATCACCCCTTGGGGACCTTTTATTATCATGTCATGCCCTTGGGGGACCTATAAGTGTGCTATGATTTACATCTTCCATGACCTTATCCATAAAAATATAGAGAACTACGTCGATGACCTCTTGGAAAAATATAAGCATCGACGAGATCACCTTTTCATTCTTGAAATCCTCTTTACATGTCTTATCCAATTCTTCCTTCATCTAAATCTATCCAAGTGTTTGTTTGGAGTTATAACGGGTAAACTCCTTAGATTTAACATTTACATTAGGGGTACTGAAGTTGACCCCACAAAAATCAAAGCCATCCTCAAGATGCCATCTTCTTCTAATCTAAAACAACTTTGCAGTCTTCAAGTCTAGATTTGATCAATCAACCATTTCATCTTGTGACTCTCTGACCATTGCCAACCCTTTCACCATCTCCTTTACAAAGACATCGAATTTCATTGGGATGAAAACTACCGAAAATCATTTGATGATCTCAAGTAGTATCCTCTATCCCCGCATGTGCTCACACCTCCATGTGAGGGGGATCCTTTCTATCTCTATATCTCCACCACCGATCATGCTTTGGGTGCCATGTTGGCAGACCATGATGAATAGGGTAGGGAATAAATCATCTATTACATCAGTTGCACTCTTCACAAATATGAGACCCGCTACACTAAAGCTAAAAACATTATGTCACACCCTCTTCTTTGCCACCTCCAAACTCCGTTATTATATCCTTAATCATAAAACCTATGTCGTCAAGATCTTTCATCCTATTAAAACCATGTATCTGAAGCATTATCATAATGACAGCATCACTCGATGGCTCATGCTCATGACTGGGTTTAACCTAGATTTCATCTCTCAAAAATCTATCAAGGGCCAAGTCATTGTCGATCAGCTAGCTGAAGCTCCTCTTTTTGATGATCATCCTCCTCATGAATAAATTCAATACGAATCCATATTCACTATCGATCAAGAATTATCTCCTCTCAAAAAGACACTTTTATTTGATGGATCAAAGTTTCGGTAAGGGGGAGGCGTTGGTGTCATCATCATTCCTCCTTGGGATACTCTTATCCCCATTGCTTATAAGCTTAACTTTAAATGTACTAATGACACATATGAGTATGAATCCCTCATCTTCAGTCTCAAAACTACTGTCATGCTTGGCGTACAAATACTTGATATCTATGGTAACTCTTAGCTCATCATCATTCAAGTCAAAGGAATATATCAATGTAAAAATGAGGTCCTTCAAAAATAAAAGGACATCGTCAATTTTCTTCTTGAGGATTTTGAATTTTATACCATTCAAATTGTCCCTCACTCATCTAATCATTTCACAGACACGATGGCCTCTCTCATATCCCTCATCCCATGGGAAATAGAGGAATCTAAGATTTCTGTTGTTTTCCATCATCTTGATCAACCATCTCATGTTCATGAGATTCCTCACATTAATAATGCAGATACTAATCCATAAGATATTTGGTACCCTCAGATCTTCAAATATTTATCTCATTCTAATATCCCATCTAACTTATCCAAAAATGGTAGAAGGTCCTTCCTTCAACACGCTAACTGCTATGTCATCCTTGGCAGTATCCTTTATAAGTGTGAATTTGATGAAATTTTGCTTCGTTTCCTTAAATCTTATGAATCCGATTGTGCTATCCAAGAATTCCATGAAGGTATCTGTGGTGGTATTTTTAATGACTTGGTCATTGTGAAGCATGTTCTTCTCATGGGCTATTATTGGCCTTCCCTCAATCAAAATTGTTGTGAATATGTTAAGAAATGCGTCAAATGCCAACAATATTCTAATCTCATCCACATTACTAGCCAGGCCTTACAACTAGCTCAATATATTTGGCTCTTCTCATAATGGGGACTTGAATTCATCAGCCTCATCAATACACATTCCTCTTAGTGCCATTATTCTATCATCACTGCTATTGAATACTTCACCAAATGGGTGGAGGCCATTCCACTCGCATCTACAAAAGTTAACCAAATTGGTAATTTTGTCTATCAGTACATCATTTACAGCTTCGGTATTCCTCATAAAATCATCATCGAAAAAAAAAATTCCTTTAAAAATAAAGATCTTGAAAATATTTGCAACTCTTTCAATATCAAGCTTAACTTCTCTTATCCTTACTATCCTCAAGCTAACGAACAATCTGAAGCAACTAACAAGACTCTTTGCAACATCCTTGCCAAAACTATTGATAGATTAGGTCATAATTGGCATCTTCATATCCCTTTCGCTTTTTGGGCTTATTGGACTAGCATATGCACCTCTACAGGCGCTACTCCCTTCTCTTTTTTTATGGCTCTGAAGTCGTTCTTCCTCTTAAAGTCCAAATCCCATCTTTACACGTTTCTCTTCACGACTTTGTTTCTGACAAATACTATCACCAAGATCATCTAACACATCTTGAATTATTAGATGAATGTCACCTTCTAGCCCTTGAACATCATCATGTCTATTAAGAACGTATAAAATGTGCCTACAAAAAACATATAAAAGAGAATGACTTTAATATCAGTGATCTTGTCCTTAAAGAAAATCAGAACGTCACAACTTTAGAAAGGAGTCAACGTCATAAATTTTCTCCCAACTAGATTAGACCTTATATTATCACACATAAATATGGGTCTAGAGCCTATCATTTGGTATTCCTTGATGGCAAACTGGAAATAGAACATCTTAATGCATTGCACTTGTGGCCCTTTTAATGTTAGCATATCTACCAACATGAACTTAGTCATATCAACAATATTACTTTTATCATTAGCCTCTTCCATATTTCATCTTAATCATTTGGAACTATGTGGTCTACCATCACTAGCCTATCTATGACCTTGAATATGGGCACCATAGCTCTGCTCATAGCATATTCCTTATGGACAAGTTCCTCCTCCTTGGTGGGAACCCCACGATCATTACATCCATCTCCCCCTTATCTACCTATTGGGATCATGATAAGGGTTTATAGGTGTCACTTGTACATTTTCTATCCCCTCCTCAGTGGTTGCCTTAACTATCCCAAACTATTCCATAAAAATAACAATTTTTGGATGCTCATCTTAAAATCTATCTTATCCAAAAATAAACTACTCCCTCGAAGGAAAAATTTTCAAATAAAACAAAAATGGTAAAAAAATATAAATTGATCCTTTGAAGGAAAACTATCATTTATCCTACCAACTAAAAAAGAAAAAATCCAAAATATCCCAAAGCAAAATAAAAATGTAGACCACTCCCTCAAAGGATGGCTACCATTTTATATAATGGGAGTAAAGGCTTCCCACATTGATCAACCTTTTATATATTTGAAAGCACAAGTATAAGATTTAAAGTAACCATCCTGAGAAAGTTTCCCGCATTGATCAACTTTCTCATATAACAAGTTTCACACATTGATCAGTTTGTGCCATATTTCTCAGAGTGAGGGAATATACCTAGGAACAACCACCTATGGAAAACCTACCATCCCTTGTATAAGTTACATCTAAAACTCCTTTTTTCGTGTCAATATTAGGTTTATAATTTCACTTTCCATATTTTCCCTCATGATCTTAAGTATGACATACTATTTTTGGTTGTGCATCGACACCTGATACAACTGCAAAGTGCATTGCTTTTTTTAGTTCCCTTTCATGTTTACCTCCAATCCAGTCTACCACCATCTATCCTATGTGCACTTCTTTCTATGAAAATGTGTCATTCACATATTTTGGTCATTTCTTATCAAGTCATGACTTATTTTATCAGATCCAATCCTACACTGTCATGTTGTTAACCTTTGTGTTACTTTTCATATAAATCCACATTATCTCATTTCTATCACTCATGTCTATATCTAAATTCATCACATATGTTTCTTCACATCACAATAATGCATACCATATCCTTAGCATCTATTCTAAATCCATCATATATATTCTCATCTTAAAATTATATCTACCATATTTTTTCACGTCACAATGATTTAGGTCATATGATCTACTTTAGTGTAACAACTATCTATCTGTTTCCATCCCATCTATTTATCATCTATCATACCTAATTTATTATCACATCACATTATATTTAAGTATCCATGTTCTACTCAAGTATCTAGTGCATATATAACATCATAAATCATCACCTCCATAATCATAATCCAACATCACATACAACTATAATCAAATCATTACACATTACATAATAAATCATGACAAAATTATATATATATATATATATATATATATATATATAATATCATCAAGAGCTTTTATACATATAAGATAGGCCTCAACTAGGCTCTATCTTGAAAGAGTCTATACATAAAAAATATCTACATCAGAATATCTACCCACTACAAGGTGTACTCAGGATCCGAAAACCTAAGTGTAGACATATGCTCTCTTGGCATGAGAACATGTCCTCTTCTGCTAGCCTCCATTGCTCTCAAATTGTAACTTTTTATACCTCCAGGATCTTGATCGTCAAATTTGTGCAACACAAATGAGCATGGTCAACTGACTTTTCCACTTTTATAGTCACGTCGCCAGTAGTTACTGTCAATTGGATAGTCACCGTCAACCCCTTCCTGATCATTGTCAATCTTGCTCATGTTTGCATCGACTCACCCTCTCTTTTGACAATATTTGCCTCTTTTATCCTGTCTTATAAATAATTCTTTTATAAATTATCTTTTCTTCCACTTATTCATTGTGTGTGTCACCCATAACACACTGTCGCTTGCCTTGCGTGGCTTGTCTATTTTAAAATCCCACCTTTATGGCCATCGTTGTGTTCCATGTTGGGACACCATTAGTTCACATTTGTGACCATATTTTATTTTCTGTCCCACATAGATGCATATTTCATTGATTCCTCATGTATGGAGGATATCACATTTTAACCATCCTCGTATTTGTTTGCACATATTTTGGTGTCTACCTTTGACCCGTTGGTCCCACATCTTAGACATCCATTTGAGCGGATTCCCATTGGATTCCCTCCATATCACATTTTTTTTACTCAAATGTATATAGGACATTTATGTCATCTCCATTGAGGCCATACTTTGTTCCCTACCGAAGTGATTACAAAGTCACCACCATATTTTACTTCTTGGTTTTATCCTTCTCCTCTTAGGGCTACATGTCCTCGTTCCTCTTTTATCATCCTTTTTATTTTTTCTCATCTATCTCTTTCAAACTCATGATCGATTACCCTTCATTTTTTCGACCCCTAGTTTGAGGGGGAGCACCTCATCAGTCATCTTTCATCACTTCTTGTTTTCATCTTACGGTTTGCTTACTCAAACCACTCGATAAAAATGGGAAAAGGTAGACACCAATTTTTGGTATCGCTAGTCCCTTCACCTTGCGTTCACTCCCTTTATCATCATTATGACATATATACCTCTCTTCCTATTTAAAATCCCCTTTCCCTCCTAAATCTGATTTTAATTATCATTTTCCACCTTAATCTCATCTTAATCCCACCATTAATTTATCTTCCCTAAACATCCTTAATTATCCCTAAATCACCCTCTAATCCATTTATTCTCCCTAAAGCATCCCTTTCATTATCCATAAGCATCCAACCACCTTAATTTAATATTTTCACCTTCCTTTTTCCTTTATTTAATATTTTTTCATCTCTCACCTACATTTTACCATCCCTAGACAACCCTAACCCACCTAAGTACCTTGAGGCCCTAATATGCCCTCTTAAGGCCCATTTGAATCGAGTTGGGAATCATTCCACTACCCAAATGGATGGTCCATCACAGTCACTGATGACATTTTTGGGTCACTGTTAACCCTATAAATATGCCCATCCCCCTCCTTCTTGAAGGATGCAACCTTGACAGCTGAAGCTATCTTATGAATCTCATTGTGATTCTTTGTCTTCTTTGGAGCTGTTACTACCATCTTGAAACCATTTCAGAGCTATTACATTGTTTCCATTAGAGATATTAGATAGTTAAAGCTTATTAAAGTCTTTCGGCCATCTCATCATCTTTACATCATTTTATTTCTAGGTTATCAGCTGTCACGGAACCCTTCCATCTGTCTTCCATCTACTTGACTCCTTCATCTTCTGTTTCTAGCCCCTTTCCTTTCATTAAAACCTCACTCCCTCCTCGGTCGTCATCGAATCAACCTATGTCCATCTCATTATCTACCACCTATCTATTCTGCACTATATTTTATGAGCATCTTGTAGCCTTTCAGACAGTCTTATCTTACCATTCTTTACACCTACAACTTCAGATCCCAGGTTTATCGGGACCAGTATCCGCTGATCGGGACCAGTCATTTTTGACCCTATCAAACATTTCTTATCTTTCTTAAATTTTCTTACATCCTTTCTATTTCCATAAGATCAAGTCTTCTCACAATAGCTAAACATCATCCCTAGTTCAAATCAGCTCCAGGCAAGGCTTCATGAAGTATTTCAGGTCTACTTTATGAATTTTATTTCCACACTATCCTAGTCATTGTTGACTATGCTTTTCCCTCCCAGGTCGCTGTCTACCTACTCAGATTTGGTTTAGTTTAACATTTACTATAATAATATCTTATCACATCTAACACATTTCATTTTTTTGTTTTAGTTTAGTTATCTGCTACATCCAACTTATAAATCATTTATCTATATATTTTAGCTAAAAGTGGGTTGACATCCATCCTACGAAGTTTTCACTTCTTCGGGTCAACATTTTCAGGAAACCCACCATGTTATCTAATGATCATTTTCTTGTTTAGTTTCTCTTTTTTGTGCAGGTTACCAAGCTTGTTGTGAGATGGATCTCTTTTTTATGCCCGTATTCATCATCATCTCATCTAGAGGTACCATAAACCCTCTCATATTGGAGTTTCTTATATTCTTTTTTCCATTTCATAATTTGAAACATGAATGATAAGATTAGTTCAATATCCACCCAAGTGTTAAAAGGATATAAGGATATCTAATGATAATGAAGGGCAAGAGCCCTCCACCCAATATCTAATGAAATAAAGGCATGTGACGATGCTCTAAGATCAGTGGATTATGAGAGTAGTGACATACATATAAAGGAGAATTTTCTGGCAAAGAAGGTGGTGAACACCTATGTAAAGGGGCTTTGCGAGTAGGGGACTTAGGCCAACGAGGTAGACTAGTGGACTGATGAGGACAATAAGGTCATAAAGTAGGACATGTGCGAATAGGATAATTAGGTGTAGAGTGTGCCTTTAATTTGAGATTCCCAGGAGGCCTAGACGTTGTAGTTTGTGGAAGAATATCATCAAGACCATGTTTAGGCAATGACATGCATAGTGGAATGCCTTTACTAGTGATATCTTGCTTATTTTGAATGAATTTGAGACACACATGATTCATGGAGAGAATAGCTTGAGCGATGCAATGCCAAGGAATACCTAAGAGCATATCACAACCTTTGATTGAATATGCCACAACAAATGGGACAATCATGGTAAGAGGCCCAAATATAATCGGCAGCATGATGTATCCAAAATAATTAGGAACTGGATACATGATATTAGATATTTACATTTTATAGCCATAAGAAGTGAAATTGATCACACACTAATAGGATCCACTTGATAGATCATGGCGTTATTGACATTGAATGAACCAATATAACTATTGATGTGTAATGAATCCAAAGTGAATATGGCATGATAATCATGATCTGAAAATGAAATGGTTAGTGGAGATGCATTAATAGAAGCATCAAGGAAGTCAAGGGGACCTGATGAAAGAGGGGGCACAACTTGATATGTATGATTAGCGGAAGAATCAGGAGCTTGCATGTCATGTTTGGGAAAAGGGTCATTAAAGGTTTTTAACTTTTTATTATCATTGACTGGATTAGAAGCAAATGGATTAGGGATCTCGAGGGACTTATTGTGAATAAAATCTTAAATGAGATGCCTGAGTTTGAAGCAATGATCAATAAAATGTTCGATGCATTTCTGAAAGTCACATTTCACATTTTCATCATAATTACAGTTGTGAGGGCGAGATACATCGATATTGAGAGGCGGTGGAAGAGTGATTAGATTTCTTTTGATGATTTGAGGTAATAGAAATTGAGGTGCATATGATAATTTGGTGAAAGTATGCTTTGGATATTTCCAGTGAATCTTTTCAAGAGGAGAGATGACATTAACAGTTGCCTTTGCTTCAGTGGGCTTAGGAGATTGCTTAAATGTTGATTTAGCTTGAAACCTATTAGAAAATGATGGAGTATCTTGATATTTGAGTTTTCCCATGGATAGAAGTTTGAATTCATGTATTTTAAGTGATGGAATAATTTATCAAATGAATGAGAGGTCTCAAATATGGCACTCTCTTGAAGTGGTGGTAAGAGGATTTGAACTAAATGATCTTGCAATTCTGAATCAGCAAGCACATTGGACATCTTATCTAGGTTGTTCTTATAATGCAAAACATAGTCAACTAGATGATCAATAAATATTTGTTTAATTTGAGCGAGTTGTGCATAAGAGATCTTTGTGCCGATGTTGATTGAAAAATGAGCAAGAAAAACATAAGCTAGATGTGTAAAATAAGTTACTGAATGAATAGGTAGATAATAAAACCAACGCATGGCGTAATCTTGAAGACTCTAAGGAAATAATTTAGCTATTAATGTATGATCATATGCATAATTGAGACATGCCACAAGAAAATATCTGAGATGCTCTTGAGGGTCACCATGGCCATTAAAGGTGGGTAGCTTAGGGGTGATGAGTGTCGAGGAAGCGGAAAAGCATAAATTGTGGGTGAAAAAGGAGTGTGAAGAAGTAATAAGGAATCAAGAGATGGAGAGGAATGTGAAGTAGTTTGTTGCAACTAATAGATTTGAACTTGTAGGTCCTAAAATAAGGAAGCTAGGCCTTGAGTGCCAAAAGAGACTTGTTGAGTGTGAGAAATAAGAGGCCAAGTGAAATGGTTGGTAGGATTCGGAACATATATGGGAATAGTAGAAGTAGGTGGAAGGGTAGAAGAGGGAGGTTGTGTTGCAATAGGAATGGAAATATTATTAGAGGTGGGAGGCTTAAGCTTAGCTAGATTAGTGGCCTCCTTGTGAGTGACGAATAAAATAAGATCTAAGTCGTGCAAATGTTCAACAAGATGAGCTTGGAGATCATGAAGGTCTTCACTAATAAAGGGTGGATAAGTTTCAACCATGTTAAAAAGATGATAAAATTCCTAGAAGTAAGGGTGAGTTCTAGCGATGGGTTCACCAAATGATTTAATTTAATTTGGTTTAAATTTAAATATTGCAAAGTCACTATTCAAAAACATGATGTATAAATTTTGTATTATAGTAATGACACAAGCAAGATAAGTTTTAAAATATGAAACCCTAGGCAAGAAGATGAGATAAGAAGATTTAGTTGATTTCTCTATAATCTGGAGCTGATTCAGGCTGCGAGAAGTGATGAACAAGGTGCAAATAACGATATAATCAATTTCTGTAAATTTTGTAACTCATGAACAATGACAGACTGGGGCATTCATGGTAGGACAAGGGTATTTTGGCGCTAATGAACTCTCCTGGGCGGTGGTGACTTCATAGAGGCTTGGAATCTACTTTCTGTTGTGTCACAAGGGTGTTGCAATTGCTCTTTTTTTATTATCTGTTGTTCGCACTATGATCGCCGAAGGTACTTATAACCTACAAAAGAGATGTTCACCTGTACAAGCCTACAAACCACTTCAAACCTAAAAAGGAAAATGTAAAATGGGGAATTGGCCTAACCTCAACGGTCACCCTGAGAGTGAAATTACAACTGAGTGTTGCACTACATCTTAGACTCCATGTAGTTCTTAAGTGTGTGTAGAAATTGTGCCCTACGATGCCCTTGTGCAAGTTACACTTAATATTGAGATGTAGCTATAATGTAGTGATGTAGTAGAATGTGTGGATGGAATAGAATGAACTCTTCTTATGTTGTGTATGTAGAGTTGATGCAGCCCTAGTCCCTTGAATGGATGATAGATGAATGATTTGGAGTGATTTAGGTGCCTTTTGAATATAAGATTAGGTGATAGTAGTAATGCTTAATGTTTGGTCCTTGATTTTGAACACATAACTATGTATTTATATGATTCCCTTGTTTGAATTTTGTAATTGACAATTAGAAGGCCAACCCATAAGAGAAAAATATTCCCAAAAGATAAAAGTGACCCAAAAAGAACAAGTAAGATAGAAAAGGGTCATGGGCGACCAGAGGGGACAAGAGCTCATGGGCACTTCTACTATGGTTGAGTGCTGGTGTCTAAAGATATAAAAGATAAATCAATAAAATCCTGAATCGGTTGTAGGTTGTGTAAGACCAAATAGAAAATAGAAGACAAAGAAAAAAGACCAAAGATAGTTGTCACCCACTAGTTTTATCACATAGGAATCATATGAATATTAGAACATAATATTAAGTGTTCATAATATTTAGTTTATAATTAAATAATATATAATATAGGTTATTATTTATTATTTAATATAAAATTGATATTAAGTTTATTAGTTATTTAATAACTAATTATTTATTAAATCAGGGTGTACCCCATCACTTAATTATAACCCTTGGGGTTATATAAATATGGTCGTGGGCCATAATCGGTTATATTGTATTTACATCGAGTTAAAAATATGGAGCGGGAAGTGAGGAAGGGAGTTCCTAGATTGGTTAATAGTTTCTCATTTAATGGAAGATTCTTCCATGGTTTTTTTACCCCGATGGGGTTTTCCACGTTATATCTGGTGTCACCGTGTAAATGTGTTATTTCATTTTACTTTGTTAAATGTTAAATGTTTGGTTTATTTAATTAATATGTTATATAGTTAATTAATATCTCAGTCCTAATATGGTACCAGAGCGGTTAGGTAATGGTTATTAATTTAATTAACCATAGACATGTCCATTGGGTAGTTGGTTGGTTAGAAATTTATTTAACCCCCCCCTCCCCTCTCGGAGACATGTTTTTTGGAGATTGGTATGTGCATAGGAGATTCCATTCTTATAGGCATGTTAAAATATTTTACGAGACCATTTTATATGGTTGACAGGACTTTCCTTTTCAACGTAAATTCATCAAATTTTGATTATGAGGATTAAAAAAATGATAGGGGGATCTTTCTAAACCTTGATTTTTTTTAATCCTCATTAATTATTTAATTTTATTTATGTGAAAATGGGGTCTAATCATTTTACGATTGATAAATCGCAGATGTTGAATGGGAATAATTATAGCATTTGGAAGATTCGATTGAAGGTAGAATTCATGGCTTGCAAACTATGGGCAGTTGTGAACGGAACTAAAACAACTCCAACTGGAAGACAAACAACTACGGACAATATTGTTGCTGCATATCAACAAAAATTGCAAGAGGTCGATTTTCATTACTTTTTGGAGCATAAAAAATGATTTTATGCTTCATATCGGGAATCAAGAAAGTCTGAGTAAGGCTTGGACTCAATTGGAATCGATGCACGAAGGTACGCAGTTTATAAAAAATCATTAAACTTGATTTTAGAACTAATGAAAACTCCCATGAAGGGAGATGAAAAAGTAATAAATTATTTGGATAAAGTTAAAAATATTAAGTCTCAGTTGGATGAGTGTAGTTGTAACTTAATTTAAGAGAAAATTTCTTTAATTCATTATTCAGTTGAATATTCATGAAAAATTTAGAAATTTTCATTTCAATTTTGAATTCTAAATATCAAATAGAACAAGACATTCTAGATTTGAAAACCCTTAGTTCTCTCTTATTCAGGAAGAGGAATTAATGACAAATTTTAATTCTAAAGGAGAATGTCGACTCAAGTACTTCTCACTCAAAAATCAAAAGGTAAACCTTCTAGATTAAGCAAAAATCAAAAATCAACTTTTAAACCTCCTAGTAAAGACAAGAAACTAGGAAATTTAAGATTTAGCTTTGATGGTAAATTTCATTACTTTGGAAAATTTGGCCATAAGAAATAAGAATGTAAATTTAAAAATAATAAGTCAAATTTCAGAAACCAAAAGGGCAAAAAATCAAACCAAAATCAAAACCAAAAAAAGAATCAGAAAAATAAAATAAAAATCCAATATAATTGCTTTGTATGCTACCTTTTTCACTACAAAGGAAAATGAGTGGATATTGGATAGTGGTGCCTCTAGGCACATGACTTTCAGATCTGATATCCTTTCTAACCTTAGAGAGTGTAATGATCAGATCTACTTGGGTGATCATTCCATTCTCGACATTCAAGGACAAGGTAAAGAAAAAGTTTCAAATGGTTTTATTAACAATGTTTTGTTAATTCCTAGGCTTAAAATGAATTTTCTTTCTTGTTCTTAGCTGACTCAAAATAACTATAGTGTAAAATTGTTAAAAGATAAATGGTTTATTAAAAATTAACATAATGTTACTATAGTTGAAGGCATACAAAGAGATGGTATGTATGTGTTTAATGGCTTTCCCTCTTATTCTTGTTTAACATCTCAAAGAAGTGACATGTAATTGTGGCATGAGAGACTAGGTCATGTCAACTTCAAGATCATGTATGACATGTCTTGACTAAACCTAGTGACTGGTCTCCCACCTATTTCCCAAAATCATGAAACATGTGAAGGATTCTTATGTGGTAAGCAATCTACTAACCCCTTCCATAGTTATCATGATGAAAATTCTTCTGAACCTTTGGAACTTGTCCATAGTGATGTCTGAGGACCTCTATAAGTCCCATACCTTAATGGTTATCTTTATGTTGTCACATTCATTAATGATTTCTCTTGTATGATTTGGTCTTATTTTATTAAAAAGAAATCTAATGTCTAGTGAAAATTTAAGGAATTTAAAGCTTTAGTTGAAAATTTCTTCTAGTTATAAAATTAAGAGGCTTAGGATTGATAATGGGGGAGAATACGTCAGTAAGGAATTTGAATCATTTTGTGTCGAATGTGGCATTCAAAGAAAACTGACTACTCATTATTCCCATCAGTAGAATGAGATTGTGGAAACGAAAAACCACACCATCTTGGAAATGGATAGATCTATGATGCATTCAACACAGGTTCCTAAATTCCTTTGGCTGAAGAAATGAACATTGATTCGTTCATATCTTGAATAGATTTCCCACTAAATCCTTAGTTAATTCCATTCCGCTGGAAAAGTGGTCAAATAAAAAACCAAGTGTGTCTCATTTGAGAATCTTTGGTAGCCTTATTTCTCTCTTCATTCCGAAATAAAAATGGAAGAATATTGATCAAACCTATTTTTCTTGTATCTTCATAGGTTACGGTGTCAAAAATAAATGTTTTAGGATCTTTCATCCTTCAAAAAGAGAATTTATAGAAAACAATAATGTTAAAGTTTTAGCAAAACCTTTTTGTTCATCTTCTTCATCTTTTGTTTCTATTATCCATGATGATTTTAATGAAAATTATGGAAATAACAATGAAAATGATATATGTGATGAAGAAACTAGTAATGAACCTATAGTTGAAAAAGAGTTAGTACTTGTTTCCTCTATAACCAAAAGACCTAGATGGGTTAAGTCTATTATTCAAGACTCTAATCCTGAAAACCTTCAGAAAATGACTAGAAGTCAACATACATATCATGCCTTGATGACATTGTATGAACTTGCACCCCAATATTTCAAATAAGCTTCTTCTGACAAAATATGGATAGATGCAATGAAAGTTGAATATTCTGCCTTGATTAAAAATCAAACTTGGGATTTATTCCCTCCTCATGAAAAATGAAGTATAGTAAGATATAGATGGCTATACAAGATTAAATATAAAGCTGATGGTAGTGTCAATAAATTCAAATCCATATTAGTAGCTCGAGGGTTTACTCAAAAACCCAGTATCGACTACGTTGAAACCTTTGCACTAGTTGCAAAAATGAGCATAGTAAGGATTCTGATTGCCTTAGCTTCTCAATATGGTTGGGAAATCCATCAGATGGATGTCAAAAATATATTTTTTGAATGGTGATTTAAAAGAGGAAATCTACATGAAAAAACCTAAAGTATTTGAAGAACTAGGTAAATAAATGTATGTTTGTAAATTAAAAAAATATTTATATGGTTTAAAACAACCTCCTAAATCTTGGTATGCAAAGATTAATAGTTTTTTCAATGAAGTTAGTTTTTTAACTATTATTCTGATAATGATTTATTTTTTAAAATTGAAGAAAATGTTATCATTCTCATTGTATTGTATGTTGATGATTTACTTATCACTAGTAATTCTAATAGTTTAATTATGAAAATTAAAGCTAAATTAATGCAATATTTTGAGATGACAGACTTAGGATTATTGCATCATTTTTTGGGCATGGCTATATTTCAGGATAAAAATTATATTATTGTATCTCAATCACAATATGCCACTAATTTATTTAAAATGTTTAATATGATTGATTGTATACATGTTTCTATTCCTATAGAATTTGAATGTAAACTTGATCCTAAACCTTCATGTGAAAAATCTAATCCTACTTTATACAGGGAAACTTGTAGGTAGTTTGATTTATCTAACTATTACTAGACCTGACATTGCTTATGCAGTAGGGATTGCTTCAAGGTTTATGCAGGAGCCTTATCAGGATCACTGGAAGTTAACCAAAATAATATTATGTTATATTAAAGGCACAATTAATTTTGGTTTACATTATACTTCTTCTAACAATGCATATTTATATGAATATTGTGATTTTGACCATGTTGGTGATGTGATAGATTGCAAGTCTACAACTGGATATGTGTTCAAGTTTGGTGTAGGTGTCATTACTTGGAGTAGTAAAAAGAAACCAACAGTATCTCCATTTCTTCTACTGAGGCATAATATAAAAGTGCAATGGAAGAAGCGAAAGAATGCATGTGGCTAAAGTGGTTGTTGGAAGAGATACACATGAGATCTAAAGGAAGTACTCCTCTTCTATGTGATAGCTACAGTTACATTTCTCTTGCTAAAAATCCACTTCAACATCAAAGGAAAAATCATATCAGGATGCATATGCAATTTATTCTGAGAGAAGGGTTCTATGCTAGTGATATAGATCTCTAGTACTACACTGACTGAAGATCAAGTTGCAGACATATTTACGAAGCCATTGTGTGCTGTGAAGTTTTGCAAGTTCAGTGCAATGCTTAGCCTTTCAGAGTTTCCATTGAGGGGGAGTGTGCATGGCAATGCCACCTCCTAATGGCCAACCGATTCTTGACTCCTCCTCCTCTATACTTCTGCTCTGGTATAAAGCATTGTAAAAATATATTTTACGATCTATGTAAACTAATAGAGTTTATGGTATACAGTCCAGTATGTTGCATCTATTTGCAAAGGAAGTCCTTGTGTTATAAAAGGTTCATAGAGATGAAATTTTAAGTATTTTTCCATGAAAAACGGTGGGATGTAGTCTCAAAAATCATGCTTAGCCTAAATCATACTTATTATTTATGGATTCCAAATCCTTTTGTACCAAAAGGTAAGTTGAGCATGATGAAGGTGTTATAATTCCTTCAAAAGACATATGTTATCCTAAACCTTCACTAATTGTTTATGGATTTGTAAATCCTGTTGTACAAATAGGTAATGTTGGCATATGCTTCCCCACTTAATATTAAGGGGGAGTGTTAGAACATAATATTAAGTGTTCATAATATTTAGTTTATAATTAAATAATATAGAATATAGTTTATATTCTTTATTATTTAATATAAAATATTATATTATGGTTTCATTAGTTATTTATTAACTGATTTATTAAATCAAAGTTATACCCCATCACTTAATGTTTATAACCCTTTGGGTTATTTAAATATGGTCGTGGGTCCATAATCGGATGTAGTATGTATTTACACCAAACCTTAAAAACATGGACCAAGAGTGAGGAAGGGAGTTACTGGACTGGTAATAGTTTCTCAATGTAATGGAAAATTATTCATGGTTTTTTACCCCATTGGGGTTTTCCCACGTTATATCATGTGTTATATTTATTTATTTATGCACATTAAGGTTTACTCAATATTAATTCAATATGGTTAATGTAACTTTATAACCCTTGTCCTGACAATGAATACTAGTATGCTTTTAGGACTTAGAAATGCACCCAAGTGCATGATTTTTTGTCTACAGGTATATGATAGTTGAAAAGAGTTACAAAGTTGATTGATTCAAGTTTATATAAGGATACATGTATTGTGCTTACTCAAGTAGCATTTGATAATGCATGGAATTTCAAGGTATGAAACTTTACTATGATATTTGACTTCCTCATAAGATCTGAGTTTATACATTTGGAGCCCTAGAGAAGTATGATATGGGTTGATTTGGTATTGTCATCGAATTATATCCTTCTATGAAGGTCTTGAAATTTCTATGAGTATGTATTATACATGCTTGAAGAATTAGGTTATGTCATAGCTAACGAAGATTACATGGAGAAGTTGTTCTTAGAGACTCAGTTGACATTGATGGAGTCTATGAAGGAGTAAGATTAAGAAGTGGAAGCATATGGACTTAGGGGGTTCTAGTTAAGCTCAATAGTTTGATGATACAAGTTTTCTTGTTGGTGATAAAGGTATGCACTATTTGTTTGATGATCATTTCCTTGTCCTTATAGGTATGAGTTTGCACATATGTAAAAGTCAAGATAAAATAAGTCCTAGTTCTATTTTGAAGAGAACTATATCAGTTGAGGGAAAGCTAGTGTGATTTACATTGATATTTTTCTATATTTGATGTGTTAAAAAGTAGTTGAGAAGAAAGGGGGAGATAAGTTGTTAATACTCTAGTTACATGAGCTAGATAAGATGTCAAGAAGCCTTGTTTCCCATGAAAATTTGTTTGCAGGTGAAGATATTTGTGACAGAGCTGAGTAGTGGTGTTTGGTCCTTGAAAGGTAAGAGTTTGTTCATTGTTCCTTGCAATTTGCATGGTGAGTGTGTTACATTGGCATCATTTGTATTTTGAAGGGTACTTTGTCAAGGTGAGAGGTTATATTTGTTCCCGGTTCAAGAAGAAGGTAAGTCAATTTTTTTGAATATGTGCATTTGCATAGGGGGAGCAAATTTTCTCAAAGATTCAAAATCAGTGTTGAAGATGAAGAATGAACCTTGATTGTTTTGATTTATGTTTCCAAAAAAAAGATGATCCTATTGTGTTGTAATAAGGTGATGCAGGTATATTGCTTTGTCATTAATTTCAAAATGGGGAGAATGAGATGATGGCATGTGTTCCTTAGGGGGAGATGTAGCTTTGTGTGTTTTCCCATCAATGGATTTTCCATCAATGATAAAGGGGGAGATTATTGGTAGTGTGTTGTCATTGATGTCAAAGTATGATGTTGTCATATTTTTCTAAGGTGTCATTGATGTCAAAAGGAGTATGGAGCATGAAGGTTGATTGGTAGTGTCAAGTCAAGGTGAATATCTTGTTGAGATTGCATGGTATTGCATGTGTTATTGAGTTGGGTAGTGGCTTGTTAGAGTGTGTTAGTGACTTATAGAGGTGTGGATGATGATGTTGAGGTGTCATGAGGTGTGATGAAGGTTCTTACAGGTTGACAAGTGTGCCACAGTGATGAGGAGGTCAAATTTAGTGAAGCAAACATGTTCATGAGGCCTAATAAGAAGAATGAGGTATGTCATGATGAATTAAGGCATGTAGAAGTTGGTTATGCATTATCAAAGTATGGAGAGCATGTATATGAGGTGTAGATACACTCAAAAATGTCTTATTATTGGTTTTGTTTTTGAACATGGTTCCTAGGTCTTCACTAAACCTATTATCAAGCCCTATGTGACCTAATGAGGTGTGCAGATATGATTTTAGATTGAAAATTTAAATGTGAGATATGTTAGAGATTTTGTAAGTTGTTTCTAGCATGTTGATAAATTTTGAGATCATTACTTTCAACATATTACATGGAAAATTTGTTTTTAGGTTTGTTCCTAGACTTTGTCCTTGATAAAACATGCCCTAGTGTGGTGAATTCAATGTGTGTGAGAGTATTTGAGAAAAATTGAGCATTGGAGAATGTGCAGGAGGTTAATAGAGAAGTGTGGTCCAAATTTCAGGTCCCAATGTTAAATATTTTGCAAGATATTGTATTCTTACCTATATCGAGTTCTTGAAGTTATAAACCAAGGTTGAATTTGGTCAGTTTGATGATCATTTTCACGTGTATGCTTTCCATGGGGACCCAAGATCTTGGGTAAATTTTAAAAGGTAAAATAATAATGTTTTCTAAGTGTAATGAGGTCATTTTATTGTCAGAGATTTATGAACACTTGTTAAGAAGACAAACTGGTTTTAAACCCTCTTAAAACCCTAGGTCTAAAGTGATGGAGAAGAACATGATGGTACATTCCTAGAATGAATTTTTTGAGATAATATGATTATTGTAGGTTTTATAGGACTCCTACAAATTTATCTAGGTGTAAGTTATAGGTTTTGGCTATGTGTGGACCCCACTTAAAAAGGAAAGTTCCTAAAGAAGTTTAGTTTGTTCTCAAGTTTTCATTATACCTAATGACTAGATTAGTTTTGGAGGAATTATGGTAGCTATAATTCATGTATATAGTGGTTTCAGATCAGGTTTTATCCCTTAGAAGGTATATGGTCGCTATAATTCATGTATGAAGTCTATTTTGCAAGACTAGTTTTGGGGCAGTTTTGAGTAGTTTTAGTGACCTGGTTACAAAAGATTTTTGGAGGTACTACAATATGATTTATGGAATCCTATGCACTTGGTGGTGATCCTAAGGTCATGATATTTCCATTGGTATAGTAAAATTGTATGGATGAGGTCATTTGATGTGGTTTTGAGCTTGTTTTATGAAGACTAGTTTTGGGGCATGATAGTCGTGTTTGTTCTCAAGCTGCTTCATGAGGTGACGATGATGATGTATGTTCAAGATTTGTGGAGGTTGTTAGAGGTCTTAGAAAACATTTATAAGTGTGCTCCAAGTTTTTTTGAAGGTGGTTTTTCTCTAGATCATTCTATTTTGATGAGTAGGCTTTTTGGGTGCAATTAGGGTTCTTGAGTCCTAATGAAGGAATTGATGTTATTGGTGTTATTTCTGAAACTATATGGTCCTTTGTAGAATTTTTTTAGGATGTTTTCATGTTTTTAATATGTTATTTCCCCTATAGTGGCCGAATTATATGATATTATGTCAAGAGTCATGTATAAAAGAAAATTAGAAATGAGTTGGTTGTGAGTGAGAAAAAACTGCAAGCTAGGAGGTTTCTAGAGATGAAAGAGGTCTTTGTGACCATACTGAGAGGGAAATGAAGATGTGATGATTTTCTAGAGATATATCAGATTTTGGAAATCTAGGTAAGATGTTGAAATCAACATTGAAGGAAGAAGTTCTTGGGCATGGAGGCTAGGAGGTCATTTTGAGGAAGATAGAGGAAAAATGAGCTTCATGGTGTCATCATTAGTTGTTGAAGCAAAATTTTAGAGATAAAAAACATATCAGGTGGCTTTATTTGGTGTTGATTCATCTAGGGGGTTGGTGCCTCCTTGTAGGGTTGGTGCTCTACTAAAATTAGGGGTTGGTGTTCCTTGTGGGGTTGGTGCCTCACTAAACCTACGGGTTGGTGCTCCTTGTTGAGTTGTTGCTCAACTAAATTTAAGACATGGCTATAATAAAGTTTTATTTTAGTGGTTTTTATTCCCCTTTAGGATTTCCCACTTATATATTGTGTCCATGTGTTGATGTGTTCTCCTTTTCTCATGTTTTGTTATGGTTCTTGAATGCAAGCTTAATGATTAATGACTTAGTTGATGAATGGTTAATGCATGGATAAAATAAATATGGAAGAATGTTTTAATGCTCAATGATTCACCCCCCCTCTCAGTGATTGTGCTTCCAACATTAAATATAAATTATTCAGTATAAATTATTATATATATAATGATAATAACAACTTTAGATAGTTGTAGAAATAGAAACATATATATTCCAATAATAAATTAAATGTACTTATAAATGTTTTTTTCAAATACTATCATTGAAGTAACCTATTTATTTATTTATTGATTAATTTTTACCTAAGACTACCACAATCACATGTCACCTTTGATAATAATTGAATGAGTGAGTTACATTTCATTCAATATAACAAGAGCGAGAAAAATAGAGTACACATTGTTTTTCTATTAAGATAAGGGCAAGAGAGAGAGAGATTTTTCAACATTGTTCTAATTACAATCATTTCCTTTCAACTTAATGGGATAAATTTGTGTAAAATAGACTTTTAGGAGGTTGAGAGTAAGAAATAAGACCAATTTTCTTTCATTTACATCCCAAATCTTCCTACTACTTTAGTATGAGTTTTATTTCGAATGCTACCAGTAAAAGAACAAGTAGAATTTTCAACATTCATTGTAAGTAGTTCTCAATGCAACAACAAGATAAATTTTTTTGTTTCTTTTAATAATCATTACTATAATAATATGCATTCCTTTCAAAGGGAGTAATTTTAATGAAAGAGAGATGTTTATCCATTCATACAACTAATATGCTTCTCCTTTTTTACTTTCAAGAATCTAGGGAGATTTAAATAATGTTGGCTTTCACATACCACAATGCAAAATAATTTGTTTACTTCCAATGCACCAAGAAGAGGGAACATATTTACTCTAAAACACTAATTTATACATTTACAATTTGGCCACAATAGTAAGGTGGATTTCCATAAGTAGGAATGCAATCAACATGATCTTTCACATAGAGGTGAAAATGCACCAACTTCAATCAAAATGCTTCCACTTCCTTCTTTCGTTAGGCTACCAAATTATACCAAATAAGAGGTGAAGGTTAAGTTCACCTCACAGTCATACAATGGGGGAAAATATCACCCCTATTGTCTCATAAATTCCCTAACTTCTGAAAATTCTCCATGACCAAAAAGGCTTAAAACACAATTATAACTCAAACACACATAGGCACTTTCAAATTTACCGATAAAAAAAAGTAAACAATTTGGTTAGGACATAAGTGAGTGAGGGAAAGAGTTATCTATCTAAAACTAAACAAATGTAGTATTAAGCCAAAACTAAGCTTAAAAAGGGGAAATGTAAGTCATCCCTTACCACTTATAATATCCAATAAGGAATGGAGATTAGCCCTTGGTTCCTCCATGATAAAATTAACCTAGATCCAACTCTGTATGCCTCCCTAAACCCAAAACCACTTATGATCTCCATGAAGGATAATCTCCCATTCTTTTAGTTCCTCTATTAGTATCATACATATTTTTTAATCTTTTTTTTCACACTTATCCCTTTAAGGAAAAACTAGTTTGCCTAACACATGACCACTCTTCCTAGCCCCACATTGAATGCTTAGCAAGTAACACAACAATAAAGAAAAACTCATGTTGAAAAAATATTTTTTCGAGGAAAAAATACGGTCTTCGTCAATGCTCCCAGGACTAAGTCCCTACATTTCAAGATGGGGAGGCTCCCATTTATTGAAATTTGGAAAATATATACACTCTGTCTAACTCTGGGGGTTGGTCATAGACTAAATAAAGTTTAGAAATAACCTTGTTGTGACTGCAACTGTAGGTTAAATAGGGCATAATATGTGAAATAGAGAAGAGAATATTGTGATGGGAGGGAGTTATGTCAATGGTAGTATAACGGATTCCATTAACCAATAACCCAAAATTCTATCCACTTTAATTAGAAGAAAGAGGTAAATATACACAACTATCAAAGAATCATGAAACATTAATAACAATTAACACAAAATTTAATTGGAAATTTCATTCCATGGCTGAAAATATAAATCTTTTGATTCCTTATCAAAATTTGTCATACATTCGGTTGAGTACAAAGTTGAGAGAATAGAGGAAAATAGTATAGAGGAGTAGAAGAAAACAGTATGCTAAGGGAGGAGCAAAAAATGATCCCTTGGAATAGAGATAACCTTACAATTTATATCCAAAACCAGTGACTCTTCGCATTCCTATGTGGCCTTTCAACTTAAAGTTCAATCTCAATGAAGGAATAAAAAATTCAAGCGACTTAAGTAAATTTTTAAAAAATTACTTCTAAACAGAGAAATAGAATGCTAGAGATAGAAAAGAAGAGAGAAATTATAATTAGAAGTTGTTGAAGGATGGATTTATTCTCTTCCTTCATTATGGAGATGAATGCTGAAACTGGATATGATCTTTATTGGTTCATTCTAATTAGAGTATGTCTTTTCTTGGACATGGAAATGATGTTCCACATCTTATCCCAACTGATCATCTTTGGTGATGTTTGGTAAACTCATTTTCAACTCTTCATCTCTATGAGAAATAATAGAGCACACAATTCAAATCGTTGTCACACCATGATATCTTGTCTCTCACATGATAAAACAATCATCTTGAACTCAGGATGAGGAATGCACTCAAATTATACATTATAGACTCCGTAACCATGAGCTCTCTTGGATTTGATGGTATCAAACATTCATGAGAATCCTCGGCAGAAACATGACAACCAACTGAAATGGAAACACTTCCTCTTTCTGAGATGACACCAAGAAACAACTGAATGTTCAATTTTTTCCTAAAGAATAACTCCCTATCATGCCTCTTGAATGGATAATGCTGAGGAGATAAAGAATACACTACGACCATGGTTCCTTTCATGAAAGCCTTAAATTATTTCAACTAGATGTTTCATGATCAACAATCCTCCTATGTGTGCTAACTCAAGTTAACAAATAAATTTTCCTTTGTATATAGGTCTATTAAATGGAATTCAATGATGGTTTTGGTTGTGAAATTGATGTGGTCATTATACATGAAGAACTCATGCAAATCACTTTAGAATGGATTCATTTGAAAGATGATGCAAAAAGGAAGAGATGCTCCAATTTTTAGAAACTTCTCTCGTCTAGATCAATAGGAAAGTGCAAAATTCAATGAAGCAGGAAGAATATTGAGAGAAAAATCAATCCTCTATATCTCCAAAAATATCCACGTCATCATGGAAAAAAATATCAAATAAAATCTTATTTTATGAGAAACATCTGCTCCAATTTTCATACAATTTGGCTCACCGAGTTACCAGGAAAATGTAAATAAATTTGAAGAGGGAAGAATACTGAGAGAAAACTCAGTCCTTTATATCTCCAAAAACAATCCACCTCATCATGCAATAAATGGATCGAATGAAATATTATTTTATGAGGGAAATTTTCTCCAAATTTTAGGAAAATTGGTTTGTTGAGTCACTGGGAAAATGTAAAACAATTTTTATCTATTCTGGGTAAAAATGGAATTCTTGGCTATAAAATTATTCCTTAAATAAAAAAAATCATGCCATGATATCCCCAAGTGATATATCATCTGAAAGGAATTTTCAAAAGGAGAGAGTTGGAAAATTTACGAGATTTTTTAACTCCGGGATCACCTACAATGAGAAAAAGTTGTTTGAAAAAGATAGGGCATCCAAGCTAGTTTTAATGGATTCCATGAAGAAACAGAAGAAGTTTACATAGTGTTCTCCATGCAAATTTTCTAATTTCAAGTTGAGGTGTTTTTGGAGGGAAAAATAGGTTTCAAAAAATGACTTAAGTGGAGGTGGAAATTGGTTTTTCAAATGCAAAGCGGAATGTGCACCCATGTTGCATTCTCCACCTCAAAAATGTTCCTCCACCAGGATTGGGTGGAAATTTGTGGTACGATTTCACCTCCAAAGTGTGCCTTAGTGCAAATGGGCTCCAAAAGTGTTCCTATGGGGTATAGGTGGGACCCACACATGTAAAAATATCCTTATTTTTCCTATTTTGCCTTTACTGTTTAACTTTTTATCTCCACTAATGAGAGTGAGGCACACTTTTGAAGTTGGTGCAAATTATCTCATTGGCGGACACAACAAGTTAAAAACTAATGGTAAAATAGGAAAAATAAGAAGATTTTGACATGTGTGGGTCCCCCTCTACCCCATAGGTGCAATTTTGGACCCCATGTGCACTAAGGCACACTTTGGAGGTGCAATTGCACCACAAAGTTCCTCCCAAGCCTGGTGGAGGTGCATTTTTTCCTATTTTATCACTACTTTTGTCTAGGAAGGCGCACTAGTGATTTGAACTATTAGTGGAGCTTGAAACAAGTATGAACCAAACTATCACTTGATTCATGAAAGGGGGTTTAATGTGATCCAACTTGGCCCTTTGTTAGGACCGAAAATCCACTTGAAGCCTTCAGTGCAAATTCCTTGTCCAGAAAGGTCACCGTGCTATAGTGTTGGGAAGGTTTCTTCTTTTTGTTCTCCCAAAACCTTCTCATACATATTACATTATGTATTATACCCCGTAATATTTACAATGAATAATATTTGAGCTTCCAACACCACATGGAGTTCTTGAAACCTTTTCCAGAAGTTGACCCTTCTATAGTGCTCACACGCTCATTTTTTTCAAGAAGCGCCTAGAGAGAAAGCTTTACCAAGACCATTTCAAAGCTTACAAAATATCTTATAAATCATATTGTCATGGAGAAAAATATAATACCTTCCCATTGAATACAATATGGGCTCTTGAAATGATCTAAGGGTCCCAAAACCTTTCCCATCTGTTAAATTTTGAAAATAGGCAATTTGGCAATTTTGGCAATTTTGACCAGTTTGACTGAAAAGTGAAAAAATTTCAATACGGTTGTCAAGTGAAATGCCTAAAATTTTACATGCCAAGAACTATACCTAACTTGCAGACATGTCTTGGGTTGGACAAAGTGAAAACAGGGAAAGCAGGAACACCATAATCTCATGACATTAAGCAAACTAGTGCCTTATCCATTGGGCATAATAGAGTCAAAGGGAAACACCTTCTTGTGGAATATTTATTGAACACCACACACACACACACACACAAATAATAACACAAAAGGGGTAATACAAAGAGGAAAAAAACTAGGGAAAAACAAAACAAATATAGCTCACTTATGTACATGTGGGAGACAAACCGCTTTCACAGTTTTACTTGTTCTTCTTTAGATGTTACTCGTGCATGGGTAGCACCAAATTAATTTTCTATGCAAACCCTTTAATTGGTTAAATGAAGTAACATAACTTTCTCAATTTTTTGGGAAAGTTAGCTCCTAAAAGAGATCTCTATATACCTAAGAAAGAGAAAGTTGCATGTTTCTTCTTAAGAAAGTTGGTATGTCTCCCCTTGCAAGTGAGGATCCACTCAGGGAGCTCATTGTCTTCATTGTTCTGAAATTCCATTTCCATTTTCTAGTCCATTTTCAAAGTCAACCATCCTTATAATTTTCTATTTTTCATTTCATTTAATGATATATTATTGATTCTTGATCATACTAGGCTCGGCATGTCCACAATTAGGCCTAAGCTCTTTCGACCGACACTTGTTCTTTATTTTTCATGCTCCACATGACCATCGTCTCTATGAGTTGGGTCTCAATAAAGATTTTGAGATTTGCAACACCATCATAAGATTATTTATGCTTCACATTTACCAATTTTTCCAAATGTTTCTCGTTTACACACACCAAATCATTTCTTACTTGATGCTAGCTATTATAAAACTCGCATGGTGCATCATCTTCTTACAAGGATAATGAACACAAGGTTGGGGCTGACATATGGATATAATCACTTTCATAGTGACCTTTTTGGGCTATAAAATTCATCCCCATGATGTATATATATTCTTCTTGAGTGGAATCATCTTTGTGAGAGTCAAACACCTTTCCATCTATCTATTCATCATTGAGAAGGTCCTCTTCTTCAAATTAAAAAGAGAAAGATTTGTATTCACACTCATGCTTATGGGGTAAGTTCTCATGTTAGATGTTGAGAAGATGATTGTAAACCTAGGGTTTACCATCCAAGAAGTGATTTGATCCAAATTTTTCCTCATGGTCCACATTACTTATCATCTTAGGGTTGCTTTGTAGAAAGTCAAAATATCCTTGATCCTCATCATCACCAAGTAGAGAACCTATATTCATGTTCAATTGGAAGTGCACATTGTCAAATTCCAAATCCATAAAATTATTATGTTGTTTCTTAATTGACTCAAGCACATATGGGTATTCCACCATCAATATGGGAAGCTCTACATCTTTTTATGAAGTTATGAAATAGTTACTGTATCTTGAATCTTGGTACAAAATATTTGCCCTTGGGTCATCCTCTCTTTAAACAATGTATCTCATCTTTCTTATTGGAAGGAGCTTATTCATTTTACCATTGAATGATATGGTGGCATATGGTAGACACAAAAATATGCACTTATCATTATTACATCATGCATATAGTATGTTGTTATATGCATGATTTCCAAGTGTGAAGATTAGATATTGGTGACACCTTTTCTTAGTCATTTTACTAGTTTTGACTGATTTTGATTGTGTTTTTGCCTCTTATTTCTTACATTTACATATTTTGCTTATGTCACAGGGATCTTTGTCCCCGTTCTTGGTGTTATTTCTATTTCTTGGCTTTGGGACAGTACTACCTAGTTAGGAAACCGCTGCCTGAGCACTAGTGTCTCTTCTGGGCACTTTTGTCCAATCTACTTTCTTTTCTAACTTATCAGTCTCTTCTTCAATTGGGGTCTTTTATTATATTTATTTCATGACTTTTATAGGATTTTTGTGTCACTAAGTTTTTCAAATTTCAAAAAATGAAGTTGCATATATACATAACCTACTAACTATTTTTAGGGGTTGGGAAATTGGCATATCACTTTCCATTTACCATCTATAAGAGCAATACTCAAGGACTACAATTTTGGCTGCATTATCCACTGCATAAGAGGGGATATTTTTGAATTCCATCTCACACATTCATATTGGGGGAAAATTATTTTTATCATGTTATCTTGGTGTGATTGGCACAAGGGTAACCTAGATTCAAGGGACACAATTCAATCACACACATACTAGGACTAGACAGAGTCTGAAATGTATTGTAGCACTCGGTGATAATCACATTAGAGTGATCGTTGAGATGAGAATGACTCGAGAGTATGCATTATTTATTCCATCTAATTTTTTCTTGAGCCTTGTGCATGTAGCTAGGGTTTGTTTTGTAGGAGCAAGTGTGACATAAGAACCCTACAATAAAGTGGGTGCAATTAAAAATGAAATAAGGAAGCTAATATTAGACCCTAAAAAACCAAAATCAAAGCACTTGCCAAGACACTATACACACCTAGAAATTACATGGTGCAATATGGAAGAACGTGATAAGTCTCTGATGATGAAGAAAATATTCTCCAACATAAAAATGAAATACAGATCCTTCCCCCTTTCTTCTACATGTTTGTTATGGATTTTTTAATCCATTTTTAAAGTTTGAGAGTTCATTCTATCTTTTCAGGATATCTTTTTATCCTTTTGTGTTTTTTTTTAGTGTTGGTTGCATAACCTTCGGTCCATCTAGACCGTTGGTCCTGTCACCTTAATATAAGAGTTAAAAATGCACGTTTTACAACGCGTGTTTATATTTCCGGAGTGTTTTTCTCACTCGTTTCTCAACCATGTCACCTAATTTTGGGCTCATTGGATTTGAATTGGACTACCCCTTTTTGTGATATGTTGTCACTTTTTTGTTGGACATGTGTTGTTATAATTATTCTTCCTCAAGTTTTATAAAAACCCAAAATTTACCCAAATGATGGGTTAGAGTTTTCACATTTTTGAATGTAAAGTTATGCTACTAATTTTTTGAGAGGAATTACAAAAACAACCAAATATTTTCTCTATTCTTTCCTGCCATATTATTTTTAGTTACCTTCTTGTAGCCAACCATCCACAACCATTTGTTCGCATTTTTCTACTACAATCCAACGCTTTGCACATCCTAGGATCATATGGTAATCATTTCTAGAGGAGGAAAGAAATACGAGGATACAAGGAACACAACACCACACCTAGAATTCTATCACAATTCAATAGTAATAGGTTGGGGATGTATTTAAATTTCTTTAAGCTTTGATTAGTTGTGATGGATTTAAAAAACATGATGGCCAAGTGTGTCAAGTTCACTTAATTACATATCATTATTGGGATTGAGTTAGGACAAGACTTGCCATTTTTGAAGTTGTCAATGGTCATGGTCAAGAGCGAAGATCATTTGAAGGGGCATTATCATATTTTTTTTGTTACTTTCAGAAGGTGTTTCAAATCATTCATACAATATGCCATTTCTTTTATCGTAGGAAATTTTCCCATTTGTTCCCAATCTAATATATTTATTCAATGGATAAGCTTTCATTCTTTCTCGTGAAACTTGATGTTATGAAATTAGTTCAAACATATAAGAGGAACTAATTCTAACATAGTCCTTTATATAGCAGTAGCATAATCTTGTTAGCGTAGGTTAAAAATTATCTTAGGGGAAACCTGCAATAATGTCTAATAACTTCATCCTATTTTTCCCTATCTATTTTAATGTGATTAGAGGCTTATCGTACATTATTTCACTCTTACATTCATTTCATGTGTATAGTAGATGTAGATTACTCTATTTGATTATAAGGGTGTGTAGAATTTAGGAAATTAGCACCGCTAATTCCCCGTGTTCAATGTTTGTTCGGTTAGTTTCCTTCAATTCATTTATTTTTCAAACAACTAGAGTAGATGGTTTATTTTTTTAATTTCCCTAATCATGAATGAATCTTAGTTGATTCCCCTATTAAAACATATTTGTATTCCCCGTAAATATAATTTCCTATCATGCTGTGAAATACTAAAATTAATATTCCACGTCGTCTTAAAAATCCACCCAAAGAAAGACATACTAAACCATAGGAAATTCAAGTCAAACAAGGTCATAACCAATATCTATCCCTCTTGACCAACTTAATTATTAGGAACTACACTGACCTGTTCATAGCCCCTGAAATTATCCTTTAGCAACCCATATTACACTATTCGTTCAAATATCAAAAATTTGGATATCTCAGAACGACCTCCGAGAATTTAAGTGCATTTGGAATCACGTGTCTGTATTTTTAGGTTGTACAATTGTTGTGAACCCAATCCTCGAAGGACTAGTTCCTTTTATTTATATTTTAACTCGTATTTCCATTTTTCCAGGCCTTCATTTCAGGTTAGACTCTTCCCCTATTTAGTGGCTATTTAATACATCCCCAAATATGTCTTGTAGAGAGTTTGATGGGCTATTTGGCTTTTATATATACTATACCCGTGTTCAACCGCAACTATCCCCTCTTCCATCTTCTCGGAGGGGATTAACATATACACAAATAACGTGCAATGCCTCCCCTAGCCATATCTGCAAATCTTGATTATTCATGTGAGACATATTAAGGAGGTTTACCAAGTCCATCTATCAACATATGCAATAAGGTCAATCACAATTCAAAATAATATGACCTTTATGGGTTCAAATGTGGTCCACATACTAGAATCTTGTCAAGAGCTCACATTATCATGCCATGACATCGAGGATTCAAACATCTTTAGCAATCAAATAGCTAATCCACTCTACACAATAGATGATTCTTTGGAAAGTATGAATACTTATTCATACCAGTAATATCTTTCAACAATGATGTAGGTGGAGTAGAATCCTCTGGAACTCCTCACTTTCAAGGTGCATATGAATATCAATGTCAAAAAATTTATAAGCTTAAGTCAGTATCACATGTCCCTTACCCAAACCCCACATTTTCAACATGCATCATTGAAAGTAGGGCTCAATCCTCATCAAATGATTTTATTTCTACATTGTTAGGGAGGATAAGAGATTTTGAGAGTTCCCAAATGACTCAACAAACTTATGTAATGAGGAATAATATGGGTTATCCCATAGACAACAAAGGAGACACCCCTTCTACCAACACAAAACCAACACCACATCTTATAAAACAAGGTTATCTAGTTAAATTAAACCCAAGTGATACATTCTAAGAAGATCAAACACATCCTAGGGATGTGTCCTCACCCATCTCATTCTTACCCTATACAAGGATTAGTTGAATATTATTTCCCATACATTACTCTAAACAATATAGGATTTCATAACCATCACATAACATGAATGCATTGTCCTAATTCCTATTCCTTGTTACTTACATATGTTTTACTCAAAGTCTCTACAATCATTATATGTATCAGGTTCCTTGAACGTTCATTGATATCCATTCTAAGGAAGATTCCATTTACTTCCCGGACCCAAGACTTACACAACAAATTATCCAATATCTATATCCTCCTCATAAACTCCTCTTCAACGAGATTCCATGGTTGAATCTTATATGATTGAGAAATTACATTGAATACAGGAAGATAACTTCATTATTTCACCATACAATGTGTCATGATTCCATGCCCATTATCGATAAATTTACCTAAATTTAAAGGTCGAAGCATATCCAACTGCTCTTATCAATGCCTACGTGCCATTCCATTAGGAAATGTAAAATCCCTTGAGATACAATAGTGGCTAAAATATTTCTAAAAACTCTCGAAAGAATAATCTTTGTGATTGGTATTATCGAACATTTCTGAGGCATTCTCATACATTCCTTCAAACAAATTGTTTCTAAATTCATTAGATATTATCACATGAACAAGTTGTTGTGAATGAGAATTAGAGATTTTTTGCATATAAAGGACAGGAATTAAAAAAATATTACCCTAATTTCTATTCAAATATGGTCGTTAAGTTATTTACTCCTCATGAGTAAGTTATCACCTAACATGGATGCAGTAATAAACTTTTTGACTCTATTCTTCCACTCATTCAACTAAGAGACTAAAGAGGAAGTGTAAAAGTTTCCTTTTTGACAATTATCAGGAAGTATTGCTAAGGGCATGCTTCTACATTTACCATGCCAATGCTATTGATTGGCAGTGCAATAAAACTTATGGTCTCAATAGGAAAATTTGTATCCTCTAATAAAAACAACCCAAACCATGTTAAAAACAATGAACCATGTAATCTAAAGGATAAGGTCCTTGAATCAAAATCTTGGGTGACGTTTACTATGGATGGTGTTACCTTTAACCAAGCAAGTAGGAATACGTTTGGTGATTGATTGTGTTGCGGTAATGATAATGTTAACTTGAGTAATAATAACAACATGGGGAAATCAAATCAGGTCCTAATTTTATTTCGTTTTTCATCATGGTTTATTTAGACTAAGTCCTTCTCCTCAATTGGATCAATATTAAGGACAAGTAATGACTACCAAATGTTTAAGACTACCAAGGGGTAACAAATTATAATTATAACAACCAGCTTTCAAATTTACCTATAATTGGGGTTATAAATAAAAATAATAAATGAGTCAAAGATCTGACCAGATTATAATCCCAATATCCATATTATATAATTTTTACCTTGTTTTAGGTGCATGATGAACGCTCTTGGTAGGGATTACAAGGTGGAAATTCATTCATAGACTCCTTGTAAAATGTAAACCAATAAACTTAAAATTTTGTGGATATACATTTCTACAAAATCATATAGGTAATAATTATGCAACCTAAGTTATACATGAAGTTGTTGCACCTCAGAATGCAATCCTAGGAATCTATCGAGACCTATTCCCTAAGACGCATTCTAAAGTAAATGAATAAAGTGAAGTCCTGTAAAAATAATAAAAGGGTATTACTATATGGAACAATGACCATGAAGCCTCAACTTCTGACAATTATCAAGTTTCCCCTAACCTATACCTAAGGAGCAAGAAAAAGATTTTGGGACTAGTCAAGTTATAAATTAAGCCAAAGGTTAATGAAATTAACCTAGAGAAGGCAGTATATATCACAACCTATTCCTACTCATTCTCTCTTGTACACGATGACACTCCATATAGTCCCAATTTCTTGTATCGGATCTTATGATTTAATTTCAAAGTTTAAACAATAAATTTTCTCATATTTCATTTTTAGATTTGCTGCACATTTACCCTAGCGCATTGTCGTAATTGTTCTAGATTACATTGGTTCCTTAGGGCTTGGTCACCTAATCCATGTTACACCTATACCTGAAGCTCAAATCAATAATATTGACTCAAAAATACACCCTCTTGGATATAATGATAGAGATATCGGGTTTCTATTTAATAAAAGCAATATGCCCTATGATGCTAAAATATCCCAAAGAGGAGATTGAGGAATTATACTTTCAAGTGTGGGTCTTTACATCAATTTCCTTAAGAGAGTCATGATCGATGATTTGGGTATTTTGTGAATATAGTCCCCTTTTCTTTCTTCCATAATTTGGGATATGGGGAAACTAATTTCTCCTCTACCAAAAACATGTTATGAGGATATGATAGTCTTAAGGCTACCTCAATTGGAACTATAGTCCTCCCTATCTCCGTTGGGCTGAAAAACCATTCTAACAAAGTCTTACATCATTCGATAAGGAGACAAACGATACAATATTATATTCAGAAAACTTTGAATTCACCGAATGAAGGCCATTCCTTCCACCTTATTCCAAGAGGTTAGATTTCTCCATCTAGGAAATGTCTTCATCGCTCAAGGATATCCTAATCCCTTTGATATACATTTGGAGAACCTCAAGAAGAAACCCAAAATTCATTCTTAGTTTGAACTCACCTTGAATCAATTAAAAAAACTGGCCTGCCTCAAAAGGATTTGGTTACGACCACCAAGTGGGTTCCCAAAATCTATGAGGTCAATAAGTCAAAAACAATCGAAGTGGTGAAAACATATGAGAGTAAGACGTATGTTTATAGAAACTGTGTCCAAAAAAACAACAATGTAGATTGTAAAAATCTTATATAATGATTCCCAAATCACTCTCCCCTTTGAACTAAAAGGATTCGTAAATTTCATTGGTCTAGCCTCTCTTCCTGATGATGATCTCATAGACATATGTATGGTAGAAATTTCAAAGGTAGAAGAGGATGTAGCTTTTGAAAAATGATCTCACAAAAATCCATCTCTATGGTTTCTTCTCATGTTCCCAACCTTGGTCTAGAATGTAAATTGTGCTAAAAAATAAATTTTCCGTGTCTACAAGACATGAACTGTTAATGTGAAATATGTCTAAACAACCATGCATCCTTATGTAGAGAAATAAATAATAATTCAACATCATCATGTTCATGCAGACAATATGTGTCAACAACAACAAACAAAGAATTTTACGAATGTCCTAATTCAAGTGAGGTGATCTTATGCTAAGATTAGATATTTGGATGGATAAGATAGTAGGTGAGGGTCGTAAGTTTAAACCTAATTTTTTGGGCCCTTGTCAAGAAAATGAAAATTTCAAGAATCCTACTTATCATCTATTCACCTTGGAAGGTGAGGAGTTTGGTGAGTCCATCGACTCACGTCACCTAAAACACTTATGTATATAGTTATTACATCTCCACACATTCCTTTTACATTCTTATAATTTGTGTCATTTGCATTGTCATTTAGTTAAAATTATACTACAGAAACTTACTTTTAAAGTGATTTTAAAATTTCAAACATTGGAAAATCTCTCAATCATGAAACTTATACAATTTCCTTACATTCTCAAAATATGTAATTTTCATCATCATTTCCATTCATGAGACAAAATTTAACATTGCTCCTGTAAGGACTTGCATGATTCATCCTTTTTACGGTTCTTCCAATTCTGGTGTTTCTTGCCTATAGTTTTCTATAGAAGCTTCATGATGGTAGATTTCTCCCTAAAATATCTCTCCATAATAAAAACATTTCACCTAGAACTTATATTCACCCATCTCAGTCTTCGGTGATGAGCCCTCACATCTTACTAGTTGTGTGGGGATAAGATCAGGGGAAAAAATTCCCTCCCAATAATCACAATACAAGATAAGGAAATGTAAAACAACAAAAATACATATATTATTATTAGTGCAAATAATCACATTTTCCATCCCTCCCAATAGTCGGTGGCAAGCCCATGCTTCTTACTGGTAGCATGAGGCTGGGAAAGGAGGAAGATTCCCTTACTCACCTACATTTTGTCCTTGGTGATGAGCCCATGCTTCTTACTGGTAGTATGGGGCAAGATGTAGGGGTCAAGTAAAACAAAAATATCTTATTACAAATAACCAAAGAAATAAAAGTCCATCCGAATATTTGGTTCCCAAGAAAATGATTTAGCATGAGGTTAGGAGAGGACAATCATTCCTTAACCAGATCCTCAGTAAATTAGTAGGCCTTCTAGTAAAATGGGGCTAATGTCTATGTCAAAAAGAAAGAAATAAAAGTGCTTGAGTATTGGTTAGTTAATCTTGATTGAGGTTGAGTTGTAGGTTCTTGAGTAGGTCTTTATCAAAAATTTAATCTCTTGATAATCATTATTATTCACACATTCTTCAATCATACATCTCACGCTCTTCTTGGATCTCAGTGATGAGCCCTCACATCTTATTATTTTCATGGGGCCAAGAAAGAAGTGAGATATTCCTATCATCATATCATCTTCAACATATTTTGCCAATGGAATAGAAATTTAAGCATTGTTTGAAAAATAAAGTTTCCTAAGTATGATTTGTTACCATATATGTAGCCATATGCATCATTATATTTATCACATTACATTATCATCCATAACATTCATTCAGAAAAATTAAAAATACCAAACATTCCTAACCATAAAAGAGTGCACAAATAAGTTAAATCATACAGAATTTTTTTTGCAAAGAGGTGTTGAAACAAAAAGATAGACATATATATGTATTCTTCTGACAATTTCTTAGTACAATGTCATCACATCAAAGTAAAAGTATGGTCAAAGTACTGAATCATGATATGAATATCTAAAAAAATGATATACATGCAAAAAAACTAAGCAATAAAGGCACTCTACCTATATGTCTCTTTGATACCCCTTACAACCGCTTCAGCTACAAATTTCCTAGAAATTCTCCTCGAACGCATTCAAAAAGCAAAAGCTAGAGCCTAACACAAAATACCAAATCTCTCATTTCTAAAATATTCTTAAGCCTCATCCATATCCATTGGGTCTATCACCATAATTTATAAATACCCACCGATTTGACTATACTCATGAATGAAACAGTCGTCGGAAATCCAAAAAACTAAATTTAGAAAACTTGCAAAACACAAATGATTTCTAAAAATAGTGAAAATGACATATATATAGCACATATTTGGATTTTTTGACATTAATTTGAATGAATATCTGCAGTGATGACATGTATGGGGTAGATAAAATTCTCACTCCTACACGAATGATACGTAATCTTATCTTTTTTATTTCAATTTTTTTGTCAAAATTACTTCATACTACACTTGATTTTTTTTTCTTTTGCAGGTAGTGGGAAGGCTCAACTAGCATCGAATTAACTTGTGATTGAATGAGGTAAAATTTCTAAGCCTCCCATTTGGGAGTGTCATTCTCAAAAATCATGTTTTAGCCCATTTAAGGCTAAAACGCTCTCCAGAGGGGGTAATATGTACGCACCCAAAAATTACATGGTGTAATATGGAAGAACGTAATAAGATTTTGATGATGAAGAAAATATTCTCTAGAGTAACAATGAAATCCAAATTCTTCCCCCTTTCTTTTACATACTTGTTATGGCATGTTTAATACATGTTTTGAAGTTTGAGATTTCATTCTATCTTTACATGTTATCTTTTTCTCCTTTCGTGCTTACTACTCCTTGGGGTACCTTCTATTATCAGGTCATGCCTTTTGACCTTAAGAACATAGGTGCCACATATCAATGTGCCATGACTATCATATTTCACGATATGTTGCATGATATTGTAGAGCAATATGTGGATGATAGCCTTAGTAAGTCCAAAACCAAAGTATAACAATCGGTAATCCTTCATTATATTTTTGAGCAACTACAAGATTATAAGGTTAGATTGAACCTGAAGAAGTGTTTGTTTGGTGTTATTTTAGGAAAATTATTGGGATCCATTGTTTCTAGGTGAGGATTGAAGTGGATCCAAAAAAATCACTTCTATTACTGAGATGCATCCCCCCAAAAACCTTAAGCATCTTCGTAGCTTACAAGGAAAAAATTAGGCCATTTGTAGGTTTATCTCCCAACTTGCAGATAAATACTATTCATTCACCCATCTTCGAGAAAAAATAACATTGATTTCCACCGAGGTTTTGATTTCCAACAATCCTCTTCCCAATGAATAAATACTTGGCCAATCCACCCATCCTAATACCACCTACCCTAGATGAACCCTTTCTATTGTATATATCTACTACTCAATTTTCTAGCAGTGCATTCTTAGCACAATATGATGACCAATAAAAATAAAGAGCCATATATTATCTTAGTCGTACCTTGATATCTTATGATCTTAATTATCTATGGATTGAAAAAATATGTTTGGCCATATTTTTCACTTTCCAGAAGCTTCATCATTACCTACGTAACAACAAAACCAAGCTTATATCCAAAGTTGACCCGATCAAATACCTATTATCAAAACTCATGCTTACCAGAAGGATGGCCAACTGTATCATATTACTTAGTGAGTTTGACATTGAATATGTCAACCAAAAAGTAGTGAAAGGACAAGTTCTCTCTAATTAAATGGTGAAAGAAACATTACCAGGTATGGAACCAATAAGTTTAGATCTTCTAGATGCCTCCGTTTTATTCATTGAAGAATATTCTACCAAGAAAATATATTTTAATGGGTTGCTCAAATTTAATGGCTTGGGGTTAGGAGTTGTCCTTATTGACCCTATATGTGATCTTATCCCACAAACTTTTAGACTTGGGTTTCCTTGCACAAATAATATTAGCGAGTATGAATCCATCATTGTTGGTTTACAAGTCTATATCAAATGGAATATAAAATAGGTTGAGGTTATAGGTGCCTCATAACTCATCATAAAACAAGTGAATGCTGAGTATAAAGTAAAAGATGAGAAGCTTATTCCATACAAACACATGGTAGATAGCCTCAAAGAATAATTTGTTCAAATCACCTTCCAATAGGTCTTACAAACATAGAACAGATCAACAAATGTTATGGATACCATTGGATCTTTGCTAAAATTATATTCAGAAACCAGATATTTCCACTTCCTTATTGATAATCTAACAGTACTTACTTACGATATGTTGGAATCATGTTTGATATGTGAATTTGTTGTTCCCTTTCCCCTAGTACGTTCACATCTATAATTACTTGCAAGATGGTACCTTCTCACATGACATTTCACACTAACAAAAATGAATCCTTATCCAATGAATAATATGTTATAGCCTCATTGAGGGAAATTTATATCATTGAGGCTACTATGGGACTTTGTTACAATATCTTAATTCAAAAGAAGCTATCCAAGAAACCAAAAAGGTGCATGAAGGCATCTGTGGTGCTCATATTGGTGGTATGGTTCTAGCAAAGAAACTATTATAGGTAGGTTATTATTATCCTACCATAGAAATAGATTGTTGTCAGTACGTAAAGAAATATGTCTTGTGTCAAAATCATGACAACTTGATCCATGCACCATCTCAATATTTTTAACCCATCACTACGCCATGTCTATTTTCCAAATGGGGGCTCGATATCATAGGGAAGCTTACACCCATTTCATTTTATGGCTATAAGCACATCATCACTGAGACTGATTACTTTACCAAATGGTTGGAGGTTGTTCTTCTTACCTACATTACTAGTTCTTAGATATCCATGTTTATCATGAACCATATCATTTATTGTTATGGCACCCATTCTACTATTGTCTCTGACAATGGAAAATATTTTATGAACAAACAAGTGAAGATCTTATGCAAACACTTTAAAATCCACAAAAATTCATTCACCCCTTATTACCCTCAAGGTAATGGGAAATTTGAGGCCATTAATAAAACCCTTCTTCACATTATGGAAAAGATGGTTAGTAAAATAGGTGGTAATTGGCATCCCCAGATCCATCTTGCCTTATGGGCTTATCATACTTCTATTCGCACACCTACACATGTAACCCCATATTCCCTTGTATTTAGCACTAAAGCCATTATTTCCTTAGAGATCAAGCTTCTTTCATTGTGAATATATTTGAAATAATATCGAGATAATGAAGAGGATTACAGAGTTGTAAGACTAGTAGAGATCAAGCTATTTGATGAAAAATGCATCCATGCCTTGGATCACCTCAAAGAGTATCAAGATAGAATCCATGCTAGCTATACAAAGTGAATTATCTCTCATGAGTTTTAGTTTTAATATCTTGTCCTTAAAGATAACCAGTTCAATACCACCAAAGAACATGAAAAGAAATGAAAGTTTGAGCCTTACTGGTTAGGGCCATACATTGTGGTCACTGAATTTGGTTCGGGAGCCTATAAACTCACCTATCTTGATGGTTCAAAGCTCTTGGATCCCATGAAAATCATGCATCTCAAGAGCTTCTATACCTAAGCTTAGAGGCATTCTAAAAATTAAAAAAATTAAAAAAAAATCAAGAAATTAAAACAAATAATAAAGAGAAATAAATTATTTCAAATGTGAAAATCACACAATTGTGGTTCTTTGGGCAGGACCTTTGGTGAAAACCAATTTCTAGCACCATTGGACGATTCCATTGTTCGCAAGCACCTCGTACTTGGGGGCATGATCACTCCTTCCTAGCTTTTCATTGGCTTGTGTTTGTCGTCTTGTTGAACCTATCCCTCTTGGCCTTAATTTGACTAGTCCTATTCTTTTATATATGTGTGGGAATTTTCCCTTGTATATTCCCATCTCTCTCTGGGGGTATCTTGGCACGTTGTTCTATTATACATAATTTTGAAAAATCCTAGAAAATTCTAAACATTGGAAAATCTTAGAAAATCTTAAACATTCACAAAATATGAAAATAAAAAACATTGAAAAATGTAACACAAAACCCAAAAAGAATGTATAATGTAAAAACACTAAAAATATGAAAACTATACCACAAAACATCCTACTTCAATGCTTTCTAGTTCTTGTGTATGACATGTGGATCATCTTGTGAACTTCTTTCATCAACAAAGTTTGTTTTCTTGTTTTTTGGAAATTGGTAAAAGTTGAGGGCTTTGAAAGGACCCACATCCTTATATAACAAGCCCTCAAGGCCAGATAGAACATTTAGGCACAAAAAAGAGGAAACCCCTAACCTTAAAATGGAATGTCAAAAGATTAAAAAAATGACAATAAAAATGAAGACTACAGTACTCATTGTATCACTACAACCAGATTACCTTGTAACATCCCTTGCATGGGATCTTAAATGCATAGAAAATGCATTATTTTTTCATTTGACGAAAGTCTAATCATCACTCCTGTTAGGATCCACATTTTCATCTGAGTGAGATGGAGGTCGAAAAGTAAAACTACCAGAATCAGCTTTCTCAGCAGTGGAATTTGTATAAACACAGTTAGTAGCAACATCTAGAGTTGGTGTTAGCACCTTATCTACCAAAAATGTTACAACCTTCTCCTCAATAGGCGCAACCCGTGAGTTTAGCACAGATTCCTTATTAGAACCCTCCTTAGTGTTAGAAGTTGATTCTGGTTCCACATCAATAACTAATCGATCTTGATGAGAGTCCTTCCACCAAGAAACATTTTCCTTCTTATTTTTTTGCTTCACCATCTGAAAATCAGAAGCAATATGTCCTAAGTTAAGGGCAATCCTTCATAATCAAGGGGATGAGACCAAACCCTATCCAACACTTTAAGGTCAATTGAAGCAGGTAGATCGAGAGAAGTATCTAGATCCACCAATATCCATGTAAATGTAGTGTGAGCATAAGATTCTGTATTGGAATCAATGGATAAAATTTTACCCAAAGCATTGCTAATAGCAGTTAGACTTTTCTCTCCCCAAAACTATAATGGCAGATGGGGAAGACAAATCTAGACCGGTTTAATAGAGAAATAAGTTGTGAGTGGGTTGAAAGTTGGGAACCAAGGCTTCATCAACAGGTGATGATTTTGTAGTTCCCAAATCTTAGAGAGAATGATATCCCTATCATGCTCCACACTAAAAGATACAATAAAAAACCCTTTTGCAAGGGTAAATGTCAATTCTACCTGAAACAATAGGACATCAATTCGAAGCAATCCATGAGTGAAGAAGTGGAGGGCCTGGCTAGAGTCCATTGAAGTGGAAGATCAAACCATTAGAGGAGAAGAAATCCTCGGTCTCAAGCACAGATTCCCCAAGAGTGACCTGAGGTGCAAACTTGGTAGCAAAGAGGGGTTTGGAGAATGAAGAAGTGGAAGCAACAACATAAGAGTGCTTCCCAGTAACCTCATCAGAGCTCACCTTTTCAAAAGAAGCAACAAAGGGGAAAAAATGTCACTTGCTACCATTTGTGAGCCTGGTACCACAACAGAGAGAAATATCCTGAGTGGCTTGAACACCGATGTAACCTGAGTATATCCATTACCAGAACCTTCAAAATGGCCATCAAATCCAAAGACTAGTGTAGTAGAGACAAAGAAACCTACACCACCTTCATCCTTAACACCTAAAGTGGGAGCTGGGTGTGGTTTCTCCAAAATGCATTTAGGGTTCGACGAAGCTTTCTAGAAGCCCATCGTGCACTTTAGAGTAGGACATTATTAAGCTTGGAATCAGGTTTCTCTCAAGCTTATTTTCTTGTTATGTCTTTCTTCCCGAAATATATAATTATTCAGGACAATTTTATAGTGCACATTTTCTTTTTTCCTAGGACTTCTATGTCCTCCATCTATTCCATTTCATGTATCCTTGTTTGGGCCATCATCTAAACCTTTTTTTATAACTCAAACATTTGGGGTAGTGAAGTTGGATAACAAAAACATTGTTAAAATTATCTTGAACATTTTTTTAGTGTATTTGATTGTGTTTGTTTGTTTGTTTGTTTTACTTTCTCATATTGCATTGCTTATGTATTTTGCTTTGAACCACTTCTTTAGCATTGCACAAAAATTTGTATTATGGATTTTCATGTCATTTTACCTTTTTTTGTATGCTTATACAAAATAAAAAGGTACTTTCGAGCCATGACAGTATGCAAGTTATGCTACAATCTTCCCATCGCTCACCATATCTAATCCATCATATATCTTACTCCCCATTATAACTAACACTCCCTGTAACTAAACTTTTATATTTCTTCTAACCCACAAGACACAATGATGGGATTTTCTTCTACCATGTCCACTTACCTCTTCTTTTTGAGTGTCCATTGACCTCTTCTATCATCGCATTGATTCTCGATGGGGCATCACCCATCCTACTAGTTTTTATTCTACCCATACAAAATAAAATTGTCTACTATCTTTGAAATGGTGCCACTCATGCTACGCCACATCAAAGAGAGGAAAATGTAGACGCCTAATTTTAACTACACAATTTTAATATTAAAATTGTACTAATTGTCTTATTTCCTGTCATTTCATTATAATTTAGGATTCTTCAATAATTATTTATTACCCCCCCCCCCCCATCGTATTGGTTAATTAATAACATTTTGTTAAGTAACTAACCTTTTCCCTCATCTTTGGATGTCAATTAACGTCACTTCATTAGTTAAAACCCTCTTTTGATGAATTAATTAACCATTATTAATTAATTAAATCTTCCACAATCTTGTATTTAATTAATAAACCTTATTATTAGTTAAATCCCTCTCTCAAACCCCTCCAATTCCACTCATTTCCCTCCAAATAACTTTTATAATATAACATTGGCCTATTAATCAATCTTAATTGATTGATTAAACCTTCCCAAACTCCCATGAGTTACTACTCTCTAATTAATCTCTTCTAATCATACCCTTCCTTTTGTAATTCTACATTCCCTTTATTCCACATTCACTAGGTTGTAAGTTTCTCCTAAATTTGAAAGCTATATAAAAAGCATAGTACCTTCCTACCAATCTGCACCTTTTAATTTGAAACACCTTTTCCTTGTAATAAATTTGATATCTCAAGAGAACATTTCTATCACAAGAAAGCTTGCATAAATTAAGAAAAACCCCTTTTGCTAAAGTTAGTAGAAGAAGATTCAAAAATGGCACTTAAGACATAATGATGAGATCTCTTCCACTTTATTAATGCCTTTGATCATACATAACTTGCGTTTGGCTCACATAAGGAAGTATCTACATATTGGAGCACATCCAAACATCTTTTACATTTTGTGTAATTTAATTAAGCTTTTCCTTTTAGCTCAATTGTGATGTATTTGTTTAAAATGAACTAAGTTAGGATTTGCTTAGTGTTAGATCCATTCCATTAGTTTAGTTTACATTCACATGTATACACAAACAATGTTTTTGCAATTAAAATTGTTAATGGCCAATAGGCTTCATTAGAGCCAATTTTCTTTGTAACTCCCTTTTTATGGTCATCGTCCTCTTACATTTGTTAATTTTATTTAAATAAAAACACAAACATAAAGAATACGATGGAATCCAAATAAATAGTGTATATTTTATAAATATTGTGTCTATTCAAATTTTGACTGAAACTCCAGAACGACTACACTAATTTTTAATATTCAACATCTTAATCATGAAATTTGTGGCGGTTATGAAGCATTGATGTTTTCTAGGTATTTCTACAAACACATTTTTTGACAGAAGATTAATAGCTTATTTATATAGGATAAATACCCAAGCACATGATTGTTATTAGTGAGGGATTTGTACTCGTTATTTATTCATTTACTTTGAGAATTTGTGGAAGAAGAAACGTTATTAATCATTTCTTATGTGCACGCACATGGTTTGTGATGGAGAGAAGGAGGCCTCCAAGACTTGTGGTTAGTGATGTACGCAGGTTCTTCCAAATCTCTTCTCAGGATAACGACTACATCATATTGTTCATGGGATTTGTATGTGATATGGCATAGGTTGTTTATACTTCTGTGGCCTGTAATGTGGTACATTGTTTTTGATTTCATTATTTGTAGAAATAAGAAAAATAAAGGATTCTATTGGAGGAGTACTATTTCCATCTCTCTACAATTTTTATAAGATTTATTTGTTGTCCTTTCATATTCAAGAACATACATTCAAAGCATGACATGATTTGTAAAAATATTCCGCATACAGTAAATGATGTGCTGATGGGGATATATTCTACTGTTTGCAAGAATATTTGAAGACTACACTTTCCCATGGTTCTAGGATTGCACCTGGTTATTTCTAGGTTTTCAGTATAATATGTGAATCATCAAAATGACGAGATAATGATTAACTATTTGTATTATCATATAAGATGATAAAGTAGCTCCCTAAGAGCTAAAAATGGTGAAATTGAGAGTAACAGTCCTTGTTATGATGAACACTAGAGAAATATCCAGACTGAAGGTCTCACAAAATCTATCACTATCAAATTTCTTTGTGTAGAGCTTTTGGCAGAGTATCATATCAATTTTTATTTTTTCCCATCTTTTTAGAGTAGCGAGGAAATGTTGAAACCTAACAGCGGGGCACCATGGGGAAACCGCTTTGGGTTGCTGTTACAAATGTTGATACCGATTGTAAAAATAGAGAGTTCATTGGACTTCGTTTGTAAAGCAAAACAAATGATAGATAGGAAGAAAATGTCTCTAGAAGTGTTTTTAGCTAGCCGACCCTTTGGATTCCTAGGCTGATAGGTATGTGATATCATTCCCTATACACTAAGCAATTGAATTATAGTTTTTAGTGAAATTTTTTTCCTTAAAGTTTCATGTCGTAGACATACTAAAGATGCATTTTTTCCATTAAAGAAAATATTTATGGGTTTTGCATACGCTTCTTTTGTAGTGTGAGAATCAAAGTGATAGGTGCCAAATTTTACGTGGATAGTGAAACCCTAGCCAAGCATCCATATACTACGATTTTGATAGGTGACAAAGGTCATTGATGAATTCACATCCCCATGTACTGATATAAGTCATTCACATGCTGTGATTCAACTTTGACAAGAGGAGAAAGGATTCACTACCCCCACGTAGATACATGCCATTCACTACTCCCAATCTTGGTGTCAACCATATTTTTCTTTTCCCTGGTCATTACATGCCATAATATGTCACTCAAAGTCTCTATGTGAAGAACTTCTACGACATGTGATTCGATATGTTTCCAAAAGTGCAACCTGTAATTATTTTTGCTACATTGGAGTCTTCCAATCTACTGCTTATCTATCACCGCCTCAATCACTCAACTCTTCCACCAAATGTTGCTACTCCTATTTTTATATATAGTTGGATGAGCTTTTTTAGGTTGAAGTGATTTATTTTTCCTCTTCATCGTTATTTTTGTCTCAAATAGTCTAAGTTCCATTTTTGAAGTTCATAAAAAATTACACAAATCTTAGTGACTAAAGAATTGTTATCAACAATTTGAAAGTCATCCAATCAAATTTTTGATAGATACTGAGTTTATTCTCTTGATAATGGTTTTCTTAATTATCTTCATCCTCTAGGAAAAGAGTGTGTTATACATAAAATGAAAAACTTTTGAAGTGTTCCATGATTATATTTTGTTATGATGGATTATTTGTGTATTGTGGAGGAGTCGCAGAGGGAAATGATGCTAAATAATCCTCCCCAAATGGAATACACAATTGAAGGATCTGATTACTCTATTTTTAAATCTTATGTCAATTGACTTTCTTAGAGTCTCTTACAAATCCCTCTACATATATAGAATTATACCATGTTTTTTCTCATCGTACCCCCAATCCTACGTGCAATATAGTGATTAACTCTGGTGAAATCATTTGCATATTTAATATTAATATTTTACTCCTAATTTAGATTGTTTTGAAAAGCATGGTTGAAAATTGAATTTGATTAAATTATTTTCTGCAATTTTTCAATCCATGTAAATAATGTATAAAACAAATCTTGTATATGAGTTAATTTATTTACTTTATGTGTTAAGTTGTTACTCTTATCATAAAATTTATTTATTTACATATTATAAATATTCCTAAAATACATCCATATTTTATGTTAATTTTATAATCACATATTACAAATATATAAGGTTTTCTTATTAATACTTCTTCATTAAAAAATGAGAGGCCACATGTGAGATGCGAAGGTCAATATATAACTTGCATTAAATTTTAAATATTAAATTTGATGTCCACCTATGGTTGTCAAACAATTTTTGGGTGACGGTAATTATTCAATACTGCATTTCAAAAATACAAAACATTGTTATTTATACCAATCATTTCATATTTATTTAATTATTTATTAAATATACAAGTCGTGTGTGACATTTATTACAAATATTTGTAAGTATTTATGGCGAAAATAATAAAAAACGTCAAATTTAACCCCTGCATTCATTATATTTACTTAATTACAACTATGTATAATTTTTTCCTTCCAATATCTCCTTTAATATACCTATCAGACTCTCACAAGCACCTATGGATGTTTTTGCTAGTTTAATATTCTAGTGTCGGACTTGTTTAATTTGCAATGATTCTACTTTGTTTGTTGATTGATAAAATTTGCAAAAAGGGAAAACCAAAAAATTACTTGGTGCATTTTAAATGGTTTATAAAGTTATTGTTGTGTTTACCAATCTCCCATTTTTAACTTGTTATCTTATTACATTAAAAAGGGGTGGGGGTGTGGGGGGAGGTTCCTAACTAAACAATCTAGCCCTTTCATTTATTTGTTTACAAGAAAATATAGAACTTTCCTATTTTAAAATAGGAGTTGAGAATTTTGTATACACATATAGGCATATATAAGAATATATGTAGGTGTGTATTATGTATGTATGTATGTGTGTGTGTGTGTGTGTGTATGTATGTATTTTCTTTTAAAAAAATAGAATTTTGATATGTGTGTATATATAAATAAATAAATATTCACACACACACATAGTTGTATATTAAAAAAAACATTTTTTGTTACAATACACACACACGAGCGCGTGCGCGTGCGCGCACGCACACACACACACACACACACACACACACACACACACACACACACACACACACACACACACACACACACACACACACACACACACACACACACACACACACACACACACACACACACACACACACACACACACACACACACACACACACACGTAGGGGGCTACGACCCCCATTGTGTTGTTTTTTTAAAACAACGACTTTGGAGGGGTAGGAGGCTAAGCCAACCCGTCCCTCCCCCCTTGTTTAGGGTGCAACCATTTTCACTAGTATGATTCCCTTATAGGCCTACAACCCCTATGCCATGGCCTTTAGATGACCCAACCCCGAATTCCATTCACACACACATATGTGTGTGTGGCTACCTATTTCAATCGTTTATACACATATATGATTGTGTGTGTACTTCCTCCTCATTAATCCTAGTAAGGGTGATTAATAATGAAATAGGTGGAAGAAAAATAAACAAAAATGAATCCTCCATGGAAGCCATCTCCACACCTAGAAAGAAAACAAGAAGAAATGAGAAGAGAAAAGAAAAAGAGAACATAATAAAAAACTTAAAAGTTGTTTTAGGGTTTCAAAATAAAAACCTAGAGATCAAGGGTGGAAATCTCTTTGATCTAAGGGCTCATAATACACCTAGGTTTGTACTTTACAAATTAGGGCAGCTAGGTTTGAATTTTTAGAAGAGAAAGTGTGCTCACCCTTTCCCTTTTTGAAATTGGATGAATAATAATTAAAAATTAAATTTTAATTATTTATGGGTGCAAGGGGTACGAGTCCATTTAGACGAGGCTAAATGGGACCCATGGCCAACTTAATTAACCTAACCCTTAATTAAATTATTCTCTTACCTTATTAAACTATACCCCTTGGTGGGAGAAAATGTATTAAACCTAGTAACCTTAATTGTACACTTAATAATAAAATTATATTTCAATACATCCATAATTAAATCAATGGCTTGGAATAAATATTAATTAAATAATATATATCTGAAAAAAAAATCCCTAATTTTATGGGTTATCGAGATGATTTTTTGGGTCAAAATTTATGGGCACGAAAGAAGTATGAATTGCCCAATTATAAGAATGTATGATATTTACCAAAATTTCATCCTACTTCTTAAGATGCGTCCTATTATACCCTCTAAAGAGTTGTACCAATGTTCTCTTTACCACTTTTGTTTTCCCAACAATTTATGGGTGGAAAGGAGTAAACTACTTCAAATTTGTATTCATATTCTCCCACAATAGAGCTCAAAACTTGCCAAAAAATCTTGAGTCCCAATCTGAAATAATGAAGTTAGGAAAACCAAAATGAATCCACACATTAGAAAAAATAACTTAGCTGCATCATTAACCTTAATCTTCTTTTTACAAGTAATAAGAATACACAACTTGATAAACCATTCCACGACCACAAAGAGGTAGTCATAAACCTTCATTGACATAGGAAACCCACCTAAAAACTTTATGGATATACTTTCCCATGGTCTAGAAGGTACCAGTAAAGGTATATATATTCCCAAATTTATGCTACTAGGCTTGCAAGTAATACATAAAATACAACCTCTGGTAAAATTGGTAACATAAACTTGCATACTAGGCCAATAAACATACCTTTGTAAGTGTGTAATGTCTTTCTAACACCAAAATGTCCTGTAACTTTGGGACTATATGCTTCTCTCATCATCTGAACTCTTTTCTCCTTAGGCATACAAAGCTTACCCTTCTTGTAGAGTAACCCATCTTGGAGATCGATCTCTCTTTTAGGCTCTGGTTCCAAAAATAACCCCCTAGTTATTTAGCAAACTTATAATTCCATTTTGGCTCTGGTATCATGTTTTCAGGTTACATGTGCCACTATTTTTAGTCCTTGGTGCATTTCCTTTTTTACAGTTCTTTGCACAAAACCCCGCCCAATGTCCCTACATTTTCCTTGCTCTTTCCCTTTCCTTCTCTTTCCTCTATGCACTCTTCACACGCTTCTTCCTACCTTGCATTGCCACAAGTTTTCTCTCCATTTTCTTATCGCACGTACTCCTTGCACATTTGCTTCCTTTTCTTGGCCCCAAACACCCTCTTACATGCATCTACAAACCTAACTTTTATTTTTCAAGTCCTCGGCACGCTCTCGCATGCATGCCTTTCTTTCTTGAGTCTCGTGCATTATCAGATGCACACTCGCTTCTATTTGCATTCTTCCTTTGCACATTGTGTATTCATGTTCCTTTATTTACATGCTTGCATTTCCCTCCACGCACCCTAACACTATATACATGTTGTTTCTTCTTGACATGATTCATGCACCATCTTCTTTTGAACTCTTGAAAACTCCTCTTGCAGACTCCCGCACTTTCTCTACACACTTGCATGCCTTTAAAAATATGTTTCCCTCATTTTAGTCCTCACACACCATCTCATGCATGCCAGAGGAATTCTACATTCTTTTTTCCTTACCTCCTGATCCCGTGAATGCACCCAAGGTAGTAACCTTTGTGTCAATCAAAGCGTGTCACATGTCCAATATGAATTTTTTTCAAATAAATTGTAGCTCATATGATGAATAGAAATTTGCCACGTGTGCACCAAATCCTCATAGAAAATGAACACACCACATGTGGTAGTGAAAAACCAGTAGAAAAATATCCAAATCCCACAACTAATTAGATCGTGCCACATGTCTTGCATGTTACTTTGCACTGCAAAAATTTAAATGGCCATAACTCCCTCCACAGAGCTTGAAATCATGTGCTCCTAGTCTTGTTGGAAAGCTGTTGATGTGGGCTATACTCTAAGAGAATATTTTGGTGGGATTTAGTAGGTGAAAATAGGAAAACGTGACTCAGGTTATTAATGCACACTTCTAGTCAACTCAAACACCTGGATTTAATGGGATTTGGCTTCTTTCCTTCTTCCACAAGAAAAATGACGTGGGTAGGCAATTTTGAAAGAGCTATAGGTGGATTTGTAGGCATCTATTACATGTTATTGGTGGTTATGATTGGAAATATTTGTTTTCCCTTTGTTTTTCCTTTGCTTCTCTCCCATTCTTCTATATATTGTTGAAAAAAAATAATTTGTAGAGGTTGTACCCTCTTAGATTGCAAGAGCATTATTCAGAGTAGTGTTCCTTTGCATTTTGAGTTTCAGGCCTCATATCTAGCTCACTATGTGTGGATTCTTGCATTATCCTCCCATTTTAATCAATTGTGCATTCATTGAAATCAATAAAAGTATGTTTTGTGGCTATTTCCTACTCTAGCTCACATTTTATTGCTTTTACTTTCCTTCTTTTGTAGTGGTGATGTGTTGTGCATGTTTTATATCCCTTGCAGGGTTTTTTTGCTATGCTCCATGAAAATCAAAGAATGAATTTTGTTTTGGGCTGTGGTACTCATGTCTATCATTTATTTACAAATTTTCTTTCATTTTCACTCATCTGAGAGTGTTTATCCCCTTTTTAATGGTGACATCACCTCCCTTTAGATTAATATCTTAGTTTTATGCATCTCCTTCTCAACCTAGTCCCTTGGACTCATAGAGTAGAGTTAGATAGTTGCATTTCCCTTCCTATGAGTATTGTAGCATTAGAGATAAGCAGAGGAATCTGGTCTTATCCGGAGGTTTGTCTCAAGTGCAAGGTGGGGCAACTTAGAGATAGTCCCATGTTGCCTCAAAGCCCTAAATCATCTTGATTTAGGATAGGTTCAATTTTGATCTCTAATAGTTTTGACACACCTAGTGGGACCAATATAGAAAGCTAAAATTTAATCATAGCTAATTTTTGGTGTGTGACTTAGTGATTTCTAGCCTTTGGAGGCTTATTTCAACACATATAACGACTCCCAATATCCCAACCTACTAGTTTTAGTGATCAACATGCCCTCTTTCACGAGAAAGTTTCAATCTAGAAAGCATGAAGTAGTCGGTGAATCCTTTAAATATCTGCATTTGTCTCCAAGAAGTAGTATAAGAAGCATATTTGCACACAAATATCCATCTCCCGTGCGAAGAGCATTTTTTATTCATCCTCCCGAAATACCTTTTGAGCGTGCATCCAAAGTCCTAAAGCCCATCATCTTCATGACACATAAGAGAAATATTCCCTTTGTTAGCTTCAACGGTGGTAGTCCTTTACCTCTCAATGTACAACGTGATATACTAAAGGTTACACTCAAAAGTATTCCATTTTTCACTGGTGGTAATCAAACTACCCCTACTGATCACATTCAAGACATTGAAAATGTCTTCTCAATTCATCTACTTATAGAAGATGATGCGGCTGTAAGGTTGTTAACTTCTTCACTTAAAGGCAAAGTGCTTCATTAATACATAATTTTGAGACCCACCTTTAGTCATAACTAGGATGATCTTGGCACTTCCCTTTTCGATCAGTTGAGGAGAAGGTAGACAACATATCCTTGTTAGAACAACTAACAATCAAGAGATATCCCAATGAGCTCATGGTTGAATTCAAGTTCAAATTTCAGAAGGCATGGGACATAATTCCTTTCCTCCTAAGACCAACTCTGCACGGTGCTTTTCTTTACTTCTTAAGAGAATTGAATTCTAATATTGCTTTTTTCATACAATCTATGGGTGTTATGTAGCTTCCTAATGCATATCCTATAGTCACTAGGGAAAAAAATTGTTTAATCCAAGTTGGTAAAAATAGCCCCTAGATTACCTATACCTTTGTTTCCTAAATTATCTCAAGCATCTCAGCCTTATATTTCTCCCATTACTAAGTAGAGTTCCTAGCCCATTGCCTCAACATCATATTCTCCCTAGATGCAAAAAGAAGATGAATAAATGAAGGCCTTGATTAGAAGTTTTTCTAACAAAGTCACATCTTTAGAAAAACAACAGGCGCAAGCCTTTAGAAAAAATTCTAATCAAGGATTTAGTCAAATACATCATCCCTGCATAAATCAATATCCAAATCAGAAGTATGGGACAAATTAGCAAAATGATAGATGACGAGGGCACAATGCACACCTTCCTCTTCAGACAATTCCTCTTGCACAGCTCCTTCATGTGCCATGCTTAAGCAAATCACTAGTTTGAGTACAAAATAACATGGTTCAGGAGACAAAGTGGCGATTCTATTTTAATTTTACACACAGTCAATACAACTACGCAAATTCCTTGTACACAAAAGCCTTTATGATCTAGAATGTTTCCAATCATGAGCCATACATGAGCACACATGAGCCTGATGATGAAGAAGTTTAAGAGGTCAATCTTGATACCAACCTTATGTTCTTTGGGTTGAATACTTCTGCACAATAAACCAAGCCATGGATAGCTCAAAAAAACCATGCACGCAAGTTTTTGAAAATACAAGGTCTAAGAAGAGAATGTTGGAATCCAAAACACAACCTTTATCTTCTGCCAACCAGAGTGACCCACTTCACAAGCAAAAGGATGGCACATGTTTAGCCAAAAATTCTGGCATGCGTTCTAACACCTCCTGAGGCAAATCAATTTTTACACAACCTAGAGCATGTGTCTCAGTACCTGAGTAATCAATAAAAGACAATGTTGTGCCTCAAATGCATAAGTCCATGGGCCTTCTATTTAAAAATGTTGTTTAGATGAAGAATAAAAATGTAAACGTAACAATGTGGGATTCCTTGGATATCCCATCACAATGCAACCTACTACATGAAGCTCTTACAAAGCATCCCTAAGATGATCCAGTCATTTAAATAACTCATGTTGATGTCAATCTATGTCAAACAAAAGAGAAACAAGTAAGCAAAGTTTTTGAAACCCCACCCTTTTATATTTCCTTGATAGTAGGCAAATACCTTGTTCACAATTGTATGGTTGACTTAGGGGCTAGTACTTCTATTATGCCTAAGAAAATTGTTGATATCATAGGTCTTAAGAATAACCCTATCTCTAAAGGAGTATTGAAACTTGATGACTCAACTGTGAATATCCTAGGATTCATCAAAGACCTTGAGTTAACCCTTCATGCTTGTCCAAGTCTAACTATAACTTAAGATGTGTCAGTCATTGACTTGTCTCCTTTATTTGTCATTTTCCTATCAAGATATTTCACAACCAAAGTGGGTGGCTACTTATCTTAAGATTAGTCTCATATGCTCCTAAGAAATAGGTATGGTACCACAACAGATTACCTCACCAAATGGATAGAATCCATCGTGCTCAAGGAAGTAATTGAGTCATTCATCCTTGACTTTATTGAAGGTATTGTAACAAGGTTTGAAATCCCTCAAACCATTATCTCTGATAATGAAAAATCCTTCCTAGGTACAAGAATTTATGATTGGGATGTAAGTATCATAATATATTTGAAGACAACTTCCAACTACTACCCTTAATGTGAATGGCTCTGGATAGAGTCTACTAATAAGAACCTAATTAGAAACATGAAACGAGTAATGAATATCAACTAGAGGCAATGGCATACTAAGGTCTCGCATGCACTCTGGGTAGATAAAATCACGGAGAAGAAGGAGATAGGTACTTCACCTTACAAACGTGTCTATGAAAAGGAGGCTAGGCTTCCTTTATCTTTAGAATTACCTTCACTTGAGATGACATAGCCCAACAATTGGAATTTGAGGGCACAAATCAAAGAGAGATCAGAATGGAAGAATTGGTTGAACTTGGAGAACAAAGGAATTTTTCCATGATCAGATTAGAACAACATCAACAAGTCAACAAAACAATGGTTTAAAATAAAGGCTAGAGATCTCAGAATTGTAAAGATGTGCGATCTGGTCTTAAAATGAGATGTTGACAAAGTTAAAACTAGAGTGTCACTCAAAGTTTGATGCACATTGGAGTGGGCCATATATCATTAGTTCTTATAAGGAGGCCAACTATTTTGAGTTTTCCTCATCTTGATGGAGGTGCATTATCGTATCCCAGTTAATGGGATATATCTCAAGCAGTTCCATTAATTTGTTTCATCTTCATCATGTACATATTCGAGTAGTTTCAATTCCTCCAAGTGCACCTCACAGAAAAAAAAATTGTCTGGTATTTTAGGTTTCCTTTCTCTCAGTGTGCTCTTGTGTGCGCTCTTTATGTTACTTCTTGGATGATAGTTCCTATACTCGGTTACAAGGTTTCAATTGTGAAGGCCATATTTTAGTTTGTTGGAAGTCTCTAATAGTTCTTGCACGTGTTCACTAGATGGTCCCAAATGCAGAGTACTAGGCATTTTTTTATTTGACTTCATTCGGTGAATCTATTCAAGTTGTAGATCATAATATCAAGTTTTCAGGTTGACTCCATGCCAAATGGATACTTCAAGGCCACTGATCATCATTCATCTAACTAGGAACATGTCCCCATGAAAGTCACCAAACCATTGTTATCATAAATAACCCCCTCATTAATTTAAGCAACTTACAATTTCATTATGGCTATGACATCATGTTTTCAGGCTACACGCATCATGATGGTTTTCTTCCTTGGTTCATTTCCTTGGTTGTACAGTTCTTATGCATACAGCCTTCGTGTGCAATCTCCTTGATATTCTTTCCCTTTCCTTTTCCTTCGACTTTCTTCTATGTATCTTTCACACACTCTCGATTTCCTACCCTAATATTATTCACTAGTTCTCCCACCATTCTCCTTCTTTTCGCACATTCCTCCGTACATCCGCTTCCTTCTTTCTCAGTTGCGTCACACTCCATAATGCGCACCCATTTTCAAACCTGTATCCTTTACATTCTTGCAAGTATTCATCATGCTCTCACGTGTGCGTGCCTTTCTTCCCCGAGTCCCATGTGCATCACTGTGTGCATGCACTTTATTGCCCTTTGTCATTCTTCCATCACACATTGTTTCCTTCGTGCTCCCTTCCTGATATGCACACTCACATTTCCCTCTCCGCATAACCTTACACTGTGTACCTGTCAATTCTTCCTCTTGGCATGCTTCACATGTGCCACCTTCTTCTAAACTCCCATGCACTTCCTTTTTCGGATCATTCATGCCTCATTACATGCACATTTGCATACATTTATAAAGTATGCACAATTCTCCCTAATCCTCTCAGTCATCACCTACCAACACGTATGTGCCAACAAACTTATACATTCTTTACTTCCTTGCCTCTTGATCATGTGTATGCACCCAAGGATTGTAACCTTTGTGTCAATCCCCGTGCACCAAGTTTCTGACTCTAGGGAACTTGTCAGATAAAGTGCACCTCATCACGATAAATGGAAAAGTGCTAGATGCACGCCAAATCCTTATGGTTAATAAATGTGTGACACATGGTGAACAATGAATTAGTAGTCAACCTACCATATTATTGTGACCAATCAGATATCATGCCACTGTGTCTAGTATGTTACTTTTCATTACAATGTAGAACTTCATATCACCATAACTCCCTTCCACAAGAGCTCGAAATCATACACGCGTAGTCTCATTGGAAATACTGTTGATGTGGGCTACACTCTAGGGTCTTCAAAATAAGATTTTGGTGAGGATTTGGTAGATGAAAATGGGAAAATGTGACATGATTTAGGTCATTAATGCACATCTTCTAGTCGACTCAACCACCTAGATTTCATGGGATTCTCCCTTCTTTCCTTCTTCCATGAGTAAACTCACGTGGAGTAGACGTAGATTTAACAGAGCTTTAAGTAGATTTGTAGGAATTTTATTACATGTTGTTGGTGATTGTGATTAGAAATCCATGATTTTTCTCTCTCTTTTCCCTCCCCTTCTCTCTTATTCTTCTATATATTGTTAGAATAATTCTCACTTGTAAAGAGGTTTAACACCCTCTTGGAGTGCAAGAATATTATTTAGAGTAGTGTATCCTTTGTATTTTGAGTTACATGACCTCATAGATCTTGCTCAATACATGTGGATTCTTGCCTTCTTCCTGTCATTGTAATTGACTGTGCATTCACATGGAAGACAATAGAAGTTTTTTTATGGATATATTTTTCCCTAGCTCATGTTTTATTATATCTTCTTACCTTTTTGCAATACTGGTATGGTGTGCATGTTGTATATCTCTTGCAGGTACCTTTTCTATTGCGCTCCATGGAAATGAGAGTGTGAGTGCTATTTTGGATTGTGGCACACATGTCTTCCCTTTCTTTTACCATTTCCCCTCATTTTCATTCCTATGAGAGTGTTCATCCCCTTCTTTCTAGTGCTATCACCTCCCCTTAGTTTAGAATTTCATTTTTATGCATCTCCTTCTCACCCTAGTCTGTTGGAATCATAGAGTAGAGTTAGATAGTTACATTTACCTTCCTAAGAGTATTGTAGCAGTAGAAATAAGTAGAGGAAACTGGTATTTTCTGGATGTTTATGTCAAGTAGAAGCTCCCACAACATGGAGATAGTCTTGTTGGGGATCAAAATTACACCCATCCCAAATCAGGATGATCTATGGCTTTGAGACAACGTGGGACTGTCTCCTATTTGTGGGACATTTTTCTTGAGATAGACCTTCAAAGAAGGCCAACTTCTTATGCTTTTTTCTATTGTTACAACTACTCCTCAGAAGGGAAATGCAACTATCTAACTCTACTTATGATTCTAAGGGACTAGAGCAAAAAGGAGATGCATAAAACAAAATCCTAATCTAAAGGGAGGTGATAACACCAGAAAGAAGGTGATGTACACTCTTAGAGGGATGAAAATGAGGGAAAATGGAGAAACGAAGGGAAGACATACATTCAACAGTCCAAAACAACATTCGAAAGCTCATTCTCATGGAGCACAACATAAAAGGGACCCTACAAAATATGTAAGACATGCACAACACATCATTAATGCAAAATAAGGCAAGTAAAAATAATAAAACGTGATCTAGGGTAGAAGATAACCACAAAACAAAACTTTATTGATTCCAAAGTATGCATAGTCGATTATAATGGGAGGATAAAGAAAAAATATACACATAGTGAGCTAGATTTGAGGCTTGCAACTCAAAATGAAAAGAATACTACTCTGAATAATGTTCTTACAATCCAAGAGATTATAACCATTTCAAATGAGCATTATTCAACAGTATATGGAAGAATGGGAGAGGAGAAGAGGGAAAAGAGAGGAAAAACTAATTTTTTTATAACTACCAACAACAACATGCAACAAATGCTTGCAAATTCACATGAAGCACTATCAGATCTTCCTCTCCAAGTCATATAACTCATGGAAGAAGAAATAATGCATACATGGAAAAAGGAGGCACGGGAAGGAAGAGTACAGGAGTCTACGCGTGCACTTGATAGGATGTGCAAGGGAAGGTGGAAATGCACATATTTTCCAAAAAGTGTAGGGTTTTGAAAATGGAGTGTGCAAGATTTTGGAAGAGATTGGCACGTGCGATGCATGCTAAGAGGAAATAGCAAGTACGTAGCACAAGTGTGCACATAAGGAAAAGAGAGCATGTGAATAAGGGAGTACAAAGAGAAATGAATGTGCATGTGGAGATGTACGGAACTGAGGGATGAAAGACATGTGCAAGAATAGCATGTTGGTGAATGAAAGTGAATGTGTAAAGGAGTATGCATAAAGGAGAAATGAAGGGAGATAAAAGAATACAACGGAGGAAAGTGATAACACACACAGATGAGTAGAAGGAAGTGAAGGAAAGGGGAAGAGAAATGGAAGTGCACAAGGGAACACATAAAAAATCGGAACCAAGGAAGAAAACCATCAGCACACTCAACCTGGAAACTTGAACCAGAGCCAAAATAGAAATGTAAGTTATCAAAAATAACTAGGGGTTATTTTGAACAATAGTTTGGAAAATTTCTAGGACATTTTTTTGCTAGATGAAGATGATCAGTGTGCTCGAGGCATCCATTGGGAATGGAGTCATCCTGAAAACATGAAATTCTAATCTGTAACTTGAAGAACTCGCCTTGAAGCCATATGAAGCATTGTCTGAACTCTATATTGACTATTACTTCCATATAAAGATAGTCTAACTTGAATTCTATGAAAGTGTAAAACTACTGGATATTGTCTCATTTGAAAACTAAAATCATGTGCACAAGAGAAGCCATCTTAGAAGTAATAAAAGAGCGCATGTAGAAGCATTCAAGAGGAAAGAAACATATACTAGCTGCAAAACACTACTCATAAGTGCACACTTGGAGGAATTGAAACTAATATAATATGTAAATGATGCAAAAGAACTTAATGGAAGTACTTGAGATAAATCCCATTGAATTATATTGTTAGTGCATCTCCATCAAGAAGATACAACTCAAAATATTTGGCCTCCTTACAAGAATTGATGATATATGGGTTACTCTAAAGTGCATTAAACATTAAATGGTTCCCTAGATTAGCTCTATAAACATCCCATTTTAAGGTTAGATCATCCACTTTGAAGACCCGAGTTCTAGCCTTTTTGTCAAACCACTGTTTGGTTGATCTTTAATGTTGTTCCAATTTGAATATAATAGAATTCCCTAGTTCTTCAAGTTTAACCAATTCTATCATTCTAATTTTTCTTTGGTTTACGCCCTTAAATTACAACTCTTGAGCCATCTCTAGTGAAGGAAATTCTAATGACAAATGGATCCTAGCCTCCTTTCCATAAACAAGTTTGTAAGGTGAAGTGTTAATTGCCTTCTTCATCGTGATTCTATCTACCTAGAGCACATATGAGATCTTTGTATGCACTACCTCTGGTTGATATGCATTGTTCTTTTCATGATTCTGATTAGATTCTTGTTAATAGACTCAACCAAGTCGTTACCTTGAGGGTAATAGTTGGAAGATGTCTTCAAATATATTCCAAGACTAAGAGCCCAATAAAAAATTATTGTACTAAGTAAGGATTTTGCATTATCAGAGATAATAGTTTGAGGAATGCCGAACCTTATTACAATACCTTCAAAAAATTAGAGGATGAATAACTCAGTTACTTCTTTGAGTTTGAAAACCTCTATCCATATGGTGAAGTAATCCATTGTTATCAACACCCACTTGTAACCATTCCTTGAAGGAGGATAGATCATACCAATGAATTCAAGACCCCATTGCACAAAAGGATGATTTGCTTAGATTGTATGAAGGGGAAGTGCACCTAATTTATTTTTTCTTGTAAAGAAAGAACATTCTTTACATTTTTTGACCCACTTGTGTGTATATGCAAACAAGGTAGGACAAAAGTATCCCACCTTAATGATTTTCATTGTTGTAGCTTTGGCAAAAAAGTGACCACTAGAGAATCCATCATGAAATTATTCCAACACTTTGTTGACCTACACGCCAGCCATACATCTCACCTACACACCATCAAGGGTTTTTTTGAAAGTAAGACTATCAATGAGCACATAGGGGATGAACTGTAACCTCATATGTCTTCTCTTTGCTTTACTCAGACTAGGAGGGTATGCACTAGAAGATAGGATGGTTCTCATGATATCTATACTACTACACACACGTGGATTTTTATTCTGCTCAATTTCAGCACACAAAGGCTCCTCATCCATGAACAATGAAGTATCTTCATTATTCTACATGCCCTCAACAAGTTTCTTGTAGAGTACGTTACCTCTTACCAGTTTAGTGTCTTTGATAATCACATCATACTCCATGATTTTGGTCACCCATCTATCTATTTTCTAGATTATTTCTCCTCCCATGATGAATTCTCTCACACCAAAGTGTGACACTAGAACTTTGACGTGATTAGTGGTGAGCATAGTCTTGAATTTCTTCATCATGTGCATGATGGAGAAGACCTATTTTTCCATGTGACTATATTTCAATTCATAATCCTTCAGTGTCTGATTGAAGAAAGCCACTGGATGCTCCAATTCTTGTTCATTTTCTTATGTCAAGAAAATAACAACACTAACATCAGCTCCATATGCATAAAGGGTAAAATACTTAGAGTAATCCAGATTGATAAGTGTTGGGGCATGAAAAATTTCTTGCTTGATCTTGTTGAAGCTTTCCTTACCTTCTGCTACCCATTTGAAGACTATGTCTTTCTTGAGCATGAGGGTGTTGGTCCTAACCAAGCTTGCAAAGTTAGGAATGAATCTTATAACAAAGTTAATTTTCCTAGGAATGATTGTGATGCCTTATTGTGAGCTAACAAAGAGAGAGAGGGTGGTTGAGATTCATTAAGGAACAATGGAAATGTCATCCCTTAAGACAACATGTCCCAAAATCTTGCCTTGCACAATAGCAAAGTTACACTTCTTGGGGTTGACACACACCCCAAATTGTATGCATCTCTCAAATACTTTCTCCAAATGACAACTATGATATGCACTATATTTTGAGAAGATAATTATGTCATCCAAGTAAACTAGGATAAAATCATTGATGTATCCTTTGAAGGAAATGTCCATTGCTCTTTGGAAGGTGGCGCCTACATTTGAGAAACCAAAATCCATTTTATGATAAGCATATGTTCCCCATTTGGTTGTAAATGTAGTTTTAAATTTATCCTCTTCCTTGAACATGATCTCATCGAAGCCTGAGTAACCATCTGGCATGGAAAATCTTTGCGTGTTGACTATAGTATAAAAAATATACTCCGTAGAAGACAAAGGATAATTATCATTCAATGATGCCTTGTTCAAATCTCTAGAATCAACACATAGTATGATTTCACCATTTTTCTTTTACACAGGATCCATATTTGCCACTCAAGTAGAGTACTTGATAGGAATTGTTTTTTCCTTAATGAGTTTGGATAACTCCTTCCTTATGAGGGGATCTATCTTAGGATTAACAATCATTTTTTTCTGATGGGTTTGACATTGGGATCAAGTTCAATGGAGTTTTGAGAAACACTTAGATCAAATATTTTCAGGTCTTCATAATCCCATGAAATAATATCACTATATTTATGACATAATACAATGAAGGCTTATTTTTCTTCCTCTGCACATACCTTTCCAAGTAACAACTCTCTACTGCACACAATAGTGATTGGCTGGAAATATTCTTGTGCAATGTGAATGTTATTTTCTTTACCTATGAACTCATCATCAGGATTGATAATGTGCTCTAAGGTAACCAATCCATTAGGTAGTTTTTTTGTCTTGATTTGGATTACTTGATCACCATAGCTGACATTTAAATCAGATTAGATTTTAGAAGAAAATTCAGATTCATTAGAATGAATCACATAATCTATGCATCATTGTCAAACACTTGCCAACTGGTTTCATTGTATGGAATATATGGCTTGAACACCATCTTGATGTGACACACATTTCCTTAGACAAAACCCTTAGTTAGTGAGGATTGAAAACCATGGGAAGCCGTCTGGTCTGCTACTTTGTTCAATTTCCTTGGCTCCACATGTAGATTGAGAGCATCAAAGCTCTCCAAGAGGTCCCAAAATCTATGTTTATAAGCTCTCAAAAGCTTATTATTTTTTGTGAACTTGTTAATTACCTATTAGATGACCAATTCAATATCCCCAAAGATCTTCCATGCTTTGACCTGCCTCTTTTTAGTAATGAGAAGATCATACACCGACTCTTCCTGCTACATTATTGAAGCATGTAAATTACAACCTGTACGCAAAGAATAACTTCTCATATTTAGGAGATATGAGAATGACACTTGTTTTTCCACCATTTTTTATTCTAGAACCATCAAATAACATCTTCCATAGTATAGAAGCATAATCCTTTCCTTCCTTTAGAAAGGTAGGAAAAGTGGCTTCTTTTTCAAGGATGTAGTATGTTCCAAGACCAATTTTAATAGTTGTATCATGGGGATAAAATGCATAGTGTTCATTTGCACATTCATCTAATAAAATATCATGTATGGAATGAGGAATAGATTTCTCTTCTAAAATTATCTTCTATTCTTGGTCATCTTGGATTAGGCAATTTGATTGGAGAGGAGAGGGATCATATAACTCAACATGATAGGAAAATATAGGATTATCTTGTATGGTAAATATTCTACCATACCTAGTTTTTAGGAGCATATGAGACGAATTTGATGACAAATAACCACCCACTTTGGTAGTGAAGTACCTTGATAAGAAAATGGAAAACAAAGGAGGCAAGTCAATAACTGATACATTTTGAGTTATGGTTAGACTTGGAAAAGCATGGAGGATTAACTCAAGATCCTTGATGACTCCTAGGATGTTAACAGTTGAGCCATCAAGTTGTAATACTCCTTTGGAGATAGAGCTATAGCTAAGACATAGGATATCAATAATTTTCTTAGGCATGGTAGAAGTATTTGTTGGACAAAGTTTCATAGTATTTTCATTGATGTTAAGTGTTCCTTATTTCCAAAGGATGTAAAAATTGTCTAGATGTCTCCATGAGGTGTTACATGGTTGTGTCATGGTATTTCTCCAAATGGCATGGTTGATCCTGTGAGGGTTGTACTTGTGCAAGCACTTTTGAGCATGATAGTTGTGTTCCAAGATGATGATAGAATATATAACTATGGTGATGATGTGTATGACATGCATACATGTTGTGTGAGGCTCCCATATGATGAGTTGATGATGAGATAGGTTGGTTTTCTCCAAACGTTGACTATCATATGCAATCCCAAGCTAGTTTCCAAGTAAACAAGGTATGAAGATGCCAACCAAGCAGTGTATGAGCATGATATGAGAATAGATGAAGTGTGCATGACTTAAAAAGTGTCTAAGGAGGTATTTTGAGCACTTATACATGTCTGTATAGAAATATTTCTCAAGAAAGGAGACAAAATGATGCCCAAATGAGATGTGGTTGGAAGTTCCAGGGTGAACCATGAAAAATTATCCATTGGAGATCATGGAGGATTTATTGATGAAGGTCTGTATAACAAGATTTCTCAAGACATGAGACAAAATGATGCCCAAATGAGATGTGATTGGAATTTATAGAGTGAACCATGATAAAGTATCCATTGTAGATCATAGAGGAGGTAGTCATGAAGGTCTTGACATAATTTTAGGACCATAGGATGCATTTTTTTCCAAGAAATTCATTTTCTTTCAAAACTGGGCTAAACAAGGTATGCCAAAATAGCGTCCTAAATTGTTAGCATTTAATATGAATTGAAAAGAATTTTCTAGATAAATAATAAGATATTTTTTTGAATATAATAGAGATAAATATACTATGAAAAAGTATGAATTCAAAAGGATGAAGGATAAGAAAATTCTATCCATTTTCCTAGCATTGTCTAAAACCCTCCTAAACCCTGGTTGGAAGTGGTATAGATAAAATTTATTGGTTAGGTACCTCCAAATTGGAATTTATTTTACGTGTAAAATTATTTTATCTGTGTATATAATTACATCATATCATCATGTTCATGGTGGTTTTGGATCTATCACAAATGGTGTGCCCCCATACAGAAAATATCTATGTTGTGAAGAATTCGGTATATAGACAAAATTTTCAAAGGAACCCATGCTAAAACTTTTGGTGAAATATTTTGGGGATGTTCTATTCATGTTGATGAAGACATATTATGTTAATTTATTTGGTAGAAATTTTATGATACATGTGTGTTTTTCTCCTACCACTTGAGAATGTTAAACAAGGTGAACACCAATCTTTGTGTTTGAAAGGTAAATACGGTTTTCTCCATATAATATTTGCAAGTGAAGGTTTGAAAGTGAATTGCAGGTCATGTGTGATATGTTTCATTCATTGGTTTATAATCAAGGTGAAATTTAAGTGGTTTAATCCATACAACTCAAGACTAGTCTTTGGATGTTTTGAAACCAATTGTAGATGTCTCTGAAATCCAAGGTTACTTGGCATATTTATATTGAAATGAGGTTTGTTGTTAGTACGATTATTTAAATAAGGGTTAGTAACTATCATAAATGTTTATTATGATTCATGAAGGAATGTTTGAGTGCATGATCAAGCTTACTTTGTGGAGGTAAAAATTCTAATTTTGAAACCATATTTGACCTTTTCCAAAATTAGTGCATCATTGCATGAATGGAGATTATTGAAGTGCTTCATTTCTCTTGAAGATGAACCTCAGGAATTACATGACCTTATACATGGTTTAGAATAATTTTAACATGCACATATCAATGGGAAATGATCATATTCATGATAGTTGTTTGAGAACCTTCAGAACTGTGTACCTTGCTAAAATGAGAAGATAGAATGAAGTGACAGTGTCTTATTTGATGGTCTCCAAGTTCATATTGATTCAGTAGTCCTATTGAAGATTATCCTATCTTATCTCTAATTGCATGACCTAATATTAACGTTACCTCCATAGATAATTGTTCAAGACCAATTCTTTGAAGTATTTTCTCCTGGTTGGAAACATGAGTCAAATTGGGGTCTTAATCTTGAAATGGAAAGATAAAAAGAATGGCAAGGGTATAGTTAGCAAGGAGGTGGTTTAAGTAACTCATTTGCATGCTTGAAATACTTGGCACATTATTCCTTTTGCTATAAAATCAAGTGCATATATTTGAGAATAGGACAAAGAGTTGCATAACTGTTACAAATGCATGTGTTAGCTGTGAAAGAGATTTGGTCAGAGGTGTCATAGGTAGAAGAGGAGTTGCAAATTTTATGTTTTACCTTCATATGCATAATATTCCTCATGAAGGTTCAAAATAATTTAGTCCATGGAACTGACACAAGTGTTGATGTCATTCTTACTTTGAAGTTGAATTAGGTAATGGAATATTCTCTCTTTATACAAGTTGTAAAGTGAAGGAGGTGAAGAGTCATTGAAGTTCAAGTGAAAGAGGCATGTGAGAATGATAATATTAAGGAGATAAATACATATTTTAGAATTGAGTTTTTGTTGACAAAGGAGCTAACCATGCATGAATTCTAGGTGAAGGTGTATGAAATAGTGTGAATGAGACTTTGGTTGATTTCCATGCTTTGAAGGAGAAAAAAGGGCATGTAAAACAAAGACAAATCTAGGGTGTAGGTAAGTTCTTCATGACTACAATTTTACAGCAATTTGAACACATGAAAAGTGGGTACCTGATAGGGTGGTTTAAGGACTATAGTATGACAAGGTGTGTGTGGGAGAAGCATTGTATGAAAAACATTTACTATTTATTAGGTGATGAGAAAATAGATGAATTAAGATGAGAGGGAGGGGTGAAATAAGAAGAAGTTGAGTTGAAGAAGTGATCACATTTTGTTGTGTTAGACAACTAGAAAACTGATCAAAACATATTAAAGAAGACTAAGTGGTGGTTTAGTAGTCATGAAGTTCAAGTTTCCTTATAAGTGGCAGCTTACAAAAGATCAAGTTGAAGCTTGATTGAAATTTTTGGAGTTGTGGCTTCCAAGAAAGTAGTGGCTTAAAGAAGATCAAGTGAAGCTTGACTAAATTTTGGTTTTATAGCTTCATGCTGAGTGAATGCTCATTAGTGAAATCATTGTAACATTTATAGGAAATTTTTGTCCAAGTTAGTTCTTTGGTTTAAGTAGGTTTTTCTCCCTTGAAGATTTTACCACATTAAATCTTGTCTCTATGTGTGTTTTCTCTTGTTGATTGATTTTGAATGATGTTGTGTTTTCATCATAAAAAAATTACGTAAATTGAATTGTATTTCAAATTTTGAATGATCATTTATTCACCCCCCTCTTGGTACCTATAATTTCCAATAATTGGTATCAAATTTTGGTCCTCTTCCAAAAAAATTGCAACCTTAGAGGAGATCCTTGAGGCATAAGCATGGATAGCCTATTTGAAGCAAATCTAAAAAATAAGTATGAGATTTCGCAATCCCTGATTGATGGGTTGATGAAGGAAATCAAGCTTATGGAATCCTATCATGGTCAATCCATCAAAGAAATGGAATCTATAGTTTAAAGTGTGGAAAAATCACTAAAGGAAAAAGAATATGCTTTCCTTATATATGAAGAAGAGTTGAGAACCTTGAAATTTGATCTAGAAGAAGCCAACAACATGTTCAAAATCTATGGAAAGATGGAGAAGAGTACTGAAGTTCTTGATGAAATTCTAAACAGTCAAAACATGTGACAGAAAAGGTCTAGTATTCAAAGGAGAACCTATGGAGAAGAGAGAGGATGAAAATGTTGGTCTAAGCATACAAAAATGCATGAAGATGACTTAGGAAACAAACAAAAAAAATCCCAAGTCACTTAGACAACCAAATGCATCGAGGTATGAAAGGAATTTCAATGGATTTTTTTTTCTTGTCATAATTTTTGGCATAGAGATAATAATGTAGAGAGCATGTCATTAATGACCATCCTTGGAGAGATAATAGAGATGAGAGAGCTAGAAACAAATTATGCTTCAATTGTCAAGAGAAGGGTCATACTGCCAAGTATTGTCTCTATAAATCATATAATCAAAATTAGAGCAATGAAGGTCTTAGAGGAAAAAATTATGTGGTGTTCTATACTTTTCATGGAAAAGGAAATTTTGCAATATGATGTTACGAACCTCCTAGATATAGCAGAAGTCTTAATGCAATCAAGAAGAAATTAAAAAAGGTATACAAACTGAAGACGCATCCTAAAAGTGATTCCAAGATAACAAGGTCTAAGGTAGTCAAAGGAAAAAATGTGGTTGATCACAAATACAGAGTCAAGAAAACTAACTCTAGGCCTGAAGAGACAACTAATGATAAGAAAATAGTGTGGGTAGATGATGAAGAGACAAGGAAATCAATTCCAGCCATATGAGAGGCAAGCTCAAGATAGGAATCAAAAGTTAAGTGTAAATCAAAGATAGTCATAGAAGAATCTAGCTCAGGTTTGAAATCAAAAGATGTTGATCGAGAAAAGAAGGTAGAGGAAAAACCTAATACAATTCATGAAGAATCCCCAATCACAACCAAGAGAGAGATAGTGGATGAAATGCATCATGTTTATTTTTCATTTCTTCAGTTATAAGAAGAAGGTAGGAGAGATGAGATCATGACATCTAAAAGTGCATCTACAAATAATTAGAAGGGTTCAAGAGAAAAAAAATAGAAAATAATGAGTCAACAAGTTCCTTTGATGACTTCCTAGTGTTCTGAGGTGGTCTAACAAGCATAGAGTTCCTTCACTAGGCTTCTAGAAGGCATATACTTAAAGGTACATTGTCATCATTAAGTGTTGATCCAAGCTTTCAAGATGTTTCAAGCAAGAAAAAACTCAAAAGTTATATTGTTAAGCACATTCATAAAGTCCTTGTGCATGATTAGTATGTTTGAAGGTCATCTAAGCAAAGAAAAGTATCTTTTTTTCCTTACATAACCTATCAATATTGATCCTAATCACTTCACCCAGCTACATTTAAGTAAGTATCAGTGAAATATGGTGAATTTATCTCAGTCTTCAAAATAGAGTTATACACAGATTGATTGTTGCAAATTTTTTTATGAACTACATTCAAGTTGATTTGTGTCTGACTGTTAATCCCAGTTGTGGTAAATATGTGTACTTGGCAGTGAAAAAGTGTCAATGTAGCCTTCAAAAGGAAATGATTCATCAAGTGTGTCACAATTCACTAAAATTTGTAAAAGAAAGTTTAAAATAGTCATGAAGTCATCCAAAAGGTTTTGAGTTCCTTGGAATGTATGCAAGTGCAATGTCAAGCCATCTTGAGGTATAATTGTGTGGTTCAATGTCTGAGAATATTTTATGAATGAACATGAAGTCATAGTCAAGTTTTAAGATAGACTTATCAAGCCTAGACTAAAGGTCAAACTCATAGTCAAAGGTTGTGTTGTATAACACATCCAATCCCTATGGAAGATCAAGCAAGATGCTCCAAGTTTTTACATGTGCTCCATAAGGTGGGAATAAGATGAAAAAATGCTAAGGCACAGTTCACCTATGAGGGAAGAGTAATTGGTCTCAAATTTTCTCAAGAAGGTCATTACCATCAAAGCTTTGTCATGTTGATTCAAATTCTGTAAGAAGATTTCATTAATGTTAAAATCATGTAAAGCTTGATTAATTGGCGTTCTTTGTCAGTGTACCAGTCACAAAGGACTTAGAGAGAAAGTACATAAGACTAAGGTAATTAGGTAATTGTTGATGCTTCTAATCTTTGTAACATGTTTCAAAAGTTCTTTAGTGGATGTCTCATGAAGATTACATTAACTAACATAAAGAAAGGATACAAGTGTAATAAATAAAGAGGTGAGCTAGGTATGTTGCATGGTGACCAATTATAATCATCAAAAGTAAGAAGAAATGATATTCTCTTGGATGATTATAAATTAAATGAGATTAGAAGTTGTGTCATAGCCATGATGTCTTGTTCAACATTACCTAAGATCAATTAAGGATAAACAACGAGTCTAGTTCATATTGAATATGACCATGCTCCTTAATTAGATTACACATATGTATGTGTGCATTTGAAGTTTATCAAATATGGAGCAACTCATTGGATGAAGAGTTTGTATGGTGAACTTTGCAAAGATTCATTGATCTCATGAGAATGTAGGGTCAAGCTCTCTCAGACAACCTGTAATTGTCTCCTCTAATTTGTTAAGTTGAGGAAACATCTAGATCGAGAAGAGGTTTTGGAGGCTTGAGTAGGTGCTTAAATATTTTATAAAACAAAAAGCAATCCTCAAAAAAATATAATAAACTAAGTATGAAAGTAAAAAAATAGCATCAAGGTTGTTAGTGTTAAGAGATCAAATAATCCATAAGAGGGATAAAACATGAAGTAGAAGGTGAGTGAATTCACGAGTACATTTAGGGATTATAAATCTCATAAACAAGATAGAATTAGAGGATTTGAGGTGTCTAAGAAGTTACAAAAATGATACAATTACAAACGCCTAGTTTCTCACTATAAAACCCTAGCGAAAGCTTTAGAACCCTAGCCAAAAGGAGAGACAATATGGTGGAGAAGGAATTGAAAAATAAAAATTAGCGTGAAGAAAGAATGCCCAAAAGGGTATCCAGAACCCTGCTTGGTTTTGCAAAAAAAAAAATTACTTTTCCCCCAGCTGCAAGTTTTCTCTCTATGTAGGGCTAATTAGGATACATTGTTTGAAATGGTAAAAAGAAGATAAAACCTCACAAACAGGGAATTGTCTCATGAAGATTTGAAATCCTATAAAATAGAGAAAAGGGTACCTAAAAAATTTACCAGAAAAATTTAATGGTGTATATTTTATTAAATACCTCAAGATTTTTCAGTTTCCAAGGGTTGGTAGCAAGTTGAGAGGCCTACAAAGAATGTGAAGATGATGACAAGGGACTTGGGGAAATGTTTGTTCATCTTTTACTAAGGGAATTAAGAAAATTAAAACAATTTTGAGGCCTTGGTATAACCCTCTGAGAGAATTTTTTTCCTTAAGCAATAATCAAGTTTCTTGGAATACAGTTGATCTGGCATGAATATAGTGTCTTTGAATGATCTTTAACATTGTCTCAAGTAAAAATTCAGTATGATAAGGAATTTTTATAAGCTTCAAGGGTCTAGAATGAAGATTTATACCTAATGGAAGACTAAAAGGCTATGTATAGAAATCAAAACTCGGAGATATACCTTCTAAGTTCTCTCATAGTACTGTAAAAAGAGATGTATAGTGATGAAAGTAATGCTACAAGCTTGAGGATAGTGTGTGAGGCAGGGGAAGCTACTCATGATGCTCAAATAGGTGGTCTTAAGTATTAGGGGAATGTTAGAAATAGTAGAAGGAGGTATGAGTGCGGTCTAAAATGCTATATGATGGTGCCTAACGAAATAATGATACCCTCTTTGAAAACCTATAGGTGCTTAAGTGAAGCCCGGTCTCAAATCTTGGATGATGCACCTTTAGTCTTACACCATTGAATATGAAAAATATATCCAAGCATTTATGATTATATAAAAGATAGCATATGCCAATGAAGATCTAGTGGTCTAGGCATGTTGGTGGAGTTTGAGTTGATATTTGGGAACTGTTGTTAAATATTGTTAAAAACACTGCAAAAACTCTTATGGACCTTAATAAAGCTTGAGAATAATCTCTTGATGTGATGATCAAGGTTAAGAGCTCAAATCTTGTGTTCTTAAGAAGAAAGAGGTGGCATATATCTAGTGGGAGAATTTCAGGAATGTAACATGAGATAGGAATGCTTCTAGAGGCTATCAAAGTTCACTTAAAATACACTGAAACAAAGCTACACAGACCTATATATTATTTTGAGGCTAAGATGGATATAATGAGTAGCTAAGGGTTTATGCAAGGTAAGCTAGTCAAACATGATAATTTACCTCAAAGGTGTTTCTCCATTCCATGGGGAGCTTGGTACAGTCTAGAAGGCATCTTCTTAAATCAAGTATAGGTGTTTAGAACTCAAATAAGTGAGATAACACAAAAGGGAGGCAGAGCATTCAGTGTTTGGAATGATTTCTTGGTGGCATAGGAATATAATGTGATAAATGGACAAAATGAAGAAAAAGTAAAGAGAATATCAGGTCAGGGAGAGCCTTTTTATGGTTCATACCAGGTCCATGGCTCATTATGTTGTTGCTTGGAGTCAAAAAGAGAAAGTAGAGTCCTAGGGGGAGCTTGTGAACAAGTAAATCTACCTACATGAATTGTTTTCATTGGTTATTATTGTTTTCCTATCAAGTAGTCAAGTATCCTTTGTCATAGATGTCAAGGGGGGAGATTGAACCAAGAAACATGAGAAAGAGGTCTTGTAGGTATTGGTCTTATTGGTTGCCATCTATGTTTTTGAAGGTGGTTTCCATCAATGAAAAAGAGGGAGATTGCTAGAAAAAGTATAACAGTATTGTCATTGATGTCAAATGTTCATTAATGTTAAAGGATGTCAAAATGGTATAGATGTCTCCATGAGGTGTCGCATGGTTGTGTAATGGTATTCCTCCAAATGGCATGGTTGATCTTGTGAGGGTTGTGCTTGTGCAATATGTTTTTAGTATGATAGATGTGTTCCAAGATAATGATGGAATCTATAAGTATGGTGATGATGTGTATATAATGTATGCATGCTTTGTGAGGCTCCCATATAATGATGTGATGACGAGATAGGTTGGTTTTCTCCAAAAGTTGACTGTCCAATGCAATCGCAAGCTAGTTTCCAAGAAAACAAGGCACGAGACTATGAAGAAAGGAATGAAGATGTTAACTAAGAAGTGTATGAGCATGATATGAGCATAGATGATGTGTGCATGACTTCACAAGTGTCTGAAGAGGCATTTAGAACACATATACACGTTTATATAACAAGATTTCTCAAGACAAGAGACCAAATGATGCCCAAATGAGATGTGGTTGGAATTTCCAAGAGAACCATGAAAAAGTAGCCATTGGAGATCATGGAGGAGTTAGTCATGAATTTGTGGAACAAAGGATGAGTTTTTTTTTCTAAGAAATTGAAGTTTTTTCAAAACCAGGCTAAGCAAGGTATGCCAAAACAATGCCTTGACTTCTTAGCGTTTGATTTAAATAAGCATTGTTAAGATAAATCATAAGATACATTTTTGAAGAGCATACAGAGATACAAATTATGAAAAAATTATGAAGTCAAAAGGATGAAGGATAAAAAAGTTTTATCCATTTTTCAGGTACTGTCTAAAACTCTCCTAAACCCTAGTTGAAAGTGGTATGAAGAAAATTGCTTTGTTAGGTGCCAAATTAGAACTATTTTGCCTGGAAAATAATTTGAGCTTGTAGATAATTCCTCAGATCATATTTTCATGGTGGTTTGAGTCTATGAAACATGGTGGGCCCCACAAGAAAATAATTGTTTTGTGAATAATTCAGTGTACATGCTGAATTTGCAAAGGAACCCATGCTTAATTTTTTGGTGAAAAATGTTGATGATATGTTCTTGATTTTCACAAAGTCATCTGGGTTAGTTACTAGGGAAATTTGATGATACATGTGTGTTTTTCTCCTACCACTTGAGAATGATAAACAAAGCAAAAATAAGTCTTTGTGTTTGAAAGGTAAATGTGATTCTCTCCATATAATCTTTGCAAGTGAAGGTTTGAAAGTGAAGTATAGGTCCTGTGAGATATGTTTCGTGCATTGGTTGAGCATGAAGGTGCAATTGAAGTTGTTGAATCCATACAACTCAAGACTAGTCTTTGGTTTTTTGAAACCAACTTTAGATGTCTCTGAAATGCAAGGTTACTTGGCCTATATATATCTAGAATGAGGCTTGATGTTAGTATGATGAGTTGAATAAGGGTTAATACCTCTCATAAATGTTGATTAAGATTTGTGAAGTAGTGTTTGAGTGCATGATCAAGCTTACTTTGTGGTGGTAAAAATTTTGAGTTTGAATTCCTATTTGTTCTTGTCCAAAATCAGTACCTCATTGTATGAATGAAGATGATTGAAGTGGTTCATTGCTCTTGAAGATGAACCTTAAGTAGTACATGAAATTATCCAAGGTTTAGAAGAATTTGAACATGCACATACCAATGGGAGATGATCATATTTCATGAAAATTTCTTAAGAACCTTCATAGTGGTGTACCCTGCTGAAATGAGGAGATAGAATGAAGTGAAATCATCTTATGTGATGGTATCCAAGTCCATATTGTTGTACTATTCCTCTTGAAGATTCTCCTATCTTAGCTCTGATTGCATGACATGATTTTTTTTTTGGAATATGGTAAAAGTGAGGGTTTTGATAGGACCCACATCCTTGTTACAAAAGGCCCTTACCGACCAGATATACTATAATATGACATAATAGCAGCTAGCATAATGACAAAAAGTAGACCATAATCCAAAAAGTTCATAGAAATCCCACACCCCAAGCTATTTCAGGTATATTATTTTAAAGTTCATTAATACCATCCTTCACAACAAAGCCCTCAGTTTTTCTAACAAAATTTTCAGCAACATTTAACAAATCCTTACAACTATTTTGAAGATGGGGCCAAGTGGCATCTATAGTGATTTTCCAATTCCTAATGACATTAAAAACAATAGTAATGTTACCAAGAATGCCATGAATCAATTCCATGGTAGCTTTTGTACAGTTGTTAGCATTAACATTGGGTTCTAAATCAACTTCTTGGGTGGGAATGTCCTTAGCAGCATCCTCTGCACATTCCTCAGCTTCTCATTTTTTGGCAACATCTTTGGAAATTTCCTCAGTGACGTCCTCAGCAACATCCTCCTTTGCATATTCTTCTTCTTCCATAGAAACTTCCTCAGCTTCACAACCATAATCCTCTTCCATCTCCTTAGAAACATCCAATTTTCCTCCAGAGCCAAAGTTATTTGGGGATTCAGGTTAGGAATTAGTCAGTCCAATAAAAATCTTAGGAATTGGGTCATCTTTAACAGTATCCAAAGCATCCAAACTAGGAGGAATATAAATCCCAGAGACAAGAGTGGGGGAGATAGGAGAGGAATGGGAAGTAGTCGTCGTGGTGGCAAAATCTAAGAGTTGGGGCAGAGTGCAAGCAGGGGGAGAAGAGGCATCATCACGATGACCGATAATTTCCACATCTGAGTCAGAGGAAGGTGGGGGATTTAGGCGATGAAAGAGGCATCAAGTAATAAGGTGGGGAGGAGGCAGAGAGGGGGGTGGCAACGAGCTGATCCAATGATAGTGGGAGAGCAATTAAGGGCACGGGCATCCACAACATGCTTAAAGAAAGTATAAATAAAACCTTGGTGAAGTGAATTACCTTCACCTACTCTTTCCTTTTATATGGATAAAACCAGAGACTAATAAAGGAAGTTGGCAAGATTAACCTTACCCCTATTACAAAAGTGAGCCAAGATGAAGAGGCGAGGCCCATAAACCAGTTTGTATATGCCCTCTAAAGTAATGTACCTCATAATTTGTTCAGTTACGCGATCCCAGGGCTCCTTCATAGAGGTTATTTCATATCCGGACTTATAAATGAAGACTTTCTCTTTCCTTTTGAAAAAAAATCTGCCATTTCATCCTTTAGAGACCTCTTGAAATAAATATCCCCATCGTTGGGAAGCCTAGTCACTTCAGAAATGCTCTCCAATATAATTTCAAACTTCATTTTTCCCACAAAAACATTGCTCTGCTTCTAGGAGGACAAAACACTACTAGAAACCACCACAGAATGCCTTGAGAGTCTTTTAATGAAATTCACCATCCCTTTTTCCACCAGGATCTTCCAGACATCTTCAACTTATTTGAGATCATCGCAATTTGCGGGCTCAAGTTGAACCAGAGCACCCCCCATATTTTCCAGAATTGAGAAACATGGATAACAAGTAGAGAAAATGGTATGAAATGAAATTTTAACGTGGGTATAATTAAACAGACCCAAACCTCTATTGACACGTGCCCATGAGAGAAAAGACTACTTGCAATTATTTTTGAAAATATGCATTAATGATTCAAATTTTGCTTGCTTGGCTTCCCACGTGCGATGAAGGTAATCAATAAAATAAACTTTCCAATCATCATAAATGTGGTGATCGTCAGTGGCGAGGAAAGCATACAGCTAAAGGAAACAAAATCCCAAGTAATCATGATAAGAGGTGTCAACTTTATACATGTAAAACTTCACAATATTTATGATAGTCACTCGTAACTACTTTTAGAATTAATTTAGGGCGATTCCCTATGCATTGTTGTTGGTTATGTTGTGAGGCTCCAAGATTAGCAAGTAGATTGGCCACTTTGTTTCCTTCCCTGAAAACATGCTGATATTGAACATTGCTAAATTGAGATTGGAGGAGTCTTATGTCCGATATGATGTTGTTGATAGTCTAGCTGACAACACCCCTGTTATTTGGAAGATTAATCAAGTTTAGTGAGTCGTTTTCCACAATTATGTTAATCTTGCCAAAATTAGTGGCTAGTTCAAGACCCTTTAAAATAGCCAAATCTTCAGCTCTATGGTTAATGCCCAGATAAAAAAAGGAGGTAAAAGCTGCCATCGGTTGTCCCAATTCATCCCTAATAACAGCTCCCCCACCAAAGAGGCCCAAATTAAATTTTTCAGCCCCGTCTGTATTTACTTTAAGCCATCCAGCAGGGGGAGGGGTCCAAGTAGCAGTAGCCCTTAGAGCAGCAGAGTTAGGAAGCGAGAGGGGAGCCATGAGTTGTTATAAACACTATCTTTTCATGCTGAGAACAATTTCACATTTGTGTTGTTTCCAAATGTTGCAATTCAAATTTTATTGAAGACCAGTTGTTACTAAAGTGAAGACTTGTTGGGGGGTACTTTGTTGATCCTTAAAGATTCTCTTGTTTTGTTCTTTCCATATGTTCCATATGGTGTGGGGGAGAAGTAATTTTCAGGAAATATTGACAATTTGATGATGAAAGAAGGGGAATACGTCGATTGATAACTTCTATGATTATTTTAGGAAAAACCCAAGATACTCCAAAAATATTAAATAAAAGACTCCAAATAGAGAAGGATTAATTACAATGAAATAGTAAATGGCCCAAAGATTCAAGAGCGTTAAGGCAAAGCACACACATAATAGGTAATTAATATCCCCTCCTTTTAGGTTTTATCCCTATAGGAATGTGTCTCTAGAGGCGAGCCAAGTGAAAATCCCCTATTTAGGGATCACCTGAGGCATCCAAAGCTGATGTAATGCCCCTTTGGGTTACATGGAAGGGAGACGTAGCATCCTTGATAGTAAAGGAGCCCAAAACTGAAAGAGGCCATATTCTAGCATCCTCCACAGAAGAAGTGGGTAAAAATTGTTGCACCAGTAAGAGCTTCAAATTTTCTATCAATCGCATCTGAAGACAGCTAGCGCCTTCCCAAACAGGTATAGACAAGGTTGGGTGCAATGATGATCTATCAATATAATTTGATACGTAAGGACCATAAGTTCTAATAAGTCTAGCTCTTATAAGATCCCATAAGGGGTCATTACATAATGCCTTGTCTCCCATCCATTTATCGTTCCAGAAGGTGACTGTGTGACCATTGCCAATTTTCCATCTAGTACCTACATGAATCAAAATTTTGGTGCTCTTAATGGAATTCCAAATAGCCAAGCCATTTGGAGTATTTTCATCATATAAGTCCTCAATCGAAGAAATATATTTAGAGATCATCATCTAAGTCCAAGAGGCTCTTCCATTGTTAGCAATTTCCTAACCTAATTTGGCGAGCATGATAACATTCATATCAGCAATTCTGCGTAAACCCAATCCCCCTAAAGTTGTAGGTTTACAAACCACTTTCCAAAAGACTAAATGAATTCTTTTTCTTTCTTCAAATACTGACCAAAGGAAATTTTTATGGATTTTTTCAATAGCCGCAGTCACAGAGGCAAACATTTTCAGTAAGGACATAAAGTAGATCAGAAAATTTTACAATGTGGCCTTAACTAGTTGCAACTTGCCTACCTGACTAAGGAGGGAGCTTTCCAACTCGCTAGTTTATTTTTGAATCTGTCTATAACAAAATTCCAAAGGTATTTAATTTGTCTTCCCAAAAAGAGTGGAAGACTAAGGTATGAAAAGCAGAGATCCATAATCCTGCAACCAAAGATGTTAGTAATCTTTCTGTCTTCTAGCTGGGGTATTGATGAAAGCAATGCTACTCTTCCCAAAGTTTATATTTTTCCCCGAAGTTGATTGATAACAATCCAAAATACGTTTCAAAACTTTTTCCTCTTAAACTGAAGCTAAACCCAACAAAAGGGTGTCATCTGTGAATTGGCTATGAGTGGAAGCTGGGACACCAAAAGTGGTAGTGATACCTTTAATGTTGCCTTCACCTTTAGCTGCTTCCAAAGCTCTACTGAGAGTATCTACCATAAGAATAAAAAAGAAGGTGGATAAAGGATCCCATTTCCTGATTCCCCAACTTGAGTTAAAATAGCCTTGAGGGATACCATTAATAAGAATGGAGAATTTAGGCGTTGAAATATAGTTATAAATCTAGGCTCTCCATTTTCCCCCAAAACCAATTTCTTAAGGACCCGAAGTAAGAAAGGCCAGCTAACTCTATCAAACGTATTTTTCATGTCAATTTTAAGGATCATACTAGCATATTTTTTAATGGAAGTTGAGTGCATCGCCTCATGAACAACAATGATGCCTCCTTGAATCAACCTACCTCCAATGAACCCATTTTGTTGTTCCGAGATTAAATTCGTCATAACTGGTTTAAGTCTGGAGGAAAACATTTTTGTAATAATCTTATAGGAGGTGTTGCACATGCTAATGGTCCTATAATTAGTGATCAATTTAGATCCCATTGACTTAGGCGCAAGGGAAATGAAGGTATTATTCCATTCCTGGTACTTTTGTTGAAACTCAAGAATGGCTACATGTAGGTTAGATTCAATGATGTGCTAGAAAGATTGAAAAAATCCGTAGGGAATCCATCAGGGCCAGGTGATTATCATCATTCATATCGAAGACAACTTTCCTTATTTCATCAATAGAGAAGGGTTGGGTGAGTCTGAAATTCATATCATCATTAATTAAATTAGGAATATGACTGAGCATTTCCTGACAATCATTTTCATTTGGGGGAGGGCACTCATGTAAAAGGTTAACATGGTATTTGATAAGTTTAACAATTGCATCATCTTTGTTAATATAGGCGCCATCCACTGTGACTAACTCTTTGATTCTGTCCCTACTCTTGTTCTTCATAGTAGTCATATGGAAGAATTTCGTGTTTTGATCTCCCTGCTGAAGCCAAGTGGCTCATGATCTTTGACGCCAATATATTTCTTCCTTAGCTAAAGTGTTGTGATAGTCACTAAGAAGGGAAATTTCCTGATGATGAAGCTAAGGGGATATTCCTTTTGAATCAATCTCCTCTGAAATAACAATAAGCTTTAGAGATAGCAAATCATTTCTTCTATGGATAACCCCAAAAACCTCAGTTTTCTGATTCTTAAAATTATTCTTGACATAACTAAGCTTCTTACCAAACCTGTACATAGTTATGCCCTAAATATCCATCTGCCACCAGTCCTTGATGAGAGCTTCTATTTGATGATTTTGCAACCAAGCCATCTCAAAACGAAAGGGAGGTTTTTTTGAGTTTTGAGCTTGTGAGGTCAAAAGAAGCAAAGGGCAATGATTAGATGTTATCTTAGGCAAATCCTGCAAATAGAAATCATTATAGTGAGCCATCCAATCCATAGAAACAAGGAATCTATCCAATTTACGTTGAATGTGATTATTTCCCAGCCTTCTATTAAACTAAGTAAAATTGGCTCCATGCAGATCAATATCAAAAAATTTCCCCATTATGATAAAGTCAACAAGAGCTTCCATGCTAGAAATGTTGACGTTGGTTCCACCTTGCTTCTTAGAAAGATATAAAGGAGTATTAAAATCTCTTGCTATCAGCCAGGGAAGATGCTTGCAGGTATACGAAAATCCAGCTGGTCAACCCAAAGTTTTTCTCTCTGAGACTCAGAGATAGGTGCATATAAATTAATAAAAATATAACCCAAATTAGACCCAATTTATCGGAAGAACATTCCAAGGAAATGGGGGTATTTGATGATACATTCCCCAAAGAGAGTCTTTGGATTTCAAAATGTGCATAAACCTCCAACATTACCAATCGAATCCTGGAAAACCATAGAGGCATTGGGCCAAAACTTATTAAGCATATTATCCTCTTTTAATTTAGTTTCTTGAAGCATCAAAATATCTAGAAGATGTTTGAGTCCAAAATCCTTTAGGATTATTTTTTCTGGGGAGCGTCCAGTCCCCGAACATTCCAAGAGAAAATCTTCATTTCTTTGTTTTTGGCTTACGTCTACTTGGGATGGCAAGGAGTCCCTGTGTTCCTTGGGCTATATTGAGAAATTCTTCCTCTTGAAGCTTTGCTTGATTTGTGAGTCTACCTTTGGTTTTCTTAGTTCCCACATTAATCTTTTCCTTAGCATTGTTTCTGGTATTTTTAGAGGGACTACTATCAGCAGATAACAAAGCATAAGGAGAGATGATGACATTCTCATGTAGAGGGGAATGAGCAGTGGAAGTTCCAACAGACTGAACAAAAGGAACATGATTAAGGACAGGTTCCAAAAATTCACAAAGAGAAGGGGAGGAATGAGAAGAGGAGGTAGAAGGGAAGGAGCCAAAAAGAGGAAAGGTGAGAGGAAGATCGAAGGAGGCGGAGAAAGTCGGAGACGAAGCAGAGGTAGAAGGTAAAAAATAATAAGGGAGGGAAAGAGCATAATGAGAAGGGGAGGAGGCAGAGGGAAGCAAAACAAAGGAAATAGGTGGCAAGGAGGAAACCACCAACTAGGGAAGAGGAAGCAAGAGGGGGTGGGTTGGGGATAACAGAACCACTGAAGGAGACGAGGAAGGAAAGGGAAGCGAGACGAAAGCAGAAGGGAGAACAAAATACCCATAAAGAACATCAAAAGGATTAGAAGTACTAACATCATTAGATTTTTTGGGAATGTACTTACCTTTGTTCAACGGTGACCGAGCTATTTCTTTGGAAGATTGGGTTGGTTTGGCTGGGAAAGCCATAGCCCGATGTCCAATGCTTTTGTAGTTGGAGCAAGCTTGAGGAATATATTCATATTGAATGGGCTTGAACCCAAGTTCCTAGCTCAAAGTGAAGATCAATAGAGGACAACAGAGGTGAGCTTATGTCAGCATTGACACAGAATCTGGTGTGAATGAATCTGGAGCCCACCTTGGTAGCTTGATCAATAGTTATTAGAGTACCAATGGAGCTAGCGATGCCTTTAATGACTTAAGAGTGCCAAAAATCTAAGGGGAGGTCAAGAAAGACAAACCCAGGCTAGAGCCTGAGTCATTGTTTCAGTCTTAGCATTGAACCTGGAGTGTCCAACAACGGATATAAAAGCCTCTCCTTCTGAAAAACTAAGGTCCACCCAGAAGAGCCTGAGAAAATTCTTCTTTATGATAGAAAGTGAACAACATGAACCCATTGGAAAGAGGAAAAATATCTATCAGACCATAGGGTTCCCATTTAATACTTAAAAATTTACGTATCTCCTCCAAAGGTGGTCTGGGACCCATAAGATTTCTTATTAGCAATAGTTCCCTAGAGGCTTGTGTTGCTACGATGATCGAGGTAGGGATTTGAAGAGATAAAGTCCCATCAATTCTTTGAAGTTGGATTTTTCTAAGATCAATAGGTTTCAAAGATCTAGTAGAAACGTCCTTCCAGGAGCCGAAAGAGACGTCACTAGAGTAAGGAGTGGGGTGAAGTGCCAGACTAGACAGATCTGCCATCAACTCAGGAGGCAGTCACAATAGAAATTCAAAAAGATGTAGAGCGGGAAGGTTACCTATAGCATTTTTGGTTTGGGATAACTCTCATCTCGTGATTCCATAACATGCCTCGTCACATTGAACACATGATTCATGCCTACCCCTGACCTTCATCGCATTGAACACAAGCCGGCTTGGCACCACATTGAGAGACCACCTTCACCACCAAAGCAGCTGACCCTCCCGACACTGCCTATCCGAGTAACAACAAGCTATAGAAGTTATCAGCTCGTGGAATGGACCTCAATACCTCCCACATATAACCCACATTCCTCATCGCTAGGGTAAACCAGACGATCTGATTGCATGACATGATATTAATGGTGGCTCCATACATCATTTTTTAAGACTGGTTCTTTGAAGTATGTGCTCCTAGTTGGAAACATGAGTCTAATTGGAGTCTTGATCTTGAAATAGCGAGATGAGAAACATAACAAGGGGATAGTTAGAAAGGAGGTGGTTTAAGTAACTAACATGGATGCTTAAAAAAATTGGCACATTATTCCTTTTTCTACAAAAATAGGTACATACGTTGGAGAATATGGCAAATAGTTGTATAACCGTTATAAATGCATGTGTCAGCTATGAGACAAATTTGGTCAGAGGTGTCATAGGTGGAAGAGGAGTTATGAATTTTATGTTTGATCTTCCTATGCACAAGATTCCTCATGAAAAGCCATAAGATATTAGTCCATGTAACTGATACAAGTGCTGACGTCATTGTTACTTTGAAATTAAATTAGGTGATGGATTCTTTTCTCTTTGTATGAGTTGTAAAGTAAAGAAGGTGAAGAGTCATTGAAGTTGAAGTGAAAGAGGCATGTGAAAATGAAAACCTTAAGGAGATAAGTAAATATTTGAGTATGAAGCTATTGTTGAAAAAGGAGATAACCATGCATGAATACTAGGTAAAGGTGTATGTAACAGTGTGAATGAGACTTTGGTCAATGACCATGCTTTGAAGGAGTAAAAAGGACATGTAAAGCAAAGAAAAATCCAGGGTGTATATAATCTCTTCATGACTACAATTTTGCAGCAGTTTGAACACATGAAAAGTGGGTGCTTGAGAGGGTGATTACAAGAGTGGAGTATGACAAGAAGGTGTGTGTGGGAGAAGCATTGTATGACAGAGATTTGTTGTTGATTAAGTGATGAGAAAAGAGATGAATTAAGATGAGAGGGAGGTGTGAAAGAAGAAGAAGTTGAGCTAAATAAGTCATCACAATTTTTTATGTGAGACAACTAAATAAAAGTGATCAAAACATCCTGAAGAAGACTAAGTGGTGGCTTAGCAATCAGGGAGTTGAAGCTTCCTTGTAATTGACAGCTTACCGAAGATCAAGTTGAAGCTCGATTGAAGTTTTGGGAGTTGTGGCTTCCAAGTAAGTAGTGGCTTGCAGAAGGTCAAGTGGCATCTTGATTAATTTTTGGAGTTCTAGCTTCATGTTGAGTGGATGCTCAACAATGAAATCATTGTAACATTTACATGAGATTTTTTTCCAAATTAGTTCTTTGGTTTCAGTGGGTTTTTCTCCCTTAAAGGGTTTCCCACATTAAATCTTGTCTCTCTATGTGTGTTCTTCTATTGATTGCTTGTGAATGATGCTGTGGTTTCATTATAACAAAGTTAAGTAAATTTAGTTTTCTTTCAAATTTTAAATGAGTGTTGATTGCCCCCCCCTCTCAGTGCTTATAATTTCCAACAGTACTAGCCCCTGAGTAAACCATACAATTATGAACAAGATGTTTGCCTATTATCAAGGATATATAAATTAAGGGTGGAGTTTTAATAAATTTTCTTACTTGATTCTCCTCTACTTGACGTATGTTGACACTAGCTTGAGTTATTTGAATGAAAAGATCAGCTTGGGGAAGCTGCACAAGAGATTCATGTAAGAGGTCGAGCTGTGATGGAATAGCTAAGGAATCCCACATTGTGATATTTACATTTTTTTCTTCGTATGATCCACAATGTTGAATGGAAGGATCATAAAATTATGCATTTGGGGTGTAACATTCTATTTTATTGATTTCTATGGTGTTGAAGGACATGCTTGAGGTCACACAAGTGCTTGATATGTAGAGACAAGAGGTGCACATGCGTCTTCATTTTCCACCATGCGCAGAACCTTGCGTCTACCAACATGCATGTCAGAATTGTTGGGTGGGTTTGCATCATCCTTATATTTGTTAAGTGAGTCACTTTTACTAGAAGAAAATTAAATATGCACGTTGGTATCCATCATTCTCTTCTTGGACCTTGTGTTTTCTCAAACTTTTGTGTGCAGTATGTTCAAACTATCCATGGCTTGATTCATTGCATAAAATTTACCAACTGTAAAGAACATAAGGTTGGTCTCAGGAATGACTTCTAGAACTTATTCATCATCAAGCTCGTGCAAACTCATGAATGGATCATTACTTGAAGCATTCTGAAGCATGAAGGCCTACACGCATATGGAATTTGCGCAGTTATTTTGTTTGATCATCTCCCAATATCAAAAATCAGATTTTTTGAATGAATTTTTGGTTGTATTGGGTCAATATTAAGGGGGAGTGTTGAAATTATAATATTGACCCCTCGTTATTTTTAAATTTTGTTTTTTCCCTCTCTCTCCAACCACTCTCTACTAGTATTTAATTTTGTATTTAGGCGCCCAAGTTTGAAACCCATATTTTAGAGGGTATATTATATTATTTGTAAAAAACTATTTTTAATTAACATTCACAACCTTGTATGTAACAACATATAGATAATAAAAGGAACACAAATAACATAGAAGAGTACAATTAGGATATTAGAGAAGCAACTCAAGGGATTGAATAACAAGAAATAGAGAAGATATAGAAAAAGGAAAATAAACAACAAAGAAAACAACAACATCTAGAAATAAAAACTAGCAACATGTGAATAGAAGATGAATGCATGGTGAAGAACATAACAACAACTAGAGTTTATACACATTAGTGAAACAACATAATATAGAGAGAGGATTTTAAGTTGTGTTCAGTTACTAATAGAGTAATACTGAAAGTGAGGAAAATTGAAAGGAAAACACAATTTTGTCTCTTGAACCATGTTGTTATGTACTAGAACCAATGCTTTACTTAAACTGGGCGCATGAAGGGGTTACACAGGAGAAACTATTTGAAGAGGAAGGTGCACATTACGACCTTGGCATCTATCATTCTGCTATTTTGGCCCATAATTTTGATTTGTATATTGGTTTATGTAGGGCTGATAGCTAAGATTGAATCCTTGACTAGAGTTATTTCTAAAGGCTAGCACCTACTATTTTTCTAAGGATATAACTTTATTAGACAAATTTCTAATCAAGGCTTTCATTTCTTCATCCTCTTTTTACTTTTGGGGAGAGTGGGATGTGGAGGCAATGGGTTGGGGAATTTTCTTAGGAATGGGAACAATGGAAGGCTGAGGTGCTTGAGGTAATTCAGGGAATAAAGGCATAGGTAATCTAGGGGATATTTTACCAGCATAGATTAGACAATTTTCTACCCTAATGGCTATAGGATAGGCATCAGGAAGATGCACAACACCCATGGATTGTACAATGATAGAAATATCAAAATTCAATGTTCTTAAGAAATAAAAAGCACCTTGTGAAGTTGGTCTTACGAGAAGAGGAATTTTGTCCCATGTCTTCTGAAATTTGAAGTTAAAATCAACCATGACCTCATTGGGAGTTCTCTTGATTGTTGTCAATTTTTATAACAAGGATACATTACCTTCTTTCTCCTCGAATTAATTACAAAGTGCATTGCCAAGCTCATCCTAGTTGTGAATAGAGGCAGGTCTTAAGCTTCTATACCATTGAATAACTTTGTCTTTGAGTGAAGAAGGTAACAACCTTACAACTACATCATCTTCTATGACTAGGTGAACTAAAAAAATATTTGTAATGTTCTGAATGTGATTAGTAGGGGTAGTTTGATTTTCACCAGTAAAAAATGGAATATTCTTGAGTGCAGTTACTCACATATCATGTTACACACCAAAGGCCAAAGGACAGGTTTCTTTGTTGCACCCTAAAGATAAAGGGACTTAGGACTCAAGATGCATTCATAAAAGTTCTTTCAGGAAGGGGAGTGAAAAATGCTCTGCGCACGGGAGATAGAGGTTTGTGCATGACTCTACTTTTATTATTCTTAGAGAAAATTATAGATATTCAAAGGCCTCACCAAGGTTCATACGATGTCTGGTTTGAATCCTTCTCATGAAAGAGGTGCACTGACTGCTGAAATTAGTATATTTGGATGCTACGAGTCACGAAATGTGTTGGAAAAATCCTCTGAAGGCTGGAAATCACTAAGTAACACATCACAACTTAGTAATAGTGAAATGTGAGCTTTCAATACTAGTCCCATCTTAAGTGCCAAAACTATTGGGGCTACAAATTGCACCCATCCAAAATCAGGATGATCTGAGGATTTGATGCAACATGGGACTATCTCCAAGTTATGGGACCTTGTGCTTGAGACAAACCTCCGAAGTAGGCCAGCTTCCTTTGCTTATTTCTATTGCTACAACTAATCCTAGGAAGGGAAATGAAACTATCTAACTCTACATATGAATCTAAGGAACTAGGGTGAGAAGGAAATGCATAAAATGAAATCCTAAGCTAAAACGAGGTGATAACACCAACAAAATGGGATGAAAACTCTCAAATGAGTGAAAATGAGGGGAAATGGAGAAAGGAAGGGCAGTCATATCTGCCACAGTCCAAAACAACATTCAAAATCTCATTCTCATGGAGCATAAAAAAAGGAACCTGGAAAAAGATGTAAGACATGCACACCACATCACCAATGTAAAAGAAGACAAGTAAAAGTAATAAAATGTGAGAGAGGGTAGAAGATAATAAAAAAATAGAACTTTAATTGCTTCCAAAGTATGCACAATAAACTACAATGGGAGAAGAAAGTAAGAATCTAGACACAGTGAACCAGATTTGAGGCCTGCAACTCAAAATGCAAAGAATACACTACTCTGAATAATGTTCTTACAATCCAATAGAGACCAACCTTTTCAAATGAGCATTATTCAACAATATACATAACAATGGGAGAGGAGAAGAGGGAAAACTCAACTTTTTATTAGAACCACCAACAACATGCAATAAATGTATGAAAATTCACTTGTAGCACTATCAGATCCACCTCTCTAAGTTGGTTAACTTGTGGAAGAAGAAAATAGGCCAAATCCTATGAAATTTGGGTGGTTGAGTCGACTGAAAGTGTGCATTAACAACCTAAGTCATATTTCCCATTTTCACCTACTAAATCCCACAAAAATATGATTTTGAATAGCCTAGAGTGCAACCCACGTCAGCAACTTTCTAATGAGAATAGACACACATGATTTCGAGTTCTATGGAAGAAGTTATGGCGATTTGAAGTTCTGAAGTGCAAGAGGAACATACAAGACACGTGGTGCGATCTGATTAGTTGCAAGATTCAGTCAATTGTCTGCTAGTTTTGTCTCTATCACATGTCATGCACTCATTCACCATAAGGATTTAACACACATCTAGTGTTTTTCTATTTATCATGTGAGGTGTACTTTATCTAACAAGTTCCCAAAATTGGACATGTGACACACAATGATTGGTGCAAAAGGTTGTAACCTTGGGTACATATATGGAAATAGGTAGCGCAGGAAGGAAGAATGCAAGAGTCTACGAGTGCACATGAGAGGATGCAAAAGCGAAGGAGGAAATGAACATATTTTCTAAGGCATGCGAATGTTCAAGAAAATTGCATTGTTCTGCAAAAAAGAAGTACATGAGAGTTTGGAAGAGAGTGGCGTACTCTAGGCATGCCAAGAGGAAATAAAAAGTGCATAGCATAAGGGTGCACATAAGGAAAATAGAGCACACAAATAAGGGAGCACAAAGAGAAATGAGTGTGTGTGTTTTTGTAGATACATGGAACTCAAGGACGAAACGCATGTGTAAGAATAATACGTTAGGGAATTAAAGTGATGCGCGAAGGAGTATGTGTAAAGGAGAAATGAAGGGAGATATCATAATACAATGGAGGAAAGTTATAGCACGTGAAAATGCATAGAAGGAAGCAAATCAAAGGGGAAGATAAAGGGAACTGCGCAAGGGCGCGTGTGAAGAAATCCAACAAAGGAAAATCACCAAGGAAGAAAAATAGCGGTGCGCGTAACCTGAAAACTTGAACCAGACCCAGAAAGGAACTACAAGTTGTCAAAAATAACTAGGGGTTATTTTGGACACCAAGTCTTATGTTTCCTCAAATCCATGAATCATCTTGATTTAGGATGGGTGCAATTTTGAGCTCAAACAGGCTTGAAACCCATACATTACTGATTCTTTTTCTTGAAGGAATGTATCCACAAATTTTGAATCTTTCTCATATCCTTCTATGTAAGACTCATCCAAAAACGTCTCAAGAAGCATTATGGTGCTAATAGATGAAAAAAAGGAGGTTTAGGCAACATATCAACTGTCTTGGTAGTCACACCTTTCTTATACTTGATAACTAAATGAAATTGTTGTAAGAAACCCATCTGTGTCTAGTTTGCTAAACTTTGTTTTGAGATTGCAAATATTGAAGAGGTTGATGATCTATATGAATAATATTTTCCTTACTAATGAGATAGTGCTATGATTTCTTGACCACTTAAAAAAGATCATATAACTTCTTATCGTATGTACAATAATTCAAAAATATATCATGAAACAACTCATAATTAATACATACATGCATATCTTCTTGGAGTAGGAAAACTCCCATATGATAGTTATTAACACCCATTTCCACCTCAAAAGGAAACTAAAAGCTAGGAAAATCTAAAACTGGAGCATGGCCAATATTATATTAAAAAATATCAAATACATATTGTTTCTTCTTACCCTAAGAAAAGTCTTACCACCTCTTGTAATAAAATGCAAAGGAGTAACCATGGAGGAAAAGTTCTAGATGAGATTCCATAGATAATGAGCTGCACCAACAAAAATCCTTAATTCAATCACATTAGAAGGGTTAGGCCAATTCAAAATGGCATCTATCTTAGTTGGGCCTATCCTTAATTTCCCATCTCCAACCACATGCCCCAAGAATATTAGATATTTTTGAGAAAACTCACAATTCTTTGCATTCAACACTAATTGGTTCTCCTTCAGAACTTGTAAAACATATCTTAAATGAATAACATGTTCATTAAAATTATTAATAAAAATTAAAATATAATCCAACTATGCAATGATAAAGGAATCAATAAATGACCTCATTACCTCATTCATCAACCACATAAAGGTAGTTGATGCATTACATAATTTGAATGTTACAACCGACCATTTATAAAAACATTTCCTTGTCTTGAATGTTGTTTTCCAAATGCCCTCTTCCTTTATCTAGACTTGGTGGTATCCAAATTTCAAATCAAGCTTAGAAAAGTACCTATCATGTTATAACGGATCTAAAAAATCATCAAAGATCTACAGGTCAAATTTGAAGTTGTGAAGAGAGATATAAACAATTTGGTGATCAAATACCTTTCCTCGGCACTTTGTGTAAACCCTCACTAGGGTTTGGAAAGTCTTTCTTGTTCTAGGGTTTATCCATAAGATTGAGACTCCAAATAAGGAAGTTATCTTCTTGAAAGTATTCTAAATTATAATTTTCAAGTTTTGACCCATGAACATTGTACAATATCTTGCATTTCACGACAGTCCTTCTATATACCTGTTAGAACCCTAATTTACTACCATAACAGGGAATTTGAAGGAGAACTTGTAAATGAAGCAACTATGAAATCCTACTTAAACATGAGAAACCCAAATGGGTACCTTAAAAGGCAATCAAACTATTGAATGAGTTATAAACCCAAGGTTATGCCTAGAAAACCGTGTCATGAGGACTAGAAGACACTAAGAAGCTAGATGAGAGAAAGAGCTTCTTAATGATTACTCATTATGACAAGCTTTTGAATTAGTTGATCAAGTCCATGGTGAGAATCCAAGTCATTAAAACATGTTTGAAAGATGTCTTGAATGATTAGGTATCTTAGAGGAAGAATTGTTACAATTTGCCGTCACACCAAAAGCTTAAACTGGTGGTGGAGAGGGATCTCATCATGTTAACCAGCTGCTACGCCAACACACCCCCGTACGATAGAACCGGATGAAACCATCTGAGCTCTTGGCCCACCACGTATTCATCCAATCAGGCCCAATGACATTAGGAGGCAATGACACTGGGACTTCTCGGGAGGTCACCCATCCCAGTACTGCTCCAAGTTGGGCACACTTAATTGTCTGGCTCTGATACCATGTTACGATTTGCTATCACACCAAAATCTCGAACTGGTGGTGGAGAGGGATCTCATCGTGTTAACCAACTACTACACCAACAAGAATGGATATGTTATTCAATATTGTTCCTTGAGAGTTTCTCCCAGTCTGTGCATAGAGATAACATAATGGTGATACTAAGGTGAAGTCTTGATGAAGTAATGTTTTTTCATTCACTAAAGTTGCAATCCTAAAAGGTGTAGCAAAGGTTGAAATGCATTCTAGTTACACATGAAGTTTGAAGAATTATTTTTTGTCAATATACCAGTCATAGAGGACTGAGAAAGAAGACACAAAAGATTGAGTTAATCAGGTTAGTGTTGATATCCCTAGTCTTTGGAATACACAATATAAATATATTGAATAAATGTGCCCCATGAAGCTGGTCATGAAGTAGCCTCAGACACAACTAGGATAGTGAAACTCAGAGTTGTTCTCCCAAAAGGATGTGTGTTCTGTCAAAGACTGTAATAGATGTTTGGGGCCTGTAGAATTGTTTTGAGCAAGGGTTTAGAGCATAAAAAGGGTTTGATGAACTATAAAAAACTAAAGTGAAGAGTTTGTCTATGGTAAATCTCCATGAAAGCTATGGAATTGCACTGAAGTGATTAACACGAACCTAAGGTTAGTCCTGAGTTGACTATAGAGCAATAGAGATACTGGTACAATTAGTGTGGGGTGATCTCTCATGATGACATGAATTGTGAAAGAAACCTAATCATGTTGAGAAAAGGAAGTAGTACAAGGATAGATGGAGAGCTAAAAACTTAAACAAAGCGTAAAATTCTTGAGATGCACCTTCTGAGTTATAAATTATCTCATAGTACTAAAATGGAGGCAAGGTAATGTAGGCACTATTATAACATGAGAATAATAATTCATAATGCTTCAAGATGACGCATAAAAGAGAGAAGCAATAAAATGACTGTTATTCCTAAGAAGTGATGCATGAAAGGTTAGAGGGTTTGCATGATACAAGTTTGCAGGATGTTGAATATTGTTAAAGCCCTAAAAGAGACTCCTAAAGGTTTGAATTAGACTTTATGAAGCAAGGTAGTAGATCCTAACCATTCAAATGGGTACATATGAGGGGTCTTAGGAATCTAGAAAGCCTAGTAAAACAAATCAATCAGTGTGAGAAAGTACACTTCAAGGGGGAACAAGTGTATAATTCAGTTAGTTGAATTGTGACAAAGAGCACTGAAAAAGCACTTTAGGACCATGTTGATACTATTGGCTCATCAACAAGAGTTGAGATCAAGGTATGAGATTAAAATTCTTGCATAGAAAGGCATATATAGATGGTAAAACCTAAAGGGAAGGTAGAAACTAGAGTATCACGAAGTATATGATGTTCTAGAACATGACATATATTTCCTAAAATGCTTTGAAATTTCAGTTTAGGGAACCAAGTCCTAAATCTTGCCTACGAGCATCATTTAGAAGAATTAAGCCTACAGATTCATGCAGACATTAATAAAAGTAGTTCAACACACATATATGGAAATAAAACAACTTTATAATTGGAAGCAAGACAAGATAAGATTAGAAACACAAATTTTCAGTAATATTCTCATTAAAAAAGGCAAGAAACTCATTTCTCTTTCATTGATGTTTTGACAAAGATGTGCATAGTAAGAAATCGAAGAACATAGAAGGAAGGAATAGAAGAAAAATGCTCTCTCTTTTACTTCTTCACAAGTAGGAATCTCACACGAGCCTACAAAATTGACAACCCTTAAGAATGAGGGTGTCATTACAATTAAAATATTTGAGAATGACTCTTCACCTACCCCCCACATAACTATTCGTATGTCCCCTTACAATATGTGACTTTTTAGATTCCTAAGAATAGAATTAAGTCCCCTTTTATAATTTAAGGGTGACTTATTACATTACAAACCTTAGTCGCATTTAAATGAATAAGACAAAATATGAATAAGAAAAAACAAAAAGTGCACCCCTCCAATGAAGAAATAGAACGCGAAATAAAGAGGAGAGGGGGAGGGAAGAGACAAAAAAAAGAAGAGATAGAGAACTATTTTGATGAAGACCCTACCACCGATGGACTCTTAGAAAGTTCCTCAGGTGAAATCTTGATGCCTCTGAATTTATTAGTGAACCTTGTCACTACAAGTGCCACTTTTTCAACTTGTGGAATATGAACAAAATTCAGCGACTTGATCCAACTTTATGTGAGAGAGTTGATGTTCCTAGAGTTTGAGTACCAAGATTGATGATCTTTTGCGGTGTTGGAAATGACTGACATTATCTCTACCAAATACTCCAATGTATTTTCAATGAATGAGAATACATCCCCGACCTCCTTCTTAACTAGATCTTCAAAAGGATTCAATATGTCATCTATTGAAGTGTCTTCATCTTCTGATGGTACTCAAGCTTTTGTATCTAAGCATTGGCATCCTTCTACATGTTTTCAACATCTTCCTCATATGAATCAAGTTTGTCGATAGCATGTTTTATCATTTCATAGCAAGAAACCAAAGTTATAGCCCAGACTTGAGACAAGTCATCCAATGTTGAAGAGAATACACCTTTGGTTATCAGGAGGGATGATTTGACCTTGCCCATCTCCATGACCAATGAATACACCAGATCCCAGTGATCCTTCTCTGCTTCAATCCCTACTCACGTTGTGATGATATTCATGGATGTAGAACCCATGTACTTGAAAAATGTCAACATATCAAGAAGCAACACCTTCCCTTTTTCGAGGACTATGTTCACCCACTTGTCATTAGCTTTTCCTTGCATGGCGAACCCTTGTGTTTTTATGATAAACTCAAGGTCAAAGTTACTAATAGGAATAACTTCTTTGGCTTGGAGAGAGGTGGTAGGACTATTATCAAAGAGAACTTGTACATATGAAGTGAGGGTCTTGATATGGTCATCTGCTTAATCCATATTTTCCTTATATTCTTGATTCGAGCGAGGAGGCGAGTGGAAGAATCTTGAAACAAATGAACATCACCCTCATGTTTCGCCAGTCCCAAGGGAATTGTGCTCATTTCGTAGTCATTTGAATTCATTTCTTCGATGTTTGTGACAACCTTTGACCTGACTACCTCTACATACTAGTTACCCGAGGTGCCACTGAAAAAGTGAGAAACTGTTTGAGCCAATTTTCCTTTCTTCCCTTTGGCCATTGAGGTGATAACCAAGAAATCAGAAATGGTCACTTGCTGCACCATGTAAGCTTATGTTGTGATCATCTCTTGTACCCAAGAAAAGATCTCATTTGTTTCTGGATCTTCATTCGGTAGGATTGCAACTTCTTGCTCCAAACGGGAAAGATCATTCTGCACAGGTGAGGGTGGTGCGGCAATAGAAGATGAGAAACTTTGGGATTGGTGAGGAGCTAAGAGATAAGCTGGATCAATCTCCCCGTGTTCCAAATCAACTTTTGGGTCTTCTGTGTTTTTCACCTTCTTATGCAATCTTCTATAACGAGGAGCCTCAGGTTCCACTAATTTTTGCTTCAAACTTTCCCCTAATTGAACCAAACTAGGAGCTTTGTCTTTGTCCCTGGAAGAATAATGGTAACGATCCCGTCTCTGGAGGGAAGGGAAGTTGTCGGATGAGCTGAGAGAAACCTTTTCTTTCTATACCATTCCTTTGACCTTTTGATGGCCGCTTTAGTGTGTTCTTTGATGTCTCCAGACTCATGAACACTCCACACCACTTGGGGGAGAGGAGAAGCTTTCACCACCGAATACTCTGGATCATACATTTCAGTGACGTCCTCTTGAACACTATCTTCATACCACCTAAACTTGAAATTCTTCATTTATTCCACTGTCATCCTTTTGTGATCATGTTCTTGTACTTCAAAATCATCAACACAGTTCACCCAAAAGTTTTCAATTTGAGAGACATGATACAAATCAAGTAGGTGAAAGGTTTCTGGATCCTGTCGGATGTCAAAATATGCCCTTGAAGTGTTGCACAAGTGTCGCTAACATTCACTTTTGGTTGCTTGTATGTCATTGGATGATCGTCAAATTCACTTGTAACCTGTAAAGAGATGATAACCTACAAAACCCTAAAACTACATCAAATCCCAAAAATAAAAGATACAATATGGGGAGTTGGACTGACCCCGGTGGTCACCCGAAAAAGTGAACTTACAACTGAGCGTTGCACTACATCTCAGACTCCATGTAGTTCTTGTACGTGTGTGATAAAATCGCGCCCTAGGAAGCCCTTGTGCAAGTGCACGTGATATCAGATGATAGCTAGATGTATCAATGTAAATAGATGTGTGGATGGAAAAATGAACTTCCCCTCTTATGCGTGCATGTAGAAAATGTAGTCCCTTGTACTTTGTATGAGTGTTAGATGGATGTCTTTGATGCTCTTAGATGTAACCTTAGGTGATGATAATAGCTTCTTAGAGCTTGGTCCCTTATTTTGGTCACATAGCTTTGTATTTATATGATTCCCTTGTTTGAATTTTGTAATTGACAACTAAAAGGCCGACCCATGAGAAAATAAGATGCCCAAAAGATGAAAGAGGCCCAAAAAGAGTGAGTAAGATAGAAAGAGGTCAGGGGCACCTAGAAGGACAAGGGTGCCTGGGCACTAGCGTCCTGGTTGGGCGCTGGTGTCTAGAGTCATGAAAGATAAATCGATAAAGTTTATATTGGGTTGTAGGGTTTTGTAAGACCAAAGGGAAAGCAAGAAAGACAGAAAAGAGGCCCAAGATAGTAGTCAATTACTAGTTTTCTCGCTTAGGAATCATATGAATGCAAGTATGTGTTTATGGACATAAAAATGTACCCAAGTGTGTGATTTTATGTCTACAACGAGCCATTAGTGCTAAAGGTATGTTTTTTCTAGTCATTATGGGTGACCACCAAATGTTATGATGGTTAAAGGGAAACCTTGTTTTGAATTTTTTGTCAACCCATCTCAAATATAATTTCACCCTTTCATCTCTTGATAATAGAAGATCCTTCAATTTTGACCTTTGTAAAATTAATTAATAGGGTATGAAGCCCAATGTTCCTCCAACAAATGCTATCATAAAGGGCACCGATTGAGATGCAAGGTCTAAGAAAAATTTTCCAATTTTTTTTTTCCTCTATAGGTTTAACAACCCATTTGAAGCAAAGAACAATACTTTGTCTATAAACATTTGTGATGCTCATATTGACTTTCTCATGAGGAAGGCAACAAACATCCCATACGACTTTGTGGAAATCCTTGGCTTGTTTGGCATTAGCCTAAAGAAAATCTCCAAGGAACTTTGCCATTCTGTCATAGGGATGCCTTGGATGGAGCCCAACATGAAGAGTAGTAGACACGAGTAGCAACAAAAATCTTGGCATAAAATTGGAATTCCTAGCCAAAGAAAGAGGTGTAAAGATCCAAAAAGAGATATTCTCAACTATGTCAAGAACATATTGAATTCTAAATTAAATATCAAAATATAGGACATTTATTTACATGCATGTTGACTCTCTAACAAATGCTCCTATGTTTTTTATACAATGAATTCATGTTTTCGTGTGACGTCTCATGAAAGACAATTCCATTTTGAAAATTTATTACATATTTTATATCTAATCAAATGATCTCTATTGAATTTATATTAGATCAAGGGAGGGCTATGTGTTAAATTCCATAATGTCGAGGTTTGAGTTTGGATGCTATATATAGGTTAGGTCTCGTCTCAAATAATAAACTAGTATTCGATAGCTAAAACTTTTCGGTAAATATTACATAAGGGTTTGCAGAGACAACAAAACTCGAGTTAATGTCTTGTTTTTCTAAATTTATTTCATTTTGACCCACTTATACTTATGACATAATATATGTGGAGACTTCTTAACATCCTTTGAGTCCAAATCTCGACCACTAAGAAGGCTCTTAACGCATTAAGGCGGGCTTAAGTCTAGACATTACCATAACTTCAAACCCTTAACACATAAAAGTAGAAGTACTTCCATATCGTGCCATTATTTAAAACTTTATCTCAAATCTAATTGCCATGACAACACATAAAGTAGTAGGATAAGTCCTATCCATTCCCTAGGTCCACTTACTCTATAAGTTTAGCCCATAACTAAGATAACCTAAACCCCACAAAAATGAAACCTAAACCTTATCATATAATTTACAACCCGTAGTTGTAACGTAAAACCCACGTTATATTTCAACATCATTGTCACGTTTTATTTTTCCTTATAAAAGAAAAAAAAACATGCATGCTATTTCTTAACGTCGAGTCTTGCCGACGGTCGGTATAAATACTCATCAATAAGATACGGACACGTATACAGCATACGGATATTCCACTCCGGAATGCTAAAAGTTTTTTTTTTTTTGATGTGACATTACACTTCACTAGTCAGTGATATTTGAATTTTCAACGTACAAATTACTGGCATGACAGCCAAGCTCTCTGCCTCTTTAATCCCGCCCCTGCTCAATTATTGTAAATTGAAACAGAAAAAGTTTCAAATCATTGACATGGATGATGGAATGTATAGATTCCTTCTTGTGAAAAGTTTGGGATCTTGAAATTTGTGGGTCAGTCCTTTTGGAAAAAAAATCTTGTCAGAATAACTGGTGATGATCTAGACGGATTTTCTGTGGGCATTAGATTTTTCTGCTAAAGTTGGAGGTCCAAATGTGATTATAAATGGAAGATTGGGTGTTGCATATAATGTGCATCTTCTGAGGTTCATTGAAATAACAGAGACGGTAATGGAGAGAGCAATAAGTTTCTTGTTTATAGTTTTTTTGGGGTTTTTGAGCTCTGTCAATGCCCGCCCTGCAACTTTTTGGGAGGACTTTCGTGTAACATGGGCAAATGACCACATTAACCAAACCAGTGTGGGCAATGGCAATGCCATTCAGATGGTTTTGGACCAAGCCTCAGGTAGGTACAGCTATGCTTTATAACTTGTTTTTAAAGGATCTAACATTGGTCTGACCTATCATTTATTTGGGACTTTTTTGGAGCTTAGTATAGAGATGATGGGGCTAGAGGCTTATTGTAATGATTGGGTTGAATGGCAGGGTCGGGATTTGCTTCAAAGAAACAGTATCTTTTCGGTCGAATCAGCATGAAAATCAAGCTTATTCCTGGTGATTCTGCTGGAACAGTCACTGCATTCTATGTGAGATTTTACTTTCCAGAACTTAGTTAGATAGGCTCCTCTTAGTAAGTTTCCCTTTTTATTTCAGTTGGATGGGCTCTTTTTTTGCCCAGGAGAAATTTCTGTCTGTAGACACAGGTGGCTTTATGTTAAATCTAGTTTGAGCTGAGTTGTTTGCATACAAGGTTCATTTCAATGGCCTCAAGTAAACAAATCCTGTGTTCACATGCAAAAACACTAAAGAGTGCTAAGCAGCCCCATACCTTAGTGGACTGTTTAACCTCTTTCTATCTCAACCACCAAAGCCTTCTTTTTTTATCATTAATAATGAAGTTATGCGGAAAAACTTGGCACTGAAATTTTGAAGTAACAGTTCTTTGTGGGACCTTTGCTGCCCTACCACTGACCACCTGTCCATTTAATAAAGGGACTTTGAGGGTCTCTTTAAAAGTAGATAGATAATAGATAGATAGGGATTTTAATATTGTCTACATGATTAAAATAGTCTTATGAGATTTCAGGAACTAAGTATAATTAAGGGAGTGAAGAAGTTGGCGGAAAGGAAAAGAACCCAGTGGATGTACCTCAATTCATGAGATGCCATGATTCTGCCTTGGAAGGTTCATTCTCCTACTGTGAACATAGACACCCCCTGTAGACCATCCATGTATCCAGCAAATGTCATCATGCGCAGACCACTCTATGATATAGTGTTATACCATCTCAACCTTGCTTAATCCGTTAAAAAAAACATATCCTCTCTTCCCTCTCTTCTTTTGGGTTTTTTCACCTCCCCATCTCACAAGGAAATATGGATTGCAGATTAATATCCCCATCATGTCACATTTAGTCATGTACTATTTCCACTTAACCTTCCCTCAAATTATATTTTAGGTTAGCTTCCTTGAGGTTGAAAGGGGATTAGATGTCACATTTAGTCCTGTACTATTTCCACTTAACCTTCCCTCAAATTATATTTTAGGTTAGCTTCCTCGAGGTTGAAAGGGGTAAAGTCTGATTAGTGAGGATCCGCTAATAGATATACATCAGCACTTACTAGATGGGAGCTACCAGATGATCTATAACAAATGGATGCTCTGGAACATGATTGTACTTTAGGATCTTATCCTTGCCAATGAGCTGCTCTCAAACTCTTCTGCTTGCTCATCCATGGTGGAAGTTTTAGGTTCTCTTTAAAATTGTAGATTTCATTTTCAAACAATCATTTTATCAGCCATCTTATTATGATGATAAAGGAGATCTTCTATTCAGCCCTTTTTCGCTTATAAAATATTCTATCATTGAAGTTGGATCATATTTCTCATTATTTGCTGGTGCTCGTGAGAGAAGTTTTGCCTCTATTTCTTGATCTAATACTTAAAATAATAATATGTAATCCTTCGAGTTTGTGTGTTATACCCTTGCAATCTATCAGCTCTTTGCCTTGATGCCAAAACTTATATAAAATCCAAACAAAATATGGTAAACAATTCTGCTAAGGGTTTACACCTATTGAAATAGAATGGACCTGATAATTTACTTTTACTAATATGATTTTGTTTCTTGCGGCAGTGAAGCAATATGCCCTGCTGTCCTATTCTACTCGTTTTAATCAGTTTTTATTATCTGGAAGTTCAGAATATCTTGTTTTAAACCAACATTTGGGATTTATCTTTTCAACCCCTCTTCAGGGTAAAGAATGTTATGATATGAACGTTTTGATTTTAGGTTAATTAGGGTGCTGGACTTTTTTTTCTGAGCAGATGAATTCGGACACAGACAGTGTCAGAGATGAATTGGACTTTGAGTTTTTGGGAAATAGATCAGGACAACCATATACTGTCCAAACCAATGTCTTTGCCAATGGAAAGGGTGACAGAGAGCAGAGAGTCAACCTCTGGTTTGATCCTTCTGCAGATTTTCATACCTACTCCATTCTGTGGAACCACCATCATATAGTGTAAGCATAGTTTCTACTAACCCAGTTCTAATTCCTTCCAGTTCATTAAGTCATTATGCTGAATTGAGAATCATAATTACATGTGCAGATTCTCTGTAGATGATGTACCAGTCAGAGTATTCAAGAACAATGAAGCAAAAGGGATCCCATACCCAAAGTCTCAAGCCATGGGGATCTATTCCACCCTGTGGGAGGCAGATGACTGGGCTACAAGGGGAGGGCTGGAGAAGATAGACTGGAGTAAAGCACCATTCTATGCCTATTACAAAGATTTTGATATAGAAGCATGTGCACTTCCTGGAGGGGCTAACTGTACCTCCAACAGCAACAATTGGTGGGAAGGTCTGAATTACACAATTCTAAGTCCTTTACAGGCCAGGAATTACAAGTGGGTGAGGGTAAATCACTTGGTATATGACTATTGTACAGACAAATCTAGGAATCCAGTGTCCCCAGCTGAGTGTTTTGCTGGTATATGATATCTGGTGCTTGTTTTCCTTCTAAACTTGTGGAAAGAAGTTCATGCAAACCATAAATGCACCCATATAATCCATTAAGGGAAATGTACACAGGGACAGTAAGTAGATTTTGATTTTGTTTGGTGAGTTGTTACATTGTGAGTATAGCAGGGGAATTGTACGGAATATCGCTTTCAAGGTGATACATGAAAGTATTTTGTATGAAAAGTTGGCATTAACCTTCGTGCCAGGTACTGAAATTAAGAATATTAGAGAGGAATAGTATTCATGGTTTTACTTTTTGATATGGTAATAGTGACAGAACTCGAGGGAATTTATCTTAAAAAGCAGCCTTATTTTCAAATTAGAAACCAATTTTTAAGTGCATTATTGGCTCAATACTCTTCTTTGTTCTTTTTTGAATTTGTAATAAATAGACTCTTTACCTCGTATGGTAATTATTCTTTGAATTTGCTTGAGTTTCGGTTGTGTTTCTACAATGCCTTAGTCTTAGATTTCATTTTATTTCTGTACTGAACAAAGTTATTTACAATATAATGAGCAATCTAACAAAAAAAAAACTACGAAGAAGAAATAAAGATGACTACTGAAAAGATACAATAGAAAATAGAAAATCTGTAACATAGAATCTATATACAATGGATTTTGAGTAGTCACAAATATCAAGATTCCAAACAAATAATGCTATAAAAACAGTTTGAGTACAAAAACTAACTATAATAGAATTTATCTCAAGATTAAATACAAGTAAGCTTGGAAATTGACAGGTTGTGGGCTGTTTTTTGTGATTTTAACCATAGAACATTGGTAAAAAATTTAAGTGGCCATAGACAATCACAGGCTGAAAATTTATAAAATTGTATAATTTTTTAAAGGGCTGTTGATAAAAATATATATAAAATATGTGAAAATATATAGCTTGTTTGTATATAAGTGAAGAAATCATAAAATTAAGTGTAGAAAAAAAGGAAATTTACACCCACCTCAAAGGGCTATGCCGTCAATAAATTTTAATTTGACAAACAATTAATTTGAAATTCCAGGCCCACATACAAGTAATGTTGTAAAAACAACCCAACAACAATAGTATTTATCTCATATAGTTCAACAACCCTTGTGTTTGTAATGAAAAGAGTGTAACCTTCTCATTCCTTTGACTAAGTTGGAGTTGAATGATTTGCTCCAATCGATATGTGCCCTTGTTCTTTAACAATGCTTGTATTTGAGAAAATAGAGATGATCTTAAAAAAGATGTTAGAGTAAACCTTTGAAATTACAATTTCCTTATGAAAATTAGAGCAGGATCAATCACATTATTTTCTAAACCCATTCCAAATAAAGTTTCTTTCCAATTCAAATGACAAACAAATATGACATGCAGATCTATGATAACATTGGACCATTGTCTTTTAGTACAAGTCCTTCACATTTTTATTTGATTGACAAAATGGCATTTATTTGGTTGAATAATCATACATTTCAGTTTGTCACCAACATGTAGTTTATAATGTAATTTTTTTATGCCAATAATTGCACATTTGTATCAGTTTTAGATTTTCAAATTTGAGCACTCAATTTGGCCCAACACTTATGGCGAAATTTGTATTTCCATCGAGTATTCAGGTGGGCAGTTAGAGACATTTGGGGAAGGAGAAGGAGATAAATTTACTTGAAGGGAAAGAATGAGAAAGGATGAGAGGACATCCAATGCCTTTCTTTGAAAAAGTTACATGAAGTTTAAGTGCACAATATAGTTGTTAAATCAATGGGAACTATGTAGTCCACAAATATAAGAAATTGTTGGAATTTATTGTTTAAGAAAAATCTATCCTTAGTGACTTGCCAAAGTGAAGTAGTGAAATTGCATAAATAAGTGTACTCTTGTATACCTTTCTTGAACAAATAATAAGTTTTCCTGGCAAAATCTTCTTGTTCCACCAAATGGAAGAAGCGAAATTGAAATCATGTTATAGTGAAGATTATTTCCACTTTAAAAACTAACAAAAATGCTGGCAAGCTTTCTAAATGGACTGAATAGGGAATGAAGCTTTAATTTGAAAGAATGCAACAAGAAAAATCTTGTCCAACCAGATCATGTTTTGCCATTTTATTTTAGTTGTAGTTGTAGTAATTTTGTGTTGTAATGATATTTTCCATGTTTCATCACCTTTAACAACTCTCATGGTCCATTTAACATTAAGGCATAGGCCCTGTGTTTTGGGGTCTATAATTCCCAATCCGCCTTTAAACTTGGGATGGATGCAATGAGACCAAGAAGTTTCTCTACAATCAATAGTCCCATCCCATTTGGTCCATAAAAGTTGATGGATTAATTTATTCAAATCTTCATACCCCTTATTGGAAAAAATCCAAAAAGAAGAATAATACACTTGTTAGAAGAAAGATTTTATTAGTCACTTAACTTTTTACTGCCAATGATTAAATTTTTTTTGCCCCAATTAAATATTTTATTTTTTTCAAGTACCAATTCCACATCTCTAAAAGTGGAACTCCCAAACCCAAAAAATACCAAGATATCGATTTGTTTCAACATATTTGATTTGTTTCCACTTTTTGGGAATCCACTGAGGAGTAGGACCAACGTAGGACATCTAAACTTAAGTTTTATGCTAAGATATTTGAGGCCTTGACACAAAACAATACAAATTTAAAATATCAAAGGTATTATCAAGCACTTCTGAATTTTCTAGAAATAATAGACTATCACCATTAAAATGAGAATTTATTCCGACAATGTTATGAGGGATGGAAATCCTAGAGATGAGCTTCACTTTATTGGCTCTTTATAATAGACAACCCAAAGCATCAATCTTGAGCACACATAAAAATGGAGATAACAAACAACTCTATATATTTGAGTGATATAAAGGGAATGATCTTGATATCGAGTTATTAAACACTATATAGGCATTGCCATCTTTGAACAACATTTGCACATGTGTATGAATTTGAGACCCAAAACTAGGCGTTGCTCCATTTTAAAAATGAATCTTAAACGTATTTTTTCATAAGCTTTATCAAAGTCTGATTTGATTAACAATGCATTTTGGTCTGACTGTTGAGCTCATTCAATGGTTTCCCATGCCAAAATTGGATTGTGAATGATATATCTTCCTCCAAGAAACCTTGTTTATTTAGCTCTCACAATACCTTGAAAAACTAGCTTCCTTCAAATAGCTATCGCCTTCACAAAATTTTTGTAAGAATTATTTAATAAGGTAATAGGGCAACAACTAGGAATAATGTCTTCATAATTCCCTTTCATAAGTAGTTTAATTAACCCTTTATTTATGTTTGAGCCTAAGCATCCTTTATGATGCAAGAACACCCAAATTCACATGAATGTATCAACTAAAATAGTTTTGAGTTAGTTGTTTGCATTTTGTGTTGTTGGTGGGTCGTGTTGTGAAGAAGTGTGTTGTTGGTAGGTTATGGAGTACCGTGTTGCATTCTATAGAGTGTCTAAGCTTATTGCACAATGTTAGTGTTATGCACAACCCCATTGCACAATGTCCAGTCTATTGTAAAATCCATGCAAGTTTATTGAGTCTTTGTGCAAACCACACAAACTATTGGAAATATATCTTACAAGCTTTGGTGGATTGGAGGATGTTGCAGGACACTAAGAAAGCCACACAAATCTATCAAAAGCCATGTAACACTAAAGAATCCACAAAGTATTGTTTGGAGCTGTGGAGTGCTACAAAGTTGTTTGGAGTTGCAAAAGCTCAGAAAAGCCAATTGCGTATGTAATGGGTCCTTTGGACCATAATTTCATATTAATATTAGGAGTTAAGTTGTGGTATTGAATGGATGATAAAAAACCCTGATTTCCTTAGAATAATTTCTTAGTAACCACGTTTTTGTAAACTCATACAATGACGAAATTGTAAAGCTTCAAGCAAAGGTAAATGAAGGTGTAATTGTTATCACAAAAAAGTTACACCCTCTGCATGGTCATGAATGGACAACCGAACTTCTGGGTAACATGGAAATGTCTCCAATGTTAGGAAAATAGTGTTTACATTATTAATATGGCTAGTATGAGTCAATAATAACTACGCATGTAATTATTATCTTGGTGAATATAAGTTAATAAATTAGTAAATAATAATTACTGGGGTAATTATTATTTAAGTTAGATATTGTTATATAAAATAACATTTAACAATTATTTGTTATCTGAGTTTAACCACTCATGTATATGGTGTTTGGGTGAGATATTCATGGGAGAGTAGTTAGTACTACTTCCTAAAATATAGGAATGTTATTCCTAAATATATGTAAAGTGTTGCATTGAGAAAATCAATGAGAATAAGTTTGAATTAAGTTTTATTCATATCAATATTGCGTTTATTTCTCAACTCTCCTCGACTCCTCCACATCTAAGTGTGGGACCTTGGAAAGTAAGACAAACCTCTAGAGAAGGTTGGTTTCTTTTGTTTTAGCCCACTACAAACTAACCTACAACTTCAAAATGCAACTAAACTAAATATAAATTACAAATTTGCAACTAAGAAGGAAAATTTTGTTGCAAAATGAAAGGGGGTGATGCACCAAAGCCTAAAACAGGGTTCAAATCTGACCTGTAGAGACACAAATGCAACCATTTATGCAAGAATTCAAAGGGAAACATGGAGTTTTGCAAGATAGAAGGAGTATATTCAAAATAGAGAAAAAGGGCAAAGATTCACATCAAATACATAACATTCAAAGGGATGAAGCATAATTTCTTATCATTTAAGCGCATTTCCATTTATATTTACAAGAAAAGGTTTATAAAACCTCTAAAAACATAGTTATAGAGGTCTAAATGCATGGAAATGCAAAACTCCCAACGAAAGCTCCAAATCCTACAAATAAGAACCCAAAAAATGTGTAAAATACTTACATATATAGGAAATGAGAGTGAGAGATACAAGGGCACGATCAAAAACTATAAATTCCCTTCCACCTACCCCAAGACCAAAGGCCATCATTTTTGCAATACAAAGCATGGACATCATTTTCATCCTCTTATACACGCCATTAGAACAACTGGATACAATATGGGTGCCCTCCAACAATAAATTTAGGTATATGGAGTGGTTGAATGTTTGTAATGCAAAACAATTGCGTTTTCTTCCCCAAAACCCGTGTTTTTCATGATTTCCCCTTGAAACAACATAATGGTCAATTTTTACAATGTTTCAATGAACTGGGAGAACTCTGGAATTATTCCTTGCGTGCCCAAATTTACTGATTTAATAGTTTATTAGGGTACTGGGAGAACCTTAAAAATTTTATATTTGTGCTTGACAAGCCCGATATACCCGATTACATTGTCTTTTTCTTTTGTTGGCAGTGTTTTTGGTGTTGTGGGAAACCTTGGGAACCCCGACACCGTTCCACTTATACTATATGTACCAAAATTTTCTTCCTTAAATGATTTCTTACTTCGATGTGGTGTTCGTGGGTTTGCGGGGAAGTGGTAAAAGGTATGAACTATTCTATATGTGCATATGAAACCTAATTCACCCAATGAACCCTATCTCCCCCTTAGGTCAGTTTTCACGATTATGCGGTAAAGTCAGGGAACAACGAAATTGTTCCGCAAGTGTAAGAAGTTCCTGATTTGTCTGACATAACTGATACCTTTGTTGCACTTAGTGCAGGGTTACAGGGAAGTAATTGAACATTGGAACATTTCCAAAACTGCCTTGAAGACCCGACTTACCCAATTTGCAATTGTTTTGTAGAGAAGGCAGTCAATCAGTGAACTCAGAGAACATAGGAACATTTCTACTTGTTCCTATAAAGCCCAATTTTGCCGACCAAAGGGTGCTTATGGAAGGAAAATGACAAAGTCCTTTCTCTCCTTCCTTTTTAACACTAAAAATATTACCCCCTGTCCTATCAAAGCACCAAAATTACCTGGGGTGGTTTTGGGATAACAAATTGGTGACTCAATAGGGCTATATTCCTAATAGATAGAAGATCAATGGCCTTAAAAAATCCATTGGGAATGGATTCAAGCCAAAAATACTTGAAAAATGATCTAAAACTTGAAAATCTTAGGTCCCTGAACTTGTATATTCTTGCTCTTAAAAGCTGATTTCTTGAAATTCCTGAATATGTCCTATTAACTATTCCAAAATTCTAATTTTTTCCAGGGAAGGAGCATGGAGAATTTTTATTTGCATTTGATATGGTTTTTAATGAGAGTGGAAAACTTTTTAGAAATGGATTTCCCTTCCCATTACTTAAAGTTCCAATTGAAAAGAGAATGAATACCTCCTTAAGTTGTTTTGCAATTGGTTTTTGGAGGTGATGAAGCTAACCTTTGACACTTTGAATCTCTTCCTCATGCTCTAGAGCAAGCATGACAGTTGGAAACTCCCTTTTTGGCTCTAAACTAGCCAGATATCTGATTGGGTAAGCCTTCATATGAAATGTTTGGCTGGTTTGCATGATTTACCCATCTTCTTTTGCATAAAATTCCACGAATGGAGTTGTTAGAAGAACTTCCCTCATCATGATGGATGCTTGTAAACTGATTTGAACCCTATTGTACTTCGACAAATAACTTTGAAACTGAAAAATTCCACACAAGGAGAACACCAAAAAATAACTTTGAAACTGAAAAATTCCACACGAGGAGAACAAGAACAACGTGTTGAAGAGCATTTGGAGGAAGTAAAACTAATATAATATGTACAAGGTAGATCCATTACTTCAAAAGTAATATTTAAGATAGATACCATTTATTGAGATCATGAGCTCTTCTCCATCCAATTTTTACAGTTAGAAATAATTGTTTGATTTGTAGCTAGAGATTACATAAGGGCCACTCCGTAGTGTCTTCCTGGTTTAGCCCTGTCTTAGTCCCATTTAAGCATAGGGTATCCTTCTTGAAAGCTCCTAGCCACTACTTTCTTATCAAAACACTTCTTAATTCGAGCTTGATCCTTTTCCATTTTTTCCATAGATTGATCTCTTAATTCTTCCATCTCTATGAGCTCTGCATATGTGATTCCCATGGCCCCAACCTCAAACATCTGAAGCTAATTATTAAACTCTAAGGATTGTAACTCAAGAGACAATGACAACCTTTATTCCTTACCATAAACCAACTTCTAGGGTGAGCTTCTAGTTGACCTTTTGGGGGTGATCCTATCAACCCATAAGGCTGATTCCAGTCTTGTGTGCCATATTATTTGGTTTCCCTCTAATGTCCTTATGATCCTTAAAAGGTTCTTGTTTATTGAATCATCCTTCCCATTGCCTTGTGGATAGTAGTTTGAAGAGGTGCTTAAGTATATTCCATTATTCAAGGATCAATAAGAGATTTTAGCACTAAGGAATGCCAAAGCATTTTCAAATATTGTTGTGGGAGGAACACCAAACCTGGTCACAATGCCTTCATAGAAGTATAGGATGCTGGTCTCATTTGCTTCCCTTCAATGCAACTGCCTTTGTCCATTTAGTGAAGTAGTCTATGGCTATCAAAATCCACTTATGTCCTAAACTAGGATGTGGATTGATCACTCCAATAAAATCCATCCCCCATTGCATGAATGACCGATCCAATGAGATGGGATGAAGGGGTGGGGTTGTTAGTATCTCTTTTCTTGTGAAGAAGGCATGCCTTTTACATTTTCTAACCCATGCATGATGACCTTTGAAGAGATTGGGCCATAATAACCACCCTTCATGATCTTGAGAGTTGTTGTCATTGGAGGAAATTTCCCTCCAACTTCTCCATTGTTAAACTCATGCAAAACTTTCTCAATCTATTTTTCCTTAATACACCTCAAGAGAACACCATTTACATCCTTTCTAAACAAAATCCCATCAATAAGCACATAGAGAATGGATTGGAACCTAAAATACCTTCTTTTGGCATTTCTCAAATGTTGAAGAAATTGGTCTGTTTGAAGAAATCGTGCCATATCATGGGTCTAACAAACAATGAGTGAAGCATCAACTGGTTTTTGGTCATGTTGGAGCATTATGACAACCTCCTTTTCAATATGCAGATTTGAAACTAGTTGTTCACACAAAAATTTTCCCCTTACTAGCTTGGTTATCTTGACATCAACATCATAGTCCATCAATTTGGTTATCTAATAATCCATTTTCTTATTTAAATCCTTAATTAAAAGGAAATCTTTCACACCAACATGTGAAACCTGTTATCACCGAATCATAGCACCCCTGTGTTTATACAAGTGCATATACTTGAACTCACGGTGTGATTGGATAACATGGGTACTATCTCCAAGTTGTGGGACTTGCTACTTGAGATAGACCTCCAGAGAAAGTTGGTTCTTGCTCCTAAACTACCTGCCACAATCTACTCTAATGCAGGGGAAAATAACTATTCTAATCTAAATTTTCAAGGGACCAGAGAGAGAGAATGCATAAAATGAAAGCCTACACTAAAGCGGTGATAAACTAGAAAAGGAGGGTGTGAGAGTAGTCTCCAAATGCGTGAAATACAGAGGCAAAGTACACACTAGAAGAGGTGATGACAGTTCTCCATAATCTAGCAAAATGCATTCACAACGATATTCCAAGCATACACAATGATAATGGATCCCTGCAAGAACATAATAATAGACACAATATTCTTGTAGAAATATTAAAGGGGAAAGAAGAATGCAAGAAAACACAGCAGGGGAAGATATATCCACAAACTGATATTTTATTGCTTCATGATATGCACAGTTCAATCTATTACAGGATAAGGGCCTAGATCACCATGCAAGGAGTCCACTACAAGGGCCTGCAGCACATTGGCTTCACAAATAAATTTTGACAGAGCTTTGTTATCTAAAAACTCCCTCCCCTTACAATGAGCCCAACACTCCAATTTATAGAAAAATGAGAAGGGAAAGAGAAGGGAAAATGGAAATCCCGAAATCTGTCCTTCAACCACTTGTAAGAGGCATTAAATGGAGTAAAATGATTATATATTACTCTCAAAACGCTCCCCATACTGTCCCAGGTGCTGCAGCAGAGAAAGAATGATGACCATGCCTCTTAATTGTACTCCCAACCACCAAATGAAACACTGTTATGAACCCAGCCACATTTTCTAAAAAATCTCGACCAATTTCTCATCAAATCTATAATTTCTTGATTTTTGTGCATCGGGCTCGGAGCCACGATTCCAACGGTACCAATTTTGTGCAATTTTGTTGAGAAATGCAAAAGTTATGGCCTTCTGAGTGCGGGCAGCTATTTTGGATCTGGCAGGGGTTTTCTGTCATTTGACGGGAATGAGCATTAACTGACTAGAGCCGAAAATGTTTCTCTTAATTAAATATATCTACCCTCATTAAAAATAAGAAATTCAGTTTTTTTGGCATAGAGGACATCGTGCTCGTTCCAGAAAGTCTAATTTTGTGAAAATCGGAGCTCGAACTCAAAAGTTATGGCCGTTTGAAGTTTCACGGGTCAAACGTTGACTTTTCTTCTTTGATGTCTGCCGCTTCGGCTTTTCGCGTCCCTCGCGTACCTTTGGCCCGGATGTCCCAAACTGTCCTTCGGCTTTTCGGCCGATTCGCGTCCCACGCGTACCTTTGGCCCGACTGTCCCAAATTGCGCGAAAACAACACTTAGTCAATTTTTTCCACTTTTCGGCCGGTTCGCCTTTTCGCGTCCCGACGTCCCAACTGTCCCAAGGACCGCCTAGGACAAGACTTAGCCAATTTTTTCTGTATTTTGGCACCAAGCTTGGCTTTTGCAATTTTTTCACATTTTTAAAACTTGCTGGGTTTTCTTCTTGGACAGGAGAGTTAGAAAGAAGCCGAGGGGACCCCAGAAACACGATTTTTTTCCTTGAATCAATATAATTGCTTGGGTCTAAAGAATTTGATGCATGTTATCAAAATTACCTTGAGGGGTGAATTTTGGATAACAAAACCATTAGGTGGATCATGTTGTTGGATGCCAAATGTATAAACTTCTTCAAAATCCTTATTACAGCCAGTGCATGATTCTCAACAAATGAATATCTCATTTCATAATATTTTAGACTTCGGCTAAAAAATGCAATAGGCTATTCCAAAACTTCTACATTCAACTATACTAGCATGAAAGTTATCTTATCTAGGCCTCCAAAAGCATATAAGGTGAATTCCTTTGAGAAATTAGTACTGATAAGGGCAGGGGCTTGTGTTATTGCTTGTTTGATGGCCTCAAAACTGCCCTTCTCTTCCACATTCCATTTGAAATACATGTTTTTATTTATCATATATGTCAATGGATTGATAAGATTAGAAAAATCTTGAATGAAATGCTTGAAAAAGTTGATTCTTCCCAAGAAGCTTTGCAATGCCTTCTTCTGACTAGGTAATGGCAATGCAAGGATGAAACTTACCCTCTTTGGATCTATTTTAATTCCTTTCTTAAAGAAAATGTGGCCAATAATTTTTCCTTCATGTGCTAGGAAAATATATTTATTAGGATTGAGAGAAACCCCAAACTGTCTACATCTTTCAAATACTTGCTTGAGATGGAGTAGATGATCATTTACATCCTTAGAGAACATTGTGATATCGTTAAGGTAGACAAGAACAATGTTATTAATTATCCCTTTGAGTGCCATATTCATGGCTCAGTGAAATGTTGCTCGTGCATTGTGTTATCCAATTTTGCACACTGGGAAAAATTGGACAACGGGGTCCTATTACGATCAAATTACGACATTGGTCCCAAAGGCCCATTTATGATCATCACGGGATAACATGATTAAAATAATTAATAAATTGCATAGGTGAGCTCACCTAACATAGAACGGGGTCAAATTGAGCTCAATTGGTGACAACTCGGTGTTGGCTCGGTCGTTTATCATTAGAACTCAACTCGACGGGTCGGATGAGCTCAACTTTGAAAGGTGTTGGTCGAGTCAAGAAAATACGGGAAAGTTCTCAAAAAACATTGGAAGATTTTACAAAATAAGCCAAGGGCCATCGAGTAAAAATTTAGTTTGTCGAGTAACTCGGTGAGCTGGCTAGGTCAGGAAGGTATTAAGTCAAAGTGGAGCTTGGTTCAAGGAATCAAGCTCAATATCAACCCATAACAATTAAAGTATCATTGGAATATAAGAAATATCGAAGGGAGTTACTTAGTGCATAGCTCCAGGAATAGCTTGGTCATCAACTCGGTGCATAACTCGGTCGAGCTAAGCCTTAAGGACGAACTCAGCAAGTCTTAGCCACAATATTAAATGAATTCGATGTCATCTCATGTGTGAACTTGTTGGTAGCTTATATGAGAGCTCGGCCATGAGAAGAGTGGATCGATCGATAGAATGGGAGATCAGATGAATCTAGTATTGGATTTGACAAGGAAGTCGTCCTGATGAAGGGTAACTCAACAGAACAGGCGAGTGAGTCGATGAAGTCATATGGCACATCGGAACAACTTGGGGAGACATCGGCAAGCCACTATGTGTATAAGCTCAACGGGATTTTTTTTTCGTAGGGGGAAAGTTGAGAAGCGATCAAATGATCTCTCCAAGTGGATAGGATGGACATTGGCAGTATGAAGGAGATCAAATTGGTGGTTCTGATCCTTAAACTAGGATCTCGAATCGTCAAGTAAATAACTTAGAACATGTCATGATCAATTTCAGAAGGTAACATGCCTGGAAATTTCTGAAGGAGATAAGCTTGGTCTTTTGAGCCAAGGAATGGCCAAGCCTGAAGTGTATAGGGAGCTCAAGGAATTTGGGGAATCACCCGATCAATCTACGCTTGAGGCTCATCGTGATTAAACTCAACTCGAGTATGAGCTCGGCTCGAGTAAGGCATGAGAAAGACTCAGGTCAGAGCATGTGGATTTTTGGGAAAGGAAGCCATATGTCCAAGTCACATCATGGTACAGTGACCTCAAAGTTTCGTAACCATTTCTAACTCACGAGTTTTCATGATACGAAATCCATGTTGTGAGTGGAAAAATGGTCTTCGGGTCCTGATATCTAAGTTACCAAGATGCTGGGATTTGAGTAATTTTGGCAAAGGTGTTCGGAGTTCCAACGCCTAAAGGATCTCAGGCCTGCTGGGGAAAATTTCCAAGAAAACATGCAAAGTAGTGAAACTCGTCCTATGAGCAGTTGACGAGAGTGTAGGGCAAGTCATCCAGCTGATGTATTTCAATGCAGACCAAATAACAAGCCAAGTCGATTGGCAAATGATCTGAGAGCAAGGTGCAACGTGGAGCTAACTAACTAACATCTTTCGATAACCATGTGAATCTCAACGTGGCGTAGTAAGATAAGTGGTCGATATGGTGAAGTGCATGTAAAAATTGGATAAACAAATCATTAAATTTGGTGAACGAGTTAACCAATCTATGGGAAAAGTGTGTATGGACCTCTAATGTGAGTTAAGTGGATGTCATGTGGGAATGAGTGGCGTGTTCGAGCCAAGTTACGTGGTGAGTTTCGAAGGATTCCAAGAGGTAAGACGCCAAGATGTTGGGGAGGTTAGTAACGTTAATTGGTGATGCATCGAGATGGCTCCTCGTAGTCAGGGATGTTATGGAGACAATGCCGAGGGGTTTGACTAAAGAAAATGGTGGATGGTGGTAATGATCCCATGATGAGCTCGGTTGGTATGATTCATGAGAAGAAACTAGGTTGAGGCCGAGTCATTTGGAGGTGAGCTTTTAGGTAGAGCTCGTAATCGAGCCATGAGACGAGTTGTTCAATGGTCATCGATTGAGAGATCACGAAAAAGTGATAAAGACATCGACGGGCTCACCCGAGTTGAAGAAGTAGGCCATGGAGATATGTTGAGAGCTCTCTCACCCAAGCTAAATCGAATCATGTATTAATCAAGACCAAGTTGGCCCGAGCTAGTGGGGAGTCGAGTGACACATGAAGATCTAGCCCAAGTGTAGAATAGTTTAGTAACTCGCCCACTGAGTCGGAATGCTCTATACACTCAGGCGTGCTAACATTGAGTTGTGGGGGTGTTAGCTTGAAGAGGTGATAAGCTCGAATCAAGCTTAGTTTCAAGCAGATTAGAGAGAGAGAGAGAGAGAGTGGCTTCGATCTAAGCCAAGCTAGGTGATGATGGGGAGAGCTCGGTAAGATGCGAAAAATTAAGAGAGCTCAAATGACTCGACCATGTAGACATGGTGAACTGATTCGTGGGGGATCGATGTTAGTTTGGCAGAGTAGACGTTTCACTAGAGAATAGTTAAAAAATTGTAAGACGATTGAGGGGTTAAACCAACTCGGAGGTGAATACGGACCAAGCTCGAGCCGATTTGTTTGTGAGTTTGTCGGTCAAACACCATGGAGAATGCAGCGAGTCACTCAGGAATTCGAACACAGGAGCCAAGTCCATGTTAGGGCGTGAGTTGGTATGAACAGGTATTTTTGAGGATAGGAGCTTGGAACGTGGAGTTGCTTAGTGGTAAAATAGCCTCGAAAGTTTGTATTCCCCATTTTGGACTTACATGTTGAGAAACATCGTGTTAAGATTGGAAAAATGTCAGTCGAATTCCCAAGTCAGAATAGTTCGGGCCACTGAGTTGGAGCAAATAAAATATGGTCCAAAGTGGGTGGTCATTCAATGAGTCATGCCGAGTCATTCGGGAATATAAAAGTTGGACGCTAATGTAGAGTTGGTGGTGAGCTTGACTTGAGCTCGGTGCATAGGGATCAATACGGGAGCTCGGTGCTTGAACAAAAGGTGGGTACTCGGATTCAAAATTCAAACATGGTCGATGTCATGGAGATCACTCGACGTGTCAGTAGAGAGGGAAGTTGCCAAGGGAGGGGGCTCATTTAAATGAGCTTGATTCATGGCTCGACTCGCAGGAGATCTCAAAGGATAAATAAGCTCGATGGTGGGAACGCGTCAAGATCAAGCTGAGCTGAATCGATTCGAAAAATGGTTTTTTATAAAATAAGAGCTCGTAAAAGACAAGTTGTGGCACTAGCTGAGTTATCGAGCAACTAGTCGAGATCAAGACTATTACGCGTTGGGATCTTGGTTGATATGATGCTTGGGATATATTTCAGGATGGCCCGAATTGAATCCAAGTCACTCGGCCAACAAATATTTAGGAGCAAGGAGCTCGACGAGCAAGCTAAGGTGGATCGAGTCACTCACATGGTGAAATGATGAGCTCACAAAACTCGGGGGCCTCGACACATCTAACAAGGTGAGTTCACCAGGGCTCACCCTAACATGGATGAACTCAATGCTCAACGAATTACGCAAAGGATCTTGGTTCATAATTAGAGGTCGGTCATTGGAGGATCTCATCGCCCAGCTTGGTGAGCCAACCACCAAGTTGGGTTATTTTTTGACCATTTCTCAGTTGAGCCCCCTCCTCAAGTGAAAACCAATCAACAGGGGGGGTCCTACATTATTTTTTAATTAATTTAATATTTTTATTTAAATATTTTAATAATAATATTTATTATTATTATTTTAATTAATTGAGAAGACTAGCTCAACTGGGAATTAATAGCACATGATGGAACCTTCTCAGGTGGTTAAACTAACTATAATAAATGAACCATCATGTGCCTTCAATTTAGGAATGTAATTATGACCTTTCCTCTTCTCTCTCACATATTATTCTATAAATTTAGATTGGAAGCTCATTCCAAAGGGTTCCAACAGGTCAAATAGGTTGGAAAGTTAGACATCTTAGGCAAGTGTAATTTTAAAAGATTCCTCTCTCTTCTGCAAGCTGTCCTTGTGTGTTGAGAGAACTTTCAAGCCTCCTCTTCAAGGATGTAATGGCAAGCATTGCCTATTCTAAATGTATGATGCATTGTGCACGTTATTCAAGTAATAAAAGTGTGTGTCTTGTGACTAATATCGGTCCTTTCATCCTTTTATAATTCTTTGTGCCTTTGCTCATGCTTGCAGGTATACTGTGCAAATTCACGTTTCTATTGTAGGTTCTTGGATTTTTGTGCTTATCGAGTGGTGGAGCATTGCATGCAGTTGAGTTGTGGTGCTTGTTCACCCTTCTCAAGTTCATCCTTCTTCACTAGAAGACTGATAACTTGTTTGTCTAATCAACTTTAACAAAGAGAATGCACACTTCATAGTTTGTGGTATTATGTACCCTCTCTAAGTTATAGTAGGTGAAGTTGACTTGTGGTGCACACACCCTCTTCAAATTAACCCTTCCTAAGTCTGGAAACACCCTTTATTTTGTGCATCACCATCTCTAGTACAGTTTCATTTTTGCAAATCTCTTTCCCAAAAACCCATGAAATGTTAGCATAGGATAAGATAACCATTTTATTACTCTAGGAGCAATACAACACTTAGTTTAGGAAGAGGAAGATGTCCTTCTTCGGAGGTTCGCCTTGAACCCAAGTCCCACAGCTTGAGAGGTGATCCCATGTGTCCCAATCACACCAAATGTCTTGTTCACATTTTGGCCATTCGGAGGGTGTAGTGATTTGGCGACAACACATTGGAAAAACCAAAGGGAATTTTTATATAGGTATAAGTTCACCACTTAGTGGTAAAGGTTGTTTTGAACTAAACTTCTTCCTTCACCATAATCTGATTATACCCTGATTATCCATCTAATAAGTAAAACCTGTCTGGCCCTTCTACCATTTGTAAACTCTACTCCATAGATGGAAGTTGGTAATGATCTTTCAAGGAAGCCTTGTTTAAGTCCCTGAAATCAACACATAATTTGACTTCCCCATTTATTTTCCTTACCAGAACTAGGTTTACAAGCCAAGATGAATGTTTGATGGGAAAATGATGTTGACCTCTATTATCTTGTTCTATGTTTTCTTCATTAGAGGCTCAACTCTTAGGTTGACATGTCTTTGTTTTTTCCTAATGAGCTTGGCCACTAGATCTAGCTCAATGGTATGTTGTGCAAAATTAGGATCAAAACCCCTTGATAAAGGTCTTCATAACTCCGTGCAAATATAGCAATAATTTATTTGCAAACGTCTACAAATGCTTGTTTCTTTTGTGGGGTACATACCTTGCCTACATTAAGAAACTTGTCTTTGCCAATTGAAATTGGTTTATAGTCTTCAACCTTGACCACCATGTTTGTTTTCTCTTTCCTCAACTGATCATCTAAATTGAAAATGGAATCCAAGGTAATTGATCCCTTGGGTAGCTTGTTTGATCTTAGTTGGACAATCTTATCTCCATAATGTTGTTCCAACTTGCCTTGATTTTTTTAAGAGAACCCATCCTCTTCTTCAAAGAAGTTGACAATTTTCTGGTCACTATCAAATGCTTGCCAATTAGTACTATTTTATGGGACAAAAAGTCTTACTACCACTCTAACCTTCTCTTGCAATCAATCCTTCTTGATGCCTTCAGGAATATCAAACTTAGTACCAACTGTTGTTAATCTATCAGTTGATTCATTCTCCTTGGTATGGAATGGATTTTGAATGCTTCAAAATATTCTAATAGACCCCATACCCTATACTTATAGGATTTTAAAAAATTGTTCTTGGTTACATTCAAACCTCTTACTTGATTCACAACTATCTTGTTATCATCGAAAGCTTACAATTGCTTGACATATTTTTTCTTTCCCATTATAGACCATGGATTAGAGACTCATAATCAACCAAGTTAATAGAACATCTGAATTGATATTAAAAAGTAGAGAAATACTTCACACCTGTGGGAGATACAAGTACTACACCACCTCTTATACCTTGTTTACTCCTTGAACCATTGAAGAACATATTCTAAATTCCATCTTCTTGCTCATTTGACTTCATAACATCAGGAATGGGTCAATTTTACTCATGTAAACAATAGATATCGATCCTAGTCTCCTTAATCTATTTGTAGGGATCAAAACCATGGAATTCAACAATCCACTCATCAAGAAACAAATATAGAATGCCTCCAACTTGAGTTTTTTCCTCTTAGACAATAGGGTGATATTTTTGGTCAAAGATTATGCAATTTGTATTAATAGGTTTAGGTGTATAAGGTTCTATGTGATATGTGGCAATGTGATACGAAATTATAGTAGCTTTTCTACCATACCTGGTCCTAAAGAGCATATGAGACTATTCAACTGATAAGTACCCTCAAATATTGGTAGTGAAATCTCTAGAAAGGCATAAAGCAAAAAAAGGAGGTAGATCAATTATATAAACATCATGGGGAATAGAGATGTTGGGGAATGCATGAAATGTGAGGATTAAACCTCTAATAACTCCACAGTTCCCATTGTTGTTCCATCCAATTGAACCACACCTTTAGAGTGAGACTCATATTTGATACCCAAGTGATATATTATCTATTTGGGAATCGTTGAACTGCTTGCCCCTAACTCAATCATGCAGTTATGAACCAAGTGGTTTCCAATAATAAGGGATACATAGAAGGGAGGAGGTTTCTTACTATTTCTTAGCTGATTATATTTTTGTTACATTATTTAGTGTAACTTTTTCCTGCTCTTTGGATGACTCATTTGCTAGGGAGATACTGGACATAGTTGCTCGCAAAAGGTCAATTTAACCAAGGATTACCACATTGAAATTTTCACGCTAGTATTCTTCATTTGTTTAAGAATGTTGAAGGGAGTGGAGCTATCCTTCTTTTATACCTTACTTACAACAATATTTTATTATGTTCGAGTGGATGTGGAAGGACCTTTGGGCTGCCCTTGCACTCTTGAGGTCTGATTCTCGTGGCCTTCTTGCACATTAGGGGCTGAATTTGAATTTCCACCTCCTTGAAGTGTTAGAGAATGTTGGAAAGGATCTACATTTTTGGATCTATTATTTGCTACTTCACATGGAGGAGAAGTCTGATTTATTTCACAAAATTCATCCTTTTTCCAATTCACAAGTGAGACATCATTTTGTGGATCTTGAGAAGCCTTTGGTGGTGGATATACTTCTACTGATGCAATTTGAGAGAAAGAGTAATTTCGTACCATCAATGTTTGGTTTAGGATTTCATTTGGGCAAGTGGATTGGTTATGAGCTTGACTACAAGGAAAAACCAATCATAATCTTGCACAAGGTTGTTTTGAATGGGAACCAAGGCTTTATATGAGCTTGTTACATTAGGAATATATTGCTACACTTGTCTTGCATGAGGCACTTAAATTTTCACTAGAGGATTTTCTTGGTATGGTGCTTTGTTGGGATGATAAGGGGGTTTGTTTGGCTGGTATGGAGGTTGATATACTTGATTGAAAGGTTGGTAAGGTCTGAAATTTTGAGCTTGTTGCATTTTCAAAGATACCAAATCTTCCCAAAATTTTGCAATTATTTCATTACTTCCTAAAACTCATTTAAAGGGCCCATAGATGTAGATGCTTGACTTTGATTTTAGCTATTTGGGGTTAGAATAGGGGCTAATGCAAGTGTTTAGTGAGGTGTATATGTTCTTATCTTTGGGAAGATAAGAATTTTAGGTCTAGGTGCAAGTTTTCCATCCTGAATAAGACTATTTTCAGCCCTTATGGAAATGTTATAAGCATATGGAAAATTTCTACCTCCCATAGACTAAATCATGACTAAAATGTCATTGTTTAGAGTTATTAAGTAATAAAGAAAGGCGTACTAAGGTAAAAATATTATCATTTGTGGGATTTTTATCCCATGTCCTTTGAAATATGAGGTTTAAATCAGCCATCAACTCATAAGGTGTCTACTTTTTTATAATCAACTTCTCCACTAGGGATAAATGGTCAATTTTATATTCAAAATGGTTACAAAAAGCTTCTCCTAACTCATCCCAAGTGTGGATTGAATTGAAACTTAAACCCCTATACCACTGCAGAGATTTTCCCTTGAAAGAGGCAACCAATAATATGATTGCTACTTGAGAATATGTTTGCAACATCCTTAATATGCTCAACGAATGTTGTTGTGTTCTCTCCAATGAAGAAATGAATACTCTTTAGAGTTGTAACTAGAATGTCTTCGTATTGGGCCAAAAGTAAAGGGATTCTTCCATCAAATTTGAAAAAACTTGATTTCCTTGACTGGCCATAAATGTGATGGGACTTAGAAACCTATTAGATGGCAATAAAGGATTGCTAGGAGGGGGAGTGGATAGAACTCGTTTTGGAGGTGATGGTGATCTTTGAATTGATTTGTATCTTCTTCTTCTCCTTGGTGACAACTACAAATAGTTAAAATGGTCTCTACTTGACATCCTTCTCCTTGTTTTAATTCTTCTCATAAGATAAAGAAAGTTTCCTTCCTAAACCAGGAGATATGATGATTGGATCTAAAAAATGTGTTGTTTTGAAGCCTCCTAAGGATGAAATTCTCCAGGATATACACCAATCCTAATGATAGGACAAGAAATTATTTAATATAGCCCCACCAGGTGTTCCAAAACTGTTATCACAAAAAACAATCACCCTCTGTATGGTCATGAATGGAAAAAAAATTTCTAGGTAACATAGGATGTCTCCAAATGTGAGACCTTGCAAAGTGAGACAAACCTTCAGAGAATGATGGTTCATTCTGTTTTAGTCCACTACAAACTAACCTACAACTTTAAAATGTAATTAAACTAAATCTAAAATACAAATTTGTAGGAAACATGGTTGAGAAGGGAAAAATTGTGTCAAAATTAAAGGGATTGATGCACCAAAGATACATCAGGGATAAAATGTGACCTACAGGGACACAAATACAACCATATATGTAATAATTCAAAGGGAAACATAGAGTTTTACAAGATACAAGTGAATAGATTTAAAATAGAGAAAAAGGGAAGATATTCACATCAAATAGATAACATTCAAAGGGATGTACCAAATTTTCTCATCATTTCAAGGAATTTACATAACCTTGGGAACCTCGGTACTGTTCCACTTATCCCATTTGTGCTCGATTTGTCTGCATTAACCGATTTATTTAATTTTATAGCATTTGCAGGTTCACTGGGAAGTAGTGGAAGGTAAGAACTATTCTATATGTTCCTATGAAACATGATTCACTCGATGAAATGTGTCTCCCCTTAGGTAATATTTTATGGTTATGCGGTGAAGTTAGGGAACCACAAAAATGTTCTGCAAGTGTAATAAGTTCCCAATTTTCCCAATATAACCGATGCATTTATTATACTTAGTGTGATATTTTGGGGAAGAAAATAAACATTGGAACATTTCTAACAGTGCCTTGAAGACCTGGCTTACCTGATTTTCAAGTGTTTTGTGGAGAAGGCGGTCAATCGGCAAACTCAAAGAACATAGGAATCCACTTGTTCCTATGAATCCTGATTTTTTTGACCAAAGGGTGATTATGGTAGGAAAATGACTAAGTCACTTCTCTCCTTCCTCAACACTGAAACTCTTACGTAGTATCTTGTCAAAGCACCAAAATTTCCTGGGGTGGTTTTTGGATAACAGTAACTAAGTATAATGCCAAGATAATTGAGAACTTGACATAGAACAATACAAATTTAAAATATCTAAGGTATTATGAAGAACTTATTTTGAATTTTCCATAAATAATAGACTATCACCATTAAAATGATAATTTATTATAATAATTTTCAAAGGGATGGAAATACCATATATGAGCTTCACTTTATTGTCTCTTTATAATAGATAACCCAAAGAATGAATCTCGAGAACACATAAAAAAGGGAGATAAAGGAAAACCCTATATATTTGAGTGATATAAAGGGAATGATCTTGATATCAAGTTATTAAAGACTATATGTGCATTGACATCTTTGAACAACATTTCCACATTTTTCATGAATTTGAGGCCCAAAACTAGCAATTGCATCATTTCAAGAATGAATCTCTAATGTATTCTATCATAAGCTTTATCAAAGTATGATTTGAACAACACTGTATTTTGGTTTGACTATTGATCTCATTCAATAGTTTCCTAGGCCAAAATTATATTGTGAATGATATATCTTCTTTCAAAAAAACATGTTTATTTCGCTCTCACAATACCTTAAAAAATAGCTTCATTCAAATAACTAGCACCTTTACAGTAATTTTGTAAGAATTATTTAGTAAGGTTATAGGGAAACAACTAGGAATAATATCTTCATAATTCCTTTCATAAGTAGTTTAAGTAACCCTTTATTTATGTTTGAGCCTAAGCATGATGTATGATACAAGAACACCCAAATTCACATGAAATCATGTATCAACCAAAATAGTTTTGGGTTAGTTGTTTGCATTTTATGTTGTTGGTGGGTCATGTTGTGAAGAATTTTTCTATTGGTAAGTTGTGGAGTATTGTGTTGCAATCTATAGAGTTTCTAAAATTATTGCACAACGTTAGTGTTATGTGCAATCTCATTGCACAATGTTCATTCTATTGTGCATTCCGTGCAAGTTTATTGATTCTTTTCACAAGTCACACAAATTATATGAAATCTATCTTAAAAGCTTTAGCAGATTGGAGGACGTCACCAAACACTAATGAAGTCACACAAGTCTATCAAAATCCACACAATGCTAAGGAATACATAAAGTATTATATGGAGATGTGGAGCACTACAAATTTGTTTGAAGTCATAAAATCTCAAAAAATCCAATTGAGTATGTAATGGGTATTTTAGACCATAATTTCATATTAATTTTAGGAGTTAAGTTGTGGCTTTGATTGGATTTTTAAAAATATTGATTTCCTTAGAGAATCAATTCTTAGTAGCCAAGATTTAGTAAAATTATACAATGATGAAAGTTTAATGCTCCAAGCAGAGGTAAATGAAGGTGTAAGTAGGTTTTAAGTATATGAATAAATATTGTTAATGCGTTTTTCTACTATTGATTTCAATTCTATTTTATTACATGTATTTTTTTTATATTTTACCTTTATGATTTTAAGGGTTACATGGTTTAAGTTGACTCTTCATTGAGCAAACAAACCAAATCTACATTATTTGGTATTTGCAAGGTTTTTTTCCCTGTAAGTGGTGGCACAAAAGGTATTGGTAACTGTTCACATTTATGAGTGTGGGTAGAAAATCATTATAAAATATTCTAGTTGGTAACTGTCTGGTAGAAGGTGTGGAGGCATGTAGAAAATTATTTCTTACATTTTCTAGCAATTAATTGTTGTGTAGAAGGTGTGAAGGAGTGCGAAGGTCGCATTCATTTGAGGAAACACAATGGAAAACATGAGGAATTTTAATACTAGGGGACACCATAACCAAGACATAATAGTTGATAATTTGGTTGAGTTAATGCAGACTATGCAAGCTCATTTAGAGGCCATGGAAGCCATACACCAATGAGTTATTATTGTGTAATATTAGAGGAGTGATGAAGGAATAGTTTTGTAATAAGAAGAACATGTCATGAATGTGAATGAAGAAGAAGAAGAAGTGCAATTTGATGGAACAAAAGACAAATTTTTTATGCACAATTGGTAGGATGGGGAATAAGCCTAGATTAGATACCTCGATTTATTCTAGTAGTTTGGAACCATTAAAGCTCATCGATTGGATTATGAAGCTCAAAAACGTATTTTGAGTATGAGGACATGAAATATCCTAAGAAATTCAAATTCACCCGCATAAAGTTAAAGAGTTATACATCTCTATGATGGGAGAATATATAGAGAAGTGAAGTGTAAGGAGGAAAATAGAAGATCAAGAAATGTGATAGATTTCTTCAAATTTGAAGCTAAAATTATTTCTTGTGGATCACCATCTTGGTATGCTTAATAAGTTACATAATTTATGAAAAAGGGAGATCAATATGAAGTAATGCACTGAATATTTTTACCGACTCAATATTATAGAGGGATATGTGGAAGATAACATGGAGAAGATCTCCATGGTATATGAATGGATTACATATTGCAATTCGGGATGATTTTGGAATAATCTAAGTGTAACTAGTTGAGGAGGCCTGTCAATATGTACTAAAGGTAGAAAAGAAGCTAGCATGCAATAAACAAGGTGTTTCTCGCAAAAACAGAAAATTCGTGGATATGGTGGTCATTAAGAAAAGTTTATTCATCATAAAGGAGATGTAAGTTTAGCAGCATGTAATGACGAAACATGTAGAGGAGTAAGAAATGTTCTCAAGGGAAGACTATAATTTGGTTATAGATTCAAAAACACATGTTACAAGTGTGGAGAAATATTAGGTTATATATTGGTAATGTGAATGTGCACACTACACAAGGTGATGAAGATGATATATTAGGTTATGGAGAAGACCTAGAGATTGGTGAAACATTGATGTTAAAATATGTGTTATGAAAAATAGAAAAAGAGGAGGTTGGTATTGAGTGGAGGAATATTTTTTAGAGCAACATGTAATTTGGGAGGAAAATTCTGTAAACTGATTGTGGATAGTGGGAACATTAATAAGTTGGTTGCATAGGATATGGTAGACAATTTGGGTTTAAAATGGATTGAGCATCCTAATCCTTTTAAGGTATCATGGTTATAGAAGGGGCATAAATTGCTAGTGATTGAGAAATTTTAGTTAAAATTCCAAATTGGAAGGTATGAGGATGAAGTAATGTGCAACATCATACCCATAGATGCATGTCATGTGATACTTGGAAATCCATGTAGTTTCATCAAAAGGTGTAGAATAGCGGATTTGTAAACACTTATGATTTTGTGAAGGATGGAAAAGAGTACATTCTAAATCCACTAAAAGATAAGGGTGAAAGAATAGAGCAGGGACCTAAGGTTCTTTTTCTATAATGTAAGTAGTTCCTGAACAAGGTGAAGTGAAATAATGCATTTTTTGTGATGATTGTGAAGCTCATACATAAAGGAAACAAAAAATAAGGTTAAAGAAATGTTGCAAAATGTGGACAACATGTTGGGATATTTTATGAAAACTATTTCTATTGAGTTTCCAACAAGGCTACTATCTATGAGAGACATTAGTTACCAAATGGATTTAATTATAGGTTTTAATTTTCTGAATAAGGTAGCATACATGATGACACCACAGGAGAATGAGGACATACAATGACAAGTTGAGGAGCCATTGAGTAGAGGTTTGATAAGAGAGAGTTTGAGCTCATGTGTAGTACCAATTTTTCTAGTACTAAACAAAGGTGACATGTAGAGGATGTGTACAGACTTGAGAGTCATCAATAAGATTGCCATCAAATATAGATTCATGTTGTTTTGTATGGATGATACCATGGATTTTTCAGGTGACATGAATTACTTTAATAAGACTGATGTGAAGAGTGGATACCATTAAATTTACTTTAGAGAAGGGAATGAATGGAAATCATGTTCAAGATACAAGAAGGATTATATGAGTGGCTAGTAATGTCACTTAGATTGAACAACACACTAATTACATTTATGAGGTTGATGAACGAAGTCCTATAACCATTTTTGGAAAACTTTTGATCATGCTCCTTGATGATATATTGATATTTAACAAGACACATGACGAAAAAAAATTATATAAGGAAAGTGTTGTAGTGGTTGTGTGAGGAGAAGATGTCAATAAATTTGAATAAATACACTTTTATGTAAGAGTTAGTGTATCTAGGATTTGTGATTTCTAATGAAGGTTTGAATATGAATCCAAAGAAGGTCCATGCAATTGTGGATTGGCCATAACCACACAATGCTTTTGAAGTAACAAGTTTTCACAGGTTGGATAGAATTTACCATAAGTTCAAAATGGTATTTATTAGTGTGTTTGAACTTCTCATAGAGGCCATGTAAGGAGACTAGAAGAGTTTCATTTGGAGATAATGTTAGAGGTCAGATTTCAAGATATGAAGAGGAAGGTGATAGAGTAATTAGTGTTGGAAGTTCTTAATTTTGTGAAGGTATTCTAGTTGGATTGTGATTCTAATGGTTTAGCCATTAGTATAATATTGACTCGAGAAACGAGATCAATATAATATTTTATTATGAAGTTTAATGATGTAAAAATAAAGTGTAGTGTGTGTGATCATAAGTTATATGTAATTGCAAAAACACTCAAGAAGTGGAGGCACTTAGCTTATTCACAATAAATCTGAAGTTGGGGGACGTCATGGTCTTAAAGTGATATGTTTGGAATCCCAAAATTGTCAAAAGATATGGTGGTAGAAGCAATGATCACTCCAACAAGGGTTGTAAAAGGTTAAGTCTCATTGCTAGAGGTAGGGATGCATTTTAGAAATTTCATGAGAGCTTATCTATGATCGGGGGAACTTTGGACTAGCTCATAGAGTGACATCTTGACCGGGGCATGATGAAGTTGTTACACAATACTTTGTTTAATAACAGCAGGTCGTGGCACAGATAAGATAGAAACATTATATTTTGATGAAGAAGGGGGATTAGGCTCGCTAGAGGGAGCGGTGATGACAACCTTTAGTTTGAATGGGGAAGGTTCCTGAAAGTCACGGGGATGAGAACAAGTGGTGATCCAAATGACATTGATAAAGAGATGAGGACCTCCTTTGGGTGAAGTAGTGTTTGGAGGAGGAATGGAAACAAAGGCTCTAGATGAATGATGAGATTTAGAAGTCCTAGTAGATGAAGATGGGACGAAGAAGTGGGATTGGTTATGGATGAGCTAGTAGAGGGAAGAGGGAGATCCTCTTCGATAAGAAGATCATTTTCTTCAATGAAATTATGGATGATAGTTTGGAGGGCTTTGCAATGTTTAGTATCATGTTTGGGGGTATGATGATAGGAAAAAATGACATTAGAATTGAACCATGATGCTTTTGTCCACGTGAGTCGAAGGATTTGATAGAGGGAAGCGTGATTACAAATTCTTGTATTGAACGTTGAAGCACCTCTCCGTGGGAACCAATATAATTTTTTGGAGATGAAGTAGTGTGGATCATAGATGTATTAGACTTGGGGGTAGTGGAGGAAGGTAAGAGAGGTGTTTTAATTTTATGAGGTTTGATGAGCACCTTTGATTCAGATTTGGAAGATGGGGTGGATGTTTGTGATTTGGATCTAATTTGAAGAGGAAGATTAGATGATTTAGATCCAGTTTTGATGATTGGAGATTTTTATGATTTTGAAGGGAGACTTCATTTGGAAGGATAATTAGATCATTTTGATTTAGATTTTTTTGTGATGGAGGTCTTGGATGAAGGGCTTGGTCCTAAAATGGATGGAGGTGCCCCTAAGAGTGATGATGTGTCATTAAATCACTTAGGGATATCAAAATTGGGAGTGGGGAGCTCTAACTTCGTGTGTGGGTGTGTAAGGGATTTTTGAGTGGGGGTGCCAAGGTTTTTAGACTTTTTCTATGTGGATTTACCTCTAGCAGGAATGCCAACAATTTTAATAGGAAGATCTTCAGAGGAAGAACCAGGTAATGTAGATTACGTTGTAGATGTGGAAATTGAAGATGGAAGTGGTTTTTGTATGATGTGTTTGATGAGATTGAAAGGGGTTGTATATTCCTTAGTTCTATGGTTTATTGGTGAAGGGCTGATTGGACTTTTGGATGAGACAAGAGTATCGTTTGTAGTTGGATCAAGTGAGGGTGCCAACATAATAGATGTCTTAAGGGATTGTACGGTTGTAGATATGGGTTCAAATGTTGATGTAGGTATGATCATAGTAGCAAAAATGGTTGTATAGATAGATACTTAGCTGATTTGCAATAAATTCAAAGGTGTGCCAAGGTGGAAAATTGGTGAAACCAGAAAACAGAGTGCCACAAATGAGCCTAGAAAAATGTAGAGCTATCGAGAATGTCGGGACTAGGGTTCCTGTGCAGCGTTAGGGGCACCTAGGGCATTGCAGACCTCCTATGGGCACATGTGACTACTTAGAACCTCAATTTTGCAGGGTTGTGAGATGTTTGTTGTGTGTCACCTTTAATCACCTATATTTTGTTGCTTGATCATTGAATTTTCCTGAAGCCTGCAAAGAGAAAAGGTGTCTGCAAAACCCCAAAACACATCAAATCTTTAAAATAAAAATATGCAAATGGGGATTCAAACTAACCCTAGAGGTCACCCAACTGAGTGAACTTATGATCTGGGTGTTGCATTACATTTTAGACTCCATGTAGTTCCATGTGTGTGTGTGTACAATTGTTCCCTAGGTGGCTCTTGTGCCAAATACACTTGAATAACGAGAAATAGATAGATGTAGAAGATGTAAATAGATGTGTGCATGGAAAAATGAACTTCCCCTCCTATGTGTGTATGCATAAATAACACTGCCTTGTCCCTTATGTGAAGCGAGATGGATGCTTGAATGATCTTGTAATGGCCTTTGGATGCAACCTTAGCTGGTGATAGTAAATGATTAGTACTTGGTCCTTTATTATGGTCACATAGATTTGTATTTATATGATTCCCTTATTTGAATTTCGTAATTAACCACTAATATTTTGATCACCAAGAAAATAATATGCCCAACAACAAGAAAGGACCCAAAATATGCAAGCAAGATACAAAGAGGTTGAGGGTGCCTAAAGGGGACCAGGGCATTTGGCCGCTAATGTCCTGGCTAGGCACAGGTGTCCAAACTAAGAAAAAATAAAGTGTCAAAATTTATACTGGAAAAGGTGGTGTGTAAGACTAAGAAGGAAACTAGAAAGAAAGAAAAGAGGCCAAAGAAAGTGGTCAATTAGTACTTTTCTCGCTTAGGAATAATATGAATAGTGGTATTTGACTATAACCTAGAAAGGTATCCAAAGTACATAATTTAGTATCTATATTTTCCCCCACTTTATGTTGTTGAGCGAATGCTTGATAACATAAAGTAGATAAGAGATGCGTACTTGATAACGATATAGATCAATGACAAAAAGTGTGCCAAGGAGGCAAGAAAAATCGTGGAGTGATAAAAATGAAGTGTGGAAGCTAGAGAAGAGGAAGTGAAAATGACCCTAGGCGTGAAAGAGTATATGTGATGTCGTGTTGTACCTATTGTTGATGTCATTTTATGCCTGATGACGTAATTGATACTTCCCATGAGGACGAACCTACAAAAGAGAAGAGAAAATGTTCAAATATGTGTATATGAAAAATTCGATCCAAAGGAGTAAAAAGTGTGTAAAATATGAAAAGGAACTGTTAGTGCAAAATCACAGCACCCCCAAATGAGTTGTCAAAATTACTTTTATAAGGTAGATTCATTTGGTGTGATTGCACAACATTGAGCTTTTCCCAAAGTGTGGGACCTTGTAGAATCGGAAAAGCTCTCCAAATTAAAGGTTGGTTCTTATTCCTATGTTTAGGTGCATACATGAAAACTTGCAGAAGGCCTATTCCTAAACCTAAGATAAGTTTTACCAAGGAGATAGGGATAAAAGGAATACAGGAAATCAAACTAAGCTACAAGGTGATGCACCAAAGGAATGATGAACATTCGTTTTACTGATGGACACAAACCAACAAAATGCGTACAATAACCAAGCACGGACAACTAGATCTATAATGAAAGACCAGATGAAAGAAAAAGAGATAAGAAAGGGTATAAAATTGATCACAGACATGTTTTATTGCTCTGCAGATTGATACAATGCATTACAAACGACCAGGAGGCTAGAAACATATTACAATTTTGAAGGGAGGTTTGATACTCCATGAGTTCCTTCGCTAAAAGAAAGGGGAGCCTGTAGAATGGGAGAATGTCCAACCCTTTGCAATGAGTCCTGACCATGTATTTATAGACTCAATTTGAGAGAAGAAAGAAAGAGAGAGAAGCAGAAAAAAAAACAGGTTTAAGCTTGACTACTACTATTAATGTCTCCTGCAAAATTTTCCCCCAAATCTGCCTTGACTGCATCAATCTCTGGCTTGACACCTCGAAGAAGGAGGAAATGGCAGAGCAAATAGAATCTAATCTGGTTGTTGGGGTAGATGGATCCCGCATTAATGGCACTAAATATGTTTTCTCCATTTTCCTTTACCTAATCTCTCCAAACTTAAATTTTTAGATATCCATGGTATGGGTGAAGCCGAGAAATTTCCAACGGTGTAAGATTTGCAATATTTCGATCCCTGAGATGAAAGATATACCTTTTGAAGTTTGTATTGGGTCTGTACAAAAGGGTGGGAAAAATAGTTTGAAAAAACGGGCCTCCTTTCGACCTCTGGGACACATGGAGGGTTGACGCTTGTTTGAAGGCAGCCTTTGTATTTTGCTCTTGGAAAGGCAAGGGGCTGTCGACACTAAAATTTTCCTCCGTAATTTCTATTTCATTAATGTATGTATTAGGAATAGGATGTTGTTAAGTGTAATTAGTAGTAGTGTCTGATAGAAGATAACGGCACCGTCAGTACGGTGCCACCAATAATGTAGAGTACGGTAACAGTCAAAGTACAATAGGAATGTTGTAAAAAGTAAATATTTGTCGTAAGTGGTCCGGTAATGTTAAAATGTCAAAGTTGGGATGAGTAGAGAAGTAGGGTCTACATGATTAGGAATTAGAAATATTATATTGGTAATAAGGACAGGGAGTGAGGTCATAAATATTTTGTATATTTTATTTGTAAAAAGTCTAAAAATTTGGAACCCATGTGAAATGATAAGGTTTATCTAATCTTAAAAGATAAGCTTACATGTACAGATAAGAGTTAAGGTGTGGAATATGATTCGTCAGAGTGGATTTCTTATCCTATCTTAGAGATAAGATGGATAAGCCTAGAAGTCTATAAATAAAGAGGCCACCCCCCTCATTTAGCATAGAAAGAAGTAGTGAGAAATATTGTATGAAGTGTGTAAAGGAAGCTATCAGTTTAAAGGTGTGTTGAAGAAGCCATTAAGAGGTGTAATTGTAAAGTTTCTTCCATAGTATTTGTGGAAGGAAACTGAATTCAATAACACTTGAAGTACCTCATGGGTGAGATTGTAACAATTTCATGTTAATATTATAATTTACTTTGATATTTCAGATTTATCATCATTCCGTCTTATCATAGTCGATGGTATTCTTGTGTTATGTTTGTTGTTTTGTTTACAGATTACATCCACCAAACTAAAGGCTGTGCATTAGTAAATAATCATAGCACGAGGAGTTCTTGGTGAAGAATTATCATAGTTCCGGATTGGTGATGACAGGGCTGACACGTGGCTTCCTCCATCGACCTGCTCAATTTCTTTGTTTCTCGGCTAAGTTCTTTGCTCGGCGGGGTCATATTCCTTATCCGGAGACACAAGGCGGTATGGTGCTTGTTTGAGAACCCTTTCTCTGATTCACCCTTGAGTTAGTGTCGTTTCGACATTTGACACTCTCTGCTGGTCTGCCACTATGCATTGACTATTCAACCTAACTCTGTTCCCTTCAAAGAGACTGGACGCGTGGAGGCTCTGCGCTCGCTAAAACTCTCGATCAAGATTTTCCCCATGAAGGAGTGTCGAGTTGACACTTGGAAGCCTCCACAGGATTTAGACTTTTCAACAACATTTACTTTACCTTTTCGGACCCTAGGCTATGTGGTTGGTTGACGCGAGTTTGAGTCTTCCTCTTAAGCTCCCATCTTGGATTTTCCCCGAGATGACACCTAACACCTTCATGTCTAGTCAAAGACTTTTCACGGTATACACAACTTTTGGGGCACTAGACACGTGAAATTCTGGCGCTCGTTTGAGATTCCTTTCTTGGACTCACCCTTGGAAAAGCTTCGTTCCGACGCGTGGCCCTTTCCACAACATCCTCCATACTTAGCCAATTTTTGGGCTCATTCCAAACTGTTTTGAGCCCGAGGACTCCGGATCTTCGTTGTTTATGCCTTTAATTGCTCATGTCTTCTTTAACATTGTTCCTCCTCCTCTGACCCCGTTGTTCTATTTTCGAGCCTACCTGAACCTTGTAGAATGGATTTAAGGCCCGGATCCGCTTGATAGAGCCGTTTTCTAGATTCTTCTACGTAGGGTTGTTTAACCTTAGGAGGCCCTGCCACTTCCATTATAGAGTCCCTTTGCAATCTGTTTAAAGGATCTAAACATGATTTCTCAAGTCCTTTCAGTTTGGGGTCGTTTTGATCCATTATTTTACCCAGGGGGGAAAAATATGGATAACAATTTGGTGACTCACAGGAGTATCTGCCTACTAGATGAAAGGACCAATTTCCTTGTCGTATTTTTGGGCATGGAGTCGAGAACGATGGTATGATACTGATTCTACTTTTGATTCATGATCTTGACTGTTTACACTCTCAATCTTCATAAGAAATCTTGAAATGATGGTTTCTGAGAGTAGAAAATCGTTTTGACCCGGGGCTTCATCTGTTTCTGAATGAGCTATACATGACCAACAAAATAGCACCACACCTATATACAAAATTTGAAATCATACATGCTCCAAGTAGGACATGTAGAGTGTGCAAAGCACTTAGGAGAAAAATAACATAAACTACAACAAGACAATGTGCATAAGCACTTAGAGGAATGAGAAACTAAACTAATGTATACAAGGTGAGAACTTCCCTTCTAGTAGTAGTGTTTAAGATAGATTCCATTCACTATAATCTGCAACTCTTCACCATACAAGGTGGACAATTGGAAAGCATTGCTACTTTTACATCTTGTGACCATGTAAGGGCCATTCCAAATGGTATCAAACTTGGAATGCCTTCCTGGTTTTTCCCGATCTGCATCCCATTTTAAAACTAGGTCTCCCTCCTAGAAAGGTCCTTGCTCTTATCTTCTTGTCAAAGCATCTCTTGATTGAATTCTAATCCTTCTCTTTTGTTTGAAGTGCATATTCTTTGGTCTCTTCCAATTCCATTAGTTTTGCATACCTGGCCTCCATGGGTTCAAACTCGGACACTTCCAGTTGTTTCATGAGTTCCAATGTAGGCAATTCAAGTGATATAAGAAACATTGCCTCTTTCCCATAGACAAGTTTTAATGGAGAGTTGCCCGTAGACCTCTTGGGTGTTGTCCTATCAGCCCATAAGGCTGATTTGAGTTTCATGTGCTAGGCTCTCTGATTTTCATCCAGAGTTCTTCCGATCATCTTTAGGAGGTTCTTGTTTGTAGACTTTGCTTGACCATTACCTCGAGGGTAATAATTTGATGAAGTGTTTAGGTAAATCCCATTCCTCATGGCCCATCCTATGATTTTGGAACCCATGAATGCCAATGCATTGTCTGATATAATGGTGGCTGGCACTCCGAATCTGGTCATTATCCCTTCATAGAAATCTAATATGCTGGAATCATTAGTCTCTTTGAGTGCCACTGCCTTAGTCCACTTGGTAAAATAGTCTTTCATTGTCAGACTCCATTTGTGGCCTTGGATCAAATTTGGATTGATGACCCCACTGATGTCCAATCCCCATTGTATGAATGGCTGATCTACTGAAATTGGATGTAATGGTAATGCTGCTAGCTTTTCCTTGCCTCTAAAGAACACACAATTCTTGCACTTTTTGATCCATGCATAACAGTCACTAAACACCCTGGGCCAATAATAACCTGCCTTCATGATCTTGAGCACCATCACTCATGGAGAAAAATGGCCTCTAGTTACTTCGTCATGGAACTCTTGTAACACTCTCTCAACTTGATTTGTCCCAATGCACCTTAACAGAATGTCATCAATAAGTACATATGGGATGTCCTATAGTTTGAAGTGTCTCCTTTTTGTTTTATTCATTTTTGAAGGACACGGGCCTGTTTGAAGGAAGTGCACCATGTTCTAAGTCCAACAAGGAGTGGGCACATCCTCATTTTCTTTGTCTTGACTATCCTGTAGGGCCAAAACAAAATATTTTTCATCACTTGCTTCTTCTTGTCGACTTGAGGCCAGCTGCTCACACAATCCCTTTCCACGGACTAGCTTAGTGGCCTTGATCTCAATTTCATACTCCATGACATGAGTTATCCACCCTACATGCTTTTCATTCACATATTTGCTGAGAAGGAAGTCTTTATCCCCTGCATGGGATACCAACAGTCAAATTTTGTTGTTTGAAACCAAATGCTTAAACTTCTTCAATCCTATGATCACTGTCAGGACCTGATTTTTGATGAAAGAGTACTTCACTTCATAATCTTCTAGACCCTAGCTAAAGAAAGCAATTATTTTCTCTGTATCCCCTTTGTTCTACCGTACTAGGATTGCAAAAATTGTGTCACTGCCTCCAAAGGCGTATAGTATGAAGTCCTTGGAAAAATATGGATTTACAAGAGTTGGGGCCTGTCATATAGCTTCTTTGATGGCCTTGAAACCTGCCTTCCCTTCAAATTTCCACCTAAATGCCAAGCTCTTCTTTAACATCAACGTGATTTGCTTGTAGAGGGCAAAAAAGTTTGGTACAAACCTGTGGAAAAAAATGATTTTTCTTGAGAATCTTTGAAGAGCCTTCTTATGGCTTGGCAATGACAACACTCTTATTGCTTCAATGCTCTCTGGGTCGATTACCAAACCTTCATTTTACACAATGTGGCCTAGAAGCCTACCCTCATGGGCAAATAATATGCATTTTTTTGGGTTCTATGATACCCCAAATCTTCTACACATTTGAAACACCTTCCTTACGTGAAAAAGGTGGTCTACTGCATTTCTGGAGAACACAATAATGTCATCCAGGTATATCAGTACTATCCTCTTGATTAGCCTTTTGAATGCCATATCCATTGCCCTGTGGAAAGTGGCTATGATATTAGAGAATCCAAATGGCATTTTTTTTTCAGCATAGGTGCCCCACTTGGTGGTGAAATTCGTTTTGAATTGATCATCTTCTTTCACCATGATCTGGCTATACCCTAAGTAGCCATCTAGGAGAGAGAATCTCTGAGATCCAGACACCACCTGTAAGATTTTCTCCATTAAGGGGAATGGGTAGTGGTCTTTGAGGGAAGCTCTGATCAAGTCACAAAAGTCAACACACAAACTAATCTCTCCATTCTTCTTCTTGACTGGGACCAAGTTTGTGACCCAGCTTGAGTGTTTGATTGGAAAAATGATACTTGCCTCTATCAGCTTGTTCAACTCTTTCTTCATCAGAGGCTCAATATGTGGATTGACTGGTCTCTACTTTTTCCTGATGGGCTTAGCAACCAGATCTAGCTCAATTATGTGTAGGGCTAACTTTGGATTGAACCCTCTTAGGTCCTCATAGCTCCAAGCAAACACATCTGGAAACTCTTGGAAAAGTTACACGAATTCATACCTTTCTTTGTTGGTGGCTACTTTGCTAATTTGAAGCACTTTGCCTTCTCCAACTAGAATTGACTCTGAATCTTCTCCTTTGATCTGTATATTAGCCTTTTCCTTTCAAAACTAATCATTGGGATTGAAGATAGACTCCAATGTCACTAAGCCTTTGGGTGGATTCTTTGTATGGAGCTGCACTACTTGATCTCCATGTTGCCACCCTAATCTGCTTTGATTTCTAGCTGAGAACTCAACTTCCTCCTACAAAAGATTGATGATTTGCTAATCATTTTCTAACACTTACCAGCATGTGTTATTATATGGCACTTCCATCCTCATAACCACGTGGGTATGTGGTTGTTCTTTGTCCCTCTTGATGCTATCAACCACATTAAAGGTTGCTTTAACTGCTACAAGCCTATCATCATCTTTGTTCTCCTTTCTGGGTATAGACACAATGCTGAAGGCTTCAAAATCCTCAATGAGATCCCATACCCTACTCTTGTAGCTTTTGAGCAAGTCATTCTGGACAGCATTTTGTCCTTTGACTTGATTGGCAACCAACTCACTATCACCAAACACTTGCAGGTTCTTGATTCCTCGTCTTCAAGCCCAATGCAATCCATGGACCAAATCCTCATATTTTGGAGTGTTATTTGAGCAGGAAAAATGAAATCTAAGGGCCGAATAATACTTCATACCTTGTGGGGACACGATCATAGCTCCTCCTCTGGATCCTTGTCTACTCCTCAAGCCATCAAAGAACAGTTTCCATAATTCATTCTCATCTTTGTGTTCTGGCTTAATGATGTCGGGAAGAGGATGATTCTCCTCATGTAGGCAATAAACTCCTAGTTCAGATTCTTCCATCTATTTATAGGGATCAAAATCATATCTTTTAACCACCCATTCATTGAGATTCAGGTCCGAGATACACCCTACTTTGGTATCTGCCTCAGAAGTGTTTAGGAGGTCATCTTGATCAAAATCTGAACAATTTGTGTTGATTGGACTATGCACATAAGACTCAATGTGATAATCCGCTATGGTCTCGGATCTGATTTTGGCCTTCACTCCATACCTTGTTCTAAAGAGCATATGCGACTAGTTTACAGACAAATATCCTCAAATTTTGGCATTGAAGTCCATGGACAAACACAATGGAAAATGTGGTGGCAAATCTATGACTGATATGCTCTGCAATACAGTCACATTAGGGAAGGTATGCAAATTGAGGCTCCGATCCTTGATGATTCCAACAGTGGTCATTGCTGTCCCATCCAATTGTACTACTCCTTTAGAGATGACATCATACTGGAGGCCCAGTTGGTCAGCTATTTGTTTGGGCATTACAAAACTACTTGCCCCCGAATTAATCATGCAATTATGCACCAATTTTTCTCCAATGATTAATGAAACATAAAATGGAGGAGGCTTCAGATTCTTACCTCGTTGTTCTCCATGGTTTCTCTCAGGTTGAGTCGTATTAGTAAGCACTTTCTCTTGCTGGTTAGGGGGGTGGTTTGAGCTAGAACAATTTTACATGGCAATTTGTAATAGATCCCTCTGCCCTGGAATGGCCATTGACTCCCATAGTGAAATGTTCACACTTTTCCTCTTCATTTTCTCAATGATATTAAATGAAATGTCTTTATGTTGCCCCTTCCCTTGCACATTTTTCCCTTGCACATGGGTTGTTACAACCTGTGCCTGAGTAGGTCTAGAAGGTGGCTTGGATTGACTCTACACATTGGGAGTTATATTTTGAATTCCAATACCTTGTGGAGTAATGGAGGGTTGAGGATCACCTAAGCTTGGTGAATGTCCTTCTCCAATATTTCTCTTTTGGACCGTGTATTGGCAACTATACAAGTCTTCAACCTGCCAATTGACAAGCATAGTTTCACTTGGGGGTCCCTCTTGCTGAGCTCTTTACTGCTGATTTTCTTCCTAGCTAGGTTCTTGTGACACACCAATGGTTTGCACCCTTAAAGCCTGATTTAGTGCACCATTAAAACACATCGACTGATTATGTGGTTGATTGCATGGGAAACACCAATCATATTCTTGTGCCATGTTATTCTATGCTGGAATAGATGCTCTTGATGTTGAAGCTATTTTTGGATCATATGACCTGAAACGTCTAGCAGCTTGATGTTGTCCTTGGTGTTGATTCTGAGTCATAGCCTGGGTTTGTGGTCTATTTTGCTGATACGAGGGTCTAGCCTGATATTGATCTTGAGGTTGATATGGCCTAGAATTCTGATCCTATTGTCTTTTGATGGTCACTAACTGATTCCCCAGGTTTTGTAGTTGTTTCATAACTTCCTGGAGCTCATTTGATGTGTTATACGATGAAGTGGAGGCTTCAACTGAACTTTGACTCCTGGGGGTAGGTATAGGAGCTAATGTGGGTGTTTGGCTAGTACCTGGGTTTCCTAACTTGGGGTATAGAGGCATGGATGGCCTAGGAGCAAGTTTACTAGCTTGGATCAAATGGTTATCAGCTCCTATGGAAAGGCTATAGGCAGCAAGTAAGGTTGTGCCCCCCATTGACTGAATCATCAAAGAAATATCAAAATTTAAAGCTCTAAGGAAGTATAAGAAGGCACCTTCATTAGTGGGATTTACTACTATTGGGATCATGTCCTAGGTTTTTTGAAATCCATCAGTTGCTCGTTCAGAGCTCTCTTGATTGTTGTTAGTTGCTCCAACAAGGATAGGTTATCCCCCTTTTCTCCAAACTGGTTATGAAGAGTTGTGCACAGCTGGTCCCAATTTTGAATAGATCCTCCTTCAAGGCTCCTAAACCATTGTGAAGCTTTACCTTTGAGTGAAAAGGGTAGCAACTTGATTGCAATATCCATCTCATTGATCTCATGGATTATACAGACATTTGTAATGTCTTGGACGTGGTCACCAGAACAAGTCTAGTTTTCTCCAGTGAAATATGGGATGCTCTTCAATGTTGCCACTGGGACTAGATTTTGTGCATTCAGAGCAAGTGGGCTACTGCCAGTGATGTTTACGTAAGGATTTGGTTGTTGGTGTGCCATCCTGATCAGCTTGAGCACCCTTCTTAATTGAAAGAACGGCCTACTAGGAGGAGGTGTTGATAAGGCTTTGTTTGGTGGAGAAATAGACTTATGGGCTCTTCTTCTTCTTCTCCTTCTATCTAGAGACAAGTGTATGTGTACAAATTATCCTTCTTCTCTTGTTTTAGACCTTGTTTTTATCCTTCTCATGAACTTGAGAAACTTGGACTACTGGAACTAGTGGATTCTGTACCTTTTGGAGTCGCCAGATGTGCAGTTTTAAGAGCTTCTTAAAAGCTAGAATCACAGCAAGTGCACATCAACCTTACTGTAATAAATATGGAGACTTCTCAGTCCCACCGGGCATGCCAAAACTGTTAGTGCGAATTCACAGCACCCCCAAATGAGTCGTCAGATCAAATTTTCTAAGGCAGATTCATTTGGTGTGATTGCACAACATTGAGCTTTTCCTGAAGTGTGGGACCTTGCAAAATCGGAAAAGCTCTCTAGCTTAAAGGCTAGTTCCTATTCTTCTATTTAGGTGTATACGTGAAAACTTGCAGAGGGCCTATTCCTAAACCTAGTCTAAGTTTTACCAAGGATACAAGGATAAAAGGAATGCATGAAATCAAACTAAGATACAAGGTGATGCACCAAAGGAATTATGAACATTAAATTTTGTTGATGGACACAAACCAAAAAAATGTGTACAATAACCAAGCACAGACAACTAGATCTATAATGAAAGACCAGATGAAAGTAAAAGAGACAAGAAAGGATCTAAAATTGATCACAGACAGGTTTTATTGCTATGTAGATTGATGCAATACATTACAAATGACCAGGAGGTAGGAAACGTATTACAATTATGAAGGGATGTCTAATACTCCACAAGTTCCTTTTCCAGAAGAAAGGGGAGCTTGCAGAACGGGAGAATGTCCAACCCTTTACAATGAGTTCTGACCATGTATTTTTAGACTTAATCAGAGAGAAGAAAGAAAGAGAGAGAAGCGGTAAAAAAATAGGTTGAAGCTCAACTACTACTATAAATGTCTCCTGTAAAAACTACCCCCAAATCTACCTTGACTACATCAATATTTGTTTCAGCACCTCGAAGAAGGAGGAAACAACGGAGGAGATCAAATCTGATCTAGTTGTTGGGGCAAATGGATCTCGCATTAATGGTCTTGAAGACGTTTTCTCCATTTTCCTCTACCTAATCTCTCTAAACTTAAAGTTTTAGATCTCCATGGCGTGGGTGAAGCTGACATATTTCCAACAATGTCAGATTTGCAATATTTTGAGCCATGAGTCAAAACATATGCCCCTTGAAAGTTTGTATCGGGTCCATACAAAAGGGTGGGAAAACCAGTTCGTAAAAATGGGCCTCCTTTCAACCTCTAGGACACATGGAGTGTTGGCGGTTGTCTGAAGGTGGCCTTTATATTTTTCTCTTCAAAAGGCATGGGGCTGACACATGGCTTCCTCCACCGGCCCGCTCAATTTCTTTGTTTCTCGGCTAAGTTATTTTCTTAATGGGGTCATAATCCTTGTCCGAGGACACGCAGCGGTCTGGCGCTTATTTGAGAACCCTTTCTCTAATTCACCCTTGAGTTAGCACCATTCTGACACTTGGCACTCTCCTCTGGTCTGCCACTATGCATTGACTATTCAACCCAACTCTGTTCCATTCGAAGAGATTGGACGCGTGGAGGATCTGCACTAGTTGAAACACTCGATCAAGATTTGCCCCTTGAAGGAGCGTCGAGTTGACACTTGGAAGCCTCCGCAGGAGTTAGACTTTTTCAGCAACCTTTACCTTACCTTTTCGGACCGTGGGCTACGTGGTGAGCTGTCACAAGTTTGAGTCTTCCCCTTAAGCTCCCATCTTGGATTTGCGTCGATTCGACACCTGGCACCTTCCTGTCTAGTCGAAAACTTTTCAATGGCCACACAACTTTTGGAGCACTGGATGCGTGAAGTCCTGGCACTCATTTTAGATTCCTTTCTTGGACTCACCCTTGGAGAAGCATCATTCCAAAGTGTGGCCCTTTCCACAACATCATCCATACTTATCCGATTTTTGGGCTCATTCCAAACTATTTTGATCCCAAGGACTCCGGATCTTCACCGTTTTTGCCTTTAATTTCTCTTGGCTTCTTTTACACTATTCCTCCTCCTCTGACCCTGTTGTTCTATTTTTGAGCCTACCTGAAACTTGTAGAATGGATTTAAGGCCCAGATCTGCTCGACAAATTCATCTTCTAGATTCTTCTACGTAGGGTTGTTTGACCTTTAGAGGCCCCGCCACTTCCATTATAGAGTCCCTCTGTAATCTATTTATAGGATCTGAATGTGATTTCTCGGGTCCTTTTAGTGCAGGGTCATTCTGATCCAATATGTTTCCCAGAGGGGAAAATATGGATAACAAGAACATGTACACCTAATTTGTGATGAGTGAAGAGTGTAGAAAGGATCCTGAAAATTCTATAGAAGAGAGTTTTTTAGGCAATCTCATGCCAAGAATTATTTTTTTGGGTGATCTCATGCCAACTATGTTAGTGTGACTATTTTAGATGATATCATGCCATGAAAAATAAGTGTAGGGAGAAAGGTATAGTGTTATTCCCCAACTTTTGACTACTTCCTAAAATATAGAAAACCATTGCATATGGTGTGTTTAAATACGATCCCTTTTGATCTAGTTCAATCTAACATGAAAATAGAAAAGAGGCATAAACATGCATGTTGAGTGATGAAGGATTATGCCTGTCTTGTAAAACCCACTGTGTAACTTACTGTAAATTGTGTTGATCTGAGAAGAACTGTGTAACTTCTCCCTAGTCATAAGCATCCATGAAGGGTTAGGGGCACCCAGGAACTATTGTTTAGTGTTGAGTGCTGGTGTATGTGTTGTCTTGAAGACCCAAGTCAGATTTTGGGTTGTTTCTAAGATCGAAGATTGTGTTGTACCAATACTGAACTATGTTGTAATATGACTGTAGAATGCTAAATAGGGTGACTGATTCACCAAATGTATACCCCCCTTGTCTGAGGTGCATATGACGTCACTAGGATTATGTAGCCCAAAGGATGACCAGACACTGAATCGTGACTGACACCCTGCACGGGGGAGGGAGTGTGATTGGTAGAAACCAAAGAATGTGTAAATAAAGTGGCTGGAAAACATGTGTTAGGATAGACAATATAAACACACATATAGAAAATAGTGTGTAAGATAAAACACAAGAAGAAAAAGTAGACCACACAAGAGGATTTAAAATACGGGACGTTGCTCACAATGTTGCAAGATAGTCAAGGCCAATGTGGGAAAAATCACACAAACAATGAACATGCAATACATAGGGAAAATCCTGCAAATAATGTCATATAATAAAAAGCAATGGAAAAAAGTGACAAGCAAAAAATAAAAAAACCATGGTAAAAAATAGATCTGCAAAGAAAATGTTGCATATGAAGCACCCGCTAGCGTGTTATAAATATTAAATATATGTCAAAGCATGTATTATATAATATAGTAGTGTGCTAGTATGAATAGGAAATAGTATAAATCGAAACAATAACACTTGTGATGAGTATGAAAATAGATGCCCCCAGGAGCAGCTATGGGACCGTGAAGAGAAACTATGCCAAGCATATGTGTTGTGTTTGAGGATATGTGTAAAAGTTACATTCACAACTAGAAGGAAAGTGAACATGCATTTGCATATATAGAAAAACCGTGACATACAAAGTATTTGTTTAGCATATGTAACAAAGTGTACATGTAAGCATAAGAAATCAAGAGTAAATGGGACCAACATATGCAATATTTTGTGAGTGAGATGGAATGGAATACAAATTGAGTGTGATAGGAGAATTGTGCCCCTCGAGTGAATTTGAATGAGTATGTGTGAGATGAGGCTCATTTATAAATGACCCCTCAAAATTCAATAATGAACCTGTTGATGCGTAATCACAACACCCTTGATTGTTTGCAACTCAATAGATTGAAACTATCAGTGTGATTGCATAACATGGAGCTTTTCCCAGAGTGTGGGAATTTTCAATTGAGGAAGCTGTATGGATGAAGTTCAGATCCTATTCCTCTATTCTAATACACACATTCAAATTGTAGAGGATATATCTCAAAATATACTCTAACTTGCCAAGGAGATAGGGTTAAGAAGATTACAAGAAATTAAACCTAAAATAACAGAGGTGATGCACCAAAAGGAATGTTGAACATCTACTCTGCATGGAGATGGAACCCATAATCAGATTAAGAAGGATGAAAATACACCACAGATCAACCCACTGATGAGAATCCACTAACCATTAAACATGTAATACAATAACCATGCATAGATAACCAAGATTGCAATGAGAGATCATAAGAAAGCAATGAACACAAAATATCATTGAAATTCATCCAAAAAATTATATTATTGCTCCATAGATTTGATATAGTGCATTACAATGGCCAATAGGCACAAACTTGCATTACATCTTGAATGGTAGGTTTGAACTCCACAAATTCACTTACAGACAATAGCAGAAGGGAGGGTGCAAAGAAAAATTATCCAACGTTAGAACAATGCCCCTCGTTACAATATATAGGAAGAATGAGAGAAGGGAGAGAGGGAAGAAACTTGAAATCTTGCTTTAACCACCCAAAATTACTTTAAACTCTCATGCAACAATGATGGGTGCCATTGAAAAACCCATGCCTCCGTGCACTTTTCTTTGTTAGGAAAGAAAGGGAGCCCATACCTCATCATTGTGGTAGGAGAGAAACCTGGAACATCCTCTAAAATGTTAGACTGTAGAGGACGTTGAGAGCTTTCAAAAAAGTCCTTTCTTTTGCAAATTCGAGCTCCCAGTCAAAATTTTATGGTCGTCTGAAGATTAGGGTGCCATACTGCATTAATGGTGAGTGGTTGGCTCTATTCTTCGAACTCTAAATTGCATTACAACATACGAAATCTGAAATTTTGAGCTTTCAGGCATTTTGACTTCGGAGGTTGAAGTTATTGTTCATCTGACTGGGCGCGTGAAACCTCCAAACCTCTAAAAGTCTGAAGTTTGAAATTCGGACTTCGGGTTTCAGATCTTGTGCCTTTTGGACTTCTCACCATCTCAAGCCCCAAATAAACCTCTGAAATTGGGACCTCTGAAAATCTAAAATCGGGACCTCCAAAAGTCCAAAAATTCCTGTTGTGTTGACCCCGAAGTCAAGTTTGACCCCAAAAATGTCGAACCCTTTCGGAATTTGGCATTTCAGATTTTTGGGCTCTGGCTCATGTTTTTACGTTTTGTTTGGCAAAGACCCCGAACCTCTGAAATTCATACTTCGATATTTCGGACTCTGAAATCATGATCCATAGCGCCATTTACCCCAAAAGGGGAGCTAACCCTGAAAACCCCGAGCCTTTTCAGACTTCAGGGTTTCGAGGTTTCAGGCCTTTTTTCTTGTCTTTTCCCTTCTTCGTCATCAAAACTCTGAACTGTAAAACCTCCGAAGTCTAAAAACTTCAAACTTTAGGGCCCCCATTTTTTCTCAGCTCGACTCTAAGCTTCCTTCAATTTCTTGGCTCTAACATCATCATCATTTCCAAGCCTACCTACAACTTGTTTGGCCAATCTCAAAATGCAACCTCCCACACTTAATCAACCCCATTTCCCAGTGTGCAAGTTCATGTTTGTTCAAATTTTCCTCAAGGGAAAAATTGGATAACATAACCATTGAACAAGAGTCTGTCATTTAGTAATGAGTGCAATATGTAAAAGGAAATGAAAGAAAGATGTATTGTGAATGTGTATAGTGTACAGTGCATATGTTGTGTGATAGAAAATCCAATAAAGAGATACCATAAATGCGTGAAGTGTGAAAGGTGTGGTGCATGAGGTTCAATTATGTAGTATGTCCTCAACATTCAAGTGTGAACCATAACACGAGAGTGCATCATAGGGTAATAATGATACAAGTGTATCAAGATGTGAAAGACATGTGTGAAAGACTATATGCGAATTAAGAAGTGAAATGGTAGAAGTATAGAACACCTGAAAATTATAGAGGGGGGAGAATAAGCATGATTCCCCCTAAGTGTGTGATGGTGATAATGATCAAGTAACATCATCTAATAGATTATTATTGTCGTTATCAAAACAAAATGGAGACGCATCAAAGACCTGATAAGAAATAATATGTGGCTGATCAAGTAAAGAGCCATTACGACGTAGTTTTTGCATGCCCATTGCATATTCTTTGTCAGTGAAAGGTGTTGGTGGACAACCATGTGCATACTAACGAGTAATATTCTATGACTAGCCAAGAAATGAATCATTGCAAATAAAAACATGGCCTAAGGGCATGGGAAATGAAATGTCGATATGGTCAGGATCTAAAGTGCCACCAATGTAGTCAGGCCAAGAATTCCCTAGATTGAGTTAAGAAATGTGAGGATTGCATGCAACAAAGACTGATAACTAGAAAACATGAAGACCATGAGTAGTTGTAATGTGAACTTGACCATGATATAAATGAGGAGAACAATACAGAGGGATGAGATCCTCCAGTGTGAATCAAAGTCAAGCCAAGAAATCATATGTGTAAATAGTTTAAGAGCAAGCAATATCAAATGGGATGTGATGCCAATAAGATTATTTCATGAAAAGCGTGCATGTGAAAGGAGGGAGCGTCAATGTGGGTTATTGATGAGAAGAAGAAGAAGGTGGTATGACGTCTAATGTGTGGACATGCCCTTGATAAAGTATAATAGAAATAATGGAAGGATGGGGTGTGACTGAATCAGATGGAACAACATCTAGTGTACAAACAGTTCTTTTGAGTGGAGGTAAGTCATCTAGATAATGCTCAGGCCACAAATCAACAGCAAGATGTACAGTAGTAGAATTGGGAATAGGTAATGTAATATTGGGATCCAGATTGTAATATTGGAACAAGATACTATCAAAGGGAAATGCATATTCAAATCCCTTATGTAAGACTTTAACACATCAGTGAAATGTAGAAAATATTGCTTGCATTCTGTGAAGCCATGGCCTACCAAGTAAGCAATTATATGGAACTGGGATGTCAATGACAAAGAATACTACATGCTTTTTTTTTTGGCCAACCGTGATGGGAAATGTAATAGTGCCTATGCATGGAAGCGTAGTAGAATCATATGCTCGAATAGAAAGATACGTTGGGTTAAGGTTAGTGATTGAAATGACGATAGCCTCAATGAATGATAAAGGACAAAGATTGAGCTCAGATCCATTATCGACTAAAGTGCACTTGACACCCAAGTTTTTGATGCATACTCATGTATATAGAGGAAGATCATTGTCATAAACAAAAATATCAGCAGCTATAGTGGATGGAAAAGTAATTTGTTGAGAAAATGCATCTACAAATGTCCTATAAACAATGTCCTGATGAGTAGTAGAAGGAATACGAGTGGTAACCAAGAGATTAATTATTTTAGCATGACACTCAAGATTGACTAGCAAGAAATCATGAATACAAATATCCATGATGTGAGGATCCTAAGATAGATGTAAAAAGTGATAAAATGAGGACCGAAGAGTGTTCAAAAATCAGGCTCACCAAATGATTAAGAAAATATTGGGAAATAAATTATAAATTATAATTATGTTACAACGTAGATATAAATATGTAATAACGTACAAATTTGACACTAGCAAACAAGAAAATAAATTTAAAACCCTAAGTGTAAGAGAGAGGGTAAGATACTTAGCTGATTCACAATAAATATGAAGCAGCGCTGGAGAAATGCATAAACTAGCAAGAAAAGTGTCGCAAATGAGCCCAGAAAAATGTAGAATTGTCAGGACTAGGGCACCTTTGTAGGGTCAGGGGCACTTGGGGTGCTACAGACTTCCTGTGGGTGCATGTGACTGCTCAGAACATAAGAAAATTGATTTTATATGGTCGCGAGATTTTCATTGTGTGTCGCATATATTTTATTGCTTGATTGATAAATTCTCCTGAAGCTTACAAAGAGAAAAAACACTTGCAAAACCCCAAAACACATCAAATCCTAAAAAGAAAAAGATTAAAATGGGGAGTCAGACTGACCTTGGTGGTCACCCGAGTGAGTAAACTTATGATCCAGGTGTTGCACTACATTCCAGACTCCATATAGTTTTGTGTGTGTGTAAAATTGTGCCCTAGGTGGCTCTTATGTGAGACACACTTGAATAATGAACAATAACTCGATGCAGAAGATGTAAATAGATGTGTGTATGAAAAAATGAACTTCCCCTCCTATGCATGTATGCAAAAATAACAGTTCCTTGTCCCTTATGTGAAGCTAGATGGATGCTTGAATGATTTGTTAATGGGCCTTTGGATGCAACCTTAGGTGGTGATAGTAAATGCTTAGTGCATGGTCCTTTATTATGGTCACATAGCTTTGTATTTATATAATTCCCTTTTTTTAATTTCACAAGTAACCATTAAAAGGCTGACCACCAAGAAAATAAGATGCCTAAATGATAGAAAGCAACCAAAAGATGTGAGCAAGATACAAAGAGGTCTGGGGCGCCCAGAGGGGACGGGGGCGTTGGTGTCCAGATTGAGAAAAACTAAAGTGTCGAAAGTTAAACCAGGAAAGAAGGTGTGTAAGACCAAGAGGGAAACCAAAAAGAAAGCAAAGAGGCTAAACACAGTTGTTAATTAGTACTTTTATCACTTAGGAATCATATGAATAGTGGTATGTGACTAGGACCTATAAATGTACCCAAAGTGTGATTTAGTATCTATGATCTCCACATAGAAGTTCTCAAACTAGGCTTATTAGTTCCCACTTTCGAAGGTAAGAACCCAAAATTCTCTCAACCATATACTACCCTAACCTTCTTCCAAAGTAGGATTACTGTATATATTGTACTTGAGGTGATTTGCGTCATTTACAAAAGGTAGAAATTGCCTATACAATATGTAACTAGGCTAATAACCTCTAAACCTTTTCAAAAATATTCAACTCCTTGATGACAAATTCAAATATTTAACTTTCTCATTTTGGTGGGAAACTGAATATGAGGTCTTAGAACCAAATTACTATAGGTCCTCAAATAACTTTTGTAAACTAAGCATGACCATTTTAATGCATGGTGGATTAAGAAATGGCTTTTTATTGCTTATAATATGCCTCATTTGGCTTATTTAGACAAGTATATACAAATTTGATCATTCTTGGCTGATGCTCTTATATTACTCTTATACCACTTGTAATGAAAATACTTGGACATATTTGAAAATAAGTAGCAATATGACACCAAATAACACCAAAATATATAGAAATGATAACAACATATAATTATAATTACTTAGCCACTTTGAGGGGGTGACCTCCAAACCATACAATAAGACTGAAGTGCTCAATATCATGCTCATATACCACTTATTAACTCCTGTATACCCTACTATGTTATGCAAAAAAACAATGGTGACCTACTAAGCATATAAAATCATATATAAATACGATCTGACATGTTAGGAGATAATTTTAGCCACTTGTAAGTTATATATATCTCGATATATGACCAAAGACTAAAGAGCTAGCATTTTATTTTGGGTTATTAGCCAAACATGATACATTTTGTTGATTATAACAATATTGTAACATAAACATCATGGGTAACAAATAGTGTTGTTAAAAATAATGATCAAGATGGCCCTATAAATATTGATCAATATATTCAACTCGATCAAGTTGGTGAAATTGGAGTTCATGATAATTAACTTCATGAAGATGATTTTTAAGATGAAGATGTGACAAAAGTAACACTAAAGAAGTTACATTTAATAAAGGAGATGATGACATGAATATCCCAATATGGAGATATTTGAATAATAAAAAATATATTCCCATAGATAGCTATATATATATAAAGAGGAAAGGTAAATCCGTATTATTACAAATCCAAGTCATATAGCTAATGAAGAGAGCATAAATTTGAGAAGATTAAAATGAATATGATAAGTATTCATACGACTAAATTTTCGATGTGATAATTCAATAACTCCAAATTTTGGAATGGCTTATCAAACTTTTACATATATTACTGTTAGTGCAGAATCAGAGCACCCCTGAATGGCCTGGGTGTGGAGTGGGGAATTCGGTGTGATTGCACAACATGGGACCATATCTCAAGTTGTGGGAATTGCAAAAGTTGGGATGGACCTTCGGAGAAAGCCAGTTCTTGCTTCTTAATCTACCTGCCACAAGCTACTCCAGTGCAGGCAGAACCTATTCTATCCTAATCTAACCATTCCAAGGGGACAGAGAGAGAGAGAGAGGGTGAAAGAGACTACACTAAGTGGTGATACACCAGAAAAGGAAGTGGTTGAATCATAGATCTGACTTCCTGAAGTGGAGAGAGGTGAGTAGAGGAGAGGGTGGACAGAATGCACCACGAACCAGAGATAGTTTTCACATAGAAAAATACTTCGAAACTCCTTAATTATAACCCCTAGAATCTGCAACAAACATCAGAATATACACAATATACCATGCGACAACGAGAGGTAATAAGAGACAATAAAATGAGCCAAAGATGAAAAGATGCATCACGAAACAAATTTTATTGCTCCAAAAGTTGTTGGTTGTGGAGCTTGATAGCGATGGGAGTTGAAAGGGGGGGGCTTCGCCCCCTTTTGCAGGGGTCCAGGGACCACACACCCAGGCAGGGGGCTCAAGGGCTTTACCCCCATCTACCACATTTAATATGTATTTATGCATTGTGAAATTTGGACTATTCCTTAGTAGGTCATAGATATAACGGGTGGCTTTCTATGTTTTCCCCGAAATGATATAAACCTGAATATCTTAAAAGGGTTGCATGTATGAGGCTCACTGTAGCATTTGATGCACTATAAGAGAGTTTTGCTAGACTGAATAAAAGGATTGGTTGTTTCTGGTGGACGTAGCCCATTTTGGGTGAACCACGTTAAATTTGTGTCTCTGTTTTATTGCATTTTATTTCTAATTTACTTTTCCCGCATTATTCATTACATGCTTGTTTATTTTTACAAATGGTATAATCCTAACAACTGGTATCAAAGCGCATTTGAGATTTATTTGTTGACAATATACTCACAGAGGGATTTCTGTTTGAGTGGGAGAAGCAGCAATGGCGGAGGAGTGTAAGTTTAGAGTTGAGAAGTTTGACGGCCGAAATTACCAGCTATGGAAAATGCAGTTGGAAGATTACCTGTATCAAAAATATCTATACCTACTGATGGGATGTGTAGGATTGAAGCCTCCATTCATGTCTAATGATGAGTGGAAGGTTTTGGACAGGAAGGCTCTCGGTGTGATTTGATTGAGTCTAGCATCATTCGTAGCTTCAAATATCTCATAGGTGAAGAGTACGGTAGAGTTGATGAAACCTCTAGCTAATTTATATGAAACACCTAGTGCATCCAATAAAGTTGATTTGATGAAAATATTGTTTAATCTACAAATGCAAGAAGGTGGATTTGTATCTAACCATCTTAATGATTTCCACACTATTGTAATTCAGTTAGATTCAGTTAATATCCCATTTGATGAGGAGGTTAGAGCATTATTATTCCTATGTTCTTTGCCAGATAGTTGGGACAACTTAGTAATGGTAGTTAGTAATACATCATCTACTTCTCTTAAACTTGAATATGTAGTAAGTGTCATCTTAAATGAGGAAATGCACAGGAAAAGTACAGGGAAAAATTCTTCTTTTGGAAATGCGTTGAATATGGAGAGTAGAGGTAGGAGCAAGGAGAAATCAAAGAGTAAAGCTCATGGGAGATCTAAATCGAAGATGGGTAGATCCAAATCTAGGAGTAGAGGCATTGTTTGTTAGAACTGTGGAAAGAGAGGACATGCTAAAAAGGATTGTTGGCTCAAAGGAAACAAAAAAAACTGGCCTGAAGGTGTTAAAGAGGAAAATCCGACAGGTAATATTGTTCAGGATGCTCTTATACTTTCTCTTGATACTAGAGTAGAATCTTGGGTAATAGATTCAGGTGCCTCTTTCCATGCAACCCCCGATAAGGGATATTTTAAAGAGTATTTCTAGGGAAATTTTGGACATGTTTATTTAGGTGATGATGAGTCGTGCAACATTTTCGGGAAGGGCAATGTACACCTGAAATTACATAACGGAACTACATGGATATTGAGAGACGTGAGGCATGTACCTAGTCTCAAGAGAAATCTCATCTCTGCATGATAGTTGGGTTGTGAAGGTTACACAGTCACATTCACTTCAGATTCTTGGAAGGTTTCTAAGGGTGCCCTGGTAGTGGCATGGGGTAAGAAAGTAGGCACTCTTTATTTATCTACTTTTATATCTAATTATTCTACCATATTGTCAACTTCACATAAGGATGCCAACATGTGGCATAGTATATTGGGACATATGAGTGAGAAGGGCATGAAAATTCTACAGGCAAAAGGTAAGCTTTCATGTTTGAAGCAATTGGACTTAGAGTTTTGTGAGCATTGCATTTTTGGGAAAGAGAAAAGAGTTAGATTTCTAAAGGAAGGGAATACCAAGAAAGAGCAAAAGTTGGAGCTAGTTCATACAGATGTGTGGGAGCCGGCCCATGTTGCATCTCTTAGTGGTTCTCTATACTATGTCACATTCATAGATGATGCCACAAGGAAGGTATGGGTATATTGCATTAATTGTAAGTTTGATGTCATTGATACATTTAAGAAATAGAAAGCACTTGTTTAGAATGCATGTGGTTTTAAATTGAAATATTTGAAATATGATAATGGCGGTGAGGATTGCAGTAGTAAATTTGATGATTATTGTTCCTTGAATGGGATTCGTAGAGAGAAAACAGTTCCCAGGACTCCGCAACAAAATGGTGTTAGTGAGAGAATGTATAGAACAATAATGGAGCATGCACGGTCAATGAGATTGCATATGGGGCTACCTCTTTAGTTTTGGGGAGAGGTTGTAGATACTGCTATGTACTTAATCAACCATGGGACTTCAAGTGCATTAGATGGAGGAATTCCTGAAGAATCCTAGACTAGGAAAGAGGTAGACCTTTCATTTTTAAGAGTATTTGGTTCAAAGGAATTTGTGCATGTTAATAAAGAAAACAGGAAGAAATTGGATTCAAAATCCAAACGTTGTACATTCATAGGCTATGGCTCCAATGGTGATTATGGATTTCGGTTTTGGGATCTAGATGAATCTAAGATAATTAGGTTTCGTGATGTTTGTTGGCATGAAAATAGAATATACAGGGATCAAGTACATGATGAAAGAAATCCCAAGGAAGATTTGGTTGAGGATATCGCTCCTAAAAATGAACTCTCGGATGGAAAATATCCACCTACAGGTACCGAGGTTGACAGTTTTATAGGCTAAGCATGACATTTAGAGTTCGCATCGGCACCTTTGCTAGAAATTCAAGAAAATGAGCAGCAAGAAAATAAACATCCCGTGACATCCCCATCTTTGGTAAGAAGGTCACAACGTATTAGTAGACCTCCAGAAAGATTTTCCCCTGCTTTGTATTATTTATTACTAACAGATAGTGGTGAGCCAGAGAGCTTTGATGAGGTAATGTAGGTGGAGTCCACTAAGGAGTGGGAGCATGACATGAAGGAGGAAATGGACTCCCTGGAGAAGAACCAAACAAGGAATTTAGTCATATTTCTGGCTAGGAAGAGAGTACTACAAAATAGATGGGTCTACCATGTGAAAGAAGAATGAGGTGGATGGAAAATGTACAAAGCAAGGCTTGTAGTGAAGGGATGTGAACAAAAGAAAGGTATCGATTTTGATGAAATTTTCTCCCATGTTGTAAAGATGTCTTTCATTCATACTCTATTAAGTTTAGTTGTTGTTAAAGATTTACACTTAGAGAAACTTGATGTCAAGATGACATTTCTCCATGGTGACTTGGAGGAGGAGATTTATATACAGTAACCACTTGGATTTGAGGTGAAGGGTAAGGAGAAATTGGTTTGTTGGTTGAAGAAGAACCTATACGGGCTCAAGCAAGCTCCCCGGAAATGGTATCTAAAGTTTGATAGTTTCATGCATGAGCATGGTTTTACTAGATATCAATCAAATCATTGTGTATACTTTAAATGGCTGGATAGTGGGAGCTAAATTATTCATATGTTATATGTAGACGATATGCTTGTAGCAGGGTCTAATATGCAAGAAATTGCAAAGCTTAAGGAAAAGCTTGCACAAACATTTGAAATGAAGGATTTGGGTGTAGCAAAGAAAATCCTTGGTATGAAAATCAAGAGGGACAAAATAAATAAGAAATTGGTGTTGTCTGAGGAGGACTATGTAGAAAAGGTGTTAGAAAGGTTTCAGATGCAGAATGTGAAACCAGTTAGTACACCTTTGGCTTGGCATTTTAGACTAAGTAAAGAGTAATGCCCAACAACACAAGAGGAAAAATATTATATGGCACGGGTTCCTTATTCTTCAACAGTTGGGGGCATTATGTATGCCATAGTTTGTACCAAGCCAGACATTACCCAAGTAGTGGGATTTGTTAGCAGATATATGGCAAATCCGGGTAAAGCACACTGGAAGGCAGTCCAATGGATTCTGAGGTACTTGAGAGGGACCACTAGTAGGCACATGTGCTTCAGAGGATCAAATTATACTTTACAGGGATTTGTGGATTCAGATATGGAAAGAGATGTGGATATCAGGAGGAGAACTACTAGATACATATTTACAATTGGTGGTGTGGCAGTGAGTTGGATCTCAAAGTTGCATAAAGTAGTTTCCCTATCTACTACAGAGGAAAAATATGTTGCAGCGGCTAAGGCAAGTAAGGAAATGTTATGGATGAGTAGGTTCATGGAGGAGTTGGGTAAGGAGCAAGGGGATTGTAAGTTACATAGTGATAGTCAAAGTGTAATTCACCTGGCAAAGAACTCAGCCTTCCATTCAAGAAAAAAACACATTCAACTAAGATATCAATTTATACGACAAGTGTTGGAGGATAGGAAACTTGAGTTAGTGAAGATTTATATAGATGATAATCCTGTTGATATGTTTATTAAGCCAATGACAAAGGAGAAGTTGGATTTGCATTTGAATTTTGTGGGTATTCAAGATTGATCTTGAAGTGGAAGAAACAAGCCAAGAAGAAAAGTCCAGGCAGGTGTTGTACTGGTGGAGTTACATAAATTAGTCTTCAAGTGGGAGATTGTTGGTTGTGGAGCCTGATAGCGACGGGAGTTAAAAGGGGGGGCTTCACCCCCTTTACGGGGGTCCAAGGACCACGCACCCAGCCAGGGGACTTGAGGGAAGCACCCCCATCTGCCACATTTAATATGTATTTATGCATTATGAAATCTGGACCATTCCTTATTAGGTCACAGATCTAACAGGTGGCTTTCTATGTTTTCCCCGAAATGATATAAACCCGAATATCTTTAAAGGTTCGCATGTATGAGGCTCACTGTAGCATTTGATGCACTGTAAGAGATTTTTTTCTAGACTGAATAAAAGGATTGGCTATTTATGGTGGACATAGCCGATTTTGGGTGAACCACGTTAAATCTATGTCTCTGTTTTATTTCATTTTATTTCTAATTTACTTTTCCTGCATTATTCATTGCATGCTTGTTTATCTGTACAACTAGTATAATCCTAACAAAATTTACACGGTACATCATCAGTGGGCAAGAGGCATGAAAACACCACTATAGAGCCATGGAAGGAGGCTTAGACTCCACATTCTACCCTAAGGAAGAAAGAGAAGGGGCGTAGGAGAGAAAAGATCAACCCTTTGAATATGCCCCTTCATTATAATAAATAGGAAGAATGAGAGAGAGGAGAGGGAAAATTTGAATCCTACTTCAACCACCACGGGATATGCATTGAATCCTACATTGAAATCTTCAACCACCATCAATCAATGGCCCCTACAAATCCACCTACAATCTGTCAATTCTGGTTCCCTAGCGGTTCAAATTAAATCTAGCCTGGTAGTTGATGAAATTAGATTCTGCATTAATGGCCTGGAAGACATTTTCCCATTTTTCACCCACCAAATCCTATCAATAGTGATATTTTATGTTTCCATGGCATATAGGGGTCGAGATATTTCCAAAAAGTCTTCTCCCACCCAAATCTGAGTTTCCAGTCAAAAGATATGGTCATTTGAATATTTGGGTCATGGGTGCACAATATTTGAAAGAGTTTGTCCATACCGGGTCCATGTTGCAGCCTCACACATCTTGGAGATATGAATCCTTCCTTAGCTCTTGAAATAGTGTCAGACTGGCATGTGGTGGCTTCCGCAAGCTCCTCAATTTCCCTTTGTAGTTGCCTGGGTCCCTTATGTTTGGCGGAGACATTGTGCCTGACCTGAGACACATGGCGGCTTAACGCATGTCTGAAAAACTACCTCCAAACTCTACCTTTGAGATAACGTCATGCTGACACTTGGCTCCCTCCATTATCCTGCCTTTTCTTTGACTATTCAACCCTCGACTCTGCCCCCTTTTTGGGACCTAGGACACGTGGAAGGCTAGCACGCATTTGAAAACCCGCTCAGGATTTTACCCTTGAGGGAGCATCGTTAAGACACGTGGTGCCTTTCGCATGCATTTTATACTTATTCATTTTGGGCCCACTCTCTTTTTGACCCCGTTTGACCATTGGCTATGTGGAGGGCTGGTGCAAGTTTGAGTCTTTGCCCAGGATCCCGCTTTTGAATGTGCGTTGTTTGGACACTTGTCACCTTCCACAAAGTCGAAGACTTTTCAACAACCAGTGCAACTTTTGGGGCTCTTGATGCGTGGAGGCTTGGCACTTGTTTGGGTCTGATTTTTTATTTTAATCTTTGGAGATGCACCACTTGGACACTTGGCAGCTTCCATTGTCTCTTTCATACTTAGCCCATTTTAGGGCTCATTCTGAGTCATTTTCAAAACCCGAAGACTTCGAGCCTTCATCGTTTATTTTCCTTTGAGCCTCTAGTTTCTTTGACACTTTCTTCTCTTCCCTGACCATGCTATTCCATTTTAGAGTCCACATGAAACCTATTTTCTAGATTTGAAGCATGGGTTCATTTGATGGAGCCATTTTCTTTAATTTCTTCTTGTGCAAGGTCAAATTTGACTTCTTTGGGCCTCTAATTTCATTGGTCTCATTCAAACTCATTTATACCCTACATTCCTTGGATCGAACTTGCTTGTCCCTTTATTTGTCATTCTAGAATGTGAGCTCATGGGTCTGAATCATTCCCTTCAGATTTTTTTATGTGCGGGGCTTATTTTGACAAAAAAAATTGGAGTTGAATTTAGGATAACAATTTGGTGACTCACAAGGACATCTTCCTGCTAAATGAAGAGACTAGTAGCCTTGAAGCATCCATTGGGCATGGAGTCAAGAATGATGGCCTAATACAGTTCCTTTATTGAAACGGAGTCCCCGAATGCTTGCAATTTCTATGTTTTGTCTGACCCTGAGCCTACCCGCGCGTCTGCACTCTCAATTTTTATAAAAGAATCTTGGAAATGAAGTTTCAGAGAGTAGAAAATTGTATTGACTTGGGGATTTCATTTGTCCCTGAGATGAACTATAGGCATGCTAAACTACATGGTGATATAACCTCAGAGCAACAAAACACAACAACACGCACTATGTACAAAAGATCAAATCATACATGCCTCAAATGAGACATGCAGAGTGTGCAAGAGCACTTCTTCTACTAAAAGAAAATATACTCCTACTCCTAAACTAATCAGAGAGAAAATAAAAGCTTAAACAAAGCCTGCCATAGGCAGGGAGAAATAGCTCCCTTTTCTAGAAAGGGGCAGCCATGTGAATGGTTTTTCACTGAATATGGCTGCCTAGATGAGTGAAAAACTAACAATAAGTTGGTCCTCCACCCAAATCATCAAGGTATCAAAATCAATGGAAAATACCTCCTCAAGCTGATTTGCATTAGACTCCTGGAGGCGTTGATGGTGACCCTTAGCACTTTGAGTCTCTTTCTCATGCTTAGAAGCAAGCATGACTGGTTGTGGCTTCTCCCTTGGCTCTAATGAAGCCAAGTATCTGATTGGGCATGGTCTGATCCCTTGAATCTGCTTATTGCTCTGATATTTAACTCCAAAATGGAGTCTTTTGTTGACTTTCTTGGGTGGATGGTGTGAGAGAGATGATGATATCCTCTTGCTCTTTCCCTTCCTTCTCTTGTGAAGAACATGGAAGACTCGTATCTTCCAACCTTGGTCCCAGAGAGTTGTTATGAAGTGCAAGTTATTTTCCTTGAATGTCCTCCTTCATGGAATTAGGATCATGTGCTTGGAAGGTGGATGATGGAGGATCAAATGATGTAATCTCCATGGGATCTTCTCCATCAAATCAATCCTCCAAGTTTGACAAGAAGTCTGACTCCTTGTTGTCCTGTTGTATGTGTTCTACCTCCTCCATGGTGTCCTCCTGATTTGCAACTAGCTCACCATGGTTCCCTTCTTCTTCAAACATGAAGTTTGAAAGCTCAAACTATTCTTCAACATCAAAGCTTGAATGAGATGAAGTGGGAGGAAGAACTGAAGGTTCTTCTGTGGCCTACTCCTCACTTGGAGCCTTTGGAACTGTATGGTCCTCCTCCATCATGGGTTCATTAATCAAATTAGACCCTTGAAATAAAAGTAAAAAATATTCAATGATGATTTCTTCATTGAGTGGCCTCAACTTTGATTCAATCTCTCCCATCTGCTCCTCTTCAATGGGACTTGGGGCTGATTGTTCCTCCTCCTCAACTGGTTGTGCAACTTGGATTAGATCAGCATCCTCTTTAGATAAATTGCCATTAGGGACACTACATTAAGAGCAAACAGATTGCTGATCTTCTTCTTCTTGTTTTTGTCCCTTCTCTACTGAAAACTCAACCTTAGCCACCATTGGCTCTTCAATCTTGACCTCCTCTATTGGCTTAACCATCAAGGGGATCTTTGTAAACCCAAATTTGGTAGCCCAACTCTTCAGATTGTCTATCATTTCTTCTTTGTTGGGATCCCCTTCTTGTTGTTTTCCTTGACTGGATTCTCGAGTCTCTTCCCAACATGGACTTGGGAAAGCAATAGGAGTGACAGGTTGGGGTTCAACCAGTTTTGTAATTATTTGTGGTGGGGAGCGAGATGGAACTTCTTGTTTCTTTGGAGGGATTGATTGCTTGGGAAAGAAAAGGGGAGAAGAATTGAAGTGAGATGGAAGATAAGGAAATGGAGAAAATGAATCAACACTTGGGACAGCAAGTGAAGGGCTTGACTCTTGACATTGCTGAAATGGTAAAGCTTGAGAAAGAGAAAATGAAGGACAGGGAGCTAGTGATTGACTTACCCATTAACAAGGTTGTCTCGCACTTTACTCATATGCCTCAATGTCCTCAATCCACTGTGTAAGCTGAGGCAACACTTCAACCATGAAGTCAAGCTTCTCATGAGGGATGTAGTGTCTTGGAAAAGGGCCTTTCCATGGAAAAGGTGCCCTGCAACCAATCTTGAATGCCTTCATTTGTGATATGGCCCTTGACTGAACCATGTCAGCCTCCATTTTTGGATCTTCTCCAAAACACCAGTATTTTCTGTGTAGCTGCCACCATTATATGTGCCCCCTTGTTCTTGATAAGCTTCATGGCCAAACAAGTTTTGACCCTGCTCATACTAGTAAGTATAATGGTCCTAGATCTGATTATAATGTTGATTCAGAGGAGTTGGGAAATGCATTGGAGTTGAACTTCATTGCTGTTGTAAGTGTGAGTTCCATGAAGGGAATGAAGTCATGATTGCACAACTTCATGGAATGGGAGAAAATGAAAGAGATGGAAGAAGAAAAGGGATGAAAAAAGTGGAAATGGATGAAAAATGTCTGTAACTCAGAGAATGAGTTATTGACTAGATGGAGTCACCAGATGTGCTTACATGTGCCCCAAAAGCCTGAACCTCACTAAGAGCAGATCAACTTGATGAAATAAAGTGGTAAGGTGCTTCAAACCTATCCCACTAGGTGTGCCAAAACTGTTAGTGTAGAATCACAACACCCTCGAATGGCCTGGGGGTGGAGTGGTGCATTTGGTGTGATTGCACAACATGGGACCATATCTCAAGCTGTGGGACTTGCAAAACTTGAGATGGACCTCCGGAGAAAGCTGATTCTTGCTTCCTAATCTACCTGCCACAAGTTACTCCAGTGCAGGAAGAACCTATTCTATCCTAATCTAACCATTCCAAGAGGATAGAGAGAGAGAGGGTGAAAGATCCTACATTAATTTTTGATACACCAGAAAAGGAAGTGGTTGAATCATAGATTCGACTGCCTGAAGTGGAGAGAGATGAGCAGAGGAGAGGGTGGACAGAATGCACCATGGACTAGAGATAGTTTTCACACAAAGCAACACTTTAAAACCCATTAAGAACAACCCCCATAATCTACAACAAACATCAGAATATGCACAGTATACCCTACGACAATGAGAGGTAAGAAGAGACAATAAAATGAGCCAAGGATGAAAAGATGCATCATGAAACAGATTTTATTGCTCCAAAAGTTACATGGTACATCATTAGTGGTTAAAAGGTAAGAAAATGTCATTACAGAGCCATGGGAGGAGGCTTAGACTCCACATTCTACGCTAAGGAAGAAAGAGAAGGGGGGCAAGAGAGAGAAGATCAACACTTTGAATATGCCCCTTCATTACAATATATAGGAAGAATGAGAGAGAGGATAGGGAAAATTTGAATCCTACTTCAACCACCACGAGATATGCATTGAATCCTACCTTGAAAGCTTCAAACACCATCAATCAATGCCCCTTGCAAATCCACCTACAATCTGTTGATTCTGGTTCCCTAGCGGATCAAATTAAAACTAGCCTGGTAGTTGAATAAATCAGATTATGCATTAATGGCCTGGAAGATGTTTTCCCATTTTTCACCCACTAAAGCTTGCTAAGAATGATATTTTATGTTTCTATGGCATAAAGGGGGTCGAGATGTTTCCAAAAATTCTTCTCCCGCCCAAATATGTGCTAGGATTTTGGGGACAGCGGAATAGTGCTATGATTTAATAACAAACAAAATCATGCACACATGATCCAAAAAAATTATCCACAAAATCTACTACAATAGAAGCATAAACTAGAATAATATAAATCACATAAAAGTACACACACATAAAAAGCATCTACCATGGTTCACCCAATGTGGGCTATGTCCACCAAAGATAGAGATCTCATATATATATAATATATAACAAGAGATTACAAACCAACTCTTCTGCACAAGAGTACATGTATCTCTACAAGAGTATCTCTTCCTCCCAGATCTCCAACTGGATCTACCTGAGTATACTAAACCATGCCTCATACCACCACCAGTGTCTCCTCCAGATCTCTAACCGGATCTACCTGAGTGCACTACAACTGTGCCTCTCAAACATAACTAGATGTCACATACCTGAAGCTACCCTGCATCTACCACTGTGTAACCAAGCTCTCAATGTATTGTGAATCTGCAAACGAGACCTCTATAATATCTAGATCTACATGGATCAAAAATACTATGATCTCATGGATCTATAATGCAATACTAGATCTACATAGATCTATACTACAAGATCTCACCAACATGTGGATCTACAAGAAGATACCCTGTGTGCTTTGCATACTATGCAAGCCATTACATGAGACTAAAAAATACAGAGGAAATACATTAGAAGAAGTTACCCTCTTCTCACCATTCAAATATACCTGTTATTTCCTCTACTATTTCCATTTGTCCATCTCCTCTCCATGGAGACTCTGTCTTCATGTAACATGTTCTTTCTTTTTCTTTTCCTTCTTCATCTTCATTCTCTCAATATCAAAGAATCAAGTATTTGATCTGATCCTTCTCTTCATTATGCCTCAGCCCTGGCTTTCACACTTATATATAAATATATAAACTTAGGGCACCTTAGCTATGAAATTACATCCAATAGATTTTCTTTAAAACAAAATATATATTTAAAGCCCATGACTTAAAATAAAACACATCGCACAGGTAACTGGTGCCAGTTAGACCTAACCGTGGCCGATTCCCGCTTGCTCTTACCAATGTCTGTCATGTCTAACCGATGACGGGTCGTGGTTCCCACTTGCTCTGACCGAAGTCAGGCCTGTCTGACCGATGACAGTCTGGGTGACCGTGTCGATTCCCCTTTGACCGATGACGGGTTGCTGAAATTCCAGTCACTTTCCATTGCATGCTACCTGTGAAGCAATCTAGCTCCACAATTTAACAATCTCCCACTTAGAGATAAATTTTTGAACCTCTATACCTATACTTGTACATCACCGTCCTCTACACACCATGAAGACCATCTATTCTTTCCTTCAACAATTCTCTCAAAGAGATAAAACCAGGAAGCTCAAACCATTTTCTCAAACCAAGAAGATGAAACCATGACTTACCAAACCTGTACGAAGCTATAACTGATCCGTGATAACCGAGCTATCTATACATCAAGCTCCCACTAAATAATAACTCCAAGCCTCTCATGCAACCAAGCCATCATGACTAACATGCCTGCAAGAGCTCCCCCTCAAACTGAAGTTCTGAGCCTCAATCGCATCCATAGCCATACCTGTAAAACCAACCATGTTCTCCATCCATGTCTCTATGCAACCACCAATGCAACTGACCAAGACAAGTCAAACTAGAATATGCAAAATCAAAACAAGATCCTAGGTAAAGACAACCCAAATGAGTTCTACCTGCAACAATGGGTGATCAATCCACAAACATGCATAACTCAAAGAATCCAAACATTGCAATCTGTAAATCCAACTCTGCATAAACAACTAGCATGTCCAAGAAAACCATCTGTAGATAACATCTCTCAAGGAGTAACATAGTAGCAAGAGGAAATAAAAACATCCCCTACTCATGCTCAAGGCATCCATGTGCAAATCAAACATCTGCATCATCATAGACTCACAAAACTAAATATATCCAACATGTACAAACTCACCATGTACATCCATCCATATCACCAACTCTCCAGAAGGTCCACGTTTTCCACCGAATAACTCCAAAGCCGAATATGAATCTTGTGCTCATTAATGTCAATAAAAAACATCCATGTTAAACCATGTCACTAATACCAAGTGCAAATATCAGCATACATGTCATCAACATACTACACAGATCAACCAAGATGAAAGCAAAAACAAGGGCACCATCTAAAAATGGTAAATAAACACTGTTGTCAAACATGTAACCAAACCGACCACAGTTTCTTAACAGACCTCGGTCACTGCCTGACCAACCACAGTTACTAGATGAATAACCGTGGTTAATCCTAACTGACATTTGTCTCTGTAACTAGTAGATTTTCTCTTTTAACCCTTAAAACTCTGAAAAATTGCTCTATCATATTTACCAAGTTGAATCTAACCATCAACTGTAATCCCATAGAGATATACAGGAACCACAAAATAAACCAGAAATGACATCAAAAAGCAATAAACTCAATATACCTACAAATATGTGACTGTCCTCCAAAACCAGCTAGTGCTTCTACCACTCTGAACAGTAGTAATCTCCTCTAACTCTGCATGTGCATCATATATCCAATCTTGTAATGCCAACAACCATGGCTTGCTCCCATTAAACACAAAATCCCCTGCATTTCCTGCTAATACGTCAGTGAGAAATAAAACCAGATGAAAGAGAATATAAAATGATTCCCTATTTGTTAAAGAATACTTCTATTTCACAAAAGTTTGGACTTCTTGTGAAGTAGGTGAATCAACTTCTTTTCATTTGTATGTAGTCAACATCTCTCGTTACCTGCAACTGTGTCTAACCATGACTTTTCATTGAGGATCTCACCCTTAGACTAGAAACCCTTGTACTCAAGATTCCACACAACTGGGAAATAAAAATCAAATAACACCAAGAAACCATGGTGTAAATTTTTGCACACAATCCAAATATAATATCATTTGCTCCAAACAAAAGAAATACAACAGGAACCATATAGAGATACCTGAATCAAAGTCTCAATGGACTAACTAAGCTAACTCTGTCCTCTCTCTGATCCAAACATTGAAGTGATCAACATTATTTCTACCTATACACACTGTGCCAGAAACCAAATCCTCCAAAACAGGACATTGAACCAACTGCCATCTCTTGCTACAAAAAACCTTGTACAGATAAGTTGCCATAAAGACCAACCACGTTCATCCCCTAACCAACCATGGTTAGCTGACTAGTATCGGTTCCTTTATGACCGACCTCACTTCTCAGACCGATGTCAATGCTGCTAGAACAAACCCAATGTCACACAATTTGGCATAAGACACCACACTAGGTGCTTACTTTGACTGAAGCCGATAGTTGAGTTGAGTCAATCATTTCAAGAAGCATCCAAATCTCATACAAAGAACAATACAACAAACCCATGCAATAAACTACATCAAGATGAAAGACATCACCTTACCAGCACCTAGATACTCAACCGAATCTTCAACTTAAAGAACATGTTTCTCTGTTAAAACATCGTCTTTGTTCTGTGTTACTACCTCTCTACCGAAGCCCATGCATCTAACTGCACCAAAGGATGCATAACTACTCCTCTATCTCATTCTCAGATCTAGATCTGCAGTCCCAAATATGCATGTGCAACCAAAATAATTTAAGCATTGCAATACCAAGATAAAACCATATCTCAATAACTGGATCTGTAATCTGACCCATATGCTTGTGTCTCCAAGAACTGGGGACACCTCAGCAAAAAAGATACATTCCATGCATCTTTCTATTTCTTCAGATCTATGATTTTCTATTTATAACAAGGCTTCCCAGCAATCGACCACGGTCACCCTGTAACTTACAGCAACCTTACTCTTCCAACTCCCACTTGAGATTAAATCTCTTCATGTGATCTTCTCATTAGGAAAAACAAATGTCGCTCTGATACTAGTTGTTGGGATTTTGGGGACAGCGGAATAGTGCTATGATTTAATAACAAACAAAATCATGCACACAGGATCCAAACAATTTACCCACAAAATCTACAACAGCGGAAGTATAAACTAGAATAATCCAAATCACACAAAATTACACACACATAACAAGCATGTATTGTGGTTCACCCAATGTGGGATACATCCACTAAAGATAGAGATCTCATATATATATATATATATATATATACATATATATATATAACAAGAGATTATAAACCAAATCTTCTGCACAAGAGTAAATGTATCTCTACAAGAGTATCTCCTCCTCCCAGATCTCCAAATGGATCTTCCTGAGTACACTAAACCACGCTTCATACCACCACCAGTGTCTTTTCCAGATCTCTAACCAGATCTACCTGAGTGCACTACAACCATGCCTCTCAAACATAACCAAATGTCACGTACCTGAAGCTAACCTGCATTTGCCACTGTGCATCCAAGCTCTCATTGTATTGTGAATCTGCAAATGAGACCTCTACAATATCTAGATCTACATGGATCAAAAATACTATGATCTCATGGATCTATAATGCAAGACTAGATCTACATAGATCTATAATACAGGATCTCACCAACATGTGGATCTACAAGAAGAAACCCTATGTGTTTTGCATACTATGTAAGCCATTACATGAGACTAATCAATACAAAGGAAATACAGTAGAAGACATTACCCTCTTCTCACCATTCAAATATACCTACTATTTCCTCTGTTATTTCCTTCTGTCCATCTCCTCTCCATGGAGACTCTGTCTTCATGTAACCTGTTCTTTCTTTTTCTTTTCCTTCTTCGTCTTCATTTTCTCAATATTGGAGAATCAAGGATTTGATCTGATCCTTCTCTTCATTACATCTCAGCCCTAGCTTTCATGCTTATATATAAATATATAAACTTAGGGCACCTTAGCTATGCAATTACATCCAATAGATTTTCTTTAAAAAAAAATCTATATTTAAAGCCCATGACTTAAAATAAAACACATCGCACAGGTAACGGGCACCAGTTAGACCTAACTGTGGCCAGTTCCCACTTGCTCTGACTGATGTCTATCCTACTTGACCGATGACGGGTCACAGTTCCCACTTGTTATGACCGAAGTCAGACCTGTTTGACCGATGATGGTTCTAGGTGACCGTGCTAGTTCCCCTTCGACTGATGACGTGTTGCTAAAATTCCAGTTACTTTCCATTGCATGCTAATTGTGAAGCAATCTAGCTCCACAACCTAACAATCTGAGTTTCTAGTCAAAAGATATGGCCATTTGAATATTTGGGTCACGGGTGTGCAATATTTGAAAGAGTATGTCTGTACCGGGTCCACGTGGAAACCTCATGCATCTTGGAGATATGACTCCTTCCTTAGCTCTTAAAATAGCGTCAGACTGACACGTGGCAGCTTCCGCAGGCTCCTCAAGTTCCCTTTGTATTTTTCCTGGGTCCCTTATGTTTGGCGGAGACACTGTGCCCTACCTGAGACACGTGGTGGCTTCGCGCTTGTCTGAAAACTACCTCCAGACTCTACCTTTGAGATAACGTCACACTGACACTTGGCTCACTCCTCTGTCCTACCTCTACTTTGACTATTCAACCCCTGACTTTGTTCACCTTTTTGGGACCTAGGACATGTGGAAGGCCCACACGCATTTGAAAACCCACTTAGGATTTTACCCTTGAGGGAGCGTCGTTAAGACACGTGGCACCTTCTGCCTACATTCTATACTTAGTCATTTCTAACCCGCTCTCTTTTTTACCTCTATTGACCATTGGCTACGTGGAGGGCTGGCGCAAGTTTGAGTCTCCACCTAGGATCCCGCTTTTGAAGTTGCGTTGTTTGGACACATCGCACCTTCCGCAGAGTCGAAGAATTTTCAATGGCCGGTGTAACTTTTGGGGATCTTGATGCGTGGAGGATTGGCACTTGTTTGGGTTTGCCTTTTGATTTTAATCTTTGGAGATGCACCGCTTGGATACTTGGCAGCTTCCGCTGTCTCCTTCATACTTAGCCAATTTTGGGGCTCATTCTGAGTCATTTGCAGAACCCAAAGACTTTGAGCCTTCATCGTTTCTTTTCCTTTGAGCCTCTTATTTCTTTGACACTGTCTTCTCTATTCCGACCCTGCTATTCCATTTTGGAGTCCGCCTGCAACCTGTTTGCTGGATTTGAAGCATGGGTTTGTTCAACGGAGCCATTTTCTTTAATTTTTTCCTATGCAGGGTCGAATTTGACTCCTTTGGGCCTCTGATTTCATTTGTTTCGTTCAGCCTCATTTATACCCTACGTTCCTTGGATTAATCTTACTTGTCCCTTTATTTTTCATTCTAAAACGTGAGCTCACGGGTCTGAATCATTCCCTTTAGATTTTATTTATGTGCGGGGCTTGTTTTGACCAAATTTGTCGTGGGTGAATTTGGGATAAAAATTACATTTATAAACTTTTGTGGCTATCTTCTTATCATAACTTAATACCCATGATTATACATTCAAAACGTTAAGGACATAATCTAGTCTTAATATATGCCACTTTTAACCTATAACCTAATCTTACTACGAATTTATTTTAAAAAATCATATATGGCACAAATATGACATTATTTGCATCACTTTTATGCAACGTTTGTACCAACCCAATCTCTGAAATTTAAAAAAAAAAAGATATAGTGAGAGGGCCTAAACTCCCTCATATTTCATGATTTCTATTTTGAATCCGTATATAATTGGGAAAATTAGGGACATGTATAAGTGAGAAGGGAAAAAAATAAGAAAGAGAAAAGAGAAGGAGATAAGGAGAGGAGAAATATTGGGACAACAAAAATGGGACAGAGAAATGGATTGGAGAGGAAGACAAAAACAAAGATTGGCCTACCTATACAAATAAAAATAGGATTGATGCGTGTCACCTCTACATGAAAACCCAAATATTAAGTATATTGAAGTTTCACTATAAATAATATGATAGTAATTTATGTAAATTATAGGAATTAAAATGTTTAAAACATAGTAATGAAATCAATGGGTAAATTATAAACCCTAGGGTAAATTGAAAACCCTATAGTAGATTAGAAATCTTAGGGTAAATTGAAACCCCTTTAATAAATTAAAAATTCTAAGGTAATGAATTAGAAACCATGGGGTAAATAAACAACAAAGAGTGGAAGTCATAATGGGGTGTGAGGGAAAAGGAAGGACGAATGAGCCAAAAGGAATATTTTTTGACGATAGGAGATGATGATGATGATGATGATGATGTACAAGTGTCAAATCTGGAGAAGGAAGTTGTTTAAAGGGATTGAGAGGGTTTCATTAAAGTATTTTGGCCTTATGGTGGTAATGTTGGAGGGTTGAGAATTTTGGCATCTTTTGACCTTGATTGATCAAAAGAGTATGTCATTGATCTGAAGGGTATTAATTGTAAATAAGGATAATCACTTACATATATAGTTACTATACATGATATGAGAAAGCTTATATCCTACAGATTAAGGGGCAATGTTAGAGATATTGCAATTATTTTTAGAGAATTTGATAAGAATATGGAAGGCACGATTGATTGTACTTTTATTAGTGTTTTTTCAAAAAAAAAAAATCAAAAAGATGAAGATATGTATGGTTCTATATGGGAAGCCTTGATGATAAGAGAATTTTGGCATTAGACAAATATTCCAAATGGTGATGCTTCTTTTAATATTTTTAGTGCTACTTAAAAAGTGATGGGAGAGATTCATGGTGAGGATGAAGAAGGGGAGGTGCAAGATACGAATATGGGGCATAATAATGTAGGAGTGTATGAAGATGATGTATCCATAAGATCCATATCATTTGATGACCGAGATAAGGATTCAAGGAATTTGGTGTCCTTAGCCCTAGATGGGTCAGATGATAACTTTGTTAAGGGATACAATTAGGAATGTAAGTCAAGGGATGTTACTAATGATCTAATTTATGAAAGTGATATGGGATTACCTTTATCTTATGGATCAAATAGAAATTATAGGTATCTTGTTATTATTTTTAGAGAATTTGAGAAGAAGATGTCTTTTACAATCGATTCTAGCATTATCATAACCTTTTTTTTAGGATGAGAAGAAGAAAACTAAAGATATGCATGGTTATTGTTGGGATTCCTTGGCGATAAGAGATTCATTGGATTTAGTTGGATCTCAAGAGAGTTTACTTTATTCTTCTAAGGGTGTTGATCTTACTAACTCAATACCACATGTTAAAAGAGTGTTGATTCTTCAAGAGTTGGTGGAGGAGAAATGTAAGAACTTATAAGCTTTGGAGATCTTAGGAAATCTCACATCAATGTATCACAAAGGGAGGTTTTTGAAATTATGGATTTAAAGTATTTGGCAAGGATTTCATAGATCCAAATCTAATATACTTCATTAAAGTTTGGTTTGTGGTAAAATTCCAATGTTTTGAAGATAGAGATTGAAAATTTGTCTCAAAACTGGTTTTTTGAAAGGAAACAGATCCATTTTCCTCTATGGAATTCAAATTTTATAAAGTCTAAAATGGTTAGAGAGACAAATATTTTCTAAATCATACTGTCCTATTTACCATTGGAGTATTACAGGTAGGTGATATTCTAGAATATTTGTTATTCTTTCGGAGGATTTTTCCAATTGGATCCTCTATCTCTAGGTACAAATTCTTCTTTTGTGTGAATGCAAATTAAGGTGAAAGACAAAAGAACTTCCAATCAAGTCATAATTTTGAATCTCAATGAGAAAGAACTTGTGCAACCTATTGAATATGAGGATTTGGTTAAGACATGTAATCTTTGTCAGGTGAAAGGATCAATATCAGCATTTAGAGATAGAAAGTCCTCCCAATATTTATCTTATCCTTAAAAAAAGGGATGTCATTTGGTTCAAACAAGTTTGAAAAAAAGAAAAATAGTAATGGTCACTTTAGGTACAAAAAAAGGGGAAACACAATTGAAGGCTTCATAAACCTCTGCATTTAGTATGTACCCCTATCACTTCGGAAGATATGACTACATTATAGCCCATATATGATTTGGATGAAAATTGGAAGGTACTAATTCAAAAAGATTGATAGCTTATAAAGGGGAAAAGCAATTGAAGGTTATGGAAGTAGAACCATTTTTCATCCAAATGCTAGTGCTCTCCAAGTATCTTAAAAGGTAAGAGTGGTTTTCACTTATCCCAATGTTCAATTATGGATGATTCTCGGTACAAGAGACTATTAGATACAATAATGCCTATAGAAGAAAATATGGATATGAAGGTTTTTTAAGATGAACCTGTGTAGGTTTTTTGCACTCTTGATGGCTTGATGGATAAATTTGAACCTCAGCTTGGGTATTTTCCCTTCCACTTGGAATGATGGAAAAAAATTTGGAGGAGAAAGAGGTCCTTGAGTGACAACATATTTATAAAAAATATTTAGATCATGATATGGACAGTCATGGTATTTTTTATAGATTCTACATCCATAACAAAAAGTCTAGGAGTTGAAAAAAATTCCTTATCTTTCTATTTATTAGACCAAGGTGGTAATAAATGACATGTCTTTGTCCCCTCTAAGGGGTAAGAAGAGGGGGTAAATTCAATGGTTGAAGATTTAGTTGTGGAATCCTTAGAGAACATTAAAATGGGGTTCCAGAAGATAGTGGTAGAAATGTTTTCTACCACTAAGAGGAAACTCTTTATATGATGTGGGGGTGTATAACCCCCTCTTTAATTCCCCTTAGGTAATTTTTCTTTGGTTTGTTTGGGAGATGGGGTTAAAACATAGAAAGAAGGTATGGAATCATATTTTTAGCAATAAGATATTTGGTGGCATGTGATTTTGTATCAAGTTTCTCATGGGGTTTGAAGCAGGAATCAAAACAAGCCTTTCAGAAAAGGAGAAGGAAGATTTCTAGAATATAAAACTGTGAGTGGTGCTCTTAAAATAACTAGTGTGATATATTGAATAATGTAGAGGAAAACATGATGAAGGATTTTCTATAGAAGGGGGGATTGAAATTGATGGCAATGCTAGAGCCATAAAAATTGAGCCACATTAATTTGAGATAGGCGAAGACTAAATTATTGAAAATATTAGAACTAAAGCTTGAGAAGATTAATAAATTTTGTAGGTTAATGAAAAATATTCTAAAATATAAAATAGGTCATATTTCTAGAAATAGAGAGAGAAAATATGTTTTGGATTCAACTATACAAATAGGGACTTTCCATAAACCCTAGTTTGGATAAGGATGATTCCTTAATTTCAGAAATCTTGGAAGATGACAACAGTGTTGTTCAAAATTTTGGGTGGAAATATTTTGAGGGTTAGTGAAGGGTGTTACAAATTTTTTAGATCAGAGAAGAACATTTTTATTTTTGCAACCTTTTTGGTTTACTTATGTAACTTTTGTTTTTCATATCTTATGGACAAGATTTTCAATTTCGGGTCTATTTGGGGAATTTTGTGGAATAAAGGAGAAGGGTTTTATGAGGCATTAGGAAGAGAAAGATCATTTTGGTATCTCAACGGATTTTTTTGTAATTTTATTATTACATACAACTTCTCTTCTTTGCTTCGGTCTATGAAGGTTTTTTTATAGCTTTCTCCATGGGACATACTTTGTAAACTTTTTATATGATTTTAATAAAAGGGTGGGGGACCCAATAACCCTCTTTTACCAATCAAAAAAAGAAACCATAAGGTAAATCGAAAACCATAAATTGAATTAAAAACCCTAGGATGAATTGGAAACCATGGAATAATTTATAAACCCTACGATAAATTGGAAACCATAAGACAAATTAGAAACCTTTAAAATCATATTTTTTCAACTAGCCGAAATTAGTTCATTTTGGTCTAGGTCAACTTTGTTTTTTTCCCAATATATATTTTTATTGTTTTTGCAATAAGAACACACTTAACACCCTTATATATTATTTAATATCAAGCATAAGAACATTTCATATTAATTTATTTAATTGTACTTGTTAATTTTTTGCATATTTCTAAAGAATGCTCATATATAATATGCACATTTTTCACACTAAATTTTGCCAAAAAAATCAAAATTTATGTATTTAAAAAAAAAATCCCTCCCAAATGGATATGGATTTCCAAATTTCATAACTATGATCTAAACACTTGTATTACTAATATTGCAGCACAATCAATTTTTTATGGCATTTAATGTATGAGGTTTATTATAATAAACGTTTTCTATCATGATATGTGAATAATATTGTAATAAATTATAATGTGAGGCTAAATAAATTTACACAATGTCTTAGTGCGCTTCTTGAACATATGTTGGTGTGATTACATTACACCTTGCTAATAATCCTAAGTAATAAAGTATATATTTTTAGATGCCATAGAATTGTGAATTATTTCTTAAAAGGAAACAAACTAATTTCTCCAAAAAAAAAAATATATTGGAGCCGACATGGAGTTGTTGGTAGGGTTTTTTATATGATTATATGTGGCGTCTCTAGTGTTTTTCTTTGGCACAAGGCATGGAGGAGGAGTTTGACAAGCCTTATGACCATCCTCAATGTTTTCTGTGTTGGACGCCTATTGACCTCTAAATACTCACTATGGAGGTGTATGATAACAATTTATTTGGTAATTAAAAAATGTTTAAAATAATAATCATACAACTTGGTAATGACAACTCTATTGGTTATGAAGATGCTCAGGTTCCATATGAAAGAGACCACCATTGTGTATTATTCCTCTGGTCCCTTATCGTAGTTTAAAAGTGTATAAGTAATATACATTATTGTATGAATTCAATTTAAATATTCTCTTGTTTCATTATCTACAACATTTGTTTTCCAAAATTTCCAGTTTTATATCAAAATAATAGATTTTTAATATAATCAAAACCAAAAATATTAAATATCCAAATATTTAATATAGTAAAATACAATATAATTTAGCATATTTTGAGGTTATATACAACAATCTAAAACCACGATATGTATATAACTATATTGAATGTATTTAAATATGTTTGAAAATAATTAAAAGAATAAATAATATATAATTATTTGTATTAACAAAGAAATATTTTTAATTATAAATAATTATATATTATAAGTTTTTAAAAAAATTAATGATACTTGTGCCATTTTTACACCACTTAAGATGACGCAAAATCCATATAATAAAAATGACTAGTTACTTCATTTTTGTGCCACCTAAAATGACATAATTTCCTTAAAGAAACACGACCAAAAATACCAAAAACGTTGATTTTTAATGCAAATTTGACTAAAAAATGGCACTTTTTACACTTTATGTAAAAGTGATTATTTGATAATGATGCGTGTTTATACTGATTTTTCTAAGCTTATACGGGTTTACATTGGGTGTTTCAAATGACTGCTTGTGTGTTATATCATGTGTCACTTGTGTCAAATGATTCTCTTTTCAATCTATCATGTTAGTTTTTATGTCACATATTTCTTATGTTCTTCTAGATCATTATGTTTTCTAATGTCTTATTCACTATGATGTTACATGTTTATGTGTGCTTATATGTTGTTAGTTTGGAATTATTTGACTATATTTAATTCTACTATGTGTGATTAAATGCTTGGTACTGTCATTTATATCACACATATTCCTATTGTTTTCCATTGACTAATACTAATGTTTCCATATATTTCATACATTATTGTATGCTTCATTGCTATATCTTGTTAATACTAACATCTATCTCTAGCTATATTTTAAACGATGATATCTTAAATACTACTAATCATTCCTTGGATTACACTATTGTTTTATACATTCTTATAATGATCAAATATGTATATGATACTGCATCTTTCCATGTTTGTATGTAATTATTTTACATGGCTACCACTTGATTTATCTTTATATACACTTTACTTGTGGTGTATAGAACTCTTTCTTTTGAGATAAGTGATTTGCATGCTTCATGCTTTATTCTAAAGGAGGGTTTTAAGATCATCAAACTATGCCAGTCAAATAATTTCACTTTAATATATAAATTATATGGTTGGGATGGGTCAGATTGAGCTTACATTTGTTCACATTTTTGAAATTCTATATGATTTTAAGGGATGTTTTATCATATTTGAGGCATTCTATATGATACTTAGAATTATTTGTTGACATGAGATATTGAATTTATCTATGTAGACAAACTATATTTATAACTTTGAGACAAAACACTCAAATTAAAGGAAATTTGATCTAATGGGACATGGATCTTTTTCCATATTCACACATTATATTTTAAAGAATGATATTGATGATGAATGATGGTATTACATGAGTATACTTTGGATATATTTCCATCTGTAGAGGAAGATCCATCCTTTTATACAAGTTTGGTTTAGGACCTCACCAATATAGGTTGGTATCATTGCAAACCATTGTTGAATTCTTTGGCTAAGAAAATAATAAGGATGGACCACATTCTCAATTATAAGTTAGGATATTTAAACACCCAGGGAATTGCAGTTTGGACATCTACACCTCAAATTACTACCATGGTCATCTTCACTTTTAGTTGGGACATATTTATCACTAAACCCTCCAATTTAAAATTCACATTTTATGGGGCATATTCACCTAAGGTACTCTCCAAAAACGTTCAAAATTGGACAATGTACTTCATATACCATCAATTGTATTCATTCATGTACCATATTTCATTTCAATATTTTTTTGATGATTCATATATATTTTATTTTTCTTATCATTATGAGACAATAATCTACACATGTTTACTTGAATATTTTCACACATGAAAAAAGGTTATTTTACTTGCACATATCAACAAACAAAGTAGTTATCATGAGTACACATTTTTTATCCCTTTAATATGGCATATTTTATACTAGATTAAAGGGGGGAAACTACAGACACCTAAATTTGGTTTTTGACAAGTTTAGTAACATCAAGTTATAAACTTTTTCAAACTTTTGGAAAAGTGGCATATATATAACTCTTCATCACACTTTCCTCATAGTTGATAACTCATACATCATATATGCCACCTCTATATTCTAGTTATACTTATTTGGATCATCTTAGTATATACATGAACACCTTAATGTTCCTACAAAAACATTTTCCATTTCACATATACTTGTTCTCTACCTCCAAAAAATACCACCCACCTTGACACTATCATCCAATAATTGTTTCCCTTTAATGGTAATGTTGTCCTATGATTATAGTGTCTTTGAGGGAAATGGATATCCAACCTATAGATCACACCCTTTAACATCATATCCCTATACCATAACATATGAGTAACATACATCCATCCATTTGACATATTATTAACAAATCCATCACTATCAAATGTCAAAAAATATATATTTTTTAAATATCATTAATGCTTTGGGATTTCTTACATATGAATTCCTACAAATCGATTGGTTAAGTCCAACGCTTACTAATAACAAATTGTGGGTTCGATTCACAATGTTTTGGGTCCTTTTTTATATAAACATAGTGCGTTCATCATAGTAATAAATACAATGTGTCCATCATGGTAATAAACATAATGTGTTTATCACAGAATAAATTTTTATTTTAAGTTTGAATATGCAAAAGTGGTGCCCACATAGTTAGTGGGAAGTTCAGATGATGGTCATTAATATGCATGGGTGTAATGTGTAGGCTGGATAGTCATTCCCACCATGTAGTGGCCAAAAACTAGTTTCTAAAAATGGGAATTTTCATTAGATTTAATTAGGTTGGCATAGGCTTGATTCATGGGTCATTTGTGGCTAGACATTAAATAATATTCACTTTTTTATACAAATGACCACATAGGTCATTATTATCTCTTTAGATTGATAGACATTGGAGCACAGTTCTAAAAGGCATATATACATCTCAAATATTTAAATAAATTTTATAAAATTCCACTGAGCTAAAATTTGGAGTACAAAGTATCAAACTTTCATGGTGTTAAATGCTAATGATCAAAGGAGTGATCACTCTATATAGCACATTGTTTTCATAGTTGCAGATTTTAATAGAAAAAGGGAGAACAATATTTAGACTGATTACCTTTAAGATATTAGTATCTAATACAACACTCACCTACATTAAGGCAATGTTGAGGTTAGTCCATCCCAAATGTTGCTACGACGATTCATCATGCATATTTTAGTGCATTTTCATGTAAGTTTCATCACATCATATCAGAGTAACCATATACCCTACTCTGTATTATAGACACGTGAACAATTTCATAATGTTATGAACCTTTCATACCTCAACAAACACTCTTATGTTATGCCTAAGGTTTTCTTATAACTTGATATTTTGTTCACTTTGGGTCAATGGTAATATGTACTTGATGCTCCTACGATATCAAAAAAAATGTTTAGGTTTTTTAGCTGGTTCACTTTCATAGCTCCTTGGACGACTTCATCTAATATTTTTTAGCATTAGATAGTTTCATCCATAAAAATTTTTGACATCATGTGTAATTTTCCTCTTGCATTGCAAGCGTCATGATTTCAAATGGGTATTTTCAATAGGTTAGTTAAGGCTTGATTTTTACGTCGGATTGCATAGGAAATTAATGAAAGGTCATACACATATATGTCCTTAAAGATTATTGAACACAACAAATAACACAAAATCATTACTCATAGGCTTCACATTATCCTAAATCTTCCAAGAGAATCCCTAAAGCAACCAATAAGCCAAATTTGAAATACAAAGGACAAAGTCTTGTGTTTCCAAGTGTCTTATGCCAAGTGAATGAACCTTCTAAATCACACCATTAACTTTATATTTTTACATCATATAGGATAATGGGAAAACTATATGTGGTTTGATTCCTCCTCGAAGTATTAGTATGTAATGCAATGTTCACATGTATTGAGGCATGTTGAGGTCAGTTTAGCCAAATAGTATTTATGGAATTTCATTGTGCTTTGTAATTCAAAATTTTGTCAACAATTGGATAAACACAATCCCAATTTGTATCATCATACCACAACATGTAATCATGGATATAATATACATAAGCTAAGACAAAGGTAAACTTGCACAAAAAATTTCAAGTCAATCAAAAATGGTTTCATTTAAGGAATAAAGCATGTGGGCCCTTTCAAAAATCACAAAATATCCCAACAGACCCTTTTGTCCTTAAAAATCATTCATGCATAAAATTTACCCAAGAAGATTTTCAAAGAGCCAAATTTATAGCACATATTGAAAACTATCTCTTGAACCTATTCATAACTTCTTTGATCACGAAGCACTCCTTCAAATTGTAGGAACGAGTCATAGTGCTCTATTATACATCACTTTATACACCTTTTACTAATTACAAGTTGTCTCTAATATCCATTTATTGTATTTTAGGTTAAATTAGGATTATTTAATTCTATTCTCAGAAATGCACATTTACTTCATAATTAATTTATGCTTATGCACAAAATACTTGAAGCACCACTATAGTTTGTCTCCCCATAACCTTATTGCTAATGTATTTATGTCGGCCCTTTTAACCATTATTTAGGTCCCCCGAGACTTTTGGCCATGCTTTGTTGGCTTATCTTGCCCATCATGTGTTGGCAAGTGTGCCAAGAAGGTCTTGATTTGAATTTAAGAAGCCTATAAATTTATATATGTGCATTAATGTATTTAGGAAAATAGACAACCGTTCAATCATTAAAAGAGAATATTGTGCCTAAAGTAATTACAATCATTTAGACAAGCATTCAAGCATTTACGCAAATATGAAAATTATATAATATTTATTGTTGTATTTATTAGGATGTTGAAAAGATAAGGGTTGGGTACTTGTATTATTTGGACTACTTATTGACTTGCATTATACTTTGTGTGTTGGATTTAAAGATTTTTTCCCATCAATGGTTCTGATAATAATGGAGGGATAACACATGCCCCTGAAAAAACCCTCATCATTATTGTAGTTTCATAAGGTGTTGTTTCCATAATATGGTTTCAAGGTAAAATATCAGTTTCCCGTGGATCCACATAGAAATCTAGAAAATTGAATGAGATTTTTGAAGCCCTAAAGTAGACAATCAAAGTCATGTAATCAAATTCATCACAATTGATAGTTTCTAAAATTGTATTAGATTGGTACAAGCTAGGAGTAGTATTTTATTATATCGGTGCATATAACTAAGTAATCTAGACAAGAGACCTTATGATGTACTAAGAGGGGATATAAAGAGTTTTTTATCTTAGCAAGAGTACATTACCAAAACCAGCAGTGATAAAGAGTAAATTGTCAAATATGAGTGTTTGATTTATGCTAGCTTAGTGGTCTCCAGGGTTATATTTGGTGACACATGGAAAGCTATGGTTGATTATGGGCACCCTGGATTTGGTGTCGTGTGGCAATATGTGATTTTCTATAAGCTCCCAGTTATGTCTTTTCCTTTACTGATTTTACCAACTTTCCCAATCTTTGAATCTCATAGATTACACCACTTAGCAAGCCATGATTTTATATGGGCCACCTAGATTTGTGTTATATAGCAGGAAATTACTGGCTATGTGCTCCTAGTTTTATCTCCTTTATTATTTTTTCCCTCACTCATTCCTTACAACACTCAAGCTTCCAAATTTGCACCACTTGGTAGGCCATGGTTGGTTATAACTTGTGTTACACCTTTTACTTATCCAAATTTTCAATCTTCCTAACATCGTAATTTCCAAGATCGATCTGCATGTCAAGTTTTAGTTGTCTATGGGCTTTGGGTTGTGCCTTTTTCTTACCTAACTGTTCTCTCGAGTATCGTTTTGTAGTTGATCAAAGCAAAGTAGGAGGCCCATTTTGGCAACATAAGGTTTTATTGTAACTTGATATTTTGTTCACTTTGGGTCAATTATAATATGTACATTCCATCAAGAATGCTTTAAACCCTACAAAATGACTTGTTATCCAAAATAACCCCCTGGGCTATTTTGAGAACTTACAAATCCACTTTGGACTTAGAAAAGATAAAACAAGTCAAGAATTGGAAAAATTGGGAAAAAACTTAGTTTTGGAGGGAAATTTTCAATGAAATGGATATAGCCTTCATATTCCGAGCCTCAATCTCCCTCTTGTAGAGCATAACAGTCCAAGACTCATCCAAAAAATGAGCAAAATTGGGTAAAACAAGTCAAGTTTGGGAAAATCATCCTTTTGAGGAACTGGGGGAACAATTCCTTTGTTCCTTAAGTTCCCCACCACCCCACCTAAGCATCTTACAAAGAGTTATTAGATGAATTGGCATAGACAGACCCTGTCAAAACTATTCCAAAGTTCCATTTGTTCGTTGTATTCTTGCAATAACCGCACTGTGGGGCAAAGGAGTTAAAGCGATTAAGTCAGGAAAGTTAGATTTATTGGGAACCACTGGAATATTATATTGTTTTATTCATTATTCTCTTGTCTGAATAAAGTGATAGGGCCAATTAGGTGAAACGTCAGCTGAGGCAGACAAATTGGGTATGAGGGGCATAATCGGAAAGGTGTCGAGATTCCCAAGGTTCCCCGCAACACTAACTATCCCAACAATGGGGGAAACAAGGAGACAGAGTATCATTGGTTATGTTGGGCCCACTAAAAACCATTAACGTCATTCTTCACTTCCAATCCTACCCCGATACTCTAAAACCCTGCCCAACACAAAGCAATTGGCTAAAGCGGCTCTACAAGGCACAAATTGAAAATTTCTACCCTTTTATTATTTCCCTGTAGACCCACTTTATCCAAACCTAAAGTAAATGGATTAAAGAGGTAAAGAAAGGCCCAAGTGGAAATTTCATTTGTTCCACATGTTACTCGAAAATCTGTTTATGCCGACATGGAGGTGGTTTTTTGGCCATAACTTTTGATCTAGAGCTCCAAATTACACAAAATTAGTGGCATTGGAATCATCCTGCTGAGGTATACATTTTGGTGTTAAGAAATGTAAAAAAATGATGCAATTTTGGGGGTAAAATGAAGAAAGTTTAGAGGTCAAAAAATGCAATATTGGCAGTTCAACCACCCATAATTTAATGAGGAATGACACCCATACTTTTTCATGGAGGAAGATGACATGGGGGAATGGCTGTTTCAGAAGCTCATGTGGTCTTCCAAGTGATTTATCACATGATGTTGGTGGTTAAGTCAAAGTTGGTGAAAATTCCTTCTCTTTCCCCTCTTCTTTATCTCCCATTATCTATATATTGGCAAAATGCTCTCATATGTAAAGTTGGACTCTCTCATTTTGCAACCGCACCATGCCAAAATGGTTGCACGAGAAGATATGAGTTGCAAGCCTTAGATTTGGGATCTAATTTTTTTTTATACGTTCTTCCTTCAATGTAATGGATTGTACATACTTCAAGAAAAAAAACATGTTTTGTGGTTGTTTTATGCCCTAGCTAGTGTTTTGTTGCAATTATTTCCTCTCCATTTATAGAAGGTATGTTGTTCATGTGTTTCTCTTACATATTTCTCCATTTCTTGTGTGTTTGTATGAAAAGGGAAGGTTAAATGCAATTTTGGGTTTGTGACACATATTTACCCTCTCCCTCTACATTTCCCTTCATTTTTTTCTCATAGAGAGTGTATATCCCCCTTTTCTTAGTGTTATCAACTCTTTTTAGCTTAGGTTTTCATTTCCATACATCTCTCTCTCTCTCTCTCTCTCTCTCTCTCTCTCTCTCTCTCTCTCTCTCTCTCTCTCTCTCTCTCTCTCTCTCTCTCTCTCTGATTACTTAGATGTGTTAGGATACACTTAGTTTAGTTGTAGGAGTAGTGTTAGCTTTAAGATAGGTAGAGGAATCAACCTTCTCTAAAGGTTTGTCTTAATTTGCAAGGTCCCACACTTGGAAACAATCCCATGTTATCCAAAAGTATTGATCTTCTATGATCATCCTAGGGTGCTACTTTTTGGTGATAACATGACTTTTTATTTCCCTTGTATGAATTTTGATGCTCTTAAAATATCCAAAACATTGTTAAGGTTTTTTTAGTTGGGTCATATTCATAGCCCCTTGCATGAATTCATCTAAGAAATTTTACCATTGGATAGTTTCATCCATAAAATTTTTGACCCCCTGTGAAATGGTCATCCTATATCTAAGGGTCATGATTTCAAATGTGTATCTTCTTTAGGTTGATTTAGGCGCGGTCTTCAGGTTGTCTTGCACAAGAAATTAACAAAAGAGTCTCCGACACACACACACACACACACACACACACACACACACACACACACACACACACACACACACACACACACACACACACACACACACACACAGATCCTTAATGATTATTGAACACAACTAACAACCTTGGAAATTATTACTCAAAGGCTTCACATTATCCTAAATCTTCAAATATCATTCCTAAAGCAACCAATGAGCCAAATTTGAAATATAAAGGCCAAAGGTTCATGTTTCCAAGTGTTTTGTGCCAAGTGAATGAACCTTCTAAAACACATTGTCAATTTCATTATTGTATATCATATAGGACTATGTGGAAAATATGTGTGGTCTTATACCTCCTCAGAGTATTAGTATGTAATGCAATGCTCACATGCATTGGGGCATGTTGAGGTCTTTTTAGCCCAATTGCTCTCAAGGAATTTCATTGTTCATTTTCATTCAAAATTTTGTTAGAGTTTGGATAAATAAGATATGGATTTTGTATCATAACACCACAACATGTAATCATAGATATAGTATCCAAAAGTTGAGATAGAGGCAAACCTGCACCAAGAATTTTAGGTCAATCAAAGAAAGTAAGTTTTACTTGCATCCCTCATATTGTTTTGTTTATGGAATATAACATGTGGACCCTTTTGAAAATCATGAAACCATCCAACAAACCCTTTGTCCTTAAAAGTGACCAAAGATGCATGAAATTGACCTAGAAAGATTTTTAGAGAGCCATATTTACAACACCTAATTACAACTATCTCTTGAACCCATTTATATCTTCTTTGATCACTAAGCACTCCTCTAAATCATAGAAATGGGTCATAGTGTTCTATTCTACATCACTTTGTACACCTTTACATTGTCATTATTATGTATTTCTTTCATTTCAAATTAGATTAGGATTGTTTAATTTTATATTCTGAAATGCACATTTACTTAATTATTTTATGCCTACGCACAAAATACTTAAAATGCCACTATGGTTATGTCTCCCCATAACGATACTTCTAATATATATGTGTGGGTCCTTCTCACCCTTATTTGGGTCCCCTAAGGCTTTTGGTCCTAATTTGTTGGCTTAACCCACTCATTATGTGTTGGCATGTCTACCAATAGGGTCCTAATTTGAATTTAAGAAGCCTATAAATTCGCATATGTGCATTAATGCATTTAGGACAATAGACAACTAATGAATCACTAAAAGAGTGTCTCGTGCCAAAAGTAGTTGCAAGAGAAAAATGTTGCTTAGTACTACCGCATTGTGTAGCCATAAGGTTTGTATAAGATGTCATGGACAAGTGTCCATATATATTGGGGTATTAGTGTTTAGTGATTTGTGTATCGATAGAAATTATTGTGCAATTTGTAACCTTTGCAATTTTTAAGTATATTATAAGCTTTTGTTTGTGTGTGTGTGTGTGCAACTAAATTTTTTGTCAAAGTGTAATTTATTGCATTTATGTGGGGCATCCTTAAAGTCACAAAGGTTATTATAAATGTATAGCCCCTCACTCCATTCTCCCCTACTCCCTTCACATGTATGTACATTTGTCAACTTTATTAATTGAATGACAAGGGATGATGCCATTAGCTTTCTTGGAATTGTTGAAGCTTGTAAATAAAGGGCCAATAACTTGAAACAATCACATCAAGGGTCAAATTTGACGGCCACATGTGCATGTCAAACAATTTTTAGGTGTCGGCCAATTTCAAATCTTACCCTTCAAAAAATAAAATATTGTTATTTTTACACTCGTAATAAAATATATGAAATATTATTCTATATATAGTTAATTGCTTTTAATATATATTAGTATAGTTTACAAATAAATCTACATGAAAATGACAGTCATACTTAAGCAAGTTACATGTGACGGTTATTTCAAATATTTGCGAGTATTTTACGGTTAAAATTATGAAAAATGTCTAAATGACCATCAAATTTAACCCCTAAATCACATTATAAATAAATAATTTTCAAATGTTATTTCTTTTGAAATTGAGCACCTTCACACTTTCAAAAATTGAATACGTAGTTGTAGGAGTCAATTGATGATTCTAGATGAAAATAAGAAGTAATAACAATTGATTAAGCAAAAATGAAACCAATAGTATTAGTGTGATAATACTAACACACATTCAAGAATTTATGCAAATATGAAGAGTAAATAGTATTTATTGTTGTATTTATTAGGACATTGAAAAAGGTTTGGGTACTTGCATTACTTAAACTACCTATTGATTTGTATTATAGTTTGTGTGTTGGATTCAATGAATTCTCGTCATCAAAGGTCTTGATAATAATGAAGGAATAACAAGTACCCCTAAAAAACTCTCTTTTTTTTGTAGAAAAAAGAACAAATTTTTTGGAGTCCTAAAATTATGTGCTCACATTAATATTTTATGATCTTCTTTGTTTTGTTTGGACTTACATTACACTATTTTCATCTAAAACTCTCTCTTATCAATTATTATCACTTCGAAAATATATTCAATACAATTAAATCTCATTTATATTCGTTTAAATTTGAATTGAACTGTATGTGGTTAGATGTAGTGTATTGTTGATGTAAAACTACTTCAAAGTTCAAACAATTACAATTGTTAATGGTATATTATCTCCCATACTATTTGCCTCGATGGTGAAAGATGATTGGCTCTTAACGAGCCCACCAGGGTTCAATTCTTGCTGAAAGCTAATCCACGAGATATGTTGATAACTGAGAATCTCTGTCTGCCTGAGCTTTAAAAAAACTCCTCATAAGGATTCAGAAATTCTTCTATCATCCTCAATTCTTCATTCAAGGCTCCATCATCCATCTCTTCATTAATTTCATCAAATTTAGGTGCCGAGACACCGAGCAAACCTCAACCGTGGGATATGGCGATCTATAACCTGCCAAGTTTCAAACAAAAAACTTTTTTTTTTGAGAAAAGTGGAACAACAAAAATTAAAATTAACTGGTTTTCCAAATTCCCACCATGCAGATTCCACCATATTCTCGTTTTTATATGCTCCTTCCATTAACTAAAAAGGCATTAGAACACGTATAAATTGTGGACAATTATTTCTTATTTCTTCGCATTTGTACTTAATGTTCTTTCACCATCATTTCCACTATTGGATTACAACCCATTAAAAATTGACAAGACATGATTAAATTGAATTTCCAGGGGTGAGCTGGACAATGTTTTTCTGTAATAAATGTTGAAGAGATGTTGCTTGGTGTGCGCAAATCGAATCCAAATCACTGACGTCACCACATAAGTATTCTAACGTAGAAATAATTGGATTGACCCCACAATTATAAGGCGGCCTCTTTCCCTGTAATTTGACCTGTAATGGAATGGATTTCAAATGGGAATGTCACTCCTAACCACATATATTGGCAATCTTGGCTTACTCAAATGTGGGCCAATAGTTTGGAAAGGACTAAGTATTATTGCAGAGAGTTTGGCAAAACATCTCATCCCAATAGCTGTGATGATCTAGATTGATGTCGTCGCTTCTAATAATTCAAAAAACCCTGTTCAAATCTAATTAGGGCCAGTAATTTTTTTTCTTTTTTTCCCAAGGTGGTGCTCCAATTGTGGATATAAAAGGAAGATTGGGTACTGCATATAATGTGCATATTTTATCCTGCTCAAGTGCATTGCAATACAGAGGCTGTAATGGAGAGAGCCAAAAGTTTCTTCTTGTTTTTTCTGTTTATTGGTTTATTTATGTGTGTTAATGGCCGCCCTGCAACTTTTTGGGAGGACTTTCACATAACATGGGCAAATGACCACATTAAACAAACCAGTGGGCTCAATGGCAATGCTATTCAGCTGATTTTGGACCAAGCATCAGGTATGCCTAATGCTTCAAAGTTGTATTTATTGGGCTTACCTGTGATTTATTTGGGTTTTATGAGGCTATGTAGGCTTATCGAATAGCTTAAACCCACTCTTCTTTGACACTTTTTGGGGGGTGTTTTAATAAAAACATCCTCTACACCAGCTCTTTTCGCCAGAGCTAGGCTTATTGTAATGATTTGGGTTTTATGGCAGGGTCTGGATTTGCTTCAAAGAAACAGTATCTTTTCGGTCGAGTTAGCATGAAAATCAAACTTATCCCTGGTGATTCTGCAGGAACAGTCACTGCATTCTATGTAAGATTTTAGTAGTTTGAATATCTTTGTTGTTTTCCAAATAATAACTCAATGAACATACATAATCTTTACCTGGTTGAAAGATACAGAGTCCTGTGGAGTTGGATTTCTGCATTTTCTCGTTTCTTGCAACATATGACTTTGGGTTTCTCTGTTTCTCATTTCTTGCAGCATATATTATTTTGTTTTCAAAGAATTAGAAACAAGGTCCCAATTTCTAAGCTGGTTATTTCTAGTAAGTGCTGATAAATTTGTTAAGCTGTAGTTTTCCCTCTTCTTTTTTTCAGAACCTAGTTGGATTGACTCTTTCATTTTCTAGGCAGAATTCCTGCATCGGGCACATACAGGGGGCTTTATGTTTGAACCCAAGTTGTTTGGATATAAGACCCTGTCTCAACCACAACACTCTCTCTTTTATAGGCCATCATACATCAGCCACCTTACCAGGAAGTTAAAAGAGGTCTGCATAGACCCACACAGCCTTAAAGAGTTGAAAGTTTAAGCATCCCAATTGGGACATATTTCCAACTGTTTGCTCATGCTCAATGAAAGATGGGAGAAGTTTGGCCTCAAAATCCTGCTCGACTAAGATCTCCCATTGACATTTCTTTTGCAGCTTTCACTTGTGTTATATTCATGCTTATTTGGGAAATCTAAACTTAACTTCGAGATGGCATTATGTTATTGGAAGAAGCTATCTATTGCATGGGTTTCCATTTGCTAGTAGACTGTTGCTAAGTATTTTCTGTCAATCACTCGTAGAGAGGTAACAACAAAGTAGGTTGTTACCTTAGAGTGGATGAAAAGAAAACAACCAGCACTTTTGATGAGTTTTGAGCAACTCATTAACTCCAAACATATGTAATAGATAAGCTAACATATTATGTAACTCCCCTATTTTGTGTATTACACCCTCACACTTAATCAACTTAATCAACTGTGGGGTCTAATACCAAAGCCTAAGAGCAGAAAATTTGAACAATATAGGTGGTAAAAAATTCTTACAAACTTCCACAGAAGCACATGCACCAAATTGGTGTTTGGAGGGCCTAAAAACTACCTCTTACCTTTATTAATATGATTTTCATTATTTTTTCTGCAGGTCTACTCTTTATTAGGTTTTTTATTTTTTTAAAAAGTTGCGGTATCATTTCATTTTAACTAACATTTCAAGTCTATCTTCTAGATCCCTTTTCTTCAAGGTTAAGGTGGTTGTGATATAAATGCCCTATTTTTTTAGATTAATTTAGACTTAAGAGTACTTGGCTTTTGTCTATATGAGCAGATGAATTCCAACACAGACGCAGTCAGGGATGAATTGGACTTTGAGTTTTTGGGAAACAGATCAGGACAACCATATACTGTCCAAACCAATGTCTTTGCCCATGGAAAGGGTGACAGAGAGCAGAGAGTCAACCTCTGGTTTGATCCTTCTGCAGATTTTCACACCTACTCCATTCTATGGAACCACTATCATATAGTGTAAGCATAGTTTCTACTAACCCAGTTCTAATTCCTTCCAGTTTATTAAGTCATCATGCTGAATTGAGCATCATAATTACATGTGCAGATTCTCTGTAGATGAAGTGCCAATCAGGGTATACAAGAACAATGAAGTGAAAGGGATCCCATATCCAAAGTCTCAGGCCATGGGGATCTATTCCACTCTGTGGGAGGCAGATGACTGGGCTACAAGAGGAGGGCTAGAGAAGATAGACTGGAGTAAAGCACCATTCTATGCCTACTACAAAGATTTTGACATAGAAGCTTGTGCAATTCCTGATGGGGTTAGCTGTACCTCCAACCCCAACAATTGGTGGGAAGGTTTGAATTACAGAAGTTTGAGTCCTTTACAGGCCAGAAAGTACAGGTGGGTGAGGATAAATCACATGGTATATGACTACTGTGCAGACAAATCCAGGTATCCAGTTTCTCCACCAGAGTGTTTGGCTGGCATATGAACTGTTAAGGCTTCTATGTGCTTATATAAAGACAATATAAGTATGGTGTTAGATATAACTGCATGATGCATATGTAATATACGGAACAATTTATAATATGTACAAAATATCGAACGAGGATGATATTAGATATTATTGTTAAGAATGGGCCACAAAATGATGGGATTGGGGATGCCATCTAATTGCTTTCCTCCCTCTACTTGTGGATAGAGTTCCATGGATGGTTTCCATTGTAGACTTCATGTACAGAGGAATAAAGGATCATGTAATGTCATGTCTCTTTGTGATGGGAGATAGTAAATACCAAACAAAAGAATGTCACACTCATTTGCATTCATTTATGAAAAATATTATTATTAATGTAAGCATAACCAATACAACATTTCATGGGGGTTAAATTTTACACTATTTAGACGTGTTTTTGTGATGTTAGTCGTAAATATTTGTAACAACCATCACATGTGACTTGTATATTTAAATTTTGACAATCATTTTTTATATAAATTTATATGTAAATTATAAATATATCTTTAAAAACAAAAAAGTAGAATACTTGTTATAAATAACATTGTTTTGTATTTTTGAAGGGCGATATTAAAAAATTACAGTCAAATGAAAAATGTTTGACAAACAAAAGTGGCCGTCAAATTTAACCCCTGATGGGGATGGTTACATGTTTGAATTGAAGGGGTTATTATTTGATGGGGATGTACCAAAAAATGGAAAAACTTTAATAACGTCTACAAGACAAGGCATATTATGGGACCATGCAGTAGAAACCAAGTTGCTTTCTATATATTCTAATAATTACTTGATTTCTTTTAGATTTTCTCTTGCAAAAAACAAAAAAGATGGGACAAGAAAGGCAGGAACACCATGACAAATGCACAAAAATACTAAAATCATATAATCTAATGAGTAATAAATGTCTCATAACCATTTCAAGGTGTAATTTGCTATTTGGCAGCATGTTTGTTTCCCATCTAGGACCCTAATAAATAGAAGAATCTCATCGAGGAAAATCATGATGAAATATATAATGGAAATGAGGAGAATAATTATTTTGCAATGATTGTAGATAATGAATTGATTAATAATGTTGTTATGGATATAGAACTTGATATGAATAGTGATCTTGAACCTTTACCCGAGAATCCAAATGTGATTTCTAAAAATTACATGAAAACACCAAATGAGGAAAGTAATCTTGCTAATGAATCTTCACATCTAAGAGCACATCCTTCCATTTTTCATAGAAAACCCATTCACTTAATTGAAATCGATGAAAACATTATAAAACAAATGCTTAAGAAAATGTCTAACAGAAAATTGAGAAGAAAAGCTATGGGAATTTGGGATGATTACTTTGAGAGAATAAATGATACCCACATATGTCAATTATTTATTACGTTAATGAAATTAATTAATATGATACCTACAGAGAAGACTCTAGGACTAAGAACATCTAATATTGATGGTCAAAATGTGGAAATTGTTGAAAATATGCATAAAACATACCATATTATAGGTGTCAACAAACACACCAAAGATAGTAATGTTATACGACATGTACTTACTAATTGTATAGTAAGTGATAAAACAATGAATAAATGCTTGATTAGAAAAACAAATAGAGCTTTGAAAGTGAACATAAAAACACTAATGAAAGCAATAGGGAGACACTAAATTATTGAATCATCGAATAAAACTAACTAATGTGCATTCTCTAGTACAAGCACATGGAAAGACAAACATACATATGATATTTTAAAAGAATTACTTGTTAAGTTTTGGAATGAGAACACAAGGGTTTTTACAAATAAAAGAGATACAATAAAAATATGATTGGGTTTTCGTAATTGTGAAGCACGTGCAAAACATTTCTAGGATATGACTCGAACACAATTGTTCTTTAAGTTTAAGAAAGAAAATCTAGAAATTGACATTAGCAAAATATTTTTTGAAATGAACAAACCCTTTTACGTGAAAATAAATCACTCACGTACCACATGTTGTTGTAGGCATTATGTTGAATTTTCAATGCATTCTGATGTTTTTCATCAAGTACGTCGTGTTTTGCATATTGACATCATATTGCAAGAGTGTGGATTAAATGTCCCACCAAAATCAGTAAGGGAATTTATTCCCACCATATTTTTTGAAAGATCAATTGGATAATTTTTTATAATGAAGCATGTTTGGATGGAACGTGCAATTTATGTGGTGGCTTGCCGAAATTGAAAAGTTGTAGCCATGAGGAGACTACACATGCAATAGGAAAAGAATTAGTTGCTCTGAACAAATATAAATTTGTGACATATTAATTAAAAATATGGAAAAGAATCTAAGAGGTGTGAGCTTGTTACTAAACAATTACATGTATTAGAATATATGGTCAAATTCAGATGGGAAATTATTAATGAGTATGCAAGGCACACACGTAGAGTTCGATGGTTGGATGAACAATTCAAGTTAAATAAGGATACATTCCTACTTGGTACTATTATTTTAGTAGTTGAATTCACAAAGAATTACTCATTGGAACCACAAATGGAGGTTTAGTCACAGTACTACAACTCAGTGCAAGTTGCTATTTTCGTACATATAGCCTTCATGCACTCTCTGAAAAGCATTGAGCAAGATCTAAAAATATTTATAGATTATCATTTGTACATCAGTGATGATCGAACACATTCTACATAATATTTACAAGGGTGTTTCTAGTTGTTTTATGTGAATTTAGTTGAGAGGAACATTATTTTAAATCAACATTACATTTGGTTGGACAGTTGCACATCAAAATTTAAGAATACAGAGATGTTTTATTAGATAAGGAAGATGCATATGACAAAAAGTGTACAACATATTTATATTTCTACTAGGAGAGGAGATGGGAAATGAGAACATGATGGTGTAGGAGCATGTGTGAAAAAAGCCCTTGCAAGAGAAGAATTAAAGTTTAAAGATGGTGCTAATTTTACAAGTGTAACAATCATTATTGAATGGTATCACAAGAAAAAGAGCCATCAATCTCAATAGATATCAACAGTTTATAGATATGTTTTGTTGATATAGGAAAACCATTTGGCAAGCTATAAATATTGTATGGAAGTTACAAGATCAATTGAGATGCACTCATTCCATAGTTCAATTGTAAGTTCTTGCACTATTCATATTAGATGCATTGCATGATTTTGTATAACATGCATTGATTTTGTTTAGAATGAATGTGAGTCAGAAAAGTGGCTGGAGGAATGGACTTGTAAACTTCTAATTTCACTCAACACACATCAAGTTCCACGAGAATTACAACTTGTGTCTTTATATCATATGACAACATCAACTAAATTTGAACAAGTCTTTGATCTACTGAACCAGGTATATACATGTCTTTTTATAAATTTACAAAATTAATTAAATGATAATAACTGAATGTATTTTAAATTTTACTTGAGTTTTACTTTGTGATGCAGGGCATGTTTTTGTAGTTATTGCGACAGAATCTAATGAAGAGGGAACAAACTACTTTTTTCATGTTGTGTAGAGGGAACAAATAAATTGACTTCTCCAATCCTTGATGGTGAAAACCGTGAGTATCCCAATGGATCAATGAGATTCACTAGAACCTAGATTTTATGATATCTTATCAAAAAATCAAATGTTTGGTTTTCTGAAGACTATGAAATACATAGAAAGATACTCAACTCTTCATATTTGGTATTCGTCAACACCCAATGTTGGAGAAATCGATACCTGATTGTGTATCTGTTGATGCAAAATCACAGCACCCCTGGATGCTAATCAGATTTCTAGTTTGATCATGTTGCATCCAGTGTGATTACACAACATTGAATCCTTCCTCCAAGTGTGGGACTTGCAAAAATGAGAAAGGAATCTCCAGAGAAGGCTGGTTCCTACTCCTAAACTACCTGCCACAAGCTATTCTAGTGCAGGCAAGCTAATCTAAACCTAATCTAACCATGCCAAGGAGACAGAGAGAGAGAGAGAAAAGGGAAAAACAGCAAAAGCCTACACTAAAACGGTGATACACCAGAGAAGGAGAATGTTGAACATCTATCAAAACTGCCATGGAACAAGGAGAGGTGAGCAATGGGAAGGATGGACAGATGCATCACAGACCCAAGGATAGATTTCACACAGAAAATGTCCCACAAACTCCATGAACACAGCTCCAGACCTACAATGAACATTCAAACTTGCACAAATACCTGCAATGAAGAGAGGCAAGAAGAAAAACAAGCGAAAAAATGAGCAAGGATGGACAGATGCATCGCAAAACACATTTTTATTGCTTCAAAAATTTGCACAGAACATCATTTCAATAATAAAAGGCAAAAACGCCATTACAGAGCAAGGGAGGAGGTTCGAACTCCATTTTCAACCCTGGAGAAGAAAAGAAGGGAGGATAGAGCCGAAAAAATGAACAACTTGTAATAATCCCTCCAAAATGAGCCAAATCTGGCTTTTACATTGCATGGGTCGAGCCCATGAGAGAGAAAACGTAGGAAAACGTGCAAGTAGCCCAACCATTGACCAAAATGCCTTCTTCATTAAAATCGGTGGTTGAAACATCTCCTCTGGCCATGCTGAAGAAGAATGTGACCCATGTGCATTAAACTGGTTGTTGAAACGTCGCTTCTGGCCGTGCTGAAGAAGAATGCAACCCATTTGCATTAAAACTGGTTGTTGAAACGTCAGTTCTGGCCATTACTACGCACCAGAGACGTTTCTTGATTTTCTCTCTCCAAACTGAACCAAAATGCCAGATTGTCCCTGGAATCATGTAGAGAATCTCACCAGCTTTCCATTGATATAAAGAACGTGAAAATCCGAGCTCTGGATCGAAAGTTATGGCGATCTGAAGATTTAGGGCACAAAATAGGCCAAAACAGATTTTGAAATTTTTCCCGCGCTCTGCCACTTGGACGACACATGTCAGGCTCTGATTGGATGAGAAATTCTCTCTCCTCCACCTTTCCGCGGGCTTTCCTTTGAAATTTCGACCTTTTTCATACTTTGGAAAAATTCTCATTTTCCCCCCGCGTCCCCGCCACTTGGGACACGTGGCATCATTTGGTTCATCGACAGGGGCGTGGGGAAAACCTTTACCTTTTAGTTTTTCGGCCAAAACTTTTGCTAAATTTTCTAAGTCCTCCCCGAGCTCCGCACTTCCCCCGCTTTAGGACACGCATCCTCTTTTTATTGGCTCGGGCCAACGCTCCAACTCACTCCCTTTAAAACTCAGCAAAAAACACTTAGTCGAAATTTTTATTGTGCCTCCCCTTGTGACACGCGTCACATTCTGATTCGTTGGCGGCTTTTCTGGGTCTTCGTGTCCCTCACTTATTTTTGGCCCGGATGTCCCAAACTATCTGGGACAAATTTCTCCGATCCGACCGATTCGGGCTTCCCTGTCCCTCTTGAGGCGAAGACACGTGGCACATTTCCATTCGCTCTCGGCTCTTTCGGCTCTCCGCGTCCCGCGCGTACTTTTGGCCCAGATGTCCCAAACGAAAGTTCTCTGTTTCAACCGGTTCGCCTTTTCGCGTCCCGCGCGTACCTACGGCCCAGATGTCCCAATTGCTGTGTGGACCGCCTGGGGGCTTTTCGGCCGATTCGCGCCCCGACGTCCCAACTATCCCAAGGACTGCCTGGACTAGGACTTAGCCAATTTTCATGATTTTTTCTGCCCCAAGCTTGGTTTTGCAACTTTTCACCCTTTTTTAGAACTTGCTCTTTTCTTCTTGGACATGAGAGTTAGAAAGAACTCAAGGGGACCCCAGAAACATGATTTTTTGCCTTGGATCAATCTATTTGCCTGGGACTTGAATTGTTTAATGCATGTTATCAAAATTACCCTAGGGGGGTGAATTTTGGATAACAGTATCCCCATATTACCTTTACCTACATGGAGAAGAGGTTCACAATATTTATTGAGGAAGTTATCCAAAAAAATTACATTGTAAATATTGTTGGTACGGGTGCAAACACTCACCCTTTGTTTATCTTAGCCCCAGTGAATTTACATATTGACCAACTACATGTTCTTTACTTATAACATAGGTATGAATGGAAACATAGAGGATATGCTCGTATCCATGGATTCATGTGGCTTTTACATGCATCTGACATGGACCTGTTAGATCGGGATGATCCCATTTAATTGAGTGGATCGACATATTCCTTCAACCAAATAGTAACTACATGGCACAAGGAACCCAAAAATGAAAATTATGTGCTATACCACTCAAGTGTCGACGACTCATGTTTGCTAGATAAAAAATGGATACTTGCATCCAACAGTTAAAAAATTATGAATAACTGGTCAAATGATTATAACGACACACCAAATGTAACAAGGCTATATGTCTATGAAAGAAAGGTGCTACTCTTCGGTGCAAATATAAATCCCTTTGACCACTACATGAGCATTCATCTTTGTCTATAGATGATAAAGGAAAGAAAATCTACGCACTCACATGTAATGATACATGAGTAAACATACACAACCCAAACATGGTCGTGATCTAGAGAGCAAATGTTGATTGCTAGCTTATTGTTTCATGCCACACAATTTTGCATTATATATCAAAATACACATCAAAGGTAGAAAAAAAAAGAGAGCTACCATCACATGTTGACAAGAATATCAAATATTTTCAACATTCAAAGCCCTGCAAATATTGCATACAGTAAGTTTCTATCTGAAACTATAGTTGATCATGACATTGGTGCACAATATACATGCCACATGCTTCATAAACTTTCTCTCTTAGTATGTAACCACACATTTATTTACCTCTCTGTTGGTAAATAATTTTTTAAGTGCATTCTCGTGGACATGCCAGAAGCATCCCTAATGCCTTATTTCATTAATACTTACATGAAGCGCTCCTTGCATCTAGAACTGGTCCCCCTCTTCGAGGCTACATGGACATGCTCTTTCAATATTCAAAAGAGAGGACCCCAATGGAGGAAAAGGAAAACCAAGACAATTGTTTACATCATTCCCTATCACTATGATGTTCCTGCAGCTAATGATCCTTCCTTTGATGGCTTATGTTGGTCAGAGCTTCTAATTTACAAGCCATTCAGACACATATAAATAGACATTTGTGTTACCTCAAGACAAATAGTTGTGTATTGGGAAGAAATAAAAATAATGCACCTTCCTTTGCATATACAATGGACCATAATTAGGGGTGGAAGTGTTGCTAGAACAAACTATAGTGAGATTGACAGACACACATATTGCCCCGTGGAAATGGAACTACAAGAATGGGAACATATATCCCCCATGTACCCATCTAGCAATGCAACAATTGTTGAACTAGACATGTTAGGGCTCAAAGACTTTGACAGTAACCATGATTGGTCAAAGTATGGTGTTCCTCTCAACTTGCAAAGTATAGCACCTAAAATTATAAATCACGCATCCCTTGAGAATCACCTTCCAACGGGTGCCTCATCCAAATAGCCAGTTCGCTTACTTATATGTACAAAACAACAAATCACCTACATAATTATTGTTGAACATGCCATCAAGAAATAACAACTGCCACCCTTAAAGACGATTGTTCAAGGAACATTTGTATAGGAAATTCATACTTGATTGGTTGCATAAAAGACACATTACAATCATTTGAGAACATAAGAATGTCATCTCTTATCCTACTAGCTCCAACAGGTATTGTTGAATTCAACAGAAACACATCTACTATGCATTCTAGTATTTGAATACCCGTTCAAGAAATGAAGGCTCTCTAAGGACATGCACTAGAAGTGGTCCAAGCATATATGAAGGCCATAAAATATGTTCTCATAGATGAAATGATCTTCATAGGGCTGAAAATCTTGAGCAATATAAACTTCAAGTTGTATGAGGCGCTCCCTCGCCATAGAAACAAATATTTTGGTGGCCGCTCAATCATATTGGTGGCCGACTTGGGTCAACTGCCCTTGTTAACAACATACCACTATATGAAGGAAAGTCATTTGGTCACACACTTTGGGCAAATTCAACACAATCATTACCTTGGATACAAATTTCCATCAACACGGTTGTAGTCCACAACAACTGGAATTCAAACATTTATCGAACAACATTAGAAATGCACACCCAACAATAGAGGATTGAAATTTCCTCATATCACATACAAACTCTTTCATGTCTCCAATAAAACATACATCCTTATAGGAGTAAAACATCTTTACACAACTAAAGAATTAACAACCTCACACAATAAGTGAATGTTAAAATCATTGCACCTTCCAGTTGCAATAAGCAAATACAACCAAAGCAGACAGGAAGTGTTATCGGTCTGAGCAGTGACACTCAGTTGGAGCTTGTAGTACTCATGTGTAAAGGACAAGAGGTCATGTCGACATCAATTTATGGGTCGAATATGGATTAGTTAATGGGGCTCCCAGGCAAGTCGTGGAGCTCATCTACAATCCAGAATCACATCCCCCTAACCTAACATCCTTTAATGTTGTTATCAACTTCAAAAAATACCCCATGTCCCCGTAGGACATCCTCCACCCAATGTGTTTTCCCCTACCTCCCATCACCTGCTGAAATCATCGACATATCCCACTTAAAATGTCATGGGGCCTAACCATCCACAAGGCTCGAGGAATTACACTTAATAATGTAGCAATAGACATTGGCGATGTTGATCACTAGGGACTGACATTTACTGCAATCTCGTGAGTGCACTCGCTAGCAGACAATCACATCTCACTTGCTTTTACATTTGAGTCTTGCGCAAGAATGATGTACACAAGAAATGTTAAGGCACGAAAAGAAGAGGAGGTCCAACTGAGCTCTAAAGAATTTCCTTAATTTCAATATCTTTAGGCTATGTGCATCAAAGTCATATTGGGATCATCATAAATTGCCAAATACATGGCCTCGAAATTAGTATATAATGTTGCATTTACATAATAAATGGCCTCAAATTAATATATCAGACTACATTGTTGTAATGCATTGCGTTAATATTAATTCATTAGAGTGCATTGATGTAATATGTGGCCTCAAAATTACTACATAGATGGTAACCTCAATATATTATTATTTTTGTTTCACACCATAGATGTTAACATCGTTGGATAGGTCTAATTTCCAAACACTTTGCCAAGGTACTTCTTAAGTAGTATATCATATTGTATTAGTGTAATACATTTCCTTAATGTTATTACATTAGAGTGCATTGACATACATGACCTCAAAAATAGTACATAGATATTAACATGTAGTGTTAATTACGATAAACTCATAAAATACATATTTAATAATTAGTGTAAAAACTTAAAAAAAGAAGTTTTAAAATCATTCGATACAAACATTTTTCACATTAAAAAAATCCAAAAAACATTACCACCCTTACGACAACCCTAAAACAAATTAACTAGATTTCACACACCAAAAAAAACTCCTACTAGGCTAACCTCTCGAATACTTTAAAATTAATGTAACTCTACATTTACTATCATACCTATATCCGGTCTCCTATTATAATATTATAATTGCCAAAGGTTTAATTTTGAAAAATAAAACCAAAAAACATGCAGACTAGGTACCTACTTATCATACTATTTTTAAATCTAGGCAAGCATCAGAATCCTTGTGAAATTAAAGTATATTATACTTTATACGCACGTTTTTATTGGTGCCTTCGATTTGATGAAGGCATTCAAACACGTGTATAAAATATCATCTTTTTCAAACAGAAAACGACACAAACACGGCCGTCCGGTCCATTGCACGGTAAAAGAGCGGGCAATTAAAACATGAATTCGAACCCTCCACATTTTTCTTTGTGCCTGAAAATTGATAATATATTGGGAAGAAAAATGTAGTTGTTTAATATTGTTGATTGGCCATTGGTATATTGGAAAGACTCCACTCCAAGTTGATGGTTCACATATCAAAAAAAGGAGGAGGTTGGGATTGTGTTTCACTAGATTTTGGTAGAATGGATACCTCTCATATCTTTGTCGTAAACTTTAATGGAATGATGAATCTTCATACGGAATGGATTACCTCTCAGATTTTGGCACTAAGCTTTAGCGGAATGGATATTTCTTAGACCTTTGGCACTAAGGTTTAGCAAAATGGATGCCCCACAGGGTTTGACACTAAGTTTTAGCAGATTAGCGGAATGAATACCCGTCATATACCTTGGCACTGAGTTAGAGAAGGTTGGAAAAAACTCGACACCGACCAAGGGATGATGCTAGGATTGTACCCCAAGCAACTTTGGCAGAATGAATACCCCTCAAACATTGGCACTAAATTTTTGTAGAATGAATACCCCTCAAATGATATGGATACCCATCATCTCTTGGCACAAAATTAAAGAAACCCAGAAAAAATCAGACACCAAAAAAAAAATGAAACCAGATTCGTGTCCCAAACAACTTTAGCGGAATGGATATCCCTCATACCTTGATACTAAGTTAAAAAAGGCGGGAAAAAATCAAATTACTCGTTTTAAAAGAATAATGATTAATATTAAAAATTAATTGAGGGAAATATAATTCTCAAATTTATTTGGATGTAAATTTTAGTTCGGTTTCTTTTCAATACTTAGCAGGATTTATATTTAGTTTGATTTTGGTAGAATGGATATTGACAAACATGATTAGGTTGAAATTCCAGGTTTCAACTGGACAATGTTTTCTGGTAATAAATGTTGAAAGAGTTCTGTCTGGTGTGCGTAAATCTAATGCAAAATACGTCACCATATACATATTCCAACGTACAAATAATTGGATTCATTGCACAATTATAACGAGGCCTTCTTCCCTTCAATTCCCTCCTCTGCTCAATCAATCATTGATCTGGAATGGAATAGATTGGAATCCAAATTGGAATCTCATTCCTAACCACATATATGGTCGATCTTGGCTTACTCAATTGCAGGCCAATAGTTTTCAAAGGACTATTATTGCACAGGGTTTGGCAAAACATCTCATCGGAATAGCTGTGCTGATCTAGATTGATGTCGCCGCTTCTAATAATTCAAAAACCCCTGTTCAAATCTAATTAGGTCCAATAATTCTATTTTTCAAAAAAAAAAAGAAATTGGGCCAAGTTCTAGCTCCAAATTATGGATATAAAAGGAAGATTGGGTGCTGCATATAATGTGCATATTTTCTCCTACTCAACTGCATTGCAATAACAGAGGCCGTAATGGAGAGAGCCAAAAGTTTCTTCTTGTTTTTTGTTTTGATTGGTTTTTCAATGTGTGTTAATGGCCGCCCTGCAACTTTTTGGGAGGACTTTCACATAACATGGGCAGATGACCACATTAAACAAACTAGTGGGCTCAATGGCAATGCTATTCAGCTGGTTTTGGACCAGGCCTCAGGTATGCTTAATGCTTCCAAGTTGTATTTAACAGACCTATTTGGGTTTTATGAGGCTATATAGGCTTATGGAAGAGCTTAAACACATTTTTAGGTATATTGTCCTGTTCACCAGCTCTTTACACCAGAGCTAGGCTTATTGTGATGATTGGGTTGAATGACAGGGTCTGGATTTGCTTCAAAGAAACAGTATCTGTTCGGTCGAGTTAGCATGAAAATCAAACTTATCCCTGGTGATTCTGCAGGAACAGTCACTGCATTCTATGTAAGATTTTAGTAGTTTGAATATCTTTGTTGTTTTCCAAATAATAACTGAATGAACATACTTAATCCTTGCCTGGTTGAAAGATACAGAGTCCTGTGGAGTTGGCTTTCTGCATTTTCTCATTTCTTGCAACATATGACTTTGGGGGTCTCTGTTTCTCATTTCATGAAATATAATTTTTTTTTTTTTTGGAGAGGACAAACAAGGTCCCAATGTCTAAGGTGGTTGTGATTAGTTTTGGAGGATAAAACTTGTCTAGTTGTTGCCTCTAAGTGGTTGGTTGGATGGACTCTTTCATTATGTAATTGTAGGTTTCTCTCTTTCTAATTTCAGTTGGATGGGGTCTTTCATTATCTTGGCAGAATTCCTGCATCAGACACATACAGAAGGCTTTATGGAAGAATCTCTAAGATCCTGTCTTAACCACAACATTCTCTCTTTATAGCCAATCATACATCAGCCACCCTGCCAGGAAGTTAAAAGAGATCTGCATAGACCCACATAGTCCTAACGAGTTGAAATTTTAAGTATCCCAATTGGAACATATTTCCAACTTTTTGCTCATGCTCAATGAAAGATGGGACAAGTTTTACCTCAAAATCCTCCTCAAGATCTTCCATTGACGTTTCTTTTGCAGCTTGTACTCGTGTTATATTCGTACTTATTTGGGAAATCTAATACTTAACTTGGAGATAGCTTTACATTATGGAAGAGTCTATCTATCGCGTGCGTTTGCATTTGTTGGCAGGCTGTTTACTAAATATTTTCTGTCAAGAAAACAATCTGTAGGTTGTTTTCTTTTGATGAGTTTTGAGTAAACCATTAATTCCAAACATTTCATCTGGGGTACAATTCCAGCGTCATCTCTTATTACTTGATATATCTTGGGATTTAAATATTGGTGGATGGCTAGGAAACACCTTTTACACCATCATACCCACCATTAGACTACAACCCATTTGATAAAAATGTAAAATTTAAACGATACAACTGGTAAAAAAATCTCATAAACTTCCACAAAAGCATCACATGCACCAAATTGGTGTTTGGAGGGACTAAAAACTACCTCAAACCTTTACTAATATGATTTTCATTATTTTTTCTGCAGGGAAGCAATGCGTTGCTGGCCTATTCTGCTCTTTTTTAGATCTTTAATTTTGTGGATATTTATCATATCATTTCACTTTTACTAACATTTCAGGTCTATCTTGTAGACCCCTGTTCTTCAAGGTTAAGATTGTTATGATATGAATACCCTCTGTTTTGGCCCTTGGGATTAATTTAGAGTACTGGGCTTGTGTATATGAACAGATGAATTCTGACACAGACACAGTCAGGGATGAATTGGACTTTGAGTTTTTGGGAAACAGATCAGGACAACCATATACTGTCCAAACCAATGTCTTTGCCCATGGAAAGGGTGACAGAGAGCAGAGAGTCAACCTCTGGTTTGATCCTTCTGCAGATTTTCACACCTATTCCATTCTATGGAACCACTATCATGTAGTGTAAGCATAGTTCTAACTTCTTAATAACCCAATTGTAATTCCTCTGGCTTCTTAAGTCATTATGCTGAAATTAGGACACTTACATGTGATTGTGTGCAGGTTCTCTGTAGATGAAGTGCCAATCAGAGTATACAAGAACAATGAAGTGAAAGGGATTCCATATCCAAAGTCTCAGGCCATGGGGATCTATTCCACTCTGTGGGAAGCAGATGATTGGGCTACAAGAGGAGGGCTAGAGAAGATAGATTGGAGTAAAGCACCATTCTATGCCTACTACAAAGATTTTGATATAGAAGCTTGTGCAATTCCTGATGGGGTTAGCTGTACCTCCAACCCCAACAATTGGTGGGAAGGTTTGAATTACAGAAGTCTGAGTCCTTTACAGGCCAGAAAGTACAGGTGGGTGAGGGTAAATCACATGGTATATGACTATTGTGTCGACAAATCCAGGTATCCAGTTTCCCCACCAGAGTGTTTGGCTGGCATATGACCTGTTAAGGCTCTTATGTACTTATATAAAGACAATAAGTTTGGTTGAAGTTTGGCCGATATGAGTACATGGAAGATGAGAAACAGTGTCTAATACTACGTACTTAAAATCAACGAGGATGAAATCCCAGTGTTGTTGTTAGGAACAGGTCACAAAATGATGGGATGATATCTAATTAATTTCCTGCCTCTTCTACTTGTGGATAGAGTTCCACAGATGGTTTTCATAATAGACTTTATGTACCTGCCCATATCATCAATGAAAATAAAATGTTCAAAGCGATAAGTACGTTAAGAATCATGTTTGTGACTTCCTTATATGAAATAGAAAAAAGCAAACAAAACAATAAGAGTCGTATGCATTCATTAATGAATAATGTTACTATCAACTATGCCTGGAAATTGATCAGCTGGTTGCTGTGGGCCGTTTTTTTTACCTGTAAAAAATTTAGGAAACCGTAAACAATGAGAGGGTGAACTGTATTAATTTTTATATAGTTCTTAATAATTATATATAATGTGTGTGTGAGAACAAAACATAGATATATGTAGAACATATTGGAATTTATAGTCATCCGAAAGAGGTAAACCCTCAAGAATTTAGATTTGACATGCGGTGATAATTTGAAATTTTGGGCTGTTATCAACATGAGCAAAAACTTATGTTAGAGTGTTACATTTTAAGTTGAAAGGTTTATTATTTGAGAGAATATATAATATTAAAAACATGGGGTATAAAAGGGTTGGCTGAAAAAAAATGAATCTTATTAATTTATTAAAAAAATGGAGTTTTTGAAATATGATTGAGGTGAATTATATGTAAATGTGATGCCCAAAAGTTTTATATACACTACGAGTATAAAAAGGTTGACTGCCAAAAAAATGAATCCTATTAATTCAAAAAGGAATTTTTGAAATATGATAGATGAATTATATGTAAATGTGATGTCAAAAAGTTTTATACACTCTATTTTTTTGTAATCTTGTTGTGGAGATATAGGAATCTTATAATTACGCTGAAGGCGTTCTTCCCATGGGAAAGGGCTTTGCCGACATTCATGGGACTGGCATAATTTTGACGGCCATTTGGATGTTTTTTTTCAATAGTTTAAATTTGATGGGCGTTTAACTGTTTTTTGTTGTTTTTGTTGTTTTTAGTAGAGTGAACTCTAGTTGCATGTTTTGATTGCTCCCTGACTCTAGTTTTTTTATTGTGCAATCGGCTGCAAATCTGTCTATTGATCTGGGCCATTGGACGACAATCCTAAGGGATTTGTTTTGATTATTTTTGATGTCCTTTTTTTATTGTTCGGAGTGAAATGAAAATCCCTTTTGTAAATGAAAAGCGATAATTTGTGATCCAAGAGTTTGGACCTTACCCATTGGCGATAGTTTGCTTTTTTCTTTTCAAATATTAGTATCATAGAGAAAAAGGTGCTAAGGTCATTTTTAAAGATTTTTTTGGTTGACTAAGTTGCGCTTTTATTGTAATTTTTGAAACTGAAGATGTTATTTTAAAATTTGTTATTGATGTCCAAGGTGGTTCTTCCTGATCCCATTGTGATTTAAGGTGAAATAGTGCTGAATTTTTTTATGCCCTTTTCTATTTGTTTTGACTGAGATTGAATCTTTTTTGGTAAATCAAAAGAAATAATTTGCACAAAAAAAAAGGAACCACAATGATTTTTTTGTGGTTGATGATTGAGTTGCATCTCTATACTGAAATAGTTGGGTTAATAAGACTGGCAATTGATTAAAAATAACTTTGAAAAACTCACTTAAAAACTCATAACACTGTTTAATTTTCCCTTATTTTAGTTGTTGCATCTTTATTCTTCTTTTCATTTAAAAAGAGTTCTTGTTCTGGCGGTTTGTTGTCCGACCCTAGCAACTAGCTAATTTGACAGAGTCCCTCTAGATTCACTCTGTTACCTGCAATGTATGATCCAATGGCAAAGCAAAATTACATCCAGGTTTGGACACGTGGTTTGCCACACAAGAATTCTTGTCTTTTGTTTTCGGAAAAGTTGTGTTATCTATGTCCCTTTTTGGTTAGCGGTCTTCTTCTTTGTAAGTGATTTGTGTATCAGTATAAAAACATTGAATATGTAAGTGTTTGACTATAATATCATATTGAATGTTCATATTTATATAAAGAACTTAGATGCTTATGGTATTTAGTGCTATATCATTCACGCTACAAGTAGAAAACAACCAATTTTGTAGTCTAAATTTAGTGGTGAACTGTGAGCAGGAAATGTGGCTGGATAAAACAACAAGAGGAGTCTGTCTAACAATTTCAGTGAGAGCCATGTCCATCACAGGAATAGATGACCATCGCTACTGGAGGTGGATTCCTTGTGAGGAGTCAAGGTAGATTGTTAAAACCTTTTTGAAAGTTCAGATTTTGTATCGATATGATTTTAATTTTTTACTTGAGGGTCCTCAAAGTACCCAGACTATATAGATCTTTCCTTCCACCTAGGCTTGTTTACAGAAGGAAAACCATGGGTATGTGAATATATAATTCTTGCAACTTGCTATGTTATAACAAACGTCATTAAACTAACCTCATATTTTTACTTCTAGTGTCTATCCACTCTTTTATCCAGAAGCATCTACTTTTACACATTTTATAGCTTATCTTGAAATGATAAATCGGTTTCACCATAGATTCATATGGATTTTTTGCACTTAAGGACTAGAATTTGGTGATGTACACAAAAGTTTTAAGAGCATGTTTCTATTGATGTTCAAAATTGTGAATGTTATCTTATGCCAGTGATTTGTTTTTGTAATTGGGTTTGAGAATTTGTTTAATGCAACTTGTTTGATATTAGAATTTTTCAAAATCTAGTGCCAGAAATCTCTTAGTTGCCACACGGTGCAGACTTTTTTAAAATGGAAATATGTGTAGGTTGTTCTGAAACTCCATTATGAGGCGCATTACAAGACCACATACATATTGCAGTTTCATAAGTACTCTGCAATGCAAATAAGACATTAGCACAACAAAAACTAAGCTCAACATTTTGATCATTATATTGCAAATATTCAATTTGAGCATTAGTTTTAAGAAATCATGTACATCTATTACTGTTGCAAAAATGTTTTTGGAACTTGCAACTTTTTGAGCATGAGTAATAGGTTCTGGTAATTTGGATTTATTTTTTGAAACAATTTAGATTTGGAGAGACCTTAGTTTCTATGCTCTGAATCTTTTTCAGGTTTTGTTGCAACTTGGTTGTTTTCTTTAGGTACGCAAGAAAAGTTTGCATTGTTTATGGATTTCCAGAGTTATTTAAAGCAATGAGAATAGGCATTGGCTGCATACATTTTTAGATTATTTCTCCATCCCGGGATCTTCCACCAAGCAAAAATAGATATTAAATACCACAATGTTTAAACTCCAAAGGATTTGCTTTGCTTGTATTTCATCATTACAAGTTTTTTCTTGCAAGGTTCGCTCAAGCTTGTGCCTCTATGCTTTTTTGGATTGAAACATATTGAAGGAGATCAACTGTGTAATAAAATTATAAAGGAATTTGTTTGCAAGTATTGTAGAGGTGGTGTGAAGGTTTCACATCCCTATATAGAACCTTTAAATGCAATACTTCATCTATGAAAATCAATCACACCCCTTATCAACATCAACTTCAAAAGTAATAACTATCCCTCTAAATCACATAACATATACTGTTCGGCATTCACATTGCATTGTGCACATGCGATTGCTAGTTACCTTATATTTAATAATACTACCATGCTAAACATGAAAAGTTAAGAGTTGATATCACTGGGATTTATGGAGATGTCTTTATTTTATACTGCCTCCTTTAAACACTTTTGCACAAAATATCAACATGAAAGAAAACTATTAAAATATTCAACACAACTTGATACCAAAAAAAAAGAAATAACTAAAATAAAATATAAAAATATAATTTTAAAAACTAACCAAAATTACTTTCTTACATGTCTTTAAGAATTCTCCATCAAACCCATGGAAACCAATGAATTCAATATGGTAACATATATTAATATCATTTTCCTTGCAATCATCACATTCCATAGGTTACATCTTTCTCAGACATTTTGTCAAATAGTTCATGTGTCTTATGTGTGCTTCCACGTTTTCCACTCAACTTCAACAGTGTCAATATTGTCTGTTATTGTTTGCAGATAGAATATTTTATGAGAAGACGTCTCACACAGTCATTTAGTCAAACACTTTGTGAGCATCTACTGAAACTCTGCAGTTTTATAACATTTTCGGTGGAAAACTTAAATTCTATGTCATTGATGGCAAAATATCTGTAAAATCTCTCTGGATATTAATATGGCAGTGATCATGTCGGGGAAGGAAGTTCTCAAAACTCTGCTAAGAATAAATAAGTCCTTAGAGTTAATAATGCCATGTTAATTGAATAAAATCCTTCTACATGTTTCTTTCTATTGCTTTCCACGCCTAGATGAATGGCTTGCCTTTTTGTTGTTGTACAAATATGCAGTCAGTCATTAATGAGATATGGCGGATGAGACAAAGCTCCTCCAACATCATTAAGAAAAAAACCTAAATCGTCTCCTTTGTTATGCTTTCATTTCAAAAATAAATGCTTAACCATGGATTCCAAAACTATTCATTGCATCAAAGGCTACAAATCCTTTCATGATTGTCTGTGTACAAATTTGTTTCAGAACATTGATGAGTGTCTGATAGGTAAAGCGGGATTTGAATGTAAGTTTTTAAGAAGTTTATGAGAGTGGAAACCAAGTTGATTTGGTGTAAACACAACCCACTTAAATTGGGATGTTAGGTTATGCTTGTGTTATTTCCATCTTCTTTCTGATATTGGATAGGTATGTATTCTAATTGAAAAATCGATTGTTTTTTTTTTTTTAAATCTCTCTTCTTCAAACAAGATATTCAAATAATCAACTTTCGAGTTATCACTAGACTTGATTTGGATTTTGTTGTAAGTCAAGTACTCCACAATGTAGTATCACTCTGTCTCCACTAACCCCGTAGTTTAAAATTGATATATTCTCTTTTCCTAATATGTAGTTAGGTGTTGTCCATCCACAAGTCTCACACCTAAGATAATGTGAACTATTCCTTGGCTAGGGTATCGACCTTTTTACCTTCCATTTGATTTTTGCTCTTATGTATGTTTTTTGTTCATCTTCACAAGCGGGATTGAATTATTTGACATAGTACTCTCTCTTTCACCCAAGTTTCTTTGTCCACATGGTTATCCATCTTTTTCTTTCACACAATGTTTTATTTTCTCATTGGCGTTCAAACACTCTTGTAGGCTAATATCTCGTATACCCATCCACTTGTTATTTTGTTTCATCCACATGTTCCTCCTTCATCTTAACTCTTCCTCCATTACCATTTTGGGCCGACGATGAGTCTCCATGCTTTTTGTCTTCTTTTGGTAAATTAGCATCTAGATTGTTGGACCAATTTATGTCTTCTTTTGGTAATTTAGCATCTAAATCATTGTCAATACCTCCTACAAAACAATTACCTTATTTGGATAACAATATTTCATATGAAACTAGTATCTTAATTTTGAGACAGCAAGGACCCAACCACAAGAAACGTGACTTTAGGAACGGTGAACCACACGACAAAACATTACTTTAAATGTATTTTAGTTACGGCTAACTTCCCAAGATCCTTATTAGGTAAGCATGATTTTCTCCCTTTTTTCCACCTACATGTCCTGAAAATTCGGTTCACTTTTCACTTATTGTTCAACCATTTAATTTTGCTCTTTACCCTTATGACAAATCTTCAGAACTTACATAAGTATTTTTCCATATTTCAAAATGCCTACAAGATTCTAATTCTCTCATTCTTATGTTAAGATTTTGCTTCTCAAACGTTTATTTATTTAGTGCTACAAAATTTACCTTGCTACTCAAGCGAAAGTAACTTGATGTCCAGAACGAAATCAAGTATTGGGATTAAGGAAGACATTTAGACACAGGGATAGCTTTTCACCCAAAATTTCTCCATTCACACGGAATTTTATTTCTCTACCATTGCTATTATAATTTCAAAAAAAACTTATTGAATTCCTATAAGATTTTATATATATTTATATATCTTTTGTTTCTCGAAGTTTGGTCGCACCAAGGTGATAATTTATATTCTTTGCAACACTTGAAAAGTTTAATTAAGTTTTAAGGACTTCATAAGTGACCTAATCCTAATCTTAAATCTCGTGTGCAACATCAAAAGATATGCTTATACATCGCACTATGGTCTCGTTCATAGCATTGTTGTGATAATCAGGAGTTACATAAGTAGTATTTGACTACCATAAAAAGAAAAGGGGTATATGGTCGGAAGAATTATAAACCATACACGAACCACAAGAGACACCTCCTAATCAGCTGAGGTTTGGTTTCTTCCATTATGCACTCAATACCTACGCCTCAACTATATAAGAGTTTAAGGCAGGGTGGACAAAATTATACTAAACCACATTCAAGGACATACCTCCTTTGTTATGCTTTCATTTCAAAAATAAATGAAGAGAGGACATTCTTCTCGCGATTACCAAAAACTAGAAGGAAACTGCATACTCTGGGGTAGGTTGGACCATGTCATTCCTAAAATATGGGTTCACGACAATGTCGCTAAAACCTAATGACTATGACGGTAAACTCCGACTGGGGTTTTTTTTTTATTTACCTAACCTATGAGTGTTCCATCGAGTGCAAAGCTTAAATTTGTACTTCGGTCTTAAATTTCTTGTATGGTAAAAAGGATCACACATGCGGGGAAATTATGCATGAATATTTTATTAAAGTTGAGTGTTCCCATTAAAACTCTATATTATGTTTGCAAGGTAAGAGATAACCCAGAAATTAATTTAATCATTTATTGAATATTGAGAAGGTACTACAATGTATTAACTTTGATTTCAATTTACTAAGTATAAATCAACCCCCTTTTGCCATACACAACTAAAATCAAATTGAACTGGTGAGTAGATGCACATTTCTTAAGTTATCCCTAAAACTAGCATCTCATGCATATTAACAAATTTCAATTATAACTTTTCTATAACAAGAGACTAAATTAGACAATTATTCATTTTACCACGACCTATAAAAATTACAATAATAATAATTAAATTACACATCGCCTTTTTTCGTCATTCTTTCCATCCTGCAAAACCCACGTGAGCAAGATATCAGCGATAAATCGCTAGCATGGAATCCACTCTAATCAATCATAATTTTCATTTTTCAGTTTCCCATTTACATCTGACAATAATTACAATATGCAACCGAAATAAAACAGGTCTAGAAACATGTATTCATTGCATTTCTTTTTTCTTCATTATATAAACCCAGGAGAGAGAAAGAGAAAGGAAGAGAGAGAAAACATCGTTTTACACCAAAAGTTCTAATACACACAACAAGTTTCATTATAGTGTTTTTAAACAGTTATTTACGTGTGTAAAAATTTTCCAGGGTGATTTGGTAACCCTACGAGGGTCCGCAGCTTTCTACTTTTACATTTTCTTACTGGCCACAAAACGTACAAAACAGGGCTCGGAGGCTATGAGACTGCTTCCAAAGGTTATCTTCTGATGAGCACGCACATCATGATTAACTTTCTACGTGTCCCCAGATATACCCATAGTTCATTGCAACTGACGGAATTGAAAATAGAGCACACAGTTTGCGTTTGGCGGCTAGTTTTCCGGGGGCCACTGGTCGTCGCATTCACCCAGTTGTAAATTGACAAAAGTTAGCTCGAGGGCCCAGAAAATGCACCCATAACTGACGTTAGATGGAGAAGCACGCAACGAGACATCTCCTACTAGTTTACCCCTATATAAAAATAATTCATCAGAGTCAACGGGACTGAGAACTAGAAAACCATGTTCAAACGAAGACAAGTTTTCTGGAGCGACAAGACAAAATTGGACCAGTTTGACCTTGTCAAACTATGACCGGAGGCCTACAAAATGACTTCACCATACTATCCTAAAAGGCGCTCTTTCCTATGTTGAATGTTCCATATCTTTTTCTAGTATAAACGCTAGAGGTTTGCGAAGACATAACATGATTTCTCTTTCCGGGTTTCAATTGGTGGTCCCAAACGGAAGCCAACTTTCTAGTTTTAACAGCTCTCTACTGTTGTAAACCGGTGTGATAGGGCTCCTAAAAGAGTGTCAAAAGGGTGTCATATGATCATTTTAGGTCAAACCAAAAATCAAGGTGACTCCTCGTATGCCAAGGTACACGAATGAAACTTCACATCTCGTTTCCAGAGTTGCGAAGGGTACTTAGTGAGTCTTCGAAATTTAACTATTTTTAGCAGGAACAAGGTCAACTTAATCAATGGAGAGTCAAATTTGTCTGGTTGTTAAGACGATATTGAAGGATAAAAAAGAGTAAGAGTTTTCTAGATCATCTCGAAGCGAGGGTGATAGTTCATGTTTTTAAAGTAGGCGAGTTATAATGGCTTCGAGAGTTGCGACATGACACTTTATTGTTTTGCAATGAGTTGAAGAGACATTTAGCTGTATAAAAAAAATCTAATAACTTAATATTCTATTTAGTTCCAAAAGAGAACTAAAACACGAGAATTATGAGAGGTAAGGAAAGGAGAACCATGCCTGGAGAAATAAGTCGGTCGAAGCCGTAGGCTTGGGTTCAGTCTCTTGCTTGGGCACTTCGTCAACCAATTCTACAAGCGTCCTCAGCTCCACCATTTTGCATACACGTCATCAATCTTATCTTTGCCTGAAAGAGACTCATCCATAACTGGTAATGAAACAAACAATTGGTTGAAATATTTCTGAGGATTGTTGCAAAAAAGAGTGCCTCTTCCACTGCTCCGACCAGCACACCAATCATTCCAACTTCCCCTTACCGTTGATGACCATACCCTAGGCAGCTCTTAGAGCAAACATGGAGCATAACAAGGTTCCTGTACTAATTAAATGCTCTCCATTGACATTATGTAAATCATGGCACTCCAAGAGACCGCATTTCTTTGAGGCATTCAATCAAACAGTTCACGTGCCTTGAATACACTTCCACATTTTCACGCATATCCACTATGTCGCTTGCAAGAACAAAACCCTACAAATGAAAACCAAATTCTATTGCTCATGACCCTGCTCCCAAGCTTCCATCTTGGCACATGCTGGAAGCATGTTGGCATACACAACTGATTTGGTTGGTGCCCTGCTGCAAATGAAGAAACAATCGTGACTACCTCACGAGGAGGTCCATGTCTTCTGTTACGCTACAATAATACTATTCCATTAGAAGTTGTCTTGTTCTTTCATTGGAGAAAAATACAAAAACCAATGCCCAAGGCACATTGAAACTACCACATCTGAAAAAAAATTTCTCTCTCTTTTCTACAAAATGGAAGTCCCTGCGTTGTTCTAATAGCTCCCATTTTGACACAGGTTGGGAAGATATCAGCAAAGGTTGTGGATTCTGGCTTTACACATACCAAATGCATTTGCTTGAAAGTTTCCAAGGCCTTTTCAACAACCTCATTTTTTTTTTGCACATCATGCCATCATTACAGTCCATAAAACACATTTCTTTCCTGCATTTTTGAACAGTTCGCATGCTTCCATGTTTTGCATATTCTTCTTGTCCATCTTTCCTGCTAGGAGCCGAAAATACTGTACAGAGCCTACAAATCAAATAATATGTGGGCATGAAAGAGGAGACCCGTCGTCACCTAATGGGCACCATTATATCCACGCAAATAACTCATCTAACAAATTTTTCTGTCTTTTTATGCACTGAAGGAAGCCGCATTGGTCTAGGTGCGGTTTTTTTTACACAGGCTGGGGGGAAGTGCTAGCATAGGCCGCAGAAAAGGGAAACATGGCACTCCAGGGATGACATTTGGCGATGCATTTCTTTGGAAAGGTAAAAAAAGCACCCAAAGCACACTGGTTGGGTGGAAAAAGTCGCGGCCAAGACTGGTTCTGAGCTTCCATGGTGGTGGCTGCTGTCTCTCTTCAGCAAAAGACAAAAAATGAGAACATAAGGCGTCTCCTTGCCCTAATCCGCCCTAAAACTGCCCCCAGCAAGAAGTCATGTTTTTTTTTTCTTTAAAATTTGAATCCTTTTATTTTATTTTATTTTATTATTTATTTATTTATTTTTCAAAACAGAGGCATTACACAACTGACAATCGTATCAGACACATAACAATGACAACCGACTACTTGTCGACATGATTAGGGGATATGTCACTAGTGGAATTACTATCTTACTACACAAGATCCATATATAAAATAACATATCCGGTAGTATAAATGTAATAGTAAGTTTGTGATTTTGTGACTACAATGCTTATATATGTGTCTCAAGACACAAACCAACATAGTTTAGTTTTACATGAAATGGGTTGGCCATGCCAAGACCCAAGAACATTAGGAAATCATATAATAACATCATGACAACTTTCTTTAGGACTTACATGACTCAAATCAGATTTTAACATCATGTTTGGACTTGAGAACCTTACACAAACTAGGTCTTCAAGTATGACTTTACAACTTGACTTCTTTTGACCAACTAAGGACTTCATCAAAGATTTAAAATATTTAATAATAATCTCTCCACAAACATCACTCATACTCATCTCCATGCTCTTAGATATTATCTGCTACAACATCCATTCATACCTTGTAGAGCCATATCACAACCATGACCATTTACACCCGAAAAACTTTTGTTCTTGAAGAGCATGATTGCTTGTACAACCTTCAAACACTTAGAGCCATGTAAAATAAAACACATGCTAAGAGTGGGGAGTAACTAGATATGATCTCAATGTAATCACTTCATTGGTTGCATTAGACTTGGTCAAATCAGTGGCAGTTAGTGCCCAGAGAGACATGATCTGTAATCCAAGACTGCATCAACACATTGTCTTGAACGTTTTCAAAAACCAATCATACGAAATTGGATCTTTCATAGGCCTCCCTAATGACATGAAAATTGTCTATAAACAATTATAGACATCAATTACATGTCCATGACATGCATGAAACACACATTTACCTTACGTAATGACACCTTTGTAACAACTCTGAGAGATACAACAATTTCTATCCATCAAAACAATTCCTTTTTGACACCCATGAGTGTTGCCCACTGTACTCATCTGTAGACACACAAATACCTGCACTTGGAGTAGATTTCTAGGTCTTAGAGTCCTACTACATGTATACATGAATCATAAAAAAGAAAACTAGTGGTTGAAAACTCCTTTTGAGCCTTTTCTAATAATACTTTTTCATATCGTCTCCTTATGATGGCTTTACACATCTTACAACCCTGTGGGAACTTGACTGATTAATCAATTGTTCATAAAGATATGGACACTTAAACCCTAGTTAGGACATAAGTGCCGCAAGCATATTGGAAAAGACACAGACTTTAACATCTTCATGAATATTTTAGGTTCTTTTTTTCCATGCAGTCACCTATTAACACTTACAAATGACCATCTCAAAGCTGACTTATTAGCTGGGAAACACCATTTACAAACACTTGGTTTTAACCAAATATATGCTTAGTTACTTCTTCTAATAATACTCCAAACACTATAACCTGAAATTATCTGTCATCACATAAGCTATGCATAAACTTGCACAAGAGCAACTTACAAAATATACCTCTAACATTTTCATAAATGGTACAAGGGTTGAAAAATGATCAAGATACACTGCATTGGAAGATAGGTAATTCTATAAAAACTCACTCTAGGTTACAGTAATCGGGACAATCTAAATCTAGCATGTTATCATCGTGTGATTTTCACAAGAGAAACCTAAGACACGAGACACAGATTCATCACAAATTCACTAGGAAATATATGGAGTCTGACATCTAGTGCAAAAATCGCTCATATGCCCATACTCTTCGGACTTGGACCACTGAGGTCACGTCTGACTCCTCATTCTGGACCCATATTTCTTCACTTAGATTCCCGTGTAACTGTGGTCTTCAAACAACAACTGACCATGAAACCGACTCCATACCGTTTGTTCATGCAGGTCTAAACCTCATGTGATCAAAACCATACCTTTGCAGTACCTAGTCACAAATCATTATTCTTCCATCTGGAGCTTCATACCTTGCATGACGTAGGCCATGACTAGGCTTCTCAAGCATTTGAATCAACTTCTTCAAATCATTGATGTCATTGACAGACCAGTGTTGACCTCAACAAGGACTTAACTATCTTGAGAAGTTGAAATGACAACATCAATGACATAAATCCACTCATCTCAACATCAATAAAAAAATTGCAACAGAGGGCGAAACAAAGGGTTTGGTTAGTGGCAGAGGAAGTGTCTGCATTACTTGACTACGGGAAACAAGTAAATTTTCTAATTATGGGCTTAGTTGTCATGCTCAAAAGTTTCTAATCTTTCCAGAACTAGACAGTTTTTGCACTGCATAATAGTTCCTCTACTGAACTAAAGATTCAATAAGAGAATGAAATGCTTGATTAAATTGAAATGTTTGACATGAAACTGAATTGAAACTTGTATTCAATGTGATTTTTTACTGACAGCTAAAGGGAATGTGTTGAAACAACTCTATACAAGATTTGCATTGATAAAATCATGCAAGACTGAGATGCTGAAACTAAAGAGTCATTGAAGAGAAACCACCCACTCACTTCTACTGCATGAAATATATAAAACCTCCAATCTCCTCAATAAAGTGGGCCCTTGCTCAAGTCCATCATATGAGCGCATCTCAGTGGCAAACAGTAGACTCAGACATAGCATGTATTATATGCGATGAATAAGTGAAACTTCATCACAGGGTCCTAGAGAAACACCACTGAAAATAACTTCTACGATTAACTAGTATGATTTTTGTAAAAAACTAACTAAGTCCCAATTCAGTGGGAGCAATATCTTGTAGACATAGTTGATTACAACACATGCCACAAATATAGGAAAGAAATTAATTGATAACAATTTCATAAAAGTTCCATGACACCCTATAATTCTGCTAGAAACAGGGGCCCTCATTTATAGTTGATTGTGGGTCAATCCTCCAAAATGTTGTAGTGGATGTGGACTCGATCTCCTTAACTGCAACTACTCAAAATGACAGAAAATATTCCTAACCAACTTGAATATGTCACCAAATCACTCTATAAAGTAGTTAGTGAAAGTTCTACGATTCATTAGTTCACATAAGACAAAATAAGGGGAAATGCATCACTTTCTACTTTAGATAGAAATATTTAGAACATTACCATGCATAGATTAACATTTATAGGAGTAAAATTTATAACTATATAGATGTTAGGATGAGTCAATTTATGGACTCGTCATCTCCCCTACACTTTACCTTTTGCAAGTCCTCGTGCAAACTATCTCTGAACTAATCTTTGCCCAATTTGTTGTGTTATTTCATACTCTTCAAACTAATATGTATACAACTTCCTTTTGCCTTTACATACTTGGGTTTCCAACATAACCTCAACCCATGCCTTAAAGCTTTCATGTGATTGGGAAGCACTGTTTTGCCAAGTGGTCATTAGGCTAAGGACTATAGGAGGCCTTACCTACATACCAACCCATTATTTTTTATACTCATTGTTCCCTTTTTCTACTAATTGCCGAATAATTACCACAAGTGCATCCCCCCTTCGCATACTCCAGCTGAGATTGTGAGGGGAGATAACTTCTCTTTGTTTCAATGGAAAATTCAGATTGTCCCATCTCTTATCACAGGCTATCATAGCCTTGCCAAAGTTTTGTTGACAGTAAGTTTCAAAATCTTGGACACATTTGGCCAAGATCTCATTGGTGTTTCTACCAATTCCATCTTGATAATAAAGAGATCTAAAATCTTTTTTCATAGAAACATCATTATGGTGTTGAGGCCGAATGTAAAAAGGCTTACTGAGTAAAGATATCAGTTTGTTCTTCCCACATAATATGATTCCTTACAAATGATTGAAAAGCTTTCAACGGAAACTCTCCCACTGACAAATTTATAAAGAAATTAGGAACATTTGAAACCAATATGTTATGGAGATAAAATTCACATAATAAGTTTTGAATTTCTGGTGTACAACCTTGATAAATCTATATGAATTTTTTTCCATCATGAGCCTCATGGAGATCTCCACAACAAATTCTATGCAACTCCCATGAATAAAATTGTTCTTGAAGAAATAAACTATAAACTGAAGATGGTTTTCTACAAGCCAAAAGTTTACAAGCCAAAGGACAGACAAACTCAACAATTGTTTCCAATTTACTCTTTACATTAGAACTTGACTTAGCCTCTTCTTTAAGTTTTCTATTTTCTCCTACCAATTATTTATTTCTAAGAGATAGTTGGGCAAAATGGGAGGAAAAAACATCCCATAATTTCAGACCAATATTTTTCTGTCTCTTTAAACTATCAACTTCCATTCTCAAAGAAGTTATTTCTTTATCTTTTTTTACACTCTTTTGTACAAACTCATTTTGAAGAGACAAATGAGTTGTTTCCATACATTTTAGTTGTTCTTTCAAAGAATAAATTTCATCTTGGTGTTTCCTCAAAACTTCATCTGCTTGTGGTTCCACTGTGCAGTAGTTTTTGTAGCTTATGTTTAAATTTCCAGAGCTGTAGATATACTTTCTGGAGCTTCCAAAGGAGTTTCCAGTGCCTCAGCAGCATGGCTCTATTCTTCAAGAATGTCCAAAGTAAACTTGAAATCTCGTGATTGTTTTCCTAGGGCAGAGGAAGTCTCAGTTCCAGCAAAATCTTCCAAAATATGGGTTGCACCTTTATTAGACAATGTAGACCGAGAAACTTAATCTTTCCTTGCGGGACCAAACCTTCTTTTTCTCAATGAACTTTGAGCAGGGGTTGATAGGATAGTCTTTTTATTTAAATATCGAGGCTCAGAGGTCTGCTCATCTTCATTTGCATGGTCTTCTATAAACACGGGGGCAGACTGAGGAGCAGATTGAAGCTTAGGCTGTGAGTTGTGGGCTAGTTCGACATAAATTGGCATAGGAGCCCGCATGACCTTCTTTTGCTTGGAACTCTCCCCTGTAGTAGCCTTTTCTATTTTTCTCTTGGGTTTCCTAGAGGTCTGGTGCATGCAAATCAACTTAATAAGCCTTGGGTGCTTAATTTGAGTGTCACCATCTCCACTCGTATACTTCTGCCCCACCTTTATGACAACATCTATGAGGTATTCAGGAAGATTCACCTTAAGCTCATGATTTGTCTCACCTTTCTTCAAATGGATTAGAATCTTCAGTGTATCAGCCCCTAATACCGACGGTTTCCCATAACAAATGAAATATCGGTTTACCCAAGAAGCAACCTCCCTCTAATGGCCTGACAAGCTCTCCCTCTTAATACCCTTCCGAATTCCCTAGGGATTAATGATTATCTCAGGCAGAGTTTCCCCTTCCTCATGAAAAAGGGTTATCAAATCTTTAAGGGGGGAGTTAGTGGCAACCTTAAGCCTGAAATATGGAAGACTAGAGATTGTACTAACAATTTGGTTGTCTACTTTAATTCTTTTCCCTCCTATTCTAGAACAAGTTGCTTCAAAATTTGATAAAAATTCTTCAATTAAATCCTCATCAAACCCCTCAAATTTTTGAATAAAATGCAACCAACCCACATCATGGAAGACTTGAGAGATAACGACATTCCGTAGCAGTGGCTTTGCATATTCTAGCTCAGACTTCTTGTTCTTCCCCATAACACAGACTGGTTTGCAAAAGAAATGAAAAAGGCAGTGAGGGGGTAATTTTGGAACAATGGAAATGGTTTCGTGAGAGGAACAAAGTAGTTGTATGCAATGTTAGTAGCTTGATTTTGAACTACTCGTGAGTTTATAATGGCATCAAGTTGGCATAAAATGACGGCATAAAGGATGGATGGGACTGTTTGAGGTGGCAAGCTTTTAATTCATTTGCATGGTTCTCATACTACCATTGTTATCACTCATTGTAGACACCTATTGTTGGATATAGTGCCCCTCAATCGTCTTGCATTCACACTACTTCCATTCTCGCATCTCTTTCTCTTAAATTACATGAAATCCTCTCCATTTGCTTAATTAATTATCAAATGGGCTCCATGTAGACCCATTTGATAATTCAACTTTTTGATATTATCTCCATCTTCTATAACTTATTAATTCATGAGTAGTGATATTCCCATCTGACACTCTTTTCTTAAATTCAAAAGGTAGTATCTATCATCCCACCTACCCAGTCCCACATGTTCCCCACTTAAGTCAAAATTAGTTCCCACCTAAAAATCAATCTCCACCTAAAAATTCAATCCCTTCAAATTATTAAATTATTATCCCCACCCATGAAGTCAATAATTCAAAAATCCCACCATCCGACAACAAATCCAAAAATCAATAATTAAAGTGAGCACATGGCTCCACTATTACACCTAATTATGTCCCCACTCCACATCACACCTTTTCCTTTTCTCATATCATGAACCCTACCATCAAATCAACTCTTCATCATGTCCTCTTAATCAAAATTGCTTTTGCAAATTATGGTTATTCGTTAATCCTCTATTTTAATCCAAATTCAAATTATAAATATGAGCCTTCTCCCCCTCAAAAGGGGGAGGAAGAAATTTAGGTGAATGCTGTGAGATTTTATTCATTTTATAATATCATTATTATTCTATCTGGGTGATAACACGTGGGATTTCCATGACATTCTACTCATGATTTGGGTTCATGTAATGAGATTCATGTTGCACGCATCAGATCAGTAATTTTGTCTGCATACTGGTACCATCTAGGTTCTTTTATTTATCAATTTGTATGTCATTTGTTTTGGACGCTATTGTACTATTATTCTTATCGCATGGGGGTTGACAGCCACCGAGGAAGTTAACGCTTACCAGATCTACTTTGTCAGGCAGCCCCTACATAAAATCTCTAATCATTCTTTTCCTAGTGTATGTGAGTTGCATCTTTGTTGAGATCACACTGAGGACTCCAATATCAACTTTTCAGCCATAGCATCCATCATCATCTCCAAAGTATTAAGCCCTTGTATACTCGACATGGTTTTGTGTTTCTTGATTACTCGTACACTCACCTGGACAGGAAGCTGGAAATGCATATCAACATTTGGCACGCCTGGTGGGACCAGATCCAAGTTCTAGTCATGTTTTTGCTTACTCACTTCGTATAGGTGTCATATGTATAGCAGTTATTGTATTTTATATTATTGAAAGTATGACATCACCATCAATCTAGATATATGTTTGCAGTTGTCATGTTTGTAGACTCACCCGCTTGCAGGCTCTTTGGTACTATTTTTCCATCCGTGTTGTGGTTGACCAGGTTTGATTATGTGCCATTAAGGTTCATTCGATTTTTCTTAAAAAACCAAAAATGAAAGGTAATATGGTTTTTCTTCATTTTAAATAAAATCTTATAGTTTAATTTGTTTATTGATAATATAAAATATATTATATATAGTATAATTATAGAGAAAATTAATTATCAAAATAAAATTAAAATATAATACCCTACAAGATCCCCATCTCCACCTTCCTCTCACCTACGAGCTACCATCCTGCCCCATTCACTCCCCTTCCCCCTGCATCTATCTCCACCCTCTCGATCCTCCATCTCCCTACCTCGAGCCAACCATCACTCCTACTCCCATCATTCTCCTTCCTCCCATACAGACTCCCTGATCACCCATACTCCCCTCTCCCGACTACCTGCTCAGCTTCCTCTCCACACTGATCTTCCACACAGATCTCCCTTCTCACACTCCACTTCCCACGTCCCTTCTCCCCAGCTCCACCGACCTCCCTTCCTTACCTTACCTCCATCCACCCGAGCTCCCATCACCTGCCACCACACTTCTCTTCCACATCCCACTCCCCGATCTTTCTCCACCTCCCTCACCTTCGCCACTCCACTTGGCCTCATCTCCCTCCACAGTTTTATTCCCATTGCTCACCTGTCTCCCACGCAGACCCACTTCTCTCCTTCCCCTGTCTCCATTGTTCCACGCTGCCTCCCTGTTTCTAACACTTCTTCCACGCACCTCTCCTAGAGTCCTTCCTTCCACTCTAACCCAATTGCTAACCATTCCTTCACCTAGTGTGTGTGACTCACACTACCTCTTCTCACGTCTCTTTATCCCCATTCTTCACCAACCTCCCTAGAACCTTAACATTACATCCCCGCGTGGGGTAACATGTAGCCAATCATTTCTTGTTTAGATTTTTTTGTGATTCTCCTTATAGAAGCACCGCGTCCATGTATAATTTATCTTCATGTGTGTGGAGATCCAACAGCTCTGAATGGTAGCGACTGTACAGTCTATTTGAAATAATTGATTTACAGTTTTTAAGAATATGTTTACAAAATCTATTATATACCAGTACAGTTTAATCAATTGATAGTATTACATTCTTCATAATTAATTTCAACATATTTATTAGTTATGCTTTGCTAAATGTTGTGGTATAGTAATAATTATACAGTCTCCTTAGTTAATGGCTTACATCACATTTGTTCTTAACACATGTCTATAAATGCAATTTAGCTTACACAGTCTCTATAATAATTACAATTCTGTAGATACGTTATGTGAAAGTGCTTGTTAGGATTAATAGTCTCTCTATAATTTATTTACATCTAAGTCCAATTATATATCATTAATAAGCATCTATAGGTGAAGTTTGTTTAGATTAAATAAATAAACGCATATTCACATTGGCTTTTGATAACGTAATTTATTGTCTAGGAGCTTAATTTTTATCTTGTTCATTTATCAGTCATTTTTTTTATAGTATATTGGTTCGCTTGTCATTTACATATGTTGAATTTAATATTATTTTTTATTTGATCATCATTTGAAAATCATTTCATTCAATTATTTTCGCATTACCATAGTTTATTACTTAAATAGACTACTTTTAGTATCTAATGTAATTTATAGTTGTTTTCCTTTTTGCAGGATAATTCGTCTTTATCTCGTTGGGATATCCACTAAAAATAGGATTGCGCTGTCAAAGACCAATATCTTAAACCAAACTACATCGTGCAAAACATTTTTATCGACCTCATCTAGCAATCGTAAATGATGCCATTTTAGAAGTTCCCAATCGGGTGATTATCATTTTCACTGAGTGGATACTTTCAAAACTTGTCTTTCCTGATTGTTTAAAGCTTACTCCTTGCTTGGCTCAACTTGCTGTCAGATAAAAAGGAAAAGCGATATACAGGTATTCTTCAGTTTTCCCTATTTTCTCTTTTCTGCATTGTACTTTCCCATTCCTGGTTGATTGTCAACATCGAATTTCATATTTTGATTTTGGAGTAAAAACGAACCTGTGCATTCTACTTGCTCACATAGTGTAACTAGAGGTTTAAGCATTTGCATCACACCTATCATCACACACTGCCTGAAAATTCACAAATTAATCAACACATCGAAACATTCATTGCACCTGGTTCATTGATTGGGATTTGATCACCCAACCGAACCATTTCAGACATTTCCCAGCCATAAATTACCTGAAACCAAACATAGTTTACCTTCTTCTAGGTCCTCTTTCAGCCGTTTTATTTTACACATGTTCTTGATTAAAAAAAAATTGTTTGTCTGGCTTGTTTGTTAATATAACAACGATTTCCTTTTTATGCCCGTAATCACTCGATCCACTACTAAAAAGATGGAACACAACCTCGCCACACACAGTGCTTCATCCCAATCAATCACTACATCAACAACTTCATCATCCGTGTTTCTTCCTATCTCACTCACAGGCACCCATCCTCTCACTAATATTCCTCATTCAATACCTTTCGCCCACACTATGAGCATTAGACCAACATTCCATCCCATCTAGGTCAGCCACTCTACCCTCAGTCATATCAGAGCCTATTGTTACTTCAGTCTTCCCTCTTGGAGACCCAAAATTCAGACATATTCTTGATGCCAACCTTGTGGCACTTCAAGACTATATTTTGAGAAGATACATACACCTCCCTCTGGATGGGCCACTGCTTCAACAGGTCTATCCTTATAATACTGGTTCTGACATTCCTCAATCTATGGCCTTACATGATTTTGCATCATCCTCCACCAACCCATCAGCACACCAGACCACCCAGGTAGTTACACCCATTCTGCCCAATCTTCCTCACATCAACACGACTATCGTGACTGCCATCCCTACCACTACAACAACTCCGATGGTCACTGGTACCTCCATTCAACCATCCCATGTGTCAAATCCCTTATCCGAACAACAAATTCCTACTACATCACAAGTCTATACCCTCACTTCTCAACTTCCTCCAACCATACCTTTGCAACATACAGTGTCATTTCCAGTTTATCAACCCACATATACCCACATTCCCACTCAACAGTTACTTCCACAACCTCCACAATCTCAACAATCACACCATGCCCCTATTTCTCACCAACACACATTCTATCAGCAACCACCTCAACTATGACACATAGCTTACACTCACCCATACCAAGTCCCTCATATACCTACACATACGCAAGTCCAACCACCACCTTTCACTGCTCAACAGACACTTCCTAATGACCCCATGCAAATCTTGATAGGCCAGTTAGCCAACCTAGAGGCTACTACGTTAGGGTCCAAAGTCACATTGTCTTATGAATAGATATGTAATGAACCCATCCATCCATCTGTGCCCATGAAACCATATCCTCCACACTGGGAATTACCGAAGTTCACCAAGTTTAACAGTAAGGAGGACCCTCAACAACATCTCAGAGAATTTAAGCATACATGTTATCTCATTGCACATGACCAAGACTTGATGCTTCGTACTTTCCCCATGTCTTTGGTTGGTCCTGCCTTAGAGTGGTATAATAATATTCCCCAGTACTCCATATTTTCTTTTTCCTAGCTTGCACAATTATTTCTTGAGCATTTCTCCATTAATATCAAGCGTAAAATAACCATCAATGACTTGTACACTATCCACCAATTCGAAGATGAATCCATCATGGATTTCGTCGCATGATGGCGCAATATGATAAATCAATTGTCTTTTCCACTACCTCAAATTGATCTCATCAAGCTCTTCACACGCTCTTACGCCAAGCATATTTCCTCCACCTTGCAAATCCAATCATTTCACACTTTCGAAGAGGCTTTTACTATGGCCTAAAAGCTTGAGACATGTGCCTTGGAACAGGGGCATTTAAAATTGAAGACCAATAAGCCAAAAACTGAATTTGTCAGACCGTCCATATCAAATGATAAATCGAAGACAACTGCCAATGCCATCGTTGTTAGATCATCTCCTACCCTGACATCTATAGTGAATCAACAACGATTCACACGGCCAATGCCCAATTATACTCCCTTAGGAGAATCATACAGTGCCATCTTTGACAAGTTGATAACAAAAGACTTGATCACACTACCACCTATCCAACCTGTTAACGAATCTAGGCCACGACCTGTGTGGTATTGAGAGGATCACTATTGCAAGTATCATCAAGTTTGAGGACACGACATAGAAAAATGTTGAACGTTCAAGGATTCTGTCCAAAGGCTCATCGATCAGGGAGAACTTCAAGTGGATAACCCGAATGCCTCATCCAATCAACCTTTAGATATTTTTAAACAACCATTTCCAAATCATACACCCACATCCATAAACGAGACTGCTCCTACTTCTGTATCTCAAACCCCTAGTACCCACACCATAAACACTATCCATGTCGACGATAAAAGTCCAATTTCCCCCACAAGTTTACCTTCTTCATCAACCATTACATCAATCCCCTTTGATACATTATCTACATCCCCAAACGCATCAACATTCATCTCTGCATCAACATTGGTTACATCTATGCCCATGTCAACACCCTTTCCTATACTCACATCTTTATCAACACCTACCGCCCTCTCCTCATATGCAAATATTACTTTTGTATCATGGCCCCTTACATCTACTCCATTAAACCCAATCACCTTGTCAGAAATTATCCCACCTCTACCTGTTATCTCGTCCTTAGCTTCTCTTCCAATCCCTCTTTCTGCACTTCTACCAACACCTACAACATCTACTATTTTACAATCACCTATCTCATCTCCCTCTTCCACGTCCATGTCATTACTCGATGATTTTTGGAAAACATTCCAGCATTCCTTAATTTCAAATTATCGTCCCATTTCATCTATACCATTAGACACTCACACATTAGCGCAGTCCCCACAAATATCCACTTCAATATCTCTGGATCCTCCTGTAGAGATTCTGGTCATTCCCTCTAACAATCCACATTCATATACAAGACCTAGACCCCCATTTCCCAAGTGTTCTCTTTCACATCCTCGTCCAAAAGTAGACCTCACTATTCCCGATAGAAGCTCCTCAAAAACCACATCATCTTCTATTTTAGGACCACACCCCTCATCCTCCTCTCCCATTTTAGGAACCTTCCCTTCACCAAAAACACATACTACCACTAGAACAATGCAACCACCCTTTTCCAACAAATATCTTAAAACAAATTCAAAGGCGTCTGTGTCTTCCACTACTATCCCACATCAAGCACATTCATCTACCTTTTCCAAATCCAAAACAACGTCCAAAGCCATTATTACATCACCACCTTCCCATGCATCCTCCCAAAGTTCTCCGTCGATAACACCAGTTATTATACCACTATGTTTCACTAACTACTCCAAGCCTCAGCCATCACTTTACCGCCAATTAGATTTTTCGATCCAAACGTGCCAAGACCTTCTTGGTTTGATTCCAATCTTGTTTGTGCATTTCACCGTGCCCCTGGACATGACACTAAATGTTACAAAGCTCTCCAATCCATCGTGCACCATTTTTTCAATAAAAATATTAACGATAAAAAACCAATTCTACCATCTCCTCCATCAACTTCCACATCCCAACATGCGTCTGTTCAAACATCTCGACCACCCTTTTCATTAATAAATTCTGTTAGTACTCCACTACTAAATAAAAATATAACCACCAATGTCACTAACATTTTACCAAAAGAGGATGATCCTCAGGATCCTCCTCCTCTTGTAATCAACGTTGTTTGGATAACCACCCGTTCAAAGCCATATAACTCTGACTCCGCCTCACCATCCGCCCCTAAGACTTATGTCGCTATCCCTCCTCCTAAGGAGCTCGCTACCTCCGCACCTCCATCACAGCCAAAGGTTGTCATCACTGCTCCTACCAATCATCCCGCAACAACGCCTTCATCTTCTTCTAAAGCCAAGGTATCTGTTCTGGCTGCCCCAAATCCTTCCTCCATTGAACATACCATTATTAAACAACTTCACCAAGCCCTTGTTAAAATGTCACTCTATGAGCTCATTCAAAGCTTTCCACATCATAAACAAGCTCTCATAGAGGTTTTGCAACAGATCCTGGTATCCTCTGATGAGCCCCAGCCTTTCACGGCTTTAGCTCATGCCTTCGCAACATCTGCTACTGTATCATTTGAAAGTTTAGAAATCCCTAGGATACCACAAGAAGAACATAATCTACCATTATTCATCATAGTCTATATCGATGACACCTACGTCCGTCGAACCATGATTGACAATGGTGCCAATATTAATATCATTTCTTCTCATACCTTCAATCAACTTAAATTGCCCAATACCATTGTTGCCAAATCTCCTACCATTCTTTGCGGCTTTAATGATGCTGTCACTCCCCCATTAGGAATGGTTGTTCTTCCTATCTGTGTCGGCCATAAACTCCTCCACGAACTTTTCTACATCATTGAAGGAGAATTCCAATATAATCTTTTACTGGGACTTCCTTGGATCCGTGCTATGCATTGTGTTCTATCTACTCTTCATCGTTGTATCAAATATGAACATGAAGGGAATACTTATGCTCTTCCAGCTGAGATCCCCACTTCCAAGACATGTCGCTTGATCTATAGACCTAAAGAAGTCCTTGCTCCTAAAACCAAATTTTTTCCTGATGCATCCACCAGTTCTTCTGTACCTCCATCTACCCTGCCTCAGACAAATTCTTCTAATCCTATAACACAAAATATTTCTTTAGGGGAATATCAACTCCTCACTCTCAATACCCTTCTTTCTCCCAATCGCCTTGTCTGCCCTGATAAAGTCCCTATGTATCAATCGAATGTTGGGGAAATTGTCTTGTTTGGCCCTTCTTCCCTCAAAACCAATTTAGTATATGGCAGCCGTGATCAACCTTCTTCTCACACTGAAAATAATTTTCATGCCAAACGATATACAGGTGATTTCGGATTTCTCAGTAAACCATATTTCACTTACACATACCTCTATCGTTGTGCATGGAAGGGGTTTGGTTTGGGACGCTATGAACAGGGCCCTCATGGTAATATCTTTGCTCGAGCCCAAGAATCATGTCAAAAAATTGGTTTGGGATATAATGATCCCACCATACACCCTCCTAGAACATATGTGTCTTCTCCCATCATATTGATTCATCCATTTCTTCTCCATCAGAATATACTACCAATTCAAAACATATTTCTTCTCCTTCCAACTATCCTATAGATTCAAATAATATCTCATCTCCTTCCAACTATCCTTCCAGCTCAGATAATGATTTTTCTCCATCCAATTATCTCATAGATCTAGATCAAGGCGATACGGTTCTTATTCCCCCTAATTTTTTATTTATTTCAACCATCTTTCTCAGACCGGTGACTTATCAAGCCAAAAATGAAACACGATCTTTTCCCCTTAAATATCCAAAAATGGTAGAGGAAGATTCCCCTATCATTGACATTCTTCAATGCGATGATGACACTTCCATTCTCTCTTACATGGGAGCTAAAGGTTCTTAAGATCAGAAAACTCATCTGCCACAAAAATCTAATCTCTTGAATGAATCCACTATCCACATTACTATTGGAGTGCCTTAGAAGCACCACATCCTTAAAATAGGTTAGTCTTTGACACCTCAAGAGCTCGAAGCCTTCACTTCATTTTTGTCCAAGCATAGCCAAGCATTTGCATGGTCATATTTGGACATGCCAGGTTTCGATCCCTCCATCGTTATTCACAACATCGTTGTTATCTCCAATGCCAAACCAGTCAAACAGAAGCTTCATCGAATGCATCCTCGAGTTGCTCTTCTTGTGAAAGAAGAATTGCAACGTCTCCTATCTGCCAACTTCATTATCCCCATTGATTATCCCCAATGGGTTTTTAACATTGTACCCGTCGCAAAAGCATATGGAAAGCTTCGTATATGTATTGATTTTCAATATCTTAACCTCGTATGTCCTAAAGATGATTTCCCTCTTCCAAGTATCGACCAATTTGTAGATCGTACAGTAGGGCATGAGATGCTCTCTTTAATGGATGGTTTTTCTGGTTACAATCAGATTCTGATTGCACCTGAAGATCAGCACAAGACATCTTTTATCACCTCATGGGGTACCTTTTGTTATCATGTCATGCCCTTTGGTTTAAAGAATGTTGGGGCTACATATCAACGAGCCATGGCATATATCTTTCATGACCTCTTACATCAAACTGTAGAAGACCATGTTGATGATCTCTTAGCAAAATCTAAACATAGATGTGACCATATTTCATTTCTTGAGATACTTTTCAAGTGTCTCATTCATTTCTCCCTTTGTCTCAATCTGGCAAAGTGTGTTTTTGGAGTTCTTACCAAAAAACTCTTGGGCTTCATTGTCTGTATCAGAAGCATTGAAGTTGACCCCAAATAAATCAAAGCAATTCTTGAAATGCCTCCTCCTTCCAATCTCAAACAACTTTGCAGTCTTTAAGGTCGACTTCAATCTATTTGTCTCTTCATATTGCAACTTTCTAATTGTTGTCAGCCATTTCATCACCTTCTTCGAAAAGACATAACCTTTGATTGGGATCAAAACTGCCAAAATGCTTTTGAAGATCTTAAGCGATATTTTTTATCTCCACCAGTACTCACACCTCCACGCGAAGTAGAACCCTTCTATTTATATGTTTCTGTAATTGATCATGCTCTAGGAGCTATGTTAGCACACCGTGATAATCAAGGATGAACAAGCCATTTATTATATCAGTCGTACTCTCCATGATTGTGAAACATGATACTCTAAAGCGGAAAATTTGTGTTGCACTATTTTCTTCGTTGCATCAAAACTTCGACACTATCTTCTTAATCATAAAACCTACATTGTTACTAGCTTTCAACCCCTCAAAGTGATGCATTCTAAGCCATATCACAACAATCGCATCACCCGATGGCTCCTTCTCATGGCCGAGCTTGACCTGGAATTCATTCCTCAAAAAACAATTAAGGGTCAAGCTATTGTGGATCAATTAGCCTGAGGCCCCTCTTTCCAATACACATACTCCTTCTAATCATTTCCCAGATGAATCAATCAATCAATTTTATCATGATCCCCTTAAAATGATTCTTTTCTTCAATGGTTCTAAATGCTAGCAAGGCAGAGGGGCAAGAGTTGTTCTCATTCCTCTTGGGGATTCCCCAATCCCCTTATCTTTCAAATTAGATTTTGAATGTACAAACAATATGGCAGAATACAAAGCCCTTATATCAGGACTAGAAATTGTTATATTTCTAGGTGTTCGTATCCTTGACATTTTTGGTGATTCTGAACTAATAATAAAGCAGGTCACTGGTGAATATCAGTGTAAAAATGATATTTTACAACAATATCGTGATATTTCTCATCATCTTCTTAAATCCTTCGATTCTTACACTATTCAATATGTCCCGCATTCGACCAATCGTTTTGTTGATACAATGGCATCCCTTGTGGCCCTTATCCCATGGACAACGCAAGAATACCAGCTTTCAGTTATTATACATCATCGTAAACAACCATTCTATGACATATCTCAGATTCATCTGTTCGAATCTAATTCTTCAGACCTCTGGTATTCACAAATTTTTTATTATTTATCCAAATCCATTACTCCCCTTGATCTTTCTAAAAATGCTAAGAGATCTTTTATCCAACGTGCTACTCGTTATGTAATCCTTGGCGGTATTCTTTACAAACGCGGGTTTGATGGTATCCTTCTCCGATGCCTCCAATCCCATGAAGCCTCTAGAGCTATCCAAGAAGTTCACGATGGTATTTGTGGTGGGAATTTCAGTGGATTATCTGTTGCCAAACGTGTTCTTTGTCTTGGCTATTATTGGCCTTCTTTAAATCATGATTGTTGTGAATATGTCAAGAAATGTCTAAGATGTCAACAACACTCTAACCTTATCTGTATTCCTAGCTAGGCTTTACAGCCTGCCCAAGATTTATGGCCCTTTTCACAATGGGGTCTTGATCTTATTGGTCTAATAAATCCTCGTTCATCACAACAACATCATTCTATCATCACTGCTACTGAGTATTTCACTAAATGGGTAGAGGCAATCCCACTCACCTCTACTAAATCTGGCCCAATCATTAATTTTATATATCAACATATCATTTGCCGCTTTGGCGTCCCTCATAAAATTATTATGGACAATGGAAAATTATTTAAAAACAAATACCTTACAAATATCAACGATACATTTAAAATCCAACTTAGCTTTTCTTCCCCGTATTATCCTCAAGCTAATAGTCAAGCTGAGGCTACTAATAAAACTCTTTGAAATATCTTGGCTAAAACTATATGATCGAGCAGGACGAAATTGGCATCTCCAACTTCCCTTTTCCCTGTGGGCCTATTGCACTAGCATTCACACTTCCACAGGAGCTACTCCATTTTCTCTGGTATACAGCTCCGAGGCCATCCTTCCCCTTGAAGTTCAAATTCCATCTTTACGTGTGTCTCTTCACAACTTCATTTCTAATGAAGATTATCGTCAGGAACGGCTAATGCAACTTGAGTTATTAGACGAACGTCATCTTCTCACTCTTGAGCACCATCATGTCTATCAAGATCGTATCCAACGTGCTTAAAATAAACACATCAATGAGTGTAATTTTAAAATAGGTGACCTGGTTCTAAAAGAAAATCAAAATGTCACTACCTTAGAAAGAAGTCAATGGGGAAAATTTTCTCCTAACTGGATCAAACCATATATTATCACACATAAGTATGGGTCTGGGGCTTATCGTTTAGCCTCCCCTGATGGTAAACCAGAGATTGAACCTCTTAATGCATTGCACTTATGGAAATTCTATTGTTAGTGCATACACTTATGAGTATAATCTTATCTTTAGACTGATCCTCCACCAGTATCCCCTTCCATCTATCGTCGTAATGATTTTGAATCATGTGGTCTACCGTCACTACTAGTCATGACCTTGAATATGAGTATCACGACTCTACTCGTAGCATATTCACTGTGAATAAGTTCTCCCATTTTGTGAGAACCCCATGATCATTACATCCATCACCATCTCATTTTCCTATTTTACTCATGTAGAGGGTCTAGGAGTGTCTCTTGTACATTCATTCTCCCCTCCTAGGTAGTTTACCTAGCTATCCCCAGCTCTTCCCTATGAAAAGATACAATTTGTCTATGTGAAAAGCAAGATCAAGGTTATCAAAACAGACTAATCCCTCGAAGGACAATTGTGAATAAAAAAAATGCAAATCAAAGGCAAAATCAAGAGAAATAGACCGATCCCTCAAAGGACGGCTATCATATATATATTATTCTTGCCCTTCATATTATAAAGTAGACCATACTCTAGAAGGATGGCTACTCTGTTATTATGGCATTGGGAAGGTTTTCCACATTGATCAACCTTCCTTTTATCAACATTCCCAGAAATCTTCCCGCATTGATCAACTTTCTTTTATTCTATTCTTCCTCTTTCCCAGAGCTGGGGCATAGAAATCAGAAATACCATCTTTGGAGAACCTTTTTCCCACATACAAGCTACATCTCCAACTCCTTTGTCATGTCAACATTAGGATTATGAGCATACTTCATCCATATCTTCCTCTTGGTCTTGTGATGTAATCAAATCTCATTAATTATGTAGTAATACCTGCTATCGGCTGCAAGTGCAATGCTTTGAGTAGTATCTTTCTTGTTTACTTTTTATCAGGTTAAAAGCATGACTTTCTTACTTGACCCTTGTTATGGTTATGCAACATTCATTTCATCAAAGTCATCTTTCATCACAATTATCTCCTTAGAAATAAAATTCATGTCATAAAATCTGTATCAATATGTTTACTCTTAAAGATGTCCCTTCTCAACATCATCCATAAATCCATGAAATCCATTATTATCTTCAAACAATCTTCTAATGCATTATTTGGTTTGGGAATTCTACTTGACCTTCATTGCAGTTTGTGAATTCTGCTTGAGGATAACACTCTCAGGTAGCATTCATTATCTGGTAGATCCTCATCCCCCACCATTGTTCATTATCCTCTTCATCACCATCTCAGACCTTTCACCCCCAGCTTGGCACATCTACATAATGCCCCGCGTAGCACAGAAAACCTACTTGAAGTAGACCCTCCATTCAGGACAAGGTCTCATTCATGATTATGTCTGTTGACCATTCATTCCTCCTAGTCCCCTTTATCAACCCAATTTTCTCCTAAAATACACCTAATTTCATTCTCCGCTGATCTTCTCACCCACTTCGTCCTTCTCCATTATTTGTTCAATACTTCACGTGTCATCCACCTGAGCCATTAATTTTGTGCTTTTCTCTTAATATCCTTTTACTGCCATCTATTTTATTGTTTGATTTCCCTTTCATTCTTCTTTCAACTTGACAATCCTACTTAATCATCCATTCCACGTAAGTTTCTTAATCAAAATGTAGCTCTTTCTTAATATTCTACCACTGTAGAAACTCCTTCATTGCTTTTTGTTCCCTTCAACGCTAGAAACATCTTTCTAATCCATAAATTTTGCTTAACACTCTGACATCATCACTCGTACAACATAGGCATCCTAATTAAGAATTTTCCTTACACTCTCCATCTTGCACTGCATACATTCCCCCATCCACTCATTTCACATTCCTTTCTTTCCTTGTTATCACGTGCTTTCATTTCCTATTCCATTTTAGTGTACACCGCTCAGTATTTTTCATCATTCTTCTTCTTCGGCTTGGCAATCCTACTTAACTATTCCTACAGCATGACGATCTTACTTAAGAGTCTCTCTTAAGAATGATCTGTCTCCTTGCCTTTCCTCTTTCCTTCATATTCCCATCATCCGAATTTTTCCTTCATTCCCCACAAACACATCCTCTTCCCTTATCTTTTTTCCTCGCACAAAATATCTCAAACTTCATCAAATATCATCTCCGTCACCCCCCATTTAAAATCCAGCTTGACTACTTCATACCCTCTCTTACTATGTCTTGTTCCTTCATCTTTACTTCTGTCATCTTCATCCACATCCTCGTCCATTGCATTCTCTCCTCACCTTTATCTTCTTACATATCGTTAGCCCTCCTTTCCTTACTCTTTCTGGTCCATTTTCTATAATACTTCCCCATATCTATCACCATATTTACTTGTCATTATCATCGTTCATTTGACATTATGTAAGCATCATCTTCCATTCTCACACTAAGAATTATTGGTGGACTTCTCCTAAAACTTGTTTCTCCTCAGTCTACTAATATCGGTTCACTCTTTTTTACCTCCTTGATTTTCTCTTCCTCCATTTTTCCTTTTGTATCCTATAAACATCATCTGAGGATTTCTCCTAGCATCCTTCTACTGGTATTGCCTTTTCATCTCCCACTCGCCTTTTTCAATATCTCTACTATCTTCATCACATACTACCTTTGCACCTTTTTCTTTGTTGTCCTCCTCCTTTCTACCTTTGGTTTTCTTTCATATCATTTGTATCATCTTCATCTCCTCTTCTCCTCGCACTTTCATCGTACTTCCCCGTTGATAACCTGACTCACCAGCATTGTCCCATATTCCTAATCATCTCACCATCCACATGCATTTCCATGAGTTCAGTTTCATATTCAATTCATTTCCTGTTTTGGCTATATCATCCCTTCTTTCCCTCTTATTTTCATTTCCCCCATTACTGAGCTTCTTTCTCTACCACCCCCATCCTCCTAGCTCGTCATGGTGCCTCTCTTTATCTTTTCCATTCTACCTCCTCCCCATCTTATTTAACTTCTTCATCTTCTTCATCTCCTTCATCTTTCCATCCTACTATACATATTCATCTCTCCAATCATCCTTCTCTCATATTCTTCACACCTTTTCTTTCTCAGTTCTATCGTCTCTTTCATGATCCGTTCTTTCTCTCCCTCTATTTTGATCTCCATCTCCTTTCATCCCTTCTTCTGTCATTTTCTTGTCTTCTTCTTTTTCCTTCATCATTTCTTTCTTCCACCATTTCTCCTCTTTATTATCTCTGCTGCTTCTTTACTATGATATATCTCTATACATTCAACTTCCCTTCTAATCTCTTTTTCCTCCTCATCTCATCTTCTTCTTGTTTAAATTTCCTCCCTCTCTTCTTCTCCTGCTCACTTTCTCTATTTTCTTTTTCTCCAGGTCCCTCATACCTTACCTATTTATTTCCCCCTTATCTTTTCCCACTACCATGTTGATATTATTCTCTCTCTTTTGTGCTTTCGTCTATCTTCTCACCTCTCTTATTGTCCTTCTCTACTATTTGACCTCTCTCCTCCACCATGTCCTTTCTACTTGAACCAAGTCCACTTTATCTTATCTCTGTCATCTATCATACACATCTTTCATCCCATCCTCCTGGGACATTTTTGTCTTAGAGGATACCATAATGGCCAACACCTATCTGATCTTGTACTCTTCCATGCATGTTTGCTCTGTTTTTGTTTTGTCGTAAAAGTATCTTGACTTCTTGTCCTACTTATCGAACAAGTAAGACTGCTTTTACCTTATAATTTACTAACACTTATGCATCTTTCTTATGAAACATGATTGCCATCACATTTATCACAGTTTTAGGGCACTCTATCTCACCCTTTTATGCTATCTTCTCATCATATGAACATTTATGGTTATCCTCCTGAGGTATTTTATTTACATATCCATCTCCTATTATGTCATCTTCGTGTCCTATCATGGGGCACCCTTTACATGAGTACTGATATACCCATCTGACACTCTTTTCTTAAATTCAAAAGGTAGAATCTATCATCCCACCTACCCAGTCCAACATGTTCCCCACTTAAGTCAAAATCAATTCCCACCTAAAAATCAATCTCCACCTAAAAATTCAATCCCTTCAAATTATTAAATTATTAACCCCACCCATGAAGTCAATAATTCAAAAATCCCCCTATCCGACAACAAATCCAAAAATCAATAATTAAAGTGAGCACATGGCTCCACTATTACACCTAACTATGTCCCCACTCCACATCACACCTTTTATTTTTCTCACATCATGAACCCTACCATCAAATCAACTCTTTATCATGTCCTCTTAATCAAAATTGTTTTTGCAAATTATGGTTATTCGTTAATCCTCTATTTTAATCCAAATTCAAATTATAAATATGAGCCTTCTCCCCCTCAAAAAAAGGAGGAAGAAATTCAAGTGAATGATGTGAGATTTTAGTCATTTTATAATATCATTATTATTATATCTGGGTGATAGCACGTGAGATTTCCATGACATTCTACTCATGATTTGGGTTCATGTAATGAGATTCATGTTGCACGCATCAGATCAGTAATTTTGTCTGCATACCGGTACCATCTAGGTTCTTTTATTTATCAATTTGTATGTCATTTGTTTTGGACGCTATTGTACTATTATTCTTATCACACGGGGGCTGACAGCCACCGAGGAAGTTAACACTTCCTTGATCTGCTTTGTTAGGCAGCTACCACATAAAATCTCTAATCATTATTTTCCTAGTGTATGTGAGCTGCAGGCTTGTCAGGATCACACCGAGGACTTCGATATCAACTTTGCGCTTATAGCATCCATCGTCATCTCCAAGGTATTAAGCCCTTGTATACTCGACGTCATTTTGTGTTTCTTGATTACTTGTACACTCACCTGGACAGGAAGCTAGAAACGCAGATCAACACTCATGACATACGTCATTCCTCAAAAAGAGTGACAGCATGCCTTTACTCATCATCATTACCCTTTATATCTCCAATTACTTCGTTAGATTTGGTTTTATGGTTTTAATAAATGCATTGGGAAGTTCAAACATAGTTAATATCCATAGCAAAAAGTAAGTACACGTCACCTTACCATATTAGCGTCCTTTTGACCATTAACGCTCCAAGTCCTACATTTGAAAAGCACTCATGGTTAATACACATTTTGATAAATTGCATCTCTAACCTTTATTTTCATGCATGAAATAAAACATATTTTTATGTTTTTTAGATATAGGGGGGAAGAGGACGATAATCATTAGTATGGTCTTCTTCCTTTATTTACAGATTCCAACAAACTACTCATAGCTGGAAGAGTTGAAATATTCCATTGAATTGAATTCCTGGCACAACTGCATGTCCTTGGTGAAGGTTTCTTTATCTTGGGGTCATTGATACAACCTCAGTCTATGGTCATTCACTAACAAAGTTCTTTTGTCACCATCAATTGGAAACAGTATCACAGATCCAATTTCATATATCTTTTTAATTTGGTACGGTCCTAGCCATCTTGTTCTTAGTTTCCCTTTGAATTGCTGGTATTTTTAGTTAAACAACAAGGCCTAGTCTCCTTCTTTGAATCTCTTGGTCTTGATATGAGACTCATGCCAAACCTTCCTTCGATGTTGAAGGATCTCAAATTGATGTTGTGCCTCCATCCGCATCTCATCCAGTTCATTCAATTACATCACTCTATCTCGTTGAGCTTCATCCAAATCAATCCCTATCTTCAGTGATGTCCTCTAGGTCTGTAATTCAAATTCTACTGGGAGTAATGGCTTCTTTCCATATACTAGTTAATATGGGGAGAAAATACTGGTGGTTTTCCAGGTTGTGTTGTATGCCCAGACTGCTTCAAGCAGTCTTGGCACCCAATTCTTTCTATCTACATTGACAAATTTAGTTAATATGTTTTGTAGTTCTCTATTGGTGACTTCCACCTGCTCATTGGATTGGGGGTGGTATGGTGATGATTTCCTATGCTTGATCTGGTAAATTGTCAAAAAGGCCTCAATCATGTTGGACATGAACTAAGGTCCTTGATCAAATACTATAGCTCTAGGAGCTCCAAACCTTATTGTTGGACCCCTAAAAGATACTAAGTATAAACGTCACGAAGGGTTTTGATGTGTGGGAGTTAGGCGTGAAAGCATGAGCAGAAGTAAGAAAGACAACACGCGAGGGCTCCTGCCCAGACAAATTATATCCCATACTTAGCCGCATTTTGAGCCAGGAGTAGGATTGGAAAGATAAAGAGTTGGAGTAACAGCCAAGCAAGGTTTTGGAGATAAGGATAGAACATGAATACTTGTAGTTCAAGCAAAGTGAAGACTTGGAGTAGTCACCCTGCTTAAGGGCCGCATTATCCTATCTATCAGGAGAGATAGCTAATGCCAAGTCTGGGAATTTATCTAGGGGAATAACACCCCGTCTGGAGCTAGAAGCCAGAAAATAAGGAGGCCAACCAGAGCCACTACCACCACCGAGAGGAAGAGCCCCCCAGTCAGATCCACCGCCATCTTGGGGGAGTAGAGGAGTCACCCACTCATCACCACTTCCGAGCAGCTAAAAAAAACCACCATCCTAACGTCGAGGGGGGAGGGGGGGTGGGGGGCGAGGAGGAGCTTCATCGAGATCGAGAGTGTAGTCATTTTTCGAACGCCATAGCCACATGGCTCGAGAAGTTGAACGAGGTGGAGAAGGACGCCGAGGTTGGGATTGATGACGCGGTGGAGAAGAAACATGAATGACCGAGCAAGGGGCACTTACCCAGTGGGAGAGGAGATTTTTCAAGTGCTCCACCTCCAAGCAGAATTTCTCCACCTAGATCTGGATCTGAAGCAACACATGAGAAATTATACTAGTTTTAGTGGTCACAGAAAAGTCTTCATACTAAGAATAGTGTGATTAAAAATAAATTCATTTCTAATCTTCCATAGTTGAAATAAAATTTCTACACGAAATATTTGCCAAAATTTGTTTTATTTTGCAGGAAGCAAGGTCTGGTGCCCCAACAAGACAATTTTCCAGGTGAAGAGTTCAAGGCGAAAGGGTTGGAAGAGGAAATGAATTCATGTCCAGGTTGACTACGCAAGAGAACAATTCCAAAAAAATGCAAAATAGTTTCAGGTTGGTGGCAAGTAGGACACAAGTGATTATCGACTCCCAAATGGCAAAAATGATTGCCAACCGGTAAACCCTAATATAAAATAGACCAAATAAAATTATCATTTTTGGGTTCAATGCGAGCCTTCTAAATGAGATTGAACCCGCACTTCCAAACTCTGTGGGGGGATTTAATCTTCCAATATTTATTCAAATTTTCATAAGGAATGTGAGAAGAAGCCAAAAGATGATACCCAAACTAGGGTTTGTACCGACAGAAGGGAGTTGCTGTAGGTCAGTGTCAGTCTCGCCACCAATGAGCAGGAGGAGAGACTCCAACCTTATGGAACACTTCATTAGGTATGACATTTTGAACTTCCTGAATAGATTCTTTATCTCCATTGTTGAGATTGAATTGATCTTTAATGAGAACCCATAGTTGCCAAGAACGAGTGGCTTTGCAAAATAAATCACCCATCATCTTGATACCATGCTTAAAAATTTGAAGACTTTTAATCCATGACACCATGGTAAAGGGAACATTGTGAAAATTAAGAACATAACACCACAATAAGGAATGAGAATTAATGGAAATCCCCATTCTAAAGCCATCCCCTACCCATATCAGACAGGGATTGACCGACTCCCACGCCTTCCAAATACTCTACATAACAAAAGTTCCCCTAATTTTAACAGGCATCGGAGAGAGAAGTAAGCTTTGAAAACCCAAAATTTTCCAGGTTTGTTTGCCAAAAGGAGTGCCTTGAAAAATACAATGGCGAAGAAAGATTTTCCAAGCCTCATATTTGACACTAAGTGCAATACCTTAGAGCCGAATGTCAATTAGCCCTAAGCCCCTAGCATCTTTGGGAGAGAAACAGATATCCCAGGCTACTTTGTGAAAGTCTTTATGACCATTAATGTTGGCCCACATGAAATCTCTAATTAATTTCTCCAGCTTGGCATAAGAAGCCTTAAAGGGAGCCCAGAAGGAGGAATAATAAACATGAGTAGCAACTAACATCTTCGAACAAATCTGAAACTTGCTAGCAAGAGAAAGGGATTTAATGACCCAATAGGTGATTTTTTGCTTAACTCGCTGAACAACAGAGGACCGAAGAGTAGCAGGAGTAACTTGAAAAGCAAAAGGAATGCTAAGGAATATAAATTGCATCGCAGGTTGAATCCACTGCCATGCAAATCCTTCCAACCAAGGAGGTCTGGGATCGAAAGACTACCTGTAACACTGAGTCTTCTTCAATTGAATGGAAAATCCTGAAGCCAAACAAAAGATGTCTAGACAATGGAAAGCATTTTTAACAGTCTCTTCATTTTCTTCCAGAGTTAAAAAAGAGTTATCAACAAAATGCCCATTAATGAGTTGCTGGTCAAAATTGGGGAGAGAGATACCCTTGACTAACCCTTGGGAAGAAAATTTGGCAAGAAGGTAGCTGAAACCTTCAGCGACAAGCACATAGAGTGTCGGTGCTAAGGGGCATCCTTTCCGAATAGACCTATGAAGCTCAAACATATCAGACTGTACTCCATTAATAGTAAGCCAAACAATAACATCTTGGAATAACATATTAACAGAGCAAATGAACCGGGGGCCAAACCCAAGAGATTGAAGCATGATGGTGATAAAAGGCCATTCAATTCTGTCATAAGCTTTTTTAAAATCAATGTTGATGAAGAGGGCCTTTTACTTAGAGATTCTGGCCCATTCCATACCTGCCCAAACGACAATAATGTTATCTAAGATGAATCTGCTCTTAATAAAGCCAATTTGTTCACTACACACAATAAAAGGCAAGAGATTGCAGATCCTTAGGGCTAGGGATTTAGCTATGATCTTGTATGAAACATTCAAAAGAGTAATCGACCTCCAACTAGTGATGAGCTTAGGATCAACAACATCAGGAATGAATTTAATATTGCCTTGATTTATCAGAACACCAAGAGAATTAGTCACCATAGCCTCACAATAGACATGATGGAGATCAGGCCCAACAATATCCCATAACACATGGTATAATTCACATGGAAATCCATCAATGCCAGGAGCTTTGTCTGCCTTCATTTGCATAACTACTTCCTGAAGATCATCCATAGAAAGAGCTCGATCGCAGGCAACCCGTTGGGCTTCAGAAAGCTTATAGGGAACTGCCTTGAGGCATTACAATAAGGCAGTGTCTCTCTCTGGGGTAAAAGGCTGAGCTGCAAAAACACCATGATAGTGATGAACAAAAGCCTGCAGGACATCCGGAAGGTTGGTAAGACGACCTGAAGCATCTTGAATAGACCAGATCGAACTGGAGGCATGAAGAGGCCGAAGGAAAGCAAAAAAATCTTTGGTCACTTTATCCCCAATTTTGAGCCAATGCAGACGAGCTCTTATTTGAGCCCCCTGGGCTTGGTACACTTCTTCCACCCTGAGCTTATGTCGCCAGAGCGCCACCTCAGTTTGAAGGCTAGTGCTAAGAGGCGCACAATGAAGAGCCCTCAAACTTCTAACATATTCTCGAGTTGAAGTTTTATGAGTTCATCTTCGGAATAAGGCAGCCTGCCGACCATACATGCGAAGGAAGGTTGTAGTTCTGTCAATGGCCTCTTGCCACCACCAAATCCACCCATACATACCGAAGGGATGCTCAACCAAGCTCCAAATACGTAAGATGTGTTCCACAGTTCTTTCATGGTGAAGATGGGAGATGTTAAGGTAGAAATGAGAATTGCGAGCCCTGGTGGGAGCCAAGAGCAATTCAATTTCAAAAAAGATGGGAGAGTGGTCAGAAAGCAAGTCCCCCTCCCAAACAGAAACATATCAACCAAAATTGGTGGTGAAAGAAAATAACTGTACTCTGGAAGAAAAGATCGATCATGTCATTTGACAATCCTATCCTAACCTTGTTTGAAGTTGGTCCAGGTAAACCAGCTTGCATCAGAGGCATGTCTAAAGCGGTGATTAGGGTCAAAAATTCCAAGCTTGTTACACATGTAAAACCACGCCTCACGTTCGCCAACACACTACCGCATAAGAAGGTGACCCACTTTATCCTTCACAGACTTCACCATGTTGAAATCACCACACAAGATTCAATGGGCATCGAGTAACTCGTTAGCAAGCCACTACCAAATAAGTGCTCGCTCAACAACATCATTGGAGGCATAAATATTAGCAATACCAATAATCTAATTATGAAAATAAAAAAGGGACCACACAACTCGATGAGATGGGTTAGAACCCCAAGAAATAATAGATTGCTGCAGGGAAGGAGAAAGAAGAGAAAGAACACCCCCTTTCCCAGGCTCATGATTGGAATGATGACAGATGGCACCCGATTAGATAGTATGTGTTGTTGACTGGAGAAGAAAACCAACAAGCTTAACCTCCTGAAGACACAGGACATGCATGTGACCAACCTTTTGACAACTGTCCCGAACCGTGTATCTACGAGTCGGTTTAGTAAGCCCACGTACATTCCAAGAGAAAACAATCATTAATAACCATCAAGATTCATGCCTTGCTCGTCATCGAGACTCCCTAACACTGTGTATTGGTTCATAGAGATGGAAGAGCCATTTTTTTTTTAAAGGAACATAATCACCCATCTTGAAAGGGTGGTGCGGTGGTGGATCATACTCACCATCTTCTGTAGGAGAGGCGCTGCTAGAACACGTGCACACAGACTTGTTACATGTAGTGTGAATAATCGCATCAGAATGTGGCTGCGAGTTCATTGGAGTCAGACGAATTGAGGATGCCAGGAGCGGGGAACGATGCACGGGTGGAAAAACCACGAGCTGTTTTCTAGCTGATAGATTCGGAGCCGAGGAAGACCCCCCAATAGGTTTGTAAACTTGTGGATGAGGTTTAGGGTTTTCAATTATATTGAGACATTAAATTTAAGCATGAAAAGCAATTAATAGCAAAAGTGAAAGGCATCTCATAAAGAAAAAGATTGAGAACGATATCCAAAGTGCAGCATCATACTCCACTGACCCAAGGCATCCTTGAAAGAACCTCGCAACTCCCGAAATACTGAGGCAAGCAATCCACGCGTCTAAGAATTCGCAGACACATGGCGCAAATCGAACGGCGATGCAGACGAAAACGGTGCAGGGCATTCCCAATAAAGAAACGTCTCCGATGGATTCAATTGTAAAACAATCGCAATGGGAACTTTGGGTGGCAAGCGCGCTGTGGAATCGGAACAGAGCGTCGACATAGACGAGCTCGGACGTTTTGCCATTGATGAGCATAATACCCAACAGGTATTTATCTCTATCATACAACTATTTTTGATGCTACAAGTTGTATTTCTGATGTTTATTTTTGTTTTGTTTCAGAATGAGAGTGGGCTTCTTCTTTCGTTTTGTCGAGTGGTGAAGGCGGAGCAGCAAGTGGTTGCCGGGACTGTCTATCATCTCACGCTCGAGGCCAAACCGAAAGAGGAAGAGCAAGATTCAGATCATTCTCCCAAGCTTTTCGAGGCCAAGGTCTGGGTCAAATCATCGGAAAATTTCAAGCAGCTGCAGGAGTTCAAGCTTTGTTCTGCTTCCTCTCCGATCACCCCTGCTGACCTTGGCGTCAAACGAGGTAACTTCGCTTGTGTTTTCCAATTGCATAACGCCATAATTGTGCAAGGGTTTGGTTATTTTTCTTTAAAAAAGGTAACTTTGCTTGTTTTTTCGAATTTCATAACCCCATCCCTGGGCTAGGGTTTGGTTTTTCCCTTAAAAAAAATAACTTTGTTTGTTTTTATCCAATTTCATAATCCCATCCCTGGGTTAGGGTTTGGAATTTTCCCTTTTAAAAAAGGTAACTTTGCTTGTTTTTTCCAATTTCATAACCCCTGGCTATGGTTTGTTTTTTTCCTTAAAAAAGTAACAGGATTTAGTTTTTTTCCGTAAAGAAGCGTGCTTATTTCAATTTTATAAAAGCGTCCCGAGGCTGGGGTTTGAAAATTTTTAGCTTGTTTGTTTCATTTTCATAAACCCAGTTGTGGGCTTAGTTTTTTTTTTGGGTTGAAGTAATGTGATGTTTTTTAATATCATTTTTAACCATGCCCAACTCCACAGGCCATACCCTCAGCCGTGGCTTCCAGCTAACTTTGTGACTGAACATGTGATCCAACAGCCTTATGTTTAATTGCTTTAATTTGCGGTTGCCCTATGCGACACAGATATTACCCGCCCTAATCTGATGTTCCCGTGAAAGTGGGCTAGCTGAGATATTTCAGGGCCTATTTTACGTTGTGGAAGGGACAACATCCTTCCGAGTTCCAACTATATTATTCAATCATTCGGGCTATATTTATATTGGGCATTGGAATGCCACACTAACAATTATGATATTGAATCATCCATGAGAAATCTAGTCTCAAGCACTGGCCTCTCCTCTCCTTCTTCCACTAGAATATGAGATTGTATGTTTTATTATTTAGTGCTGTCAATCTTGACACGTAGAGCTGGGAATTCTACATTAAGGCTATTTTATTTTTTTCTAACATCAGTTGCCTCTATGAACACTAGAGGCAGAACTGCAGCTCCTGTGCATTTTTCTTACTTTAGCCATGACATAACAATGATAGCAAATTGAAAATTAAGGCAACATGAGTAAAACATTATGTTTTTTAATGGGTCTGTTTTTATAAACATTACGTTTTTTAATATAAGTTGGGAGATCATGATTATGTTTTAAAATAGAAGTTGGGATATTATTAAAGTCTATTAGATATCAAAATCTGTGATTATTCAGAGATTTCGGCTACACTGGTGTATATTAATGCTGGCATGTTCATCATAAGCCCATAGAATTTTCTTCAAAATATTTTGACCTCCAACACTCATCAATTATAGACTTGGGGGCCAAATTGAGATTTTATCCTCTACCTCTGACTTAGTTAACAAAGAAATTTCAATCCTGTTCTTGGTAGGATGCATATTATAACTTGCATTTTATTGAAGTTTTTACGCAATATGAGTCTATAGCAAAGCAATGAAATGCATCTGTTTCCGTGGGGCATAGGTTAATGAAATGTTGTGGCTTGTGCAAGGCAGAGGGGTTGGGGTCTTTACCTGGGTGGCGTGAGGTCCCAGTGCATGACCCTGTCATTCAAGAAGCAGCTGAAAATGCTGTGAAGAAAATACAGCAGATGTCTAATTCCTTGGCAGCTTATATACTGCAGGAGGTCCTTCTAGCAAAGGCCGAGGTTAGCGGGTTGATTTGTTTCGCATTAACTTCAAACTATTGAAGTGAACTTGTTAGTAACAGTATTCCCATGGTTTCTTTTTCCAGGTAATTGATGGTTTTGCCAAGTTTGATCTACTTTTGAAAACTAAAAGGGGAGCTAAAGAGGAACAACACAAGGTAGAGATGCATCGCAGTCTTGCTGGTGATTGGCTGTTGAAATCACATTCAACATGATGGAGGGTATTGATTAAATATTGTATTTAAAGAAGTTTCAGAAATTGCCTTATCCACCATAGCGCACCACTGTAGAGAAAGCACAAACTGCATGCGTGAGACACAATATTCTAACAAACATTTTCTGTTATTGATTTACGTTGGCCGGTTTAGTTACCAGCATCAACTCTTGTTAGCCAAGACTTGTACGTATTACCACTGGCTGGTAAATAATGTGATCTCAAACCATTTTCATCTCATCGGAATTTTGTTATTTGAATTGCGAGCTACTTTTGCTGTTGCAATGTTTATTTTCATGTAAAAAATTACCTAAACAGCTCTGCAAACATAATATGGCTTGTAAAATTGTGAGCTACTCTTGCGGTCGCAACTTGTATTTTCATTGCTGTTGCAACTTGAATTTACTATTTTCATGTAAAAAGTTAATTTCGAAACACTTTTGCAACAGAATTGCGAGTTACTTCTGCTGTTGCAACTTATATTTTCATGTAAAAAGTTAATTTTCCGAACGGATTTGTTGCATTACAACTTCTGAACTCTGTTACACCATGTTTTGAGACTTGCATAATTATAAACTAGCAATAGCATCCATAGGTGTTTGTGAAAGGCTGATAGGCACAGCAAATTGACTATGTTCTTGGAGATTCCTGTCAATTAAAATATATTAAAGCAACCGAAATTGTATGAACAGATTAGCAAAATTGTATGCACAGATATCAGCGTTCATATCAAAATTTCTAAAATTAGGGTAACTTGCAAAGTTGACAGGGAGTTTACTTAAGAGGATGTGCCTGTGTCAAAAGCAATTCTTTCAGTGCAGATTTTGTTCAGTATTTGGGATCTCATGCCAATTCATTTTGTGTTTGTTGTCCTGAACTTCAAACAATTTTCATCTTCTTCTCGGGTTGCCATCATGGTTTAAATCTTCCCAATACTTCAAACATTTTCCTATCTGTTTCTCGGATTGTGCTATCATGGTTTAAATCTTCCCAATCTCTCTCTTACTTCTGGTCCTGGCCAAGAATGGCCTATGGGACAAAATACAAACCAAGAACCAAAACATAAAAGGAGTGCCAACACATCTCTAGAAAAAGGAAACAACAAATCAACCGCTAGAAGGTTGCAGATCTTGAAACTAATATTTCTGTACTCATTTGTATTTGAGGACAGCAACCCTCCCTTTGACCAGTCCTCCCGAGTCCCTGCAAACATCAGACCGAAGCTGGACTCGGATGATCTCTTCGCAGTTAATGAAAGATGTCTCAGGGAGAATCATCGAATAAATCTAGGGTCAAAAATGTCAGTTAGCACACTCACGCTTATGGGTCCATGGGAACAAAAAATATATATTCGATGCATGAATGTAGGAAATTCAACACTGCGCTAGTTGGCCAACAATTTCTGGACAATTTATTACCATCACAACCGCATTTTGGCCTTTTTTTTTCCAAGTGGGACCAAAACTATTAATATAAATTTGTGTTGTCATGTATCTTGTAGACCATGTATTTGATTGCTCAATTATAAATTTTCAATTGTTATCAAAACATAATCTCTCATCTTCTCATGACACAATTGATGCTTGTCGTCTCCTCTTTCCGCTGTGACATTGTTCATCGCTGTATGGTCATCCCTCTTAAATTTGCATCACATATCTACTTAAACCTTTCTAAATGGTAAGCTTTCTGATTTGGAAGATATACATGGAATAAAAAGCTCACATGGTATTGAAAGAAACCCGGCACCATTTCTGCTGCCGCAATAGCCATATTTCTAGAGCTGCCGCAATAGCCATATTTCTAGAGCTGCCGTTAATATAGGTTTATATGCTCGAGGAATTTGATTTGAGTCGAAATAATGACTTTTCATACTTAGGTTAGAATCTTGAAAATGGAGACGAAATAGACAGGAAGGACCGGTAGCAGTGATTAAATTTGAAAGGCTTTATATATTTAAATTTGATGGGTTAGGTTAATTTTGACCTTAAATTAAACAATATGTTGACCTTCAATTGGAAAAAGAAAATCTTAATTACCTCTATAAAACAAGGCCATGATATGGCAAATCCTGCGGAAGAAATGAAACACCCCTAAAAATGCATTTTCCATAATTGGGAGCAAAAATGTTGCTTACAGTAGCAATCTGTTTATTTACCATCTATTTTTGATGGATTTCAACAATAGTCAATATAAATACAGTCTGGGCATATATTTAGGATTTGCATGTACAACGGTGAAGCGGTAAGAGGCATCGCTTGTATTTTCCAGGTCAGTGGTCTGCTTTCTTTTGCAAGTCCATAACATAACATGCCTATAAGTCCTGAAGAAACCCCGAATAACGTTGATGACCATGGAAACATTAGCAAGCTTGTGCTTCTTATTTTAGTCTTTGCTGCTTCAATCTCTTGGACTCCTCTTCACGTTCCTTGATAAAGCCCAATGGTAGTAAGTAAATTAGAAACATCAAAAAAATAGACACAGACACTAATATTATATGTTGCATATTAATGTAAAATACCATTTCAAGCATTTGGCGCCCTTTCTCTTCCTTGCGCCTCTCAATCAAAACTTTGTGAGCAAGAAGCTAGTGCTCTCTCTCTATTGTCTTAAGAGGGGTATATGCAGAGTCAGTTTTTTTGCTTTCTCAATGGTTTGGGGTTATATGAGACTTCTAACCTTATTTAAACACTTTGCAAGAATAGTCAAATGATTTGGAATTTTGTTTGACTCAAGGTCCTGCACAAACAATCCATGGAGTAGCTTACATTAATGTTCAATATTAAAATATCCAAATCATTGAAGTAATATCTTCAAATAAACAAGGTATATAGAAACCAACATTGCATTTTTCTTCCTCACTGCCAAACTGTACAATACCCTTTAAATGGTCAATCTTCATCTGCACAAAATTGTACTTAACAACATCCGCGCTAAACTTTTCAACAATAGTGAAGGCAAAAAAGGGCATCATCTTTGTTATGACTCAAATTTTCATAGTTTGATACACTTGAGATACGTGAAACATGTGCGTGCCAAAAATAAAAGTTAATAATACATCTGGAAAAGTAAATATAAAAAATTGGTTTGATTTTTAAAAAGATATCCTCCATGACACAATAACAAGATTAATGCTACACATATGATGAACGAGTGAATTAAATGCATAAAGTAAGAAATAAGTGACGGAGTGACTGAACATGCAAAAAAAAAAAATAAAACCAGATTAGCTGTTGCAACGCCGTCAATGTGGTTAGCCTTTCCAAAGAAGGAATATATTGTTCCAATTGTACTTCAGGAACAAGAGAAGCTGAGGATAATTTGTCACTAAGATTAGAGAGCTTTCCCAGAAGAGGTTGAGCTTTTTCAGCAAGATCCAATGGGTGGAAATCATTTTCCAATAGATAATACAGATCCTTAACTTCTTGCGGGACATAATTCATCACACCTTTAGACACCTAACATGCAAAAAAGGAGAAAACAACTTAGTACAGACCAAATACTCATTCTTTGCATCCAAACAAACTTTGACCTGTGTGTAGAAAATAAGATTTTTTAATAGATAATGAGCATGTAAAATGTAAACTTAATTGTGATGGAAGGTTGTGTCAGAAGATTCATAAGAGACAATTCCTATTCATAACAGCTATACAACTTTGAACTCTAGGTGAATTACATATGGAAGATCACCCATCTTCCTGGCATGCAACATTCAATTCAAGTGATATCAAACAGATGTTGTAATATTTAAAATGGAGTGTGGAACATAACATATGATTCAATAAAGTTAATGTATATTATAGGTTAATTGGACAGTTTTTGAGAGTAAACAACTAAACTTTAGTAATTTCTAATATTTTTATCTTACCAAATCTGAAAGAATTTCCGAGTGTGACAGCTCTAAAATGAATTATCATAAAGCGTTAGACAATAGGGAGGATCATCAATTGATGCAAAACATCTAGTATACAATAATACTCCTTCCAAAGAAAATAAGTAAATAAAATGATACAAATGTATAATCTAGATAGAACCATGGATGTAGCCCACCACTTCCCAGGCATCCCTTTTGGGATCCAAACTAAATCCAAGAAGGCCAGCCATCTTTAAGGTCCTTTCCTTTTCATTCTCGATTTGAAAATGAGGAGGGCATGACAGAAATATCAGCTAATAGTACAAATGATGTCATCAACTGCAAGTCCTTCTGGGTCAGGTTCTTATTGTAGCTTTTCTAGAGGACATAAAGCTTGTACCCAAAAATGGATGTATTGAGTTTTAACATGGAAACATTCTGCAGGAAGCCCAATATGACAAGTACCATACCAAGCAACAAATATATCAAGGAACTCATAGTATATCCTCTGTAGTACAAGTAATTCTCAAGGGGATTGCATGAGTATAGATCATTCATATTTAAGACACGATTTCTTACAATAAAATAGTCCACAAAAATGATGCCTCCTATAGGACCCAACAAAGCAGAATAACCAATCAACCAAGTGTAAATGAAACTTTTACTGGATTGCAGCAGCCTCTAGGGCTGAAAGAGGATTCCAATTATAGCAATCAATAATGCCCTCTTCTAAATATAAACCAAGAAGGGTTGAAATTGACTAAAGCATTAGCAGGGGAAACTACATTGGCATCAATATTTGTGGTCAGTGTTACTCGAGTAATTCCAATACATGAGAAGAAAAAATCTAGAGTACCCAATTTTATTCTGTTGATCAAGAAATATTGCTCCAAGGGCACAGAGCCAAATAAATTATCTAGTCGGTTTCAAACTAAGATTCTGGACTCAACTTTAAGAAACCACAGTACAAAGCAGGGACTTAAAGATGTTGGAAAATAATACATTCCATAATCTGAAGAGGAATCTGACACTCATAATCATGGCCAGTCATCCAGGCCTTTGTGGCTAATTAGAGATGATGGTAGCTTGAAACCTGTTCTATCTTCGAAAAATCAGTACAGAGGAAAGCTTCAGCCCAAATCTCTGGCAGGAGGCAAAATGCATATTTCTACTAAAAGTAACCAAAATATGAATGCAAATAATGGAAACCAAAAATTCACTCTTTCTAGAGAATAGAATCAATGGAAAATAGCAAGTGTGGGACATGTGAAGTCCTTAAGGTCAACACCATCATTTACAGATAGGAAAAAGTAAGTGCATTTGTGCTTAACAATACAAAAATGATGCCTCCAATAAGGCCCAACAAAGAAAAATAACCAATCAACCAAGTGTAAATGAAACTTTCACTGGATTACAGCAGCCTCTAGGGCTGAAAGAGGATTCCAATTATAGCAGTCAATAATGCCCCCTTCTGAATGTAAACCAAGAAGGGCTGAAATTAACTAAAGCATTAGCAGGGACAACTAACTATCCAGTCACTGCTAAATATTCAATGTTAACTTGGGTTCCTACGTGGTTAATGCCTTCGCATATCAAATATTGTGCTTGTTTTATTATGCAAATGGGAGTAGCCATGGTCCGAGTCGTGCACGAACAACATGTTTTTGTAATTTTTCATCTCCACGGAGGCCACTCTGTTGTAAGGAAATTTTCCCCACAAATTTGTGCTCATATAAACCTCAGGAAAATGCATGGATTTTCGCAGCGGAACCAAAACCTGCTTCCTCAACCTGTCATGGATCGTATAGGCATAATGGCGATCATCTGTCACGTTTGTGTAATTTCACGGAGAAAAACCTTGTGTGCAATGTTCTCATAGAGCAGAGTAGAGAGATTGTACAAGGAATCGAGAGAAGGGCACCATTTCGCTGCCAAGGTTAAGATGGGGTTTTTCTGAGACTTATTCGCCTCCAAGTCCTTGACCAGCAAATCAGAAAAATGCAGGGATATTTTGTCATGCAATTCTCTGTAAAGGGAGTCTTGGAGGTTGCATTGCAGTTCTCTGCTCGAATCTTCCAACTGTTTATGTTCCCTAACAACCCTTGCTTTTTCGCTGTCCAATTTTCCTTTCAACATATCTGCTATAATTCTCTCTTCCCTGGGCTTGAGGGTTCCTAGCTTCATGTCTTCTCTTGCAGCCCTTCCACTCAAAAGAAACAAAGTTGCCTATTTGTTTCTCCTTGTGAATTTTTTTTTACAAGCAACAGATAGTAAGGATTAGTCAATGTGAATTTTGAGTGCATCATGATACAAAACAGCCTTAGTTTAGAACAATTTAAAAGGAAAATAAATCCATATGTTTACAGAGTTGAAAGCCAAGATGCAAAGGTTGTATGTACAGATCAAATACAAGAAAGAAAAAAATGTTTACAACCCCATTCCCTCTATAGGTATTACAAATGGCCAAGTCGTATTTGAAAAGTTAATATGTCATGAACTAAAACTTCATCAAGGTCATGAGTTGATATTCACTGCCAATACAAATAAGAGCAAGGAAAGGGATGCAACATTGTAACAATCTGGCTCACATATTTTTCCCAAGCTCCTTGACAGTAAATGATAGTAAAACCAGTATCCTGTTTTACAGATCAATCATCATTTACATCATTTGGGTCTATTTCATCATAAATATTGCCCCCAAAATTAAGTTCAATCGCTGTTAAAATAGAAGAGCGGTGTAGACCATCAGAATTATGGGACTAAACTTAATAAGAAAACATTGGTACCACTCTTATTCTCACATAATCCAGTTCACCATTTTTGCACAAGAATTGGTCCTTCACAATGAATTTAAAACATAAGAGGAAGAACAAAACTCCCACATGATGTCAACTTTATTCATGAGCCCAAAGTGGGTGATTCATGAATGATTTTCTGAATCAACTACAAATACAATTCGTGAATAATATATTAGATATAGATTGAAAATGTATCAGCTAACTAGGCAAAAGAAAAGCAAAAATCCAGAAGAATCCAAATAGCAAATGTGTTCTAGTTAAGACAACAAGAAATTTATTATGTCTAAAAAGACTGGAAAATAAAAAGTACCTTTTTAGATTCTCCACCAAAAAAAAAACTCACAACAAAATAGAACTTTATGTGCTCTACTACTGTATTAGAAATATGTATATCACAGAAATAAATCACCTAGATTAAAAAATAAATGAATTAATCTCCTAGAGTCGTGTACAAGACAAATCAAAATCTTCTGTTGCAATTTGCACAATCCATGAACTCAAAGTCCTCTTAGTCTCAACATTGCTCACAAATGCCAATTCATACATACTACATATGTTTAACACAAAATTCTCATTCAATGTAAGAGTAGGCACCCTCTCAAGGGAATTCTATAGCACCTTAATGGATCTGAGAAAATATCTAGAAACAAATTCAACAAAATCCTCATCCAAATTATTTGAGCAATGAACACGATGATCAGTCTCCCAATCCTTTCCCACAGGAAGAGCACTTGTAGGATTTATAGCACCAATCTCAACACGGATGGGCTCATCCAATTTCAATGACTCAAATGCAGCAACCCCTTCAGCATCAACCAAATGTTGTTGAATTTGTGTACTACTAGCAAAATCCATACTGCCGGAAACCACACCCACATGCCGAATTGGGGAACTAGGGACAAAATCCAAACCCCCAGAATACCCACACTCATTTATCCTGACTAGATCCAAAACCACGCCCCCCTCCTCTGCAGATGAATATGTAAAGGGGAAAGGAACAGAAGATGAAATTACTTTCTGCATATTTTCTAGGGTTTTGGGCCCTTTTCCAATGGTTTATACGGTTTCAGGCCCTTTTTCTAGAAACTCTAGGGTTTCAAGGAATTTTTGTGGGACTTCTATAGTTTCAGGGATTTTTTCTAGAGCTTCTAAGCCTAATCACAGTGAAGGATTATCAAAGGTTTCGACCAAATGGGTATCTGTTTTATCCACATATTTTTTCAAATTAATCTTATTTTCAACAAATTCGAACAACCCAAACAAGCGATCGAGGGTTTCCTGCCTGCGGCTGAGCCTATTGTGCATCTCGGCGTGCAACCACCTTAAGGAAAAGGGAATCATAGAGCCAAACATACCCTCATAAAAATAGCCATGAGATTCGTACCTGTGCTTAGGATCTTCAAAATATATGAGGGTGTGTAATTCATTTGAGGCTTCTCCGTAGGTTCTGAGCTTGGCGAGGGTGAGCGCATTGTAGGCCAGGTATATGAAATGCTCATGGGGACTCTGCAGGAGGGAGCGCTTGCGGGCTTGTGTAAAATTTCCAAGAATTTTGCACCATGAGACCTGTGATGTCCTAGCAGAAGTCGTTTAGAGATGAATAATTTGGGGGCTGGTGGAGCAGATCCGGGTGAAACTGGCAAGATTAGTGGTGAGACTGCGAGGGTGTATCCACCGAAAGCTATGGCAATAGATTATCACCTGCTGTGCTCTTCGGACCACCATTTCTTCCTCCAGGTCCATGAAAATATGGTAGTGCGAACTTGACATGCTCAAACCAAAAACCATGCCCTGCCTCGAGCCACACAAAACCATCCAAACCTGCAGCGTGCACAGTAAAGGCATTTAATGACCAAGACAACATCTCATTTTCCACCACACCTTTGCCTCACACACAGTGACTTCCATTAAAACAAGGAAGGACAAATTTGTTTTTTCCATCCACAGTACCAAATAAAGGGGCAGCCCAATAAAATGCAAGATAAATGATATTCATAAATTGTGAAAAAATATTATTTTTAAAAAAACTATAGTCTACAAATGAGAAAGTCCACATGTCAAAAATTTATTGGAAAAAAGAGAAAAAGATAATAGGTAAGGTGAAAGCAATATCCATGCCTTCGGCAGGATAATAAATTTGAAAAAAGTAAAAATTATTAAATATTGAAAAAGCAACTAAAAATCTTGGAAGGTAGTTAAATTAAATAATCAAGATTCAAGAAAGTAATTACATGTTCAATGTACATCACTCAAAGGAAAATGTCTATGAGATTTCATTGTTTTCCATTCCTCATGTCTCATTCAAAAGTATTATATCCAACTTTTGAGGTGCAGATAGAGATAAATACATTAACGTGTCTAATGTATCCAAGATAAATCTAGATCTCTCAATAGTTTGGATGTTATTTATTTACCTTAGAAAATCTTTGATCACACGTAGATGTACTTGTTGGAAGTGTGAGAATTCTTTTCCATAGTTTCATTAAATTAGTGAACGAATTTTTCCAAATTTCATCTTCATCACATTAATCTCATGCCTTGAACATAGTCTTCTTCGGATGTGCTTTATCTTCTTATATATTTTTCACTCTTAGTTGTTTTAGGGCTATAAATAAAATGTCTTTTGGCATTCAATGCCAAACAATTGGTATAAAATTATACAATTCCAAAAAGAAACAAACTCCTTATTATTTGTGAGTAATATTTCTACGACAATTTAGAGCGATTAAAGAAATTATAATTTTCTAAAGTCTATTAAGGTTGTAATAATAATCACAATATATATATATATATATATATATATATATATATATATATATATATATATATATATATATATATTTAAACGCTTTTTTACAGGAGCTTAGAACTTGGGGATTGGAGGGATCCCACCTGAGAATCACACTAACCTAACCGACAACCTATGACCAAAAACCAAAATTACAAAACACCTGCCAACATGTAGAGATGTGAGAGACCCAAACATCAGACCATAAACCGTAGACTCAAATAACTAAGACCCAATCATTACGAATATGGAAATATTAAGCTAGAGAAACCGAGCGACGAAGACCAAGCACCTTCCTGCCTCCCGAAGTCGACCCTTCACGATTAGTGAGAAGAAGGAAAGCTGTATGTGACGTCGAGCTTGCGACGAAGCCCGACAATGCCCATTGACTCTGTGAAAACCAGTGCCGAGAGACCAGGGAGGTCAATGTCACGACGTGTTTCCTTTCAGAAAGCCCATCCGCACAGGCCACGTGCACTTCTTCACCTAATGTCAATAGGACCACGTTCCACTTCGACAACTTTGCAATCACTTGCCGCGCCTCCTCCAAAGTGTAACCATCTCAAACAGAGTCGGGCAAGGGCTGAGCTCTACCAAATTCATCCAAAGCTTCCACCAGGTTAACCCTATGCTTGGGTTTGATAAAATGCAACGCTATCACTATAACCTCCTCTATATTCTGCTGCACCAACAATAACCTAGTCACGAACCAAGAAGCCACTTCAGAGTTGACACGAGAATGAGCCGACTTTTCCAGGTATTCAACCCCCAAAATGTGAGAGATAGCTTCCTTGACCAAAGCAAACTCAACCCAAAAGATGATCCTCAATTGGGTTTGCGATACTTCCCTGCGAAAAAAGCTATTTCTGTCTTCTCACCCTACAAAAATAAAAGCGGCATAGGTTGAGATGCCATGGCAAAAATACTGAAACCGCCACCAACACAGCCACCAAACAAAGTCGAATTGGAAACTGCCCACATTGCCATAAATTAAAAAGCCTCGGGACTCCCTTCCCAAGCAATAATCACGTCCAAATCCTCCTAATCACTCACACGCGCAGAGATGACCAGGCCACTCTATTCATAATAACACAATTAGCTAGAAGATCAGCAACGCCATTCATCTCCCTATACACATGTTCAATGTTCCACACAAGGATTTTATTAAGCCAAAACAAAATATTGCTAATGAAATAATCCAAATGCTAGGACAAAGCCTTCCCTTTTCTCACGGCGTTAATCACCACTTGTGAGTCCCCTTCAATTCCTAATGCTTCACAACCAGTTTCAACCGCTAGCTTAAGACCTTCAAGAAGGGCTTGTGCCTCCACAACATTACACGATCCAACTTCAAGAGGGAAGGACCAAACAATCACCAACTTTTCTTCAACATCTCTAATCAAACACCCTACTCTCGATATACCCATATTGCCTTTAGATGCTCCTTCGAAATTCAGTTTGCGAAACTCAGGAGGGGGTGGAGACCATCTAGCTTGTTTTCTGATGAGAGATTTTTCCACTTTGGACAAGCCTGTCCTGATGATAAAACCAAGATCTGGGAGTTTGATTAGAGGCCAAGCAAGCCTAAGTCTAGCATCCAAAGAGGAGAACCAAGAAACATCCTTGCACTTCATAGACACATTCTCCGAAATGGAGATTTCCAACTTAATCAATACAACAAAAATGTCTAAAAAAGAGTCATGATTTTTTTTGAGATTTTGCTCCCACAAGATACGCCAAATCAACATAATAGGGGCATAAAGCCAAATTGAAAATAAAGAACCTCCATGCCCTAACCTTGGCCAAGAGACCATCGTTTCACGAATATTCCTGCTCGACACCCAGGCTATACCCAAGCGGGAACAAAGCCAATCCCAACACTGCTTGGAGAAAGGATAGAAAAGAAGTAGATGATCAATTTCTTCTTCCACTGCATGACATAAAATACATTGGGACGGACCAGTATAACCCCATTTATTTATGCGTTCTTGAGTGACAATCTTTCCTTTAAAAACTAACCAGCTGAACACGACCTCTAGGCAAAATGTCTGAGTCCCAACAACCTAGCCAACAGGGAGTGGAAACCCCTTCCTTAGTAGCCCACCAACTCTTCCCTGCCTTCACTTGATAAGAGCACGATCTAAAGCCGAGCCAAATAAGAGAATCATTAGCTGGATGAGCTAATGATTTATGACCCAAGACTGCCTTCCTGTGGCATTCTTTCGAATAGTCTGAAATCTCCAAATCACTTGGATCTTTCTTAAGACGCACAGGCGAGTCGTTCGAAGCAGGTAGGCTATAATCCGCCACTTTCACGCCCCAACGAGCTTTCGACTTGACCATGGCTTCATGCAAATCTTGATTAAATGAAAGGGTAGGATGACCATTCCAAGAGTCTTCCCAGAAGTTTGCCAAAGTACCGTTGCCAATCTTCCAAGAAAAAAAGTGAGAGAATCCTTCCCTACACGAGACAAAGAAGTTCTACATATGGGATTCCCTTGGGACTGCTTGACTCGAAATGACCAATTCAAGAATTCCTCCCCCTAAATATTTATTTCTGAGTATTAAACTCACACTGTTGCTGGGTTGGGATAGAAGACCCCTCAAATTTTTAGCTCTTGATGCCATATTTTGCCATTTCAAGTTCAAGATGCCAGTTCCCCCTTGAGATTTGGGGAGAGACATCTTATCCAATCCAACTAAGTGCAGTTTCTTTTCTTCACCCATGCCATTCCACAATAAATGTTTTAATAACTTATCAATCCTCTTTAAGACCATTGAGGCTAATCTCATCACAGTCATCATATACGTTGGTATAACATTCAAAACAAAATTGAGGAGAGTGATTTTCCCAGAAAAAGTGAGCCATTTACCTTTCCAACTCTAGATTCTATTCTCGATAGCTTTCACCAAGTCGTTCCACAATAGAGATCTACCAACTCTTAAGAAGAGAGGGATACCAAGATACTTATGAGGCAAAGAACCTTTAACAAATCCAAGAATATCCAAAATACGCCTTTGTAAGCACGGAACAATTTTAAAGAAGAAGATCTGGGATTTAGCCAAGTTGATTTCTTGCCTTGCTGCCTTAGAATACGAATCCAGAATAATACGAATATTGTGAGCTTCCTCGAATGAAGATCTGCCGAAAAGGAAAGTATCATCGATAAATTGTTGGTGAGTAACGAGAGCCGAATCTTCAGTGATCTTCAAACCTATAATTTGCCTAGCTTGGGAATCAACCTTAATAGCCCGAGTGAGAGCTTCGGGAACTAGAATAAATAGAAAAAATGACAACGGGTCACCTTGCAGGATGCCTTCGTTGCTTTTGAAAAAACCTTTAGCAGAACCATTCACCAGCACCGAAAAACAAGGAGTCGCTATACAACTATAAACCCACTCACAAAAGCTCGTATTGAATCCTAACAACTATAGAGTCTTCATAAGAAAACAACAATTGATTCTATCACATGCTTTGTTAAAGTCTAGTTTAATCAGCATACCAGAAACCTTATTTACTAAAAGAGAATGCATCAATTCATGCGAAATAATGATTCCTTCCATTATAAAACGATTGGAAATGGCTATGGATATGATTTTATATGTCGTGTTACACAGGGAAACAAGCCTAAAGACATCCATAGACTCTGCAGGAATTTTTTTAGGAAAAAAACTAATAAAACTATGATTTACTTGTTTTAAAATCTTACTCATAACCCGCAACTTCTCAACGGAAAACTAGACATCCATCCCTACAACCTCCTAGAAATCCTGAAAAAAGACCATAGGAAACCCGTCCGGTCCCGGAGCTTTGTCTCTTTCTATAAAGAAGACAACCTGACGCACCTCCTCGAGAGAAGAAGGATCCATCAACTTCTTGTGATCCTCTTCAGTCACTAATCTAGGAATTTGATCAAACATAGCATGTTGTTGAAGTAGATTAGAATGGGATTCCCCACCTAAAAGAGAACCAAAAAAGTCCATGACTTCTTTTTTAATGGCCTTTTGATCCGACAACCACTCTCGCGAACCGTTCTTAAGCTTTAAAATATAATTGGAGCTACATCGTTACTTAACAAAAGCATGAAAACATTTAGAGTTCTTATCCCCTTCTTTTAGCTAGACTTCCCTAGATTTCAGGGGCCGATAAATTTATTCCTTCAAGAGAAGATTGTTCAGTTCAGCGAGCAAAAATTTCACCTGATAATAGTCCTCATGATCCATACTTGCTCTGAAAACCTTTTCATTTAACTCCTTCAAATATTTTTCCACTCCGACCTTTTCCTGGAAAATATTCTTAAAAGAGGCCTTATTCCAGACTGTAATTTCTTTCTTAAGGAGTGACAACTTCTTGGTCAAAATGAACACATACTTTCCTTTCACCACAAAGGACTACCACCAATGCCTTACAAGTTCCTTAAATGAGGGGTCTTTCATCCACATCAACTCAAATTTGAAAGGAGAGTTTCTTAGAGATGAATCAATAACAATGTTCAACACAATTGGAAAATGATCCGATCCAGACCAAGGAATCACCTCACTCTCCATCAAAATATTGGCTTGCATCCAGGGGGATTAGCTAGAAATCTATCTAGACGAACAACTATTCTCCCTGAGCCAATGCCCATGTTAGACTAAGTCAACCATTCACTCTTCGGAAGGATATCCCAAAGGACCAATATATCCACGAAGGCAGAAAATTCTCTCTGAGATTGGGAGTTACTACGAGAGCTACCACCATAATCCACCTCCGAAATAGTAGCATTAAAATCGCCAGCAAAAACCACTGGTACATCCCCCAAAACAACCAATTGATCAAACAAAGAAGCCCACAATTCTCTTTTCATAGGAATACTCGTCGGGCCATACACATTATAGAGGTAAACGAACTTATCCGAGTGCTTGACCACAACCTTACACCATTGAAAATTGGTCGAAGCTTCCAGCAGGGTGATCTTTACCTTGTTAGAAAGCCACACTACACCCAGACCACCAAAAGCTCCATTGGCATCAACGAAGGAAACCTGTAAGCCTTTCCATTTACGCAACCAGGTGGAAGAACACTCCAAATCGATCATTTTAGTTTCATGAAAACAAAAATATCCACTCCTTGTTCAAATGCCTAGCCAAACATTGTTTTTCAGGGGCATTTAAACCCCTAACATTCCACGAAACCACCTTCATGAGCTCTTCGGGGGGGATTGGCCTGCCCTACTGACCGGTTGATAAAAGGACTTCATCTATTTCTGCTTGCCTGCTTCTACATCCCTACGAGTTCTTCTTTGGCTGCTCGGCCTACCCGGCTGAAATTCCTTCCCGCTTCTAAAAGAGCTAAGACTTGGAGTTTCAGCAATGGAGTAATCCTCCTTACCATCAAACCCATTTGGCGTGGGGAGGGTCCTTTCTTCTTCCTCCGTCTCCCTTTCCAACCTGCCCTCCGCCTCTTCTCTAGTAGCAACCCAACGATTTAAATCTGAGGCTGGGGCGTCGTTGCCCATTTCAACCTCTTCATGAAGAAGGGAGAGAATCTGGGAGGATTCAATCACTAGTTTGGAGGTTTCTTTTAGAAAAGTCTGCGGCGAAAGCTCCACCTCCTTGATGAACCGACAAGGTTAATGTTCTCCTTATTTGAATGACTAGAAACATGCTGTTGGCCTTTGTTTTCTTTTGACCCCATTTTCAAAGCAGAAGGGTTGAGCCGAGCCACTGACATATTTTGCCTAACCCTGCAGTTCCTCCTAAGATGGCCAAGTTAATGACACCTGAAGCACTTGAAGAAGATCCTCTCATACTCCACCTGCTGAACCTAAGTCCCTTTTGAGGATTGAATAGAAATAGAATCTGACAAGGGATATAAACCATCCACTGCAATACACACCCTTATAAAGGCAGCTAGATTGCCTTCCAGGATTTTAGGATCGATCCTGACTACTCTTCCTAAAGATCCGCATATTTTAGAGAGAATACGAAGGTTCCAATATTCTATCGGAAGAGCATACAACCTTACCCAGATTTGCATTTCTTCCAAAACCACCACATTGGAATCAAAGTTAGTGAACCATTTTCGAGTGAAGAGCCCATCTTCAATGAACAAACGCTCCTTTAGGTCTCCTCTTTTTGGCCCGCGTTCCTAAAAATCACAAGAAAATACCCCTTGGCCAAGAATCTAACTCGAAGCTCGCACCCCCATTGTCTCTCACAAAAGCTCGAAATGCCATCTGATGAAAGCTTCCTTCCCAGGAATTTCACCACCAAAGCCCTTTAGGAAAAAAGATCCGCTTGGCCCCTAGACCGTCCTCCACTCCCAATACCATTGAGCAAGGAGGATCAATAGAGGACGACACTTGCAGAAAAGGCCGCTGTGGAAGAGTACCGCCCTCTCTGTGACAAACACCTACGCCTCCCTTATGAAACCCTATCCCCAACGTCTCTTCCATTCGAAAAAATTGTAATCACAAGATATTTATTACATACAAAACATATGAATTTTCAGACTTAAAAGAACTAAATGTATTTTAATATTATATACCTTAACCTATCTCAAATACAAGAATAATTTAAAGCACGAAGGAATCCTTAAATAATCGAGTTATATATTGATTACACAATAATGAAGTTATTAACTTAGAGGCATAACAATTAGCATTATTATCTTAACAACAATACAAAATTAAGATAAATAACTAATATTTAAGAAGTCACTTTTTAAAATAAAATAAGGGCGTTGATAATTAAATTCCCAAATTCATTTAGTGGCTAGAAAAAGCTAAAAAAATAACAATGCTCTTATGAACATAAAATCACTCAACTAATTATTTATTTAAATATGATTCATCTTCTCCCTAAATTTTTGTGTATAATTTGTGTAAAGTAAAAATATATATTTATTTTAACACATAAAATAGAGAGTAAGTATGAGTTATGCGTGCTACAATTATTCATTTAATAATTAATTTATTAAAATGAATCCAATATTTACCCCGAAAGACGTTTGCTCTATGAAAAAGAGGCCACCGCCATTGTCACATTTCAGTGAGATCGATGGGAAGGATGAGCGGAAGCAGGTGTCGTCGACGTAGCTAGTTGCAGAGCCGTTTATTTTTTTCACATCCTGTCTAGATATTACCGAATTTGCTGAAGTTTTCTTGGTGTTTCAGAAGAAAACGCGCGTTATACAAGACTGAAAAATATATTATCTATTCTCTTCTACGATTTCTTTTTTCTCCCGGATAAATATCTTTACACTAAAAAAAAAAAAAAGCAAACATCAGATCTGGTTGAGTTGCCCCGCTCTTTTCATTTTCGTACTTGAAAGTGTTGTTTAACTCTCATTGTTTTACAGGGACTGCTCGGCTTGTCTTGTGAATTCATCAGTAGAGCTCGCTTTTTACCCAATTTCCTGAGCTTTGGATTGGATTTGTTCACCTGAATCCTTCCCCTTTTCTTTGCTGCTCTCCTTTGAAGCACTCTCAGCCTAGTCTGCACGCTGCAATGCATCCACCTTCCTCACTTTGCCTACTTTTGACACGAGTATTACTAATTGCTAAATACGTATATGAGGAAACATATAAACATAAGAACTTTCATAGTTTCAATGACAAACAATTCACATAGTTTGAACAACGATAAAGCATAAAATGAGAGTTTTTAGGATGAGAAACATAAAAATCCTGTCCCAATCCCAAGCCCAATAAATATAGAAGAAAACCTTTCCGGGCATAGGTGACGTGGTAAATAAGAAAGCCAATGAATTGGGTTGGAAGGCGGAATTGGGTTGGAGTCCACAATATTTGCCAAACATCTTATCAGTCTCTATAAAAATGGTAGCTTTTGAACAGGGAATTTCTTTTGAAGAGCCAACATCTACTTGTGCTATGAAATGCATGGAAACACCTAGATATGGTAGAAGTGGAGTGTTTCCTGCTGCTTTTTTAGGTTTTACTGGAATCCCAAACTATCTTCAAAAAATCCAAAAAAATTGAAAAAAACCCTTATGAAAGTGCTTTGTGAGTATGGCTAATGGAGGTTTAAGAAAATTTAATGGAAAATACAAGTGAAGGCTTAAAATAGTTGATAATTATCAATAACCCTACTATTTTTGCAAGAGTAGTAGCTCCACATGATCTCTTACATTTATTCCTCTCTACCCGAACCAGATTGCACGTGTTAATGGAGTGTTGTGGAGTGTGTTATGTGGAGACCTTGAAACAAAAAATATGGAAATCTAAGAAGAAGTGGGTGTTTTTTCCACCTTGGCCTCATGTTAGTGAATGGGAGAGGAAAGTGGAGGAATCAGGTGGAAGTGAAACTTACCCCTATTTTAGCTTGCTTTGGTATTGTTATTGTACAATGTAAACATGCTCCTTGCTCTAGCCTACTACGCCAAAATAGTCAGCAATCGCAATGTCGAGGTTCCCAGGGTTGTGCTTTTAGATATCTTTTTGGTAGGCCAAAGCTCATACTACAATTATGTCTTACATTACACCAATGTTGATGTTGAGAGTGCATACTTTTCCCCTTTTGCTTCAAATGTTCAGTGATCAAGGGTTGTGCTCTAGATTTGAGAAGAAAGAATTGAGAGAGAAAATAATAGTTAAAAAGAATAGTTCTGGACCAACAATCATATCAAATTGTGGTGAAGAGATAGAAGCAACATTTGCACACTGGATGCTTTGAAATAAGATATGACTTGCATTGAATTCTTAACAGGAGTAGACCAACACGCTATAACATGAAAATTTCAACTTATAATCTTTATATCCAATGCCATTTGATCTCTCCAGTAAAGCTTATACTCATTTTTTTGTTTTTCTAGTGTTCTTGTGAACAATGTTTATCTTTTATATTAATATACTTAATTATTCATAATCTTTTATGCTCTAAACTTCCTCCCAAAAGTTTGGTTTTGTAAAATCTTCATGCACTCCATTTTAAATTTGCATTATGTTTGTTTGTGCTAAGCTATTGCATTTCATGTAAATAGTTGAGTATGCAAACATTGATAAATATTGAAATCTAGACTAGATTAACATTCAACAAAAAGTATGGCAGTAACAAACAATCTTCCCTAGGTTGTATGACACATGAAATTGATTTTGTATGTTAAACTAACAATGTACAAGCCTTTTTTGAGATAAAACTGATATACCCTTTGCATAATCTAGTGGCCTTTTTCAAGAGAAAATTGTAGACAATTTCCAATTAAAATGGCTTGGGAATCAACTATCCGTAGGTCCCAATGTCTTACTTTGCATAAGGTCACTATCGACATTGACAACGCCAAGACACAAGGTTTAACATTCACAACAATCTCTAGAGTTTCCTCACTTGCAAATCTTTGTGTTTTACCTCCCTTTTTTCCAAATGACACTAAAAAATGGTGCGTGCCCCTATGGTTCAAGCTTGTACAAATGAAGACTTAAGCCTACATTCACTCATCCTAATCCCTCCATTATATAAAAAAACCTTTCCTTCACTCTCCCTACCACAATTTCTCTTCTCAAAATTTTCTTCCTTATTTAAACTTTGCTTTAATCAACCTTCAAATGTATGCAATATTAACATTACGTAAAATGTAGAAAACATGCTTATTGAATTTAACAATTGCTAATGGTAATTTCGTACTAATGATCTACTATGTTGTTCTGATCATCCCTTGAGTTTTATTGCAATATATGTGTTCTTTCGCAATGTCAATAACTAGTACATGTTCCCTCCCCCCTTTCAATAACAAAATTACTTCTCTTCCTTAATTCACACCTCACACCTACATCTGCTCCACTCCCATTCCACTTCATATTCACATCTCTTATCAACCTCCCTCACCATATCTCTCCTTTCTAGATTTCACTAAAAAACATGCCATTTATTACCTCCCACTACTTTACACCAATACCTCCTTCCATTGTACGATACTACTTACGTTCGACTTTCGCATATCTTTCAGCGTTCCCTTTGCACTGCCCGCATGTGATTGCTAGTTATAAAAATTAACATAACACTTAATATTTGTATGAGAACCGATTTTTAAGCTAGCCTTTCTAATGAAAAAAATTAACATAAGTGACCTCATTTCAATATTGACATGTAATTTTTAATTTCTTTTGAAGTGTAAATTTTTATACACCCTTCTATGACAAGTTGAAATTTTGAGATCATCTTGTAATACTCATTACAAGTGAGCTTGAGTAAAATGAAGGTCATGGTTCTGAACACAACCAACAAAAATATATAGAATACTTATCTTATTTATAAAGGACGTTTGGTTGAATTAGTTTTCTACTATACTTACTTTGGTTTGCATTTGAAAGGACCATCGATCAATATTCTACCTACTACATAAGAGATATTATGCAAGGGGCATATTGCACTCAGTACAATTGAGAGACAATGTTTCTAACTCTAGTGTCAAGATGCCAAAGAAAATTTCCGTATCTTCCAAACTTTAGTGTCATTAACATTATTAGATGGTTGTGATATTTGGGGACCTGGACATCATAGTAATAGTTGGATTCAAGTTGCCAATGTTCTTTTTCCCACGCTATCCAAAAACATAAAACAATAAGTTCAACATGTAATTATTTTAGTTGCATTTGAAATAAATCCCCTTTGTATTTTAATTGTATTCCATATAGTGATATTTCTTCACATATCAGAAACAAAAATTGGGTATAACAGATATCCATTCAAGGATATTCAATCATAAATGAAGTTATGTAAATAAGGAATCGATAAGACTTGGTATGCTCACTGCATATATACTATATGGAATTGGCATTGTTATCAATCATTTAGCTTCTAATAAAATTTTCATCAATGCTTCACAAATTTTGAAAAGAGATATTCATAGAGGCATCGAGGATGAGATCCACCAATCTTACATCAAATCAAATTGGATAGGACCATCAGAACTGTTTCTGAAACAAAAATACATCACTATTAGGCTCAAACCATATTTAAATAGAAGATGGGTGTTACTCCCATTTTTTAATCCTTTTTAATATTTTATCAAGCTTTACACCTATGACCAAAAAGGAATGAAATATAAGATACACGGGGTTATTATGATTAATTAACTTCCAACATTAATCATTCAATATATTAGAACAACACATTAATACTTGCAATAAATATAAACGATACAATACAAGTTCAAAAACACAAGGGATTGAGTGCACTTAGTTGATTACAAATGATTCTAGATTGATTTGGGTGATATGAATGATGGAATATGGAGCTTTAGATATGAGAGCGCCTCGATATTGAAACTATGACTTGAAGATTCTCATGGGAAGGACCATACAACTTAGGGGCAGGAACGTCCGTATAATCATGACCTATTTGTACAATCTTGACCCTAATTAGAACCATGATTTATAACTTTTTAGGTTATTTGTTTGTCTGAATACCTTTTTCATTCTCTGTCAGTCACTGTTGGTCACACTACAGGAGCCTTTGAATTCTCTTCTCAATCTTTCGAACCATAACCATTGATGTGAAGTCTTGCAAAAAAAACATTAGTTGGATTGTGATCACCTTGTGCACCGCCGATGTTGGCACTACTTCGAAGATGCCTCAAACCGCACATCATTCTCCACTTAGTATGTGATATCTAGTTGTAGTGCAATCAGATTTGACATCCTTTCTTTGACAAAACTTGAATTGAGTTTCTCTCTTGCAAATCTACTTGAGTGAGTGCCTTTGAGTTCTTGCAAATGTGAGAAGCAATCTTGTAGACCTAGTGGGAAGCTTCAAATTTGTAGATGGTGCTGCCCTAATGAATGTGCAGAGATATTTGTAGAGTGTAGAGAGTTTTGGGTGCCTTTTGTGCTAACTTCTGCAATAGGAGTCCATAAGAGTACTAGGTACTAAATGAGGTAAGTTTCACTTGCTTATATATACTTCTAAAGGTGAATTAAGTTACAAAGGTCGATTGAGAAGAGGTAAATGACCCAAAGAATAATGTGCGACTGAAAGTTCATGATCAAAATGAGCAAGGGAAAAACCATACACTAGGGTCAAGGATGTATGGATGTTCCTGTCCCTATTGTACGTTTTTTGACCCTAGAGAGACAATATGAAGTGTGAAGTTTGAAATCTGAATAACAAAATTTCTTAATGGATTTCATGCATTTAATTCTTAGAAATTGTCAACAGATGAGTGTGTATGATCAAACAAGCTAGACAAGAGACCTAGAGATGTACATGATGAGAATGGGTAAAGTGCACTTATTTGAGAAAGAGAGCAATGTCGAGACTAACAATGTCAAAGAGTAGAATTATCAAGTTTGAGTGTCTGCACCCATGTGCAATAGGATAAATTTTGTTTTGAGATTTCCTTTGGGGCAATTGTGGGTACACTCTCAGCGAAATTTACATGGAGGACCAAAGTAATTTATTCTGTGACATCAATGCATGTGTAAAATTTACAATAATGAACCATAATCAAAAGAACAATTTTCATTTAGGTGTTCAATATATTTAGATACACAAAATATTTTACTTCCTCTTTAGAGGAAATCAAGGATCTCTATGACATCTTATTCATTGTAATGAGGATCAAAGATGTATAGCTCTACTCATCAAAGAGATGACCTAGCACAAACTTAAGAGTTATTATTATAACTCTTTGTTTTATGGTTCAAATTCATATTCTTTTTTTCAACCTCAATTTTATAAGTGCAAACAAACCAATTTTTATACCAAATAATCATAAGTTGTCAAGAGAAAGATCTCAATAACTTAGCTCTTGTGATTTTATGTTTTATCTCTTGCAAAATCTTATTTAAAATGTACTTTTCTTGCAATATTATTAATTGAAAATAATTAGTAATAAAAAATATTATATTCATATTCATATATTATCTTCCGGCACCCACTACCCTTGCACCAACCCCAACCCACCACCTAGCTTCAAATCATTTTGGGCTAAGGGGTATCATCCATGCTCATCTAAATAATAAATGATGCATTCAAAGGAAAAATACATGTTTCAACTAATAAAATATTATACGGAACCAATGTTTTAGTTTTGAGGCTACCTGTGATTTAAGTGTTTTTGGATTCACTCTATGACCTATCTTGATTTCAACTTTGATGTAATGTTGCCCTAAATTTCACATATATAAAACACCATTGACATAACAAGCAACCCAAACAAGGTCATCTTTTGAGCTTGTACTTAAGCACTATTGACATAACAAGAAACCCAAACAAGATCCTCATGGTATTCCAAATCCACAATTCCTAATTCTCGCATCTATTTTGTAGCCAATGTAAAGCCTTCCATCTTCCTTGTATTTTTTTTACCACCTGCATCTCCTAACTAAGCTTGTTTTGAAACTCAAGACTAAGGCACTTGTATTATTCCACTTCCAAATATCTTCCTTTAAAAAGGAAGTTTAGTTGCTTCTTTTTTTTGCAAGGAAAATATTAGTATCAAGACTTTAGTTTTGTTGGTATTCACTTTCCTCCCAACCTCTCAATATAAAACCTATAGGATCCTTGAGTGTTTTCTCTTGAACCAACTATTGTTTTTGCAATTAAGATAAGGTCATATATAAATAACCTTTCCACATAACTAGTTCTCTTATGGTCATATAAATGTAGCTTCACCACATTGATAGTTAAGTGAACACCCCAACCTTCAAGTTCGTTTATCAACTCCTCTAACTTATCTATGCATAATCCAAATAATGCGGGGTATAACAGACACCCTTTTTTGACACCAATGTTGATTTGAAAGCATTGTGATAATCATTTATCTATTCTAATTTTGGCTCAAACTTGATCAGAAAACTTATAGACCATCGCTCTAAACTCAATTAAAACTCCAAGTTTCTTTACCGTGCTCCATAATTTTCTTCTGGGCATCATATCAAGTGATTTCTTGAAGTCAATGAATCAACAACAATTTTCTTCTCCTTGTTTTTCCCATATATTTTAAATTGGATGCCTATGAGTGACACAATGGTCGATTATAAAGTGTTTTGGCTTCAAACAGTTGCATGCCCTTTCACTCTACTCCCCTATTTTCCTGCTCAACTTCAATTTTTTCCCTCTACCACACTCTCAAATATTTTTTGATTAAGAAAAAGAAATTACCTTTATAAAGTTTGTGACTCATGTGGATTAAAAAAAACCCAACACTCGGTAAGGCTATAAGAGAATATAAGCAACAACATATAAATACATAAATAATTGGCTTGAGAGCATAACTTCTGTGTCCAACCTTATGCTTCATTAGACATTAAATTTGACTGTCATTATGAAACAATTTTTGTATGATGGTTATCCACTCACCATTGTCCTTCAATTGTGAGTATTCGTTGATCCTTCTAGATTATCACCCCCCAAAAAATGCCCTTTAAATGTTAGGACAATTCCTGGTTAAAAAAAGGAAACATTAGAATTTAAAAAATATAAGTACATCAAGAGGTGTTCTAAATAGTTGGTGGCAGTTGTGGCGGAGTGTGTTTTTGATCGTCATATAGAAATTTCAACCTTAAATTCAATGTCTATTTGACCATCACTTCGAAAGTTTTTCTTTTAGGTTAGAGAAGTCAATCCAAAAATTCTAATATCTTGACCTTTCTATAAAATTTAGACCCTAATTTTTAATTCTCCAATTTTTTTTCCGAACTCTTTGATATAATTAAATTGATGTCACTTATCACCAATAAATTAGAAACTATTAGAAAAACTATAAAATTATTAATCAATATATTATACTAAAAAAATCCAAAATAAAAACCTGAGATTATTTAAAAAATTTGTACCTGTTAAACCTATCCTATGGAATGTACACTCCTATATTGGCAGCTGCAATTCCTATTCGTCAACAATTGGGAACCCTGGCTTAGCAATTGTGGGTCAGTCCTTTTAAAAGGAGTATCCCATTTGGGTCCATTGCAATAGCTGGTCGAACATCTTTATTAGGAAAAATGTGATGATCTAGATTCATGTCTCTAGTCCTAATTTCACACACCCCTGCTGAAATTGACTTGGTGCCAATCAGGTTGTGCTAGGCTGGAGCTTCAATAGTGTATATAAAAGAAAGATTGGGTGCTGCATATAATGTGCATATTTTCTTTACTCAAGTGCATTGCAATAAGAGAGGCTGTGATGGAGAGAGCCAAAAGTTTCTTCTTGTTTTTTGTTTTGATTGGTTTCTTAATGCGTGTTAATGGCCGCCCTGTAACTTTCTGGGAGGACTTTCGCATAACATGGGCAAATGACCACATTAACCAAACCAGTGTGGTAAATGGCAATGCCATTCAGATGGTTTTGGACCAAGCCTCAGGTAGGTACATCTCTGCTTCATAACTTGTATTTAAAAGGATCTAACATTGGTCTTACATATCACTTATTTGGGTCTTTTCTGGAGCTTAGTATAGAGATGATGGGGCTATAGGCTTATTGTGATGATTGGGTTGATTTGCAGGGTCTGGATTTGCTTCAAAGAAACAGTATCTTTTCGGTCGAGTCAGCATGAAAATCAGCATGAAAATCAAGCTTATTCCTGGTGATTCTGCAGGAACAGTCACTGCTTTCTATGTAAGATTTTAATTGTTTGAATATCTTTGTTGTTTTCCAAATAATAACTTAATAAGCAGACTCATGGTAAAACATTTTGGAGCAGTAAGACTTGTGTTGAAGCTATTCCAAGTGCATATTTGGAGTTGTTTCCCTTGTCCCTTTAACACTGTTTATTTTGCAGCACTCTTTACCTAGGGTTGATAGGAGTAGGTCAAACTCCTTAGGAATACATCATACAGAATGATCGAAGTCAATCTGAGTTTGAACTTTGTCTCTTTGGATGGTTGACCCATCTCAACCTCTTGACCACCTTTTCTATATATGTTAAATTATTAATTTCTTCGTAATCATTAGACACTGAAATCTTGTCAAAGGGTAAATTTTAGGAGAGATTAACAAATGAATGCTCTGGTTTGAATATTAGATGATTTAAGGGAACTAGTATTACCTAATTCTTACACTACACCAAAAGAGATTGATTATTCTTCCACCCAATACTAAGAGATATTAAAAGACTCCCAAAAAAGATTAAAAATATTTAAATTCATTTGTAAGAAATCACTGCTGTATCACAGAACTACTGCTCATTTGATCAAGGGCTTTGATGTTCTCTACAAATTTGGACTGTAATTTAACATCCCCCATTAAAAGATACTTAATCCAACTGTACATCTCTATTGCATCCTTCAAATTACCTATTTATTTGTGAGACCACCTGCTGTTCCACCACAGTCCTGCCCATTTGATAAAGAGGCTTCGAGCTTCTCTCTACATGCTTGGACTCTTAACATCCCCATCTTGTAACACTTAACCATAGACCTTTCAGCTCATAGAGAGTAGACCAAGATTATTTTACTTTTACTGTTATGTAGCTTCTAGATGACACAATGCAACAAACAAATCTCTAAAGATTAGGTGGTGTATTCAACATTTAAATTTAAATTTGGGAATAAATAATGAACACATTCACTCTAATATATCTTGTTATTGTAAAATGCCTATCAAGACAACAAGAGGTTCAAGACAATACCCACAATTATTTAGATTATAATTGAAATTTAGATTTAGAATGTCTGTTCTGTTGTTTTATAGTTTTATAAATTATCAAATCATGAATAAGATTCAAAATTTAAATTATCTATGCATAAACGTATCCATCAAACATTGACATTACAATTTGAAGACATTATACGATAACATGACAAAGATTGACCCACATGTCATAACATTGTCACATTAAGCAACCCTGAGGTTGGCTCATTTAGTGTCAACCACCGTTTTAGGTGGTTTAAAAATGCTCAAATGAGTTTTAGTGTCTCTTTCGAGAAATTCAAATGCCTCTTTTGAAGAATTGAACTAGAATCAACGAGTTTTGGTGTCTCTTTCAAGGAATTAAACACGAGTCAACGAATTTTAGTGTCTTGTTTGAATAAATCAAATGTAAATTTTGCAATAATAAACTAGAATCAATTCAAAAGAACATTTTGTATTTACTTATCCATATTTAAAATATGTGACTAATTAGAGTAGGGAATCCAATACTCTATCCAACACGACTTTTGCAATACACTCAACAAAATTTAATCTACGATAAACTCGTAATAAGCCAAACAACTTCCCTAATAAACCAACCACCTGTTGACTATACATATCCGCACCTTTTTAAAAACAAACGCCTACACAGTGTCGACAAGTCAATATTTAAACTCTTGAGCATCCAACATTGGATCACATTTCCAGCTATTTTCTCCTGCTTGATGAAAGATGGGTGAAGGTATGCCTGTCTTCTTTTTTTTTGTCCAAGAATTCATGCTTGATGAAAGGTTTGCAATATTCATGGTTGTCCACGAATTCTCTTGATTTTAGGGTTACCCCTTCCAATCTGCCTAGTGTCAAACCTAGGAATATAACATTTGAATAGTATATAATATAAATGGAAACAATTACCTTCGTGGGCTTCCAGTTCCACAAAAGGGGTCTCATGAATGGTGCCTAGTCAAATTATCTTTACAATTTTACATTTACTCATATAATTTTCCTTCTTTCAACACTGAAACAAGGTCTAACTGTTCTATTCTACTTGCTTTTAGTTTTCAAGTTTTGAGAATTTCCCCACCAATTGTAAACCAGGTCTCTCTTCTAGACCCCTCTTCAGGGTTAATAATGTAATTTATCTGAATGCTCTTTTTCAATTAATTGTCCCTATGAGCAGATGAATTCAGACACAGACGCAGTCAGAGATGAATTGGACTTTGAGTTTTTGGGAAATAGATCAGGACAACCATATACTGTCCAAACCAATGTCTTTGCCAATGGAAAGGGTTACAGAGAGCAGAGAGTCAACCTCTGGTTTGATCCTTCTGCAGATTTTCATACCTACTCCATTCTGTGGAACCACCATCATATAGTGTAAGCATAGTTTCTACTAACCCAGTTCTAATTCCTTCCAGTTCATTAAGTCATTATGCTGAATTGAGAATCATAATTACATGTGCAGATTCTCTGTAGATGATGTACCAGTCAGAGTATTCAAGAACAATGAAGCAAAAGGGATCCCATACCCAAAGTCTCAAGCCATGGGGATCTATTCCACCCTGTGGGAGGCAGATGACTGGGCTACAAGGGGAGGGCTGGAGAAGATAGACTGGAGTAAAGCACCATTCTATGCCTATTACAAAGATTTTGATATAGAAGCATGTGCACTTCCTGGAGGGGCTAACTGTACCTCCAAAACCAACAATCGGCGGGAAGGTCTGAATTACACAAGTCTAAGTCCTTTACTGGCTAGGAATTACAAGTGGGTGAGGCTAAATCTCATGGTATATGACTATTGTACAGACAAATCCAGGTATCCAGTTTCCCCAACCGAGGGTTTTGCTGGCATATGAAGACCAAGCTGATATACGTGTTTAAACATGTTAACCATGAATGTGAGCAATGGTCATGGATGGCTACCTGGTCAGGTGATCTTCTAAATGATTATGTAAAAGAAATATGGATAAGGTGTAATCCATAATTAGTCTAATTAATATTGGAACCTGTTTTTATGTTAATAATATAAAAGAGTTACAACCGGAAACTCACGGTCCAAACTCAAAATGTCACGAAGGCATGAATTTTTTTTTACAAATATTTATATTGATGTTTCCAAATCTTTAAGTACAGTATTTATATAGGATTTAGCTTGAATTTATTATAATTTGTTAGGCAATTAATGAGATATGAACTTGAAAGCATGCACCCAGAAATGAGAGGGACCTTATATAGAAATGTAGATCTGATAAAAAAAAATGTTGCCTGTAAATGTTGGGATGTTTTTAGTAGACTGAATAGTACAAACACTTCTGATAGATGACATGTTAGTCTTGAAATTGTTCAAATGGTTTTATCTTTCGCCATGATCTGTACGTTGCGACACCTATAACTAGCAAAACAGACTTTCTCCTTGCCATAAAATAGTTTTCTGGTACTCCAATATTTGGGGTCTTTAAGGAAACAAAGTGAATTTTAGGTGCATAAGTTGAGGGTTGGTTGGGGTTTTAAACAATCACTACAATATTTGATTTAAATGTTGACATTATTTTTTCGAATTAAATTTAAAATTATTATTATTATTATTTTTTTGGAGATTTTCTTTGTTTTCTTAAGACAATTTATTTTAACATCAAAATTTTAGTATTAATATAGGATATGGAAAAAGAATGTTAAAATTTAAAATCCATTTTTATTTTGTCAAATTGAACATTGAAATTTAAACATCCGGTTTTCATGTCCTTTTATTGACATCAAAATTTCAAATTTTTAATGAAATAGAAAAATGACAAAAAAAAGAAAAAAAGGGCACAACTTCTTCCAAGGAAAATGATAGAGAAGCATTCGGTGGTAGGAAAAACAAAGGAAAGAGTCACTTTGACAAAGGAGGAATTGATTCAGATGACGAGAAGCCCATGATGACAATTCTCAATATGACATCGACATAGGTATTGTAATGTATTTGTTTTGTGCTATAATTTTTTGGGTTTGTTTCTTGTGGAGGGGGAAGGTTTACATGCTTCACATATCATGTAATTGTTGTAATAGTTTTTTAAACAATTCATGCCACTTCTCTATGTCGCTACAGTTTGTAATTAAGATTCATTAGATAATATGTACCATTATTGCATAAAGTGACATTTACGTTTCAAATTAAGTTGTATTTGCGTTACAAATTGATAGTTTTCAGTGTTTTTTCGTATGCAATTTTAAGGTATTTGTGTCATTTCGGACCGTGGAAAGGTGACACAAAAATGAAACAACTAGCTCTTTTTAATTACATCGAATTTGAGCCACTTTAATGTTACCCTAAACAAACGTCTTTTTGTCACTTTAATACCATCTCAAATATATAAAATAAATTATAATTTATAATAAACTCAACAATTAAAAATTTAAAACTATTGCATCATATTACTATTGGAACTGCACATTATATTAATAAAATATAAGCGAGTTACATAGTAAGGGGGTAACCGGACAACTCACGATCCCACAAAACGCCACGAAGGCAGCAAAAAACGCCACGCAGGCAACAAAAAAATGCCAAAGAGGCACCTAGAGAACGCCACGAAGGCTTACATCAACACACCCAAAGGGCAAACAAAGAACAAACCATAAGAAACATTAGGCACAAGCCGCCGCCGCACCAGGAGGAGGGGGAGGATCATCCCGGGGTCGGATGAAAACTCCACTGTCCAGTTCTACAGACGATGGATCCACCTGCCAACTGTCCTGATCGAGATACCGCATCTGAAGAGGTGCCATAATTCCCCATCCAAGGGGTGGAGATCCTACATGGTCGGCGGCGGAGATCCCCACCAAGGAGTGCTAGCACCACCTTTCCCCCATGGAGGCGGGCTCCTGCCAGGTCCAAAGGAGGACGGGGCAGAAGGGAGGCCTCGCGGGGAGGCAAAACGATGGCTTCTCGAGCGAATCCTCCTGCGCGCGCCCGAAGAAGGTGGCTACTGCGGAGGTGAAAACTAAGGTGGTGGTTGTGGCGGATCCGATGGGACCTTTCTCATCATGTATGACACACTCCCCCAGTGATCCAACAACTCCTGAAGATGTGCAAATTCCAGAGCAACCTTGGCAGCTTGAGCTTGTATCTATAGGTGAACAGTAGACATAATAATCACCTTGTCATCAGTAGAAAAACTTATAACAGATTGATCTTTTGGAAAATAAAGGCATTTCAAGCTTTCCAGATATGAAACAAAATACAAACACGAAATAAATTCCAGAGATTAACAATATAACAAGGCCATGGGTTAAAGTCTAAAAATAAGGTCAGATGCCAAGGGAAAAACTCAAGATGATAAGGCTAAAACAAAGAGTGAATCCATCACCAAATAGCTTGAGCATGTTGACAATACCAAAAAATATGTAGAAAAGACTCGGGGCAGGAATAGAAGAGGCAAGCTGGAGGAGTAATGCCAATATTTCTAAGTCTTTCACCTAGAGGCAAACCATGACAGATAAGACTCCATAGAAATTGATTAACTTTGGGCTCTAGAAGAGGATTCCAAGTACGGGGAAGCCAACGAAGCTAGGTAGATTGAGCAGAATGTAATCCCTAGCGCTCATTGAGCTTATCAATGGCTGAAAAAAAGGACACAAAAGCTTATAAATCGCTCGAGTGTTGTAACATAGAAAAGCAATGTCTTGATTCCATCGCTAGTCCTGCCTCCAAGCAGCCAGAGCTTGGAGGCCAAGTTTATGAAGCATAACATCTAGAAGGAGCTCTTGAATTCTACAGATTGAAGGAAGGTTTGAATTAATCAACTTGAATTTATTTTTGAGCTTGGGCTAAGGAATCCAATCTCTGCGAAGCACCAAATCCTGTATGGTATGAATTCCCTTGCGATATAGCTGAATGGATTTAATGTCAAGGGTTTATGCTAACAGAAGAGTGCTATCCATGAGGACGGGAGACCACTAGATGTTCTATGAATTAAAAGAGAGGTCAGCTTGAAAACAATCACTAACCCACTTCATAAGAGGCTTCACCTACTCAAAATCTTTCCACATACTCTTCGTGACAAAGGTGCTAGAAATCTTGACATGAGCATAAGTTATTATAAGAGAATGTAAGCCAATTATGCTCCAACTTTTCTCAGTATAAGGAGCTCTAGTCTCAATGCAATGCCTTAAGAGAATTTTCCAGGCTAGCAGCCCCGAAAGGAAGCGAATGATCCATTTATCACATAGGGACACGCTCTGTTGATAAATGTCTATGATACCCATGCCACCTTGATCCCGAGGATGACAACAAACATCCCAAACAACCCTGTGAAAGCCAGCTGAACCAGAATTTTTACACCAAAGAAAGTCCTGGAGCAGTTTGGTAAGCCGGTTGAAATAAGTACAAGAAGGACACTAACAAGAATAATAATAAACATGAGTAACAATAAGAATTTTGGTGCAAACATGGAATTTACTAGCCAAAGACAACAGTTTGGAAGACCATTTGGTAACTTTCTGTTCCACCCTGCAAAGAACATAATTCCACAAGATAGAAGAGTCATTGTCAAACGTAAAGGGAATTCCAAGGAATTTGAATTGTTCTCCATGCCTAATCCACTTCTAGGGGTAAGCCTTTATCCAGTCTGACATAGGAAGACAACTCTGATGAAATCCTAAGGTTTTAGCCATTTGAATGCTGGAGCCAGATCCCAGACAAAGAGTGTCAAGACAATCAAATATTGTTGCCACATTTTGTTCAGATTCGACCACTGTCAGAAAGGAATCATCAACAAAGTGCCCATTGATTAACCGTGTTTAATGATCTAGAAGAATAATCCCACGAATACGACCCTAAGTAGTTTGATGAGAAATTAAGTATCTAAGGGCATCAATAGCGAGGACAAACGACGTTAGAGCAAGATGACACCCTTGTCTAATGGAGCAAAAGAGGCCGATGGCAGAATATTGGTGACCATTAATAGTGAGTAAAATAGAGGCATTCGAGAAAAGCGTGGACATAACAGATAGAAAGAATTCTCCAAAACCCAAGGCTTTAAGCATAACAAGAATAAAAGGCCATTCGATGCGATCATACACTTTCTCAAAGTGAAAAATTACATCATATTTGCATCACATATATTATTAAAAAATAAAAACCATATCATGTTCAGCCCATGTCACTTATGTGGAGAATCCTCCCGATCTTCCACTCATGGACCGCTTGTGTACTTCACATGAACTAGACTGTCATGTCCCTCATGGGCTATCTTCTCGATAAAATTTGTAACAATATCAATCTCCTCAAAATATTCCTTGTAGAGATTGATTGTGTTACAAAAGTTGTCGAGAAGATAGCCCATAAGGGACATGACAGTCTAGTCCATGTGAAGTACACAAGTGGTCCATGAGTGGATGATTGGGAGGATAATCCACATAAGTGACACGAGGTGAACATGATGTGAGTTTTTATTTATTTATTTATTTTTATATTATATATTTGATGTAATTATTCATAAAGTAAGCACAAGATGCAATACCTAGAGGAAACCCTTAAATCAATATCCTAGTGTTTTCTATAAACACTAGTTTTGAAACGGGTGACAAATCACTAAGATACCATTGAGCTCCTCAAGATATTGGGAAGGAGAAAATAAAATTATTTATTGTAGCATCAATGGTCGTATTAGAGTCATCTTAGCAAAGTATTGACCATCATAAGCAAACATCATTTCCTGAAGGCCCTAAAAACCCTAATGCAAAAGCTTGTCTCCAACCTCCAATATTTCGTTGATTACAATGTCATCAGAAAATTTATTTACACTTCTACTAACAACTTATGTCAAATTTTAAATGCCACTGATTTAATGAAATTAAATCTTAATTAGAGAACTGAGATCAAATGTATATAACACTAACAAGCAAGATCTATCATGCAAGAGACAAGTAAGTGTGAGCAATAGTGAGATAAGAGTGACTTAGCTTGTATTTGAAGATTTGGGCTGATTCTAGGCTGGAAATTGAGTGGAATAGGTTGGATATGGTTTGAGTAAGCTTCATATAGAAAAATGTAATTTGAAACTCCTTTGAACAGAATCACCCAAAGGAGGATAGGACCACTCAAGTGTTAGTGTCTGAACTGGGCACCAGTGTCCTAGAAAATTCTCTACTTCTGATCTTCTCAGGGTTTGATCTTGTCTTCTTCCTTTTTCTCTTTTTCACATCCACTTCATTGTAGGATTTTATTGTCACACCTAAACCTGCAAAAAAAACCCTAGCTACCTGCACAAGGCTCAAGAAAACATTAGATGAAACAAATAATGCATATGCTTGATCTAGATTGACCTCGACGACCACCCCAATGTGATTGTCACTAAGTGCCGCATTACATTTTAGACTCTATGTAGTTCTAGTACATATGTGTGTGATTGAATCATATCTCTTGAAGCTAGGGTGGCCTTGTGCTAGTCGCATGACAATATTGAACTACAACTACTTTTCCCCAAGATAAATATGTAAGATGGATTTTAACAATAACCCCTCCTATGTAGTGAATAATGCAGTCTTTAAATTTTTCTCTTTTCCCAAGTAGAAGATAGGAAGTAATATCCCAAATTTCTGACCACTCAATAATAATGAGTAAGTCATGTATATATATGATTCCCTTGTTTGAATTTTGTCATTATCAACTAAAAGACCAACTCATAGTGATAAGAAAGGTTTTATAAAAGATAACAAGTAATGTGGCATTTCAAATTTGAGAAAAGGATAGAAACTCCCAAAGGGGATAGTAGTGCCTAGGGGCCCCTGTCCCTAATGGGTGGTACTATCTGGGATGCTCAAAGGATATAACAGAAAATACAATGTTGGGTCACATGTTTTCCAAAAGTATAGTGGTCATTCCAAAAAAGTGAATAATAGAAGTATGAAAAGGATAAAGCAATGTAAAAGTAAAACAAGTGTTGTTAATGCCTAGGTTTCTTGCTTAGGAATCATACATCTAATGACTACTTAGAGGCATGATGTAAATAGTTGATGCGTGATTTTTTGTTTACATTTTCCCCAACTTTATGTTGGTGAATGGATATTGGGTAACATAAAATAGATAAGAAGAGCGTACCTTGTGGAGAGTCAAAGGGAGTTGTAACTGATAGCGTGATGAATGTATATTGTACTTGAAATCATGTCGAATGGAGATTGTGGAATGTGTATCATGGAATCTAAGAGAGGATAAGGATAATAAGGGTAACCTTGCACGTGGAGTAGAAATTATGTTTGTGTTTGCTATTTGAATATTGACTTTTCCTTAGTGTTTTGTGCTTGAGATTGCTCCTTGTTCCATTTGTGTGTTGCCTTTTACCAGAGTAAGGACATACCTGAAAAAGAAGATAAGTGTAGTCAATTCTCATGATAAATGAAATTGAACTTTAACTTAGTAAAATGTGAAAATAGAAATGCATATTGAAAAACAAGTGAGTCAAGGATATATAATACACCTGAATGTCGTGAGAGAAGAGATTTTTTTTTCCTATATGTTTGTTTCCTTAGAGATGGTTTGAATAGTATGAGGATTTAGCCGTCATGTCGCCAAAATGAGGATTTAAGCATCATGTCTATATACTAAGGATTTAGGCATCTTGTCACTAATGGAAGAATCTTGGGAGAGCTATAGGATTTTCCCTCTAACCTTAAATGCTTCGCTACGGGTTAGTGCCACAACATATGGTCACAAACCCAATAGAAACTTGTCATGGATGAGACATCATTCTAGGCATATTGTTTTCTTACATATTCCCTAGGTGTCATTCCTTATTTCATCCTAAGAAAAAAAAGTAATTAGTTCCCTTGATCAAAGTATGTAACTTGCCACTGATTTTGTTCCTGTTGTACATGATAGTAACTTGTAACTGAGTATTTGTTACTATATTTTGGAGTAACCTTTCACTGGAAACATTTTGATCTTGTAATGTACTTGTTTTTCCCCCCCAAGATAGAACGAACCAGGTGGGACACTAGAGCCCACCGTTCTTATCTGTATTGGGTGCTTTTGTTCTTGCTCTGATTTTGGCCCAATTTTGATTCTGAAATTGTTGTTTTAGATCTTGCTTATTTTGATTTTTTTGGTATCAATCTATGTCTGTTTTCTGTACTGATAGGAGGGTGAAATAATCACCCGATGATTGCCCCCACTCATTTGGGGTGTGTGAGACAAACCAAGCTGAGCACAACCCAAACGAGGAAAGATGAAACTAATGTGCACATTTGAAATAGAACTCTTGAAGGGGGAATAAGGGAATGCACATGGTAACTACCATGACACATGTAAAAAAATGGGAAAGGCTAAAAAAGTGTTAGTCACAAACATGCATGACATGATGTAATAGAAACTAGTCACAACACGTAGTAACATGGCAAAAGACACAATAAGTAGCTGGTTGACTACATGGGACACCACTCAGGATGTCACAAGAAACTCGAAGCCTTCAAGTGTATAGAAGAAAACACATAATCAAGCATAGGGAAAATCCCACAAAAAGTGGGAAACAAGGCACAAGTAAAGGAAACAAGGCATAAACAAATCAGATAACCATGATTGGAAGTAGGCCTATAAGAGAAATGCTACACAAGAAGCACCCATTAACATGTTTGAAAAATTTATAGTACGTCAAAATGTATACAACTAGAAATTAGGAATAAAAGTAGTAGATATTACAATGATAAAACCTAAATATAGAGAAATAGGAAAGGTAGATGTCCCCATGAGCCTCAATAGGACTGTTAGGGAATAGTGCCAAACATCATACATCATGTGATAACATGTAAGTATCCTGCATCACTTCAAGAGTACCATGTTAACACGCATGTGTTTATGGAGAAAGGATACAATATACTATGAATCAAAGTAACATGATATAAGATGTGTAATATAGAATAATATGAGCAAGCAAGAATACATCCAATCAAGATCTAAGCTAGTATTTTTGAATATTTGTAAATATTTGAATGTTTTTTAATAATTAGAATATGCAGTATAATTAATAGGAGAGGGGATCGAGGTTTCCCCTAGTTTATGTGTGCAAAGTGAGATCCATGTAGGTAATTGTTTCCTCAATAGTCATGTTCTAACCTATAACAAGAGTGCGTCATCAGGTAGCAAGTGGGGGATAATATGCCCCCAAGTGTGAATGTCATGGTGATATAAGTGATATCATCGAGAGAGTCATATAAATCTAAATTTTATCCAAATGGAGCTTGTTTGGATGTATGGTATGAAAAATATTTTGGTTTATCTTTGAAGAAGCCCATAAGATGTAAATCATACATACCCATGAAATATTCTTCATTTATAAAAGGTTTACCAAAGCGCTTATGTGCATATCACTGTGAAAAATTAGGAGTGTAATCAAAGGATGAATCATTATGGATAGTAATGGTCTTGGAGGCTATGGGATAAGCAAGAATAGTGTTGTGCATATCAATAATTCCACCAATTTAATCTAGCCAAGTTTTTCCAAGTGTAAGCAAAAAAAGGTCGGGGTCAACTGTAACCCAAACCTTCAAGTAAAAGATTATTGTACCATGAGTTGTTAGGAGAAGGATCTAATATTGATAGTCATTATGTGGTTCAAGCAATGGTATGATGTCGGTAGGAGTGAGGCCCAAGTGGGATAGAGCCTCATATGTACATATGTTTTCAAAGCAATTAAGATCATAAGGTACATGATGTCAATACTCTAGAAATGTATAATGTGCAAGTAAATCAATCGAAAGAAGTAAGTGACATATGAGAAGAACCAAAAATAGAAATAGGACCATGATCAATAAGAGGATTAATTGTAGGAGGTGGAATGGGTTCAAGGGTGTGTACGCTATTATGATATGAAATCCTAGTAGTGGTAGTAGCCTGTGTAGGGGTAGATTTGACTTGATATTCACTAGGCCCAGTAGTAATATAATGGTTATGAAACATAGATTGATCAAGTTACATGGGAGTGAAATCCAAAGTATGAATAATGTCATTAGTAAGCTCAATAATGTCAACAACATCATCATTATAATCATTAGTCTAAACGTGGAAATATTATTCAAAATTTTCTAGGAGGTTGGCAATAGATGTAGAAGGAAAAGGGGAGGATATGGAAAGAGAGATGAGATCGGTAGTGTGAGTCTAAAATGAGGAAACAATGGGAGGTGGTGATATAGGATTGGGATTGTTAGGTTCCCCAGTATCATATGTATAAGACAATGAGAGAGGATTAGTTGAGTTGGGGGAATATCCATGGAGGTGGTATAATCCATGCAACAATATTTAAATGGTTTAGGATCAACAATAACAATACGTTCATAACCATAAAAGATAAACTTGAAATAGTTATGTACTATAGAAGTAATTACCTGTATGGCATGGATCTAAGGTTGACTAAGGAGGAGATTAAATTATAATGGGACATCCATGACATAGAATAGAGTAGTGAGCTTGCAGGGTCTTACTTACAATTCTAATTTGATAATACCGATGCATGTGCGAGTAGTAGTTTCATAGCCACAAAAAAAAGAGTAGATTGTTCTATTGCACTATGAGGGATATTGAGTTGGGCTAGTAAGGATAGAGGAAAAATATTTAATGAACCATTATCAATAATTAGACACTTAATTTGGAAGCCCTGAATTTGAGCTACGATGAGGAGAAGAGGATAATCGACAAGTGCCTCATGTGGGATGTCCTCATTAGTAAATGTAATAGAATTACAAATCTGCTTAAAATATTCCCTAAGATTGGCAAAGACAATGGGAGGGTCATCACTTTGGATTTGAATAATGTGTAATGTGGGTTCTAGAGTGTAATGAAAATTAGGGGCCTTACACAAGATATAAAAGAGAGAAAACTTGAATGAGGAAAAATTGGAAGGAAGTGTATAAGAAGAAACCTCAGGTATAAGAGGACTACAAAGAAGAAGAGATGATTCAAGAGAAGGAGAATAAGAGGAAGAGGTTTGTTTTCATTGAAAAATTTGAGCTTGTAAATCATGATACAAAGACTCTAAGGCATGGGTTCCTAAATACCATTTTCTTTACGTTTTGAATGTGATGAAACAAATAATTTTATGGGCTAAGGAGGAATACCTTTTGTGTTGGTCGATTGGAGGTTGATGCACGCATTCTGACTTCTTGATCTGATGTTGACTGTGAGAGCTTCCTTTTGGCTGGGAGGAACTACCTGAAATAGAAAACAAGACCACCAAAGAAGAGTTAAATAATATATGACAGTGGACTACCTAGTGTATGCTAGATCCGGGAAGTGTGATACTTCCTAGAAGGTTGTCAACCCACTATTTTTATAAAACAAATATGAAATAACTGAAATGCGTACATAAACAAATCTAGTGCTAGTATTCTGATTTGGGTACCTCAGATCACTATCAGTGTCGATCCAATTAAATACTAAAAACTATGTGGGTCAAGGTCTTCAGGTCAGGTTACAGGTTGTTCAGGTGGTCTGCAGGTCACAGACAGGGTCTTAGTAGGGTTGGGTAAGGTGTTTGGGTTGTTTTGGTAGGTAGGTGGTTGCTGGTTTACACAGTGTTGGTAGACACAGAGACCGGCGTTGGTCGAGGTATGACTGATCATGGTTAGGTAGAACCAATGATGGTTATGGGTAACCGACGTCGGTAGAGGCGGGCTGATAAGACTCAATAAGATTTGTTGATGGGGTTTGAGCTGAAATCAAACAAAGATGACAAAGGGCATAACGAGGTATATGGGGATCTTAGGAACACTCATAAATATGTAGAGGTCAGGTATAGGTGGTTTTATGGTGTGGGTGGAGGAATGGTTGATTTTACAGAAAGAGGAATAGTGGGGAAAAGGGAATGCAAGTAGGAAATGACAACAAAGGTGACAAAAACCTTTAAAACAGGACAAGGATAAAATAACACAGGTGATAAATGTACTTACTGGTGTTGCAGGTCCAATGGCTATGTGGTGGTGATGATTGATTGGTGGGATGGAGCTTGGTGCCACAGTGGTGCTTCCCAGAATGTTACCATGAGTGCAATACCTCTAGATCTGTCCTGGTGCTGGCTATGGATGTCTGTAGGTATGAAAAGGCTCTGGTTCTGCTTGCATGTAGCTCTCTTCTCTTCTCCTTGATTCCAGAATGTGCCAACCCAAAAACAAGGTTACCAAAGTGAATAAATGGTAACCGATGATGGTTCCTGGTTGACCGGCATCAGTTTTGGGATGACCGACATCGGTTAAGGTGGGATTCCCTAGGTTTACTAAAAATAACAGATCTTGCAATCATTTGGGTCAGGTCTGTCCATTTATTCATGGATCAGAATGGACGTTATGTTTTTATGAGTGGGAAGGTGGTTAGAGGAATAATAGGCCTTGATTTTTAGGGTTGAACCAAGTCTTATTCATTTATGGAAACATGTTATGAATAGGTCTATAGGTGAGGTGTCTAGGTGAGGTGTGCATCCATTTAATTAAAGTAATTAAATTAATAATGGGGTGAGGATGGGTATTAATTTAATTATAAATAATTAAATTAATATTAATGTGGGGTATAAGGGTCATGGTTAGGTGAATGTGTTTAAGTTGGTTATTCGAAAGGGGACCAAGGGGAGTGTGACCCAATTTTGGTGTCTACATTTTGCCCCTTTTTGTTGTGTAGCTTGTATTGGTAAGTGATGCTGACAAAAATAGGAAATGGTTGTGTCGAGTGTAAGTGAGGGTGGTGTTGCCCCAAGTGTGGGTGAAGGTAACCCCCCTCAAACTAGGAACCGATGAGGTGAGAGACGGAAGCGGTGAGTGGTTTGATAAAATGAGGAGGTGGGAAAATGAAGATCAGTGGGCACATTGGGTAAAGGTAAAAGGTCAAATCAGGTAAACAGGTAAATGGGCCAGGGTCAAAGGTAGTGGTAGTTGAATGCACACACATGTTGGAAACTGTGGCATGGTACCAGGTTGAGAAGCTTTCAAACTCTACGTCGTCTAAGGTCGATAGGTCTATCCAAACAGGGTTGAAGTGATTCTAGTATCCAAGGTATAGGATATGGTGTGGAAACACAACAGAGGTCAGGTGTAGGAACATTTAGGTATGTTCTGGTACACCAAAGGTTAGGTCAGGATAAACAACATGACAATAGGCAAGGTAAGGTCGGTAGGCCGAACAACACGGGTAACCACGTCGCAAGGTACAGTGAGCATGGAGGGTCAAAGGTCACAAAAAGTGGTTCAGGTCAAGGTATATAGGTAACGACATGGGTAAGGCCAAGGTATAGGTAAAATAACAACTCCTAAGACAACAAAGGTAATGTAGGGTAGGTTGGGTTTGTAGGTATGGTTCAATGGGTGTCTGGGATGATAAAAAGGTGTGTTGGCATGAATGGTTGCAGGAAAAAGGAAGCATAGCAAGACCAAATAGTTATAAGGGTGGACTGATGCCGGTTATAGGGTGACTAACGTCGGTTGGCTAGGGCATAAATAGGACCGACATCAGTCAGGTTGGGTTGGGTTTATAAAACAAAAATTCTGTATTTTATGGAATCATTGTTGTGTTGTACCATTGGAGAAAATGACAGAGCCATTTGACTTTTGGTGCTTTTTGAGAGGAAAGTACAAGGGACTGTACCCAGCTGAGGTGGAGAGATCTGGTTGGTGAGAGGAGCTAGGTAGATGGGTCCACGAGATCAGTGTGGAGAATTTGATTGGTGGAGGTGAGGAGGTATTTGGTGATGGCAGAGGCAAGAGAGGGGTTGGGTGGGCCACCAACACAGTGGCCAGTCGTGCCACCACGGAGATGATGCCGAGACGAGGTAAGATCTAATCTCATTCTTTATTTGGTTAGGTGAATTTGTTTGGTAAAAAGTGGGTTTGGGTAGAAGGGATTTTTGGGGGGAATTAAATTTAAATTTGGAAGAAAATGGGTGAAAAGGAAGGGAGGAAGGTGTATGTAGGTTAAAGAGGGGTGGGGATGGGTTTAGGGGAGATTAGGGTAGGAATGGGTGGGTATTAGGTGAAATGGTGAGAATTTGGTGAGAGAAATAGGGTAGGGTTTTGTGGATTTGGTGCGGCGACAGTGACCGACGTTGGTCGAGGGTTGGCCGACGTCGGTGGGATATAGCTGACATCGGTCATAACAGATGGGGTGACCGATGCCGAGTTTTGGGAGTCAGGTTTTGGCTAAGAAGAGGTCAGATGTTTTAGCATTGAGAGAAAAATGGGCCAGGAGAAAGTAAGGTGGGTGGGGAGATAGGAAGGTGGGTTGAATGAAGGTTAGGGAGGGTATGATAGTTATAGGTGGGGGGTCAAGGGTGAATGTGGGTATGGTCAAGGTTTAATAATGTGATGGTTTTTGGATGCAGGCGAGGGACCAGTTGGATGCGGGATAGGGTACCACCTCTATTGCTAGCAGTGCGGGGAGACGTGACTGATGAGGAGTGGAGACATGTGACTGACGTGGGTCTGATTGGTATTTGATGCTATAGGTGTATAGTGTGTGATTCTAGTTTGATGGTCACTCTCATCGATAGATGGGATTCCATGACCAACACATTCCATCTTCTGACAGGTGAGATCACAGTCACCTTAGAGGATGTGTACAAGATCCTGAGATTACCGATAGTGGGAGTGCAGGTGTACTCTATTTCATCAGAGGCCTCTGAGGAGCTGATGTTGATAGTTTTTGGAGAGGGGATGGCTGAGATGAGGTTCCATAGCGCCAACATGAGCTATGGAGATATGTATGTGGCCCGTCCGGAGGAGATGAGGTTAGTTGTGTATATTATGGAGGTGGTGTGTTGTTTTACACTACCAGATGCAGAGGGTGGGAGATTCCCATGGGCATTGATGGGAGTTCTTCATGATATGATGGAGGACAGGACCCAGTTTTCATGGGCACCGGCCTACCTGGTGTAGTTATACAGGGAGCTATGGGCCTATGGGAGGCTATGGAGGTTCAGCGTGTGTTGCACTTTCCTTCTTCACTGTTGGGCCTATGAGCACATTGTGTGTGTGTGGCTGATTGGTTTTCCCTGACTGGATGCATTTGAGCCAGGTATGGTCTGGGTTGGTTATAGGTGTTGGGTGCCAGTTGGTGGTGTGCACCGGGGGGCTAGGGCTACACATGATGTAGCTCACTACAGGAAGATGCTGGAGGGGTTGTCTGGAGTAGACATTATCTAGAGGCCGTATGTGGTATATCCATCATACAGTCACATGGCCGATGAGTTGGATGAGCTACAACTACTCAGGTGGATAGAGGGGCATCGTGCTGGGGAGCACGAGATGATACCAGTAGATAGAGTCTGGTGGCAGTTTGGGCTGCCCCAGGATGTGCCACCACCATTTCCATAGTATAGGAGGGATGACGTGGAGAGACCTATGTCTCCACCCCGACCTACAGTGCCGACAGGGTAGGAGGAGCAACCGGTGGACTGACAGATAGATGATGTCAGCTACATAGATGCATATAGACGGTGGTGGGTAGCCTAACTATGAGCAACACCACCCAGACCCAGGCAGCTAGACGTGGCTACCCTCACAGTCCAGAGAGACACATTACAGGGATAGGTGGCTACATTATAGGCCCAGATTACTGGTTTACAGGGGCAGCTGAGGGTCACATGTAGAGGTGGCCATGTTACAGGCACAGGTTACAGGGCTGCAGGGCTAGTTGGCCACTACACAGGCACAGATTGTGACCCTACAGGCCCAGGTACAGGCACAGGTACCTACACAGGCTCAGGGATAGGGTCCCATTTTACAGACAGGGGTGGGATAGGGTCCCTCAGTATAGGTACACAGGCACAGGGACAGGGTCCCTTATTACAGGTAGCAGTGGGACAGGGTCCTGAGAGACAGGTACAGGGGCCGAGACCGATGGCACCTCCATAGACCATACCGATGGCTAGGTTCAGGGATGCCCTAGGTGAGGCATGATATTATCAGGACCACTTGATGGCCACAGGGATAGATGTCCCATCTTATGCTGAGTATAGAGCACAACAGGCTTCGAGTGAGAGGACCAGGTCCCACACTCATAGTGTGGAGAGTACAGGGGGTTGGAGAGCCCAGAGATAGGGTCAGGTGAGGCTACCAGTGTATGGAGGCCAGTTCTAGGTGAGGGGCCATCAGAGGTTAGACCAAGGCCCATGGTGGGTGGGGAGATGCTAGCGGGATGCCACACAAGAGCAGTGAAGGAGGAGATAGGTGAGACAGGCATGGAGGATATCCGACTAGGGGATGCCTGATAGTTATGCATGTACCTCCATTTTTTTGTGTATTTTGAGATATATCAGCCTATGTGCCAAAGAGAGTAAGGATGTACATGAGAGTTTTTGAGATTTTTGGATCATATACCAACCTGTGTGCCGAAGATGGTGAGGATGTACATGAGAGGTTTTGAGATATTTGCATTTATTTGTATCTGTGTACATATGTATGTATACACAGACTTTTTGATTTATAGATGATGATATTTATAGTATGGATGGTGTACTTGTTTTTAATTTCCATTATTATGTGTGTATGTGATGGAAACTAGGTGAATTAGGCATGATTGAGTCAAGGTCATGTAGGCATGATAGAGTGAGGTCAATTAGGTCATTTAGGTATGATGGAGTCAGGTTGGTTTAGGCATGATTGAGTTAGGTTGGTTTAGGCATGATTGAGTTAGGTTGATTTAGGCATGATGGAGTCAGGTTGGTTTAGGCATGATGGAGTCAGGTTGATTTAGGCATGATTGAGTTAGGTTGATTTAGGCATGATGGAGTTAGGTTGGTTTAGGCATGATGGAGTTAGGTTGGTTTAGGCATGATTGACTCATGTCATTTTAGGCATGATGGAGTCAGGTTGGTTTAGGAATGATTGAGTTAGGTTGATTTAATTTCAATTTAATGTCCAAGTTGTTGGTAACATGGGAGATAAATGGTGATGTATATGCATGTTATGGTTTAAATTTCCAAATATGTGCTATAGTGGAAATGTGAAAATGATAAATGAATGATTTGATGATGTGGTAAAAATGTGTATTAATTGATGCTTGTTTGGTTTAATTTCCAGTTATTGATATAAAATGGAAACTAACTAAGGTAGAATGTGAATAGGAAAGTGAAAGGGGGAATTGGTTAGGGTAAAGAGTGGCCGAGCTAACCTCCAAGGGCCCCATGCCCTCGAAGTGCTTGCCTACATAGCCCCAACAAAAAGGGGCCTCAGGCTGATGTAGTTCTCCCATAAGCTAGGGAATATATGATGAAGTAGAGGAATGGGTTTGTAGGTGTTAGGCATGGTTGAATGTAGGTCATAGGCATGATTGAGTGTAAGTCATAGGCATGGTTGAGTTTAGGTCATAGGCATGGTTGAGTTGTTTTAAATATAGGTGTCGATGATCTGGTCCTGTGTAAGATAATCAATAAGTAATGAGGAAGGTGAATGGTAAGAGGTGGCAAAAGAGCCACTTAATTGATAAGAACCCTAATGAGTCTACCATACCCAAGATGGGCTTATGAATGTAAGACCCTAAAGGCGTTGCATAATGGACTATTCTAAGGGTGAAGAAAGTCACATGATCATGAAATGTCATGGTTGCGGTAAGTCCCTTGAGTAGAGAGGAAATTAGGATGAAAAGGCAATGAGGTGAGAGTGGGTGGTTTAGTGTAACTTAGTGTACGACAACATGTTTTTCTTAGCAAGAAACCTAGGATCAAAAATAGGCAAGTCCATGACAAAAATTTCATCATTTTCTTCATTTTTTTTTTGTTTTTAATAGACTGATCAATGCGGGAAGTCTATATGGGATGAGTATATTATCTCCTTGAGGTCTTCGTGAAGCTGATCGATGTGGGAAGCTTCTAGATATTTTTATTGTATTTTTGCAATGACTTTATATAGTTGTCCTTCAAGGGAGAAGTCTATTTATAGTGGTGGAAATAGAGTGAAGAGATGTCCCTTTTTGAGGGAGTCATCTTTTCTGGAAGTTTGACTCAAGGAGTTGAATCCCTTTTTGTTTTTGGACGTTTAAGTCATGGACAAGACTATATAGGAAGATTAGGTTCTTGTTTAGAAGACAAGACCATAGTACACAGAGGTTAATTATGAAAGAGGTGGTTTCGAGTGATGAATGACCATGGGATTCCACCTTGAAGAAGATGAAAAGTATCCATGAGAATCATGCTATGAGTAGAGCCGTGGTACTCATATTGAAGATAAGGCTGAAAGGTGACGGGTAATCACATGATTCTTGTTTAGTCATGGATCCTCAAAAAATGGGTAATATGGAAGGTGAACAATGCTCAAGGGATGAGTGATCAACTGACAGAAAGTGATATAGGACTTGATGTCAACAATAAAATGGCTGAAGATGCAAGGCATTGAGAGGCTCAGGTTTGGGTTTACCTTCGAGTGAAGACAAATGATAAGCACCTGATCCATAGGCATGGGTAATGATATAGGGTCCAAGCCAATTAGGAGCAAATTTTCCCCGTTTACTTTTCTCTTCTTTGGTTACATGTTGATTTTCCTTCAGGACAAGGTCACCGACCTGAAAGGTTCATTCGTGAACATGTTTTTCATAGGCACGTTTGATACGTTTTTGGTAGATTTGGAGATGGTCAAGAGCATTGAGATGACGTTCATCTAATAACTCAAGTTGTGCCAAATGATCTTGGTGAAATTCATCATCGTTGAGCATGTCTTGTAGTGAGATGCAAAGAGATGGAATCTAGACTTCGAGAGGTAAGACAGCCTCAGTACCATAGACTAGAGAAAAAGGTGTGGCAGCAGTCGAAGTGTGAATACTAGTGCGATAAGCCCACAAGGTGAAAGGAATGTGTGTATGCCAATCCTTCCCAGTATCGTCAACTACTTTCATAAGAATTTTGTTCAAGGTTTTATTGGTCGATTCTTCTTGGCCATTGGTTTGTGGGTAATAAGGTGATGAGAAACTGAGTTGGATGCCAAAAGTGTCACATAGCTTACGTAGGGTTTTGTTTTTGAATTGCTTTCCATTATCAGTGATGAGGTGGTGAGGAACACCAAAGTGAAAAATGATGTGATGGTTGATGAATTCACATATTTTCTCAGCTTTTGTAGAAATGAGGGGAATGGCCTCTACCCATTTAGTGTAATATTCAGTAGTGGTTATGATCCATTGGTGGCATTGTGAAGAATGGGGATTGATCTCACCGACAAGATCCAAACCCCATTGAGAGAAAGGCCAAAGATCTCGTGTGACCTGTAAGGCATGACTAGGTGTGTGATGGAGATTAGCATGTTGCTGGCATTTCACGCAACATTTGACATAATCACAACATTCACGGTTTAGGATCAACCAATAATAGCCAAGGTGAAGAATGCATTTTTGCTATAGCTAAACCACTAAAGTGACCTCCACAAATTCCATCGTGAACTTCCTTAATGGTGTAGGGAATTTCAGAACTTGTAAGGCATCATAAGAGAATACCGTTGAAGCCATGCTTATAAAGAAGACCACCCATGATGACATAACGAGAGACACTTTTAAGAAAGGCTTGTTGTCCATTATGAGTGAGATCAGTGGGTAGAATGGAAAGGGAAAGATAGTCTACAAATTGCTTATACCAAAGGTCACGTGGGTCAGGTGCAACGGTTCCGATAGAGTAGACCTCATGAGGTAAATAAGAGGGTGATTGTAGCCTTTGTATTGTGACAAATATTTTAGAGTCAGCAGGTGAAGTAGGTATCTGAGAAGCCAAGTAGGCCATGGTATCCACAAACTTATTGGTAGAACATGGGGTGGTTTGAAGTTTGTAATGGTCAAAGGTGGTCAAAAGTATATCTACGTGATGTTTATACTTTTGAAGTATCTCATTATGACACTGGTATATACCATTGACTTGGTTTATGACCAGCTGGGAATCACCAAAGATATTGATGGACTTAACATCTAAGGCATAAGCAGCCTGGAGGCCCAATGTGAGTGCTTTGTATTCGGAAATATTGTTTGTACAATCAAAATCAAGTTTGAAAGACAAAGGCATAGGTTCACCATCAAGAGGAATGAGGATGACACCAGCCCCACCTCCACGCTGACACTTGGAGCCATCGAAGAAGAGTGTCATTTGGTAAGTGGGTTCATCTAAGGAGAGGGTAGCTATGGATTCATCTGGGAAATCAAAGTTAGAGAGTTGATTCCTAGAAAGAGGTGTGTCAGCTAGTTGGTCAGCGATAGCTTGGCCCTTGATGGAATTTTGATGAATGAATTTGAGGTCGAGGTCGGCAAGAAGCATAAGCCAATGTGCGGCACATTGATGTTGATAGGGTTTGGCGTACATATAGTGTAAGGGGTCAGTATTAGTAATAATGAAGGTTTTGTGGTTGAGTAGGTAATGACGGAGTTTGGTGGTGATGAAAACTAAGGCTAGGTAGAGTTTTACGGCATGGGTATATCTAGTTTCGTAGTCCAGAAGGGTACGGACTTATGTAATAAACCTGATTTGCTCTCTGTGTTGCTCGTCACGATGAGCGAGCATGGAACCTAAAGAATGGTCAGTGGTGGAAATATATAGGTAAAAGGGTTGGTCATCTTTAGGAGGAATGAGCACTAGTGGTTGAAGGAGGTATTGTTTTAAGGCTTCAAAGGCTTTATGGCATTCATCATCCCATTTGAATGAAACATATTTCTTGAGAAGATGATGAAATGGTTGACAGTGGTCAGAAAGCTGTGAGATAAAATGATGAATGGATTGCAACTTACCTTGTAGGCTTTGAAGTTGATGGAGATTAGTGGGTGGAGGCATTTCTAGAATAGCCTTGACTTTAGCAGGATCAACTTCTATGCCACACAAAGAAATGATGAAACCAAGGAGTTTTCCTGAAAGTACTGCAAAGATGCACTTCTTTGGTTGAAGATGAACACAATACTTGATGAGGTGGTCAAAGATGACCTTAAGGATGGTCAGGTGTTTGGTTCGATGTTTGGATTTGGCAAGAAGATCATCTACGTAATCTTCCAATATGTGATGCATGATGTCATGGAAGATGTAAGTCATGGCTCATTGGTATGTAGCACCGACATTTTTAAGGCCAAAAGGCATGACTCGATAGCAGAAGGTCCCCCAAGGGGTGATGAAGGAAGTCTTGTGTTGATCTTCTGGAGCCAGTAATATTTGATTGTAACCCAAGAAACCATCCATGAGTGATAGCATTTCATGGCCAGTGGTGAGATCAACTAGTTGGTCAATGCCTGGTAGGGGAAAGTCATCTTTGGGACAAGCTAGGTTGAGGTCATGGAAGTCTGTGCAAATGCGGAGTCCCCCTGTCACCTTTGTGATAGGAACGATGTTAGAAATCCATTGGGGATAGTCAATGGGTAGGATGAAGGAAACTAAGAGAAGGCACTGAAGCTCTTCTTTGACCAGAAGAGAAATGTGAGGATGCATTTTCTGTAGCTTTTGTTTGATGGGTTTGGCATCAGGAATGGTTACGATATTGTGGACCATGATTTTTGGGTCAATACCGGGCATATCGGCATAGGACCAGGAAAAAGCGTTGCTATGGTCCCGAAGGAAAGAGGTAAAAGCTTCCTGTTCAGTAGCATCTAAAGATTGGCCTATCTTTAGAATGTGTGGGTCATCCTGAGTGTTAATGTTGATTTCAATGGTCGATTCATTCAACATGGTTTGTGTCTTAGAAGGTAATGACTGGTGAATATAAGAATCTTCTGCACCAAGGTAAGTGAGGATGGATTCATCATCCTGACATTGAAAAGCATTAATAGAAGGTGTATCATCATTGATCATGTCAGGGTACAAGAATGGGAGAGAAGAGGGAGCCTCACCATCACGTTGATAGGTCAGAGGTCCTAGGGAAATTGTGTTTATGAAAAAAAAAGTTAGGAGGAATAGATTCGGGATCTATGGACTCCGTGGGTGAAGATGGTGACATGGGTGAATGAGGTGGAGAGGTTTTGTCTTCCTTAATGAGGTCAATGTGAGGCTTCTTGGGAGGTGGTGTGTCAAAGCCAATGCCACTACGGTCATTGTGTTTATGAGTGGTACATGAAATGATAATATGGTGACCTTGTTCGTAAAACTGAAGCCAAATCCTTTCCACATGCACTGGTGGAGGAAAGTGTGAGTGAATCGGCAGTTAGTAAGGGAATGTAAGTCAGATGAAAATGGTTGTGTTTGGGATGGAGGTTCAGGTTTATAAGTGGCAATATCAAGTCCCCCATACGTTAGATTAGTGCGAAGGTGGGGAGGACCATAAGGAAAAACCTCACCTACGCGGTAGTCATAACTGGGGTGTTGACGTAGGTTCCCATACTCTTGCGAAGTGAGGAACGTGTCGATATTGTATAGGTGGTACTCCCCCAGAGTGAGGCATTGAAAAACACCCTCTAAGGGTTCAGTAGTTGATATGTGGGTAGTGGGGATAGATGACTTGCTAGATGATGGGGAAGTAGGTGAGTCAGTGGTAGAGGCTACGGTGGTAGTAGGGATAGTAGGGTTAGATGTGGGAGAGGTGGTGGCAGTCTTGGTGGATGGGCTTGTGGATGAAGGTGAAGTGGGGGTAATGACAGATGCCTTGACTGGTACAAGTACATCATTGGGCTGGTATAACATGTTACAGGTCTTAAAAGGTGATGGGTCGGCCGGGATGGTGTAATTATGTCCTTCGTGTTCAAATTTGAGGCAATGGTGTAAAGTCGAAGGGACACAACCCATGGCATGGATCCAAGGTTGTCCAAGCAATAGATTATACTGGAACTCCCCTTCTAGGACATAGAAAAGTTTTGGGATAGTGCGGGGACCCACGTGGACATGGAGAATGACGGTACCCAGGGTAGAGGTCATGGCATCATTGAAGGAGCACAACATAACTGGGTTACCATGCATGCAATTGGCAGGTATGCACATTTGGTTGTATGCATGGGAGGAGATGATGTTAATACTAGCACCACCATCTATCATAATGAGTCATATGCGTATATTATTGATAAAGATGAAGATGAAAAGAGTAGGATTGGGGTCATCGGACTGGAAGGGGGCAATCTCTTCATCTGAAAAAGATGAGGGCGACTACTTAGTCAGTAGGTGGAGGTGTAGAGGAAGGTGATGGCTTAGTGAGAGAAGCTACGTGATGAGGGGTAATGATGGAGGCTATGAGTGCATGGGGTCATTTGGTAAAACCTCGATAGATTGAAGGACCTCCATGAGGGCTTGACGATGTGACTTAGAGGTTTGGATGAGGTCATATAAAGACATTTTGAGGGAGGATTGGTGTAATTATTTTAGCATTGTGTGATGTGTGACCCCATCAGAAATAGGATACGTGGGACCTCGAATGGTGACTTTGGGTGTGGGTGCAGATGGTATGTTGGGTATAGGGTTGGTTGATGGGCTAGCTGCCTTTTCTTTGCCCTTGTCTTTCTGAGCGCGGGTGGTAATATGGACCATGTTAATTTTGAATTTCGAGGGTGGATAAAAGAGTTGTGGGGGTGGAGATACTGGTTGCTGAGTAGGTAATGGAAGAATATCTGGGAGATCAGTGAAGGTGAAATGGGGTCCTCATCAAGAAGATCATCATCACCAAAATTTTCTTCGGGAGGGCATAATTGGACAAGAGTGGTTTTTAAAGCCTTACATTTCTCTACATTGTTTCTTGGCACACGATGGTAGGCACAAATTTTAGGTTCGTCAAACCCTTTTGGTTTGGGTTTGACTGGTTCGTAAGGTCTAAGAGGCGGTAATGTGATGACAAAGGTTTTAAGGAGATTGATTAAGATCTTGGTGTAGGACCCTACTAACAAATCACAATGGGAGGTGAGTGTGGGTTTGGGTACAGGTGTGACCGGTTGTGAAGGAAGAGGTTTTACCGGAGGGGAATGGGTTGGTCCACTAGTTTAGTATGTGGAGTGGTCTTAGGTATTGCGGGCATTTTTTTGGGTAAAGGTGGGGTAGAAGAGCTGGTGATGGAAGGTTTGGTTGGTTTGACTACTTTATTGCAGGGTAGTAGATTCTTAGCTTTAGGTTGCACTTTCTTGGGTAAAGGTGACACGAGATGTAGAAGAAAAAGCAAATGGTGGAAGAGGATGGGTTACTGTACGATGGAAAAGTGACAAGCGAGCATGGGAATCTACAAGTAACTTTTCCTCACACCCGACCTCTGGAGGTCGTGCTGAGACAGCCGGTGGGGATTGAATATGTGTGGGATGCAGACAAGTTAATTAGGTAATCTGATGTCTTCAACGCGCACTAGTGTAAATTGCGAATCTAAGGAAAAAAGGCCCTCCTAACATGAACTGGTGTGATAGATCGATCAGTAAGGATGACTGCTTGAAGGCTCCAATCAATATCGAGCTCTGGCGTGATTCAGTCTATAGGTTGTGGAATACGTGGAAAATGACCTCTGATAGTTTCGTGTATATCTCCAGATAAGGTCATAGGACGGATGGTAAATATAATTGACTCTATGGGTGATTCTCTAGCCTAGTCCAGAACTCCTTAGCTTTGTTAGCTGCTGTGCCTAGCAAGGATAACTGTTCGATGATGATAGGTGGGAGTGGAGTAGATCTGAATACTAATGTACGTAGGCCAACATCTATGTCTGATTCACCTATGGACTCGTTGGGCTGTGGGACTTGTGGGTCACAACCGTAGATTCGTGGTTGCTGTGGACCTGCTATGGTCATGTGCGGAATCAATCCCTAATCCCTAGTATCCAATAGTCATATGCTTTTTCAGCCTCTATATTTAGAATTATTAATTGTGCGATCTTTTCAGAGTATCTCACAGGCGTCTGTGCGACCTGATTTCTTAAGCTCGTATCTATATCTATGAGAGTGTCTCCTACGTCTGACTGTGGGACCAAAGGATCACAACCGAATGTCTACTCTCTTTCAAACCCTTCCACAGTCATGCGGATATGTATCTAGAGTAATCTATAGTTTGGTTGATTTGACCAAAACGTGTGTGCTTGGTCGTCTTCTATGTTTAACCCATGCAATTAGAAACTAATTTGTTGTAAGTTTACCATTGTTCGGAAGACTTGGATCCTAAGATTCTGATCTATATCAGTTATGGTTGTGACAAGATTGGGTTGGGGCACGATTGGCTCGAATACGTATTCCCTGGGCTCTCTAGGTCCCGTGATTGTCATACAAAATCAATAATGTAAACTAAATGCAGAAAAATAAAATTAACTATGTGAAGTACATTTATAACATATATAACTTCTATATTTTTGTTATTTTCTGATGAATTTTATAAATGAATTTGAAGGAGCAGCTATTTTAATATATCTAGATATTGACAATTAATCTAGTGACGAATTTTAAAACAAACAAAGTAACCGAGTATAGCTACTTGCCTATGCAGTTGTAAATCTATTCTAATCAATGAAATAATTGATCTAATCTATTTGAAAGACTCTCGATCCTACCTAAAAAGTGAGGAAAGAATCATAGTCTCTCAGAAACTATCAATCCTCACAGCTTCCCTGACAATATCGAAAGTAAAATTGACTGAAATAAAGTGATTGGCTACTCTATTTGATATGCTTTTAATTTAGAACTTTGAAAGCTAAAACTTGGATTCTGCAGAACAGTGTCGAATCCAATGATGTGTGTGATCTTGTCCCCTCAGTGTGACCTCCTCGCTCCTTCGTGTTCACGTGGATCAAGAAAAGTGTGTAATGCTAGCATCAATAGAAGTAGATATTGGGACAAAGGCAGCTTAGGATACAGATTGAATACAATGCGAGTAGGAGAGAGATAGCACAAGAGTACAGAGCTTGGCTTATGCAATTCCTAGTGGGATTTATTGCGAGTCATGCAACATAAAACATCCAGAACCTGAAACTATCCTGTTTGAAGAACAAAATATGTAACTTTAACGGCTTCCTATTGAAAACAAACTATTCTACTCCAATGGATTGGATGAAATATCAACAACACTTTGCACAAGATGGATATGTGGCTTCCTAACAACAAAACAACACTAACTAAGCATGCAATGAAAGAAACTAAGAATTCTAAGCAAAATGAAAGACTAATCTATTGCAATGAGAAATTCAGAGGAAAATTTGAGGGGCCATTTGCTTGAGCACAAGCCAACTATTTATAGCATTTGCATTTACCCAAGGTAAAAACCAAATTGAACTCTTAAACTATAAAAAATGGCAAAACACTATTCCAGGGAACTAGAATCATTAATGCAAGCCCAAGGCGGTAAAATAAAGCTGGTAAACATTGAAATTTACGTGAGTCGTGTTAAAAGAGCATTCTGGAAAACACGTAAAGGACCTCCGCCCTGAGTAGGGTGGCGGTTACAGGACCGCCACTCAGTCAGGGCAGCGGTTTCATAACTGAAGAGCAAAAGGAAAAGAAAAGAGGGGAAAAGAGGAAAACAAAGCACGCGGGGGCTAAGCGGGGCATGTGGGATGATAACGCATACTTGGAGAGCCTTTCCGGATCCCGAACACCTTGCGAGGAGACCTGTATCATCATTGGGGTACGTGTTACATTGTTCCGACAGTGTAGTACCCTAAAATTTTGGGTACGTACATATTGCCCCCTCGGAGAAGCGTTTTAGCCATGAAGAGGCGTAAAACGGTGGGTCCGAGTATGGTGGTCCCGAAATGGGAAGTTGGAAGTCATACCTGATACATCCGTGTGTCGAAATGACGCCATCTAAAATTCCTGCTCCCTGTAAAACGAAAAGAGAACTCAAGTGCAGATAGACAAGATAGATCGAAATATAAATGCTAAAATAATGGGAAATGAGGACATACCATTTATGCGAGGGTAAGAACTTACCTCCATCGGCACTCCAAACCTGCGAAAAAAAACATTCAAAACAAGTCAGGCTGCTGTATATATGAAAGCTGGCCCATTTTCCTATTCATTTGCGCGTGTTGATTTGATTGATTCTGAGCTTAGAGACCCACGGTGACGGTTTCTTATGAGAGTAGAGTCAAAACGTTCGTGGCAAGATAGTGATCATGGCTCCACGTGTAGATCATCGACCTGCGAGATCACATGTTAGTTCCCCTCAATTTATTGTTTTTACCCCTAAAATTTTAAAATGCTAAAACCTTTCTTGTGGGGGGATTATTTTTGAAAATGTTAGGTTCAAAAGGTCCATCTAGGGGGGTCGCCCACTGGGTAGGCTTTGTTTTTAGTTAAAATGGTCTCTTTTCATGTTTTTTGGCCTTTTTAAGTTTTAAAACCCGCGTGGGTTTTTGGGACACAACCGCCACCCTACTCAGGGCGGCGGTTACACGACCGCCACCTTGTTCAGAGTGGCGGTTACAAGACCGCCGCCTTCAAGGTGGCGGTTGAGAAACCGCCGCCTTGCTTAGGGCGGCGGTTCTTTACAAAATGTCAAAATAACACTTGTTCGAGGTTGTTTTTACATTTTTAGCATTTCTATGTATTTTCATGATTTTTTTAATGTCATTCTGATGTTAACTTACTTTGTTTTGTGTGTTTTTGGGTGTTTGTAGGCGAGAGAGGAGTACATTCGGTGGAGCTGAGAGAGGGAGTGTGACTGGCTCCTAGCAGTACTAAACGCCCTTTCACAGGACGAACAAGATACTCTTCAGAGGGCAGGTATACTACGTATATCGCGGGTACCACATGTTGCACCATCCAGTCACATACTCTGTGACTTATTTTCCTACTGAGATGCTGATCAGAACACTTTCCGATTACCAGGGGTCCGAGGTGAGTGGACCATCACACTCGAGGATGTTTACCGTATCTTGGGGGTCCCGATCATCGGGAGGCATCTCACCCTCGAGACAGCAGGTTCACGGGCCCAGATAGCACAATGGGCTTCCTACATGGGAGATGCAGTCATCTCCACAGGTTCGAAGAAGGGGGTCAGAGTTCGGTCTATTCGTAGTTTGCCCATCCCCTTGCTTCGTCAGGCTATTATGGGGATCCTTGCCTCGAGATTGATCGGGGACAAGGGAGGAGACACACTGCTATATTGCTGGTCCCCTATTATTGCACAGATCGAGGGTCATGGCCAGATTTACGCCTATGGAGCAGATATACTTGGGACTACCTACCACGACTTATACAGGGTAGTCCAATTATAGGGGCAGTCTTTGAGCCACCCGACCCTGGTCATGAGTTGGGTCTATGAGCACTTCATCCCCTATGGCAGAGGCATAGAGGTGACAGATCCCAGAGCTGTGAGGGCAGCCAAGTGGACAGATATGTCGGTGCTCAAATCACCTCATTAGCCAGTTGCTTCTCTGACCACTGATGACATGGAGGCCACACCATATCAGACCATGGCAGGCATATGGGGTGAGGAGGCTCTTACTTTGATCTCCTGCTCCACCACAGGGCAGCTTATTGACAGAGTGGGGCGAGTGGAGATACACCCCTTTGGCCGAGTTCCTCAGTAGTTTGGCCTACCTTACATGGGCATGCTTCCCCCGGTAGTGCCAGTATACAGGTCAGTTTGAGAGGCCAGAGGGGGTCCTAGAGGCCGGGGTTGGATAGTTGTTACACCTGGCATTCCTATTGCAGCCAGGAGGGTAGTACGTGCCCGAGGGAGAGCCGGTGCTCCTCAGGCACCCCTACTTCAGATTGCCGCGGGTCCTGCCCATAGCAGCGATGACCCCATCGACATAGACTCTGAGTCTGAGGAGTTTATAGGGGGAGAGACAGAGGAGGAGACTGAGGAGGACAGTGATCCTAAGTGGCATGACACTCAGGATATCATGTAGGCAGAGAGGGTAAAGTAGAGTGCAGAGAGAGTGACTCTGGTTTCAGAGGAGCCACTCTCCCAGGACCATGGTGGGGAGGATGAGTCTGTTGTAGGACGCTACATCGCTCCAGCCACAGGGGGGAATACCTTAGTCAGCGGTGGCATTTGTGGCGGGTGCTGACCCTAGAGATCCATCCTGGAGGCCTTGTGATCAGAGTAAGTTACCACCCTTCCTTTTAATGTTTGTTTTTAGTTAGGATTTCCTTAGTTGCTATCTCTCCTTTTGTTTACACTTGTGTTTTATCTCTTGTTTCATTTCTAATTTGTTTTCTCCTTTGTTTGCAGAGACTGCTGATGAGTGGCGGGACTTGATTCGCAGGGTATGCACCGATACCTTGATGATTCCCATGGAGAGGACCCGTGCGGAGCTATCTGTGGATGCCGGGGAGCCCTCAGTAGTTGGCAGACATACTAACATCTTTGCCCTTGTCTAGCATGTGGCCAGGATGGTATCGACTCTCCGTACGGAGTTAGCGGGGTATAGGACAGCCGAGCACTTGATGAGGAGTCATTCTCGTGGCGAGACTTTGGCTTCCCCTCAGGATCTTGAGCCCTCCGTGCACTCAGAGTGCCAGCGTAGCCGGAGTCCTAGGCGTGGGCGTGCACCTTCAGAGGGGTCTCATAGGGGTTGAGAAGCCACTTGGCTCCCCTAGATTTTTGCATGATATTTTTGTATATCTCGGGCTCTTTGAGTGTTTTGACCATGCTTAGCGCATGATGGCATTGTACAGGAATTTTGATATATATATATATATATATATATATATATATATATATATATATATATATTCTTTTTGGATCAGACTTTTGGCATTTATGGCTTACTTGCATTTCCGTTTCCTCATGTGCACTATGATATTATGCTTATATGCTTTTTAGAATGTATGCAATGGAGAACAAATCATACGAATGTTTACTTTCCTTTTGTATTTCATGATGCTGATATATGATAATGTAGATACAATGTGATTTTGAATCTTAGTTTCTGTAAGCAATTTTGGATACTTCATATTTGCTTTGGCAAAGTGGTGAAGATAAGATGGTATGATAAGCAGATAAACCTGCCCCTCTCCTAACCCCACGCAACTAGTAAGATGCGAGGGCTCATCACCGAGAGCTGAAAAGGGCACAAGTTATGAAATGTGTTGAAATGATATTGATGAAAGATAGACAAAGCTTTGGTGGAATCAAATTAGGATGCTACAAGCCTACTCCACTCAAGTGACTTCATAGTTTTGGGACGTAACTTGCTTTGCGGTTTATCTAGACTTAGATCCGTAGATGGCCACATGGTAGAAAAAATTTGGGTTTTAGGATTCTTAATTCTCTTGGGATTTTGGACATCCGATTCATTTGCTTTTGACTCAAGACTTCAAGATTTGAATTGTTTGTTTATGACCTTTTGCATTTGCTTGTCAAGAGGACCCCCCACACCTTGCCCCATGCTACTAGTAAGAAGCGTGGGTTTATCACCATAGGCAAGGCATAGGTGAGTAAGGGCATTTCCATCCTTTCCCAACCCTACGTCACTAGTAAGAGATGCAAGCTCATCACCGAAGGTTGGTGGGGCAAGGAAATGTGTAAATTTAAAATTTTCTGTTTGATCTATATTTGACTTGTTTATTTGAGCAAAATGTCAGTGTGTTCTTATTTCCAAAGAGATATACGTATGGGATAGATGTGACACCATGAAGCTTCTAGAATAGACCATAGGCAAGATACCTATCCTAAGAAGAAACCAAAAGTGAGGATAAACCCGCAGATCTTGGTATGGTTACCGTTGAGACCTTGTCATATCTAGCTTTATTTGATGAAGTGATTCTGAAATAGTTTGATGATATCATGGAAATAGAGAAGTATGATTAGAGTGTTTATGCCAACAACATCATGAGTTTGTAATGAATTGCTTTGAGAATAAATTCCTTGATCACAAATTTGTACGAAACAAGCGGACAAAATGATCCTAACTATATGAAGATGCAATGTAGATATAATTATACAAGTAGTACTAATTGCTTACGTGTAGAATCGTTTGAGGTGTAGGGAATTGACCGTTTCACCAAATTCCTCACCTTCCAGTGTACATAGGAGATATGCACCATTTCCATAGTCCTTCATGACTCAGTATGGGCCCAACCATTTGGGCCAGAACTTCCTTCCTTCGCCGGTTTTTTTGTCGATCCGGCTGTCTAGCCTTAGAACTAGATCACCTTCATATATGTCGCATTCATAGACTTTCTTGTTATACTGTCGACACATTCGGTTAGCATAGAATCTGTGCCGCTATTCGACATCTATCCTAGCTTCATCTAGGCTTTCTAGTTGAGAGAGACGTGCTTCTCTGTAAGTGTCTTCATTTAGAATCCCTTGTAATGAGATACAGAGACTGGGTATTTCAACCTCAAGCGGGAGAATTGCTTCCGCCCTGAATACTAGCGAGAAAGGAGTGCTCGTGTTGGTGTTCTTATTGAGGTTCGGTGGGCCCATAAGGCCGGATATAACTTCAAATGCCAATCTCGCTTGTTTTCTTTCACCATTTTAAGGAGAATGGCTTTTAATGTTTTGTTTGTCGCCTCAGCCTGTCCATTGGCTTGAGGGTAATACAAGGAGGCCGTATGATGGCTTATTTTAAATTTATTGTATAATTCGTGAACTTTTTCATTCTTAAAAGAAGTCCCATTATATGAGATAATGACTTGCGGGATACCATACCTGCAAATGATTTGGTTCAAAATGAACTTGGCGATTACAGAACCCGGCACAGTAGTAAGAGGCATAGCCTCTACCCACTTGGTAAAATATTCGGTGGCCGTGATTATGAAATTATGGCTGTCTGTAGACGAGGGAGAGAATTTCCCTATTAAATCTAGGCCCCACGTAGAAAAGGGCCATGGAGTAGCGATTGGTTGTAGAGCTTGTGCCGGCATGTGAATCTCATGAGAGAATTCTTGGCACTTATGACACCTTCGTACAAACTCTACTGCGTTGTGTTCTAGAGTAGGCCAGAAATAGCCCATTCGATGTATTTTTCGAGCGGTGGCATGGCCACCGAAGTGGCCTCCACACATTCCACTGTGAGATTCGTGGAGAATCCTCTTGGATTCTTCTGTGTCGACACACCTTAACAACATTCCATCGAACGCTTTTCGATAGAGCACTTGCTCTATGATGACGTATTTAGCTACGATAATGCGTAAACGCCTTTTTCGTTGTGGTGTAGCACCTTCTGGATATGCATGGTCCATGATATAATTAATAATATCAGTGTACCAAGGACACTCAGAGATAGAAGGTCGGGTTTCGATGTAGTATATGCACTCATCGGGAAAGTCCAGATCTACTAGATCGCCTCTGTCTAATGGATTATCAGCTAACCAATCCGTGATGATTTGTCCTTTAACCGACTTCTGATTTACGAATTTTAATTCAAATTCACCCATTAAGGTTATAAAGCGTCCAACCTTTTTAGACAAGGACCCTTGCGTGAGGAAAGTTCGTAAATGTTCTGTCTTTACAATGACCTTTGTTTCTTGATTTAACATGTAATGTCTTAAGCGTTTGGTTGCAAAGACTATGGCGAGGCATTCTCATTCTGCTTGCGTATAGCGTGTTTCATAGTCGAGCAATGTCTGGCTAATGAAATAGATCACACGTTCTCTCTTGTCATCGTCTTCTTGAGCCAGCATACAGGCTAGCGAGACATTGGTGGCTCGCGAATATAAAATTAACGGGTGATCTGGCTTAGGTGGCATTAGCGTGGGTGGTGATAACAAGAAACACTTAACTGCGTTGAAAGCTTCATTGCAGTCTTCGGTCCAATCGATGCTATAATCTTTCTTGAGTAGATTGTTGATTGGATGAATGGCGAAACTTAAGTCCGGGATGAATCTCCGGATTGCGCCAAGTTTTCTGAGAAATGACCTGATTCCAGATTCATCTGAAGGTGGGACCATTTCAAGAACAACTTTAATTTTGGTTGGGTCAACATCGATCCCACGTGATGATATAATGTAACCTAGGAGCTTCCCTCCTGTCACACCAAAGACACATTTTTCAGGGTTTAGCGTGACTCCGTATTCTATCAGACGTGAAAGAATGACGCGAAGCACTTCCGGATGGTCACAACGTTTCTTGGCTTTGGCCAGCAAGTCATCTACGTAGGAATCCACAATTTTATGAATAAGATCATGAAATATATACGTCATAGCCCGCTGGTATGTAGCGCCGACGTTCTTGAGACTGAATGGCATAACAACATAGCAATAGGTTCCCCAAGGAGTTATAAACGTGGTTTTAGCTTGATCTTGTTCGGATATTCTGATTTGATTGTATCCCGAGAATCCATCCATGAGAGATAAAAGCTCAAATCCAGCTGTTGCGTCAACGATGACATCTATAGATGGTAATGGGAAGTTGTCTTTAGGACATGCCTTGTTAATGTCTCGGAAGTCTACACAGATGCGTATCTTCCCATTATTTTTGAGAATGGGAACGATATTAGATACCCACTGAGAGTAATCGACTGGTTTGATGAATCCTACTTGGAGGAGTTTCATTACCTCCTCTTTCACCATGAGAGCTACCTTGGGTTTCATTGGTCTTGATTTTTGTTTAATCAGTTTTGCATCAGATTTAGTGACGAGGTTGTGCACCGCAATGTGTGGTGCAACCCCTGTCATTTCTTTATAATTAAATGCAAAAGCCTTCTGATGTTCCTTGAGGATCTGAGTGTGTATTTCTACTTCTAATGGAGTTAACGAGGATCCTAACTTCAATATCCTTGGTTCGTCTTCCGTTCCGATGTTAATATCAATTGTTTCTTCGATTAAAGAAGCGTTACCTTCTTCAAACTCAGGTGGGGCTGGAGGTAGTTCTAGATCATCTCCATTCTCGACTGTGTATATGCTGAGTTCCTTTTGTGGGGGAAGCTCTGTCATGGGATTTCCGAAGTAGGAGGATGAATGCGGGATTAGGGATAAATCTACCACGTGATGGGTGAGATGTAACGCCGCATAGGTGTTCAAGAAATCAAGAGTGGTTGTATCACTATCGATGTGGTCTAGGATAGTAGATTTGTTTTCATTTCTATTTAAAAGAGGATTTGACATTGTTTTTATCAGTGGTTCAGTACGAAGGGATACCATGAAATGGGTGTCCTCTAACTTACTATTTGGAGTAAAGCGCGATGCTGAGGTTGCTATTGAATCGGCGAGAAGATTTTGTTCTCGCGGGATTGCTTCGATTGATATGAAGTCAAACTCCTTGCTTAAATTCAGTACAGCTGTTTTGTAGAGTTGTAAGTGCTCGGCTTTGGTTTCATACATCTCAGCAACTTGATTTGCTACCAATTGCGAGTCTCCTAACACTCTGATGTTATCAACACTGATTCTCTTAGCTACGATGAGGCCAAGGAGGAGGGCTTCGTACTCAGTGCCATTGTTTGTGCATTCGAAATTTAGTTTAAAGGCAAATGGTAGGAATTTTCCTTCGGGAGAAGTAAGGATTACTCCTGCCCCAGCTCCGTAATGACATTTAGCTCCATCGAAATGGAGAGTCCAATACTTAGCTGGGAATATGGGTGCTGGGATATTTGTTGTGTTAACATCTTCTACCTCTACCATGCAAAGATCTACTGCTGGGAGAGAACCGACACCTAGGGTGTACCCCATGCCTACAGAATCAAATGGTAGGAACATTGGTAGATCCTGTTCTAGTAATTCAACAATTTTTGTAGTAGTTCCTAATGATACTGTTTCTACAATGTTAGCCTCATCTTTGGGGGTTGGGGTTGTCTTGGCTAGGCTCATAGTTTCAAGATCTGTCGTAGGTACCAACTTTTCTTCTGGTTTCGCGTCGGTAGGTTTATTAAGTTGGTTCGTTGGGAGTTCAAACTCTGAGTGCATGCCTGGTCTTTTCTTTAGGTCAGCCAGGTGTACATCGAATGGTTTTGGATCACCTTTGGCTATGAACACCTTTCCTAAATGCAAGAATCTTACTTCTTGAAATAGCGTAGAAGGGATTGCCTTCATACGGTGTATCCATGGTCGGCCGAGGATCATATTATAGTTAGTTTCCTGATCTATAATATAAAACTCAGTCAGGATTGTTTTGGGTCCTAAGGTGACCGGTAGTATTATAGTTCCAATTGAAGTGGCTTTAAGGCTGTCATAGCCTCTTAGTGTATTTCGAGTTGTGGAACAATTCGTTTCTCCATACCCTAGCTTTTGAAGGAAAGAAAAAGGGACTATGTTAATTGCTGCCCCATCGTCAACCATCGCGCGTTTCACATAATTGTTATAAACCCACACTTGCAAGTGTAAGGCCGGATCACCTCGGTGTGCAATCTCAGCGTCTGTTGGCATTTTGTTTATTTTGAATATGAATTCGGTGTCCCTATCCGGCTGCCCTGGAGGGTGGATATCAAAGTCTATATGGTTTACCTATGTTTCGGGAGGTGGAGTGATGCTAATTAGATGACCTAAACCCAATGCTTCTAAAAGAGCAGCCCTGTGAGCAGGGGATTTCTTCAACAAATCCAAAAAGGAGATGTGCGAGAAGGTTTTCGTTAGATCATTAATTAAGTCATAAGCACCCACGGGTTTTATTAATACTCGTTGGATATTGTCTGTTTCTAGCGGGTAGCTTGGACTTAGCTGAGAGGAATACTCTCGTGTCCTTGTTACAGCTTCTATGGGTAGTTCGGCATCTAACTCCACTAAACCGACTATCTTAGGTCATGGCTGACTTCCTAATTGTGGCGCAACTAACAGATTCAGTGAAGTTGAGGCTTCATGATCATTGTTTCCTGTAATTACACCCTTGTTTGTCCCATTTGGATTTATCTTGTTATTGTTGTGATTTGGAAGCGGATCATTGAAGATCTGGAGGGGTGCATTTTGAGGGGAAACTGCCCCTGTAAAAGTATTTGGTGCTGGTGACGTAGGATCTGCCAAGAACATATCTATAAAAAGTTGTCTTTGTTCCTCTGGAAAATGTTGCATAAATTTATTGTAGTCACGGCACGTTCTAGTGTCATGGCCTCAGATTTTGTGAAAACCACAATACGAGTTAGGATTGTAATTCCTAGTTTGTTGGCTCGGTGTATATTGTGGCCTAAAACTTTGATCAAACCGTTGCCTATTAAAGTTTTGCGTTTGTTGTTTTTGGTTTGAATTCTGGTTTTGATACCTAGTTGAATTTTGATTTGGATCCCGTGTAGGGCTTCGCCGTTGTTGTTGTTGTTGTTGTTGTGGATGATTAAAATCCACTGTATTGATTGTTGGAGTAAAGTTATTGTTTCGTTGATTGTTTATTTGTGGTGGAGTATTCACAACATTTACCTTTCTAGCCTGATCAGTTACTCCATCTGTTGTTACTCCATGATTTTTATTAAGGATTTTAGGTCCTTGATTGACATTCGTGGTAGTAGGATAAGTTGTAGTGTTCTGGTTGGAAGTGATTAACCTCCCATTTGCTCCATATGTTTTGCGACCACTATCAATTGCCGCTTGATCTATTTGGAGAGCACTCTCAAGTACTTCATCGTAAGTTCTTAGTGGGAACTTCTGGACTTCTTCCTTCACTTCTCTACTGAGAGAATGAAGGAATAAATCACATAGTTCCATTTGGTCCATATTTGGAGCACTTGCCGAAGAATAAAGAACTGTACGCCACCTCTGGATGAAATGGGTGACAGATTCATTGTGTTCTTGCTTGATGTGTAAGAATTCCTCTGATTCCTATTCTTAATAGTTTGTTCATGTCAAATGCCTTGATGAACTCTGAAACGAGTTGCTTGAACGAATGGATGGAAGCCTCAGGTATTCTATAATACCAATCGAGAGCGATACCTTCCAAGGTTTTGGGAAATATTTTAGCAACAACCCCATCCCATGGGAGTAGTTCTCGGATGGCTGTGGCGTAAGCTTTGATATGTGCATTCGGATCTCCCTCACCTTTGTACTTGGGAAAATTGGGAAGAGGTCTTGGAAGCATGATGCTTCGTATGGTGAAATCTAAGGGCTCTTTCAAGTATTCTGAATATGTCCCTATCGCATAGGTTTCGACCATTGATGGTGCCTGTTGAGGGAGTGGAGGTGGAATGGGTTGTTGATATGGCGTAGCGTACGTGTTAGCGGGGGCATAAGGAAACCCCTGTGTTTGAGGAATCATGCCGGGAGAGGAGAACATATCCCCTTGTGGTGATTTGGAGTACATGTTTAAGTATGAAGGGGTATTGTCCAAGAATGGATTATTTTGTACTAGACCGGGAGGTGTCAGATCGGTGTTAGAAATGACGGTTCTAGTCGGCGTTTGTTGTGAATACTGAGGGGTCACGCCTAACGTACCTATTCCTGTGAGGAGGTCTATTTGGCTAGGTTTAGAATTTCCTACCTGCATGAGTTGAGAATGGTGATTTTCCTGAGCAAGTTCTAACCCCCTCACTTTTTCTACTAACGTTGAAATGACTTCATTTGGTGAAGTCACGGTGTTTTGCCTTAGCGGCATTTGTTGTATATCATGGTGTTGTATAGGCATGTGATATCCTGCTATGAACTGATCGCTGCCCTGCCAAGTTTCCCTGAGGGCATTTCCTATATGTAATGGCATGGAGGTATTTCCTTGAAAAGAGACCTCAGGTTGTATTTGTAGATTCCCTATAGGTGGGTACATACCTTGGGAACGTTGTTCATTCCTGGCATAACGTGTCGAATGTTCATTATCTAAAACCAGGTATGGGTCAACTTGTCTACTAATTTGTGGTCTAAGTAGTACCTAAGGAGACGAACTAGACTCTCCTGTGAGCGTCATATTGTTCGAGCCTGAAGGCTCTGTTTGTTGTGTTTGAGTGAATTGATCCAACTCCTCTGTTTGGAAAGATGGGCTATATCTGACCCTTGGAGTTTGTGTTGACAACTGGTTAGTTGCGTAGTTGTCACCCCATACTGAGAGTGAGGGCGATGATTGTCTATTCAGTTGAGCGTAGTATGCCTCAAGACCTAAGAGAGGCCTACCATACGCATCGAATCCTGACATATTCGGGGGGTATATGAATACCCATAGAATAATGGGAAGGAGCGAAGGTGATGGTGAAAGCTGATGAGGTAGTAAAGAAGAAAAAGGTCATTTAATTTAAAAGAACCAGTAGAAATCTGACTCCAAATCAGAAAGTAGAAAGGTTCACATGTCGGGTTCACCAATTTTGTACGATGGAAAAGTGACAAGCGAGCATGGGAATCTACAAGTAACTTTTCCTCGCACCCGACCTCCCGAGGTCGTACCAAGAAAGCTGGTGGGGATTGAATATGTGTGGGATGCAGACAAGCTAATTAGGCAATCTGATGTCTTCGACGCGCACTAGTGGAAATTGTGAATCTAAGGCAAAGAAGGCCCTCCTAACCTGAACTGGTGTGATAGATCGATTAACAAGGATGACTGCTCGAAGGCTCCAATCAATATCGAGCTCTGGCGTGATTCGGTCTATGGGTTGTGGAATACGTGGAAAATGACCTGGGATAGTTTCGTGTATATCTCCAGATAAGGTCATAGGGCAGATGGTAAATATAATTGACTCTATGGGTGATTCTCTGGCCTAGTCCAGAACTCCTTAGCTTTGTTAGCTGATGTGTCTAGCAAGGATAACTGTTCGATGATGATAGGTGGAAGTGGAGTAGATCTGAATACTAATGTACGTAGGCCAACATCTATGTCTGATTCACCTATGGACTCGTTGGGCTGTGGGATTTGTGGGTCACAACTGTAGATTCGTGGTTGCTGTGGACCTGCTATGGTCATGTGTGGAATCAATCCCTAATCCCTAGTATCTAATAGTCATATGCTTTTTCAGCCTCTATATTTAGAATTATTAATTGTGTGATCTTTTCAGAGTATCTCACAGGAGTCTGTGCGACCTGAATTCTTAAGCTGGTATCTATATCTGTGAGAGTGTCTCCTGTGTCTGGCTGTGGGACCAAAGGATCACAACTGAATGTCTGCTCTCTTTCAAACCCTTCCACAGTCATGTGGATATGTATCTAGAGTAATCTATAGTTTGGTTGATTTGACCAAAATGTGTGTGCTTGGTCATCTTCTATGTTTAACCCGTGCAGTTGGAAACTAATTTGTTGTAAGTTTACCATTGTTCGGAAGACTTGGATCCTAAGATTCTGATCTATATCAGTTATGGCTATGACGAGATTGGGTTGGGGCACGATTGGCTCGAATACGTATTCCCTGGGCTCTCTAGGTCCCGTGATTGTCATACAAAAGCAATAATGTAAACTAAATGCAGCAAAATAAAATTAACTATGCGAAGTATATCTATAACATATATAACTTCTATATTTTTGTTATTTTCTGATGAATTTTATAAATGAATTTGAAGGAGCAACTATTTTAATATATCTAGAAATTGACAATTAATCTAGTGACGAATTTTAAAACAAACAAAGTAACCGAGTATAGCTACTTGCCTGTGTAGTTGTAAATCTATTCTAAACAATGAAATAACTGATCTAATCTATTTGAAAGACTCTCGATCCTACCTCAGAAGTGAGGAAAGAATCATAGTCTCTCAGAAACTATCAATCCTCACAGCTTCCCTGGCAATATCGAAAGTAAAATTGACTGAAATAAAGTGATTGGCTACTCTATTTGATATGCTTTTAATTTAGAACTTTGAAAGCTAAAACCTAGATTCTGTAGAACAGTGGTGAATCCAATGATGTGTGTGATCTTGTCCCCTCAGTGTGACCTCCTCGCTCCTTCGTGTTCACGTGGATCCAGAAAAGCGTGTAATGCTAGCATCAATAGAAGTAGATATTGGGACAAAGGTAGCTTAGGATACAGACTGAATACAATGCGAGTAGGAGAGAGATAGTGCAAGAGTACAGAGCTTGGCTTATGCAATTCCTAGCGGGATTTATTGCGAGTCATGCAACATAAAACATCCAGAACCTGAAACTATCCTGCTTGAAGAACAAAACCTGTAACTTTAATGGCTTCCTATTGAAAACAAACTACTCTACTCCAATGGATTGGATGAAATATCAACAACACTTGCACAAGATGGATATGTGGCTTCCTAACAACAAAACAACACTAACTAAGCATGCAATGAAAGAAACTAAGAATTCTAAGCAAAATGAAAGACTAATCTATTGCAATGAGAAATTCAGAGGCAAATTTGAGGGGCCATTTGCTTGAGCACAAGCCAACTATTTATAGCATTTGCATTTACCCAAGGTAAAAACCAAATTGAACTCTTAAACTATAAACAATGGCAAAACACTATTCTAGGGAACCAGAATCATTAATGCAAGCCCAAGGCGGTGAAAAAAAGCTGGTAAACGTTGAAATTTACGTGAGTCATGTTAAAAGAGCATTCTGGAAAACGTGTAAAGGACCACCGCCCTGATTAGGGCGGCGGTTATAGGACTGCCGCCCTGATCAGGGTGGCGGTCACGAGACCGCCGCCCAGTTAGGGCAGCGGTTTCGTAACTGAAGAGAAAAAGGCAAAGAAAAGAGGGGAAAAGATGAAAACAACACGCGGGGCTAAGCAGGGCATGCAGGATGATAACACATACTTGGAGAACCTTTCCGGATCCCGAACACCTTGTGAGGAGACCTGTATCATCATTGGGGTACGTGTTACGTTTTTCTGACGGTGCAGTACCCTACAATTTTAGGTACGTACAGTTACCCACGGGGGTAACTGAGTTGCGGTGGAGGTGGTTTGTAGAGGTTGGGTAGAACGTGTGAGTGGAAGAGAGGAGAGTGTCATGGGTAGTGAAGAAGTTATGGAAGGTAGACGACGGGGATTTTGTGGATCGATTTGGTATATTAAAGGGCCGTGATGAGGAGGTGAGATGCTGTGTTCTTGGTTTAATGGTGGAAGAAGAGTTCTTGGCCAGGGTTGAGGGATGAGGTCCTAAGATGGATGGAAGGGGTGAAGGTGATAACAATGTGGTAGGTGAGGTTGGTATATGAGGCCTAGAAGGTTGGGTCTTATTTTTAGGGGTAGGAATAAGTTGTGTTGGTTTGGAAAGATGTGGCTAAATATAATTTGATGGGTGGGTGATTAAGGTTTGATGTTGGCATGACCCCTAAGGTAGTGATGGGTTTAGGTAAGGGAGATGATATAGGCGTGGGTAGGTGTTTGGGTATAGATGTGCGTTGGGTTGTGGGAAGAGGTGTGTGTTGGGCTGTGGGTGATGACATGGAAGGTGTTCCAATAGACATGATTGTGTTTGGTTTGGTCTCTTGAAACACTTTTGGATAGATTATGGAGGTATCGATGAGTGACAACTGTATTTGGGTTGAAGCAGGAAGTAGAAGATGTCCCCAAAGTAAGGCTCTATCAACATAGTCTAGGCGATCGACCAGGTGTGAAAATGGTACTGCTGTAAGTGGGGTTGATGTGGATCGAGTTGCAATTCCCGTAAAATGTGTTTGAGAAATACGGAAGTGGCTAGCTTCATACTCTGTGGGTAAGAGAGCCGAAATCAGATCAACATGATCTTGGAAGTTCGATGAAGAATGGTTATCCAAAGGAACTGGTGTTTCTACAGGATCCTCTATGGGTAGAGGAGGTGATGGTCTAGACGAGGTGGATTCTCCTTGTGATGGTGTAGGGAGTGGGCATGTGTCCCCTATGAGTAGGAGAGATGTTGCTGACAACTGCTCAGTAATTTGAGAGGCCATAGGTGGAGTGCTAATTATGGGCTCTTTCATACATGAAGGAAAAAATGAAGGGGGTTCCTCTGTGGGTGGAGAAATAGATGAAATAGGTTCCTGTGTAGGTAGGGGAGCTTGGGATAGTATTTCATCCATGGAAGGAATTGGTACGTCCTCGAAAATAGCGTGGACCTCACAAACATTGCTATCATTGGTTGAAGTATCACCAGTTTGGTTGGAAGATAGGGCATGATTAGGGAATGGTTTTTTGAAGATATGTATGTTTTGGTTAGTGGGTGCATTTGGGTTATCCAAGACTAGATCTCCATTGTCTAACATTTCTTGGATGATATTCTTGAAGGTGATGCAGTCACCATCGCTATGACCCTTGACGCAATGATAGTTACAAAAGTCATGTTCTTTATACTATGCGGGCGTGGGGTGATCGAGGTCAAAACCAGTGTGTGGTTTTATAGGTGGAAGGGTAATGAAACCAACCTTAATAATATTTTCCAAAATAGAAGAATATGGTTCTCCTATTGGGGTGTATTTTTTCTATTCTCATATGAACTGGAAAGTTTAGATGGGCAAGAGATTAGTAGAAGGTTTGGCTTGGTTTGATGGGTGAGAAGGTCCAGCCTTGAGAACCACAACATTGGAAAATCCTTTGGGTTTTAAATAGTTGTTTTGGGGTTTCGAAGATGAAGAAGAATCATTCAATTTAAACATGGTGTTCTTATTATGTAGCTGAATTTTATTCTCTTTGATAGCACGAATCTCCAATTTTCGTGCCATGGTGAATGCCTCGTCAAAGGTACAGAAGGTTTGAACCTGCAGGGTTGGTGAAATGTGTCTAGCACAAGCCCGAGTAAACAACTCTATGAGCTTAGTTTGACGTAATTGAAATGTGAGCTAGTTGATTAGGCTACGCCATCACGCGACAAAGTCAATGATAGACTCGTCATCATAATATTGTGTGGAGTAAAGATCAGTTATGGTGACTTTCTTAACAATGTTGATTGAGAAGTGGTCTAAGAAGGCTTGGGCTACTTGATTAAATGAGTATATGGAATGTCTAGGTTGCCCATGGTACCAGTCTAATGTAGGTCCTATCAGGGGCATCAGGAAGGTCCGTAGGAGTAAAGCGTCATCATGGGTGATCAGGTAACACCCATGTTTGAAAGACCACAAATGTTGCTACTGATCTTCTTTACTATTGAAGCAGTTGAATTTTGGCATTTCCCAATGTACAGGGTATGGGTGAATATGAATGGATGGATGAATGGGCTCTTTATAGATTTCATCATAGGTGAGAGAATTGTGTGAGATGGAAACCGATTCTTCTAGTGTTTTCATCCTTTCCATCATTAATTTTATGAGGTTATTGGAAGGTTTTGATAGAAGGGTGCCTTCTGTGGCATAAGAGGGTTGGTGGTGAACATGTGATGTAGATGGAATTTCAGTGTATGGTGATGCCAAATAGGAAGGTTGAGAATAGGGGACCGACATAGAGGGCATATATCCATAATGAATGATGGATGAGATAGGGGGTTGTTGATAATATGTATATGTAGGTGTGGCAGTTGTAGTGACTCTAGTAGCGATTGGGGGAAGAGACTGCGGGATGGAGAGGACAAGATTCTGGAATGGAGTAGGGGTCACTGACACCATGGCTGGTTGCGTTGAAACTGGTATATGTGAAATAATGGGCATGGATGGGGTTATGATCTAGGTGGTAAATGAAGGAACAACAGATACTATAGGTTTGACTAATGTTGCAGATGCAGCGGTCATATTGGGTGTGGGGCCTAGTTATGAAACCACTAGGGGTAAAATAGGTGAAGGTAACGCTGAAATAGTAGGGGCTGATGCAGAAGTGGGGATAAGGGCATGAGAGATGGATACAAGCATTTCATATATCAATTGACTCGAGGAAATCCGAGTGGAAGAGTGGGAAAGGTATAATAGTAAGGTTACGGGATTCTGATCGAGGAGTTATGCGAACTCCTTGTTGCTTGTAGAAATGGTGGTAGGCAGGGTTGGATCCATGGGTGACATGACAGAAGGTGGTGAAGGACTAGGTGGGAGTGGTTGACGACTGGTGTGGAATAGAAGAGAAATAGTTTGGCTGTGATTCAACACCATGTGAGTAAGTGTTGTCCTAGAAAGATTGTATTATGTAAATGACACAAAAAATAGTAGGAACAGAGGAAAAATGAGGTTGGGAGGGTGAATTTGGTCAAAGGTTGGATTTTAAAAACCAAACACAGACACCGACGACAGTCAGGCTGACCGGTGACGGTTAATGGGGAACTGATGTCGGTTATAGAAACTGATGCCGGTCACTGTAAAAAAACACCGGTTTCAAGAAGTGAAATAGGACTGATGAATATGTAAATGGGGAAACTGTGTATGATAGAAATATCAATAGGGGGAATAGGATGGTTCCCTAAGGGCCAAAACATAACATAAGGAGTGATGAAGGCTATTCCAGGTAAAATAACTAGAAAGCCAGAAGCTGACATTGGTTAGGTTTAATCGATGATGATTAGATGTGAACCGATGATGGTTGCTGGACTGACACCGGTTACTTTGAAATGAGAGAGCGATGAAGAAACTAGATTTTGTGAGTTTAAATCAAGTGACGAGTCAAACTCATGAATCTGAGAATGAAAGATGGGGCCCTGACACACTTAGACAAAGTCATAATACTCTAATTATGATGGTGGAGTGTGCAAAGAAGAATAATAATGTAGATTTGTAGTCTCACACCTCAAAAAACAAGTCAAGAAGAAAAACTAAGAAAAACACGATCCTAAGAGTGATTTTCTTATGTTTTTTTAGCTTATGCTATTTAGAACTAACCATGTGAATTCATAATAGAATTTTTAGTTGGGAAGACATTCTACAAAGAAGGAGATCTAGAAGGTTAGGTTTCAGGTTATGTTATGGCGGGGGCAGGCTGTCCTCTGATGGGGTACTAGAAAAAATTAACCAGCTGGGTGCCCACTATCAATCCAATGATTGTGTGAACATTGACACCTTCTTCCGAGTGAGATTTTGTTTTAAGAAGATGTGTATTTTTCAATTTCTTGTAGTTTAGAAAGAAAGAGAGAGAGAATGTGATTTTCTACGATTCTTTGTGTCAACCATCAGCTGGGCATGATTTCCAGCATATAGGTTGCCCTTATTTTAATGTGAGATAAATGCAGGATACAAGGATGAAATGTAACTGATTTTAAGCCCAAATCGACAAATTACGTTTGATGAAGAAAATGATGAATAGGTAGGAAGGTGATCTTTCACTACTTATGCAAATACAAGAAGTAAGAAATGATTCATTTTAAGCACCAGATAATAGATGTTATTTTTAGACAAATAGAAGAGGAGATTATTACCAAGGAAAAGATTTAGTGTGAGTACATTTTAGAAAGGAAACAAACACACCCTCTTTACCCATGAATGAATAAAATGTAAGGAACCCCGGATAGGTCCCACCGGGTGTGCCAAAATGTTTCACCATTTCCTTTACGTTTTGAATGTGACGAAACAAATACTTTTATGGGATGAGGAGGAATACCTGTTGTGTTGGTCGGTTGGAGGTTGATGCATGTGTTCTGACTTATTGATCTGATGCTAACTGTGAGAGATTCCTTTTGACTGGGAGGAACTACTTGAAATAGAAAACAAGACCACCAAAGAAGAGTTAAATAATATATGACAGTGGACTTCTTAGCGTATGCTAGATCTGGGAAGTGTTATACTTCCTAGAAGGCTATCAACCCACTATTTTATAAAACAAATATGAAATAACTGAAATACGTACATAAACAAATCTAGTGATAGTATTCTGATTTTGGTACTTGAGATCACTATCAGTGTCGATCCAATTAAATACTAAAAAATATGTGGGTCAAGGTCTTCAGGTCAAGTTACAGGTTGTTCAGGTGGTGTGCAGGTCACAAAAAAGGTCTTAGCAGGGTTGGGTAAGGTGTTTGGATTGTTTTGGTAGGTAGGTGGTTACTGGTTTACACAGTGTTGGTAGACACAGAGATTGACGTCAATCGAGGTATGACTGATCACAGTTAGGCAGAATTGGTGACGGTTATGGGTAATCAACGTCGGTAGATTCAAGATGATAAGACTCAATAAGATTTGTTAGTGGGGTTTGAGCTGATGTCAGGCAAAGATGACATAGGGCATAACGAGGAATATGGGGATCTTAGGAACACTCATAAATATGTAGAGGTCAAGTATAGGTGGTTTTATGGTGTAGGTGGAGGAATGGTTGAGTACAGAAAGAGGAATAGTGGGGAAAAGGAAATGCAAGTAAGAAATGACAAGAAAGGTGACAAAAACCTCTAAAACAGGACAAGGTTAAAATAACACAGGTGATACACGTACTTACTGGTGTTGCAGGTCCAATGGCTACGTGGTGGTGATGATTGATTAGTGGGATGGAGCTTGGTGCCACAGTGGTGCTTCCCGGAATGTTACCGTGAGTGCAATACCTCTAGATTTTTCCTGGTGCTAGCTATGGATGTCTGTAGGTACGAAAAGGATCTCGTTCTACTTACATGTAACTCCTTTCTCTTATCTTCCATTCCATAATGTGCCAAACCACAAACAAGGTTACCAAAGTGAATAAATGGTAACCAAAGATGGTTCCTAGTTGATCGGCGTCGGTTATGGGATGACTGGCGTCAGTTAAGGCGGGATTCCCTAGGTTTGCTAAAAATAACAGATATTGCAATCATTTGGGCTAGGTCTGTCCATTTATTTTCAGAATGGACGTTATGTTTTTTATGAGCGGGAAGGTAGTTAGAGGAATAATAGGCCTTGATTTTTTAGGGTTGAACTAAGTCTTATTCATTTATGGAAACATGCTATGAATAGGTCTATGGTGAGGTGTCTAGGTGAGGTGTGCATCCATTTAATTAAAGTAACTAAATTAAATTAATAAATGGGGTGAGGATGGGTATTAATTTAATTATAAATAATTAAATTAATATTAATGTGGGGGATAAGGGTCATGGTTAGGTGAATGTGTTTAAGTTGGTTATTTGAAAGGGGACCAAGGGGAGTATGACCCAATTTTGGTGTCTACACTATCTACCTGCACAAGGCTCAAACAAATATTAGTTGAAAAAAATAATTCATATGCTTGAGTCAGATTGACCTCGACAGTTACCCCAATGTGATTGTCATAAAGCGTTGTACTATATTTTAGACTCTATGTAGTTCTAGTGTGATTGAATAATTTCCCTTGAAGTTAGGTTTCCCTTATGCCAATCGCATGAAGATAGCGGGCTACAACTACTTTTCCCCCAATATGAATGCGTGAGATGGAATTTAGTAATAGCCCGTCCTATGCAGTGAATAATGCAGTCCAAATGTAGTCTTTTAATATTTCTCTTTGCGCAAGTAGTAGATAGGAAGTTATAGCCCAAATTACCCACCCCCTAATAAAAGTGAGTAAGTCATGTATATATATATGATTCCCTTGGTTTAATTTTGTTATTAATAACTAAAAAGATGACCCACAGTGATAAGAAAGGTTTTAAAAAAGATAACAAGTAATGTGGCATTTCAAATTTGAGAAAATGAGGGAAAATGATAGAAGTTCCCAAAGGGGACAATAATACCTAGGTGCTCCTGTCCATAATAGGCAATACTATCTGGGATGCTAAGAGGATATAATGAAAAATACAGAGCTGACTCACATGTTGTCTAATGTCTATAAGTAAAGTGGTCATTCTAGAAAAGTAAATAATAGAAGTATGAAAAAGATAAAGGAATGTAAAAGTAAAACAAGTTATGTTAATGCCTAGTTTTCTTACTTAGAAATCGTGCATGTAATGACATACTTAGAGGCGTGATGTAAATAGTAAGTAGATGATTTTGTGTTAGAGCCACACATATTTAATTGATGGATTTAGTTCAAATTGAAATGACATTCACATTTGCTTTTAAGGGTGAATGTGATGCAAAGGTGATGTAAATTGTGTCACCTTTTCACCACCCCTCTAAAAATATTTTAATTCATAATATAATAATAAAATATTTATTATTAATTTTTCTAAAGTGACACAAAATTTGGTGCAAAAGTGAGTCTGATATTAACATCACATTTACACCACATTGCGTGCCATATTTTTGCGACCCAACACACAATAATGAAAGTGACTTTAGTTGTGGCACTAATTGCGCTCCATGTAGTAGTGTACATCATATATTTGAAGTTTTCTGCATTCATTAAAGATAAATCAAAATCAAATATTTTTCACGTGGTTACAAACACCATGATAGACATGTATGTAAAATGTGACAACCCACATGAGGAATGTGAGCTATGTGATGAAATGTTTCAATGAAATGTGGTCATACAAACTACATTTATTACAGGATGCAAAAAAAATGGTCTTTGCAAATATTCTATCAAACTATTAAATTATATTTTGGTAAAATATGTGGGATTCATTGTGTTTTATGAAGAGGTAAGGATATGACCATTATGGCATGATATATGTTTGTGATTTTATTAAATATTTCCCTTAGTGTAGTGACATATGCATACATTGTTAGTTTTCAAAGAATCCAATTCAATTATATATGCTACCACATTTTTCAATATAGAAATATGAGTATATGAAAAATGTAACAACATACATAAGGTAGGTGAACTATTGTTAAAAAAGGGAATGTCGTCACATGGACTGCAACAAGGGACTTAAATCATTTACTTTGGTTTTATGAATATGTAGGCATCTAAGCATTATAGATTGATATGTTAGCGATTTTAGTATATCTTTATCTCAATGCAACAATAAATGAATTTAGTATTCCGTCAAAAAATTAATATCCATTCTCTTTGTTGCCACATTTTGCAACTGAGATTACATTATAGGGTATGTACCTTACATAATAATTCAAGCTTTTCACATAAGCGTATGTACATAAATGAAAGCATAATTGAAAGAGAATATTTGCCCTATGTTGTAGTTACAAACTCCATGGTGCAACAAGTGGCATCACGAAAAGGAAAGTAAATTGTTTGACAAAACAACTCAACATAATGTGCTCACTTGGACTGCAATAGTGGATTAGGGATTTGAATTGTGTTTTGTGATGATGCAAGGATTTTAGGATTGTGGAATTAAATTCTAGTAGGCTTAGTAGATTTTTTTGTCAACCACATGCTATATTTTTCATATTTTAAATAAAAAATCTATAGAAAAAATGAAATTTCAATAAAAATTAATGCCCAAAAATCTTATTCATACTCTGTACATTGAGAAATCAATATTTTAAAAACTAAAAAAATTATATACACCACAAAAGCTATGTTTTGGTCAAAATAAAATTTCAATTACATGCTTTTATAAAGTCTCAAATGTGATACATGAATTATCTGATATTCTCCGAGTTAAAGCTCAATTTCTATCATACACTAAAATTGAATCCAAAATTTGTGTTTTAAGTTTCATCATGGAAAATGCACAACTGACTAACATAAATCCAGAGACACAAATTTTGAGATACAATATAGAGTGTGTGTGCACACTCGAGTTTTTTTTCCTTTACAGCATGTACAAACATTTAAATATACATCACTTAAAATTGGGGGAATGTTGTAGTGACAGTTCTAATATTTGGTAACGTGCCTTTGTGTGATGCCAAGTTTGACTCAAATTTCAAAACTGTTATTGATAAATGCTTGAGATTGCATAGAATCCAATCACCCCATCTCCATTTAAATATATCTACATAATCGACTTTATACATTTATACCTCTACTCTGTCATACAGATTTTGAGAACAACAACTACTACAGATCAAATAAGACATTACAATCAATATGATATATCATGTCACAATTTTTAGCAATTTTGTTTTCATACTCTCTAGTTCCTGAAAATGTCAGGGACAGGGTTGGGATGTAAGGTCATGCGTCTTGCACATGACCACACAATGCATGGTCTTTCCCCTTCAAATTCATATCTGACTCTAATTTCAATTTCGAACAATCTTATTTCGGTCATTTCGAAATATTAAACCTAGAAGGTTGCATATTGTTAAAGAATATTTCTACCTACGTAAGGATATACAAAGCAAGTCTAACTAGGTCAGCTTTATAGACTCATCTAACACTTTTACAAGATTTTATTACAAATATCATTCCAAAAGAGACATCAAAGGGTTCCTAATTCTACTCAAATAAGCTACACATCGTCTATAGTAGTCCTTAATATGTACTTTGAGTCACTCATCCAATTCAAAGAGTCTAGCTTCTTCCATATTGGGAAAGCATAGCAAATATTCAAAGATCAAATTTTTTTAACAAGAGAAAAATACACTCAAGTATTGCACAAGGTTTTCAATCAACAAATATTTAGGTCACATGGGGAAAGGAGTCACACCAAAATCTCAGATATACTATCCACATTAAGTACATTAGTATATTGCACTTGTTAGCCCACTGAATCCTAGATGTTAAGAGACATGTTAAGATTCACCACTAGGTTTGGTTGAAGTTATCTATTCAACCTACTCCATTTAAAAACTTCATGTTAATGACCTAACTACAAATGAGGCTTGATATTGTAATGAGGGCAATGTATGTGAAACACAATGTATTGGTTGATATAACTAGTGATCTACTGAAGCTTCATATAATGGTAGTCCATCCTCAACCATGATACACATATTTTACTCCTTCTTGGTTTGATACTATGTCATGATGAAGGGTTCTACAAGTCCAATATGGTTTTGACTATGTTGCCTAGGTTATTACATAGCTACATCGCATTACTATGTATTCACAAGAGTGAAATACATTGAAGACTATTTATAAATAATATCCACATAGAAATTTATAGGTCTAGACTATAAAAGGGTCTAATGACATACAGTTCTAGGTCTGGACCATACATATTAGGTATGGACCATACAAAATTTTTACGATCCTGCCCTTGTTAAAGTCTACTGCATACTTCAAAACGATGTCTACATTGAAGCATATATATTTTATGATCTACTTGTTCCACTATATTATATATCCAAATCATATATGCTTTAACTTGTATAGCTAAGTTGATATCTCCTCATGTGTTTGAGAAATTACTTATCATTTATCAATTGTTTCAATAAGTTGGCAAGCATGAATGGATTATTTTGATTGTGAATGGTTAATGTTTCAAGTTAAGCTAGATCATACATCATTATACCAAATTACAAACCCTTTCAGTCCTTTTTAGTTTTTTGTACATCCACATAACTTAGAAATTAATTAGGGTGAATTACAACACATTACTCAGGCCAAGAGATACTAACTGATGTCATGTATTTGGTCCCTTATAAAAAATGAAATAATGTGGAAGGACCATGTTAGTCATATCAAACTGATGTTTAAGTATTGAATTCATAGTATTAACATTAAAGTATAGTTTCCATCGATGACAAAATCATTGACATAGAGAATATAGATCAAAATATAAGCTCTTGAATTCTTAATGTATATTATCAAATTTGAGTGGCACATGGGAAAACATTTTTCAAGAAAATAATTGTCCATCTTCTCATAGAAAGCTTGCTTGGCATGGTTGAGGTCATAGAGGAACATTTGAAGGTGACACATAAGTGAAGAGCTGGTGGATTGAAAAAGTATATAAGGTTATTCCATGTATATTTATTTCTATAAGAAGGCACTCTTCATGTCCATATAGTGGAATTTTCTTTCATGGGAGGCAATAATGGAAACGCCAAGGAGAATATAGTTCATATTTTCTTATAGTAAAATGTATTGGAATATTTACCATTATTAACTGAAAGAAACATCAACAAAAAAAAAATCCTTATAATTATCCATGTTATCATCTACTACATATATCCATTGGCCTAAACCATATTTAGTCCCTTCGAAAGAGGGACTAAATTCCAAATGATTTTCTTTTATGAGGAATGATATTCTTCTTGCATAACATCTTGTAAATTTGGAATTCAACTAGCCTACCCATAAGTTTGGGGACCACGCTTTGTGACAATGAAATTCGAGGAAAATTCCTCTTAAAAATATGGTTGTGTCTTGAAAGTGTCTTTGGAATTACTTGTTGAAGAACTTGCATCTTCTCAATAAATTTCAATCTAGTTTGTAAGTGTGCAAGTTACTTGTAAGTTGTAGGTATTATACTTGGAGGAAATGGAAACACATTTTCCTCTACTACACGTGGTCCATGTTTACACCCTTTTAAAGATTTAGTAATATAATAATTTAATGGATTAAGTATAGTAATGATGTAAGGGTAGATACAAGGGTTATTATAATTAATTAACATACAATATCAAAAGAATGCATATAATGCCTATATGATATATTACAAACTTGAAAATATAAGGGAATCATTACACTTAGTTGATTACAAATGATTATGGAAAGTTATGGCTGTGCAAATTATTGGAACTGGGAGATCTGAACCTGATAATGTTTCATTCCTCTAACTGTGACTAGAAATTGACCTAGGGTAAGACCGTATAACTCTTCCAGGATTGCCTGTACGGTCTTGACCTTACTATCCGCTCTTAGACCTACTTGGATTTGGCTCTATAACTATTGGGGAGTTTCGTCTATTTGGAAATGTTTTTTGCTATCAAACCCTAATTTTTCGTCATGTTGCGAAGCCCTATGGACATTCTAAATAAGATCTCAAACCATATACATGGGTGGGAGATTGTAAAAAACATACATTATTTGGGTGGTGGGAACCTTTGTTCACCGCCAACATTGGAACTTATTCAAAGAGGCCTCAAACTGCATGTTGTTCTCTACCTAACATGTGAAATATGAATGGATGCAACTATGAGATGGAAACTTCTTTGATAATTCTTGAGTTGAGTTTGGCTTCTGCTAGAATACTTGGAGAAGAAATGTTTGAGTTATTGCAAGTGATATGACCTGGCTTCATGACTTGGTATGATGCTTCATACTTGTAGTGATTTCTGGCCTCATGAGTGTGCATATGATTTTGTAAGATTTAGGTAGCCTTGGGTGCATTTTGCAAGAGTAGGAAGTGAGTGTATCATTGTACTGCCATATGATTTTCATATGTGTAAACAAGATATTCTATACTTGTTTATATAAGGTTTTAAAGGTAAATTATCGAAGAAAGGATGACTCAGAGGGAGTAAAGGACCCATAAAAGAATGTGAAAAAAATATGGAGGATATGTAGGTGTAAAAATGTATTGATAGGTCAAGATTGGATATAAATCCAAACCAAATCGTGTGCTTTTACCTAGGGATGAGAAACATGAAAATTGGAGTTTAAATCCTGCCAGTTGGGATTTCTCTATGGATTTTATGCATTAAAATATCAGAATCTATTGGCATATCAGTGTGTATGAATAAGAAAGCTAGACAAGCTATTTTAGGATGTACTAAGTGGGGATATAAAGAGCGTGTTTATCTTAGCAAGAGTATATTGTCAAAATGAACGATGTCAAAGAGTAAAATGCCAAATTTGAGTGTCTACATTTGTACCCCTTTAAGTATGAAATGAAAGATACATTCTTAAAGTAAAAGTTACATAAGTGTGTAGACACACTTTATCTTCGCTCGAAGTTTATTTTGTAGCTGTCCCATTGTGCTTGGTCCTAGCATGCTCCATGATGAAACCTACAACACATAGTTTATTTAATGTCTATGATAGAAAACTGATCTTTAACTCAAGTATAAGGTGTAATATGTAAAAATATCATTTGCATAAAGTGAAAATAAAGAGATAACAAAAATTGAAGGAACACACTTGTTTGTGTTGGGAAGGGAGAAGCTATTGTGTTTTTCTTGTGTTTGGAGATTTGAAATGGTGAAATTTTTGAAGGATTAGGGGTGATCAGTCCCTAATATGTGCCAAGGAGAAACTGGAGTATTGGGTGCATGTAGCCCACCATAAAATGATGAAGAAAGAGAGAAGAAGAATGAGTACCAAAACACCACACTAAAGAAGAAGACCATGTATCAAAGTCATTCAAAAAATCTTATATCTAGCCCTTTAAATGTAAGATGTAAGGAAAGAATACCTACGAAGAACTCAATTGATTCGATACTTTCCGTAACCATATGGACCACACCATTGTAGATGGATCCAGGCCTAATTTTAAAAATAAAGACACACAATAGAAAACATATTGAGTACCCCATGCCATTCCCATGTGCCACATAATTGAATAGAAGATGTAATGTATTAAATTATAGATGGATAAAGGAGGCCCATGTACTAAGATCCTTGAAAATTTAATTGTAATCAAGTTCCATGGCGAATAAGGGTTGAAGTACTTCACGCCCTATGTTCTGACTTGAGCTGAACCAAATGAATCTGAAACTATGTTAAGAGATAGTTCCTAAAGGTGAAAATATGATCTTGCTGACAAAGTTGGTGTAATTACCCCTAGGAAAACTATGTGAAAGGGTTATAACTATACATATGATCCTGACCAAATTATACATTTATGACCTTTTGTAATGTTTTTTTAAATTTAAATGTTTTTGATTTTGTTTATGAGTACTTGTAACTTATTTGTATCTGTCTATGAACCCATATTCTACCTATGCTTATTGTAGGTGTAGAATATACCTAAATGAATGCCCCATATTTTGAGGTGCATGTGAAAAAACATTTGAGTGTGTGGCTGAAAATAATAGATGTGTAATTGTTGTCTCCTGAGATTACACCCTTATTGAATCTACCAGATTCAACACCTCATTGAAACATTTAAAGACCTCCAAAGTGTGGGAAAATGGTGCCTTTTGAGGTCAATATCCAGAGAAGGTTGGAATTTTCTATTCTAGCTCATCGTGACTAACTAACCAATAGTAAACGATTGCGATCTAATCCTATTTTAAGTATTCCAAGGGACCAGGGTTGAGAGAGAAATGGTGAAATAAAGAGAGGTGATGCACCAAACTAGAATAAGGTTTGATTTTATCTCCAAGGACACAAATATAACAATACACGTGAATATCCAAGATAATGCACATAGAAATTTAGAATGAGTAAACAAGATAATACTGAGGGTGAGAAAGAGGATTGAAATATTCACATTAAATACTAATGCATTCAAAGGAAAGAGATAATTTTTTCATATAATATCAAAATAATATCCATTCACACTCTAACAGAGTCAAGGTGCATGAAATATTTGTAGGTATGTTACAGAGGTCAGAAAGAAAAATATTCGAGCCCAAAAGGGTAGAGATCTCAGACTTAGCAGAAAAAATGAACCCTTTGCACGTGCTTTAACACTTACATATATATACATTTTTGAGAGAGAGGAAGAGGGAAAATATCAGTTCCAATGATGAATGGATCCAACTACCCTACAAACACCAAAGACCAATTTTTGTTAATTTTGTATGGCAGGAATGGGTTCCTGGAATTACTCCAATTGCACACTATTATATTGTCAGTGAAGGAGGATGGTTTCGTTCAAAGTTAAATTCAAGTTGTTAGAAGAGTTGAGCGCTTGGTTTGAATTAGACAGGGCTTTGTTTTGTTGCATGGAATTTTGATGTTCTGTCACCTTAATCATGTCTTCCACAGATTTTTGTTTTGTTTGGAAAACCTTAGACGACATATGACTCCACTTTGAGATTTTCCTTGATTAGCAAACAATGTCTAATTCCTTTATTATTTACACCATATGTGGCCTAATCTTTTATCTTCCTGTGCAGTATGCTGCATTCCACATAGTCTTTTGTGTTCTGTAGAATTTTTCCTTGTATTACAGACTCTTTGTTTCATGGGTTCCTTTGATATATGTATTTTCTTCATTTTAAAGAACCTGTTAACTTGTGTTGGCTCTGTAGAAATGCTATGTTGATCCTTGCATCAAAATTTAATTACATGAATTAGATCGAGATTTTGGAAGAATTACACAATTTGGATTTATTTGCATTGGTTAAAAATTAGATTTTTGGTGGATCTTTTGAATTTTACATCCCATTTTGAGAACGTACCTAAGGGTTTGACATGTAGCATGCATTAAATACATTTAATTTTTGAAGGATTTGTAGTTTGTGATTTGTAGTCTTATATTCAGAAAATAACTTGGTGCATTGAAGCATTAGTATTGACCTTACCCCAACATAGTCTAGTCCATAGCTTGACTATTGATCCGAGACCCCCACATCGGATTCTCTTTAGCAAAAACTCATCCTTTATCTCAAAATAACTTTCCAATCTTTATAAATGCCAATATTTTTACATAGGATGTGGTTTTCAGAATTACACACATTCATATCAAGTTCCACATTATATTAACAAACATACATATATTATATTAATATATGTTTAGAGGGATATATCACATATATTTATATATTATATAAATATATAGGCACCTCACGAAATTTACCTCTTGACATATTTTACATAGATTTATATATATCAAAACATTATAATGTAAAATATGCCGAGAGGTAAAGTTTGTGAGGTGCCTATATATTTATATAATATATAAATATATGTAATATATCCCTCTGGACATATATTACATATGTTAATATAATATAGGTATGCTATTAGCAAATGTGGGAGTAGCAATATGAAAATGATGCAAAAAATATAGTCAGGAAAAAAGTGGGGAATTTAGTTCGTACATGAATGACCTTGATGAGAACCTATCGAATTGGTGAGTTATGTTGACTTATTCAAATTTTTGAACATTTTACCAATTAACTACGTGGGTGGCGATCCTTATTATTAATAATATGATTCTTAAGGCATTAGGGAAGCATACGATTCTTTCTATATAATATCAAGAACCCAAGATAGAATTCAACCCCTATATATAATATTTCCTTGAGGACCATAAGAATTCGTAATGAATTTAATTGAACTACGTTAAGGTATATTTTCTACCAATTATAACTAACACTATCCACGATAATATATTGAAATTTTAATGCAATGAAAAACATTTAATAATCTTTTCTAGTATTCATTTCGATAAAAATGTCGCAAACAACAACTAAAATGAGCTAGGCATTATTATATACACATCGATTTTTTAAACGACATTTTCCATCAAAATATTACCAAATTATAGTTGAGTAATCACGTTGACTTTACGTATGATACCAAAATTATCTTATAAAAATATAATTTTCCAAACTTTAGAAAACAACATTTTTCATGGGCATGGTTATGTTTTCTTTCTTTCCAGAAAATCATGTCCAAAACATTTCTCTAAAAAATACCAAAATCAAAATCACCTATAAATTACACATTTTGAAAAAAATGAACCACTTTTCAAAAGGGGTTTCAACTTTTTTGGGGTTAGCACACCGGTTGTACATATATATTAATAAGATCTAAGCATAAAACATTAAATACAGAAATAAACAAGAAGAAGCAATACACAATATTTAACGTGGTTCACCCAGTGTGGGCTACGTCCACCAAAAAAAAACCAATTTATTATCACAGAGGAAATACAATGAAGATTTGCAATCTTCCACACCTTTCATGATGTCATGTACTTTTTTTTATCTTTTCTCTCAAAAGGAAACTTCTCTCTATTCTCAATTGAATTCCACTTTCTAAAACCCTAGCTTTATGCTTATATATGCATCTATATTCTTAGGGAACTTTAGCTATGCAATTACAACTATTAGATTCACTTTACAACTAAAGATAGATCTAATTCCCGCAACTTAATTATAGTAGTCACACACAGGAAACTGATGCCAGTTATACCTAACTGATGCCAGTTCCTCCTTGCCTGACCAATACCGGTCCATGGGTGAACGACGACAGTTCATCAACTGACTCCGGTTATTGTGTATTCCAACAAGTTTGCAAAAGCATGCTAATGAAGCAATTAAGCTCCACAACTCAACAATATCCCACTTGGAGATAAATTGTTGCACTGTACCGTAAAACTCCATCCTATGATCCTTTCCTTTGATCTGTTTCTCCCTCTTCAAGTCTCAAACTCGAAGACCAACAGAAGTGGAGTGTAGCTCCAACTTCTCCTTTTCCAACGACTTCATTAGCATATCCGTAGGGTTATCCTTTATATGAATTTTCTCCAACTTCACTTGCCCATCCTCCAATACCTGCCATATGAAGTGATATCTCAACTGAGTGTGTTTCGTTCTAGAATGAAACACTAAGTTTTTTTCCAGATGAATTGTACTTTGACTATAATTGTACAATCTGCAATCCTCTTGCTCTTTTCCTAACTCTTCCATGAACCTTATCATCCATATCATCTCCTTGCTAGCTTCTGTAGCTGCAACATAATTAGCCTTTGTAGTAGACATGGCCACAACCTTATGCAATCAAGAAATCCAGCTAATTGTCGTGCTACCTACTGTGAAAACATATCCAATGGTGCTCCTCTTGCCATTCAAATCACCAGCCATGTCTGAATCCACATAGCTATGTAAAGAAGTATCTAACCATCCATAACATAACTGCATGCTAGATGTCCCTCTCAAATACCTAAGAATCCATTGGACTGCTTTCCAATGCTCTTTACCTAGATTAGCCATAAATCTTCTCACAACTCCCACTGCCTATGTAATGTCTGGTCTGGTACAAACAATAACACACATTAAGCTCCCAACTACTGAAGCATACAAAACTTGTGCCATGTACTCAACTTCCTCGTCTGATGTAGGACACTGATATTTTCTCAATTTGAAGTGTCTAGCCATAGGTGTACTTATAGGTTTTGAATTTTACAAATTAAACCTTTCTAACACCTTATTGATATAATCCTTCTGAGACAAATACAACTTCTTGTTTTTCCTGTCTCTGTGAATTTGCATGCTAAGGATTCTCTTTGTAGCTCCAAAATCCTTCATTACAAATGTGTGAGTTAGCTTTTCTTTAAGCTCACCAATGTTCTACATACTAGATCATGCAATAAGCATATCATCCACATACAAGAAAAAAATAATATAGCTCCCATTTCCAAGCATCATGAAATAAACACAATGGTCAGATTCACATCTCAAATAACCAAGCTCTTGCATGAAACTATCAAACCTCATATACCATTGCTTTGGATCTTGCTTGAGCCCATATAGACTCTTTTTCAATCTGCACACAAGTTTTTCCTTACTCTTGACTTCATACCTAAGTGGATGACTCATATAAATATCTTCCTCTAAATCACCATGAAGAAATGTTGTCTTAAGATAAAGTTTCTCTAAATGCAAATCCTCTACTACTACTAAACTCGATACAGTATGAATAGAAGTCATCTTAACAACATGAGAAAATATTTCACCAAAGTCAATATCTGATTTCTGTGTAAATCCCTTTACTATAAGCCTTGCCTTGTATCACTTCTGTCCACCCTCTTCTTCCTTGATCATGTAAACCCACTTGTTCTGCAATGCTCTTTTACCTACTGACAAATTAACCAAATTCCATGTCTGGTTTTTCTCTAAGGAGTCCATCTCCTCATTCATGCCATGCTCCTACTGCTTGTGGGATTTATCCTGCATTGCTTCTTCAAAGCTTTCTGGTTCACCATTATAAGTCAATAATAAATAAGACAAGGAAGGTGAAAATATTTTTAGAGGCATACTTACCATTTGTGACCTTCTCACTGAGATTTGGGGTGCTGGAGGCTCAATCTTCTCATCATGTAGATTTGTATCTACTTCTGAAAGTGACCGACGCTGGTCACCTTCTACCGACATTGGTTCGGCTAACCGATGCCGATATTTCTCTTTTGTAACTGACACCAGTACAGAGGACTGATGCTGGTCAGGGGAAAACTGATAATGGTTTATGTGTTGTTATCGTGCAAATGTGCAACATGAAAATTGACAATTTCCAAGCACGACAACGATACCCCAGTGTTAATTGTTTTTCAAGTCCCATCATTCCAAGACACCCCGGGTCTATCCAATCAGTCCAAATGACCTCCTGAATAATTTAATCTCATCCCCCTAGGTGATTTAGGTAAGTCTATTCATTCCCCGTAGGTTATTTTAGGGAGTTCTAAAAAGATACTATGTTTTGGCAGTATTGGGAAGGGCTTTCGTTGGCCTTCCCAGGACTAGATCAACCCTTTGGAGAAGGACGAAAGGGTAAAATTCAACATGGAGGTGAATTGAAGACCTTAAAATATCATGGAAATGATTTTGGAAGATTTTGGGAAGTTTTGAGAAACTTGGAGTAGTTTGAGAAAAATTAGGGTTCACAAGCCTAGGCAGTACATAGGTCTAAAACATCTGCTGGAATTTAGAAGATGATTCCAGGAGCTCCGGATGGAGTTAAAAGAAAAAATAACCCCAGGAAATAGGATTCAAATACCTAAATTATGGTGGAACCGTATGTTTCACAACTCCTTGGTGCATAGGATTGGAAGGCAGGTTTTATCAGGTACAAGTGGAATCTCAAATAACAAATACGCATTTTTAGGGATCAGATGAATGAATAAATACATGATACCCCCACCATTGGATTCAAAATTACATTTCCAGCCAAGATCATATAACATTTCACCAATAAATTCCACCGGGAGCTCAAGTTATCTTCTTTCCAAGTTACCCTCTCAAAGGCAGTTCAAGACTTAGTCATTTTTCGAGAGGACACGTGTCAGCACCAGGATCTTGGTGGGATTTCATGTCCTTGACATCCCTAAGGTCAGGTAAACCAACCATGGAAAAATTATCTGAGCCCCCATGTGACCTCTTGGACCCTCATATGACCTCCAGACTCGAAAGTTCAGCCCCCAAGTGCATTTTTCGAGCATCCACTCCCTCCCGTCAGATCAAATGCCACGTGTCAACTCCAAGACCATTATGGAAAATAATTTCCCTTATGTACCTGAGGTGGGGGACATCAGACATGGAAGAATTCACCCAGCCCCTATGGGGAGTCTTTTAGACACCCACGTGACCGGCTTTCAACCCCCAGGTGCATTTTTGAAGCATCCATTCCCTACTGTCGGATCGGGTGTCATGTGTCAGCTCCAGGACCACCGTGGAAACTAATGGCCCTTATGTCCCTGAGGTGAGGGACATTAGACCTTGAAAAATGCACCGGACACCCACGTGACCGACTTTCAGCCCCTAGGTACATTTTTGGAGCATCCATCCCCTGTCGTCGGATCGAGGACACATGACATCACCTTGACCACCGTGGAAATTTATGTCCCTCACATCCCTAAGGTTAGGGACATCATGGACACAAAAATTCACCTAGTCCCTCCATGTGTATGTTTTAAAAATTTTAAATCCGGCACTTAGCCATTTCTTCTCCCTCATTTCTCTTTCACAACTTCATACATTGCCATTGCTCCGTGCATGATTGTTTAGACACCCGGTCCACCATTATTGCTCCGAAACAACTCCACCATGGCCACATAAACTCCCCAAACACTGAAGCACCTTTCCCATAGTGATGTGTAGGTCTCAAAAGGAATTTTCATCAGGCTAAGAAGGAGAAACAAAGAACATAGAAGGAGAAAAAGGAGAAAACTCCATAACCATGAAATGAAAATTTGAAGAAATCTCCCAAATGGATGCGTGAAACAACAAGATATATTTTTATGTTAATTCATATACCCAAGGTCATCAAGAAGACACCTTTAAACCCTTCTCTCGTGCAACAGAGCATCCACATTGAAGAAATCCCACTTCTAGCTCAACGAAGAAAAAATCCAATTTCCCGTCAAACCGTTGGGAAAAATGAAGTAGAATTACACGTGAAGCATCAAAACAAAAAACCCATATCAAATATATAATTTTCTTTACAAATGGAGGAGAAAACCAGACCTGCAATTTTGAGGTTCATTAATGGTTGCCGCATCCAGAAGCATTGCCAGGTGTGAAATTTAAGACTTTAAAATCTCCTGGACTATTAAGCGGGCGGGCCCGAAATTTTAGAGGGGTGATATTGGGAAAAAACCCATATCAAAAAACTTCGTTACACGTTAATCCGACTCCCAGAAGCCAGTTTTCTAAAAATAGTAGGTCTACTACATAAGAACTTCTATTTCGGGAAAGTCATCAACATAAGAACCTACGAAGGAGACAAAGATATTGGAGGTGCACTACAACTGAGAATTCACCAGAACGGACATTTTTTGCACTTACTAAAAATAGTAAGTGGGCCCTTGATCACCTGATAAAAATAGAAAGTTGATCCAGAAAGAATGATGAATGCAGTGAGAAAGAGGAAAATTGAGCCGCAACATCTAGTTGAAGATCAGGGACTTGATTTCTCACACTTACTAAAAATAGTAAGTTGATTTTACCTAAGGGGGATATGAAGCCAAAGTGGACAGGTTAGAAGCCTTCTCAGGATCACGAAGTGGAGAACAGTCAGAGAATGGAGCCAAGTCCACTGCAGTAACTCATCCTTTGGCATAGTTCTTCTTCTTCTTCTTCTTCCTCTTCTTTCTCTCTCTTCGCTCCTCATACGACACTCTCTGTCTTCAATGTTCTATTTTTGCGTTGAGGATTGCACTTTTTAATATGACTTAAGTGAAGTTTTAGAAATATAATGTAAATTAAATTGCCTTGTTATTATAAAAGGGACTTAAATATTTATAGTGGAATATGAACAATCTTAAGTCATATTAAGGTATTTGAAAGGTCATGAGGAAGACGAGGAGTCAAGTCTACTCTATAAATTTTAAAGCCATTCCCATTTCAAAGGGTTGGTGATTGATCTTGTAAACTCAAGAGTGCATTATACCTAGAGAAAACAAAGGAGATAGCCAATTTTCTTCTACTTTCCTCCACTTCTCAATTTCTTTCATTCTCACATTATGTACAACTTTTATTTGAGAAATCAATACAAGAAGAAGGAGTTTCTATCTCTCTTTGACTAAGGGGTTTCTTGATACTTGGTGATCAGTGAATTCTATTTGGTTTTGTTGCTATTCACATAGTTGTTTCTTCCCATAAATGCATGTGTTGAAGTTTCTAACTAGTGTGTGTGCAGGAATTTGATTTTCTACCTGCAACATTAAAGTTCTCCTACCTCTTCTCTCACTCCCCCTTCCCGAACTTCAGACAAAGTCCTCCGTAGCAAGATATTGCTAGCTTTGACGCAGGGTCAGTGGAGTGCCCCTATTGGATCCTTGGTCGAAAGGCCACCATAGAAATCCACATTTTCTTGTGCATGCATATACGACAGCTGAACCGGTTAAGTAGAGGGACTTAGATTCCCTGAGCATTGACAAGAAATCCACAAGTTTGTCCACCCGAAAAATTTTCTCGCCAACATGTGTAAACCTGTAGGTGTTAATGTTGAATATGAGAGTTCATTTTCATCCACAAAATTCTCCACCGGTTCACCTTTGAGTACCAAAAATTGATCCCTGTACATTCTCTTTTCATTCCAATCAATGCCACGAATCCTAATTATTTTAGAACCTTCTAAATCCAAAAACCGGAATCCAAAATCACAAGAGCCATAACCAATGAAAGTACATCTTTTGGATTTAGCATCCAATTTCTTTCTATTTTCCTTATCAATATACACAAAAGCTTCTAAACTAAATACTCTAAGAAAAGAAAGATCTACCTCTTTTCTAGTCCAAGCTTCTTTTGGTATTCCACCATTAAGTGTACTTGAAGGTCCACAGTTAATCACATAAATCACCGTGTCTACTGCTTCTACCCAAAACTGTGAGGGAAATCCAACATATATCGTCATGATTTTAGAACGTTCCATGCTTGTCTTGTTCATTCTCTCTGCAACACCATTCTCCCGTGGTGTTCTATGAACTATCTTTTCTCTACGTATTCCATTTACTCAACACTAATAATTGAAATACTTGTTGTATTACTCACCACCATTGTCAGATCTAAGGAACTTTAAATTTGAATTTGATTCATTTTCCACAAGGGCTTTCCATCTTTTAAAAGTTTCAAAAACATCAACTTTAAGAATTAATACAATAAACCCGTACCTCTCTTGTGGCATCATCAATGAAAGTAACATAGTATTGGGATCCTCCATGAGAAGCTACCTGGGCTGATCCCCACACATTTGAGTGTACAAGCTCTAATTTATGATTCTTCTTTTTTGCCCCAACTTTTAAAAATATCACTCTCTTATGCTTTCCAAAAATACAATGCTCACAGAAATAAATATCTACACATTTTAGATATGATAACTTACCCTTTGCCTTTAAGATCTACATTCGCTTTTCACTCATATGACCTAGCTGATTGTGCCACATGCTTGTATCTGAATATGAAGTAGATAAAACAGAAAAGGAATAAGTAATACAGGTAGAAAAATGCAATGATCCTACCTTCTTTCCTCTTTCTACAACAAGAGATCCCTCGGTAACTTTCCAAGATTCGGTTGTGAGTGTAACCATGCAACCGTTTTCACACAATTATCCTGCAAAAATTAGATTTCTTTTAAGGCTTGGAACATGCCTCACATCTTTCAATATCCATGTATTTCCATTCTAAAATTTAAGATGAACTTCACCTTTACCAGTAATATTTCATGGTTCATCATCTCCTAAATAAACATGCCCAAAATTACCCTAGACATAATTTCTGAAATAACCCTTATTAGAGGTTATATGGAAAGAAGCTCTTGAATCTAAAACCCATGAATCAATTTTACTATCCAAGGAGAGAATTAGGGTATCTTACATTACCTATTTTGCAACAATATTTTCCTCTTGACCTTTCTCTGGTACATTCTCTTTGTTTTCCTTGAACCAACAATCCTTCCATGCATGACCTTTCTTTCAACAATTCCAACAAATTATACCTCTATCTTTGGATTTAGATATGCCATTCTTAGAATTTGATTTCCCATTATTCTTGCTTTTGGAACTCTCCTTCTTCCTTCCCCTTCTTTCTACATTCAGATCATTCCTAGATGATGATTCTCCTATACTTTTCCTACATATTTCTTCATTCGGGATTATACTAACCACATCATCAAACTTTAAAACATTAATAGTAGATGATGTATTACTAACAACCATTACCAAGTTATCCCAACTATCTGGAAAAAAGCATAATAATAAAAAATATTCCACTTCATCCTCAAACAGAATACTAACTGATTTTAATTGATTTACAACAGATTTGAAATCATTCAAATGAATTGATGCAGATCCACCTTCTTGCATCTTTAAATGAAACAATTTTTTCATCAAATAAACTTTGTTTGAAGCACTAGATTTTTCATATAGATTTGCTAAAGATTTCATCAACTCTACCATAGATCCTGCTTCGGTAATATTCGAAGCCACAGATGCTGCCATGCTCAATCTTATAGATCCCAGAGCCTTTCTATCAAGAATTTTCCATTCTTCATCAGTCATCTTTGCAGGTCTTTCCTTCTCATCCAAATGTAAGTATAAATTTTTCTGATACAGATAATCCTCCACTTGCATCTTCCATAATAGATAGTCATGGACATAAAATTTATCTACTATGAATTTTTCTTCTTCTCCCATTGCTTTTCTCCCACTCAATCAGAAATCCCTCTATGGCTAAATTTTTCAACACACATAACCCTCAAACAAAGATTCTTTGATACAAGTTGTTGTGGTTAGCACACCAGTTGTACAGATATATAGTCAGATCTAAGCATAAAAAAATCAATACAAAAATAAAAAAGAAGAAACAAGACACAAGATTTAACGTGGTTCACCTAGTGTGGGCTACGTCCACCAAGAAACAACCAATTTATTATCACAGAGGAAATACAATGAAGATTTGTAATCTTCCATAACTTCTTGGATGTCCTGTACTTTCTTCTCTACAAATTTCTCTTTTCTCTCAAAAGGAAACTTCTCTCTATTCTCAATTGAATTCCACTTTCTAAAACCCTAGATTTATTCTTATATATGTATCTACAATCTTAGGGCACTTTAGCTATGCAATTATAACCATTAGATTCACTTTGCAACTAAAGATAGATCTAATTCCTGCAACTTAATTATAGTAGTCACGCACAGGAAACCGATGCCTGTTATACCTAACCGATGTCAATTCCTCTTTGCCTGACCAATACCGTTCCATGGGTGATTGATGGTGGTTCAACAACCGATGCAGGATACTGTGTATTCAAACAAGTCAACAAAAACATTCTAGTGAAGTGATTAAGCTCCACAACTCAACAAACTTATTAAAATTCATCATTTTTATAAAACTAAACCTTTTCATGAATTATATTAGAAGAAATAAATTTATTACATTTTTCAATATATGTATATCAAATAATTAATCTATTATCATGAATATATATTTCAATAAAAGTTGTCTTATGACCACTTTTTTTTCTAAAATTTCTATACATACACCCAACAATTACAAAGCTATTAGTCCTCATGTGACCTTCGAAAAAAAATTTCACTAACTAAAATGAGAAAATGTTAACAATTAATCCTTTTAGACTCAAATATATTTCTCATTTTGATGAAAACGTCGCAAAAAACAACACACGAAATGACAAAATCATAGAATGAAATGTGTGTTACACAAAGAACATTATTTATATTCCAAGGACTTAAGTATTTCTTCCTCTGCCTTCTGTTTTGAAATTAGTTTTGTATTCTTCATCCTTTCATAGCGCTCATACATAAATGGTGGAAACATTCCTAGAATTTTCAATGACCTTACTCAAGAGATATCCACAAATGGTAACCCCATTATTTCCATATGTTCAGTGTCAACTGTAGCCTTGGAAAGAGTCAAACCTTGTGATTTATGTATTGTCAATGCTCATGCCAACTGTAGTGGTAATTGATGTGTGCATCCTCTATGTATCGGTGTAATCAGGATGATACATGGAGTTCTATATTTAAATGGTATTCCAAAGTAATTATCAAATTTAACCATTACATATGTTGGAGGTTTTGGCGGACCACTCCCAGGTGCGTATATTATGCTTCAGATATATCCTAGAGTTTTGTTTACAATACCTTCTTCTATTCAAAGATTGGAAAAATTAATAATTCAACATCAAGTTCATCATTTTGACCTCTTGTCAGTGTGATGGCGGTACTTGTTGTAGTCACAATGCTACGTGCTACAGGTCTCTTCAACGAATGCAATTTTTTTGTTGTTGTGGTTATTCACATTAATCTTTGTCTCGACCAAGTGAATATTATTATCAAATTATTTATTGCTAGCTTTGTCCAATGTAAAAGTTGTTCTACTCATTAATAATATCCAATCATCCAGTGTTAGATTTGTGTCTCTAAGATTTGCGTGAAGTTATCAAAAAGGTTTTTGGTCTTCGTTTTGTGCTTCTTGTCTAAATACCTTATCTAGTATAACAAATATTGTAAATGCTTCCCATAACAACTTTGCACATCCATTCCTATTATTTGGTGCTTTCTCTGAAATGCTCGAATGGTTTCAACTCTTTCTAGATCAATTATCAATCCCTCCTTAGACACAATGTGGCCTAAGATTTTTCCTTCGTGAGCTAGGAATATGCATTTATTTGGGTTCAAATACACTCCGAATCTTTGGAACACTTGTTTGAGGTGAAAGAGGTGACTTTCTACATTCTTAGAAAACACAGTGATGTTGTCTAAGTACACAAGAACTATCTTGTTTATCAACCCATTAAATGCCATGTCTATATCCCTCTGGAATATAGCTCCAACGTTTGACATCCTGAATGGCTAATCTTGTAGGCATAGGTGCCCCATTTGGTGGTGAAAGACATCTTGAAATGATCTTCTTATTTCACCATAATTTGGTTATATCCTGAGTATCCATATAGGAGAGATAATCTTTCTAAAAAAGCTACCACCTGTAAGATATGATCCATGGAAGGGAACGGAAAGTGGTTTTTGAGAGACGCTCTATTTAGGTCCTGAAATATTTGCAACCCAAATTGAGTGTTTGATCAGAAATATGATGCTTGCCTCTATCAACTTATTCATCTCTTTCTTCATGAGAGGCTCAATATGAGGGTTGATTGGTCTTTACTTTTTCCTGATAGGCTTAGCCTCTGGATCCAGTTCAATAGTGTGTTGTGCCAATTTTAGATTGAAGCCCTTCAAGTCTTTGTAGCTCTAGGAAAAGACATCTAGGAACTCTTGGCAAAACTGTATGAAATCAGATTTTAACTGTTGAGTACTTACTTTTCCGATTTGGAATATTTTACCCTCTCCAACTGAAATGGGCTCCAAATCCTCCCCCTTGACTTAAATATTTTCCTTCTCCTTTCTGAATTGATCATTGGGATTGAAGATCAAATCTAATGTCATCAAGCCTTTTGGGAGCTTGTTTTTCCTGAGCTGCACTACTTGGTCCCCATATTGTTTTTCTAATTTATCCCGATTCTTGGATGAGAACTCAACCTCTTTAGGTAGGAAATTGATTATTTGATGATCATTATCGAACACCTACCAGCTTGTGTTTTTATCTAGAACTATTGGCATCATAACCACCTTGATATGGGGCTATGTTTTTTTCCCTTTTGATACTATCAACCAAATCAAATGTTTCCCCAATTGCTGCAAGCCTGTTTGCAGCTTCATTCTTCTTCCTAGGTATGGAATCGATGTTGAATGCTTCAAAGTCTTCCATGAGGTCCCATATCCTATTTTTGTAGCTTCATAGAAGATCATTCTTATCAATATTTAGTCTTATGACTTGATTAACAATCAATTCACTATATCCAAACACTTGCAAGTTATTTATACCCATTTTCCTAGCCCAGTGAAGTCCATGAATCAAAGCTTCATACTCAGTTTTGTTGTTTGAATAAGAAAATTGAAAACATAAAGTTGAATAGTATTTGATGTTTTGTGGAAACACCAACATGGCACTTACTCCAGCACCTTGTCTACTTCTTGAGCCGTTGAAAAATAACTACCATACTTCATTTTCATCCTTATCTTCTGGCTTGGTGATGCTAGGGAGAGGTGGATTCTCTTCATGCAGACAATATATTCCTAATTCAACTTCTTCCATCTCATGTATGGATCAAAAACATGTATTTTGTTTTCCCATTCATCTAGTGTCAAATATGGAATGACTTCCACTTTAGTACGTATTTCTGGAACGTTTGAACAATCTTCATGATTAAAAGCTGAGAAATTGGCATTAATGGGACTTGGGACATGAGGCTCAATGTGAAAGTTGGTAATTGGTTTTGACTTGATTGTAACTTTAGCTCCATATCTCATTTTGAAGAGCATATTTGACCAATCTACAAATAGGTACTCGCCAATCTTAGCAGTGAAGTCCCATGAAAAACACAAAGCAAAAAGTGGTGGAAAGTCAATTACAGACACATCTTGCAAAAATGTGACATTGTGGAAAAATGCATTGTATTACTTAATCCTTTGATGACTCCAATGGTTCCCACTATTGTCTCATCCAGTTGCACCACTCCTTTAGAGACTAGTTCATATTTTAGGCATAGTTGATTAGTTATCTGTTTCGGCCTTACTAAACTGCTTGCCCCTAAATCGATCATACAATTGTGCACCAAGTGGTTCTCGACAATCAATGACACATAGAACGGTGGAGGATTTAAATTTTTTCTTGGTTGACCTCCTTCTTGTTGCACCGCATTGGTGAGAAATTTTTCCTAATTTTTAGATGATCCATTCAAGGTAGACCGATTGGCCATTGCTACTTGCATCAAATCCCACTATCCGAGGATTGCAAGTGATTCCCACATGGAAATGCTTACGTGCGTTTTATTCATTTAATCAATAATGTTGAAAGCGGATGAATTGTCCCTTTGTTTCCCCTTGGAAAAACTTCTCTGGCACTTGAATGGGAACATGTGTTGGTGCAACATGTGCCTTGGGATGACTTTGTGGGTTTGGGGCCGCTTTTGCATTGCTAACTCCTTGTGGGGTGAGAGTAGGTTGAGAAATAATTACACTAGATGGTTGCCCTTTTGTTATGTTCCTCTTCTTTGACCATGTATTGGAAGCTACACATTGGAAAGGAGGTTTATTAACTCCAAAAAAGTCCTCCATTTTCCAATTGACCAGTGTGGTTTCAGTTGGAGGAGCCTCTTATTGAGTTGCTTGTGTATTTTCTTCCTCACTCGGATTTTGGGACACACCGATGGTTTGTACTATCAGAGCCTAATTTAGTGCACCATTGGAAAACATTGCTTCATTGTGAGGTAAATTGCATGGAAAATACCATTCATACTCCTTTGTAAGGTTGTTTTGGGTTGGAACCAAGGCCATGGATGTTGAAACTGCATTTAGATTATATGGTTGAAATTACCTGACAACTTGAGGTTGTCCTTGGTTCTGATTTTGATTTGTAGATTGAGCCGGAGGTTTGTTTGATTGAAACAGAGGCCTATTAGATTGAGCTTAAGGCTGATATGGTCTGAAGTTTTGAGCTTGTTACTTTTTGATGGTCATTATCTCATTCCCTAAAGTTTGTTGCCCCTTCAATACTTCTTGTAGCTTATTCATGACCTCCTAAAGTTCTTTGGAAGTACTAGAAGAAGTGGAGGATTTTCTATTTCTTTGATTTCTATGAGCTGGAATGGGATTTAACTCAGGTGTTTGACTAGTTGTAGGAGTTACCATTTCTGGGCCTAGGTATAAGCTTGTCTTCTTGAATCAAATAGTTCTCCACCATGATGGCTATGTTCTAGGCTCCTAACAATGTTGTTCCCCCCATTGAATGTATCATCATATGTATGTCTTAATTTAGGGTCTTTAAGAAGTAGAGGAACACGCCTTGGGAAGATGGTCTCACAACCACTGGGATTCTATCCCATGTCTTTTGGAAGCAGAAATTAAAATCCACCATCTTCTCATTTGGAGCTCTCTTGATTTTCGTCAATTTTTCTAATAAAGACAAATTATCTGCCCTTTCTCCAAAGTGATCATAGAGGGTTGTACACAGTTGATTCTAATTTGCAATCGACCCTGCTGTTAAGATCCTAAACAATTGAAAATCCTTACCCTTGAAAGAGGAAGCTAACAACTTGATTGTAACATCCATTTCTTTAACCTCGTGAATTGCATAGAAATTTGCAATGTCTTGAATGTGGTCAATAGGGGTTATATGATTTTCTCCTGTGAAGTAGGAAATGATTTTTAATGCTGCATCTGGAATTGGATTTTGTGCATTGAGGGTGAGTGGATTACTTCCCGTGAAGTTGATAAAAAGATTTGGTTGCGCTTGATGAGCCATTATGATTGGTCTAAGGACCCTAGTTGACTGAAGGAAAGGTTAAACATGTTGAGGTGTAGAAAAAGTACTGTTAGGTGGAGATGGTGATCTTGGTGCTCTTCTCCCTCTCCTTCCTCTACCTGGTGATAATTTTAGGTTCAAAACTATTCCTTCTTCTCTCATCTCTGACTTGGTTTGAATTCTTCTCATGTACTTGGAAAACTTGTGTTGCTACACCACTAAGTTCTAACCCTCAAATTTTCCAGATGTGCTAGGAAATGTGCCTCTAAAGGATATGGTTTTACCAAGACACACACCAATCTTGATAAAACTGAGAAAATAACTTTGAAGGGCTTGAATGTTGATTTTCAAAAGTCGATCTTTGTCTCGCAACTACCAGTTTCCAAAATTATGAAATGCAGAGATACCCAAAAATGAAAACCTCTGAAACCCAAAAGTTCTGAAAACCTGAAATTATGAAAATAGTGCAAAGTCAAACATCCAAATTTATGAAATCCAAAAGTCTGAAATCTCAAAAGTTTTGAAATTCCAAAATAAAAAACCTCCAAAATAAAAAATGTTCGAATTCTAAAATTTGGAAAAGTTTGAAATTCCCAAAATCTGAAATTTCGAAAATGAAAAATCTCCGAAGTCTGAAATTACAAAAATCCAAGAAGGTCTGAAATCCTGAATTCTAAAATTTTGAAGTGCAAAAAAATTTGAAATTCCAAAAATTAGAAATTTTAAATTCTAAGAATAACCTTTTGAACTTTGGCCCCTGATCTATCTTTTGGTGAAATTTGCACTTGTTTTACTAATGAAAAACCTCCAAAAATTGATTTCGGAACTCTGACCTTGTGGTGAAAACTATGAAATTAAAAATCTACAATTTTTGAAATCCAAAATTCTTGCAAGTGCCTCCAAATATTGTGGATTGACTTATTTATCCCATTGGGCGTGCCAAAACTATTGTGGAAAAATCACAACACCCCTGAATACTTGTAATTTGAATGATAGGACAGTCGGTGTGATTTGTCAAACATGGAGCTATCCCAAAGTGTGGGACCTTTGAGAAATGGGAATAGCTTTCTAGAGAAGGCTGGCTTCCTATCCTAACCTAGTGCCAACTATTCTAAAGTAAAGAGAGTTACAAATCTAACCCTACTCTAATGCTTCTCCAAGGGGACAAGGATGAAACGATTACATGAAAATGAAATCTACTCTAAGCGAAGGCGATGCACCAAGAAGGAGTGTTGAATAGCTTGCATTGCATGGAAATGAAACAAGAAAATTTGAGGAGGGTATCCAACACCACAAATAAAAACCACCTATTACAAACCCAATTACCAATAAACACAACCCATTTAAACCCTACAATACAAATATGATTATACACAATAAACTCTAACTGTAATGAAAGATTATATAAGATACAATAACATAAAAGAGGGTTGAAACATCCACAGATCTATTGTATTTCTCCAAAAGTTGATACAATACATTACACAGGGGCCAAATGCAAGAAATTTGTATTACAATGTTCAATAGGGAGGCCTGGGCTCCACATATTTCTCAAGAAAGAAGGGATGTGAAATTGCAAAGTATCAAACCCTTTTTATTGAGCCCCTCCTTACAATATATATAAGAATATTTTTAAATGAGAGAGAGGGAGGAGGGTTTCAAAATGCTCCAAAACCCATCAAAATCATCATTATTCTCCTGCAATGGCTGCTAGAAAGATCTGTAAACACTATGATTTTATTACCTTTCCTTGAGCAAAAATAAAATGGCTTCATGATGCACTTGGGTATGGCCTTGAATCCTGCAACTTCATCATATTTTCTTTCCCACCAAACACATTAAATTATCCTCTCTGACCATCTCATATTCTAGAGCTTGAAAATAGCTTTCAATTGGATGTAATTTTTCCAAAAATGGTGGAATATAAAGGAAGTTGACATCATTTTTTCTCAGGTTGCTTGTCTGGGTTTATCTTCACCTACCCTCCTAATTTTTGAATTTTGGATTTTCCATTAAATTATCCTCTAAAAAACCTTTCCAATGAGTGTAATTTCATAAAAATTGGCTGAAAAATGCCAAAGCTATGATTTTTTTGTTTGGGCCAGGACTTGGCTCTAAATTCACCCACTGAGTTCCATTTTTACCTACCAAGCTCCCTAATTAATAGAAAACGGTCTCTTCCATGCCATCTCCATATGAATCAATGTGATCTCGTCATACAATATGTCTCCCACAACCCGCTTTGTAACTCCCCATTCCCAATGGCTCGGCTCGTCAAACGATGCAGACTTGGCAGACTTTTGCAAAGGATTTCGGGGGTTTAATATTTTCAGGATTTCAGGCCTTAGTGCTTCAGAGTTCTACGGTCACCAACTCCGCAATGAATTCATGCTAACCCCCAAAAATCACTCCCAACTCGCCATGCGCATCGACTTCAGGTTTTCAGGCTTTAATGCTTCAGAGATTGCGAACCCCTCATTTCGGGATTTTTGACCACCGAGTTTCGAAATGGAAACCCGAAGCCAACCTTTGAAAATCCATTTCGGATTTTAGACCTCCTCACTTTCGAACCTTTTGAGCTCGCTGATTCAAAATTTTGACCCAACGATTCTAAATGTTTCCATGTTGAAATTCCAAAATCTTTAGACTCTGGAGTGCCTCATCTAATGTGCATCCTACCAACTCCCAATGCCTCACCGCTTCGACTCACTTGACTCGAGCTCGAGCCTTTGTTTCTTCCTTGCTTGGCTGACATGGCCCCCCAGCTTTAGTGAGTCCTTTGTCAAGCTCACCTCCATAGCTCCGTAATTTGAGTTCCTTCACATTGAATCACCAGCTCGCAGGCTTCGGGGAACTTAATGCTTCGTGACTACCTCACCGTCATGTTACAATGTTTTTTCAAGATTAAAGCCTCAGACCTCCCTTGAACACCATTTGTCTGACCCTGATGTACCTATTCCAAGTTCATTCCACATTTCCCCATAACTAGCTCTCCATCACATTTTCCCGATTGTTTCTACACCGTTGAATCCTCATGCCCTTGGCTTGACGAGCCATTACTAATTCGAGCTTGACCCCCTATGATCATTTCATGTCATTCTCTTGCTGATCCAAGCCTCGACTTGCCAATGCAAGCTCCCATGGCCAAATCGATCCCTCTAGTTGCATTATGCCCCACCATTAAGCTCAAATGAGCTCTCCAAAGGCTTGATCGACTGCCAATACAACCCAGCTCGCCGAGCTACTTTTTAGCTCAGTCCTTCAAATGGTCCCTTTTGAGAAAATTTTGTTTTTTCTCGATTTATCGACGGATTTTCTTGGATGTGGAGGCTAAAGGGGAACCAATAGGGTGTCTTGGGGCCATTTTTTTTCACTTTTTCACCTTTTCACTCATTTTTGCCATATGTGGGCCCACGGGGCCCGCATTTCATCATTTTTTTTATGTTGATCTTAAGGGTCAAAATCCAGAAGAGAAAAAAATTCCTCAATATGATTTTCATTCCTGAATTGATTGAATGTAATCTTTAAAACCTTGAAACTTCCTGTAATCCTGAGTTTTGTTGTGTGGTCATGTTAGGTGGCTAGGTCATGTTAGGTCATGTTTGTCTAATTTCACCCTAGGGGGAAAATTGGATAACAAAACCAATATATGATTTTTCAATACCTAGTTCATTTGGTTGAATGCATGTAGTAGAGGTAGCAACTATTATACCCACATTGTTCTCCATTTTACTAATTTATATTGATATGATTGATAATTTATACTTCCTTCATTGAAGGGAAGGACCACTTTCTATTCTAGAAGGTGAAGGGATATTCTTCGTGGTATGTGGTTAGACGTAAAATGTTCTGAGACATTCTTCTTCAATTGTATTCAATTATCAAGACATGGAGTATTACAATATCAACTAAAATTATTATTATTATTATATATTTCAAATTTGGACAGTTGGTGTCCTTATTATTGTATATAGATGAATTGTAAATTTTTTTTTTATCTTGTATGGTTGAGAGATAAATGTAATAAAGATATGTAATTTTACTTATATCAGTAAGAATGAATTCAACCAATTGGCATACTTTATGTATTCATTAAAAGGGTGTATTGCTTCATCAAAAACCATGTTATGAGAGAGATGTACATGGAAGATAATATGGAATCCTATCATTATGTTGTACTATACATTCGTTTTGATGATTATGTGAATTATGCTATGATGTAATACTTTTGGATCATTAAATAAACTTGTTATTATTTGATCTCAATAACTATAAATTTGCAAGAAGTTAATAAAGTAAAATAAATATGTAACAAATGTATAATGTAACTAATGACATTTATAATCCTTTATCTAATTTAATGTAAAACAAATGTAATTTGATCGTTACATCTAGAAAATCTTAAACTTTTTGTGTGGCTCTATGATAACAATATTTAAGAAATATTTTGAAATCATTTTGGTATTGATCAATGTAACCACCCTTATAACATAATCTGGGAAAAAATTAACCACCTCCTTATTCTCACTCACTATATTAGCTTCCTTATCTAAAAGGTCTAGTAGTGGCTTGGTGCTTATAGTTTTCTCTTACCACTTATTGTTTTTGAGGCATCCTATAATTTACATTTTTATGCATACTTGTTTCACAAACTATGCACCATAAACACACATTTACCTATCTAGACCTTTACAACAAAGGGTGATTATTTGTCTTGTGATCATCATGCATTACTTCATATGATGTCAATATTGTTCTCATATTCCTCCTAGAATTTTTTTTGGTACCTTTCAACCTCATATTTTTTGTATCATATCCTACTCCTTATGTTAGGAAAACTATTTGTAGTAATATTCTACAATTATTTAGGTTTCCTTTATATCTAGATAGATCATAGGCTAAAAAATAGGGATCAAAATCAGTTGAATTTTCAATCATATATATATATATATATATATATATATATGATGTTTTTTAAATCTTCACAAACCTCTCACTCTAATATAGGTGGGTTGTTCAACAAACTTTATTCACTCCCTCTTTTCTCTCATAAATATTTTCATGAGTTATAGTAACAACTCACTTTACAATAATATAAATATATTCTCTATGTAATTATTTTCTCACAAAAAAAAATTAATAAGCAAATAATCTATGGGGAACACTTTAATAAAGTTAACCTAAACACACCAACACATACATGAGAGAACTAGTTCCTAACATTCCCCCATTAGTGATCACATGGGAAGAACACACAACTCTCTAGTATTGTTGCATGTTACAAAATAGATGTTGTGTGGTTTCAGTCTTTTTTTGCATAATGTCTTCTGGTTCAAATTTGAAGTGCTTCATATTCGATAAAATTAGCCCATGTTATTTAAGTACTATATTTAATTTTATTCATTCCCTCCTCGTAATACCAAAAAAAAAAAAGAATTTTGGTTCTACCACTAATACATTTAATTACGAATTTCAAAGAAATTGTCCCCCTTACATATTTTCAAAAAAAATGCCCCCTTTTTTACTTTTGCGCAAAATTAGTTTTCCTATGAAAAACTTGTGCACTACAATCAATATTCACCACCTTGAGCTTTTCCCTATTGAAATAATTCTTTAAGATATTAACACTTTGCGTTGGGGTGAAACCTAGACCTCGTCTTAACAACTTACCATTTTCAAAATGGAGCTGCTGATTGCACTATACATTTTTCTAAAATTTAAATGTGAAAATTTATTTGTAAGTTTTATATATTGTGGTTTTTTGTTTACATAAACACACCTTTATTAATATAACGTGGAACTCGATATGAATGTGTGTAATTCTGAAAACCAAATCCTATGTAAAAATATTGGCATTTTTAAAGAGCGGAAAGTTATTTCGAGAAAAAGGATGAGTTTTTGCTAAAGAGGATCCAATGTGGGGGTCTCGAATCAATATTCAAGCTATGGACTCGAATGTGTTGGGGGTAAGGTCAATACTAATGCTTCAATGCTCCAAGTTGTTTTCAAGAAACATGTCACATGTTGTTGGAGCTTCCATTGGTAGAGAGCAGTAAAGTATTTGTTAATTTGAATGTTTCACGTGAGGTGTTCAAACCAGTAAAAAAAACTCATGAAAAAGACCATGAAGAACATGTAACAACTTTCGTTGAAGGGTACAAGAATAGGCCATTTTCCATTGAAAGTGTGTCACTTATTGATGCCGCTAGATCTTGGACGTATAATCCAAGGAGAAAACAAGATAACAAATGGGAGGTTAGGATTTTAGCAGCTATTATGAGAGTGTTCCCAAGGTTTTCCTCCACACCTTCGCATGAATCACATAAATGGGTTGATTTTTGTTGGTCAGAGTTGTTGCTTTACAAGCCATTTCACGATATAGAGAGAGATATCGAAATTGATTCTGATTCAATAAGTTCAAATCGGGATTCTTTCAGTTATAATCCATGGCATGTCAAGAGGACTAATATAGAAGAAGTTGATAATAATAATGATCCTGAAGATGAAGTTAATCAAAATATTCAAAAAAATACAACAGAATGTGAATGAGAAATCATATGCGGGCTTCATTGCAGTCAAATTTTGCGAGTGACTGAAATGGATATGTTGGGAAGAAGAGATATTGACAGACAAGCACCATGGAATGATGAATATCGAGGTGAAGAGTACACGAGCAAGGCAATCGAATTCATAAGTAGCATGAAAGATAATGGGTTGGTTATAGATGATGAATTGGCCCCAAATATCATTATGACACGTTGGGTGCTAAAGAAAAACAAGCACTTGATATAGTACTGAAACATTATAATCAACATCAAAATAACATGCCATTTCTCATGATAGTTCAAGGAAAAACAGGAACTGGAACATCCTATTTGATTGGTGTGATTCGTTAAGCACTTTTTGATGCATCATTTCCAAAATGTTCTCCTCTTCTATTACTTGCACCAAAAGGAGTTGCTGCATTTAATAGTGGTGCCTCAATGATTCATTCACAACTTCGAAACCCTTTTTCAGATTTTATAGAATTAGAAGGATCAAGACTTGCAACATTCCAACAAGAGATATGTCACATAAAATATATATTGATTGATGAAATGAGCTTCATTGGGCAAAGTTTTCTAGAAAACATAGACTCCCGATTTTGTCAAGCATTCCCTAAAAGAGAGGACATCAGTTTTGGTGGTGTTTCTATGATTTTGGTAGGATATTTGGGGCAACTTCCTCCTGTTTCAAAGAAAGCACCATATAATAGTAATGGACATGCAAAGCTGTTATGGGAAAAATTTACAAAAGTTGTTACACTGGATAAGGTATTTAGACGAGAAGGAGAAAACCAAAAACATTTTCAACAACTTCTCACAAATCTTAGAGACGTGAATCCGACACTGGATGATTGGATGTTATTAATGAGTAGACCCAATTCTGAATTGGACAAAGCTAGCAATGAATAATTCGATAATAATACTCACTTGTTCACGAAAAATATTAACGTGAATAACCACAACGACAAAAAATGCATTCATTGAAGAGACCTGTAACACGTAGCATTGCAACTACAACAAGTACCATCAACACACTAACAGGAGGTCCAAATGATGAAATTGATGTTGAATTATTAATTTGTAATGATGCAAGGGTTATGTTGACATCCAATCTTTGGATAGAATCAGGTCTTGTAAACAGAGCTCTGGGATATATCCAAAGCATAATATACGCATCTGGAAGTGGTTTACCAAAACCTGCAACATATGTAATGGTTGAATTTGATAATTACTTTGGAATACTTTTTGAAGATAAAACTCCACGTGCCATCCCGATTACATCAATACAGAGGGGACACACACATCAATTACCACTACGGTTGGCATGGGCATTGAAAATACATAAATCGTAAGGTTTGACTCTTTCCAAGGCTACAATTGACATTGAACAAAGGGAAACAATGGGGTTAACATTTGAGGCTATCTCTCGAGTAAGGTCATTGCAAAGTCTAAGAATATTTCTACCATTTACGTATGAGCACTATGAAAGGATGAAGAAGACAAAACTACTTTCAAAATGGAAGGCAGAGGAAGAAAGACTTAAGTCCTTGGAATATAAATAATGTTCTTTATGTAACACACATTTCATTCTATGATTTTGTCATTTCGTGTGTTGTTTTTTGTGACATTTTCTTCAAAGTGAGAAACATATTTGAGTCTAAAAGGATTAATTGTTAACATTTTCTCATTTTAGTTAGTGACATTTGTTTTGAAGGTCATGTGAGGACTAATAGTTTTGTAATTTTTGAGTGTATGTATAGAAAATTTAGACAAAAAAGTGGTCATAAGACAACTTTTATTGAAATATATATTCATGATAATAGATTACTTATTCGATATACATATATTGAAAATTGTAATAAATTTATTTCTTCTAATGTAATTCATGAAAATGTTTAGTTGTGTAATTATGAGGAATTTTAATAAGTTGAGAACCCTTTTGTAAAGTGGTTCATTTTTTTCAAAATGTGTAATTTATAGGTGATTTTGATTGTGTTATTTTTTAGAGAAATGTTTTGGACATGCTTTTTTTGGAAAGAAAGAAAACACAACCATGCCCATGAAAAATGTTGTTTTCTAAAGTTTGGAAAAGTATAGTTTTATAAGATAATCTCAGTATCACAAGTAACGTCAACATGATTACTCAAATTTGATTTGGTAATATTTTGATGGTAAATGTCGTTTAAAAAATCGATGTGTATATAATAAGGCTAACTCATTTTAGTTGTTTTTTGTGACATTTTTATGGAAATGAATATTAGAAAATATTATTAAATGTTTGTCATTGCATTAAAATTTCAATATATTATCTTGGATATTGTTGCTTATAATTGGTAGAAAATATACCTTAACGTAGTTCAATTAAATTTATTACGAATTCTTATGGTCCTCAAGGAAATATTATATATAGGGGTTGAATTCTATCTTGGGTTCTTGATATTATATAGAAAGAATCGTATGCTTCCCCAATGACTTAAGACTCATATTATTAATAATAAAGATCCTGTCTAGACGTAGTTAATTGGTAAAATGTTCAAAAATTTGAATAAGTCAACGTAAGTTACCGATTCGATAGGTTCTCATCAAGGTCATTCATGCACGAACTAAAATCCCCACTTCTTTTCCTGACTGTAATTTTGGTATCATTTTCATAATGCAACTCCCACGTTTGCTACTAGCATACCTATATTATATTAATATATGTAATATATGCTGAGAGGGATATATTACATATATTTATATATTATATAAATATATAGGCACCTTGCAAACTTTACATCTCGTCATATTTTCAGCCTCAAGATGGCAGATTTCGGGCCTGAAAATGTGCCGAAACTTGTTCCAACCGATATGGCAGGTTCCCCAGTGCGTTCGTCTCATCGAAACAGGTGGTTTAAAAAAACAAACTCAAACAAACACCCGAAGGACAAGTTATGACCTTTTAAATTTCCTACTAATTTTGGCGCATCATCGAACCAAGAGGGCCATGGCGAGCAGGGGATGGGCCAGAACCAAGGTTACCAATGCCACCATCGACCGTAGGACCAAATCCTTTGAGCAGACCATCCATGTTAATCACAGCTGAAACTCCAAAACTGTCTCCGTGCACCAAAACATCCTCATCGTCGTCGCAGGGATTATGTTTAGGGCACACTACAATTTTCAGACAGAATTTTCGGGCACTCATCGGAGTGTGTCAAACTCAATTATCCAGAATAAATAATAGAATATGGACAATTCACAAATTGAAGTTTACTAGTCTAAAATTGGGGAATATCTATATCATATTGATAAAATTTATCTATTTGTTGTTGATAATTCACATTATTTCCACAAATTTTTTTTTAATGAATAACATTATGGATAAATAAACTTACTTTGAGTAATGTTTTTTATTCATATTAAATTCTATGTGTGTATGATATCTACAACAAGAATTTAGTTTATTTTATTATTATTATTAAATATATATTTTACATTTTGTAAAACACAATAAATATAATTTATGTGTGTTGAGTTTTCATTATATATATATAAAATTTAAACCAAATTGTGCGAAAAGTTAAATGAAGAGACTTATATTTACGTTGTGGTATAAAATATCTATAATTCTATTTTCAAAGATCTATTTTTATTAAAACAATTTATTCAAAATAAAAATTCAAGGATGTGGATATTTCACAATTTTCAATTTGAATTTTATGAAATAGTGGAAATGTTTTTCAAAATATAAGAAAATGCAATTTTTTCACAATAATATTTCAAGAATGTTGATTTTTAACAAATTAAAATTTAGTTTTTTTAATGAAATTGTCTATTTTTTATTTATAAAAGCTATCCATTTAATGTTAATAATTTACAAATTTTTTACAAAATATTTTTTTTGTGGATAACGATGTACATAAATTAGCTTATTTCTAGAAGTGATATAATGTATTCAAATACAAAAATTGACATGTATACCACACTTAATAATCCATCAACAAATAAATATTTAAAGTACAGATAAGTAATATGATATTATAACCAATAATTAATATTTTAGTTAACAATAATTATTAAATAACATCACACACTAATTAAGTAGATATAGTTGGGAAAAAAATTGGAACATTTGTGAAAGAGCTCTGGTAGAATGTCTAAGTTTCAAACCCTATATAATAATTAGGGATAGAATGGTTCATGTCTCATCCTTTTCACTCCCATTCACACAAACTTTGTCACTATGCATTTCATTTTCCCCACAGTTTTCAAAAGACAACTTGATTGTATTGGCTTACAACAAAGCTTTCAATCCAATTCTCATAATAGTCTTTAATTATTAGTAGAGTAATATTCGCAACCATTACATATAATTAGGTCACTGGTAGGTTCATTCATGTGTAAAAGTGGTATACATATTATGTGAATAAATATTGACGGTAAAACACATTGGTTAGATAAACTTCTCTCACAACCACACAAATATATTATTGTACATAGGCAAATTGCTTATCACTTATTTGAACACAGTACACACAAATACAAAATATAAATGAACGTAAGCTACTGGTACAGTCATTCATACATAATAATAAAAACATCCTATCTTTGCACAGTCACCGCGCCACGTCACTGCCACCTGGACGAGTAAAAACACCACCAATGGATGCAGGACCAAATTCTTGACCTCCAGCATTGCACCACCACCTCACTGCCACCTCAGCGCCATGTGGACGATCCAAGTTTGTGAAGATATAAAAAAAATTGGTTTAATTGCATGGGACCAAGTGTTGTCCACTCGCCGCGCCAGTTGTTGTCCGGGCTACCGCCATGCATTGAATGCTCACCCACCAGCCATTAATGCACGCGGGTAGGTTTATAGAGATAGTCACCGCCAAATCGGGCCATGGCATTTCGTGGGAAATGAAGAGGGAGCTCGTTTAGTCTGGTTTTTTGCGTGTTCGGTTGCAGAGCTCGAGCGACCATTTCGTGGTATCTTGCAGACCGGTGGGTGCGTGCGTTTTCTCCACTCCTGACTAACTTCATCCTCGGCATTGACTCGTCCTGCTACGAAGATGAGAAGAAAAGGCAGAGGTGAGAGGGTTCTCACTCAGGCAATGATCCTTAGTGTTTTTAAACACTGTACTACTATGGAAAGTTTGTTGTTTGCCATTCAACAAAAGAAATTTGTTTTGTCACCCGTCTTATTTTATTTCTTCCAAGCTTAAAATCGTTGGTGTATTTGTCTTGTTTATGAGCCAACTCTGTATTTATCGAAAGCATTAATTTGTGGGTATAGTTGTGTTTAGAAGTTTTACAATTTCGCTTTACTACCTGCAGAAGTTTTACGATTTTTGTTGTGCTGTTATGATATGGCTTTGGATTATTTGTTCTTGTAACTTCTTTTGACATGATTGTACTATGTTTTGTTACTTAAAATGCCTTTACTTGGATATTAGTCTTTAGGCATTGCACTTGTCATATCCCAAAGGATATTATACCTGTTGTTGTGAAAATAGGCGTCAGGATACCTTTTCTCCTTCTTACGCTCTTAGAGTCTGGAGGCCTTGTTGCATTGGTTGGTCCAGAGTTTTGTTCCCGAGGTTATGAGGACAGAGGATTCTGTGCAGGGATTGCTTTAAGAAAATTTAAGGACAACGTTTTGCTTGTTTATTTTTTTGTTTAGGGTATATCTAGAAAAAAGAGAGTAGATAACTATGTTTTGCATGTGCACAGTAAACACTAATCACTGGTTGGAGATGACGAATGTATTATTGTACATATTATATTGTCCATAAGCGAAAATGCTTTGCTAGATGTTTCATATTCATTGTTTTCTGATGATTTATCTGCTATCATGTCCTTTGTTGCTTATTTTTTCCTTACGATGCCCATGTTTCAGTATATTGCAGGGATAAACAAATTACTCTGGCATTTCATTGTAAAAAAGAATACATATTTATTTCACATGTGCCCGCAAACAATGCTTATTACCCCATATGATGATGGTAGTAATTTTGTTGGTGATACAATTTTGCTAGATGTATTCACCGAAGTCTTCCTATGTAGTCTCTAAAGTTATATAGTGCAATAGTAATTTCTGCTTCACCTTAGTGTATCCAATTGTTGTCTTTCTGTATCAGTACCCAATACTAACTAAGATATTGAACATGTGCCCGCAAACAATGCTTATTACCCCATATGATGATGGTAGTAATTTTGTTGGTGATACAATTTTGCTAGATGTATTCACCGAAGTCTTCCTATGTAGTCTCTAAAGTTATATAGTGCAATAGTAATTTCTGCTTCACCTTAGTGTATCCAATTGTTGTCTTTTTGTATCAGTACCCAATACTAACTAAGATATTGAACATGTGCCCGCAAACAATGCTTATTACCCCATATGATGATGGTAGTAATTTTGTTGGTGATACAATTTTGCTAGATGTATTCACCAAAGTCTTCCTATGTAGTCTCTAAAGTTATATAGTGCAATAGTAATTTCTGCTTCACCTCTTAGTGTATCCAATTGTTTTCTTTTTGTATCAGTACCCAATACTAACTAAGATATTGAACATGTGCCCGCAAACAATGCTTATTACCCCATATGATGATGGTAGTTATTTTTTTGGAAAGTCTTGAGAAATGACTTGTTGAAGTGATTGTAATAGATATGATGTGCATACAATGAAAATATTACTTAATGAATAGTTGACTGTATAGACTTGGTTTTTGTACACTTGTATATAAATTAATATATATTTTTAGTTCTATCAATGAATAAGAGAATATTGATCAATTTAAAAACTGTCTTATTCAACATTTCATGCTTCCATGTTTAATTAATAATGATACAATAGAAAACGGTTGGGTTGTATTAACTTCACATATCAACATTAAAGTACTTAGCAACATTACCTCATCATTGGACTTAACAAATGTCTTTCTTTCTATGGAATTTTATAGTGTTTATTTTCAGTGTTTGCAGCAACAAATGTAATTTGTTTTCTGTTTTGGGTAGCAAAAATTATATGTTTTAGGTGGCAAAAATTATATGTTTTGGGATCTGAATGCATGTGGGAGATTGTTAGGCTACGTGATTTGCATGCTTGAGTGGGGAAAGGAACTGAATAAACTTTTACTACATCTGATTTGCATTACACACATTCGGCTTCCAAATTTCCTTCATCTCAGAGTTTCAGCAAAATGAACTTTTACTACAACTTCAATGAAGATATCTAGAAATTGTTTTTTTAGTGTTTGTATTTTTTGAAACAAGAGGAACTGAATAAACAGTATCTTGTTTAGTGCAAGTTAGAAACATATCAGTACCCAATTTTTTTAGTGTTTATATAGAAACAAGAGGAACTTTAATGAAGATATCTAGTAATTTCTGCTTCACCTCTTAGTGTATCCAATTGTTTTCTTTTTGTATCAGTACCCAATTGTTTTCTAAAAAACTTAGCAGCATTACCTCATCATTGGACTTAAAGTAATCTATTTTCTAATACCCAAGTACCCCTTTAAGCAATTTCTAGGTCTAATTATAGACAGATTTACAGGTCTACTTACCCCTTTAAGCAATTTCTAGGTCTAATTATAGGCATTACCACTCTCTGTTACTGCCATTTACATTGTTTTCTGTTGTAATTGCTCGCTTCTGTATTAGCGTTCTCTCGATCTTGAGTCTAAATGTTTGAAGTGTCTTCCATGGTTCATATATACATGTTGCTCCCAAGGGCTGCATTGCTGTAACGCATTGCACCGGTTGTAGTGCACCCTATCTTTGCACGGTCATTGCACCACGTCACTGCCACCTGGTCGAGTAAAAACACCACGCCATTCGCTGCGCCAGTTGTTGTCCTGGCTACCGCCATGCATTGAATGCTCACCCACCAGCCGTTAATGTGCGCGGGTAGGTTTATGGAGATGGTCACCGCCAAATTGGGCCATGGCATTTCGTGGGAAATGGAGAGGGAGCTCGTTCAGTCTGGTTTTTCGCCTGTTCTGTTGCAGAGCTCGAGCGACCATTTCGTGGTATCTTGCAGACCGGTGGGTGCGTGCGTTTTCTCCACTCCTGACCGACTTCGTCCTCGGCATTGGCTCGGCCTGCTAAGAAGATGAGAAGAAAAGGCAGAGGTGAGAGGGTTCTCACTCAGGCGATGATCCTTAGTGTTTTTAAACACTGTACTATTAAAATAGTGAGCATAATCATACTGATATATTAACATAAGTTTAATTGTATACATAGAACGATGGAAAGTATTCTGATTACATACGAAAGTATTCTGCCAAATATAAAATAAAGACATCATCATATTGCAAAATTAATATGAGTATTCTGATTACACAAAATTAAGCCAAATAGGGTGTAAAATAAAGAGCGTCATCATATTGATATATTAACATAAGTTCAATTGTATACATGGACGCCTGGAAAGTATTCTGATTACATACGCAAAATTAATATGAGTATTCTGATTACACCGCCAAATAGGGTGTAAAATATAGAGCATCATCATACTGATATATTAACATAAGTTTAATTGTATACATGGATGGCTGGAAAGTATTCTGATTACATACGCAAAATTTATATTGCACTATATAACTTTAGAGACTACATAGGAAGGCTTCGGTGAATACATCTAGCAAAATTGTATCACCAACAAAATTACTACCATCATCATATGGGGTAATAAGCATTGTTTGCGGGCACATGTTCAATATCTTAGTTAGTATAAGTAATATTGCCCTCTTTCTATACTGCTTTTGGATTTTCTTTTCCTGCCGATACAGTGTTCGATTGGCCAACTGAAAAGGGATTTAGAATCCCTTTTGACAGAGCATTTGGTTGCCCAACTGATAAAGGATCTGGTCCCCCTGCTGAAAAAGGATTTGGTTGTCCGCTTGAAAAGGGATTTGCACCTGTTGTTGACAGAGGAGTTGGTTGCCCTGCTGAAGCTTGCATCCATGGTGGCATTGCAAATGAACTACTAGGACTGCTTGAACTTGTACAAAGTAAATGAGGTGATACATACCAAGATGGAACTGTACAAGAGTTATTCATAAGTGATGGAGGTGTTCCAATTTGAGCATAACCTGGAATTTGAATATTTAACATATCTTGAAAAATCCTTCGATTTTCATGATCAGTTGCAGAACTTACACGCATCCTCTTTTCGTATTCCCTTAATTGATTTGCAAGTTCCCTCTCCCTCTTCTCTTGCTCTTTCCTTTGTTGCTTGTGTGCCTTCTCAATCTCTTTCTGTTGCTCCTTAGCCTGCTTCTCCCTTTCTCTTTCAAGCTTCTCCTGCAATCTTTTTTCTTTTGCTGCAAGTCTAGCAACCTTTTTTTCTTGTGCCACTTCTTTTTTCCGTAACTTTAGTTTTGCTTGTTCCTCCTTTTTTCTTTCCGCATCAACCAATAGCTCCATGTACTCAGGTGCAGTCAAAATCTGTGAATGCCTACTCAGTCTAATAGAACCATCTGATTTGTTTATGATCTCCCTTGGAAGTCGTAGAAAATGGGAAAGTAACGTACCGCGTCCATCTTGGTTTTCAGTCTCTTCAGGGTGTTGAGGTTCATGTTGCATAACTTCTAAGTTAATTTCATTTTCTTGAGCATCCTCTTGAAATTCGACTTCGTCTTGTTCATCCTCATCTCCAACATCTGCATAGTAATGAATTATTGCTTCTTGTTCTAGTCCTTCAGGAAAGGAAGGCAGATTTAAGCTTTGATCTTCTGTGCTGGATGGTAGCTTGTAACCCAAGTTTTTCATGGCATCCTCTAACCATTGTGGCGGGTTAACTTGACTTGGCAAGGACAAATCATTGTTACTTACAAAATCTGAAGACCCCTCCATATTGTTGATGATGTTACTTGGGTTTCCAAGAGCACCGTTTAGCTCCACTCCATGTGTTGCAGCTGCTTCCATATCATCTCTAGAGTCAACATTTTGCATGAATTGAGTTTCAGGTACCACCTCTTCACTGTCATTTAATTCAGGATTTATTCGTTGAGATAGGCTCAAAATGTTTGTGACAGCATCAACAACTTCCTCACCTTGCATGTCAAATGCCTGGCTGCATGCCATGTCATTTAGGAGAGCATCATAATTCAATGGCCAAATACCAGTTCTTTTGAAACCTGCAATTATGTTAGATGGTGTCTGTGCCTTTTTTAAGGCTCTACTTGCAAGCTCAGCAATGTCACTCCTTTTCACATCTGCACATTTGTTCTCTGCCATCCATTTGGACCTCTCAGCTCTAAAATATGTCTTGAAAGGGCTGAACACACTCACGTCAAGAGGTTGCAACTTATGACTAGTATGTGCTGGTAGTGTTATCAAATCAATGCCCAATTTGTTTGCCTCCTCCACAGTTTGTAATGCTACATGGCTGCCATGGCCATCAAATATCAATAGGTGTCTATTATTTGGAGAAACACCGCCTGGGACTGAACGTGCAAAATGACATAGCCAATTTAAAAACAATTCCTTTGTCATCCATGCATTTGGATGTGCAGCCATACATGCTCCAGGTTCACAATTTTTAATGTAATTCTTTATCATTCTCTTTCCCTTGAACAAATAAAATCCTGGGATTGACATACCTGCTGCATTGACACAACACAATATAGTGATCCACTCCCTGCTCTTTGGTATTACCTTTGGGACATTACGACTGCCCCTCTTTGCAATTACACGAACTCCACAATTTCTTCCAGCCTGCAAACCAGTCTCATCACAATTCCAGATTTTATGAGCGCCGTATGAATAGGTTCCATAGCTTTTGGCCAAATTATCATAAAATTTGGTTACTATTGCAGGGCACAAGTTTAAAGCTCTATCCCTGTCAAGTCCCTCAGCGGTTCGGATTGCAAGGTCTGGATGACGTTTTCTGAATCCAGCCCACCATGATTTACCAGGAAACCCATCTCTGAAGGGGTTTTGTCTTGTTTCACAAATCTGAGCAACATTTGCCTTTAGCTGCATTAACTCCAAGCCATGACCCATATCAGCCATTTCTTTGCACCATTCAACAATTTCCTCTTCTTCTTCTTCAGTTAGAACTGTTGGAGGACCCCTCCTCTTTGTGTGGGTGAGACCATTTAGCCAATAGTGTAATGATGTGGGTGGAATGGAATACTTCTTTGCTGCTGCTCTAACTGAGAACCCATTAAACTCAACATCATCTATCGCCTTTTCCATATCTTCTTTTGTCCAACCTCGGATGACACTAAGCTTCTTTGTTGCAGATGTTCTTTGAACTGAGACAGTGGGTGGGTTTCTACATTCTGGTTCATTACCAGTTGGTGCTGAATTATCCTCTTCATCACTTAAATTATGCGATAATTGTACACCTCTCACTTTTGGCCTCCTTGATCTTCTAGCAATAGCACCTTTTCTCATGGTGTAAATGAAATACCTGATTCACAGCATGAAAGATGATTGTTGGAAAAGAAACTATAAATATACCAAAAATGAATGCTGGAATATGCTAGAATATGAATGATTTTGTTTAATTTTTAGGAATTTCTCCACTTGTAGTTTTCATTATGACAATGTTGTATAGTTCAACAATGTTGTATATTGCATTTCAGAATTCACTATATTGTTCGTTAGAAATATGGAAGGGAAAATTTATAATGAAAACATTAACGGCTGGTGGGTGAGCATTCAATGCATGGCGGTAGCCCGGACAACAACTGCCGCGGCGAGTGGACAACACTTGGTCCCATGCAATTAAACCAACTTTTTCGATATCTCCACAAACGCGGATCGTCCACGTGGCGCTGAGGTGGCAGTGAGGTGGCGGTGCAATGTTGGAGGTCAAGAATTTGGTGCTGCATCCATTGGTGGTGTTTTTACTCTATAAATTTTCCCTTCCATATTTCTAACGATTGGTAACAGCTTAGCTTTAAACTCTATAAATTTTCCCTTCCATATTTCTAACGACAATTCAGCAAAGGATTGGTTCCATCAAGTCACATTAGATTTTTTTGAAGAGGATTTGTCGAGAGGATTGGTAACAACTTAGCCAAATACCAGTTCTTTTGAAACCTGCAATTATAGTGTTTTTACTCGCCCAGGTGGCAGTGACGTGGCGCGGTGACTGTGCAAAGATATGGTGCACCACAACCGGGTCCTCTCCCCTAGTTGTTAAAGCTAAGTTGTCGTTAGAAATATGGAAGGCATATATTTATAATGAAAACATTAACGGCTGGTGGGTGAGCATTGCTAGGGGATAGGCACCGGTTGTGGTGCAGGGTCCAATAATGGAGACAGTTTTTAAATTGGTCAATATTATCTTATTCATTGATAGAATTTAAAATTTTCCTTCCATATTTCTAACGAGAACTTGACAAACTACTGTATTCGTCGGACTCTTCCTATGTAGTTTTTAAAGTTATGTTTTCAATATAAAATTTTCACATATGATCATAATACTTTCCAAATTTCTATGTATACAATAAAACTTATGCTAATATCACAGTGATGATTGGAAAAAATACTTTTCAACTGGAGAATGAGATATCTGGAAAAAATGAACAATACAGTGAATTCAGAAATGCAATATACAACACTGCTGGACTATAGAACGCTGTTGTGGTCATATTCCGACAGAGTTGTATATTCCAGTAGTGTTGTATTTAAAGTTATGTTTTCAATATAAATTTTGCACATGTAATTAGAATACTTTCCATCTTTTTATGTATACAATTAAACTTATGCCTATATAGCAGTGATGACTATACACTAGAGAAGAAGAATATATGTTCCCAAAGAAGTGTATTTGCTGTTTGCACGCACTGTCATGGCATATACATTTATTAAGAGTTGGGTATCCTCAAAAAGCAAAGGTTCTTTACTATTAGCTTTATACAAAATATACTGCACTTGTTACTTGCCAGTTAAATGTATCACTGTCCATGGATTGAATATTTCCTTCATCCATAATGGTTTTACCAGCATTATTGTAGCCATACAACTCCTCACAATTTGTAAGAGGGAAGAAATATATGTTTTATCCCAATTTCTCAAAATTTCAGTCATGTATCTTTTGGAAGGGAAAATTTATAGAGTTTAAAGCTAAGCTGTTACCAATCGTTAGAAATATGGAAGGGAAAATTTATAGAGTAAAAACACCACCAATGGATGCAGCACCAAATTCTTACCTCCAACATTGCACCGCCACCTCACTGCCACCTTCAAATATATGTTTTATCCCAATTTCTCAAAATTTCAGTCTGTATCTTTTGGAAGGGAAAATTTATAGAGTTTAAAGCTAAGCTGTTACCAATCGTTAGAAATATGGAAGGGAAAATTTATAGAGTAAAAACACCACCAATGGATGCAGCACCAAATTCTTGACCTCCAACATTGCACAGTCACCTCACTGCCACCTTCAAATAAATGTTTTATCCCAATTTCTCAAAATTTCAGTCTGTAGTTTTTGGTAGTGCATGGCAGAACAGAGTATCAATTGCAACAAAAATGCTCAATAGTTTCAAGTTGGTTATAAACATATATTTGCACTTTTGCAAAAAATCCTATTTGGTTATAAACATCATATTTAACATGCCTTTTGCAAAAAATGGCTAACAGGTTTATAGCTTGTGAACTATTTGCTTTAAAACCAGTCAATACAACTCTGCTGCAATATGCAAACACTGAAAAAATAAATAGAGGGCTTGAATTATGAAATAGTTTGTAATTCATAAGTGTCTTACCTGAACTGCACTGCTCCTCACTTCTTCAACTTTGAGAGATGAAAACTGCATGAACAAATGGAATTGTAATCCATCCTCCAGCTTTTATTCTATCATCCTAAATTCTGATTGGTTGATGTTAGTTGACATGGATTCACTATGATAGTTCAATCAAATGGCTGAGATTTATTGGGATTTAATCCAATGGATAATATTTTAGTTGGTCATTTTTATTATTTTATGCAGCTGGTTACACAATTTATTGTTCATATGGTACTGAGTTTTTAAACACTGTGAAAGGTGAGACTGACCATAATTTCATTTATTGTTATGCAGGTGTTTACTTGGGATTGAAGACTCTTACATCAAATCTAGTGCATTATATTTGAGATCTGGTTTGGAAAGTCTTGAGAAATGACTTGTTGAAGTGACTGTAATAGATATGATGTACATACAATGAAAATATTACTTAATGAATAGTTGACTGTATAGACTTGGTTTTTGTACACTGGTATATAAATTAATATATATTTTTAGTTCTATCAATGAATAAGAGAATATTGACCAATTTAAAAACTGTCTTATTCAACATTTCATGCTTCCATGTTTAATTAATAATGATACAATAGAAAACAGTTGGGTTGTATTAACTTCACATATCATTCAAAATATGTTATTAAAAAGGTGAATGTCTTTTCACCTACTATCTCCACTAATGGACCCTGCACCACAACCGGGTCCTCTCCCCTCATATAGAGACAAACTGCTTATTACTTATTTGGACGTAGTTGAGCTGTTGTATTCAACCATAAATTCCAGTTTTTGGCTTTTATTTTCAGATGCCTGCCATGCATTCAGGGGGTGTGACAGGGTACCTAGATTTGTCTGTACATCTAGTCATATATCATGTGATTCAATCGAAACCATCTGTACCCCTTTCACCCTTTGCATGAACTTATACATTGGTTTGGACTGTGTATGGCTGTATGGATTGTGTCTGTCTGAATTCATCTGCCAAAACGCGAATTAAATAGTGTACTTGACATATATTTATGGAGAAGTCAGTATTATAATATATACCACATGATAGCACATTTTATTTCACTTATTACTGTAGGAGCTTCAAGATGTAGAAGTATTATTTAAACAGAGGTTCTAATATTACCAAATGCTACGTGGTAATTTATTATGGTTAAAGATATTGTAGTGTAAATTAAATATGTTTAATTGTATTTAACAGATATTATATGTTTAATTGTATTTAACAAATATTATATTATTTAAACAGAGGTTTTAATATGTTTGTCAAGTGGATAAATAGCCATTAAATATTGGTAAAAATGAAGGTAGAGAATCTATGAAAAGCCATAATGAGATAATGGAATTTAATTGTCAACTAGAAAAAGGCACAATGCCTTTTAAAGAATTTCTTTCTGGAAGAGATTTCTGATTTGTCAGACAGGGTAAGATCATACCATCAATGAAAAGTTGCCGACAGGATTAAGAATTTAACTGTTCAACAAGGACCTATCAAAAAAAACTTCCATCATACCTTTAGTGCAAATGGAAGTAGTTTTTTTTGTAAAATGTGGATGATATTACCTTTACTGCGTTAGTATTACTGTGTTGCTTTATGACTTAGTTTTATAGGTTTTTTCCTCATTTCAATTGTAATGAAATTTTAAAGTAAATGTGCCCCATATTATTCTGCGTATCATCCCATTCCATTCTTTTTAAAAATGAATTATGACCTATTCTTAAAGATTGTATAATTTAGTAAATAACTTATGGGAAAAAAATAAAAAAATAACTATTATTACTGTTAATCAGTAAATAATTTATGGCCTGTGGCAATTTTGAGGTCTAAGTAAATCATCAGTTCATGTTTTATAGATTGCAAATGTATCTTGAAAACTTATGAATCACCCTCCAAAACTAATGAATCGCTAAATATGACCTTTTTCCTTTCCTGTTCTGACCATATTGTTTATTTTTAAGAGTGGGTTTTAAAAGATACTGCTTCTTTAAATAGAATCCAGCACCCGTGTATCAATATAATCAATGATCATAAATTCTATGTAATGTGTATTGTCATGCATTAAAAAATAAATCAAATGAAACTTCAATGTGAATATATGACCCATGCTTTTATTTTCAGCCAATACACTGCTTTTAAATACCAGTAACCATGTATCACATATAGGTCTGAAGACATTCCCTCCAACAATTTGATAAATGTGATCATCAGCCCAAATTAAAGATACTCTTTATAAAATTTATAAAAGAGTAAAGATAGCTTTGAAAGTAAAGATACTCTTGCAAAGATTCTTCAAGTTTTCTAAGATCGTTATTGAGTAAAATAAGTGCTACATGGATAAGAACTTACAATGTACACAACATGCTTAATAGATTGGCATGAGATGGCACATTTTTATTTACCGCCTCTAAATGTTTTTGGTTGATGCAGGATTGCTAGTGAGTTCAGCTACTCCTGCATCACTCTCTTTAAATTGTTGAAAACATAATAACATTAATGTACAACATCAAGCATAGTTGGGTTGTTGCATCAAAATTTTGAGGCTTGCTTTTTGGGTACATTTCATACGAATTATAGGTGGAACAACTCTTGCAGTCAGTTTTCCACTCGTCTTGATTGTAGCTACTTCTCCACCCCTCTTCCTTGGGATAGGGATTGGATTTCTTCGCCTCAAAGAAAATTCCTTATTAGGTTGGCAGCCTTCATTGGCACACAGTGATGATCCTACGGTGGTTATGTCTACGTTTTCCAAATGTGGTTTCAGGATATTGTTGGCTCTACAAGATAATACACAAGATGGGTGGCTTTCCTAAAACCTCATTGAGGAGATTCTTCTTCTTGAGGTCTCTTCTTTTGGGGGATGATCCATTTCCTCCACCTCCTAATTTTGCTTTATGAATTTTATTTATTTTGATATGGAGATCTCATCGTGAATTTAAATTGACAACCCTATTATTATAACCATATATTCTAAAATTGAGATGCTTAATTGATATTAATATATATAATATGTTCCAATACAAAAATTGACATTTATAACCACACCTAACAATCTATCAACAAATAATTGTTTAAAATACAAACAAGTGATATGATATTATAACCAATAATTAATATTTTAGTTAATAATTATTGAATAACATCACCCATTAATTAAGTAGATGTAGTTAGGAAAAGAGTGGAAAATATGGGAAAGAGCTCAAGAGTGTTAAGAGGCATTGAACTTAAACTTATATAGAATGTCTATGTTTCAATCTTTTCTAATAATTAGGGATAGAATGATTCATGTTTGGTCCTTTTCACTCCAACTTACACAAATATGCAATTCATTTTCCCCACACTTTTCATAGGACAATTGGATCGTATTGGCTTACACGAAAGCTTTCAATCCAATTCTCATAATAGTCTATTACTATTAGTAGAGAAATATTGGCAATTATTATATATAATTAGGTTATTGGTATGTTCATTTATGTTACCATGTTATATGAATAAATATTTTTTGTAGATTTATGTCAGAATATGCTGACTAGGTAAGCTTCTTCCATAGTCATATAAAGAATTTACGTATATTAAAACAAATTGCTTATTATTTATTTAGACAGTACACATAAGTACAAAGTATAAATGAACTAAGGCTATCAGTACACTCATTTATACATAGCATTAAACATGTTACGTAAATAAATATTAACCATAGATTTATGTAGAAACACACTTTGCACTTAAGTATACTCTGATTCCCACTTCGTTTGAGAATCTGCAAATGGAGCTTTTTTTTAAAAGTGGATAATATTACCTTTACTGCGTTAAAAACCTCATTTCAGTTGTAAGACTTACATAATTTTGAAATCTTAAAGTAAATGTGCACCATATTACTCTGCGTATCCTCCCATTCCATTCTTTTTAAAAATGAATTATAACCTATTCTTAAAGAGGGTAAGCTTCTTTTGGGGAAAAATTTAAAAAATAACTATTATCAACTGTTAAGCAGTAAAAAAAAATTAAAATTTAACTATTATTAACTGCTAAAAGGGTAAGGCTTTTTTGAGTTGCATTTAACAATTACACAATAAATACCAATAACTATGTATTACATATAGCTGAAGATATTCCCTCCAGCAATTTGATAAATGTGATCAACAACCTAAATTATTTTTAAGTCCTCTAAAAAAGTAGATCAACGAGCATTGCTTGAGCTTAGCATACATAAAAAATTGCTTTGATTCACTTTACTTGTAATTTCTTGAACCAAACTACTATTGCTGGTATTATAGTATTTAAATAAATTTACACTAATCCTATTACCAATAATATTATTTTTTGCATTTTAAACTCATTTTCCAATTTATATTTTTTGGTTAGGGTCATTCTCAAAATAATGGAGTGTCCACTCCTAATCATGTGGTACTCTCAGATCTCAAAATACAAACCTACAAAAACTTCAAGATACAATCACAACAACAATCGAAAAAGTCAAGTCATATGGTGAACTATCATAATATATTAGTGTTGATACTTGAATATGCTCAATTTATAAGCTTCACACATACTGAGACAATAATTAGATGTTTGAAGGCATGGGACCGAAATTTGGAACAATTTCTATAGGAAAATGGAGTTGATTCTATAATATCCTAGTCCTAAGCTTAACCTATACTAGGATGTATTTCAATTGGGATGAAAAGGGTAAGAGAAATAAGGTAAAAGGGGGTGATCCACAAAGATAATTTGCGATCCTTCCATTTTAAGGACAACACATTGTAATAGACATGCAAAGCTAATTTAAAATTAGAATAATGTAAGAAATAATTTGAATGTGCAAATTATCTTAGACACAATAAGAAAGTTGAGAAAATCTATACTTGTTACAACAACATTTATCGATTTCTTAAAGATATACTTCTTACATCCATGAAAGAGATATGAGTGTTTTACATATTGGAGTGAAATAGACGCTAAGACACCATTCAATAAAATTGGATTTCAAGTAAATTTAAGGGAGAAACCCTAAACATAGAGAGACTCTCACTAGTTATGCAAAAAGGGGAGAATTAAAGAAGAGAATAAGTATGAAACAAACCATTTCCCATGTATTTTTTACAAAAAATCCAATCCAAGATCTGATGAAGAATAATTAGTTGTATGCTCTTTGTATTTATCAAGAGTGATGTAATTTGATAATTCAAAGGAACTCATGCGAGTTACTCAAATATGGAGTGAAAATCAAGACAAATCCTTAGAAATATCTTTCCCCACTATGTGTATATGCTATTATAAGAAGTTTGGGATGTCATCTATAATTATTTATTGCCTCCCAAGGCATCATAGACTCTTCAAAATCCTAAAATAATCTTAATGAAAACTTAGTAAACTACTTTTTCTTCTTCTCAGCCTTTAATGTGAACCAAATATCCTACCAAATGCTACCATCTGATGAAAATGGGACTTAGAAAAGTTGCATATTTATGGATTTGAAAAAAAATTAAAATCAAGCCACCTAAAATTTTAACCATCAATATATCTCCTCAAGAGCTTTTCAATGAGCCTAGTAAACAATTTATTTATGGGCAAAAAAAAGTATTTGTAGGTTGTTCATTATAGTGATCCCATTTATGTGACACATGTCACCATCACACATGTTGGTTTAAAGGGTATACATGTTGTCGCATTTTATTGGTCATTTATCACATTCACTTAATTTTGTGACATTTTTCCTTGAAAGATTGTACCATGTTGCACAAGCTCACACTCTTGCACTACACACCCTTTCACAATTTCTTGTGAACTTATGACTCTTTTCAGCAATGACATTCATTAGACGGCACAAGATAGAACAATATTGCACTCCTATAGTGGTATATTTTATGATAATCTCTTTAACATTGAGTTTGGATATAATAACTCATGAATGAACTATTATTTGCAATTCAATATTTTTATAATCCATTGGTTCCATCTTCCAAAAAATTGAGTCTACTATTTTTCGAAAGCCTCTTTTAATATTATGTTATGTGTGGTAGTATGGTTTCACAATGCCTATTTAGTATTTCTTAGTATGTGAGTGGTTTTACATATAAATCAATCTTTCACTATTGTAAAAACAATGTCTTTGTGAAACTTAATGCCATAGTAGGGGCCTCCATTAGACACCTCTCCTAAGTTTTTAAGCTCCAAACTTGTTTACTTTCTCACTATCTGTTTCCACGAGGAAATACCACCACATGGGGCCAACAATTAGTTTTTTATTTGCTTAGAAAATTTGAAAATCATTTCAATGTACTCTTCTCTACCTCTACACTTACATCCTTCAATGGATTTAGAGTGTATTTACATCCTTTGGATTTAGAGTGTATTTACATCCTTCCTTTACCAAACTGTAAGTATTTTCATGACCATCATGTATCACCTTCTTGTCATACTACCAAAGATGATCAAGAAACACATGGCATACATATATAAGCATGATATTACACATGAGTTCATCCTCATATACACCAATAATTGCATGCATATTACTTTTCTTGTTCACAAGCAAATATTGTCCGTTCAACGAACATGACACCTTATACATATTCATGTGCATAATTCTGTTGAACTAAGATTCTCAACCATGTTATTAGATACAATATTTTCCATGATACCACTATCAATAATAATGTTGCAATACTTACCTCTTGAATTGTTCATGGTTTTGGAGGTCAATTATTTCTTTGTGTGGGTGCATTCTCTACCTTCACTGTATTAAACAACACTCTCTTCATCATGAGATGTTATCCATACTCTATCTCTTCTACACAACTATTTGATGCATTGGTTTTTATATCTATGAGATATGCAACATGCCTGTAGCATCATTTCTACTTCCTTTGTTTCTTTTCCCATATTGTGGAAATTTGAATGCACAATGTATGGATTCTTCACATCAAAAACATGTTTTGCAGAAATCCTATGTCTCTTCCATGTCCTCTTCGTAAAAAATAATATCTACCACTTACTCTATTTGAATTCCTCTTCTAATGTGAGGAACTTGTTCACCTTTGTATGCATGACCTTGCACATCATTGACAAAATTCCACCCTTGTGTAGGAAATTTCCCTTCCCACATGTACTTCCTTATAGTTTGTGAGAAAAATTCTATTCCACCTTCACCATTATAAATTGATAGGCCTCCTCCACAAATCTTAAATTAATCATAATAAACTCATTTTTAATGGAAATACTCAATCAATCGACATATCTTGACCTTTTTACCGCATCAGTCTCCATGTGAACCTCTCTTATAGTGAACCTATATAAATCTTCTCTATATTTCTTTACACCCATTTCTCTCTTTTATGTTAAGTATGTAGTTAGTTGAACAAATACGACTAATAATCCATATGTATGAACTTAGCCTTACAATTTTTCACCAATATGTCCCAATTCTTGATTATGCCCTTGCCCTTATGTACACTTTTAATATTCACATTCTCCCACCATAAAGATGTGTGACACTTCAACTTTATATCTGAAAATCTTACCTTCTCAATATATTGTATGCTCTTTGTTGCGATCTCGTCGATGATTTCTTTATGATCAATGCTCCCATAACAAGTTGGAAAAACCACCTTTAGATTGCTATCAATTATTGTACTCACACGCCATAATATGTTCTCTTACACATAAATATGCTCTACTTAACATCTTGATCTTCATGTTCTCTTTTTTTATTCCCATGATCACTGATGCCATCATCCACTGCTCCTCCTTGCTATGTAGTTTCCATAGCCTCTAAATGGTCTTTTTCTTATCTCATCATCTTATCCAAGTCCATAAGTCTTGGTGCTCTATTTTTCACTTTGTTTTCCATCATTATTTTCCTCACAATCACCCATAGAGAAATAATTTGTCATTTATACCTTTTACCAAAGAACTTAAATCAAGGTAGATTCTTGCAAGTAATTTCTACCCATACAGACACATATAACGAAGAGATCCTAAAGATCACTAACCAAATTGATGCTACTACACATAAACAATCTAGACTAAAAAATAGGAGTTTAAAATCTATGATCCTAAATTTATATTGTTGCATACAATGGAATTTTCAATAGGACTTAGAATCCTTTCTTTGATACTAGATTGGTATAGTCTTGGTTAGGGGTCCTAACGAAGGGATTCCTTAGGCAACCCAAATCACATTTTCAGATTTAGAACTTGTTGTTATAAGATATCATGCACAAATTTAACATAAAACTATAAAATTCCTCTTTTATTAATTATGTGGAAAGATATCAAATATTTTCATAGTAACTCCACACTCAATGATATACATGTGGCAAGATTATGTAGAAACTATTAAGAAATTTAATAGCATGATCTATTTTAGCTACGCTTGCACACTCTATTAAGATTCTAGAAAACCACACTTGGATCAATTCTGTCACTGCTCCCTAGATTGCCCCAGATAGATTAGATGATTCACAAACTAGAGTTTGATACTGACCAAATTGGTGATTTTCTACAAGTTAAATTGGATGGTTCCTTAAAAATTCACAAGTCCCTTCTATTTATAATTTTTTTGATGACTCATGTAAGAGAACAAAGACATCTTTGCAAGTAAAGATACCCTTGCAAAGATTTCTCAAGGTTCCTGAGATCACCATTGAGTAAAGTATGTGTTACATGGATAAGAACTTGCAACGTACACAACATGCTTAACAGGTTGGCATGTGATTGCACATCTTTATTTACATACTCTAAATTTTTTTTGGTTGATGCAAGATTACTAGCAAACCCAACTATTCTTGCATCTCTTGCTTTAAATAGTTGAAAACATAAAAACATTAATGTACAACATTGGGTATAGTTCGGTTATTCCATTAAAATTTTGAGGCTTGTTTCTTGGGTACATTTCATACAAGTTATAGGTGGAACCAATCTTACAGTCAGTTTTCCACTCCTCCTAGCTGTAGCTACTTCTCCACCCCTCCTCCTTAGAATAAAGGATTGGGGTTCTTTGCCTCACAGAAAATCCATTGTTAGGTTGGTGACCATCATTGACACACAGTGATGATCCTACGGTGGTTATGTCCACATTTCTCAAATGAGGTTTTGTGGTATTGTTGGCTTTGCAAGATAATACTCAAGATGGGTGGTTTCCCTAAAACTTCATTCGTGAGATTTTTCTTCTTGTAGTCTTTTCCTCTGGGGATGATCCGTTTCCTTCACCTCATAATTTTGCTTTATAAATTCTATTTATCCTGATATATAGATCTCACTGTGAATTCAAATTGACAACCCTTTTATTATAACCATATATTCTAAAATTTGGATACTTAATTGATACTAATATATAATGCATTCCAATACAAAAATTGACATTTATACCACATTTAATAATGCATCAACAAATAAATATTTAAGGTTGTAATGCCTCGTTCTTAATCGACCATGTCGCTAAGCATTTAACATCGTGGTGCTCCTATTGATCTCTTGTTGGTTTCGCCCTTGTCACAGAAAACGATTGGAATCCCCCCCCCCCCACTTCGTCATGTCTTCTCGTGTCGTGTTGATGTTTCCTGTGGTTGGCCCACCTCATCCATTACGTTTTCCCCCTGTTAAAGGAAAACTGTGTGCTCGATTTTTTTTCCAAGCTCATTGGTCGCTTCACGGATCAAGCCTCGATTCGCACAAGGGAAGCTTGTTCATGGGTGGCGCCATCGTCAGGGACGTAGTGTTCTTGTTTAAGGTCCAAAGTTTTTATCCTTGGCCGTTTAAGCGCCCTTGTATGCTTTGTAAATGTTTGGGTAAATGCCTTCAACCGCAATTCCTTTTTTTTCCCTGGTTATAAAATTGGTCCGTGTATGCCAAATTAAATAATTATCAAGTTCGTGGTGAATTTGACCACCATCTTGCCACACTGCTCCTGCCATAACCCAGCTCACCTCTTTTCTCTTCGCATCACGTTTCAGTTTCTCAGAGATACTGTGTACAACATGATTATAAAATGGATGTCTTTTACAGTGGATATTGTGGATCCATTATTTACTCCTTGTTTCTATCATGTTAAGTGCCTTTGGAGATGTCAATATTGAATTAGGTGAGGGCTTCTTTCTTTTTGACCTAAAACTATACATGGTTATTTACGCTTAAGGCGTTATATAAAACTCTTCGTATGCTTTTATTTATTCCGATAAGATCCAAGTACCAGACTTATTGAAACAAAGCTATCATATAAAATAATGCAGAGAAATGAGGAGGAAACTTTATACTGCTCGGCATTTAAGGAGAACTAATTAAATATAGATTAGGTCAGTGAAATCTTAAAATACGTGCTCGAATGGGAAGAATTTTTGGACCTGCGTATCACATGGATCCCTCCTCCAAAATAGACGTTTTTTTACAAACTGGCGTGCATTCTGAAGGATTTCACTTTAGTTTCGAAATGGCTGTATGAGGAAGTAACAGCCTGTCATTTCTGCATCTTCCTGTAAAGGGAAATCGTGTTGTATCTTACCTGGGACCTGGGGAGGCGTGGCTGAACTCTTATTGGGTTGTGCATGCGTTTTGGCTGCGTGATTTGTCATGGCGTGCCAGCCACATTTTTTTTAAGATCTACATGCTGAATGAATGGTGGGTCGTGCGCCTTCATGGAAGCTCACGTTTGTGGGTTATTACAACATTCCTTTGCTTCGTGGTGGATTTTCTAAGTGCGTAGGAGCTTTTGGTTGCTTTTCCCTACTAATCGCATGTAGATCTCCGGGTATGGAGCCTGGTTTACTTCGGTGAGTAAATACTCTCGCAATAGCTATGTGAATCTTGTAGAGAAGTTGTTGGTTGCGCATGGTTGTCTATTTTGTTGGCCTCTAAGTCCACAGTCTGTAGTTGTGCCGTTTAAAAACCATACTTCTTCTGGCACATTTTTCAGATAGGTTCATGAGGCTGGACAATGATGATAACCTCATGTCATTTAGGGTGCCTCAACAGCCAAGCACAAGTAACAGATCTACAATGTGGATTCTAGAATTTGGAATAGACCAATTTAACAGGTGTGTTCTTCCAAAGGTGTGTGGCCCTTACGGTAACTGTGTAGACGGTCAGTGCAGCTGTCCGGGCTCAGGAACCCCTGATTACTTTGACCAAATCCAAAATTTGGATATCACCCAAGGATGCCACAGCCGAACAGGCAGGGGTGCTACCATTTGAAGGGTGAAATGATAAGCCTTTCGATGGCCATTTGATGTATGTGGCATAACTACAACAGAGAGCTCCTTCTTTCTAAGGTGAGGTAAGGGATTTCAGATTTATCATGACACAATATGTTCCCTAGTAAGTTCATATCCATTTTGCCTGGAATCACTGGACACTAACTATTATGAGTTTTTTAAAAAACCTCTAGTAAACTTTTTTTAAAAACTAATACTGTATTTTCTTCACATTTTGTTGTTGAAACGCTATGAATGCACTTCTATCTTGTGGGCTCTGTACGATTTTTGGTTTTACAGTCCACTAGTTGAGTACTCGTTATAGACGAAATAAAATTTTGGGTGAATGATGCAGATTGTAAGAAGAGGTGTCCAGTGGAGTTCGGGTTTGAGAGGAATGTCGGCGCCTCGCATGCTGCGGATGAGGATTCAACTAGAGGGTTGTTGTTGTTGGACCTTGGGGAGTTTGGATGCCTCATCGAAGCTGGAGGAGTAGGTAAGATAACTCTACACTTTGCTACTGTGCTATTTTTTTTTTACTATATCGTGAAATCAAACCACCATTTCCTTGTATTGGTTTGTTAGCTGGACATCTTACTAGGAGACCTCTCTTTTCTGCTTGTTCCAATTCTTGTTTTCGCTTTTAACTCTATCGGTGTGTTAGTGGAAAACACGCATGTGCTGTCGTCTCTGGGTGTTATGTTTTTCCTTGCTTGAGTGTTCGACCTTCATCCTTTCGTTTACATATATCTTCTTCTCTACGATTGAGTTTTAAGTTATTATGTTGTCCCAGCTAGTATTTCCGTTGTCGTTAAAATAAGTTTGCGATAACTATGCAGCCCCTCTCCATCATCTGAGTTTATTTTCTGTTCCTTTGTATTTCATTGAAAGTTATTAAATATTTTCCTCAAACCCCTTTGATAATCTTCTTGACATCGGGAAAGACAGGTTGTAGAATTGGAGTGATCATTGCTTGGGCTATCCGGGTTAGAGCTTCGGTATTAAAACTTTAAAAATGAAAATTTTACATGTGCAATGCGTATCAGATCTCGCGTGCTTAAACTCCCACATTATTTTCATCTTGTTCCTAGGCTTTTAAGGCCATCCTCAGGAAGTACCTTGACCATCCCTATCCACTTGAACCATAACTAGCTTTTCGGATTTGCTAAGCTCGAGGTTTCCATCATGCGAATCCAGTACCTCGTTAACACTAGGATAGTTTGGGTCTAATCCCCCTCTCAGAATTATTGCTGATGGTGTCTCTTTCTATTTCCTAACTTGCTTTCTCTCTCTTTTATTATTTTAATGCTATTAATTAATATTGGTCATTTTCCCATGCACGTAATTACCTTAATATTTTGTGATGGAAATTGCCTTAAACGCTATTAATCTTCGGGAAAACTCATCTTGCATTTGAAAGTCTTATGGTTTCATAGCGGAGGGTTTTGACTTGTTAATGTCACTTAGAAATTTATGTTTGTATCTATGTATGACGGTTTCCTGTGTTATGAAGGGTTGACTTAAAATATTGCTATTTTTTTTTTTAAAAAGGGGGTAATTTATTTTAAATTAATCGAACTTTAGAATTACTGTGGAGGTTCATAAATCCTTAGTGATATAAAAATTTGGATGACGTTTGGGATACTCTTGATTGATGGAGTTCCCTTCTTCTCCTGTGTGTTATTACTAGCCTTTAAGGCATTGGCCCTTCTTGAATGATTTGGGAATCTCTTGGAGTTAATGGTCAAGTCTAGTATACCTTGCCTTCACTTTGAAACTTATGTCGTGTCGTGTCTGTGTATCTAATTTTAGTGATATGCTCTATGTGATTACAGGAATGAAATTTTATATGCTTGGCCTTTCATGTTAATCTGTGAACATTGTGGTTCCTCTTGGTTACGCTGATCAACTCTTGTCTTTTAGAAATCTTATATTAAAGCCTACGCTTTTGGTATCTTTTGGTAATTTTAAATGGATAGTATGTGTGACAAAATTCAATCTTGTAAATATTTAATTGTTGATGAGAATCTTGTTTCTTATAGATTGTTTATTCCTTCTTATAAGGCCAAGAGCCATTCTCGTACAATTGTTAAACTTTCGTTGCTTTTGTTCATAATTGAAGTACAAGGCCTTTTCTTCTTTGATTGGTATGGTAGAGACTTTATGATAATTTGAAGTGTTGTTGTGTTTAGGGCATTGACCCAATTCTCATCAATAGAGTGTTTCTTTCATGGTATTGATAGACTTTAGTTATGGTGGCTTTGTGTAGCCTTATCTTGCTCAGTTCTCGCAAACTGACTCTTGTATACAAAAAATATTTTGTTGCAGATGCTCATGCGGGTAAAAGAGGGATATACTTGTAAATTTTGCATCAACATCTGTTGAGAAGTTCTTTTGCATGAACCCTTTTTATATTGTTCAACTCTTGATAACGTCCCATGGAAAATGTAGAAGAGGATCAATGTCTTAGGATATTGTATTGTGGATTATGTCATCTTAACTTTGAAAACCTTGGATTGTCTATCTATCTTGGAAAATCTAAGAAAATTGGTTTACCTCGTTGTTGAGTGACCCTATTGGATTACTAGTATTCTAAGAGTTGATGTAACCTTGTTTTGTTCTTGTAAATGAGTGTTGTTAAACTTTACCCTTGAGAATTAAATGTTGAGTTAGATCTTGCTATGATTTAGTAATAATGTGTCATAAGTAAGCTAACATGGGTTGTTTAATACTTATAGAAGTTAATCTGGAAGTTATATTCGAATAAAGTAACGTAGAGGTTACCAACTTGAGAGCAAGTAATTCTTGAAGTAATCAAAGGCGAGACTATCGTTGCAAGTAAAATTATAGAACATGATAACCCTAGCTCCATTAGTGAACATTATCCCTTTTATGGTGAAATTCGTAAAACAATCCTAAGGTGAAATGAATTGTTAGTTGTTAGAAGATGATAAGATATAATAAGCCGGAGAAAACAATTTGGAAACCACTCAGCCTATTCCCTCGCCTTTTTGGAAGCTAAATTGTTCTCTTTGGTAATACTCATTCAGTGAAGCCTAAGTAAGATCTTTGATAAATTTTGGTTAAGATCTCTAGCTTCAATTAAATTTTGGCAATAACTAATGAGGTCCTAAAGATGATTTCAACTCGACCTTCTCCCTCTAACCTTATTCCAAGTCACTTTGTATTTTTTTTTTCTTAAGTGTGCTGAACGTAAACCCATGTTGTCATATGGGCAAGAACAAGTTCTAGTAGCGTTAGTGTGAATCGATGGCGTTGTGGGATTAAATTACCCCTTTTTCTTAATAAACAAATTAAGCAAATAAAGGTCATAATAGAGAAGACTTAAAGCAAATTTCTCCTTAGAGTAAAAGTAATTAACTTAGCATTGTAAGAGGAATTGTATGAATCATTTCCAGAGTCCTAGAAAACTTAAGTTAAGGATCGAAAGATGTTTTATTAAAATAAATAACCATCAATAATTTCTCATTGTGGCTTACCCTATTTGTAAGTGTGTCATGTGGTGGTTTCCAATGATGTCTTGTCAAAAAAAATTAAAAATTATCCTGTATTTACTGTGTTGTTAGCGTGTGTGAAAATTTTGGGTCGTTACAAAGGTAGAAATAACTGATATAATATTATAACCAATAATTAATATTTTAGTTAACAATAATTATTAAATAACATCACACATTAATTAAGTAGATATAGTTTGGAAAAGAGTGGGAACATTTGAGAAAGAGCTCGTAGATTTCAATCTTTTTATAATAATGAGGGATAGAATGGTTCCTGTCTCTTCCTTTTCACTCCCACTCAGACAAACTTTGTCTCTATGCATTTCATTTTCCCCACAGTTTTCACAAGACAACTTGATTGTATTGGTTTACAACAAAGCTTTCAATCCAATTTTCATAATAGTCTTTTAATTATTAGTAAAGTAGTATTGGCAACTATTACATATAATTAGGTCACTGGCAAGTTCATTCATGTGTAAAAGTGGTAAACATATTATGTGAATAAATATTGACTGTAAATTTATGCCAAAACACACTGGTCAGATAAACTTCTTTCACAACCAGACAAATATATTATTATAGAGAGGCAAATTGTTCAGTACTTATTTGAACACAGTACACACAAAGTATAAATGAGCGTAGGCTACCAGTACACTCATTTATACATAACAATAAACATGTTGCATAAATAAATATTGACCATAGATTTATGCAGAAACACACTCACTAGATAAGCTTCTCCCACAACCATATAGAGACAAATTGCTTATTACTTATTTGGACATAGTTGAACTGTTGTATTCAACCATAAATTCCAGTTTTTGGCTTTTATATTCAGATGCCTGCCATGCATTCAGGGGGTGTGACAGGGTACCTAGATTTGTCTGTACAGTAGTCGTATATCATGTGATTCAATCGAACCCACCTGTACCTCTGCGCTTGTGATGCACTGAGCTGTCTGTATGGACCACCTTCCCACCAGTTATTAGGATTAGAGGCACATGTTGCTAAACCAGGCCCTGCACAAGCTTCTATATCAAAATCTTTGTAGTAGGCATAGAATGGTGCTTTACTCCAGTCTATCTTCTCTAGCCCTCCTCTTGTAGCCCAGTCATCTGCCTCCCACAGAGTGGAATAGATCCCCATGGCCTGAGACTTTGGATATGGGATCCCTTTTGCTTCATTGTTCTTGTATACCCTGATTGGCACTTCGTCTACAGAGAATCTGCACAGTTTATATGGTTATGAATTTGTAATTATGATCCATTAGAAGTAAAACTGGGTAAAAGAATAAATTTCCTTACACTACATGATAGTGGTTCCATAGAATGGAGTAGGTGTGAAAATCTGCAGAAGGATCGAACCAGAGGTTGACTCTCTGCTCTCTGTCACCCTTTCCATGAGCATATACATTGGTTTGGACGGTGTATGGCTGTCCAGATCTGTTTCCTAGAAACTCAAAATCCAGTTCATCCCTGATTGTGTCTGTGTCTGAATTCATCTGCCAAATAATGTGAATTAAGTAGAGGAGACATAAATTTTATGTAGAAGTCAGTATTATATAACATATGATTACACATTTTTATTTACTTTTTATTCTAATTTAAACTTATGATTATAAAAAGAGATGGTAATATTAAAAAGTGCTATTTTGGTAGTTTATTACTGTTTAACATGTTGCAGTTGAAATTAAACATGTTTTATTATATATTTGATGAATGTTGTATTAGTGATTGTTTTAAAAATATGAAGGATGTAATAAGGATTGTTTTTTGAATTACATTCAATTAATGTAGGTGTAAAGTTAATTTTCAAAACAAAGTATGGTGAGTATTTTCGTTACTGGATAAAGAGAACTTAATATTGATAATAGATTAGTTAACTAGTATAGTTATCTTAAATACATCTATCTAAAATATGTAGAGATATTAAACTTGAGGCATCTATCTAGCTACGCTAGTGTAGTATAAGTATACAGTTTTTTTAATTTAAAAACAAAAACTGTTATAGTAAATGTATCTATATGAAATAAATGGATACATATCAATTATAAGATTCTTGGCTTAGATTTTTCAAATACCACATTAATCAATAACTTCTTTAAATTCTCTATTGATTTCTCATTAATATTTGGTGAATAGGATCAATTTAGATGTGAGTGTGTTAGTCTCAAAAAAAATTATTAACAAAAAGGGCTCAAACATTACAATATGGTTAAGATATTACTATTTTTGATTGACTTCTCCAAAACAAAAGGAAAAAAAATCATTTAAATGACAATCCAATGGAAATCAAATTTATGGATGAAATGTCAGGTAACATTCAAATGAATGTCAAATTTAATGTCAAAAATAAAAATGAATAACTCACTCAGTTACAACCTTGCTCTTCATGTAATTATTGTGATATTATTATATTCATTAATTACTTTTACAAATTTAATTAGTTACCATGATGTTATATATAGTATTACTAACAATTGTATGGAAGTTGCAAATTACGCTGAAGAGAATACAAATATTTATATATTTATTTTGGCACAAGAGAAAATAATATTATCCAGAAAAAACTGCTTGGCAAATATTACCAGATTTTGTCACTCTGCTAAAAAAAAAAAAAATTCATGTGACTATACTTGGCTTAAAAAAGCCTCCATTAATATAGAAACCGTTGGCAAATTTAGTTATTACATATGGTAAGTTAACTCTATATGAATAAACAACAACAAGATGTTTGCACTGTACAAGTTGACTGTCACGTCATACCATGCAGTAATGTCACTAAAAACTCAATGCAATGGAACCAGTAGATACTGGTTTGTCAAGGGAATAAATAGCAATTAAAATATTGGTAAAAAATGAAGGCAGAGAATCTATAAAAAGCCGTAATGAGAGAATGGAATTTAATTGTCAACTAGAAAAAGGAACAATGCCTTTTTGAAGATTTTCTTTTCAGAAGAGATTTCTGATTTGTCAGACATGGTAAGCTCATATCATCAATGAAAAGTTGCCGACAGGATTGAAAAATATAGAACTCCATTTAAGCTTATATATGTTAGATGCCCATAATGGGATTAACTATTTACATAAGTAGTTTTTCTGTGTGAGAAAATAAATCACCTCTTTAACTGTTCAACAAGGACCCCATCATGCAAATGGAAGGTCTTATGTTTAAATCCAAGCCTAAGCTTGAATTCTAACTGGTTTATGAAAAAAGACAAAGTATAATGTGAATAATATTTACCATTAATATTATTGTGTTGCTTGATGGCTTAGTTTTATAGAAATTTTTTCCTAATTTTTCATTTTAATCGTAAGCCTTAAGAATTTTAAGCAATTGTGCCTCATATTACTCTGGGTATCATCCCATTCCATTTAAAAAAATAAATAATTACGACTCTATAATTATAGAGAGTAGGCTTCTTTTGAAAATAAATAAATAAATCAAACCATGATTAACTGTTAATTGGTAAATATTATGGCCTGTGTGCAATATTGTGGTCTCATGGGCCAATGTTATTATTATCTACCCAATCAGTTCATGTTTTACAGTGCAATTAAGTTGTGTAAATTGCAAATGTATCTACAAAATTTATATATTCCTTTTTTGTTCTGACCATATTGTTTTTTCAAAAGGGTGTGTGTAAAAAGCTCTTACATAGAAAGCCGTGACTGTCCCAGCAGAATCACCAGGAACAAGCTTGAGTTTCATGCTCACAGAGCCATAAAGATACTGCTGCTTTGAAGCGAATCCAGCACCTGTGTATCAAATTAATCAATGATCATAAATTCCATGTGATGTGTATTGTCATGTATTTAAAAAATCATCAAATAAAACTATCAACTACGTTTCTAGGAAAGCAGCAACTTCAATGTGAATTATCAGAATAAGTATGAACTATGATTTTATTTATTTATTTTTTCATTGGAGAAGAAATATCTTGATCTTCAAGAGTTTTTCAGTATTTATCGGCACAAAATGCAAATCAGTGCCGAAAATTAAGGGAGATCCATTCCTCCAAATTTGTTTGAGACCAGAATATTTCTACTCTAAGAAATATTAAAGTAGTACACTGCTTTTAAGATGTATTGAAAGCCATGTAGCTATGAAATAGCTATATTAAAAATATTCTTCATAATTAAAACTACTACATTATAGAACATCCCGTCTCTATGCATATGCAAGCAGCATTTAAAACAAAAACAAAAAAACATATATAAATATGAATAAACTTACAATTACCAGCATAAATATGAGAGGGTTTGTACTTTCAATGAAACATAATTCATTTTAAACTGTTCTCTCTGCATAATCATATTGTGAATAGGATAACACATTATTATAAACCCATAACCCAACTGTTTAAACTAAAAAAACCACTTGTTCAAACAAATGGTTTGGAAAAATTTAACACCCACATACAGTACATATGTATAACTGCAGATATAAATGTTCTACAAGAAATAAGAACAAAGTTGTTACATTCTCTCTAAATCTTCAATTCAAAAACATAAAAAAGTTGTCACCTTCTCTGATTCTTCAATCCAAACAATTAAATTGTCATCGACCCACACAGTTAAACAGCAAATGCCAGTAACTATGTATTACATATACCTGAAGACTGGTCCAATTTCAGCTCAACTACATTCCCTCCAGCAATTTGATAAATGTGATTATCAGCCCAAGTTATCTTAAAGTCCTCTAAAAAAGTAGCTGGACGAGCATGAACATAGGTATTGCTTGAAAGAATGCCAAGCAGAAAAAACAATAGAATCTTGCCAAACTTAGCATTCGGAAAAACATTGCTTCTCTCCATTTCACTAGCAATTCTCTTGAACCAATCTAGTTGGAATGCAATTGCTAAATGAGGCACCTAAAGCTCCCTTTTATATCAGACTCAAAGTACTGTGCACTCCCAATCACCCTTACAATTGACTGAACATGTTGGCGATTTACGTCACCACATGTAAATGTAGTAAACAGCTTGTAAATTCACTCAGCATCGGCTGTCTCAATCTCTACAGTCCCAATCACCCTCACAATTGATTGAACATGCTAGCGATTTACGTCACCACATGTAAATGAAGTAAATAGCTTAGAAATTCAGTCAGCACCGGCGCTGTATAAGTTATTCCCTCCCACTCTTCAGTCCCAATCACCCACACAATTGATACTGAATATGCAGAACGATTTACATCACCACACACAAATATGGCAAACAGCCTGCAAATTCAGACAGTAGTGGCTGTATAAATTATTCCGTCTCAATCTGTGCAGTAGGTATGAAAAGGCCCAACTGATGTTGACATTCCTCTTACTCCAGCTAAGATGAAGCCTACCACCGTGGCCCAATTTCATACCATGTCCGTATGATATTGAAGTTGTGTTTAAGAACAATGGCCCGCAAATGTTGAATGCAAATTGTTTTTAACTTCAGTCTATTCCTCTAGTCCGTGCAAATATTCTGGGGGTGTGCAGTCTTTATAGTACAAGAATTATTCGAACCAGTAAATGTTAAGTTCTGGTTAATTTAATCAAATGAGTTGTGGTTCAAGAGTGTGTATCATGGTGTACAAGATGTTGTCTAATTATTCATTAAAGTTTTAAATTTAAAAGATATCAATAAATAAGATGAGGTCGAGATTGTTGGACAAATTTAGTGGAATGAAAATATCTTAAATCTTGACAACTAAACCTAAGAATTCTGTACACATAATCGATACAAAATTCAGATTCAAACAAAAAAATTGCAATTGATTAATCTTCACTCATAAAAAGGTGATAATAAGAAGAAGTATATCCACACAATTAAGCCAGGCCTGCTCTCTTAATTAAAAAAGGGACCTGCAAGAGGCTTTTCATAATGAAGTGATGGCCACAATATATAGGCTATAGGCTACCGACTCTTTGGTCGACATTATCCTAAAGAATAGCACAGCACAGGTGGCATTATTTATCGATAACTTGCACAATTTGATGGTCGAACAACTTTGTTAGACGTCATTTAAATTATCTTGTGTGCATTTAACACTAAAGAAGATGGTGATAGCAGTCACCACTTCCTGAACTAATATGTTTGTGTTTTTTTAAAATAATATGGACTCAAAACAATTATTTTGTAACTGTAGATCCGTACTAAAACATCAATTATGCATTTAGACTTTTCTGATTTAGTTGTTTTATTTGAACTTTAAAAATTAGGCGGAATGGATATTTTTCTTCTAGATTTTTTTAATATAGAGTTGAAGAATGAAAATATTTTATGATACTTCTCATTACATGTTGAATACATAAATTTGAAGGTAAATGGCTGTGAAGTATTTTACCTCTAGGATGGTGGAAGTGGATTGTAATGTTATACATTTGAGTTTGGAATCCTGTTTAAACCTAATTTTTAAAAACATTGTAGTGCAGTTATTAATGAATATGATATGCATAAAATTCTGAATTATGAACTTTTAAATTTATATTTCTCGATATTTTTTAAAAATGTATTTCAAATATTTGTACTAATTTGAATATTTGTTAAAAGGGTTTAAACCCAATTTGTTGGAAATGACATAGATACTTATTGTAAACTTTAGAATTAAACATACTATCAAACCATTATTTTTTGTTTCCGATTGATAAATACTTTTGGTTGGAACTATAAATTAGATAAATGCCAAAATTATTGGAGGCCCAACATCTATAGATCGAACTTGTAACTTGTTATAGAGTAATTGGTTCCCTCTATCCAATGACCCACAACCATTACAATCCTTATTTCTATTTTACATTATTCACCATATGAGAATGTTAAAATCTATCACATTTTTATTGTTTTGGGAGAGTTGCATTGGTGACCTCTAGTGAGCCTATCTTGCTAGCATGTTCGGAGTTGATTGGCAGTGTGTCATTTGACACAACGTTGACACCCTTTGTCCTCCATTAAGTCTCCTCTTAATCTTCCGCCAGAGACAAGTGTGGACCCTAGAACCTTCCACTGTATCAAAATGAATAATTCAAAATTGTGGTCATCTCACCCGTAACAACATTGGAATAAGAACCCATTGTCATTGTTTCAAAGTGGAAACACTGCAGAAAATCTAGGGAGCTTCCACTTGTGCACTGTCTCACTCCCACACATAAGTATTTACACACAGCTCACATAGCAAGGTGTACAAAAAGAAGGTACATCCTTTTCATTTATGCTCCCGTTTAAAATTTCTTTCATTTGGATACCCTCCTATGGTGCCATCTTCTCTTCCATTGTGAAACTTCCATGTGAAGAATACAGTAGAAAAATCGTTACAGGAGCTGCAAGTAAGTATGGTAACATTTTTTGTTATCTACTCCATTTAAGCCATTGAAACCCCAAATATGGTTTAATAATTTTAGAGTCTTAATACCCTGGGTTATTGTCATTTTGCTTTGTAAAGTTCTTAATATTCTACCGTGTTAAATATTAGTGGTTTTCTAAAATAGGTTTCATGGTTATTATTTTTTACCATCTTGGACATGGTTTTAAACGTCACATAAATTTCGTACCCTCTATACCCTTGCCCATATGAATATCATAGATAACCCTATTTACTGTTTCAAGGGGTTTCCCTAAATTGTGTAAACCCTGAAATCCCCTGATACGAGTTCAAAAAAGGGTCTTTCTTGAGCTCAAGAAAATGATAATTTCCAAAGCATAACATATTCCAATTATCTATCATTATCAATTATCTAATGTTGGAGTCATTAATATTTTAAAAAACTTTTCTACATTACAAGCTCTGAATTGAGTATTAACATTCACCCACCAGTGTCTCACCAAAATATTTATTTGTTTCAATATTGTTTTTGAAGAAACAAATAAATACAATATCAATGCTAAGAATTATTCAGTTCAGAAAAGATAAGAGTTGTATGAACTTGAATGCATGTTTTGAGTGCAATGATTTATTATACTCCACCTTGGAAAAAATTGGAATTATACTTTGTTTATGCTTGGCGGTTAACATTTATCTAATGTATCATTGCTCTTTTATGTTATAATTATACGTTAAATAAAGGCTTGTTCCATTAAAATAATCATTCATTATTTATTCCTTATGCCTTTGTTTTGTATTTGGTAATGAACTAATTTCACTCTAGAATACCAACACTTATAGAACTTTGTTTCAATCTTTTTCTATTTTGTATGTGGTGATGAAATAATGTGTTGTCATGAATTTTAGTTAGCAGATCTATTGGCTCTATTTTGGCGTCATGAATTTTAGTCATTGGAAAATTCATTGGATCTATTGGATGTTATATACATGAATGAAATAATGTCACTCTTTTTAATTTAGAAGATCAACACTATCACAACTCTATTTCGTTCCTTTTCTATCATGTACATGTAGTGGTGAAATAATACGTTGTTGTGAATTTTAGTTATTAGATTTATTGGCTCTTTCATCTTGTCATGAGTTATAGTTATTGGTTTTAATATGATGTCATGAAATTTATTTTAGACACACCATACCATAGAAAAGGTTTGAAACATAGTTATGATATAGTGTTCCACGAAATTCAACAAATGATGGGAATGATCGTTTATGGAAGGAAGTGGAAAAATCATTCGACGAGTGTTGACACAAAGGGTGGGGCTTATGGGGCATGTCACCAAAATATTGGTTCTAGTGTGTTGTCATAAATTTTAGCTTTGAAACACCATATCTAAGAAAATGATTGAAATAGAGTTGTGACCATGTTGATATTCTATAGTGAAAATTTGACATTATTTCATTACTAAACACATAATAGAGTGTGTTGGCAAGATATTGTCTTCCTAGATAGGCATTGTTTCATTACTACATATAGCATATAGGCATAAGGAGTAAACAATGAATGATTATTTCAATGTAACAAGCCTTTCTAACACTATATCATTACTTCATATAACATAGAGGCATAAGGAATAAACAATGAATTATTATTTTAATAAAACAAGCCTTTATGTAACATATAATATGGGCATAAGGAATAAATATCTAACTATTCTTTCAATGTAACAACCCTTTCTAAGTGTTGATATTCTATAGTGAAAATATGCAATGATACATTAAAGGAATGTGAAAGAGGTTTATATCTATAGAAGACCAACACTCTCACAAATCTATTTCAATCCTTTCATATTATATACGTAGTGACAAAACAAGGTATTTGCATGATTTGGTATTATATAGCAAAAAGAGTAACATTGCGACATAGGAACATCTAAGTTCATAAGTAATATTGCATCACCTAGAATGTATGTAATATTACGCCACTCCTAAGAAAGTTGTGTAAAAGTCCATTTCCTTATTCATTCTAAGAAATATGCCAAGCCAAGCATTATCATCAAAGCCACACAACACTATGGATGACATGGAATCTTACTCAAGTCACAACACTGTAAATGTCATGTGTCCCTAACAAAATTCATGTGAACACTAAGAAAGTTGCATAAGCCTATAAAATGTTGCACGAGTTTTCGTGATACGATGATACATTGAGGAGGCTTCCAAATAATAGAAGTGTCATATAATACTACATTCTTATGGGACCTCTCCAATTCAATCTAATGATGAGATCCATATCAAAAAAGATAACATATCAACATTTATACATTTATTTTAAGATTCACATGATTCTTGATCTACATAATTAAATGATAGATAAATAGAATGATTCATTTGAGCTCAGTCCTATGAAATAGGATTTCTAGGGGATTATCAATGGTTATGAGGGGAAACCTAAGGAATATTCTATGAGGAATCTTTTCTTTTTGAATGCTCCTTGTTCTTACATGATATCGCCGTGAATTTTATAAATAGTAAGGAGCTACAAACTTGTAAGGCATATTTTCTATCTTAAATATGGGAAATATATTGAATTCTAAACTAAGGACTTGGCCAATTTTTCTTGAGAGTGTGAGATCGCAAAATGTTGTTAAGTGAAACATAGTGAAAGAAAAATGACATGTAGAGTTTAAAAAGTACCAAGACTTGTAGAATTAGTTGGTGTGATTAGAGGAATGCAAGCCCATTTGGAGGCTATAGCAAATATGCAACATAGATTATTTGTTGTGGATGAAGATGCACATGACGTGGGAGAACTTGCAAATCAAGAAGATATAGAAGAACATGTAGATGAGAAAAAAGATCTATTCTTGGATGCAATACAAAAGATTGGAAGAAAATTGTGACTATATGTTTTATGATATTATAGGAACTTAGATTCAGAATATATTATAAACTTGTTCATAGAAATGGATAAATACTTGGAGTATGAAGGTGTATAAGACAACAAGAAGGTAATATTGGCACTTACCCAATTAAAAGGAAATGCATTCTTGCTGTGAGATCATGCGTAGATCAAGATAATTTAAATAGGAAAATATAAGCTTAAGAAGTAGGATCTAATGGTAAAAAGTTGAAGGCTAATTTCAAGCACTTGAAAATTTTGTGCCTAAAGGAAATGAGTGTAAAGAATTACACAAAGTAGTTCTATTAGATCAACACCAAAGCTGGTGTAGACACCTAAAATTATCACCGCTAATCCCCATGTCTGTGTCCGCTATCACCCCTTCATCATCACATCACCATCATATTATACATTAAATCATTATCCTAAGTCTTATTTCTCCCCATAAATATCATTCTGCAGTTGTAAAATCCTATTTTACCCCTTTTTAAACCACCCAAACCACTTAGAAACCAAAATAAAATAAAACAAAATAAAATCAACAACTTTTAAACCATTTCACAACCTTACTAGCCCGTATAACCTCTTACCAACACACATCCTTCGTCAAAACAAACAAATGACTTGATTTCAGACGCTGTTACAACCTTTTTCCCGTGTTTCTCAGATCACCGACGATTCTAACCAATGACGATTATCCTTCGATGACATAAACTTATATAAACGCGTTTCAGACCTTCATCTCAGGTTATCTTCCTCAAGTTGGGCTTGGCTTGTAATAGGACGTCGTTTAAAGGCATTCACAATGTAATCTTATTGTATTATTGTCCTCTTCATAATTATAATATTCCACACTCTCTTCTTCAACCTAGGAGGTCATTCTTACATCTAAGAATTCAACTCAACAAATCCTCTGACTTCTATAGTATTCCTCTCTCGGGTACTATCATCCTCTCAGTCTTATCTATTAACGTAAGCAAGGTAAGTGCCTTCCTCTTGCTTTATTATCTCGTTCATTCATTGTTTGTTAGCCTCAGTAAATTCTATCTCATCTATTATCAAACTTCTATAGCAATCATCGGTGATTTTCCTAATCTTTGAAGATTCGGCCAAATTGTCAGTGACCATCCTCAATCACTAATGATTCATGTTTGTTAGACCAATTAACGCATAAGCTTTCCATTATGACATCCAAATATTATAACTCATTATCACTTTGCCTTTGCAACTATCTATCCAGTCATATCAAGCTCCTTTGAGCCATTTATAACACTCTATCAAGTATCTAAATCAGATCTATCGTCCTGCTCACCTTTGTGAGTACACATCCATCTACATCCTTACTCCTTGAGCCATTTTGTGATTCCTAAACTCCCACAAGAATCAGGTATCACCATCAGACCATCATATAGCCATGGACCACATCAGTCCCTTTGCATCTGCATTGTTGGTTATATCGTATGTTTTATCATTTTATCTTATCATTATCAGATTAATTTCTTGAACGCAGATTAACATCCTTCCAAGGAAGTCCACTAACTTCCAGGGACTAGCCTTTTCCAGGCAATCTGCCATATATCTATCTAATACCATATTTTTCTGAGCAGTTTTGCATCGCAAATAGCTTATCCCATTGGAAAGAAGAAGTTGTGCACACCTTGGATCCGTCAACATCGATCATCCATCAAGATTAACATCGGATTCAACATTCATCTTCGCGGGTATCGGTAAACCCCTCCGTCTTCTGAGGTCAATTTTATTTTTGAAATTTGACTTCATTAATTTAAAGTAGGAAAGAAAAAACTTCTTTGAACATTTTGACATGCCCGGTGGGACCTTGTCCTTTTTTTCATTTCAATTTTATTAAGAATTCATACATTTTAGACCTTCTACTCTGTAATCACTAGCGATCCAGAGATCGTCAACGATTGTGTGAATCGGAAGCGATTGTGTGAATCGTTAGTGATTTTGTGAATCGCCAGCGATTTTGTGAATCGCCAGCGATTGTGTGAATCGCCAGTGATTGTTTAAATCACCAGCAATTGTGTGAATTGCCGGAGATTATATCAATCACCAACGATCTCTATGATTGCTTCTGATTACTTAGTCAGTCAGCCTCTAACATCATTTTCTTTTGTTGTTTTTTGTCTTCTACTAACACCTTTTGCAAGTTTTTGCTTTGGTGAATTTTTCTCACTAGCTATTGCATTGCTTGCTAAAAATTAAAAAATTAAAAAGGAAGCGTTGTACATGCATGTCTTTTTCTTTTCATTTCATTTTCAAGCATTGCATCTTGTTGTATGTCCTCATCGAAATCATTCACTCTTTTTGGGATTAAAAAGAACTTTGCATTCTACTTGATCACATAAATTAAATTAAGGGATTAATTTATTGCATTCACGTAATATTCCCTCACACACAACCAAATCACATCAAACACAATTTGTATTAAAACATTCTTACCCATGTGGACCTACTTGGATTTGATCACCAAGAGGAGAAGTCAAATCGATGTTCTGGCTGATTATAAATAACTGGTTGTCAGTATATTAGCTAAGCACTTGACTCCCTTATCATTGTGGGACCTTGAAGTGAGGGGGTAGGCCCTAATACCAAGCCTCGTATCGGCACCAGAACAGATTTGAGACTCACATACCTTCAGGCATATTGAGGACTCTAGCCTTTAACAAACCTAAAACCAACCTTAAAACAACCATATCATTAGGTTCCCTCTGAGCCTCTTCCTCCACATCTAAATTCTAATCAAGATAATTAAAATTCTTCTGCTTGAATTGTCTATTACATTTGTATCTCTCTTATGGCTTTGTTATATCATCATTAGTTAACTATCATTTAATATGGATCAACCCTCTACATCAGCATATTCTTTTACCCCTTATGCTTCATTTTTACAATCATCTTCGACTTCTTCACCTACATCTTTTTATCCCAATAAATTTCAAAACATCCCCTACATAAGAACTAATCCTTATCAATCTTATCAACCTATCATGTCTCACTTAACTTCACTTATCCCTGACGTGCTCCCAGAGCCATCTAGACCATATTTTATCCCTTATGGGGCCTCTACCTTTCTGTTAATCATACAACCCTACAACAACACTATCCAACAACCCTATGACTATCCTTCACAACCAAGTTACTTCCAAACTATCACTTCTCAGCCCATGTCAAGTGTACCCCATCAATCATTCTGTTCCGCTTCCCCTCCTTCATCACAATCTCATTAGAATGTTAACATCCCCCATCTTTTATCTAATCAACCTATCTTGACTTCAATACCCCTTTCAATACCTCAAACATCCCAAACTCATACATTCATCCCTACTTAGGCCTAATCAACCCCTCTCATCCAACAAAAAAAACATATCCAACATCCCTACACATCTCCCCACATCCCTTTATCACAACCTACTTTGCAATCAATACCTTCTCAAGATACCCCTTATCAACCCCCACATCAATCCCATCCACAACAGAACCATCCTACTCTTCACTATCATCAATCAACTCAACCACATTCTCAGCCACACTCACATGTTAATTCCTTCACATCTAATCCTAGAAACGATCCCATACAAGCTCTATCAAACATATTATCCAATTTAGAAGCCGCTACTATGGGATCTAAACATATCCTCACTTATGATCAGGTTTTTAATGAACCCATCCATCCGTCAATACGATATAATCCTTATCCTCCGCATTGGGAATTGCCTGAGTTTACCATGTTCCATGGCCAAGAGGATCATCAATAACACATATTGGCCTTTAGAAAATCATGTTATCTTATCATCCGCGATCAAGATATACTTCTTAGAACCTTTCCTATGTCACTGGTAAGACTTGCCTTTGATTGGTACAACTCGGGCTCCCTCAACACTCTTTATTCTCTTTCACGCAACTAACCTTGTTATTTCTTGAACACTTTTCTATCAACGTTACTAACAAAATCGCCATTTCTGATCTTTCTACCATCAAAAAATTTGAAAACAAATCCATTGTTGAATTTTTCACTAGATGGTAAAGCATTATCAATCAATTGATTTTCTCACTACCTCAATCAGAACTAATCGAGTTGTTTTTTCGATCATGTTCCCATCACCTCTCATCTATCCTCCAAATCCATACATTCCAGAATTTTGATGAAGTCTTCCCCATGGCCAGAAATTTATAAATCCAAGCCCTTGAAGAAGGCCATCTCAATCCTCAATCTACACATGTCCCATCTAATTCCCTTAGGTCTTCCTACGAGCCAGATGAGACTACTACACATGTTTCCATTACTTGTCTTCCTGACCCAACACCCTCGATAGATTCAGTCCATATAAATACTGCACATCCTTCTAGTCACATCACCAACACTATTACATATGATCTTCCCCATGGGAAAACCCTTTCATCGCCAACACTTCCCCTTGAAGAATCAGAGCCCTTGTATCCTCTTTTTGATAATCCTCATCACATTGATAGGTAAGTGCACCAAGTTCAGGGGCCAAAAGGGGGTCTTAAGTGGACACATTTTTCTGAAAAATAAAAAACTTCAACATGTATGAGTTTTTTGAAATATTTACACTCAAAATTGGAAGATATTGTAGAAATATGAATCATAAAACTTTGAGTCTAGTTTCTAAGCTACTAATTTTTTTTGAAAATAGATTTATCATAGAGGAAGTGGAATTTTTACATTTTCCTACAAAAACACGTTGTTTGTTGTGTTTGTGTAGGTCCATGCCTCAGGGTTGGGGATCCAAACCGGATCCCAGACCTTAAGGCATGTGCTGGAAAAGGTATTAAAAACATAATGCATACGCGTATGTGTTATGATTTTTTTTATATATTGTGGCCTCTTTTTTAATTTATAACAGACATAATGTGTACACATTATGCTTTGGTAAATCCCAAACCTAAGAATTTAAAACGTGGTCGCGTTATAATAGAATGCGTACGCGTTTTGATTTTTTTTGAGTTTTTGTCCACTTTTTAAGGGCCCCCCAACTTCGTGCACTTACCCTGACATCACCTTCTCTTACTATCCAATCATACACTATCTCCTCGTAACCCTTAGAATCCACCTTGGAGACTGTTACAAAGGATACACCTATAATCAAAGATCTCGATGTCCAACCATCCTTCAAAACAATCGAAGACTTGGGTAGCTCACATAAATGTAACCCACCTCAATCATCTGAATCAGAATCAATCATATCCTTGAATCCTCACTTACCATCTAATTTAGACCTTGTCCAGAATTAAACACTATACAAAAAAATCCCATCACATCCATGGCATCACCCTCGTCATCTGACGTGAGACCCTCTCCTCTATCTAAATAAAAAATTACAAAATCAAAACATATTACATCTACAACCTCATCATCATCATTTGTCATAAAACTCTCTCCTCTACCTAAAGTTGAAATTACAAAATCAAAACGAACATCATCTAGGGTCTCACCCTTACTGTCTATTCTAGAAACTCATCCTTTATCATAATCCAAATCCATCACATCTACAACTCCACTTTCATAATCTATTTTAAGACCTCATCCTTTGTCTCAATATCATATCACACAGTCAAACCCTATCTCATCCATAAATTTTCCCCCATGTCTATCTTGAGACCTCATCTGTCATCCAATTTTATCATTCCCACATCCTATCCCATCCTTGGATCATATCCTATTTCTTATCAACCTCAAAACACCCCTATGATGTTTCAACACCATACAACATATACCCATCGACCCATATCCAAAAATAAGACGTGTCCTACTAAGTGTTCTCGTAAATCAAAGTCAAAATCAAAATCCATTAATCCAAATCCTCCAAAAGGACTTACATTGACATCCTTGAAAGGCTTATGAAAGCTTCTCTTATAACATTACTACCTATCAAAACACCTAATCTAAATATTCAAAAATTTGTATGGTACGATCAAAACAAAACTTGTGCCTACCATATAATCCCGAGTTATAACACAGAGCTTTGTAAAGCGCTTAAATCCATAATCCAAAACTCTTCCTTATCAATGATCTTCTCTTAGAAGAAGAACATCCTAAGGCATCATCTATATCATCTACATCTCCACCCTCGCCATTGTCCTCACCAGAATTTGCAAGATAAGGGGGTCATCCTCAATCTAGTATTAACAAACCTCTTCCAGACATCTCTTCAACACCTTCCATTGAAGCTCCCTCAATCTCATGAACATCGAAACCTGAGTCACTGACAATATCCTCGCTGAAATCTGTAGGACCAGGGGTCACCCTTAATCAAATCTTGGAAAACCTTTCTCATACGTCTTCTCATCACCTTCCATTAAAGGTCCTTAATCTCAAATCAGTACGGTTCACCCACCTATGCAAATCATAAGTCAACATACACGAAGAAAAGGAAAAATCAAAACTTTTTCATCTACCCCTTCAGATCAATTGTCCTCTCATACCTCATCTATATTTTCAATGGTTGCTTTGTCAAATTTTTTGCATCCTCCTTTATTTACCATAGACTCAATCAATCAACATCAAAACTTCCATCATCCTAAGCTAAAATAGATCGTTCCCTTTAGCACATGTTATCTATAACCACATCATCACGCTAGGGAGTCTCCTCTCTACTAAGACTTTGAAAGTATTACCTTACACACATCCCCTAGTTAATCATCACCAACCCTATCCTATCAATCCAATAAAAATGTCACTACTCTAAAAAGGAGTAAACGTGGCGAGTTTGAACCTAACTAGATCAGTCCATATATCATGGGTTGAGAGCTTGTCATCTAGCCTCCTTTGATGATACACCTGAAAAGGAACCTCTGAGTGTCTTGCACTTACAACCTTTCTACTATTAACACATCGACTATCATTATATTAGTTACATCAAGATATCTTAATCCATCACCACCAACTAGTCATCTTATCATTGTAATGATTTGAAAGCTTGTGGTCTTCCATCACTATCCTTACAATCCTTAAAGATGGGCACCACAAATATTTTAATCACATCCTTCAACAAGATAAATTCCTCCTTAGTATGAACCCAAAAATCATTACATCCATATACCTTGTGTAAAAAGTAAATACATGTCATGGGGAACATATGTGTAGGTCATACCACACATCTCTTTTCCTCTCCTTGAAACAGTTTATTAGTGTTTTTCCCTCAACTCAAAATAAAATAAAAAATATCTATGGATGCTTCTTATCAAAAGTCAAAAATAATAGACTGATCCCTCGAAGGATAGCTATTCAAAACTCAAAATCATATCGTCAAAAATAAAAGTAGATTGATCCCTCAAAGGATAGCTACCCATCAAAATAGATCAATCCCTCGAAGGATGACAATCTCTATAAAAAGAAAATTCAAAAATCAAAATTGTATACCACTCCCTCGAAGGATGACTACCTATGTAAATAGGCTTCCCGCATCGATCAACCTTAAAAAAATTCAAGTATCAAAATCATCCTAGGAAATCTTCCCTCATTGATCAGCTTGCTCGTCAAAGAAAACTTCCCGCATTGATCAGTTTGTGTCAAGAATAAAATGTATAGCTGGGGAATTTCTCTATGAAACTGTTGAAAAGGAGAACCCTCTTTCCCACATCAACCTATATATGTTAACCCTTTCATGTTCCAGGAAGGTACATCTTATCATTTCATCTCTATATCTAAGATCCTATGTGTGACTACCCATTGTTAGTCATGTGTTAACATCTGTCATAAGGCCAAGTGTGAAAATTCCTCTAGCATATCTATCGCCATCACATATGTATCAAATCCATTATAAAGCAATCATTTTTCATTTTATTCTTGACCATGATTAAGGAACATTTTGATAAACATTAAAGTCTCTTTAAAATCAAATATCACTGACACATCACATCAAAAACATACATCAACATCTATCAGACATAACATTAACCTCTATCAATATATCTATCATCATATCATCATCTGTCATTATCCACACAATCTTGAGAACATCTCATCACTTCACCGTCGTGTTACTTCCCTAATTACTGTCAGGACCCCCATCTAATCCTCCTAATCCCACCTTTTTGGAAACATCAATTTATGGTCCTTTGACCTCATAAAATCATCATTTCTTCATCTTGTTGTCGTTAAAAGTCATATGTCTATAGGAAATGAACACTTTGGTTCCCCTATCACTTGAATTATTGGCCTTCTAAGCCCGCCTCTGTGGCAACATCAATTTTTGGTCCCTTGACCTCGTCAAACCATCATCTTGACTTCATATAAGTCATATTTCTATAGGACACGAACCCTTTGGTTCCCCTACCACTTGACTCATTGGCCTCGTAATCCCACCTTCATTACAACATAATTTTTTGGTCCTTTGACCTTATTAAAACATCTCTTTTATTTCCCCTTTTTGTTATTAATAAATACGTCTATAGGAAATGAGCCCTTTCGTTCCCCTATCACTTGATTTTCTGACGGCACCTATCTTGTTTCTATACCTCATCCTAGGGCATCATCTTTCCATCCTTGCATCTTTCCATCTATCTCTTTCAAACTTATGACTGATTCCCTTTTAGGTCATCAATTCCTAGTTTGATGGGGAGCACCTCATCATATAATTCTGCATCATCCCTATCTATCATATCTTGTTTTTGTCTTGTGGCTTGCCTATACCAAACCACTCAACACAAAGGGTAAAATGTAGACACCTAAAATTATCACTGTGAATCCCTGTGTCTGCATCCGCTAGCACCCCTTCATTATCACATCACCATCATATTATACATTAAATCTTTATCCTAAATATTATTCCTCCCCACTATATTTAATCCCCATAAATATCATTCTAAATATGTAAAATTCTATTTTACCCCTTTCTTAACCACCTAAGCCACTTAGAAACCAAAATCAAATAAAAAAACAAAATCAACAACTTATTAACCATTTCACAACCTTCCTAACTCGTATAACCTCTTACCAACACACATCCTTCATTAAAACAAAAAAATGACTCGATTTGGGAAGTTGTTACAACGTTTCTCCTGTGTTTCTTGGATCTCTAAAAATTCTAACAAATCGTTGGTGATTCTCCTTTGATGACATAAACTTATATAAATGTGTTTCATACCTTCATTTCAGGTTATCTTCCTCAATCTGGGCTTGGCTTGTAACATGACGTTGTTCAAAGGAATTCACAATGTAATGTTACTATATTATTGTCTTCTTTATCACTGCAATATTCAACACTCTCTTCTTCATCCTAGGAGGTCATTCACACATCCAAGAAATCAACTCAGAAAATCTTCTTACTTCTACAGTCTTCCTCTCTCAGGTAATATCATCCTCTCAGTCTTATCTATTAACGTATGCAAGGTAAATTCCTTCCTCTTGCTTTATTATATCGTTAATTCATATTTTATAAGCATTAGTAAATTATATCCAGTCTATTATCAACTTGTACACTTCTACAACAATTGTCGGTCGTTCTCCTAATCACTGACAATTCAGCTAAATCGCCATTAACCATCCTTTATCACTAGCAATTCATGTCTGTTAGACCAACTAACACCTAAGCTTTCCATTCTGACATTCATATATCATAACTCATCATCACTTTTCCTTTACAATTATCTGTCAATTCATATCAAGATCCTTTAAGCCATTTATAATACTTTATCAAGTATCTAAATCAGATATATCATCCTGCTCACCTTTGCGAGTACACAACCATTTACATCCTTGCCCCTTTGAGCCATTTGGTGATTCCTAGACTCACATTGGATCAGGTATCACCATCAAACCATCATATAACCATGGACCGCGTCATTTCCTTTTCCTTTGCATTGTTTTGTATATCTTTTGTTTTATCATTTTATCTTATCATTATCAAATTAATTTATTGAATGCGGATTGACATCCTTGCAAGGAAGTCCATTGACTTCCGGGGACTAGCATTTTCTAGGAAATCCTCCATATATCTATCTAATCCTATATTTTTATGATTGTTTTTGCATCACATGTAGCTTATCACATTAGAAAGAAGAAGTTTTGCGCACACTTGGATCCATCAAGATCAACATCTTCTTCAACATTCATCTTCGTAGATATCGGTAAACCCCATCGTTTTCTAAGGTTGGTTTTGTTTTTATTATTTCATTTCATTAATTTAAAGTAGGAAAGAAAAAACTTCTCTGAACAATTATATCAACACCAAATTTGGACATGTGAAGGATGAAGTTGAATAAATCTCAATGTATGTTAATGGATTTTGTATTTCTATTCAAGACAAACACATGATTCGATGTATGAAGGAAGCCAATCTATTTAGACTAAAGGAAAAGGATAAGTTTTCCAAAATAAAACAAACAAATCCATGAGGTAAGGATAAATTCCTATGCAAAGATTGAAACTTTCGCAATGATGCATGAAGTCATGTGCACAAGGGAGAACAAACAACTTACATGATCATAGTTATGTACATGAAGATGAATATAAAAGTGGAGGTGTATCTTTATCTAGATGAAGAGGACATGGAAGAGAAAGAGGAATCATTAGAACTTATTTTCATTATGGAGAGAGTGGACATTATGTATATGAGTTTCCATAAGAAATTTAAAATAGTGGTATTAGTAGGAATTATGTTAGCAACCATGTTTTAGATGCAGTTATGCCAACATTTATCCACATGTGTGCCTCAAGAATCCATAATTATTTCTCCCACCCTGTAGTCACACACATGCAAAAAATAATACGAATACATATTTAATCATGTAAAAATGTTTATACATAGTTTTATGATCTCCAGAAATCACAATCTAGAGCACTTGATTCTCATGGAGTCTATAGATATCCATCCTAAGCCTACACATCTTTTCCTTGGAAAAATGGTAGAGATTTCCTTAACTCACCAAATTTTTCTATATCCTTGAATCCCTCAAAGGATCTCCTCCCAAAATATTGCAAATCAAACCAATCTACCACTATTTATATTTCTCAAATTAGGTCTTTGAAGGCTCCCATGTAGATACCAAATCATCAACAATGATGGTAAGGTACTATCATCTTGGGAAGTTATGGATTGGGAAAGAGAGACTTGATAAAAAAATCCTCTTCCTCAAATATTGGAACAACTAAATCATGGATCCTTCTGTAGAGGAATTTGAAAAATAAGATGTTGAATAGTTTTAAAAAATAGCCATTAAACAGCTTCTCGAGCAACATTACATTGAGCCTGCGAAGGGGAAGATCCTGTTACCAAAGATGTAGCAGAGTAGATTCATAAGGAACTTGATTTCTTGGATATTCAATCCCATGTGTCCACCATAAAATCTATAAGAGAAATCTTGAGTAAACTTAAAATTCCCATCACTAAGGGGGACATATTCTACAAGACAACCCCTACCTGACCTTCATGTCCCTATTTTAGTGAAGATAATCTCCTCGTGGAAAAAGAGGAACCAAGATTTACCACATGTTTTTTTTGGGGGGGGGGTATATTTTTTGAAATATTGTACAGTAGGGAACCTCCAGAGGATTTCTGTAAAAATATATGGATGGACATCTTCCTTTCGGGTTCTAACCAAAAGAAGACAATCAGAGACATAATTCCTTGTTTCCTGAAAAAATGCAAACCTTGCATACGACCTCTATTAATGCTAAAAAAACTTAAATTTTACATAAAACAATATGGGAATTCCTTACTCTAAGATTCAAGAACCATTCATATGAAAAAATGGCTCAAGTTTTCACAGGTTCCCTTGTCTCAAAGAAGAAAATTTATAAATGGAGATAGATTCTTCTATCATAACAGATTCCCTAGGAAGGTTCCACATGTAGACATATTCACACATCAAAAGAATTTTAATTCTCCATCAAGAACACACCTCAACGGTCACAATATTCCCAACAGGGATGAATCCCGTCATATTTGGGTAAAACATGGGACTAGGGGAAACCCTGGTAAGGAATTATGGCATGATAAAATTCATGTTTACATGAAGGGACATAAACCCAAACCAAATAGGGTTACTTACCTAGAGAACATTAAACAAGGAGCTAGATCAAAAAATCTATGGCCATTTCCAACACTAAGCACTTCTAATAAAATTCCCATCACTCTTGACACATTTGCTAAGTGTGATCAAGTAAAACCTTCACTCCCTTTACATAGGATTTCTCTTCTTGATTGTTTGGCATTATCTGACAAAAATATTAGGAGATTTTTTGGACTCTTTATTAGGGTCTCCCTCACTTATGAGGAACTCAAGAAGTGGATCAAGGAAAAATGGAAAAACCTTAAATGTGTGGGTTTTAATTTGCTGAAGGATGGATTCTTTGAAGCGTCCTTTGACAATGCTCAATTAAGTAAGGACATTGAAATTCATAGGGGATGGTTCTGAAAGGATCCCTTTCATCTTTTCCTTTTTCCCTGGTCTCCCAATTTCTTTCCTTCAGTCGAGTGCCCCTATTTGTATTTCTCTACGTGGGATCCCAAACATCAACAATGCCTCATCCCTATCCTCCATTACTAAACATTTTGGTTTCCTTTTCTCCTCCACTAGGGGCTCTGGCCATTATTTTTTCCCTAAATTTTTACCTTGATCTATCTTTCCTCTCCCTTTCCTTGCTCCATCATTCTCTCTTTAACCCTATAGACACAAAATCACACAATTTGGGTAATTATCTACTCTCGATTACATACTACTATTTACATGGTTCCTAAGTACGAAAAGTAATAATTAACCCATGTCTTTGGCCACATTTTGTTGGTTTCTGTAGATACTTTTGGTCTTGCACCTTTATTGGCCTAGTTTTTCTTTTCATATTGTAGTTTTACCTTTTCTGGACCAGAGCGCTCAACCATGACACCAGCGTCAAGTGCCCTCTTCCCCTCTGGGTGCTCGTGTCCTCTTTACACTTTACTCTCATTTTTATTGTCCTTTTTAGTCATTTTAACATCTTATCTTTTTGGTAGTCGGCCTTTTTGAGGTTAATTATGAAATTCAAGCAAGGGAACCATATAAATATAAATTTATGTGATTATAATAAGGGACCAATCACTAAGCATCTACTATCTCCACCTAAGATTACATCCATCAAAGGCATCTATATCTCCATTTGCATCTATCTAGCTCCACCACATGGGACACAAGGCCAGTTCATCTACATCACACTTCATAGGAGGGTATCCTATTATTTCCATGCACATATTATTTACATTCTCCACCTAGCTACTTGCTTGATACTCACAAAGTGCAACATGCAAAAGAGTAACTAGGGAAAAATTCCACACACACATAACTACATTGGGTCTGAAATGTAGTGCAATGTTCAGTGATAATTCCATCAATTTGGTAGTTGAGGACAGTCAGGCCCCTTTATATGCATCTTTCTTTTTTAAGGTTTTGATTTTTTGCTTGGGGTTTTGGAGGTGATTCTTCTATTGCAGGTTTACCATTGCTTCAAAGATCATACAATGACATTCACGCAACATGAAACGAACATAGGTGAAAATTCAATGACACCTCAGAGGAGGTTCTTTGGTCATTTACACAGACTAGGGCACCCAACTATCATACTAGGGTGCCCCAGGTGACCGTATCCCTTTTCTAGGCACCCCGGTCCATCCAGACTACTCAAATATATATCTTCTTAGGCTCCTTTACGACGGTTTCCTCCTCTTATTTAGCTAGTATCCACTGCAACACAGTCCTGTGACATCTTTGAATCAGCTAAGGCTCTTCCAACTCTTTTTACACATTATATTTTCTATATTTCATTGCTTAGATTGCTTGGGTATTGCTTCATTACTTTATTATTTCATTTATTCAGTTATTTACTGCTCCTATAGCATCTAGATTAGACTACTATCTTTCCATTTTAGTTTGATCATTTTTGTGAACCCCACTCGTGATCGGTATTTTGGATCCTTCTTTTGCGTTTCATCTTATTTATCATGGATCCTCAAATTCCTCAAATTTTTGTCTTATTTACTTCAAATGCATCCTAATTGCCAAGTTGTTCTTAAAAAGGTTCTAGACACCATGTATCTTCCCTGAGATATTCCTGTACATCAATTGAGTGCTATTTTTTATTGTTTATTTGATGACCTTAGTCTTTGTGATCCTTCATCTAATCAACCCATGTTGGATTCAATTCAAGATTTGCATTATTTATTTCGAGACAAATTTCAGGCTATGGAATCCACAATTACATATCTAAAATATAAATTCAACATCTTAAGGACGCTTCTCATGCTAATGTTTGTTCTCCTTCTACATCTCATCTTCATTTTGTCTACTATATGTGCTCATATCCATGAGCCTCAACTCATACCATTACTAGAGCCTCTCACCTTTGATCGCAATACTAAGTAACATGAAATTCTTACCAAGCTCCTTAGTCATCAATTGATCGTTGTATTGCCTACGCATTACTATCCTCCTTATCGGATAGAAAAATATCAAGGTCACTCATATTGCAATTATCATCGAATCAATGGACATAATGACAATGATTGCTACACTTTACAATGAAGAATCAAACATCTTGAGCATCAGGGATTTATCTCATTCACTGCACAACATTTTGTTTCATGCCCATCTACAAATGCTACATCTCAATGGGTTCCTAAATATGATTTGTCTATGTCTACTGAGTACCACACCATCACTTATAATGGCCATTCTACAGAAATTCAAGCACCGCTTAACCAACTGTCTCTCAAAATCAATCAACCTTCTTCTCCTATCAATTCTTCTAGAGTATCATCCATCCCGTCCAAGTTATCACCATTTAAGATTCCTCCCCATCCTACTCCACTTACGTTTCAAATTCATTTTGTAAAGCGACTACTCCTACTGATAGCCAAGACACATTTCTACCACCATTGCATGGTCATGCCGTTGCTTTTTCCACACATGCTTCCACCTCTTCACGTAAACTTGTGCATTGGTAGGTGACTCTTCTCACCTTACCCCATGATGACGCACTCATGTTCTTATAGTTCTTACATGAATGTTGAAGGATCTATTACAATAATAACCCCATTTAATCTTTGCATTATATACTTCATGGATATCTATATATATTACATAATAACTCATACATACATACATATACTGACTAAATAAAAATGGATTTAAGGGTAATTAAATTAATCTAGAACGACATGTAAATGTAGTAAAAAAATATAGAAATAACCTAAGCAACTAATCTAATGAAAGTAGATACCCTAATATGAAAGAAGAATGAGGAAGTGACTCAGCCGATTAAAGGAGCTCGCTAGACTATGTCACAACAGTGATTGGAGAAACAAAAAGTAGGAACAACTGTGTAAAGGCCTAAAAAAGGATGGATCTGAGCTATCTAGTTGGAATAGAGTGTTTAGAGAGAGACTAGGGTTCCTGTGGGTTCTCTGGTCTATAGAATGGGTGCCCTGGTATGTGTAAAATATCTAGAACTAAGTTTCACAGATTCGGCAAGTGGTTCAAAGCCCTCGTTGTGTGTCACTTCAAACTCGTTGTACTGCGCCAGGTGTCACTAATAGTCCAAGATGTATAGAAGACATACAAAATACCAAATAGGAGTATCAAAACCCTAAAAAATAATGCAAATGAATGGGTCAGACTAACCTCAGCTGCCATGAAAGTGGGATTACTAACTGAGTGTTGCACTACATTTCGGACCCAAATGTAGTTTTGGTGTGTGTGTGCATAATGTGCCCTAGGTTCTCTTGTGCCAGTCGCACTTTGTGAAGTAGCAATCACTAAGTAAATGTAGAAAATGTTATAGAATGTGTGCATGGAAACAATATACTCACATCTTATGAAGTGTGATGCAGATGACCTTACCTTGTGATGGAGCTAATGGATGCAAATGATCTCAAAGTGAATACAAATCTAGGTGGATGATAGTAATGATTAGTACTTGGTCCCTTATTATGGTCTCATAACTTCATATTTATAGGGTTCTCTTGATCTAATTTCATAATTAACATCGAAATGGCTAACCACCAAAAAGATACGAAGCTAAAATGGCTATAAAGTGCCCAAAAGGTGGCGGGAAAGTGGGAAAAGGATCGGGGCACCCTTGGTGGGACCAGGGCACCCCAATACTAGTCTGGGCACCCCAGTTAAGGCTAAAATAATGTAAAATGATGGAAACTGACTGGGCATGTGGGTGCAAGAGGTCAGGAATGATGAAATAAAATAAAACAAGATTGCCAAAAGATGGGGGTTAATTAATTAAAAACCTTCTAAATGGTAACATGAGAGCGAAACTAAATAATGACTAAAGTGCATGATTTTGTGACTACATTTTCCCCCACTTTGTGTTGGTGAGCGGAAATCTCAGTAACATAAAGTAGATAGAGATGCATACCTGATGTTTATGAATATTGTAGTAGAAAACATGTTGAATGACTAGAAAAAGTGTGGAATGACAAAAATATGATGGAGCATGGAAACTAAAGATGAAAATTTACAAAAGAGTGATGAGAGTGAACCTAGGGTGGAAGACGCGTGTAGTTGCCGCGTAATGTAGTGTACCTACATAAAATGTGATGTGTCTTATGGTATGCTTTCGGATAGTGTTGTTGTCATTTTTGTTGTTGTTGTTGTTGTTGTTGTTGCCCCCATTTGACAACTTATTTCTCATACGGTCAGACTTGCAAGGAGAAAACGATCGAGTAGTCAAATATGTATGTATGTGTAAAAAATGCAATGTAAAAGATGCATATATTAGTATTGTAGATGTAAAAATATGCAAATGAAAAATGTTAATGGAACATGTGCATCTTATCCATGTCAAGAAAGAGAGTGTAAAAGGATATCTTATACTACCAGGGTTTTTTGAGTGATCCGACACCATAGGCCGAAGAAGTATGGGAAGGAATTCCACTGTATCCTCTAACCTTTAACTGCTTCCATGAATGTTTGTGAAGATATCTCTGTATGTCCTGGTTTTTTGGGTGATTCAACACCACTGACCGAAGTAGTGTATGGAGGTACACCCACTGTAACCTCCAAGCATGCAACTATTTCCCAGAATGCTAAGGACACAATGTCCTATAAAATCCACTGTGTACAGGGTTCGTAGAATGGTCTAAACCCACTCATTATATGTAACCCAATATTCCAAGGGCAGAAAGTGCATTGAACTGAACTGATGTAAATGTGTTGTGTTAATATGTAAGACCCCAAATGATGCCCCCCTCTTTAGGGGAACATGCGACGTCATTGGGAATGTGGCCCTGAAAGAGGACCAACTGCATGGACTGTACCTTGGAAAGTTCTTGGTAGAAACCAAGGCACACGCAAATAAGAAGGCTAGCTAAAGACAGGTGTTAATACGAACAAACATGCATATAGAAAATAGTGTGTAAGTTAGGTAAATAGTGTAAAAGCTACCAAAAAAATTAATGTAAACACACAAGAAGACAAATAAGCCCCAAAAATTGGGTTGCAAACATGGGGCATCACTCACGATGTCACAAGACATGCAAGGCCATCATGGCTGCATATAAAGAAACAAGTGCACACACCAAACATAGGGCAAGGCTCACATACAAGAACAAAGAATAACAGATAATATAACAAACAAGTATGGAAGAAAATATCTCATCATAACAAATGTTGCACATGAAGCACCCGTTAGGATGTTAGAAAGATAACAAGTATGTCAAAAGCATGCATAACCAAGTAGTGTAAAGTGCTAATTACGAAATGAAATAGTAGTACCTATGAGAGACAAATGTGGATGCCCTTAGCGACCAATGTAGTAAGGGTTGAAGATGAGAATCCATCCTGCGTGTAATAGATCTGTATCTATGCTCACATACTAGAAATAGACGTGAACACACATGTGTGGATGATATAAATAAATGGAATACAAGTAATCTAACTGTCATGTGTAATGAAGTGACCATGAATAATAAAAAGTAAGCAATAGTAAAAGAAACCATAATATGCAGTATGTTGTGGATGGATGGAATGAAATTCAAGATGGATGGTAGGATCTGCATTCCCTCGAGTGAATGTAAATGTATACAATGATGTTCATTTGGTTTTCCTCCTCAGTAGTCAAAAATGAACCGTAAACAAGAGTGCGTCATTGGGAAATGGTCGAATAGTGTGTGTTGTGTCTAGCACGTTGTGATGAGCATGTATGCATAGTGATGATGAGATGCAACATATAGAAGAGATGTGTGTGAACCCTATAGCCAAAGCGTATATCATGAAAAAATGGATGTATGAGTGGTGATTTATCCCTAAAGTGTATATCACTATAAGATGAATAGTAGGGAGTGGTGATGTAGCCTAAAGCATATACCACTACAAGATGCATAGAGAGGAGTGGAGATCAGGGAAAATTTTAGCAGCAAATATTCATAGTTTGACGAATAGTAGAATTCTAGGAATTTTATTTTGGTGAATACTACAGCAACAGAAGTGCCCATGTTTCACCTAAAAATCCCATAAACAATAATATGTCCCATCTAAATTGCCAAGGAATCTCCAATCCCAATGTATATTTTTATATCAAATCACTGTGTGATCACCACATCGAGATTTGAAAACATAAATGTTTTTCCAAGCAATCGATGCACAGGGATTTGAAAACATTAATGTTTCGCCAACAAATCAATGCGTCGGGATTTGAAAACATTAATGTTTTGTGAAGAAATTGATGCGCTAGGATTTGAAAACATTAATGTTTCGCCAAGAAATCTATGAAACCTTATTTGGCCAAGAAAACATTCCCAAAATTTTCTTGATATATACATAGAGGTGATGTTCTCTTGCAATTTTCCAAGTTGCGTATTTACGAAGTAATAGAAAAGGATTTACCGAATCAGCATATTACAATTTGCTTACAAAATTTCAAATAAATATAGGTTTTTCCAGTGCCCAGCTAGTGCGTTATAGTTTACATCCTAGAAGCACTTACTGTAGGTGAGTCCTCAGTCTATTTGAGACCTATTTTCTTTCATGTCGCATTATTTTATCTGTGATTCTGCCTTTGTAAGTTATTACAAATCCTCCGCTTGCAAAGAATCATAACTAGTTTTCCTATCTTAAATACACCTAGATTCTACGTAATATATATATATATATAATTTAAAATCACTTCATACATCTCCACGAGTTGTTTCTCTGTAAATTCCTTTCTTTATCAGTGTATCTTCTTTGAATCTTTTTATTAATGTTCTCTCTTCTGTAGTATACACACACACACACACACACACACACACACACACACACACACACACACACACACACACACATACATACATACTGTGGTTTCACTTTCCATTTATTCCACGACCAATACCACGATTATTTATTAGTTTCCGTTGATTCTACCTCATCCCACAGTGGACCCAAAGGATATATAAAATGTGGTACATTCCGTAGGTTTCACGTTCTCCAAGGGAATTTCCTTGGGATACTAACAGAATGGTGATGCATGGCATAGACCTCCCGGGAGCCGGGACTCGCTCCAGACCCGAAAACATATCAACTACAGCTCATTCCACGGGGTTCACATCCGTTGGGAGGAATTTTTCGGGAATGGGAGGTTAACTGAATGCTGATAAACAATAATGTATGAAATAAAGACCATACAGAGATGTCTTAAATGAAAAATTCAAGAAAATGCAAAAGGGAAAAATGTTACAACAATGAACCAAAATCCAGATAATTAGCATTTGGAAAAACAAAAGACAGAAAATAGCAGTTGTGGGAAAAGTATAGACATATTGTCACAAACATGCTTCTTATTACCACCATTTTCCTAACTATGATGTACTTCAAAAATTTTAAACCGTGGAAACATAATTTATTGAATGTATCTTTTTTTCTTTCAATTCTACAGGATTCACTGATTCAAAAAAATGGCACCTAAAAGGGAAGCTCAGGCTTATGAAATTTTTTTATTCCAACCCCTCTTGGTAGTGGTACTAGCATTTGAAAAAATAACATCTTATTTTGAGAAACCATCTAAGGAAACACATCCTTCTCCAGTAGGACCACCACAATCAAGGTATAATGATTACATTCAAAATGAAACTCAGAATAAGAATGTGTTCATTTTTTATTTTTCTGATGTTGTCAATGACAACAACAATGAAATTACTCCACTTAAAGACATTCCATTGAATTATGTCGATGAGTTTGACACTCTACCACCTGCCTAATTGAATGAATGTGACACTACATCACCTGTCACTGCCCAAGTGAATGTTGGAGGTTAAGATTATGGTAGTGGCAATCAACGAAGTAAAAATTCCACCAAGGTAAATACTCAGTGGACACCTATTTCTGGAAGAAAGAGAAAGGAAATAAAATGGGACTTGGGAAGGAGTTTCAGGTTAGAGTGGGTTTCTAAGTTTCCATTTATTGAACCCGTTGAAAATGAGAATAAATTTGAACCTCCCAAAGAATGACAATATAAAATATGTAGTTGGAGATTAGGCAGGGACAAGACAATGCAACTTAAGTTGGATACTATTGAGAAGCATCTAGGAAAGATATATGAAAAGATAATTGTAGATGGCGTTGAGAAGAGTGTTTCCAAATGGAAAACTGTAGATGATTGTTCACATATTAGGTATGAAAAATAATTTTAAGAGCGCAAGAGAAATGAAAGAATAGATGCAACGAATGGAGGGATGATTACCTCTCAATTCAACAACATCGTTCAAAACAGTCTTTTGGGTAACAAAATTTAACTAGCTATTATTTTTCACATTTTGAAAAGGGGTCGTCCTATAAAAGATTTTCCTAAACAAAAGAAAATGGTGTCTTTCCTTATTTTCCCATACTTTCCTCATTCTCACTGGTCAGAAATTAGTGGTTGGGATTGGGAAAAATGCCTAGCTATGGTTGAGAAAGAAGAATTGAAAGAGAAATTGAAGTCTGCATGATACATATCTTTGTATATTGATGTGGTTACAGTAGTAGATAATACTACTTGGGTCTATATGCATGTGTATACTATTGAGAATTATGTGAGACAACCTCACTTACTTTTCATTCACAAGATGGGAGAGAAATCCAATACTTAAAACCTTTGTGAGTTGGTGATAAAAAGTTTGAAGGAGATCAGTGACATGGATGATGCTATAATTGCATAAAAGTTGGTATGTGTCGGGTAAGATGGGGCATCTGTAATGCAAGGTCATTGTAATGGTGTGTGTGTAAGACTCAAAAAATCTCATGTCCCTTATATGATTTTCATTCATTGTATGGCTCATGGAATGAACCTAGCTTATAGAATAGTTGGCAAATTTAAACCTATAGCAAAATTTTAAGACCTTGTTCAAGAGGTACATGCTTATTTGTATCGTAATCCTAAATGGTTCATGGAATTAAAAATATTTTCAAAAAGAATAAAAAATGGGCATAAATTGTTAAAATATGTCGACACTAGGTTGATCTCATTGTACCAATCGGTTCGTAGGGTGTACGAAGAGTATCAATCCTTATTAGGAGTGATGTGGTAGAATCACATGGAAGTGGACAAGGACCAAGACTTGATACATCATTTGAATGATATAGATTCATTGCTAATTTTGTGTGGTCTCCTTCCCATGTTGGAATAAATTCATCGTTTAATTAAATAAGCACAGGAAATAATTGTCTTTATTGTTGATTTTTCTAGTTTGAGGAGACAAGTTTTTATAACAATAGAATAGTTGTATCTCAATGAAACTACTTTTACAGGTCCAATGTTTGATGGTTGGAATGATTTGATAAAGATTGTAAATTCAATTAGCTTTTTGATGATCAACTTGTTTGGGGAAGTATGTGCTTCTGTATGTGGTTATGAGATACCAATGTACATGTTTAAAGTACTAATCGGTAAGGTTGAGGAGTTAAAAGTCACATGGACGCTATTTGATAACATTGTATCATTAACAAGGGTAAGGTTAAGAGAAATTGCAGTGTCTCTAATAGAAGAAATAAGGGATTGATTTAGAAAAGATGTTTTACTTGAAGCAATGGCTATAGTAAATGCGACCTTTTGGAATCCTATCCAAAATGAAAGACATATGCAGGAAGACAACTTCAAGAGGTTGACTACATTGATTCAAAATTTTTGTAATCTTGTTGATATCAATGGAATGAATATTGTAGGTATTTTAAGTAATGACAGTTTGACTGCTCAATCTCATGAATTCACCACTAAAATGATTCAAAAATTCAAAGATTTGGATAATCCCTTACAATGTAGAGAAATAACCCGGCTATGGATCACACAGGGACACTCCATTGTACCTATGGAAAATTTATTGTGTGAGGGTACAAGGGAAGAAATTAACAACGATGAAAGGAGAAATGGAGAAACTATGCAAGGAAGATTACTACCATGAGTAGATAGTGGATCTCACACCCAGTAACCAGAGTAGTTTAACCTTCAATATAGAGGAAAGCACAATGAAGCTAGCATGACCAATGAATTACAACACCAAGTGTTTAAATTCATCTATCGAGGACACCAAGTTCCTCTCCAATTCCATACAGGATCAACCATGCTTGCAAAGTTCATGAAAGAGAGAAATAGAGGAAAAACAAGAAAAGGAAATATAAGAAGTGTAGATTTTATTCCATGTGTAGTGATGAATACAAAGCTTCAACCAAACTATCACAATGTTACATAGTAAGAGTTCTTCCAAAATCTGGAATCCCTTTAGAATGGAGAGGCCATCCCAATTTATAGAAATATAAATTGTCCTTTCACCTCCCTCACATAAATCTTTGTTTCCATATTTCACTCGTGACCTTTCATTTTCCATGAATAAAATATTTCTCTTATAATTTTGAGAAAATACTTTTTACAAATTTAAAATAGGTCACTTAAGTGAATAGGAAAAATACAATAATGATGCATAACGAAGAATTAGAATGAAGAGAGAGAGAGAGAGAGAGAGAGAGAGAGAGAGAGAAGAGATGGAGAGAGGGGAAGAAGGAAGGAATGAAGGGAAAACACTCCTCATGACTAAATGCTTTGAATTCCTTGATGCAGTCATGAACTTTGAGCGAAGATTTCTTCCATTGGTGATCTTCTACACTGATGAAAATTGCTCCCTTGAATAACTTGGAATCATTTTCCCAATATAGTGATGACCGCAAACTCTTGGACCATAGAATGGGTGTTCAGAAACATTGTTCTGAGGTTTACCACTACAAGCTCGAGATAAACACATACAATGCCCACGATGACCCTCCTTGAAACCTGGTTGATGAACTCATTGACTCATTGAAATCGTTCTAATCAACTCTCTTCGAATCACTAGGATCTTTAAGTGATGAAGATGAATTCACATGATGTGCCTTGTGATGCCCTACATTGTAATATGATATGATCATTCCAAACCATGAAAACCCACCATCTCTTCATGATTGATTACACCTGAGAAACTAGACCAACTTATGCACTTGAAATTCATGTTTCCTTGATAGTTACTATATTTGGAAGTGAGAGCTTACCATATTTAGTAAGTTTTAGAGTTTTCCTTTCTAGAGCCCTAATGGTGATATCGACCTGAATGACTATCCCTCAATGTCTCATTGTGCCAAACTTTCCCTTTGAGAATAACCTTCTATTTTTAGTAAGTACACATGGGGCAACTTACTATTTTTAGTAAGTTTCGTAGTTAGCTTTTCCCAACCTCAACTGGCTATGGTAGTTTGAATTATTTCTTCTTACTATGTTCCTCTCACCTTTTGGACCAACTAGCTATTTATAACAAGGGCTTGGGGAACCACTTACTCTTTTTAATAAGTGTCAATTGCGAGCCGAGATGACCTTTTTGATGACTTTGCCTACGATACTCCCTCTGTGTTCATCACCTTCTTCATAGCCTCTTCAAATGGTGTCTTACCCAAAGTAATAGACCCCTATGTAGGAATGCATGTTATTTTTAGTAAGTGCACCGTGGATGTTAGATTGTAACAAAATAGGTCTTGAAACTCTGGGTTTTATTCTAGGGTTCTACGCTCTGACTTTTGAGCAATTCCTTTGTCTGAAAAAGTTAGAAAATGATATTTTCATTGGCATGGGAAGAAAACTGAAAAAAAACACATCCCTCCATATCCCTAAAAAATAGGGACTTCATGGCACAAAAATTAGTTTACGCGAAACTATATATTTTAATGATCATTCCCTCCAATTTTTCGTGTGATTTCACCCACTAGAACCCTAAGAAGTGAAGAGGTAGCTCGCTTCCTTTTTCACATTTGTTCTTCATGTGATAGGGAATAACTCTAATGAAAAATTATTCCTCCGTATCCCTAAAAATAGGGACTTCATGGCATAAAACTAGTTCACATGAAACTATATTTTCAACGATCATTCCCTCCAATTTTCGCATGATTTCACCCATTGGAACCCTAAAAAGTGAATAGGTAACTCACTTATTTTTTCATAGTTGTTCTTCTTGTGATAGGGCATAACTCTAATGAAAACTTAGTCCTCCATATCCCTAAAAAATAGGGACTTCATGGAGTAAAAACTAGATCACGTGAAGCTAGATTTTTCAACGATCATTCCCTCCAATTTTCATGTGATTTCATCCACTGGAACCCTGAGAACTGGTAGCTCACTGATTTTTTCCACTACTGTGCCATGAAATCCATTAATGGAGCTTGAAATTTTCAGGTATGGTTTTTTTCTCCATTCTTGATGAAATCAACTCCATTGCGATAGGCTTTTGCTTCTTGTCTCACTAGTGAAATTTCTCTTCGATCCGGTTGCCGGTTTGATGGGAAATTAAACTTTGTTCTTCATGGAGCCAAAAGTGAAATTTATTCACCAAAAGAATTCCTTGCTGTGAATGGGAGGTTTGAAGGTGAGTTTTTAATGGCCTTCAGAGAGTGAAGAACTCAACAACAGTACGGTTCTTCATTTCGTGCATTGGCTTGCAAGATATGTTCAAATCTTCATCTCACGGCAAAGGAGGTTTCTGAAGAATTCCTTCACTCTTTTCTTTCATTCTCCATTCCTATGGCTCTTTCAATAAATATCTTATTTGAAACCAGTGCATATTCATGTAGTGGAAGGTTTGGTTTCCATGGTGGATTTGGTTTGGAGTAACAATGGTGGACTGAGGCATTCTCTGCAACTTTTCTTCTAGCAGTGAGAAGCAGCAAGAAGCGACAAACAATTACAAAAAATTTCAAATTTTTGAGTTTAAGTTGGGAACATTTTCATTTCCATGACATCCCTCCCATCAAAGGGATGTGAGGGACATCAATTTGTAGAGTGCACCTCATCTTGACATGTTACGTAGATCCAATGACATGGGATTAAAGTGTAAAAAACAGTTTTAAAGCATTGATGGGTTGGAAGTTTGTCACATGGGTGACCAGAAGTATCCTTAGGGGTTGGGTGCATTTTTCCCACCTTGATGTCTCTAACCTTGAGAGACTTGAGGGACACAAAATCCTACCAGGCTCCTCCAAGAGGGTAACTTAAAATGGCGATAACTTGAGCTCCCGATGGAATTTTTTGATGAAATTTTATATGATATTGAATGGAAATTTCCTTATGAATCTCTTGGTGGGTGTCTAGGGTATTTATTCCTCCATTTTATCCCTGAAAAAACTGATTTTTTATTTGGTACTCCACCTATGCATGAGAACAACTACTTGTAGACACATTTCGCTAAAGTGTTATGAAAAACCTAATTTTACCATATTGTAGGGATTGGATTTATCTTTTTAATGATGTTTTGTTTTTCTCCTAACTCCATGTAGATCTCCCAAAATCACCTTCATAACCTCAAAAGTTGTTTTGGCATGTGCACTGCATAGGCCTGTGAACCCTGACTTTAGTGAAACTGTTCCAAATTCTCTAGATCCTTCGTGAATCTTCCTAGATCAATTCCATGATGTTCATATTCCTTTTATTCACATTCGTGTCTGGTTTAGATTTTTTGTTCTGCTCCATGGGGTTTTTATAGTCCTAAGAAGGCTAGTGATTACCCTTCCCGCAGCTTCCGGAAGTTTGCATTTTTCAATGATCTCCTAAAATCGCCTAGGGGGAATGATTGGACTATCCTAAATCACCTAGGGGATGAGCTAACATCAATTAGGAGGTCACTCTGACTGATTGGGTAGACCTAGGGTGCCTTGGTAGGGTAAAACTTGAAAAAATCAGCACATGGGTATAGTCGTCATGCTTGGAAATTGCCAATTTCCTTGTTGTACATTTGCATGACAACAACATGCAAACTGAACCATGAGACGAGTGTCAAAAGACTCCTTGGAATCACCGAGTGTGTCCGTTAAAAATAATCTCATTTAGGAAGGATGCAGGGTTTTCTAAAAACTATGAATGTTCCATCATGTATAGTATCTTCTTAGATTTATGACGAGTTTTTTTTTTTCCTCCTAACTCCTTATGGAGCTCCCACAATTGTCTGACGAAGATCAGGTACCTATTTTGAGTGTCTTCTCCTCACATGCGTTGAGATTGGGTCATATGAAAAAACCCATGGAAATAAGGGGGAAGGGCACATTTTTGTGTCCCTTTCATCCATTTTCAAAAGGGAAAAAGGGGACATGAAATTCTCCTTCATTCTAGGTGAGGACACTATGGCTTATATTTATTCGTTGAGCATGGTTTCACAGTGCAGGGCTGAGTTTTAGCACTTGGGAGTTGAGGGATGGTCAAGTTTCCAAGTCATATGGGTGACCTCGGGGATAAAAAATGGGTTGGGTGTAATTTTTTGTCTCCTTTGTTCCTTTTGAAAAAGGGACAAAGAGGACATGAAAATGTCACCTTTACCACAGGCCGCCACGTGTCCCATTAAAAATTGTCACTAAGTACCAAATAACATACCTTGAGAGTTGACTTGTTAAGGCCATATCTCAAGCTCCTCAGATGAATTTGTGGGGTGAAATGCTATATGATTATGTTTTAAAATGATCCACTGAATCCAATTGTGATGGTCCCATGATCCAATTTTTACTATAACACCTCAAAATCTCCCCTACTTTCTCGGGATCGTTTAGTTGTGTGCCAGAAGAATAAGATGCCTAGAGAAAGTGCACGAGGTTTCAAGAAGTCCCATTTTTTCCACCACGGAGGGAATTGAAAATTATTTCCATTGACACCTTATTGTAGACTTAAAAATCATCACAGTGTCTCCTCAAAATATTGCTTTGAAGTTTAGGTCCTCTGTTCACGGTGCATGCTCATTCAGACACGAAAACCCACCTCTGGTGAACTAGTTCCAAAACCTTCTGAATCTTACCTAAATCTTTAAAAATCACCTCCTTGATGTTCCTATCACTTGAATACTCCTCCAAGATGAATATTTCTTCTTTTATCTTCTCCAGGGGTGGTGCACTAGTCTTAGGAAGGTTAATGATAGCCCTTTACAAAACTTCTTGAATGCTTTGAATGTTTTATAAGTTCCTAAATCACCTAGGGTGCACTGAATTTTGCTTTCATAAATCACCTAGGGGAATACTTGACATTAGAATCTAATTGGGGATAATTTTACTAACATGATAAGACTAGTGATTGGGAATAAACTGACATGGGGGTGTCTTGGGAAAGTGTGACTTTGAAAAGTTTCAACATTATGGTCTGGTTTTCATGCTTGGATAATTAGAAATTTCCCCTTATTGCACATTATGCATGACAACAACTAGCTCTAGCTAGGGGACATGTTATGGACTAGGCATAGTGAATACATCACATGAGAAATCCCATAATCTCAACTTACAATACATTGACTAGTTTCTTATCCATTGGGCTTTACAGGAGTCACATCACAACTTGTAACGAGATAACTTTGAAAGGAAGAACACACACCCACACACAATGACAAAAGGAAACACACAACACATGAAAAGGGAAAGACACACACAAAAAGAAAGGAAAACATACCTAAAAATAACCTCTGGTACAAGGTGGGAGACAACCTGCTTTCAATGAAACACTTTTCTATTTCATAGATTACCTCTGAAAAGGTAACCTTGAATGGTGATGTTCCGTGAAGCCATTGACTGGTTTGAGAAATTAGCCTCCCTTCCTCAACTGTTTATGAAATCCAAGTGCTTTCATGACCATTTATGTACTTTGGAGGAGTGGTACTACATTATCCTTCTGATGTTTAGGGCTTCGCTCTGAAATTTCATTGATTTCATTTCCTTTGAAATGAGTTTCGTAGTGTCATTTTCCTTCTACACTTATCCACGTTATTGATTTTTCTTTTATCATATCATTACTACTCCAGAGATGGTTCTTATTTAAATAGATTGAGTACCCTGAGTTTTCTTTTTCCACCCATTCATGTTCCTGAACATCCTTTTTATAAGAAGCATTACATTCATATTTTTTAATCCTATCAATACGAGGCGTTTGAATGTCGAATGGAGGATCAAAATTGACCTCATATCCATCATGCAGGGCCATGGCTCTAGCTAAGAGATTGAGACTTAGCTCAGGATCTTCTGTGTCTTCTTCCACTTCTAAAATGCCTTGTACTGAATCCTTATTTGAAACTACCTAGATCTCATCTTTAACTTCATTCGAAGAATCTCTATTATGAATTTCCAGGTCACCGTTGAGAAGTGGTGTTTCTTTATTTTGGCCACCATGGCATTCTACCACTTATTTTTGAAGAGCAATCTCAATTATGAGGGCTTCAAAATTCTTTACTTCATCTTCTTCATAAGAGTAAGAGTCCTCCTCTTCAAATGGGAAAGAAAAGACCTCATTTTCATCATCACCTTCATCATCCACTGGTTCAAGAGAGACATCAGGTTCTTTTCCTTTCTTTGCTTCATCATGACCGATCTCTAAATTAGTCAAGGGATTAGGATTTTATTCATGCTTGTCTTATAAATCTATAGCCTGCATCATGAGTTTGAGACTGAGCTCAAGGTATTTTGTTTCTTCTACAGCTCTTAAGAGATCTTACACATACTGTCCTTTCAAAACTTTCGAGGGCTTATCACAAATTGGATTTGTTTCTTCTTCATGGAAGGCATGATCAAGATAATCTTAATCCTTAAATGGAAATGGGAATATCTCCTCCTCTTGGGTAAGAATACAAGCTGATTTCTCACTTTGAAATTCACCAAGAACCAATTTTCCTTCTTCATGGCCTACATCATCTGGTAATTTAGGGCTATCTTCTTGCATATTAAAGTTCATTATTGCTTCCTCTAGATCAATATTCCTCTGGGAAGGAATGTTTGTTCCTATCAAAATTGGGATCTCGTCCTCCTCTTTAGTTGTCACAAAATAATTCATCCTCCTACTATTTTGGTACAAAATGTTGGCTCCTGGATCTCCTGAATTTCACACCGTGTACCTCATTTTTTCATAGGAAACAACTTCTCCATATCTCCTTTCACTGGTATGGTGGTAGAAGACCAATTCATCTTGATTTTCCTTCTCAATTCTTGGTAGAATCTTCATCCTAACAACATTCCAAAAATTTTGGGATGTCTACTACCAAAATAGTCATTGATATCTTTTTATCTCGAGACTCAACAAGAGCCACTTGTGCATCTTTGAGCTTCCCTACAAGTGGGACTTCCTTTGACTCCATGGAGTAACAAGAGCCATTGGGTGGATTCACGATGAGTTTCAGAGCTTTGGAAAACTTCACGAAATTACATTATTAGAGGCACCAGAATATATAATGCAATTGTTCAATATTTATTCTCCAACGAGAAGGGACACATAGAAAGGATCGACCTTATCTGTCTTTTATGCACTCATGACAAACATGTTCTCTAAGGGAGGTGCAGGTGGGTTTGGTAGTATTCGTTTAAAACTAAGAGTTATAGCATTGGGTCTTAAACTACCATTCATGTATATTGGACGAATCTCTAAAACTGTTCAGGGTGAGTTTGTAAATATTCGGTTTCGGTAATCTACACTTTGGCTTTATTCACATATTCTATGAAATCAAAAGGGGAAGATGCGGATGAGGGGGATGAAGGGACTACTTTTGGAGCTGGGATATGTTTAGAAGTAGGGGTTGATGTTTTGGGAAAAGAGGTTGTTTTAAAAGGTAAAGTGGAAGCTTTTGAAGTATCAGATTTTATAGGAGTAGTTTTAGATTTAAAACTAGAAGAATTAGAAGACTTACATGGAATAATGGGTGACCTCCCACTTGTCACAGGATTAGTTTTCTCAAATGCAGACTCCATGCAAGGTGGGAGTGGAGATCCTCAAGTGATTATTTTGTTTTGTAGAGTCACCATAGGAGGATCTTCATTCTTCTTTCTCTTTGTAGCAGTAGTAGAGGAAGAGTGTCCCTTTTGAGACTGAGAGTGAGTAAACACATCACACGATAAACTTAGTGATTTTTCATCATCATCATCTTCACTCCCCAAATGATATTCAATGATTCCATTTTGAGTGTCACTACCAAAGTCTTCTATCTCTAGGAAATTTCTGCCCTCACATTCTTGTTTGAGTCCTTCTTAGTCCTCTTGAAGTCTACCACTCACATTAATAGGAAGAGCCTCCAAGGAAAGCCTTCAGGGTGTTCCTGTGATTTGATTTCTATTATTTATTTGAGGAGATACTCTTTCAAAAAATTCCATATTTAGTGAATACATTTCATTTTCCATTTTTTGCATAAAAGGATTAGTTCTCTCATCTCCAGGATGTTGGGCCTTGCCCTTTGAGGGGTTCTTGATCTTTCCAGATAGGATGAGATCATCATCAAGTTCAATGGCCATTATTTTTACTTCTGCAATATCCCTTGGTTGAAATATTCATAGAAAAAATCCTACCTCTGGTCATTGAGCATTAATGAATAATCTATTGATGTTGTTTTCAAATGGTGAATCTTCTTCCTGTATCCTGTGGAGTAACCAGTCAAAAAAATCCATGAATTCTCTCATAGTTTCTTTTCTCCTTTCCTCATTTTTTCCAATTGAACAAGGAGATCTTGCCAGTCCTCAGTAGATTTTAATCTTTCCTTGAAATTACTTTTGATGTCATTCCAACAAGTGATTGATCGGGAAGGAAGGAGATAGAACCATTATGTTGCTTTTTCTTTGAGATACTCTACGAACAATATTACGGTGACATCTTCGTGTTGGACACCAAGAATCCCACATGATGTGGTGAAGGCCAATATATGCTCTTCAGGGAGTTATGTGCCATCACCTTTGAACTTGGGAAATTTCTTGCGGGAATCTTTCGGTAGATTGTGGAGAGAGGTTTCAAGAGCAAAAAAACCTGTATTTCTTCTCCATGGATCAATGGATTGATGTCTTTCTACTTTGTCTACCATTATTTCTTCTATTTTTACTTCGGCTCTTACTTCTTCAAATTCTTCTTTTGTTTCCTATTCTTCTTCATTTGGGAATTCAATGTTCAACGGAGGTTGGAAAATGGGACAATTTGTAAGGGGTATCAATAGGTGTTTGAATGGGATTACTAGGTGAACTACTTGAATATCCAGATGAGGATGAGGCTTGAGAAAATTAATAAGGGTTATCTCTGATTTGATTTTTATGATTTTGGAAAGCCTCGAAAGTGGAATCGACAACACCTCTGAACCTATTCAACAAGGTGTATCTCCTTTTAGCCAACTTTTAGAAAATCTTGCGATGAGATTATGAAAGGACACTTGCAAGAATCAACATATTATCTTTCAGCATTGGATTTCCATCAACTCCAATTTTTTACTTTTTTATTTTGAGATATATATATTTTTTGGATTTTTAGACCTTCCGGTCATATTTTAGGTGTAGATGCTGCTAAGTCTTCCCCACGGTGGGCACCAAAAAATGTTGGTGAGAAAAAAAATTGGGTGGAAAAATATATGGGTTTCTTGTCAACACTCTAGGAATCAAATTCCCTCTACTTAGATGGTGTAGCTTCCGTGTTTGCATGTGCATGAAAATTTGGGTTTTTCCTAGTCATTTTGCAGCTAGGGATCCAACATGCACACTCCAATGACCCTTCGAAAAATTTATTAATCTCTTGCTATAGAAGACTTTGTTTGGAGAGTGGGAAAGGGAGTGAGAATAAAAGATAGGAGAAGTAATTTTGTGGGTAGAAAATCATATTCTTGCACACACTAGTTATAAATTTCAACACACGCATTTATGAGAAGAAACAACCCAAACTTCCATGCTACTAGCTAGAGGAAACCATGCATACAAATATGCAAGCATTCATATGCCTTGGAAAATAGAAACTTCTTTCTTAATTAGAATTTCAATTAAAGTTATACCTAGTATGATAATGGAGGAAAAATAGTGAGGAGGGAAATAGAAGAAAATTGGCTAACTCTTTGTTCTTACACAAGTAGATGAATGTTCTCTCATGAATTCAAAAATTTGTAACCAACAACCCTTTGAAAAGGGGAAGTCTTTTCCTTTTATAAGAAGAGAGACGACTCTTCATCTATCCCCCCCCTAATGACCTTTCATATGTCCTCGCGCAACTTAAAACTTTTCAACTTCCTACGAAAATATTAAGTCACTTTTTATAACATAAAGGTGACTTTTACATTAGAAACATAGATTTTTTTTTCAATTTCATTAGGGACATATGAAAAAGTGCACCCCCAATGAAGAATTATAACATTGAAGAGAGATAAGTTTTGGGGGGTGAGGAGAGAGAGAGAAGATTGTACCGATGAAGAAGAACAAGATGATCAAACTGACAGACTGATCTGTGCCAGATGACCTGATGAAATGCCCCAATGCATTGAAATTTGGATCCTTGAATGTATTACACCATGAGAGATTCCCTTTGGATGATGCACGAACACTTTGAACTAACTATTGAATGACTCCCTCGGTGACCATGAGTGTCACTCATGAAGATCCCATCTGAAGAGATAGAGCTCAAAACTGACCCTGTTAGGACCTTTACAACATGGCCACACTGTTATGTTGAATTGAATACTTTTCCAATGATTGCAGCCTCCACCTTGCATGTGATACACATGCAAACCAAACCATGAAATGAGTGTCGAAAGAAACTGTCAGGATCTCCTGAGATGGATTTCGAATGACCTGTGAGTAATGTTTATGACGATCCTCTATAACACTTCCATGATCCACTGGTGAATACAATACATTAAGGAGATAGGCCACGTACACTAATGAAGACACTATTGGTGAAAGTGAAAATTACCATTCAGTAAACTTGAATTTCATGTTCCCTTAAACTTACTATATTTGGAAATTGTAACTTACTACTTTTAGTAAGTGTCAAAATCTACTTCTCCGAACTCCCACTAATGATGCCAACTTGAATGTTCAACTACTTGTACACTCCCCTTTGTGAAATCTACTTTCAGGAACAACTTAGTATTTATAAAAAGTGCCTACAAGACAACTTATTATTTTTAATAAGTGATGGTTTTGGGCCAAGACGACCACACGAATGAGATCTACTTGTATTACTCCCCTTGTGTACATTGTCTTCTCCTGGATTGCTCTTCTGAGGTAACTTATGTAAAATGGAAGGCACCCATATGGGAGACTTACTATTTTTAGTAAGTGATGAATTCATTGTTTCTAGCACTGGAATACTACTCTGACCTTCTAAATATCTCTTGTGTACACCGCCTTCACCACAACTACTTCTGGTATTAGCTTGCCAAAAATAGTCAGTCCTCGTGTAGGAAGACTTACTATTTTTGGAAATTGGTTTGTGGTCAATTTGTGGTGAAACTAACATTTTGATATGATTTTTTTCCCTCTAGTGCTTCTCTAGAATTTCAACTTCACCAGATCGTTGGTTTGAGAGATTTTAAATTTCAATTTTTTTACAGCGGGAAAGTGGGGTTTCTTCACTGTAAAAACTATAGGGTGTGTTTGTAAAATATTTCACTTGGATCCTAATGGCCTATAAAAAAACTGACTACAAAAAATGGCATCTCGATTCGTTCAACGGTTTGCAAGATACGAAGATTTTTCACTTCATTGGTTATGAAGTCATTCTGGCGAAGAACAAGCCTGGAGCCTTAAAAAATCCATTTTTTTCTTATTTTCTCTTCATCTGATCATGGGAAAGTGGTATCAATGGATCTAATCTTCTGATTCTTCTTAAAAATATTCCAAAAATGACATCCTTCCTTGGAATCATCGAGTGTGCCCTCTCAAAATAAACTCACCTAGGAAGCATGCCGGGTTTTCTGAAAAATCTTAATGTTCCATCATGTAGAGGATCTTCTTATATTTTTGAAGAGTATTTTTTTTCCTCCTAAATCCTTACGGAGCTCCCGCAATCGTCTGACAAAGATCAGGTACCTATTTTGATTGCCTTCTCCTCACAAGGGCTGAGACTAGGTCATTTTAAAAACCATGTGGAAATAAGAGGGATGGTGAATTTTTATGTGCCTTTCATCTCTTTCCAAAATGGACCAAGGGGACATGAAATTCCCCTTTATTATGGTGAGGAAATGTGGCGTACATGCATGGTTAGGTGGGTGCACAAGTCAAACTGGGCAATGGGGGCTAATGGGCAAGTTCTTGGTTATATTGGTGACCTGGGGGCTAAAAAGGGTTGGGAAAAATTTTATGTCCCATTTTTCTCTTTGCAAAAGGGACAAAGGAGACATGAAAACTCACTTTAATCATAGGTTACCATGTGTCCCATCATAAATTCGACTAAGTATGAGAGAGCGTACCTTGGGACCAACTTGCAAAGGTGATATCTCTAGCTCTCGGATGAACTTTGGGGTGGATTTTTATATGATTCGACATGGAAACAACTAACTGATTCAAATAGTGATGGTATCAAGATTCAAATTTTATTGAAACACCTCCAAATTTCCCATTCTTTCTTGGGATTGCCAGTTGTGCTCCAGAAGAATGAGTTGCCTCAGAAAGTGTATGATGTTTCAAGATCTCCCATATTTTCCACCATGTAGGGCATTGAAAATTATTTCCATGGGTACTTTTTTGGACTTGAAATTCCTCACACGACTCTCAAAATCTTTCTTTGAAGCTCAAGTCCTCTTTCACTATGCATCCTACTTCAGGCCCGAAAGCCCACTTCTGGTGAATTGGTTACAAAATTTTTGAATCTTCCAAACTCATTTCCTTGATGTTCCTATCACTTTAATACTCATCCATGATGATTTTTTCTCCTTTTTCGACTTTAGGGGTGGTGCACTAGTCCTAGGAAGGCTAATGGTAGCCCTTCCCAAAACTGCTCGAATGCTTGCATGTTCCAGAAGATCCTAAATCACCTAGGGGGACTGAATTTTCTTTCCTAAATCACCTAGGGGTACTGAATTGACATCCAATTGGGGATCATTAGACTGAATGGGTAAGGTTGGTGTTGGTAATGAACTGATCTAAGGGTGTCTTAGGAAGGTGTAGCTTTGAAATGTTTTCACACGGTGGTATGGTTGTCCTTCTTGATAGTGAATTTCCCCCCATGCAAAATTACAGTACAACACACCCTAGGTTCATCATCTCATCACTTTTTGCACTTCCTCATCCTTAGTATCCACGCTTCACAATTTTATCACTCCATGCTTTGTCTTGTCCCTCGACCCACTCTTTCTACATCGATCTACATGGTTATCAAGTACACATCTCTATCTACTTTATGTTACCAAGCTTTCCGCTCACCAACATAAAGTGGGGAAAAATGTAGACACTAAATCACACACTTTGTGTAATTATCTAGTCCGGGTTGTATACTACTATTCATGTGATTCCTAAGTAATAAAAGTACTAATTAACCCATGTCTTTAGCCACCTTTCTTTTCTTTCTATTGGCAATTTCGGTCTTACACCCTTACTTGCTCAATCTTCCTTTTTATACTTTGAAATTTATCATCCTGGACACCAACACCCAGCTAGGATGCTAGCACCAGGTGCCCTCGTCCCCTATGGGTGTTTGTGACCCTTTTGTACTTTGATCACACTTTTTGGGTCCTTTCTAACCGTTTGAGCCTCTTATATTTTTGGTAGTCAACCTTTTTAAGGTTAATTATGAAATTCAAGAAAAGTAATCATATAAATATAAAGTTATGTGATCAGAATAAAGGACCAAACACTAAGCATTAGCTATCACCACCTAAGGTTGCATATAAAGGCTATTCAAGAGCATAAAATCATCCATTCTATAATCCATCAAAAGGGACAAGGTCTGGTTTTCTGCATACACTTCATAGGTGGGGAGTTCATTCTTTTCCATGCACACGTCTACTACATTTCTTTACATCTAGTTATTTGCTCGCTATTGAGTACGACATACACAAGAGCCACCTAGGGCACGATTCCGAACACACACACATAAAACTATATTGGGTCTTAGATGTAGTGTAGTGCTCCGTCGTAATTTCACCATTGTGACAGCTGAGGATAATTTGACCCCTCATTCTGCAGCTTTCTTTTTTAGGATTTGATGTCTATTTGAGGGTTTTGCATGTTCATATTGCATTGCTAGTTTCCAATGAACTCGATGGTCGTTGTGTGACCTCATAGCGACCAAAATCGAACAATATTGAACAACTTGTTACCTTGAAAAGTTTATTTTTTGAGTATTTTCACAGACACATGTGCTTATTTCCATATTGCAGTGCCTGTGGGCGCTCCTACCCCTTTTTGGGTGCCCATGTCTAGCCTACTTCTCTAGATATGCATTTTTCCTAGATCTCTACGTAACACTCCTACCTTTGTGTTCATCTAGTCAACACTCTAGTACACTCTAAATTTTATTGTGAATCATCTAAATACCTCTTTCTCCTCCTTGAAACTAGGGTTTCATACTTTATTGCTTAGTATTTCTTGGGTTTATTTATGTACTTCACTATTATTTATCTACTATTACAATAACATTCAAACTAAGCATATAAATTCATGTTTAGCTTAATCATGAGAGAACTCTCTAGGAGGTATATTTTACACTAGCAAAGATAACAAAATAACCCACTTGGAAAAAATCTATAAATCATAAAAAAAATTACACCTATTCTTTGATAAAAATGTTATAACAATAACTACGAAGAAAAAGAAGACACTAAATTCACACATATTCCATATTATATTGACTTTTTGTCATAACAATGCATAAAAAAATTGGAAGGAAAATAAGACATTTCATTCTCATATATTCCATATCATAAGTCAATTGATCAACATGATTTAAAGTATTCAACCTATTCCATTATGAAAAAATCCATTGAAACATTAAAAAGTGTTTAAAATTTTAAAATACAATTTATTTTCAAACACATCAATTTTTGCTTTCATGATTGTTACTAATTATAAGTTCACATCGTAGGCATTTTTGGATCAACAAGAACCCTAAAATTATTGTTTACACATACATTGTTTTCCAACCTCCTATTCCTCGAGAAAAATCTAAATAATATGCATGAAATGCATATTACAAAGATAACAAAAAAAATCATATGTTTTCTATACATTATAACACATTCCCTCCCAAGCCCTCTGAAATTCTATAACCAAGTCACATCTTGGGCATTTCACAAAATTAGATTGGCCATCATAAATATAATTTTTTACCACGAGAACTTATAGAGAACTAGTGATGAAAAAATAAAATTAGAGGGATTGTGTGTGTGTGTGTGTGTGTGTGTGGTTGGAGGGGAGGGGGGTCTAACTCCTAACCCCTTTCCCCCAAAACCCTTCACTTAACCAGCTAAGCACTATATGCGCATAATTAGAGGGATTATGAAAAGCATATACAATCTTAAAAAGAAATCTATGTGAACACAAGAAGGAAATAATTATAACTAATTTCCCTTGGAAAAAAAATTCTAAAGGCTTTTAGATGGAACCACTACAAAATAGAAAGAAATAATAATAATATCATAAATTCCCAATGGTTTGGATATGCAATTTACTTTATGAATGATTTTATGACAAAGAACTCCTGCCCCCATTATCAACACATCAACGAAGCTCTTCTCTGTGAAGAATATTACTCAATTGATACATAAAGATACTAACACATGGTAAATTGTAATACATATATGGGATGCAATAAAAATATCTCAAATGGGGACTAGGAGACCTCACACCACATCAACACCATATTCAATGATATCTTCCAAGGAGGCTTCTCAACAAATCGAACTACTAGTATTGATACCCCTATCTACTAAAGTTGATAAATCTATAACCCATATAGTGTAGAATTAGTTGCTAGGAAGAAAAAAAGGAAAAGGAGAAAAAGGAAAGACATGTTTCAAGTTGAAGCATTTCATTATCTACCATTATGCCACTCTTATGAATTTTCTTGAAAAATATGGAATAACAAAGGAGAAGAAGCTTTATATTGCTTTATTGAATTTATAAAAAAACATTTGACACAATAGCTAGAGGTAATATATGGAATGAAATGGAGGAATATAGAGTATCATATGATTATACAAAAACAATTCATAGACTTTATGAGCAAGTCGGGGCCATAATCAAAATTGTTGAAGGGCAAAATGCTTTGGAAGCACCATTGATGTCAAACAAGGTTTTTGCTACCCCCTACCTTGTTTCAAATATACATTGATAAGTTAAAGGTGTTGATAAAAATAACAAAGGAGGGGAAACTCATGTAACGATCCATATAGTAAAGTTACTCTTATATGTGCATGATCTTCTCATAATGGTAAAAATAACATATATTTTGAGAGAACAATAAGGGATGTAGAGCTCTTTTTCCAAGAGTTTGGAATGCAAGTGAATACCTACAAAACCGAAATCATTATATTTTTACTATAGAGAAAAAAGAAATAAATTAAACTCATTTTTTAAGGAATGCCACTAAGAGTAGTAGAATAACACAAGTACCTTGAGATTTATTTCCACAAAAAAATATTTGGGATACCTATAGGGAGAAAATAGTATGGGGGAATTAATTATACTTGTTATAAAGTAGATGCAAGAATGCAAAATCATGGGAATGGAAAACCAAGATAACCTTCGTTGGCTTGCTTATCACACTAATGGTCCTATAAAAATGTGAAATTTGCAACAGCAACATGTCATATCTAAAATAGAGATGGATAGATATTTAATACAAAAACCCTTAATCACAAGCAACTTCAAAGTAAAAACATCAAGCCCCCGTATGAGATTATATTAGTTGAAACAAGTACTTTCCCTTTGAAGGCATAAAAAATGAATTAGATGTTAAGTTATTTTTAAAAAATAAAAATGGATATCCATATGTCCTAGATTGTTGATAGAGAAAAAGTTACACAAAAAGAAAAACATGTGGACCAAACAAAAGAAAATTTGGATGAATAAATGTCGGGGCATCAACATGCAAGAGTGTTTGGATAATAATGAGGAAATAAAAAAGTATCTAAGAGAGAAATTGAGGACAACCATATGGAAAAAGAAACATGTGAAGAAGAAAGCATGTTAAATCAAAGAGTCATCTGTATAGGAGCATAAATCAAGTTGAAGGTGAAAATATTGATTGTTTATTGAAGGACTAGCTCACATTGTCTTCAGTATGGGACCGATGGGTGGACAACACCTAAGAAGGCGTGGGAAATGAAAACATACCCTTTTTGTAATAAGGAGGTGGTGGATACAAAATGAGATTTTTTCATGGAGTGCACAACCTATAGTGACATCGTATCAAGTATGATGATAACAACTAGGAGTAAATGACCTAATCAACTTGTTTGAAGAGGCGAGGCTAGAAAAAATTACAAGTTTTTTTATCGAGATCCAAAATAGAAGATCCAACATAAAGAAGGGATTAAAACTTTTGCAAAACTAACAAGGTAGTCCTTATAAAAGGTGGTTGTGTATGCACAAAACATATTTGTTACAATTCTTAGTCCCATAGACTCCTTGTAATCCCATAGAATCTGTAGTTGTGTGGACATTGTTTAAATATTTCAATTGTTCATTCAAAACGCATTATATCTTTAAAAAGTATGGTCATACCACCACGTTAATGGTATTTCCCTCTCCAACCCCATGATGGTTGAAATCTATCACAGATGTAGATATAGGGTTGTATACTTAGTGAATAGAATCCTAGCTTTATGTTTATATGCCACTTTATTTTTAGAGGGACAAATATCACTTTGTTTTTAAAGGGAGAAAGAACGATACACAACCATTAATGTTAAAGGAGGCTAGATGATGAATAATCCAATGTGTTAAATTGTATTCAATTTCCTTCCATGTGGTATTTTTGTGTTAAACGAGTTCTCTTACCTAACAATAATTTTTTTTAAACATGTGAAAAATTCATTAAAATAATAACTACTTATAAAACCATTTAAATTAATAATAATCCTAAAAAGATACTAATTAAATTAAATTGCTTATATAAAAGCCTTGGAACTAATTGAATAAAATGAGTGTGTAGTTCTTTTTTAAAATGCTCGATCTCTTCTCATATTATGAGCGACAAAAATATTAGGGCTAAACGTGCAATATCAAGAATTTTGCCTATTTGTGATATATGGTGTTTAGCTATTTGAGGTGGACCCTACCAGTCAAGCGTTTTTTAAAAAATAATTATTGCCAAGAATAATTTACCATATGGGGTTTCGTAGTGTAGTGGTTAGCACTCTGGACTTTGAATCCAGCGACCTGGGTTCGACTCCCGGCGAGACCTACTTAAAATTTCAACAAATTCGATTGTGCATGTTGTGCATTTTAGATTTTGCATAATTAGTTATTTTATTATGTTGTTCAATTATTAATTATTTTATTATGTTGTTCATTTTTTTATATTTATTGGTGTTTATGTTTTGGGTTTGAAACAATCTTTTCAGATTTTTTTAAATTTAAAAAAAAAATAAAAAAATTGGGCGTGGAATTTAGGTTTTTAACCAATAAACTAGTTTTGTATTTAGTATTTGAAAGAATTACAGTCCAATTAGTGAAGATGATGACTTGTTAAACTATCTATTACAATACAAATTTTTGTAAACATTTGAAATACAGTGAAATGGAGAGAATCAAGATCATTCCTTACGTGACTTTAAAAAATAGACTTCTTGTAATCATAATTACTTAACAAAAGAATTTTTTTAAATAAATATATACTCACTCAACAAGTATAATTTGCCATATATAATCCAACACAGAAGTAGAAATGTCCTAATAACTATATACTTCAAGGCTTGCCCATAAAAAAAGATAGTACTTAATAATGTAAGGGCAATGCCCTTCAAGAATTTGTATGGGTTTGGAGTCGGTTATGTTAGGGTTTGTGTCATGGACATTGTTCTTTTAATTCATTTCATGTTTACGTCCACCAATCATTTAGCATTAATGGTTTGCATTTACTCACACCCTTGAGATGATTTATTTATTTATTTATTTTTGTGTATGTGTGTGTGTAATTTATTTTGAGAAATCTCATATCTCATTAGTCAAATATACTCGGCGACATTATGTTATCAAGTTTACATGGGTTATAGATATTTGAGCCTTGATTTTAAGCCAATGGTCATGGAAAACACAAGGTTCATTACAAATTAGGTGTAGGGATGTAAATTTATGGGATTGGAAGACACTCATCATTTTGTTTAGGCTACTTGTCATACATGTTGTTCTACCCATTATAAGATAGGTTTAAGAAAATTAAATTATAGTATTGGAAAACCATTGTAATTTTGTGTAATCTACTTTTCATAACAATTGTGCTTTACGAGTGTGAGGTTTGGGATAACAACATTTCTTGTATGAAATGGAAGCAAATCGAAAGAATCTAAATAAATATCTTATTATGAATGGTTTCAAGATTATTTCCTTTGTATAAAGCCAAATTTTATTAGTTGAAACAAGTACACATCTACGGTATGGCTCAACTCTTATATTGGGATCCAAGTTTACATGAAGGGGTCATAAGACATAGAGGAAACTAGACCACACAATGTGGAGATAGAAACAATTGTTTTTGAAAGAACACTCCTGAAAAAAAAGAATGAGTAGGTGATGCATTAGTCTTCACAAATGCCAAGAAAAAACTTTACAATTTAAAAAGTGCATACTTCACAAATTAAGAGTGAATTACAACCTACTAGAAATGGTTATGATGGGCACATTCTGAGAATCCAATGTTTAAAATGTGTTTCCAAAAAATAAAACCTCAAATTTTATGAAGTCCTTCAAAAACAGGTTTCCTATTGAGGCCATGCATGTGCAAATGTTGGTAAAGAGGTAAAACTATTAGAAACAAAAAACAAAAGGATGATATGTGTAGCACAAGTCCTATTTGAGAGACTCAATAAGATGTTTGCAATGGACAAACTTAATGAACCTATGATGAAGATTGAGGTTGGAAAATCTTAGAGAAGAAAAATTGAATTAGAGAAGAAGCTTACAAAATTCAACAACAAGAATCTAGAGATGGAGATGGAGGTATACCATCTTGATATGGTGAAAAAGGATAACACAACATTACGTACTAAAGGAAGTACAAATTTTGCAATGAAATCACTTAGATAAAGTAGAATCGTGAAAACAAATCACAATATAATTATCATAAATAAAACAATAACAATAACTCAAAATAATAAGAGTAGAATAGAGAAAATCCACACAATGTGATTGATAGTAGAGCCTAATATTGAAAATGTATGATTCGGCCAATTTGAGGGGGGAACCTCCATAACCTTCCAATATGAACACAATTCTTGATGTGAACCTCCAATACAAGTAACTACTTAATATGTGTACCCTACTTAGGTCATGGATACTTTGTAGACTGACATTGCTACTAATATGAAGGTATACAAAATATAATTTGATTGAGTAAAAGGTTATGCTAACTACCACTCTACCAAACATATCCTAATACACACTATAAGTTAAGGGCGTAACATATCCCTCCCCTCCAAGCTAATGTTGACTATCATTGAATGTATTTGTAGGAATGCTTCATATTTCCATGTCATATCATGTGGCCAAATTCTTCCACTTTACCAAATACTCTATAATCACCATTGTTTGCAACTTCCTAATGTGTGACTAAAGGATTTCCTCAAGTTCTAAAATGACTTTTTCCTCCATATCAAGCTCTAGTAACTCAATCTAGAAGGAAACTCTTTTTCGAACAACCTTACTCAAGAAACAAACATGGAAGAGTATATTTATTTTAATTGATCTTTGTAACTCTAGTTTGTATTCAACATTGTTAATATTTTACAAGACACTATAAAGGATGTAACACTTAGGTGAAAGCTTATTATGATTCTTCTAGTATTTTAAGGATATTATCTTATATGGTTGTAACTATAGAAAAACCCAATTTCCTACTTCAAAAAGTATTTCACCATGGTGTTTGTAATCTTGTTGCTTTATTCGGTTCTACACCATTTCCAAGTTCTCTTTGAAACTAGAAAATACCTCTTGTTAGTGTTGAATGTGTTCTTATACAAGTCAACCCTTTTATTATACCATCAAAAATGAGGATATGGATGGTATATGGTATATGTATGTACCTAAAATTGCATGTTGTAACATTTCAAAGCCTATAATTTATGATGTTAGGACATATAAGATATATTACTAAATATATTATGAGAATTCTTAAACCCTACCTGACCCACACACTTTCCTTTTTTCATCCATCATATCCTACCTTTCCTATTACTATTCTTTGCAACTTTCCTTAACTACCAAGCTAGAAGAGTTTGCTTCATTTTCCTTTATCATAACATTTTGTTTTTGTACTATGGAGCTATTGTGATAATTGTGCGACTACCATAATGTCTTGTGGATGTGTCGCGGTGCTTTCACAAATTATCATGACACATTTGTAAGATGACACAACAATTTTACAACCTAACTAGCATTCATGCTAACCAACATGGTGGTTTCACATACCATCATTTGTTGATAGCAGCAATTCCATAATGATGCATGTTTTTTCTATTTTTAGCTTTGCCAACACATTTTTTCTTTCATATTGTATATTAACTTGCTCACCTTGCATTCCAAGTAACATAGTTTACCTCAAATTTACTTTAACCTAAAATCTAAAATCCAATTCATCAATATAAATTCCATCATAGCCATCAATTAATTTTTTATCTATCACTTAGCTTTAAATCAACTTGAATTTAAATAATTACCTATTATTTTATATATATATAAAAAAAGAATTGCCCATTCATTAATTTTTGTACTATGGAGCTATTATGATAATTGTGTGACTACCATAATGTCTTGCGGATGTGTCGCGGTGCTTTCACAAATTATCATGACACATTTGTAAGATGCCACAACAATTTTACAACCTAACTAGCATTCATGCTAACCAACATGGTGGTTTCACATACCGTTGTTTGCTGATAGCAACAATTCCATAATGATGCATGTTTTTTTCTATTTTTAGCTTTGCCAACACATTTTTTCTTTCATATTGTATATTAACTTTCTCACCTTGCATTCCAAGTAACATAGTTTACCTCAAATTTACTTTAACCTAAAATCTAAAATCCAATTCATCAGTATAAATTCCATCATAGCCATCAATTAATTTTGTATCCATCACTTAGCTTTAAATCAACTTGAATTTAAATAATTACCTATTATTTTATATAAAAAAAGAATTGCCCATTCATTAATTTGTGTACTATGGAGCTATTGTGATAATTGTGCGACTACCATAATGTCTTGCGGATGTGTCGCGGTGCTTTCACAAATTATCATGACACATTTGTAAGATGCCACAACAATTTTACAACCCAACTATCATTCATGCTAACCAACATGGTGGTTTCACATACCGTCATTTGCTGATAGCAGTGATTCCATAATGATGCATGTTTTTTCTATTTTTAGCTTTGCCAACACATTTTTTCTTTCATATTGTATATTAACTTGCTCACCTTGCATTCCAAGTAACATAGTTTACCTCAAATTTACTTTAACCTAAAATCTAAAATCCAATTCATCAGTATAAATTCCATCATAGCCATCAATTAATTTTTTATCTATCACTTAGCTTTAAATCAACTTGAATTACAATAATTACCTATTATTTTATTAAAAAAAAAGTTCCCATTCATTATAGAACGTTGGAAAGTGTTGGAGTTGAAAAAATCTTTTGCAAATATTAGGTATTTGAGAGTTTTCTTCTTGTGTCTACACATTTAGATTTTTTATTTGTTTCCATCACCCATATGAGCTATTATTATCATATACTAGTGGAGCATCATCATATTTGGTACTAATTATTATTATATTCCCTGTCAAATTCCATTTCCACTTATTGTTAGAGAAAGGAGAGTGCAAAGGAAATTAGACCAGTACTTTTGATCACTTTGAGCCAACCATTATACCGCTACCATCCATCCTTCATATTTATCAAATTGTTTCCATTCCTCCTTCACCGCTACAAACTTTGGGTCAATTAATAAATCACAAAGGTAACATGCTAAGGGTTGTTGGAAGCACAATGAAATGATAGGGGGTGAATCAATCCTTTAAAAACCTTTACTTAATTCCTTTAAATTGCAAACATTATTTAGAGCATCACATCAACATTCATTAACCATTCAGAGCACATTAAGCACGATCAACCACATAAAAGAGTGAGAGAGTACACAAGACACCAAATATAAGTGGAAAACCCTCAAGGGGAAGGAAACCCACTGAAAATTTTGATTATATTACTCAAACCAAAAGACTTGCATGAATATGACACATCACACATGATTTATTTAGTAGGGCACTAACCCCACAAGAAGCACCAACCCCTATTTAGCAAGGCACCAACCCTACAAGGAGGATACAACCCCCTAAGGTGATCAATCACCAACTCAACCACTTAAATATGAAGAACATTGATGTATTATTGTTGCTACACCTGATAGTGATCACAATTTCAGCTCCACTCTTTCAAAACCCTCTTTAAACACACTCTCTCCTACTTCACTCAATATTTCTTCTTCATGGGATGATTAGGTCTATTTACCTTGCACACAGGCTTCTCAACTTCCCTCAATCCTTCATGTATTATTTCATCTCAATCCTGATTCCCTCATACCTCTTTCACACTCTTTCTTATCTCACACTTTTCTCACTTAGAAGACTAGTTCATAATGAGCAAATACACTCACTTAAATACATGACTCTTCTTCTAAAACACAAGTAGGCCGGCCATGACCATTAAATTCAGTCATAAAACATAAAAAAAAACCTACACACTCATATAAATTCACATGAAAGACCTATATAGGTCGGCATAGGACCAAGACACTCAATAAGCACAACTAGGCCTAAAAGGCTAGTTTCATCTCCACCAAGCACGCCATGGACACCAAGGGAACCAAGAAACTCTATCATGCCTCCAAAGGATTTGCACATGTTAGATCCATCCTCTCAACACATCCCATAAGCTTGCGAACTTTTTCATCATTCAATTTCTCCATGTCACCACCAAGTAGGATTGTTTCCTACCCAAACTAGGCACCTCCAGTAGACTAGTCTTCAAAGATGAAGACCTAGCTCTCACAAAAAACCTCAACCATGACACACTGATAATTGGAAATCCACTAACCTCGGGAACACTTAAAACTAGGTTAGACATCGTTGCTCAACACATAGTGTCATCAAGACAACTTTTCCCTTCAAGCAACTTGAACTTCCTAAAAACTAGTCTTAGAAGTAGGACCTTCTCACACACTTTCTAACACTTTAAATTCCTCTAAATGCATGGGATAGGATAAATTTTCACCCCTAATAATTATCCAATGGATAGGCATCATCAACTAAGCCAATATAGTGGTCTTTAAGACCAATTTCATCAAGGAACCCAAACTATCTTAAAACCCTTTCTAGTAGGTCAACATGTGACCTCAACCATGCCACCAAAATTGACTTGTAGATCTCAAAAAAATAATGCAACACATCATATTAGATGTCTAAAACATATCCATGGCCATTAGAATCATCAACTTAGGTCGTACATTCCCAAGAACCTTCTTCCTCCACGACTGCTAAAAATTTCCCTCTGTGCCTAAAAACCAGTATTCCTATTTGGACTTGTGCAGACCTCCAAATGACTTCAAAAAGATATGAAATCATCTAAAACACCTATAATAACTTCCCATATACTTGGAACACCAGTTTAGTTCATATGTCAAGTGAGAACCCTAAGATAAAAAAAACTCTTAGAAACAAGCAGATTTGAGTGGGCTCCACCTACAATCAAGACCTCAAACCACCACCATATGAAATCTTGGAGATTCATATCCATCCTAAAATCATCATATTTTATGATTCAATGCATTTTGTGCTCTTGCCATCAAGATTTCTCCGATCACTCATAAACTAGGGTTTATGGAGGGTTTTGACCTCCTTGTCTTCTTTACAATTGTTCATAAAGCTTAGGCCCTTATGTAACCTCATACCAACTCTGAGATCTTCTTAACTCCATGGCTCAACATCCGTAGAAGGATCAGGTCCCCATAAAAACCTTTCACATACCAACCAACACAAAATATTTCATATCAAGCTGGAAAACACATGTTCTTAAGCTCGATTTTTCTCTAAACCTCATAACTTGAAAATTTATTCATTCCTAGACCTAAAAAATTTTCCACACCTTTAGGACACCTATTTTCACCATCTCTAATCACAATATTTCCTTGGTTTACTTTATAAAACTTCACCCTATATCATTTGGGTGACTATGCCTTAGGGTTTTGCCTAGTTTAGGCCACAACTAAGTGAACTACCACCAAAACAATGCATGACACCACCTCTAAATGAATTTACATACTAAAAATAATGTTACTCACCTCTCTACATGCTTCTATAATATCATCTTCATCTACAAGTGATCACCACGCCTTATTAGGCCTACATGCTCAAGAACTGGGTCTATGTTAGACCCACAAATCATCCTCACAACATGTACATGCACTCTTAAACTCACATGAGTGTCTCAACACTCATCCAACATGTTCTCCATGCCTTTACCATGCTCATCCATATACCTCATGCCTTCATTCCATCATACCAAATTATCCTGTTGACTAGGGATCCTATCTCGGTTATCTAGAACAAACAACTTACATTATTCTCACTCATGCACACTTTTGCATACCATGATGACTATATCACATCATAACACATTTTATCAATCATCTAAGAAATCATCATGACACCATATCAATCACAACCATGCATCTATAAGCCACTAGCTACTCAAGAAGTCATGCCTCACCAGGTGATATCAATCATGACACTCTCAATCAACCTTTGTGCATCATGCCATCCTCAAGCACATCTTCATGAGACTCATCACATCCTTTTCCATTAATGAACCTTTTAAATCAATTACAACACTATCTCTCACATGCCAATAAGGGTTAACCACAAAAATTTGATTCACTTATTTCCTCCTTCGTAGAAAAAGAGGTTGCAGTGTTCTTTCTTTGTTTTTTTTTATTTTGTTAATTTATATTTCGATTTTGAATTTTAAGAGATATTCATAAAATTCATTAAAAATGATAGATATATGGAGCCTAGATTATTTAAATTTTACTGTTCTTTCGCATATGTTTTTTCACTTTCTCTAATCTAACCTCACATTAGATGTTAGTTTTGAATTTGTACTTAGTATAGTTTTGTTTAATTACGCCTAGGGTTAGTTTGTTGTTATTTCACTCTTTTATTATTTGATTTGAAATCATATACAAAAGAAATGTTCATTATTATTGCATACAAGTAGAGGGGGGAAACTATAGACACTCAAATTTGGTAATATGCACTTTAGTAACCCTTGATTTGATGATGCACTCTTGATATTATAAATGTAACTTCTTCATTCCCTCTTAGCACTTTCTGAGCTCCATTTATCCTTGCACACAGACATGTTGACACATCTTGGAAATAAAATGCACACAATCAATATAGAAAAATTATCCTATCATCTCCAAAATTCATTTGGCATGTTTTTTGCTCCTAGTCAGGGTTGTACAGATTGGCCATGACCATAACATACGAACTTGACTTCTTTGTACGATCTTAGACTGACATGTCTTCCAAATACATTTTCAGACTGACATATTTCATTTGGTCTTATAATTTATATGGCTCGAAATTTCTTAGAAAATAATTTATGAAACCCTATATAAGAAAGTAAATAATACCTCATTTTCTAACGGAACTCCTAAGGAAATGCACTAGAGAACTCACTTCATAAACTTACAAAAAATCATCTAAAGCTCCTTGAATTTAAAATCACACATCTGCATTCACTAGGGAAACACCCACATTAGTTTTGAAGCTAAAAACTAGGTCAAGGCATCCATATCTCTCATCTACAAGCATTCAAACACCCTTTCTCCAAGTTATTTAGCAAGATCCAAGTCAAAGCAAGCATGGTCAAAGCAGTTGCTAAATTTGAATGATCTATCTAAATATCACATGCTAGGTGGAGAATGATGTACAGTTTGAGGCCTCTTCAGAGTATTTCCAATCTCGATGGTGCACTAGGGTGACAACAACCCTTCTAATTTTTGTTTTACATGACTCTTCATCCGTCTAGGGTTTGAGGATATGTTTAGTCCATTTAGGGAGCTTTGTTATATGTGTGAAAAATAGGGTTTGACAACGATGAAAAAATCTAAGAAGGTGAGAAACCCATAAATTTGTAGAGGTAGATTTAAAGTAGGTATAAAACCCCACATAAGGGTATAGACCCTACGGCATGGTCATCAACTGATGGTATGGTCCTAACCTAGGTTTAGTTATAGTTCCAGTTCTAGTTACAATTGCAAGGGTTACTCAGGTTTATATTTCCCCATTTCTCTTTTGCATAGTCCTATATTTCTAGAAATAATTAGAAATCGGCTAACTGCTTCTATACCTCCATTTTGTGTCTTTGATTGTTTGTTAGATTAATTGGTTTATGTAAATTATTCCTATTTGATCTAAGTTACAAATCTAAAGTAGTATCTGTATTGTATCATCTTTTTAAGATTTGTAAATCAACTCTATTCTAATCTACACCTAATTAAATTGACCTAAAATTTAATTAAGGGTTATATATTTTGGTGAACCTTATTTTGATTGAATCCTTAACCTAATATATGACCTTTTTAGTTCTTTGTGTATTGGGTATGTTGATATGAAAACCCTAGGATTGTGTTGTTAATCTTTCTTCATTATCTTATCTTATTTAAGATTGTCTATGCTTTCTATCTATGCCCTTCTGACATAGTCTTTGCCTTGCTAATAAACCCATCGAGCATATTGAGCTTTCCCCTCTTCTTCACAAACATCATAATTTTATGACCTCATCTCCAATGCATATTTCTAGAAATATTTCCATCCTAGACTAAGTTAACGAGGTCACACTTCATGATATTGACACTTATAGTGAGAATTCTAATGACTTTTCCCATGATGATAATAACACTATGGATATTGACCAATTTTAACTTGTGTCTAAGTTTCGTGACAAACTTCGTCAAATGTATCTATCCCTTCGGGTGCATCTCACCTATCAATTCCAAATGTATCTATGCATATTCCTGGTAAATTTTTCACCACACATCCCATATCTACTCCTCATGGTTAACATGTATCTTCTTCTAGTACACAAGCTCTTGAATCTCTTGTTCATACTTTACAAGCCCAAATCTTGCAGTTGCAAAAAAGGTGCATCCACTTCTTCTAATGCTATGGATTCCACAAAGTTACTTCACAATCCCCTTGCACATCGAAGTGATTTCTTTATCTGTTAACTTGTTGGTTTTGTTGCTCCTAAATTTCCTATCTATGATGGCAAAGCGGATCTTGCTGAGTACCTTCTCTCATTCCATGTTTCTTACTTTAATTATGCTTCTAATGACATCTTTCTTACCAATATTTTTCCTCAAAGTCTGTTGTCCTCTCAATTTTCCCCACCCTTTTGAATCTAAATTTGTGAAAATTAGAGCCCTGCCACAGAATAAATTCATGTTTTAAACTCCTCATATGCTCATTTTCATTTCCCACAACGTTTTTAATCAAATTCCTCAGTCTGATTCTGTTAAAATGTTTTACCTATTTTCAATGGATGGAAAATGATTTTAGTTCTTCTTTTATGCATTTGGAATGCGTGGGACCTTGCATCTCTCTTTTTTAACCTTTGCAGAGAAAGAAATTCTTCATTGGGAGCAAAAATGGCATTTTCCCGTTTCCTGCAACTTCCTACATTCTTTTCCCCATCAAATTCTTGCTCGGAAAGGTGAAGCTACGCATTTGTTTCCCATTGGATGAGGTCAGGTGGGTTCCTTTTTTAACTTATCACTTTTGGTGATTTTGGAACAAATGTCAGATATTCCCCGCATCCCCGTGGGTCCCTGATTGGCTAAAGTAGTTTTGGTGGAAGTTCAGGGTGACGGATCCATTTTATTCTCTAAGGCATTACGGCGGAAGGGAAAAAAGTTCTAAAATGACCCATGGCCCCGCTCATGCGAAGGGAAAATTTCTAAGTTAAGGCCCGCAACAAATTATAAAGGGACACATGGCCTATGTTGAAAACTCAATGGCGGAGGCATGGACTTCTAGGGAAAAGTTGGATTTTTTCCCCTTCTCAAAAGTGGATAAAATATAAAATTGAAATGCATTCCCATAACCAGTCACATGATGCCACATGTTGAAGAATGAAATCCGAATGGCAGGCCTATGGGGGGGAATTGTGAATTTGAGCCTTTTTCACCAATGGGTTAAAATGTTGCAAATTGAGCCACGACCCCCTTTTCTAATCGTGGTGTGCCACGTGTTCATGTTGAAAATTCAAAGCGGGCCGACGGAGATTTTTGATAATTTGAGCTTTTTGTTAAAAAGAGTTTAAATGGTCATTTTAAACCACATCCACTTAGATGACACCATGTGTCCAGCTTTTGGCAGAGCTGCGGGAGGGTGGAGAAAAATGAGAAACCGCGCTTTTTCTCCAAAATGTCAGGAAATGCAGATTTCTCCCATAGCGCTGTCATTGCTTGGATCTTACCATGTGTAGGGTCCAAATTTGAAGGTAAAAGGGGGAAAAGATAGCCAAATGCACTCATCTAGTTTTTAACGCCATTAACGAACCAGATGTAGACACTTAAAATTGGTTACTCAATTTAGTGTCCCTCTCATCCATTTACTTGCTTGGGTAACCTGGGGCACGTTTACGTCACCAACTATCCCCTTGGGATATTATCCAATTTGTGATTTAATCACTTACTCTAAATTTAATTCACCCCATCATATCTTACCCATGAGTGATTAAATATTAAATATTTAATTACGCTTCTTGCCATGCATCTTAATCACTTATCTACCCCAAATTTATTCTATCTATGTATCACATCTATTTTTCCTCTTCCCTAAGCGGGATATTTCCCGTATTCAGGGTAAGTCTTATCTTTCTTAAAATCGCTCATTTTGGCCATCTCGGGAGTCTATTCCGCGATCGGCGCCGACCCATATGGTCAGCGCCGATTTTCTAGGAGCGGCGCCGATTATAAAAGCAAGTCCAGAACTCAGTTCTAAGGACCAAAGAGAGAGCGAAAAAGCGAACAGATGAAAAAACGAAGCACTTACGCATGAACAGAGAGCGAGAGAGACACAGCCTGTAAGAAAGAGAGATCTTTTAGCATCAAGGGTGTCAAGTAAGGGCAGATCCTGTCCGAATCAATCCCTGAGAGGAGCACCGTTACTCTGCCCACATCACGTCAACATCGTACACAACCATCTATCATCTGGTGACTTTGTTCCAGTATCTCGCCAACTTCGGCACATCCAGCAGACCACATTCACCTTCTAATTCCTGAATCTTATCGCACAGTCCCTGATTGATCGATTTGCCTTTAGTCGACGCCGATCTCACCCAGTCGACGCCGATTCGTCTCAATCGACGCTGACCACATCATTCGACGCCGATTCTACCCAGTCGACGCCGATTTCCCTGCAGACAGGTAAAAGGACACAGGTAACACAAATTCAGCATTATTTCATAGTTCCCTGTTTTCTGTACTTTCTGTCTGCTGTTTAGATTCTGTCTTATTACTGCAATCAGAAAATCTAGCTTTTTACTTACATCTTTTATCATGTATGCTTCTTTTCTTAATTGAAAACGTGGACTGACATCCGCCGAGGAAGCTTATCGCTTCCCAGACCCGCTTCTCGGGCAGTCCACCTAAATATCTCTTAACGCCGTCTTTTTCTGTCAAGCATCGGTGTCTTGCAGGTTACTCGGATCTATTGTGCGAATTACTCGTGTGCGCCCATCTTATCTACATCGGCTTCCTCATTCGTCTACATCTTCGGATCTTATCCATCAGGTATCGATTTTATTGGAGTTTTTCAAGGTTTTTGTGTTTAGTTTGGTGCATTAACTTGGACAGGTAACAAGCGCGAAATCCTTGATCTACATACTGGCACGCCCGGTGGGACTTGAACCAAAGTCCCTTATTGAAATTTTTTGTTTCACCATTATCCAAATATATCTTTCTGGATTTTTGTTCAGTGTTTGCTTAATCTCTTCTTGCGGAGCACTTTGCTTGTTCATGGGATTGTTCGAGGGGAAGAGCTCAACAACGCGCTTTTTGAAGTCCACACACCTTGGAGAGCTAAATCTACAGGTATTCCTCTTTTACGGTGTTTTCTCCTTTTTAGGATTTCTTTGTCGGTTGCATATCACATCCAAACACTTCAATTTTTGGTGCTTAAAAAGAACTTAATCACATTTGGGAAAGAATCTGTTTGACTTGTCTTCATCGAAATCAAACACTTCATTTTTAAATGCTTAAAAAGAACTTTTCCTTTGTCATTGCTGCATGTTTTTCATCTAGTTTTAATTAGGCTGGAAAATTGATCAAAATCGGTAGTGACACTATTTGATTTTTATTTTTCACCCTTGCACACAAAGCCAAAATCACTAGGTATAAAGCATTTAAAACAAAAATTCCTTCCCTGGCCTCGCCTACTTGGAAGTGATATCCAAGAGGAAGAGCCTACGCGGTACTCAGGCCGCGCTATAAATTCACGGAAGATTTTGGTATATATTGGCAAAGCACCCGACTCCCTTATCGCAGCGGTGTGTGAAGTGCGGGGTTAGGCCCCTATATCAAGCCACGTACCGGTCTTTTACTGAAGTGCCTTCGGGACTCCTCACCAAACATTACCCAAACCATCCTTAGTTTGGCTATCTGAGTAGTTCCTGTTCTAAAAAGCCTTCCCTAACATTTTCTTTTCTTAAAAGCATCAAAATTTAAAGGAGATAATCACTTGTGCTGCTTGAATTGTCTGTGCATTAGTTAGGTCAATCTTCTTTTCTGCGTGTTTATGACGGTTATCACTTGGTCACAATCTAGAAGAATGGCTCAACTGGTTCCTTCTTCCTCTGAGATCACCACTAGTGTGGAGGTTTCGGCACCACCCCAATCTTCCTCGGGACCGCTGTTAGTTGGTTCCCCATCCTAGTCATATAATCCTTTTTTATCAAGCCAAAGCAATCCCATCACGTCCAGCTTCCCCTAGTCCTTCAGAAATATCATCTGGCTCGGAGTATGTTCCCCGCGGGGATCCTGAATTCCAGGCATTCCTCGACCGCAATCCGATAGCCCTCATGGACTACCTAGTACACAAGTCTATTCAAATATCTGATTAAGGACCACCAATCCAACAAGTGTATGATTATCCTCGTGGATCACCCCAGGCCTTTGTAGAGCAGTTTGCATCATCTCTCTTGCCTCGAGTCACGGAGAAGGGCGAGGCCCCTATGCCTCCCTTTTCTCTTCCACCTACCATATCGACTAGTTCTCAAATAGTCTTACCTATTCCTAACACCGCAGTTACCTCGAATATTCCACAACCTACTTCTGAGAGGCCTTCTACCCTGGCTATAATGAATGCGTCTGCACACCCGCATATTGTTGTTAATTCATCTATGCCCTCCATCGTGTCCCAAGGTCAGTACCTCTTCATGAGCCAACCCCCTCTGAATAGTCAGTTGGCTCCTACTTCTCGTCCTCTAGGGGGTCTTTCTTCCAATGTTCCAGCAACTGTGACCTTCGCCCATCCTCTAATATCGGCACCCTTAATACCTAATCCGGCAGTAGAAGGCCCCTTTCAGGTCTTGTTCCCCAATATGTCCAATCAAGTCGGCACTCATGTTCCTCAATCTGTCCCGATCCAATCAACAAACATAGGAGTCCACCAATCACAGGCTCCATCTGTCATCCAACCTTCATTTTCTCAATCACTTATTATCCCACAACCTGCCTATACGCAAGCTACTTCACAGCAAATACCCCACCCGGTGTCACCCAGAACACCTGGTCATTCCTCTTATCATCCTATCCATCAACAGATGAATCCCCCGTTGACACCTCAACAACATCCACCATTTGCTTCTTATGTAGGACATACCAATGTGCCTCCTCCTCAATCTGACGTGGTTCAAATTCTCTTCAAGAAAATCACAGACTTGGAAGCCTCCACAAAAGGGGTTCGTCCTTCATACTCCTTTGAAGAAGTGTGTAATGAACCCATTCACCCCTCAGTGGCTTTCAAGCCTTATCCTCCCCAATGGGAACTTCCTAAATTTTCAAAATTTCATAGTCGGGAAGACCCTCAACAACATTTGCGAGCATTCAAACATGCTTGCTACCTCATAGTCCAGGATCAGGAGCTTATGCTCCGTACCTTTCCTATGTCTCTAGCAGGTCCTGCTTTAGACTGGTACAATAACATTCCTCAACATTCCTTGTTTTCTTTCTCTCAATTGGCCCAGATGTTTGTTGAAAACTTTGCAATAAATATCGCACATAAGATCTCGATCACAGATCTTTATAACATTCACCAATTCGATGATGAGTCTATTGCAGACTTTGTCGCTCGTTGGAGAGGGATAATCAACCAATTGTCTTTCTCCCTTCCTCAATCCCAACAAATCGAGTTGTTTACTCGATCTTGTGCTAATCACATTTCTTCCACTTTAAGGATCCAAACTTTTCATACCTTTGAAGAAGCCTTCACGATGGCACGCAAACTTGAATCTCGCGCCATTGAGCAAGGGAAGCTAAAAATTCGCTCTAAATCTAAACCAGATTTTTCTCGGTTTACCAAACCAAATTCTTCCCCTTCTAAAGACAAAAATCAAGGATCCACCAACGCTATCGTATTAAAAGCATCACGGGCCGATAACACTCCTAATCAAACACCACGAAGAGACTCCTCATCTTCTCGAAAAGGGACTTCATCATCTCGATCCTTCGCTCCATTGGGGGAATCATATGCCTCTATCTTAGAAAAAATGTTGGAAGTTTGCATGATCGAACTTCCCCCCATTAGGGATATTGATGAAAGTCGAGAACGCCCATTCTGGTATAGGGAAAATGATTTCTGTCCTTATCATAGAACCAAAGGTCATGACATTGAACGATGTCAGACTTTCAAAAATCTTGTCCAGAAATTCATTGATAAAGGCGAGCTCATTCTGGATAACCCAAATGCTCCCCCAAATCAGGCACTCGATGTTTTTAAACAACCTTTTCCCAATCATGCCCCGAACCATAATGCTTCAGAGTCTCAAAAACCAAACACCCACACTATCAACTTCATCTCTACTGAAGAATCTTCTTCTGAAACCAAGCCATCTGCGAACACATCAATCGAATCAGAACCTCCTTCCACTTCATCAATCACTGGAACTCCACCATCTTCAGATAGTCCGTCTTTGAATATTCCTACATTACTAAGCACGGAGTCATCTCTCTCCGCTCCTTTGTCTGACCTTCCATCCATACCCGAGACAGTGTCATCCTCATCTGTCTCATCGTCAGAAATTCTTTCAATACTCGAGGCAATTACATCCCTTCGAGTTTCCACTGTAGACACATCTACTTCTGTTGCTCCCATTCCCGCTGCAACTATGCCCTTGGTGAACGTACCTATAATTGTGCTGAATTTGACGGAAGCGCCTTCGATTTTGACCCTTCCTATCTCTTTTCCTACAGTAGTTTCACCCATGATTACTGCATCAGAAGTAGTCCCTTCGCAAGGAACTGCTTCTTCATCACCCCCTTCTTCCATCACTAATGTTACTTTGCCTATTAAATAAAAATCAAAAGAAGTAGTACCAACACCTATACGCTCGGTTCCGGAACCTAAACCAAGACAACCAAAATCTAACATTACACCATCAGTATCTCCCCATTTGCTCCCCCCGAAAAGGTTACAATCACCTTATGCCGTTGAAGTTGTCACCATCCCTGAAAAAGGAAAACCCATATTTTGGACCATCAAGACTCTTGGTGCTCTTCCACAAAAATCTCTCTCTACGCCTCATAAACGATTGGATTTGCCCGCTGAGAAGGCGTCTTCTTCTACACACTTATCAAAGCCATCATCTTCTTCTACAACACATTCTTCACCAATACCCCGAAAAGTAGACTTACCTACTAAAAAGACGTCACCTCTTCTATCAGGATCATCATTTTCACTACCAAAAACCAAGGCACTCTATGTTCCTCCGATTACACCTACTTTGGGAGCTTCTTCCTCATCTAAATCGACATTATCTAAATCATCAGTAAATTCGACCAAGCAACCCCCTTTGTCTCCAAAGACCGCAAAATTTGTCACATCTCCATCATCTTCAAAATCTATTTTAGGGGATCCTCCTCCACCAAAGTCAATCATGTCTCACTTACTCCCATCTCAAGTGCCCAAGACTGCTCCTCCAAATGTCCAAACAAATAAGAGGATCCCTAAAAAGACTGTTAAACCTAACATGCAAGTTCTTTTACCTCGGCAGTCGGTTAATGTAAAAGAACCACCTTCATCATCTCTGTCCTCATCTTCGTCTACCGGATTCTACACCGAAATCCTTCATCAACTTATCCAATCTTCATCCATAACCCTTCCTCCGATTAAACCTTATAACCCTAAAGGAGTGAAACCTACCTGGTTTAACTCTGATTTGATTTGTGCTTACCACCGTACCCCGGGTCATGATACTGAGGGATGTAAAGCTCTTCAAGCTGTTGTGAACAACCTTTTGGAAGAAAGTGATCTTTTGCTGGAGGAGGAGGAACAAGTACCTCCTGTCACATTAGCCCCATCTGACCCCCAACGATCCACTCAGACCTCTAGTGGTTCCACTCCACTTGATCTTCCACCTTCTCAAATTGACACAATCCATATCGCCACTAGAACCCAACACTATGATAACCCATCTTCATCTTCAGCATCTCGACCACGGGTTGTCATTTCTGCAGCCCTTGAAGGTGTTTCTCCTTCCTCATCAGCCCCACGACCCAGGGTCTCTATTCGTGCTGCACCTCGGGCTCAAGTTCCCGTGTCTGTTGAGGAGAGTGTTATGAAACAACTCACCCAGGCTCCGGTCAAAATGTCTCTTTTTGACCTCATCCAATCCTCTCCACAACATCGCCAGGCTCTAATCGATAATCTGCCTCGCATCGCAGTGAATTCCAATGAGCCCCAGCCCTTCGAGTTGGTTGTTGGATTGAATGGACCATCAACCGCCATTTCTTTTGAAGATTCGGAAATTCCTCCTCTTTCTTCAGAGGATTTGGAGGCTCCCCTCTTTATCACAGTCCAAATCGACAACACCACGTTAAAACGTGTTATGATCGATAGTGGAGCTGCACTCAACGTCATCTCCTCGCACACATTTGAGCAACTTAAGTTACCGAAGAATGTAGTGTCACCCCCGCCTTTCGCCCTTCGATCATTTAACGATCAGCTAGCAGTTACTTTAGGAACTGTGGTCTTACCCATTCGAGTAGGTAAGAAGCTGCTTCATGAACTCTTTTACATTGTCGAAGGAAAATTCCACTATAATATGATCCTCGGACGCTCCTGGATTCGCGCAATGCATTATGTCCCATCCACCCTCCATCGATGCTTAAAATATCAATATGAGGGCAAAATATATACTCATCCAGGAGATCCTTTTCCTTCCGCACAATGCGACATGACCACAAGATCTGCCCCTTTAAAAGAAAATCCATGTTCTCCTGACGGGGCCTCATCTTCTTCCATACCTGCAACCAAACTACCGGATTTACAAAATCTAGAAGAGACATTACAGCGTTTCTCACTAGGAGAGCTTCCTCTCTTTTCTTTTGATGCCCATCTCAAACCTAATGAGTATGGTAGACCAGACAAACAACCTGAATGTCAACCAGGTCTCAGTCGCATCGTCACCATTGGTCTACCCAATCAACAGACTAATTTCATCTACGGTGGTCTTGATACGCCTCACTATCGCCCAGATTCTCCTCCTAGGACCAAACCTTACTTAACAGGGTTTGATTAGCTACAGAATCCCACGTTTGCAAAAACTTATCTATATCGATGCGCATGGAAAGGCTTTGGCCTGGGAAAATATGAACAAGGTATACATGACCTCACATCCATTCCCACTCTCATGCCACATCAAAAATTTGGTTTAGGATTTAAACCCCTTTCAAAAGCCACCGTCACTATTCTTGATGAGCCTCTTCCTACTGAGGAACCATCTTCTCCCGCTAAGTCAGAAACATCACTTGATGTGGACAACGACATTTCCATCCCGTCTAACTTTTTTTTTTATCAATACCATTTCCTTAGGGCCGTTAGCCTATGAGACTAACAATCGGTCTACTTCTATACCATTAATCTTCCCTGAAATAGTTGGAGACGATTCTCCTACTATCAACACTATCCACTGTGTGGATGACAATTCCATCCTCACCTATCTGGGGGCAGAGGATTCATATCTTCCCAAGACTATTCCTTCTGACTCATCTACACTTCTCAACGAGGCCACTATCGACCTTAATATAGGGACTTCTGAAGACCCTCGCATCATTAAGGTCGGCCAATCCCTTAATCCACAGGAGTTAGGAGATTTTACCCCTTTTCTTTCCAAACATCGCCAAGCCTTTGCTTGGTCATACGAGGATATGCCAGGACTCGATCCCGATATTGTGGTCCACAATATCGTTACTCTTCCCAACATCAAACCAGTTAAGCAAAAATTACGTAAAATGCACCCTAGAGTAGCCCTTCTTGTTAAAGAAGAATTACAGCGCTTGCTCTCGGCTAACTTCATCCAACCCATCGATTATCCACAATGGGTGTCCAATGTAGTACCAGTTACTAAAGCTACTGGGAAAATTCGAATTTGTACCGACTTCTGGGATCTTAATCTTGCTTGTCCAAAAGATGATTTTCCTCTACCTAATATCGACCAACTCGTAGATTTAACTGTGGGTCATGAGATGCTTTCTCTTATGGATGGTTTCTCTGGATATAATCAAATTCTCATCGCACCAGAAGACCAACATAAGACTTCTTTCATAACTCCTTGGGGGACCTTTTGTTATCGTGTCATGCCTTTTGGTCTTAAGAACGCAGGAGCAACCTATCAACGAGCAATGACCTACATCTTCCATGATCTCTTACACAAAACTGTGGAGGATTACGTTGACGATCTCCTCGGTAAATCCAAACATCGTCAAGATCATCTTTTCATCCTTGCACCTCTCTTTGAGAGGCTTATCCGCTTTTGTCTTCGTCTAAATCCATCTAAGTGCGTGTTTGGCATTCTCACTGGTAAACTTTTAGGTTTTATCATTTCCATTAGGGGTATTGAAGTGGACCCCGCAAAAATAAAAGCTATCCTTGAGATGCCTCCCCCTTCTAACTTAAAGCAACTCCGCAGTCTCCAAGGACGTCTTCAGTCAGTGCGTCGTTTTATCTCCCAATTGTCAGACCGTTGTCAACCTTTTCACCATCTCCTCCGTAAGAATGTTCATTTTGAATGGGATGAGCATTGTCAAAAGGCCTTTGATGATCTCAAATCTTATCTTCTTTCTCCACCTGTGCTTACACCTCCACGCGAGGGGGAGCCTTTCTATCTTTATATCTCTGTGACTGACCATGCTCTGGGAGCCATGATTTCGCATCGGGACACTTGTGGTAAAGAACAAGCTGTCTATTACATCAGTCGTACCCTCCATGAGTATGAGACACGTTACTCCGAAGCTGAAAAACTATGTTGTGCTCTCTTCTTCGCAACTTCTAAGCTTCATCATTACCTCCTTAATCACAAAACTTACATTGTCACAAGTTTCAATCCACTTAAGACGATTCATGCAAAGCCTTATCACAATGATCGTATCACTCATTGGCTTATGCTCATGACAGAATTTGACCTCGAGTTTATCCCGCAAAAGTCTATCAAGGGTCAAGTTATTGCAAATCAATTAGCTGATGCTCCTCTTCCGGACACTCAAGACCCCCCTGCTCAATTCCCCAATGAAAATATCCAACAAATTGATTTTGGTCTATCTCCATTTAAAGTAAAGCTCTTCTTTGATGGATCCAAATGCCAGCAAGGGGGAGGTGCAGGTTTTGTGATGATTCCTCCTTGGGGTACGCCTATCCCAGTCACACACAAGTTGAACTTTGAGTGCACCAATAATATGGCTGAATACGAAGCTCTTGTCTTAGGTCTTCAAAATGCCAATTATCTCGGCGCTTGTCATATTGACATCTTCGGTGATTCTGAACTCATCGTTAATCAAGTCACGGGCGTCTATCAATGCAAAAATGATATCCTTCAAAAATATCGTGATATCGTTCTCGTTCAACTCCAATCTTTTGATAAGTTCACTATCCAAGCTATTCCTCGTACTGCAAATCGATTCGCAGATACAATGGCCTCATTAGCCTCACTTATCCCGCCTTTTACCGAAGACTCGCATCTTTATGTGGCTGTGCAACAATTAGATCAACCATCTCATCTTGAGCAACTAACTTCGATCAATGCTGTCACAACCCATACTCAGGATGAGTGGTATCAACAGATAGTTGATTATCTATCTCATTCGGTGCTTCCTCCAAATCTGACTTCCAATGGTAGAAGGTCTTTTATCCAACGCGCCAATCGCTATACTATTCTAGGCTTCCTTCTTTACAAACGCGGCTTTGATGGTATTTTGCTTCGGTGCCTCAAAACCCGTGAATCATCTAAAGCCATCCAGGAGGTCCATGACGGTATCTGTGGTGGAAATTTTAGTGGCTTAGCTGTAGCCAAGCGCATTTTACGTTTGGGATATTATTGGCCTTCTCTTAATCGAGATTGTTGTGAATACACTAAGAAATGCGTCAAGTGTCAGCAACATTCCAATCTCACACACATCCCTAGTCAAGCTTTGCAACCTGCGGCGAATTTGTGGCCTTTTTCACATTGGGGTCTTGATCTTATTGGTCTCATCAATCCCCGTTCTTCACAGCATCATCATTCTATCATTACTGCCACTGAGTACTTTACTAAGTGGGTAGAAGCTATCCCTCTTTCTTCAACAAAGGCTAAACCCATAGTTGATTTCGTCTATCAACACATCGTTTGTCGCTTTGGCATTCCACATAAGCTCATCACAGATAATGGTAAGTCTTTCAAGAACGCTGATTTACAGAATCTCTGCAGCGCTTTCAACATCAAGCTCAGTTTTTCTTCTCCATACTATCCTCAAGCTAATGGTCAGGCCGAAGCGTCCAATAAAACTTTGTGTAATATCCTCGCAAAGGTAACTAGTCGAGCTGGTAGGGATTGGCATTTACATATCCCTTTTGCTCTCTGGGCTTATCGAACTAGCATTCGTACCCCTACTGGTGCTACTCCCTTCTCTCTCGTCTATGGGTCTGAGGCTGTCCTTCCTTTGGAAGTCCAAATCCCATCTCTCCGTGTTTCTCTCAGAGAATTTGTCTCCGATGAGGATTATCGTCAAAATCGTCTAGCACAACTTGAATTATTAGATGAGCGGCGTCTCAACGCTCTTGAGCATCATCAGGTCTATCTTGAATGTGTCAAGCGTGCTTATAACAAGCACTTGCAACACCGTGGCTTCAAAATTGGTGACCTTGTTCTTAAGGAAAATCAGCGGGGTAAGTTTGCTCCCAACTGGATGGGCCCGTACATTATCACTCATAAATATGGGTTTGGGGCTTATCGTTTATCTTCCATGGATGGTATACCTGAAGCGGAACCTCTTAATGCTTTGCATTTACGACCCTTCTACTGTTAAAATCTATCTTACACAAATCTAGTCGCAACACAGATCTTTCATCCGTCCTAATAACCAGTCATCTACTTTCGTGGTGATTCGAAATTGTGTGGTTCTCCACCTATTGCCTCGTTTACCTTAAATATGAGTATCGCGGCTCTACTCATTGCACGTTTCTTTTGGATATGTTCCTCCTCATGGTAGGAATACCTTAATCACCACTTCATCTGTCCCAAGTACTTATCTTAATCGGATCTACTCGGGGCATGAGTGCATGTTCTTCTATGTTCTCTTCCCCTCCATCTAATCTATCTAGGTCTAAACTCAGCTTCTTCCAAGAAGAGTTTCAAAAAAAACCAAAAAAAAAAAAAAAAAAGAAAAGATGCTATCCAAAAGATAGACTGATCCCTTGAAGGACAGCTATCCATACATTATCAAGTGAATCAAAAAGAAAATAGATCATGCCCTTGAAGGATGGCTATTATCAAAAATTCTAAAAATATAGACCATACCCTCGAAGGATGGCTATCATTAAAATTCAAAATACAGACCGCTCCCTTGAAGGACGGCTGTTCCTCAAAGAAATATTCAAGACTTCTTGATCAGTCTTTTAATCAGTTTATACACTTTTTTAGCATCACTGAAAGACTTCCCGCATCGATCAGTCTTTCCATATCAAGAAAACTTCCCGCATTGATCAATTTGCTTTTCTGCCAAAATCATGAAGCTGAGATTTAAGAGCTTTTGTCGATCATATGGAGAATCCTATTTTCCTACTATGGACATGTATTCTGTCCCTTGTAAATTCCGACAAGATACTTACTTTTCTTTTCGTTTCTATCCTAGATCTGGTTTGCGACTAGTTAGTGTCAGGTTTATTTTAATGTTATATAGGGCCTTGTATGCTTGGTCTTTCAGTTTCCTATCTAGATTTTATCTATGGTCGGTTGGAAGTCCGACTTATCTTTTTTTTTCTTATCCGAGTATATTCTCTTCTAAGTCAAGGTTGTTTTCATTTACATCTTTGGCTCTCGCAAAGAGTATTCCCCATTTCTTTGTCTTTCATCCAGTTAAATTGACATTTCACATGTTAATTCAATCAAAATTTATCTTCTATCTAATTTCATCTTAGCTATCAAAGCATCTATCTGTATCCATTTCTCATCAAAATTAAATCCATACATCAAACACATGTATCTATCTATCCATCAAAATATCGAAAAATATGTACATCCAAGTTACATTACATCTATCTATATCTATTCCATACATCAATCACATCCATCTATCTATCCATCAAAATATCAAAAAATATGTACATCCAAGGTACATTACATCTATCTATATCTATTCCATACATCAATCACATCCAATCTATCTATCCATCAAAATATTTAAAAATATGTACATCCAAAATACATTACATCTGTCTATCTCTATTTTTCATCAAAGTTATATCCACATATCAATCACATCTATCTATCCTCTATCTGTCTATATCTATCCAATCACATCTATTCATCATCTATCAGTCTATATCTATCCAATCACATCTATTTCATCATCTATCAGTCCTATATCTATATCCATCTATCCATGTATATCAAAATTAAAAGCATGAGTACAATTCTATGACAAATGAACATGATGAATCTATATATACATGTGTGTCTGTACAACAAAAATGGGCGGCTTTTCAATCAAGCCATCTATGCAATGCCTTCCAATCGAGGCTACATCACTATACAGATACAAAATCTATCAATCTCTATATAGTAAAGTCTGATGCATGGAGGACACTATCTCCTCCACCCTCCTCTGGACCAGGCTGTCTCTCCTGACCGCCGCCTATCGAGCTGGATGCACCTGCTGCTGGAGGTCTCGGCCCACCTCGATCTCTCTCGGTGCTCTCTCCGCTTGAGGCTCCGCTCGCCGTGGCCATCGCCGATCTCCTCCTTGCCCCATACCAAGGCACCATATGGGGAATGCTGGTGCTAAGGCATCCTCATAGTATCTCACCTCAGCGAGGAGAGACTGATACGTGCTCAAGCTCACGGTACCCGGTGCTCATAACGATGTTGCTGGTGCAGCTAGGGCTGTTGGAGCTCCTGGTGGTGCTCCTCCTAGGGTCATGGCCCTATGGTACCGGACTCCGACGTGGTACCTGTCTCCCCATATTTTGGCCCTGAGGGCCTCCCTATGCCGAAGGTAGCGATCCCTCTGCTGGATCGCTATATTCTCGCTCCTAGGCGAGCGGTGTCTCTCTCCAAAATTAGGGCATCCCTCTCCTCCGTCAAAGCCTTGATCTCCCTCGAGAGCCACCTGATGTGTTTGTGTCAGGGTGGCATGCTCTCCCTCCAGTCTGTCCAACATCGCAGCTATATCCTCCTCATCGGCATCTAGAGATGCCAGGAGATGTCGTGGTAGCTCTGTATCATACCACGCTGCGTAACCCTCATCCACCCCTGCATCATCATCACTTGTCTGCGGAGGGTGGGGCCTCTCTCAACGGGTCTGCCGGGATCAAAATCGGCAGATCAGTCTCCCTGCTATCTCTCCTATAAGGCGTGTAGGTGGTCGGTACTGTCTGCACTATGGCCGAACTGTCTCAATATCCTGCATAAACAGGGACTCGCTCCCACATATCCGGCCTACGGCCCCTGACCACCCTGCTCCGTCTCAATGCTACCAAGTGGGCATCTTGACCAGCCCATGTCGGAAATGCCTGATATGGCCTCCAGATGGACTTGATCTGGTGTCAGCAACCTGAAACGCTCAGAGTACCACTCGGCCGATCTACCTGTATCCCCAGCGGCCATGTCAGCCCGCCATCTCCGAAATCCATAATCAATCCCTCCCACTCCTGCTGGCATCCAAGGAATCCCGGATGGCCTGATCACCGCTATGTGCTCATATGCCCAGCAATGAAGCACAAAACTGACGTCAATCCCTATTCCTCCCGGCCAGTTGGTGTACATCCATAGCTCGTGATATATCTGAGCTATCAGGGCATCAGCGAAAGCAAAATACCTGTCTGAACTGCAAGATGTCACAAACACAGTCTAATAGTAATAGTGGGAATCTCCCACCTCCTGAATCTGGTAGAGCAAAGTAGGATATCGCCATCTGAATCAAGCGCTATCCGTCTAGCTCCGAGTGGCTATCCTGTCTATACTGTGAGGCTGATCCACACTGCCCCAGATACTATCTCTGAGTCATCTGCCGTATCTCTGTATAATCACACTAGGGCCCTCTGCTGCTGCTCTCGCGGTGTGATCTCAATCAGGTCCCCAGTGATCGGCAGTCTCAGAATCCTAAATATATCCTCATGGGTGATGGTCATCTCACCCGTCCTGAACCAAAAAGTGCACGTATGGCTATCCCACCGTCGCACTAGTTGCCCGCATGAGCTCCACATCTCGTTGGCACTCATCTGTAATACCGGAAACCCCCGAGCCTGGCTAACTTCTAAATGTCACCAATCTGCATCATTCACATCAGGGAGAATCGTCTCCAATAACTCAGGAATGGCATCCCTCATATGTAGATCCTCTCGTGCCTACATCCATGACATCAATAGCATAATTAGTCTCTTATTTCCCCAAATCCAAACATCCAAAACAAAATTCTATCATCATAGAAGATTATTTATCCAATCGACGTCGATTTAACACAATCGACGTCGATCTATATGAGTCCGACGCCGATTATATCAATCGACGCCGCTCAGGCTACAATCGACGCCGATTCTACCAATCGGCGCCGACCGCCTGTCCGGACATAAACCGGACCCCCGGCCTCCCAAAAACAAAAACAAATCAAATCCAATGAAAACAAAAATTCAAATACAATGGGTTCAAGAATAACCACTTAACCCCAGGTTGTGTCCTCATGTGCTTCTGATCGCTCCCAGAGGCTTCCATAGGATTCCACTGAGTACTTTACTAAGATGGGTGGAAGCTATCCCTCTTTCTTCAATCAAAGGCTAAACCCATCACGTTGATTTTGTCTATCAACACATCATTTACGTTGCTTTGGCGTTCCACATAAGCTCATCACAGATAATGCGCTAAATCTATTCAAGAACATCGATTTGCAGAATCTTTGCAATACCTTCAATATCAAACTCAGTTTTATCTGGGTCGTCGCCGATACTATCCTCAAGCTAATGGTCAGGCCAAAGCTTCCAATAAAACTTTGCGTATCTATCCTCGCAAAGGTAACTAGTCGATGCTTGGTAGGGATTGGCATTTAATCATATCCCTTTTGCTCATCTGGGCTTATGTAGACTAGCATTCGTACTCCTATTGGTGCTACATCTTTTTGATCTCACCATCTATGGGTCTGAGGTTTGTCCTTCCTTTGGAAGTCCAAATCCCATCTCGTCCGTGTTTGGCAGCTCAGAGTTTAAATTTGTCTCCGATGAGGACTATCATCAAAATCGTCTAGCACAACTTGTAGATTATCTAGATGAGTCGGCATCTCAACGCTCTTGAGCATCCATCAAGTCTATCTTGGTGCGTGTCAAATGTGCTTATAACAAGCACTTGCAGCCCCGTGACACTCAAAATTGGTGATCTTGTTCTTAAAGCAAAATCAAAGATGTCGTCTACACTCGAAAGAAGACCGACGTGGTAAGTTTGCCCTCCCAACTGGATGGGCCCATACATTATCACTCATAAATATGGGTCTGGGGTTTATCGTTTATCTTCCATGGATGGTCATACAATGAAGCGGAACCTCTTAATGCTTTGACATCCGACTGGGCCCTTCTACTATTAAAATCTATCTTACACAAATCTAGTTGCAACACTTGGGATCTTTCATCCGTTCTAAACAACCAGTCCCATCCCTACTTTCAGGGGTGATCACATCATGACACATTGTGTCCCTTCTTCCATCCCTATTGCCTTTTTGTCTCATAACCTTGCTTATCGCAAGTTACTTGACAAAAAAGGGCAAAATGTAGACACTTAAAATTGGTTACTCAATTTAGTGTCCCTCTCATCCATTTACTTGCTTGGGTAACCTGGGGCACATTTACGTCACCAACTATCCCCTTGGGATATTATCCAATTTGTGATTTAATCACTTACTCTAAATTTAATTCACCCCATCATATCTTACTCATGAGTGATTAAATATTAAATATTTAATTACGCTTCTTCCCATGCATCTTAATCACTTATCTACCCCAAATTTATTCTATCTATGTATCACATCTATTTTTCCTCTTCCCTAAGCGGGATATTTCATGTATTCAGGGTAAGTCTTATCTTTCTTGAAATCGCTCATTTTGGCCATCTCGGGAGTCTATTCCGCGATCGGCGCCGACCCATATGGTCGGCGCCGATTTTCTAGGAGCGGCGCCGATTATAAAAGCAAGTCCAGAACTCAGTTCTAAGGACCAAAGAGAGAGCGAAAAAGCGAACAGATGAAAAAACGAAGCACTTACGTCGATGAACAGAGAGCGAGAGAGACACAGGCTGTAAGAAAGAGAGATCTTTTAGCATCAAGGGTGTCAAGTAAGGGCAGATCCTGTCCGAATCAATCCCTGAGAGGAGCACCGTTACTCTGCCCACATCACGTCAACATCGCACACATTCTTCCCTTCTTCCATCCCTTTGTTTTTGTCTCATAACCTTGCTTATCGCAAGTTACTTGACAAAAAGGGGCAAAATGTAGACACTTAAAATTGGTTACTCAATTTAGTGTCCCTCTCATCCATTTACTTGCTTAGGTAACCTGGGGCACGTTTACGTCACCAACTATCCCCTTGGGATATTATCCAATTTGTGATTTAATCACTTACTCTAAATTTAATTCACCCCATCATATCTTACCCATGAGTGATTAAATATTAAATATTTAATTACGCTTCTTCCCATGCATCTTAACCACTTATCTACCCCAAATTTATTCTATCTATGTATCACCCCTATTTTTCCTCTTCCCCAAGCGGGATATTTCCCGTATTCAGGGATAATTCTTATCTTTCTTAGAAATCACTCATTTTGGCCATCTCGGGAGTCTATTCCGCGATCGGCGCCGACCCATATGGTCGGCGCCGATTTTCTAGGAGCGGCGCCGATTATAAAAGCAAGCCCAAAACTCAGTTCTAAGGACCGAAAGAGAGACCGAAAAAGTGAACCACACGAACAGACAAACGCACGCGCGAACAGAGAGTGTGAGAGAGAGAGATCGCGAAAGAGATACAGGTTGTAGGAAAGAGAGATCTTTTAGCATCAAGTGTATCAAATAAGGGCAGATCCTGTCCGAATCAATCCCTGAGAGGAGCACCGTTACTCTGCTCCACATCACATAAACATCGCACGCATCCATCGATCTTCTGATGACTCTGTTCCAGTATCTCTCCAACTTCGGCACATCCAACAGACCACATTCACCTTCCAATTCCCGAATCTTATCGCACAGTCCCTGATTGACCGATATTCCCTCAGTCGACGCCGATCTCATCCATTCGACGCCAATTCGTCCTCAATCGACGCCGATCACATCATTCGACGCCGATTCTACCCAGTCGACGCCGATTTCCTTGCAGACAGGTAAAAGGACACAGGTAACACAAATCCAGCATTATTTCATAGTTTCCTATTTTCTGTACTTTCTATCTGCTTTTTAGATTCTATTTTATTACTGTAATCAGAAAAATCTAGCTCTTTACTTACATCTCTTATCATGTATGCTTCTTTTCTTAATTGAAAATGTGGACTGACATCCGCCGAGGAAGCTTATCGCTTCCCGGACCCGCTTCTCGGGAAGTCCACCTAAATACCTTTTAACGTGGTCTTTTTCTGTCAAGCATCGTTGTTTTGCAGGTTACTCGGATCTATTGTGCGAATTGCTCGTGTGCGCCCGTCTTATCTACATTGGCTTCCTCATCCGTCCACATCTTCGGATCTTATCCATCAGGTATCGATTTTATTGGAGTTTTTCAAGGTTTTTGTGTTTAGTTTGGTGCATTAACTTGGACAGGTAACAAGCGCGAAATCCTTGATCTACACTAGAGGTTAGCAAAATGCAAAAATGGATCGTTCTTCATTCTTTTTCTCTGTATTATTGTCATTTCTCGATAAGATGCATTATTCGCTTATCATGGAGCCAAATCGATAAGTTTGAGGGGATGTAAAGTTTGATCATCAGAAAATGAAGTTTATCGGGCATACACGATAAAAAGGGGGAAAATTTTACCAGTAAGCAATTGAGTGCTATAAAAGTGGTTAAAAGGTGGAAATGGCAGGACCACGTAAAGAAGAAAATCATGAGATGCCCCTTGCTAAAGTAATCATGCTCGAACACCTTAAATATTCACCTTTTTGAACCTCTGGTTTTCATGAGTGCATTTGTTTCATGTCACTTTCCAAAAGTAGATCTACAACAAACATTATTCCTTTCAGATATTCTTTTCTTGGGGACAAAGTATGAATGTATACAAATTGTTATAAGAACATGGTTTTGGGCACGGAAAAAGGGGATTCTGGTTTTTTGGGAAGGTTGTGAATCATGAAGTAATTTAATACATAAGTGCTTTCTTTTCTTATTTTCCTCTGTTATATCTCTCTCTCTTGACTCGATTGAATGGATCATTTGTTTTTCATTCAATAGAAACTTTGTGTTCTAGTCTGTGTAATCTTTAGAACTTTGTGTCTATAGATTTGCATCAGTGGTGAAGTAATTGATCCTTTTCTATATTTTCTTGGTTTAATGTGAGTAGGGAGATACTATTCTATCTATATTTCCCAAAAGCATTTTTGTTTTCTTCCTTCTCACATCTCTTTATTCTTCCATTCCTTCTGATTGATAATCTTTTAAGCATGAAAACATTCCACAATATCAAGGTCCAAACATTAAGAGTTGTATATCTATACATTTGTTTTTCCTGCTTTCAATAAGGGAACCTCTCCCATTAAAGATGAGGGACTTGTTGTCCCCTGACTGTGGTTTCAACCCATGTTCCATTCTGAAACCCAACAGTTTTTCGTGACTCCACTGGGGAATTCATTACAAATGGATTCCAGTTTTTGAATAACAACTTCTTGGTCATCTTTGATCTGGTGACTCCAAGATACACTTGGGGTAGAAGAACCCTTGGGGAAGAAGACCCTCATTTCCAACTTTTTGATCATCAAGGTTTCTCTCTCCCTTCATCCACAAGGAAAAGAAAAGGAACAAGATCTACAAGCACTCCTTCTGCTAGACACAAAACCTCTGGGAGTGACATCCCTAAAGATCAAATCATTCCTAATTTGCATGCTTTGATTCTCGTTGGTGTTTTAGTTCCTCTCCAAATAATCTTTCCAAGGATGGCAGCTCCTCTGCCTTGGGGCCAAAGGGTTGGGCCTCTTGCTCTTCCCCAGCCATTGCATGAATTTCCTAGAGGAAATAGAAAGAATTTCCCTAAATTTAGAGGTGAAGGGAAGGTTCATCCAAATGAACATATTGCGGCTTCATTGTTCCTTGTGGTGTTCTCAGAGTTGAACATGAGGATATCTCCATTAAAAATTTTGTGGAGACATTGCAAGATAATGTTGTCGATTGGTTATATCATCTCCCTGATGGATCCATCACCAATTGGAACACCATGACGACCCAGTTTGAGCAGTGTTTCAAACCTACTGAGGATGTACATGCCCTCTTGGCCTAGATTTCTCAAATCAAGAAAGAGTCACATGATCCCATGAGGGAATTTGTGGACAAATTCAACAGGCTGGTTAATAGGATCCCACAAAAACATGCCCTGTGGATCAGATTCAGAAATGTTTTTTCCTTAATGCCCAACTTCCTGAAGTGAGTTATGCACTTATGAGAGCCAATCTTGCCTCTTTGGATGCTGATCAGAGATTTGTTGTCAATGTTGAAAATGATCTGATCATGTCTGGAAAGCTAAGGAGAGATTCATCCAAATCCAAAGATCTCCTTCTTCCACATCTTCTTCTGGAGCTAATGCAGATCAATTGCTACAGAAACTTGCTAATGATCTTATTACTCTCAAGAAGTAGTTCACCCATCATGCTCCTTATTAGGATGTTCCTAGGAAGAAATTTCAGCCCAGGAATTGGTTGCCCTCTACTCAGACCAGATTGGCAATTGAAGGCCCACCTGTTAAATTTCCAATCAATGCAACATGTGAAGTGTTAGAGCCTGATGATGAGGAGGATGATGAAATATGTGAAGAACATGAAGAGGAAGCTGATGGAGAATTAGAATATTTGAGTGGATATCATGTCCATTTTCTCACCACTGAAGGTTTAGATGAAGAAGATGATTATGAACAAAGAGTTTTAGAGATGAACAATGAATCATATGATGTCATGACTCGTGAGCAAGCCAACAAGAAGGAGAAAGTGGTGCAATCTATTAAAAGATCTAAGGATCCTCCTATGGTCATTCCATTGATTGCAAGGAGAGGAGCTCCTATTCCAACTTCTTCCACACCCAAGGTAAGTTTTGTTGTCCCTCCCTCCTCTGTTAATGCTCCTAAAACTTCTTTCCCTTCAAATGATAGATTTGATAAGTCAAAAGTTTCATCTACTCCTATCAATGATGCTTCATCTACCTCTAGTTATTTTGACATTATTGACCATCTCAAGGAAACTAAGATCTAGATCTTAGAAGCAAAATTCTACCAAACCCATCCCAAGGCCTTTGCTAAGATGGTAGACATTGTAAACTCCAAATCCAATCCTTCATCCCTTAGTTCTAAAGGTCTCTTTCTCACTCCTTCTCCTTCATCTCAACCAAGACTTGTGGCGATAGTCACTTCATCTGATGGGAAGATCAAACCATTTTATGTCACTCTCCTCATAGCTGGCCACAAACTCAGCAATTGAGTTATTGATTCTGGTGCTTCAGATAATGTGATGCCTGGTAAGGTAGCTCATGCCCTAGGATTAACCCTAACCCATTCTTTTGGTTCATGTTACTCAATGGAAAGTAGAGAAGTGCCATTGATTGGAAGGATCAAGGATGCACAAGTAGCCTTTGTTGCTTTGCTAGAGAAGAGAGTTTTAGCCACCATTTTGATAGCTGATATTCCCCCTTCCTACGGTATGCTGCTGAGTAGAAATTTTTGCAAATTTTTTTAGGAGAAATCATGATGGATTGGTCACATGCTCTTATTCCAGTGAATGGAAAAATGAATAAGCTACTGCCTAAGAAACAAACTGAATATATCATGCAAAAAATATATGACCCAAAGGCACAAATAATTTATGAGGACATTGGTCATGGTAACTACATGATCATGTCACAAGATGAGGCTAACCATCCTAAGGAAGCGTTTCTTGATCCTAATGGCATTTGGATATTGGAATTTGATGGAAGCTACTCTTCAACTAGTTCTAGAGCTGGTGTGGTGCTTATTTCTCCTGAAGGGAAAATTCACCATTTCTCTTTCAAGCTCCAATTTGAAAACACAAATAATACAACTGAGTATGAGGCTCTCATCCTCGGTTTAGGCATTGCAAAAGAGATGGGGATCAAGAATCTCCTTACTCGTGGAGATGCAAAGCTGATTGTAAAACAAGTCAAAGATCTTTTTCAAGTGAAGAATAGAAGGTTGAAACATTACAGGAATCTAGTTTGAGATTCCATTGAGTTCCTTTATGCCTTTTCAATTGAAGCCATGCCAAGGGAAAGAAATACCAAGGTCAATTCCTTGGTTGTCTCAAGGTCTCTACTGATCCGTCATCAAGATTTCTCCCAAGATAAATTCACCATTGAGATGATTCATAGGCCTAGTGTGCCTGACAATGCAAACAACTAGTAGGTCTTTAATGATGATTAGAACTTGCTTTCCTTCCTTGAACTTAGAGATAATTTTGACTAGTTGTACTTTGAAGGAAGTGGAAATCTACCTAGAGAGCGTGTACCCCCAAATGAAGAAGATAACAAAGAAGAAACGGATCATGATGGCTGCATAAAACTAAAAGGTAATAAGATACCTAAAGGGCTGATAAGTTTGGAAGAGTTATTTAATAAACATGATAGGTACATCAAGTCTAAAACTTCCAAAGGAGCTCAGCAGTCTGCTAACTATGAAAAGATAAACATTGGGAGTCTTAATGAACCCATGCTGGTAAATGTTGGAAAGTGTTGCACACAAAAGGAGAGGGAGAAAGCAGTGGATATGTTGAAAAGGTATGCTAATGTTCTTGCCTATTCTTATGATGATCTCAGGGCTTTTCAACGAAAAGAGATGCAACATTTCATTCCTCTAAAACCTGGGATCAAGCCATTCTGGTAAAAGCAGAGGCAATATAACCCTAAATACAATTTTTCAAGAGATCCAAAAGTTATTGAAGGCTAAGATCATTTTCCCCATTCACCATTCAACGTGGATTGCTAATATTGTGTCTGTCAAGAAGAAGAATGGTGAGATCTGGATTTGTGTTGATTTTAGGAATTTGAATCAAGCTTGTTTGAATGATAATTATCCTCTCCCCATAATGGATCAAGTGTTTCTGTTTGTTATAGGTTCAGAAATGTTGTCCATGCTTGATGGATTCTCAGGATATAATCAAGTAGAAGTAAGTGCAGCAGATCAGCATAAGACTGCCTTTACCACTCTTTGGGGCACCTTTTCTTACAAGAGAATTGATTTTGGCCTCATCAATGTTGGTGCCACCTTTCAGAGGGCAATGGACCTATCCTTTGGCAGCCTCAAGGGAAAATGCATAGTTGTATACCTTGATGATTTGATTGTGTTTTCAAAAACTAGAGCTGATCATTTCCAACACCTTGAAACTGTCCTCCAAAATTGTAGAGAGCATGGCATCTCCTTGAATCCCAAGAAATATATCTTTTATGTCACTGAGGAAAAATTATTGGGACACATTGTCTCTAAGGAGGGAATTAAGATTGATCCAGAAAGATTCCAAATGATTTAGCAAACCCTCTCCCCACAAGCAAGAAGGGTGTGCACTCTTTCTTTGGCAAGATCAACTTCTTAAGAAGATTCATACCTGATTTTGTTGAACTTACTTTGAACATAGCTCACATGATGAAAGGGAAGTAGAATTTTGGTTGGTCCTCTGAAGGAAAGGTTGCATTTGAAGACATCAAGAGAGCTATAACAAAGACTCCAATTTTGGCATGCCTTGATTATAGTGAGGACTTCATTATCTATTGTTATGCTACTAAAAGTACTCTAGTTGTTGTGTTAACCCAAGAGAATGTTGAAGGTCATGAACTCCCCATAGAATTCATGAGTTATATTTTGAAAGCCCATGAGATGAAGTACACCATGATGGAGAAACATGCTTTTGTAGTGGTCAAATCTATGAAACAGTTTCATTTTTACATCCTCAACTCTCATTCTATTGTGCTTGTGCATGATACAACTATTAAATCCATTCTTACACAACAAGAATTTGGAACCAAGAGAGGCAATTGGGTAGCAAAAGTTTAGGAGTATGATCTTGACATCAAACCCACCAATTTGGTTTGAGGAAAGGGCTTATGTGAACTCATTGCTGAAGGAGCTGATACCAAATTGTCCAAGGAGGAATTTGATATCCCTGTTGTTCTTTTCCTCATCTCAACTGACGAATGGTATGTTGGCATTGCACACTTTCTTACTTATGGATAATTTCCATCCCATTTGAGTTCCAAGGATAAGAGGGCCATCAAATTAAGGTTTGTGCAATATGTGTTGTGGGAAAATGCATTGTTCAAATGAGGGATAAATGGAAGGTTTTTGAAATGTGTTGACAAAGAGCAACAAAAGAAATTGTTCTCAGTCTTTCATGACCATGCCTGTGGAGGTCTTTTCTCTACTGCTGTCACAGCCCATAAAATCCTCTGTGTTGGGTATTATTGGCCTACCCTATTCAAATATGCATCAAAGTGGGTAGGCAAGTGTGAAGCATGTGAAACCTTTGTTGGAAGACCCAAATTGGTTGCTTTACCTCTCAAACTAGTGGTGATTGAGGAACCTTTTCAACAATGGGGTTTGGAATTCATTGGGACATTCAATCCACCTTCAAGTGTAGGGCATACTCATGTTTTCACTGCCACTGATTATTTCACCAAGTGGGTGGAAGCCATTCCAGTTAAAATTACTACTTCTGAAGTAGTATGCAACTTCATCAAGGAGCGCATCTTAATAAGGTTTGGGATACCAAACAAGAGTGTCAGTGACAATGCTTCCAATTTTTGTTCTGCTAAGATGATAGATTTCTACTATGGCTATGGCATTTCCCTTGCCCATTCTTCATATTACTATCCCCAAGGGAATGGGCAAGCAAAATCAACTAACAAGAACTTGGTCACCATTGTTCGGAAGCTTGTTAATGACTCATAGATGAATTGGCATAAGAAACTATATGATGCTTTATGGGTAGATAGAGTTACACCTAAGAGATCCATTGGAATGTCTCCTTTTCAAGTGGTATATGGAGTTGAAGCTCAGCTACCAATGACATTGGAACTGGCAGCCTTGCATTTGATGAAGGCCATTGAGGATCTCAGCTTTACCAATTCATTGGACAAAAGAATTATGTACCTCCAGAAGTTGAATGAAGACAGATTGCAAGTGGTTGACAGAATATCAGCTCATCAACTCAAGGTAAAAGCTCTATTTGACAAAAAGGCTAAACCCAAAACTTTTCAAGTGGGAGATAGTGTTCTTCTTTGGGACAAAAGACATGAACCTCGAGGAAACCATGGTAAATTTGATTCCCTTTGGCTTGGTCCTTTTAAAATCAACTTGGATTACATGGATGGTTCTCTCCCACTTCCTTGTAGTGGGAAAATTTTGAAGTTGTTCAAAACCTAGGAGTTTTGGTGGTCCCTCTGTACATTTTGTATAGCATTTTTCTTTCCTTGTTTTTGTTTTGGTTGGTTTCCTTTCTGTATTGGTATTGATTCTTTTTTACTCCATTGCCCATTGGCTAAGACACTAATTCGATCTGATTACCTAGAATTCTCTAAGGTTCTTGATTTTGCCTCTTTCCTATGCCAAATCATCCCCAGCAGGAGCCATCTATTGTCCTCTCAATTTTCCCCACCCTTTCGAATCTAAATTCATGAAAATTGGAGCCCTGCCATAGAAGAAATTCATGTTTTAAACTCCTCAGATGCTCATTTTCATTTCCCACAACATTTTAAATCAAATTCCTCAGTCTGGTGCTGTTAAAATGTTTTACCTATTTTCAATGGATGGAAAATGATTTTAGTTCTTCTTTTATGCGTGTGGATTGTGTGGGACCTTGCATCTCTCTTTTTTAACCTTTTACAGAGAAAGAAATTCTTCATCGGGAGCAAAAATGGCATTTTCCCGTTTCGTGTAACTTCCTAAGTTCTTTTCCCCATCAAATTCTTGCTCAAAAAGGTGAAGCTACGCATTTGTTTCCCATTGGATGTGGCCGAGTGGGTTCCTTTTTAAACTTATCACTTTTGGTGATTTTGAAAAAAATGTCATATTTCCCCTACATCCCCATTGGTCCCTGATTGGCTGGAGCGGTTTTGGCAGAAGTTCGGGGCGATGGATCCATTTTATTCTCTAAGGAATCACGACAGAAGGGTGAAAAGTTCTCAAATGACCCGCGGCCCCGCTCATGTGAAGGGAAAATTTCTAAGTTGAGGCCCATAACAAATTAGAAAGGGACATGTGGCCTACGTTGAAAATTCAATGACGAAGGCATGGAATGGTGGAGGCATGGACTTTCGGGGAAAATTTGGATTTTTTCCCCTTCTCAAAAGTGGATAAAATATAAAACTGAAACACATTCCTACAACCAATCACATGATGCCACACATTGAAGAATGAAATCCGAACGCCAGGCCTGCGGGGGAAATTGTGAATTTGAGCCTTTTTCACCAAAGGGTTAAAATGTTGCAAATTGAGCCACAACCCCTTTTTCTAATCATGGTGTGCCACGTGGTCACATTGAAAATTCAAAGCAGGCCAGTGGAGGTTTTTGAGAATTTGAGCTTTTTGTTAAAAAGAGTTTAAATGGTCATTTTAAATCGCATTTCCTCAGCCACTCAGATGACACCAAGTGCCTGGCTTTTGGCAGAGCTGCGGGAGGGCAGAGCAAAATGAGAAATCACACTTTTTCTCCCAAATGTTAGGAAATGCAGATTTCTCCCCCATGGCCATCGTTGATTGGATCTTGCCATGTGTAGGGTCCAAATTTGAAGGTAAAAGGGGGAAGAGATAGCCAAATGCACTCATCTGATTTTTAACACCGTTAATAAACCAGAGCTTTGCAAAACACAAAAATGGATCGTTCTTCGTTCTTTTTCTCTGTATTCTTGTCGTTTCTCCATGAGATGCATTTTTGGTTTATCATGGAGCCAAATCGATAAGTTTGAGGGGATGTAAAGTTTGATCATCAGAAAATGAAGTTTATCGGGCATACACGATAAAAAGGGGGAAAATTTTACCAGTAAGCAATTGAGTGCTATAAAAGTAGTTAAAAGGTGGAAATGGCAGGACCACACAAAGAAGAAAATCATGAGATGCCCCCTGCTAAAGTAATCATGCTCGAACACCTGAAATATTCACCTTTTTGAACTTCTAGTTTTCATGAGTGCGTTTGTTTCATGTCACTTTCCAAAAGTGGATCTGCAAGAAAAATTATTCCTTTTGGATATTCTTTTCTTGGGGACAAAGTAGGGATGTATACGAATTGTTATAAGAACATGGTTTTGGCCACAGAAAAAGGGGATTTTGGTTTTCTGGGAAGGTTGTAAATTCTGAAGTAATTCAATACAGAAGTGCTTTCTTTTCTTATTTTCCTCTATTATATCTCTCTCTCCTGACTCGATTCAATGGATCATTTGTGTAGCATTCAATAGAAATTTTGTGTTCTGGTCTGTGTAATCTTTAGAAATTTTTGTTTATAGATTTACATCAGTGGTGAAGTAATTGATCATTTTCTATATTTTCTTGGTTCAATGCTAGTAGGGAGATACTTTGTTATCTATATTTCCCAAAAGCATTGTTGTTTTCTTCCTTCTCCCATCTCTTTATTCTTCCATTCCTTCTGATTGATAATCTTTTAAGTATGAAAACATTCCAAAATATCAGGGTCTAAACATTGAGAGTTGTATATCTGTACATTTGTTTTTCTTGTTTTCAATAAAGGAAGATCTCACATTAAAGAGGAGGGACTTATTGTCCCCTGACTTTGGTTTCAATCCATGTTCCATTCTGAAACCCAACAAAGTCTTAAGGAATTTTCATTACAGTGGTTTTATTTTTTTCCCACTCATTCACCTGGTGCACTTTTTTTTAGAAAATCTATTTTTGGCTCAATCAATATTGAGGACATAATTTCTTATGCACAATTGGATCAAATACGACAAGGATCAACTGAACCTCTTAATGCTTATGTGTTTTGTTATAAGATTTTGATTATCAAAATGAATAATCTCTTAGTCGAAAATGAATTTCAAGACCTATTCGCTCAAAGATTATTAACCCATTTTTAAGATTTAGTCATGTTTGATAAGTTTCAATCTTTCGATCATCTATGTCATGCCTTGAAAGAGAAAGAGGCTAAGTTTTTACATACGAACAAACTCAAGTACACTACTAGCTCTTTTCCCATATCTGTTGCTACATTTACAAGAAAACCCACATTTAAAAGCAAGCCTAATAAGGTCAACTGTTCTTATAAAGATTCTAGAAATGTTATCCCGCAACTTGTTAAGTTGCATCCCCAACCTGTGCGTCATCAATTCACTCACTTGCTAAGTCCTCCTCACATTGTATTGAAATAATTTCTTGATGGAAATATCATACCTCTCCCTCCACCATTTGAGGTTGATATAGAAGTTAAATTCTAATGCTCATTGTGATTATCATTGATATGTTGGGCACACTATAAACAACTGCTTAAAGCTTCACCATGTTATTCAAGATCTTATAGATTCCCAAGCTATTGAATGGGAGGAGCTCATTAAAGCTTCTAAGCCAACCAATGATAATTTTAAGAAAAAAATATTCAATAATCCACTTCCTAATCATGACACTACAAAATATTGTTCAGATGTACATAATGCTTATCATGTGGTGCCTCCACCACCCTCTTATGATCACCCCTTGGATGTGATGATTAACACAATTAATCATGAATTTTATTTTTCTCTGATCATCAAATTTGATGATTTTGATATTGATGTTATGTTTATTTTAGATATTGTTTATTCATGTGTCTATTAATCACAAACCCATGTGGGGTTTTTTGGTCGACCCACACAATAAAGACACTTTTTCTTTCATGTTGATTTAATATTTGGGTATTCATACACACAATATTTTCCTTTATGTAAATCCTTGATACTGCCACATTATTCTACCCATCACTATTGGTCCTATTACTACATCACCTTCATTATTGTTCACATATACTCTCAGTTTTGGTGCCTTATAGTTAGGTATCCCTTGGTTACGTACTCTTAGGGCCATTCCATCAGTTATACATCAATGTGTTAAGTTCATCCACAATCGACATGTTATCATGATTAGAAATATTCACTTTGAGGCTACCCCTCCCACCGCACCTAGTTATCCTTCTACAGTCCCTTCTCCTTGTCCTACAAAAAATTCTTTTGTTGGGAAAAAATTCTCTAGTGCATCTATGTTTCTCACTAGGCCAGTAGTCCTACACTCTAGTTACAATTGTGCATATTCTCATAAACTCCTTGTTGCACAAAATTCCTCTGTTGATGTTGATCCTCTTAGGTATCCTAGTAGGAATTTGGTTAAACACTCTACATCTCATAACTCTAGGCCTCATCATAGGATTTTCATGCTAGATTTTGTTTCTCACCATGCTCACTCCCCTAGATTTTTACATCGATCCTCTAGTGCATATGATATCCCCATAGCTTTTCAATACCCTTCGAGTGGGTGTCACACTCATTCCTCTAGTCAACCGCATAAACACCGCTCTGTGCATGCTAGTTTTACATCTATTTATCCTTCTTTGGAACATGTTACTACTGTACTCCCACAAGTATTTGAATCATCATTGAGGCTTGAATCTCCATCTTCTATGGTAAATCCTACACCTCCTTAGGAGGTTTTTATTGGTTAGCTCTTTTGCTACTCATATATTTTGTACATATCTATGCATTGTGATAAATAAGAAAAACATTCACATATTTGTAAAAAAATATAAAATCAGGACTTGTGCATTTTACTTGATTAGTTAAAAATTTAAATTACACACGTTGTTTGCCACTTAGGTTTGATAGATAACATGTTTTATTTCTATACACACATGTGTTCACCTGGTATATTAAGTTGGATGCAAGATATACAAATTGTTACATGGTTATAGGAGCACTCATGTCTCCTAACATTCTCATCATTTGGGGGAAATCCCTCCACGTCCTATAGCTGTTATTGTTCTATTATATTTCATTTGCACTTCCTCATTTCCACTAAATTATATACATTTTGTACTTGCTTATATTCATCCAAACAAGATTAACATGTGTCTTCTATAGCGTTGACATGTATTATTTCAAATATCTCATCTATGTAGCTTACGACTTCATATTATCATGTTTTGACACTTTGGTTTCATGTATACATGCTTGTGTGTGTTACTGCTTGCTTGTTTTACTTTCTTTTAGAATGTGTTCCTTGATTTTCTTGTGACATCATGGTTGTCCCATGTTTTTGGCATCATGCTTATCTTATTTGTAATTGTTTTCTCTTGTTTGCAAGTCTATATACCATGATTGTCTTGTGACACCATGGGTGTCCCATGTTTTTTAGTCCTAAAAATCATTCTATATGATCTTGTATGTCATTGATTATAATTGGTTGCATTGATCTTGTTTACGTGTTTTGTACATGTGTTGTTCCTACTAGTTTCTTTTGGTTCTATTGTAGTTACTAATCACTAGAATTATTTTTGTTACACATCATAATTACCGCCATGCACAAACACCTCTTCAATACTCCACATAACTTTTAAAATATCTCTTTTGTATGGCATGCCAATAATGTATCTCAATAACATGTGTCTTCTGTAGCGTTGACATGTCTTATTTCAAATATCTCATCTATGTAGCTTATGACTTCATATTATCATGTTTTGACACTTTGGTTTCATGTATACGTGCTTGTGTGTGTTACTGCTTGCCTGTTTTACTTTCTTGTGGAATGTGTTCCTTGATTTTCTTGTGACATCATGGTAGTCCCATGTTTTTGGCATCATGCTTATCTTGTTTGTAATTATTTTCTCTTGTTTGCAAGCCTATCTACCATGATTGTCTTGTGACACCATGGGTGTCCCATGTTTTTTAGTCCTAAAATCATTCTATATGATCTTGTATGTCATTGATTATAATTGGTTACATTGATGTTGTTTATGTGTTTTGTACATGTGTTGTTCCTACTAGTTTCTTTTAGTTCTATTGTAGTTACTTATCACTAGAATTATTTTTGTTACACATCATAATTACCACCTTGCGCAAACACCTCTTCAATACTCCACATAACTTTTCAAATGTATCTTTTGTATGGCATGCCAATAATGTATCTCAATAACATGTGTCTTTTGTAGCGTTGACATGTCTTATTTCAAATATCTCATCTATGTAGCTTACGACTTCATATTATCATGTTTGACACTTTGGTTTCATGTATACGTGCTTGTGTGTGTTACTGCTTGCTTGTTTTACTTTCTTGTGGAATGTGTTCCTTGATTTTCTTGTGACATCATGGTTGTCCCATGTTTTTGGCATCATGCTTATCTTGTTTGTAATTGTTTTCTCTTATTTGCAAGCCTATATACCATGATTGTCTTGTGACACCGTGGGTGTCCCATGTTTTTTAGTCCTAAAAATCATTCTATATGATCTTGTATGTCATTGATTATAATTGGTTGCATTGATGTTGTTTATGTGTTTTGTACATGTGTTGTTCCTACTAGTTTCTTTCGGTTCTATTGTAGTTGCTTATCACTAGAATTATTTTTGTTACACATCATAATTACCACCATGCACAAACACCTCTTCAATACTCCACATAACTTTTCAAATGTCTCTTTTGTATGGCATGCCAATAATGTATCTCAATAGATTGCATTCCTAAATCATTTGTTCTACAAGGGTATCGAGGAAACGAGTAAGAAACACACATAAACCGACATACAATGTAAAGATTTAAAGGGGCTATAGTAAGCACTAGGGTCGCATATCCATAATGTAGTAATCCCTACACTAGGTCAACCTAGGGTTTCTAAGGCCCGTAGTCAAAATAAATGAGAGAAACCTACTAATATATCAGTAGTTGGGTGAGGATAGGTATGGATCAATAATAGTTAAGACAAACATGCAAAATATAAATGAAATGAAAGTAATGTAAATCTAAGGAGCTGATCATGAATAAGAGTACTATGCTAATTAACATCCAAACATATGAAACACTAAGCTAACATAGAACAATGATGAAAGAAGATGAACTTATCTATGAAAACGAAAAAACAATGGTTAGCGAACTCACCTTGTAACAGTAAAGTGGTCACTGATTCATCTATCTCTCCAGAGAAGCAACATAACAAGAGAGAATCGTTATTAGGTGGAGAAGGGTAACATCGTTCATGTCCTAGACTCACTATATAAGTGATCTAATAGTGAAAACAAACCATCCAAGAAGAAGAGTGTCTAATCCAATCCAAGAAAATTGTAAGATGAACCAAGAACTAGGTGAGCAGATGTGAATATGGAGCAAAAAAGTAGAGCAGATGGAAGTTTGAAAGATTCTGTTTTATTTTCTTATGAATTTCAAACAAAGGTGTATATATAGAATTTCATCGCCTGTGGGCGATGACATCGACCAAGGGAAAAAAAATGCTGACATCATCGCCCATGGGCGATGGCTTTGGCCAAAGGTACTGAAATGAGGTAGTGTGTTGTGAAAAGTGAAAGAAAGGTGTCGTAGATCATGGACATGGAAAAAAGGTGAAAAGTGGTGAGATATAAGCAAGAAGTTGTGAATGTAATGTGTGTCAGACCTAAGGAGACAAGGATAACTAAAGAGGTAAGGAAATAAAAAGAGGTACCAAAACCAAAGGTAGAATCTACAGAGGTGGTCTCACTATGGGATCAAAGAGAGGCTAGTGGAGATAAGAATTAGATTTATCCAAATGTGTCACTGCAATGAAAACTCGAAGGTAATGAATTGATATAGGGGAGACAAGAGCACTCATCAAAACAAGGACTTCATGAGATGACTGATTCTAAAATCATGCCAAGGTGAAATCTAGAAGTTGAGATATCTACATCTAAAAATTAATTATTGAGGTCATTAAGATTTCATCCTGAAAAAATGCTCTGCAACTCTAGCGCAAAACTGGAGTCGGCTCTTCTAGGGTTTCCCCCATCTAATCGTCATATTGCAGCCTTTGTGGGAAGTATAGGAATTAATTGCTATAGTCTCTCCTAGGTTTTTTCACCCTCTGGGCATCCCCTATAAAATGACCTCACCATCTTCAAACCTGGTTGTTTCAACCAGCAGGAGATAGTGGAGTGAGCAATGGCCCCGTCGGTGAAGTGTCCCAGAAAATTTGTCCTAATAGTTTTTCGCGAGGTAATCTCTCTCGTCCGGATGTTGTTCTGCCCATTCCTGAATTTAATGTTGCATGTCAATGGTTAGAATAATTTTTCCTCATTGGGTATTTTGTGGGTCGAATCCCCTCTGAAAGCATGCTTAAATCTCGGGCTAACACAGTCTGGACCCCTCATGGGGTCCACCTGGATAGTGTCCAAAACATGACCAAGGGTTTCTTTCTTTTTCATTTCTCTGACCCTACAAATGTGCCCAACATTTTGGCCAAGCAAACCACTTGGTATGTCCGCAACTTGTTACTTGTGTTAACACCCTAGCATAAGGACTTTGTGGTATCTGAATATACCACCCTTAAAGTGCCAGTGTGGATTAAATTTCCTGGTCTTCCTCTACCATGCGTTCATTTCCTGCCACAAATTGCCACTTTACTTGGGCGGGTAGTCTGCCTGAAAGCTGATAAGTTTTAACATTCTTGTTCCCAGAAGTGATTTTACATTGAGCTTGACCTCTGCAAGACCTCAAGGAATTCGTGGATATTCAAATGGGTGATAAACTCCACTCTCATTGGGTCATGTATATAAATATTCCAAACACTTACTTTTGGTGTCAAGCGTATGATCACAAGATTAGAGATTGTCCACTTTATGTCCCTTGTAGCTGCCCTGTAGCAAAAATAACACCTGAGCCAGTCAAACCCCAGTAGGAGGAAGGTTGGCAAGTGGTCGAAAGCCAGAGAAATAAAAACAAAGGTCTATAAATCCAAAGCCTCTAGCTCCCATGGCCATCTAAACCAGTTGTTAAGGAACATTATCACAATATTCTGGCCAAGGTGCCTACAACTGCTGCTAAGGAACCAACTGTTGCTGCTAAGGAGCCAGCTACTGCGGCCATACCGGCTATCCCATTGCCAAGGTACTCCAGCATGACCCTTGCGGCATCGGTTCTCATGGACCAGAAAAATTATGTTTCTCACATCCTCATCTCACATTTAGTTCATTTTCTGCTTCCAAGCAATTCACAAGGGCCTTCCAAACGACCCCGAAGTCCACCTCGCATTTCTCAGGACCATAGCCCAACACATAGTGTGGACTCCACTGAAGTAGAATACAACATTGAGTGTGTTAAACAAAAAAAATGATATGTCAGGATTTTTTACAGCATAATGCTACTCATTTCCTGCATAATCAGTATGATGCCCTTAAGGGCTTGGAGGATGGGGATATGGCTCTTGACCAACATTCTCCATGAATTGTTTATCCTGGAATGTTAGGGGTCTCACAGACTCCTGTCATAAGTATGTAGTGCGTGAAACTCAGTAACAATGTGTAAATCTGGATGTTTTGTTTTTGCAGGAAGTTAAAATTACATGTTTTCAGTTGCAGATGGTTTGTAAATCCATCTGGCCTGATAGCTTGACTTTCTGTAGCAATCATGAGGTAGGGCATGGGGGATTAATTTCTCTTTCTTCCCCTAAATGGTGGCCCTTATTAATTGACCATGGAATCGACCCCACTAATCATGTTATATGGGTCCTCTTTCATATTGAGGGCCGCCATTTTGTGCTCATGAATATTTACACCTCCAATGATGCAGCCAAAAGGGCCAATCTGTGGCGGTGGATAACCAACTCCATTCCTGATGCATACTGGGTTATAAGTGGAGACTTTAATATGATTGAAAACCCAAATGATAAATGTGGCCACCTGCCTATGAGGTGGACACCTGGTGAAAGGGAAGCGTGGTACTTCATGCGAAATAAATTTAGATTCTTTGATCCCAATGCATCTCACTTTCCCACCTCTGCAACTTGGTACACGTGGTCCAATCTCTATGGAGGGACAGATCGTGTCCTTAAACATCTTGACAGGGCCATGCTGTCAGCTCATTTTTTTTGAGTTTGATAGCATTTATTCCATGCCAATGGAGGTTATGCCTGAATTTTTCCTTTCAAACCACTCCCCTATACGATTTCATATTTGTTGGCATGATGCACGCCCATTTTGTCATAAAGGCCAATTCTTTCTTAATACAGCCTTGATGCAACATGGCCCCACCATCAATCATATCAAGTGGATTTGGAATTTAATTCCATGACCCAGTCACTTTCAACGATTTCATCCTCTGATGCAGACCAGCTAGTTACTTTGGTGGGAAGATGCACTAACTCAAACTACCATATTTCCTAGATTCCAGCTAGCTAAAATTTGGCACCGCTCATACACCTCTAACACCTTAGCTCTCAGTCGAGAGATGGTAGTGCTTCAAGGCAATCCCTTCTCTAATGCTCTGCAACTGCAAGTTACAACTCTCTGGCATCAAATCCAAATTGTGGACAACTATAATGCCAGAGGTGCTTAGATATGGGCTTGAATGCACTGGCTCAAGGTTGGAGATCGGGTCTCAAAAGAATTTTTTCTCTCTCTTCAAGCTAGAAATCATTCTCAACATATCCGAGCTATCATAGATGGTGAGCTTGAATCACTAACCCACAACTTATGTTGAAATATTTTGTGAAACATTACAAGCTCATTTTCCAAGCTCAGCCACCCTCCGAAGCTCATAGGTCCGCTCTTGACCAATGTTTGGGGGTTTTGTCTCGCAAGCTTTTAGAGGCTCAGAAGGTGCTCTACGAAAGAATGCTCACTATTGAAGACCTTCATGAAGCCACTATGCAAATGGCTAATGATAAAGCACTAGGCTGTGATGGATTCCCCTGTGAATTCTATAAAACTCTCTGGGATTCCGTCGGGCAAGACCTCTATCAGGTCTATCTTGAAGGGTTTCACAACCAATCCCTAGGGCCTAGCATTAACAAGGGGAACATCAAATTTATTCCTAAGTAAGGAGATCCTGAGAAAATCACTTGTTGGCGGCCAATTACTCTGTTGAACATCTTCTAAAAAATCATTGCCAAAGCATTAGCTTTGTGATTACACAATTTATTGCCTGTTATTATTCAACAAGAGCAAATAGGCTTCATACAGGGACACTTCATTCTGGATAATATCATCACAGTTTGGGAAGGCATGGAATGGGCCCACAAATCTCACCAGGCCGCTATGTTTATCAAGATTGACTTTGAGAAATCCTATGATCGAGTTGAATGGCCTTTCATCCTCACCATGCTTCTGGCCCTTGGCTTTGGCCCCATCTTTATTCAATCCATTAATATGCTCTTTGTAGACGCCTTTGCTCAAATATCTATCAATGGCCTTAACTTGGAGCCCTTTGGGATTTTCCAGTCTATCAAACAAGAATATCCTCTAGCCCCTGTGCTTTATTTGTTGGCGGCCGAAGGCTCTTGTTATCTTTTAGCCCATGCCAAAACTTAAGGTCTTGTTCATGGAATATCGTTGCCTATTGAGCCCACCTCTCAACTCTTCAATGGGCATTTTGTGGATGATTCATTCTTTACACTTATCGAGGATGAAAGTAACATTTGCAATGCCATGTAATTTCTAGATACTTTTTGCCTAGCTTCTATTTCATCCATTCAATGGCAAAAAACTCAATGCTACAGGTAGTCCTTCCTTCCTGCATTGGATTGGCTTTCCACAGATGATTGTAAAATTCTTCAGCATGGTGAGATATTCAAATTCCTTGGTATTCCTTTTGCTTTTCAAGCCTCCCTAGCTGATCTATGGCATTATGTCATTCAACGGGTGGAAAAAAAATTGGAATATTAGCTCACTAGACCTTTATCTCTAGCTGGCAAATTCCAAATTTGTTCCAAAGTTTTGGCGGCCACCCATGTTTACTACTTGTCTTGCTAGGTGCCTTCGAAAGCCTCCATCTAAAATCTGGAAAATTTGCTCAAAGATTTCTTATGGTCTAATGCTTCCACTAGAAAAGGTTTTCACCGTGTCACTTGGGATATATGTTGCTTACCTTGCAATTTTGGAGGCCTTGGACTTATCCACATTCAGCACCAAGGGCAAGCTCTTTGTGCTAATTGGATTAGCAGAAGCATCACTAGTCAAGAATATTAGAAATTTCTCATATGACATGGCATCTCTGAAGGCTCTCCTTATAGCTGGCATGCATGGAAAGGTTTAGGGTTTGTCAATTTGCTCATTACTCTTGTGCCTGTCAAAATTGTAGGCACCTTCATGCTTAAAAGTATCTAGAAAGCTTGGGAATGTGTCAAACCCTAGATTTTATGTAAAGGGGATGGCTTTTTCAATGGCCTATCTCTCAACTAGCAATCTCTCTGGTGGTTGCTGATTTTTCAATCCCAAGATCAATGCCTCACAAAGGTCTTGGGAATCTCCGCACTCAAATTCTTTAAACATGGAATTCATACCATTGAGGATTTTTTCTGCAAGGACAAGCATTCCTGGTTTGCTTGGCCAGAGCTTAAAAATTTGTTTTGACTCTCCAACCAGGATCAGGATACTTTCAATATTGTGATTAATTCTATTCCTGATCACATGCTACATAAGATTGTTGTGTACTCTTCGCCCTTGGTGGACAGACTGGAAGTGGTATGTTGATACCCCTTTTGTAACTATAAGGTCAGCAAAGGCTATTGGTGGCTCTCACCCCATTTTCCAATGGTGGAAAAACTTAATACTCATTGGAGAATTAATGCCACTCCATCTATCTGGGGTAGAAGGTTTGAGACTGTTTGGACTATATGTGTTGAGCCCAAAATTGCTCATTTTCTGTGGTGTATTCTTCACCAAGGCCTTCCTATTGAGGCCCATCTTGTTTAAATTGGGATTTTGGCTCCCAAATGCCCCTTCTATGGGCATCTGGAAATGATTATGCATGTTTTTTGGTTTTGTCCCAAAGCTCAAACTACTTGGAAATGGATCCATACTTTTTTTTCCTTCCCAACCCCATTGTTTCACTTGGTAACATATCCTCTTGGTAGACAATCTCAAACTTCTGCCTATATTCACCCATATTTGGCATGTTTTTAGAGGGGAGATTTTATTTTGGATATGGAAAGAAAGGAATGCTTTTTTCTTTTCTAATTCTATAATTGATCAGTCCTTCTCGATTTATAATAAATCTATGGTTATCTCCAATGTGCTTCTGTAGATTCAAGTTCAAGCAAATAAGGTGGTGTTAGAGGTGGACCACCTCTAGACTTTGTTACGACATTTGGGGGAAGCCCCATGTAATGTTTCACAGGTGCCTCCCTCTCCTACCAGGTGCTTCTCTACATCATATTATGGCGGTCGACGTAGTAGATCCTAGTGTCAGGCGTTCAGTCACTCATGTCATTCTCTTGGACTAAGCCACGAGCACAGTCACTCACCTAGGCACTTCTATGATCAGGGCTCGCCACCACAATCCTCGACTCGCCAGTAGGGCTAGGGCTCACCGCCTCGGCAACTTGGGTGGGGTTCTTCACCTAGATCGTTGGCTCACCAGCAGGGTTGGGGCTCTCTGTCTGCCACCTCTCAACAGGTCGTCTAGCATCCACCACCACCCCTGCCTTCTATTGGAAAATTCCCTCATCTCAGCTTAGCCATTCCTATGCGTGAGGAAGCAGATCTTGAGGAAGAGCATGTTGATGGTTGGGAGATTCCCAACATTGGCAAGGATCAACCTGGTTCTGGGTGGCTAGATGATCAGGATCCACCCGCCTCGGGCATATTTGTTGTTGCTTCCTGATTTTGTCTTTGTCTTTTGCCAGGATCGGTTTTTTTGTTGTATCTCCCTAGGCTCTACCTAGTTTGAATTTTGGTTCCCTAAGCTCAGCCTAGTTTGTTCATGGTTTTGGGGCGTGCTCTCATACCACCCACTTTTTTGTTGAAATTTATATTGTATCTTATTGCATTAATATAATATAAAATCTTTTTCATTAAAAAACTAAAAGTTGATTTGGATTCTAGTGTTACTTATAGACTTAGAAGGTCGGTAAGAGTTCAAAAATTACCTATTAGTGCAGAATCACAGCACCCCCGAATGGCCTGGGTGTGGAGTGGGGCATTTGGTGTGATTGCACAACATGGGACCATCTCTCAAGTTGTGGGACTTGTAAACCTGAGATGGCCCTCCAGAGAAAGTCGGTTCTTGCTTCCTAATCTACCTGCCATAAGCTACTCTAGTTCAGGTAGAGCCTATTCTATCCTAATCTAACCATTCCAAGGGGACAGAGAGAAAGAGAGAGGGTGAAAGAGCCTACAATAAGCGGTGATACACTAGTAAGGGAAGTGCAAGATATTCTGTTAAGGGAGAATTAAACATGGAAAAGGGAACTGAGGGAGGTCAAAAAGAAGCAATACAGACCTAGATCCAGATCTATCATAGAAACTATATGAATTACAACGTCCTGCACCTGAAAACGTGAAATATATACATAGGGAGCAAACACGAGATATAGAGGCACAAAAAAAAAATGGAACTATGCTAAGGGTTGAAAGATGCCACGAAACAAGGTTTTATTACTCTATAAGGTGCATAGACTATTACATGTGATGCTCAGAGGCACAAATATGTTCTCTAGGCATCGAAGTATGCCTACAGCTCAAATGGAGTCAGTAAATGACTTTGACAAAGTTTCCCTACACCCAAAATGTCTCCCCTTCTCAAAATGAGAAGTATTACAATATATAGAAAGAATAAGAGAGAGAAGAGGGAAAATTTGAATCCTTCTTCAACCACCTTGAGATATGCATTAAATCCTACCTTGAAAGCTTCAACCACCATCAATCAATGCCCCCTACAAATCCACCTACAATCTATCGATTTTGGTTCCCTAGCGGATCAAATTAAGTCTAGCCTGGTAGTTAAAGAAATTAGATTCTACATTAATGGCTTGGAAGATGCTTTCCCATTTTTCACCTACCATATCTTGCTAAGAATGATATTTTTTTTTCCATGGAATAGAGGGGATCGAGACATTTCCAAAAAGTCTTCTCCCACCCAAATCTAAGTTTCTAGTCAAAAGATATGGCCATTTGAAATTTCAGGTCATGGGCACGCAATATGTGAAAGAGTCTATCTGTACCGGGTCCATGTGGCAGCCCTGTGCTCATTTGAGTTTTTCCCCCTACCTTCGCTCTTGAAATTTCACCCATGGGACACATGGCGGCTTCCACAGGCTCCTTGGGTTCCCTTTGTATTTTTTCTGGGTCCCTTATGTTTGGCAGAGACACTGTGCCCAACCTGAGACACGTGGCGGTTTCGCGTATGCCTAAAAACTACCTCTAGACTCTACCTTTGAGATAGTGTCATGCTGACACTTGGCTCCCTCCACTGACTGGCCTCTGCTTTGACTATTGGGTAAGTGCACCAAGTTGGGGGACAATTAAGTGGACATCAAATCCTGAATTTTACATTAAAAACAACAAAACATCAAATTTAGTCTTCCGCAGACTTGAACCATGCCAAAAATTAAAAACTATGTCATAAAAATAGTACCATTGCCTAGGGGAGACTATTAGATTTGTAGAAATACTTATTTTAAAGTGAATAGAATAGGATAAATATCATTTTATAATTTTTTACTAATAATAGGTCTTTAAGACACTTTTTCCTGTGAATGTTTACGTCTACATTTAAGACTACAAAATTTGTTTCACGTATTAGAATGTGATAAAACTTATACCATCCCAACCATGGTGAAATTATATACATGTTCAAAAAAAAAAATATTTGATTTCAATATTTTTTGATGAAGTTATGGCAGGCAAACGAAAAGTGCTCTGTTTTCTTTATGTTTTCATACCACTTTCACGGAAAAAATCATAAAAAATAAAATATTACTCAAAAAAATACAAAATAAAATCCATCCCAAGATAGATAGTGGCATCTAACGTCTCACCAAAGGAAAAAAATATATATCAATTTTTGGTCATCCAAATTTTGGGCAAACGGGACTATAATCTTATCGGCGTTTTTAAAAAAAAATACCAAGTCATTGAATTTTGAGTGTTTAATATAGCTAATCTTGTCCATTTTTTTACAAAAATTAGTATTTTAGAAACTAGATTATGGATGCTATGATTCATATTAATATAATTTTGTCTAATTTTGAGTGTATGTATTGCTAATAATCCCTACAAGTTGATATTATGTTGTTATTTGCAATATGATGTCCACGGATGACCCTATATTTGTCCATCAACTTCCTGCACTTACCCTATTCAACCACCTGACTCTGTCCCCTTTTTGGGACTTGGGACACGTGGAAGGCCCACACTCATTTGAAAACCCGCTCAGAATTTTACCCTTAAGGGAGCATCGTTAAGACACATGGTGCCTTCCGCTTACATTCTATACTTAGTCATTTTGGGCCCACTCTCATTTTTGACCTCTGTTGACCATTGGCTACGTGGAGGGCTAGCGCAAGTTTGAGTCTCCGCCCAGGGTCCCGCTTTTGAATGTGCATTGTTTGGACACTTGGCACCTTCCGCTAAGTCGAAGAATTTTCAATGATCAGTGCAACTTTTAGGGCCTTGGACGCATGGAGGCTTGGCACTTGTTTGGTTTTTCCTTTTGGATTCAACCTTTGGAGGTGTGCCACTTGGACACTTGGTAGCCTCCATTGAATCTCTATACTTAGCCAATTTCGAGCTCATTCTGAGTCATTTGCAGAGCCTGAAGAATTCGAGCCTTCGTCATTTCTTTTCCTTTGAGCCTCTGGTTCTTTGACACTATTTCTTCTCCTCGACCCTGCTATTCCATTTTAGAGCCCACCTGTAACTTATCTGTTGGATTTGAAGCACAGCTCATTCTACGAGGCCATTTCTTGAATTTCTTCTTACATGGGGTCATTTTTTACTCTTTTGGGCCTCTGGTTTCTTTTGTGTTGTTCAGCCTCATTTTTTCCATGTGCTCCTTGAGTCAAGCTTGCTTGTCCCTTTATTTGTCGTTATGGAATGTGAGCTCACGGGTCTGAATCGTTCCTTTCATATTTCCTTTATGTGTAGGGCTTGTTTTGACCAAATTTTTCGGGAGAAAATTTGGGATAACAATACCTCATAATTTTATCCCTTCTCATTACCATTCATTATTTCTATTATCGATAATAGATAATGAGGATCCAATGATAGTAAAATAATCTCTTTGTTCAGATGAGAGTAAGTCTTAGATGATGGCTATGAAGCAGGAAATGGAGTCTCTAAACGAGAATGATACATGGGACTTGGTAGAATGACCTCCTCAAAGAAAATTTATGAGTTGCAAATGGGTTTTCAATAAGAAGTTTAATGCACATGAAAAATTGGAGAAATAAAAGGCTCACTTAGTTGCGAAAGGGTTCTCTCAGGTTGAAGGAATTGACTTTGGTGAGGTATTTTCTCCTGTTGTAAAATTGACTTCTATCATATTTATTTTAGCTATTGCTGCTGCATATGATTTGGAGATAGATCAAATGGATGTCAAAATATTTTTTTTGCATGGGGATCTTGAGGTAGAAATCTAAATGAAGCATCATGACAGTTTCAGAGTCAAAGGTAAAGAGGAGATGATTTTTTTCCCTAAGAAATCCTTGCATGGCCTAAAACAATCATCAAGGATGTGGATTCAGAAGTTTAACAAATGTGTTTGTAAACTTAACCTTGAAATAAACAAGGTGGATAATTGTGTGTACTTCAAAGAAGAAAGAGATAAGTTTACCATCATAGTTCTCTATGTGGAAGATATGTTGTTAGTTGGCAATAGCATGGAAATGATCAAATAGGTAAAAGCTCAACTTTTTGAGTAGTTTGACATGAAGGATCTTGGTGATATAAAGTTAATTTTGGGCATGGAGATCAAAAGGGATCGTGTGAACATAAATTTCTGGCTAAATCAGAGTAAGTATGTGAAGACAATTTTGGAAAGGTTCATAATGCATTAAAACAAGCCAATAAGCACACCCTTTCTGATTGGTCAGAAACTATCTATTGAACAATGTCCAAAGACACAAGGGGAGTTAGAGGACATGGCATAGGTGTTGAATCAAAGTGTGGTGGGAATCCTAATGTATGCAATGGTCTACACAAGAATTGATATTGCACATGTAGTAGGAGTAGTTAGCATACATATAACAAATTTGGGGTAGGAGCATTAGACCAGGATAAAATAAATTTTTAGATATTTACAGAGAATTGGTGATCATGTTATTTGTTATCAAGGGAAGGCCCTTGGTGCAAGTAAATATTTGAGTCTACATATTTTTATGGATTTTGACTGGGTGGTGATCTTGATCTGCGAAGATCAACTAGTGGTTACATTTTCAACTTGTTCGGTGGAGCAGTAAGTTGGATGAGCAAACGTCGAGCAAACTATTTCCACCACAAAGGTTGAATAGTGGTGGCAACACGTGCTTGCAAGGAAGCAATCTAGCTTCAAAGGTTATGTTCCTTTATTGGGTTCATACAAAAGGTTGTAAGGATAAGTTGAGACTCACATAGTGTAATTACTTTGGCAAACAACCTTGAGTATCACAATGTTATCCCATTTTAGTGATTCCAGCTAAAATAAAGATAACCATAGAAATTTTTGAAAAAATTGACTAAAATACCTGTTTGAAGAGTATTTCAGGTTTTCGGGTTTCAATAACATGTAAACAGGTTATTTACATGCAAGATGCTCATTTTTTCCTGAAACCCGAAACCCGATTCAACTCCCTTGTGTCGGGTTTTCGGAACTCCTGAGCATCGGAACATGTGTGATCAAAAATATGTTTTATGTCACATGACTTCTGAAACCCAAAACCCGATTCAACTCCCTTGTGTTGGGTTTGTGCAACCTTCAAGCATCTCGACATATCATGCTTTATGTTGAGTTTCCGGACAATCCAAACATGGTGACATGGCATTCATGTCGAGTTGTAGGGTAGTTGGCACACGTGTCAAGTGAAATGTAATAAATGCGGGGTCTTTATAAATAGCTGGATTTACATGTCATTTTTACCTTTTTTACTTTTGGTTGCATGGATTTTTCTCATGCGTGCTCTCTCAACTTCCGAACCCGATTTGATCTTGTGCTCAATTGTGCGGTCCATTTTCAATTATTTTTCAAATTTTCTAAAGGTATTTACTCTGCCTTTTTGCTTGCGATGTTTTGTTGAAATGTTTTTATGATGGTCTCTGCATCTTCTCCTTCCTTTCCTATTTTTCTTTTTAGGTTTTGGGTTTTGGGTTTTTCTTCTTCTTTTGAGTAATATTCCAATGGAAATCATTGTTTAAAAGTTCACCCTTATGGTGTTTGTCTATTATATTCCTGAGAATATGCCTTTTGTATTTTAAAAGAAGAGAAGAAGAAGAAAAAAATCTTAACTATTGAAATGGCGGGAAAATTTCATGTTTGGACATCTCAAAAACCTGATCCCTTATCTTCAGGTTTTGTAGGGTGTTTTACAGTTTATAAATTCTGCAATGTGTCAGGTCTTGAAGCTTGCCAAACATATAACATCTTTCGACATCCATTTTCCTTTGTGTCGGGTTTGCCGGTGTGTCCGACATCTTCCATTTTCCGCAGTGTGGCGGGTTTCTACAGGTGTCCAACATCTAATATCTTCTGACACATTCAATTGTCTATCAAGTTTTGCATAATGTCTGACAAAGCCTAACTTCCAACACATTCTCTCCAGTGTATCAGGTTTTGCATAGTTTTTGACAAATCCTAACCTCTGACACACTTAGCAGTGCATCGGGTCTGTGAGGTTGTTCAACAAGTTGTCAAACCTAAAGTGTTCAAACCATAGGTGATCAAGGCATTCCTCCTCTGAGACTCCTCATGTCGGATCCTGGTTCATCATAGGATAAGTCTGATAAATCATGGAAGATGAAATACAAATTCAGGAAGGTGGAGTTCCCTTCCTACATTGATTGTAATTATGATATCCGAGATACAGAACTCAAAAATGTAGACATGGAAGACTTTTGGAATAGAGTCAAGAGTTCTTCCCAAACCTCCTAGATGAAAGCAATAGCCAGTAGTGGCCTCCCTCTTGTAGTAGGATTCCCCATGTCTGCTCAATGCCCCGAGTTCATCTTGGCATGTGCTTCGAATTATGACTCTGCTTCTCGTTCAATGAGAAATTAGGAGGGATAAGTCATAGTCAAGTTAGACGGAGGTTACTTCGATGAGCTTCTTAGACTACCTAACTTCGAGGAGTATGGGGATGTAGATCTCAAGTCAACCCAGAAATCCTAGGACAAAGACCAAGAAGACTGTATTAAACATGTAAATATGAAGTTCCTGATTAAAGCCAAGCCGACTGTCTCTAGGTTTCCAAGATTTGTTCCTAGAAGTGATTTCATTCAAGAGATCAATGATATCATTACTTTGCTGAGCCGGGTTTTTGGATTTCCTAAGTCAAATGTTTTCCAAGGATGGATGTACCAATTCATGGTCATCATTAAGAAGAATCAACAGGGGATTGATTGGGGTAGTCTTATCAGTGACGAGATAGACTCCCAGATGAAAACGGTTTTGTCTAAAGGAAAATTTTATGTCTTCATATATCACTTATGCAGCAGCTGGTATGAGGAATTATCCCAGATTGGACACAAAGGGGAACAAGGCAGTTGAACACATCTATCGATATTTTCCTCAGCTAACAAGGAAGGGGTCTGAGGATCAATTCAGAAGAGTAAATGATGCCTTCTTTTACGAGAACATTTGCAGGATGAACCCTGAACTGAGGAAAACAAGAGTCTTTGATGAGGCATGGGCTAAAGTTTCAAAGTGGGGTTGTGTCTTCTTACAATTTAAGAAGTTCACATATCTTCGAGTGGTCATGTACCCGAGTGATCCCTTCTGATTTCCCAGATATCCAGGAGACAAGTTGGTCCTGATGGAGTTGGTTAGGAAATTGTTGGATTTTCACAAGTTCCAACAGAGTAAGCACAAGGCCACCGTATCCTTCCCAATTTCTATTAGAAGGTATACCTGCTCAATGATGGTAAAAGCCAAGAACATAGTTCACGAGCTTCAGGATAAGTTAAAGAAGCACATGAAGCCCAAAGATGGGTTCAAATTTCAAGGAGTTCTTAAGTCATATGGAACCCTATACCTACACGTGCCTAGCATAGAAGACATTTGGGTTGATCTTCGCGATGAAGTTTCTATCCGCAGAAAAGATCATAGCAGGTTAACACTTGAAGAGATTCAGACACTCGAGCTCGCTAACATTCCAGAGGGTACTGACGACAATGAAAGTGTTCTGGATCCTTCATATGACGGACTGAATGAGGATCAATATGTTTTCCCAGCTATTGATTGGTCTATCAGTGAAAAATCTTCTATTGCAGATAGATCAGCTCTGATTCTCACACACACTAAGGCATGGCTTACCTCTTGGGAATGAGTTACAAAGAAGATTTTTTCAAAGTTGGTTGCTTTGGAAGTCGGGGCCCTCCAAAAAGGAAAAGGACAAGAGCTCTTCTAAGAGGCCTATAAAGGTCAAATTTGTCAAGAAGGGAGGAGAACAAGAAGCCCCTTCAACTACCACTCCAGTTGAAATGGTGAACATACCAGAATCACCAACCCCACTAGAAATAGGGAAATATCTTTGGAGGTAGAGGTGAGTCAACCTATAATTTCACCTTTTGTTGATTACCCAATAGAAGTAAGTTTATCTCTCTGCTTCCCAGGCTTTGGCTTCAGGAATCTCACAACCTCCTCCTTTGCAACCACTTCCACCTCCTCCTTTGCAACCACTTCCACCTCCTCTTTCTCCATCTTCTTCATCAGCCATGGCCAACATTTTCTCTGGACTCTCACCTCTCTCTGCTAGAACCAAAGTGACTATAGATATGCCTCCTCCTTCTGCACCTCTTTTTACTGAATCCACTACCACACTTGTGGCTATTCCCACTCCACCATTGAGTCTTCCTCCACCTAAAAGTGTGACCCTAACTCCTGCAATAATAGAAACTTCCTCTGGCATGCCTCAATGGTTTCTTGATCAGACTCTGAGGAAAAGGAAGGTGGTAGTTCCCATACTAGCCTTTGATTTCAGTTCACTCAAGGATTCTACTGCTAAATCAGCCAAGAAACCCAAAATAGTTTCAAGGGTTTTAGTGGATGCTTCGGGGCACAAGTTTGCAAAGATTTCCACTCCTGCAACTAACAAGACCAAAGAGGACATAGTGGCCTCTAACTATCAGATAACCAGGGTCGATCTAGGGAAGGTGATAGTAGAAGGATCACAACAAGATGCATGAGATTCTATAAATGTGCTATGTCAGAAGTTGAAAGAAATAAAGGAAAGTGGGGATGAGCTTAAAGAAAAAGTGGAGCAGTTGACTGAAGTATTACTCAAGCTCTCAAAGCCTCCTGAGTCAATACCATCATCCTCTACTCCTATCGGGTTCGATTTCTCATCGGTACCCATGATTGAAAAGATTAACGAAAAGGGGAGAGTGGTCGATGAATGGACCCAAAGGCTGCTCCTGTAGGGAAAATAAGTAATCCAAGATACTGTGGAAGTCTATCAATCTTTGGAGGATATAAAGAAAGATGGAGAAAAAATGGATGATGAGTTTTCTTCAGAAATCGGGAACCTGGAGTTGACTTTCGAAGCTCTCCAAACGCTGAAACAAATTCCATCCCACATCTTGGTGGAAGAGGGCATCATCCCACATGTGGATAAACATTTCTAGCTGACCAAATCCATCAGATTCAGAATAAAGATTCTCAATGAAGCTTGTAGCAAATTGAGAGAATCAAGAGATCAATTGATCGATGGCAAGAGTGACTTAGAAGAAGAGCTGGTCAAAATCTGTGCGAAGGTGTTGAGTGGAGATTCAGCTATCCTACCAGTTGATGATCTTTTCAAATAGATCCAAGAATCAATTCAGCATGAATCAACTTACGGATTCAACATGGAAATCATTGACCGGTTTGTGAAGATTGAACATTCTTTGGAGACCCTGAGGAAACTCAACAAAAGATTGAAAAAGCTTCCCGGCAACACTAGTGATACTCAGGAAACATGTGAAGTTTTGAGTGATCATTCCACCGTGCCTGATGAGAATGAGATGCAAGGTATAATCCAAAAATTCCAAGAATTTTGGAACAAGCAGGCTTTGTTGGAGGAAGAGAAAGATGATGATTTAGAATAGGCACAATGCAACATGTCATTTCAATCTTGAAATCGACATGTCTTTTTCATTTCTGTTTCGTCACATAGGAAGCAAATTTTGACTTGGTCTTCTGCGTGAGAGTCAAGCAAAATAGAACTCTTGTTAAAAACACTATTTTCTAGGATTTATCCTATTTTCTCTCTACTCTTTTTATTATAAATAAGGGATGCTTATGCATTCCAAAGGGTTGAGATTTTTGGAATATTGAGAACTATTGTGAAGAAGAAGAACTTTGTGTTTTCTTTCAATCATTCAAGGAATAGAAATCGATGTTATTTTTACAAACTTTGTGTTGTGAGATTCATCTCTCTTAAGATATTGTTCTTATGTTCAGGATCTTAAGCTATTCTTTGTTTAGCATTCTCAATCATTTTAAATCATTTCAAACATTACATTACATTTGTTATCTAGAACTTGTATGATTATTTCATGATCTGTGTTTGCTCGAAAGAAAATACGTTCCCATCATTTCCTTTCCATTGTGTATTCTTTCTAATCCATTTTACTTCGAAAGCAACAATATTTCCATCTACTGTGGATATGGATTATGGGATTCTATCCCAACCCCAATGGTTAGATTAGTGTAAATACTGTACGTATCATTTCTGCTGTGTTTTAGATTAGTAATAAACAAGCAGCCTCACCTGTCTTTGAGGAGGGATTCAATCCCATGTACTATGGTTGAACCTCATATTTTGTCTTGACAAAATATCCAACCAACACACACTCGAACAAAATGCATTGATGTGCAATATTATTTCATCGTATAAATGGTAGAAGAGAATAGGGTGATGTTAGTAAAAGTGGAGACAAAGGTGAATGTGGTGGATTCATTGATTAAGATAGTAAGTGCTAAAAAGTTTTCTTGGTGTAGGGAAGCAATGGGCTTAATAGCCCGCAAATTTTGAGGAATGAGCGCGTGTTCTCCCTGATAGAGTAGGAAACAAAGGGGATATTTTGTGTAGTCACCTACCCATGTAGCGCCTAAGGGTTCTAGGCTATTTTAGGCACTTTATTTTAAAGCAATAGTTGTGCCTAATAATAGTAAAGCTAACTTAGCTTTGTAATTTGAGTTCATTGTAAAAGTAGTGGTTCTACTTGAAAGTATTATTTTAATACTAAAAGCAGTGGCTCTACTCTAAAATATTATTTTAATACTTTAGCTTTCTTTCTAAACAAGCTTAACTATAAGATGTGCTTTGGTTATAAAATACATGCTCTCATTGTGAATGGTGTGTTGTTCAAGAAGACTTAGTTGTCGAAGGCCAGAACTTTAGAGGTTGATTATTGTATTTGTAAGCGTTTTCAAGTTAATATAAGGTTGAAAATCCACTGGTTTTTATCTGAAAGGGTTTTGCCAAGATAAACATTGTGGCAATATTCTTGGTGTGTTCTAGTCTATTTCAGATCTACTTATTTTTGCATATTGTGGTTTAGTTTATTGCTTGCATTATTGCACAAAATCCCAACAATACTGTCTACCAACAACACAAAACTGACATAATTGTTTTTATTTGAAACATGATAGCTTGTGAACTTGAATGCTCCTACATCAATGTGAGAACATAGTAGTTGAGAACACAAACCAAGAGGTTCACTATAGAGCAATTAAGGAAGTCAGTGTTAAAGGGTACGTGTGTCAACTTGAGGAGATACATAATTCACAACTATGTTAAGTCTTATTATGAGCTAAGCGATGTCAACATCTTAACTATCAATTTACTTGATAAAAATATGCATGATATCTCCATGCACAAGATAAGACGTAGTATCTAGGGTAATATACCCTAAATGAGTGAGTATTGCCTTCTATACATTAGTAACCCTCACAACAACAATTAAAAACTATTGAAAAACAAGTGATAGTATGAGATGGTACATAAATGAACCTCCCCTTACTAAAATACTTATAACCCTTATAACAATAATTGAATACTATTAAAAGAATAAATAACTTACCAATTTGAAGAAAGTGAATGGCAAAATAGCCTTCAATCTCATGGATTGAAAACAATTTGAACCCTTACAACAATAATTGAGTACTAGTGAAGGAACAAATGATTGACGTATTTAAAAGAAGTGAATGACAAAGTAACCCTCAATATCATGGATTGAAAGCAAATTTGGGCCCATTTCCCTCTCTAAATCCACATGGAAAGTATTTATTCCATGAATTATGAGGGACATATGGGAATACCTTACTTTATAAATTCCTCCTCACAATAATTTGAGCGAGGGCAAACTTTGGACCCTAAATTTTCCAAAGCCGTTGGACTCTTTCTTCTCTTTTTATTCCCACACACGTGGCTTCCGGCCTAAAGTAAAGGCCAGGGGACTACATCCAACGGTGGATGCTCTGTCCAAAAAAGTGAAAAGGTTCCGTGACCGTCAGATGTGAATACGTGACCATGTCTCCTCTTCTTTTGCTTTTCCCAATTAAAAAAATTGGGAATCAAAGAAAAACCAATAGTCCACATCCTTACTGTACGAGGAGTTCACTTCAATTTTCCAAAAAAAACAAAAATAAAATCCAGGCCTAATGAGGTGGCAGGATAGTAAGTAATATAGCCACATAAAAGATATTTGATAAATATACATATATGTGGACCTGGTATTTATATGTATTTTTTTTTATTTTTGCATTTATGTGGACAGTATTTATATATTTTTAAATAAAGGTTTAATAGTTTATCAAGGAGAACTAGGGGTATATTATTATAGTTTGCAATAGAATTCTTATTTAATAAATAATAATTGTTAGATTATAATTGAAATTTGTCAATAATTTATTTCATTATTTGATATTTGTTATTACAATTTGGTAATATTTTTTATGTCATCAATGAGTTAACATTCATTTGAGTAGGGCGTATTTTGTTGTCATGTAGGGGTGACAATAACATTAGGTATTATTGGGCGTATGTTTCAGACATATTGGGGTGGATACCTCTTATGTCTATCTTTATGTTAGAGCACACTTTAGACAACAAGATCACGAGGTGACAACAACTATACATGTTATTGGGCACATGTTTCAAATACATTAAGGTGGATGCTTCTTTCGTCTGTCTTTATGTTAGAACATACTTTAGACAACATAATCATGAATAGCTGAAACACGACTATAACGACATCGCATGTTTAGAATAATCTAGTGGTGAGATCTCAAACTTGAAGGTGGATATAAATTGGTGCATATAAGGGAGAGGGGCTACTAATGGTACACTCTGAGTTAAAGGGTCCACAAAATCAATTGTTTATCATGTGGAATTGTGAGTTTTTTCACTATTATGTAGTACAAATTTGTGTTAGCTTATAGTTTTTCTTTGGTAATGTTCAATTGGAGGGAAAAACATATTTTGAATTGATTTAAAATAACAAATTTGAGTTACACTTAACAACCATGGTGGAAACCAATACTTGAATATGGGTGAAAAGGCTTGAACATTGAATTTTTATGCTTGTGCATGGGTGAGAGGTCTTAAATATCATGATGTGATTGACTATTCTACATAATTATTATGTTAAAAATAAATAAAGACTACATAGTACTATGACAACTATTGGGTATTGTGTGATCAATAGTCATGTTAACTATTGGACCATGTTCAGAAAATTGGCCCCTCTCCCGACCTAATGTCCTTAAGTCTCAAGTTTAAGATTATTTACTTTCATGGCCATACAAGAGTTGTGTGAAAATCATTTATAGAAAAGGACATTACTTCTATTTCACTACTCCCAACCATGGATACCATGAGTGCTATAATGCTCTTCCTGATCTAAATAACATATATGTTGGACTATAACATGTATGTAGCATCATCAAGAAGATGCACCAAAATGCTTCATCCTATCGGTACTTAACACACATCCTTTCTTCAAAGGGAGTGAGCTAGGTACATTTCATAAATTTGAAGACGATGCCCTTGCAAGACTCCCCATAGTTATTTTGGCACAAGTTTCCTATGGCAGGAACCTTCTGAGTCCCTTCTAAAGCCCGGGACAAGTCTCAAACAGTCGACCACGGATAAAGATCTGTGCTGGTACCACCTTTGCTTCTACTTCTAACTTTCTTTGCCGATTAAAACTGCCATTACTGCAAAAACTCTGTGCAGACTGCAGACTGCAAGCATTGAGAGTCCGTGACACTAACATGATCACCTGTCATGTCAAGTCAAGTCACTTCACTACATATTTGGTGTGGTGTGGTGTCAAATCATTCTGTTACACAATCTTATCTCTGGTAAGATGTTATTACGCTTAATGCTAAATTTAGCACCGATTTTTGTTTTAATTGGTATTCAATTCCTGAGCACTGTAAATACTCCAATTGCTACTGTTCAGGATTTGCGTACTAATGTACATGTTTCTGTTTGGTATCATCCACATGGACATCAAGCTCATTCCTATGCAACTCAGCTGCCACAGAATAAATAAGCTGTAGCCTGTACCCCACGTTGGGTCAGGCCAGGCAGCACGAGTGCCTTCAAATTACTATTAAAAGACACTACATCCCTCTGTATGGGTTCAGTTTTATTCTAATGTGTATATGAGTTGCTCAGTCCTCTGTCCGAAGGTGCTACACCAAAGCTGCACACACCCAGATTTTCTGTCCCAGGGTAGGTGTACACTGTGTTTAGAGGATAAGAAATTGTACTGGGTTTCTTTTTTTCGTTAAAAGTAGGATTTATCTACCTTCTTTAGCTTAATGTCAAGATATGATGAGTTTTCATTCCGTCAAATTCAATTAGGTTCAGAAAAATTATGTTATATTTATTTAAATTATAAAATCTACAATTACAGAATTGTAAATCTGATGTTAAGAAAATCAGTCATCCATTTACCCATGTCTTTTGGGTTTAATGAAGTAGAAATCTCCCTCTCATCTGGCAGAGTGAAGTGTGTATGAAATGGCCATCCTTCAATATGATCCTTAGTTGGCGGTGGAGAGAATATGCCTTCACATGTCTCCTTCACAAATGTAGAAGTTGGTATTTATCTTTTTGGATCTTATGGACTAATCTAAACATTTATTAAAAAAACAAACTTAAACTTTTAAGTCAAATTAGTATGTAGGACAGTATAGTATAGTATGTTTCCATTTCCTGAATTTTCATGACATAAATCTTTAATATTGAAAAACGAGAGGTATTTTGTTCAAAAACATTCCTTACTTTTATCTCTATTTATGTTAAATAATTATAATTTTATTTTTGAAAATAGTTATTATTATCAGTAAGTGTTGGAAACAACTCACCAATTCTAGTCCATTGGTTTGAGTGAATGGGACAAATGGCTTATTGTTGCATGAGTCATTGAAGAGTTTAATCTCAGATTCATCTGTATTGCAAGGCGTGAGGCCTCTGAAACATTTCCTAAGATTATAGGGGAGTTTGCGATGTGATTTAGTGTCATCAAGGTGCATTAACGTGTGTTATTCCGAACAAGATCTGTGCTATTAAATTACCAAAAAAAATGATACAAGATAATTTACAAAAAAAGTGGGCCGTATGGTAACACGCCCCAAAACCATGATAAAAACTAGGCTAGAAGGTCTAGGAATATAAAGCAGCAGAATGCATCAAAACACAAAATGTAGAGATATTAAGTCGCCACTGTAAATTGTTGTTTTGTAAGGGGCAGGTCTTGATCAGGGCAGCCAAATCTAGGTAGGACTTTATCGGAGTTTGGCACATCTCAGCCAGAGCCATGATGACTTTATTTTTCAGTATCTTCAATATCCAATTTCGAAAGTGTTAAAAATGACAAATTATATATCTTTCGGAAGCTTGTAGTATGTGGCTGAGGAATATTATACCCATTGTGAATAAGGGATCAAGAATACTTGCATATGCTCAATGTACCCCATCTTTTTTCCACTGGAATTGGCGGTTGATATCCAATTATGTCCTTCGTGATGTTTTTTCTATTAATGCTTTTCACATCTTGAGGAAATGAATACCTTCATAGAGACAGGCTACAAGATGAGATCTAATGAATCCTAGACTGATATCGAACTTGCGCTAAATTTTCCATCAAAACAATTGTTGAACAAATAAGCATAACTGTTTATTATCTTCATATAGAAGATGGCCATATTATTACTGAAAAAGAAATAATTTGACTTCGTTGTGTTTGCCAGGTGGCTCTTAAGTTTTAGGGTCAATTGCATTCTATATGTTACTAAAGGTGTTGATTGGCACTTTCTTCTCTTGTATAAGTACATATATGAAATTTTGTAATAATAAAATTATAATCAACCAAGAATTGTTTTATTGAAATTAAGATTTTAATTACTAAAGATCAAAGTCTACCTAATTTTATTTATAAAAAAAAAGATCTTGTTTAAAAATTATGAAGATTTTTAAGTTCATGTGAACTGTGATTCAATTTCAAACTCTTTTCTTCAACTCTCAATTTTAAAAATCGATACATACATATAATATAATATATGTCAATTTTCCTTTTAAAAAAACTTATCTTGAACATGGGGTTGGTTACTTAGACATTGCCATTATTTTAATATTAGACATTTTCTAATTACTAGTGTTTAGATGTTATGAAGCCTTTAATAGTAGAGAACGATGTGTAGCAACGATTGATTTTTTTCATGTAGAAATCATGATTTTCCTCCAGATATTCAGCTCAAAGCATTGTTAAGGTAATGTCGGTATCATTTCATAATATTGATTACAGCTCCCACATTCTAATTAGACAGATACAGATTGCTCGTGTATATTGTTATGTAATAACAGTTGGGAGTCAGACAATTGATTAACCGTTTTATTAAATTAACTCTTCCTGTTTTTCCAATAGGATAATCCATCCGGTTTTATAAGTGTGTTTACTGTGCAGACAAATATTTATGCCGATGGATATGACCACAGAATGCAGCGTATGCACCTCTGGTTTGATCCTTCTGCAAATTATATGACGTTTACTGCATCTAGTTCTGGAACATGTATCACATCATGTAAGTTGGGGTTTTCGCTCAATTACTTTTCTGCCATTGTCATTGCTTTTTTTTTTCTTATTAGCAGGGGAGTTAAAAAAAATGCTCAATACTAAGTTGAGGTAGGTCAATTTATACACTTAAAGAAAGTTTGGAAAATTAGTGCTCCAATTTACATAATTTTGATTAAAATTATTATAGTATTGTAGTAATACGGGTTATAGAAATTTTAACTATACGATCTCATTCAGTCTCTACTATTCTTCAGTGTTAGCAATAATCTTGTTATGCTTTTCAAAAATTTTGTGCACATTCTTTGAGAAATGAATTTTCTTTGCAACCTTGATGTGACAACTACCTTGCAAAAACTTTTATATATATATATATATATATATATAAATAGACTATATTTGATAGGTCTATGCTAATAAAACCTTTTACAATTAAAAATATCATAGGAAATCTTGATGGGAATAAATGATTTTGAATTGTAATAGAAAATACATCGAGTATAATGAAAATTAACAGAAGCCTAACATACTATTAAGTTAATTTAACTAGTTAGTTTAACAGTTTCAATGACCCAATCAATGGCAACATGATAAATGCTAGTATGCTTTTTATATACTAATTCAAATATTCAAAATTAACATTATTTATTTTAAATCTATTATAATATCTTTTATTTTCAATATTTATCAAGATTTATACCAAAATCAATGGTAACATACCTCTCCTAATTCATTTCCAATCCAAACTAAAAAATTGGAGACCTTTTTATTTTACAAATATTATGGTTAATTTCCTAATAAAAGTTTACAATTTCAATTAAATTATTTTTATGAGTATTTGGTAGGTCTTTTCTCTCAAAATGGGAAGAGACTATTGAGACTACGATTAGCTCCTTTCTTTCTGAGTTTGAGTCTTAGTTTGTTTATATTTTCTGTTTTGTGTGTTGGGATAGTTCTGTATTTTTGTCTCTTGTATGTTTCTTATGTTCCCGTTGTTCGTTCTCAGTGGATTTGTTCTTGGGCTTGGTTTCCCTTGGACTGGTATATTTGGTCCAATTGTGTTTGTTTCGTTTTCCAAGACTTGTAGTTCTTTTTTGTTATATTCTCAACTGCAGTCGTTGATTGTTTATGCAAGTTATATTAGTATCTTTCTTCTTTCCCTTTTGTTTCCTTACTTACACTATATTGTTAATTATTTGTGGTTGATTCCCTCAAATTACCAATCAAAATAATAATAATTAGTATCATATACCAAATATCCTTGCTTCATGTATTCAATATCAGTCAATAGAGGGGTACTATTCAAGTATTATCTATTGGATGGCTTGATTAAGTCCTACAGGTTAAGAAATCTTTTCAATCCCTATAATTTGAAGTTTAGGAGTATTCATATTTTATAATGTTTTTCATGGTTTTGTATGTTAATTTTTTTTAATATAAGTAATATGGTATCTTTTCTTCAGAGCTCCACCAACATTATTGGACTTTTCGATACAGAGGATTGAAATATATATTTCCAACCCTACATTTATTTAATTCACTTGTGAATCCAATTTGCATGTGTAACATAGATCAGTATCTTTGTTAATGTCAGGTCATTAATATTTGTAAGTGCTTTTCATACAATCCCTCACAACACACTACATAGTCACAACAAATAGATGATTTTGATCCCAAAATAACTGACACAAAAAATGTAGACCAAGTTGAATTCATCCTTCATGTCGACGACTAGATCATCCACCTCTACAATAAAAATTGTTTGAAACAATGTTAACTTTTGATGAAAAGGAATGAAATTTTTGAAGTATGGGACATTAATCCTAAGTAGGTAAATTGTACTTACGGACCTTGCATACCACCATGAAGATGCTTTCTCTTGCTAATTAAAATAAAAAATGTAAATGATAGCTATTTTATATGTACTGCAGATTTTCTGTAGACGATGTACCAATCAGAGTACACAAGAACCACGCAGTGAAGGGTATTGCATTCCCCAGAAGGCAGCCTATGGGCGTATTTGCAAACATATGGAATGGAGAAAATTGGGCTACTCAGGGTGGAAAGATAAAAATAGACTGGAATGAAGGTCCTTTTCCCTTGCCATCCCTCCATAGAATTTCAAGGTGAGAAGTCATGCCCATGGAATAAGTGATGCATCACTGTCTCCGCCAGGTCTAGATAGCGCCAAAAAATGGTGGAACATAGCGCAGGTCTAGTAATCTGATCCGACTTACACAGGGAGCAGCCTGAATTTGCAAGGAATCATTACTTCATCCATGAGTACTGGACTGATGCCATCACTAATCAACAAAACTACAAATGACATATACTGCTGAGTCTGGAGTTTGGTTCGCGTTAAGGTTTCAAGTACTCATGGTTGGTGTCTCTTCCCCTTCGTAGAGTGAAAATGACCCCTGTCAGGTGTTGGATTGCACAACATTGTTAAGCTGATTGTTCTAAAACTACGCAATGAGAACAATGAACGAGTTCACTGCAATCTTGTAAGGGTATGTAGCCCCATTTTTATTGGATTCAAAGCCAAATCGACGACTCATAGTATTCAGACATACTTTGTATTCCTTCCATGTTGCATAGCCGTCTCGACCCTTGATTTTCTTGACATGGTATCGTGGACTAGAAGACAAATTATTTTCCTCAGGACATGCAGAGTGGACACATTTGTACAAGTCACAAAATGCTCGTACTTCATACATCGTCTTCCTGCTCATCCCCGTCGCCCGTTATACCTGTGGCGATGTCAGTATGCGGGATGGCCTTCATTAATCAAAATTTGATGGACACGGGTTTCGGTGTACATTATTTTGAACTTATATTGGAATTTTAATTTTGTTAATCTTATAATGTTCAAGGGTATACACTTCTTCAATATATGTATATATCCTAACCAAGTGGTCTCATGCACAATACGAGGGTCTAATGTTTACAAAAGTTCCTACTTTATAGTACTTGACTTCACTGAGATAGGAATTTCAATGTTATTATAATAAAAATAGAAATTGCACTAAAGAGGTGCATATGCAAAACGACGATAGGTTACATAGAAATTCAAGCACATTTATGAAATAACAATAATGTGCACGAGAGGATCCAATAAAACAAGATGTAAATCTAACCTTTACTGGGAATGGAAAAGAGTGAAGGTATAATGTGGACGCATCAAGGGGTAATAATTTACGTGAATGTCAGAGGAATAAAACAAACCTGGATTATAGGCCCACATGCCATCTGCCATAAAAATCGTGAGTTGGTGATAAGTTAAGTCACTTCATTTTCATTGTTTTCCACTTATAGGCCACAATGTTTTTGAAGATTTTTGTTGTTTTTCCAACCTGCTGCACCTGTTCATCAATTTTCATCCTAAAATTTGTCAATACTCTAATGCACCATGATAGATCTATCTCACTAACTCTCCAACGAACTTTAGTATTCTTCTCTAAAAAAGAAACATGAATTAATTTAGCCTCACAATGGATCATAACGATCCTCCAAAACCTACTGCAATGTCTCACAAGATCAGGACAACATTCCATCCAAGTCTTTGATGCCGTTAGGTACCATGAGTTGAAATCAAATCCCCTAGCAGTAATAAATATGAGGCAAGTCTTGAGATACCCTCGATCAATCAGGTCTTCACCATATTTGTTAGATCGACACTGCATCCAAACCTAATCTCTACAAAAAGATGAAAAAATGAAAGCTAAAAAGATGAACTAAATGAAGCTAGCTAGAGTGGAGGGTGATTTTAGCAAGGGATACACATATCCGAGCTGCCATATTATTCTATATAATTCATCGTTGAGGAATTTTGGGGAAATGTCAAATAACATTTGATAAAATCATGTGCATTAGAGGGTGTTGGTAGTGACCTCAGAACCAAGGTTGAACATCGTCACTGGATTGCAAAACATCCCTTATACTTATAGAGGTGTATGTCGTGATGGTTAATCAAGGGTTGTGTATGAAGATTCTACTGGTGGATGGTAAAGTATCACGTGCCTTGTAAGATGTCCATGAGGTACCACTTTATTTTTCCAGGATAGTATAAGGGTGGAGCTCATCATAGAATGAAATTCTACACTATTTTGCATACAGTCTGAGTTTTGTGGCAGAGAAATAGGCTCTATTTATAGACAGAGGGGGTAGATCTTTAAGTAGAATACGTGGATCAACATGTTCATTGCAGTCATATGTCAACCAAAAATTTTACGCTCCACCTTAGCCTATTGTAGTCAATTATTCCATGTCAACTATGGGAGCCCTTCCTCTCCTATGAGACGACACCGATCTACGTAATTACATCGATTTTATTGTTATATTAGAATACTAGTTGAGCAAAATGAACATGGTCAATGATATAACATCAAATTTAAAGATGTAATGTTAGTATACATTGCATACTATTGTATAATCAGGAATAGTCTCAACCACTCTAAATTGTCATTAGAGTTTTCAGGGGTCCTAGGTAATTCCTCTACAACTGATTCTGGGGTAATTGGATAGCCTACGACCATATAAACGAGGGTTCAGAGACAACGGCCCCTAAGAATTTTTTATTAACACTACTTTGCCATACATACAGTATCACACCATTTACGATGTATATAGATCTCCTTTCAACGCTATGTTTCTTTGCACATCAATAAATCCCTATAACATTATGGGGACATCGTTAATGGGTAAATCTAGCTTTGCCCATGGTTCCTTGGAAAAAATATGCAACTTCTTATCACTATTTTTTTAGAATATGTTGTCCTATTAATGTTCTTACTATATAGTTGGAAATAGCAGTAGGGTCAGAGTAGAACTTGGAAGTACATTATTGTATTGTAAACGGTTAAGTTAATGCAATAAGAGAGCAACGTTATTATGTTGGGTTTTTTCTTGAAAGGGTTTCCCAAGATAAATCTTGTGTATGCCATTTTTGTTTCTTTGTTTATCTTGAATATTATGTTAAGTACATTTTCTCGTTTATTTATTTATTAGATCCATTCTCTTCTATGACACTCGGGATTCACAGGGTAACAATAGGAGACATATGGTTGGTGCACACTTTTGTACATCTTGTGGCTCTTTATATACTAGAGTTTCCAAGATAGAGGAGACCTTGAAAATTGATTTTTTCAGAGAGATATTTAACACATTTAACACCGCCACATCTTTTACAAAAGCCCCTTTTTTTTGGCAAGTGGTCTTTTTGAATAAGTACATTGTATAATTTATTAATTTTTAATTGCATATATTCAAACTAGGAATGTTATTTTAACTATGTAGTGCTCTGCCCCTAGTTTGCCCCTTTGGTAAGAGTATGGGCCCTTCACGAAGTGTTTTTTCTTTCGTTAAGCACCCTGCCTTGGGGTTGTAGTAAATAAATTTCTCTTATAACTTATTAGGGTTTGAAATCTCGCCATCAAGCTTTAAGTCTACTTGTGATAAAATGATAATATTATAAATATTATCATGGTTTTAAGATAAATTTACTCAACTTATTACGCCGAAGGCATTTCCCCTATGGGAAAGGCACTTCCGGACATTTCTACAACTGTATTAAATTTGACAGTTTGATGGCCGTTTTGACGTTCAAGTGCTTTTTGGGGCTATTTTTAGTAGTTGCTTTTTCGTTTTTCAAACCGCTTACTCTGTCTAATTTTTTTTCCTGGTTTTTCAATATTCACGGATGTTATTATTGCTCATGCTCGAGCTCTATTCCCCTTTGATCTTGGGTTTTGTTCATATGCATTTGATGGTGAAGGGTTCTGACATTGTGCCTCTGTATTTTGACATCGTATCTCTGAGCACAGTCCTGTCAGCTAGCTACTGGAGGTAAACCCTTGCACCTATGACATTTAATTATTTGGGTCCTTGCTTAAATCAGTTGAGCCCCATTATCTGCCCCAGATCAGCATTATATTGAAATTCTAAGCATCCTTTTAATTAAGCCGACTCCTTCCTCTGTCACATTTACTATACAGTAAATCCGATTCACGCCTTGAAAAACGCCTTCAGTGTGTGATCATGGAGAATGGATTTGCAAACAAAGGCTTGTTGCTATGCCTCTCACAAAAATCTACAGTAGCGTAATTTCACGACTGTAATCAGTGATTCTTCTAGGTTCGTGCAAACCACACATCAAACCCTTCCAGTAAAACAAGACTTAAATGGCAGCAGTTATCAGCCCCGGGTTTATAAATAAAACACCTCCCCTGAAAAATGGGGGGCATCCGTCTCAAACAAGGGAATCCCAACAATAATCGGGTGAATAACGTTTTGATGAATAGGTTTGTTTCCTGTAACAATAATGTGAGCTTCTTCAAATAAAAAATTTGTAGTGGACAGAATGGTGGGTACCATCGTTAAGGATAGGAACAGTAAACTGTAATCCCAGAAAACCCCATCTCCATTTTTCGTTGCCGATGGTAGGGATATTGCCCTTTTATTTGTGTACAGAGTCACAGACCATGTTTATTGTCGTGGATGTTACAGGATATTTAAGTCCTGTCCATGAGGTATATAGGTCAGGTAAGTATGGTCGCCCCTGTTCTGTCAATGGAATTGACAAAGAAAAACATTATTTTTGTTGGGTTTTGTTCAATCTTTTAGTTTTGTGGGATCCTATTCAGGTTTTCGATTCCTCTATTTTAGCAGGCCCTTGTTCCATAATTTTTTCAAGGGATACAGGTGTTTTTTCCAATACACAGATCGACTGGAATCCAACTCCCGAAGCTTCTATTGTCAAGGCCCATCTTCTTGGTATTGTAAAACTTTAGTGGTGATTAAACAATGTTAGCATGAGGCCTGGTGTTTTTTTTGCAGCGACCAAGAATGTGGTTTCAGAGAGGAAGAGACGCAGGAAGCTGAATGAAAGGCTTTATGTGTTGCGCTGCCTTGTTCCCTACATCACCAAGGTAAACACTTTCTCTATACTATGGAAATGGATACTAACACTAATATATATGCCACCCTTATCTTGAATCTAATTCACAATTATAAAAGGGTATATAAACATAAATGCAATAATCACAATCAACTCTTGACCAGCGAAGACCAAATCTAATGTAACTTATCAGTAGGAGACTGTTCTGGTGAATATTTGAGGATGAAAGAACACACAATCATGTTTAACGAGCAGCTCTTCATGTTGTTTTCTTTTTGTCCTCCTTTTTTCAACTATGAAAAACATGATAATTTCACAAAAATAGAACTTATCAGGAAACCCCTTTTGGTACCAAGATCATAAATTATAAATTGTCAAAATTTTGTGGCTCAACGGGTGATAATATTTGACTCCAATAAAGCAAGCAATATTCATGACATTTGCATTTATATTATGAATATGAACAATTAAGTGTTAAACCTTTTGTGTCATATTAACATATCTTTTTCACAAATGTTGAAACATATTAATTCAAGGTTTTTATCCTAATTTTTTATATAACAAAACATTTAATAATTTCATTATTTTATACACGATCACAAAGGATACTAGAGAGTCACTATACAGACCATTTGCAGTCTATCTTCAGGATATTTTAGATCAATATTGGGGAATGAAGCCAATGAAATCAGAATTGATTTTACCAAGGGACAACCATTTGGATTGTAGCAAATGTATTTGTAGGAGTAGGCAAAGGGTGAAAAGTATTTGGGAGTATGACTCAAATGAAGAGGTTGTAATTATTTGCAAAAATGAGTTACACATGGATTCGGTAAGAAAAATCCTTCATTCATTTGAAGCTCAAGTTGCATGAGACTGGGTATAGAGGTGCAGTTAAGTTCAAATATGAATGTAGAAGTAGCAACACTATTTTTTTATGAAAACATAAAGCAAAATGGCAACATTAAAGTTTTTATGGAATGGCACAAAGAGACATTGTTCTAGGACTTTGATGGGAATTTTTCAATGTTCCGGAGCAAGCTCAAAATTTTAAGGTTTTAAATATGGTTATCCATGATAGTAGTTTTTATGGAGAAGTAGAAATGTGAAAATGGGCTTGTTTTTATGAGTATTTCCTTTGAAATGCTCTTCTAAAATCGATGAAGTTGCTGAAAAAAAAATATAATTTTAGTTTGTTGGAAAATGTTCATGCATCCATCTGTAGAAGTATTATATTTGGCATCATGTAAATATTTTCGGTGAGCATGTTTCCTAACCTTTGGAGATGGTTTTTCCTGCTAGCCAAATTGGTCCATTAAAAAAATATCTGCATTATACATTTTTTCAGATGTTTTCCTCTTATTGATCCTCTTATAGCCTCTCACTAACTCTCATATTAAATAACTTGTGAAATGTATGCTTAACATCTTAATTCCCATTAACTCTTGAGTCTTTATGAACTGCAATTACATTTTTTTGTTGAGAACCTGTAGTTGGAGAAGTGGCTTATGAAGTCCAATATATGATTGGAGTGGACTGGATTTACAATCCTTTTTGGAATATAAAAGGTGGGTTGTCTGGGTTGCTTTTGATGTCAACGTTCGTTAGACTATGAACTTTTTTTTCTTAAGGGGTTTTTGCACCATGCAATTTACTTTTTGGTAGGAAAGCAAAATCGTAGCAACATTTCATTTTCATCATCATATTGGCATAGACCATTTGGAACTGTAGTTTTACTTATTTCAAGTTACAGATTTGGTTTGTTTTAGGTAATCAATCACAATGAGCAACTTGTTATTTTTGTGAGTATTCTCTGGGGAGGTATTTCCCCTATTATCCTCCTCACAGTGCACAATATTATCTAAATTGAAGGATCTTGGATTGTTCATTATTTCGGTCCTTTTCAGTGTTCTGTTGTTCACCTGTCTGATGACTATAATAATGATCCTTTATTTCATTAATGTGCGGAACAGGATGGCACAGTCTCCGTTAACCTCAAATTCTTAAGGAGGAGAATAATCCTTAAGCATTTCTGTTGTAAATTGGAATTATTCACACCCAAGAAGTTGGGGTTTGATTTGGGCATTTACATCAACGTGTTTGGCCCATTTTATGTCCAATCAAAATATTCCTCTTATGTTTTGATGCCCATTCTCTTTCTTGAGTCTGTTATAGTTTCTATTTTGTCAATGGTTGTTATTATCTCCTAGTGTCTCACCCTTATGCGATGCTTATGACCTGTTCTCCTCAGATTTATTTGCAGATTGGTGTCTTTTTGTATGCACAATGCTTATTTCTTGTTATTTCTATGTTTCTTTTCCTATTATTTATTATTTTATAAGTTTAGTATGTGGGTAAAGTCAGTTAATAGATACACACTCATTGGAACTATTTGTGTTTTAGTGATTCTTGTTTTATAATGTCGAGAAGATTACATTAATGTAATGCTCTCTTATTATTATTTTATCCTATTGACACATTATGATTCATTAGTGTTTTATTCGTCGGTAGTCTCAAATATGTATATCATGCTTGGTCCTCTTACATATAACATTTCCTTTCACTAGATTTGTTCTTATAATTGAAGTCTATGCTGAGCTAATATATTTCAATCATTGGGTCCATTTTAAACCTTATAAACCACTCCTCACTCCTCTAAATCTTTGGGTAGCTAAAATTTTGTTATTAGATTCTATGGGCCATTCCAGACATTTATAAGCTTATTGATCTATAAAACATTTGATTATGCAAAACATGTGAAATATGTGGCTCAACTGTCCACAATGTTATGGGTGTAGAGGATGGAGAGGTTATGGATCAGTGGAATGAGGGGAGTGCTCCCACTCCGCCAACCACCGAGGAGAGAAACTCATGGCTGGGTCATTGCTTTCTTAATTTCTTATTGGCATGCATTTTTTCTTGCATTTGTAATATCATGGATTTTTTGTTTTGGTATTCCTACTTGATTGCAGTGGAGAGGATTTCTCATATATCTCAAATATAAGAACTAAAGATTATGAAATGATTTATAGAGATAAAACTTTGCATTATAAAAGTATTTATGTATGTTGTACGAATTCAAAGAGTGTCGAAGAGACGCTCGATATGGAGAGTCAAATGGTTGACACTAGGATTGTGCCATGGGTGATTTTAACGGCATGGATACCCCTTACCCATAGCTGCTTAATTGAAGGTGATCATTGATTTAGTTTGTTAACTTATTTTGCATTGTTGAATATATATATTCTGTACGAAACTTAGGAAAAAATGCCATAAATTTATTTAATCTAGTAGCCACTTATAAGACACTCTAGAGGTGCTCACATGTTCATTCAGTCTAGAGTTGATGATTGGGTCATTCTAATATTGTGATTTTCATACATGTGTTTATGTGTAGGTGCTCTGTTGAAGATAGTTACCAAAATGTTTCTACTTCTCTTATTAATGATAGTACCTGTTGCCATGGCTACTTCACCCTGCAGGCCCATAGATATTCCATTTCACACTTCAATATGCAGATAAAGATGGTTCCCGATGATTCTTCAGGCATTGTCACTGCTTTCTATGTAAGTACTAAGAGTTTTTATTTTTCTACAACCATGTTCTCCTAGTTTTTTAAGCCATTTCCTCATGTATAACAAATCAATTAAATGGTGTTTTCCTAAGTTGCAACTTTCAGCACAGAACTTGGAACATGATGAGAAAGACTTTAAATTCTTAGGTAGCAGGTCTGGAAAGCCACACATTCTACAAACCAAACGATCCCTCTATGCAAAGTGACATGAAATTTTCGCCTTTCAAGGTCTTTTTCGGTCACAGTGAGGAGATCTATCTCTATAATTTCTAGCTACTATGTGAAAACTAATCTACACACAAATAGAATATAACATTTCAAGTTAAATAAGGGATATTGAAATGGTTATGTCAATGTTGAAGGGAGAGATAATTGATGTGAACTGTGGCCTACAGTGATGGTCGATGAATTCAGTTACTAATTTAATTTTTTCATTCCCAAAAATGAGCATAGTGTAACATCATTATTACTAATTGAAATTTTATGGCAGAGCTTTGAATTTCACTAAGTGTAGACTAATTTCTCCAAGAATCGATTATTCTTGCATATTTTCTCCAAATAGGCAAAAGGCATGGGTGTGTGGATTTTCTTTTGATTGTTGGTTGGAAAGATTTTTAAGACAATTCTCATTTCACAGTATGTCAGCGAGATAAAATTATAGATATTTTAATAATTAAATCCAAACTCCATAACTTATCAATAAATTTAGCACTGATTGCCATACATTGTAATAATTTATCAATTTTAAATTTCTATTTTGTAAATTACAACATAAATTGCCTCATGGGGAGTTAGGGATTTAAAGTCCCTTTTAAAACAGATTTGTAACATTATGTCTTTCATCAATTTTGCCTAACATGTTTATTATTGGATTGACATTTAACACAGATTCATTTCCAAGATTCAGTGCCACAACTATGTCTTGTCCCCCTTGTGAGTCACAATAATCCAGCAAAAACATATGTTTCAGATGAAAAAACCCATGATTTGGAAAATGTAGATCTTAACATGTCATCCACAATCTTTTTGTTGTCCCACAAGGCCAAAAAATCAAACGGTCAGGCATTGTCTGGCATAAAAACATCACCAACATCTTCTTCTTGTTAGCAATCAATCCAGAGACCTCCATTTTCATAGCTCAATGTTTTCTCCTTCCTCTACAAATAGAATGAGCTCTTGATAATGAAAAACTCTGCCTTACTTATATATAGGTATATCCTTTTAATGTTGCAAGATAGCCTGTGAGTCCATAATGTTTCACAGTGGATTTAACGACATCTTATTTTTCTTGTGCATCATACCCACTTCATTGAATGGAGATGTTTTCGTTCTCAGCTATCCTCGTTGCCAATTATCAGGGGTTAATTTGACAACCGTTTAGACACTTTTTGTGATTTTAGAGGTAAAATATTTGTAAATATCTAAGCTAAATGTCACAAGCAACTTACATATTCAAAATGTGCATCAATTTTTTATATAGATTTGTATATAAATTATAAATAATATCAAAAAAGATATAATAAATATAGAATATTAATTAGTAAAAATAACATTGTTTTATATTTTTTAAGGATATTAATGAAAAATTATTGTCACCCAATTTTTTTTGGCAGGCATAGGTGGCTGTCAAATTTAACCCTAGCTTGCCATAAATGAGAAGGGCTTATTTCTATTAGCTTCTCACCTATCTTGCTCGCCATAAAGGCTCTCGTGTTTTCCTTCCCTAACAAGCTACCATTCCACACATTACCTAGATATTGGCCATTGCTGCTATAGTCATCTCCCAAGGCAATGAAACAAGATATTACCTAGATATTAGCCATATATTATTTCTTGTTATTTCTATGTTTCTTTTCCTAATATTTATTATTTTATAAGTTTAGTATGTGTAGATACACACTAATTGGAACTATTTGTGTTTTAGTGATTCTTTTTTTATAATGTCGAGAAGATTACATTAATGTAATGCTCTCTTATTATTATTTTATCCTATTGACACATTATGATTCATTAGTGTTTTATTCGTCGGTAGTCTCAAATATGTATATCATGCTTGGTCCTCTTACATATAACATTTCCTTTCACCATATTTGTTCTTATAATTGAAGTCTATGTTGAGCTAATTTATTTCAATCATTGGGTCCATTTTAAACCTTATAAACCACTCCTCACTCCTCTAAAGCTTTGGGCAGCTGAAATTTTGTTATCAGATTCTATGGGCCATTCCAGAGATATATAAGCTTATTGATCTATAAAACATTTGATTATGCAGAACATGTGAAATATGTGGCTCAACTGCCCACAATGTTATGGGTGTAGATGATGGAGAGGTTATGGATCAGTGGAATGAGGGGAGTGCTCCCACTCCGCCAACCACCGAGGAGAGAAACTCATGGATTGGACTTTTCCTTGCCTATTGTTTATGACCATGATTGTCGATTCAACTTTTGCATGTCAGGGAGGAAGATTATCAATAGAAATGAAAAACTCAATAAATATAGCCTTTCGTAAATGCCTTTGGATGATTTGAACGGTACAAAGCTATAATTATGCAAGGTTTCGTAAGCATGTTATTTCTATATTTTTATGGGTTCTTATTATTCACATTAGTACTCGGTCTTCAATGTCATTACAAAATGTTGAAGCATCTTTCTAGTGTCATATATGTATGTAAAACGGGGAAGCATGCAAAGGCATGTGAAATGTTTGACAAAATTCTTGAAGGAAATATGGTCACAATCCACAGCGGTATCAAATGCATCAATTGTATTCATGTTTACTTTTAATTTTTTTTTAAATATATTATTACAATTCAATCATCAACATCTATGGTACATCAACGAATTCTACATAGGCTTATTCACAAATATTCATATCTCAATATGTTGAATGAATCACTTGGATATCATCCCACCCGTGTTTATTTTACATTTAGATGAATGAGGGAATTTTATGGCAATTGTAAAATTAGGAAGATGGATATGGACTTTTCTGACTAGTGGTTGAAACTATTAGCCCATTACTTTCTATGCAAGCATTATGACACAAGCTTTTAACATTTGGAATAAATATAGTGAAGTCTTCATGTATTCATGTTTAATGCCAAATCAAATAGTCTGTAAAACAATACCAGTCATGATATAATATTTGCAAATGTATATGTACGAATTTGTAACAAATATGAAATGTAGAGATAGAACCTTAAAATGTAATGGTTCATCTATATACCTACACTTATAAAATCAATCACACCCCTTATCAACATCAAATAACATTTATCATTCGGCATTCACATTGTATTCTACATATGTGATTGCTAGTAAATAAAATAAATAAACATATATATATATATATATATATATATATATATATAATATGAAGTAAATTGGTTTGGTGAGGAAATTATTGGGCATGGCGGTGGAGTGTGCTAGATGTAGCAGGGCATGGGCGTCCTCACAAACATTTAAACCGTTCGACCAAATGCAATAAACAGGTTCTGATCCAATTAGTTCTCCCTTGCCAACGCACCCCTTCATGTGCTGAAATGATAGCTTTGAACAGGGTATAGATGTCCACCACAAAGACGGGGAGGATGTGTGTAGTAAGCAGTCTGTGTAGCGCCTCCTTCAACTTACCTCTCTCTCTCTGCATACGTTGTTAGATTGATCTGATATTGGTCGTGGATGGCATTGAAATTGTATGATTTTGGTTGCAGCAAAAAATGGGGGATGTGGGTTGAAGGCAGGAAAACTGTTTGACAAAATGCCTTGCCACAGTTTACTAGATTTTGACAGAATGGATTTGTTGAAAAGGTTCTAGAAAATTTAATGAAAATGTGTTGGCAGGCGTAAATCCCGACCCTAGACAACCTTTTGCTAATATCCTCTTATTGTGTGCGCCAATGGAATCTTTGGAACATGATATGGGCATCCGTCAAAGCACAAAGAAGAGAGGGATTTTGTTGGATGTTGTAGCTGCAACTACCCTGGCAGCTATGTATGCAAAGCATGGAGTATAAGAAGAAAGAAGAAGCACATGAACTGTTTGTTTGAATGCCCCAATGAGGCATGGTTTCCTAGGGGTGGATCCTGACCATGTAAACTTCATTTTTGTTTTAGTATGTGACTTGTAGGGTCTGCAGATGAGGCATGTAACACTTCATTGTTGTGAGAATCTCTTAAATCAGACCATTCTTGGCCACACCTGGGTATTGTTGTGAGAATCTTTAAACTTCTCTCGATGTGTCATTCCAACCTGTGGTGGCAGTGTGGAATCGTTTTCTTGGTGTTTGTTGAGCACATGGAATGTAAATTGTTTGGAAAAATGCCCGAAAGGAGTGTGACCCCTTGGTTACAAGACATGCTCAAATGGAGTTATGAATAGGCCTCAAATCTCGTCAACATGCAACTACACATTCAACTAGACATGAAACTCCTTTTTTCAAGCTGGAAAGATCATACATGTATGGTATTCTCACCCTTGACTTGCATAATTTTTGTATTACTAGATTCCCTTTTTCCAATGAAATTGAAATTCTAATAAAATTAAGGACAAGCTTTCGGTTTAATTAAATAAATCGTAGTGCAAAATATCAAAAACTCTACTGTTAAGAAAATTAATATTTACATGGTTATGGGTGATTTACTGTTTGGTAAATTAGTACTTACTAGTTTGGTGGTACAGTTAAAAGTATATTTGTAGCTATTGTGTTTAGTGTTTTGTTAAGTAATATTGTTGTATATTATAACAATATTACGTACTTAGTTAGTGGTTAGTATGTTGTACCCGTGAATAATTTTTCCGGATATTAGTTGTAACACCTCCCTATTATTTCGGAGGTTGTTTCGCTATGTAAGTGGTTATATAATAGTCATGTTTCGTGTAAGTTCAAGATAGAATAATAACATAGAGTAATATATTTTTGTGTGCTAAATTCATTGTCTGGTTTTCTGTGTAATGCCCTCCTTATTCCTATTAGTGGTATCAGAGCACGTATTTGTGAGAGCTAGTATATTTGCGATGCAATAATAATATGTTCTCTAAGGGCAGTGTTGTGTTGTTTTGCCGTGAGTAAAGGCGATTTTATGAGAAAATTATTGAAGATTTTGTAACATAATTTATACTATTTTTAGACTGGTAGTTCATATTCCTGGTCGTGGCCCTGCGGAATCTATTGTATTATGAAGATATCAATGTATTTTCCAAGTGGAGGTCTATGGGATTTCACTGTATCCATTTTATATCCAACGGATTTGCATCTAAGTATTGTTGAAAAAACCTTATGGTGGTGCATAGTTGGCCTACGTTTTAACCGAGATTACATCGAGATCGAATGTGAATCATTGCTTGGTGTACAAGAGTCTGGCCCCAGATCTTTCATTCTAAGTTTCTTTCAAACACGACCTGCTTATGCTTGCCACATCATATTTATCTTCCTAACTGCACAAAAGACGTTTTCATTGGAAATTTATTCACAGCATGTCACATTTGGATTGTGAGTTCAACAGTTGAGAATGAGCATTGGATTCACCATGGAATTCGAAGACATTCCTTGATGCTCGGTAAATTTCCCACCAATCAACAAAATTACGTTTGCATGCCACCTCAATTATGTACAGTTCAGATCTATCAATAGTCTATGAGTTTTCCATTTGATTATCATTTGCATTATTCAATAATCTTGTGTGGAGATCTATTCATACGTACTGCATGGAGGTATATAAGTATGTGTCAATAGTTTAGTGTCATTTAGTGTATTAAGTATTCATTATCCACATATAAAAAGAAGGGATATTTTTAGTGGTGAATATTCCATTTTAGGAAATTTTGAAAAGGAAAATTTTTCGGAACAGGTCAGTGCCCTGTTCGCCTAAAATTTCCAGTAGTATTTTTTTTAGGGGTCAGCTTCGCCTACATTTGAAAACATAACCTATAAAAACCTAGGTGATTCATCGGGTAGGATACTACTAGCAAACTACTAGTGAGGTATTGGCATATCAATTACAACGAACTTGCTAAGTCTAAACACTAGTACATTGCAAATCTATTTTGAAGTTTGCAGTCAAGTGAAAATTGTTATTTGTTGACATGCAACCATTACTATTTACTAACACGCGACAAAGGAATTGTGTTGACACTCGACAAAATAACAATATAACTGACGCGTGACAAGGGTCACTCTATTGACGCACAAACATAGTTTTGGAAGTTTGCAGTTGGGCAACAATTGTTGTTTGTTGACGTGCGACTACTATTATTTGCTGATGCATGACAAAGGATTGTTGTTGATGCGCGACTAAGGAGATTCAGTTAATGCATGTCAAGGGAGATATTGTTGACGGGCGACAATTGTTGTTTTTTGACGCGTGACTAATACTATTTGCTGACACGCGAAAAAGAATAGTTGTTGACGTGTGACTAAGGGGATTCAGTTGACATGCGACAAGGGAGATACAGTTGACGGGTGACAATCGTTTTTTGTTAACGCGCGACTAAAACTATTTGCTGACGCGCAACAAAGGATAGTTGTTGACACGCGATAAAGGATAGTTGTTGACACGCGACATAGGTGATTCAGTTGACGCGCGACAAGGGGGATACAACTGATGGGTGACAATTGTTGTTTGTTGATGCACGACACAGTCTTACTGATGTGCAACATAGTGTTTAGTGACACATGAAAAAGGTTCAAGTTCAACTCAGCCATTCAAAGCAATGGAAGCTGCTAGTAGCTCAGAAGACCCAAAAAGTAACAAAAAAATCTCAGAAGTCCATGTTCAAGTATTTTGGAAACTCTTATGCTAAAGATACCACAACCACCAACACCCATACAACTTGCCACTGGAATCAATCAGATTAATGACTGTGTTGAAGGTATTATTGAAGTGGACATGCATTTTGCACAATATCAACCAAATGACACCGATGATGATACCATGCAAGATCTTGAAGATATCCCTGTTGAGATGCCAGATCCTGAAGATATTCTTCCTGTTGGGGTGCAACTAGGAGTGCATCAAGATATTGCACATACAAATACTCAACAAAATGGAACAAAAAAATCAAATTCAAATTATGGTTCACGAAAGAGGAAACTAGGTGATTGTGATAATGCTCAAAATTCTACTAAAAAAAGTAAAACATTGAAAACAAACAAGAATATGTGGACAATTGGGAGGACATACAAGTTTGATTGGGCTGCCAAATTTCTTTTTATTGAACTGTATACCGCTAGCTAATTCAAAAGATATCAATGTCTGAATGTACATGTATAATATGTACGTGGAAATTGGGAAAGCAACAAAAAATGCAACTGAAGCTGGACACATAAAAAAATGTGGAAAAACAATATTTGACTGTAAGGGGGGAGGATGGCCAGAAAATCAAAAAACACAGGTGGAAAAATGAAACAGAATGCATGCATGTCAAATACATAGTAGAGTACGAAGCAGATCAGAAAAGACGCAGACATCTCGTGGAAAAGGGAGGAACGATCACATCATAAATTGGTAAGATGAATCAATCAAATTTGCATGCTAAACTCATATAGTTCTCTACTTTATTTCACGTACTCAAGAAAGGAAGACTGATTTCAGATTTCCTTGATTACAAAGTTTTGTATCAATATAATGAAATGCACAATGTTCCTCAGTCTCATTGGTCAGACAATAGTGCATGGGAAATGGTCAAATGCCTTTCAATTATAGAGAAGAAAGATTTGAAGGAGAGTGTAAAAAATGTAAAGTTTATCTCTCTATCAATTGATGAAGTGATAGCAGTAGACAACACCGCAAGGGTATGTATCCATATTTATACATTAGAAAATCATATGAGGACACCACATCTATTGGGTGTTATGAAAATGGTTGAAAATTGCAATGCCGAAAACCTACATAAAATAGTTGTTTCTCATTTGAAAGATATTGTTGGCATGACTGATTATGAAATTGCTACAAAGTTGGTATGTGTTGGAGCAGATGGTGCATCAGTCATGCAAGGTCACCAAACTAGAAATTTTGTTAGATTGCAAACAAAAATGGCCCCTTATATGTTATCAATTCATTGTATGGCACACATAATGAATTTAGCATATAAAATGGATAACAATAATGAAAATGTTGCTAAAGTAGAAGACCTTATAAGAGAACTTCATGCCTATATGGCAAGCAGCCCGAAACGATTTCTTGAGTTTCAAAAATTTGCAATTGGAATTACAGATTACAAAAAACTTCTGAAGGATGTTGAGACATAGTGTATTTCTTTGTATGAGCCTGTATGCAGAGTGCGTGAGGAGTATCCTTCATTGGTTGGTTTCATGCACAAAATATCATCATGAAATTAACAAGACGAGGGACTTGTTGTTCTATCTAACTGATTTGGAGACATTTCTTACATTGGTTGGAATTCTTCCAATGTTGCAGGATATCAATACATTGATGAAGCATGCACTAAGAATATTAGTCTATATTGTTAATTTTATAAAGATGAGAAAATGGTATGTCAAAATCTTGATGTCTTGTACACTTCCCAAGATAGTTTTTATGCACCTGTTTTTGAGAATTAGAGAGCTTTTTTAGATCTTGAGAATCCCAATAACTATTTGAGATTTAATATCCATGATCACCTCTGCATCAATTTTAATGGGAGGGACATACCACTGCACATTTTGCAAAAAAGTCAAGATATTATAGGATCGGAAAGAGAAGAAGTTCATGTGACACGAAATCTATTTGATTCTGTTACAGTTTAAAGAAGAATAAAAATTAGAAAAATTACATAATCCTTATCATTAGAACTTAGAGAATGTTTTAGCAAAGATAAAATGCTTGAAGCAATGGGTGTGATGAATCCTTATTTTTAGAATACTGAAAGTGCTCATGCAGACTTTGTAAAAAAACTTTTCCATAAATCTATGGGTACAATAATGGAACATTTCACTAAGACGGCAGAGGTTAAGGGTATCGAAATCAAAGGTATATTAAATGTTGATTTATTAAAGTCTCAATCAAAAAAATTTGCAACGACAATGAGGAACCAATATAAATTATTAGATGAACCTTTCGAGAGTGGTGCTATTACAAGGCTCTAGCAAGGAATTTATCTCAAAGTATTGTGTTACAAGAAGACATCAGTGAATATTTTAGATTATATGAGTTGTGCCAAACAATGGTTTTGGGATCTGTGGAGGATGAAAGGGTTTTCAATGCTTTATCATTTATCAAATCAAAACTGAGAAACATGTTAGATAAAAATATGGAAATTTGCATGAGGTGTTATGTTTCTCGTTGCTCCCTAGAAAACTTTCCTTTTGACAGAGTGATTGCGCATTGGAATTCACTTGTAGAAAGGAGAGGTGTAAATAATATAGCTACGAGTCTAAATGTTGTAAACGATGAGACTGGAATTAGTGCATCGTCAAACTCTACAGAAGAAAATATCAACTTTGAAGAAGTTGTTGATAATGGATTGTTTCATCTTTAAATAGGTATCTCCTTGACCTTACTTTTATTCTTGTCACTTTACATTTTAACTATGGTTATTTATTCAATTTCATATTAATAGATTCAAATATAAAAGTTTATAGTTAGACGTGACACAATTATAACTCTACAAATGCAAATATTGAGTATGAGGAGGTTTTTTAACATATTTTGTTTCAGCTCTTGTTATCATTGAAGATGTTACAGGTATATATATTTACATTTATTTTTAAAAACTGTTTTATTTTTTATTTTTCAGATTTTTCAAATTGCTTTGATGTTGTGTTTGCGACACGCAGACTTCCAAACTTCCACTATCTAGACATGCACAGGTTTTACTTATCTTTTGCTTGAATTTTCTTTAATCTTTCTATTTTCTTTGTTCATATGCTCAATCAATATTTCATATTTTTTAATTGAAAATGTGGGTTGACATCCATCCGAGGAAGCTCTCACTTCTCAGGACTGACATTTTCAGGAAACACACCCTTATGTAGACTAATCCATTTTTCGTGTTGAGTTCTCTAGAATCAAAGGTCATCTAGCTCGCTACGAAGGATGATTTCTCATTTTCCTAATATATGTTTTGTCACATCCATATAGAAAAAATAGGTTTTATTTAATTTTCTTTAATATTTTTGTTTATACTTTCTTCTTTCATCTGTTAATCTATTTTCATTCATCTTTATCTGCTTCTCAAAAATATGAGTTCATCCATCTGAGGTAGCTCTCACTTCTCAGGAAAGATCGAAGGTCGGCTAGCTCACGTGGGATGATTTCTCATTTTCCTTCCATATGCTTTGTCACACTTATCTAGAAGCTAAGAGTTACCTTAAACCATTTCATAGTTGGAGTTTTGACACTCAGGTTGAATTAATTTCGGTATTTATAAAATGCTTTGATGTGGTGTTTGAACTTTGTGGCATGAATATAAAATTACATGTCAAAATTGATTTTCCAAAAATATATTGAGAAGTTTTTAATGTGTGAAGAAACCTGATACAAATTTTGAATTTTACTAGTGGAGAGAAGAATATTTTACTGTATTAAGATGTCTCTATTATACCACATTTCAAATTTCTTAAAACTTTATCATTTGAATCAATTATATTATCATCATCCATGCTCATGCTAGAAAATCTATTTGAGTTTCATCATCCATAGCTATTATAATGTCATCATCATTACAAGTAGAGAGAAGAAGATTTTGAGAAGTTATAAAATTTAAATGTGAATAAATCTGATACAAAGTTACTATATTAATAGTTGACCACATTACAAATGTCTCTGTAAAACATTATCATTTAAATCCATTATATTATCATCATCCATGGTTGCTTAGATTTCGAATGTCATCATCCATATCTATTCTAATGTCATCATCATTACAATTAGAGAGAAGAATATTTTGAGTAGGCATAAAATTTGAATGTGAAGAAACTTGATACAAAGTTTGAATTTTACAAGTAGAGAGAAGAGGTACATTAAATCCTATCATCCATGGAGTTTTGAAATTTCATGTTTAATTTTTTTTAGTATTTGTTAAATGCTTTGATGTAGTGTTTTAACTTTGTGGCATGAATATCAAATTACATCATGTAAAAATTGATCTTCCCAAAAGACATTACATTTACAAGTAGAATTGCAATTATAGAGTTTGAATTTTACAAGTAGTAGAAGAATATTTTACTATATTAAGATGTATTTTTTCATAACCACATTCCAAATTTCTTAAAACATTATCGTTTAAATACATTATCATCATCCATGATCTTGCTAGAAGATACAACTATTCTAATGTCATCATCCATATCTATTCTAATGTCATCATTTGCATCTAATGTCATCATCATTACAAGTAAAAAGATGAAGATTCTAAACGTGAAGTCATCATCTAATTTTCATCCACATTCTAATTTTTCTTAAAACAATTATCCATTATCATCATACATGATCATGCATTGATCCATTATCATCATGTGCAATTCATCATCCAATGTCCACATCTAATGTTTGAAGTCACATACAATTCATCATCATCCATATACAATTCATCATCATCATCCAAATTTAATATCTTCATCATCATTGCAAGTAGAGATAATAATGGCTAATGTTTAAATCCATTATCATCATCCATGAATCATGATTATCTGTATCATCGTTATCATCTATCACTATTATATTTGTAACCATCACATCCATATCAAACATAAACACCATATACAATCTATAATTTCTATATATAAATATAACAACATATAAAAATCCATATTGCAACTTGAAATTAAATAAATATTCAAGTTTCATATTTCAAGTTTCTTCAATATATAAATATTTCAAGTTTCATTTTTTTAAGTTACCCTACCCCACACCCACTGAACTATTCACTATTTATGCTCAAGCCTCAATCATTAATTTTCCTTTTGAGTTTCTGTAACATTTTATGTGCCGCTCTCTCCAATGGCTTGCCCTCCTATATTATTTGCTTGAATAATACCATAACTAATCAAATCCTCTGCAGCAATGTCTAGATTACTTATCATTAATTCTTCTTCCTTTGTAGAATCTCCATGGGATACGAAAGAAGGATTTGATGTTTCTTTTTCTTTGAAAAATAATCTCAGGTTCAAAGATACTCTCTTTGATTATAATCTTAAGTGTATTGTTCGGTTTTGTTTGTTAACCGAAAAAATATTTTCGTTCATCTTTATTGTTACATTTAAATTGTTCTTTGTGGTTTCCAAGTGAATTTGGAACACTTTGGATTGAATCTTTAAATTTTCATATTTCAACTGCAACAAAAATAGTGAGCTCAATTAATCATATTACCAAAATAATAAATTTTCAAATTAATAAAAAATATTGTTTCAAGTATATAATACTTACAACATCCCTATTTGTTTTGGCATTTGCAATTTCCACCAAAACCTTGTCCTTCGACCATTTTTTGAAATATGCCTGGGCTTCAGAACTAAAATTTTACAATTTATTTAATACTTTATCCAAAAAAAATCATTATAATTGTTGTCATATGTTAAGTCCCGCCCCTTGCTTCGATGAATAAGACTTCCATCTTGGCAGGTTGATTTTGGACTACTGCATATAAAATGTCCCTTTTCCAAATGTTATCATAACGAATTACTATCTCATTGATGAATACTTTTTCCCTTCGCTGCCATTCTATGAGTTGATCGATATGAGGTATAATAAACTCTTTAATATGGGATTGACAATCATTACCAATTAAGTTCTCCAATGGAAATGATGGAAATTGTTCACTATTTGTATCTGAATAGGATGATGTCGATGGAGAAGTATAGGGATTTCGAGTCAAGAAATGTCTCATGCATATGTTTTCCTTTTGGTGGCATGATCCTATTTGCGATAAAATTAATTAATATTGAAATTGAAATTGAAATGTGAAAAAGTTAAATAAAGTACATTAGAATGGAAATATACTTGTTGGCCTTGAATCATATCACGTGTGTTGAAAAAACCTATTGGGTCATTACTATCAATGCCTTAATAATCTTCATCTAAAGTTATTTGATTCAACACTGATTGGCCCATTGCGTTGGGCCAGCCACAAAGAGAAAGGGTCAGAATTGGAAATGAAGAGTTAATGTTTAGTGTCTAGCTAGGGGCTGGAATTGGCATGCATTTACCAATGGTATTTTTTCTCGAACCTCTTGTGGCCATTTTGAATCGTAATGATGTTGGTGGAGGATGTGGAAGTGTCATTTTTGGAATGGATAGAAAATGAGTGCTATGTACTATAAATTCCAAGAACAATCAACAAAATCATTACTAGATTATATGAAAAACTATTAAAAACTACACAAACTACTCAATTAGTAAATTATTTGAAAAACTATTAAAAACTTGCACAAAAGAAGTAAAATTATACCTTGATGAAGGGAAATATATAGATGTACCGAAGGTGGCCATGTCAAAGTTTGAATTGATTGTTGTGGAGTTGTGGGTGGCTACTTTGTGGGTGGTTGGTTTGGTGGAGCTATGGGTGGATGGTTTGGTGAAGCTGTGGGTGGATGACTTGGTTAAGAATATAAAATTACACATCATTGGACTAAGTGAGTTTGCGATGCCTATTGAGAAGAACGTGTATACTCAAAATTTCCTACAAGTGCAACAACTACATGTCAATTCTTATTCAATATGGTAAATGGTAAATGGTAAATAGTAAATAGTAAATGGAGAGTTAAGGGTATTGCGCCTTTGTCATTTAACTAATGAAAACACTTCAGGTTAGGTGAAGAGTGAACTTCCATTTCAGATTGGGAATATCCCATGCCTCAGCATGTTGTTGGCCTCTTCGTCTTGATGTTTCTTTTCTTCATTGAAGGCCTTTCAAAAAAAAAATCTGCATATGGTAAAGATTCAATCATAACTATATAATGTTAGTTGATAAATATTAAATAAGAAGTACATAATACACACAATAACCTTGCTAACATAGAAATATAAACAACAAAATATTAACCTATTGTTCTTCACGTGGAATTTGAAAATTCTTCAAATTCACGTTCGACCAAGTGGGAGTTGGTTCATCTTTTAAACGAAAATACACCTCGTAATAAACATCAAGGAGATAATTTGTGGAATTAATAATTGGTTTTTCATAAAGTGGTGTATTAGTAATGTCATATTTTATATTATTAGATAAAAATTTGCACCAATCAAATTTGTACTTTTCGATTGTTACAAGAATGTATACAATGGCCCAATTTGGAAGATCTTTTTGCCGACCCTGCAGAATAATTATAGCTTGAAAAAAATAAATCATACTAGAAAGAAAGTGGTGTGTGATTACTTGTTTATCCATTCCTCATCTTGATTTTTTGAAATGAGCTACAAAACTTCATTGCAATTAATATCAATTTGAATTAATAGAAAAAAAAAAAATCTTTCAAATGAAATTAGGTTACACGTACAATCAACATTGAAACCTAAAGTAGATTAAAGGTAAATCTTATCCTCTTCAGTGAGGGTTGTTTTTGTTGTTACTATGGGTGAATTTTTAAATGGAAGGCCTGTCAATTGATGGATATCAGCTACATCAGCACTGAACCTGAATGTACGACCATCTTCCAAAGTAACAGTAAAATGATCGCCATCTGTATTGTAAGAGGAGAGAAGGTAGTTAAGAATGTCATGATCAATCTTGAACTAGGGCATGTTAACGACCCCTAAGAATTCACATGCTTCTACAACATCCTTGTATTCTAAAATTCATTTACAAAACTATATAGATGTGAGGGCACAATAGGCTCCTATATTTAATCTTTCCCTTGGGTAGGGCTTGGGGTGTTGCCAATACCTAGTCAATTTGATTTTGTGTTGGATCTTGAGCTTGAGCACTAGTAGCCTCAGCCATAAGTACTTGAGCTTGATTAGAGTCTGGAGACATCAAGTTATTTTTGTTTGGATGGACCACTGGTGTTTTGACGTATGGTTCCTAAAGCAGGTAGCACTGGGAGACAAGTAGCTAGTATAACAAAGGAAAATTTTTGGATCTGGGAAGTGTGAAGGTAAAAATGATGGCCCAGATGGGGTACTTCATACAGAAAAACTACAGTTTTTTGAAGCTGCAGATTGTTGACAGATGCACAATAACGAGGATTTGTTATCATGCATCAATAACCATTTTTTAACGTGCATGTCAACAAACCCTTACTATCGTATCACAACAATGGTTGTTGCCATCGTGTCAACAAAACCTTGTTATCGTGTGACATAAATTCTTGTTGATGCACGTCAACAACCCTCGTTATCGCATGACAATGAGGGTTGAACATGCACGTCAACAAGAATTATTGTCATGCGATAACAAGGTTTTATTGATGTGCATCAACAAAAATTGTTTTGCCGCGTGACAGCAAGGATTTGTTGATGTGCGTTAACAAAACCTTGCTATCATGCGACAACATCAATTCTTGTTGATGTGTGTCAAAAACCCTCGGTTGTCATGCACGCCATGAGAGTATAGTTGATGTGCGTCAGATAAGAATCATTATATCGCATGACATCAATGGTTTTTGACGTGTGAAATCAATACTTGTAGTTGCACGACATTAAGCTCTTGTTTTCATGCGATAACTATAATATGTGTCAACAAAAGTAAAACGGAAACCCTGGCTCTCCCTTTAAAATATTAGGTGAAAATTTCATTCTGAAAGCCTAGGAAAATTTTCCTTTCCGGCGAAAGTAGTTCAAGGTATATTCGTTGGGGATTTTCCACCTCCAATTTACCATAACCTTCTTAAAGTGAACCCTGAGAAAAAGTCAATTTCATGGTATTTAATCTTTTACTTTGTAAGATCCAATGACAATATAGCCTTGCATAGTTAGTCGATTTATAATTGAGTCATGGCCTAAATATTTGTCTTGTTTATTCCTTTCATAGCCCTTTTAAAAAAAATTTAAAGTAAAAAAAAATCCATTCATAATCATATATGTGTTAGACCTTTTAGTAGTAAATATGTCAAATTTAGGGTGTCATTAGAATCAAGTCTAGATTACTATTAAGGTCCATTATCTAGTATTATTTAAAAGTGTCTCTTGGAGTCATATATAGCGGGTCAATGTCATAGTTTTTGTGTCAATTAAATATTTTTTCAATCGTCATTATAGAGTCCTTGTCAAAAAATTTAAATAGTTTAATTGTCAAAATATTGTAAAAAAAATAAAAGATTACCTGTATATCAACTAGACGCATTTTCGGTGTAACCCGACGTCTAAGTTAAACTTGAAGGAGGGCATTTTCAAATGATCCTCAAAGACAAATTTGGCTGAGCTAAGCAGCAAAAACTGGAGGATGGAGGCACAGGATGCTGGAGGTCAATTAGCGACCTCTCGTTAGTCACCAACGATAGGGCCACTTCATTGATTTGGTGGCATGTGTGTACTTTTGTTTTAGAGTGGCCTTATTTTAGCATGCAGTTTGCTTGATTTAAGCATTTCAATTTGGTGTGGATTTTTAGTGTTGTGTGAGAAATAAGAACAGAGGTTCATTCCAGTTCACTGGTATATGTGGTTATTCCCACATAATTTCTTGATGTAATAACATAGTGAAGAACAAATAACACAGAGAAATGCAACATCATGATACTTGAAGAGGTTAGACAGTCATATGTGTTCATGTTCATACCTAGGTTTTTGTTTAACCTTTGGAAAACCATTAAAGGTTGTTCATATGTGTTCTTGCTTGAGTTCCCACATTGTTAGGTCAGATGTGTTCCCTAGAGTGACTGGTTGATAAGTAGATGATTCCTGAATGTGTTCCCATCCTTGTCGGTCAGATATGTTCCTGACTATGCATGGTTGATAAGAATTTGATTTTTTCCTTCTTCTACCTTTATTTAGAATGTTTTACCAAGATCATGAGCAAGCACGGGCGGCAAGCTACAAAAGACGTGTCACACTTGTTTGCTACGATGTAAACATTAATGGGGGAATGTTAGAAAAATCAATATTTACATGGTTGTGGGTGATTTACCATTTGGTAAATTAGTACTTACTAGTTTGGTGGTATAGTTACAAGTATATTTGTAACTATTGTATTTAGTGTTTTATTAAGGAATATTGTTGTATATTATAAGAATATTATGTACTTAGTGGTTAGTATGTTGTACCCATGATAATTTTTCCAGGATATTAGTTGTAACACCTCCCTATTATTTCAGAGGTTGTTTTATTATGTAAGTGGTTGTATAATAGCCATGTTTCGTGTAATTTGAAGATAGAATAATAACATAGAGTAATATATTTTTGTGCGCTAAATTCATTATGTGGTTTTCTATGTAATGCCCTCCTGATTCCTATCACCTACATAACTTGATTGATTTTTTTTTCATCAATCGTACTTGTAAACCATGACCTAATACGTTTGTAAAACCAAGCTATCAATACTAGATATCCATGTCTTCTTAAATTGATAAGATTGAATTGAGTTTTCAACTAAATATACCAATAGTTTACCTTGCAAACGTTAATAAATGCAATTTATGTGATTCACAAAACACCTCTCCGAACTACGAAATGGGAAAGTTGAGTTGTGACTGTGTTCCCTGTCATGTGGAGTATTATATTAGACCTTAAAATGACCTCGAATGTTCATTTGTGCATTTTTCATCACCCCTCTAGGAGCCTTGTTAACCCATTTTTTCAGTTTTGGGAAGCTGCTAAAAGTCAAAATTTGGGTTTGGTTTTGGCTTTCTGTTTAGGCCCTCGGTGAAGAAATAGATATCGGTCTTTGTATACCTCTAATATTTATCCGTGAAAATCACTATCAACCATCATTTATGATAAAATCACTTTGCAAACAAGTTTTACAAGGGGGTTTTGCAGGCCTCTGGTCATTGAGTGACCAAGTCAAACTAGTCCAATTACGATCGTAAATCCAAAAAAGTAGTTGTCATTTGTGCCCTGCTCGCCAGTTATAAGTTTCATCAACTCTAATTTACTCCCTGTATATAGGAGTACGTATAGGATTTGTCTCATGGTGCATTTGACCATTAAAAATCAGTTTTTGAACGTAGCTTCATAGCCCTCAAGTTAAATTTGGACATTTTCTCAAACTTGTAAGAAAATGTGGAAGAATGCCGTGGAACCCTCTATAATTCAAATAACTGACGAGGAAACTTGTACACTTATATATGATGGTATAAAACTCTCTTTTCTTGCTTGTTTTGAGAAATTTGATTGTCAAGAAAATGGTGTTTTTCTCTAATTTCTCTCTTTATTTCCCCCTCTAGTTAGGAAATGAAATGAAATGAATGTATCTTTAACTCTATTTTTGTGGGTGCTAAGTATTATGATCATGTGAATGGAAAACTATGAAATTGCAAATTTTTCTAGTTTTCGGTAGATGTCATGTCAGCAGTTGTGTTGACCATGTGATGGCTGCAAGTACTAGGATAAGGACAAAGTGAAGCGTTACTAGTGTTTTCATAATAACACGTTATCTTGGAAATACTGTAATTGTATAGGATATATAAGAAATATTGCTATAAATATAAATGTTATTCATTGTTTTCTATTATGAACATGAAATTATTACATGTTGAGAAAGTATACTATATCCATACTCAGTTGTACTTCTATATGTTGACTAATCTCATTCTTATTCGTACTTTGGTATGTCATTTTGGTAAAATAAGTTAACTATATCATGTTGATGTGGAAATTAATGTAAAAATATTCTTATATTGAATCATTAGAGGAGGGTGAATTTATAAATATTTTTATTTAATTGTGTTTGTACCCTAGTAATTTTGGATGTGGGTCGTATCAATAAAATGTATGGTAATGAATTGAAAATGGTGTATCCTTTCTATTTGCTAGTGATGTGTTGACCTAGGTAACCTTTTAGCCTTCAAAGGAAAATAATAACTTGTATCTATGTGTTTACATTTTGGCCAAAAAGAAAAAAATAAACTTATAACATGAATTAATGACACTTGATATATGGAGTGGCCCCCTCGAGCTTACCCGCATGCCCTTGTTCCTTAGTAGGGTTGCACACCTTGGTAAAATTTGTATCGCAACATCTCCTATTCTATTTTGAGACTTGGTTCTTCTGCATGTCAAACGAATGAGTTTTACTTGTGTTTCCTCAATCATCTTGTAGAAGGTAAACCTTTTTATTTGGCCACCCTTCATACATGGGCCATGTGAATGCCCCCTTTTCCCTCATAGACTACTTTGTCACCTTTACAAAAGGAACTAAAAGAGTTACTATTGATGGAAAGCTAACATTGTGAATGAACCCCATCGTGACATTTATAAGCCTTATGGATAAAATTGTTTCGTTAAAATATAATAATGGGATACCTTGGGCTTTGATGAAGGTCTTGCGAGTTAAGGATATTGAAAACTCTAGTATTGACGTGTAGTAGAGAGTATAACCCTTGGGCACAAATGAAAATATATTAATCTTAAGACCAATTAAGAAGTAAAATATGTGGCTGAAACCTATATTTCAACTTGTAAATATCGATAATGAATTCTTAAGATGATGGATTAGAAGTAAAGTGAAATGTAAGACTCATCCCTTAAACTCAATGCAAACCTCATATGCATATCACGAATGAAGCAAATTAAGTAGTTAAACTACATAGTTGTAATAACTTGAAAGTGAAAAGAGTGTATCCGTAGTGTTTAAGTGTTATAATGAAAAAGGAACATGGAATCTATCTACTCTTAGACCTAATAGCCTACCTTTTTACTTCCCGTGAGTTTTCCTCCTTGCAATGAAAGTATAGTATAATACCAAGTAAATATGATCTTGAAAGCACTAGTAGACTCAGGGGTGTTTGAAAAACTTCATGTTAACAATCAATTTATATAAATTAATTGCAATATGAGAAGCGGGAAAAATCAAATAGAACCATTATAGGTGAAATGTTAGATGAAATAAAGAAAATATATCTAGAAAAAACTAGATTGTATGTTTACATGATAAGTTCTCTTTAAATCTTTAGGGTCAAATAATGAAATATGACTATAATAAAGATGTAACCATGATATTGGTGTGTTGTGGTAGTTCTTATCCATGAGTTTTTATTGTGGCCAGGGTCATTGTTTTCAACTTTTCATTTAGAAAATGTGGCATTTATGTGCATCCTGTGTTATCATGTGGTATGTTTTTCTCCCCATTGTAAGTCTCGTATGTAGGCTTGGACATGTGTGTCATCTCTACTTGAGGTGTTTATATTTTTCTCATCTTGTTATACGTGTGGGTTTATGTTGGTGTAAATGTCTTATGTGATGTTGAGTTATTTTTGTGAACCTAAGTCATATCAAGTAAATGAAAATTATGTGAAAAAAATTACCCTAGTTTATTTCACATTTTGTTTTGGTCTATTCATGTGTGGGCATTACAAATGCTATCAGAGCGAGGTTCATGCTCTCGAACCTCTATGACATTTTTTGTTGTTGTGATGATTATGCATGATGACGAAGGAGTTTGAAGAGTAATGTGATATTATGTTGTGATGTGACAAATATTATACTTGTGGTAATATGAATGCACCTATTTTGCATGCCACTTATTGTGGACTCACTATGATGTTGATGTGTTTCATGATGAGAGTATTCACTCTCTCTCTCTCTCTCTCATGAATTACATGTGAGATTCACGTGTGTAACCACCGTGTTGTGTGAAATGAATGTTATTGTGGACATTGAATTGTTGTATTGTTTCGTTACCCTATGATATTTTATATGTGTACTAGTGTGATTGCATGACAAAATTTCTTTAAAGTGAATTATATCATATTGTGTTATTGCCACTATGTTGTGATGCATCATGATGTTATGTTACCAAATTATATTGTAATTATGTATATGTGTGATGTTAGTCACTATATTCATCATACATAGGTATTCATTTGTTATGTGATAACATTTGTATCGTGAATTAGGGGCATACAGTGACCTTATGACCCCTTTTTTATTGTACTTGAAATTTTTGTGCATTACGTAGAAACGTGATGTGTTGTAAGATGTGGAATTGATGTTATGTTATACCCCCATAAGTATACTGTGTGTAAGATGTTATGGCTGTTGTGCATAAAATATCATTGTATTAGTAATGAAGTTATGTGTTATGTTGTGTACCATACACTCATCGACCCTAAGGGAAGCAATCAACAAAAAATGTATGTGTGGAGAGAGAAGGTGTGAACTATGTGCCCATAACCTATGTGAGATTGAATTCTTATTTTTTCCATTTTTAATTTATTTTTTGAATTTTGGTGAATTGCAACACTCAAATTCATCTCTAAAGTAAGAAATAGTGTCAGGGTTTATATCAAATCCCTTCTTGTAGTCTGACAAGGGAATAGGGTCCTAAGTCTCAAGGAATTCTTGGATGGCCTCATCATTCTAAAAGAGGTCCTTAGAGATGTGACATTCTTGGTCCTTATTTATGAGAGATGGGTAAATGATATCAAGGGTGCGAATGGAAAAGTTGTCAACGCAGAGGGTGGTTTTATTTGGGTCTTTGAAGAGGCTATGTGTGGAACTAGTCTTAAATTGATAGTTAGTGTCCTCTTTAGTAGTCACAACATCGAATATTAAAGGATTTTTTTCAAAATTTTCAAAACCTAAACCATGACAGTATAGGTTTTCTCATTACATTACTAGTTTAAGGATACATTATGCTTGTGAACCGAGTCATTTACCTTTCCAATTCATGTTCATCAGCTTGTGAAATTTGACATAGTTTGTCGATTCATAACACTCATCCATCTAATATTTGTATATCCAAGAGCCATCGGAACCTTAAACATGTTCATCCTCCAAGAGTCTGTATTGCCTCTAAATAGATTTACCAAGGTGATAAATTGAAGCTTCTTTCAAGTGGGAGAATTGGGTCGTCAATAATTATGTGGGGACAACAAAAGTTTTTCAATGTGGAAAGTGTTTTCGAAATTATATTCACCAAGACCTTGGTGTGAAAATTTGGGCTTAGCAGGTGAATAGGATGTAGATGGTTATAAGCTAGATGTAGATGTTTGGGATCCAAACAACGTCTCAAAATCAATGTGTTTATCAACGATAGGGAAGACAGGAGGCTCGATAGATCTTCCTGCATAAGGACAAAAATTAGCATGGTTATATATAGCCTCCAAATGTTTGTAGTACTCAAAAGGTTTAGAATCAATAAAAAGGGTAAAATCTTTACCGTCATGCGGAAATTTAATGCACAGGTGAAAAGTAGAGGGTACGATTTGCATCGCATGTACCCATGGTCAACCTAAGAGGACATTGTATGAGGTATCGACATCAACAACATGACATGCTTTTAAGAATTCATGAGCCCACTTGTATAGGAAAGGTGATCATTCCAAAGGACTCTCGTTCACTATTATCATAACCATGAATGATTATAACGTTATCTCCTAGACTAACCTTCGTGTGACCAAGATATCTCAACATTTTCATGGAACAAATGTTTAAAGCTACTCCATTATCAATTATAACTCTTTTAAACTTATGGTCAGTAATATATGCTTCGATATACAAATATTTATTGTTTTGTAGATTTGGATTTAGCAAGTCCTGAGGACCAAATGACAGTATGGGATTTGTTAGTGAAAGATTATTAATTAAGTCTTGGAATTGCTAAACATTAAGATTTTCAAGAGCACATGCCTCGTAGAGGGCACTAATGAGAATACCTAAAAAGTTAGGTAACTCTTTCAATAACTCCATGAGGGAGATATGGGAAGGTGTTTTCACTAACTTTTTAAATAGGTCATACAAACCGGAAATGGAAGATTTTGGGTGAGATGTCAGCTTTGGGTTACTTGGAACCGTGGGATTTACTGCTTGAGGCTCAGTGGAAAAAGTGGATGGTTGGTTTGCTGCAGACAACCAAATTTTATTTTGTCATGTGGTCATTACGTAATTATGAGTTTGGACTTTTATGGTAGAAATGGTAGGAGGCATTTCTTCAACAAATGAGATTATCAAGTTGAAATTGATGTTGTTTCAAGATTGGACTTATTCAGTAGCGTTGTTATTTTAACCTTGCTTGGGGAATGGATTGGAAAACACCTTTAGATTATCATTGGGTGTTTTATTTAGTGTTTGGCCTTTAAATGTTATATCTATATTATCAATGAGGTCATGGATTTAATGACGAATTTGAACACATCTATCTATTTGATGGCCATCAATGCGATGAAAATTGCAATAGGCATTAGGTTTATACTAGGAAGGTTTAGGTTCCCCTTCAACAAAAGGTTTCATGATAAGGTATATGACCATATTAGAAATTTCTAGTTGGCGTAAGACACTCAAAAGAGTCTCTCCTAGAGGTGTGAATTGACGTCATTTTTGGTCAATAGGAGGGGGATCCTCTCTACTTAGAATAATGATGGGTTGTTTTGATTTGTTCTATTTTGGTTGACTATTTTATACATTCTGCACATTGTGATTATTCGTGACACTGTCATTAACAACGTTACAGTTTTTATTGATGAGTGTAGGTTTATCCTGATGGCTATTGTTATTGTTATTATTGTTTGTGTTATCTTTGGATTGATGTTTGATCAAACCTTTAACAATTGGGGCCTTTTCAATTTGGGTTTGTTTCTCAATAACTCCCTCAAAGTTTTTTAGGCAATACATTTACATGTGGAAGGATAAATCATTATTGAGGTTCGACACAAAGATACTAACTAATTTATTCTCCGAAATGGAACATGGGAACTGACTTGCGATTCCTTTCCATCACCGTAAGAATTGTGCAAAGTTGTCATTTGATCGTTGTTTTGCATTGCAAAAAACCTTTATTATGATTTTAGAGTCAAGGTTGAAGGAAAAGTGTTTAATGAACTTCTTTAAGAGGTCCACAAAATTGGTTATCGATCCCTTTGGAAGGTGTAAAAAATAATCCAAGGCTTGTCCTCCTAGACTTATAAGAAAGAGACACAATAGAATGATATCATCGTCTGCCACTTCTTAGCATGCCATGAATAACTCCTTAATATGCTCGTTTGGATCTTTTTTCCCTTGTATTTGTCAAATTTGGGCATCTCAAACAATCTTGGGAAGGGTATGCCTAACATGTCCTTATAAAAAGGGTAAGGATAAAATTCATCAAAATTAAATTTTTACATTGGTGTTGCTTGTTTGAAATTGTGTCTTTCATCATTTTCCATTCTCGAGAAACTTGTGAATTGGTTTGTGGAATGTTGTCCAGTTTATAATTATTTTTCTCATTATCTATTTCGGTATGAGTTTTAGATGGATCGTCACTTTTTTCTTTGATCCTTTTTTGTTGGTATTATTGGTGACTTTAGAATATATGAGAGCCAATTGTTTTACCATTGCATTGATTTGATCGATCAAGGCTTGATTTGGATCAGAGGCCGAAGCACTAGATTTTCCTTTTTCCTCAACGTTCGTGTTACTTGCCCCAGCGTCGTCATGATATTTTTTGGGTTTTGTATTATATGTGGATTTAGGTTAACCTCGTAAGGTTTTCAAATTTTCATCATTAAATATTGAGGGCAATTTTTCTCCCATTGTGAGGAGATAAAGCAAAAAATTGGACTTTATTTTTTTGTAAAATATTTTCGACTTGTGCTTGTTCTTCGAAAGAGATGTTATTTTTATGTTCTTCAATTTGATCTTCTTCCTCATCTTCAGAACTAAAATGGAAAATATTTCCATCTAGTCTTCTTGTAGGACTATAATCTCAGTGTCTTATTCCCACCATTTTTAAAAGGTTGTGGAATGAAGAAAGATCTGATTGATCACTCAACACTTAGAAAAGTGAATTCTAATATGGAAGATATTTAGCAATGAATATTAAGGTAACTTGACCCTTAGCAAAGTGAATTCTAAGATGGAAGAGTATTTTGAAAGATTGAACAATCCAATCCTTAGCAAAGTGAACGTTGATATGGAAGCAAATGAAAATGAAGATAAAGATAAACTCAACCCTTATCAAAGTGAATGCTAAGACGGAAGAGGGGTTTGATTTGATTTAATGTACTCGACCTCTATCAAAATTAATGTTGGAATGGAGGAGGGGATGAAAAGATTGATCATACTCGACCTCTAGCAAAGTGAATACTAAAATGGTGGGGGTTGAAATGAAATTTGATTTCTCAACCCTGAGCAAAATGAATTCTAATATGGAAGAGGATGGTAAACATGATTGATGTGCTCGACTCTTAACAAAGTGCAAGTTAAGATGGATGAGACTTAGGGATGAAGGGAAATACTCAAATATCAATAATGTAAATGTTGAAATAAGAGGTATAGAAATGATGATGCCTAAAATTTAACAAATTGAATGTTAAATTTATAGACGTAATATGGGCGAGTGCTTAAAGTTTAAAAATTTATATCTCAAACTAAAAGACGTATGAGAAAGATAGAAGGATAAGATCGTGATGATGTCTGACTGTGATAAAGTGGATATTACAATGTCAAGACTTAGGTTGTGAATGAAGGTGTTTGAGTAAATATGTGGGTATCTACAACTCAAGGCTTAAATTTGATGGCAGATAAGTTGCTTAAACTTTGGGAAAAGGATCCAAAGATTTAAGACTAAGGTAAGATAAAATGAATTCGAAATGAAAAATCCAAATGAAGGAATTTTTGGAGGTTTCGAAAAGAGGTGATGAAAAATCCAAATGAGGGATATTTTGAAGATTCAAATGGAGGTGATGAAAAATACAAATAAAGGATATTTAAAAGGTTCTAAAGGAGGTTATGAAAAATATAAATAAAGGATATTTGGAAGGTTTGAAAGGAGATGATGAAAAATCTAAATAAATGATATTTGGAAGGTTTGAAAAGAGGTGATGAAAAATCCAAATAAAGGATATTTGGATGGATAGAAAGGAGACGATGAAAATTATAAATGAAGGATATTTGGAAGATTCAAAAAGAGATAAAGATGCAGAGTGTATGATATGAGTGTGGAATACAAACTCACTCACACGTAAAAATAAAAATAGATGAAAATGATGTTTACGGAAGGTGGGTCTCTAACTTAGATTGGATTGGTCAAGGTGTGGCTTCCTAGAACAAAGTTCTCCATAAATGTCAATAGAGTACCCGAGCGAGCATGGTACTATTGTTAGTTGTCATCTTTACTTTAGCCCCTTGATATGATAAGCCAAATTTTACTCCGCTCAAAGGATAAAATTGGGGTCACCAAGTCGCTAAGGATATCTTTGACTCTAATCTCTCACAAAAAGTGTACTAGTTAGTTGGGTGGGGGTTCCCATTTTGTCAGCCAATTCACTCAAGGCACCGAATTCTTTGCGATTCATATGGTACTCCTCGATCGAGATTTTTTAGCCCCTGGCCATGGACTTCCCACAATTATAGTGGTATCGGGGAATAATCCCATATCTAAAAATTTATAAAAGAGTTTTTTTTAAATTGTAATAAAAAGGGTTATAAAGGGTTTTGCTTGAATCAACGATCAATGGCAACCTGCAATTGGTATTTTTAAGAATCAATTCTTATAAGAACAGTCCTGCAAACAAAGAGTTAGAAGTATTTCCATGAGGTATACAAAAGAGAAAATAATGAAAAATAAAATCATGTTTCTAATTCTCAAGATCGCTTATAAAAGTGGGAAAGAATAGCATACGTTTGAAGTTGTTATGTATATACAAACATGGAAGCCAATAATAAAATAATCACTTAATTTAATTAACTACGACATACCTATAAGAAATGAATCAGAAATAACCCTAAAACAGATGTTAGAATTAAAAGAACTTGCTTGAAAATGCAAAAAAATTTAAAAAATAGCGAGGGCACACTATCACGTGCACTTGAGTGTGCTAGCGTTAACAGGTAACACTAGTGCATGCATATGGATGTAAGCACATATGATAGAATAAAAACACATGCAATACAACAAAATCTCGTACAATGTAAATTTATTTGTAACGCTAGCACGTGGATAAGCATGCTAGTGCACACGCATAGATGGAAATGTGTGCATAAAGATGTTAGTGCACGTACATGCACACTAGCACAAAGCTTGTGAAAGGTTACCGTGAGGAATATGGAAATTATAAAAAATTAGCAACAAAGGCCAGAAACATAGTTTTTTGTTTTCCTCCTCCTCTGTTGCATCTGAGAACTTAAAACTTGAACAACAAGGTTAAAAACAAACAAGAAAAATATAGAAATGATTATATTACTAAAATGTAAACTAAAATTACTAATACCCTACGGATGTGCCATAATGTGAGCAGTGAAAAAACTCAACAGAATTTGAAAGATAACAAATAAACAACAGTATACCTTTCTCCAAGCTTTTCCTTGCAAACCTCAAGTAAGATTGTGAAGAAATTGAACTTGTAGAATCTTGCATTTTAAAGGATTGTGCATGATCTTGAAACATTCTCCAAATGTAGTTTTGCAAATGCTACAAGAAAACATAAACAAGGATACATATGGTAATTTTGGAAGAAGTTGGTTACAAATTACACAAAGTTTCCAAGGATGATTCACAAAGGAATCCCTTTCTTTTTATAGTTGAGGGTGAGGCCATGAATATTGGATCAAGATTTGAATGGGTTACAGGTTCATAATTATAATTTCCTGAAATATCAAGAAGATTTCGTTTGTGCAGTTACAGCTTTACAGAGGTGTTAGCATATGGATTTACACACATGCAAATGACATGCGAAAGTGTGGGAACAGAATCACTCCTCAATGAAGGTGAGGCTGCCTTTATTGAAAACCAAAATTGTATTTACATTTGTACATTCAAAATTGTATGTAGGGGGGTGTTTTGGAACATCAATTGAAAGAAAAGTGAATAAAAGAGATGGAATGAAATGGAAAGGAACATGCAAGAGTTAGGTAAAAGTAGAGCCTAATATTTCATGGAGAAAAACAAACAATAACTAAAAAAAAAATAGATTTTACATCAATTAAACAAGAATGAGTAAAAAGGAACACACATGAGCAAGTAAATAACAGATCTTGATCACTGTGAACAAGAACAACAGCTTAATAACGTTGACAATAAGATCAAAGACAATATTTGCATGCAAGATTTAAACATCTAACATCTAACATCTAATGAACATAAGAACGTCAAATGTTACAAGAGACAATGAATGAGACAAAAAGTTTGTATTTCATTAACTCCAAAATGTTTTCACAAAAGAACACAAAGTTTCTTCCTGAAACAAATCTTGCACACAAAATTATTTTCTTCTCCTCTCTCAAAGTCACCCTTACAAATGAGCCCCTGACTTCCTTTAATAGCCAAAAATTTGGTTACAAATTAATTAAATTTTTAAATGCACATTAAATAGGGAACTTAAATAACTTTGACTTTTTTAACCAATTTTATTAAAAACAACTATAAATAGAAAACTCATACGTTTCCTCAAACGTGAATTCAACAATAACATCATTTAAAATACCACTTTCAAAACATTCGCCAAAAACCAGTGCCTTATCTATTGGGGGTAGGGTCCGCCTATCTCAATCATATGAGAAATGGACTCTCCCACCCATGAGAAAATATAGGAAATCATCCTACTATGTTGTTGACAAAAAAAGGAACCTAATTCTTTTCCATTTCAAAAGATTTGAGATTTTGCAGTGTTTGGTGCATCTTCTCTTCTTCTGGAAAAAAATTCGAGAGAAGACCAACCTCACAGAGTACCTGCATTTCAAGAATCTTACATGGTATGGTATGCAGGTCTGAAACTCTAGATTGGATTTCTTCGCAAAGATGTTTGATTTTAAAACATTGATCCATAGAAGAAGTGGAAAAAACATCAACAGGAGTAATACATTTTATGTATCAATTTTGTAAACTGCTCCACCAGGTATTGTACTTAATTCCTTTGGTGTGTTTGTTGATGAAGGTGCGCGGAATCTCTTCAATGAATACCTGAATGGAAGAGAGCGCGGTATAGGCTTTGTTGCACAAACTAACAAACTGAATTACCAAGTCTTCTAAGATCATTTTCCTGGACTTGGCATGATTTAACCATAGAATTCATGTCATGCAATGATCAAACTCAAGTATCCCCTATGAGGCTAAAAATGTAGATTCCATGTGGGAAAGATCCTAAATACTTTGAAAATTATGATCCAGTGTGATTAATTTTGTAATGAGGCACTCCTTGAATGGAAACACTGGATCGAGGTAGGCATAAATGTTCTCAGATATTTTTACAACTTCAGTAATTGTTTTCAACCCACCGCTTTCTATCTCAAAATCCCATGACCTTAGAGTGTGTCCTAGAGTGATCACATCCTTCGATTGATTGATAATTTCTTGATTCGGGATAGCCATCATTCCTGGAATAGGAATAGAAGATTCAATTGGGCTGATCAAATGTTGAACATATGAAATCAACTGATTCTTTTCTTCTTTGAGTTGGGAAATTTGAGATTTGTATATCTCCAACCTTTCAAGCACATTAATCATTGAATCCTTTGCTATAGCAACATCACTTTCAAAATTGGTCTTACCAAGAGGTATCTTGGATACTTCATAATCGATGACTGTCATGTCCCCAGGATCCTTCTCAGTAGTAGGAACTATAATTTTTTCAAAGTTATCTCCGCTATCATCAATCACTACTCTGGAGAAGACCTTAGGCTTTTTGGGCATGACTTTATTGGAGAGGGAAGAAAGAGACTCCAAATCAATGTTGGTCACTTTGACCAATCTCTTTCTCTTTTTTATTTCAGATTCAACCCAAGTCGGTGTTTCATTCATTAATTCGACACAAAAATGTCGAGAACTGGAAGAAAATTCCTATGTACCTTTCTCATGACTAAAACCAGTATGCAGTGGTTTTGTGGCCTCAATCCTTGGTGAAGTAGCATCTGCAACACATTCTTCATTATCCTCATGTTCTTGTGGAATATCCTTATCACCTGGATGTTCAGAAGAATTAGATATCTGCAACACTGGGACTTGCTTGGAGTCTGGTGTATGACATTGATGATTTGGATCTTTGGTAGGTCTATTGGAACTCTAAGTGATGTGAATAGATGAGTTCAGGGTAGAAATACCATAAACATGTTCTTTTCCTTCCCAAAGATGCACACTCTTTACCGATCCTTGAGACACTACTTCTTTATTAGAGATAGGTTTGGGTAACCACCGGCTTTGCCTCTGAGATGCGTGTGATGATGTTGGTGGGGATTGGTGTGAAGAAGTTTGCACCACCTTTTTGTGTGTCACTCCTCCTTTCACTGGAAACCTCTATATTTTTGACATATGTGCCTAAAATGGGAGAGGATCAGCTATCTTATTCTCATACCACTTCATAGTCCTTTTTAACACAGGTTGGTTTATAACATCTAGAGAAGTTTCATCTCCTCTACTCCAATCAATACCAGGAAGCTGATTGAAATCTATATGCTCATAGGTAGGATCCATAAGATCTATTCCTTTATCGGCAAGGGTTAAGGGAGGATCCCTCAATCCGTAATTTTCTATCTCGGCCAGTGTGAGACAAGAAAATTATCGTCATCTTACCTCCCTGTCATCCACACATTCTGCCCATTAGTATTCTATGTTTTCCTTGTGCTTATATCTTGCCCGTAGGGCCTTTTCCATGAATCCTTTAATAGCAAATTGAGTCCTACTTATGAAAGGATGTATAGTTATGAGAGAAAATTCTTTTTCCATAAGTTCTGCACTATGGGAATTTGGACATTTGTATTCCCCAATCTGAATTGGGAATTGAATGCCTCCTTTGCGTTTGTCCACCAATAGGCAATGGATTTTGAAAAGCTGACATTAAAGTTCCATCAATTCTATTTTATCGCTGACATATTTAGGAAGTCTGTAAGGAGCTCCCAAAAATCCATCAACTCTTATATAGGAGTAAGAGGGAAACTGGATAAACCAAGTTCCCCATTGTTTTATCACCACCTTGGCATCTTCTGAAAATATTTCCTTCGGGTTTCTCCTTAGTGACCAGATTATATAGAATAAGAATGTTTGTGTGTGGGATCTTATATCTCCTCCACTCACATATGGAGGGTCATCTCACATGGGTTAGGTTTAGGTTTAGGTTTAGGGTTTTCCTGTGTGTCATGTACTAGGGTTACTCAGCACCCTATATGTATCCCTTTATTTGACATTTATGAGTATGCCAAGACACTCCATTTTCTTTCTCTATGTGCAAGCTTTGTTCGGTTATGCAAGTTCTTCCATTGATTGATTGATTCCTCCTTGTGATTATGCTGGAGCTATTACGTTTACTTTGGAGTGTAACTTCTTCGTGGTGCACAGTTTTCGATACGATTCTCGCCAACTCTTTCATGGTATTAGAGTTGAGATCCGGTAAACGTGCATTCGTCATCTGAGTTGAGATTACTCTTGGTTTTGTTATTTCTTACTGCTCGTGCAAGTTTTTCGATCATCAGATTCTGGAAATTTATTGCTAAAGTTCTCAACAAGTTACTCTTGGAAAGTTTTTGGTTTTGTTGTTTTCTTCATGCATGTGCAGATCTCCTCAAGTTTTCAGGGGTTTTGTAGCTACATTTAGCGAGATGCAGCTAAATTTAGCAAATCAGCTAAAAATAGAGGTTTTTTATTTTGGTTTTTAATCATTTATTAAAATGGAAATTATTTTTTAGAACTCCATTTTCTGGTTTTTTTGTGTTTTTTGCTATTTTTTTCAGATTCAGGTCAAAAAAATCAGTGATTGGTGTTTTTTGGTGCACTACTCTCCATTGAGCTCTTACCTGTGATCTCCTGCAACCTTACCAAATTCCTCCTTGAGCTCTCCTGACTCATGCATAACTTGCATTTGGTTAAGTGCTCACCTAATCTACAGTTTGCTCATGCCTCTACATTGACTAACCACCGATTGCCTTGCTTGGAATCAAGCTCGTTCATAGTCTAAATGTTGTATTTTTTTTCATAATTACTTCTACTCGTGAGCTCATTTTTTTTTTGTTGTGGTTTACCTTCCTGCACTCTCGGCACTGGTTTCACACATTTGTGGGCTCGGGTTTACATTGTTTCCTTTTGAATTTTTTGTGCTTTTGCAAGGACGCTTTTTTGCATTAGATCATCTTCATTTGCATTGGTTGGACTTGGCTTTGTCGTTGTGCATCTGCCTTCAGCTCAAGCTCGTGGCATTCGGCTTAGATTAAAATTTGAATTTACAGGAGCTTCCCTTAACATGTCTCGAACCTGTGTGCTTGTGCTCAAATGCCTTTCCTGTGGTTGTATTGGATTGGATTCCCATTGCGTTGGATTCTCGTTGCTGTGAACGTGCAGTGGAACTGTGGACTCAAATTTATGCTCAACCGTTATTCTCTTGGATTCCACCTACAACTCGTGTTGTTCAAGATCTCTATTTGTTGTGTGCCCATCTACCAGCGTTTACACCACATACCTTCCTGTCAACCGTCTCGGGATCCTTCCCCCCAATGTCTCGCTGAGACCCATGCCAAGCTCTGTCTGCCTGCTTTCCCGCCTCCAACTCAAATTTTTTGGTAAGTTTATTTCATTCCATTTCGTGGGTGCTTTTTAAAATCTATTTCTATTCATAGATAATAATAGAAATTAGTTTCTTTTAAATTTAATAGATTTTAATAGATCTTAGTAAGTTTCCTTTAATAGATTTTAATAGATCTTAACCGAAAAATTCAAAATTGTAAAAGGAAACAATTTAAATTTGATTTCTTTTAAAAAGGAAAGTATTTAAATATTTAATTAGGATTTAATTTTTAATTAGTTGAAATTAATTAGATTTAATTATATTAAATCTAGTTTTATTAATTTCAAATTGACCTCATTTACGATTAGATAAAATATTTAAAATTGTCCTTTGTTTTAACATTAATTATCGTTTTTTAACTCCCATAGCTTTAAAATTAGCTAAATTAGACATTTCCAAACGATAATTTTTAAAGCATTATTGTCGATTTTTATACTAATCGTGTGCTCAAGTGTGCAATAACACTCTGAGCTCTTATTTGTCTTTCACGTGATTTTTCGGCATTCTGAAGATCTCTCGGACTCATTTTGAGTTCGTTTAAAACATTATATTTTACCCTTATTATTGCTTGTGACTAGTGAGTGCATCCACCATAGTTTGCAGCAAGGGGTGTCCTTTGCGATGTGAGACGCTTTTTCTCACAACCAGGATTTGATTTCACCTCCTTCCTAGTTTTTTACAATTGTGCTTGTGTACGGTGTCACTTTGTTGCGCTCCACGAAACACGATTGTGGTCTCCTCTCTTGCGTGTTATTATGCTGATTGCAAGGTGAGTTACCAAGTGTTTCAAGATGCACGCTCAGACCTGATTGTATTCAACGCACTAAACTATAAAGTGCCGAAAGTAGGTGGGTTATTATATTGTCCTGGGTGGTTGTGATTCTTGTTTTTCTTTTCTGCATTCTTTCTCTCTCTTCACTATGGATGCACTTTCAATTCCTTTGCTTACGTCATTCAAATTCTTCGAATGGATATCAAAAATAATTATGAAACTAAGGGGTAAAGGGTTACTCCGTATCACCATGGGAACTGAGACTAAACCAGCTGACGACCTTGAAAAATCTAAGTGGTTAAACCGTAGTGATGAAGCTTTAGGTCTTATTTACATGTTCGTTTCTCCTGACTTGCTCTTCCACATTGAGTCGTCTGAAACACCTAATTATGCGTGGAAAATGTTAGATGGAATGTTTAGACAACAAGATGACATGAGAGCGCATGAGTTAGAAAATGAACTACTAAGGTTAAATCCTAGTGATTTTGAAAACCTACAAGCATTCTTCTCTAAGTTTTTCCACACTAGATTGTTGTTAAAATAATGTCAAGTAGAGAAGAAAGATTCTCAACTGATCTTGTCGATTCTCTCTAAGTTAGGTCTTGAATATTTTGTCTTTGTGTCAACTTTTTATGCTACAAAATTTGTCTTAGGCAAGGATTAGATTATGCCCTCCTTTGACTATTTTTCGTCCCAAGTCATTCGAGAACAGAAAAAACTCATTCAAATGGGGTCTCTAAAGTCCATGTCACATGCCCTTGTAAAAAGTACTAGTAAGGAAAAGAAGACTGAAAAGAAGAAAGAAAAAAAGGATCAACCTAAGAAGGAAACCAAGACCAAAACTAAATTTAACACGAACACTTCGACTTCTGAGCCTAGAGCACAGAAAGACAAGTATTTTTGTTCCTATTGCAAGAAGCTTGGTCATAAAGAGCATATGTGTATGAGAAAAAAAATTGATCACCTTACTCATTTACTTGAGAAAAATCAAATAGGTGTTCTTGAGTCTATCAAAAAAAATGCTCCGAAGGCCGAGTCTTCTACTGCAAAAGGTTCTAAATTTGATAAGAAGAAAGGAAAGGCCCTTGTAGCCAAAGTTGGTCCTTCATCAACATGGATTATAGATTCTAGTGCCTCACACCACATGGCTTCTTCACATGTTGAGTTCTCCAACATCGAGCCTTGTGGTATGTCCCAAATCATGATGGGTAATGACATGACAATGTCAGTTTCTAGTAGTGGATCAGTAGAGATGGATGGGGGAACATTCAACCAAGTGTTGAGTGTTCCTGATCTCTCTACCAATCTCCTATCGGTTTACCAAATTACTCACCTTGGTGAAGGAATGCGAGTGGAATTTGGTCCTAACTCGGTGATTATTCGTGAGCTTAATGATGACACTATAGTGGCTGAGGGAAAGGCGGATCACCGTTCACGGTTGTATACCTTTTCCCACTTTACTTCTGATTCTACGCCCACTACCTTGCTCACTCATGAAAAATGAGGTTAGTAAGTTATGGCATGAGCGTATCGAACATCTAAATTATCGCTACCTTGAATAATTAAGCCAAAATGAAATGGTCAACGGGTTACCTCACGTCAAGTTTTTTAAGGGTCTTTGTGAGGGTTGTATCCTTGGAAAGCATCCTGAAAATAACTTTGACAAAGAAAAAGGCTAGAGAGTTACTTGTCCTTTGGATCTTGTTCACAGCAATATTTCTGGTCCATTTCCATCTCCTTTGTTTACTAGAGCTCTTTATGTGCTGACCTTCATTGATGACTATTCGCGATATACTTGGGTATATTTTCTTAAGCTTAAGTCTGAAGTCTTTGAACATTTTCAGGACTTTAAGGCTCTTGCTGAGAAACAGGAGGAATGGTCTATTAAGGTTCTTTGAACCAACAATGGAGGTGAATATGTAAACAATAGGTTCATGGATTTATGTACTTTTGAAGGGATCTCCTTGTAGCATACAGTTGCTTATAGCCCTTCGCAAAATGGAGTAGCAGAAAGAAAGAACCGTACTCTTAAGGAGATGACCACTTGTATGATTCATTTGAAGTCTCTTCCTCCACAGTATTGGGCTGAAGCAGTGAATTGTGCTAATTACATTTAGAACCGTGTTCCACATAAGGCAGTAAGAGGGATGACACCCTTTGAAGCCTAGGTTGGATGCAACCCTGATGTTGAGCACTTTTGAGTCTTTGGATCCAAGGCTATGGCTCGGATTCCCAAGAAGAAATGCAAGGCATTGGAACCACAATCCAAACCTTGTATCTTTATAGGGTATCTTGATGGTGTGAAGGGATATCGATTGTTGAATCCTACTTCTCATGAGCTTTATATTGAGAGAAGTGTTAAGTTCGATGAGTCTTCTTTGACTTCTACTTCTCTACCTATTGAGGTTCTTCAACTTGCTGATTCGGATTCTGACTCATCAGATGATGATGTTATTGAGCGTTCTCCTCTTCCTGATCCTCCCGACCATTAGAGCCTTGAGTCTTCCGATTCTGACAGTAGTGATGACGAGGACTATGTCCCTTCTCACTCGAGTGATGAATTTTCTGACTCAGAGCATGATCCTCCTGGTCCTCTTTGGGCTAGGAAAACTTTACAAAGTGTTGGAGATTTAGTTGGAGATACTTCAGATATGAGACATACTCACTCAGATTTCGTTGGACCCCACTCTTTCTTTACCTCTGCCTCTGATCCATAGTCTTTTCGGGAGCTTCTGGTATTCCTGAGTGGGATTCTACCATGGATGAGGAGTATTCCTCTCTCATGAAGAACGATACTTGGGATCTCACCCCTCTTTTGAAAGGAAGAAAAATCATTCAGTGTAAGTGGGTGTTCCAAACAAAGTATGGAGTAGATGGAGATGTCAAAAATTTTAAAGCACGATTAGTATCTAAAGGTTTCTCACATATAGCTGGGGTTGATTATACTGAAACCTTTCCTCCGGTTGGAAAGATGACTTCTATTCGACTAACCCTAGCCATTTCCGCAACAAACAGATGGAAATTCCATCAAATGGACGTTAAGAGTGCCTTCCTTCATGGTGACCTAGAGGAAGAGATCTACATGGAACAACCTCCAGGTTATGTCCATGATCCCTCCCTCGTTTGTAAGTTAAAGAAGTCTCTTTATGGCCTTAAACAAGCCCCTCGGGCTTGGTATGCCAAGATGGACTCCTTTTTACTTACATCAGGGTTTACTAGGTGTCACTCTGATCCAAATGTTTATATTCTATGGCAAGATGTTTCCATACTCATTCTTGTTCTCTATGTTGATGACTTGTTGATCACATACAGCTCTTTTTCTATCATTGATTCTGTGAAGATCACCTTGGCCAACAGGTTTTCTATGACTGACTTAGTTCTGCTTCATTACTTTCTTAGGATCCATATTTCACAATCTGACTTGAGAAATTTTATTTCACAACCTAAGTATGCTCTTGACTTGCTTTCTCATTTTTAGATGTCTAATTGCAAGTCTTCTCCTACTCCTTTTCTCTTCGAGGTTAAGTTGGTTTCTGATTGCTCTACTCCCTTGGTTAATGGTACCCTTTATCGACAGTTGGTGGGGAGCTTGATTTACTTGACTCACACTCAATTGGATTTATCTTATATTATTGGGATCGTGTCCAGATTCATGCAGGAACCACATGAGTTACATTGGAAAGCAGCTAAGTGGATCCTTCATTATGTTTGTGGCACCTATACTGATGGCATTCACTATTTTGGAGGGGTGGATATTGACTTGATTGGGTTCACAGATTCTGACTGGGCCAGTGACTTAGATCATCAAAAATCTACCTCTGGCTATAGTTTCTCTCTTGGTTCAGGTCCTATAAGTTGGTCTAGCAAGAAGCAGAATGCAATTGTGATATCTTCTACATAGGCATAATACAGAGGAGTATTTAACACTGCCACAAAGGTTGTTTAGCTATAGGGTATTCTGACAGAGTTTGGCATCCACTTTCGACAACCTACCATTATCTATTGTGACAATACAATCACTATCTCAATTTACAGAAATCGAATTCAGCATCAGTGGAAGAAGCACATTGAGATCCATATGCACTTCATACGAGATCTTATTCATGATGGTATCATCGACATTCAGTACATTCAAACAGCTGATCAGACTGCAGATATATTCACCAATCCCTTCACTGAGGTGAAGTTTATTCACTTGTGGTCTCTTCTTGGGGTGAGGTCTTATGCAGTTGCTCGTCTTCTTCGGGCTATATAGTCCTTCTCTTCTTCTTCTTCTAGGAAGATGTTGTTTGCATATGGGCGCCTTATTAAGCATTTAGTTGATGAGCCCCATTGACACATTTTTCTTAGTTGTTTAGGAGTGTCTTCTTGTTCTGTCTGACTCATCATAGTTGTTACCCCAGCTTCGATGAAGGGGGGTGTTGGTGTGTGGGATCCTATATGTCCTCCACTCACATATTGAGGGTCATCTCACATGGGCTAGGTTTAGGGTTTTCTTTTATGTCATGCACTAGGGTTACTGTACGTACCCAAAATTGTAAGGTATTGTACTACCAGAACAACATGACAAGTTCCCCAATGATGATACAGGTCTCCTCGCAAGGTGTTCGGGATCCAGAAAAGCCCTCGGAGTATGCGTTAACATCCCGCATGCCCCACTTAGCCCCTGCGTCCTTTATTTTCCCCTCTTTCCCTCTTTTTTTGGCCTTTTGATCTTCAGTGACGAAACCGCCGCCCTGCTCAGAGCGGCGGTCCTGCACGCGTTTTCCAGAAAGTGTTTTGACGCGACTCACGTAAAAGATCAACGTTTCACCAGCTTTCCTTGCCGACTTGGGCATGCATTTATGTTTTTGGTCCCCTGGAATAGTGTTTGGCCATTGTTTATGGTTTTTAGAGTTCGGTTTGGTTTTGATCTTTGGGTGAATGAAAGCTATAAATAAATGGTGTGTGCACAAGCAAATGGTCTGCCCCTCATTCACTTTCAAGCTATCATTTTCATAGTTCAGTCTTTTGTTCTATTTAGAGCCATAGTTTCAGTTCATTTGCATGCTTATTTAGCATTGTCCAGCTGTTGGTAAGCCACATATCCAGCTTGTGCAAACAGTGTTGTTGTTTTATCCATTCCATTGAAGTAGAATAGCTTAGGAAGCCATTAAAGTTGCAGGTTTTGCTCTTCAAACAGGGTAGTTTCAGGTTCTGGTCGCTTTATGTTGCATGACTCGCAGTAAAATCCCGTTAGGAATTACATAAGCCAAGCTTTGTACTCTTGCGCTATCCCTCTCCTACTCGCATTTTCAGTTTGCATTCTGAGCTGTCCTTGTCCCAATATCTATTTCTGTCGATGCTGGCATTACACGCTTTTCTGGATCCACGTGAACATGAAAGAACAAGGAGATCATACTGAGGGGACAAGATCACATACACCATCGGATTCGCCACTGTTCTGCGGAATCCAGGTTCTAGCTTTCAAAGTTCTAGTTAGAATCATATCAAATAAGGTAGTTAATTGTTTCATTTCAGTAATTTCTATTCTCGATATTGCCAAGGAAGCTGTGAGGATTGATAGTTTCTGAGAAACTATGATTCATTCCTCACTTCTGAGGTAGGATCGAGAATCTTGCAGATAGACTAGGAAAGTTATTGCATTGTTTATAATAAATCTATAAATTGCACAGGCAAATAACTACACTTGGTTATTCTGTTTGTTTTAAGTTGTTATTCAGTTGTTATTTCTAGATACGTTTAAAAATAGCTGCTTTCCTTAAACTCTTAAAAGGTTAAATGCAAAAATAGAAGTTATATATGTTTTAGTTTTATTCCACGTAGTTAGAATTTGTTTTATTACAGTTAGATTTTGAATTTCACTTTGTATGACAATCACGGGACCTCAGGAGCCCAGGGAATACATATTTGAGTCAATCGTGCCTCAACCAAACCTCATCACAGCAATAGTTGACATAAACCAAAATCTCAGAATACAAGTCTTCCAAACAACAACAGATTTACAACTGATCAGTTCTCAGTTAAGAGGATTAAATATAGAGGACGACCAAGCATACACATTTTGGTCAAATCAACCGCATTACAGATTACCCTAGATAAACATTCACATGACTGTAGAAGGGCTCGAAAGAGAACAAACCTTTGGTTGTGATCCTTTGGTCCCACAGCCAGGTGCAGGAGACACTCTCACAAACATAGATACTAGTCTAAGGATCCAGGTTACACGAACGCCTGTGAGATATTCTGAGAAAATCACGCAGTTTTTGGTCCTAAACATAGAAGCTGAGAAAGCATATGATTACTGGATACTAGGAATCAGGACTTGATTTCGTATATGACCATAACAGAACCGCAACAACCAAGAGTCTACGGTTGTGACCCACAAGTCCCACAGCCTAACGAATCCATAAGTCAATCGGATATAAACATTGGCCTACGCACACTAGTATTCAAATCCACTCCACTTCCACCCATCATCATCGAACAATTGTCCTTACTAGATATAGCGGCTAACGAAGCTAGAGAATTCTGGACTAGGCCAGAGAATCGTTCGTAGAGTCAATTGTTTCCACCATCCACCATATGACCTTATCTGGAGACATACACAAAACTATCCCAGGTCATTTCCCACGTATTCCACAACCCATAGATCGAATCACGCCAGAGCTCGATATTGATTGGAGCCTTCGAGCAGTCATCCTTGCCGATCGATCTATCACACCAGTCCAGGTTAGAAGGGCCTTCTTTGCCTTAGATTCGCAAATTCCACTAGTGCGTGTCGAAGACATTAGATTGCCTAACTAGTCTGTCTGCATCCCACGAATATTCCATCCCCACCGGCTGTCTCGGCACGACCTCGGGAGGTCGGGTACGCGAAAGAGTTACCTGTAGATTCCCACGCTCGCTTTTCGCTTTTCCGGCGTACAGTTACTCAGTACCCTATATGTATCCCTTCATTTGACATTTATGAGTGTGCTAAGACACTCTGTTGTCTTTCTCTATATGCAAGCTTTGTTCTGTTATCAAAGTTCTTCCTTTGATAGATCAATTCCTCCTTGTGATTACACTGGAGCTATTACGTTTCCTTTGGAGTGCAACTTCATCATGGTGCACATTTTTTGATACAATTCTTGCCAACTCTTTCAAAGAAAGCATCATTTACCCTCTGGAAATGGTGAGAACTGTTCTTGAACTCTAGTTGTGGGTAAAAGTGAAAAACACTATTCTTGCCAGTACCCATTATACCTCTAGTTGTTAGCCCTGAAAATATCCTCCTTCTTGTTACAGCATAAATCAAATATGAGGTCATGTAAAAATGACATGTCATCCTTACCTCAATAAATTGCTTATGGAGAGTATTGCTAACAATACTTGCCCAATCAATGAACATCTTTACATTAAGAATGACACAAATGAACTTATACATCCAAGGATGAAAATTTTTGGCAGAAGGAAGACCAAAAACCCTACTGAGGAGAGTAATCATATTCCCTATTTCTTCATGAAACCCTACCCGAAACAACTCTTGAGGAATTCTTGATGTGTTAGTCTTTGGTTTGACTAACCATCTTTGACCATCTCAAAGGATTTTCATCCCAGAACAGTTGTGCCGATTCTTGTGTGATGTCAACATTTTCTTCATGGAGTGGCACTCTTAACAAATCTTCCATGTGATCTAGTTAAAGGTTGGAGCAGATAACACCAAAATTTCTCTCCCTAAAAATTCTTCCATGACACTCAGGGTCATGATGATCAGCACAAGCTAAGACAAATTCGGGGCATTGGCTGGTAACAGGACTATGTTGCCGCTTGAGATCACAGCCACAACGATAAAGCCTTGATCTTCTACAACATCTATAGGATCCTTTCTACACGTCTTACTCTGTCATCAGAACTGGATCATAGTGCTACATGTTCCATATCGGTATCCAACATATTATCATATTTTGCATGAATTTAAAGACGATGTTAGAACTAATCTTTGGTATGCATATTTTAGTGCCAACTTATTAGAATGTTCACCCATTATGAATTCTTTTTTTTCTTTTTTTTAAACTCGAAAAGTGAAAAGAAAACCAAGACACTAGAAAGGTGGCGGGTCTAAGTCTCCAGACCACCATTGTCACAACAACAACAACGACTCAATCTATTAACAATAATTGACGTCAAAAATAGGCACAATCGCAACATCTACACATGTATTTCCACCCTGAGGGTCGAATTTTTATTGATCACTTTTTACAACATGATCCTCCTTAGGCAAATCTACGTTTCACATTTTTATCACTAATACGCTTTACCTATGTCCCTTGGGACACTTTCGTCATCGATCTATATGCGTGTATCAAGTATCACATTTCTTATCTACTTTATGTTATCGAGCATATCGATCAATAAACATAAAGTGGGGGGAAATGTAGACACAATTTTAATGCATGCACAGGTTCTTGTTTTGAATTTTTATCTTAGTCCTAATTACATGCGTGGGTACTATTTATCAAATTCATCCTTATCCAAATAATTCTCTTAGTTACTTCTGGACATACTCAAATTTCACATTCCCAAGGCTGCATGGAAACTCTTCTGGATTACTAAGTGAAATACGCGCACCTCAAGCTTATCTGGCTGCGTGGGAACATTCACTTGTTCATTATTTCCTCATGCGCCCTTACGCACGTGCAAACTTCTAAGTCCTTTCATTTTACTTTTCCTGCAGATTGCGTGGTTACACTTTTCAACTACTGCATGGATTTTTGTATGCGTGGGAACTTCTTGTGGCTTTCAAACTAGTTCTTCCTTCTCCCCAAGCATGTGTGGAAATTATTTGAGTTGCTATGTGGATCTCCCTCTATTTCTTACTTTGCACAAAAAGATGCGTGGAAAATGCTTGTGTTGTCTTTTAGCTCTATTCTATTTCTTCTCCCAGGCGTGGATTCTTTCCTCTTGACCTGCTTTTTCTCCCTACTCCTTGGCTGCGTGGAGAATGATTTTTATTTCTTTTGATTTTTATAGGGTTCTAGAAGTGGATTGGAGTGGAGTGTGAGTAGATAAATAGGACTATTTAAGTAACTAATTTAATTAGTTATAAATTGTGAGAGGATAATTAAACAAATGTTTAATTAAATTAGCTAAAGGGTGTTAGAAATTAATTTAATTAATTCCAAAGGCATGATAGAATTAAATTAATTGATTCTAAAGGGTAGGAGTATGTAAGTAGAAGTAATTTGATTAATTCTAAAGGGTTATGATTTAAATTATTATATAATTAATTTAATTAATTTTAAAGGAATGTATTATAGTAGAATATAATTAATTTAATTAATTCTAATGGGATGGAAATATGCTAGAAATAGTTATATATTTTAAGGGTGTCTACAATTGGTGACAACTCTCTATGGATCTCCACAAGGTACACTCTTCTTATCTAGTTTATGCTATAAAGTATTCATTCACCAGAATAAAGTGGAGGAAAATGTAGTTGTGAAGTCATACACTTTCCACTTACATCACACCTCTAAATATTTCATTATATACACGATTCCTAAGAAAGAATACTAGACATTAAAAACACTTATTTTACTCTTTCATTATTTTAATCTTTCCCACACTCTTGTTATTTTCTTTTCTAGAATGGCCACTTTACTTTTGTATACTAAATGACATGTTACATAGATCTGTATTGACTGTTACATCTTTGGAGCATCCTAGAAACCACCACCTATTAGGAATAAGAGTGCCACATGCATTGTGATGTAGATTTCATTGGAAATTTAACACACTCGTCAAGATAAAAACAACTAAATACTTCATGCATTCAAATACTATGTTTTGAGGTCTTATCAAACTAGCTTTTGAGGGCTCAAATATGCAAAAACTACCCTTTTTCACTTTAGATGAATTCATTAATCATTATACCTTGTTCATAAAATTCATGCAATGTCAAATGATCCTTCAAAATGATTCATAATCAAAGAATTACCCAGATTTTCCTTCTTATCTCAAAAATGTCTTATCTAGGCTTTTAAGACAATGCCCTTACATGGTTCTTGGTTGGAACCTTTTATACATACCCAGACAAAACTCTAAACTTCTCTAAGTACCATTTATCCTTAATATGGTGTATGAAAATTTTCATGGACTAATTCCTTCATCTCCTCTCACAAACCCCACTTTCTCTTTTCTAGTTGTAGACACAAAATCACCCACTTTGGGTAACTATTTAGTCCAGATTGCATACTACTATTTATATGATTCCTAAGTAAGAAAAGTACTAACTAACCCATGTATTTTTCCACCTTTATTTTTTTTATGTTTCCTTACACCCTTACTTGCTCAGTATATCTTTTTATATCTCGACATTTATCATCCTGGACACCAGTGCCCAACCAAGACGTCAGTGTCAGGCGCCCCTAACCTCAATATACTTTGTTCGCAATTTTTGAGTCCTTTTCAGCCATTTGAGCATCTTATCTTTTTGGTATTTGGACTTTTCATGGGTAATTACAAAATTCAAGCAAAGGAATCGTATAAATATAAAGTTATGTGATCATAATAAAGTACCAAGCACTACGCATTAGTTATCACCACCTAAGGTTGCATTCATGAGGCATCTGAGAGCTCCATTTCATCCATCTAGCATCCAAGGGACACAAGGTTTGGTTATTTAGCATACACTTCATAGGAGGGAAGTTCATTCTATTTCATTCACACATCTATTACATTTCTGTACATCTAGCTATTTGTTTGCTATCAAGTGTGACACGCACAAGAACCACCTAGGGCACAATTCCACACACAAAAACATATAACTACATTGGGTCTAAGATGTAGTGTAACGCTCAGTTGTAAGATCACCATTATGATAGCTGAGGACAGTCTGACCCCTCATTCTGCATCTTTTTTTTAGGATTTGATGTCTTTTTAAGGGTTTTGCAGGTCATTATTCCATTGTAAGTTTCTAGCGACTTCAGCGATCATTGTGCGGCCTCATAGCAACCAAAGGTAAACAATAGTGAATACCTTGTGAGCACTCAAAGGAGGGTTTATGAGAATTTCAGCAAACACATGCGCCCAAAAATAGGCCTAGGGTATCCGCAGGTGCCCTTGTACCTCTTTAGGCGCACCAATCCAAGCAGATCATCAACTCACACATTTTTTCTGAGGCTCTATGCGACGATCCTCCCTCTCTGCTCAACTGGTAAGACCTTTGACATAGTCTAGGAATAACGAAGAGACAACTAAGTCATCTTACCTCTTCTTTACACTTAGGGTTTTACATATTTTGGCTTAGTTTGCTTGAGTGAATTCCTGTACTTAATTGCTTATTTATTTACTGCTATGACAGCAATAAGATTAGGCATATATATAAATTCACATATTTCGCTTAATCATTTTGGTGAACCCCCATTCGAATACTCTTGGATCCTTCTTTTTCTTCCATCATGGCTCATAAGGTCTCTCAAGTCTCTTTGCTTCAATTGCTTCAAATGCACCCATCTTGTAAAGATGCTCTCCACAAAACCCTAAACATTATGTATCTTCCTATCAACATGTTGCCTACTAAAATAAATGGTGTCTTCAATCATCTTTTTGATGACTCTCTTGGTTCCAATTCCTATCAATCTATTTGTAAATCTATTTAAGATCTTCATTCATTATTTTAAGATAAATTTCAAGCTATGGAATCCACAATTACATCTCTAAAATTTGAAACCCAATATCTTAAGGACGCTTCTCAAGCTCATGTGTGTTATCCTTCTACATGTCATCTTCATTCTATGTCTTCTACATGTGCTCATATTAGTGAACCTCAAATCTTTCCGCTCCCCGCACCTCTCAAGTTTGCAATCAATGCTAAGCAACAAGATATTTTTTAGAAACTCATAACTCATCAATTAATTACTTACCATCTACTCATTGCTATCCTCCTTATTAGATTTCAAAATATCAAGGTATTGCATATTGTAATTATCATCAAATCAACTGACATAATGACAATGATTTCTATGCTTTACATTGCAGAATAAGGCATCTTGAGTGTCAAGGATTTTTCTCATTCAATGCACAACGTCATGTTACATGGTCCTCTCCACTTGTTACATCTCAATGGATTCTTAATTCTGATCCATTTATGTCTAATGAGCATCAAGTCATTACTTCTAATGTTTCTTCTTCCACCACTCAAGCGTTGCCTATGTAGTCTCCTTAAGTCAAACAACCACCTCTCAAAATCAATACAACACCTCCTCTCGAGTCATCTATGACATCACCAACTAAACCTAAGTAACCTCCTCTAAAAAAATTTCAACACCTTCTCCTACTGAGTCTGCTACCACATTACCCAATAATTCACCATTTCAGCAACCAATCATTTTGGTCAAATAAATTGCTCCTTCTACTGATGGAAAATACACATTTCAAATTTCGCCACCATCGCATGGTCATTTTGTTGCTTTAGCTTACCATTGTGTTAGCCCTCACTCTTATCACATCAAAGACAATGCTCTCCCACAATGGCATGGTACCTCTCATGTCACCATATAGATCTCCGTCATTGGAATACTTGGGTGCATTGTACTTATTGACCCCCTTCTAACACTATCAATTGTTTCTAGCATGTCCTATTACACTTAACACTATGGGCTTCATGATTCATCTTTCTTATCACTTTCAAACCATTTGATACACGCATTGTATCATCATTTCCCAATTATGCACTCTCATGCTTTGGTTCACACTTGACTGTTAAACGTATAATATATACATGAACCTCACACACTACAATATACACTACACACTACACATTTCATCTTCTCTCACAACATCTACTACACATTTTACATCTTATTCACTATCATTTTATCTTCCTCGCATCTATTTCTACACGTTGCATTCATTCCCCTACAATGTACTCTAGTTCTACGGTTTATACTCGACTGGTGAGGGTTTAAATCTAAAATGGACCTCACCACACTCACTCAATTAATCACTCACATGTTTACACTCTACACTTTGCACTTTCACGATCACATCTTTTTGGTACACACAATTCAAACCATTTCCCGATGACGTACTCTCGTTTACGGTTCATTCTTGACAGCTGAGGGGGAATATATAAATTAACATCATCTCATACATACACATCTACTCAGGGGGCCTGCGGATTCTATCATTCACACTGCATTCCATTCCGTCTCATCCACAACATATTGCATATCTTCGTTGCATTTTACTTTTTCTTACTTCTACTTGTACATGTACACTTTTTACACATGTTAGATAGATATCTTATATGTCATTATTTTTTTCCATACACACATGCACGTTCACTTTTCTTGAACTAGTTGTGATCATAGATTATATAGATATATTACACGTAGCATGGATGTTTGGCACAATACCTATTACCAGTCCCACATCGGCTCCTGGGGGCATCCAATTTTGTACACTATAGGTGTTATTGTTTCATTTATTTTCATAACACACTATTATATCAGATTATACACATTTTTACATACTCTTTATATTTCTAACATGTTAACGGGTGCTTCATGTGCAACATTTTTTATGCACTACTATCTACTTCCATGGTTCTCTTTTACATTACTTGTCATTGTTTACTCTTTATATGCTCTTGTTTACAGGATTTTCCCTTTTTCTTTTGTGCACGTTGTCCACTTTTGGATTCATCGGCCTTAATTGTCTTGTGGCATCGTGAGTAGTGTCCCATGGTTGTAACCCATTTTTTGCGGTCTACATTGTCTTCTTTTTTGATGTCTTCTTGTTTCTTAGATTACACATTATCTTCTTGTTTGCTAGCTTACATTTTACATGCATATTTTCTTGTATTAACACTTTTCTCCTAGCTACTTGTTTTCATGTGCCTTTTTTTCTACCAAGCACACTCCCTCCCCCTACAAGGCATAGTTTCAACAACACATCGGTCGATTCTCCTTTGGGTTGTATACTCCTTTAGCAACGTCGCATGCACCCCAAATGAGGGGGGCATCATTCGGGTGAATTATTCACTTCATATAGAATTATATAGTCACATTTCAGCATAACACAGTACTGGTACAACACAGTCATCAATATCAGATAGGGCTCAAAATCGTACTTGGGTCCTTAGCACAATGCAAATACTAATGCCCAGACTAGGACAGTAGTGTCTAGGTGCCCCTGACCCTTCCTAGATGCCTGTGACCAGGGGAAATTACACAATATTTGGCAATTAAACACATTCTACATAACACCACACAATGACTTTAATAGGGCACACATTCCTTAGCACTCAGCATGCATTCACTGCACAACACTTTTTACTTTCACGTTGGATTGAATTGTTCAAATTATTTGAATTTTACACACCATTTTCAGTGGGGTTCTACATTGTGAGAAGAATTCAAATGTTAGAGAATAACATCATAATTTTATCCCTACACTTCTTCCATGTCTTAGTGTCAGATCACCCTAAAAACTCGAGGCTGGCAGAAATGGTGTGAGATCACCCAAAAAAATTGTTCATCTACAGGATCATTTCTACACTCTTTCCTCATCATGGAACAGGTGCACATGTTTCTTTTTCACACTTTTATATTTTGCATACTTTCCTTACATGTTTTTTACACATTTCGATCATATACATGTGTATTTGACTACTTGTTCATGCTTCTCTTTTACAGGTCCACCCTTATGGGAAGCGGTAGCCACATCACATCAACATCATCACAACATCAACGATAGCAATCGACATCAACAACAGGCACATTGTTACATCTACACATTTGTTACCACCTTAGAGTAATTTTCATCATCACTTTTTGCACACTTCACATTTTTATCACTCCACACTTTTTCTTGTCCCTCAACACGCTTTCATCTTCAATCTACATGGTTATTAGGTATGTATCTCTTATCTACTTTATGTTATCGAGAATTCTCTAAACAACACAGTGGGGGAAGATGTAGACACAAAATCACATACTTTGGGTAACTATTTAGTCCTAATTGTATACTACTATTCATATGATTCCTAAGTAAGAAATTAACTAATTAACCCATGTATTTGGCCACCTTTTTTATTTTTGTTTCTTTGCATCCTTACTTTCTTAGTCTACCTTTTTATACCTCGACATTTATCATCTTGGACACCAACACCCAACTAGGACACCAGCACCAAACACCCTCGTCCCCTTTGGGCGCACCTGACCCCGGTATACTTTGTTCACACTTTTTGAGTCCTCTATATCCGTTTGAGCATCTTATATTTTTGGTAGTCGACCTTTTCAGGGTTAATTACAAAATTCAAGCAAGCGAGTCATATAAATATAAATTCATGTCATCATAAGAAAGGACCAAGCACTAAGCATTAACTATCACCACCTAAGGTTGCATCCATCAAGCATCTAAAAGCTCCATTTCATCCATCTAACACCATCCAAGGGACACAAGGACAAGATATTTGACATAGACTTAATAGGAGGGAAATTTATTATATTCTATGCACACATCTATTACATTTATTTACATCTAGTTATTTTCTTGCTATCAAGTGTGACACACATAAAATCCACCGAGGGCACAATTCCACACACACACATAGAACTACATTGGGTCTGAGATGTAGTCCAATGCTTAGTCATAAGATCACCATTATGACAACTGAGCACAGTCTAACCCCTCATTCTGCATCTTTCTTTTTTAGGAATTGATGTCTCTTTAAGGGTTTTGTAGGTCATTATTTCATTGCAGGTTTCTAGCGACTTTGGCGATCATTGTGTGACCTCATAAAAAATAAAGGTGAACAATAATGAATACCTTGTGAGCACTCAAGGAGGTTTTTTGAGCATTTCGGCATACAAAGGCACTCAAAAATAGGCCTAGGGTGCTTGTATACGCCCTTGTCCCTCTCCAGGCTCCCCAGTCTAGGAAGATCATCATCTCGTACATTTTTTTGAGGATATGTATGACTATCCTCCCTCTTTATTCATCTAGTCAGAAATTCGGCACATTCCATGAATAATTACAAAACAGCTAAGTCATCTTACCTCTTCTTTGCACTTAGGACTTTACATATTTTGGCTTAGTTTACTTCGGTGAACTTTTGTAGTTAATTATTTATTTATTTACTAATATGATAGCAATAAGATTAGGCATATATATAAATTCACATATTTCACTTAATCACTAGTTCTCAACTCCTACTAGTCTTTCCTTAGAAGTTTCCAGGGTTTAACTATTGATGATTGATGTTCTAGTTCACTCCAAATAAAATTTTGACCACCCTTATCAAGTTATAGATGATTACACACTTTCATGCAACATCTCAAAGTTTAAAGCACTCTTCTTGTAAGATTTGTACTTCCAACTAGGCCTTAGGTCTCTGTAAACTTATGAACCCCAACTTTCATGTATTTCGCTATATTTACCCAATGTTTTACTTAAATTACTTTAAAATATATAAGAACTTGCCTATAATATGATTTATACCAACTTTCATGACCTGATTCCACATTTAAAGGTCTTAACACAACGTTTGGCATAATAAACCCTTAGTCATCTCTATCACAAATTTATCCTCCAATTGATCTGTCAAATTTCTCAGGATTCTAATAACTTCCTAATGCTTTAAACCATCCAAAAATGATTCACACAACCATTAGAGGATAATAAAGAAGTTTCAAAATTTATCTTTGGTTACAAGTGATTCAAATGTAAGATTTTGGTTAAACCCTAAAAGATGGTTTCTAAGAAACCCAAGAGGTTTAAATCCTTCACCAAATATTATAACTTTACTCTCAAAGCATCATTTCCCTACTGTACATCTATTTTGACGTATTAAACCTATCCAAACTTGTAAGGAATGCTATATAATCTTCAACACGTAAAAATGAAATCTTTTTAAACTATGCAAATTGTGTAGAGTGGGGTTTTACCTTCAACTAGCAAGTCTTCCAACTTCATTAATCTTTATCCTCATATATGCTTAGAAACCTTCCAAAAAAATCCCTCTTCCTCCTTTAATGAGGTCTTCATGCATGCACATTTTCTTAGCACCAATGAATCTTTCTCAGATCACACACACAAACAACTAGTTCATAGTCAAGTCAGATAAACTCTCACAAAAACAGAGTAATCCAACAATCTTAGTAAAAATCACTTCAACAAGATTTCAACATGTGATAGTTATTACAAGACTTTAATATTAAGATAATAAACTAAACATACAAGAGAATATTTTCCCAAACTCAGTGTAACTGTCATGCACAATCCCATACATTTGCCTTCATGCTAGAAACATGGCATTCATTATCCAATCCTTCATGAAATATTGTATGGAGTCTAAGAAAAATTCCTCAAATTCTTCTAAGAATTGAATTCAACATCACAAATGAATCTTCCCAATATACATTCCAAAACTTGAACAATATACAGTTTGCCTTATTCAAAAAAGAGTTTTCATCATATTAAACTATATATTTCATACAAAATTTCATGGTTTTTTTAGTCTTCCTCTCCTCAATCCTCATAGTCCTCGAGGAATGCCTCAAAACTGAATCCTTAAAATTTATCTCATGTTCTTCCCCATTTCATAACCCTGACGAAGTTTTATAATACTCTCATGCCCATACATAGGCATATTACATCATTTTAGACATTTTATCGACTTATACTTTAACCTAATACTAAGTTCATCACACCTAGATACGTATGCCACCCTTCCACTCATTAAAACTTCCTTTTAACTCCTTGACAAGCCACTTTTCCTAATTTTCAAGCTTTACAAGTTTAAATCCCATTTTGGAGGTAAAACACAATATGGAGAAAATTAAAGTTTTCTAGACTTCTCATCAACTTGAAATGACTCACATTGTTTCACTAAGGCTATTAAGACACTCCAACAACTCAAAAACATGAAAATAAGGATAATTGACACCTTGATGTTTCTCTCTCTTTGATATTCCTGCATCATTCTACCAAGGTGGAGAAAAAGAAACGATGTTCTTATTTGTATAGGCATGTATTCAGTTGAATCTTCATCATCCTTGTATGTTCTTGCTCTTCTTCCTTTACTCCTAGTGTCCTTGCTTGCCTCATGACCACCTGGATCCCATATTTTGCTTTTGAATATTGCATTTTCTTTGAATTTTCTTTTTTTCTTCTTGAGTTTCATCTTCATCTTCTCCATCCTCAAGCTTCCATCAACTTTACTTGAAAAAGAAACAATACAACTAATAACTACTAAATACTACTAGCAAAGCTAAATAACTAGATTAACACCATATAGTCTATTAACAAAGCTTGGAATTAACAATAGTAACATTAATGATTAAAGCTTATTCAAAAACTCAAAATAACTAACATGATATCGATCAATCTTAGCTAAAGCATGCCTACTCAATATGAATTGCTAACTAACATAGACCTAAATAGATCTAAGAGCAATCAAATTATGGTTCGTTGCTACTTCACAAATGGTGATAGGATCTCTCTAACAATGGCTACAAGGCCATATTAGATATCCCTCTACTAACCAACATGAAGACTGGATGTAAAGATTGAGTAAGTTAATCCAAGAAGGAAGTAAGGCTCATATGTTTTATATGATTAATGTTATTCAAAACATGGTGTAAATTATGAATGTAGATGCTTAGTCTTTTTCGTATTTTTCTATTCGAAGAAAGTTTGCATCTTGGTGCATATGGGACTAAAAGCATAAAATTGATTAAGGTTTGTTAATCATGATTAGTGAATTAACGAAAGATTAGTATGTGAGGATCCTTAATTAACCACTTAGGGTCAACTAAGAGGCTATGATAAGTTTTTGAAGCCATTTGAGATGTCTTTGAGGGAAATGTGGTGATTTTGAATTATTGGAAGAGGGGTTTGAGCCAATAATAAGGTTTATTGACCAAAATAAGGGTAAATAGGCATAATTAGCTAATAATCGCTACTTGTTTGCTCATAAGAGAATTATGACTTACGATGTGTTGTAAATTGGCATCCTGAATGTGAAAGAGGTTAGGTAATCAATGGAACTTCGTTAATTACCCAAAATAGGGTGAAATGTTAATTAATTAGCAGAAATTACTAATTATAATAGAAATGGTAAGAATGAGAGTAATTAGTGTGCTTTTATCAATATGATTGTAAAAGTAGAATTTAGGTGTCTACGTTTTCCCATGTTTGAGGTGAAGTAAGTGACGTCACTTCAAACATAGTAGACAAGCATAAAAAACTAAAATTTTGAAGAAAATTTAGTGGAATGAAGGATGCCCCCTCAAGTGTCGATGGGGTGATAGAAGTCAATTGACGATAAAAAATATGATCGAAATAGATAGAAGAAGCAAGACGGGGATAAAAATGATTTTTCATTTCTTTAGGTATTTTGGAAGAAGAATGAATAGTGATAAGACATGACAGTGAAGAATATAGGAATAAATTTTGCATCCAATCTTTCAATAAGCAACTGTATTCATCATGTTGCCCCTATGATCTTAATCGTTGGCCCTTATTAAAATAAACAAAAGTGTAAAATAACATGAAAATATATATTACTAACATTTGTTCATTGCTAAAAATACGTAACTCCATGCAACATACAAAATTTAATGCAATACGAGAAATTAAACCAGATAACCTAATAGAGAAACAAGTAAAATCATACATACTCAAACAAACAACGTTCAAGACAGTTGCACCAATGTTTTTGTTATCAAGCTTCAGTTCCTAAATGTTCATGTGTTGTAATGACAAGGGTTAAAAATGGTGCCCCAAGCAAGGATACATATAAAGAAAATAACATAGGACACAAGTAGTCCCATGGAAAGAAATCATGCACTATGACATAGTCTCCTGACAACTCACTATTGCATGGGAGTACTGCCATAGTAAGTAAACTAGCTTTGTTAATAGAGGTAGATCAAAATGATCTGCAAGTCATTTGTGATAAGAATAAGCAAGAAATTAAGAAATATGTTTTCTAGGACAAATTTTGATGTTCAGAGGGACAATGTATTTGATACAAGCTTCAGCTGCAGTGCATGTCATTTACCAATTTTTGAATTTTTACAATTTTTCGGATTTTTGTGAATTTTTACCAATTTCTAGATTTTTGTGAATTTTTTCACCATTTTTTTTATTTTTTGTAAAATTTTGAATTTTTTGGTTTTTTACCTCGAGACAATGTTATATTGTTTTTGAGTTTTCTATGGAAACGTATTTGAATGTTTTGAATTTTCCGACTAACATATTTGAATGTTTTGGGGTTTTCAAAAAAAATTACGAATGTTTTTGTGATGTTCTAAGAGTTTTCTGAAGCTATGTGCAAGAAAACAAAGAAGCATCGATGCCCCTAGTATTAGATGAGATTTACAAGGGAAGAATGCCACACATATGCTTAAGAAGGTGAAGATGCAAAGTTTCCCTAGTGTTAGATGGGAATATACAAAAGCAAGCTCTTCACACACAAAAGTTGGATCAGGGCCAAGATGAGATAGGTTTAATCATGATGATGAACTGCAAGTCAATGAAGAGTTAGGAAGGAGCAAACATGCCCCTAGATGCCCCCAACGTAACCTGGCCAAGAAGTACATGATACAAAGAAGTAGAAGATTGTTTTATTGAAAGAAGAGACAAAGGTTCCCGTAAACATGGAAAAAAGGAAATCTTATACACATGGATATTCTAAATGAAGCAGAAGAACAACATGAATGCCATGTAAGGATATGGAATGATATAGCTTAGAAGCCTCGTGATGGAGAAGCTGATTAGTTAAAGGAATAAACATCGTGAGACAAGATACAGACTAAAGCAAAAGCCTATGAACAAGGTCCAAAAAAAGACACTTGGTAACATACTAATCTTGTATTCAATCATAGAGAGCTAGTGTGTGCACGTAGAAAATTTATTACCACTTGAAGGGAAGATTTGATAGATGATAAGTGAAGACACCCTAAACTATGTATTATGAATAATTTATTTTCAAAGCTAATTTTTGAATGGATTGTGGAAGGAGAGCCGTACATTGCTTCGCTACCAGCCATACATCCATATCCATAACAGAGATGTATTTGATTCTAATCGCAACATTGCTCTACTGTCAGTCAGGAGTCCACATCCTTGAGTAGAGATTATTGGAAATACCCAAAGAGAGAATTATATATCAATTTGGTTTTGCTGATTTTATTGATTCTTTTTGCTTTCTGAAAACTTATTTCAGCTTTCTTCATTGTTTTGACAAGGGGTTAAGAACCACATTATGGCTTGATAGAAAGGAGGCGGAAGTGATTGTGATGACGACATTAGCTAGTGTCAACAAATATATCCAAAATTTCTTCGCAACAAGTTTATTAGATGTTGATTGTGATAGGATTTCTAAGAGGTCAGGCGTTCTTTAATTTACCAAGCTGATGAAAGACTAAGTGCAAACGGATACCATAGAGATAAATGTCACAAAATGTGTCTGAATAGACTAACCAAAATATCATTAAAGGGATGAAAATGGTGGATGAATTGCACATAAATGGAAAGAAAGGGAATAAATAACATCCATATGTATACAATACCTTATTGTAATGTTTGATCTTTGTACCTTTGATTTTTTGTATTGTTTTAATGTTTTCTTATTTTAGTATTTTTTTAATTTTTAATTTTTTAGATTTTGCGAAATTGGGACCAATTAATATCAATCTGCATGATAAGATCCAACAACAATGTTCGTGATTTCCATAATAAGGGATATTAAGCATGTCTGCTTATCAAGAGTCATATTATCTCTGATTTCAATGATCGTAGTGAGCTCATACTCAATTAATTAATGTGATTTATCTTGAAACATGGATTTTGTATGTGAGAGGTTGAGTTCCCTATCCACAGTTTTATGCACATTACATCATACTTGATGGTTGCGTTGATGTGCATTCTTGAATTATGTTTGATTCTAAAATTTATGATTTTTTAAATTGTTGGGAGCTTTAGAGCTCTTGGAATTTTTGATCTTAGCTTGATAAAGAAACTGTTTGGGTTTCCTATAAGCTAATATGTGACTTGTCTGATCCCAAGAAGTGGGAGAAGAAAGTGGACGTTTAGACTTGATGTGAGAAATGATGATGGGCTTGCCACAATCATCAATACAAGGATAATGTGATGGATGTGAAGGGTACGGTATAAGAATTGAAGAGGATGGGCTACCAGAAGGTATCGCATAGACTAAAGATAAAGGATTACCAGGATGTGGCCCTAAGATTGAAACTAAGGGACTACCTGGAGGTGTACCATATATATAAGATGATGGGATACTAGGACGTCACCCAAGAAATGAAGATGAGGGGTTTTTAGGACGTGCCCCAAGTATAGAAGAGTATGGGCTACTAGGAGGTGTCCCATAGACTGAAGATAAATGGCTACCTGGAGGTGTCCCATATATGGAAGATGAAGGGATACTAGGACGTGTCCTAAGAATCGAAGATGAGGGGTCTCTAGGAGGTTCCCCTAGGATACAAGACGAGGGACTACTAGGACGTGGCCCCAAGATATAATAAAATGGGGTACCAAGAGGTGAGCCACAAATAGATGATGAAGGGCTACTTGGAGGTGCCCCACATATAGAAGCAGGTGATGGGCTACCAGGTGGTGACCCAAGGTGAGATTGCAACGGAGGAATTTTGATAGATAAATAATGATTGGGTAATGAGAAGATAGGTTGTGTGGATCAATACTAGACCTAGGAATTTCATCACGTAATGAAGAATGTGAATATGGAAGAATAAGTGGAGGATCAAGTGCGATGATCCTTGGGTCTTCCTCTATTTTTGGATAAAATTAATCAACCTCTTCCCAACAATATGCAAATGTATCGAGGTCTAAAGAGAATTATTGTGTGTAATCTTCTAAGGGAATGCCGTCACATGGGCCCATGATGTTTGTGATCACTTCTTTGCTCTTAAATAAATCAATGGGTATGAAATGTTATTCTTCAACCATAGGAGGTTGACTAGAAGAAACAAGTCTAACTAGTGTGGAAGATATAGAAGATGTTTGATGAGGGGAAGGTTTGACCTTATTATGTCTATAAAGGAATTGGATAGTGCATCGAAAAAATATCTTAGGACATCGTTTCTTGTGAAGGGTTCGACATGGATGTAAACATCGATATTTAGAAGATGGATTAATATAGAGTAAGGTATGATCAAAATGACTCAAGGGCCAAAGAGGGATCGGATTCTGATTGATAGAAGAAGATGAATTGAGAGATGAAGTAGATTTGGATCTAGATGTCTCGTGAGTAGAAGAAGATGTGGCTTTATAATATTTTGGTATAGGTTTTCCTAGAAGATAACATAGTGTAGGTAGACTACTAGGATCATTCATCCAAGTAGGGTATTGCGACATAGGTGTTTCTCCTGATTCTAGATCATTTATTTGAAGTATTGACGAAACAGATAGGGTAACGGGAGTAGGATGAATACCTGTTTTAATGTTGGTTGATGGGTTGTTGCGTGCGTATGACGTCTGAATCCACAACTGATTGTGAGAGATTTCTTTTGGCTAGGAGGAACTACCTATAATGCAAAGCAGGACCACTAGAAAAAGTTAAACAATATATGCAGTGAACTGCCTAGCGTATGCTAGATCCGGGAAGTGTGATACTTCCTAGATTACTATCAGTCCACTGCTTTAAACAATTTAATGTGGTAAATAAGGTAAATCATATTGTAATTCGAAATAATTTAGGTATCTCACTTAAAACACAATAAGAAATAGATCTAATCTAACAAGCTAGGTTAGAATAGGATCCAAAGGTCAAGTAACTAGTTTTGGTCTCTGCAGGTCTAACAAAGGTCTCAGGTAGATCACAAGTGAATGAGGGTGAGAGGGAATTAGGTGGATAGGTCATTATTTTGGGTTGTATGGGAAAATACAGAGACCGATGTCGGGTTAAGGGTGACTAATGGCGGTTAGGTGTAATCGGTGCCAGTTACTGTGGAAAACTGGGAATGCCACAGAACGAGATTTAGGTCTCCTTTGTGATTACACAAAAGAACTTTGGTTGGTCGGGATGAGGTATTGGGTGATTTAGGTAGGATTTGGCGAGGTTTTAATGGGTATATGGAGGGGTGAGTGTTTGAGAGGTCAATGGATGGCTAGGTAAACAAAATATGATAATATAATGATGAAATGGAATGAACCAGAGAAGTATAACATTTACTTACTTGGATTCTGGTCTTGGATGTCTATGAGTGAGGGACGAAGGTGCTGATGAGAGGTTTGAAGGCTGTAGGTGATCACCAACTGAAGGAAATCTTCTGCATGGGCTGCATGTACATTCCTCTTTGCTTGGTTAGATCAGATCATTGCTAGGATGGATGTGCAGGAAAAGATGCTTGATCTCCTTCCTTGCATGTGTTCTCACTGGAATTCACTCTCAAAAGACGCGATATCTCTCTGGAATGTGCTAATGTTTGCCAACTTTTCCAATCTTTTCCAACCTTCTGCCAACCTTGAGAATAAGGTTGTTTTGGGGTTAAAAGGGTAACCGACGGTGGTTCCGGCTTAACCGGCAACGATTAGGGGTAACAGACGTCAGTCAAGGTAGGATTTCCTAGGTTCACTAAACTAAGGAGATCCTCTTGATTTTCTCAGATCTCATGTCGTTAACCCGTGGATTAAACTGGGAGCTTCTTATGGAATGCATGTAGAGAGAATGTAGGCATTGATTTTTAGGGTTTAGGTAAGTCTTAGTTAGTTATGGGCAACTTACTAAGAATAGGTCTTAGGGTGAGTTGGCTTGGTGAGGTGTCTAGGTGAAGTGTATGTGTGGATATTATTTAAATTAAGATATTTAAATAATAAATATTGTGAGGATAATGAATTAATTTAATTAGATTAGTTAAATTAATATTAGTGAGGTGAAGGGGGCCATGGCTAGGTGAATGTGATGAAGGGTGCTTATTCGAGGGATCAAAGGGGAGTGTGACCAACATTTTGCCCCTTTTTGTTGTGTAGCTTGTATTGGTAAGCGATACTAACACATGTGTGGGTAAAGTTTCCCCCTCAAACCAGGAACTGACGAGGCCAAAGGCAGAATCGGTGAGAGGTTTTATAAAAGGGGTGAGATGACTATCACCCTAGTAACAGAGGACATGTTCTAGATTCTTAAACTTACCATCTAAGGTTGATATATTGGAAGTGCCCAGGTTTATTTAGGTATCTCCTCTAAAGGCCTCAGAGGAGGTAACAGTGAGGTATAGTGTCTATTTTTGGAGAGGGGATGGCCGATCTGAGATTCCATAGCACCAGTTTGAGCTATGGAGAGATGTACCTAGCCCTTCTGGAGGAGACGAGGCTAGTGGTTCTGTTGATGGAGGCAGTGTGTTGCTATGCACTGCTAAGATGCAGAGGGTGGACACTTTCCCTGATCACTGATGGGGGTACTCCATGACATGATGGTGCATGAGACCTACTTTTCCTGGGCACCAACATTCTTGGTGTAGTTTTACAAGGAGTTGTGGGCATATGGGCGGTTGGGCAGGTTTAGCCTATGTTGTATATTTTTACTGCATTGTTGGGCCTATGAGCACATAGTTTTGTGCGGCCTATAGGGATGCCTCGAGCGTATGCATTCCTAGCGTGATTTGTGTGGGTGGGGTATAGGAGATGGGTGCCGGTGATAGGAGAGCGGAGATCTGAGAGGCCCACACATGATGTGGCCCATTTCTTGCAGTTACTAGAGGGGTTGTCTGGAGTGGACATTATATGGAGGCCATATGTGGAATTCCCCTCATATAGGCATATGTATGAGGAGCTAGTTGAGCTCCAACTAAAGAGATGGATATAGGGTCGCCATGTCAGGCAGGACAAGATGATCCTGATAGATAGAGTCTGACGGTAGTTCGGGCTAGTACAGGACATTCATCTGCCCTTCCCATAGTATCAGAGAGATGACGTAGAGAGGCCCTTACCTCTACCACAGCCTACAGTGCCCACAGGGCAGGAGGAGCAGCTAGTGGACTGGTGGATAGATGATGCCAGGTGTACAGATAGGTATAGGCAGTGGTGGGCGGCTCAGTTATGAGCCATACCACCCAGACCGGGGCAGCCGGATCTAGCTACCATTACAGTGCAGAGAGATGCCCTACAAGGGCAGGTAGCTACGTTGATTACCCAGTTGGGTATACTGCAGACATAGCTGAAGGGTTCTGAGGCATAGGTAGTAGAGCTACACGTACAGGTGGCCAATAGTCTGAAGGCCCAGATGGTAGGTGGAGGAGATGGAGATGAAGAGGAGGTGGATGGTCAAGTGGCAACCTTACAGGTGCAGGTGGCAGGTTTACAGGGCCAGTTGGCCATAGCTTAGGCATAGATTGGGGTCTTATAGGCCCAGATATAGGCACAGGGGCAGGGGGCACCACCACAGGCACCACCATCATAGGCACCAGGACCAGGACTGGGTCCCAGTTCACAGGTAAGGAGCAAGGACAGGGTCCCATAGGGCAGGTACAGGGGCCGAGACCTATGGGACCACCATAGACCGTGCCTGTATCTAGGTTACGAGATGCCCTAGGTGAGGCTAGGTACTATCAGGACCAGCTGATGGTGGCTGGGATAGACTTTATATCCTATGCGAGTACAGGCACAATAGGCGTCTAGTGAGAGGATGAGATCCTGCACTCACAGTGTGGAGAGCACAGGGGGTCAGTGATCTCTGAGGCCTGATCAGGTAGAGGCTACTAGCGCACAGAGGCCAGCTCCAGTTGAGGTGCTAGAAGGGACCCAGGAGGCCGAGGGTATAGGTGATACCGAGATGGAGGACATCCACCGAGATGCCTGATTTGTGGTCACCTAATTTTTGATGTATGATAGTTTTTGTGTGATATATACCAGCCTGTGTGCCAAGAGATATTTATAGTTTTGATCACATACTGGCCTGTGTGCCGAAGACAGTGAGGATGTATGAGTGATTTTGTATATTTTGAGCATATACCGACCTGCGTGCCAAAGATATTTTGTATTGATTCATTATTTTGTTGTATATATGAGACCGGCCTGTGTGCCGATGACATTTTGTACTATATATCAACCTGTATGCCGACAATTTTGAGATGATGGACATGATGAGATAGCCATGTATATTTGAGATACACATTGATTTATATGATGAGATACATGGTATTATTTGATTTATTGATGTGTTTATGAGATATGGAATTTTTTTTTGATTTGGAAATTAGGTTTTGATATGGAAGGAAATTAGGTGAGTTAGGCATGATGGAGTGTAGGTTGGTTTAGGCATGGATGGATTCAGGTTGGTTTAGGCATGGATCGAGTCAGGTTGAGTTAGGTTTAGGCATGGATTGAGTCAAGTTATAGGCATGGATTGAGTTATGGGTCAGGTTATAGGCATGGATTGAGTCAGGTTATAGGCATTCGAGTTTAGGCATGGATTTAGGAGTAGGCATGGATTGAGTCAGGTTAGTTTAGGCATGGTTGAGGAATGTTTGTTTAGGCATGGTTGAGTCAAAAGTAGGAAAAGTGGTGATTCATTATTTTATGTAATGAATGATAATATGGGTCATATGTGAGATGTGGTATAATCTATGCATAGTGATGATAGAGAAATGGTAGGCATAATAAATGTATGCTGTGATAATGTTTAAAATATGAAACAACTTGTTATGTATGTGGTTTAATTTCCAATTTTGGGTATAAAAGGGAAACAAAGTTAGGTGTGATGTAATGTGAGGCACATGGAAGATGAATTGTTTAGGGTAGAGGATGGTTGAGCTAACCTCCAAGGGCCCCATGCCCTCAGAGTGCTGCCTAGATAGTCCTAGCAAAAAAAGGGACCTCAGGCCAATGTAGTTCTCCCATAAGCTAGGGAAGAATATGAGGAGGTATGAAAATGAGTTGGTAGGTTTTTAGGCATGTTGTGGGTTTAGGTTTGTTAGGTGTGGGTATATTATAGGTAAAATGATGTAGGTGAGGGTGATTGTGGCAAAAGAAGAAGATTACCCCAAAAGTAAGCGTCGAGGACCAAGTCTTGTATAAGGTAATCAAAACATAAACAAAGATGGTTAAAAGATAAGAGGGGGCAATAAAGCCACCTGGTTGGTTAGGATCATACCAAGTAGATCATCCTTGGCGAAGGTGATGAACATAAGACCCTAAAGACATTACATGATGGATTGTCCTACGGTAAAAAATAGTCACATGATCACCAAATGTCTAAGTTCCAAGAAGTCCCTTGAGGCAGTAGGAAATGAGAGTGGGAATGGTTTGAAGGGTGAAAAGTAGGTAATTTTTATATGGTATAGGTAACATGCACTTCAGGCAAGAGAACCTAGATCACAATGGGCAAGTCCATGACAAAAAGGTTGAGTGTTTTGACTTATAGTTAAAATAGACTGATCGATGCGGGAAGTCTATATGGGATGAAGAAAATTTAACTCCTTGAGGTCTTCGTGAAGCTGATCGATGCAGGAAGCTTCGGTTGCTCTCATTTTTTTTTTTTTTTAAGAGATTTACATAGTTTTCCTTCGAGGGAGCAGTCTATTTATAGCAGCAGTTATCGAGAGGAAGATGTCCTTTTGAGGGAGTCATATTTTTATTAGAAGTTTGACTCAAGGATTTTGGTCCCATGTGAGGTCTTTGAAGTCATGGACAAGACCAAGGTGGAGAATACGACTCTTATTCAAAAGGCAAGGTGAAATGACCATGGGATCTCATCTAAAGGTAGATGAAAAGTATCCATGAGAATCATGCTATGTGCAGCGCCATGGTACACATATTCAAGAGAAGATAACAAGTGACGGGTACTCACATGATTCTTGTTTAATCATTAATGAGGTGTATGAAGTGAATAGCACTCAAGGGACGAGCATGGAAAGAGACAAAAGGTGAGGTAGGACTACAAGTCAACAATATAATGGTCGAAGATGTAAAGCATTAAGGGGCTCAAGTTCGACTTTACCATCGAGTGAAGATAAACGATAAGCACTTGATCCATAGGTATGATCACGATGTATGGTCTAATCCAATTATGAGCAAATTTTTTCCTCGTTTACTTTTTTCTACTTTAGTTATGTTAATTTTCATTTTAGGACGAGGTCACTCGAATTGGAAGGTTAGTTCATGGACACATTTTCGTAGGCACATTTGATATGTTTTTGGTAAACTTAAAGGTGATCCAGAGCGTTAAGACTGACATTCATCTAATAACTCTAGTTGTGATAAATGGTCCTGACGAAATTCATCATCATTGAGTATGTCATGGAGAGAAATGCTGGAGTGAGAGAATCTAGACTTCGAGAGGTAGAACTACCTATATACCGTAGACCAGATAAAAGGGTGTGGTCATAGTGGAAGTGCAAATACTAGTGTGGTATGCCCACAGGGTAAAAAGAATGTGCGTATGCTCAATCCTTCCCAGTATCGTCAACCACTTTCATAAGAATTTTTTTTAAGGTTTTGTTAGTGGATTTGGCTTTGCCATTAGTTTGTGGGTAATAGGGTGATGAGAAATTAAGCTGAATGCCGAACGCATCGCAAAGTTTTTGCAATGTTTTGTTTTTGAATTGTTTTCCATTGTCAGTGATGAGGCGATGAGGAACACCAAAGTGACAAATGATGTGGTGGTTAATGAACTCACATATTTTCTCAACTTTCATGGAGATGAGTGGTATGGCTTCCACCCATTTTGTATAGTATTCGGTAGCAGTGATGATCCATTGATGACGTTGGGAAGAATGGGGATTGATTTCTCCGATAAGATCCAAACCCCATTGAGAGAAGGGCCAAAGGTCTCGAGTGACCTGTAAGGCATGACTGGGTGTATGATGAAGATTGGAATGTTGTTGGCATTTTACACAACATTTGATGTAGTCACAACAATCATGGTTAAGGGTCAGCCAGTAATAGCCCAGGTGAAGAATACGCTTAGCAATAGCAAGGCCACTGAAGTGGCCTCCACATATGCCATCATGAACTTCCTTAATGGTATAAGGAATTTCAGAACTTGTGAGGCATTGTAAGAGAATACCATCAAAGCTACGCTTATAGAGGAGGCCCCCTATGAATGACGTAATGAGAGACCTTTTTAAGGAAGGCACGTTGTCTGTTACGGGTGAGATCAGGAGGTAAGATGGAGAGAGAAAGGTAGTCAGAGTATTGTTTATACCAAAGGTCACTCAGGTCAGGGGTAGTGGTTCCGATCGAGTAAACATCGTGAGGTAAATAATAAGGTGATTGGAGTCATTGTATAGTGACAAATATTGTAGAATTAGTGGGTGAAGTGGGTATTTTGGAAGCTAAGCAGGCCATGGTATCTGCAAACTTGTTGGTTGAACATGGGATGGTTTGAAGGGTGTAATGATCAAAGGTGGTCAAAAGTATGTCTACATGATGTTTATAATTTTGAAGTATCTCATTATCAACATTGGTACATACCATTGACTTGGTTTACGACCAATTGAGAATCACCAAAGATGTTGATTGATTTGACATCTAGGGCATAGGTGGCATGGAGACCTAGTACAAAGCACTTCGTATTCAGAAATATTGTTGGTACATTCAAAATCTAATTTGAAAGACAAAGGCATGGGTTCACCATCAAGGAGGAATGAGGATAATACCAGCCCCACCCCCATGCTGACACTTGTAACCGTTGAAGAAGAGTGTCATTTGGTAAGGGGGTTCATCTAGGGAAAGGGTAGTAATTGACTCATCTGGAAAGTCAAAATTAGAGGGTTGATCCCCAGAAATAGGTGCGTTAGCCAATTTTTTGGTGATAGCTTGGCCCTTGATGGAATTTTGATGAATGAATTTGAGGTCAAGATCAGATAAAAGCATAAGCCATCATGTGGCACGCTGATTTTGATAAGGTTTGGCGTACATGAAGTGTAAGGGGTTGGTGTTGGTCACAACATAGGTTTTGTGGTTGAGTAGGTAATGACAGAGTTTGGTGGCAATGAACACTAAGGCTAAGAAAAGTTTTTCTGGGTGGGTTGTATTGGGTTTCATAGTCCAAAAGAGTATGGCTTATGTAATAAACCGCCTGCTCCCTATGTTGTTCATCGCGATGAGCGAGCATGGCTCCCAAGGAGTGATCGGTAGCGGATATGTATAGGTAAAAAGGTTGATCGTCTTTAGGTGGAATGAGTATGGGTGGTTAGAGAAGGTATTGTTTTAAGGCCTCAAAAGCTTTGTGACAGTCATCATCCCATTTAAAGGAGACATCCTTCTTGAGAAGATGATGAAATGGTTGACATTGATCAGATAATTGTGAAATGAAACGGCGAATAGACTACAACTTACCTTGCAGGCTATGGAGTTGTCTAAGGTTAGTGGGCGGAGGCATTTCCAGAATGGCCTTGACTTTAGCAGGGTCAACTTCTATACCACATGGGAGGGAAATGATAAATCCTAGGAGCTTTCCTGAGAGAACCGCGAAGATGCACTTCTTAGGCTGAAGGCGGATGCAATATTTAATGAGACGGTCAAAGATGGTTTTGAGGATGGTAAGGTGCTTGGAGCAATTTAGATTTGGCCAAGAGATCATCCACGTAATCTTCTAATATGTGATGCATGATGTCATGGAAGATGTAAGTCATAGCCCGCTGATATGTGGCACCAACATTTTTAAGGCCAAAAGGCATGACTCTGATAGCAAAAGGTCCCCCAAGGGGTGATGAATGAGGTTTTGTGTTGATCTTCTGGGGCAAGCAGGATTTGGTTATAACCCGAGAAGCCATCCATGAGTGATAGCATCTCATGACCAGTAGTAAGGTCAACCAGCTTGATCAATACTAGGTAAGGGGAATTCATCTTTTGGGAATGCTAGGTTGAGGTCACGGAAGTCTGTGCAAATGCAGAGTCCCCCTGTCACTTTAGTGACAGGGACAATGTTAGAAATCCAACGAGGATAATCAATGGGTAAGATGAAGGAAACAGAAAGAAGGCAACTGAAGTTCCTCTTTGATGAGAAGAGCAATGCGAGGGTGCATTTTCCTCAGCTTTTGTTTAATGGGTTTGGCATTGGGAATGGTTACGATATTGTGGACCACTATGGTGGGGTCAATACTGGGCATGTCTACGTAAGACCAAGTGAAAGCATGGTTATGATCTCTGAGAAAAGAAGTGATGGATTCCTATTCAGTAGCATCTAAAGATTGTCTGATCTTTAGGATGTGCGGGTCATCCTGAGTATGAATGTTGATCTCGATAGTCGATTCATTCAACATGGTTTGCATCTCAGAAGGTAACGACCAATGAATATATGAGTCTTCTACACCAAGGTAGGTGAGTATGGATTCATCATCCTGACATTGAACGATGTTAATTGAAGGTGTATCGTCATCGATCATTTCGGGATACAGGAAGGGAAGAGTGGAAGGGGCCTCGCCCTCATGTTGATAAGTCAGAGGCCCCAAGGAAATGGTGTTTATGAAAAAAAAAAGTTAGGAGGGATAGATTCAGGATCCATCAACTCCGTCGGTGAGGGTGGTGATGAAGGTGGAGTGGGTGAAGAAGGTGGAGAAGAGCTAGTGTCCTTAATGAGTTCAATGCGGGCTTGTTTGGTAGGTGGTTCAGGAAATCCGATACCACTACGGTCATTATGTTTGCAGGTGGTACATGGAATAACAATATGGCATCCTTACTCATAAAATCCAAAACCAAAACCCTTCCATGTACATCGGTGCAGGAAGGTGTGGGTGAAACGGTGATTCTTAAGTGATTGGAAGTCAGCGGAAAAGGGGCAGTTTGTGGTGGTGGTTCGGGTGTGTAAGTGGTAGTATCAAGTCCCCCATAGGTGAGACTAGGTATAGAGATGAGGAGGACCATAAAGGAGGTGTTCTCCTATGCGGTGATCGTAGTGAGGGTGTTGGTGAAGGCTTCCATACTCTTGTGGAGTAAGGAATGTGTTGACACTATATAGGTGGTACTCCCCTAGAGTGAGGCATTGAAAAACACCTTCCAAGGGATCAGTGGTTGGTATGTAGGTAGCTAGAATGGATGATGTGTTGGAGGTCGATGCGGAGGTGGAGTTAATGGATTGGGAAGCTGATGGGTCAGCCGTGGAGGTTATGGCAGCGGTAGGAATGGAGGAGGTATGTGTGGTAGAAGCAGCGGCTGTACTGGTAAGTGGAAGTGTAGGTGAAGAAGTAACGGTTGTGGAGGTAGTCGGCTTAATAGGTATGAGCACATCATTGGGTCGGTAAAGCATGTTGCATGTTTTAAAAGGTGATGGGTCAGCTGGAATGGTATAGGTGTGTCCTTCGTGTTCAAACTTTACACAATGATGCAAAGTGGAAGGAACGCAACCCATGACATGAATCCAGGGTCTTCCAAGCAATAGGTTATATTGGAATTCCCCTTCCAAAATGTAAAACAATTCTGGAATAGTGCGGGGGCCCACATGAATGTGGAGGATAACAATACCTAGTGTAGAGGTGATAGCATCATTGAATGAATGCAACATGATAGGATGTTTATGAATGCAATTGTTAGGTATGCGCATTTGAGTGAATGCATGGGATGAAATGATGTTAATGCTAGTGCCCCAATCAATCATCACATGGCGTACCTGTATGTCATCGATGTGGACAGAGATGAAGAGGGCTGGGTCTGGGTCATCTTTTTGGTGTGGCGCGATCTCTTCCTCTGAGAAGCTAAGGGAGGCCACTTGGTGAATAGGGTGGGGTGAAGATGAAGGTGGTAATTTGGTGAGAGAGGCTACATGATGGGGTGTGATAATGGAGGCTACGGGTGTAGGGTCATTGGGTAAAACCTCAATAGATTGAAGAACCTCCATGAGATCTTGACGATGGGATTCTGAGGTTTGGATGAGGTCATATAGGGACATTTTGAGGGGAGACTGGTGTAATTGTTTGAGCATGGTGCGATGTGTGACGCCATTAGAAATGGGGTACGTGGGGCCGCGGATAGTGATTTTAGGTATGGGTGTAGATGGTATGTTGGGTATAGGATTGGTTGGTGGGTCAGTTGCCTTTTCTTTACCCTTATCCTTCTGAGCACGTGTAGTGACATGTATCATGTTGATCTGAGGGGAGTTGGCAAATGGAGAAGGTGTAGGGTGAGTGGTATAATGACACGACGGGCAAAAACCTACCAGAGGAGAAAAACCCTGTGAGGTGAGTTGGGCACAATGACATTTGGGTGGTGGCGTGGCAAGTTCTCTGATGTGAACCATGTTAATTTCAAATCTTGGAGGTGGCTCTAGGAGCTGTGAGGGTGGAGGTTGTGGTTGTTGAGTGGGCAGTGTGGGAATGGGTGTTGGTGAAGCAGGATCCTCGTCGAGAAGGTCATCATCATCAAAGTTGGCTTCCGGAGGACACAACTGGATAAGGACGGTTTTCAAGGCCTTGCAATTTTCCACATCGTGCCCTGACACACGATGGTAGGCACAAATTTTAGTATCATCAAACCCTTTTGGCTTGGGTTTGAGGGGGTCATAAGGTCTGAGTGGCGGTAATGTGATGACAAAAGTCTCAAGGAGGTTGGTTAAAATTTTGGCATAGGACCCTGCTAGTGGATCGCAATGGGAAGTGAGCGTGGGTTTGGGTGTAGGTGTGGTTGATTGTTGAGGAATGGCTTTTGGAAGAGGAGGAGAGGGTTGAGCTATGGGTTTGGGTGTTGGCATGGTTTTGGGTGTCAGTCGTGCTTGGTTTAGGTAGGGGTATAGTAGGTGAACGAGTAGGAGGGTGTGTGGTTGTTTTGACTACCTTATTGTGGGGTAGTGGAATTTTGTTTTTGGATTGCACCTTCTTGGGTAAAGGCGATATGGGTGTACAAGGTCTAGAAGGAAAAGTAGATGGGGGAAGAGGGCGAGTTACCCACGGGGATAACGGGGGTGTTGTGAAGGTAGATGACACAAGTCATGCTTGGGGTATGAGAGATAGCGATTGAATTGTAGTGGGTAGTGAAGCAATAACTGAGGGTATTGGAGGTATGGGTGGTAAAGATGCTGCAGGTGTGGGTGTAAGTCATGTTGGGCATCTGGGTAGGTTAGAGGTTTGTGAGGAAGGAATGGGTTGTTGTGTTTTTGGTTTATTGATGGGTGGAGGTTTCTTGACCATGTGGGGAAGCTGAGATCCTAAGATGGATGGAACAGGTGCAGGTGTGATTGGTGTAGCTAGGGTATGAGTTATATGGGTGTGGTGCTTCTATTTGGGTGTCGGAGTAGGTGTGGTGTTGTCTTTGGAGGATGTAGCTAAATCCAGTTTGATAGGTGGATGAGTAAGGTTGGTAGTCGAGGTGACCCCTAAAGTGGTAATAGGTTTAGTCGAGGATGATGTCATAGGTGTGGGTTTGGGTTTAGATATAGATTGGGCTATGGGTAAGGATGTGGTTTGAGCTATGACAGGTGTCGTGGAAGGAGTTGTGATAGAGGTGGTTGTGTTTGGTTTGATTGGTCGAAATATTTTTGGGTAGATAGTGGAGGTATCAGCAAGTGACCTCTGCATCTGCATTGAGACAGGAAGCAAAAGGCGTCCCCATAGTAAGGCTCTATCCACATAATCTAAGTGATCAACCAAACGTGAGAACAACACGTCTGTAGGTGGAGTTGATGAGGACCTAATGGAAATTCCCATAAAATGTGTCTTAGAGATGGGAAATTGACTAGCTTCAGCTTCCATGGGTAAGAGAGCCGAAAGTAGGTCTGCAGGATTTTGGGTAGCGGATGGAGAATGCTCACCAAGAGGCAAAGGTATCTCAACTAGGTCTATGGTAGGTGTAGAAGGTGATGGAAGCTCCTCTGTAAGTGGAGGAATGGATAGGTGCTCCTCTGTGGGTGGAGGAGGTAATGGGTGCTCCTCTATGGGTGGAGGAGGTACTATGGGTAAAGGTTCTCTAAGTGGAGAAGCCAGGGGTGAGATGGTCTCGATGTTAGCGGAAGACTCCTCTGTAGGTGATGAAGGAGATGAAAGATGTTCCTCTATGGGTGAAGGAATAGGGGAGGTTGGTTCTGATGTGGAAGGAGGATTTTGGGCTAGGATTTCCTCTATGGAAGGAATGTGAGGTAATTGGGAGGCAACAGGTATGTCATTAAAGATAGCATGGACCTCGCGGGTATGGGTATCATGAGTTGAGGTCTCACCGGTTTGATCAGACGAAGGGGCATGGTTGGGAAATGGTTTCTTGAAGATGTGTAGGTTTTGGTTGGCAGGTGCATTAGGATTATCCATGGTTAACTCACCTTTCTTGAGCATTTCTTGGACAATATTTTTGAAAGTGATGCAGTTTCCGTCACTATGACCCTTTACTCGATGATAGTTACAGAAGTCATGTTCTTTATACCATGCGGGCATGGGGCGAGCAGGGTCAAAACCAGTGTGTGGTTTTATGGGTGGAAGAGTGATGGCTCCGGCTTTGATAAGATTTTCTAAGACAGAAGAGTAAGGTTCCCCAATTGGGGTGTATTTCCGCTGCTCTCGTCTGAATTGAAAAGTCTGGATGGGTGAGAGATTAGATGAGGGGGTAGCCTAATTTGATGGATGAGCTGGGCCAGCCTTGAGTACCACTGCGTTAGCGGTGCCCTTAGTCTTTTGAATAATTGGTTTGTGGTTTGGAAGAAGAAGAGGTATCATTCGACTTGAATGCCGAATTCTTATTGCGTAATTGGATTTTATTCTCTTCGATGGCCCGAATCTCTAACTTTCGTGCCATAGTGAATGCTTCATCGAATGTTCGGAAGGTTTGGACCTGCAAGGTCGGTGAGATATGTCTAGCACAAGCCCGTGTGAAGAGCTCAATGAGTTCTATTTGTGGCAGTTGGAAGGTGAGTTGGTTGATCAAGCTACTAGCAAGCGAGTGACAAAATCTGTGATAGATTCGTCCTCATATTGACGCGTGGAGTATAGGTCGGTCATGGTAACCTTCTTGATGATATTGATAGAGAAATGATCCAAGAAGGCTTGGGCTACCTGATTGAATGAGAATATGGAGTGTTTAGGTAACCCACTATACCAATCTAATGCAGGTCCAGTCAGAGACATGGGAAAAGTTCTCAAGAGCAAGGCATCATCGTGAGCGATCAGATAACACCCGTGTTTGAACGACTGTAAATGTTGTTGTGGGTCTTCTTTGCTATTGAAACGATTGAATTTAGGCATTTCCCAATGCACGGGGTATGGGCGGATAGGAATGGATGGGTGGATGGGCTCGTTGCAAATCTCGTCGTAGGTGAGAGTGTTGCAGGAGCCAGAAACCGATGCCTCTAATGTCTACATCTTTTCCAACATCAATTTGATTAGGTCGTTGGTAGGTTGCGATGATTGGGTGCCTCCTATAGCGTGAGAGGGTTGGTTTTGGGCATATAATGGGGGTGGCACTCCAGTGTATGGTGCTGCCATGTAGGTTGATTGGGAAGAAGGTAGTGAAACAGGGGGTACGTACCCTGAGTGAATAATGGAGGAAACGGGAGGTGGCTGATAGTATGTATATGGAGGTGGAAGGGTCATGGTAACCCTAGTGGCAATGGGGGCTAATGATTGTGGAATGGAAAGGACCACGTTCTGAAAAGGGGTAGGGGTCACCGACACAGGAGGTGGCAATGTAGCTACATGTATGTGTGAGACATTAGGGGTGGATGAGGTTATGTTTTGGGTAGTTGTCGAGGGTATGGTGGATGTGGCAGGGGTAAAGGAGGTGGCAGACGCGGCAGTCATAGTGGGTATAGGACCTAGCTGCGAAACGACTAGGGGTAAGGTAGATGCGGGTAGCACAGAGCTAGATGGATCTGATGCAAGAGTGGGAGTGAGAGTAAGGGGGATAGATACGGGCATGTTGTATATCAACTGACCCGAGGCATCTCGAGTGGACAAGTGGGAAAGGTAAAACTGTAAGGCGGCAAGGTTTTGGTCAAGGAGTCATGCGAACTCCTCATCTCCAGTAGCGATAGTGATAGGTTGGATGGGATCCATGGCTGGCAATAAAATGGAAGGCGGTGAAGGACTAGGTGGGAGTGGTTGACAACTGGCGTGAAATACGAGTGTGCTTGCTTGTCTTCGGGTTAGCACCATGTGAACCAGTACTGATCAGGTAGGGCTGCTTCTCTGTAAATGACATAAAAAATAGCAGGAACAGGAGAATCTGGCGGCCAAAAGTGGATTAGGTACCAAATGGTGGTTGAAAAGTGAAACAAGCTAACCGATTCCGGTTAAGGCAAACCGATGCCGGTCAGGGGTAACCACTGCCGGTCACTATAGAAAATGGTCAGTGAGTGAAAAACCAGGTAGAAGGTCAAATCTGACAGGTATGCCAAATCTGATGGTGTTTTATAGTGTCAATGGGAATGATGGCAGTGACAGGGACTGTGAAAAGTGGAAGAAAATGAATAAAATGTCCTTTTGGGTAGGTTAACAAAAGGACCTGGAACCGACTTCAGTTGGGTATAACCAATGACAATCGAAGGGTAACCAACGAAGGTTACTGTGAAATTGAAACAGTGATGAAAGAAAAGTGGTTGTGAATTAAAATCTGATGTAGAATCAGACCCAAAATTCTGGGAATGATAATGATATGGCCTAGGCACACTCAGGTGGAGCCGGAATACACCAACTATGATGAGGAGTGTGCAAGGATGAACAATAAAAATGAAGAACATGATCTCTCACCTCAAAACGCAAGCCAAGCAGAAACACTAAGAAAAATGTGATCCTAGGAGTGCCTTTTCTATTATGTTTGTTTAGCTTATGTTATTTAAGGACTGACACATGAATTATGAAATAGAGTTTTTTTGGTGAGGATGGCTTCCTGAAGAAGGAGATCTAAAAGGTGAGGTTTCAGGTATGTTATGGTGGGGGCGGGCCTCACTCTGAAGTATGACTCGACAGAGCAGCGAGTTGGGTGCCCACTGTGTCGTGATCGTGTGATCACCTACAACTTCTTCCAGGTAAGATGTTGTTTAAGAATGTGTGTATTTTCAATTTTTGTGAGGTTTGGTAAGACTCAGAGAGAGAGAAAGAGAAAGAAAGTGCTTTCTATGGTTCGTTTGTCAACCATCAGCTGGTCATGACTTCCAACGTATAGGTTGGCCTCAATTAATGTGAGCTAATGCGATAAATCAAAATGGAATGCACTTATTTTTAAACCCAAATCGAAGTGTGAAGTTGGATGACACAATAAGATGAAGAGGAAGAGGGATGTTCTTTCACTACAATGCAGAAAACGTAAAGAAATGGTTCTTTTTAATTACACCAAAAGAAAGGTTTCCTTTAGAGCAAATAGAAAGAAAAGGTGGGTTACCAAGGAAGAAAATTAATGTGTATGCTTTTCAAAAGGGAAAAAAACACACAAATTTTCCTAGGAATGAAGGAAATGCAAGGAACCTCGAATGGGTCCCACCGGGCATGCCAAAATGTTTCACCTGATTCTAGATCGTTTCTTTGAAGTATTGACGAAACAGATAGGGTAACAGGCATAGGAGGAATACTTGTTTTAATGTTGGTTGATGGGTTGTTGCGCGCATATGACTTCCGAATCCACAACTGATTGTGAGAGCTTCCTTTTGGCTAGGAGGAACTACCTGTAATGCAAAGCAGGACCACCAGAAAAAGTTAAACAATATATGAAGTGAACTGCCTGGCATATGCTAGATCCGGGAAGTGTGATACTTCCTAGATGGTTATCAGTCCACTATTTTAAACAATTTAATGTGGTAAATAAGGTAAATCCTATTGTAATTCGAAATGATTTAGGTATCTCACTTAAAACACAATAAGAAATAGATCTAATCTAAAAGGCTAGGTTAGAATAGGATCCGAAGGTCAAATAATTGGTTCTGGGTCTCTGCAAGTCTGACAGAGGTCTCAGGTAGATCACAGGTGAATGAGCGTGAGAGGGAATTAGGTGGGTAGGTGACTGTTCTGGGTTGTATGGGAAAATACAGAGACCGTTTTGGGTTAAGGGTGACCGACGACGGTTAGGTGTAATCGGTGCCGGTTACTGTGGAAAACTAGGAATGCCACAGAACGAGATTTAGGTCTCCTTTGTGATTGCACAAAAGGACTTTGGTTGGTCAGGATGAGGTATTGGGTGATTTAGGTAGGATTTGGTGAGGTTTTAATGGGTATATAGAGGGGTGAGTGTTGGAGGGGGTCAATGAGTGGAAAGAAAAGTGAATGAGGGGGATGGAATGGAATGAAGGAAAGAAATGGAAAGGAATGAATAAAAGGAACATGCAAGAGTTAGGTAAAATAAAGCCTAATATTGCACGAAGAGGAAAGAGGAATAACTAACACAAATAAAATGGAGTTTGAGTTAGCTAAATAAGAATATGTAAAAGGGAACACACGTAAGTAGATAATCAGAGCTTCATCATTGTGAACTAGAACAACAGATTAATAACGTTGACAATAAGATCAAAGATAATATTTGCATGCAAGATTCAAACACCTAACATCTAATGAACATAAGAACATCAAATGTTACAAGAGACAATGAATGAGACATAAAGTTCATATTTCATTAACTCCAAAATGTTTTCACAAAAGAACACAAAGTTCTTCCTGAAACAAAGCTTGCACACAAAAGTATTTCTTCTCCTCTCTCAAAGTCACCCTTTACAAATGAGCCCCTAACTTCCTTTTATAACCCAAAATTTGGTTGCAAAGTAGTTAGAGTTTTAAATGCACATTAAATAGGGCACTTAAGTGACGTTTTCCTTTTTCAACCAACTTTATTAAAAGCAACTAAAAATAGAAACCACTTAAGTTTACCCAAACGCGAAAACAACATAACATTAACCAAAAACCAGTGCTTTATCCATTGGGCATGGGGTTTGCCTATCTCAATCGTATGAGAAATGGACTCTCCCACTCCTGAGGAAATATAGAAAATCATCCTACTACGTCGTTAGCAAAACAAGGATTCTTATTCTTTTCCATTTCATAAGACTTGAGTTTTGGCAGTGTCTAATGCATCTTCTCTTCTTCTAGAAAACAACTTGGGAGAAGACCAGCTTCACAGAGTACCTGCATTTCAAGAATCTTACCTTGTATGGTATGCAGGTCTGCAACTTTAGATTGGATTTCTTCACAAAGATGTTTAATTCTGAACCATTGATCCATAGAAGAAGTGGAAAAAACATCAACATGAGTATACATTTCATGTATCAATTTTGTAAACTGCTCCACCAGGTGTTGTACTGAATTCCTTTGGTTGTGTTCGTTGATGAAGGTGCATGGAATCTCTTCGATGAAGACCTAAATAGAAAATAGTGCGGTATAGGCTTCGTTGTACAAACCATCAAACTGAATTACCAAATCTTCTAGGATCATTTTCCTGGACTTAGCATGATTTAACCATAAAATCCACGTCATGCGATGATTGAACTCAATTATTCCCTCCAAAGCCAAGAAATTAGATTCCATGTGGGCGAGATCCTGAAGAGTTGGAAACATTTGATCTAGTGTAATTCTGTAATGAGGCACTCCTTGAATGGGAACACTGGATCGAGGTAAGCATAAATATTCTCAGATATTTTTATCACTTCAGCAATTGTTTTCAAACCATCACTTTCTATTTCAGAAACCCATGACCTTAGAGTGTGTTCTAGAGTGATCACATTTTTTAATTGATTGAGAATTTCTTGATCCAGGATAGCCATCATTTATGGAACAGGAAAAGAAGACTTAATTGCGCTGATCAAATGTTGAACATATGAAATCAACTGATTCTTTTCTTCCTTGAGTTGGGAAATTTAAGATTTGTATCTCTCCAACCTTTTAAGCACACTATTCATTGAATCTTTTGCCATAGCAACATCGCTTTCAAAAGTGGTCTTACCAAGGGCTATCTTGGATACTTCATAATCGGTGATTGTTATGTCTCCACGATCCTTCTTAGTAGTAGGAACTACAATTTCTGTAAACTTATCTCCATTATCATCAATCACTACTCTGGAGAAAACCTTAGGCTTTTTGGGAACCACTTTATTAGAGAGGGCAGAAAGTGATTCCAAATCAATGTTGGCCACTTTGACCAATCTCTTTCTCTTTTTTATTTCAGATTCAACCCAGGTCGGTGTTTCATTCATTAATTCGACACAAAAATGTTGAGAACTGGAAGAAAAATCCTCTATCTTTTTCATGACTAAAACCAGTAGGTAGTGGTTCTGTGGTCTCAATCCTTGGTGAAGTAGCATCTACAACACATTCTTGATTATCCTCATGTTCTTGTGTAATATCCTTAACACCTGGATGTTCAGAAGAATTAGATATCTGTACTACTGGGATTTGCTTGGATTCTGGTGTATGACATTGGTGATTTGGATATTCGGTACGTCTATTGGAACTCTCAGTGATGTTAATAAATGAATTTGGGGTAGAAATACCAGAAACATGTTCTTTTTCTTCCTGAAGATGCACACTCTTTACCAATCCTTGAGACACCGCTTCTTTATTAGGGATAGATTTGGGTAACCATCGGCTTTCCCTCTGAGATGCATGCGACAATGTTGGTGGTGACTGGTGTGAAAAATTTTGCACCCCCTTTTTCTATGTCACTCCTCCTTTCACTGGCAACCTCTGTATTTCTAACATATGTGCCTAAAATGGGACAGGATTGGTTATCTAATCGTCATACCACTTCATAGTCCTTTTTAACACAAGTTGATTTATAATATCTAGGGAAGTTTCATCTCCTCCACTCCAATCAATACCAAGGAGCGGAGTGAAAACTATCTAATCATAGACATGATCCATAAGATCAATTCCACTATCGGCAAGGGTTAAGGGAGGATCTCTTAATCTGTAATTCTTTATTTGAGCTAATGTGAGGTGAGAAAATTGTCGGTGTCTTACCTCCCTATCATCCGCACATTCCACCCAATAGTCTTCTATGTTTGCCTTGTGAAAGGATGTATAGATCCTTTAATATTTAATTGAGCCATGCTTGTGAAAGGATGTAAAGTTATGCAGGAAAATTCTTTTTCCATAAGTCCTGCATTATAAGAATTTGGACATTTGTATTCCCCAATATGAATTGGGAAACGAATGCCTTCTTTGCGTTTGTCCACCAATAGGCAATGGATTTTGAAAAGCTGACGTGAGAGTTCCATCAATGTTATTTAGTCGCTGACATATTTAGGAAGCCTGTAAGGAGCTCCCATAAATCCATCAACTTGTATATATGAGTAAGAAGGAAACTGGATAAACCAAGTTCCCCATTGTTTTATCACTACTTTAGCATCTTCTGATAATCTTTCCTCTGGGTTTCTTCTCAATGAACAGATTATATAAAACAAGAAAGCATCATTTACCCTCCAGAAATGATGAAAACCATTCTTGAACTCCAGCTGTGTGTAAAAATGAAACACACTATTCTTGTCAGGACCCATTGCACCTCGAGCTATTAGCCCTGAAATTATCCTCCTCACTACAACATAAATCAAATATGAAGTCATGTAAAAATGACTTGTCATTCTTACCTCAATCAATTGCTTATGTAAAGTATTACTAACAATACTTGCCCAATCAATGAACATCTTTGCATCAAGGATAATACAAATGAACTTGTACATCCAAGGGTGAAAATTTTTGGCAGGAGGAAGACCAAAAAACCTGCTGAGGAGAGTAATCATATCTCCTATTTCTTCATGAAATTCTACCTAATATAGCTCTTTGGGAATTCTTGAAGTGTGAGTCTTTGGTTTGACCAACCAATTTTTAGTAGCCATCTTCAACCATCTCAGAGGATTTTCATCCCAAAACTGTTGTGTTGATTCTTGTGTGATGTCAGCATTTTCTTCATGGAGTGGCACTCTTAAAAAATATTCCATATGATCTGGGGAATTGAGCAAAAAAGGTTCATTTCTGTCATTAAAAATTCCCCGATGCTCAGGATCATAATGTTTAGCACAAGCCATGACAAATTTAGGGCACTGTATGGAAACAAGAAATGCTACAGCTTGAGGTAAACCGCAACGATAAAGCCTTTTTGAGAAAATAGTTCCTCCTTCCCGTCTCACCCTGTCACAGAACTGAACCATGTCTACGTGACCCAAATTAGTATCCAAAATGTTGTCATATGCTAAATTTAAAGGCGATGCTAGAACTAATCCTTGGTATGCATATTTCAGTGCCAACTTATTAAAATGTTCACCCATTATGATTTTTTTAATTAAAATAACACAAAGAAGGAAAAGAAAATCAAGACACTGAGAAGGTGTCGGGTCTAAGTCTCTAGACCACCATTGTTGCAAGAATAATATGACTCTTTCTATTATTTATTTATTATTATTTTAAAAAAAAATATGCAATGTGTGCGTGAGTACTGGAAAACCGTTGTCTTCCCAGCATGTAGCACCATGAATATAAAAATAATAAATAATAAAAGAAAACACAAGTAAACTTGCGTTGAACTTCACCACATTGAGCATGTGAAAACACTCTATTTTGAATTGTATTTTAACCTGGTTCCTCCTCCTTGGCTGCGTGGAATATGACTTCAAGTTTGTGACTGTGTGCTAAAAACAAATCTATTATTCCTTCCACTCAACATGTGCCAATTTCTAAGCATTTGTTTTGTCCTTTGTGCAGGCTGTGTGGATTTTTGAGGGCAAGAAACAATGCATGCATTGGAAAAAAATCAGAAAAAAAAATGTATGCATGACCTCCTTTGGTGAATGCGCAGAACTTCAAACTAATTTTCTTTTCTCTGATTTGGTTGAATTTCCTTTTTTTTTTAAATGTGGCTTTATGTGTGACCTCCTTTTTGTTGTTGTTCCTTTCCTCCTTAGGCGTGGACTTCCATATTTTTCTACTCCTGTATGGAATGCTATGTTCCGATCTACTGAAAACTCTCTTTCCTTCCTAAGCGTGCTGCATGGACTTCCTCCTTTGGACTGGTTTGTCTCTTTCCTGGCATGGGATTTGACCTCAACATGCATGGAAAAAATCTCTTCCAAAAACAACACGTGGCCTTTGGTATTAACTTTCTTCAGAGGCATAAAATAATGCGCTGGACCTCTTCATTTACTGTTGTTCCTTTTCATGTTCAGGCATTGAAAAATGTTGCACCAAAACAAAACAAAACAACAACAAAAAATAAAATAAAAATTCTTTTCCTTCTTAGGCGTTGAAGATCTCCAAGCTGCTCTTGCGTGGACTTTGGCCTGTGTTTGCTTCTGCCTGAGTGCATGCATGGGATCTCCCAATTATTTCTTCTTGCCTGGGAGGTACTGTTGAAACTTTCAATGGTGCCTGGCTCTAGCTAATGCTCATGCCAAGTTTCCATGTGAAAGCCAGATAGTGTCTGTAGAACAAGCTTTTCCTCCTCCATGCTCTGGATATCTGCAATATTTCCTTGTTTCTCCTTCTTCCCAATATCTTCTACTTCAGTAACCTCTTGTAATTGTCTCCTCATCAATCTCCGGATGATAGAAGAAAAATTAAAATTGTCTACAGGAATGGAAGAGGAAGAAAAATTACCCCCGACACTTACTCACGGTAGTTACGTCAATTAATTAAAAGAAGAAAAGTTCTCACAAGTTTGTCGAACAACTTCCATCCAATATTAAATTAATATTTATTAATTAAAAACCCTAAAATTCAATAAATATTAATTTTATTAAATAACAGGGTAAATGTTAATTAAAATAAATAAAATACGGTTTGTAGCGTAGCGGGAGAAGGGCTTATTCAAAATGGATGAAACGAAGGCTAGAATGACCGTGAGAATAAGACGATTGCGATGGAGGAGAACAATCATGCAAGATAACACTTTTGAATTTTTTTTAATTTTAAAATTTTCACGTTTACTAATTTTGTGAAGTCAAAATTAGTTGATAAGAGGAGGGAAATCACAATATGGAGAAAAATCAAATTTTCTAGAATTATCATTAACTTGAAATGACTCACATTGTTTCACTAAGGACTTTAAGACACTCCAACAACTCAAAAACATGACGAGAAGAATAATTTAAACCTTGATGTGTCTCTCTCTCTAATGCTCCTTTATCACATTATTGTTCCCTTTGAGCGCTTTTGTCCCTTTCCCTCCTTTTCTTGATTTTGAATTTCCACATCATTTGGTGCCTTTTCTAGAGTTCCTTTTATCACTTTGGGTTGGATTTTCAATTTTTAATGATGACTTACTCACTACTATTAGAGGTTAGGCACTTGAAGCTAATACTTACTATCGATCACTCTGGAAAGGAGTAATACTCAAAGACTGTATTTGGGTTGCATTACTCATTGCATATGAGGGCTTATTCTTAATTCCATATCACAAATTCATCTTGGGGGAAAAGTCGTTGTAGCTCGCTATCTTAGTGTGACTAGAACAAGGGAAACCTAGTACCAAGGGACACAATTCAAATCACACACTGATAAAAACTACATAGATTCTGAAATGTAGTGCAACGCTTGGTGACAATCAGATTGGGATGACTATTGAGGTCATTCTGACTTAAGCATATGCATTAGTTATTTCATCTAATGTGTACTTGAGCTTTGTGTAGGTGGATAGGTTTTGTTTAGAAAGAACATGTATGGTATTGGAACCCTACGACAAATATGAAGTGAAAAATAGTGAAAGGAAGAAGATGAGTTTAGACCCTGAAAAGATCAAAAGTAGAGTTATTGCCAATACGCTAGCGCCCAGTTTAAACACCAACACCCGGGTGGTCTTTTCCTCATTTGGGATCTCCTGTTCAAAGAGGTTCTAGATCCCAATATCTCATACGGATCATACACAATTCAGATCCAGCCTTCTCATCTTGTTTCCTAGCCCAAAATCATCCCAAATCTCGAGATACAAACTAATTAATTCTTATCTCACTATTGCTTACACTTGTTTTTTTCTTGCATGATAGATCTTATTTGTCACTGTTATATTAATTTGATTTTAGTCCTTTAATATAAGATTTAAATCACCTTTAATGATGTGGTTTTTTTATATTTTTGGTGCTTTTTACCTAAGAGTTCAAAGGCAAAAATATGGTAAAGATAAATAAAGAAGAAAGGGGATAATGGAGGAGAAACGTATACCATAATGAATGGAGATAATTATAAGGATAATGTGAGGTGAACATAAAGATATAAATCTCTATCTCTCACACGTGAGATGTAGAATACAACAGTACTCAAATAATAAGGACCAAAAGCACAAAGTATCTAATACTCTTGAATTATGAGTATGGCACATTTTCCTTTCATAGAGATATGCAATACAAAGCTTGTAATATCATAGTATCACATATAAGGAGAATGGATGTATTAATGACATCATCCAACTTTTTAAAAAATCACAAATTTATGATCGAAGAGTAACAACAACATGTGGTAAAAAACATCTCATATGTTTATATTCTTCTATTCATGGAATTGGGAAGAAACATATACACATAAAGTTCCAGTAATTTCTCTAGACCTGAGAGAAAATGGATAGATAGATCCCCCTTACAATTTTATTCCATCATTACATAGGCGCTTTCTTAAAAATGGTTAAACAACTACTTTTTAACTTATAAGATGCAGTTGATTCAACTTGATTTACATTATTTGGCTCTTTGATTCAATCAGTTCAATAAACGAATTAATTAAATATAATTTATGACACTAAAACTTTATTTTTTCTTACACACCATCGCATAATCATGTTCATCCAATTTCCATCGTTGTTTATAGGTCATGAGAAACACAAATTTAATCTCTCTCGATTCATCTCAAATCTTTGATTCAAACTCTTACAAGTCATGTACAACTTGAAAGAATATTTCTAAGCATCGTTATGCAATTCACATTTTTTCATGTAGAACTGAACATCCTTAATAGGAGAGCACAGAGATTGAAAAAATGAAATATTTATTGGTATGTCCTATCTTTGTAAGAAATTTTTTCTATGTAGGAAATATTTACTCCTATGTCCTATCGGCACAGTTCCTATAGTGCTTGACCAATGTGATGGGGAGAACAAAAATGTGTTTAAGAAAGCATTCTCTAGACATGCTTCATTGACTATCTTAAAATATTTGAGCCAAGTTACTTGTCTAATTGTTTATAAGGGAACTAAAGAAATTTCATAATTGTTCCTTAGTTCCAAAAGCAAGGAAGGTTACATGGAATATCTAAGCCCTGATTGGGTTAAGAAATCCAACTCAAAATTTAGCTTAAGCCAAAATCTCACCGAAACGATATCTTGTCTGATTTGGTGCACCCATATGGGAAAAAAATAATTATAATTTAAAAATATTTACATACTATAAATATAAAAGGTTTATGTAAAATGTGTGGAATTGTAGACCTGGAATTGAGCATTGGTATTTGATGTGTGGAATTGTAGACTTGGAAATTGACAGGTTGTGGGTCGTTTCTTGTGATTTTAACCATACATTACTAGTAAAAAAATTAATAGTGTAGACATGAAATTATGCACTTAGTACTATTACATCACACCTCTAGCATGTCATTATATGCATGATTCCTAAGCACGAAAAAATAGCCATTGAAAATGTTTGTTTTGATTTACATTGATGTTGTTTTATCTTTACATGCTTTTGTTCTCTACTTTTTTAGAATTATCACTTTCCTTTTGGACATCACATAATGTGTTACCCAACTCAGTACTTGTTTTGTCTTCAGAGCTCTCTTGACACTAGCACCCAGTAGGGACAAGAGTGCCCAAGTGTTAATGTCATCTTTGGGTGCTTTTGTTCCTTTGCCTTTTTTCTTATATTTAAAATGCCACAATGGTTGTTATCTTTTCCTAAACTTCTATTTATCATTTTGATTCAGATTTTAGGGTTGTTAATGAAGAAATTTAAGCAAAGGAATCATGTATATATATATATGACTTACTAACTATTATAAGGGGAAAGAAGACAACTAGGAAATTTGGGCTATTACTTTCTACCTACTACTTGGAAAAAAGGAACACTTGAAGACTAAATTTGGGTTGCATTATTCATTGCATAGGAAGGGAAAATTTTGGATTCCATCACACACACTCATCTTGGGGGAAAAGTAGTTGTAGCTTGTTTTCTTGGTGCAACTACAACAAGGGAAACCTTACTTCAAGGGACATAATTCTATCACACGTATACACACACCATAACTACATTGAGTCTGAAATGTAGTGCAGAACTCAGTGACAATCACATTGGTGTGAATGATAAAGTCAGCTTGAATCAAGCATATGCATATTTTATTCTATCTAATGTGTGTTTGAGCCTTGTGCGGGTAGTTAGGGTTTGTATTATAGGAACATGTATGATAGGAAAACCGTATTGTAAATTTGAAGTGACATAAAGAGAAGTAAATGTGACATGATCAGACTCTGAGAGAACCAAATCCAAACTCACTGTCAGGACACTAGCACCCAATTTAAACACTATCACCCAGGGCAATCCTTTCCTCTTGTGGGTGTTTTTATCCAACATACTTGTAGATCATTGTATTCTACACAGAGCATGTATAGTCTATATATTGATCTTGTTTCATCATATTTTCAACCCAAATCCGATATAAACATCTAGTTATCAACTAAGTCACTTTCATCCTGTTATTGATTACACTTACTTGTCATTGCATGTTATATCTTGTACATTTTTGATATTATCTTACTGATTTTAGTCCTCTGATTAAGATTTAATTTTAGTTAAATCATTTGGTGAACCAAATTATTGATCGAACTTTTAGGAATATTATGAGTAGTTTTCACATATATTATTAGTAGTATGAACACTATATAATAATTAGTATATTATGGGTTGTTTTGATATGTGCATGAACAACTTCAAGTATATAGTGATATTGTTTGTAACTCTCCTAAATAATAGGAAAGAAGTTTCCTATATATGTGGAGAGATTCTATATAGAATACAACTTATTGTTACTCTGTAAATTTGTTGTGTCGCTTTCATCTGTCATCACAGCGATGGGCATTCAAATGGAAGGATGATTTTCATGTAGGGGAAGCACTATAGTTTGATTTGCCCGAGCAATGAGAGCTTCATTCAGCTCCTGCAGATCTACCTCTTTCGTTTTGCATAAATATTCTTTAGGATTACGTTTGAGTGTATAATTTATGTGCGACTGTCTTATTGCTGACACGTTTTCATTTGGTCTTCCCACATTTGTGTGTAAATTATTGACCAGTCCAAAAGACAGATCACCGTCTAAAACCATCATCTCGATTCTCCACACATTCTGCATTGAAATCGACAGATTCATCAGGGTGGTAGAGTTTAAGATAGTTCTATACCTGTTGGCCTGTGCTTGAGGAAAATGATTTTCGACTTCTCGCATTCAGAATATTGGTGATTTTTTGAGACCCTTGTGTGCATTGAGAAATTGGTTCAAATAATCGCATACACCAATCTCTGTCCCAAACTGAGCTCATTCTAGCTACTTAGAAGCACTCAGTATTTGAAGGCACTTCACTACGTTGATTGTCATCAATATGGATGCCTCCATGTCATGACAATATATACACATGCATGTGACAGCCTGGTTGTGATCATTCATGTGTCTGATTCATATTTTGTAAGGCTTCATAATTGGCATCTGAATTTTGGGTTTGGCATTAAAATTCTCACCTATTAGCGAGCTCGAGTTACGCCCAATTCACAGTTGTCATGCCTATTGCCTTGAGATCAAAGTTTCCTCTAGTTTGAATGTCATATTTGTAAGTCTTGAGTTTTGGTTATTTTGTGTTGTTTTTTGGCATTATTTGAGTAACTTTTTTTTACATATTCTATAATACAAAATGAATCCATCAAAGAAAGCGTCTTAAAATCAAAGTCATGTTTATTTTTTCATTCAAAATTGTATATCATTAGCAATCGCATGTGTACAATGCAATGTGAACGCCGAACAATATATGTTATTTGATTTAGAGGTATAGTTATTACTTTTGTAGTTAATGTTGATAAGGGGTGTGATTGATTTTGTAAGTGTAGAAATATAGATGCGCCACTTAATTTAAAGGTTTTCTCTACATTTCAAACTTGTTACAAATTCGTACATGAATACATTTGATACCATTTTCGATAGTTAAATAATTTTATAGTTGAAGTTGTTTGTACTTATTTTGGGTTAATTGTGTTAGTGTTGCGTCGATTGTTCAGTTGGTGTTTTGTTGGAAAAAACCTTTATTGTACACTCAATAATGCGTGTGATTGATAGTGGTAGTGTATTAATTTATTTTATAGTTGATGTTGTATGTATTTAATTCAGGTTTATTGTGTTAGTTGTGAATCGGTTGGTTGGTTGATGTTTTATAGTGGTAGTGTAGGAATATAGATGAAACATTACATTGAAATGTTGTATATGTACATTTAATTTTGTTACAGATTCATACATTTAAAGTTGAAAATCATATTTCACAACATCAAATACATGTAGATCTACATGCACATCATGAGACATGTATACATTTGCAGTATTTATATCATGAATGGTAGCCTTTAGTGTGAAATTTTAGTTTTAAAGGGTTTCTCCCTAGGAATTACTTGCAAAAAGAGGACTGTCCAAAACCGGTGGTAATTGGCCAAGGTCACCGAGGAGGATGACTGATCTGTTTTCAAATTCAGATGTTTTTGAGTTTGGGAAAGCCTCGCGTAGCCTACTATCAATTTTACCTAGCAACTTTGGGCCGATGAAACTCATTTCATCAATAAGAACATATTCTATATGTTTCAGCGACTCTTGAAAAGACAATAATGCTTGGCCTTCTAGGGATTTTAATTCTTTGATTGGAATACAGAGGGTTGCATGGATATTGGGTGTGGAGATGTTGAATGCTGAAACAACGGTAGGGGTGAGCAAAAGGAGAGGTGAGGGAGATGTGGTTGATGCTGTTGTAAATGAATTATGGATTTTATTTATTAGAAATGATTTTCCTATGCCAGGTGTTCCTTGAATTATCAATCTTAATGGAGGTAGAAGTGTTTTGTTTTTTGAATGGTATAGTATGGTATCAAGAGCTAGTTGTTTTTCTGAAGACAAAGGTAGTGTGGTAGATGGTGGTGTGGCCTGCATGCTGGTGTTATTTATGTCTTCCTTTTATCTCTCGATGAATGATGAACCAATTATCTGCAAATCATGCATAACACCATGTATGTTCCAATTATTGTGTATGTCAAAATCTCGTTTCCCCAACATTTCAAGACTGGCAAGACACGTGTTTTTTCCTAGACGAAGTTGCGGGAAGACCTACCATTCTTGCAATGGCTCGTGTTGAATATTGCATTCGACCTCAGAGTCAGAACTAACATTTGCTTCATGTCCTATGTATGTGGTAGTGCGTAAATCATGCCATGGTCTGTAGTTGTGTTTGAACATGTCCCGAGTGTTGTTGATGTCATGTGGGCTTGAGCCAAATTCAGAGGAAATATTTCTGAAAGGCAGCTTGTATAAAAGGAGTTCTGACCAACATAAAAGTTCATATGACGTTGAATCCTGAGTTGGGACATCCACAAATCTCGGGTGGACCCGAACAATTGCTTTAGTTGATCGCAATTTCCATTTATCTCCTTTACGGTTCATGTTGTAGCTCCAATCTTGAGCAGCCTGAATAAGTGGTAGGTGTTCCATGGTTGCAGGGCGAACTCTATATGCATCCAAGAAAGTGGTTGTTTCTTTTACATTGGCGTCACTTTCAATGACACATCTCAATATTTTTTTGCCAACATTTAAAGATACAAACGAACTGCTGCACATAACAAGTGGCAATTTTTGCAGCATGTGGCATGTTTCTTGTGCGCTTATGTCATGTTCAACAACGCTCTATGTGAGCATTTTTTGAATCGCAATGTGTGCCAGTGAATTCGCATCAGAATCTCTTGAAAATCTGGATAGCATTTGGTGATGGGTTTCTAAACGTTGCTCCACTTTTGAAGCATATTTTGCAATATACTTTAGAACTGCATGGCGGGAAAATACCGGTTAGAAATCGACATTTGCTCTCCATATGGATATCATAGTTTGAGTGTGGATGTTCAATATATCATCATTTCTAGGAGATAGGTACTTAATTTTACCATCACTTTCAATGTGCAAGGAAGAAGTAGGTTGTGTGGCCCAAGGGGCATTGTACCTGTATTGTAGTTGTGATTGGTTTCTAAGAAGGCATGTTTGATCTGAACATTTAGTGTGGCACTGAAAACGATTAAGTAGTTCTTCAAGGTCTACATGTGGGGAGGAGGATAGAATTTGTGTTGTATCTAGCAAGTAAGGGTCATCTAGGAGTGACCTGCGAACAAAATCCAAGAGGTTGCAAGCCGGGCGGGGGTTCCAGGAAGACACGAACTTATCAAAGTATTGTTTTGTCGCCTCAATAATTGTTGTATCCTCCCAGTCCATTTCGTCAACTTTAGGCACATTCTCGAGGCAAAATAAATTGTGGACATGTGCGGAGCCTTTATGTTTCCATTCATACCTACGAGACGAGAGAGCTTAAATATTAGCTATGTAGTCTGGAAAAAACTTATTAAATAGTAGATTTTATTACCTGTACCAATAGTCTACTGCTCGAAGTTCCTTTTGCAATACTTCTTCATGAAATATTGTGAATATGTGATGCAGATGTTGATACTCAATGAGGGCTTGACAATGTTTAGTGTTCTCCAACGTTGTGCGGCTTGAGGATCAGCTGGGCATTCACTAGACATAATATTGTGGAGATATGGACATTTAGTGTCTGCAACACTTAGAGTGAAGAATAAGGTTAGTGTCCCCAATTGTTCCACCATATCTGAAAGCTCACTTCTACTTTTTTCCCATAATGAACGTGTCCCTCGAAGGCTCGATCTAAAGCACATTATGTTTTCTGGGAGGTTGTCTTTGGGGCATTCCAGTAGTTGTCTTTGCAGATCTCTAATTGTCGGAGGGATTCCAACTTCGAGGTTCGATTTCATAAAAACTATTTTTGTGGACTGGCTTATGTGTCGCATTATGAGGTTTAGAAGGAACTAACAAAATCTTGGGTGGGAACCGAAGTACCCATAGACTGGAGGCTATACCTTTTTATAGTTTGAACTTTGAACTTGATTTGAAGTTGAATTCAATAATGGACAATCAATCAAAGATAGATGCAAATTTCATTGAGAAACATGAAGGCATTATTATTTCCCAAGACAATATGTTTGGGGAGTCTATTCCTAATAGTAGTTTAGAAACTTATGTTCATAATTTAGAGCAACCAAATACTGAGACACAAATTGTGAAAATTGAAGGCCAATTCAGAGTTGTACAAGATCAAAGATCCAAGCACTCAGATTTAGAGGATCAGGGTATATAATTTTTTGAAAATCGTACAAAAATTGAAAAGCTGAATCCTAGAGACAACATGGATTTCATACATATGAGAGCTTATATGGGCAATGACTGCGATACTTTCCTAGAGGATGGTGCAATGGTTGAAAGTAATACAAATTACAAATCTTCACTTTCTGGTCATAATACATGGAAACTAAATACAGAGACAAAATAAATTAAATTGAAGGTCAATTCAGAGTTTTACAAGAGCCTAGAAGTTGTTCTGAATTTGATATATTAGACCAAGGATTCAAGCATCCGCTATCACCACAAAGAATTGATTCTTTTGAAGCTATAAACTCTGATATTGATGAACAAAAGGATTCAAATTTGAACGATCAGGGTATAGATTTTGTCAAAAATGATAAAGAATTTGAAAAGCTAAATATCCAAAGAAAATATCAGAAGATTCTAGAAATATTAATAATCAACATTTTGAAACCAAAGCATTTAAATAATTTCAGAATCAATTTGATGTTGCACAATATAAATTGTCATTATTTTTGTACTTTATCAAATTCTAGAATGAAACCAAAAGTATTTATACAAATACGAAACTATAAATGCATACCTCTCGGGTCAAAATTGAAGAGTTTACTGACGAATTTGGGCTCGATGAACTAAACTATCAACTTTGAAGATTGATTGGATTTGAACTCAACACATAAACAAACTACTCATCAATACAAATTTTACTCTCTATGATGGGATTTAGTTCCACATTACTCTCTACACCCTTAAGTTCCAATACTATGCTATACACTTTAAAACCTCCTTAATAACTGCAAAATATTAATTAGAATATTGTTAGTTGTTTGTGTTTGTGTTTGTTTGGCAGAGATTTCTGAATCTACTTTGAAGATTGACTATAGATAGAGCGAACATGGTAATCGAGTAGTAGCCAAGGTGGGCTCATTTTAGCTTGTTAGGAGTTGTATGATATAAAGGCCCTGTGTTTTATTCTTCTTATAGGGCTGGTTAGTTATTGAATTGTAGCTACATAACTTACTCTCAATTGTCACTATAACTCGTAATCAATTGAAATTCGATTTCACAATGTGTTTTTCTCACGAGGAATCCTATTAATATGGAATAGTTTCAACTAAATTAAGTTTCATCTTGATGTGTACTCTTAGTCTTCTTTACACATAGTTTTCCAAAAGTTTCTTTTGTTAAAACATTACAGACTGTGAAAGTTTAAAATCTCTAATAAATTTCAAGTAATTTTACTCTAGGCTTCAATAAACCAGAAAATACAAGACACTTTGGGGTATTTACTAATAATAAGTGATCATCAGTGGAAAAATATATTAAAGCTTACAAATAGGTATATATAAACACATACTTAGATCATAAGAGACTGTTGTGTACAAATAACAATGTACCTAACTTGATATGATACTGCAGATCTTATAAAGGCCATAATGATATTTTGAAGTTAAATCACTAATCACAACAATAAATTCTACATTGTCCTTAGAGTAGGCTTCATACATGAAAAGTGTGGGCTTGATGCATGGATAAACACAATTACAGTAAAAGGTAGACAAAATATTCAAGAGGGCAACAAATGCAATCGACTTGATGTTTACCTTAAATTGGATAGAAACAAATTGAAGATGATGCAAAGGCTACAAAACTTTACAATCCGACTCCCTCAAAACATACATTAAAAAAAAGAAAATAATAGTGCAATGTCCACCATAATGATACACTTTCAGAAATAAAGCTAAAGTGCATCACACCCATGACTTGAAGCCAAAATCAATATGCACAAGACCAGTAGGAATAGTCAACTTCAAGCCATAAAATTAGTTTCCTCATACTTCTCTATTGATGATTATGCCAAGGATTGACTCAAATCACCTTATAATTTACCATCTTGTAAATGTTTTGGCGTGATCTGTTAAGTAAATGGTCAGTCTAAAATTTCAATATATATGACTTCAGTTTGGGTACCATGGTCTCAAAATTTGTATGTTCAGCTCATTCATATTATTATTAAACATAATATATTCACATTCAGAAACCTGAAGCCACCTACATGTGTCACAATAAAAAGACATACAATTTTATACAAAAAGTATCTCAAGAAATAAATATAATGAATCATGTATTTGGATGTAACTATGTTGCATACTTTTTAAGTTCCAAAGACGTGACTCGTAACTTTTATAGTTTTACCAGTGGAAACCCAAAAGAATTGAACTAAATCTGATGATTTATTTTATTTAAATTAATTGCAATACTAAGTCCACTTCTTAGTAGGGAGTTGAGAGAAAATCTCAACTACGAACTAAATTAGAACATGGAAATCCACCATGAGAAGGGTTATCATCTTTCCTAGATATAAAACAGGCGAGATATAGCAAGAAAAGAGGAAAAACAGTCAAGAAGGGAGGATATGCTCGTTGTTACATACTGTTTTTTTATGTAATACTGCACAGTTAAGTAAGAATTGTAAAAGAAGAGTGAGTTGTTAGAATTTCTATGCTCTCCTCTCTTTTAATTGCATAATTGAGATCTATTAAGACATAAAATGCTACAATAGTGATGATAATTGATGATATTGTGAACTCCAATGGAGATCTACCTTGTTCTAGGTGATTTTCTTGCATTTTCTGGCTAGAGCTTATTGTTCTGAGCATAAGGAGCATCTACAGACGTCATTCACAAAACAAGAAACTTCCATCAAGTTCCCATAGACTTATTCAACAAGTTAAGGAGTGTAGAAAGGTTTGTAAGGTAAGAAAGTTGATTTTTTCCTTTGTCAAGCCCTTAGAAACCCTGTTTTGGGTTTTGAAATCAAATTTTTCATATCTTTGCTATTACATAATATCCAAAGATAAAACTATTAATATATCATTTACAAAGGGTGTGTTGAAGGATAAAAGGGGTTACAGAGTATTTAGGTTTGATTGGTGAAAGATCTAATTGACAGTCCCTTAGGATCAACTGTGTAAACTGATAGACCTAATCTTTTTTCCTCTAAGCCAAAACTTGAAAGAAACTCTAAGGAGACATTCTATGAAACTTTGTAGACTTAAATAACAAGGAAAAAAGTATTTGGAAGTGTTAACAAATTTCAAAAATAGCGAGTTATAAGGAATCCAGACCAGAATTTGTTTGATTAAAGACCTACTAAACCTTGACAACAGAGCAGAGCCATAGTAAATATAAGGAAAATCTTGTGAATTGGACTCCACCTTTTCTGATAAACAGATCATGATAACAAGGTTAAAATAGGTAATTAGAACAAGATAGACCTCTGTAAATCTCAAGTTCTCATATTCTTAGCTTACAAGTGGAGTTTAGGCCCTATTGTTAATTCACTAGAGAAAGAACATTTGATTGTGAGAATTGGGCTTTGTGAAAAAGAATAGGACATCATTGCAGAAAGTACAACACTCAAAATAGTCAACAGGAGTATCGAATGCATCTCCAGAAATACAAAAAGAAATTTGGACAACAAAATAAAAATAAAAAGAAATGGGAAGGATAGAAAGAGTGGAAGATAAGAAGAGGCGTTCGTAATGATGTACTTGGAAGTGAGAGTTTAAAGTATGTTAATTTTGTGAAATTTGAGAAGAATTCTTCGAACTCAAAAACAAGCGTAATTCAAAACTTAACGGGGTTTTCACTTACACTGGATCTCGCAGCAAAAAATATGTGTACTAATGCTTGTATTTCTTCTCGAACTCTCCAGTAAGATGATGCTTCACGAAAGTGGTTTTCCCTGTTAATAAAAATTCCCTCACCGTCATTAGAACAGGTCGACAAAACTAAAATATGCACAAATCCTAAGATAAACCTCAAAAACTGACAAAAACAACACGATCTTTATCCTACCAATGACTCAATCGCCAACAATCACAAGCTCGATGCAGTAGAAATAATGCGGAATCTTTTGTCGTCTGATAAAATATTCTTCGCCTCCGCAAAAACAACTATTCAAAATAACCCCCGCATTCAGCATGCACCAAAAAGCAATTGTTAAAATTAGGCAGAAAAAGCACAAACTGGCCCCAACATGCAAAATTGGAAAAGGAAAATTATTAAAAATAGTAAAAATGTAAAAATAAAAATTGGAAAAGAAAAATTGTTATAAATAGCAAATCTGCAAACCGTCATTTAAGCCGTCAAATTTGACATAGTCCCATGAATGTCCGCAAAGCCTTTTCCCATAGGGATAATGCCTTCGGCGTAATAAAACATTGACGGTTTAGTGTCTCAAAAATGTTTTATTAGATATATTTTGTGTCATTATTGTCAAAGTATCGTAAAATAATTTGTTTTATCAATAATATTTAATATTGTCATTGTTAATGTCAAAATCATCAATTTGGTGGTCAATAGAGTTATTGTCAAAGTTCATCATAAGTAATTGTGAAGTTAGTTTCAATTGTCAAATGAGATTCAAAGTTAAAATAATTGTTAGTAGTTAAGTTCTCAAAATTGTGTCATTGTAAAAAGTCTGTGAAAATAAAAATAAAAAATTCCTCGCGGACACATTTTCAGTGTTACCTGTCATTCAGAAAATAATGTGTTTCACATTATGGGGGGAGACAAAATAAAACCAATGTGAAAAATATTGAGCATCCAAGTCAAATCTAGTTGAGCTAGCAATATGTTACTGGAGGTCAGAGGCAACGGAGGAAGGAGGGCGATTAATGTCTCTTGTCAGTCACCAACGACAGGGCCACATTTTGGTATGGTGGCATCTCTTTTCCAATTGTGGTATGTGCAAAAGAAAATGGTGTGTGGTTTCCTTCCCCTATTATGATTGAAATGAGGAGAATGTGCATAGTAGATGTTGAGAATAATTGTATAGGAGGGTAGGTGAATCAGAGTGATCCTTTGATTGTTGAGATTCTTCGACTGTCGTACTTCTAACATCGATCGGTCGGTGAAAGAGCGTTCACTGGAAGTAAAAGCGGGAACTGTTGAGTTCATGTATGTAAATAAATTAGTGGAAGTGTGATCATCTGGTATGGGATTCACTGTGGTGAAGCGGATTGGTCATGTGCAACAAGATCTAAACAACAAAATCCAAACCAGTAGTATGCAGACCTAAAAGTATGCGAAGGCATATGATTCTATTTCTAGTTTTTCAAATGTCTGTCTTCCCATGTAGACACTAAGGGGGGAATGTTAGGAATAGTATCCTTAGTGTTCACATATAGTATTGGTAGTATAAGCACTATGTAATAATTAATATATTATGGATTATTTTGATATGTACATGAAGTTGTTAAAACAACTTCACGTATATAGTGATATTGTTTGTAAATCTCCTAAATAAGAGAAACGAAGTTTCCTATATATGTGGAGAGATTTTATACATAATAGAACTTATTATTGCTCTTCAAATATGTTGTGTTACTTTCACGAACCCTATTTTGTCATACGATCCCTATAGTGTATGAATTTTGTATATGCATGTGTTATAGTTCTCCTTTTTCATACCTATTATAATGATATCTATGACTGAATTATATAAAGCTTATCCTAAATGTGAACATTCTTTAAGGAACACTATGGATAGTACTCCCATCCACTTGGATACTTTCCTTAGTTATGACAACCATCGGGTATCAACTTCCCTTGCAATAAACAATGAACATATTACATTTACAACAATTGATATCCCTTCCCAAATAATTGTTGACAATGCACTATCATTGTATATTCAGGTTCAATGTGTTTGTTAAGCATTCTTTGGTTGATAATGGATCTGGGCTTAATTTATACAAAAGCTCTTTTTCTATGAAATAGGATTTTCTGTTACTGATTTAACACCATCTAGTCTATGTATTTGTGGCTTTGATAACACACCTAAGCGAGTATTAGGAGAAATATCTCTACCCATTACTGTAGGACCATGCACTCTTAATGTTTTATGTCATGTTATGCCTAATAGTATCAATTATAAACTTCTTCTAGGTCATATTTGGTTACATTCAGTGCATGCAGTCCCTTATAATCCACATGCACAAGTCAAATTATTATATGAGGGTGTCGTATATAATGTTTTGTTAACCAATCACCTTTAATTATTATAACACTATTGAGTATGAGCACACACATACTCATGAGGATCACTCTACCAAGCCTATTATCAATTATAAGTCCTATGATATTGGTTATAAGTATTTGTTATGACATGGTTTTTATGGCTTACGACTAGGCAAAAATGGCAACAGTATTATTGAGCCAATTTATCTTCCTAAGTAATTTGATAATGTTGGTATTAGATTTTTTCCTCGTTGAATTAGGGCCCTTTCTTAGGGAATACACTTTCTTCCCAGTGCCAAATCTCTCACTGAGGTCTACACCACTTCACATGCATATACACTTCAGTTAGTCCATCCATGCCTCATTGATGTTACTGCCGCTCCTGACCTACCTCTTTTAGATTAATTTCATAATGATAAGGCCCTCCCAGTGTCATAACCCTCTTTTTCATTTTTTTACGGTTACAAAAATACATTTTGAAGTAATAAATAAACCACATAAGCAATTTGATTGGTGTTGGTGCGAAGCCACATGTAATTATACACACGCACATATTTCCGTAAGGAAATATTTGCATGTGTGTAGGTGCATACCCAACACTGCACCTACACTCATCACCTTGCGACCTTTGACTATTTATTGAGTTCCAACTCATTTTTGTTTTACTTGTTGTATGAAGTTACCTTACCATGTTATGTGTGATGATTTCAATACATTGGTGTATTGTTTGGTTTTTGTACATGATATTGATAGTTTGGTTCATCTTGCTTGCTGAAATTAATCATTTGTGATACATGATAAATTTGTACACAATTGTAATGTATTATTTTGGTTATTAGAAATAATAATGATTGATTAAAAGATACTAACTCTTTTCGACGTTATGACAGTCATTAATCATAAAACAATATGATGGCTTTCAGCAATGAACAAGTAAATTTTGGGATCATCAAGGTAAAATTTTAAGTTTGATTTAATCAATAAGGTAAAATGCAATGTCTTGTATTGCAAGAAAAGATTAATTCAGCTTATATGATCTTTGGATTATTTACTTGAATTATTTAATAAGCTTGACCATTATGCATATAATGTGTAATCAATGATTGGAAATATCGCCATGCACTATGATTAAACTTATTTGGTTTTATTCTTGTCTTCGACCAATTGTAACGCCAAGCTAAGTGATCACTGACTATGTTTGACCTTAGATCTTGAAGCAAAATAAAGGATTGCTAATTGTATTAAAAGTCATTAATATGGAACTGATGTTAAGATTTTGATGAATTTCAAACCATAGTCAATGGCATTTCATTGTTATGACTCGCATTGGTGGCTATGGTGGTTGTAAATAATTTTTTTTCTTTTATTGAAATATGGTATTATGGTCTTCGACCATATACTGTTGATTTCCTTTTTATTTTAATAGACTATATGGTCTTCGACCATGTTTGTGGCTTTTGATAATTGATTAAATGATTTAGTCTTTGACCATGTTTGAGTTGCATTTAGGGGTTTAAATAATTAACTGGTCGTTAAACGACCCATGCAAATAATGGGAACTTGATTATTGTTGATTTTAGTCTTGGACCGATCGATTTAGCTCCGTTGCCACTTTTGGGGGGAAACAACTAAAATTAAAATTGAGACATTATGGAATTAAATGCATTCAATGCATTGGCAATTTTTGGAAATCCTGAAGCTTCCACCGGAAGCTAATTGCATGTAACTTGGTTTCTTTTTGTTATTTTTTAATTTTCCTAAACCCATTTGGGAAAACTGTGCATGAAGGTCTGTGAGCTATTAGCAACAAGGATATTTTTTCCTTCACTATTAAATGTGGATGTTATTATATTTGGAATATAATTTGTTTATAAATCGGAGGAAGTATTGGGTGTTTTTTGTTTGGATTTCGTTAGGATTTTCGTAAGAACCCAAGGATATATTTATGGTTTGAAGTACTGGGTTATTTGGATCGTTTGGCTGGAATAATTTTGCAAGAAAATAACCAGAAAAAGTTACAAAGCCATCGGGTTTATCAAGCATGAATCATTATTACTTTATTTTGTTGTTCTATTGTGTGATAAAGCATATAATCTAGTTTTTCTTCATTTTTATGCAATCTCGTAAAATATACTTGTTGCAATAATGGAATAGATGAAAAGAATCTTGATAAATTCCAAATGCAAATGAGTATAGAAATCTATATTGTTCTGATAGATATTCTCCAATGAAATCATATTCTTACTTGTGTTTAAACCTTTCCCAAAAACAACCCATATGGTAATAAATCGTTTTCCTGAATGGCATGGGTGATGTATTTGGGGTGTAATGGTTTTGGGTATGAATGTCGCGATAGATATGTGGAATTTTCGTTATATATATATATATATATATATATATATATATATATATATATATATATATATATAGTCGCTTATCAAACTCGAAAGAGTTGAACCCTACCAACTCAAAATGAGGTTATTCGCAAATCTTCCCATGAGTAAACTCAAAACAAATATAACAACAAGGTGATTTTTATGCACACTTGCAATTGAAAAGAAAAGTTTATTTCCATACTGATTTCGACATGTGAGTTTCAGACCAAGGAAAACAAGAATGTACGCACACATATTTTACAAAGCATCCTTACCAAAAACCCTTCAAGCAAGATGAACCCAAGATAGGCTGGTGAGTTGACATAATTTTCCACAGTTGTAGCCTTAGAGGGCACCAAGCTAAACCATGATGACCCCTCGAAAGTTAGGTATTATAGGCTAGAAATCGCAATAAGAAGACAGTAAGAATGTTGTAATTTCCACGTATTGAAATTATAAATTTGGGTATTTATATATTATACCGAAGTAGATCCAAAAACAAACCCGTGTCCGCATAGGTCGCCCTAGACCTTATATCGTGAATTGGATAACATAACGAAACCACGTTAACATATCCTTAGTAGGAAAACATACCTTATTGTAAATGAATAAATTAAAATGTTTAATTATAAACTTAATAGTTAGTTAGCGAAATTTGATTCAGATAATTTTGTAGAGATGGTAGTGTGGTGATGGGACAGGTTTCAAGTGTCTTATGTGCAGTCACGAAACTAAGCTTGCAACTTTTTGCTATAAAACTTTGGCCTAAGTAGTGTAACTAGTTGTTTACATTGTTAGTTCACTGAGTTCCTATATAGATGTGTGAAATGTCGGACGAAATTCAGTTGGATTATTTTCAAGTAGACACATAAGAACTACACTTAGTTCTCTGACCTGTATGAAAAGGTTAACCAATTGTATACATGTTATACACACCCAGTTAGAGTGATGTAAAAGGGTATCGAGTAGATTTGGAAACCATTTGCAGTTGCACATGGTTATCAAATGGATTCTGGGTATTAATAATTTTGGATTACTTAGTTTTGGTTTGAGTAATAATGTTGAGTCATTGCAACATAAAAATAATTAAGGGATTTTGTAAACTTAACTATTATGTTAGATTTATCTATTGCATGTTGAAAATCACTGAAGGCATAAAAGGTAGTTTAATGTTTATAAAAATAATTCCCTTAGTTTCTCGAAGTATAACATGGGGGTTACATTTTTGTATCAGAGTTGAAGGCTGCAACTCTTGGACTTAATGGATCCTTACGCTAACTGAACATCTTATTCTTATTAATAAAATACAATTGATTTGAGAAAGATGTACTGTGGAAAATGAACCAGACCAAATTATATTATAGGTTCAATAGTTAAGAATTTAGATAAAATTATAACAATCCTTTGAGACACCCGAAACCAAATAGTTGCCTTGGAGTAGCTGGTAATGGGTGAAAATGATAAATTTGAAGAAAAATAACTTGAACTTATTGATAACAATCAGCAAGGGAATTTCTTGATTGCTAAACGTACTAATGATGACAGGATTTGGATATATAATTTCAATGAGGAATTAAACCCAAATATGGGAGAAAAAGTAGATGAACATTGATGATCTACCATGGAAGTGATGTTTGGAAAAGCTAGTAAGCTAGAATATAATCTGTAGGAAATTCCAACTCATAAAAAGAAAGATTATAATAAGAGCATCAACATTTCTTCACCATTGAATGCTAAGAAAAAGTGGTGGAAGAAATATGGCAGAAAAATGTGGGCTACCAAGATGAGTACAACATTAAAACATGTAATTTCTAGCAATAAAGAGCATAATAACATTACAGTGGCTAACAACTAAGAAAAGGAACAAGTTATTCCTAAGGAAATATTTGGTAAATTAAGTAGGACTTCATGTTGTTGTTCTAATTAGATACTAGTACGATTGAGTTATTTATATCTAGTGATTATCTAGAAACTGAATGAGAAATATGGTCTTTATCATATGAGAAGAAATTTGTTTAAACTACAGACCTATATCTATCAATACAACATTTACGTTGTTTAACTTCATCACAGAAATCGGAGTTATACTTCATTTAGGGACTTATGACTTGTTGATTAATATTGACTATCTCAACATAAGTCAATGGTTTATTGAATTGAAAGTACAAACAAATGCCTGGAAAGTATGTAGAAAAAACAAGCATACATGGCAAAGAAAATAATAGTTTAATGATTAGGTTACCATTAAATATGATTAAAGGATGATGATGTCAGAGAGATAGCATTCTGAATAAGAAAAGAGAAAAACCATAGAATTATTTTGGTGAAACCAACTCGAGAGCAGAAAATAAATGGATGCATTTCAAAAAAAATTGAGAATTACACAAGGCAAGATTTGAAAAGATAAGTTTTCTAACAAACTTCGCATCTTGGGAAGACTTGGATGAAATAAAAACAATGTTCTCCTTGTCTATTTCAGTAATATATAACTTGTTTTCGACTATCTGTTATGTATACCAAGGGTAAGTGCACCAAGTTGGGGGGCCAAAAGTGGAAAAAAACTTGAAAACAAACGAAACACGTACGTGTTTTAATTTTTTTGGTTTGGTAATTACCGAACCTATAACGCGTACGTGTTTTAAAGAAGCCGAAATGCGTACACGTTTTAGAGAATTCAAAATGCGTGTGCATTTTCGAGAAGTCAAAATGCATGTGCGTTTTGCATAGTATGGACTATGGATGTGTATATGGGGGGCTTATACTTACAAAAATAAATGTTTAAGTATACGATTTCTTTTATTACTTTAAATTTATTTTAGTAAATATAAGAAATCAAGGTCACTCTACACCTGATGGAAGTGGTACCGTAGCTCCAACAATTATAATCTAGAAGATAGTTTTTCAAAATCTAATCTAGTCAGTACTTACTCATTTTCAGGATTTCATCAAAGGACCTAAAAATTTCAGGGCATATATATTGTAGTCGGTATTTGTTTTGGGAAAGCATATAGTCATTTTTTAGGTTTTTTGACCTTCTAAATTGGATTTTGGCCCTACCACTGCTTGAATTGGTACCAATTTTAAAATTTTGTCCATAATTCACTTTAGTGACCATGAATCAACTCTATGATGTTTGTCTACTTCTTACTAAAATGAGATCCTCACTTTGTAGATAGAGGATTGCTCCCTGAATGGGATTCTTGTCCTATGGCCAAAATGAGGTGATTGTAATGTGGCTCCTCCTTAAGATGTGATAACACTACTAGGTATTGAAAGAGTTTTTTACAAATAATACCAAGTGAATTACATCAAGTGAACTCAGATGATTGTTAATTCTTAGAAACGTGGTGCTCCATATAAAGATCATCCCCTCACCTTTCCTAGCTCTAAAAACATCCTTTCATGGAATCAAATTCATGATTCTCATACATGTTTTTGCGCATATGTCTCTTATGGAGACAAACAATGCCTTAATAATTCACACATGATGGTCCTTGATACCTCGGTGGCATGACTAACTCATTTTAGATTGTTCTAAAGGGTGTTTAATTAGTTACAGAATGGCCAAAAATGCCTTTTTAGGCCTTTAGAGGAAGTAGTCTCTCATCAAAACTAAATGAGTCAATCGATCACCTTAGACACTATTCCCTACACACTGAAACACACTGAATGATCTTATTAGGAATTTCCTTTGGGTTAGGGTTTAGGGTTTAGGGTTTAGGGATCATGATTTAGAGTTTAATGCTTAGGATTTAAGACTCAGGGTCTAGAGTTTAGGGTTTAAGGTTTAGTGTTTATGGCTCATAATTCAAATTTTAGGGTTTAGGGCTCATGGCTTAGGGTTCAAGGTTTAGGGTTTAGGGTTTAGAGTTTAGGGTTTATGGCTCATGGTTAAGGGTTTAGGATTTAGGGTTTAGGGTTTACGACTCAAGGTTCAACATTCAGGGTTTATGGCTCAGGGTTTAGGGTTTATGGCACAAGGTTCAAGGTTTAGGGTTTATGGCTCAGGGTTGAGGGTTTAGGGTTTATGGCTCAGGGTTTAGTTTTTAGGGTTTAGGGTTCAAGGTTCAAGGTTTCGGCTTAGGGCTTAGGGTTTAGGGTTTAGGAATTAGGGAATAAGGTTTAAAGGTTAGGCTTCAGGTTTTAGGGCACAGGGTTCAAGATTCAGGGTTTAAGGCTCAGGGTTTAGGGTTTAGGGATTAGGGGTTAGGTTCTAAAGCTTAGGGATTAGGCTCACCCATTCACTCAATGTAATGTTATATGTCTTACCCATTCTTATAAGTATTGACAAAGAATATTCAATTAAAAAGGTTTCATCTACTTCGTAGGTAGAACATTCAAAGGGAGTCATCACAATTTGATTCCTTTCATCTACTGATATTTTGGAGGGAAATTACATATATCCAAGAATAATTTGGTACAAATAAATGTTACCCAATACAATTATCTTCTTTTTCCCATTGCATGGGAACTATTTCACTCACTGTAATGTTTTGTGCCTTATCCATTCTTATTAGTATTGACAGAGAGTATTCAAGTGAAAAGGGTTCATCGACTTCATAAGAACAAAATTCAAAGAAATTCATCAAAATTTGATGTCTTTCATCTGTTGATATTTTGAAGGAGGGAAGTGTTCGATACCCAAGAATAATTTAGTACAAAGTTATGTTTTTGACACTCTTTTGAATATTTCTTTCAATTAAAAGTTGTCGGGAACGAAGGTTTCATTCAAAGAACAAAGCACGATATGTCGAGTGCTTGTGTAAGTTAGCAATTTTAGATGATTTATGAGGTTCAAGTTTATTTTCCAAGATGCATTACTCCAATGTTTGAAAATGTGTCTCTAGATACAACGACATTCTGATTTAGACACACAATGATTCTTGAATGTCCAATGTTGCCACATACCCCAGTAGTCCTCAATCCTTGGATATAGGGAGACATCGTTGCTTGGATTCCATTTATAACGATAGAGATATTTGTAAATTCATGTTATGACCTCTAAATCTATATGAATTTCAAGTTGTTTAGAAATCACATCACACCCTTTACTAGGCTTGATGAGTACCCCTATCTTTTTAGGGAATTTTTGAAAACATCCATGGGTTTATCATAGAAGGAATTATCAATTAATGGAAAGTCACTAAGTTGTAGGCCAGCTAACTCCCATTCAAAACTAAATTAGAAATATTTACTATATATGATTAATAACCCCTTTATGTTCTTAGCCATTCCCCAATTGTTATGCTTATTTTGAACACTTCAGGAAGTTTTGTCAAATTTTCTATCCATTATAGTAGCAGAAGAGCTTTCTATTTCTCTAGAGAAGAGGATACTGCAATCAATTGGGTTCTGATCTTACACCTCCACGTTGATATATTCTCTGTGTTTCTTCCATTTCCTTTGAGATTAATTTTACTGTTGCGATGGTTATTTTTTCCAGCTTCCAATGGGTCATCCTGGCTTACATAATACCATACATGGAAATATGAGAAATGTGAAATTTGTTTCAGAGTGTGAAGAAAATGACATTCAAGAGCACAAGTATATGTGGGCAGAAACAAGTTTGGAAGAGATGTGTAATATGCATTGCAAATCATGAAGGACTGCGGGTTTGAAGATCATGGAGGACTGAGGGAGGGTTTTGAGAGTGTGGTTTCAGCTGCACTGGCCACTGAATGTCTCTCAAAAGGCTATGACTAGCTGTTAAGGTACCGTTAAGAGAGGGAGAATCAGCTAAAGGTGTTAGTATCGGATCTAGAGCCTGGGCAGACATTGTTAAGGTTCCTCCTGACAAAAATGTGGGGCCTCATTCCCCTGCATGTGGGCTGAATTTTAAAAGTACAAAAGACAATGATGGGGTGACCCACATACAAGTGCCTGACAGATGTCTGCATAGAGCTCTTGAAAAAACCAATCTAGCCCTAGTTGGGAAGTTTTTGGGATCAAGACCTAATGTAGATATTATAATAAAATGGGCCATTCGCAGATGGAAACCAAAAGGAGATCTGACTATCACCACCATGGCCAAGGGTTTTTTTCTAGCCCAATTTAATCTCCAAGCTGATGTGGACTCTGTCTTATTGGGTGGTCCCTGGTGTATTGGCAATATGGGACTTTTTCTAAAAAAATGGTATACTGGGTTTAATCCAAATACTGAGAACATACATACCATACCCATCTGGTGTAGACTCCCAGGGTTGCCTCTTCATCTATGGGATGATGAGATTCTTCTTCATATAGCTAAATCGATTGGTTCACCAGTTGGGTTAGATGGACCTACGAAAAATAGATCCAGACTTACCTTCGCATGGTTCTGTGTCTCATCTGATATGGATCAGGAGCTGCCTGATCACATCATTCTGCAGTCCAAATTGGGGGCATGGAAACAACAAATTGATTATGAGGCTTTCCAGCTAAGATGTAGCAAATGTCATAAATTAGGGCATTTTTCCAGCAAATGCTCTCGAACAATTGAAGCAAAAGTTGGAAAACCCCTTGGATCATTCAGAGAGACAAGGGCAAAAGCAGATGGATGAAGATGATAAAGCCTCTCTTCCTGATGACCAGAACCAACATGCAGGAGTTCACGCTTGCAGATGAACCTAAGGTTTAAGGACCAGAAAAAAGGTTTTAAGACCATAATAAAGAGACCACTGGTTTATAGGAAACTATGGAGACCTAAAATTCACCAGTTGGAAAAGCATGATGAAGCCAAAAAGGAAAATGATCCTGAATCAACAAAGGAAGGAGAAAGCATGAAGGAAATGGAAGAGGATCTAGTAATGATCCTTAAGGCTTCAAATCCAGTAAAGTTGAACATGGAAGTTGATGAAGAAAATGAAAAAGTTTACATTCACCTTTCCACTTCTACGGAAGAAGAGTTGGAAAAAATTTCTCCTCTTCCTCATCAAGAACTGATAGTTAAGAGTAGCTCTCTGGAACTGCACAAATTGAGACAAGGAAAAGCCAAAGGGGTTCTGGAATCCATAGCAAGAGATCTAAACTAGGATAAAGAGTTTGCCAATATGGAGGAGCCCGCTCCTAAAATAGCTCAACAACTGGATGTTGATAAAGGAAAAGAGGAAGGGGAAATTACTCCTACTATAAAAAAGAGTCTATCAGAATCTAATAAAGATGGATTCATCACAGTGAGAAGTAAGAAAAAAAGAATAAAAGGTCTTGAAGAAATTCTGGAATCGCTCTATAGTGATAAAAAGAAGCAGATAGGAAGCTGGGAAGCTTCCACCTCAAGAATCACAAGGGCTACTGCTAGGAGAACAACAAATATTGGAGTCACCTATAGAAAAGGTAGACTCTCCAAGAGAGAAGTAAGAGAAAAAGAAACTGAGAAAGAAATTGCAGATGGTACTCAAAGGATTTTGAACCATCCGGCAACCTCATCCCCAAAACTTTTTTAATGAAGGTTATTTCTTGGAATGTCAGAGGGCTCAATGGGGGACCTAAGCAAAGAATGCTTAAGGAAATTAAAAGATCAAATAGGCCCAGCATCCTTCTAATTCAGGAAACTAAAATGAAAAGTAAAGTTGTTGAAGATTGTAAAAGATATTTCTGGGAGAATGCTGCCTTTGCTGCTGTTGATTCTCAAGGTGCTTCTGGAGGCTTAGCGATCTTTTGGGACACTAAAATTGTTCATGGTAATGTGATTTCTTCCTCCCTGAATCATTTAGCTATAAACTTTAAAAGCCTTGAGAATAATTCTAGCTGGATTCTTTCCAATATTTATGCCCCTAATACTGTTGCTGGTAGAAGAAATTTGTGGAAGGAGTTAGTCTTGTTTCGGAATAATATTAAGGATAGGAACTAGTTAATAATGGGAGACTTTAACACTCCTTTAAATCTGGGGGAAAAATTTGGAGGGAACTCTGATTTTTCTATCAGCATGGAAGAATTTGCTGACTTTATATCGACTCTTAATCTTATGGACATAGAACTTCATGGTAATCAATTTACCTAGTCTAACAGAAGAATTGGGGAAAGCTTGATTCAGGTTAGATTGGATAGAGCTCTCATTTTTGCTAATTGGATCTTAGATCAGAATTTTCATCTCTCTTCCCTTCCCAGGATAGGTTCAGACCACAATCCTATTGCCCTTAATTTTTTCAATTGGTCAAAACCTTTCCATTGCAATTTTAAATTTGAAAAGATGTGGCTTGAGCATGAAGATATTCTGGACAGAATTAAAGAGTGGTGGTCTTGGGAAGGATCAGGGACGGCTCAATTCAGGATTCTTCAGAAGCTAAAAAATGTGGAGCAAAAGGTTAGAATCTGGAATAAGGAGGTTTTTGGGAATATCTTTGAAAAAAAGAAAGAGCTTAAGCAGCAGCTGGAAGAGTTTGAGCTTAAAGTTTCTTTGAAAGGTATGACCCTTGAGGATCATCAACAGGAAAAAAAGCTACTTTCAGACCTGCATAATATAAACAGTTATAAGGAAACCTTCTAGAGAATGAAGTCTAGAGCTCTCTGGTTAAAAGCAGGTGACAGGAATACAAATTTTTTTCATATGACAGCCCTCAAACATAGGGCTTGTAACAGAATTACTGAAGTCTCTAAGGGAAATGGGAACATTACTATGGATTCTGAAGACATCAAAGAGGAAGCCCTCAAATTCTACAAGAATCTGCTCACTGAGAATAATTCCTACAACGAGCAAGTGGCCTCCTTTCTCTTAGACTCTATTCCTAATAATTTACTGCCTGCTGAGAGGTTTAAGAATCTCTCCAAAATAGTCACCATTGAGGAATTGAAAAAAGCTATTTTTTCTCTGGAAGGGGATAAGGCTCCAAGCCCTGATGGTTTTTCTGCAAACTTCTTCCAAAGATGCTGGGAAATCTACTCTGAAGATCTGTTGAAAGTTGTTAATGAGTTTTACAGAACTGGAAATCTCATAAAAGAGATAAATAATACACATATTGTGCTTGCTCCTAAGAAGATGGATGCAAAGGATTTCAAAGATTTTAGGCCAATCAGTTTGGTTAATGTAATATATTAGATCTTCACAAAGATTTTAACCACTAGGATGCAACCTATTCTAATGGAGATTATTTCTCAACAGCAGAGCGGTTTCATTCAGGGAAGAATTATTCAGGATGGAGTTATTATGGTCCATGAAACAATTCATTCAATGGATAAAAGTAAAAAAGCAGGGATGGCTATCAAGTTAGACATGCATAAGGCTTTTGACAGAGTCTCATGGAAATTCATGGATGAGGTTTTATCCAAGTTTGGTTTTCAAAATAAATTCAGAAAAATTATACATTCTTGCATTTCTTCTTCCCGTTTCTCAGTAGTTGTTAATGGGGAACCGGTTGGTTTTTTTGCCAGCAATAGAGGAATTCGGCAAGGGGATCCAATCTCCCCTTTGCTGTTTATTATAATGGCTGATAGTTTAAGCAGATCTATCTCAAAAGCTATTAATATTGGTATGATAAAGGGCTTTCAACCTACTTCTGGTAATCAGGTTTCCTCACACCAGTAGTTTGCTGATGACACTCTCCTTCTTCTGATGGCCTCAATAATTGAGGCGAAGGCTATCAAAACTATTCTTAGATTTTATGAGGAAGCCTCGGGGAAAAAAGTTAATTTTGACAAAAGCTCTATCTATTTTTTCAATACTCCAGTAGAAAGGCAAAGAAAGATTGCTCTTATACTTGGATGCACTATTAATTCACTACCCGCTACTTATTTAGGACTCCCTTTGAGTACTTGTAAGGTTTCTAATGAGGTTTGGAATGATCTTATTAAAAGATTCCAAAAAAAACTGGCTGGTTGGAAAGGAGCTTTACTTTCAAGTGCAGGCAAGTGTTTATTGATAAAAAGCACTCTTCAGAACTTACCTATTTATATCATGTCAATGTTCAGCATTCCAGCAGTAGTATTGAATAGTATTGAAAAAATTCAAAAGAACTTTTTATGGCATGGTACTGAAGACAGGTTTAGATACCATTTAGTGGCTTGGGAGCAGGTCTGTAAACCAAAGAGGATTGGGGGGTTAGGAATCAAAGAAATCAAACATATGAATGTTGCTCTTATTGCAAAGTTGGGTTGGAGACTTATAAAAGAACACAAGCCTTGGACAGAGTTGGTTAAAATTAAATACCTTTCCAATCAAAGCAAGAATTCCTTTATTTTTGATCAGTCTCTTCCGAATGGTTCTATTTTCTGGAACAATCTTCTCCAAGTCAGACATATTCTCTCTCAGGGATGTAGCTGGAAGCTTGGGGATGGTCAAGACATTAATTTCTGGACTGATAAATGGTCGGAAATTAACTGGTTTTCATCTTATGGTCACATAAAAGACAACTTGATTAGAAATTATGGGCACAAAGTTCAGGGATATATTGAGGTGGATGAAAACAAAAGGAAATGGAAACAGTTAAAAGTGGATGAGGATAATATGCAGCCTGATGTTTCTTCTATGCAGAGTCATCTCTCCCTCATTCATATCAGTCCTCAAAATCATAAGGATGAGCTCATTTGGAAAGATTCTTTTGATGGAGAGTACTCGGTTAAATCTGGTTACAATTCTTTCTTTACCTCTATTGAAAGTGATACTGAGTGGCATAAGCTGTGGATGCCAGAGCTAACCCCTAGAGTGAACTTTTTCTGGTGGCTCATCATTAAAGGCAAGATCCTAACTAATGACAATCTCATTAGGAAAGGGTTCATCATGCCGAATAGATGCTGCATGTGTCAGGAAGAAGCAGAAGACATCAAACATTTATTTCTTCATTGTAAGTACACTTCCAAAATTTGGCATCTTATTTTAGCTAAATTTAATCAGGATTGGATCTTCCCCCTTACTTGTCTTTAGGCCTGGGAACAATGGTACTCTCCTTACAAACATTGTGTGGTAAGGAGATTATGGCAACTAGTTTTACCCCACACCATGTGGCGAGTTTGGAAAGCTCGTAATGATGTCATTTTCAGGAATACTAGAAAGTTATGTAACAAAGTTTACAAAGAAATTATCATTGATGTGAAGGAAAACATTGAAAGATTTAAACCTCCTAAAAATAGACTTTATGTTGAGGAAGAAGAACACATTTTGGCTACTTGGAATATAGGCACTGATTTGCATAAGAATAATAATAATATTGATAGATCCACTATCTGATGGATTAAGCCTCCCAGTGCTTGGCATAAATTGAATTTTGATGGGGCCTCAAAAGGCAATCCTGGAGATTCTGGAGGAGGGGGAGTCATTAGAGATCACAGAGGTTGTTTTGTTGCTGCCTTTTCTGGAAAAATGGGTAGGCAAACTAACCACTACTCAGAAGCTCTCGCTGCTCTTTGGGGTATAAGGCTAGCCAAAGATTGTAATATTTCAAATATTATAATTGAGGGTGATTCGCTAAACATTATCAATCTCCTAAATCAAAAACAATCCCCCAGTTGGTCAATCAGAGACTTCATTGCTGAAGCTACTGATATTTGCAAGAGTTTTGAAAATTTTGAAATCAAACATACCTACCAGGAAGGCAATAGGGTGGCAGATGATTTGGAAAATTTTGGGGTTAATAATACTTTTCAAACTTGGCTAAGAGATGACATTCTTCCCACTAAAGTTAATGAAGATATTATCAATGATTTACATGGTTTACATGGCTTGGAAAGTAATCACTAAAGGTTGTAATGTTGATTCTAAGGAGTGGCGTGTTAAGTACACCGTGATGACATCATTAAAGATTTGTGTGACCTGGAGCGTCATCATTAATAGGCATAGGGCGGATGCTAAGGAGCGATTAAATAATTACAAAGTAAAGTCTAATAATTACATCTGCTTGCACGATTGGGAGGGATTCAAAAATAGAGTTGAGGCTGATCCGCATAGTTTTCATTTTTTTACCATTGTGGGTAGAGACACAAGAAAAATGGGGGGACCGCCTTGTAAGATTGAGCCCACCCATAATCCTGCTTGGAAAGATGATGCAGTTCTTTGGAACTACCTTCAAAAAGGGGGTCTAGTGAACTTTAATGAAAAAATTCAAGGTTTTGATCAGGATCTATCTATTAAATTTTCTCAGGGATGGAGGAATCGCGTGGTTAAGTATAGCAACATCGAGGTTGAAATATCAGAGGAACTTATTGCCCAAGTCACTAGGCTCAGTCTCGATGGCACCAAATTCTTTAACAAGCGGGTGGACAGAGATGTTGAAGCTAAGAAGTTTCTTGATGAGGGGGGAAATCTTGAATTTGTGACTGTTGGCATCAAGCTTGCCTCTGTTCCCAAGCCGTTTGCTGAAATCGCAAGGATGGTTGTGAGGTATGTTACTTTAGAAGGGCGTTTTTTCACTATTCCCCAAAAGCATTTGATCTTTCTTAACCATTTTCATAGAGACATCATCATCAACTTCCCTCATTACTTGTTGAACTCTTTAGAGAAATCGGTTCTGGAAGTTCAAAATCACACTAGGGTGGGTCCCCTTCATCAAGGGTTAATATTGCTTATTCACCGCCAATGCTTAGCCTATCCCCATTTGGATTCTGCTCCTCCCTTGGCCTTCATTCCTCCCCCTATCCCCCCTACCTCCATTCCGCCCCTGCCTGAAAGGAAGCTTGACATTGCTTTAACTAGCAAGAAAAGGAAGAAGATGAAAATAAAGGTCCTTGCTTCAGAGAGAGTTATTAGAAGTAATAAAGACCTGGAGCTTGCTGAGAATATGTTGCACATTATTAACCCGGTGGAGGAGCCTAAGGATGAGGATTTGTTGGTCAGAATGGGTAAGATGGAAAAGGAAATTCAAGAACTTAAGAGTGTTATTAGAGAAATGGATAAAGCTAAGGGCAAAAGGAAACTGCAAAATGATGAAGAGGAGGATATCACTACTGAAATTTTCAAGAAGCTCCAATCTCTGGATGGTAGACTTGGAAATACAAAAGGATGTAATGACTGTATCCTCTCTACCCTCAAAATTATCTATAATTTCATTGAACAACATGTTCATAATATTTGCAATCTCAGCGGTATTACCGAGGACATCTGGGGCTCCAAGGAGAAAAGAGATATTGCAATTGCTCAGGTGGATTTGAAAGACCCTTCCCAGGCCACCGCCATTGCATTCTTTGTCTCGTTTCAAATGATCAAAGCCAAGATTGACCGGGCTATCAAGTGATGCGGAGTTCTGTTGTTGTTTACTGGCTACGAAGTTACTATTGACTGGCAGTTTTAGTGCTGTCTTTTGGCTGAGATGTCCAGTGATGGTTATCTCTTGTTCATTTTTTGTCTCTTTTACTTTTGTTAGGATCATTATACGTCTTGATCCTGTTTTATTACTGTTTTGTATTATCTGGTTGTTGAGCCCTCTGATGTTGGACGTTTTGCTCCTTTTTGGGCTATTTTTTCCTCTTTCGATATCTGGCTTTTGAGCCTTCTGTATACAGGGTATAGTCCCTTCAAAACTATTTACCCATAAAAAAAAATGCATTGCAAATCACAAGGTAGATGTCATATCCATTTAGTTTCTTCTCCCACCTCTCATAAATAAGGTAGTTGTACAAGTAGACTCAATGATGGTTCTAGGCATAAGACTAGGAAATATGGTCCTAAGATATTAAAAAACATGAACTCACTCATGAGACCTACTAGAAATATATGAGGTTTAGGGGTTATAGCTTAGTGTATTGGATTTAATGTTTAGGGTTTACGGATTAGGGCTCAAGGTTCAAGGTTTAGGGTTTAGGGTTAAGGGTTAAGGGTTTAGGGTTTAGGGTTCAGGATTTAGTGTTCAGGGTTTAAGGTTTATTATTTTGGTTTTAGGGTTTAGGGTTTATAGTTTAGGGTTTAGGTCTCAAGGTTAAGGGTTTAGGTTATAGAGTTCAGTGTTTAGGATTTAGTGTTTAGGGATTAGGGTTTAGGGTTTAAGGTCTAGGGTTTAGTGTTTACGGTTTATGGTTTAGTGTTTAGGGTTTAGGGTTTAGAGTTTAGGGCTCAAGGTTTAGGGCTTAGGGTTTAGGATTTAGTGCTTAGGGTTTAAAGTTTAGGGTTTAGGGTTTAGGATTTATTTTTTAGGGTTTAGGGTTTAACATTTAGGGCTCATGGTTCAGGGTTTATAGATTGGGATTTAACATTTAGGGCTTAAGGTTTAGGGTTTATGGTTTAGGGCTCATGGTTAAGAGTTTAGGGGTTAGGGGTTAGGGTACTCGTGGTTAGGGTTTACAGCTCGGGGTTCATGGTTCAAAGTTACAGGTTTGAGGTTTAGGGGTTAGAGCTGAGGGCTCTGGATTTAGGGTTTAGGGTTTAGGGCTCAGGGTTTAAGTTTTAGGGTTTAGGGCTTAAGGATTAGGGTGTAGGGTTCAAGGCTTAAGGTTTAGGGTTTATGGTTTAGGGATTAGGGTTTATGGTTCATGGTTCATGGTTCATGGTTTATGTCTTAAGGTTCAGAGTTCGGAGTCACTGGTCTAAGGTTTAGGTGTTAGAGCTCAGGGATCTGGACTTAGTGTTTAGGGTTTAAGGCTTAAGGCTCAAGGTTTAGGGTTTACGTTTTAGGGTTTAGGATTTACTGTTTAGGGTTGATGGTTTATTATTTTGGTTTTAGGGTTTATAATTTAGGGTTTAGGTCTCAGGGTTAAGGGTTTAGGTCACAGAGTTTAGGGTTTATGGTTTAGTGTTTACAATTTAGGGCTTATGGTTTAGGGTTTAAGGCCCATGCTTTAGGGTTTAGGATTCAATGTTTAGGGTTTAGGGTTTATGGGTTAGGATTTAATTTTCAAGGTTTAGGGTTTAACATTTAGGGCTCATGCTTCATGGTTTAGGGTTTAGGGTTTAAAAAGGGTCTGAGCCATTAAGATTGCTCCTCAAGGTTTAGGGTTCATGGGTAAGGGTTGAATAATTAAGGATTAGGGTTTAGGGGTTAGGGTTTTGTAATGAAATTACTTGTATAATTCAAATTATGAGCAACAATAGAACACCAAATAACATGATATTTCAGAATAATGATCTCAATATGCCATTAGAATAGTTTTGCCACTTCAAGGGGGCAACCTCCAAACCATATAATAAGAATCAAATTCTCAAATGATAATGAACTACTACCTAAAATCCCATATATATATTATTCATATGCTATGGCCATCACCAAGGCTGACCTATTAAGCATGAGAAAGTATAAATGATATAATAAAATGATATGGTAAGCCACAAGTCGGCTACTCATATCCTAAGACAAGCAATAGGTTAAGGGCGTAGCATGCCCTTCCCCTTCAAACCAACATTGTCCTCAACATTAAATAATCCTGGATGTTTCTACAGAAAACCTTCATCCTCCCAGGTTGCATCTTCTATGCTCAGATTCTTCAACTTGATCAGATATTCCTTAATGTTTCTGGTTCTCAGCCTTTTAGTATGTGTTTGCAGAATCTTTTCTGGCTCCAAAATGATTCTTCCTTCCTCTTCAAGTTATGGTAAATCTATCTCAGCTTCAAATTTATGTCCAATAACCTTCTTCAGGCATGAAACATGGAATACTGGGTGTATGTGTGAAGATGGAGGAAACTCTAGTTTATAAGCAACACTACCAATTTTCTGTAGAACCTGATAAGGGCCATAATATTTAGGAGCAAGTTTGTTGTCCTTTTTTTGTTGCTTTAGGGACATCTGTTTATAAGGCTGGAGACGTACAAAAACCCAGTCACCAATTTCAAAATGTCTTTCACTACGGTGTTGATCTATTTGTTGTTTCATCATGTTTTGTGCTAATGCTAAATTCTCCTTCAAACTAGCCAAAACTTGTTGTTGATGTTGAATGTGTTCCTCAACATCTCTGACCTTAGTTTGCACCCTCAAGGAGGAAGTGATAGAAGGTGGATGGTAACCATATAATGCTAAAAATGGGGTCATTTGAGAAGAGGTATGAAAATATGTGTTATACCACCATTCTGCAAGTGGTAGCCATTTAATCCACCTTTCCTGCTTATCTGATACAAAACAACGTAGATACCCCTCTAAGCATTTGTTGACCACTTATGTTTTCCCATCAGTTTGAGGATGATAAGATGAACTGTGTGAGCTAGCTGAGTACCCAAACATGAAAATAATTTCAGTCCAAAAATTACTTGTGAAAATAGGATCATGATCACTTACAATTATCTTTGGGGTTCCATGTAGCCTTTGAACTATCTCCAAAAAAATAGTTGTGACTGTACTGGCTGCAAATGGATGTGATAGGGCACAAAAATGGGCATATTTTGTGATCCTATCCACAATCACGAAAATAACATTCTTACCCTTTGAACAAGGCAATCCGGTGATGAAATCCATGGAGACCTCCTCCCATCTCTGGCTAGGAATTGGTAAGGGTTGCAACAGACCTGGTGTCTTAATTGTTTCCCCTTTGTTCTGTTGGCACACTAAACACTCTGATACAAACTTTTGTACATCCCCCTTGAGTCCTTCCCAAAAGAATTCTCTTTTTATTCTATGATATGTCTTCAAAAACCCAGAGTGTCCTCCAATAGGTGAGGCATGTAGCTCTACAAGAATCTTATGCTTCAACTAGGAATCTTTACTCGAGTATAACATGTCCTTGTACCATAGTGCATTACCTTTCCACTCAAATTTGTTAGATGTCATATATCCTTACTTGATATTTTGTATTAGAGATTGTGTATCCTTGTCTTGATCCCATTCCAATCTTACTTCACCCACCCAATCGTCCGTCAACATGGACATTGCACATAGTAAGGCATCTGCGGATGTATCCCTTCTGGACAACGCATCAGCTACTACATTTTCTTTACCCTTTTTGTATATGATTTCAAAATCATAACCCAACATTTTTGTTACCCACTTTTGTTGTTCCTTAGATGATAACCTTTGCTCCAAAAAGTATTTAAGACTATCATGATCAGTTTTTAGCTTGAAGTGTCTACCCATGAGATAGGGCCTTCATTGCTTGACCACATGAAGAATAGCCATAATTTCTTTCTCATAGACAAGTTAGCAGATATTTTCCTTTGAATTGGCAACTCTCAAATGAAATTGGTCTTCCTTCCTGCATTAGAACTGCTCCCAATCCTAATCCTAAAGCGTCACATTCAACAATGAAGGTTTTTGAGAAGTTGGGAGTAGCCAAAACTGGGGTGTTGCACATGGCTTCCTTCAGCTGCTCAAAGGATTTAGTGGCTACGTCTGTCCAATGGAAGGCATCCTTCTTTAGCAATGCAATGAGTGGGGTTGCTATTCTACCATATCCCCGCACAAATCGTCTGTAGTACCTTGTTAGTCCTAGGAACTCATGAAGATTTTTGAGAGTTTTCAGTCTTGGCCATTCCACCATACCTTTGATCTTCTAAGGATCAACTTTAACACCTTAATGGGATATAATGTGACCCAAGTAATGTACCTCTTATATACCAAAAGAACATTTGGATGGCTTTTCATAGAGAGTATGTTTCTCCAAAACTTCCAACACTTTCTTTACATGTTGTAAGTGTTCTTCCCATGTCTTACCGTAAATCACTATGTCATCAAAGAAAACTAATACAAAATTCCTTTAAAATGGCCTAAAAACAGTGTTCATCAAGCTTTGAAAGGTTGAGGGTGCATTTGTAAGACCAAAAGGCATTACCAAAAACTCATAATGGCCCTCATGAGTCCTGAAAACCGTTTTATGAACATCTTCCTCTTTTATTCTAATTTGATGGTACCCCGAACGAAGATCTAATTTTTTGAAATAAATAGCACCATGCAATTCATCAAGGAAATCATAAATTACTGGAATAGGAAACTTATCTTTGATGGTGTAATTGTTGAGTTCTCGGTAATATGGACATATCCTCCATGTTTCATCCTTCTTACGTACCATGACCACAAGTGAAGAATATGCACTCTGGCTATGCCTGATGATACCTTCCTTCAACATTTCCTCAACCATTTTCTCGATCTCACTTTTCTGGGAATATGGGTATCTATATGGTCTGATGTTAGGTGTTTGGCTCCCTAGAATCAACTGAATGGCATGATCATGATCCCTAACTGGTGGCAATCCCTTTGGAATTGCATCAAAAATAGATGAGTGAGCATCAACAATCTTTTGAAGATCAGGTGACATTGAAGACTCTGCATTTTATATTTCTATGGAAAATAATTTTGTATAAATCCATCTACTCCTTTTCTGTGAACCTTTTGCATCTGATGAGAGCTAATAATATGTGGAGACTTAGCTACTATCCCATTCAATTGTATTTTCCTTCCATCTGAATGAAATCGCATGAACAATTCTTGGAAATTCATCTCTATAGTACCTAAGGTTGTAAGCCATTGGACACCCAAAACAATATCTGCCCCTCCCATAGAAATAGCAAACATAAGTGAGTCTAACATGTAGTCTCCCATGGAAATCTTGATACTATGGCACTTTCCTGTGCACTTGATTGTCCCACCATCCGCAATCATAACTTGCATTTCTAGAGCTGGGTAAATAAAAAAATTGAGGCAGGCAACTAACTTACTATTTATGAAGTTATGAGTACTCCCTGAGTCAATCAACATCATCACCTTCTGTTTTTTGAGATAGCCAATAACCTTGAGTGTTTAAGGAGTACTAATACCTGACAATGCATGGCAAGAAATTGTAGGTTGGTGATCCTCTACTTCATCGTCTACTAGTTCCTCAACCTCTCCTATAATTTAAGCTTCCTCATCATCCTCACTACCTACGTCAATATAGAACAACTTCTTGTCAGCACATTTGTATCTCGGTCCATATTTGCTATCACAGTTAAAACATAATCCTTTTGCTCTCTTTTCTTCCATTTGTTGAGGAGTTAGTCTAATTGGCTTAGCAAATGAAGGGGAAGAGATATTACGGTCTCTGGTGTTAATGAAAGGTGGCCTCCTACTACAAAGAAATTTTTCCTCTACTCGATGTGCCATGATAATAGAATCAGAAAGCTTGAGTGGATTAAACATACGTACCTCATGCTCGATGTGGTCCTTAAGACCCCCAAGAAACATGTCATTCAGATTCTCTTTTAGTAGACTATATGGTCTTCGACCATGCTTGTGGCTTTTTATCATTGGTTAAATGATTTAGTCTTTGACCATGTTTGAGTTGCATTTGAGGGATTAAATAATTAACTAGTCGTTAAATGACCCATGTAAATAATGGGACCTTGATTATTGTTGATTTTGGTATTGGACCGACCAATTTAGCTCCACGACCACTTTTGGGGGGAAATTTCTAAAATTAAAATTAGGCTACTACGTGGCACTGTGGGAATTAAATGCATTGAATGCATTGGAAATGTTTTGAAATCTCGAAGCTTCCGCAGGAAGCTAACTGCATGCGACTTGGTTTCTTTTTCCTTTTTTTTGTTTTGCTAAACCCGTTTGGGCGAATTGTGGAGGTATGTGAGCTATTAACAGTAGGGTTATTTTTGTCTTCTCTATTAAATGTGGATGCTATTATATTTTCCATATATATTTTTTGTAAATCGGAGGAAGTATGGGGGTTTTATGTTTGGATTTCGTGGGGATTTTCGTAAGAACACGAGGATATCTTTGTGGTTTGAAGTACTGAGTTTGTTGGATCATTTAGTTGGAAATTTTTTGGAAGAAAATAACCAGGAAAATTTGGAGAGCCATTGGGTTTATTAGGCATGAATCATTAAAAAAATGTTTTGTTGCTCTATTGTGTGATAAAGCATATAATTTTCTTTTTCTTCTTTTTTATGCAAATAGGTAAAATATACTTGTTGCAATAGTGGAATAGATAAAAAATAATCTTGATAAATTCTGGATGCAAATGAGTATAGAAATTTATATTGTTCATATAAATATTATCTAATGAAATCACATTCCTACCTATGCTTAAACCTTGCCCAAAAATGACCCAGATGGTCAGAAATTGTTTGTTCGAATGACATGGGTAATGTACTTGGAGTATAATGGTTCTAGGTATGAATGTCGGGATAGATCTCTCTCTCTCTCTCTCTCTCTCTCTCTATGTGTGTGTGTGTGTGTGTGTGTGTGTGTGCGCGCGCGCAAACACGAGTTCATTTTTGGATCTACATCGGTATAATATATAAATAACCCAACTTTATAATTCAAGTATGTGGAACTTATAATATTCTTAATGTCTTCTTATTGAGATTTCTAGCCTATAATACTGACCTTTTGGGGGGTCGTCATGGTTTACCTTAGCACCCTCCAGGGCTTGGCTATGGAAAATTATGTCAACTCACCAACCTATCTTGGGTTCATCTTACTTGACAGATTTTTGGTAAGGATGCTTTGTAAAATATGTGTGCTCACGATCTTGCTTTCCTTGGTCTGAAACTCGCATGTTGAAATCAGTATGAAAAAAATATTTTCTTTTCAATTGCGAGGGTGCATAAAAATCACCTCATTATTATATCCGTGTTAGGTTTCCTCATGGGAGGAGGTTCAAATAACCTCATTATGAGTTGGTGGGGTTCAACTCTTACGAGTTTGATAAGGGATTTTAATAAATATTCTCAATAACTAGGTCAATATTATAAACATTCAAGTCATCTTGAGATCTGGATTTTATTTAGAATATTGGGGATTGAATGTATAACTGGAAGTGAAACTTAGTTTCCATAATAGGTAAGACCTGGTTGTTAAGTGAGAATTTTGTTGAACTTCTTGTTGGTCAAATAATTGTTGCGAATAAAGGAGGGTACCAATGATCTTGAGATACAATATTAGATTGTTAGTGTTTAAACAATGTTGTTATTAATCATATGGCTAATTGGGTTGTAATCTTTGCATTGGTTTGTTCTTCACATTTCATTAAGGTCTATAAGTTTGATGCTTAGTTAACATATTGGTCAATAATGATTAATTAAGTAGAGAACTTGATTAATGACGTGCTTATGAAAAAAATCCTAAAACATGTATGATAAGTCTATAGGTTCATGAAATGTAGAGTACGAGATTACTGATAGAGAATTCTAAGACTATTTTATTACCTTGATGGTCTTGGTCGTGTTTTTGAGTGAAATAAACATGAAGAAAATAACAAGGATAGATAATTATTTTATTCTCTTTATTTCATGATAGTACAACATGATTGTGAGTAAGTGATTCATGTTAGTTCTATTGAGCTGACCATGCATATTATTGTATTTTATCCTATAGATTACAGGATTGAGAAGTAGTATGAGTTGATTAAGGGACTGGATTAAGCGACATTCATTTTTTTATTACAGGATTGAGAAGTAGTATGAGTTGATTAAGGGACTGGATTAAGCAACATTCATTTTTTTATTAATGTACTAATTCATATGATTGTAATAAATGCATTGTACTTAATGTTAAAGCAAAAGTATTATTAGCAATTATATAAGGCAATGTGCATGATGTATTAAAATATTATCTTTGATAATAACTTTGTGAGCATGTATTAATGTTATCAATTATTTTTACGAAAATAAAGATGTTTGTTCATATCATAATGATTGTGTCTTAAGGCATTTTGTATTGTTGTTAACAACAAAATATTCAATGAGAATTGATATTTAATATTATATCACACCTATTTACGATGTCATTATGATTTAAATAAATATTTAACGATAACAATTAGTCAAACAAGGAAATACAACGTAAACCATAACGAAGAAAAGTATGTCAATAAATTATATTTGTTTTTCCTAGGTAAATAAGATGATGTAAAAAAAATTATATGTATGACAAAATGAGAAACATAATGTTGTCTTTTAACAACAACATTATACACTTTTAAGTTAAAGTATTATCATTGTGAGTAACATACCCGATTTCCAATGTATATCAGTGTGAAAATAGTTACAATGATATGGAACAAAATAATGAAGGTACATTGTGATCACAAGTTAAAGTACATATGTACTAAATAGACTCGACAAACTGAATGTCTAAGTGTCAAATAATGATCACGAATGATAACTAATTAGTGTTATGAACTGGTTATTTCCATACTTGACTGAACCTAATCAATGATTGTAGAACAATATAAGTTTGACTTATATGCAGTATGAGGTACATACACTAATCAATGAATTGATGGGTTCATTGTATACCTTTATTATGAATTTAATAACATAACGAAATCTTGTTAACCTATCCTTAGGAGGAAGACATACCTTATTGGAAATGAATAAATTAAAATGGTTAACTGTAAACTTAATACTTAATTAACAAAATATGATCCAGATAACTATGTAGAGATGGTAGTGTGGTGATGGGACAAGTTTCGAGTGGCTTATGTGCAGTCACAAAATCAATCTTGCAATGTATTGCTATAGAACTTTGGCATGAGTAGTGTAACTAGTTGTTTACACTGTTAGTTCACCGAGTTCCTACATAGATGTGTGAAATGCCAAATGGAATTCAGTAGGATGATTTTCAGGTAGACACATATGAACTATACTTAGTTCTCTGACTTGTATGAAAATGTTAACCAATTGTATACAAGTTATACACACTCAGTTCTAGAGCGATGTAAAAGGGGGTCAAGTAGATCTAGAATAATTAATAACATCTCACCATGTAATGTCGTGTTCGGAAAAATCTAACAAATCAATAAAATTACTTTACATTAATAATTTATAATAGAAAATCCCATAATAAATGTTGTCAGTAGTGATCTCTCTCATAGCTTGCCATGAGTCTAGAAGGATAGGATTGTGTGGCATGTATTGAGGCTACAAAATAAGCATTTCGATTGGGCTTCGAACATGTAATGTACTGATATTTTCTGTTTTTTATTTTGGCACCTTTAAGTTAAGTTACACTCACACAAATAATGTGAACTCAATTATCAATGATTGTTCACACATCATCTATTTCTCTGCACTTACTCGAGCTTAAAATTCTAAATGAGGGTTATAAAGTGCTCTAAGAAACAATCATTTCAATTAAGGTTCGAACTTGAAACATGTTGGATTTTTTCATTATTTATTTTGGCTCTTTTAAGCATAAATTGCACTCACATGAATAATGCGACTAAGATCGATTCAATAAGGTGAAACAATAATAACAGAAATTATTTAAGTGTTACAATTTAAACCATGGTAAAGGCATATAACATGCAAGTATTTAATTCCCACTTTTTTATTTCCAACTTTCCATTGATGTCCACGTCTTATCTAAAAAATCGAACGTTGTCTAATTGAAAACATTGACGGTGTTTACATTTGGGTTTCCACCTTGAAATCTATTGGGATTTTATCATTTTTATATTTTGGCCCCTTTAAGCACAAATTACACTCATGTGAATGTAATGCAAGCGAGATTGATACAATAAAATGGAACACAAATAATCGATATTATTAGGGTCTTACAATTTGACTCGTGGAAAAGGTACAATACATGCATGCATTTAATTTTTAATATTTCATTTCCATCTTTCCATTGATGTATTCATGTTTTCTAACGATTCAAACACCATCCATTCAAAAACCTTAATGGTGTACAAAAATAAAATTAAAAAATAGTCGAGCTCGGCTAAGAGATAAAATATACTTGTCGCTTGTATGAATAATCACTGGAGGGGCTCAATTATTAATGTTTGTTCATGCATTAACGATTTATAATAGAAAACCCCATAATAAATGTAAAAGGTTGTGGTCTCTCTCAGAGCTTGCCACGAGTTTAGAAGAAATGGATCATGTGGTGCGTATTGAGGCTAAGAAACAAGCATTTCAATTGGGTTTCAAACATGGAACGTATTGATATTTTCCACTTCTTATTTTGGCACATTTAAGTGCAAATTACACTCACGTGCATAATGTGAACTCAATTATCAATTATTTTTCGTACTTCGTCACTTTCCCTACACTTTCTCGAGCTTAGAATTATAAAGGGGGCTATAAAGTGCTCCAAGAAACAAGAATTTCAGTTGGGTTTCAAACTTGAAACCTGTTGGATTTTTCCCATTATTTATTTTGGCTCTTTTAAGCATAATTTGCACTCACATGATTAATGCGACCGAGATCAATTAAATAAAGTGTAACAAAAATAGTGGATATTATTCAGGTGAGTTAATAAAATGGAACATAGATAACTAATATTATTGGGGTCTTACAATTTGACCTGTGGAAAAGGTGTGATACATGCATGTATTTAATTTTTACTATTTCATGTCCATCTTTCCATTTATGTCTTCGTGTTTTCTAACAATTCAAACACCGTCCATTCAAAAACCTTAATGGTGTTAAAATATAAAATTAAAAAATAGCCAAGCTTGGCTAGGAGATACAATATACCTATCGCTCGTATGACTATTCACTAGAGGGGCTCAATTATTAATGCTTGTTCATGCATTAAGGATTTATAATAGAAAACCCCATAATAAATGTAACCGATAGTGGTCTCTCTTAGAGCTTGCCATGAGTCTAGAAGGATCAAATCATGTGACACGTATTGAGGCCAAGAAAAAAGCATTTTGATTGGGTTTCGAACATGGAACATATTAATATTTTCCAATTCTTATTTTGGCACCTTCAAGTGAAAAGTACACTCACGTGCATAATGTGAACTCAATTATCAATGATTGTTCACATTTCTTTTATTTCCCCGCACTTATTATAAAGGGGGGCTATAAAGTGCTCCAAGAAACAAGTATTTCAGTTGGGTTTCGAACTTGAAACATGTTAGATTTTTCCCATTATTAATTTTGGCTCTTTTAAGCATAAATTGCACTCACACGAATGATGCAACCGAGATCGATTCAATAAAGTGTAACAAAAATAGTGGATATTATTTAAGTTATACAATTTAAACCATGGAAAAGGTGTAGAACATGCAGGTATTTAATTCTCACTTTTTTATTTCCAACTTTCCATTGATGTCTACGTCTTATCTAAAAAATCAAATGTTGTCCAATTGAAAACCTTGATGGTGTTCACATTTGGGTTTCGACTGTAAAACCTATTGTATTTTCACCAATTTTTTTATTTTGGCCCCTTTAAGCATGAATTGCACTCATGTGAATAATGCAAGTGAGATTGAGACAATAAAATGAAACACAAATAACTGATAAATATTAGGTCTTACACTTTGACTTGTGGAAAAGGTGTGATACATGCATGTATTTAATTTTCACTATTTAATTTCCTTCTTTTCATTTATGTCTTCTTGTTTTTTAACAATTCAAACACCATCCATTCACAAACCTTAATGGTGTAAAAACTAAAATTAAAAAATAGCTGAGCTTGGCTACGAGATAAAATATACCGGTCGCTCGTATGACTAATCACTATAGGTGTTCAATTATTAATGCTTTCATGCATCGCCTATTTTCCTACAATTACACCTGTATTTACTCGAGCTTAATACTAAAAAACCAAGACTACAAAGTGCTAATGAAGAAAGCAATGTGGTTGGATTTTGACCTTTGAACCTATTGAATTTTCCTCATTTTTGATTTTACGCACTTTAGGCTCAAATTGCATTACAACATTTACACACCATACATGTTTGGCTTACCATTGCAGGGACTCAATTATTGATGATTGTTAGCGCATCCCTTATTTTTTGACAATTACCCCATCTTTAAATTAAAAAGGGAAGCTACAGAGTGCTCAACAAGCAAGCATTTTAGTTGGGTCTCAAACATGGAACCTTTTCAATTTTTCACATTTTTTAGTTTGTCCTCTTTAAACGCATATTACACTGACGTGAATAATGTGTGCAACATAGAGACGATACACTGGAACACAATGTCCTCCCCCTCCATCGAACCCCTTTTTTATCACCCCTCATCATTTCCCTCCTTTTTTGCTTATTCATTTTTTCTTTCTTCCCTCCATCCCCTTCCTAAGCATACAATTGCTAATTTTATTTTCTAATCAAAATCTATAACCAAAAAAACACAACATAAAAATAGAAATGCAGATTTCACAACTATAAACTTGATCGTGTGGACATTATAAAAAAACTTTCACTTGCCCCTAACATTCATTCATCCATCCCTAATTGCAATAGACAACAACTACTCAAATTAACCGCGATTGAAATATGATAAAAACAGCATGGAAACCCTAATTTCTCAAACCCTAATGGAATAGCCCTAGACATACAAAGTTCTATCACTTTGCCCTAGAAATTCTTCGTTGGTTAAAAGTCCACAGGGGACTTCCCGTTCACTGCAATTTTGATAAGCTTCAGGAGTATTCATTATGTTTCTGGTATGGGAGGGTATGTCTCGCAAAAAAAGTGGGAAGTGTTTATTTTTTTCTAGTCCTAGAAAATTGCAGTGATGATTGGTGATCCCAGCTCACTATGAGGCCTAATTTGGTCTATGAACTTTGATCTCACCTTACATCTGAGCAACGCCTTTTTTTTATGGATTTCCAGGGATGTTATAGAATATGACCATGCTAATTCTGATTTCATGACGACTTACAAATTAGCTGAGGAAATCCGAAAGGTCTGTAGTTAAATTGGATTATTTCGTGCTAGGGTTTGAAAATGTGAAAAATCACTGGCTAGCGGCTCTGAATGATTTAGGGTAGCAAAGGTTGAATTTTTGCATGATGTTTATATTCGGTTGAGTTAATTCGTAGGCCGTGAATTGGCCATATGGGCGTGGTATTAAATTACAGTTTTATTTTTTAAATCTCAGTGACCAATCCATTAAAACACTTTGAATGTTTGGATATTTTTTTATGTCTTTTCTTTAACGAAAATAGTTATGTAGATGATCGTCCGGTGTCAGCGAACCTTGGATCTTGAGCATTGCTTGACTGTAGGTTTCAGGTTTGTTCTCGGTACTGCACTTATATGTTTTGAACGCGGTACTCTATGGTTTGTTATATTGCTCTTAAATCTCAGTGGTTGCAATTAATGCATTCTGTATTATATTATTCATTGGGCTTGCCATTGTTAACTTCCCATTTTGCCCAAAAAATTATATGGAACTCAATTTAAGGGTAGAGTTTACTTTCTAGGCTTATGATTGTGCCCTGGTTTTTGAAGGATCTAAGCTGTTTTTGGCTTACCCAAGCATTCATTCTGTATTCCCTAAGATCCATATTCATTTTTGAAGTAATATTCTGACAAAGATAAAACGATACAAAAATGATTCAAAGTATAGTTACAAGAGAGATGCAGTAAATGGGCGAGGACCATGTCCCACCCTCTGTGACATTATTTTATGACTGCATTTATATAAAATATGGTCTGTATGCTTGATTCATTCGCCGATGTGTCCAGATTTAAACTTATATCCAAGGCATCTTTATAAGTCATTGTCCCTGCCCAGTGTATGATTGAGTTTACAGTGGTGACGAAGGGAGGTTGTAGGATCATCTTTGTTGGAGTTTTTCTCCCTTGTTTAGGGTAGCCACTTACTTCGTTAATGTTTGTCCTGAATTAAGACACTATAAATAGTTAGCCTTTTAAGCATGGTCTTTATTTGTGATGTTTTTCAACATTTACATGGCATTTTTTTAGTTCAAAGTTTTTCAACATTGTTACTTCTCTTTTTGCGAAAATAATGTAAATAACAACTATGGGGTAAGTATTGGCAATATTTTACAAAAGTCTAGATGCTTTTGCATATTTATTTAGGATTGTTATTTTATTCATATATGCAAGTTTTATCCGAATAAAGCAAAATAGGCAGATGGCTTCCAATTGTATTTTTTTTTTTTTGAAGTGGTTTCTTTAGAGGAAGGTATCATTGTGCTTCTATCATACTTGGATTTATTAGATGGCTTCCAATTGTATTCATTTTTTTTTGAAGTGGTTTCTTTAGTGGAAGGTATCATTGTGCTTCTATCATACTTGGATTTATGAAGTTGGAAGGTTGTTGTTTTGAATTAGTAAGCTGTTGGACATTTAACTTCTCGAGTGGTTTTATTGCTCTAGTGAAAGAGTATTGCTTTTAGTGCTTATTTATCTCCATTCTACAGCAAATAAGGGAGAAGTCATTGCTTGTTACTACTACATTTGTAAGTTTTATATTTATAGCAACTTTTGCTTACAACGAGATGCTAGCTAAACCACAATATATAACTTATTATCTTCCATGAAACAAAAAAGTAGACTTAAGAGTGTATAAGTCTTACCCATATGAGTTTTGTTATACACCTTTTAGTAGTCAACTCCAACCTTGAGTTGTACACTCATCTAATGAATAGATTAGGAAGTAATAGAAATTTTAGGTGAAGATTAAGCTCCTTTCCCTAAGGTAGTAATTTGTAAGGCAAACCATTTTATAGATTAATTAGCTCTCCATTGAAGCAAGAAAGTGGGGTTGTAATCCTTTGAAAGCACTAACTACATGAGCTATGTTGCTAACCTTGGACTAGTTGAGGACCACCTTGAATTGTACATTCTTGCAATGGGTTTTTCTAATTAACTACTTGTATAGGGCAAATCTAGAATATAATAGTCCTAAGCCGGGGAGGGGTTACTTAATAGACTTGTTAAGTGTATGAGTCGAGCATAATTATAACACCTTGCCTTATATTCTTATTCCAATGGCGTATTGATGTTGTCTATGCTCTTTGTTACAATGTTCATTAACTTTTGTAGGCTTTCATTGTTTACTTATTTTTTATTGTTTTATGTGTACTTGGTTTGAGGCTACTTACACTTAAAGTGCACCTCTTTGACACATGTTCCCACCCTTTTACGACTTATTAATTTAATCTCCTCAAATATTCTTTACCATGAGATTAATTTAATTTGAATACTTAATGTGGAAAAAAAAGAAGAGAAGTCCTTGTCATTTCTATATTTAGTATTTTGAAAGGGAAATGTTGATTCAAATATTTAAGGTGCTTTTATAGCTTAAATTCAATGATATTGTTTTGGTGTGCAACTACATTTGGTCATGTTTAAAAATTTAAACCATCTCCATTGATGGGGGTAAATATTTAAATCATCACCTTTGGTCAAATGAAATTACCCTTGTATTAATCACCTCGGCCTTTTTAACTTTGAGAGCACAGGGACTATTTTTATTTTTATTTCCTCGTTTAAAATTGTCATTTGAAATTTCTTATCTATGTTATGAGAAGAGGATGTAAAAAAGTGGAAATTAATTGTGTAACAAAAATTACTTTGTTCATTCCCCTCACATCTAATAGATGGGATGTTTAATTATTAACAAAGTCTTCTTCAAATTTTACCATTAATTATGGATTAATCTTTCAAGAATCCTTTTATATTAGCATTTGTTCTTATCCTTCCTCAACTTCTAACCTTATGTTTGTTTCAAATTAAAAGGGGGAGATATTCTCCTATTAATTATGGGAAAAACTTTAATTGAATTATTTGAATTAATATTTTTTTATATTTAGCTTTGGGGTGTATTGACTAAAGAAAATTATTTACTTTGCCACATGAATTTCATTTACAATACTCAAGAAAATTTTACACGTGGCATTCAATATCCATGTTTTACTGATTAGGGTGCCTTTTGTAGGACATTATGGGGCTCTATCTCAACTCTTTTCAATTAAGGATTGTGCCTCTTTGTAAAATTTACTTTTTATGTATTGAATATTCCGTTAAGGGTTTTAGAATTTGAGGACATACCTTGAAGATTGTTGAGTATATTATAAGGATAATATGATTATAAATTAGAGTTATAATGTCAATTCTTGTACAAAACATATTCTCACCACATGATTTGGTTTCTTACAAGTTCAATTTGAGCTTTGGTAGAAATATGTTGAATTGAAAAAAAAAACATATGTAACATCTAAAGTAATATGCCATATAATAAGGAACTCATTCATATTCAATTATAATTTTTGTTAGAGGAAAAGAGAACAAGTGATCCAAGATATCATGTAGTAGAGGGATTTAGAACAAGATCTTTAATTCTATTCCATCCCACCAAGGGGTTTATTAATATCATAACTCATGTGATATAAACTAATTGATTTGGATAAGATGAATGTCTTGTTGAATGTATATGGGTTCATTAATGATTCCTTCAAGAACTTTGTACTCTAAGTGTGGAAAGGCTTTTGGTATGAATTTGTTCTATGGTGAGGTAAGAAACCTTGAGTAGTGGTAAGAAGCCTCTTTCTTACATCCTCCACCTTTTTATCAAAGCTTATCTAAATCCTTACTAGGCTCTCGGTGTTTGAAATAAATTTATAATTTATTAAAGTTTGACTAGCTACTAGGTTGGCTTAAAACACTTTAGTGCCTCAAGTTCTTTGCAATTTACTTTTTGGACTTTCTTTGGAACCATTTCTAAGGGAAATCAAACACCAAAAATCTCTCAATTTGGTCTTAAATCTTTCTTCTTGATATAAGGCTCTAAGTGTCTCTAAAATAGAAATATAATAAATTATAGTTTGTCTTGTTATAAATTTGGGACTGGGAACTACACACAATGTCCTTCAATTTTCTGCCAATTAGTTGGATCTTCTTTCGAGCTATCTTTTAGGAAAAAAACACTAAAATTCTTTGAATTCATCATGTTGATAATATTTGATATATGAGGATTTGGAGTAATTTATCCTACTAAACAAAAAACAAATTTAATTCTTGTGGACCTTATAATTGATCATTAATTTTCATTATGAGTGTTACCTTCATTAATTTGTTCGAGCTCACTACTATTAGCTACCTATCCAACAATAGGCCCAAGATATACACTCACAATTTACCTCTTTAAAAAATACATTTAAAAATACCAACCCTTCAAAAAGGTGCTCCCAAGTGTCCACCACATCCAAAACCTTTAGTCTTAGTCTCATCATGGAGCGTACTAAAAATTGTAAAATAAGAGAGCTAATCAACATTTCCCTTTGCGAATCAAATTTGCAAGATCATATCATTTCTCGTTTCAATGCACGAAGATAAACATGAGACAAGATTAAAAAACAACAAAAACACCATGTGCTAAATTACATGAGATCTGGACACATGGTGCCATTGTGTCATAAATGTCTCTCAACTCTCTTGATTGACCTAGAAAAAGAATAATGATTTTAAAATCTAGACTCTAATGAGGTACTCATCAAAGTTATGACAAATCTCACACTTGATGAGTTTGAATATATATCTTTGAAAAAACCCTACAATGTCTTTAAGAAATGAGACCACAAAAATTGCTAAATAATTTGATAAGAGATGTTATCATGAAAGTAAAAACAAAAATGTTATAGAGGAAGTCATTTGTACAGAGTTTACAAAGGTTGAACATGTGGTTAGTTGCCATCATCGTGAGAAAAACAAAGGCTTTCAGAAGTCGAGAAAAATTATAAGCTTGGAAACCTTAACTAAAAGCAAGGAGGTAAAAGATTGGCAAACTAAACTATACGATATGCGCAACAAATTTAGATTGTGGATGGCAACTTAATAGCCACTCTTTTGATTAACTATTAATGACCAAATCTAAATTTGATGATCATTTAACCCAATATCAACTTTTAATTTAATGTCATTTGACCATCACTAAAGATATATTTTTCCTTTTGCATAGAGAATCCAACTAAAAAATTGTACCATTTAGCCATACAATGGAGATTGGAACTCGTTTTTTTTTCTAGAAAAGATTTTAAGTTTGGAGGCCAATCGATATTAGAATTCTTGCATTTGGCCTCTATACTCTCTATATGGATATGGACAAGGTGCCCTATCCTATATAGTCACTTTTGCCATCCCGTCACGCTATAGAAAAATATATGTTTTTATAGGCCCAACCCATGTGGATTCTCAATAAACTAATGAGGGATAGTTGCATCGATGAGCACCCAAGTTGCCCCCAGCGAACGAAGATTACTAGTACATACACACCAGCTTATGTACTTGCATGTTGAGCCACCATATTGCTACGATGGACCCTATTTGCAAGAAACTAGTGGGTTAGTTGCAAGATGTGGAGGGTATATGTTTGGGGGTAGTGGGTCTAACAAGATATAAGTAGGGATGTTATCTTCCCCCCTCCCCTACCGTTTTATACAACTTTATCACCAATTAATTTGAAATTGAAATTGATAGAAAAGGTAATGTATTTTCAACTAATGTGGCATGTGGTTTGTTTCCCAAAAAATGTATTTAAGACATGTATTGGCCTAAAAATAATATTAAAATGAGTCGAAGATTACTACTACCATTTCTCCCCATTGACATTTCATTGCATCTTTGATGACAAGTGATAGTTGTATGCATATAATGTATATGATTTAATTGTTATTCAACTCTTTTTGGAGGATTCCTACCACAAGTTCATATGGCTAATTGATATAGCTCATTATCATTTAGTTTTTGCATGTCTTTTATTAATTTTGATGGAATATTTCATTTCAAGGTTTGAGTATGTAAAAAACGATTGGCATGCAAGTATGCATGTTTTGGTTTTGTTATCTTTTGTTTCAAGTTGTAATTGGTGATATATTCATTTTGTAGATGTGTAATAATTTTCAATGTTTGCATAGATTTTTTTTCATTTTAATATTTATGGAAAATTGTAAGTAATTGGTTATATTTGTGGAAGGGCCTGTGGTAGATGGATTTGATATTATCATTTATGGTTGCACGTGTGTATATGTATACAATTGAAGCAATAAGCACATATATGTCAAGCATACATTGCTCCAAACACAAACAATTTCGCAGACAAGGAACTATAAAAACACATTCTTATGAAAGGATTTTATAGTTATCACTTTTTTATAAAAGGAATTACATGTGTAGACATTAAATCATGCACTTGGGTACATTTCTAGGTCCTAACAACATACTTACATTCATATGATTCCTAAGCGAGAAAACTAGTAGTTAACTACTTTTGACCTCTTTGTTTTGTTTCCGGTTTTTTCTAGTCTTTTACACCCTACAACCCAATCGATGTATTACTTGTTTATCTTTTATGACTTCGAACACAAGCGCCTAGGCGCCCTCATCCCCATTGGGCACCCTCGACCTCTTTCTACTTTACTCGCTCTTTTTGGCCTCTTTTATCTTTTGAGCATCTTATTTTCTTATGGGTCGGCCTTTCAGTTGTCAATTACGAAATTCAACCATGGGAATCATATAAATATAAAGCTATGTAACCATAATAAAGGACCAAGCTCTAAGGATCTACTATCATCACCTAAAATTGCATCCAAAGAAATATAAGAGCATCAGAACATCCATCTAGCACTCGCTCAAGGGGGATTGCATTTTCTACGTAGACTTCATAGGAGGGGAAGTTTTTTTTTCCATCCACACATCTATCTACATTACTACATCTAGCTATTGCTTGCTATCAAGTGCGTCTTGTACAAGAGCTTCCTAGGGCACGATTTCTACACACGCACAAGAATTACATGGACTTTGAGATGTAATGCAACGCTCGGTCATAAGTTCGCTCTATTGAGTGACCGTTAGGGTCAGTCCGACTTGCCATTTGCATCTTTATTTTTTACAATTTGATGTAGTTTGCGGTTTTGCAAGATATCATCTGTTTTACAGGTGATAAGCGAATTCGACGATCATCCAGTGACATACATGCGACAAACAACAAAGGTTAATGACCACCTTGCAACACTAGAAGATTCATATTCAGGCCATTTTCGCAGACCCAAGCGCTCAGGAGCAGACTCTTGCGCTTAGGCGGCCTGGCCCAGTGTAGACATATCTGAAAGTTGTAGAATTTATCAGGCATGATTGTGACAGTTTCCTCCTCATCTTCATCAGTTCTCCAGTCCAGAACACTTCAGGATCAATTGTGAAATTAACTAAGTCTTCTATTCCCTCTCTTACACTTAGGGTTTCCATTTTCATTAGCTTATTACTTGTGTCGAATCCATGCTTTAACATTTATTTATCATATGTGACTCTAAAATATCTAGGGTTTAACATAAGCTTATTTTTGTTAAATCAGCATGTCACAAATCATCTAAGTTGATTTGAACTTAGTATGTTAAGGTGGTTAAAAAAGATAACATCCTTAATTTCCTTAGGATAGACACATACATGATGTTTTATGTGATTTTTAAATAACTTTTGATAATACAAGAAATCTCCATTACAACACTTTTCTGGGTTCTTTATGAACATAGTGATGTTTACATTAAATCACTTAGGGTGATGGTGATTTTTACAATGCTTTTTACAATAGAAAAAGTATCAAGAAGAAAGATGCAACAAGACCGTTATGAGGTGGCATTATCATGCACACTCACCTTCAATGGCAGCTCTGAAAGGCTAAACATTGTTTTAAACTTGTAAAACTTTACAAACATAGAGGTTTGTGAAGATACCTTCCACTCAATCATCTGTTATACAGAATTGAAGTTTTATTTCACCATTGAGATTTATTTCTCTGATAAAATGCATATAAATTTATATATGCTTTGTCCTTTGATATTGAATTGGATTGTTTGCAAGAGCTATGCAACTTTGGCTATCACATATAAGTGTTGTACTTTTATTGACTCTCATATGGAGTTCTTCCAACAATCTTCTCAACCGATATTGCTTCTTTCGTAACTTGCATAACACTTTTATACTCAACTTTTGTAGATGAGATATAAACTTAGGTTACTTTTTGCTACTCAAGGTGATAACACATGTACCAACTTAAAAACACATCAAGAAGATTTCCTATATATGTTATCACCAACATGATCAACATTATAATATCCAAACAATTTAACATCATTTGTATAAAAATAATAGAGACTGTAATTAATTGTACCTTTGATATACTTTTTTTTGGGTTAATTTCCAATTTTCCACATATGGATCTTGTATGAATCTTGAAGAAACACCTACAATACAAGATATATCAATTCTAGTAATAGTTAGATAAATTATACTTCTAACTAGTTGTTTGTACAATGTAGGATTTACTTTGTCACATGCATATTTTAGATCAAGTTTGATGCCAACTCCAATATGTATAGAGATAAGTTTACAATCAATCATCTTACATTTGATGATTAAATTACGGTCATATCGTGATTAAGACATTACTATTGAATTTTGATTTTGAAATATAGTCATGCCAAGAAAGCGATGAAATATGCATAGACTAGTCATCTTAAAGAATCGTTTTATCATAGATTTATACTTATGAATTAAGTTGCTATGATTGTTGGTTATAAGAAGATCGTCAACATAAAGTACCACTAGCAATTGCACATGAAGTGAAAAATACATTAGACAAGATGCAAATGCAATGTCTTTACGAAAATGCACTATTATGTAATAGGTGATATGCAACTTCTTGGATAATGTCACTATATATTTGTTCCCGTGATGGGGTTGCATTAAGTCTGATGAGAATGGAAGGATGCAACAAAGCTAAAAAATTCTAAAAGAAGGAAAACTCGATACATGCACATATAGTTATATGTTTTGAAGATGGGGAGGAGGGGATTTTGAATGCAAGTGTCTATCTTCATTTTTTTTTGCAGATACATACAAAACTTTGGACATATGTTTATAAATCTTGATGTAAATGTAAGAGAGACACGTAAGTTTAGCGATGAGCGTACTCGTGAGACTGCAACAAATTTGATAAATTTAAATATTATTAGTAAAATTTACATCAAATAGATCAAAATATAAAGTACATTAACTCCTGACATGCAACCAATCAAAGAAACGACTCTAGGGTTGTCACAAAAGCGAAAATATAAAACCAATATTTATAAAATTGATTCTTCAGTGTTGTTCAAAATTTTAGAAGACAACATGTGTACACATATTCATTGCCCCAAGAACTTACATAAATATTGTTTTAGACGTGCATTAAATAGATATATAAGAATTTACATTACAATGTGTTTTAATAATATAATCATTGAGTTAATACAACAAAAATGTGTAAAACCATAAAAATAGAAAATGCTTTACAATTGAAAACATGGTTTATTAAGAATAAATTTTGACACATATTATAAGGGTTGCAATAAATTTGATTACTTTAAATATTATTAATAAAATATACATTAGATAAATCATAATGTCGGGGACATTAACTCCTGACACACAACCAATCAAAGAATTTCTCAAGGGCTATTGTAGAAGCAAAAATGTTATTTATAAAATTGAAACTTCAGTGTTATTTGAAGATTCAAAAGACAAAGTATGTGTACACACTATCTAATTCCCCAAGAACTTACAAAAATATTGTTTTAGACAAGCATTAAAAATATAGGCTAGTGTTTGTTCTAGGTGCTGGTGCTTGCGGAAGTGCTCAAGATTTGGTTGTTTTTGTGTCACTTAGTGTCACTCCTTGTTCATTGTGTGCTACATCAAATTTGTTGTGTCACACCTGTAACATGTAAAATAAACCTTAGATTCCTGCACACTACTCAAACACACATTAGATGAACAAAATAATGCAAATGCTTGAGTTAGAATGACCTCAACACTCACCCCAATGTGATTGTCACCTAGGATTTCACTATATTTCAGACTCTTATGTAGTTCTTGTGTATGTATGATTTGAATAGTGTTCCTAGTTCCAGTGGCACAAAGAGATAATGAGCTACAACTACTTTTTCCTAAATGAAAATGTGCGGTATGTAATTTAGAATAAACCATCCTATGTAGTCCAAAATGCAATCCTTGATGTAGTAGATAGAAAATATTAGCTCCTTGTAAATGTATGTGTCTCTTGAATGCTTCCCCCTACTGAGGTTAATGAAGACATATATATATATATGATTCACTCGCTTAAGTTTCATCATTAACAAGTAAAGATTCGACCAAGAGTGATAAAAGAAGATAAAGAAATAACATTCGAAAGATCAGAAAAATAGGTAAAGAGGACACAAGTTCCCACAGGGGACAATAACGCCCGAGCGCTCTTATCCCTAATGGACGGTTCTATAGAGGGTGCTCAAAAAGGTCAGACAATGAAATCAGAGCTAAGTAGGATTTCGGTTGGTATGCAAAACTATAAGTTGTCAATTAGAAACAACAAACAATGAAGATGAAAAGAATAGAAGCAACGTCGAAGAAAATTAAAGAGGTGTTAATGAGTAGCTCTTGCTTAGGAATCATGTGTATAAATGAAGTATTGAGAGGCTAGATGTGCATAGTAAGTGCATGATTTAGTGATTACAATAATTATGCTATATGGAAAACCAAAGTGAGGACTTGTTTGGAATTTGAAGATTTGTATTTTATTGTGAAGGGAACTTTTGTTTGAGATACAAATAATGTTGACCAAAAATGAAAGTGGGACAAGGAAAATAAAAATCCAATCTCATCATCATTTTCAAAGTCACATATGATGTATAACCTTACATAAGAGATGCCAACACTGCCAATTAAATGTGGGACAATCTCAACAATTATCTTTGAGGTGAATAATCATAATACCATTCTCCACTTGTAGAGTCGCTTGCACGGTTTGAAGTTGAAATTTTCAAAATCCATAGAAGCATTTTTGTGGATCCCAACATTAAGGACCTCATTATTAGATCTTCAAGAATAATTGTCAGATAAATCTCTCATACCCATTATCTTGAGATGTCTACTACCCTCATTTAGGACATTCATGATAATACTCAATGTCACATAATAAAAACTAACATTCTAAAAGTTGACTAACCTATTTCAATAAGAGGATTCCATACAACATGAAGTAAATAGTGATGATCACCATGCACTTAATTCTAAATTCAAGGGGGAAAACAAATGTAAGTTCAATAAGAAGAAAAATTTCAATCAATATTAGAATGCACAAGCAACAGTTGGCAAAAAAATGATGCCCTCTTTATAATAAGGGACATGATGTTAAGGACTATTGGTATAATGGGTTGACTAACAAGTAAAAAAAAAATCCTAATCATCAAAAGCAATCTAAAAACAACAAGAATCATTCTTCTAACCAACAATCCCATCAACATAATAAAAATTATTGGAAGAAGAAGCAACAACATGATGATAACACATCCAAAGAATAAGATGATCACTTCAATTGGGATCATGCAACGATTACACAATTAGTGGATGAATAAAACAAACAAAGATACATCTGGTATGTAGACTAATATGCAACCATGCACATGATAAGATGTAAGGATTGATTATCCAAACTCAATTTATTTCTAAAAACATTAAGTTTCCTTGGGGGATGATTCTTCTTATAGAGTTTAAGGCATTATCAACATAAAGTTTCCTCTCGGTGATAGAAACTACACCCTCACAAATATCTCATATGTCCTAGAACTTACCAAAAATGTAGTCTCAGTCAAAAAATTATTGGATCACAATCTCCATGTTGAATTTAATTGCAAAAATGGCAAGAAAGAGTGCGTCATTTAGGATAAATAAAAGAAGTTCAAAATTTTTGCATGAGTGTTAGGGATCAATAAAATGCTTTAGTTGGAATTTGTGACACTTAATGATCAAACACTCATTGTTACAAACTCTAATTATGTGAATCTATGGCACCTCAAATAATATACGGGCATGTCAATTTTGTGTTCTTAGTCTTAGTTAGCAAAAATTAGATGGTTCAAATATTGCTGGAGATAAATAAACAAACTGAAATATGCACTAGTTGCCTAGTAAGATAGCGAAATCAAGCAACTATTCCCAACAATATATATAGATCTAAAGGCAATTTTGACCTGGTTCATACCAATATTTGTAGGATTATGACAAAGACCTATTTAGGGTACTAATATTTTCATCTCTTTGTTGATGACTACTCCAGAAAAATGTGGATCTACCTACTAAAGACAAAGGATCAAGCATTCCAAGATTTTAAAGAGCTTAAAGCTCTTGTTGTGAAAAATTGGGAACTATATAAAAGACATTGTCTTGTATTGTGGGGGAATTCACCAGTAGTGCATTTATATCATACTTGAAAGGACAAGGAATTTGTTATCGATTGATTGTACAACAAAATGATGTTGTAGAATGACAAAATTATACAATCATGGAAATATTGTGGCGCATGGTAGAGGATGCAGGATTGGATAACTCTTATTGAGTAGAAGTAGTAAAAACAATAATCTACTTAATTAATAGGTCATCAACAATTCCTCATGATGACATGAATCCAAAGGATGCATGATCAGGAAAGTAACCATCAATAGCTCATCTTCAAGTTTTCAAAATCAAGTCCTAAATGCTAGTCCCAAAATATAAAAGGACAAAGTTGGATGTGAAGTCAAATACCTACATATTATGAGATACAATGTAAATTAAATGGGATAAAGGTTAATTGATTCGTAGACTAAGAAATCCTTCATTGGTAGGGAATTTTATATTGACAAGACATGTGCTTGAATTCAAACATTCTCAGACTCACACATAAAAAATTCAAAAGAAGTACCTATAATGATTGAAGAAAATGGTGACTAAAATAATAGGAAAATTGGTAGAAATCCACCTCCCATTACTAAAAGAATTCCAAAATGGTGTTACAATCTTCTTAAAAATGCAAATATTCTTATGTAGTCATAGACACATCTACTTCTAGACTAAAAACTCACATAAAATCTCAAGAAGAGGCCAATATGGATTTAAAGAGTAAAGTTAGGTCGTCTACAGTTCAAAAATCACAAGAGTCAATGCCACAACTTGAAGATATTCCACTGAAGAATAAATAAATTAGATGCAATAGGGATATAACCCTTGAAAAGGAAAAGGAAAGGCTCAAACAGGCTACCGACATCCAAAAATTCAAGATTGAAGAACTTCTTAAGCACATGGAACTCCAAAATAGGCCACGTGATACCAATCTTAACCTCAAACAACAAGGGAGATATGGTAATCAACAAATAAAAAAGGATTTTTCAACAATAAGGATCATGTAGCATTTGTGAAGGACTATGTATTCCAGAAAACCAACCTATCCTGAGAACATCTAGGAACTCCAATTTCTTTGTCAAATGAATTGTGTGCAAAACTATTCACTCCAAGCACTTGAATGTAAACTAAATTAGAGAGTTCCTCTTTAGGTTAAGTAAACAATGCAAAATAAAGGGGAAATGTTTGAATTAGCATTTTAGGGGTAAAGTTAACATGTATTGTTTTATTATTGTGGATAATATTGTGCCTTTAAGAGTGATCATGTAACTTGTAGCTTCTTTTAGCTCGTTATTTTGTTAGTTCAATCGGGTGTTCAGTTCACTAGTGTGATAAGATTGGTTATATAGTTCAATTCACTAGTGTGATAATATTAGTTGTCTAGTTCAATTCACTAGTGTGATAAGATTAGTTGTCTAGTTCAGTTAACTAGTCAGTTCTAGTCATATATTTTTGTTATGGAGATTGAACTATACCTATCAAGTGTTGTAATTGAATGTAACTAATCTGTTTAATTCTTATATACGTTATAACTTAATTTTATTAATTTAAAGATTGCGTTTGAGTCTTGTATTTTGATTTCTGGTTTTTATTAGCTTTATGCACTTTTTTTTCTCTAAGCACTTGTTTTCTTTACGTACTTTTCTTCTATACTCCATCAATTTATTTATACACTTGTTTATTTCATGCATTGTTTTCTCTATGCCTTACTTTCTCACACAACATTGATTAATACATCTCTTGATTTAATACATGTTTATAGCACATTGATTGATACATAGTTTGATTGTAGATGTTGTTCCTATCACATTAGTTGATACATCTATTGATTGTAGAAATTCCTCATATCACTCATTGATACATATCTTAATTGTAGACATTTCTCACGGGACATTCTTTGATACATCTCTTGATTATAGACATTGAACATAACACGCTAATTAACACGTCTCTTGACTAGACACAATGCTCATAGTACATTGTGTGATACACCTACTATTTAGGATATATTATTTGTGACACATTGTGAAATGCACATTATTTATTATTGTTGACATTTATTATTTGATATATACTTACTTTGTACACACAAATAACTACCACTAACATTCTTTGGGTCATCATCATGGTGTCTAACTAGTTGTGTATATCTTATAGCTAGGAAACCATGTCATGTATTGTAATGTCATGTCATGAGTCCCAATGGATCCATTAGCATTAAGTCATGTTTACACTAACATATTGCTCTACGATTCATTATCACGCTCTTAGCTATAAATTTGGATACATTACTAGACATGCTTACTATTTTATCGTCCATGTGCTAAAATCTAATAATTTTTCTCTAATGATCATATCTGATGAACATTCCTTATATCACCATGTTTTATTCATATAATTTTCATGGTTCACATATTATATGGTTTGATTATATACTTGTTACAACTAACATTTTCTCTTTTGAACTAAGCTATAATACATGGCATCATCCCTCATCTTAAAAGGGGGCATATTAGGGGATCTTCCACAAGTTCACATAGATCATGGACAAAGTGACACAGAGTAAACATGGTGATAACATTTCACACTATTCATGTGTGTGTGTGTGCACGTGCGTGTGTCATATAGTAAAAATTACAAACATTTATTAGATTTATATTAGATGGTTCATCATTATAGACACTTATAATATTTACATGGACTTAAGATAATTGTCATTACATATTACATATGTTAAAATAATTTTTCATGGACTTGGAACAAGTGTAACTTACATATTAAATCATACTTATGAAAATTACTCAGTTTATAATGGCATCCTCTATTAATTATGCATTGGAAATATAAAAACTAAATGCTAGTTGGTGATATACTTACCTAATGTAGATGGTGACATATCTACCAAAAGTTAGATGGGGATATAGTCTCCTAATGTTAGATGGTGAGATAATTTCCTAATGCTAAATGGTGATATAGTTGCCGAGTACTAAATAATGACATTGTTTCTTGATGTTAGATGGTGATGTAGTAGCCTATTGCTCGTACTCAAATAAGATATTCACACATTCCCTATATAACACACCAGGGGTAATTAGACATAGTCATTTCATGCTTTTATGACATTTACACACTGTATATTTAATACATGTTGAATTTATATATCATTAACACATTTGTTCACCATGCAATTGCATATATTTGCGTTAGATTGGTGTGGGGGGTACACTCTCCAATTTACAGATATCATCCTCCTATGATTTGAATGAGAGGTTTGCGTTCACATTTTCCTTTTTACTTTTAATATAACACTTTCATTACTAGATTAAAAGAGGGGTGGTTGCAATCCCCAAAATCAAGTCATGTACCCCTTGGAAATAATACTTGGGAAATTGTCCTAACATTACCCCCTTGACCTATTTATTGACTAAAATTAAAGCATTGTGCTCTATCTTAGAATCTAATTCCACTAGGTCGTGACTTGTTCTTTAGCTTAACACTTCAAAAATCAATGAACCTTATATAGAAGGCGTATTTAGAATCTCTACAAACCATATTTTGTCTCAAATCTAGTTTTATCTTAAACCTGGACATGTTTGTGGGTTGTAGATAGACTCAACAAAGAATATGTGACATGGCTGATGACCATGTCCCTTTTAATTATATACAATGTGTTCCAACCCTAACCTCAGTTACTTCAGTTTAGGTTCGGTTGAGTAAGAAATAATTTGAATCAATCACCTATATAAACACATGCACCCTTACCTATTAGGGGCATCTAAGGATATCATATCAAAATCAACTTTAAAAAGGGTTGAGCCAAGCATAGTATAGCTTCTCTCTCAAAGCACGTTACGAAAGATCTACTCAAATTTGAATATATCTATCTTGTTGTCATAGATCACAACTATGCACTAATATCAAGACAAGCAATAATTGCTAAGTGTTGAGGGTTTGATATTTGTTTACATTTTATAATCTCAGCACCATCATAAAACGTGGAGAAATATGTGTGGCTTGATCCCTCTTCAGTGTATTAGTATGTAATACAGTGCTTATTATATCAATTAAAGTATAGTTAGGTCAGTCTCAATTAAATTTTACTAACCCCTTTTCAGGTCAAATAAGGAGAGCTAGGGCTTGAGCAAAAAAGAGGAAACATATAGGTAAAAGGAGTCTTTGTAGATATATAATTATAAGAAACAAATCCATAAACATGGGTGAAGCAAGTGTCAAAGATAGATTACAAATCCAAATTTTAAAGGACACATTCATTGACATCTAGACAAATTCACTAGCAAATGTATCCCACATCGAATGTGTAGTGCCCACTCCTCTTAGACGTTGTTTTATCTTGATATTTACGCTATTGGACTAATGTTCATACATTTGATTATGATACATTGATCAGTAGATGATAGATTATACTGATATGTGGATTATTGACACTATGATGTTTATGTTTTATCATGATGCACTAGATAGTGATGTTAGACAATTAGATGCATGTTGATTTTCAGGATGTAGATTTTATACTGACATGTTATGTTTTTGAGATGTTGGAATATAATTGTAATCTCATGGATGTTAGGGTTAGATTTTGGCATATTGATGGATAATAGAACTGTTAAATGTTGAATGACGAATATGGGGTTTATATATATATATATATATATATATATATATATATATATATATATATATATATTGTTGTCCCTATATTTCACCTTGAAATCTAGGACTATCCATTTGAAAAAAAATCGTTCTTTTTAAAATAACAGGTCTTTTTGTATTTTTATTGCCAGAAGATGTATGTATTATGTTAGAATATTCCAAGTGTATCATACGAGCCAATTTCGACAAATACCCAGATGCCCAAACTCGTTTTATCCCTCCACCAAGTTTTGTCTGCGGGATTTTTTTATTTAATTAATTATTAAATAAATAATGCCCCGTTAGAAGTAAATTGTGCTCCGGTTGAGTCCTGTTATGATTTTGCATGCCATTATTCACTCTTCTCATTAGGGTTTTCACTAGGAATGAATTCAGGGCATTGTTTGCAACTTTTGGCAACGTTTTTCACTTTTAATTATTTCTTTTACGTTTTTCTTTAGTTTTCTCCTCGGTTTCTCTATGAAATTCCCCTAGGTCAATTCTTTCGCCATTATAGTCTATTTAATTACCCGAAGCATCTGGAGATCATCTACCAACACAGCGCCATAAGGAATCAACCTCAAAATGCAAGCTTCTAACCAAAAATGATGAAGTCATGCACAAAAAGCCTCTCCCATGCTAGTCACACTTTTTTGAAATGAATAGGTTTAAGCTGCAGTGGGATTTTTTGTAGCAGCAGGTAGTTGGGGAATTTATTACTTGCCTTGCAGGGTGAAAATTCCCATGAAGTCAAAGCCAATTAAGCTATAGTGGGAAAATTAGAGGCGACAAGCAGGCAAGAATTTCTTACTTGCCTTGCAGGGTAAAAATTCCCATTATGGAAGTTAAACAACTTAAGTGAATGAAGGGATTTTTAGAGCTGCAGTGTAGGGTGAATAATCCCATCAAAGTTGACTTCTTAAATTTAGAAATCACCCATGCTAAAAAGTGCGACCCTTTTGGGCATTAAATAATACTTTTAATGGCATTTATTAATTGCTTTTATTCCTAATTTTGGCGCCACGGATAAATAGAAGGTCAATGCATGATGTTAAGTCAAAGTGAACTGAAGGTAGTTTGCTAAAAATAAATAAATTTAATTTACTTAATGGCAGCCAGCAACATGCAAAAATAGGCTCCCAATTTGGGTGGATAAACATCATTGTTTATTAATTAATTGCCAGGAATAGGAGGGGAAATTATTAAAAATAGAATGCTGAGAGTTATATAAGCATGGGCTACCATAATGCAGATGTAATTAATTCTTTTTGTAAAGGATTGCAGCCCAGACAGTTTTTGGCGCCCAAGGAAGGAGGATTTTTGCATCAAAAAGTATTTTTCATTATCAGAAAGCTTCAATGTTTGGTGCCTAGGGTTGGATGAGATTGATTTAAGCCTTGTTAATTATCTGCATGTTGGTATAAGTGCCCAGGTGAAGTTAAAAATTTTTTTGCTTGCTTTGCATGCAAGAAAAATCTCAAATTTTAGGGCAACAAGCTTCATATAAAGATTTTTGGTGACAAAAATCAAGTATTCGTGCCCTGGACTTCATCTTTGTCTTAAATAATTGTAGGTATTCATTATAGGTGTTCATACAGGTGAAAGGAAGTTCAAATCAATGTCAAGTACATTGAATATATCTTCTGACTAAAGAAATTGATAGATCTACACGAATTGATCTAGTTCTAAAGAATTCTGACATGATTAAAAGAAAAATAACATAGACAAAGATTTCTCAGACAAAGACTACTCCATCCATGATGAAGCGTGATGATAGAGAGGGATCAACAGAATCATGCATATCGTCTAGATTTGTTGAAGTCAATGATTCAAACATAGGCCCTGAACCTATCACCAATTTAATTAACATATCCAGATCTCATAATTGCAAAGGCTTCCGACAAAAAGGTCATCCTCTTGTTTCTGACACAGCCTGTGTAGAAGTCATTGCATAGATAATTCCTTCCAGGATCTTGTGCATGTGCTCCCAATCTTCTAGTTGAATCCTTCATCGAATTTACTTTGCATGTACTGAAGAAGAGTTGCAAAAGCTTCAAAGATAAGAGGGAAGACAAGGCAAAGACAATACCCGCAAGTGAATCACAGTCACCTACTTCTAGATCTAACTTGGTGAGAATAAAAGACAAGAGAGTCAACCACATGTAGAATATGGAAAAAGAACCAGACTGGAAGTGTTGCAGCTTTCTTCTAATTTATTTTCCCCTTTCTTATTCTTTTCTCCGACAAAGTAATTGAGCAATCAATTAAATTATTAAACATAAGTGATTGGTTTAAAATCCATTATTTGAAGAGTTCATTTACTTGGAGATAGGTGGCAGACATGTAAAATAGAAGGTTCTATTTTCAGTTATAAAATCATGCATGTTACGCAAAGAGGAATTCTAGGAGGGAGATTGTCAGTTCTTTCTTTTACAACTTCCACATGTGCCAGTTCAGTTATAGTTTCTTATTTGTAACTTCCTCTCCATACACTATAATAGAGGAAGAACCTACGGGTTAATGATGAGAATTTGTAAACAGGATTCTTGTGTTCTAGACTTTGAGTTGAAACCCCTTATTTCTGTAAGTAGAGGAATATAGAAGAGATTTCCAGAGAACTTTGTGTCAACGGTGCATTACTTTCTTTCTAGATCTGTTCATAAACTTTGTGTTATTTTAGATCTAGCTCTGAAAGTTTCCTTTGCTTTGAATTTTGTGCTTAATGATCTATTTGTTTTAATCTATGTGCATGCAATCAACTCTATAAACTATTGATTGGGTTGCACATCCTCTCTACCTTCTTCCATTTCCTATTATTTTCTTCTTCTGCAAATTTTTCCTTTCTTATATAGCTGCTTACTTGTTGCAGAACCGTATAGCTATGGTTCTTGAGCCACAAGGTTAAATTAATACCCACAAATAGATATTAGGATATATAAATGACAAAATCTTACACGGGAGCCTCACCATTAAATGAGGGAGATTTATCTCATGACTACCTAGGTTTTTCAGCTATGCAAAAAATCTAGCCAACAATATATATATATATATATATATATGATTTCTCGGTGTTGTTAATACGGTCGAAAGGCCAGAGAGCTATTTGTTGTGTTCAGGACTTTTATCACAAACATTGAAGGGGATAGGGGACCAACCACGGAAGGATGTCAAGCATTGAGCAACAAGGCCAAATTGACAAATTGTGTAATGTTGTTTTGTGTAGTGTCTTGCTTGTCTAGTTTGAAGGTCACCCATGGGGGGTGATTTCACATGTGTGGCCATGGGGTGAATTGTTTCTCTTTCCTTAAATTTTGCATGTGCTTATTTATGTTTTGTGTATTTTAAATTTGAAAAAAAATCACTTTATTAACATGTGTAATTGTGTGTTTATTAAACTTAACCCTTCTTGTTTTATTTAACCAAAGTAGAGATGTGACTAATAGTGATGATGTGCTCTTGTAGTCCTTATGTAAGATGAATTTATGTTGATTTGGGAGTATTTTACTCCACACCAAGTTCAAAATTTGGATTTTTACTTGGGGGGGCACTTTTGGAGACTTGTGGGACAAGCAAGAATTGTCCCATGCCTCTTAATTTGGCCCAACAACCTTAGATATGGGTTTAGAAGCTTAATTTTGACTTCTTTGTCCATTTTTGAGTGTAAGAGAAGGAAAATCATTGCACTTTATTTCTAATCCAATTTATTGTTGTCCCTTGAAAGCATGGTGTGCAAGTTTTCAGCCATGTGGGTTGTCATAGTCCTTGCTTGTGCATTGATGTTTTTTGGTCTTGGTGTATTTGACTTGAGTGTGCGGATGGGGGATGATGAAGTGGCATCCTACATGGAGCCACCTCATCATCCTCACTTCCCAATTCTATTTATTTGTGATTTTTGGTTCGAATGGGGGTTGCTTGATCTTTTTGCTTCTTGTGCACTTTTGGATTTTGGAGATTTTGGAGTGCTTGGAAATTACTTAGTTTAGATTTGAAGAGGCTTGCGAAGGTTTTACTTGGATCTTGATGGAGAGGTACGCTCTCCACCCTTTTACTATTATGTTATTATGTTTGTTGTAAGCAATGTTGTGCTTGTTAAAAGTATTTTGTCTTGTGATAGTGTTTTGTGTGGGTTAGTTGAGTAGTTGGTCTTAGTTGAGTGTGTGAGGAGGGCTTATGGGACCATTAGGGAGGGAAAAGGGAGCTTATGTAAGGCATGCAAATTGGTGGGAGTGTGAATGAGAGTCTTACCTATGGGGAGAGAAAATAGATTCATGGAATTGTTGCTTGTCTCAAGGCAGAGATAAGGATTTGTGTGATTATTTTATGCACTTGGAGGCTTAGGGTAAAACTCCCACTTCACTTGGGAGGCATAAGGAGGTGGTCTCCCATAACTCTTGCTCTACTTGGTTTGATTCTCAAACCTTTGTTTTGATGTGTATGTGTAAACTTATTGGTTATGTGATCTTGGTGGAGTTTCTTGTCTTGTATGTGTGTTTTGTTGAGAAGCCTCTTTGTGATAGTTGTCAATGCTGCTCAATGCCCGTCATGGTTCCTTGGTTGGGGCTCAGGGGCCATTAATGGAATGGCTTTTTCCCTTAATAGATTTAAAGTTTGACGGAGAGCATTGCCTACCCCCCCTTCCTTGTTTTGTGATTCCTTTGTGAAGTTAAAGAAACCCAAAGTTGGAGCTACCCTTGTGGAGTGGCACACATTTTGAAGACTTGAAAGATGGTTGTGGATAGCCTTTTGTAATTTATTTTCAAGCTCATACTTTCCCACTTTGAGTGGATGCAATGTAAAATTGTAAATTTGTGAGAAAGTTGTTGTATTCTTTGGAAATATTCTATCTTGAAAACCCTTTAAGAATGTGTGGATTTAGAAAAATTAAAACCTCATATGTGTAGTTTTGTGAAAGAAAATTTCAAGATTTATAGTGTCTTGGGGAATGAAAGATTTGAATATAGATGAAATGGGTATACATTTATTTGATTTAAGTTGTTTTCAATATATCCAAGTTGATATACCTTCATTGCTAAAATATTATAAAGTGGTTAGACTCCATTTTAAGAGAAATGAGTATCTTGTCAGATTACATTTACTTGGGAAATGGTTGTTGGCTGAATAGTCATCAAAAGAAAAAGAGATCATAGTTTGTTGTTTCCCTTTGAAAGGATTGTGTGTTGGAGCATATAGAAGTTTATTACTTTCCTACTAATTGGTAAGAAGGAAAATAATTGTTAGGTTTATTTGAATAAACAATCTTATTAGTAGTTTTTTTACCACTTTCATTGGATAGTAAAAAAAAAAGATCCTTATTATTCTTACCTATTCTTGCCATGCTCTAAGTGACTTGTTTAATTGATTAATTAAACTAAATTGTAAGAATGTACGTAACCACTTATAATCCAACTTGTATTTGTTTTATAAATTTGGGACTAAACATATAACCATTCTAGTTCATTATAAATGTCAAAAAAAGAAAGGGAAAACTTAAACAAACTTGATTATCAAAAATCCCATCGATTTATTAATATGAGTCCAATTTCCTAATAATAATGCAATTTAAAACTATTATTAATATTTATATATATTAATATATGTATGTTTATAAATTGTTATATAAATATTTATTATGGTTAATAATAATAATAATTATTATTATTATTAATGAGCAGTGACATTGGAATATTAAACTAGTGTTATTATAAGCCTTAATAAAAGTGACAATGGTCAAAATTTGTATATAAAAAAAAGACTTGAAATTATAGTAAGATAATTTGAAATTAGGTTATGTGGCTTACCTGCTTATTTTGTTGCATTGGAAATGGGGTGCGAGGGGTCGACGACCCCACCCCCACCCCATTTAATTAAATGGGATGGGGGGTGGGGTCGGTGACCCCTCCCTCCCCCAAATTTTGTAAAACTTAAATAAATTACGGTGGGGGCCGAGCCCCCCACCAAACCTTACACCATGTTTTTGACCACTGCGGTCACTCCCGCCTTCAGCCTGTTGAAATGTAGGAAGCTGCGGTCAGGCCCTTTAATACATCTTCTTTCAATAATAACTAGCAATCGCATGTGTTTCATGAGATGTGAACACCGAACGGTATATGTTATTTGATTTAGAGGTATAGTTATTACTTTTGTACTTGATGTTGATAAGGGGTTCGAGTGATGTTGTAATTGTAGAAATATAGTTGATCCACTTAATTTGAAGGTCGTTTCTAAATTTCAAACTTGTTATAAATTCGTACATGTTTACATGTGATACAATTTTCGATAGTTAGTTAATTTTATAGTTGATGTTGTTAGTTGTGCATCGGTTGTTCAGTTGGTTGTTTTGTTGGAGAAACTTTTATTATACAATTAATAATGTATGTGATTGATAATTGTAGTGTAGGACTTTAGTTGAAACATTACATTGAAATGTTGTATGTGTACATTTAATTATGTTACAGATTCGTACATTTAAAGTTGTATATCATATTTGAAAACATCAAATAAATGAAGGTATACGTATACATAATGAGACATGTATTTATTTGCAGTATTTATATCATGAATGGTAGCCTTTAGTGGGCAATTTTAGTTTCAATAAACATGATTACATTTGATACCCCTTGAACGACAGTGGCGCTTTGGATAGAAGAAGTGTTGAGTATAGTACTAGTGGAGGTGCTATCAAAGCAGAGGGTAGTATTTACGATGGGTTGAGTGATAGTAGTCTTGCTTCCTCCTTTCTTCTTGCTCTTAGTGCTAGTACGTGCGCCATATTTGAGTATCTCTTGAATTAAAAAGTAGGTGAAATGCGCATATTTGCAAGCGAGGGAACTCTGGAGAAAGCTGTGAAAGTCAGACACTGCCTTTCAGTGGTTCCAATGTCAACAGTTGCTATGAAAGTAAGCCCTTGTGACTTGTGGATAGTTAGTCCCCATGCCATTTTAATCAGCAACTGTCTTCAATTCCCTCTCGAAATAGGGGGTATGGGAATATGTAACGGGTTGGAGGGATCCCAACATGGGCCGTTATATCTATCAAATTTTACAACAAATAAAGGTAATGCTGGTGGTTGCATTGATGCGTCGTAGACAATGTCAGTGATTTTTCCTGTGGCACCATTCACGAGGCCTACATCAACCCATAGATTTGTAATAAGCATGTTTTTTTGTTGTTTGCACAAGAGAACTTTGTGTTCCAACTAATCATCATTAGGATTTCCTGGTCTAGTCCGCCTGTTACTTTCAACAATGGATTGGGTGATCAGAATGTTCAATGCCTTCAACATTTTTAGGTTGTGGGAGTCCACCAGATCATTTTTTGTAAACAAATGTGGTGCTTCTTTAAAAATGTTGAGCTCCTACTGAGTTAGGTGTGTGTCTGTCTGATACATTAGGAGTTCCCAATCCTCAATTAGAGGGGTTGAATCTTGCATGTGGAGTAGTAAATTTTGGAATGAAACCTGTGCATTGGTTGTTCCTTGTCACCGAAATATTGTTTGCAATGTAATGGAAGACTGAAATCCCTTCCAAAGGGTTGCTCCGTAGGAATTACTTGCATAAAGAGGATTGTCCGAAACTGGCGGTAATTGTCCTAGGTCACCAAGGAGGATGACTAATCTATTCCCAAATTCAAATGTTCTTGAGTGTGGGAAAGCTTCGCGGAGCCTACTATCAATTTTTCTCAGCAACTTTGGCCCGATGAAACTCATTTTATCAATAAGAACATATTCTATATGTTTCAACGACTCTTGAAAAGACGATAATGCACTACCTTCAAGGGGTTTCAGTTATTTGATTGGAATACGCATGGCTGTGTGGATTGTGGATGTGGAGATGTTAAATGTTGAAACACCGGTAGGGGCGAGCACAAGTAGAGGTGAGGGAGATGTGGTTGATGCTATGAATCAATTTTGGATTTTATTTATCAGAAATGATTTTCCTGTGCCAGTCGTCCCTTGAATTATCAATCTTATTGGAGGTAGAAGGGTTTTGTTTGCTAAATGGTGTAGTATGGTATCAAGAGCTATTTTTTGTTCTGGAGAAAAAGGAAGTCTGGAAGATGGTGGTGTGGCATGTATGTTGTTAATTGTGTCTGCCTTCTCTCTCTCAATGAATGATGAACCAATTATCTGCAAATCATGGGGAACGTCATGTATGGTCCAATTATTGTGTATGTCGAAATCTTGTTTCCCTAACATTTCAAGACTATCTAGACTAATGTTGTTTCTGGGGCGAAGTTGTGCGAAGCCCTGCCATTCTTGCAATGGTTCTTGTTGAATACTACATTCGGGCTCAGAGTCAAAACTAACATATGTAGCAAGTCCTATGTCTGTGGTAGTGCGTAGAACATACCATGGTCTATAGTTGTGCTTGTACATGTCCCAAGTGTCGTTGATATCATGTGGGGTTGAGCCAAATTCAAATGCAATATTTCTGAAAGGCTTGTATAATAGGAGTTCTAACCAATAGAAAAGGTCATATGACGTTGATTCTTGAGCAGGGACATCCACAAATCTCAGGTGGACCCAAACAATTACTTGTGTCAGTCACTTTTTCCATTTATCACCTTTACAGTTCTTGTTGTAGCGCCAATCTCGAGCAACTTGAATAAGTGGTAGTTGTTCCATGGTTGTTGGATGAACTTTATATGCATCCAAGAAAGTGGTTGTTTGTTGTGCATTAACATCACTTTCAACGACACATCTCAGAATCTTTTTTCCAACATTTAATGATACAAATGGACGGCTGCACATAAAAAGTGGCATTTTTTGCATCATGTGGCATGTTTCTTGTACGCTTATGTCATGTTCAACAATGCTTTTTGTGAGCATTTTACTGATCGCGATATGTGCTGGAGAATCTGCGTCTACGTCTCTTGAAAATCTGGATAGCATTTGGTGATATATTTCATAACGTTTCTCAATTTTTGAAGCTTATTTTGCAATATACTTAAGAACGGCATGGCGGGAAAGTACTGGTTGGAAATCAACATTTTCTCTCCATATGTATATCATTGTTCGATTGCGGATGTTCAATCTGTTATCGTTTCTAGAAGGGAGGTACTTTATTTTTCCATCACTTTCAATGTGCAAGGAAGAAGTAGGTTGCGTGGCCCAGGGAGCATTGTACCTACACTACAACTATGATTGTTTTCTACGCAGACATGTCTGCTCTGAACATTTACTGTGGCGCTAAACTCGATTAAGCAGTTCTTCAAGGTCTGCATGCGGGGAGGTGGATAGAATTTGTGTTGTATCTAGCAAGCAAGGGTTGTCTAGGAGTGACCTGCGAACAAAATCCAAGCGGTTACAAGCCAGGCGACGGTTCCAGGTAGAAACGAACTTATCAAAGTATTGCTTTTTCGTCTCAATAACTATTGTGTCCTCCCAGTCCATTTCGTCAACTTTTGGTGCATTCTCGAGCCACAATAAACCGTGGACATGTGCGGAGCCTCTATGTTGCCATTCATACCTGCGAGACAAGGGAAAATAAATATTAGATATGTAGTTTGGAATTTTTTTTGAAATAAGTAGATTTGATTACCTATACCAAAAGTCTACTGCTCCAAGTTCCTTCTACAATATTTCTTCCCGAAATATTGTGAATTTGTGATGCAAGTATGTTGATACTCGATGAGGGTTAGATACAATGTTAAGTGTTTTCCAATGTTGTGTGGCTTGAGGATCTGTTGGGCATTCACCAGGCATAATATTGTGGAGATTTGGCCATTTAGTGTCTGCAACACTTAGAGTGAAGAATAAGGTTGGTGTCCCCAATTGTTTCACCATATCTAAAAGCTCACTTCTACTTTTTGCCCAGAATGAACGTGTCCCTCGAAAGCTCGATCCAAAGCGCATTAAGCTGTTTGGGAAATTGCTTTTGGGGAATTCCAATAGTTGCCTTCACAGCTCTCTAATTATCGGAGGGATTCCAGATTCAGTGTTATGTTTCATAAAAATTGCTGTCGTAGACCGGCTTTTGTGTCTCATTATGAGGTTTATAATGAAGCAACAAAATCTTGGGTGGGAACCAAAGCACCCATCATGGTAATGCATCAAATGAAGAGTGTATTCATGCATTGGAACTTCTTTAATGTGGGGTTGTTGCCACATTACTTTTCCTATCGGAAATAAAGTTGGGAAAGCCATTGAGAATAGGCCTTCTGTATTGTATTCATTTATTGGCGAAAGCCCAAGCTCTGGCCATGACATGGTAAATGGAGTGTTACCATCGTGGTTAAGCAAGAACTATTCGATTTCCTCTTCTTTTGTTCCTATATTGTGAGGTGTTGGCACGAAAGATGATGAGTGTTCATATGTTTCATCAAAGTGGGTGGGAACACCACTACCATGAGTTGTAGAGCAAGTTTGCATATGGGGCAGTTCCATTGTGGCTGTGTTGAGAGAGGAGGAAACATTTGATGACTTGGATGGTAGTGAGGAAAGGGCGTCATCGTCGATTAAGACATCTTTGTAATAGGGATCATGTTGGATTTTATATTGCAAGGATGCACAAACACGAGATCTATTGACATAGAAATCATAATTTTTTAAATTAGATCCTTCCTTTTGTATGAGAACTATGTACAAATCTCCAAGGTGGTGGGGTAGGGTCTCTGCTATTGAAGTAATGTTTTGTGGGAAGCTTATGGTGTGTCCTGAGTATTTGTATTGCCCGCCATGTACTTGGGTGACTTACATGAATGGATTAACTCATGCGATAAGCATCTCCTCGATTTGGGTTAAAGACGCAAAATAAATAATTAGAGAGACCAAGCAATAAAATCTCAAAGTGAAATGCATTGAACCGGATGCTCTGTATAATTTAGGTCTCATTTGAATTGAATTTAACTTGATTAGCACAAAAAAATCATTTTAAAAAAATGACTGGCATAGAGAATATTAAAAAAATTAAACAGTTCGCTTTGAATTGGCAACGATCATTGATTGAAACAGATGAAAAAATAAATAATTCTCAAGAAATTACAAATATCCAGCGATGAAATGTTGAAGAAACTGAATATTCAAAATGAAGTGAATTTTACCTGGTGGAGTGTCAAATCAGCCAGTTTAACAAGTTCCAGTTTCTCCTCGTTGGCTGTGTATGGATTGCTGGTATGCTTCTGCATCCATGCTTTCATCACCTTCACCGACTTCTCAGGAAGCCGGTGTTTGTTCCCATTGCTGCCGCTTTTCTTCTTCGAACCTCTGTAAGAAGGCTTCAAAACAAAAATGGACCCACCAACCAAAAAACTGATGTAACCACCATCTCAAACACGTTGCAACAATAACATGATTTCACCCAAATAATTAAATACCCCTATAAATCAAATTACATATACCGTTAGGTGTTCACATTACATTGTACACATGTGATTGCTAGTTTTTAATTACAATTATCAAAAAAGTAATTGACACTTAAATACATCGATAAATATATAAGTACAAACAAGAGTCGATACAAATATATAAATACCGTTTCGATACTTACGAAGGGTAGATAAATAGTTATCGATTTTAGGTTTCCTTATGAATGGCAAATACCTAATTTATGTCCAAATAGACCTAGCGACAGATTGGGAAGCTCTTCACGTAGGTCTATCACGCTTCGGCTACTTCATAAGTGACAGGTCGAAGCTTCTCACAAGTGTTTGCAATTGAAAAAGGATTAAAGCTTAATGCTTCACTTTAGCTACAGTTTGGATTTGGCTCACTATATTTATGGTTTGAGATGAAATTCAGATTGTTAAATACCAATTACAAGCCCTAACTCGTAGTTGAAGTCAATAAAGATTATTTGGAGATATTATGCCATAAACATGTTATACGATTTTCAGGAGTTGTGAAAATACCAATAAAAAATGAATGCACAAACGCATTGTGTTTTTACATGAATTTCTTATATTTTATTGAAAATTGCCAAATTCCACACATTTTTGTTTAGAAATCAATGATTTTTTGGTTAAAACTCTGCGGGAATCAAAAAATAATTGTTAAAAATAGGCCAAAAAAAAAGCAAAAACGTCCTGACAGCCGTCAAACCATCAAATTTAATCCATTCGCAGAAATGTCCGGAAGTTCCTTTCCTATAGGGGGAATGCATTCGGCGTAATTACGTCGAAGGCATTCCCCCTATGGGAAAGGCACCTGCGGACGTTTCTACGACTGTGTTAAATTTGACGGTTTGACGGTCGTCTTGACGTTTGTGCTTTTCCTCCCTATTTTAACTTTTCTCTATTATTTTTAATAATTTTGTTTCTAATAATTAACAATTTTAGCTTTTGTTTTTAATTAACAACAATTTTAGCTTTTATTTTTAATAATTTTGTTTCTAATAATTAACAATTTTAGCTTTTGTTTTTAATTAGGTTGAGCTGAAAATAGAAATCTCTACTATTTTTAATAATTTTGTTTCTAATAATTAACAATTTTAGCTTTTGTTTTTAATTAATAAAATCTCTACTATTTTTAATAATTTTGTTTCTAATAATTAACAATTTTAGCTTTTGTTTTTAATTAGGTTGCGCTGAAAATAGAAATTCTACTAAATTTTTAATAATTTTGAATTACAGACACGAGAAATAAAAGCTAACAATAGTGGAAGCACAAGAAGTCAGATTGATGTTTCAGACACTTCTTCTTTAGTTTTTCCAGACGCCTTTACACAGTTCCTTTAAGAATTTGTGGATGATACCGTAAGGGTTTAATCTTTGTTGTTTAAAATAATTTGTTTTTTGATCATGTAATTGACAAACATGAATCTAAGCTGTATTATCAACATTGCGAGAGCATATTTCGCCAAGCACTGGTTTTAATGTGAAGAATGGTATATGTTATTTGATTTCCCTAAGCATTTGCAATGTTTAATAAAGTTTGTGATGCGAAATTAGGGCATGTATTTCAGATGCCTAGAGATTTCTTCCTTAGTTTTAATTCAAGGAAGAACAGAGCAACAACAACCACTTTTTCAGCTCACAAAAGGAAATAAGTAAAAACTTGATCAAATTTGCACATGCAATAAACAAGGTTGAGAATACTGCTCCTAAAAATGAAGCATCCTTGGAATTTAATCTTGTAAATCATGGTAGCTCTCAGGAAGCATACACAGAAAAAGGTTGATCAAAAGAAGATTCAGAAATTTAGAGTGACACAAGAATATACAGACACAAGAAATAAAAGAAAGTGGAAGCACGAGAAGTCAGATTGATGTTTTAGACACTTCTTTTGGATTAGTAAGTTATGCTCCAGACGCCTTTACACAATTCCTTTAAGAATTTGTGGATGATATGTAAGGGTTTAATCTTTGTTGTTTAAAATAATTTGTTTTTTTGTATGCACTGGTCTGGCGCCATACTTTATCTGTAGCGTATTCATTTAATTGACATACATGAATCTGAGTTGTATTATCAACATTACGAGATCATGTAATTAACAGACATGAATCTGAGTTGTATTATCAAAATTGCAAGAGCATGTTTCGCCAAGTACTGGTTGACAATGTGAATGCCGAATGGTATATGTTATTTGATTTCCCTAAGCATTTGCACAATGTTTCATAAATTTGTGGATGCGAAATTGAGGGCATGTATTTCTGGCTGCCTAGAGAATTTCTTCCTTGAGTTTTAATTCAAGGAAGAACATAGCAACAACAACCACTTTTTCAGCTCACAACCCAAGGAAATACATTCATAAAAACTTGATCAAATTTAAAGTCAAATGCAATACACCACAATGGTTGTTCACAGATTGAATACATCCTAAAAATGAAGCATCCTTGCAATCAGAATCTTGTAGATCATGGTGACTCTCGGGAAGCAGTGGGGACTTGTTGTCACAGAAATTTCAGATCTGTGAAGAGTGTCTGAAGTCATCAATTATGTTGTGATGGATGTCCGCACCCTACTGGTATGGCGTCATACTGTATCTATAGCGTATTCATTTAATTGACATACATGAATCTGAGTTGTATTATCAACATTGCAAGATCATGTAATTGACAGACATAAATCTGAGTTGTATTATCAACATTGCGAGAGCATGTTTTGCCAAGTACTGGTTGACAATGTGAATGCCGAACGGTATATGTTATTTGATTTCCCTAAGCATTTGCACAATGTTTCATAAATTTTGTGGATGCGAAATTGAGGGCATGTATTTCTGAATGCCTAGAGAATTTCTTCCTTGAGTTTTAATTCAAGGAAGAACAGAGAAACAACAACCACTTTTTCAGCTCACAACCCAAGGAAATACATTCATAAAAACTTGATCAAATTTAAAGCCAAATGCAATACACCACAATGGTTGTTCACAGATTGAATACTGCTCCTAAAAATGAAGCATCCTTGCAATCAGAATCTTGTAGATCATGGTGGCTCTCAGGAAGCAGTGGGGACTTGTTGTCACTCTTTTCAAATGTTGCAAGAGTGTCTGAAGTCATCAATTATGTTGTGATGGATGTCTGCACCCTACTGGTCTGGCACCATACTGTATCTGTAGCGTATTCATTTAATTGACAGACATGAATTTGAGTTGTATTATCAACATTGCGAGATCATGTAATTGACAAACATGAATCTAAGTTGTATTATCAACATTATGAGATTATGTAATTGACAGACATGAATCTGAGTTGTATTATCAACATTGCGAGAGCATGTTTCGCCAAGCACTGGTTGGCAACTTGGTGTTTCATATGTAAAGTTGCTTTTGAATTTTGCATGAGATAGTCAGCCACATATCTGATCAACGATACTCTCTCTTGTGATCTGAATGATTTCCTATAAGCAAAGTTGTGTTTCCGTCCCAAATATCCCTGGTTTAAAATTAAATAAGTAAATGAAAATTATGATAATCAACTCATAAACAAACAAATGGTTGATTTGCGGGCCTGATACAGTTGATGAAATTGGTTATACAACAAATATGGACGTGAATTAGTTTATCTCAATTATTTCTATTTTATAGGGAATAATTAGCTTATCTTATTATTTCTATTTACTAGGTGCTCTCGGTTGTTTAATAGCACTCAATCTAAAAAATAACTTGCTTTCTGGACAAATTCCCAATTCTCTGAATAACTGCACAAAATTGCATCACTTGTCATTGTCTAATAATACGCTTGAGGGACCAATTCCATCTGAGATATTAACAACATTGACCAGATTAGAACATCTGCTTCTAAATTCCAACAAACTCAATGGTAGTATCCCGGAAGAGATTGGTCAATTATGGAAACTGAGAGAGCTCAAGTTGAAGAACAATATCCTTACATGTGCCATTCCCAAGGCACTAGGAAACTGTTCTTTCATGGAGGAGTTAAATATATCTTCTAATTCCTTATATGGCTATATTCCACAAGAACTGGGTTCACTTTCCCAACTACGAGATCTGTCGCTGGATAACTGCACAAAATTGCATCACTTGTCGTTGTCTAATAATATGCTTGAGGGACCAATTCCATCTGAGATATTAACAACATTGACCAGATTAGAACATCTGCTTCTAAATTCCAACAAACTCAATGGTAGTATCCCAGAAGAGATTGGTCAATTATGGAAACTGAGAGAGCTCAAGTTGAAGAACAATATCCTTACAGGTGCCATTCCCAAGGTGATAGGAAAATGTTCTTTTATGGAGGAGTTAAATATATCTTCTAATTCCTTGTATGGCTATATTCCACAAGAATTAGGTTCACTTTCCCAACTACGAGAACTGTCGCTGGATAATAACAACCTAGGAGGGTCCATTCTATATTCTCTCATGAACTGTACAGAATTGAAAAAGTTGAACCTATATCACAACAAGTTTGTGGGGACAATTCCAGAGGATGTAGGCCATAAGCTAACCAAATTGCGACTGGTGGACCTGTCCATCAATCAGCTAAATGGCAGCATCCCAAAATCCATAGGAAATATTTCGGTGCTTAATTTTCTTCAAATAGAAGACAACCAATTAAGCAGAATGGTACCCCAGGAATTGGGAATGTTGGGCTGCCTACAACAACTGACGTTTGGAAATAACAATCTGAAGGGAGATGTTTTTTCCATTCTCTTGAACTGTACAAAGTTGTAAACCATTGGGTTGGAATTCAACCAGTTTTTGGGCTCTCTTCTGGCAGAAATTGGCTTCAAGCTCACCAAGCTACAAGAACTTGTTGCATCACGTAATCGATTCAGTGGGAGGACCCCACATTTCAGATACTGCACTTGTCCTCCCTAAGGTCCATTCTCAACACTGGTGCCCAACATCGTGTTGACTTCATTCTCAACTAATTTCTTGATGTCTTTGCCTCTACCTTTTAGTTTCTTTATAGCCACATCTTTATCTTTCAAATTACCCTGATACACTCTTCCAAAGCTTCCTTGCCCAATTTCGTAACACTGGTTGCAAATCTATGGGTTGACGTAGGCCTCGTGAATGGTGCCACAGGAACAATCACCGACATTGTCTACGACGCATCAATGCAACCACCAACATTACCTTTATTTGTTGTTGTCAAATTTGATAGATACAATGGCCCATGTTGGGATCCCTCCAACCCGTTACATATTCCCATACCCCCTATTTCAAGAGGGAATCGAAGACAATTGCTAATTAAAATGGCCTGGGGATTAACTATCCACAAGTGGCAGGGACTTACTTTGCATAGAGCAACCGTCGACATTGGAACCACTGAAAGGCAGGGTCTGACATTCACAGCTTTCTCCAGAGTTCCCTTGCTTGCAGATTTGTGTATTTCACCTACTTTTTCATTCGAGAGATACTCAAAAATGGTGTACGTAACAACACTTGGAGCAAGAAGAAAGGAGGAGTCAAGACTACTATCACTCAGCCTATCGTAAAAGCTACCCTCTGCTTTGATAGCACCTCCACCACTACTATACTCAACACTTCTTCTATCCAAAGCGGCACTGTTGTTCAAGGGGTATCAAATGTAATCATGTTTATTGAAACTAAAATTTCCCACTAAAGGCTACCATTCATGATATAAATACTGCGAATGTATACATGTCTCATTATGTGCACGCAGATCTACATTTATTTGATGTTTTGAAATATGATATGCAACTTTAATTGTACGAATCTATAACAGAATTAAATGTACACATACGACATTTCAATGTAATGTTTCAACTAAATTCCTACACTACAACTATCAATCACACACATTATCAACTGTACAATAAATGTTTTTCCAACAAAACACCAACCGAACAACCGATGCACAACTAATAAACATGAATTAAATACATACAACATCAACTATAAAATAAATTAACTATCGAAAATGGTATCAAATGTATTCATGTACGAATTTTTAACAAGTTTGAAATGTAGAAACAACCTTCAAATTAAGTGGCCCATCTATATTTCTACACTTACAAAATCAATCACACCCCTAATCAACATCAACTACAAAAGTAATAATTATACCTCTTAAAACAAATAACATATACAAATTATGTTTACAATGAAATGGAAAATTTACAACCCTATAAGAGGGTAGTGTTGAAATGGAAAACGAAATAAAAATGATATTGGGGGATGAGAGTATCTATCCCCAAGCTTGAAAACTTCTCATCCATGGCTTCCCCCTCTTCCTCCTTCCCTTAACCTACAAAACCAAGAAACAAGAGAGAAATGAGCAAAGGAAAAGGATAAAGACCTTCCTTAAGGATTTTTAGTGTTGCTTTGAAATCCCCTCATCCAATGGTCCATATTGTTTTCATCCAAGGGCCAAGATTGTCCCCTATAATAGTTAGGTGGGGGTAGGTGAGGTGATCATTTGATCACATGGGTCTCCCTTTTAAAAGGGGTCAGTAGTGTGTGTTGAAAGTAATTAATTTTATTGTCTTTTTATCCTTGAATTAAATTAAATAAACTCTACCCTTATTAGTTTAGTTTACTTTTGCAATGGAGAATTAATTAATTAACTTAGTATACACGAAATAGTTATTTTGACTTGAACTCTAATTATTCAATTTTGCATGACTTTAGGAACCTAGGTATTAAATTTATTTAGGATTAATGGAATGAAATATTTTAAACTCAACTATAGATTTAATCGATTCTCTTATTTAATATTATTATTTATTTAATGTTGCGACGGTTGGTAATTAATCCTGGGTTTTAATTAAGTGTTGCATTCGGCCTTTAACAAAAAAAATTATTCCATAATTATTCCATTATATTATTTCTCTGGCTTTGGGTTTCGTGTGCAAAAACTTGCGGGCATTACAAAATGAATATGTCATATACATAGTTTCAAGTCATTAAATTTACCCAAGAAACTTACAACACTCTACATAATGTCTTCAAACAACTACATTCCACTTCCATATAATTTTTGCATGATTTGAGGGGAATGCATTTCAACCCTAACCTCAGTTACTTTTATCTAGTTTATAAAAGTGTGTTGGACAATATAGATCATAGTTTAATTAGTTAGGACCATCATTTCTATATTTATTGTTATCAAATATACTCCTTTTACACATTCATAATATCTTATTAAGATTAACCCTAGTTTTTATATTACAAAAATGAAATAATAAACAAACCAGACAAGTTAAATGTCAAGCACAAAACAATTTTGGAAAAAACACTTTGTTTACTATAATATATAGTGATTTTTTACAAATTAACCATTTAAAGTCACATATGTATGCAAAATAAAATACAAGCCACTACTTTCAACAAAACTATTTTCAACACTATCTTGCAAACACCTCAATGAAAGTTGCTAACAAAGTTATAACTTCCTCATTAAGAGTCTCCTTTGAAAAATGATATACATACACTCTACCTTTATAGAAATTTACATCAACATAATAACATTTTTCAAAAATTGATGTGCGTTCAATGGCTCGAACTCAAAGGGAATGAATAATTACATTATTATAGGCCCAAACATGAATCATTTAATTTAAAACAATCATCTTGTGGGAAAACATGATAATATTGCAAACTTTGTGACATGTTGCTTCTTCTAGCCCATATATCAAGGCCCTATACTCATCCTAATGATGTGTTATAGCGGCATCCCAAACTATTGTGCCTTTCTCATATTTCTTATTGACATTATGGTCAAATAAAATGAATGATGCACGTACAAGGTTTTATTCCGTATTGTTCACTCTATGAATTTATAATTTCCACGTGATGACCATTTTTACCTTTTCACTATAAAACAACCATTAGTGTAAGAAGGATATCATCTAGAATAAATAAAATTTGTGTACTTCATGTCAAACCCACATTACATAAATTTCAAAATAGATGTGTTAGTGACAAGATGAATTTGAAAGAGACCATTAATAATTAATTAATCAATAACTAAAATGTATATCAACCTCTTACCATGCATATTTAAAAAGTGCATTTAAAAAAAAACACAATGTGTTTTTCACTCAACAATATGTTTAGGATACCAAAGGAAGTCAATATGGTTGTCATAAGGGTAAACAAGGATCATTTATAGTCTTTTATATAGCTTCGATAACAAAAACATACACAAAAAACTAGCCTCAATTAATTCAAATTTGAAAAAAAACATATTTAATTTCATGATTGACATAATAATGTCTATAGGAGATGTGAGTTGGAATTATAACATATTTGTCACAATAAAAATCTGACATGAGGGTTCAAACATTTCATTTATAAGTTAAAAGTTAAGGTCTATAAGTTTTGGTTCTAATGTGGTTTTAAGCCATATTTTTAGTTCTCTTGTGGATCACACAATAATATAACACGTGGGAATATATATATTTAAATATATAAATGCATCTCCTTAAAACCTACTAAACATAAACATTCTATAATAAACATATTAAACATTACCTATGAGATGTTAAACCCTAACTAGTATTTATTCAATATAACCAGACATTGTTTAAAAGTTTCTTGATGTCTAGATGATTTATTCAATAAAGGTGAGGTTATAATGAAAATATTGCTATGTATCTTAAGACATAAATAGGTGCATCTCAATGCTAAATTTCATTTGAATGGTGTTTTGTCTCCCCTGACTGTTGTGTGCAATTTTATTTCTAAAACACACAACACATAACTAGTAAACATTGTGTATTTACCACCTACACAAAAATAGCTTCAAGAAATTTGTAGTTTCTATAGATTCTTAAATTGAACTTATACTTTGGAAATGACAAACTTGACTTCATTCCTATGCTAAGAAAAATAATCACATTATAAGCTCAATCGACATACCCTTCTCTCTCTCTCATGGTTTGTTGATCTCTACGTGTTGATTTTTCATTCATCCATGCAATATTAACTATCTAAAGCAATAATTTATCTCCAAGCATCTTTTTTGAACTTTGGCTCTATCATCATTAATTAGCTATTTGATACCATACAAATACGGTCAAGACTGATTAACTGAAAATAGAAATTTAATGGGGTTTTTAATCTATTCTATAAGTTAATTTAAATAGAAACTAAATGCTATATTGAAATGCAAGACCTATATATTTTGTTTTAGTATTTGAATATATCAAAATAATATATCTAAGAGGGATATGTTACTGACCTTTAAGTGATTTAACTCACAGTGTGCTGGATTATAGCAAACTGGTATGTGGATTGGGTAGGTTATGACTGAACAACCTTAGGAAGGGTAAGAACTGAGTATTCATCTGTACTGAGGTGCCTGGGAGTGTATTGTGGCACCTCGAGGAACCCTAGTCTGTAATATGGGCTCTGTAGACTGCAGGAAAGCTCAGAAACTGAGTTTGACAGTGTCGCAATATATTTGTAACACCTTCACTCTTGTCGCACGGGTGTCACAATAATGTTGTCTATGATGTTGTAAATGTCGTATGAAGATCTACCTATAAAACCCTATCCAAAGCATCAATTCCTAAAAAAAAATCATATGAATAGGTTGGATTGACCTCAGCTGCCAAACTAGTGGTCTTATGACTGAGCGTTGCTCTACATTTCAGACCCAATGTAGTTCTATGTGTGTGTGTGCCATTTTGTGTTTAGGGTTCCCTAACGCCAATGACATGGTAGTACGAGGCAATAACTAGATGTAAAATTCAAATGGTGGATGGAATGGAAAGAATACAACCCTTCCCCCCTATGCTTGTGTGATGCAGATGTATAAGATGCCCAAATGCAGTCCCTTGCCTAAGTAGATAGTTGCCCTTGATAGTAAGATGTCTGCGGCTAATGTAACGAGTATGTTATGTTTATATAGGGATATTTTGTTCAAATTTTGACACTAATGACCCAAAACTGCCAATTATGACCTAAGGGAATGCACGGGGTAACCGTTAGGACCAACCTCGAACAAATAAATTAAGACCACAAATTACAACGACAAGGGCATCTAAAATCATGTACTGGGGCACCCCGAGGTGCCCTAGTGATACCCTAGGCACCCCAGTATAGGATTGGAGATGACAACTGAGAAAATTATGACACCTAAGACAACCTAAAAGATTCCCAAAACTATAGAGACAAGTGACGACTGAACCAGACAAACAATGCTGATAAGCTAACTAACAACAAGACCAAAGGATGGGTAACTAGTGAATAATTTTATTGCTCAAGATCCATTTATAAAATAAAATACCCGACAATATAAATGTAATAGTAAGTGCGTGATTTTGTTACTACAAGGACATACTATAGTTTCGACCAAACTATATGGTCCCATACCTCTTCATCTAATTACTTGTTTTATAATTTGTAAATCTGATACGCATCGGTTCATCTTCTCTAGAAACCACATCAAATTAATACCATGTTGGGATCATTTTAAATTATATAGTTAGTCTAATATCTTTTGTCAAGAGACATGAGCACATACATAGGGGACTGGCTTAAATTACATAAACTATTTACATCTATACTAGGAGGACGATGTGAGGCTTGCCTCTACTTGAGGGGATGTATTACATTACTTGGATGGGCTCAACAGAGGCTAACCACCAAGTGTAGTCCAACCTCACACACACACATGAATTTATCCTTTTGTTATTTAATGGTTTTATGAAGTTTGTTATAAGTGTCTAGGGTTTTTATTTTTTTCAAGTCATTATAGGGGATTCTAAAGTTGTGTGAATCCTAGCGATAAAATATGACACTCACTTATAGGATAACAAAGGCAAACAAAGTTGCAAAACCCCTCTATGCACAGGTCCAAAACCATATATAGAAATCCAAGACCATACTACGTCCCAGAACAAGTTGTACGTTCCTGTACAAGATCATTTTCTAGTTCGAGATCCAAATACAAAGTGTTTCAAGATTCAGAGTGGGTTTTTCACCTAGTCTGCACACCCATATTACTCTTATATCACTCCACACAACTATGTATTCATCACCTCTTGTGTTTTAAGGAATCATTACATTGTTTTATCATAGTGCAACGTATTAAAAACTTTATTATGGATTTTATGGTAGATTTTTATTAATTTATTTGGAATATTCTATTTGCAAAATATTTTACATCCTCACATAATAAATCTCACCATATATTTTTAGGGTGTAAACAATTACAAGATGGGGGTTGTATTGGTTTGTTTGAGATCTCATTTGAACTTTGAGTTTATAATTTAAATAATCAAATTTAAAATTCTTCTTTATAATGTATCTCATATATTATATGTATTTATATCTATCTTATGACATAAATAAGTGCATATAGTCGCCTAATTTTGTATGAATATTTTTTTGTCTCCATCGACTATTTTTGCAATAACATTTATAAAAAAACATAGCAAAAACTAGTAAATATTATATGTTTACCTCTTGTACATACAATATTCTTACGATACGCTTCGAGAAATGGTTGGTTGCAACAGGGGGGCCATATTGGTATATGTGAGACTTCATTTCAACTTTGATTCTATACTTCAAAAATGAATTTACATTTCTTGTCTCGATTGTTAAGGTATGGTTATGTAGCCAACATGTCAAGCATAAGAGTTAATATAGGCAATACGTTCTCATTTCCTTGAATAAATGCATATAATATATGAGACAAATTATAAAGAAGAAATTTAAATTTGATTATTTAAATTATAGAATCAAAGTTCAAATGAGATCTCAAAGAAAACAATAGTTTCATATAGTCACCTAAATTTGTATGAATGTTTTTTTTTCTCCATCAACTATTTTTGCAATAAAATTGTAATGAAATTACTAGTATAATTAAGATTATGAGCAACAATAGAACACCAAATAACACAATATTTCAGAATAATGATCTTGATATGAAATTAGAATAGCTTCGCCACTTCGAGGGGGCAACCTCCAAACCATATAATAAGACTCAAATGCTCAAATGATAATGAACTACTACCTACAATCCCCTATGTATACTATTCATAAGCTATGGCCATCACCAAGGCCGACCTATTAAGCATGAGAAAGTATAAATGATATAATAAAATGATATGGTAAGCCACAAGTTGGCTACTCATATCCTAATACAAGCAATAGGTTAAGGGCGTAACATGCCCTTCCCCTTCAAACCAATGTTGTCCTTAATGTTGAATTATCTTGGATGTTGCTGCAGAAAACCTTCATCCTCCCAGGTTGCATCTTCTATGGTCAAATTCTTCCACTTGATCAGATATTCCTTAATGTCCCTGGTTCTCAGCCTCTTAGTATGTGTTTGTAGAATCTTCTCTAGCTCTAAAATGATTCTTCCTTCCTCGTCAAGTTCTAGTAACTCTGTCTGGTATTCAAATTTCTGTCCAATAACCTTCTTCAGGCATGAAACATGGAATAATGGGTTGTGTGAAGATGGAGGGAACTCTAGTTTATAAGCAACATTGCCAATTTTTTGTAGAACCTGATAAGGGCCATAATATTTAGGAGCCAGTTTGTTGTCCTTTTTCTGTTTCTTTAGGGACATCTATTTGTAAGGCTAGAGACGTACAAAAACCCAGTCACCAATTTCAAAATGTCTTTCACTACGATGTTGATATTCTTGTTGCTTCATCCTGTTTTGTGCGAATGCTAAATTCTCCCTCAAACTAGCCAAAACATGTTGTTGATGTTGAATGTGTTCCTCAACATCTCTGACCTTAGTTTGCACCCTCAAGGAGGAAGTGATAGAAGGTGGATGGTAACCATATAATGCTAAAAATGGGGTCATTTGAGAAGAGGTATGAAAAGATTAGTTATACCACCATTCTGCAAGTGATAGCCATTTAATCCACCTTTCCTTCTTATCTGATACAAAACAACGTAAATACCCCTCTAAGCATTTGTTGACCACTTCTGTTTTCCCATCAGTTTGAGGATGATAAGATGAACTATGAGCTAGCTGAGTACCCAAACATGAAAATAATTCCATCCAAAAATTACTTGTGAAAATAGGATCACGATCACTTACAATTATCTTTGGGGTTCCATGTAGCCTTTGAACTGTCTCCAAAAAAATAGTTGCAATTGTAATGGCTTCAAATGGATGTGATAGGGCACAAAAATGGGCATATTTTGTGAGCCTATCCACAGTCATGAAAATAAAATTCTTACCATCTGAATAAGGCAATCCGGTGATGAAATCCATGCAGACCTCCTCCCATCTCTAGCTAGGAATTGGTAAGGGTTACAACAGACCTGGTGTCTTAATTATTTCCCCTTTGTTCTGTTGGCACACTAAACACTCTGATACAAACTTTTATACATCCCCCTTGAGTCCTTCCCAAAATAATTCTCTTTTTATTCTATGATATGTCTTCAAAAATCCAGAGTGTCCTCCAATAGGTGAGGCATGTAGCTCTATAAGAATCTTATGCTTCAACTCAGAATCTTTACTCAAGTATAACTTGTCCTTGTACCATAGGGCATTACCTTTCCACTCAAATTTGTTAGATGTCATAGATCCTTGCTTGATATTCTGTATTAGAGATTGTGTATCCTTGTCTTGATCCCATTCCAATCTTGCTTCATCCACCCAATCGGCCGTCAACAAGGACATTCCACATAGTAAGGCATCTGTGGATGTATCCCTTTTGGACAACGCATCAGCTACTACATTTTCTTTACCCTTTTTGTATATGATTTCAAAATCATAACCCAACATTTTTTTACCCACTTTTATTGTTCCTTAGATGATAACCTTCGCTCCAAAAATTATTTCAGACTATCATTATCAGTTTTTACCTTGAAGTGTCTACCCATGAGATAGGGCCTCCATTGCTTGACCACATGAAGAATAGCCATCATTTCTTTCTCATATACATGTTTGAGTAGATCTTTTCCTTCGAATTGGTGACTCTCAAATGCAATTAGTCTTCCTTCCCGCATTAGAACTGCTCCCAATCCTGATCCTGAAGTGTCACATTCAACAATGAAGGTTTTTGAGAAGTTGGGAGTAGCCAAAACTGGGGTGTTGCACAAGGCTTCCTTCAGCTGCTCAAAGGATTTAGTGGCTACGTCTGTCCAATGGAAAACATCCTTCTTTAGCAATGCAGTGGGTGGGGTTGTTATTCTACCATATCCCTGCAAAAATCTTCTATAGTACCCTATTATTCCTAGGAACCCACGAATATTTTGAGAGTTTTGGGCTTGGCCATTCTACCATAGCTTTGATCTTTTGAGGATCAACTTTGATGCCTTCATGGGATACAATGTAACCCAAGTACTCTACCGCTTGTACACCAAAAGAACATTTAGATGACTTTGCATAGAGAGTATGTTTCTTCAAAACTTCCAACACTTTATTTACATGTTGTAAGTGTTCCTCCCATGTCTTATTGCAAATCAATATGTCATCAAAGAAAACTAATACAAATTTCTTTAAAAATGGCCTAAAAACAGTGTTCATCAAACTTTGAAAGGTTGAAGGCGTATTTGTAAGACCAAAAGGCATTACCAAAAACTCATAATGGCCCTCATGAGTCCTAAAATCCATTTTATGAACATATTCCTCTTTTATTCTAATTTGATGGTACCCCAAACGAAGATCTAATTTTGTGAAATAAATAGCACCATGCAATTCATCAAGTAAATCATCAATTATTGGAATAGGAAACTTATCGTTGATTGTGTACTTGTTGAGTTCTCGGTAATCTCGAAACATCCTCCATGTTTCATCCTTCTTACGTACCATGACCACTGGTGAAGAATATGCACTCTGGTTATGCCTAATGACACCTACCTTCAACATTTCCTAAACCATTTTCTCGATCTCACTTTTTTGGGAATATGGGTATTTGTATGGTCTGATGTTAGGTGTTTGGCTCATTGGAATCAACTGAATGGCATGATCATGATCCCTAAATGGTGGTAGTCCCTTTGGAATTCCATCAAAAATAGATGAGTGAGCATCAACAATCTTCTGAAGATCGGGTTGCATTGAAGACTCTATATTTTGTACTTCTATGGAAAATAACTTTGTTATAAATCTATCTACTCCTTTTCTGAGAACCTTCTGCATCTTATTAGAGCTAATAATCTGTGGAGACTTAGCTACCATCCCATTCAATTGTATTGTCCTTCCATCTGAATGAAATCACATGAACAATTCTTGGAAATTCATCTCTATAGTACCTAAGGTTGTGAGCCATTGGACACCCAAAACAATATCTGCACCTCCCATAGAAATAGCAAACATAGGTGAGTCTAACATGTAGTCTCCCATGGAAAGCTTGATATTATGGCACTTTCCTGTGCACTTGGCTGTCGCACCATCCACAATCATAACTTGCATTTCTAGAGCTGGGTAAATACAAAAATTGAGGCGGGCAACTAACTTACTATTTATGAAGTTATGAGTACTCCCTAAGTCAATCAACACCATCACCTTCTATTTTTTGAGATAGCCAATAACCTTGAGTGTTTGAGGAGTACTAATACCTGACAATGCATGGCAAGATATTGTAGGCTGGTGATCCTCTACTTCATCTTCTAGTGGTTCCTCATCCTCTCCTATAATTTCAGCTTCCTCATCATCCTCATTACCTCTGTCAATATAGAACAACTTCTTCTCAGCACATTTGTGTCCCAGTCCATATTTTCTATCACAGTTAAAACATAATCCTTTTGCTCTCTTTTCTTCCATTTATTGAGGAGTCAGTCTAATTGGCCTAGAAAATGAAGGGGAAGAGATATTACGGTCTCTGGTGTTAATGAAAGGCGACCTCCTACTACAAAGAACTTTTTCCTCTGCTCGACGTGCCATGATAATAGAATTATAAAGCTTGAGTGGATTAAACATACGTACCTCATGCTCGATATGGTCCTTAAGACCCCCAAGAAACAGGTCATTTAGATTCTATTCTGGAATATTCTCGACCCTTAAGGATAGGTTCTGGAATTGATGCACATAATATTTTACTGATCTTGTTTTCTGTAACTTTTCCAATTGACTAAAGTAGTTCTCTGAAACACTTGAATTATAGTGCAATTGCAACTCCTCGGTAAAAATTGTCCAAGTGACACCGAGACCATTATTCTACCACTTAGCACATAACCATTGATACCAAATGAAATGGTCTGGTTTAAGATATAGGGATGCCAATGTCACCTTTTTTCCTGATGGTGTTTGATGTACCTCAAAGAAGTTATTCATTTGATTTATCCAATTTAGGGGATCCTGTCCATCAAATTTGTGCATATCCACTTTTGGCATCATGTTCTGTGGTTGCGAATAAGTTGGATTCTGATTAGGCTGGAAAAGTGATCGAACATGATTATTTTGTCGATGATTTTGAACTGAATATTCGGGCCATATTGTTTACCCTTTAAATGTAGCATGATATCATCTAATCGATGATTGATTTGGTCTATGTCTCCTTTAGAGGCCATCTCAGATTGTACATTTCACAGCTCATACTCAAGTTGGCTCACCTTATGATCAACTGAGTTAAACCCTAGTGCTGAGGAATCTGTATTTACCCCTTCTGACTCCATCTCTTCAATCACTACCCCATCTTTATCTAGGGTTTTACCTGGAGTAACCAGATTCTTTTTTGCTCTTGTGGAAGGCCCCACCATGATGTCAAACCTTATGGTTTAGGGTTTCGATACAAATTTGGCTGAACAAAAAAAACACAAAAAGGATTCTAATACTATTTTTTGAGAGCTTTCTGAAAATGTAAAGAACTTTAAAACATTCCACAAATTGCACCTTAGGGAGTGATATTATGAAAAACCCTAAATTTGTAATAACTTGTGAAAAATAAATTTAAAAAGTTTGAAATTTTCAGGGAGCTTTAATTCAAATGTTTCGCAACGTTGGTAAAAATATCTCACACCAATTAGCTCTGGTTCACAATATATAACGGAAACAAAAAATTAGGGTTTTTGCCCTAATTTTTGCCCAGATCATAGCTCTGATACCACTTGTAATGAAAATACTAGTATAATTCAGATTATGAGAAACAATAGAACACCAAATAACATAATATTTCATAATAATGATCTCAATATGCAATTAGAATAGCTTCACCACTTCGAGGTGGCAACCTCCAAACCATATAATAAGACTCAAATGCTCAAATGATAATGAACTACTACCTACAATCCCCTATATATACTATTCATAAGCTATGGCCATCACCAAGGCCGACCTATTAAGCATGAGAAAGTATAAATGATATGGTAAGCCACAAGTCGGTTACTCATATCCTAATACAAGCAATAGGTTAAGGGCGCAACAAATATTTATAAAAAAACATAACAAAAACTAGTAAATATTATATGTTTACCTCTTGTACATACAATATGCTTATGATACACTTCGAGAAATGGTTGGTTGCAAGAGGGGGGTCGTATTGGTGTATTTGAGACTCCATTTCAACTTAAAAAATGAATTTACATTTCTTGTCTTGGTTGTTAAGGTATGGTTAAGTAGCCAACATGTCAAGCATAAGAGTTAATATAGGCAATACGTCCTCATTTCCTTGAAATATAGGTATTACATATGAAAACCTACATATGACTAGAGGAAGTGGCAATTTTAGAAATTAAATTTGTAACTATGAATGTGTTAAGATACACAAAATAAATAACATATACATATATTGACATGTGACATCCATCCTTCCCTCCATTGCCAATTAAGCATTAATATTTCATTGACTTTTGCCTATCTGTGGACATGACAATTTAAAGAATGAAAAATTGAAGTGCCAACATGGAACATCTTATCAACTAACTTGATATCTATATACAATGTTGATGCAAGTCTTAATTACATCTTATTATTTACAAAATGGCCCTACTTTAAGGTTGCAGTTCTCATTATTTTGACAAGATCAAACAATAACTCATACATAGTTTGGCGATAAGGTCTACGTGGAGAGTGCGGTGCGTGACATTTACGTGAAGAGTGACATGGGACCTTAGGATTTAGAATAAATAACTAAATACTATGATTTTTTATTTATCTTAAGGCAAACATAAGCACATCAAGTTGTCATATCATCCAATGCCTCTCTATTTATATGTATCTTAAGACATACATAGGTGTATCTAGTCACTAAATTTCGCTTGAAAATTTTTCTTTCCCCAAATTGTTGTGTACTTGTATTTCTAAAGCACACATCACAAAATTGGTAAACATTGTGTGTTTACTAGTTGCACACATTATATTTATGCATCCCTTCAAGATATTTCTAGAAACAAGGTGGGGGTTGTATTGGTTTGTGTGAAATTTTGTTTGAAATTAGAGTCTATACTTTAAACAATCAAATTTTACATTTCTTCTTGTCTAGAGTGTGAAGGTATGATTATGTACCGAACAAGCCAAAAATAAGAATCAATATAGGCTAAAAGGCCCCACTCTCTTGAAGTATACGTAGTACACATGCAAACCTACACATGGTTAGAGGTGTACAATATATATATATATATATATATGCCTTTATTTATTATTATAATAACAAATGTTTCATAAAACCCAAATCACTGTCCTAAATTTTATAGCCACAAATGAGTATGTTTAAGTGCACTTTTTATATTAACCCAAATTTGTTCACAATCCAGTGATTTGGATTATTCTATGAAACAAAGTAGAGAATCTCTAACACACTCACAATCGAAAAAATAAGAAATGTAAAATTCAATTCTTTAAAGGATAGAATCTAATATCAAATGAAATATATAAACTATATGCATGCCTTGAGATACATAGAAAGCCATAACAACACCCAAGGTCCCACCACACTCCTTAGTATATCTCATTGCTAAAGTACGTATGAGCTATCTAAAGGAGTCAACATACCATTAATATAATGAGGTATGGGTTAGTACCCAACAAATCAAGTATAAGAGTCAATATAGGCAATAAGTCCCCATTGCCTTAAAGTATAGAATTTAATTTGAAACAAAATATCATGTAAACAAATACAAACCTCATCTTGAAACCATGTATTTTTTAAAGTATTGTATAAACATAGTGTGTGTACAAATGAAAAACACATGGTGTTTACCATATAGGGGATATGACCCTCTAACCGTGCACCCTAAATTTAGGGGCACGTAGATATATACGTGTCTCGTCGACACAAAAAATTATATCATCGTGTAGTGTATGATCGTGCCATATTGACATTTTTGTTTCGCATGTTAATTTGGAGGGAAAAGTAGTTTTTGAATTGATTTAATATGAAGAAAATCAATATAAAGCATTTGAAAGAGGGACCAATGACTGAGCGCCCTATGTGTCACATTGTCATTAACTCTTAAAAAGTGTAATCAACCAAAAAGTGAACAACTATTTGTGCTTTTGTCAACAACCTTTGGTGAAAAGAGATGTACATGTTTTGGTACCTGCTCGGTTATAGGGTCCTCTCCCCTACTCACGAGGTCTTCAAGATGTCTATCGTGTTTATTCCACTTGACTAAGTACATAAAGTAATATTTTTCCATAGTACTTGTGAAAAGTTTATTAACCAAAATATCTTTGATTTTTCCTTTTCAACTTCAGATAGACATTGTTTCCAATCAATGATGAATTCATCATCATATGCATCAAAACCAAATTTCTTTCTATCTTTACATGGATAGTGATGCAACACATAGGATTTTGTGGGTAGGTGGAAAAATTTAGGAAACTTATAATTTCTAAAATGTGTTGAAATAAATTATTCTACCTTAAAACTAATTTATTTCCTCTATACATTTGAATTCCTATTGTACCTATTAATACTAAGTTTTATATTCACTTGGACCTACTCATGATTTTTTTTTTGATATAGAAAAATCTTTATCTTTAGTAATTCCTCTCTCAAATTTTCCTAAGTGACTCAGTTCATAAACTATTTTTAGATTATTTCCATAGATAATACTCCTATTGATGGAGTCATAACATGTAAATTGAGCAAGAATGTGATTCCATTGTGTGGGATGATCACTTACTACACATTTAAGAGATATTTGGGCACTGACTTGAATACTTATATTAACCACCTCAAATGAACTGAAATCCAAAATAGTACCTAACTTCCTCCAAAGAGTTTTCCAAAGATTCCCAAAAAAAATGAGTATCCTTATCAGAAACAATGCTTCTAAGGGGTCCATATAATTTGACTACTTCTCTAAATAATAAAGAATCACTTTTCTATTTACAATATATGAAGTGTGTAATAACAAAATTGGAGTCATTACCTCATTGTAGTCTTGACAAGATTAACAAAAAATGTATGCTCAATGTTTCTCATGGCTTGCTTGAAATTGGGAATGGATGGTAAAGTCCTAAATTTTTTGTAATTCCCTTGGCATCTTGACAAACTTTACATCTCTGAATTTCATCTTCCATTCATAGACAATAGTAGTACCCATTCAACTAAGAAAATCCTTTATCTCTCCTAAGATTTCATGTTGAACCTTTATTAGGTTTCCCGTTTAATAACTTGTATTTTATAAACACACAATGTTGCCAGTTTTAGTATGCATAGATGTTTTTCTTTGAGCACCCGACCTTTTCATATAATGTATTCTATCCATGAGATCCTATTTATGTTTATTGAATACTTAAAAGCATGATGTGCTTTCTTAAAATCAGAATCATGTTCATACAACCCCCTTAATGATTTAAATCCCAACATTATAACTTAAAATTCATGAAGAATAAGAATTCTTATATTCAATACATCAATTTATTTGTTATTTATACTTTTTTTTCTATTTTTAATAATAAAATAAAAAACTTGTATAAACTCCATCCATTACATATTCCCTTGATTATAGCTACCTTGATTGTTAATAAGTTGTAAAATATGATTTTCAATGTATTTACATTTTTTCAAGGTTTGAATGAATGCATACAACTCTTTATCATAAGTTGGGTGCTTTTTGTTACCCTCGCTTAATTTCTCACTTAAATAAACATTATTTATCCTCTCTTGACTCAACAATACCGCCATATTTAACTCAATATCTATGAAATCTACTTTACAAGACCTTCTTAAAGTTGGATAAATCCAATATAGGCTAAGTTTGAAACCTTTTCTCAGTTGCTTCATAATTACCTTTCTCACTTTCATGTTTTAGTCTTCCTTCACTTTTTGGTTTCATCTTTTTCTTTTCACCACTATCTTTCTTCTTCCATACTTCATCATTCTCATTCTCATATATGTATTCTAGGAGTTTTAGCATATTTTTATTGTTATGTGAAAGTCCTAAAAAAGACTCTAACTCATTTATGTTCTCTTTCATTATATTTAATCCTATTTTGTCCACCAAACTTCTCGTTAAACATATTCTTCTGTTGTTTCTATAATCCTTGAAGTTTCAATTTGATTTCCTATTACAGTTCTTTATTGTTTTTGTTCTTAACTTTTGATATATGAGATGTTATCACTCTTTTCCTTTCCAACATCTTCATAGTTTCCTTTACACCTGCTACTCTTCTTCCTATTTTTTATGGAGTCATCAAGGTTTTCTCTTTTTCTTCATTTTATTAGCTTAAGAGGTTCAATAACTCATCTCTTGTAATTCAATAACTCAGATTATATCTCCCTAATATATTCTTCACCTCCTAATATTTCTAATGAGTATTGGTATTGCATGATTGAATTCCATATTATCTCTTCTTTATCATTATTATTCATTTAATTTAATCTTCATCCTTCATGATTCAAATGTTTAAGAAATTTAGTTTCATCTCAACCTCACTTTGTTGTACCCATCAATTGTTCATATGACTTATTACCTAATTTCATGTATCTTATAAGTGACTCATCCTCCTTACCTTATTATTCAGTCATACATCTTTTAAATAAATTTTTGCACTTAGATCCCTTCAATTTACATTTTATGTCACCTATAATTAGACACTATGAGTTGTATCATTATGTCATGATCTTTGATATATGTTATATTCATTGCATGTCAAGGGATGCATTCCTTCCTATTGCCATTACATACCTGATTTTTACCTTTAAACATCGTTAGTGTTCCTACTTTAAATGTTTTACCATTTGAACTGTCTTATCTTCATGGTTCTGCTAGGTTTCTTTCCCTCTAAGTTCTTGGATGAAGATAATCTCTTTCTTACTTAGCTGATCTAGTCTCTTAATATTGAAGATTCTTTGAATATTATTCAATGCTACTAATTTTCTCCATTTGTCTCAGTAATTTCCTTAAGAACTGGTATTAGAGTTCTCTGATTTTGGCCATATCTTCTATTTAACAACCCTTGTTTCTTTGGATTAAGACACTCTCTAATGTATTCATCTCATCATTTGAGAAAGCTACAATCACACAATCAAAGAAAGTATTAGAAGTGAAATTATAAATAAGCTTGAGGCCATATTTAAACCTATTTTGAATTGTTTTGTGACAGTTACAAATCTTCTCATTATTTCACTAAATTCTTCTCTCATTCGACTCTAATTGTGGACATTCTTCCTATATAATATCTTCTTCATTCTCATAACATCACTCCCTCTTGTATATTATATATAGTTTGATTTCTTCCATGATTTATTTCAGTCCTCTAAATGAATGTTTACCTCAAATCCTCAAACCTTGTTTATTTGTAAATCATCCTTGATCCTCTTCATATGAGAACATATCTACTTCATTATTGGGTTGCCTTCCACATGAAAAATTATCTCTTCATTATCTCTAGTGGTAAAACTTTTCTTGTCAAGGATTTCATAAGTAGTTTTATAGGCTACTTAGACTCTGGATTAAGATCTAAAACAAATTCATTGGTTCTTTCCCTCTCTTCTGCATTATCTATCAGGTAAGCCTCAATTTTGTGAATATCCCCTTTTTCTAGTTATCTCTTCTAAGGTTGTACTAACAACATCTCTCTTCATTGTATCAATCTTTTTTGAATTCCCACTACTTTCAGTTCTCTCAAATGACCCCTTCATTCTCTACCTTTCTTGTCTTATCTCACACACTCTCTTTTATTTATCATACTCTTATCAATCCAAGGTGGATCTTCAGGTCAATTTCAATTTTTCATATAGCCATCAATATGATCATTGAATGCCCAAGTTAATTACAAACACTTGTTCCACCTATGTGTTCCTCACCCAAGATCTCTATCTAAGTCTTGGTGGACACATACTTCCATTCAATTATTTTCACCAGATTGAATTTCTCCTTAAGCTTCAATGAGATTCTTTACCACAAAGCTACTTTGACATCCTTATATCTAGGTCCCGACCTTTTTTTTTAGGATATTTATGGTCTTTTTTCTTTCAGGAAAAATAGTGGTCTTTCAATTTCTTAAATCCTTTTGAAAATTTTGTATCTCTGTAGAGATTGCAATTTCCTATAGTTCAAGTGTATTCCTCTAACTCTCTCTTCAGCTTATTTTAAGTCAAGTATATGCTTCTTCAAAGATTACATTCAAATTTTCCAAAACTTTTCTCCTTGTAATAACTATTCTTGAAGAGAATCTACAATAGATCTCTACTTGTACTCTAAATTAACAGAATTTCAAGGATTGAGACTTGAGGTAAATGAGTAATCATGACAAGGTTTTAGGAGTTCTATGATCACTGGTACGATGGAAAGGACATAAGTATTTCTAGTAGGAAAGTAGTTCTTCACAATGATTCACATAGATTGTATATTTTTATTTCCAACATCATTCCCAATGAAAATATTAGCTTCTTCCTCTCTTCAGTTAATCTTCTTCACTTAAAGAGCCAAAGGGATTGTGATATAGACATAGTTAAGAACCTAGTTTGGAAATTCCATTATTGAGGGTGGAATGATAATATGTATCCTACTATTTTAGGGGCCCAATCATAGAAGACCAAATTATAGCTACAATGAGGTATTCCCTCTTGAAGGAATTAGGAATATGACCAACATGTGAGTAACCTAGGTCATTAGGGTTCATTTATTGACAATGGTTAAAGTATTAACACTCCCCAAACTCTCAAAGTGGTTGGATTCTTTAAAAAATAGAGGGTAACAATATTGATTGATTTGGGAAGTACTCACAACTTTATCAATCATAAGTTAGCAGTACGCTTGAACTACTTTGTTTATCTTGCTCTAGAATGTCAAGTAATGATCGTTGATGGGAAAACTATTAGTTGTTCAGGAAAATGCCATAACATTAATCTTAGCATGGGAGATCATTTTCTAACTAGCAATATGTATGCCATTGCCATGGGAGGAGCAGACATTGTAATAGGAGTTCAATGGCTAACTGTCTTAGGGACCATTGAAATGAATTTCCAAGAGTTGTTCATATGATTTCAGTCAGAAGGGAGGAATTTTAAACTAAAAGGATTACGAATAAAGTCCCCACAATTAGTTAGCTCTCATCAGATGGAAAAGTTTCTTATAAAAGGTGCAGAAGGTTTTATGGCATAACTATTTTCATTGGAAGCACATCATTCAAATACATGTATACCCTTAGATATGCAAGGAGTTATAGATGAGTACACAGTTGTGTTTGGAGATATGCTAAAGGGTTTACCTTTTAAAAGAGACCATGATCATGCCATCTAGTAAGTACCAGGGAGTCAACCACCCAACATTAGACCTTATAGCTACCCCTATATGAAAAAGAGTGAGATTGAGAAGATAATGTAAGAGATGTTAGACGTAGGACTTATTTGTCATAGTCAGAGTGCTTACTCTTCTCCTGTAGTGATGGTACAGAAAAAATATGACAATTGGCACATGTATCCAGATTATAAGGAACTCAATAGGTACACAATCAAAGATAAGTTTCCTATTCCTATAATTGATGATTTGCTAGATGAGTTACATGGTGTCGTTTGCTTTATGAAACTTGATCTACGTTCTGGATATCGTAAAATTAGAATCTAGGATGAAGATATTCATAAAAAAACCTTCAGGACACATGAAGGCCATTATGAGTTCTTGGTAATGCCTTTTATCTAACAAATGCACCCTCTACATTTCAAAGATTGATGAATTCTATCTTTAAGCCATTTATGTGGAAGTCTATATTAGTGTTCTTTGATGATATATTAGTATATAGTAAAGCATGGGAGGAACACCTACATCATGTAAATAAGGTGTTGGAAACTCTTGAACAACATCAAATTTATGCAAAGCCTTCTAAGTATTCTTTTGGAGTCAAGGAGGTTGAATATTTGGGTCATATCGTCTCTTATGAAGGTGTTAAAGTGGATCCTAACAAGATAAAAACCATGCTTGAATGGAAGGTTCCCAAAACCCTAAAAATCTCCAAGTATTTTTGGGGCTTATAGGTTATAATTGTAGATTTGTATACAATTATGGCAGCATAGAAACACCTCTCACAACTTTATTGAAGAAGGAATCTTTCCATTAGAATGAGGAAGCTACTACGACATTTGAGAAGTTGAAGGAATCCATGTGCACCACTCAGGTTCTAGCCACTCCTAATTTTTCCAAAACATTCATTGTTGAATGTGATGCTTTAGGGTATGGTAAGGGGGCAATACTCATGCAAGAAGGTCAACCCATTTCCTTTGAGAGCCGCTAGTTCAAAGGTAAGAATATATCAAAACTAGTTTATGAGAAGGAAATGCTAGCCATACTTCATGTAGTTAAGAAATGGAGACCATATCTAATGGGTAGACATTTCAAAGTAAAGATAGATCATGATAGTTGGAAATACTTCTTAGAGCAACACTTATCATCTGAAGAACAACATAAATGGGTCTAAAAAATGTTGGGGTATGATTTTGAGATAATATATAAAAAAGGGAAAGAGAATGTAGTTGTTGAAGCTCTATCTCGGAAGGATGAATCAACCAAGACCTTATTGTGTGCTATATCTGTATTACATGAGGATTGGATAGAGGATGCAAAGTTTGAATGGAAAATTGACCCATATACACAAAATCTCATTTAAAATCTTCAACAGGATCCAAGTATGTTAGAAAAATGTTGGAAAGGAGATGCTTTATGTTATAAAGATATATTATATCTATGTAAGAATTTAACCCTTAAAAATAGGGTTATATTTGAGGTCCATGCTTCTCCAGTAGGGGGGCCTTCTGGATTCTTGAAGACTTATCATTGAATCAAAAATTATTTCTTTTGGGAAGGGCTAAAAGGGGATGTTCAAAAATTTGTGGTAGAATGCATGGTTTGTCAACAAAATAAGGGCAAAACAATTAAGTCACCTAGTCTTTTACAACCTCTATCTATTCCTAGCTAGAGGTGGGAAGAAGTGTCCATGGACTTCATCATAGGATTGCTTAAATCAGAAGGTAAAAATGTAATCATGGTGGTCGTGAATGGACTCACAGAATATGCCCATTTTTGTGCCTTATCACATCCATTTATTGCGAGTACAGAAGCAACAACCTTCACAGGTATAGTTCAGAAGCTACATGGGACACCAAGGATTATTGTAAGTGATCGAGCCCCTATCTTTACTACTAATTTTTAGATTGACTTGTTCTCGTGTTTGGGCACGCAACTAGCTTGTAGTTCCTCTTATCATCCCTAGTTTGATGTGAAAACAAAAGTGGTAAATAAGTGCTTGGAGGGATATCTTTGTTGTTTTACCTCATATAAGAAAGCAAGATGGGTCCAATGGTTACATCTGACAGAATGGTTGTATAACACCTCCTTTCATACTTCATCTAAAATGTCTCCTTTCTTGGCATTATATGAATACCATCCACCATCCATCACCTCATCTTTGAAAGTCCACCCAAGGGTTTGAGTAGTTAAAGAACATATTCAACACCAACAAGAGGTGCTTTCTAGTCTCAGGGAGAATATGGCCATGGCATAAAACTGCATGAAGCAACATACAAACCAACATCGCAATAAAGGAAATTTTGAAGTCAGTGATTGGGTTTTTGTGCATTTACATCCATATAAGCAGATGTCCTTGAAACAACAGAAAAAAGATAACTAGCTTTCACCTAAGTATTATGGCCCTTATCAAGTGTTATAAAAGATTGGTAGTGTAGCATAGAAATTGGAACTTCCTTTGGCCACTCGGATACATCCGGTCTTTCATGTATCTTTCCTAAATAAGGTAATTAGGAAGTTGGTATCAACACAAATAATGTTACTAGAGATTGATGAGGAGGGAAGAATCATCTTGGAACCATAAAGCATCCTACAAACACACACTAAGAGATTAAGGACAAGGGTCATCGTCGAGTATTTGATCAAGTAGAAAAAGCTAGACAATGAAGGCACAACTTAGGAGGATGCAAACTTTTTGTAGTATCATCCAAAGCTTTTTAACATTGGGGACAATGTTGCTTCGAAGGGGAGGGGCATGCTACGCCCTTAATCATATATCTTACATTTGATTTATATAATCAACTTGTGGCTATCATAACTTCTTATCATTATGTATCTCTTTCATATATGTTATATTATCATTGGGGGTCGGCCTTGGGGATGGCCATAGCAAAGGAATATCATAAATAGGGGTGAGTAGGCAGTAGTTGAGGATCACTGGAGCATTTGAGCCTTATTGTATGGTTTGGAGGTTGCCCCCTCGAAGTGGTTAAGCTATTATACTTGCATATTTTGATCAATTATTTACGATATTATGTTTCTTTGGTGTTCTCTTGCTGCTGATATTCTTATTTATCCAAGTAATTTGCTTATAGCTTTCAAACAACCTAGCATCCCTCGAAGTTAAAGAGATGATGTCACTAGGGAAGATCACCTCCCACACTTGATTCCTTGAATGACGTTTATCCCAAATATTAACACCTATGTTAGCTAAGCAATCGACAACGTCATTCCCAACTCTCTTAATGTGGGAAATTCAAATCTCAGAGAAAAAGAAAAGAGTAACCTTAACCTTCAGACATATCGGTTTCAATGACCATGCTTTTGGAAACTTACCTTGAGTTGCATCGATTATGATTTTAGAATCACCCTCTATCCACAGGCGCTACCAATTCTTTTTTTGGCTTTTAAAGAACGGAAAAGGAGGGCCATACCTTCTGCCACATTATTGGAGAAGACACCACAATCTGCCGCCAAAGCCAACAAAGGTTGACATCTAGAATCTCCGAATATGCATCTATATCCTGCTTTTCCCATATTTCCTCTTGAAGTGCCATCAAAGTTTAATTTGATCCAACCTTCCTCCAGAGGCCTCCACAAACTTTTTTGTTCATCCTAACTCTTTTTATCAGGAGGAAGGGTATATTTTACTTTATTACCTACAATATTTAACTTTATTTAAATATTAAATAAGTAGGCAAAGTAAGTTAAATTGTCGTTTATACATAGTTTATCATTTCATTAATCCAGTAAAAAAATGTTTCACTTTAATATCTATTACATTTAAAGAAATGGATATACAAAAGCTATACTTTAGCTCTTCTATTTAGGTATGTATTCTATTATAATACAAATATTTTAAATTGTTAATCGAAGCATCAAATAAGTCATATAGAGTCCCCTATTGAATTAATTTGTAAATGCAATAACATATCTATCGTTTAATCAATACAATAACAAATCTATACTACAAAAACATAATTTTGATGTCGACATAAATTGCATAATGGCCATTTCCATATACTCTGCATAATTAATGCCCATAACTCTATTGGATTGACTTGTAAATTAGTAGACAAATATATCATTTAATTAATCCAATAGCAAATCTCACTAGAAAAACATAGCTTGAATGTAAGCATAAAGTGCATAATACCCATTTCCATAAATTGTATATACCCAGTGTATTAGCCATTCTTTCTATAAACTATGTTACGTTATAAATAATGTCCTAGTATTTCAATTTCTTGATATGTAAGATTCAAGTATAGACTTTGTATATGCATATTTATCGAAGAAAGTATAACTAGGTCTTCCTCTTTCTACTTGTACATTTTCTTCATGTGTTCATAAAACTTGCATGCTTCAAAACGTGATCATGTTCAATAGAAAACCCTAAAATAATTCCATAACAATTGATTAACAATGTCATATACTTGTGTAAAGACTATGTATTCCCATATTTATAGAAGAAAGTATCTAGGAAACGAAATCCACCTATGTGGGCGTCTCAATGTGTCAAACACAAATGTTGCATATAATAGGGGGTGTGCAAGACAAAACAAGGGACTTCCTTAGCACTTAATTGTAAGCTTAAAGGGTTTCCCACTAATTTATATTAATCAAATGTTGTAGGAAAATCGTATCTAGATCTTATTAATTCACTATGTAGAAGAAAGTATAGAATTTGTATACTTATTTTCTTAAACATACCCACTGGCTAATTTGGCGAGTAAATGCACCTTTGCATGTCTTAAGATACATAGAAATACCTACCTCTTCAGGGTCTTACATGTTACTTCTTTCTCTTTTGCACGTCTCCTTTGTTCCGTTGATGTGCATATGCCTCTCCAGTCAGTAGCTATCTCTCAACGATTCTCTCTACACTTTGAGGTTTGTAATCCTTCAAAGGGTGGATGTGGCTTTTAGTTGAATGCGTATTATGAATTAACAACTTGATTCCAGTAACTACTCTAAGTTAGTGTGCTCCACCCCTTAGAATCATGAATACTTGCAATCTTATATGTTATAGGCACCGTATATCGGAAAGTGACAAATCTTTGTGTTGCCAAATACAATGTTTCACATGAAAAATGGTAGAAAATAACAATTTTTCTCATGGCACGGGGAAGGTGGAGGTGGTGTGGAATGTCACACTATTAGGAAAATACTAGTTGACGAGATACTCATGGTTGGAAAAACAAATCACACATGCTTTGACAATGAGGTTATGTGGAAAGAATGAGGGTGGGGGTGTGAAGTTCACGTGAAAATGTTGATGGATCCTTATATGCTATTAGATGTCATATATATAAAATATATATTTCTAAGTATCTTAAGACAAACATAAATATATCCAATCGTCACACTAATTATGACTTTATTATCACATGTATAAAATATGTATTTCTAAGTATCTTAACATAAACATAAATGTATCCAATCGTCACACTAATTGTGACTTTACCACCATGATTCTTCTTTTCTTCTTTTCTTTTTTCCTTTTAAAAAAAAAAGAGTGACACACTCGTCAATTAAGAAATGTTTCTCCTTGAAACTTACGTATCGTTTCCCATGGTAACCTGCCTATCATTTTAATATGGGGTTAAGTAATAATGTTAAAGGCCAACTACTAGTTTATGCAATGGAAAAAGCTACCAAAATTGGCTAGTAGAGGTAGCGAACAAAATTTGTTATTAATTTGTGTAAACATTGATTACATTTCTTTTTCTAAGCCATAGAATCCATTGACTTTTCACTCTGACGAGGTTCCTAGCCAATGAAATGATGCCAGCCGTAGCAACTGCAAGCATCGATTTTAAATTTGGAGGAGCACGTGACACGTGCTTAATTAATAACAAAGATAACTTCCATAAAAGCAGATAACGAGACTTTACAGAAGAGCAAAGGTCCCGACTCCCACGTGTCGAAATCCCACTCACTTCATTAACGGTAGAACCGCGTGGCCAGATTCCTCCACTCACGCTCCGCCACGTGCAAACGATTCGACTAAGATCTGCTTTTCTGGTTTTTATAAAATAGACGGAACTCGGAAGTGGAACTCCATAACAAAATAAAATAATAATAAAATAGTTAGCCGTCAACTGCAGAAACTAACAGTTAATGAAACAGAAGTTATTTTAAACGGAAACGTAAACGGGAACAGGCAAGCGAAACGGGGCGCAAACTTAAACGACAAGTTCGAATTTGAAGGAAATTCACTTTCCAAACCGAACGCCCTAGAATGCCCCTGAATGATCCAGTAAAGAAGCGGATTTTTTCGATAATAATACTTATGTAAAGCTCGAATCCGCCTTCAACATCACAGAAGAAAATTGTCTGATGCTTTTCAATGAACGCGTATGTAATCTAGAACTTTAAATCCAAGTATCTTTTTAACTGGTTTTGCTGCTCATGAACAATTTGCGTATATTATATTTACTTGCTTTTCATCAAACAGGGGAAACTGGTTGAATTTTGTGCAATTTTGCTGCATTTGATATTAATGTATAGACATTGCTCGGGCACCTTGTTTATTGCAGTGCATTTGCGAATTGATTGTGCATATACAACTGTTTATATCAAAATTTGGAATTTGTTGGTTGGTAATTCGAGCCTTGCATGCATCTGAAACAATCTAGTATCGGGGAAACTGGGATGATTTTTGTTCAAATTTGTTCATTGGCGAAGGGCGTCAGCATCACGAGGGTTTTACCCTGTACTTGCAAAAACAGGGGAGTTTCTAATCATTTTTTAACCGCAAGGTCGGCCCTCGTCATCAAAGCTGTAGCCTGTAGCGTAGCAAATTTTAACTTGCTGAAGATGACGATGAATTATAATGGTCTTTAGACAAAATTCATCTATAAGACCGTCCAAAGTGGATTCAAATACTTACATTATGTTATGTCCGTTTTTTAAATTTTTTATTGGTATTGAAGGATAAACATCATCATTAGAAACTCCCCTGTTTTTGCAAGTACAGGATAAAACCCTCGAGATCAAAGCTGTAGCCTGTAGCTTAGCAAATTTTAACTTTTTGAAGATGACGACGACTTATAATGCCCTTTAGACAAAATTCATCTATAAGACCTTCCAAAGTGGATTCAAATATTAACATTATGCTATATCCATTTTTTAATTTTATTTTGAGATTGAAGGATAAACATTGTGCATAAATAATCGACCACCATTGACATCACTTGGGATTTCTACCTTTGTGGATGGTGTGACAAACACACTTTACCATCATTCACATCAATTACACTACAACCCTTTTGATGATAAATTTTTAAGATAGAGTTCTGTGTCTACCGTGGGATGGACTTGGGTTCGCAATATCAAGAGACATTGTGCTTTGTCTTTAACTTCAGTGCGCAACACATCATTGGAGTTGGTATTTTTCTTGTTATTGACTTACTTTCAATTTATTATCTTCCATGTACTTTAATTCTTCTAGAGTGTTTGAGTATGAAGTGTCTTCGTTGAAATTGTTGCTATATGTGCAATCTAAGCTCCGTTTGCAATTTTCAACTGGTATAATATTATAAACATAAAAAAAAGCCAAAAAAAAAACAGTATTGCTAATTTTGGGAAAAATAATTGAAAGAAACCTTGCAAGTTTTAGTTCTCATAGTTTAGTTCAGTCACTTTTTCAAAGGATTCTTAAGCTTTGAATCTGATTAAACACTTAATTGGGTACATTAGGGTTACTTGCAGACACGAATAGCTGTATTAATACTGAGGAAAGCGATCGCATTTTGTAAATTTTTTGCTGTATTTGCTAATTAATTTCAGATATTGTTTAGACAGCTTTTATGGAAATTGCAAACCCACTGGTTTTTTTTGTAAACTTTTAGTATTTACTAATTAATTGCAGCCATTCCTTGGTAGCTTGCATGAAAAACTCTTTAATACTGGTGAATTTAAATGGACTAAATTTTGTTCAAATTTGCTCGTGAAAGTTTATAAATTCAATCATAGTTGCTTTTTCAAATAAGTGGTGTAATGTGTGATTGTCATTTTCACTATACTTATTGCACTTACTAATGTACTGATGCTAGGACATTTTGCAGATATATTTTTAATTTGAGTTGGTTTTTCAAAGAAGTGGGGTTCTGTCTGGGGGCACAGTCCCTAATATTTGTAAATAAATATGGAGTTTTGGGTCAAATATCTGAAGGAGCCTTGTAGGTTTTGATTCTTGTAGTTTAGTTAAGTTAATTATCTTAATGTTCAGTTTTGAAGCAGACGAGCAAAGAAAAAATAAAAGAAACAACCAAATCTGAACAATTGGTTTTTGTGAAAATGTATTTTCTAATGGTCAGTGTATAATAGTTTAGTGAACAACAATATAATTTAGGTGTTCGGGCTCCTTTAGGCTGAACAGTGGAAGGTAACACTGTTGACTTTTACTGAAGTTTTGATCCGGTTAAAACTCCGCATTATGAATAGGTATTTGAGCTAGTTTTGACAATACTGTTAATTTGAGCCATTTTTTATTTTTATTTTTATTTTGAATAGATGCTTCATATATTAACTAAAAACAATATTTACAATAAAGAGCTGTACAAAAGAATAGAAAATTGTACAGTGATATGAACAATGAAGATTACAATTTTTTCCTTAAAACAAGGATAGCAATGAAGTCTGAATAATCCCCAGGTTCAAGCTTCTTGGCTTCCTTTATCAACAAAAATCCTTTTACTAGCAATTGTAAGTGAACTTCTCCTTTCTAAGAGTGACAAAAATCATCCAAAGTGCATACCTCATTCTTGAAGACATAGTTACATCTCAGTTTCCAAAAGATAAATAAGGTAAAAACTCGCATATAATTCCAAATACTCCTAAAAAATACCACGAATGAGAGCATGTGAATCACCCAACAGAGCTGCTCGCCAATGAAGATTCCCTTGAAACATGGCTGCCAGGCTGGCTTGAACAAACTTCGAACAGGGTCACACAAAAAAGCATTCCCACAAGAGGTGTTTAACTGTTTCCAACTTAGAACAAAAGGGGCATCGACCATCAGAAAGACCACTCTTGAATAAACGAGCCTTTATGGGAAGCCCCTGATACATCACAAGCTAGGCAAAAACACGAAGATTGCAGGAGACCCTTGTTGACCACACACTATGCAATCTACGAATCCACAAGGCTTCTGCATCAGAGGCAATCCATTTAGCATAGAGAGCAGGGGCAAGAGTATATTTCTAATGCAAAATATGATAAAGACATTGAGTCTCATATTGTGATATGCGATGCCCATAGATCCATCTCCAATGTTGCAAAATGGGACCTTTCATTAGATTTAACTTAGACAGATCTTGCTGAAGAATAAGATTATGAATTTCTTTTATTGAAGGTCAATTTGCAGGAGATAAAGAAAACTCATGGGCTAAAGACCTCCATTCTTTCCAGTTACAGGAGGTTGCATCCCACAAGTCGCTCCATAAAAAAAACCTTTTCTAACTAAGTCTGAGAGTTTGAAATCGAGGGATATTGGCTATACAAATATCCAGTAGCTTCGAGGTCCAAATGGGCCTTTTGGCTAAGTCTCACCTAGTTCGACTAACAGATACTCTCCATATGAGCAAACTAGCAATTTTAAACTAGGCAACACAGATACTCTTGAGAGGGAACGATCCTTCAAGTTGAAAATTATGAGGGTCAGCAATAATTTCACATAACTCAAAAGGATCCTTTGATCTTTACCCAAATGTTGAGTAGAGAGTACTCAATGTCTTATAAGAATCTGCCATTAAGAAGATCCCTTCAAACATCAAATCACCCATTTGGTTTGAAGAATTCACCCTTAAGTGGCAATATCAATTAACCCCAAACCCACCTTTTTCCTCGGTAATGTAAGATACAAACAACCCACAAAACCATAGGAAGACCTTGAGTGCCCCCATATTGGACCACACACGTGATCTCAAAATCTGTTCAAGACAAAGAAACCGAGTCTTAGAATGGAGCCAACAAGAAACATAATAGATATGAGATGCCTGAAGTATTTTTCTCAACACTATCAATTTGCCTACAAATGAAAGGTCTTTAATCTGCCAGAGAAGAAGATTATTGTGAAGGTGTTGAAGAACCCAGTCCGACATGTTAAGTGGGCAGAGATCCAATCCAAAAGGGAAAGGGATGCCTATATATTTAAGAATACCCCCTGAGCGGACAAAAAACCATTCAATGGAAATCCAAGGAGGTGGGTTGTCCCAACAAATTAGCCAAAACTCAGATTTATGATGATTGACTATAGCTCCAAAAGCTGTGCGAAACGTATCCAAGCAATGTCTGGCTCCTACAACAGAATCTTGGGTTCCTTGGATAGAGAGAAAAGACTCATATGCAAAGTGATTCTTAAGCATCTCAGAGCTGTTAGACAGAGAAGTACCTCTAACTCTTTCGTGCACATGAGCAACTTCCAATAAATATCCCAAAGCATCAGTTGTACAATGTGAGCACATAAAGATAAGGTGCAAGAGGGCAGCCCTGTCTTATAGAGTGATGAAGCACAATAGGAGGGGAGAGGGCATTGTTGACGAAAACAAAGGAGGATGCACAAGATAATAGAGTGCTCTCTGTTTTCACCAATTTTGATCCAAATCCAAGACACATTAGCATTTCAGTGATGAAAAACCAATCAATCCTGTCATAAGCTTTATCAAAGTCTATCTTGAGGAACAAAATCTGCTATCCTGTCTCTCTTGCCCAATCCATAGCTTCCGAGGCAAATAATATGGTGTCCAGTACTTTGAACAAAACTTGTTTGTTCTTTATGGACAATCCTGCTAGCAATCATTCTCACCTGAAGTTCAAGTGCCTTGGCAAGGATCTGGCAAGCAACACTTAGAAGAGTGATTGGCCTCCACCCACCTCTGGCGTCTTTGGCTAAAGATTTATGGATCAGCTTGATTAAACCCTGATTAAGGATCTTAGACAACGAGCTTGAGGAAAAGATTTCAGCTGCTAAGCAGCTGAAATCATCACCAACAATATCCTACATCTCCTTGTAGAATTCACAGGGTAGTCAATCAATTCCTGGTGATTTTCCATTCTGCATCGATGAAAGAGCAGTAAACAATTCTTCTTTGAAGAAATTATTGTCTAGTTTGCTACGGGCACAAGCTGTCACCTTATTAGTGATTGGCTTGTAACATGTATTTCATGTTTGCCATAACTGCAGCCGAGGTAGTATACAGAGAAAAATATTCTGAAAGTGCTGCTGAAACAAAAATTTGAACCAGTTTTGACAATACCGTAACAGAACAGTTAATATTGTATTATAATATATGCTAGAGTGATAGAACAAATACAATTATCATTGGAATCTTGTGCCCTTACCCCAAAAATTAATACGACATCAGAAGTAATCATTGTAGGCATGGTTAAAATATGCTTTCAAATCACCATAGTTCTAAATAAATGCATCTTTTGTCTCACAGATTTGCATTGCATATGAATACATTGTAGAGTAGACTAGATGAAAAGATTGTCTACTTTGAATTATTGAACTTGAGCATGCCTTATCATAACTTTATTCGAACTTCTCTTTAGCTTAATTCCAGACTATGTTATTATGGAAATATTGTTGAGAAAAAAATTGCAGTTTTTTTTTAAATTTTGAACTGAGGTCTCCATAACAGTCACTTGACAATTGACATGACTATTCCTTCATATCTTCACTACCTACATTCATGTGACATGGCCATTCGATCACCATCAACCCCCCTTCCAAAAACAAGGAAGGGAAATATTGTTATGTATGTTTTAACTTTTAACACACCATATTTGTTTAAAAAAGCAGAGAAAGTGCAGTGACCCTCCTATCCATGCCTTCTAATCGTCTTGTGATTTCTCTATATTCATTTTGGTTGTGGATTTATAGGATATCTAGGTGATCTTATAATAGGCTTTAGAACAGATATTAAAACCTAGTTTGTTAAATCTGAGCTTCAGTCTTTGAGTATTGGCATAATTTTTCTCTCTGACTGTCGTATTTCATTTTGTCAATTAAAACCAAATATCCAGTATATCTGGAAATCTCCTTTATTTTCTTGGGAATTCTTACTTTTCTCTTTTTCTAGGTTGATGCATGCAGTTTTAGACCGTCCATGTGACTGTGTTCCAAAGCCAGTTAGTGTAGGTGTTTGCACATAATTGATAATTCATTATCTCTGGTGAGCTGGATTACATTAAACTTATTTTTCTTGGCTCTGCAGGTCAGTGAATTTTTTTTTATTTTGAGGATCCATATGCGGTAACTTCAAAATTGAGCTAGTTCAGTATTTAATCAATTTGCACCAAAATTTCTCGGACGATCCTTCAATTGGCGAAGAGTTCAGTACCTTAAGAAGCCATGAATATTGCAGCTCTGATGACTTCTGCTGGCATCAACATAGCCCTCTGTATCTTGTTTTTCTTTCTGTATTCCATCTTGAGAAAGCAGCCCAGCAATTTCAAAGTTTATTTCCCTCGAAAGCTTGCAGAAGAACGATTGAAGAAACAAGATTCTTTTAGTTTGGACAGGCTGGTGCCTTCTGCTGGTTGGATTATGAAGGCATGGGGAACATCAGAAGAGGAAATATTGGAATTTGCTGGCTTAGATGCTGTGGTGTTCCTCAGGATTTTTGTTTTCAGGCAAGTTCTAAGTCAGGGCAATTTTACCCTTTACAATATTTATATTTTTCTGGTTCTGTTTGCTATTTCTTGTGGACTTTTGTCAGAGATTTGTGTACTAGTAGCTGTATTCAAATTGATCAGAACTGCGTAACATTATTTGGTCTTGTCATTTTTTGTGGAAATTGACTACTGAAAATACTGAAATGTGCCACTTTAGAGATTCAAACACATTCTAGTTTCTTCAAGTCAATTGCTCGAGTAAAATACACTTTCTTTTGAATGATTTGAAGAGTACTATATTATGGAAAATTACATAAAAACACCGATTCCCTCTGACATGGAGTAGTCAGCTAGGCAGCATGGGCATGTGATTCTAGGGAAGTGGAGATGAAGGGGAAATGACCTGCTGTGCCTAGGCCCTTAGGGAGGCCGTAAAATAATCGAAAGGAAGATAACAATGTTTTAACAAGAGTTGAGGCAGTTGAAGAGATGGGAAGCATCAAGATCGACCAGGAGGCAACCTAAGAATTTTGTGGGTTGGAGTAAGGTAGGAAAAGCGCACGAGGGATGAAAGCAACCTCCATTAGAGATTGAAGTTGCAAGGGCAATAGTGGAACAGAGTGACTGAGAAGGAGAGCAAGGAGAAGAGAGGACTGCCCCAAAAGCGGAGAAAGACCAAGTGGCCGAAGAAAAGGATGAGACTGCAGAAATAGATCAATGTAGTGAGTCTTTTATGAAACAACTAACTCTATAGGGAGTCTAGAATGCGAAAAAGGAGTTGATTCTGAATCTGATGTATGATAAATTCAGGTAGAGAGCAGGGAATTTCACCCACCCTCTAGGATATGCATGCCCTACGCCATTACAAGAAGAAATAATGTTGTAAGGATTTGTCGATGAACAACGACATGATATTTGAAATACCGTAAATAAGATTGATGAGAGACATCGAAGGTGGAATTCAAAGCAAAGATCCCCTATTAAGACCTAAAGAGCCGTGCTGCAGCCACCACAAATCTTATAAACCCACAACCTGTTATAGATGGCCTAGAATTTGCTATTGTTACCTGCACGCAAGCTACTCCAAGTTCACCTAGGATTGAAAATATACTTAGCATTATCAACATTTCTAGCCTCGTGAGCCCAAAATACCAAGTAAGCCTACCCAACGCCTCAAGCTCCAATCCTAATATAGAATTTAGAGACTCTGAAAACTCTCCTACCAGTGCTTTTTCTGCAAAATTTTCTTGCTCACATGGCTACACAAGCATCAATAATAGTCCCTTTTTTCTACCTAGGATACAGGGATTCCCATCCATAGCAATGTGGCAACTGGAGGTCTTAGTAATTCTCGTGCAAACACAATGTTGTTCCATCCATGCTTGTATATCACCGTGCACCTCTATGACAAAACCAATGACTTGAGACATTACTTACTAACCTGCAATATGAAGTGAGCGGTTAGTGGAATCATTGATGATAACATCATTTGCTTTGTGCTCATAGGAGCTTTGTAGGGACGGGTTTTGGAATTCATCTACAAATGTGACCTGAAAGCCACGACTCCGAAAAAATTTAGTGATGCTTTGACTTTGGAGTTTAAGAGGAACAAGTGTGCGAGTTAGACAATTGAGGATTTGAAAGAGATCAAGCAAATGCTAGGAGAATCAGTACTAGAGTATGACCAATAGCTTTTAGATGTCATGAACAAGATGGACTTCACCTTCGATGATGCCAGAAAAGTTGTGTGGTTTGTAGAAGGGCTGCATAGTAAGATTCGGTTTGCAATGGCATAGACTAAGTTCACCACAAAGACAAAGGCCATTGAAGAAGTCATCTGCATAGTAAAAATCGAAGACTACGACGAGAACTCATCTAGGAGTGCCAAGATAGTAGCAAAGCTTGATGCAGTGATGTGGAAAATTGAAGAGCTCCAAGAAAGAAAATAGCCTCGCCTTGTATGGCGCACAAATTATGGCATGGAGGGCCACCATTGACACGAGTGCCCCAAGATCATTGGCTATAAACCCACATTAACAACTGATGACCAAGCATAATAATGTGAGATTTGTGGAGTATGGGGTCGTTTGACGGGGAAGTGTCATATACTTCAGCATTATGTGTGCCATCCCCAAAGTTTATATGCAATTTTTTCCAATCAACCACCCACGAGTCCAAAGATTGTAAGGCCTTGCAAGACTTGCTTGATGATGTAACTCAAAAATGTTCGTGGTGCAAGCCCAATTGCAACCCCAATTACAGCTTCAGTCTCCTATGCGAGATGTAGAGATTGCACCACAAGGAGGTTGTGCTCCTCCACCCCAACATTAGGAAAGATGGGCTTCTCCCACTTTACATCCCCAGATAGATTGGGCACCTCCTTCCCTGCAAAACTAACTAAATTGGGCTCCACCATCCCTGTAGAGGTAGTATGGGGGTTACCAAAATCAACAAGGCTATATCGGAATCAACAAGGATGGGGTCCATTGCAAAGACAAGGGTGTACCAGAATCAACAACAAGAAGGATATCACGACAACTACCGACAACACAGATAGGGGCTAAGACAGCCTCACCTGCCCATCACATGTTTTACTTGTGCGGAGAAGCAAATCACATTGTGTGTAATTTTCCCCATAATACTTAGCGGTAAACATATTGTGTATACTATAGGGTGGCTAGAAGATTGTCCCGCCTTGGGGAAGCAGAGAAATGATAAACAAGTTCGCAATGTTAATATGGTCAATGTTATGCTAAGAGAATTTGAAAATCTCCACACAGTGACAAGGTTGCAAAGAAAAGAACAAGGGTGAGGTTTGTTGGAGATACCTACCGAACCTCAAATGAGGAAAGAACAAGCTAATACACACCTAGATCTAAGAAGAGAGAGATTTATTGGTAGAAGCTATTGCCTTGTTGAATTCTATCCAAAACTGGGATTTTGGGACTCCAAATGTTATAGTTATGAAAGCGCAAGTCTATGACCAGATTGTGCGCATAATCAAATAGGAAGGGATGTTTTTTTCTTTAACCAATTTGCTCAAGATGTTGAACGTATTGCGTGATGAGGACATCTCGATTAATGTTGCCAATCTGCTCAAAATTCTATAGGAAAGCGCAAAAAATGAATGAAAACACACACTTATAAGCAGGTTTGTTATGTTAAAAACTTAAAAATAAGAAGCCAAGGGATGTGGACATGCAAATAGATTTCATCATCACATGTTATGCGATCTAAAATGTAGTTTTTGACTCGAGCAACACAAAGAACATGATGCCTTGCTCTACAATGGAAGCTATGGGTAAGCTCATCTTGTCTTACATCCTTGTCATGTTGAGCTTTGTAGATTATGGTGGGTGGAACGTATTGTTCGTCTAGAGGATAGTGAATACAGGTGGGAGACCTCCGTTTGAGGGGAGACTTTGAGTTAATAGATATGAAAATAGATGAGACTCATTATTCTGTACAAATTGGAAAGAAATGGTCTTACGATAAAAAGATGACTATAAACACTGTCAATTGTCAGATGGAAGCTCACTTAGAAAATGTAATCGTAGTGGTCCCAATGAACACAACAAAACAACATTGGCATACAATTCCAAAGCCATTGTTGCCTTATGTGCACGAGTATGAGATTCGATACAAGGTTGGCCACCAACCAACAGAAGAGGGGCTAAGTGAAATTGCCCTGCAAGTAGAAACATGAATCAGAAAGTTGAAGCAACTGCAATACCAAACCCTTGAGATTCGTCAACCTTTGTAGGCAAAGGTGCAACAAATAAATCCCTTTGTAGATGGATATAAGTCACCTTTTGTGAGAGCACCTACAAGGTCTGAAATTGATAAGATCTATGGCCTCGTAGGAACATTCTAAGATTACATCGAGCCTAATGGGGGAAGCATGTAATGTCCCCTCTTTCCGAATGAGCTTGGACGAAGACCTTTGGCCCTTTTTGTCTACCCGACAACCAAAGGAGGTTTCTAGGGTGACTAAGTTTTTATTATTTTATTATATTGTGCTAATGTTTTTAAAATAACATTATAAGTTGCACATATAATAAATAATAAAGCTTATTAATAAATTAAAAATGTCAAAATCAAAATACAATTAAAATTAATTGTATTAAAGGAGGAAAAGTGCGACTTGCTTATGGGAGTCATAAATTGGGAAATGTGACATCAAGCCCATAGGGAAAAATGCGATTGGCCGGTTTAGAGGTGGTGGTTGTGTTTTGCCTTTATATGGGCAAGTCGACTTGCTTAGAAGCATTCCAAATTTTTATTATCAGATTTTTGCATTGTTAAGAGCTCTGGCTTTTATCAGAGATTCCAAGGACGAAAACCATTGTGGATTTCATCTCTTATGGACGAAAACCCCAAGGGATTGAGAGGGGATTTCACTCAGAAATTTCCAGCATTGTTAATCAGATTTCTAGGTTCAGTTCAGCAGTGTTTGTGAAGAGTTTTGAAGGTATTTTCAGTGGTTTTTGATCAGCAGTTGGGTCGATCTATTGTGGGCAGTTTTGGCAGCAATTTCGGATGTATTTTCCTCAAAAATATTTGTCAAATATTCTCCATAATACTGTAAACCAAATTCCTGTATTTTCATCATTTTTTGAAGTATATTTTAAGGGTTTCTAGGCAGAATATTAGCAGACTTCAGATCTGATTTTCTGGGTTGTTTTGGCTGCAATAAATTCAGTTTCTTGCATGGTTCAGTCTCTAAATATTTGGGTAATCATTTGATATCAAAAATATTACTTTTGGGTGTCATTTGCATTAAGATCTATCTTAAACCCTAGTTGCATTTTCTCAAATAAATTCAGATCTGCTTTAGGGTAATTGCCATAACATCCATAAATCTGTATTTGCTGTTTTTATTTGATTTAAAATTCATTGGAGTATAAGGGAGACCCATTGGGGATCTTTCAAAACATAATTCTATTGTGATCAAACTCTTTTATTAGTGGAGGCTCTAATGTGGATGTGAATACAGAGACTAAGAAGTATGACCTGTTGTCACCCAGAAGTTGTGCCCTAATAGAGAATAGTGTGTGTACTCTCTCCTGTTGACAAAATTGGAACACCTTGGTTGTGGGTAACCTATGTTTGAGGTGAACCTCTAAAGAGGGCTGGCTCCTTTGTGAATCACCTAAAAAACGAAAACATTTACAAGGAAAAGGGAAGAGGAATGCGGAAAATGAGAAATATGGGTGATACACCAATAATTTAACACATGCATGTAACTCTGCACATAGAGGAATCAAAGATCCACACACCTGCACAAGTCTAAGCTATTTGCATAATAAATTCAAGTGTTTAGGAGAAAAGAACAATGGTAGAGGGAGTAAATTCCACACTAAAGCAACACAATATTCCTATCAAACACAATGAATAATCAGAAGACAATGATATGAGAGGGCAAAAATGGAGTTTTTTAATTAAGAGGTGCAAGTACAAGGCTAGAATTGCTAGAGAAAATAAGCCTAAGTGTGTCTAGCGATTCAACAATACAAAATTGAGCCTACATAGGTTGCTGCGTCCAAAAATAGCCGTGTCTGCATGTTTTTCTTTTATTTATTTCCATCCACTGTGGCGCATGGGCAGCAACATGTCCGTTCTTTAATTATGTAATTCATTCCTTCAACCCCTTTGGCGCCATATACCAAATCAAACTGTTGCATGTTCCAATTTTAATTAAATTAATCTTTATCATCCTTGGCACAAGTTCTATTTTTGGAACAGTAACTCTTTTTTTTTTAATATTTAATTCCTCCATGCATCTATTTTTTAGCATCAATTTCTTAAAAATAAAACAACATGCTCTTCTAATTTTATCCAAAACTCCTAAAAATAGGATCTTCTATTTTAAACTCTTCCAAGCACTTCTCCCTTGTTCTTCCTTTGATGCATTGGGCTGCTATTTTTAGCCAATTTCATTCTATCCTTGGCGCCAAAGATAAACTGAATTGCTGCTTTCTTATTTATAAAATTCAATCCACCTCCATGCATATGTCACCTCTTTTGGCGCCAACTATAGAACTGTTTTTATTTATTTCTTTTCTTTTAGCATGCACATCCATTTTTACCCATCATTGGCTCCAATTCTTGGTGCATAATTTATGGTAACATTTTGGCGACATCACGGGATTGCTTGCCTGCTAAAGAAAGAGATTAGTAGCCTTCAACATCCATTGGGCTATGGAGTCACATACCTCTGTCAACAACTCGTATTCTCTGAAACAAAACAACCGGAATACTTTCTCTAATAGAGGAAAACATGTGCATGCAAGCACTTATTGAAAAGACAATTATGAAAACTGGAAAAGTGTAATATCCCCTTGTGAGATATTAATTAATTATTATTAATTTACTTGCAAAAGAAGCAAACTTCGAATAGAAACCCTTCTAGGTTCACTTCAACCAACGTAGTTTTGGCTTCAATACAACCCAAATGGGGTTGAAGTGAGCCAAGGTAAGAGTTTAGATGGGCTATCTAGTTGGAATTTACACTCTTTTAACCAATAAACTTTGTAGAAGTAAAATAATAAATTAAAACTGCTGAAAGCGATTGCAAACTTTGAAACTTTATAACTCCCACAATATTAACTCTTTTAGCTTGAAACAAAGTGCAATAGAAAGATAAAATTATGAGCTTTTAAATGCAACCAACATCATAATTTTTCACCCACTGAAACCCACTCAAAACAACCCCCGAAACTGCAGTTCAAGTTGCTAGGGTTAGGGAAAAATATGCCAAATAATTCTAGCACTTTTCCTTCACTCTAAAACTCAATAAATGCAATTTTCAGATCTGCAATTAATAGGTCTGTAACAACAGATTTAATAACCCTTCAAACCCTTCCAAAACACTGTTAAAACATGCCCAGGTAAGTCAAATTGTATCAAATAAATCCCGGCAGTGCTAGTAAACTAAACTAGCATGAAAATGGCCACAATATGCCCCAATTAGAAGTATAAATAAATCAGAATGTAACCTCCATGTGCAACCTCATAAAACCATACCAAAATGCTTCATACCAAGTTGATTTGAGCTTACGAAAATTCTGGAAATGAACAAGTATTTGGGCACATGAACACCTCCAAACCAGTTTAAAAATTGCCCTAGGCAAGTCGCTTTCATCAAGGGAAAACCCGCAACATATAATAAATGCTATACACTATAAATCACACTCCAAACTCTCTAAAAGCAAGCTTATGCCCTCTCAAAAAAATGGCGACTTACATATATAAAGAAATGATTGCAAAATCTTATTAATTCAAGCTCAAATGGGCACACACACTTCACAAATGGGTGGTGTTGATGAACAAATTTTATTTTTGATCATAAGTGGGCATACATCCCTTTTTCAAGCATAAAGATAAGTTTAATAAACCGTCAACATGCGAAAAAGGAGTGTCCACATCTTCTTTTATATCTTTTGCCTTGCACATCCTCCAAAATTCTTCTCCATCTTTGGCTCCATATTCTAGGAGGGAATCTTATTTAAAAAATGCCTGAAAGTCACACTCAACAACAAATATTAAATACATAGGGATTTTAAATTAAAAGAGGCCCAAATAAATCGACCCATGCTCGGAAATAATCAATTCATCCCAAATATTAATTATTAAAAGATCCCAGAAAATGTGACTTGTTTGGTAACTTGATTTTCCTCTAAAGCAAATATTTATAATCCCAAGGAAAAATTGATTGTCCTTATAATTGATTTGCACACAAATATATATTTTATTTCTTGTAACTCACATGTGCAAATCGATTTTTTCTTATTTTAATTTTTAACTTGAAAAGGGGGACATTACAAAAAGAAATGTGCATGCAAGCACTTATTGAAAGTAAACTACTCTAATGATCTTGAATCCTCAATAGCAAGCTTTGAGGAAAATCCCATTAACTAGGATTGGTAGTTCTTCGCCATGCAACCGAGATAACTGGAAAATCATTGTGAGGCTTGCATGCTGAAATAACATATGGACCACTCCAAATAGCATCAAATTTGGTAAGATTTCCCGATTTTTCTCTGTTTACATCCCACTTAAGAACAAGACCACCTTCTTGAAAAACCCTTGCAAGTGCTTTCCTGTCAAAATTTTTCTCTACCTAAGCTTGGTGAGCTTCCATGGGGAGCATGGCTTCATGTCTTAACTCTTCCAACTGCATAAGTTCTGCATACCTTACCTCCATGGGACTTGCTTCCAATAACTCCATCTGATGAATAAGCTTTAAAGCGGGCAGCTTAAGAGAAATTGGAAGTCTTGCTTCTTTGCCATAAACCAACATGTATGGAGAGTTACCAATAGACCGCTTAGGGGTGATTCTGTCAGCCCATAAAGTTGATTTGAGTTTAGTGTGCCATGATCTCTGATTTTCATCCAAAAGTCTTTTGATAATCTTCAACAAATTCTTGTTTGTAGACTCTGCAAGATCATTACCTTGTGGGTAATAATTTGATGAAGTACTTAGGTAAATACCATTCCGGACAGCCCATTATGTAATTTTAGCACCAATAAAAGTAAGAGCATTATTTGAAATAATAGTAGCAGGAACTCCAAATCTAGTAACAATACCTTCATAAAAGTCGAGCACACTAGTTTCATTCGCTTCTTTCAGTACAACTGCTTCTGTCCATCTGCTAAAATAATTAGTGGCTGCAAGAATCCACTTGTGTCCCAAACTAGATGGTGGATTTATCATTCCAATAAAGTCCAATCCCCACTACATAAAGGGATGATCTGCTAAAATAGGATGAAGAGGAAGGGCTGCAATTTTTTCTTTACCCATGAAGAAGGCATACTTTTGACATCTTTTGACCAATGCATAACAATCTTTGAAAATACTTGGCCAATAATAACCTGCTTTCATGATTTTGAGAGTAGTAGTCCTTGGAGCATAATGGCCACCTGATAAACCTTCATGAAATTCTTGCAATAATCTGTCAACTTGTGAAGGTTCTACACATCTCAGAAGAACACCATTAATATCCCTCTTAAATAAAATACCATCAATGAGTGCATAAGGAATAACTTGTAACCGGAAATACCTCCTCTTTGTTTTATCCAAACCTCCGGGAAGAATACCCGCATGCAGGTACTGAATCATGTCTTGTGTCTAACTCACAGAAGGTGGTTTTTCAACTGCTTGTGACTGATTTAGGAGAGCAAAACAAACAACTTTCTTTGTTTCCAAATCTGAAATCAAGTGCTCACATAACCCTTTACTTCAGATCAACTTTGTTACCTTGAAGTCTAAGTCATATTCCATGACTTTTTTGTAATATCCCCTTTTGGGATATTATCCAAATATGCAATTTAATTTATTGAATCGACTTTAGAAGAACTAAACCCTCCTAGTTCGACTTCAAATAATCTAATGTTAGCTTCAATACAACCCAAATAGGGTTGAAGTGAGCCAAGGTGGTGGATTAGATAGGAGAACCAGTTAGGAAATTATTCACTTCAAATCTGAAATTAATTACAGCAGTAATTAATTAATGAAATTGTTTCAACCCCTGTAAATGCATACAATATAAAATCCCTTGAAAAATTTGGAGTTGCAAGTGTTGGAGCTTCAACAATAGCTTCTTTAATGGTCTCAAAACTGATTTTCCCTTCTTCTGTCCAACTGAAACTCATATTTTTTTTCAGCATAGTAGTTAGAGGCTTTGATAAATAGCAAAATCAGCAATGAATCTTTTCACAAAATTGATTTTTCCCAAAAAGCTTTGAAGTGCTTTCTTATGCTGAGGTAAAGACAAAGCTAGAATTGAGCTTACTCTTTTTGGATCTATGGAAAAACCTTTTTTTGAGACTATGTGGCCCAAAAGTTTACCTTCATGCACTGAAAATATGCACTTTTTTGGGTTGAGAGAAACCTCATATTGTCTGCACCTTTCAAAAAATTTCCTTAGATAGCTCAAATGATCATTATCACACTTAGGAAAAACAATAATGTCATCAAGATAAATCAAAACATTGACATTGATCAAACCTTGAAAAGCCATATCTGTAGCTCTCTGTAAAGTGGCTCTTGCATTAGATAACCCAAAAGGCATCTTCCTATAAGCATATGTCCCCCACTTAGTAGTGAAAGCTGTCTTGTATTGATCCTCTTCTTTTACCAATATCTGATTGTAACCACTGTAACCATCCAGAAGAGAGAACCTTTCTGCACTTGATACTGTTCTTAGAATCTGATCCATTGATGGTAACGGATAATGATATTTTAGTTAAGCCCTGTTTAAATCCCTGAAATCAACACACAACCTTATTTCTCCATTCTTCTTCCTCACAGGTACAAGATTTGCAACCCATGAAGAATGCTTGATAGGAAACATAATACAAGATTCAATAAGCTTTGTTCATTTCTTATCAAAATTTTAATCTTTGGATTAACAGGTCTTTGCTTTTACCTTACCGGTTTGGAATTGGGCTCAAGCTCAATGGTATGTTGAGCTAATCCTGGATCAAACCCTTTTATATCCTCATACTTCCAAGCAAAAATATCAATGAACTCATTGCATAATTGAATAAAAACTTGTTTTTCTTCCAAATTACATGCTTCAAAAACTTACTATCACAAATTTGCTGTCCTCATAGTTCTCTTGCTTAGTAGACATTCTGATTTTGTCCCTTCTCAACTGATCATCATTATTAAAAATACTCTCAAGGGTTACAAAACCTTGGAGCAACTTATTAGTCTTTAATTGCAAGATTTGTTCACCATACTGTTGCTGTAATTTAGACTGATTTTTTGAGGAAAATTCAACTTATTCTTGAATAAAACGTACAATCTGTTCATTATTCTCAAACACTTGCCAATTAGTATTATTATTAGGAATTGATGGCCGTACAACCACCTTAATGTGAGGCTGATTATCCTTTCTTTTCACTTCACTAGGAATATCAAAATCAGTCCCAACAGCTGCCAATATATTTGCTTGTTTATTCTTAGGCATTTGATTGAAAAGGTTTGGGATTCACAAGGTGAGGAAGCTTTTTGTTTTTTTGTTGACTTTAAGAAAGCGTTTGACACGGTCCCTCGTAACAAACTTTGGAACAGGATGGAAGAACTTGGGATTCCAGATGAGTTTAGAGCTGCAATGCACAGACTTTATGAGCAGGTCAGAGCTAAAATCAGAACTAGAGAAGGCATGTCAGAATGTTTTGGTAGCGACATTGGTGTCAAACAATGCTGCCCTCTTTCTCCCACTTTGTTTGGTTTATACATTGACAAGCTTGAAGAATGGTTACATAATGCCGATGGAGGGGGTGTTCAGTTGGCGGAGTATGTGGTGAAGTTGCTCTTATATGCTGATGACCTTATCTTAATATCAACAATAGCTCAAGGTTTGAGAGAGCATCTAAAAGCCTTAGAACTCTTTTGCCAGGAAGTTGGGATGCAAGTGAACATCGACAAAACAAAAGGCATGATTTTTTCTCTAAAAAGGAAAGGGACGCACACTAACTTTCTTTTTGAAGGGAGGCCATTGGAAATTGTTACAGAATATAAATATCAGGGGATTGATTTTCACCACAAAATGAGCTGGGAAACATGCAGAGCAAAAAGAATATAAGGAGGTTGGAAAGCATCATTCCTGCTCCAAAATAGATGTAGGAAAGCTGAGCTTTGGGACTGGAATACTAAGAAAACCCTCTTTGGTTTGTTGGTCATCTCGGTGGCCCCTTATGGGTGTGAAGTCTGGGGAAGTAATATGTCAAAGCATGGATGGAGACAATTAGAAAGAATCCAAAAACATTTAATCACAAGCACTCTCAAAGTTAAATCAACGGTCCCTTATGAGATTTTACTGGCTGAAGCGGGTATCTTACCAATGGAAGCTTCGGCAATCACTCGGCTAATAAGCTATTTGAAAAAAGTAGAAAACATGGACAATCATCGTTGGCCCAAAATGGTTATAGAGGATAATCTAGAGCGCAAAAAGAAAACTTGGATGAAGCAGAACACCAAATGGATGGAGAAGTGGGGCTCTAGCTCAATGGTATGTTGAACTAATCCTAGATCAAAACCTTTTAAATCCTCATACTTCCAAGCAAAAATATCAATGAATTCATTGCATAATTGAACAAAAGCTTTCTTTTCTTCCAAATTACACAGTTTACCATGCAGATATCAAAGGTAAGGCTAGGATCATTGATTGGCTCAGTGGAGGACCGGGTCACATCATTTTCGCTGTGAAACGGATTGATAGACTATTCCCAAAGTAGAGTGGGAAAGGAGAACTTGTCTCTTTCTGCAGTTGATCAGGGGCTATTGAAACAGAATGGCACTCTCATCATGGAATACTCAATCATATGGGGGCAACTTATTAGTCCTTAATTGCGAAGATGACTTCACCATATTGCTGCTACAACCTAAGATTGAGTTTTTTGAGGAAAATTCAGCTTCCTAAATAAAACATACAATTAGCTCATCATGTGCTCAAACACTTGCCAATTAGTATTGTTATCAGGAATTGATGGCCTTACAACCACCTTAATATGAGGCGTAATGTATTCTTGCTTTTCTTGGTCACTAGGAATCTTCAAAATCCATCCCTGGACAACATGCCAATCTATCGACTTGTTTATTCTAAAGGAGGGTCTCAAACATAAAGTCAACATTGAAAGCCTCACTTATAGTTATGGTTCTACAAGATCCTAAACTCTATGGCTAGTGTAATTTCATCAAGAGATTCTTTGCAATATTATCAAAAAGTTCTCACCTGAAGTATGATCAACTCAGTGATGTCACCATAATACCTGTAGATATTTCAAATGAGATTCTTTCTAGCCCATTGGGTTAACCATGGATGAATGCCTCATAGGTCAGTTCAATTGCTTATGTTCAAATCTCAACTCAAATTGAATAGGTAGGACTAGTCTACCTAGCTTGACCCTCTAGTGTTGTCAGTGGGATTCACAAACATCTGATCTATTATATGGAAAGGGCTAGGTATCGTTTCAATGTTGATAAGACAATGCATAATTTTTCTATGAACCTCATCACTTGTTGACCAACAATGGTGACAAATAACATTATATATGGTAAAGTAAGCAATAAACCTTGTCACCATTTTTTTACATCTCTTTTGTATGAATGTCTTAGAACAATATTTATGTTCCAAGATTGTTTGCCAATTTTAGCCATGATGGATCATTTCTAGACACTCACTCCAATAATGAGAATCTGGTAATTACTCTAACAGACCAGTGGTTCTAAACTGAATACATGCAATAATTGGATGATCTCTTTGTGCATCAAGTTTGATAGAAGCGACAATTTACATTGAAATGCATTAGCTATCCTAAGTGCATCAAAATGAAACTATTATTAAAATAAAATCATAATGCATGATTATCACCTTTATTCTTATATCATGTTCTGAACCAAAAATCAAGACCAATATGATTATTGACAAGGATCCTCAAATATTTTGTTGTATTATCTTTTTTTAAATCACAAAGCAAAGTATGCAGGTAGATTAACTCCACATGATATCCTGTAGGCTTCATTGTATTGTTTTTTACATGCATGCAAGCCTAGCTTTACATTTTTAAATATTATGGAAATGTTTTAGGATAATGTCTGTGCCATCCAACAACATGAACCCATATTAACATTCTATCCTTTCATAGGTAGAGTCCAAAAAAGTAAGGAACATATCTGCAATATGCTTAGGCACAATTGTACTTGTTAGCTACCAATAAGGTCATGACCATGACTAATCTTCTTGACCAAATAAATCACCAATGTATCAATATACATATATGTGTGCATAAGGAGGAGTATTACTAAGGTACATATATGCCTTAAAATCAACGTATAGATGTGTGCTGATGTATATGTGTGCATGCACTGCATTAGCTGTGTGTGTGTGATCCTGTGTAACTGATAGCTGTGTGTGTACATACACACATATATATATACATACACATATATATATGACATACGGATATAATCAAGGTATCCTGCATATGATAAAATCACATGATGCTATATATATACATATATATATGTATGTATGTATATATGGAAGATCTGTATATATATATGTGTGGCTTGTGTGTATATACTATATCATATATATATATATGTATGTATGTATGTATGTATGCTATGTATGTATGCCCTGTGTAGATATCTGATATGTATATGTCCTATGTGTCCCACATTAGGGACATACACACACACACTTATTAGTATTATCAGGAACACACCACACACATATGATACCATGCACATAACTGTGTGTATGTGTGTGTGTGTCCCATATACATATATGTGTGTGTACCCTGTGTGTGTAGCTACATGTGTGATCCTGTGTGTGTACCAATGTATACATATACATATATTCCTTTGGTGGCATATATATGTGCTATACTTTATACATCCCCTATGTGTGTGTGTGCCTTAATAGTTGAAAGGTGTGTGTGTCATGTGTATGTACATATACATATATATATGATATGTATATATATCCATATAGCATATACATATACATGTTATCATGCGATATGTATATGCATATGAGCATATATAAATAGGATCCCGATATATATATATAGTATGCATATGGAACTAAGATACATATATCTTAGAATTATATATTAAGATCATACTGTAATGGCTGATGGACCATGAATATGGAGGCCTATATATAGGATATACATGGATATGACAGGTCTAACATATGTATATGTATATGTATACATGATATGGTATGTAAGGTCTGACACACACACACACACACACACACACACAAATTCACACACACATATATATCTTGCAAATATAGTATTTTAAGATATCACTGTATCTTAGAATGCTATTTATGTAAACATATTATGTATATTAATACACACACACACACAACATGTTACCCCTAATGGACTGAATGGGCTGATCTAGTTTTCGCAAAAATTGAGGAAATTTCGAAAGAACTGAAATACAAAAACTCGAATATGAGATACGACCATGAATATGGAGGTCGCGACTAGGGTTTCTGCCATTGCAGGTCAAGATTAATGTTCTTCTCTGTGTTGTTGGCCTCCTTTTTGGCCTTTCTTCAACTACTTGACCCTTTAGGGTCGAGTTTTTTGCTGTCTATATCTCAGTTGGTTGTCTGTTCCCATAGTTGTTTACCTTTGTCGCTGTTATTTTCTGTGTTCGTGTGAGAATCTTGTGGCTGCGATTCCTTTATTTGAGTCTGCCTTTCTGTCCTTTGTTGGAGCGTTCATTTGGTCTTTTGCTTATTTTATTTCTCTTAGGTTAAGGTGTGATTCGCTCCTTCAAGTCTCCTTTTTTCTGACAGTGCCCCTTACAGGTTTGCCTTGTGAGGCAAGTTGGTTATGGATATGACTTCTCCGAAGAAAACCTTTGATAGTTAACCCTCTTCTTCTGGTATGGATGGGATCAAACAATACTTTAAGGATGCCCTACGTGGTTCTTCTGGTGCTTTTGCAAATGGACGAAATTTCTAGTATTCTCCTTTAAGAATGCCTGAACCGGATCCCCAGAAAAATGAGAAAGGATGCATGCGAGCAGCTGATGGCACTCCGGTTCTTCACCTCCAAAGATCTGATGTTCAGAATGACATTAATGAGCTGGAGAATCGAGGTCTGAAAGTCCGCTTTCTGGGTTTCCAACCTTCACTTGTGGTCTTCAAACAATGGGCTTGAAACATCTAGAGTACCAAAGGCGAGTTCTCAAATTCTGTGTATCCTAATGGTTATCTTTTGATATTCTTCGCATTTGAAGAGGTTTGTGATCTCATCTTTCAAGGAGGGCCATGGTTTATGGGTAGAACATGATTGTTTATGAAACCTTGACATCCTATGTTTAAACCAAATGAAGAACTCCCATCTGTGGCCCCTATTTGGGTAAAATTGTATGGATTACCAGCAGAATATTGGAATCAAAATGTATTTATGGCAATTGGTAATACTTTGGGGACCTTTAGGATGACAGTTGATGCTTCCATACAACTAGAACAAATGATCTATGCAAGAATTTGTGTTCTAATGGATCGTAATAAACCCTTGCCTACCAAAATTTCCCTTGTTGTGGAAGATGAAAAGTGGGACCAACTATTAGACTATGAAAATCTTCCTTTCAGATGCAGGTTATGTCACGAGTATGGACATTTGGTAAAGGATTGCATACATAAACCTTCAGAACCGCCAGGGGAAGATAAGGATAAGGACGACTTTATCACACCCAAAAAGAATGGTGAAGAAAAAGTTGTAACTAGCAATATAAACAGATATGTTAGCCTACAGGAACAAGAGGAAAGCGAAGCAAAGGATCTTATGGAATCACAGGTACCGGAGACAGATGGAAAAGCCACAAAAAGTCTAACCCCAACCGAAGGAAAATGAGCAGCAATAGATGGTCGTTTTCAAAGCACAACCTATTAAGAATGCAAGTAGCGTTATGGTTAGAAGCTACTAGCGTAAGCATAAGCACTAGGATGAACAAATGATTGCCACTGGAGAATTGGACAAAGCCCTTATCGTACGAAATTCTAATGAAACACACCAACTTGAATTGGGATTAGGGGTGGATCAGGAGAAGAATAAGAAATTTAAAATGGACACCAATTTGAGGGTTGGTAGAAAATTGAATCACACCAGACTTCAACAAGAAGGTCAAAAATTATCCAATGTAGGAACATCTAGGGATTTATCCCAATTCTGCCCACAAACTTCCCAACGAAGATAGTCACATGAAATATAAAGGGGATGAAGGGTTCCCCATTCAAAGCTATGGAACTTAAAATATTAGTTAATTCAGTCCATCCATTACTGGTTTGTATTCAAGATACTAAAGCCTCTATTGATCTCATAATGGCTATAACTGTAAATATTTGGCCTAAAGCACATCACGTTTCATTAAATTCCTAAGGGGCTTTGGGTGGTATTGTTTCACTTTGGGATCCCAGATTATTGGTTGTTTGGAATTCCTTTGCGACTAAAGGAGCCTTATGCCTGCATCTTTATTCTAAAGCAGAGGATCATGAACTTCTAATGTTTAATGTATATGCCCCTCTTGGTCTGGAAGAGAAAAGACAACTATGGAAGAGAATGGCAGAGATCATCCAATCCTCTCCCCAACTACCGCTTATTTTAGGAGGTGATTTTAACACTATCTTGAATATTAATGAGAAGCAAGGAGGTCACTCCCATTTAGATGCCAGTTTAGAGGACATGTCTCAATTCCTTCAGAATAATAACCTGGTGGATGTACCAACAGTTAATGGTACAATGACTTGGTCTAGTAGAAGGCAAGGTCAACATTGTATTTTGGAAATACTTGACCGTTTTCTGCTTTCCGAAGATTGGTGGTTAAAGGGATGGTTATTTAAGACTATGATTCTAAATAGTAATGGATCAGATCACTGGCCAGTTTGCCTAGAAGTTGGCAAAACAATTCCATGCAAGAGTCCCTTTAGATTTCAGCTTATGTGGCTCTGACATCAAGACATTGCCAAACATGTTCAACAATGGTGGAGGGAAGGAAAACCCAAATTTGGCACTCATATGTTTAAGTTTAACAAGTAATTGACATATTTAAAAGTTAAACTAAAAGCCTGGAATTGGAATGAGTTTGGGGATATAAAGGAATGAAAAAACAAGATTATTGCTCAACTGGAAGATATTAATACTCTTCATCAACAATCAGGAGTATCCGCGGATCTTTTTAAAAAGGAATGCTTCCTTATGGTAGAAGAAATTATGTGGAAGCAAATATCTAGGATCCAATGATTAAAGGAGGGTGATAAGAATTCTGCCTTTTTCCATAAATCCCTGCTAGCTAGACGAGCCCATAATTATATTCACTCATTATCTAGGGCTGATGGATCCAAGGCTCAATCGATCTAGGAGAAGCAACAAGTAGCTCAGCAATACTTTCAACAACTTTTCACATTTCAGTTGCTGGATATGGATTCACAACATCTTTTGGACACTTTACTGGCAAGCATTTCTCACGCAGACAATGAGAAGTTGATTTAACTTGTTATAGAGCAAGAACTCCGAGGAATAGTGTTCAACATGAAGAAAGGTAAAACTCCAAGTCCAGATGGCTTCCCGATTGAGTTTTACCAGGCTTTTTGGGATATCATCAAAGGAGACCTTCTACAAGTGGTGGAAGAAGCTAGAGTGGCCAAATCGATTATGAAGGAAATCAACAAGACATACATTGCACTTATTCCTAAAAATACCAAGGTGCAAGATATCTCTGGTTTTCGGCATATAGCCCTCTACAATGGCTTGTACAAAATTATCATAGAAGTCATAGCAGAAAGACTAAAACCCCTCCTCCACAAAATTATTTCCCTGAAGCAAGATGGATTTGTCCCCAATCGCCATATCCATGATGAGATTGTGATAGACATGCAAAACTATGAAATTATAGTAGAGTTGAAAACTTCTTGCCTATTACTTATTGCTTTTATCTATCAAACTTTTGTGCAACAAATTAAAGTTATAATTTAGGAAGCATCTTATTCTGCTATGCCCTTAACCTATTACATGTATTGGGATATGTGTAGCCGATATGTGGCTAACATAATCTCTTAACTTGTCTTGCCACACCTCTCTATGCTTTCATATTATTAGCAGAGCCAACTTATGGATCAACCATAGCTTAAGTAGGGTATATATAGGAGGTAGGGCTTAGTACTAGGATCGTCATTGCATATTTTATTCTCATTATAATGTTTTGGAGTTATTCCTCAAAGTGGCCAAGACATATTTTTTGTTACGTTGTCTATCAAATATCGAGCACCTGTTCTTTTTTGCTATTCTAATTGTGAATTACTGCTATTGTCTATGTTGTGTTCGGTTATGCCATCTATTGTTGAATCGATCTAAGTAATTTCATTACAAGTTGTATTTGCATTTGAATTTGGAGAAGCTTTTTGATGGTGCAATTTTTTTGGGCCTAGAATTAGAGGTCGACAAGAGTGGAAAAACTAGCTTGCGATTTAAAAGGATTTTGATTTTTTTCGTCACCCCAGTATTGTTTGGTTTTTTATTTTTCTAAACACAGTGAAAAAAGGAAATAAAGTTTGGAAGTTTTTGGACCCACACAAAATAACTACGTGATCCTCTTGTAACAATAATTTGTGGGAATTTTTACCCTTTAAGGTAGCTGTCATTGGATTTGTCTCGAAAAGACAATCGCAACTGTATATTCCACCAATAACCCTACATTTGACCCCTAAACTCCAAATCTTGAACCTTGAATCCTAAACTTCAAACCATGATACCTAAACCCTAAACTTCAAATCATGAACCCTAAACCCTAAACCCTTAACCCTACACCATTGCAGGGCATTCAACTAGAGGTCAAGGAAAAGGTTCTAGTACTTTGGGTAGGACACCAAACAAGAAAGAGGAAAATTCTAACTCGAAGGTGTTAGTGGCGGTATTACAACTCTAGGAAGATGTTCAAAACATGGTGAAAGAAGATGATTTGCAGCATGTGGGGGCAATGATCAGTTTCATGACAACTTGAACATGTTATAGTCACAAGTGGCATCTATTTTTTCATCTTTGGCCAATCTACATCCCTCAGCCAATAATTCCACTCTAGGGAATGCAAGATCTTCTAGCAACCCACACACGAACATGGCTCTTCTTGAAAACTCAATGGGATCTAATATGGTATTCTGGAACATGCTACCCAAGTGGAGATGCGCAAGTTTGATGGGAAGGATCCTGTAACTTGGATAAATCAAATGGAGAATTTCATTGATCTCCATCAAGCTCCTTGTGCACAATAGGTGTTCGTAGCATCTTTGTATCTAGAATCGGAGTAGTTCATCTGATATAGATGGCTGTGCACTTAGAAGTAGAAGAAAGGCTTAACTATCACATGGTCGGTGTTTACTGATGAATTTCAGATGCACTACAACAACATGATGAAGAACTGCTTCAGTTAGCTAGACAAATTGAGGCAAACAATGCTTGTTAAGGATTATATTCAACAAATATTGAGCTTGTTGTCTGTGAAGGATATCACTGGGGATAACCTCAATGATTTGTTTTTGGAAAGGCTCAAGGATAACATCCAACATGATGTGCACATGCTTAACCCGAGTTTGGTATTGGAGTCCATTGTCTTTGCACGTGGGGCAGAAGAACAAGATACGTTCATAAGGCGTCCGTTTTCTATTGTGAGAGAGTGTAGTACACTATCATATCCCTAGCCTTTCAAGTCAACTCCTCAACAAATTGAAGAGAAAAACTCCAAAGGGTTGTGTTTCAAGAGTGACAACATGTGGTGAGAAGAAATTGTTCTACATTGAAGGTGTCAATGAAGATGATGAGGGTGAGGAAATGGTGGGTGAGATCGAGGAAGAGCCAGAAGGGGAATCTGATGACTCCCAATCAACCATCTCATGTCATGCACTTTCTGGAATTAACACTCCCCAAACCCTGAAATTGTGGGCTTTTTGAAGAAACAAAGATTAATGGTATTAATTGACTCAGGGAACACACATAACTTCGTCAACAATTAGTTGGTAGCACAATTGAACTGCTTTGTTTATCTAGTTCTAGAATTTCAGATCATGATTGCAGATGGAGGCACAATCAGTTGCTTGGGGAAATGCCATATATCAAAATAACTATGAGTACATATTAGACTCTCCTATGTTTGCCATTTCAATGGGAAGAGAAAACATCTTCAACTTTAGGAGTACAATGGCCCACGACATTGAGAACGATTGAGATGAATTTCCAGGAATTGTTCACGCGCTTTCACCCAGAGGGAATGACATTTGAACTTTGTGGTTTGTGTGCAAAAGCCATGTAGTTGGTTAGTTCGCTCTAGATGCTCAAGAAGGGAGCGGATGGGTTCGTAGCACCATTGTTTTCCCTGGAAGCAATTCCAACGAAAACATCTACATCACTAGATTTATAGTCAATTCTTGATAACCGCTTTGTTGTTTTTAGAGCAATGCCAAAAGGCCTACCGCGAGGAAGAGAGCATTAGTCAACCACCCAACATTTATGCTTACAAGTACGTCCAAAAGAGAGTTTGAAAAGATGGTGTAAGAGATGTTGGAGGCATGTATCATTCTACATAGCCAAAGTGCATATTCTTCTCTTGTTGTAATGGTGCACAAGAAGGATGAGACATGGCAGATGTGCCTTGATTATAGAGAACTTAATCAAAGATAAGTTTCCTATTCCTGTAATTGATGGTTTGTAGATGAGTTGCATGGGGCTGTCTATTTTACTAAGCTTGATCTTTGATCTAGTTATTATCAATTCGGATCAAGGATGAGGATATACATAAGACAACATTGATAATCCATGCGGGCCATTATGTGTTTTTGATGATGCCTTTTAGCCTCACAAATGCACCCTCTACCTTTTAGAATTTGATGAATGTTGTCTTTCGCCCATTTTTGCTAAAGTTTGTCTTGGTATTTTTTGATAATATCTTAATTTATAGCAAGACGTGGGAAGAGCACTTGCAACATGTGGATCATGTGGTACCCACTCTAGAACATTATCACCTTTATTGTAACGTCCCTCTTATGGGACCTATAAGAATTTGCAACAAGGATTAGAGATCAACACCCAAAAGATTAGATTAATCAAGCAACACCACAAATTCGCTTGTCAAAGGTACGAGGAATGCATAACCAACTAATAAATAAATGAAAACTTCATGCATTCGGATCAAACCTAGCCACTAGAACAAATATAGAGATCCCTCAACTACATCGCTGCAAGTGTGATAAAGCAAACTAACAACAACTAGCATCCCTCATAAATTTGTAGACCTCGACTTCTGGGGCATGAGATAATTTCCAGAATTTGTAACTTACTTGAAAGTAGACCCAAAGATAGGCAAAATATAGATCTGACCCATTAGGGGGATTAAGCCATCAAATGAAATCTGGTGTCACTCAGATTTCACCTTGAAATCTGCGACTACCCTATCCGAAAAAATTTCGTACTTTTAAAATAATGGGTTGTTTTGTGTTTTTATTGCCTGAAAGTTCTTGTATTGCGTCAAGATAATCCTAAAGAGCCATATTAGCCTTTTTTGCCAAATACCCAGATGCCCAAAATTGTTTTATTCTGTCCTCGGGATTTGTCTACGAAAAATTTGTATTTAATTATTTTGAGCCCTGTATGAGGCTATTTGCGCTCTGTTTTAACTCTATTATGAGCGAATATGTTATTATTCCTATGTGCCAGAAGGATTTCAACTTATTTTGAGTTTTGGGCTTTATTTGTAACTTTTGGCAATTTTTCGTGTTTTTGTGGTGTCCCGTTTTGTTTTCTGTGAAATTTCTCTGGAGCAATTCCCTCTCCGGGTAAGCCCGATTTTTGGCATGGAGCAGCTGGAAAACATATACGCACATTATGCCCGGAGGAAGTTGCCATCGGAGGTCTGGATCACTGGGAAAAAACGAAGTCGTGCACAGAAAAGCCCCTGTGGGGATGGGCACATTTTTGGAAAAAAAAGGATTTAAGCTGCGATGGGAAAAATAGAAGCCGCAGGCATGATGGGAATTTTATACCTGCCTAGCAGGGTACTTTTTCCCATGTTATAAAATTCACTTAAGCTGCAGTGGGAAAAATAGAAGCAACAGGCAGGTGGGAATTTATTGCCTGCCTTGCAGGGTATTTTTTTCCGTGATATAAAATTCACTTAAGCTGCAGTGGGAGAGTTAGAGGCTGCAGGTAGGTGGGAATTTATTGCCTGCCTTGCAGGGTAAAAATTCCCATGGTGAAATAAAAGAAAAGTGACTTAAGTGAAATCACGGGATTTTATTGCCTGCCTTGCAGGGTAAAAAAATCCCATTGTCAGAAATTCTTAAAAATAGAATTCTATTATGCAAAAAAGTGCGACCCACCTTGGGTGAATAATAATGCATTAAATAAATATTTGTTAATATTTATTCACCCAATTTTGGCACCTAGGCTTGTGGAAAAGTCAACAAAAGCAAAGGGGAATAAATCAATTGGAAATAGAATTCTAAAATTAAATAAATTTAATTTATTTAATGCAGCCCCTTTTGAGAAGGAATTAATACTTTTTAAAGTATTAAATGATTATATTAATTCCTATTTTCAGTGGCTATGGTCAAAGCACACTGTGAAGCTTAAGTGAAGTGAAGTGTGGATGATTAAATTGGATTAATTTAATTTATTGGATGGCTATCCTTAAACATGCTATTTTTAAAAGAGAAGAGCATGATTTTTAATTAATTAATTACCTTTAATTGTTAGGGCAATTATTAATTATAGAATTGTGAAGGTTATATAAGCATGGGCAGCCATATGGGTGAATTATTTAATTCACAGGTCAAGAATTGCAGCCAAGAGGAAAAGTGCGCCCCCATTTGAAGAAGGATTTTGCTCAGGCAAGGTGGAAACAAGGCTAAAAACTTCTAAATTTGGCGCATGCTTTGAAGGAGGTTGATCTTTGTCTGCATAATTGTTTGCATAGGTGTTACAGGAGCTCAGGTGTTGTTGAAAGGATTCATACTCTCTTTATGTGCAAATTAAACACCATTTTTTGGGGTAGCAGGCTTGAAAAGTGCAGATTTTTACAATTAAAATTCACTATTCATGCTCCGGTGGCCATTTTTATCTGAATAAATTGTAGGAATTCATTACAGGTGCTTTACAAAGGAAAAGGAGCTTTTATCAATGTCCAATACATTGCATATATCCTCCGAATTTGAAGAATTGTCCAGATCTGCACCAGTATTGAAGAATTCCAGTCAAATACGAAGAAAAAGACATTCAGACAAAGATAGACAAAGCTATGGCGAAGAAAGATGAAAAAGAAAGCACAACGGAGTCATGCATCACTTCTAAATTTGCAGATATTAGAAACACGGATCTAGGCTCGGAACCTCTTGCTAAATTGATAGACAGATCCAGAGTAGGAAAGACTTCACTCATGCGTGCAGGAGAAACTTCACTCATGCGTGCAGATTAAAAGCAGTGGAATTATTCGAGCTGCAGCTTTTCCATCCATAGCCCAGTTGCCAGAATTTGTTATGCAGGTGCAGATCCATATTCAGATGCAGATGCTGATGCAAATCCATATGCAGATCCAGATCTAGATCTCATAGTTGCAAAAGCTTCTGGCACAAAGGCTTCATCCTCTTGTTTCAAATGCAGCCCATGAAGAAGACAGTGCGTGGGAAATTCCTTCCAAGACCTTGTGCATGTGCTCTCATCTTCCAGTTGAAGCTTTCATTGAATTTTCATTCACCCTGAGTGCTTTCTAGAATTTTTAATTGCTCATATGCAATTAAATAAAAGGATGAGTTATCTACGGCCAACCTTGCACGGATGCATGTACAACAGAAGAACTGCAAAATCTTCAAGGATAAAAGAGAAGACAATGCGGAGGCAAAATTCCAGCTTGCTTCCAATTCCAACTGCTTGCAATTCCAGCTTGTTTCCAGATCCAGTTTGAATCAGTTGCATGCAGACATGAATTCCAGCTTGTTTGAAGATCCAGCTTTGAATCAACTTCCTTCAGACTTTCCTCCGACAAAGTCAGCTTTCCTCTTCCTTCTTCTTTCCTCCGACAAAGTAATTGAGCGATCAATTAAATTATACAACTTACGTGATTGGTTTAAAAGCCATTACTTGAAGAAGTCAATTACTTGGAGATAGGTGGCAGACGTACAAAATAGAAGGTTCTATTTTTAGTTGCAAATCATACATGTCATGCAAAGAGGAATTCCAGGAAGGAAGATTGCCAGCTATTTCTTTTTCGACTTCCACATGTGTCAGTTCAACTAAAGCTTCCAGCTTGTAATTGCCCCTCCTACATTCTATAAGTAGGAGAAGAACCTACGGGTTAATCATCGATCAGAATTTGTAAGAAGCAATCTTGTGTTCTAGACTTTGTGCTGAACCCCTGAGAGCCACTTGTTGCAGAGGAATACAAAGAAGTAGGTTTCCGGAGAACTTTGTATCACGGTGTACTGTGTTTCTTTCTTTTAAATCTTAGATCTTTTAAGTAAACTTTGTGTTATTTTAGATCTGGATCTAGAGCTGCCTTTGCTTTATAATTCTGTGTGTTCTAATCTATTAAGTTTCTTCTATGTGTATGCAATTAGCTCTGCTATCTACTAATTGGGATGCACATCTTCCTCATTTCTTCTTTGTAATTCCTTTACTTCCTTTTTCTATAATTTTTCCTTTCTTAAACAGATGCTTACTTGCTACAGAACTTCTTAGTTATGGTTCATGAACTAAGTGGTTAAAGTAAAACCCCCTAATAGATAAAAACACATTTATATTGACAAATCTGACACGGGAGCCTCACCGGTTAAATGAGGGAGATTTATCTCATGACTGCCTAGGTTTGATGCTATGCAGAAAATCTAGCCAACAAAATCACTTTTGAGTCACCAGATAACATACATAAATCACAGAATACTTGCCAAGTGAGTCCAATACAGTTCGCTGTCGAAGGGAGACTTTTTCATACATTCAACACACTCTAGCCACAGTCGATCCCCTTAGGAAAAATAGCACAACATTATAGGATGAATTTTCTGTTCATAATTATTTAAACTTGCACCATAAACAAATCTGGAACTACTCCAATACTGGTTGCTAATGAGAGAGAGAGGTCAGCAATCACTTTAAGCACCAAAAACATGCACAAACAGGTCGCTAGGACAAAGCAAGAGATTAGTGATCACAACCAAGCTCCATACACACAATCGCTGCCCTAGAGAGGCTTTAGCACCCAGATTTACACTCCTCGCCCAAGCTAGGAGTTAAAATATAATGAGATCGCTGCCAAAAATACAGTCCAATACACTTCAATACAGTTCACTTCAGTCAAGAAATGGTTCTTCAATGGTAACCCATATTGAGCGCAATGAATTCGTTAAGCCACAGCAATGATGCATCAGCTAAATGGATTCAGCAATGAACAATAAACATACCACAAATGCATGAGTAAATTCGCTAGCACTAGATCATTCAACTGCAAACAATATTCCAAATAGATGACTCTAATACCAAATCGATTTGCTTTAGCAAAGAGTTTGCTAGGGTAAACTAATCATAGAGCACAAACAACTCCTCCAATTTTGTCTTCAAATAAGCTTTAATGCAAATAGATTCAACAAATGAAAGAGAGAGTAAGAGCATCAAGTTGGGCGTACATCCCTTCTCCACGCAGGGAGCCAAATTTAATTAATTCATCAACATAACATCCAAGGAAATGCAACCCCTCTTTTATATAATGAAGAGGAGCAATAACCAATGACTAATCATTTAATATTTTCTCCCTAAAACATAATTAAAATTAAAGTATTTAATAAACTACTATCATGTGCACTTTATTTAATTTCTTAATTTAATATTAAGAAATTACTATCCTATGTGCACTTTTCTAAACTAAAGAGCCCTCCAAGGGGTAACAAAATAGATCTTAGAACATATCTCGAGCTTCATCCTCGAACCCATTGGCTTGAGGGCCTTCAAATCTTCAATGTGGTAAATGTCCTGAGAAGGGGACATTACATTTATGCTAAGCCTTCAAAATGTGCTTTTGGGGTGAAGGTGGTGGAGTACTTGGGTCATATGGTGGTGCATGAAGGGGTAAGAGTAGACTTAGACAAGATCAAGGCCATGATGGAATGGCAAATTCCAAAAACCTCCAAGAATCTCTGCGGCTTCCTTGGGTCGATAGGGTACTATTGTCATTTTGTGAAGAACCATGGCAACATAGAAACAACACTTACTGCCTTATTGAAGAAAAACTCCTTCCAGTGGAACGAAGCAACCACCAAGGCATTTGAGCAACTGAAGCAGGCGATGTGCACCACTCTAGTCCTGACTACCTGTGATTTTTGAAGGACTTCATTATGGAATGTGATGCATCGAGATATGGAATGGGAGTGATGCTCATGTAGGAAGGATGATCCATCGCCTTTGAGTGTCACTAGCTCAAAGGGAAGAATTTGCAGAAACCCTTATATGAGAAGGAAATGATGGCTATCCTTCATGCTGTTAAACAATGGAGGCCATACTTGATGGGCAAACACTTCAAGGTGAAGATTAATCACGATAGTCTAAAATTTTTCTCTAAACAAATTTTGTCATCAGAGGAACAACAAAAATGGGTCACTAAAATGTTAGATTATGTTTTAAAACTCATCTACAAGAAAGGGAAGGAAAATATGGTGACCAATGCACTCTCTTGGAAGGATGAGCCCACAACAACACTACTATGTGCCATGTCCATGTTACAAGCTGATTGGGTGGAAGCGGTTAGAACCGAATAGGAGCCTGATGAGGATATATGGATTTTGATTGATAATCTCAGACAGTATCCAAGCATATCTAACAAATTTGTATGGAATGGGGCCACTCTTTGGTACAAATATAGATTGTTCTTGTGCAAAAATTCATCACTAAAGCATAAGGTTCTTGCAGAACTACAATCATCTCTAGTAGGGGGCATTCAAGATTCCTAAAGATTTATCACAGGATCAAGAAAGATTTCTTTTAGGAAGGACTCAAGGTGGATGTCTAGAAGTTTGTGGCAGAGTGTTGGTGTGTTAGCAAACTAAGGGCGAGGCCATAGTTCATAGACTCGTATTTGGCAAACCCAAAAAAAATTTGACTCGGCGAATGTTTGACAACTTAAAAAATATGTAAATTTCTATAATTTTTTTTAAAATTCGATGCAAAATATAGCCACAAAATGTATCAAATGAGTGTGTAAAATGTTGGAGAAATGTTTTCTATTAGTATTGATGAGAAAGTGGTTAGATATTTTAGAGCTGGTTGGATTCATGAATTAGTGAGCTCAAATCCCAATAGGTAGTCAACATAGGTAAATATCTAATAGACCCCATCTCTGGTAGGTTTTTATGGCAATATTGTTTGCTATAGCTTGAGGATTTGATAGGAGTTGTACATGATACTGTTGTGTAGATGAATTGATGATATATTTGAGATTATTTGATTTGTTCTATTCAAGATACCCTTTATATGTTGCATGTTGCAATGTGTGCAAGGAAAAACTATATGTAAGATTGTTAGTGCTTGAAACTTTATTCGATTGAAAGTTCTCAAACTGGATCTATTTATAACTTTTAAAAAAAAATATGATTATTTTTATCTTTTGTAGAATGCAAGCTTATCGTTATGCAATTGTCCACCATTGCATATCTAAGACTAAGAGATTAGATAACCTTATGAAAAAAACGTGTGAACTTGAATAAAAATATTATAACTCAATATTATACAAAGAGAAAATCATGTCCAAATACTATGCTAAATGTTGGCATGAAGTTTGTTGCCACTGTCAATTTAGTAGAAATATTAATATTTGTAATGTATATTAGTCATATATAAACTATTCTTTCTTTTCGTGTTCCATATCTATTAGTATATATTTTTAATATTGCATTAAGAATAAAATGCATCTTTGTAATTTCAGGGGAGCATTTGGCATAGATCCCACATCAAGGGAGTATTTAGCACAAATTCGATGAATATTGGCGAATATTTGCTGAATAAACTTGGTGAATACTCGCCAATATTTGCTGAGTCTGTTTGGCGAGTTATTACAATGACTATTCGCTGTTTGGAATTTGTGGTGAGTACTCGCCAACTCGGCAAGTACTTGCGGAGTATGCTTACTATGGGTGAGAAAATACACTTGGTCTTCTGCAACCCTCTGCTATTCCTAGCCAACAATGGGAGGAGGTTTTGATGGGTTTCATTATAGGGTTGCTGAGGTTAGAAGGGAAAATGTCATCGTGGTGGTGGTGGATAGGCTCACAAAATATGACCACTTTTGTGCCTTATCCTGCCCATTTTTCGCCAGCTCAATGGCATATGCTTTCATGGACACGGTTTTAATAAGCTATATGGTACTCCCAAGATCATAATAAGTGATTGCAATCTTATACTTACCAGTAATTTTTGGACTTATTTATTTTCAAATTTGGGTAATTAGTTGGCACATAGCTCGTCTTATCATCCTCAATCTGATGGGCAAACATAAGTGGTAAACAAATGCCTAGAAGGATATTTGCATTGTGTCATTTCCAATAAAAATGAAAGATGGGTTGAATGGTTACCCCTAACAGACTGGTAGTATAACACTTCCTTCCATACTTCTTCCAAAATGTCTCCATTTGTGGCTTCATATGGGTACCAATCCCCATCCATCACATTTTCCTTAAGGGTGCATCTGAAGGTTTGAGTAGTGAAAAATCAAATTCAACACCATTAGGAAGTATTGGCTAGCCTCAAGGAGATTTTGGCACGGGCACAAAAATGTATGAAGCAGCAAGTTGATCAACACTGCAGTGAGAGGCAGTTTGAAGCAGGTGACTAGGTCCTTGTGCGGCTACAACCATACAAGAAAATGTCCTTAGAGCAACAAAAAAGGATAACAAGCTTGCTCCTAAGTATTATGGTCCTTATTAGGTCTTGTGGAAAATTGGGAGTGTAGCATATAAGTTGGATTTACCTCTGTTTGCACAAATTTATCTTGTATTTCATGTCTCCTCCTCGAAGGTCATTGGGGAGCGAGTACCCATCTAGACTGAGTTACCAGAGCTAGATGAGGAGGATAGAGACATTCAAGAACCAAAGGAGATCCTTCAAACTCGCGCAAACAAGCTACGTACTAGGGTGATTGTCTGATTGAAGAGTTTTTGATCAAGTGGAAGAATCTGGTCACCAAGGATGCAACATGGGAGAATGAAACATTTGTCTCGAAGCATCCAAAGTTAGTCAATGTTGAGGACAGCAGTGGTTTCAAGGGGTGGGGTATGCTACGCCCTTAACCTATTACATGTATTGGGATATGTATAGCTGATTTGTGGCTAACATAATCCCTTAACTTGTCTTGTCACATATCTCTATGCTTTCATATTGTTAGTAGGGTAAGCTTATGGATTAACCATAGCCTAAGTAGGTTATATACAGACCTTTGAAGTGGCTAAGTCAATATTATGTTTTGTTTTCTATCAAATATCGAGTGCTTGTTCTCTTCTGCTATTTTAATTGTTAATTACTGCTATTGTTCTATTTCTATGTTTGTTTATGCGATTTGTTGTTGAATTGATCAAAGTAATTTCATTACATATTCATTATAAGAGGAACTGGTTAATGAAAAGGAGTCCAAAAAATGGGAAATTTTTCTTCAAATGCGTCCATTTTAATATGATAAACATATTTTTGAACTTACGAGAGTCCTGAATAATATGAGTAGAAGGATAAATCTTTAGATTACTGATTGATCAAATGTTTACACAAATGACAATTCAATTCTGAGTTAGACAGCAATGGAAAAAGGATTCGGCATTTGTACTTACTGGCTATAAGGGGAATTCTGATTTGAGAACAATATAGTAAAGTTTTGTGGGAACCACAAAAAGGTAATATGTTTACAGTTCAGTCTCTAGGGTCCAATTTATTTGAGATAGAAATTTACGATAAAATGGATTATGAATCTACAATGTCGATTATATCTTATCCCTTGTTGAGCATAATAAGGATTTTGAAAGGAGAGCTGTTAAAACCCATAACTCATTCAGTATTCATGTGAAGTATGGAATGCGATCTTTCATGGAAAACTTTCAAAGAACATTTTCCAATACAACAAATAAAACTGAATTCTAAATGATAGATTAAAAGTTAGGACTGTTTGAATTAAATGGAAACAAAGAATGATGAAGCTCCATGAGTGGACCCAAACAACCAACGAAAATATATTTTAAAATGATATTTTTCATTTGATTGATTTTTATGTGAGCCAAGTGGACAATTTTAAGGGTTGCCAACCTAGACCCCTTTTCATTTTAGCTGATCAAACAAGGTGCTCACTTGTGCGGGCCATCTCTTTTGTTCATGCCCTGCCAGCTGCTAACAGCTATGAGATTGGGGCAGCTATTATTGATTGAGATTGAGCTGAATATCTCCCTAAAGTCAGGATACGGGCCCAACCTTCTTGCTGAAGTCTGCAGCCCATACTAGGAGGTTTGCTAATTCCAGGTGTACTAGGGCGCTTGAGAGAACCATGTTGCTTACTAGCACTGTCCATAGAGAGCATCGGCTGCCATTAGAAAGAGCTTGAAGTTATCTCCTTAGGCCCTCAGAGCTTATAGGCCATCCATGCCATCTCCCTAGCTTAAAGGCCACCCATACTATCTCCCTAGGCATGACAATTGTCATTCTTATACAATATTAATTTATGTTTCCAAAAGGATGCATGGACATTTGGGCATTGTTCCACTTCATAATCGTTACCTTTTTTTCTGAAATAAAAGCATCTTATATTACACCAAAAAGCAGGAAAGTTAAATTGGCTGGACATCAGAATTACACGGAAAACTCTTCCTGTGAAAGCTAGCATCTGAGACTTGGCCTCAATCATCAGTCTTCCTGTCGACAATGCAATAAATGTTCCCTAACTGCAATAGTTGAGGTGTGATATAGCTTAGGGTTTTTCATTTAAGTCAGCTTTATGGAATTATAACTTGATAATCTATCTGTCTAGTCACTTTGGCTTTGATTATGAATGGTCTGCCTTGTGTTTTGATGCTGATTTCATCTTCAAACAGAAAGTTACTGTTCATTATGCATATTGTTATGATCTGATATGTTTGTGGGGATTTTGGATGCAAGTATTTATAATTTTTCATGGTTTAAACACTGACATGAAAATCAATTTGCGTATCCCTCAATGGTTGCTGTATGCTCAAATCTGAATTATTGAGGGTTTTGTTTTTTTTGACAATTCAAATTTGATTAGAATGTTTGTGTACTTGCACTCTATTTCTATGTACTAAGCATTAATTTTGTGATTATGATGCATGTGCATGCATATGGTAAACATAACTATCAAACTTAATCCTAGTTTTAGGGCAATATCCACAGAATATGTGAGTGTGTAAGGTGGCAAGAATGATTTTTGATGATGTATGGCATGATTTGATGTTGCATGTAGTGATTACTACTTGACATGAAGGGTTTTTGTTTTTTGATTCATTTTGGTCAATGGAACACCTTTAACCAGATGACTCAGGGTATCATTTGACAGTGCCAAACCTGTGTTTTATCTTTGTGTTTTTTCTGTTGTATTATCCTAGACAATGTGGGAGGATTGATAAGATTTCCCTTTTGAACTATCCTGAATTAGTACATCTACTTGATGTTTGTGAGCCACTTCTACATTGTCAATATGAAATAGGTTTGGTTCTTCTCTTCTAAAATATCCAATTGGAATAAATAGTTACATGTAATTGATACCTTTAGTTCTGATGTAGGTTTCTTTTTGGTAAATGATGATAGTGTTACATTTCATTTTGTATATTTTTTCATAGCTTGTGGCATGTGTAATTTTAATATCACAAGGTTATCCCCATATAATGTAATCTTTCTTATTGTATTAATTTCTGTATCATATTGTACATGTTGACTAGTGTAAGAACCCCGCCAGACATTCTTCGGAAAACGTGCAATTTTTTGACATGTCATCAGGGTTGAGAATGCGGTAAAACAAAGGTTGTTCCAATAACGACCTTCGCAGGTTTTATCAAACGAACTAAAACTAAAATACAAAATGGAAGAACTAAAAATAACTTTAAATGTAAACAAATCTAAAAGATATCATCATCCTAATTACTAATGTTTAATCAATACATTGAACATCCTTAACCATTCTTTATTCAGGAAACTAGCTTTTAAGTACTCAATCTGCAAACAAAATGAAAGTATGCTTAGTTCTTAAGTATCTCATCAGGTAAAGGAATAACACATGTATTTCACAAGAACATATATGAAAGTACAAATCACATTTAATATTGAATCTAATACATCAATAGTGGGGAACAAGAGCCAATACATCAATGGCGGGGAACAAGAGCCTGCCCCACTGATTTAATACAATCACCAACTGGTGTCAATCTAATAAAATCAAGAAATCCGAAAAGATGTAGTACATTTGCAATAAGTGAAGATAAAACAATCAGTGTCCAATCCTGAGTAGGTGTATCTTGAACAACAGTTGTGCAAATGAGACGTAGAGTGTCCAACCACACACCAACGGATCCTCCACACACCTCCCAAAATGTGTGTGACCCCACCCTTGTAATAGGGTGGTAGATAAAAGATTTCAATTCCAAACAAAAACATATGAGAAATATGTGCAACATCCATACAACCACCATCACATACAGTGAATCATGTAGAACTAGGTGACTCTACTATCTACTGACTCAGTCTAACAAACATGTGAACTAGGAGGTACAGTTGATGAACAAATGATCACAACACATCATTGCTTTGGCCAAAGACTTATAAATTTACACTCACATTGGGCGTATAACAGAATCACTGCCTAAGGAGGATGAGATTGGGTCCAACTGTCTACCGGCACAACTATCTCATACACCATGCTCCTATCAAAACAACTATAGTAAGCAAAACAACTGAACTAATGCACATGATAAGAGGACGAGGGTGATGTCAATTGGGGCCAGGGTTACTATTGATTTCACCTGCATGCTCGCAGCCTGTTCACTAGACCTATGGTACACAAAACATACAATGAAATGAAAGTACATGCTAGAGAAAGACAACCCATGTGAGTAAATCAGTTAATTCAGAACAGCAAGGTATCTCAGGACCCTAAGCCGTTAAGGTAGTAATTAACTTTTTGTTTTCTTTATTTGAGGACAACTAATCATTAACTCTGCTTGTTCTGGGTCTGCTATTAGAGTCATGTAGTAATATATAGACAAGAGAGTAAATACCAGCTTTTAGACTGATTCCTCAAAAGTAAGGCAGTCTCAGTATGAAATGGATTCTAAGAGGCAGCTGGAGTAGTGCAACCATTCATAGTTCACTCAAGTCCTCTACCTGGACAAGGAATAGATCATATAGTATAGAAAAAAGAGGTCAAGTACAACTTTTTTACTCATTTCTACTCTCTCCTTCAATCTCATTTGCTAATATCAGGTCTTAGTAGTTTTGCAATTAGTTCTCAGTTGTAGGACCAAGTTTAGTTTATGAAAGTAAGATCTGGTTCATATCTCATGACCGTATTTTTGATACATGAAAATCAGATTGTAAGCCTGTATGAACAGTTGAAAGCAAAGGAGATATTCTATTCATACATGCACCTACAGGTATGCATATATATGATACATATGCATACATGTAGGTGAATGAATATATCACTTTACCTCAGGGTCACATCTCCTCTTAAGTTTAGAATGGATGCACACAGTCCCATAAACATATATACAGAATAGTTCAAACAACCATACAAGCTGAAGAGAGAGATCAACAATAACAACTCAGTCCCCTGCCATGCATCTCATATTGCTCATACAATCATATGAAACCCAGCTCACATCGTAAGCTTTAACTGCATAAGATGGTCATAGAATCAACTCTCAGAAGGTTGTACAGGTAAGTTAGATACAGCCACCCCTGATTCAAGATTCAAACCTTCCAAGATGCTAAGCCAACCCACAACATGCAGTCTTATCATGATAGCAACTCAAAAGTACATTTCCAATGATCGTCAAGATTGAAGGATTGATTTCACATGGAAGGAGAACTCAAACTCCACCCTATCCATATGAGAAAAACATTTTCTGTGTAATATCCCCTCCCCAGTTGAAGACCCTTAGCCCTATTTTGTTTCTTGACGGCTAAGGGCCGATACAAAGGGAAACTATAGTCTTAATAAATTATTATTAAGTGCATAAAAAGAAACTTTATAAAAAAACTTATATTAATTTATTAATGACTTTATAAAAAAAGAAAAGAGAAAAAGAAAAGAAAAGATAAAGTGAAATTAGAAAAGAAAAAGGAAAGAGGTCACTTTATGTTTTTATTTCCCTGAGGGAAAAATGCGACCTATGTCGGGGATGTGACAAGGCAAAAAAGGATTAAGTGTGGGGAAAAACATGTGATTGGTGCTTGTGGGTGGCTACTAAGCCAAGTTTTCCTATAAAAACAAGCCGACTTGGCTTAGAGAGATCTCTTTATTTTATACAAATTCTGATTTTTGTCTGAGCTTGAGAGCTTTGCAAAATAATTTCTAAGGACGAAAACCCTCATGAGATTGAAGGGAAGAACGAAAACTCCTCTTGGGGATTTATCTAGCAATGCATTGAACATTTAAGGAAGAATTAGTTTGCTGAAGTATCTTTATTTTCCAGCTGAAGCGACCCATCTGGAAGACTGTTTTGGGATGAAAGAAGGGAACAAAAATCAGATCTGAGTGCTGTTACAAAACCTGATTTTCAGTTATCTATATTTAGCCATTTTGGAATGTTATTTGGGTCCAAAACCCTTCTTTTCCAGTTGTATCTGCAGGCAAGGGTTTGTAGTTTTTAATAAATAAAATCAGTCATTTTGGAGCCTCAAATTTGTACACTTTTCCCTGCTTTTACCTTCTAAAATTTATCGCTCTCATTTGAGTAAGGAAAAAGCATTGTTTAGTACATTTGTGGTGGATTTTCTGTACTTGGGCAAAGTCGCATTTTCTGATTTTTATTCCAGATCTGCATTTAAGAAAAGTTTTATGGTATATTTTAAGCTGGTATTTGGGGAAAAACCATTGTGTGCACTTAAATGTCCTTAGGGGACATTACATTAACTAAGCCTAATCCTATATCTCCACCATCCCACATTCACTAAAAACTACACTTTTCCCAAAAAACAAAGCTATGTAAACAACCCTCTACCTCTTCTCGAAACACACCTAATTCTCATGCTAGCATTCTACTTTTAGGAAACAAAGGAAAAATTGAGAAACCCCATTTGTTGAGAGAAAAAGGAGATCCAAATATGGCTCATGCCAATTTAAATGCGCCTCTTGCTTCATCAAAATCCCCCTCCTAAGGAACTAAAAACTACCACTTTTGTCTCGTACTCGGTTCAAGCAAGGACATCCACAAATCGAATGCGAATCCAAACATCCAAGGGAGAGGTTTGAGTTTCTTTGTCCTCCTTTTCCTTTGAAATGCTTTATCTTGATGTAAATAGCTTAAAATGATTAATCTAGATTGAACTTTGTAGGTGTAAGTTCACTTTGTATTTTAGATTATTCATTTTAAAAGCTTGCATACAACAATCATTTTATCATGCAAGAGATAGTTACAAAAAGGATGAGGAGGTTGAAAAACATTAGTCAATACATAACTAATAGTTTGTTAAGAGTTAATTATATATTTTAATACCCCCCCCCCCATAATGACCAAACCCGGAGACAACATGTTTGTCCTAGAATTTTACAAATTCAATAAAGCCAAGAAGTTTATTCAATAACTCTACATGTTGCTCCTTAGATAGCATGCTGAAAATTGCAGCCCTTTGATGTTCTGCTATTGTACCTAAGAGCTTTGGTGTAGATAGAGACTGAAAAGACATCAGATAGAAAAACAAAGATCCGGTCGTGTGGACATGAGATATAGAAAGTTGTCCACTAATTGTTCGTTGAGTGACTCATTGACTGTTAATGAATCATTGGTTGAGAGGTTCAGCCCAATCTCCAGAGTTCTGAAATTAGAATTCTTGGAGTTGTTGATTGATTAGAGTGTTCTAGGTTTGTCGACCCTGGTTGAGTTCGTGTAGGAATTTGATAAATTTCCAATCCAAATGATCACCTTCAAGGAAACACCATGTGGACCTCCTCATACAACTCTCCATGTCCAGGAAGGCACTTCAAGATACCCTCCAGCTAAACTAAGCTGCTACTGGAGAGAATCAATTCAAGTGACCATCTTTGTAGTAGGAGTAACATCCAACTCCGTAGCAGGAGAAATAACCATCTCTACAGTGGTAGGGGAAATAACCGTATATCCTCGTGTTGCTCATCTATCCCCGTGTTGAACAAAAGTCTTTTGCAACAAGATGAGAAAAGCGTCCATGCTTTGTTGTCCTTTGAGCCTAGTGCCTGTGATTGAGTGATTTGTCTTCCATCTCACCATGTGCCTCTTGCACATCTTGTAATCCTTTGGGCATTTACCTCACGCCTCTCACACAACTTGTATTTGGGCATTTCATCCGCCCACACATGAAGTATTTTAGTCTCCTGCACATTAGTGGATATTTCCTCCACAATTAGTGCATGTAGGTTGATTAGAGTAGGGTCAACATTCCTATAAGGATTGGCATCCTCCAACACATCTTGAATGGTGGAGTTTCCCTCCACACGTGCTTCTAAATTGAGTGTAGTAACATCAACTAGCCTATATTACCACCATGCCCAATGCCTAGGGCAATCACCACCTATCCCTAGAGAAATTGACAATAATATTTCACATCTGACACAAGACACTTCTCCCCAAAGAAATTTACAACAATATTGGGATTCTTTGTTAACTTACAAACAAATAAGAGATTTTTTGTGCAATCTAGGAACATACCTAACATTCCTTATTAATAGTTTTTGAAGCATTATTCATCACAATTTGTACATCTCCTATCCCCTCTACTACAAGTGACTCTCCATCAACTAAGGCAACTAAATCCGAACAATTGGTAATTGTAGTAAATGATACGTACCAAACACTTCGACATGAAAAATGTCCGGATGCATCGGAGTCAATGATCTAGCAAATGGTAGCACCTGTCATTCAAGCATGATGTCATAAGACAATAGAGAGCATGCTCTTCTGCAAAATCTTGTTTATTTGCAATTGCTGCCACATTTGCCTCATCCCATGGCTGTTTGTTCTGTTGAGAAAGATCATACTATCGCTTCTGCAATCCTTTTTGAGATGCCCAACCTTATGACAATAATGGCATTTTATTTGGTATTTGGAAGATTCACCAGAGTGTCGTTTCCACTTCCCCTTTGATTGAGCAATCAATGCACTCTCTGATTGCCCCAAAACTGGACTCAAGTGTTTGGTTTTGTCTTTGTTTCTTTCATAACAGATAGGAATTGACTTTATCAAAAGTCATGGTTTGACTTTCAACCATCAAATGTAAGCCTTCCACAAATAACTCATGCGAGGACGACAAACTATTTAGAACCAATGCCACTAGATCATCATCATGCACCTTTTTATTAATGGAGGCAAGCTGGTCTCGGAGATTTTCATCCGAAGTAGGTGTTCCGATTGGGACCCATCCTTTTGCATCCTTGCTGAAAATAACAAAATTTTCAGGTATGACTCCGACTCTTCTCTAAAGTCATGTATTTGTTCTTCAGATGAATCTATAACACACTAGCATCAATGGCATTCCAGGCTTCAGATATCAAATGATCGGATATGCCGACAACTTTAACAACAACAAGGCCTCTTTATGACACTTGTCATAATTCGCAAATTTAGCAATAGGCATCCCTTCCTCATGCCAAGTACTATTTTATTATGTTTCAAAATTTTGTAATTGTTAAAATCTTGCGACTCCAGACATTATAGTTCTGACCTGTCAACTTTTACGCCTTCCAACAGAACAAGGTTTTGAATATTTGTGCCATTATTCACTCTCTTTAATGACCAGCAAGTTAATGCAGTAAAGAAAGTACTAGTTTATTTTTTGAATTTTTGGTGTTCGACATGAAAATCAATGCAACAAAAAGAGAAGTAGAGTTTTATTTTTCTGATTGTCTAAATGCAAAAATGAATCCGTGCAATCTGCAACAGGTCTTCTGGAAGTGCTACAGAAAATATCATTGATGCAATTTGTCAAGTGCAGATTTCGTGCCCTAGCAGGAACTCTAGGTCTCCAAACTTACGAAGCAACTGTAAACTTGCAACAAAAAATACTTACAATTTCTGCTTCTGTCACTTCAGCACACACGTCCAATGCCAAAATCCTAGTTGAAGCTCTTGCACATTCTTGTCTGAAAAAATCACATGCACAAAAGGTGCAATTCTTTCCATATGAACAAGGTCTGCAATTTGTCTACTTATCATGCCCTAAGTGCACAGTCAGAAACCAACAAAACTCAAATCAGTCACTTCAAGCGTACTATTGGTCACAGAAATTTCTAAAACTATTGACCATGAAAATACTTTGTATACTGGTCTGAAACTACGTTTTTTGGACATTGGTTAAATTCTGCCATATCATTTGTCTGCATCTAATTTCATGCCCTAATGGCGACTGTGTTTTGGAATGTTATTTTTGCACGATTTTTGCCCTAAATCATGATTTTATTTTTGCATGATTTTTGGCCTAAATCGCGACTATATTTTTGCATGATTTTTTTTCCCTAAAATGCAACTGTATTTTTGCATGAATGTGCTTTGCTCGATTGTGTTTTTGTTCTTTGCGTGTCCTTAATGACTGTATTCTTCCTTGACAGACAAAATGCGACTGGTTTCTTCAAATATGACTCCTTTGATCTGATTTACAATCACAAATGACTGTATTTGTGTGCCCTTGATTACTTTTGTCCTCCTTGGATTTCTCAATGATTTGCAGGTCTACACGACCCTTCATAGTCTTCTTTCCGACATTCGTATTGTACACTAAGAGCTTCCTCGAACTTCACACCTTTCGAGCACCAATGGCTCTGATACCAATGTTAGAAGATGTGAAGAAAGAAATGAACGAAGAGGAATTGAACTGCACACCAAATGAATGCGTGTCCATCATTTTATTATGTTGGGAGTAGTTGGAACAATTACTGTTAGAAAACTACCAACATGTATTAGTATAGATATATTCATTATATTCAGTCAGCGGAACAAAGAGTTGTATGCTGTGTTCGAGAAGAATGAATTGCTCTTGATTGAAAATAGAAATGATTATGAAGTTACGAACCAATCAGTTACTTCATGGAAGGTCTCTAGTTCAAGTCCAGGATAGCCCATATGACATGCATGAGTAAGAAAATCGGGCGAAGACACCATCATGATGCTGCCCAAATAGATAGGAGGGAGTTGGGCCGGAATACACATGCATATATCAGTGGAGGGAGGATAAGTTGAGTGCCATAGTTTAGTTGGCCCCTAGTTATATATGTCAGCCCCTATATCATAATTGTTGCCAAACCCCTGCACCTCCTCACCCCCTCACCCTCACCCCGACTTATTGATCGGGATTGGGCTTATTAGTCAGTACTCTGGACCCAATCTCTAGGCCATCTCATCAGATTTGCGATGGAAGAAGTAGTTGGCATCCTTTTCTAGATAGATAGATAATATGAGGGGCAGGGATTCATTCACTCTGCTTGAATTTTCGACCCTAAATTCAATATCAGTGAAGTATATGCAAGTAGCATGAGCATCGAGTTAGCACTAAACAGTGTCAGGATCTCCAGAGATTTGTAGAGGTCTGAAATAAGGTCAGGTTTGTTAAGAATATCCTAGGTCTGCCTTTTCATCAAGATAAAACTATACAACAATTCTTATATGGCCAAAACGAGTCATACGCTTGTAAATAGGGAAAATAAGCTCATACTCATCAAGTTGCACCTTCTCATAGAACCAAAATTGGGTTCTGCAGGCCCAGTACCCAAATATGCAATAATTTAAAAGCAATAGATCCAGCAAAGAGGAACGAAATTCATCAGTACAGGTCTCCACTATGTCATGAAAGGAATCTACTGTCAAAACAGAAACCCTGAAGACCTCCATGATCCAAATTATCATGATCAAAAGTCAATGGATCAAAATACGAAAAAGGGGTATTTTCTCAATACATACAAGAGGAAAGAGAGAATAGGCATTGATGAATTCCTTTAAGCTGTAGTTTTCATGTAGAGGGTTGCAAGAGCTACAGTCCATGTAACTACAAAACAACACATTTTCTTCAATCAACAATGTCACACAAACCACTGCCATGGCTTCTATTACGCCCAAACCATTCATTGAAGACTAATTAAAACTGGAACAGGAAATGGAAATATAAAACAAAATAATTGCCTGGGAATGCAATCCAAATGGATGGGAAAGATCTGATCACCTTCCTACCCACTCCTCTTTCTACAGTATGCTAAGGAGTAAAATGAATACCCTAAAACTCTCACGCATGGTCCTTTTTCCTTCTCAAATCCGGAGATCACTGTGTCTCATTCCAAGATTTAAAAAACCGTGTCCTAGATCTTCCCCTTATTTCCATTTTATTAGCATTTAAGAGGAAGACTAAGGCTCCATGCCTGGCATTATGACCTTCTCATTAAGTTATGGTCAATGCAAAACTGCCAGTCCTGAGAAATGGGCATAAAATTTACTCTTCAATCCATTTTTCCATTGCAATCCCACAGATCAAGCTTGGAAGGAAAAACCAAACATCACAAGCATCCTTAGAAAAGGCAGTTTTTTACCTTTTTGCCTTAAACTTCTTTCAGTCAAAACCTAGAGTCGAAAACAAAAGCATGGGATTTGAAGTGAGGTTGCTCGAATGTTTTCAACCTTCCACTCTCGAGATTGGTCAAACTATAGTGCTCAAAGTCCAAGCCGTCAATGCACATGGTGATAATTCCACTAATGCTAATCAGGCCAAAGGCACAAGTGCAAGAATCAACTAACAAATAGTAAATCAATAGTGCTTAGTACTAAATGTCCCCATCTGCCAAAATGTTACTCAAGGGCCTAGGTATATGTTAGAGTTGCTTTACAAAGTAGAAGGTAAAGGTCTCAGGTTGAGTATAGGTGTCGCAACAACACCTCATAAACAAGTCGTCCATTCATGCCACTGGGAATCGTGTCTGTTACTTGGGATATCCTAAGTGGCTGCTGCCACTTAGGGTATTCCAAGTAATGGTCACTATTAGTACCCCGCAACACAAGGACACATCATATCATAATAGAACAGAAAATAAAGTCAACAAGTAGCAGCAACAACTAAGAACACAACCTGTGAATGATTAGAGACAATGCTGGAGCAAGAAACAACTAAATCGGGCAAATACGACAAGTACCCACACACCACACCAACAGGTTGACCAACCAACGTGAAGCTAACTGCGTGTGTGTGCGTGCATGGTTCTCAAATGATTGTGTTACTGAATTGTCTGCCCCAATCTGCCTCCCTCTCCCCTATGATGCTCTCCCATTGGGCAAATCCAGAGTGAAGGGGAAGCCCTGTCCTATATCCAACTCAAGCCAACAGGCAGTAGTTAGGCCAGGTCAACTTAATAATAGCCGAAGCAAATTAATTTAAACAAGCCACTGCATATCAAATAATAAATGCAAGATATTAAAATGTGACTGAATTATTAATTCTGCATAATAAACCATAATGCTAACTTATAATGTCATCCACATGGTAACTAAATGAACTTACTAAATCTGAAATATAACCCACAATAAATAAAATCTGCATTTGATTAATTCCAAAAACGTTTTTAAAGCCCTTTTATTTAAGTAAGAGAGTTTCTTCGAGATAGGCCGGGAAACAGGATGTGACAACTAGCTTGGTGGCCCTAGTCTAGATAGCTATCAATTATGCTTGAAATGAAATAAATGGCACAACATATTATATTGGACCAAGAAAAAATTGTAGAATGACCATCGTACAGACTATGGTACTTTACCCATAACCATTAGAAATAAAATTTTGAGTATAGGTGAGCAAAATTGAAAGTATAGCTCTTCTTATTTATTTATTTCATGTTTTTATTTTTATTCTTATAAAACAATAGATCAAAAGAAAATGTTAAGTGGCAATGTTCCTTTTTTCTATGGAAGTATGCACTAGTAAATCCCAGCTTCTTCAAGTTTTTTACATGTTAGTCTTTTCATTTAAAAATTGAGGATTGGTTTAGATCAAGTAGTTTCATTACCATGAGTCATTTCCTTGATTGCAAATAGCATATTTAAATTATTTTTTGTTTTTGATCTAATTATGAATGCCTAGTTTTCTCTCATGCAGTATACGGGTATTTGCGATCTCTGCACTTCTATGTATCTTTGTTCTACTTCCAATTAATTACTCTGGAGAAAAATTTCGTCATGGACATTTTTCTCACATTCCTTTCGAGTCATTAGATTTATTCACCATAACAAACATTCCTCGTGGCTCCAAAAGGTGAGATGCTAGTGCTATTTTTATGACCCCTGCAAATAATGAATATTAGTTCCTATTGTCTGCATACTTGTTTACAATGTCTTTTTACTGTAGTCACTTGAAGATATTATAGAAATGTCATCTACGCAAGAACTATTCTCATTGATCTTTTCTTGCTATATGAGATTCTGCTAGCCTTATGTTTGCGTATTACTTGAATCTACCGGCAAAGCACAAACATCATGAAAGTCACAAACTTCTATGAAGCTTTTATTTGTTAAAAGAAGATGATAGATACACTATTGTAATTTAATTTTTTACATATTTAATCTTTGAAAAACTTTGAAATACTACTCTTACCATATGAAAATATATTGGATTATTGATGTTTGAAACGTTTAGTGTGGTTGAACACTTGACTCTTAGCCCTGACATACTAAATTTATATCCATCTGTATTATATGAGTATGTACAACCAAAAAATATGAACAGTAATTTCATAATGGCCCTTAATTACCATCGACTCTTGTATTGCTCCACTTCACCATTGTGTCCTCATGTCTACCACAATTCACCTTTTAATTTTCTTTGCAAAAAGAAATAAAGCTAATGTTACTCTCTGGATTAAACCTTCAGATATTTCTAGAATATAAAATCATAGATTTCCTTTCAATATCTGTTGGACATTAAGTGCAACCAACACCCTACAAAAGAAATAAGCAAGATGTTTTGAGCCCAAATCTGAAATCTGCTAACAGACCGAAAACCAAATAGCTGAATTTAAAAAAAATCCAAAATCCAAGGTTTGTTTTGTTACTGGCAAAATCTGCTGTTACAGATGGAAAATGGAAGACTTGTGTTGGAAAAACAATTGGTATGAGATAATAAATAAAGTAAAAAGTTGTGATTACAGGTAGTAAGTACTAATTAGAGAACTAGGGGAGAATAAGCTTCTAACATATCTGAAACTAAGCTGAAATCTGCAATTCCGTTCCTTTTATTTTTTATTTTCGATAATGAAATCTCAAATTTATCTAGTGCTAAGTGGGGACGTGTCCCATAGATTTGGTGACATCTCGGATGTCCCAATTGTTTTGGGGACTTGGGGGCTTGTAGGGGACGTTGCCTATTTTTTAATACTTTACAAAAGTTTTCTGATGTTTTTACTTTAAATATGCCATTCTTTTTACCAAAACATTGAATTCTAATCTTGAAAGTACCTAAAGTTCATCAAATATAGTATAAATCCCTAAAGTCCATTGAATAAAGTAAACATATTTGTTAGAATATAAGGCTTTCTTTAATATTGTATAAAATAAAATCCACTTTTGTGACTTAATAGTCTTTGTTAATTATTTGGTGGTTGGGTAGTTATTAGACGGTAATTTATTTCTCATCCTTTATAAGGAGATGTATATTGATGTAATATTCATTCTAATACCTTTTAGTTATATCATTATCAATATACCTTATTTTTATTGATGAATCTTTTAAGGTATCAGAGCGACTTTGAGTACGAATCGCAAGTTTCAGGTTCGTATATGCATGTATTGAGTGTTGTATATGAGAGCATGTTAGGATAAATTCGTGAAGGTGGTTGCGAGTGTTGGAAAGACTAAAAAATGAGGTTGTAGAAGCCAACAAATTGAGGCACAAATCCTGCTTGTGAACTAGGGCACAAAATAAAGGTTTCTGTTTGCTTCGAAAAGGCATTAAATAGGGTCGCAAGAATGGCATACATACAATCACAAAAGGGCATGTAAACAGTTGACAAAAAGGGCATAAATACAGTTGGAAAGGGTGTCACAGTTTTTTAAGGCACGAACACAAATCTCGATTCTGTTCAAGGGTTTTATAAAATTGTGAAGGAGAGACGACATTAAAAGAAGAGAATTCGTGGCTCCATTTCTTCACTTGTTTGCGGAATTGTTGAAGGGTTTTTTATTCATCTATTCAGTTCAGTTCATGAAAACCGCCCTGGAGTATACACGAGTTTGTGAATCGGTGAGTTATTTAATATCTTTGCCATTTGTTTTGTGTAACTCTCTATATGTGCAATATTTTCCGTGAGTTCATTAATATCTTTTTCATTTGTTCTTTGTGTAAGTCTCTATATGTGCAATATTTTCTGCAAGTTTGAGAAATCCTGGTATCCTTTGGAAAATTGAATTTTCTGTTAAAACAATTACAAACCTTAGTCTGCTTCTATCTCTGAAATATTTGTGAAAGCAAAGCCTAGATCTTTACTTCTTTTAAAGAATGGAGTTTTCTTTACTAGTAGAGAAATATTCTGCTTTCAATTTCCACACTTGGCAGGTTAAAATCCTGATGCAATTAATGAACAAAAGTTTGTGGGGTATTGTTAATGGAAAAGAAACACAACCCACTGATGCTACCAAATTGTTAGAGTGAGAAAGCCGTGATGATAAAGCTAAAGCTATAATTACAATAGCTCTTTCTGATTCCGAAGTCCATATAGATTTAGAGAAATCGTCCAAAGAAATATGGGATAACTTGAACACATTGTTCGGGGAAAAAGCAGTGAACTATAAATTTTCTTTGAAGCTTCAACTCTTTCAATTCAAGATGGCTGATGGTGTTACTATGTCAAGTCATATAAATAATCTGAGATCTCTTCTTAGAAAGTTACCAAAGTTAAAGCTCCAATAGATGATGAAGATTCTAAAGCCATTTTGCTAAACAATTTGCCTTCTTTGTACAACAATGTCAATTTCACTCTCAATCAAAAGCCTTTGCAAATCCTGGAAAATACGATTTTAGCTGTCTTATCTAAAGAAAAGAGAATAATTACAGATGATACAAAAGGTGATTCTTCACTTGCCATGTGCATTATACTCCCGCACAAGAAATAATCTTAGAAATTTAGATAAAGACACCAAGAAAGTTGAGTGTTATTATTGCAAGAAAAGAGGTCATATATCTTGGAATTGTCGCATTTGAGCTAATGATATTCTCAAAGGCAAGTTCAAAGATAGCCCAAAGAAGCAAATGTAGCCTTTGTTGACAATGTACCAGATGCTGAATTTACAGATGTCATGCCCCCCTTTTTGAATTGAATGAGTTAGAAGACCACTAGCCTATTCTCCATTTCTCGAAGGCAAAAGGGTGATGCAAAGGAAATAAATTAATAATTTAACTTAAGTTGGCCAAAAGCAACTTTATGTTATAAAAAGGCAACTTATGTTTTATTATTAAAAAGGGGAACATTATTAAAAACAACTCAAAATTAACTTAAAGGAGGGGAAGTTGTTTTATGAGTGCTTTTCTTTGAAAATCGTGAAAGTAAAATTATAAAAGTGGGGTGATTGGGCTCACTTGGGTATCACTTTTCAACCAACTATTTTTATATTGTGAGTTTGAGCATTTGGCCCCAATTTTCAGCCTCAGAGGATGAAAACCCTCATGTGGAGCATTAGAGGATGAAAACCCTTTGGTGGAAAAGACTTGGAGACGAAAAGCCTTAGGTTTTGTGTGGTGGCTCTATCCAAGGACTACATATGTGCTTAGGATCTGGTCTATATTAGAAATCAACTTCATCAAATAATCAGGGCAGTGTGGAAGTTCCAGATCTATGCCAAGGCATCAATATTAGGGTTGGCATCACACTTCTAGAAGCATTTCTAGGGCTGGCGTCATATGTCTAGGGTTGACATCACCGTTGGGAGTTGTTTTCCGGGTTAAATTCTCCATTTTCATGTTGAGCCGCGTCATAAATAATTTCTACATTTTATTGTAATTTAATTATGCCATTATTCCAAATAAAATCTCTATTTTCAATGGTTTATCAGAAAAATTGGAGTTTTATATTTTCAGATTTAAGGAGTTGTAAAAATCAGAATTTGTTGTAAAAATGAAAAAATTCCAGAATTTTGTAATTTCACCTACAAAGGTGTATAAAATTTAATATTTTCAGGATAAAGGTTTGTTGTAAAATCTAGATTGTTCCAATTTGTCCAAATAAGGGACATTACATGGGTATCAGAGTGAGGTTCTTGCCAGCCTGTAGGGTAAGAGATAGAATGGACAAGCATTTGGAAGAGTATCAAAATAGCATACAAGATCTGGTGGCATCAATGAAAATACAGTTGGACAGAAAAGAGTTAGAAGAAGAAGAATGTAAAAAACAACTCAATTGATTATGAGGCCTACTGTGAAGAATATTATAATCTAAACCTGACATTTCAAGTTGACACGACCCTCTGAGATTTCTGTGATTTAAAAAGGAGGCATGATCCAAGAAGAAGAGGAAGAAGGATCACTCAAAATTGTTTGAGCAAGCTTCCCACATATGATGAAAGGTTTGAGTTTACCTTTGAAGAATTTTTGAAGATGCTCTAAAAAGGAAGGAGGAGAAAATTAAAGGAAGAAGAGCAGATGGAACCGAAACATCAAAAGATTGCTAAGGAAGAAATCAAAAAGCAAGAAGAACAATCAAATTCAGATCCACAAGACATTATTGAGCAAGAACATGAGGGATCCAACATGTAAGGTAAAGATCTTTTGATAGTAGAAGAGGTTTTATTGACTTCTGATGATTGCATTTATGTCAATGAAGTCAAGGGGTAAAACATCACTAACTGAATGCCAAGAACAAAAGATGGAAACAGATGTGCCAATCCATGCGCTACCCAACAATCTTCCGAAGAGTGAGCCACTACCATATAAGACTGAATTTTAGAATAATTTGTCAAAAGCTCCTACTTCAGCCAAAGAGGGTAATCACTCTTATAATTTCAGTTCAAGATATGGGAATGATAGCACAAATCTATTTCAGTTTTGCCATCATTCTAAGAAGGGTAAAAGAATGAAGATAGATCCTTTGGCTCAAAATGCATTTTGCATAATGGTATGGAATCTAGGTGATATTTTGAAATCTATGAAGGATAGAATTTCTGATTTCAATATCATTGTTGTTGATAATTTCATTATGCTATACAAATGGATAAGAAAAAAATCAGAATTGACCTTAGATGAGCACAAGGAAAATATTATGAATGACAATAGGATTCAGTGGATGGAGTACTAGGGTCAAATATCTCAGCTACAAGCCACAGATCAACAACTGCAACATCAAAACATTCAGTATTAACAAGGTATGGTTCATGCATGGAAACCACATAAAGGTATGCTTGAACAAACAATTGTTGTTTTGCGAGTTTGGTTGATTGATCCTCTACTCCATCCTTATCCCAAAGGACCAAATAAAATTGTGTTAGTAAGACTAACTAGAAATCAAATTTCTAATTGGTCCACAAATACATGCGTGTGCCTTTTGGAATAACCAAATGAAGCATTCAAGTTATCTACTTGTAAAGAGGAAGTATCATGGATTACAACTTATGCTTAAAATAATTATAATGAAGAGACCCTGAGACTCATAATGTCACCTCGCATTTGATAATGCTCTTAAGGTAAGTGACAATTGAGAAATTCAATTACAAGGTAAGTAGATTCATACACATACCATCTTGGTTGGATTCGGATTTGATGTTTGGATAGAGGGTGCAATTGCCCGAACCATAGTCATATTTGCAAATGCATGTGTCATAATATTTGACATGGTGATTGGTGATAAGTTGACAAATGGCTCTCTTTTATACAAGGTCCATGGTATGCTAGATAGGGCAACAACAATTTTCTCTTTTTATACTGGTTTTGATGCAGTTGCTAATATACCATTCAACACTGACATGCTATTCTCTATATATAATGAGCTGTATTTGTGTAACAGGTCGTGTTTGCATCATCATGATCCGACATTTGTGGTCAAAGGTCAGGAGGATAAGTCACAAAGTTGCTTGCGCATCCTAATATGGGATCCCAGAAATATTTCTAGACATGAGCAAGGTAAACATCATGTTGATATTCAGATTTTTCAGAATAAGTGTATTGTGGTGTTTAGACATTTGCTCCCAAGATCGCTGAAGGACATAGAAGATCAACACATCACATGTTTGGAATCAAGTTCCAAGCATGTTCACCTTTACAAGATACACATAGGAGAATTTCCAGAAGATGATAATCACATTGATGGGAACGTCATAGCTCCTTGTGAAATCTTTCATTACAACACTGTACACACGTGGAAAATGAATCCATATGCAGATATGAATTTATATTGGAAAAGCATAAGGCATATAGATTCTTTGATTCAAGCTCAAAGTTGTTTTTGCATATGGGATCCGGGTGGCTTTTTGAGGTACAAAAACGATAAAGGCTTTAATGTGATTGTAACTGATGGCTTCACCATCCGATGTACCAAGTGGATTCAACTTAACCTTACCTTGGAGAGAACTTTTCATAGAACGTGGGCAGCCCATTGTTTGGATGAAGGTGTTGAGGATATCTCAACAATTTCTAATGCAACAAAGGAAGGTGAACACTTTGATTACAACCCAAACTACATACAGGTTGGTGCCCCTTGATTGTGTGAAGGAGAATTGACTTCAAAATGGCTTCACCATTCCTTGCATCATCACTCAAAATTCAACATTCAGCATTCAAAATCCAGAATTCAGCACTTGGAGTGAACACAAGGTATGCAATGATTCGTACATCATAGGTTTAGGCAAGAAGCTAAAATCCATGGATGAGAGACATTTTATTGAGGTTTCAAATGATGTCAGTTTAGATTATGAAAGGAATGTTTTGATCCAAGAAACATATCAGATTGACTTTCAGAAGGATTCTACTGATAAGCATGCACTTGTAAAGATTATTTTAGTGGAGGTAGGTGTGGCACTGCATATGAGAAAGGTGCCAATGAATGCGAAAATTGGAAAAGCTCTTTGACACTGGAGAGAAACTAACTTCTCATCCTTTTGTATATCTCATGGAAAGGATGGACAGCCCATGAATTCTTTGGATATTTTCCAAGAAATGCAAAAAAAGTTCCTGTGAGTGTGATTTCTAATGAGAAAATTATACAGGTATTGTCGAATTCTCAAGGAAAATGGAATTTAAGCCTAGAAGAAGGGATAGCTGATATGGCTGTAAGTGAGTTTGCAGTGGGTATTTGTACCCATAAAAGAAAAATAAAGACCTCAAGCTCTACATAACTGCTAAGACCCAATACTAGGGGTGAATTCCAAGTGCAATTAGATAAATTTGGCAATCATTCTAACTTCATGAGTGCTGATTTACAGTTTAGTTTTAGATTCTCTAAGGCAACCAAAAATTGCAAACAGAAAGCCCCTGATGTAGGTAATGAGAGTATAGTATCAAAAGGGGCCATTATGGGTAACATGCAGCAAGAACTGAATGTTTTAGAAGTGCAAGAAGAACAATTTCATGCTAGTTCTTAGTCAAACAACCAAATGAAGCAAAGTTTATTTTGAACACTGGATCGCAAATTCCCAATGATGAATTGGGATGCAAGTATTACATAGATGGCCATTGGGGAGAGCTCGAGCACTTGAGCTTGCAATTGCTTGAGGGCAAGTAATTTTGGGAAGGGCGAACTGTCATGTCCCGTTTTAAAAATTGAATAAGTTAAAAGACTAAATGGGTGATGCAAGGGAAATAAATTAATAATTTAACTTAAATTGGTTAAAAGTAACTTTATGTTATAAAAAAGCAACTTATGTTTTATTATTAAAAAGGTGAACATTATTAAAAGCAACACAATTAAATTAAAGGTGGGGAAGTTGCTTTATGACTGCTTTATTAAAATTATAAAAGTGGGGCAATTGGGCTCATTAGGGCATCACTTTTCAACAAGCTATTTTTTATATTGTCAGTTTGAGCATTCGGCGCCAGCTTTCAGCCTCAGAGGAGGAAAACCCTCCTGTGGAGCATGAGAGGATGAAAACCATAGTTACCATGTTCGAAAAGTCCGGATGGTTCGAAAGAGAAAAAAAGTTCGGAAGTTCGGAATTTTCGAAAAGGTTCGGTTTGGAAAATTGACGAATATAAAATAATATAAATAATAAATACTATACATATATGATGATATTTGAAAAGAAAAACCAATTGCACATAATAATAAATAAATATATTATCTGCAGAGTTTTACCTTTACATGCTTAGATATTAGTGTTTCTTGTTTAGATATTCACTTTAATTTTTTAATTGAAAAAAGAAAAAAGAATGTTCGACCAAACTTGTTCGGTAAGTTCGGTTAGACCAAAAAGTATGGTTTGAACAAAATTTTCACTAAGCTCGTAAGAACATGGTAACTATGACGAAAACCCTTTGGAGGAAAAGACTTGGGGATGAAAACCCTCAGGTTTTGTGTGGTGGTTCCATCCAGGGACTACAGGTGTGCTTAGGATTTGGTTTATATAAGAAATTGACTTCATCAAATAATCAGGGCAGTTCGGAAGTTCCAAATCTACGCTAGGGCATCAATATTAGGGTTGGCGTCACTTCTGGAAGCATTTCTAGGGCTAGTGTCATATGTCTAGGGCTGACATCACCATTGGGAGTTGTTTTCCGGGTTAAATTCTCCATTTTCATATTTAGCCATATCATAAATAATTTATGGAGTTTGCTGTAACAAAATTTTTCCATTATTCCAATAAAATCTCTATTTTCAACTATTGATTAGAAAAATCAGATTTTAAAATTTTCAGATTTAAGGATTTGTTGCAAAAATCAGAATTTGTTGTAAAATTGAGAATATTGTAGAATTCTGTAATTTCATCTACAAGGGTTTTTAGAATTTAATATTTTCAGCATAAGGGTTTGTTGTAAAATCCAGATTGTTCAAATTTGTCCAAAAAAGGGACTTTACAACTAAAAATTTTATTGATGAAGAAGATTTATACGTATTCTAAGAAGTCGATGCTTTAATGATAGGAAGGAATCTGGTGTAGGTGAAACTTGGCATGGATGGCCGCCCAGATAGTCCAAAAGTCTGTGGATCTCAGGTATTTACGCTTATGAGGATCATGAGATAACTTGATGGAGCACTGTGGGAGTAGTTCAGCATGGAGGGTTGTCCAACAATTAGGGAGTTCGAAGAGGCGGAATTAGGGAACTGAGAAATTCAGCTCGGGAACTACACCTTTACGAGGGTTAGAGGCAACTTGATGGAGTTCTACTCGGTCCAAGAACTATTGTTCAAAACAAAAGCTTCTAAAGATTGTAAATTGTAGTTTTTCTATTTTGTCTTCTTTTCAGTGGTGTAGGCCTTAATAGGGGGTGTTAGAATACAAGGGATACTTTAACATTGTATTAAATAAATTCAGTTTTGTAACTTAACAGTCTTAGTTAATTATTTGGTGGTTGGGTAGTTACTAGATGGTAACTTAGTTCTCATCCTTTTTAAGGAGATGCATATCAATGTAATATTCATTCTTATATCATTATCAATATACCTTGTATTTCTTGATAAATCTTTTAATATTAGAATATTAATTTTTATATATTATTTTAATATCTGTCCGCCCCTTTCTCATAAATTTGGAGTTTTTTTTGCCATCCCAGAAACCCGGTTTCCTTGTCCCTGAGACGTAGGTAACTACGAATTTACCTATAATGAAGTACAATATATGGATAGAAAACGCACCAAAATCTGAAAAGAAAACAAATTAGAAATTTGTTGTATTTCAAAAAGCGTCTTCAGCAAACTCACAAATAAATGGAACTTTCTTAAGAAGGTATGGGTGTCAATCTGGGCCTAATCTAGTAACAGTATGGGTACTGTGCTTGGCCCTGAACAGTCCTTCCACAGCTATCCACATACAACCATTACAACTCCAAGGCATCCCTTACCCTGAAGCTTAAAGCCTTTTTTATCTTGTTTGTTTGTGTATGGGATAGCATATACATGTATCTCCAGTATTATGGCAAGACTATTTTTTACTTCCTATGACATTTAAGATGCTTTGTAACTCTACTTTTGTAACCGCCCATGATAATTGAAGATTCTCTATAACTGCCTTGCTACTCTTTGCAACCCCTTCCTTTGGAAATCCTTCACTCTGACATCTATGATAAGATTCTTTGCAACTCTATTATATTGCCATGAGACATAACTGACCTAATCCAATGGCCCACATATTTGAATTACGTTTTTCAAGATAAAACTAACCACTACTTTTTTTTCATCCTAAATACAAACTAGGGTCTAAGACAAGATATGCGTAAAGAAGAGAACAGGCTTTATATTAAGAGAGCATTATTGAATGCATCTGAAAAATGACCTCGTATATTTTTATTTCCTACAAGGCCCTTGATGTTTCCAACATAACTCACTCGAGTGTTAACATTCCATAATTTGTCAATTTACAGTAAATAATATTTACAAATATATTACCATCTTCTGGTTATTATTCCCAACGCCCTCCATGTTAATAACCTGGGAAATTGCTTGTACTTCAAATGATACAATTACCAACGAAATCACATATTCCACCAGATTAAAAAATAATCAAAAAATGGTTACATTTCCTTCAACTGATCCTTCCTGATTCTGATGAGCAGAATCATGCTTCCTTAATTAAGCCCTTTCAGTTGCCTGAGTTTTCCACAATAGTAACACTTGTTTCCTGTTCAATTTTTTTGAACACCTTTCCTTTCCTCTTGCTCAACTAAGAATTGCTACCTCCTTGCACCCTGTCTTTTGCCTTGATCAGTTCTTTGTGAAGGAGCAACCTTACCAATGTTCTTATCTTCTACTTTCATTGTTACATTCATTCTCAGCGCTTTACACGACTCAAGGAGACTATTTAAGGCAATCAACACTGTCTTTCTATCATCAACCTTTTTACTGCTTGGTATTAACTGACTGCATTTTTTTTTGTGAAAGTTTAAATAGTTATATTTATGGAAACTGAAAATTACAAAACCCATCTTTTTATGGAATAAAAGAGGATAGAAGCTGTGACTGCATAGTGTGATGCTTTGAACTTTGAAGAACAAGAAGCAGCTCGATACAAAATAATGTCTAGAAATATAAGACTTGGAACTTGAAAGCAAAGTAAACTAAGTATTTCTGCTAGGAAAGCAAGTAAAAATAGGAGTATATATGCTTTGTGTGTGCCTTTTACAACAAAGATACATATGCATAAAAATGATTAGAAGAGGTGCAGGATCAAAATTATAGCTCCAAGTAATTTGAGCTTGGAAAGCAGGCTGTCGCCTTCATGTCACTATTTTGATAATCTGTTAGCGTAAATGGATGCTTGGACCAGCACCACTGTCCAGACCAATAGGGATATTGGATTCTTCTATCCAATTTACAGCTGGGCGCTGTGGCTGAGGTCTTGGTGGAGGAGCCTGGTTAGCCTGCGAGTGAATAGCTTTTTCTGTATTCCCATAAACCTGTCGATTCATGGCTTGGCAGAACTAATCACATAGATATCATTCCTTTTCCATTCTTTGCCTTGCCATGTTCCCGAAGAGGAGTTTCTCAATAGCATCAATTTTCCTATGTTGTTGTTGAAATATGTTGGCCATATAGACAATGCAATGCACTTGCTAGTATGAGCAATAATATGATGAAGTTGAGGGATTTGAGTGCCATATCTACCAATGTTACCACTCAGAAATTTTTATACTATTGTCTATTCTGAGCAGTCTTTGATTGTTAGGAGATATTTGTTTTGGGCATTTTCCTCCTGATGGGTAGTAATGGATGAGTCTGTATTGGGTGGATAGTTTGATATATTATTGAATGTAGGGATGGTTGTGAGGATCAAGAACCTAAGGCAGAGTGAATTTATGGGCTTTAGAAGGGCCCTGCTCCCATCTCTAGTAAGAGTGTATTGAGGCTGAGATGGAAATTCTTTGGAGAAAAGCTTAACATCATGAGATTGGGGTTTGATATGGGTGGATGGGTGCTGATTAGAATGGCCTTGAAATGCACTTGGTCCCACATCAGTAGGGTATTTATTCAAACTAGGAAAATCTGAATTATGATAAACACCTTGCAATTATCCATGTTTGCCATTGGTTTCATCTTCATCTATCACAATGATTGGACATTTTTTGTTCGAGTTAGGCATCACCAACTTGCTGGTGCAAGTTGGCAGACCTCTATTTTTTTGCTGATTTCTCCCTTTGCTTCATGAAGGGTTTACACAAAAGGAGAGTTGTGAAATGCCTCTTAGTGTGGTGCTGTTTTATGATTTTGAAAGTGAGTCTTGCACTCCTATCAACCCTCATTTCGAGAGACTGACCCAGTACTTTGTTCTTAATGCCAAATCTTGTGTGAGATTTATGAAAGTGACTGGATTCAAACGGTAGCCAGATTTTCCTCTAATCTCTTGCACAAGATTTGAAATATTAAATTTGTGAACAGGAAACTGATTTTTCTGCATAGCGAGGGCTGCGTGAAGAAAAGAGCGACATTTCTAAAAATTTATATTGTACTTAGTGACAAGAGGCAAGTAAGAAAACAGTCAATGAATTTGCTGAATAATGAGACGCCGTTGGGAGATAAATGTACACCAAATTTGACCAAACCTCCAATCGTATCCCATCCTTGTGGCTTCCATTTGTGCTGCAGTGAAGTTGTTGTTTTCTAGTGTTTGAAGCCAAGTTTGGTGTCCTTTTCTATGGGAAATATTGGCTGTTGGAACAGTGAGATTATTGTTGTTGATGCTGGCCATTTGGTGTTGTTGAAATATCTCCATGTGCAAAATAAAAACCAGCTTCACTATGAAAAGGGGGGATGGACAAAGGTCCCCTGAAATAGCGTCTGAGGAGTGCATTTAATTTTTTTGAGTGCTGGAAATAATACTATTAATTAATTTGTTTTATGGAGGGCATTGGAATGGAATGACTATTGGGGGCGGTTTAGGCTAGACATAGAGAATAGGAAATGTACACTTGGAGACCCTATGGAGATGTAAAATAAATGAAGGTATAGAATTCTTTTGTTTGATTGAGGGGAAGATATATAGAATGAATGAAAGAAATATTTTAATAACATCCACAAGACCAAGCTGTCTATGGGACTAAAATCAGTAACAAGGGTGCTCCATGCAAGAACATCCCCTTGAAACAAGGACTGCCCCACTAAGTTTGCGAAATATCCGTTTTTTAATTTTTTAAAATAAGAATGCTATAAATCGCATAGTATACTTTTTATAGTAAATGTGGTATGTGAACGAATGAAATATTTTAATATTGTTGGCTAGATTTTCTGCATAGCACAAAACCTAGGTAGTCATGAGATAAATCTCCCTCATTTCTCCTGTGTCAAATTTGTCAATTAAAGTATGCTAATATCTGTATGGGGTTTTACTTTAACTACTCAGTTCATGAACCATAACTGAATAATTCTACAGCAAGTAAGCAGCTGTTTAAAGAAAGGAAATATTTATAGAAGAAGGGAAAGGGAATTATATAAACAAAGAGAAGAAATGGGGAAGATGTGCATCCCAATCAATAGATAGCAGAGTCGATTGCATGCACATAGAAGAAACCAATAGATATAAACACATAATTCTAAGAAAAGGTAGCTCTAGATTTAGATCTGAAATAACACAAAGTCTATGAAAAGATCTAAGATAAAAAACAAGAAACACAATACACTGTGACACAAAGTTCTCCTGAAATCTGCTCCTGTATATTCCTTTGCTTCAAGTGGCTCTCAAGGGTTTCAGCACAAAGTCTGGAACACAAGGTTGCTGCTTACAAATTCTGATTATTAACCCGAAGGTTCTTCCTCTACTTATAGAATGTAGAGGGGCAATTACAAGTTGGAAGCTTTTAGTTGAACTGGCACATGTGGAAGTCGGAGGAAAGAAAAAACTGACAATCTCTATCCTCGAATTCCTCTTTGCATGACATGTATGATTTGCAACTGAAAATAGAACTTTCTATTTTGCACGTCCGCCACCTATCTCCAAGTAGTTGACTTCTTCAAGTAATGGCTTTTAAACCAATCACTTAAGTTGTATAATTTAATTGATCGCTCAATTACTTTGTCGGAGGAAAGAAGAAGGAAGAGGAAAGCTGCAGTCTTGTCCTTTTTCATGTCTGCATGCGGCTGATTCTTTTGCCTTTGATCCTCACCAAACTGGATCTGGGAGTAGCTGGATCTGGAAGCAAGATGGATTTTGCCTTCGCCTTGTCTTCTCTTTTATCCTTGAAGCTTTTGCAGTTCTTCTCTAGTACATGCATCAACGCAATGTTTGTCGTAGATAACTTATCATCCTTATTTTTAATTGCATATGAGCAATTAAAATTTTTGGAAAGCACTCCGGATGAATGAAAATTCAATGAAGGCTTCAACTGGAAGATGGGAGCATTTGCACAAGATCTTGGAAGGAATTTTCCACGCACTGACTTCTTCACGGGCTGCATTCGAAACAAGAGGATGAAGCGTGTGTGCCGGAAGCTTTTGCAATTATGAGATCTGGATCTAGATCTAGGCCTATTGACTTCAGCAAATCTAGAAGCTACGCATGATTCCGCTGAGCTTTCTCTTTCATCCCGCTTTGCCATGGCTGGAGCAATCTTTGTCTGAACAATTTTTTTTCTTCTTACTCGGCTGGAATTCTTCAAAACTGGTGCAGATCTGGATAATTCTTCAGATTCGGAGGATATATTCAATGTATTGGACATTGATTTAAGCTCCTTTTCTTTTGTAAAGCACTTGTAACGAATTCCTGCAATTAATTCAGACAAAGATGGCAACCGGACCATGAACAGTGGATTTTAATCATAAAAATCTGCATAATTCAAGCCTGCTGCCCCAAAAATTGATGTTTTATTTGCATGCAAAGCAAGCATGAATTTTACCAATTTCACCTGAGCACTTATATTATTTATGCAAACAATTATGCAAACACAAATCAACCTCCTTCAATGCATGCGCCAAATTTGGAAGCTTTTAGCCTTGAATCCACCTTCTTCTGAGAAAAATCCTCTTCAATATGGGGCACACTTTTCCTCTGGGCTGCACTTCTTTACCTGTGAATTAATTAATTCATCCTTATGGCAGCCCATGCTTATATAACCCTCATAATTCTATAATTAATAATTGCCCTTCCTATTCCTGGCTATTAATTAATTAAAAATCATGCTCTTCTCTTTAACTGGTGTGCTAAAATAGCATGTTTAAGGACAACTATCCAATAAATTAAATTAATTCAATTTAATCATCCACTCTTCGCTTCACTTAAGCTTCATAGTGTGCTTTGACCATAGCCACTGAAAATAGGAATTTATTTAATCATTTAATACTTAAAAAAACATTAAATCCTTCCCAAAAGGGGCACACTTTTCTTCATGAAGGGGGCAGCCTTTAAATAAATTAGATTTAATTGATTTAACCAATCTATTTTCATCTCTTTTACTCCCCTTTGCTTTGTTGACTTTTCTCCATGTTTAGGCCCCAAAATTAGAAGAAGAAATAATTAATTTAATCACCTTAAAGGCTGCCATGTTCTCCCTAAAGGGGTCGCACTTTTTAGCATAATAGAATTCTATTTTTAAGAATTTATGACAATGGGATTCTTTACCCTGCAAGGCAGCCCCGGAAATCCCATGATCCACTTAAGTGATTTGATTTTGACAAAGGGATAATTTACCCTGCATGACAGGCAATAAAATCCCATGATTTCACTTAAGCCACTTTTCTTTTATTTCACCATGGGAATTTTTACCCTGCAAGGCAGACAATAAATTCCCGCCTGCCTGCTGCCTCTAATTTTCCCACTGCAACTTAAGTGACTTTTCTATCATGGGAAAAAATACCCTGTAAGGTAGGCAATAAAATCCCATTTTCCTGTTGTTTCTATTTTTCCCATGATCCACTTAAATCCTTTGTTTTCCAAAAATGCGTCCAACCCCGCAAAGGCTTTTTAGTGCACGACTTCGCCTTTTCCCAGAGAACCAGACCTCTGATGGCGACTTCCTTCTGGCACAATGTGCGTATGTGATTCCCGAATACTCCAGGCCAAGAATCGGGCTAACCTGGCAAAGGAATTGATCTAGAGAAATTTCACAGAAAACGAAACGGGAATACACAAAAACACAAAAAGTTGCCAAAAGTCACAAATAAAGTGCAGAACTCATTCCTAGTTAAAACCCTTATGGTATGTAGGAATAATGATATGTTCGATCACAACAGGGTTAAATCTGAGCGCAAATTGCTTCAAACGGGGCTCAAAATAATTAAATACAAATTTCCCGTAGACAAATCTCGATGACAGAATATAACAATTTTGGGCATCTGGGTATTTGGCGAAAATGGCTAATATGGCTCTTTGGGAATATCCTGACACAAAACCAGAACTTTCTGGCAATAAAAACACAAAACGACCCATTATTTTAAAAGTACGAAATTTTTTCGGATAGGGTAGTCACAGATTTCAGGATGAAATCTGGGGACACCAAATATGTCCACAAGACTAAACAGCCTATTGGACCAAAAGCCATATCAAGGATGCCTCGTGTGAAAAATTCCCCTTAAGACCAAGGCACACCTACAAATTCTGTGAGATATTTTGTCTCTTTAATGTTGGATCTTTTGTGACAAATATTGATCAAAACTTTTGTCGTTTTATCTAATTTAGCTTCTTCAAACAAGGCATTGAGAGTGTCAACTTTCAAGTTGTTGGCGGATTTGATTTAGATGTTAGTATAAGTTGGGCATTCCATGATGTAGTGCCAAACAATGCCATAATACGACATAAGTGTTTTATCTTTTACCACTCTTCTTTAGGTGTTGTTCGCCTACTAGTTCGACATATAAGATGATGTGAGCTAGTCCTTAGTTGAGCCATCAACATTCTCGACTTCCTCTTGTTTTCTGCTCCTATGTAGGCTTTTTGGTCATGATCGCAAATGGGATTAAATTTCTACCGCCGAGCTTCTTTGTCCACATGGTTACCCAGAATTTTTCTCACATATCTTTTTATTTTTTCATTGGCATTTGGCCACTCTTCTATGCTAATGCCCCGTGTTCTAAGGTAAAAGATGGGTAAACTATTAGTGGGTGTAATAGATCTTAGTGGTGGGCGTGTAGATGTGGAAAGTGGTTTCTAGTAACAAATATAATAAACTAACCAAATTTAATTGAACCATGGTTAATTAATCTAACATAATTACATAATATTGAAATACTTAGAACATAGGAAATCAAAAAATAATTGAAGTGTTAGAATATACTAGAAATAATTAGGGTTTCATAGGATAATATTTGATGTTGTTTGGACTCAAGGTTTTGGGCTATTAGTGAGTTACAAGTAGTTTGTAATCATCAACCCAAGTTCCATTCCCATTGAGTCCATTGGACACTTTCAATAAGTAGCCATGGGGACACCTTGAGGTAGGGGTCAAACTTCTCCATGTGGACCAAGCGTAACACAACGAGGCGCTCTAGATCTCTCGGCAGACATTAAGGACCCAAGCCCACCTCCATGTCCCACTTAGAGAAAGTGCTTCTCCACCACTCCAGTTCATAGCTCTGGTATAATAAAAACGTTTGCCATCCAAAGTTTTAGAAGCAATAACACTTGCAATGATTGGCATGCAATGATTATTTTAGATATTCGCAGCGAATGGGAAAAATTAGCGAATCAACGAAGGGTGGCGAAAACATTTGTGACCCTGTTCTCCCTTCAGATTGGGAGGCTTCAAGGCGAGTAGAAGATGGAAGAATTTGATTGCAAGCAACTTTAGAATAGGCGTGAGGAGAGACGAGTAAAAAAAAACTTGGCAGTAGAGGATGCTAAATTGGTTGAAGTATAACTCAAAGAAGAACTAGCGGAGCTGATTGAGGTTCTAAAATCCCGTGCCCTAATTGCTAAATTTCTTGAAAGATGGTTGTCTATCGAGGAAATCACAAACTGGTGTGATCGGTAGTGGGGTAGTGGGATTAAAATTACATTTTTTCCCAAAGGATTCTTTTCGATCCTTTGTCGAAGTGAAGAACATAAGAAGGAAGCTTTGAGAAGAATAGACTAGTTCTTAGGTGATGCCTCCCTTTATATTCAACCGTCAACTCCGAACTTCGACGCTTGTTCAACATCAACGAGAGATGCACTGGTGTGGATAAGGCTATTTGCACTTCCTCTGGGATACTGGAAACTAGAAATACTTTCAGTTATTTGTAGCAGAATCGACAAAATAATTTGAATTGATCAAAAAACATTAGACGAAACATTGGGTTCCTTCGCTAGAGTATGTGTTGCTTTGAATCTCTCGCAAGAATTACCACACTTTGTCTCCATTAAATCTCGGTCGGGAGAATGGATACAAAGGATTGATTATGAAAAAATAATAATCAAATGTTTTCATTGCAATAAGTTTGGTCACTACAAATGGTAGTGCCTAGATAAATGGAAACCTTTGCCTAAATTTAGATGGAAAAATAAAAAGGAAGCAATGCCTAGTCACTCTAACGTGAAGGAAGGTATGGAACAAAGTCCCTCTTTATCCCCTAGAATTCTGTTAAAAGATACATAAAAGGTGGTAAAAGAATCCATTGAGCTCCTCTCATTAATTAATGAGGGCATTAGCTTGGGGAAAGCGAAATCTATGAAAGAGCTAAATGAATGGCTGGAATAAGGTCAAGAAGTGGATGTAGTATAGAGGACAACACTATCTCAGATAAAGAGTTAGCAGCTGATCCAGAGGATGACTTGGAGTTATCTCTTATTCGCAATAGTTTGGCTCCTTCTCAGACCAGCTTGAAATGAGCCAATTGTGGTTCCTCGGTGAAAAAGGTTCACAAATCCAGACAAGATGTTGCAAAAAATGAGGTAGAAATAGGCAAACAAATTTATTTGAAATTCTCTAATCAGGCATCTGGGAAGGTGAAAGTCCTTCCCAATAAATCATGAAAGTTTTATAGAGGTAGGAGTGGTTCTTTTGTAGGAAACTAAAATGACGGCTAAGGAGATGAAGTGTTGTTAGTCAAAAAGTTGGAAGGGTTGGTTAGGTTTTTTCACTGATGCTCAAGGGGCAGTTGGGGGTTTAGGCATTCTCTGGAAAATGAATAAAATGAAGGTAGAATTGGTGAAACAAAATTTGAATTGGAAGCTATGTAGAATAATTGCTAATGGAGATCATGAAGAATTTTTCCTCTTTAATGTGTATGGGCTTGCTAATTTGTTGAGAAAAAGGGTTTTATGGCAGGAACTGTTAGAGGAAATTGAAATCAGGAAAGATAGTCTGATCCTTCTAGGTGGTGATTTCAATGCAAATTTATTAGATAGGGATAAATCTGGAGGTCTTGTGAGAAATGCTCAATCTCAGATGGATTTTAATATTTTGTTCAAAATAATTCCTTGGTGGATATTGAGCTGAAACAGGGTTGGTTCACATGGTCAAACAAAAGATTAGGTTTCATGAATATTAGTGAAAGGTTAGATCGGATTTTACTAATCCTTCATGGATGCAAAAAGATTGTCTTCTGGAAAGCCCTATCCTGCTTTCCACAACTCAGGATGAGGCTTCAAGGAAATCCCCTTTCAAATTTGAACTAATGTGGCTTAGAAATCACAACTTACCAGGTTTAATAGAAATATGGTGGTCATCGTTCAATATCAGGGGTTCTAAAATGTTTATTCTCTCACAAAAATTGAAAATGCTTAAAAAGAAACTTTTGGAGTGGAATACCAGTCACTTCAAGAACATCTTTCAAGAAAAGATCAAAGTGGATATATAATTACAGGAATTGAACGGGAAAATCTTTATTAATGGAATGGGTCAGAATTAATTTCGAAAAGAGGAGCTATTAGAAGAACTAAGATAAGTCCTTCTGAGAGAAGAAGTATACTGGAAACAAAAATCAAGGGAAAATTGGCTCAAAGAAGGTGATCGGAATACAAAATATTATCATGCCTCAGTCAAAGCTAGGAGGAGCCTCAATTCTATTTCGATTATAAAAATGGTAATGGAGACCAGTTAACAAGTCAAGATGATATAAAGAACGAGGCCATGCATTAGTTTACAAAGTTGTTGGGTGGTTATCTTTCATCCCCGTTGCAGTTCCAAGAAGAGATGTTAAGATTCACCCCCCCTCTAATTTCAGAGAATCAGAATAAAACACTTATGGCTCCATTTACCAAGGAGGAAATTAAGAATGTGGTGTTCTCATTGGAAAAGAATAAAGCTCCTGGACTAGATGGTTTTCAGGCTGATTTTTTTCAGGAATTTTGGTGTATCATTGGGAATGATTCTTGGGCAGCGGTGGAGGAATCTAGGAAATCTAAAAGGATCTTAAAAATCTTTAATTGTACCTATCTAAGTTTATTTCCAAAGAAGGAAAGGCCAGAATCTTTTGATTTTCGCCCTCTCTCCCTATGTAATACTATATATAAAATAATTTCCAAATCCATCACTTTGAGATTAAAGCCACTGATTGATTCATTAATCTCTCAAGAACAGAGTGGTTTTGTGCCTGGGAGGTCCATTTCTGATGGTGTAATTCTAACACATGAATTGAATCATTCATTATTCAACAATAAGGTTCCAGGTATGCTTCTTAAGTTGGATATTAGTAAAGTGTATGACAAAGTAAATTGGAGGTTCCTTATGAAAAGTTTATTGAAATTTCGGTTCTCACCTTCCCTTTGTGAATGGATGTACAGTTGTATTTCTAGCTCTTGTTTTTCCGTTTTGGTAAAAGTAGATGTCGAGTTCATGAATTCAGCGATTGGAAATAGGCAAGATGGATGTTATCGTGCCATCCAAAGCATTATAACTCAATCATGACATGGGCGGTATGATTGTGAGTAACACGAGGTTTGACTTATGGGTTTTGAAGTATGTTGTCTCAAATATCTGCATTGTTGTTATCCGCATTTCCAGTCTGGCGCAATATGTTTTTTGCATCCACACAATTGAGTTCGGTCATAAGATGGATTCGAGCCACTATCATTTTGATTTTAAGGAAGGAAATGCAAGACTACAACCGTGCGTTTGAGGCAGCATGAATGGACCTTTGGGAGTCCGTCATAGGAGCATAAATTATGAGGATGATGCAAGCAATAGAAGAGAGCTAATTAACATGTCTATAAGGCATGATGAATCAGATGAAGGAGTGTTGTTCAAAGATCTTGTTTCCCTTAATTTGTTTGTCCTATGTGCAAGTCCAAGAATGGCGTAGATAGGAACAGAAAAGGCATAAGCATGCAGTTCAGTCCAACGTGCTCATATGTATTTGAGATGCAATGTAAAAAAGTGAAACAAGATGATAGTATGACAGCAGTAGTTGAAGAGATGATTGATAAGGATATAACAACAGAAAAGTTACATTTGCCTCCAAGTCATCAACGAAATCACGACAGAGTGGCAAAGTGATTGAATAAGGATGTTCTTAAAAGGACATTCAAGCGGAAATCCAATTGCAGCAATTAGAGGTGGGAGAGAATACTCTCACAAGAGCAAGTGAAAGAGATTGGCAAGAAAAAGAAGACCTTCTCGTTGGGACAACAATTGATAGAAACATAGTCCCCTTTTTCGAATTCGGCAAGGCCAAAAAAAATGGACTTCTTGTCAAGACTTGGCCCTTATTCGGCAACTTAGCAAATGCAAGAATTTCTTTGAACAACAGAAATTTAATTGCATTTCATTTTAGTTTTTCTTTATTAGTATTTAATGTTTTCTTTTAAGTGTTTTCCTTTAGGAGACAGTGTTTTCGGTTGGGTTTGGAGACAAATACAATACAAAATCGCATCATCATGTAAAGGTACAAGTGAGACCATTTGATAGAGGTCGGTCCTGAATTTCTGATTTGGCACTTTGAATGCCAAGGGAACAAACTTGAATAAATTAGGGGCTATTAAGGACTTCAAAATCATTCGCAATCATCTTTGAATGCATTTTACAGTCTACAGTTGATTTTTGGGCTACAATATGCTCAATATTCTAATTTCCACTAATGAGAACGCAAACCCTCTTGTGTGGCATCCAAGGAGGACGGAAACCGTTCCTCTGACTCCAAATGGCTATGGTGGAGGATTTAAAATCCCTCACAATTAAATTGAATGCATTGGAGATATACAAGATCAGATTCGGATTGCAATATGGCTTTACCTCATTTTTAGAGCTGATTCCCTAGGACGAATTTGTGACTAGGGTAAAAAAAAGTTGGTTTGGTGCCTTCTAGGGAACAAATTTCATATCTTAAAATCTTTTATAATCTAAATCTCCATGCATTTATAAGGCCGTAATCATGGACTTTGGATGCAATTTTGAATATATAAATTTACTTATTTTTTCTAGCCCTCGAATTTACGAAAATAATTAAAAAAACAAAAAAACTTACCTCCAAATGCAATTCTTCAAATTTGCTCTCTGAATTTGCTATAAAATCCCTTCAACTCATGCAATACATGCTCAATGGCTGTGTGATAAAAAAATGAAGGGGTGTGTTGCCTTAAAAAGAGAAATTGTAGTGTATTTTCAGCGATTTTTCCCATATTTCGCATCTTTTCTGCATCTGGTGGGTTTTATGCACGTATGTGCCGAATATTCTCGGCTAATATTTGCCAATATTCAGCGAGTCCTGCCTGCGAGTTATAATGGTGAATATTCATTTGTGTTTGGTTTTGGCGAGTACTCCTCGTGTTTGCTAACCATGGATAGAAAAGTATATGCATCCAATTTCCATCTTGAAAAGTGGGTAGAGGATATGAATAACGAAGAAGACCAGGATGAGATGGAGCAGATGAGTTTATTATCAGCCCAAGAAAATAAAGGAGAATATGAGGTTGTGGCTGAAGATGAGGGAATAAAAGGGGTGTTTCTACAAGCCTCAAAAGCACATGGGGAAGAAGTTGACACTGCAGCAAAGGTAAAGGAGTTGCTTTACGCGTTTGGGACACCAGTGAGACTGATTTTTTGTATTGCTGGCATCACCATCACCAGTCACCGGGTTATTCCATTTGCTTTCATACAAATAGGTTTACAAGAGCCTTTAATCATGGGAAGGAGTTCTTTTCAGTTGGTGATTGCTAATATGATATTTTCAGTCCTTGCATGGCTGTTCTCAACCCTTACATTGCCCAAGTTGTTGATTTTTGCAAGGAAATTTCATTTTTGTACCTGCTGTGCCCTTTTCATGTTGCTGGTCTTGACAATAACAAGTATAGGACTACTGTTATCAGCTAAGGACAGCTGTAAGCTTGCACAAAATGAGAGAAAATATTTGATGAAAGAATTTGAAAGAAGGGTTCAACTAAAGTAGATCTTCATGGTAGCCACATGGGTACCTAGTTGGATGAAATTACAAGTGATTGGTGGTTGTTGCAACTCATTTCCAGTCCATCTACAATTTGACTTTTATCAAATATTCGGAGGAATAGCTCACCAAGTCATGAAAGGAACTATTGGAGCCCAAGGGTTTGATATCTCAAAACTTTCCTTGTATAAAAGAAGCCAAGTGGGACAACAACAACACAATGATGTGAGCATATGGCAGATTTCAACTTTACGGGATTTTGTGGATGTTTTTAGGCATTTACAAATTCTAGGGGATCATCTTGAGGTTGGATGGCACTCATCATCCATTTGGAATCATATCAAACCGTGTTCTTTGGTAGGAGTTATCCCATTTGACAGGTACGAGATTCAGGCTCTTCAAACACTATACCATGGCTCATCATTTTGGCATGAGGATACTTGAGCATATGAGTTTGCATTTGATTGAGGGCAAGCGAATTTGGGAAGGGCGGATTGTAAAGTCCGTTTTCTAGATAAAATAATTAATAATATTCTAAGTTGGGCCTGGTCATTTCTAAATCTTGGGCAAATAAATTATTATTAAAATAAAGGGTATTTTTAAATACTTGTAAAAAGAAGAGCCATAACCGATTCATTGTTTTTTCGTCGGCTAAAGGGGGTGAATAAAAAGGGAGATAAGATGAAGTACAAAGAAAAAAGCAAAAGGCAAAAGTAAAAGCAAAAGAAGAGCCCAAGAAAGGTAGAAGAGAGGGAGAAGGCAGAGATGGAAAGAACAATCCATGAACCCAAACCAGGGGAGTGAAAATGCCTAAGAAGAGAAGAAAGAAGGCCTAAGAGAGGCAACGAGGAATGTCTATCAGGGAGTGGTAGACCTTACTCTCCTAACATATGAGGCCAATTGAAAGAAACTTCAGATAGAATGACGATTAGAAGAGGAGGTGGTGAGATGTCAAGGTCACCCGCCGTACTGCTGTCTGGACAATGTGGCATGTCACAAGTACTTGGTGGATCTAATCTGTCTCCTGGTGCTGGAACTAGTATAGTCGTGTCGATGAGATCTCGGGGAGCTGTGGATGGTCTCCTTGAACCGTAATGATCAGGAGTGTGATGTAGAATTGGTATCAATTTGGCGCTTAGTGCCTCTTACTGAAGGTAACACTATGAAAAAGTGATCCGTAGGGTAGAATCAGGTCTGGAAGTGGTCCGAAGAGTGTGCTCACAAAGCCTTAGAGCTTCCTGCATGTATAGAGCTAGGCACTTATGGTCCTCATATTTAAAGAAGTTAGAAAGAGCTTGGGTCCTCCTGAAGAGGCAGTAAAACCTCCGGTTGATCTTGTAGTAAATGGGGCAACGAAAGATGAAGTGTGCTTCCGTCTCGACCTCTTGAAGCCTGCAAAACTGACAAATCGTGGAATGATCATTTTGGTGATCCGTCTCACACCGAAGCCTATGAGAACCCACTTTGAACTAGCCAAGGGGGATGTGAAGAGCGTGCATCCAATGGTAAAGTGTATATTTGAATCCCTCTCTCCTTTAGCCCTTTAACTCATGTTTAACCACACATGCTTAACCTGGGCCAGTTGGGGGTTAGAGGGTGAGTTGCACCCATGGAAATAGGGGACAATTGAGGTGAGGGGACAATGGGGATACTAAGTTGCACTTTGCACCGAATTGTGACAAGTGTCACCATGTGAGAGCATGTAAGAGAGATGGAGGGGTTGAAAATAAGCTTTCGGGAGCTGAGATGAGGTTTCGTACGTGATTGGGGGCTAACTCCATGATCTTGGGAACACTTTTGTGTCCCCACTGTCCACTGTAAAATGCGCTATGGGTCAAGATTCACATGAGGGGGTCAGGTGAGTGAGAACACAAGTTATAGCCTTCCTAACAACCTAAGTTGTCATTTTAAGTGACGAAACTTATTCAACCACAAGGGAGGAACACTTTTGTGTCTCTAATGCTCCTTTGCACCAAGGGACAAGGGACAAAAAATCTCAAAAAATGCTCCAAGTGGTCAAGGGGTCACGTTTTGCAGTTGTAAAACAAGCCTAGGAAACAAGCTACAAAGTTTAAGTGACGCAACTCAACCAACAAGGGGGGTGCACTTTTGTGTCCCCATTGTCCCCTTGCACCATGGGACAAAGGACAAGGGACAAAAGAGGTGAAAAAGTGTGCACAAGCTTATAAAGTATGCTGATGTCATTCTGCCAATGCAAGAATAGAACACGGAGATTGCTTTTTCCGCCTTGGGAGAAAAACTTAAGAGTTTAGAGGCCAAACATTATATGATTTTGACTCCAAAACACCTGTTGAGTCCATTCCAACCATTTTAAAGACTTGATTCAGCTTGCAATTCGAGTTTTAGGCTTAGTCACCCCTTTGGCACGAAGAAGCAACAACAACGACCCAGACTATCACGGAAAGTAGTGAGGCCTAAGATCAAAAATGATATATCCACAATGCAATGGACTCCAAGAGCTTTCCATTGACTATTTTTTTAGCTTCCAACTCCTCTCGGAACTCCCGAAATCTTCAGGATAAGGTCACTTTTTCCGTTAAAGCTTGCATTCCCCGTACTCGAAATGACCCAGCATTGCTTGGATGGATCTCAACACCACATGCCTCCATAGTATTCCTTGAAACTGCCATGGATCTCTTCATTTCTCTTTTTCACAACCTCCAAATGGGTTGAGCCCTTGTAGTTATCTTCCGGAGGATGTTCTCACACTACGATATGACTAAAAATAGCTAATTTAGTGCTTCAAGGAGCACTATTCCACCTTATAACTTAGTATCTTCATAAATCAGCTTAGATATACTTTGTTGCACATGAAACACACTTGAAAACCATGTTAGCACATTCCTCTCAACTAGAATGAGGATGACATCGACTCAAAGGGACCGGATGAGTTGAAAGACTGACTGAAGGAAGGGTTCAGAAGGACTGAAAAAGAGGATTTGAAGTGGGGGGTTGGGTGTCATGGCCAAAATTTAAAATTTTGCATCCTAGACATTTAGCATGACAACAAACAGATATGGCTATTTTACTTGAGGGAGGACAACTTTCTTTTCTCGTTGGCTAGTGAAAATTGCAATTGTTTAACTCTATGTTGATGTTCACATTGTTCATAGTCTATGATCTTAGTTCCTCATTTCGTTCGTTCTTTCTAATCCAATCCTCCATGAATTTTTGTAGTTTTCCTAAGTTCTATCCTCGAAGAGTTCTTTTTATTTGTATAATATTTTCAACATAAATACAATTTACCCTTTAAAAATATTAAAAAAATAGTCTTAACATTCTTCTTGTCTCCTTTACCTCCCCTGTATTCCCCATCTTCCTACGACTTCATTTGTTATTCTATTCATTTGGATAGAGGTGCAAGAAATATCCTTGTGGGTTTAGATCATTTAAAAAAATTAAGGCCAAAAAGAATAAAATTGGTTCTAGGTTTCTATTATGGCCATCGAAATCGGGAGAAACATGATACAAAAACAAAATTTCTAAGCCATTAATCTTGACTCTCACTATTGTTGTGCCTTGTTTTCTATTTTGGAGAAAGTAAATAAATTAATTTTGTTTTCCATGGATTGCCAAATCCTTGCTTGAGCTAGGGTAATTTCAACCTACTTTTGGGATCTCATTTTGTAATGTCTCCAATGGGGTATTTTATAACCCAAAAGGGAACACCTGAAATTTCTGATTTATAATCACAATCTTGATGAAAAAAACCGAGGATAATAATGCAATTTATCCACAAAATACAGATCTGAAATACCCTAAATATGGCGAGCTTTTATAGAGACCCAAAACCCTTAAATCTGATCTTAAATTACTTAAATCTCATGCCAAAATATTTATGATAATTCAGAAATGCAAGAACACCAAAATATATAATTTTTAGGACCCAAAACAAGCGCTGGAATTTTATTAAAGTCTGTAGAAGTACAACTTACAAAAGTGGCTGGAAATAAGTGATCCCAAGCCCAAATCCACTAAAACAAAGTTGAATATGGCCTCCAATATTATGGCAAAGTTGTTGGTGATGAGATCCGGGACAACTGTGCCCTAGAATGTGTCAAATTCCACCCAAAAGGGTGTAGATAACTCTAGATATGGCTGAAAATGAAGGTAGAAATTTGATGCCTCAAATTTGCAATATTGGGTCTTCAATCACTGCTGAAAATCTGAATTACTCCTTGAAAGCTCAATAGAAACTCCTGAAATGGAGGATTTTCACACAAAGGATGAAGAGTTTTCGTTCTTCAACCTTGGCAAGAGGGGGTTTCCGTCCTCTAATGCAAGTACACCAAGGGGTTTCGTCCTTGAGTGTAGCAATGGAAGAGCAATTAGCCCAAACCAGAAAATAGATATCAAAATGACCAAAAGATACCAAATGAACCCCTCTTCACCTCCTTTTATACTTTCTTGTCTCTATTTTTCAAGTGGGGTGTTCCGTGTGGGATTTATAAAGTAACTTTATTTTCTTATTTTAATATTACTTTACTTTTCCACCACCCTTTAATAATTAATTAAAGTACCAGTAATAAGAATTACTTTAGTACTAACATTAGATTATTGATTCCTCCTTAATTCTCCCTTTAGCCGACTGGATACAATGAAAAATAGGCCAGAAAGGCGTCTTCTACCTGCCAGTATTTAAAAATACATTTTATTCTTATAATAATATTAATAAGTTGCCCCTAGATAATGAATTGACTGGGCCCAATTTAGAAATATTATTAATGTCCATTAATTTGAAAAAGGGGACATTACACATTTACTAGTACTTACAGTTAATTTAATGGTAGTTAAAAGTGCAGTTTATTTTTTCTGTTTTTGTACACTTTGAAATATCATTGTAGATTTGTGGCTTTTTTCGTTTCCTACTATTATAAATTACAAATTGGAAACAAGACCTTCCATTCCATTTCCATGATTCCCTTTTAGAGTTATGCATGTTGTAAATAAGCTAAGGTCAAATACATTTACATCATTGTAAATAGGTGAAAAATCATGTCATCTGCAATTCTGTTTGTGTGCGTCTTTTTTGGAAAAAATGCATCTTATATTACTCCAAGGAACTAAAGGTTATAACAGATGGTCATATGAAGTTCTCTTAATACATGCAAATATCAGAATCGATATTGCTTATCTTATATGCAGTGTCATGGTCTGTAGAAGATTGAGTGGAGTAAAGGAAAATAAATAAACATCATAAATTTTCATGAGAAAGCTTGCTATGATTTATGTTGTTGTGAATGTATAGCATTTTACTAGGAGAACTATGTTTTTGTTATGACCTTTTCAGTGCTTATCCATCATTCTTAGCCAGAATAGGGGATAAGCACAGATAAAGTGACATAAAATTATAAGTTTCTCACTCGAAACTTTTTGTTGCAGGCTTTGGGCACACGTTTTTGCTCTCTATGTGATTTCCTGTTCTGCTTGTTGTCTTCTTTACTTTGTAAGTTTTTGGAACCACTGGTACAAGATTTTCTCTAAACTTGCAGTGCTAGTTCTTCTTAGTTTTACATTATGCAATTCAAGTTCTACATTTTTTTTATTTCCTCCTTTAACATCATTTTCCGGCATAACTCGTTATTCTTCGAGTGTTCTGTTTCTCATAGAGGTTTGCAGAATGCTGAATTGGTGTAAAAGTTTTTTTGTATTTTTCAAATATGTTGAGTGGGAGAAAATGTTAAATTCATAGCCTATGTCAAATGACTTGTGGAAGTTGTCTGAACTGAAAATCTTTTGCTATCATTCCATAAACAGCTCTCTGGTATTAGATCTTGGTAGAAACATGCCGTTGCAAAGAGGAATATTTGTTGATGTGACTTGGAAAGAGCGAGAGAATTATGCTGTATCAGATAACCAGTTCAATTATGCTACTTTTGCAGGAGTATAAAGGTGTTGCTGAACGGAGGCTTTCCATTTTTAACGAGTCTCCACCTCATCCTAGTCACTTCACCATTCTGGTTCGTGGAATCCCAATGTCAGATAAGCATAGTTTAAGTGAAACAGTGGAACACTTTTTCACTCAGTACTATCCTTTAACTTATCATTCACATCAGATGATTTACCGAACTGGCAGAGTGCAGGCACTTATGGTGAGCATTTCCTTCAGGTTCTGTGAACCTTCTTCTTAGTAGATATTTTCTGCCAAGTACTAGTGATTTTGTTTGAAGTATTGCTCGTTAACTACTTTTTAATTCTTTTGTTCTCGAAGTTACTTCCTATTGCAATTTCTGGTGATGATTACCATGACAACTTCTTGTCAACCTTGAATATTCTTTAATCTACTAGCCGGGCTTTTGATCTGCCAATGGAAACCAGAATAAGGCATTTCCAACAGCTCGGTTGAATTTAATTGTTTTTGATAGGAATGTTTTCTCTTTTAGACACCTCTTTACTTGTGGTATCGTAACAACTTTGCAAGCTCTTATTGATTATTAACACACATTAATTTATTTGTCTTTCATCTTTAATACAATTTTAGTTTTTGGGATTAAATGAAGAATAACGAATTGGGTAATTTATCAATGCGAACTTATATATTCCGAGGTTGTGTTGTACTTTAAAATTTGAGCACACTCAATCTTTTTAATTGCGCTTCCCCCTCGGGATTTTGTTGTCAAAAGCATTTTGGTTGTACTATCTAGTGTTTTATCTTTGTCAATATCTCTTGAAGAGTTTTAAAAATTGAATCCAATATGATTCGATTTTCTCCAAAATCCATCATATTGGAACTCCTTTTTCATGGTCTCTTCATAAAAAAAAAACCTTTCATTACTTCATCCAAAATATGGTTGTACAAGTTATTAGACCGCTTTTTCTAATGTCGCTATACAACCCCAATGTCTACCACTTTGTAATGATCTACAAATGAAATAATTTAATTAAATTATCAAAAGCATTAGGAAAGGGGGATAAATGACATTAATATGGCCCACACGGTTTTTTTTTTTGAAAAAAAGTCACCCATTGTATTGAAGTAAAAATTGAACTACATACTCTACCATGCCAGGCATGGAAACTATTAGCCATATCCTTAGCACTATAAACAAAAAAGAAAAAATGAATAATCATTAAGAAGAGTCAAGGTTTATGATTTTCCTGATTTCTTCTTGAATCTTAGTTGACCACGATAGAGAGGTGACCCGTAGCAGAATATGTCCTTGTTGTCAAGAGCCCAATTTGCCAATCCATCAACAACTTTGTTATTATGTCTTGGAATGTGGGTGAACTGAATTTCTTGAACCTTTTGCTGAAGAGTTCTTATTTGACAAAATTCCGTAGCGATTCTCCACTGTGGAGGATGACCATTCCTAGAATTACTCAATAAGTTCATCATGATTCTGGAGTCAGATTGGATTTTGATCTTTCACCATCCAATTTTAATAACCTCCTATATTCCTTTGTGAATAGCTTTAATTTCAGCCATGTTATTGGTAGAGGTTCCCAAGTTTTTAGAAAATAGGAAATTAATTTCTCCATCTCTATTAAGTTCAATCCCTCCCATGGCTGATTTTCCAGGATTACCCCTAGAAGCTCCATCTGTATTTATCACCCTATCATAAGTTGTTCCCTCTTGAACTAGAGAAGTTTGACCAATTATCTTTTTCTTATTCATTTGGAAGCGTGGCTTAGTAGCTTCCTTGGGATCGAAAGATAGCTGCCGGAAGATATGCTCCCATACTTGAGAGGGTTGATCAGGCAAAGAGATCTTATGTTTGAGGCTCTTTGTCATGTTGCTTTTTATCTTTTCCCAAACATATATTCTTTCTCTGCTATTTTGGCAAAATATTCTATAATTCCTCTCTTTCCATGTATTCCAGAGGAGTATAGAAATTCCACTCCACACTACTGGGATCAAATTTTGTCTTGTGGGAATTGCTTTCTTCTAAGTATCATTAATCTGAGCCAGGGACTCCAAACTATTCCATTGAAGTTGCATCAATCGTTATTTAGGTAGGGATTTTGGGATTTTTATAGAAAGGAAAATTACTATTAAAATAACCTAAGTATGTCGTTCATTTCCCATTCCTCTACCATGCAATATACAATACGAAGTTTGTAGAGCTAAAAATCCCTCTATCAAAATTGGTAAAATAGTCTTACCTCCCCCAAACTCGTCACTCCTATAAAAGACATACTCGGACATGTGGATGTTATTTATTAAATTTCCAAATAATAACTTTTACGTTCTTCTTTCCAGCGTTTCCTATTCACGTTCAAATTGATTTTGGTGTATGGAATATGAAAAGACAATTTTAGATAAGTATTAGAAAATGGTTTTTGCTTTCAATTTTTCTATCATTACTATCCACTCTCTCCATTCCATTTGATTCTGTTTGCATGTACGAAATTAAAATGAAACTCTTCTATATTCTTGGATGGCAGTCGGGAAAGGCTTAAAGCCTATTTTGCTTTTCATATTTTAATGGCAAGATCTCAAACTTTGGTGGCAGTGAACATTGTAGTGTGTAACTATCCTAGTGAAGCAATAGTTCTTAGACAATGGTAATTGTGCGAGACTAAGCAAAGATTACGGCTAGTGTGAGATGATAATGGTGAATGACAGGCGATAGGTTGAGAGGTGCTCATGGAGTTGATTCAAAAATAAGCTGGGTCTTGTAGAGATCCTATGGAATGCTCACACTTGGTGAAGAACTTGGTGAGATGGATTGTAATGTCCCCTTCTTAACACTAGTTCTTTTCAAAGACCTTAAGCCCATTCCACTTCCTGTGGGCTCAAAGGGAAAAAGCAAGGGAAGTGTTTAATGTCATAATTTTCAGTTGCTTTTGCAGATTTGTATTATTTTAAGTAATTTTCTAATTATGGTTTAGACAAGTCAAGTCGGTTTGGGAAAAGGTGCAAAACCATTTGAAAATAAAAGAAAAGGGAACTCTTATGTCTCCTAGGAAGTCGGTCCTCTTTGGGAGGACTCAATTTGGGCTTTGGCACCACCTCTAGCTATTTAAAGGGGTCATTTGGATGGAAAATGGATGTGTGATGTCCCTTTTTGGGGACTCACAGGAAACTATGCAAAGCTGAAGATAAACAACACTTTTCATAGTTTTAGTAGCCTGTTAGTGATTGAAACAAATATGTAAAAACCCTTAACTGCTGCCAGCAAAAACCCTTCTAGGCCAACGACCTTTTTGGGGTTTCAAACCCACTTTGTGCCTTCAAAATCCTTCAAATCAGCTCCACTTAAGTATCTAAAATTATTATATATCACCAACAATCATATCATGCAGAAAAACTGATTTTTAGCGCCCTAGAATTGAAGATATGAATTTCTATAGACCCTTGTCTGTATGAGTTACTTTAAAAATTCATAAATTTATCTAGGAAGCTCCAAAATTCATGAAACTTGAGATCTTTGCTCTTAAAAATATGTAATGTCCCCTTTCCTTCCCAGAGGGCCTAAGGGCCAAAATTTACTCTTAGCCTTGGTCATACCCAAGGGGCTAAAGACTTTAGAGACAATTGGGTATTCCACCTTGCTTATTTGTTATATTTTTGCATTGGCATGGGTGCTAAGTGGCTTGGTGGGGGAAAACGCTATGTTTTGTCGTTAAGGAGGGTGACTAATAACACTTTAATGTTATATTTTTTCATTGGGATCACTTTTGTCCCTATGGTGACTAGGGGGAAGAAAAGTGACTTAAGTTACTTTATTATTTGGTGATCCTCCCTAGAAGAGGTCGACTTAGGGTTTTTGGGCCTCTTGTTGCTAGGGGGAAATTACAAAAGGAGATTGGGAGGAGAAAGAGAGGTCATTTTTACATACACACTTATGATTTCCATTGAGCAATTACTGATTGCTTTTTCTAGCTTGTGGAGTAAGATCCCACAGGAACCCTAGCTTCAGTGGTGAGAGATCCATTCCTAGCTAGCAGGGCATTTTTTGGTGGTGGAAGATCCACCTTAGCTTATCAATTTGGAACTAAATTCAGGGCTACTTTTCAGAGATAAATTTCAGAGTTTTCAGAGAAGGGTTTTGGAGGAATTTTGGGCTTCTTGTGGAGAAAAATCGAGGGTTTCCGGATCTGTTTATTGCAGCGATAAGAACAGGTTTTGGCACCATTTATGGAGGAATTTTGGAGGGTTTTTGGTCTCTTTTCAGGTGGAGTGACCCATTTTGGGATTTTACAGTGGTTTTTGGAGGGATTTTATAGTGCTTTTTCCAGGTTTGGCGATTGGGATTTCATTTATATTATTAATAGATGTTATTTCCAAAATTTCAGAATTTTATCTTAAGTATTTGAGAAGATATGAATTTTTGAGGTTTTCTAGCTATCTAGGGTTTTCTATAATTTTTTGGCTGTCATATATGATTCAAAAAATTCCAAAAATATTGTTCTATTGTTCTTTATTATCATAGCAGTCTTCTTGCAAATTTTCATGTGTTCTGGGCAAGTATTTTGAGAAATATAAATAAAAATTAGTTCGTTGCCCTAGCTGGGTATTTACTGCAGAAAATCAAATTTTCTATTTGCTGCAATTTATTTATATTTTGTGTACTTTTGCGAAATAGCCCACAAGGGATATTTCAAAATATGGAGAATAAGATAATACACTAAAATTTGCGAAATAGCCCACAAGGGATATTTCAAAATATGGAGAATAAGATAATACACTAAAATTAACGAATTTACCATCGACATATACCATTTTCCCCTCCAAGGTGGGTCACTCCACTCAAAAAGGGAAGATAACCAGCTAACTCAAAGAAATACCAGCAAAGAATGATATATATATATATACTCCTGAATGCCTCTTTACAAAATACAATCGTGGGAGAGGGTTTTCATCCTCACCACCCTTGTGAGAGGGTTTTCGTCCTCCACACAAGCCCTCAATCAAGGGGTTTCGTCCTTGAGAGAGATGGTAAAAAGGGGCTACACTAGCCAACCTTCACCAAGATATTAAATTTATGAAATCAACATATCCCAAATTAATGCCAATAACCTCTATTTATAATAAGAGGGTGGTGCCAAGTCTTGGGGCTCTCAAACGAGGCCGACCACAATTAGAATTTTCTTTATTATTATTTTCCTTTTACTTTTTAGAGCCCACATGCTCACCAATAACTTTTTATTTTTAATTTATTGTTAGGCGCTAGGCTCATCAACAAATACAATGCAAATAAAAAAGAACAAACATAAAATTAAGCACACGATGACATTGTTGTCTTCCTCTAGCTCAGTTTCCTTGGACACATGAGGAAGAAAAATGGGTCAAGGTTTTGAAATGGAGTAATCTCAAAAAATGGACATGACAAGTCCTCTGCTCTCAAAATTGCTTGTCCTTAAGCAATTGCAAGTACCTCGGATTCCAAATAAAATCCAGCCGCTCCTTCTTTGTACCTGCACAAGAAAAAAACTTATTCAAGAAAATATTATCTTTTATCCATCCTCCCTCGTGCCTTGTAGGCATGATGATCAGCTTCCTCTCGTGCCTATCAAACCTCATGTCCTCTCTCTTTGGCTGATATGCATTCATACTATCAATGACACAATTGTAACTAATCAATTTCCCTCGAGAAAGGGAATAGATGGTGACTGAAATAAAATATAGGAGAGCTGGTAAAGAAAAATCAGTCATGCATCTTTTGACTTTCTCTCCATACGTTCCCATGATGTTGCTTGCCAAACTTGAGTTTAAAAATTCAGCTATGATCCACCTTTCTTGGACTGCTGGTAAGGGATAGAGTTCAATTTCCCTTTGCTTAATGTTGTCAATTTTCACCATCATGATCAACAACTTAAATTCTCCTTTTATAACTATATTTAGTGACTGAATTTGTGCATGCCCAACTGCAATCGTGTCCTTCCAATGAGCTGATCTATGAAGAACTTGAAGAGAATCATAATGAAGTTCCTCTTGCTTTCCTACCATGAATCCTCCATCCTCCAAACCTTGAATTTTGGACTTATTAATTTTATTCTCAAAGTTCAGTCCTACATCATCGTGGTTGAGGTTACATTTCCTCCATTTCCTCGAGATTTGAATTCAGCTGGCTTCATTTCACCAAAAACAATTGTAACTTCAGCTGGTTTAATTTCAAGAAAAACAAGATATACCTTGCACCTTCCTATGAGATTTGACAATTGTACTATATTCTTTTTGCAAGGCATGAAATTATTATTGACATTGGTGACCTTGAAGCCTTTAAAGTTAATCATGCTCAGCCCATGCTTAATTGTAAGTTCTCTGATGACTTTATGAGTAATGCCATTATCTACAAGCATTACTACTCCATGGCCAATAAAGCAACCGATTACCCGGGAAAGTTGGTATGTATGAGTGCTAGGCCAAGATGCAAAGGTGTGGGTCATTCCCAGACACTCAAGGATGAGATTAACAATCATATTGATCTCACAATTAGACCTTCTTCCCTTTTTGAAACCCACAATAGTACCAACCCCACATATACCAAAACGATTTTGGCATTGCACCCAGGCATCCATGCACCTTTTGCTACACCATTCACTTTTTACCTTCTCTTCTCTTGGCACAAGCTGATCATGAGGATAAAAACACAACAATATCATGGAGTGGAGCAATGCAATAGAGTCATCATACTTGACCGATTGTGCATGGTGAAAACCGAATTGCTTTGGCATGCTGATAGGCAATGAAATTGAAAAGTCTTTTTGGACCATGAGCTGTTCCTAACCTTCTTACAACTTAGAATTTCCGAGTTAGAATCAGTACTCCAAAAAATGATATCAAATGCACCTTATCTCCATGGACTTGCTCTTCCCTAGTGTCATCCTTGAGGGTTCTTTGCAAACCTGATTGGTCTTGCGGATTGTGGAGGCGAAAACATGGCAGCGTCATAAGAAAGAGCACATAGTTATCATTCCTTCCCTGCTGTTCATGGTATTCATATTTTTGACATGGTACATTGATAGGCAATAAATTTGAGTTGTTTCTAGGTCCAAGGCTGCTTACATTCACTTTATCATTTAGCTTCTTCAAGCTAGTAATGGTACTCATGCACGGGAATTTACTATGGCTGAGTATGTTGATAATTCTCCCACATTTGACTGCTCTTGATAACAGTCCAACAACTTCACCCATTGCTATCCTTGGTCCTTAATGGAAAATTTCTTCCCCTCTCCTTAGCTTTATCAATTTTGTTGAGTTACCCTCAATGCATCCACTATTGTGACCCCAAAATTCTTTTCTATACACATGCGTATCAGTTGAGATATAATCCAAATAGAAGTGATTACCTTTACAAGCACACCATGGTCTTTGGAAGGGGGGTAACTTCTTACGAATTCCATGTTGGCCCATGTACATAAAGCATTCTTCTCACATAGTTCGGAGGTTGCATGAGAGGGTGTATGTGCTCCTTTCCATTTAATGTGCTCTCCCTACTATCCCCTGGACTGTCATCAAGGTGTTCCTTCTTCTTGGTCCTTGTTTCTTCAATAATTGGAGCTTTCCCCTTTCGTACTATTTCCACACCTTGATCACCTGTGCTTGGGATATTTTTGTGGCTCTTGCCAAGGCCTAATTCTTCATCATTATGTTCTTTATTGGCTTCTGTTATAAACAGTCCAACAAGCTTACTGTCATAATGTCTATTTGGGAAATGGGTTCCAACCATCCCTTTCTCTTCACCCTCTTACTCATCATGCCTCTTTTCAACCCTAAATTCTTCACATGCTAAAATAACATCAGTATTAAGTTTTAACCAAACAACGATCATTAATTACCTCATAATGTTGTCCTTCTAGAACAACAATGGGAGTTAGGGCTAAATCTCCATCCTCCATGACTCCACCTTCTTCTTTGATTGCTGATAAGGACATCTTAGCAGGTTGAAGGTGCTCAATTTCAGTTTGTAATTGGGTGTTATCTACCCAATCCCTCTTACCGAACTGAAATTTAGACTTTTCCTCTCCTAAATGCAGATTTTTCTCCATCATGTGTGTGACTATTAGGGCTCAAAAATTTGTCATCGGAACTCAAGAAATTTTTATCTTTAAACCCTTCTTCATATGTAGTGTCAAAACCCTTGAGTGTGGTGTCCTTATGGAGTGTTGACCTCTTCCTTGTTGCTTGGGTTTTTGACCTTGTGCAAATTCCAACTCTCTTTGTTTCCAACTCCACGAACAATGCAAAAGGGAGGGCATCCCAAATCTTCTCCGGAAGAGTTCTATAGATAAACATCAAATCTAGAGCCTTGGAAGCATTTGGATTGGCTTCTTCTTTGATTGCCTTAGCTCCAATGAGTTTCTCCACAGCTAGGGTGAGGGTTTCTATTGACCTTGCTAATTCCTCTTGCATCTTCTCGAACCTAACTTGTCTTCCATGCTTCACAGGCTAGGAAGATGATGCTCTGATACCAATGTAATGCCGCTTTTTAGGGGGACTCGGGAAATGACCAAATAACTGATATGTAAAACTTAAAAATCAAATTAGTGAGTTGTTGTAGATGACTGATATAAGTTTTGCAAACTGCAATTTATGCCCTTCCTAGGGCAACAACTTCCTTGGGAAAGTTAAACCCATCAGAGGTGGGTTTAAACCTTGCTAAAACATTTCGATTCTTATAGTCCAAAAATTATTAAATACTCTCAACAATCACAAGTGTTAGAAATCAGAATTGAGCCTGGAAATAATTAATTTAGGAAACCCTTAACCAACGAACTTCAACAAGTTTGGAAAATTTGTAATTCATCCCCAAAATTCACAAAACTTGAGATCTTGGCTCTTAAAAATATGGAGAATAAGATAAAACACTCGAATTAACCAATTTACCACCAATACATACCACTTTTCCTTCCAAGGTGGGTCGCTCCACTCAAAAAAGGGAAGATAACCAACAAACTCAAAGAAATACCAGCAAAGAATGATACATATATTACTCCTTTAATGCTTCTTTGCGAAATACAATTGTGGGAGAGGGTTTTTGTCCTCACCAACCTTGTGAGAGGGTTTTCGGCCTCCACACAAGCCCTCAATCAAGGGGTTTCGTCCTTGAGAGAGAGAGTAAAAAGGGCTACACTAGCCAACCTTCACCAAGATATAAAATTCATAAAATCAGCCTGTCCCAAACTAATGGCAACAACCTTTATTTATAATAAGAGGGTGGTGCCAAGTCTTGGGGTTCTCAAATGAGGCCGACCACAATTAGACTTTGCTTTATTATTATTTTCGTTTTAATTTTTGGAGCCTACATGCTTACCTCACCAACAAATACAATGCCAATAAAAAAAACAAACACAAAATTAAGCACATGATGACATTGTTGGCTTCCTCTAGCTTGTTCCCCTGGATCCATGAGGAAGAAAAATGGGTCAAGGTCTCGAAACAAAATTATCTCGAAAAATGGAAATGACAATATGCTTGCTTTAGAATTCACTTTTCTTGGAGTTGGAGCACGAAACTACTCTCTTTCTTGCAATTGAGGACAGGAACCCTGTTTGCACTTGTTTTGAGGACGAAACCCCTCACTTCTTCATTGGCGATCTCACATGGATGTCATGCTTGGTGATTACATTCAGATTTTCCTTGGAACACGCCATTTCCAGCCCATTGTAAACCCTCTACTAGGGTAGTGACTTGCACGGTGGAGGGTTTTGGTGGCATGTATGGCACATAACACCTTTCTTTGTTGATATTTGGATTGTTTCTAATTTATAAGGCTGATTACATTTTATGGATTGAACTTTGGGCCTAGGAATCATTATTTCTGGGCATTTTTGTAAGTGGCTTCGCTGCTGTCACAAAATGAATTCTTTTACTTAAGCCAGGGTTCTAAAAATTCATTTCTTGGTTGCTACTTTCTCTAAATAATTATTATTGTTCCCTGCATGCTTTGGAAGGTGTAAAAGTGGTATTGGAAGTAAATAATTGCAATTTCTTTCTTGCTGTCATAAGATTTCATACTGCTGTCGGTTGTTATAAATTTCAGTTTATTGTGATTTGGGTTGGTGTCATATCTCTTTTTCTTACATGGATGTCGCAAAATGCAAAACTAGATGGCTCAAAGGATACAATGGTGTAGGAGAACTTGGAATGGAGTATCGAGTAGTGGATAGAAGCGAAGTGAATTGAAATAGAGCAGTGAGACTTGGTGAATCGTCATTGAGTTGGTTGATGTCATTTGAAGCGAGTGTCGAAGCGGATTGGCGATGATCATCAAATTTTCATAGCAGACTATGCAAAGTGAAGTGTTTCGAGTGGCGTATTGTAATCGGAATGGTGGAGTCAAGTTGGATCTAGAAGTTTGGAGATCACGAATTTGATAGATCGGTTGAGACAATGGTGTGAGATGGTGTACTGTGTTGAGTTTATAACAATGAAATGATCAAGATAATTTTGAAGCAAGTTGAACATCAAGTTTAACAAATTCAAGTAAATGATAAGTGGTTAGTAGATGCTGACTTTAAAAAGTGATGAGCTAGAATTGAATAAAAGTGCCAAATAGAGAACTCAGTTAGATTGTGTAGAGAGCTCATGGTGGTAGCAAGATGGAGTGGTGGAGCAAGGTTGAACGGAGACTATGGTAAGCCTTTGTTGGAATGTGCTCTTCTAATGGTGAGCTAAAAAAAGTTAGTGAACACTCAAACTCAACACCATATTGTGCAAGGTGGAATCAAGGTAAACTATTGCAGAAATTGAGTTGTAAGCTAATAAAATGGAATACTAAGAACCGGGAAGGCAACGAGTCGAGTAATCAAAGCAAACAAAGAGATAAAGTGAATATATATATATCAAGATTGCACGGAAATGCCCTAGACCCCCTCGTACCAGGCTTGGTATTTACCGGGTACTGGTATGCTGTGGGTATGTACCCACATGGTTTTTTTAATTTTTTAAGTGCAAAAAAAAAATAAAACTTGAGGGCTTTGACTGGAATTGAATCTTGGAAAGTTCGTGTGAGATTCAATATTGCCAATAGGTTCCGAAGGGTCAAGAGAAATGAAAAGGACTTCATTTGGTTGACTTACTATTTGGGGGCTTTCTTGTTGCGCCTCATGGGTACTTTATTCTTCAGTCAATTTGGAAGGCTGGGAACAAGTGAAGCACTTGGTGGTTGGGCAACCTATCTTCTCTTCATTTGACATTGGGTGCCAAGCCTACAAATCGATTTCGTCGAATCAGAAATATAATCACAAGATCCTTGCCTTGACAAGAGGCTGTTCTTCCCTCCTTTGGTTTGAGAAAGGAATTAAAATATTTCATGACTTGTACAGATTTGGGAATTGGATGGAATGGACAGACCTTAAAGCTTTCTATAAGCTTCCTCAATCTCAGTTGAGAATGTATAAAATGCTCAAAAATTCTTTTGCAGCTCCCTCTACTGGACTAATTATGGAGGATGAGATGTCTAACTCAAGCTTAAGGCATTTTATCAAATCTATAATACAGTCTATGTTTTTAACTATTATGTTTTGAACATTATGAATCAATACAAACTCAAGTCTCAATTCTCAAAGTATTGGAAATTTGTTTTCATGTTCTATGAATGATTTTAAGTTGTATGAGTATTAAATTTTAATAAGTATGCAATGTATGAGTATTAAATTTCAATAAGTATGCAAATTCTTCTTTATATATATATATAAAATGTACCCAAAGGCGTACCGTACCCAAGGTTTTAAAAAATTTGCCATTTCAGCGTACCGAACCCGTACCTGTATCCGTACCGAAACAGTCTAGATACACACACACACACACATATATATATGTATGTATATATATATTATATTAATGTCCAATAGTATCGATAATAAAGCCACTCGACAAATTTAAACCCAAGCAATGAAAGTGAAGAGGCTCGAACTTGAGCTCGTCAGTGAGTGAAATTGACGAGAGAGATGTTTCAGTGAGGAGATGTTTGCATTTCAGTGAACTTCAAGTAGAGCCACGAAGAGAAGATCTCGATCTAGTAGACTTGTGAACAAACTCAAAATAACAAAATGGTGAGTGGGGAAGCGTCAAACCGAGAACTGAGCCGGAGATCGAGTAGTGTCTTAGCTATGAAATAGTTGATGAAGAAGTTGAATGATAAGATGGCTTCTTCAACTGGTCTACGTGGTCGACGATCTCTCATTGAAGACAATTAGATTGAGGTAGATTGAAGGATTGCTTGTGACGGCTAACCAAGCCGTGTCAAAGATAGCATATCAATTAGCTAGCTCAAGCTCTTTGGTGGACTCTTTCACTCACAAGCTCTTTGACGAGCCCATTCACATAGTGAGTTGATTTTCAAGTTGGTAACATGAGCAGATTGACGAGATCAACCAAGCTTGCCTCTTAGTGAACTGATTTCCCATTCCTCGGTGTCGGTGAGGCCAAAGGAAGATTGCAAGTTGTCTGGCTAGTCTTAACAGAGAAAGGAAAATAGAAGGTTATAAATAGGTGTCGATTTGTAATGTAAGGAACTTTTTGACACCATCACAAATTTTTGCAAGGAAGAGGAAGAAAGAAAAGCATGTGTTCATTTCCAGAAGAAATACAAAGAAATTATTGTGGAACTATGTCTCTTTAGATTTTTGTCTCTCTATTCTTCTCATGCAATGTTATGTTATTGTTAATTTGTCAATATTTCTAAAAACTTTCTTCGTGCGTGTTAACTAGAATCTGAGTTTATTTAGTTATTCATGTACTCTTCTTCTCATTCTTTCATTATCTGTTCTCTCTCCTTTCTTTTTTCCTTTAATGAAAAATCCACAACAATTCAGTTTTTTCCTGTGCATATTATAAATACTATCCCTTCTGCATTTCTTGTTCGAATAAAGGGGATCTCCCCTCATAATAGATGGGGGACTTTGTTCCCCCACACTGTTGCTAATGTATTCATTTTTCCTCAGTGCAGAATAATTTGCCAACAACTTTTGGTGCCCACTGTGGGGCATGTTTTGGCTATATTGCACTACCCACAAGACAATCTCCACTCCACAAATGACTATTTCTGGAAATCCACCGCTACTTCAATCGAGTCTTGATTGGTTTCAAGCAAGACTAGAGGACATTACAAGGAGTCGTAGACACATTATTTTGGATACTAGAGTGAACGATGCTCAATATCACAGAGTTGCTGCTGTGTTGGATGAATAAGATGCATAAATAGATGCTGCCCTCATTCTTAGAAGGGTTAGAACACAAAGAAGACATTTCTGCTCTAGTTACTCCTGTTGCCCTTGTTTCCCTTCAATAATAATGTTCCTTAAGATGGCAGAAAGGAGATTTACTAGAACAAGCAAAGCAGAAGGAACATCAAATTATTTCTTTTACCTTCAATAACAATTTAATTTCAAGCTAACTCTAGAAATCATGAAAGATGCAAGTGCCCCTTCCAGTCCAACGAAAGAGAAGCAAGAAGGTGAAACTGGAACATGCAGAGCTTTAGTACTTTCAGGAACAATCTTTCCTCAAGTCAATTTTTTTGAAATATGGCTGCAGTCCCTTGGGGCGTGCAAATAGGGCTGTTGCCTCTAAAAAGTCAACTTCATGAATTACCGTGATGCTCTAGGAAAATTTTCCCGAAGTTCAATGGAGATGGAAAACATCCTAATGAGCATATCTCTGCTTTCATTTTGGCATGTGGATTCTTGGTGTCCAACACAAAGATGTGGCAGTTAGATTATTCTTTGAGATTTTATAAGGAGCCAACGAATGGTTTTATCACCGTAGTGCAGGAACCATACCAATTGTGGTGACATGAAGGCAGAGTTTGAAAGTAGATTCAAACCGGATGAAGATGGGAATGTCCTCCTTGCCCTACTCAGATGAAAAATGAAGCCCATGAAACCATGAGTGAATTCGTAGCCAAGTTTAAGAAGCTTGTGCACAAAGCTCCGACTGCAGCCATGCCTGCAATAGGGAATTAAAAGTGCTTATTTATCAATGCGCAACAATAGAAGTGAGTTTCTTGCTAAGGAGAAACCAAGTAGTGAATTTGCATGCTGCTTGAATACTAGCCATAGAAGTTGAAGATGATTTTTTCATGGCCAGAAAGCTAAACAAAGATATTGCATGAGCTAAGGTCCAAAATTCCACTGATCTGTCGATTTAAAAAATGGCCAATGATATGTTGGCTCTCAAAAAGCAACTACCTCCAACTATATCAGCTCCCTTATATTGAGATGTGCCAAAGGAACTTAACTCCTTACAATAGTAACAGTTTTCATGTCTTGGCACCACTGCAAAGAATTAAGATTGAAGCACCTCCAACTTATGCTCCTGTCAATGCAGCTTGTAAATCATGACAGCTCTACATGCACTGAAATGATGGGGATGATGCAAATGTGCACCATCACAGAAATAAATCAAGAGGATATAGGCACCTTTGAACTGTATATTCAAGAACCTGATGGCAACTCTATTAATGGTTACCTTGAGTACTTATCTGATTATGATGATGTTGTTGAAGAAATGAACAACCACACTTTTGTGTAGCTCATGAGATCTGAAAACCAAAAAGAAGATACAAAGAAAGCTTAAGATGCAAAGAAAAACAAGGGCAATGAAAAATCAAAAGATAGGGGCAAACAAGAAGGATTTCCCCCAAACGCCTTCTTCAAAATATGTCCTCAATCGGAATATTCCGTATCCTCTTTTTCTAAAGTATCTGATAAGAACACAGGTTCCCCCCTTTCATAAAATACCACTAGTTCGCATAAACATGCTGTTTCATCCAAAGCTACCCAAACTTTGTCTTCAACAAATGCAAATCCTCAAACAATATGGCAAATTCTGCTCCCTTCAACATTATTGACAACATGAATAAAACCAAGATCATGATAACTCAAACTGAATACCTCTGATCTAATCTAGTTCAATTGGACAAATTTATCAATTTCATTAGAGGAGATGATTCCAGCTCTTTTAAAACTTCATCCAAAGGTATTCTCGCTGTCCCAAATACATCAAATTCTCAACACTCAATGGCTGCCTTTGTTCATTCTTTGTATCTCTTTTTATTGGAGGTTTTCACCTCAACAATTACACCACTGACTTTGGAACTTCAAACAATGGGATGCCGACCAAAATGGCTCGTGCACTTGGATCGACTTGCACAAAAACCTTTGGTCAATGTTGCTCATTAGAAACCAAACGAAGTCCCTTGATTGAACAAATCAAGGATGCTTAAGTGGCCTTGGCAGCCTATCCTTAGAAAAGTGTAAAGATGACCATCCTTGTAGCTGACATTCTTGACAACTATTGAATGTTATTGAGCGGAAGTTTTTGCTGAAATTTGGGAGGTGAAATACAATTGGATTGGCCTTATTGCCATGCTCCCGGTTAAAGGAGTGAAGCAGAAGTTAGAATCAAAACAAAAAGCTTAATACACAGTGTGGAAATCGGATGATCCCAGTGCCAATATCCTTTATGAGGGGACAGGTCCAGGTACTTACATAATGATGTTTGAATAAGTTCTAGACAGTCCACAGCTCATGGAAGGAGACCCCAATGACATATGGGCTTTAGAGTTCGATGGAAGCTTCTCTTCAATTGGTTTTGTTGGAGTAGTGCTTATCTCTTAGAAGAAAGAATTTTTTCCTTTCTCACAAAAGTTTCAATTTTAGAATATGAATAGTACTGCCGAATATGAAGAACTACTTCCAGGTTTAAAAGTTAAAGAAATGGGAATGAAAAATCTGAAAGAACAAGGAGATGCTAAACTGATAGTCAAACAAGTGAAGAACAAGTTTCAAGTAAAAAATGGTTGGACGAAATACGACAAAAAATAGAGCATGGGACCATATTGAGATTTCTGAAGCTTTCACTATCTCTGTGGTCCTTCGAGACAAGAATGATAAAGCAGATGCACTAGCTGTGTTAGCTTCTTTGCTGATTCCTCATCTTGGATTTGACAAGGACATGTATATTGTTGATTTGGTATATTGCCCCAGTTTGCCTGTCAATTTTGATTATTGGAAAATATTCAATGACAACCAACAAATCATCACCTTCCTTGAAAAAGCTTACAATTTCAGAAACCTACCTTTTGATGGAAGCGATTATGCTTATAGAAAGTCTACTTCTCAAGTAGACGATGAAGGAATCGAAAGCGAATACAAATAAGATGGCATGTTCCAACTAAAAGGTAACACAATTCACATAGGTCTTTTTTCGTTTGAGAAACTTTTCGATAAACATGAAAGGTTTATCAAGAGAAAATCGCAAGCACCTCAAGGTTCAGTTGACAATGAAAAAGTAAATATTTGTTCTAAAGAACAACCCAGGTTTGTAAACATTGGAAAATGTTGATCTAGAAGAATGCAAAAGGTTTATAGATCTTCTCAAGAAATATATAGACATCCTTGTCTTTTCATATACAGACTTGAAGTTCTTCAAACCTAAAGAGATACAGCACAACATCCCTCTCAAACCAGGTACTATCCTATTCAAGCAGAAACAGAGGCATTAGCTGGTACCTATTTGAGATGCATGGATAAAGAACAGAAAAATAGATTAGTTGAAGCTTTTCATAATCAAGCATGTGGAGGTAAATTTTCATTCCAAATTTTGATTGATTTGATTTTCGTGCTTCACATTCTAAGTTTGTAGACTGAAAGACAATGAGAATCATGCATAAATTGTAAGTAGGGTCGTCTGATAAAAATCCACTCAAAGCTATCAATATAGCTGAACAAGAATTTCACTTTAATGAATTTTGGTACATAACAACTATTAATGGCTAGTGCGAGTATGCTATGCAAATCAGCGGTAACATTTATTAGTGAAACTTTGTAAATTAACTGTTGTCCTATTACAACTTTTGGAGATTCAAATTTTATAATTTATGTATGTTGTGGGAAGTATTTAACTATTTCTATGCTGTAAACAAGCGAGATAGCTTAAGTTATTTCTGGACAGTTGAGAAACTTGAGCAATGAAAAAGAAGCCTTCAAAATATGAAGGTTAACAGAAGTATCAAACATATCATTTTCACTGTGTTGTTAAAGACTCAATTCTTGTTGCATAATGCATGACATATTGGCGATTTGCATCCCTTGCTCTCTGTGTGTTGCCTTCTAAAAATGTAATCGAAGGGCAAATAAATTATAAAATTAAGTTTATCTAATACCTATGCTTCTTTGATTAGACTGGAAAATTGTTTCTCCAAGTATGATTAATGACATAAAAAAGAGTGTGTATAAGAAAGGAAGCGTGTGCATCAAACTTTATACGTACTGATTGTTTTCTGTATCTATATTGTATTCACAAATTTGTGAATTTGATCCATGTTTTCTTTAAACCAGACAAGGAATTGTTCATCTCAGTCTTAGATCCATCTCTTCAAACAGCGTTTTAATATATTATTTCAAGTGAGATGCATCTTATCATATGTCTAAAAAAAGCACTAATGAAATGTAGCGTGCTTTGAAAGGATGAAGCAGAAAAGCTGTATAAAAAGATTGTACACTTTAAATCCATGCATCATTTTCAAAGACGAGCATATCGAGATGGTTGTCTAGGTATTTGTGGTACAAAGATGAATCCTGTAGATTTATACACGAAGAAACTTGAGCATGTTGAGCGAAATGCTAGGCATGGCCACTCAGATTATTTTCAAGAAGCGAAGGTATGTGCATTTTCATTCTTTCTGAAATTTTCATTATGTATGTCGCTGTATGTTTGTCTGCACAAGATAATAATATTCTTGATGATCAATATGAGAATAAAGAGTATGTTACAATCTAATCTTTAAGATGCACTTGATAATAATGTTTCTTAAACTGTTGATTTGTTGAATGCTTTCAGTTCCCAATATTTATAAAAGTGGAGATTATAAATGCTATTAGTTCTGCTATATGCGGTTCTATAGCTTTCTGTTTCAGCTGATTTGGGATTTATGCAATTATAAAATTCAATCAATCATAACTATACATCTTTGCATTGTGAAAGAATAATATTTCTAAAGTATAGCTGCTAAGTATTTAACAACTGTAAATAACAATTTATGTCTTCTTTTATTGTTTAGTGAAGCATGCAATGAGTAATTTATGCTTTATTCCATTTGAAAGAAAGAAGCGAAAAAAGAAATTATTAATGTCCATGAAATCACCAAAATTAGGTCAATGGTACTTGAGAATATACCCAATTACGATAGAAATTATCATATTATCATAACTTTAAAAAACCAGAAATTCTCCTTTCATCATGTCTACTCCTGTTCTGTCTGACAATGTTCAGAGTTGCAGTTTTCATGAACGGGCATATATGTAGGCTGTCTTATTCTGTACAACTTTCACGAGAGAATTTTTTTCCTTGCAGACAAGATCATTCATTGTTACCGCGACTCATATGAATATTGAATCTAAAACCATTTCATTTGATCGATTTGAATGTAATAGTTCTCTTGAGCTACTAGAGTCTACAAGAATGAGGTAGTTTGAGCTTGCTCTGTATTTTCTTTCAGTTTGATATTTTCCTCATGCCAAATCAGTTGACGCAGAGGACTGAAATGAAAATAATCCACTAGATGTTGTAATCCCTGTGTTTGCAGAAGATTTTTCAAACTACCATAGAAAGAATCGTTGAAGAGAAGGATGGTTTTGTCAACTGTGTTCCCAGAAAAAAATTGTGTCCATTCCCTATTTTCCAAGTTAGCTGTTTTTGGAGAAGATTAAAACTCATTTTGAGAATTTGTGTTTTGCTAGAGACACCAGGCTCCCAAGTTGACGTGAAAAAAACTCCCCCTTGGTTGGATCAAATATTTTTCTTATATTATTTTACTCCTGAAGAGTTTGTATTTTCGCAAAGTCTCCAAGCAGCACACATTGCCAATGCATGATTGAAGAGTTTTGTATTTCAGATATTTAATCCGCCGTGCTGTTTGGAAGTGCAGATTTGAGACTAGTGGAGATTTGAATTTATCTTCTCTTTTGTAGAGGATTTTTTTGTTGAATTCTTTTGATAGCTTATTTAATTTGCTAAGGCAATGTAAGAAGAGTCAGCAGGAAAATAGGAGTTTCCTGTAAAACTGATTTCAGTAATTTGATTTTCCCAGGAACAACTATATAGCCATTTGTTTATTTTGAAAACTTTTCTGATGTGTTGGACAAATCATTCTAGGAGCTGGGTGTTGTGTGAAGAGGAAAGCCAAAATATCTCATTGTGAGTTTGACTTCTGGAAATTCAAGCATATTGACGATATCCTTCTTTTTCCTGGGTGAAATATTGGAAAAAATGACATGCGACTTATTCTTATTTATCTGCTGTTTAGAACCCAGCTGAATTTTTTTTAGTATCTTCTAGAGATTTTTGAGTTTCAGAAGAATGGGCATGGACAAGGAAAGTGTGTCGTCTGCGTATTGAAAATTTGTGCAACGTTGATTTTGCCCATTTGCTGGAAGACCATTGATCCAATTTTGGGACTTATTGATCTGATTAAATTTTCTCCACTATAATGAACAGATAAGGACTCAAAGGATCTCCTTGATGAAGCCCATGGGATGAGGGTAGTGGCTGTCCCATATTTTAAATTAAGGGCATGGAGACCATGGGGAGTTTATGCGACTTTGAATCCATTCAATCACTAGCTTGTTGAATTCAAATGTGTGGAGATTTCTACCTATCAAAGTCCAGTTCAACCTATCAAAAGATTTAGATATATCCAAATCTATGAGAATGGCTAGATCGTTGTGTCTTAGAAGGGAGTGCAGGATTTCTGTACAGCTGTTATGCTATTCAACATTTTTCACCCCAGGACAAATGCAGACTAAGTTACAGAGATTTTCTTGTTGAAAACTTGTTTGATTCTAGACACTACCGCCTTAGGGAGAGTTTTAGGCATCATAAGTTTATTCCTACATGCTTTATCTGCAAAGGGAAGCACTTTGCAAATGAGTGCCCACAAAAGGAAATTAGATAAAGGAAAAGCTAAGATAAATACTCTTGTAGCTAAGGGCATTACAGATAAAGAGTATTGTTTAATTAGTGATTCTGATAATTATTCTTCAGACATTTCTTATAATTCTTCTAATGAAGAATTCCAGGTAAATGCTATTCAAAATTCAGATACTGATTCAGACAGTACTGATTCAGGGTATGATACTTTGCCATCATTTGTAAATATGATTGCAAGTTTTCCTCATCCAATGATGCAAGTATCTTCAGAAATTCTTCTCGAGCAATTGGAGTTAAGACAGAGCGAGTTTGAAGACTGTCCCCCCTGGGACACTCCAAAGAAAATATTTCTGTCACAAAAGGTCAGAGAATTAGAAAGAAAATATTCTCAGCAAGTAAGATCTGAACAAGAGTTCAGAGAAAGAAAAGAAGAAGAAGAAGAGAAACAAAAATGGTATTCTCAGGAAAGATCATTAGTCCCTTCAAGGCCTCCATTACAAGGACGTGTCCGGCAGAGACATACTCCTTACAAAGGAAGAGGTCGTGGAAGAGGTGGAAGATATTTTCCTCCAAGGAGAAGTTTCCCATTCTTATTTCCCGAAGAAAATCCAGAAGAAGAGTTTCAGGTACCTACTACTCCTAGTACTGATGTTATGATTCCTACTCCTGAAACTATGAAAATATGGAGAAGAAACAGGATAGAGTTTCTTCAGAAAGTCATTGCAAAAGCTACCAATGAGTACAAGCGTCTTCTTGAAGAAGAAAACAGAGATAAGAAAGAAGCTGAAGGCAAAGAAGATTTTGAAGAAGCCTACCAACAGATTCTGCATGAAGAAAGGAAAAGCATGCAACAGATCTTTAAGACAGAAACTCAGATAGAAACTTGCAAATTTTATTGATATTAAATCCCTTTTGCAATCAGAATCCTTTTACTCTGTGATATAGAGAACGCGCTCTGATACCATTTCTATACCAAGTATATAAATATTACAAATATCTCAATATCTCACACTATTACAAACTCTAAAAATTCACAACAGACTAAATTCTTAAGCTTAGACTCTATTACTAATAGCTCACAATTCTCCGATGTCGTGAATAAGTCTCAACATGCCTTTATATAGGAATGTGAGAGGCATTCCACCGGATCAAAGGGCAACCTAGAGACCGGTAAACGGTAACCTAGGTGAACAAGAAGATTCCCACTAAGGAAAAGTAGGAAAAGACAATTGAGTACACACCACTCAACATAACGCCTTTAGATAGTGGGGAGGTCCACCATGTTTTCGACAAGACAAAAGGAAAGTCATATCTAACTTTTTAAAGATGGCAACAAGCCCGCCATCATAGCTTTTATGGACTATAGAGGACACTGGGACCATCATCATCGTCAGATGAGCTGGAAGATTTTTCCCATTCTTGTCTTTCTGCAAAGTAAATATCATGGGTATTCCTTTCATGCCATAATTTGGATATGGATGCAGTTCCATCAATATCTCTATTGAGGTGTCTTCTTGTCGGAAAAAGATAGTGGTCAAGAATCCTTAAGAATTGACCAGGTGCAAGAGGTTGCACATTCATTGTGTGATAGAGGAAGATCTTTCTCCAAAGTTGTCCGTTAGGATGAGCATGATGTCCCTGTTCAGGATTAGTCCTAACATAATAGCAAACCTTTACGTACCAAGGGATTTTACAATTTATCAAAATATTTCTAACAGTATCAGGATCTATATTCAACAATGGACTGTTAAAAAGTTTTGTAGGCAAAAATTTAGAAAGAAAATACTTGAAGTGGTTTGCGATGTACTGCCTATCTCTAGGAATACTGGGCCGGTTCCATGCATCGTTTTCCAGAGGATGTCCTTCAGGCCAAAGTCTGGAAAATTCAAATCTCTAGAGAGTCTTAGGTCTAGGGACCAATTGCCTTAACCGTCGCCCTTCAACAAGAATATCATCAGCAGGTGGCTCTACATATCTTGAGTGTCTCCACTGCCATTGCAAAGTACAGAATACTATTGGATCTTCTCTGGAGTGGAATTTTGTGGTTGAAATTTCTGGAACAACAAATCTACAGGCTACTTCTGTAGTTTGATAAGGAGAAACTGAAATAATTCCCCGTGAGAGAAGCAAATGCTATGCTTCATAAGACATTTCACTATCATTTCTTTTAAGTGATCCCAGATAATTTTGACAAGTAGAAGTATTCCAAATACATTCAACAAATTCATGAGACACCTGAGTAATATTCACCTTCTTTGATTGATTTAGTTCTTTGTTGGCAAAATCAACAAGAGAATTTTCTTTTCCTTTAATGTGTTCGACTTCAAAGTTGAAATTGTTGAACCACATGCCTCAACGCTGCAACCTATTAAAAGCAGTTTTATTTGTAGGGTCACCATTACCCAATCAGGCTTTAAAATCTTTCAGGTCGGAGCGAAGAATGAAGTGTTCATTCTGAATGAAAAACAAGAAAGCTTTGATGGCTTTCTTAGCAGCTAAAATCTTCTTATGAGTAGAATGATATTTTAATTCTGAACCTTGGAAAGAACCAGATGCATACCTGCAAATTTTCTCTTTATCACTGTCTGTCTTTTCTTTTAAGATAGCTCCTTAGAAATGCTCACTGGCATCTGTCTCAATTATCTTTAATCCTTGACCAGGCAAGGACATAGCAGGAAGATTCAAAACCTGTCTCTTTATTCTTCTTACGGCCTGAGTCATCTCTTCAGACCAGGCAGGTGCATTCTTCTTCAATCTCTTATTGAGAAGAATTCTATCAGCAGCTATATCTTTGTAAAAGTCAGCAACATAATTGACACGTCCCAAAAACCTTTGTAATTGTTCTTTCTCTGAAATTTGGTCTGGGAATCCCTGAATTTTGGACACAATATGACCTTGCATCTCTACAGATCCATCTTTGATCTTAATCCCTAAAAAATTCATTTCATTCTTGAAAATTTCCATTTTAGTAGGAGACAAACATAAACCATTCTGGTATACTATCTCATAAAATTTTTCAAGGTGATCTATATGATCTTTTGGTGACTTGGAGAAGATTAGTATATCATCAATATATACTATCAGAAATTCAGATAACTCACCAAATATTGAATCCATTTTCTTCTGGAAGATGGAAGGTGCAGTTTTCAAACTAAAAGGAAGGACTTTCCATTCATACTGTCCTCCTGGTACAACAAATGCTGTCTTGAATGTGTCTTCAGGCTTTAGAAAGATTTGCCAAAAACCACTTTTCAAATCAAATTTACTATATACCTTGGAACCTTTGATTCTGGCTAATAGATCATCTTTGGCAGGGATTGGATGCTGGACTGCAGTAACAAATTTATTCAAAGGCTTATAATCCACAACAAGCCTTTTCTTCTGTCTAATCTGCTGACTTCTTTTATTCACATAAAATGCAACATAAGCCCAAGGAGAGTTGGATTCTTATATAAATCCTCCTTGAAGTAATTTCTTTCTCTTCTTGGCACTCTTTACTTTCAGAGGGAATCATTCCCCTGTGATGAGCTTTAAATTTAGGAATGACCTCATTCCCTTTATCATCTTTCACAAGTTGCAGGTCAAGTGAACAAACATGCTTTCTTCTAGCTATGAAAGCATGAGGATTTTTAGAACAAAGATTCTTTTTAATCTTTGTTATAATATCATCTATATTACTCTTACACAGAGCTATTGACTTATGGATCCATTCATGGTTGGATTTTTTCCTAGGCTCTGGTAGAGGGATGATTGTTTTGAATGAGTACTTTCTTGGGATCTGGACATCTGGGTTGAATAAAGATATGAAATCTTTATTAAGACTAAAAGTACCACATTCCTGTAAGGCATCGACTCCTATTAGACAGTCATATGAGAGCATATCATGTTTATAGAACTGTAATGTTCTCTCATAACCTTCTATTCTAATAGGAACATAGGCTGTAAACTTAGAAATCACTTCTTTTTTATCAAAATTTATTTTGAGATATGTCTCAGTCCAACAATCAGGCGGTATAGCCCTGGACCTTAACAAGCTAATATCAGCTCCAGTATCAATCATAGCATCAATGGAATATGGCTTGATGTTGGGAATGCAGAATGTGATTGAAATAAAAGGATTTTGGGCTCCTTTTATTGTGCATACCTCAGTGTTCTTCAACTGAGACTGATGCTTCTGCATCTTGATGCAGAATCTGTTGGTAGGCTTCTTTAAAATCTTCTTCGCCTTAAACTTCTTTCTTATCTTTGTTTTCTTCTTCAAGAAGACGCTTGTACTCATTGGTAGCTTTTGCAATGACTTTCTGAAGAAACTCTATCATGTTTCTTCTCCATATTTTCATAGTTTCAGGAGTAGGAATCATAACATCAGTACTAGGAGTAGTAGGTACCTGAAACTCTTCTTCTGGATTTTCTTCAGGAAATAAGAATGGGAAACTTCTCCTTGGAGGAGAATATCTTCCACCTCTTCCACAACCTCTTCCTTTGTAAGGAGTCTGTCTCTGTCGGAAACGTCCTTGTAATGGAGGCCTTGAAGGGACTAATGATCTTTCCTGAGAATACCATTTTTGTTTCTCTTCTTCTTCTTCTTTTCTTTCTCTGAACTCTTGTTCAGATCTTACTTGCTGAGAATATTTTCTTTCTAATTCTCTGACCTTTTGTGACAGAAATATTTTCTTTGGAGTGTCCCAGGGGGGACAGTCTTCAAACTCGCTCTGTCTTAACTCCAATTGCTCGAGAAGAATTTCTGAAGATACTTGCATCATTGGATGAGGAAAACTTGCAATCATATTTACAAATGATGGCAAAGTATCATACCCTGAATCAGTACTGTCTGAATCAGTATCTGAATTTTGAATAGCATTTACCTGGAATTCTTCATTAGAAGAATTATAAGAAATGTCTGAAGAATAATTATCAGAATCAGTAATTAAACAATACTCTTTATCTGTAATGCCCTTAGCTTCAAGAGTATTTATCTTAGCTTTTCCTTTATCTATTTCCTTTTGTGGGCACTCATTTGCATAGTGCTTCCCTTTGCAGATAAAGCATGTAGGAATAAACTTTTTCTGTTTACCCATATACTTCTTTTTTCTGAAGTATGATTTTTTATATGGGCTTTTACTTTCAAAAGAATCTTTATATCTTTTCTTGAACTTGCTGTATTTTCTATATTTACCCTGACCTTTCCCTTTTGAAAAAGATGAGCAATCATGACATACCTTCTTTTTGTGAGAAGAATGTGGGGATTGGCAACCAAAAGGGTCAACATCGATCATCTGATAAAATTTGGTATCTAAGGCTTTTTGGGCCTTAGCTGCATCTTTGCGATCCTTTTTCTCTTGACAAAGTCGAGCATTTGTTTCATCAATTATTTGATTTATAGCTCCGAGGCTTAATTCTTCAGGAAGTTTTCCATGCATAGCCTTTTTGTATTCTGTAGCAAAATAAGCAGGAAAAGATTCTATGTATCTGATTCTCATTGTAGGATCATTGATGTTGCCAGAATTATGATACCGCTTTTGCATATAGCATTGGTACTCTTTAATTCGACTCATATCACATAATCTTGCTCTGAAGAATAAAGAAGTATTCTTAAGTTTATCATTATCTACAGTACCAATGAATTCTTTGATTAGAGCAGCAGTCAAAGCAGAGTATCCTACACTTAAAATATCTTCTTTGTGTGGGTGAGCATCCCACCATTCTCTAACTATTCCAACAAAACCATTAGCTAGCATTTCAACAATCTGATGCGGATCTTTTCTATACAGAAGTAACTGAATTCATTTGATCAGCTTTCACCTGCTTTCAAATTAAGACCAATGTTATGGTATATAGATTTTGAAGCATTTTTTTTTTTGTTGATTTGAGATTCCCAATCAATCATGTTAGATTGTCCTCAAGAAATTTCTAGTATTCTTGATAGAAAAAGTGAAGAAACTGTCAGGTGCAGGAGCCTGGTGAATAATTCTGCAAATTGTATTGCAATGAATGGTTTGTTTGCTTTGCCATTGAGTTGAAAAGTTGGCTTTCTTCAGAGATTCTGTTCTGAAGGTTTCTTATAATAAAACCATATCAATTCTTCCCATCTTCATCTCATTCTTGAGTAAATTTTACTTGCTCAGAGGAGGAAATTTATGGGCCTGATCAGCTTGGATTTCTGTACAGCTGTTATGCTATTCAACATTTTTCACCCCAGCACAAATGCAGACTAAGTTACAGAGATTTTCTTGTTGAAAAGTTGTTTGATTCTAGACACTACCGCCTTAGGGAGAGTTTTAGGCATCATATTGCAAAGCACTATTGGCTGGTATTAATTCATTTGATCAGCTCTCACCTGCTTTCAAATTAACACCATTGTTATGGTATATAGATTTTGAAGCATTTTTTTGGTTGATTTGAGATTCCCAATCAATCATGTTAGATTGTCCTCAAGAAATTTCTAGTATTCTTGATAGAAAAAGTGAAGTAACTGTCAGGTGCAGGAGCCTGGTGAATAATTCTGCAAATTGTATTGCAACGGATGGTTTGCTTGCTTCACCATTGACTTGAAAAGTTGGCTTTCTTCAGAGATTCTGTTCTGAAGGTTTCTTATAATAAAACCATATCAATTCTTCCCATCTTCATCTCATTCTTGAGTAAATTGTACTTTCTCAGAGGAGGAAATTTATGGGCCCGATCAGCTTGAACCAGCTGCTGGTACAGATCTTACTGGTTAACTGAAAATAAAGGGAAATTGCACAAATCCCTATAGTTAGTAAACTGAAAATTATGACAAACAACTGAAATTTATGACAGCAAGGTACAGCAATCTGATTTTTTATAACAGCAGCAAGGAAAATGCAATATTTCTCCAAAAATGCATCATTCACACCATTCAAAACATGTAGGGAAACTTTGAAATATTTTAAAACAAATATTAACCAAGAAATAAGCTTTCAAACCCCAGCTGGAATTTATTTAATTAAATAAAATAACAGCAGTGAACACCCTTACAAAAATGGCTGGAAATGAAAGATTCCAAGCCCCAAAATGAAGTCCAAATGTAGATTCCAGCTGCTAAACATACAAGAAACACAATGATGGCTAAGTTGGATGTTTCCGTTCCCTAGAAACCCCCAAATGCCACCTTAGGGAAAGTTGCCACCCTAGGATAGGGCCTAAAAATATCTGTAGAACCCTGGCAACCCTTCTTCGACCAAACCCTAGCCAAAAATCTGCAAAATCAATCTTCTTTGAAGCTACTTGTAAACTCCGGGATGGAGAATCCTCAATGGATTGAAGAGTTTTCATTCTTCAATCAAACAAGGAAGTTTTTCATCCTCACTTGTTGGCCACACAAAAGGGTTTTCGTCCTCAAGTGGAAATAGTTGAGCAGTCAGCCCAAAAATATGCAAAGTTATCAGTAATCAAGATGTTGATGATGCACAAATGAGGCAAGCGACCCTTTCTTGGACATTGATGTGGTGCAAAAACCAATTAAAGTCTTCTTAAGAAGATTGACCTCCTTGGGGGATTAATAGTTCCTTTTTCCTTCTATTCTTCCATTGGCTTTTCATCTTCCCCAGCTGACCTGACCTGACTATACTTAGGAAAACTACTAAAAAAGAATGCAATGCTTATGAAAATAACTGAAAAACATAACAATTATTCCCCTTGCTCATTTCCTTCTTGCCCACGGGAAGAGAAATGGGCTCAAAGCTATGTTCCAGGGGGACGCGTCCCTTGGGTTTTTGAGCTCGTCCCTGTACTGGAGACGTTTCGGAACCTCGGGGATGGGTAGGAAATGTCCCCCCGCCGTCCCCAAAGTCTGGAAATTTTTGGAAACGTCCCGGGGACTTGAAAAAATCCGTAGGAAATGGTAGGGGACGTCCAGACGTCCCCTAGACGTACCGGACGTCCCTTGCATCAACAGCCTCAAAAAAACGTTTTTTTTTAAAACACAATTTTAATAAAAATTAAAGCAATGTGGAGGCCCACAAGGACCCCCACTTTCATTTCTAAGTGCCCTAAACCTAAAACAAACATCAAAACAAAAAAAGAAGCTCATTTAGTTCATCCGTAGCTTCTATTCTCTAGATCTACTTCATCCGTTTTAGAACTGTCCATAGATCCTTGCGTATATCTCAGGGTCAGTATAAGCACGGTTAAGTATAGTTTTGCATTACATCCTTAATGATATTTAGTTCCATACGGTTTTGTTTCCTCAGACTTATATTTTGAACAGTCATGACTTTCCTCAAACAAGATCTTTATTTGAATTAGCAAAAGAGAAACTATTTAATATAGTAAACCAGAGTTCAATAGAATGTTTACTATTCACAATGAACACACATATTCAACAGTTTTTAGTTTATAAATTTCAAATTCTAAAGATAGTTTAAATTTATTGAACAAACAAATGGTATTAAAAAATTACCATTGATTCAAGCCAAATTCAGCTACTGTAATATATTCTGACATATAAAGCAGAAAATGTTGCCAATTTGAGCACTGCTTTTGGACCCAAAGGCTCTTACAGAGTTTCATAACACAGAAAAAACCTAGTACAATGTCAACACTGTTTTTAAGGGGCAACTTTACAGTGGGAATTTCAATAAGAATGCTGCATTAGACCCTTCAGCGAGCATTTCAAAGGAATATGATTTGCATAGGTGCAGAGACATTCTTAAAAATAAATCAAAAATACATATTGGTATTGGTAAAAATGGCAGCAAACCAAAAAGCATAAACAAGGTACATCAGACAAATTGAATGCTTTAAGTTTAAGTTTATCAAAGTGTTATACTTATCATATGAATATTTGAAATTTCCTATATTTTAAAGGTTAAATCTTATGTGAAGTCTCAATTCAACTCTAATTTTATGTATTAAGGTTCTATAATGTGTGTGATGAATGCTTTAGCAATGTTATCATATGAATATTTGAAATTTCCTGTATTTTTTAAATTTTTCCTTATTTTTTAAGAGCTGTCCCCTAAAAAAATGCCTAAAAAAAATCCGTCCCAGAAACATGTCCCCCTGTCCCTTGCCGTCCCTGTCCTGGAAACTTGGTGGAACATAGGCTCAAAGTCTTCAAATCGAACTAGCTTGGAAAAGGGGACATTACATGGTTTGGGGGGAAGAGCTAGTTCTTTTGGTGATGGGTTGAGTATGGAACGGGAGAGCTTCCTTGTTTATCTTCTTTTGGTGATGGGTTGAGTATGGAACGGGAGAGCTTCCTTGTTTATTCTGCTTCTAAAAAGAATAAGTTGGCTTTGAACTATCAATAGGTTTCTTGCAATTGATACACCTATTGGAGCTTTGCTAGGGTATCTTTCTTCGGATTGAAGGGAGCTCTCAGTAAGGCGAGGCTTCTTCATCTCCTCATGAATTAGTATAATTTCTTCCTCAAGGTTCTTCTTTTCAAAAAAGATGTTGCTAAAGTTTTTCTTGTTTCATTCTTCAAGCTTGTTTGTCACAAATGTTAACTTACAAGCCGGTTAAAATATCTTTGAACCACTTAACCGATATGTTTCTGTCCACCAATTCAGTATGAGGTCATATGGTTCATCGTTTAGTCACATTAGTTCATATTTGAAAGGAAAAACGTGTGTGCCTGATCCCTTTTTCTTGATATTATACTAGGAGCATGGTCAGACTTGAGACCTTAAGGATACCTGATACGGTAAGCCATTTTGTGGCCATGAAGGTGAGCCCAAAAGGTGATCTAGTTTCTTGCAGTTTCACCAAACCTCGCTTCGTCCTTATTCTAGGAGAATAACCTATCTTTGGGTTCAACATCCCATAAGCTGATATCTACTAACCATCACAGAAATCTAATTGGGATTAACTTATTCATGGCACCCCTTTTTTCGAGGGTAAGAGGATGTAGTTGAAATCTCCACAAACACTATTTTTGCTTTCCCTAGTGATAAAATGAGAGAGTGGAGATCCTATAAGCATTGGCCTTTTAGGACAAGGTTGGTTGCAGCATATACATCGATTAGGAAAATTCTCATACTTCATTTGTAGTACTGAATGTAGCGGCACAATCAGTTCTTGCTACTACCATGAAAACAGCACATCACTGATTTGGGGTTTCAGATGGTAATACGTGCCCCTGATTGACTATTGCATTGGCTAGAAGAAATATTTTTTCCAAGATTTAGAGGAAAATTCCTAAAACTTTGAGTTTGTGTTTTTGAACAAGAGCAATATCAGGATGCCAGATCTGAAGGTTCCATTTGAGCAACCTCTTTTTCTTAGGGGCATTCATGTTCTAGGAGAAACTTCATTTGAACCTTGAGTGATTTACAACTTCAGATCTCTTATCATGTCTCGAAGTTAGTGATTTTTGGTGACGCCTCCTTGGGCCTCTTTATGTGTCTCAGCATCTTAACTCTTCCCCTCTTTCGAGCATCTCTATCTTGACCTTTCTATTTTCTAGTTTGAGCAGTGTGAATTTTCTCTAGAGACACGCACCTCCAGTGCGCCATTTCTCAGACTTTTTATGCAGTCATCCATTCCTTGGTTGCTTTCGATGGGATTTGGGGGAGATTCCTCTCTGTCATACTTTATAAGGGAGTCCCTTGTCAAGATGAATCTAAATTGGATGGTGGCCTCAACACAGGATAGCTTGGTGAAGTGATTCATATTTTTTTCCTCTAGTACTTGCTTGTTGTAGTTAACACAATTGGGGTTATATACACAGGTGAAGAGGGACTAGATACCACTAGTTGTGGTGGCATATGTACACTAGAAGTCCTTCTGTATTTATCAATTGCTTGGCTGCCATCCTCCTCATCAAACTTAAATGACTGCAATTGTAGAGAAGGGGTCTTGGCTATAGTATATAGTCGGGGTGAGTGATAGATAAGGAATAGATGATGGGATAGCCTGAGCGGGAGAGAGCTGCCTGACTATTCTATCTCTAACAGCCATCCCTGGATAAATACACAGGGCTATTGCCTATCAATTTCTAGAGGGTACACTAAATATCCTGGATTTATCAATTGTTTGGCTCCTATCCTCCTCATCAAACTCAAACGATTGCAATTGTAGAGAAGGGTTCTTGGCTACAGTATATAGTCAGGGTGAGTGATAGCTAAGGAATAGATTGCGGTAGAGCCCAGGCGAGAGAGAGCTGCCCGACGATTATATCTCTAGCAGCCATCTCTGGATAAATACATAGGGCTATTGCCTATTGATTTCTAGAGAATAATTATTTGTTTACAATTGATTATGCCTATATTTTCCCCAAAAGGGGCATGATGAATGATCTCTATGTTATTATGATCCATGCCCCATCATTTTAGCAAGCAACCCCATGTCAACCAACATCTTTATTATTTTCCCAACAGTGACCCTTCAGCCTTTTCACAATGGGCACCGCCTTTTCATCCTAGTGTTGTGCTGTCCAGTCCTCTCCCTGATAGGGAGAGGGAGACTCTTCCAATGGTCTATATATTAAGGGGCAGCCCATATCACGTATATAGTTTTAGTGCTGCTCTATGAGATTAGAGCAGTGTATACCATCCAGTACTGCCTCAAGGGTGTACTGTCCATTCACTCAATCCATTCTGTACCGTCCAGCCAGCTGCTATACCATCACCCACACTCACCACATATAGATAATGGGCCTAGAAGCTCCCTTCTCTAATTGTACTGTGGGTGCAGCAAATCTAGCAATCTGCTCATTTGTAAGCTGTATGCCCCCACCTCTGCTTTAGAGTTGGGGGCCATGTCCCATATCTTGGGGATGGGGCTATGGTGATAGAGTACTAGCCTACTAGAAAGGCCCGATCCTCTGATTGATTACTGACGTTAGGAGATGCTGGTTGTTAGGAGATGCTGTGATGCCACCTGTGAGAGTGAGCCAGGCAGCAAGTGACCTATCACTGCCCATCGCCAAATAATAATATAGAGGCCATGCGTATTGGCCCTTCGCTGGAACTAACTGCATTAACAGAAGAATATAAATTTCATCCATATCATCAAGATTTGCATCCTAACTTTTTCCTTTGTCTTGATACCATAGCATCATATCATTTTTTTAACTTTTTACAACACTGCCAAATCCTTGAATTCTTGTTCCCAAGTAAGATAATGTTGCACTGGTTGAAGATCCTGTCTCTGGTCTCTTTTCCCTTTGTGCTTCAACTCACAAAGCGTAAGCATGCAAACAAAGTTTAAAGGTCCCTATATTTCCTTTCTTAATTATAAAAAGCTTTTTCTTCATTTTCTTTTGTATGATATATTTCCAATCATATTGGATGCCTCTTCTCAATTCAAGATGGTATAAACACCAGACCAGGAACTGTGAGATTCAGTCTCAGCAAAACATATGGGATAACATGAATTTGACCACCATAGTCGTAGCATCCTCATAAAGTCACCATAATGTGTTCATTTCTATTATGTAGACTTAAATGCGTCATATTTCCATCAACAATGTATCTGCATAATTTTTTTCTTCTATTTAGGAGTAATTTTCTCCTTAACTATGAGCTCACCCTCATTACACAGTCCTGATAAATAAGGAACATCCTCGTGATTAAAAGAGACCACCACAAGTTTCTTGCTGCTTTGCAGGGTTGGCGTATGTGACCATAAGTCACAAACTTTGATCAGCTTTTCCGTGCAATTTTTTTCAGGTTATATCACCAGCAGAAAAATCACATCGGCAACATCAATGACTTTCAATAATTCCATTTCGTCCTTAAATAATTCTTCTTATCCTAGTAATGCAGTTGATAGCAATTTAACAATTTCTTTTCATATGCGGCAAGATTTTGGTTGGAGCATTTGCCAAAACTAGAGCTTTCTTCTTTGCTTGCGTCTCTTTTGTTTCTCAGCCTCATCCTTTTCCTGCTTTTGTGCCATGTCAAGCCAGTTTGAAATGATAGCTCGGATGTTCTTGAGCACCTTCTCTTTGTTGTTTTCCTTGTTTTTGCAACATGAATATTTTCGCGTTGATTGTAAATACTAAATACCATTAAGCCTTAAGGTGTTCACTTTCTTTTTTATTCACAATCTGTTGAGGTATTGCACTCTGATTGTTCTTTCGCGAACTATTCTCCTCTTTAATGTTTTTTCTCCAACCTGTTTTGGTTTCCATTATGGACAATGTGTGTTGGTTCCTGGCATATGAACTTGATTTTATCAAGACTGTAGCACATATAAATGATGGCTGATGTGTGCAGGTTCCCACATGTTGTACTTGGTCTGTTGAAGCTAAAAATTGTGGCAACTGTTGTGTGCCAATTTTCACATTATGTGCATGGTGTTTAATCAGCGGTAGTTATGGTGGTCATTATGTATCATTTTTAGTGTCTGTTCACACACTTTTGTTTTGAAGTCAAGAGGATGGTAAGGAAACCTTCTTATGAATCTTCCTTGACTGAGAGCATTGGTTCCCACCAATTTGTGATTTTTCATTTGACACCCTATGCAAAGTTTTTCTTTATTAGGAGCATTGTATTGTTTTTCCATTTTCAAATGGTTTATTTTTCTTACCCCTACATTTTTTTTGATATAAACGACTATGCTATGACTGCACGGGTGTGCAGTTTATGAATCCCTGAGTAGCAATGGCACCAAAATTGTAGTCTTTCAAAACATCAAGAGAAACCTATTCCAAGAACAAAGTAAAATACAATTTATACAAAAGAAATCATAATACCGTCATATTAGGAGAAGAAGATCATACATGAGACACATGGTATGTGGATATGACATTTTTTTTGTTAGAAACATTGGTGATGGACAAATGTTCAAAATGCATGGCAACATGTTATAGGGAGAACATGAGAAATTCCTTAATGATCAATAGAAGATGCACATATAGGGTCGAACATGATTTGTAGATAATCATGTTAACAATGAACATCCTGTATGTAACCACCAATCATCAATCAAAACCAGAAGTAATAATTTGTACATTAAACGACAACTATATTGAATTGCAGCATAATGCCACATTTCTATACATATTCATATTGAAATGTATTGTTTCATGCATAAGGACCTAGGACAAGGGCCACTAGAAAGAAGAAGAATAAAACTTGCGTGGCTGGTTAAAAAAGAAGCTTTAGAAGCTATGTGGATATTCCAAACAACATTCCATTAGAAGTTCTTGTATCCACAAATTGAAGAAATTATCTTAATTAGGAAGAATGGAAGCTTTATGTTTCTTGTGCTTGTCACATGTTTTACTTTATGGAGTATCTAATGTCAGCCCATTTTCTAACCTTCACATTTAGGCAGCATTTGGGCTCAGTGACTCCCTTGTACAAGATTCTTTCTGTTACAATAGATGGCAAGAAGATAGGAGAAGGAACACTCTTATAAATAACTCAGCTCCTTCTCATACACCAGATCTTTTGTATCATGTAAACAACAGACCCAATCATCCCAAGAAATTCCTTTGTGTCTTCTTTGCAATTGTATATTCTGTTTCAAACTTTACTGTTTTGTTCCATTTAAGCTCATATTATTTTCTCCACTTTGATACCTCCAACCTGGATGGTTAAACCAATACTAACTCTATATCAGCAAAAGCACCACATGTTAATTACTTCCTACTCGGTGAGTTGCAAACCTGGAAATAGAAAGAAGGAAAATGCATGCACACCACAACAACATCCACACTAAAGCACAATTATGAAAAACAGAAGTAAAGAATAAAATAGCACGTCATAACATTATTAGTGCACCAATATGTACATCACTGGTCTTATCACTGGCCTAGCGATAGAAGATTTATGTTTAGAGCAATAACATGCTTGCTAATCCATGTTGTCATTATTTTTGGTAAATGGCTTAAAGTTGTTCTCAAAATAAGCATACTAGTCATTGTTACAAGAGCATATTTGTCTTTTTATATGAATTGAAATTGGCTTATGTCACGATCAAACATATTGATATTACTGGCCTATTAGGAATATGATATGAAATGTGTGATTTTAAGTGAGATGATAGAACATCGGTGTTAGGAATATTATGCTTAAGACAAGAATCCTTTGCTTTTCAAATTTTTATGATTTTCTCATCTCTAAATGTTCGATATCATCCAATAAGATGCACACAATATCTTTATACTTATTTAGAATATCTTCTTTTACGAGGAAATGCAAGTTGCACCTTGCATCATCAGCATTCGTCAACACTCGTTTCTGAAAGTTATTTACTTATATGTGACATTCCTGCTCTTTGGTCTACAGGAACTTCCAGCTGCATTTGTTTCCTTTAAGTCACGATTTAGTGCAGCTGTTGCTGCACAGGTTCGTCAATCATCAAATCCAATGTTGTGGATGACAGAGTTGGCACCAGAACCTGGAGATGTCTATTGGTCAAACCTTTCTATTCCATGTAGACAGCTATGGTTTCGTAAAATTGTGGTTCTTTTGGGATCTATTGCTCTTTCATTTGTATTCCTTATTCCTGTCACATTTGTACAAGGTCTTTCGCAGTTGGACCGGTTACAGAAATATTTTCCATTCCTCCGAAAAGTGTTGAGAACGTAAGTAACATGGGCAGAATTATTGCTTTTCCAAAATCATATTTCATGTAACATAAAACCTATTAATATCTATTGTTATTTAATGATTTATTTGCTTTGGTGTTCTAAGTTGTTGGCCATTAGATATGATCATAAAAAGTGGGATTGCATTGATTTATGAACCAATTGATAAACATGCCAATGACCCTGTAAATTTTTAGATTTTAATTGTTGACAAGTAATCATTGTTTTACATATTCCTAATGTAGGTCACATTTACTTACTGAACTGTTCTATATTGCGCCCCCCCTTGACCCTTAAAGTTTTAGGGTAGAGGGGCTATATTTGGAGGATGAGGAATGGGTGTGCCCTATCTACCTAAGGACCAACATATATTAGGAGACTGGGGACATGTTATGTCTAAACGTTGAGGTTTACTAATTCATTGCTTGAACCAATGCCGAATTTCCCTTCCTAGAGAGTGATGTTCACGAATTATCATACATCTTCCACACAACATGGCATTACTAGCATCATCAAGCTATTTCCTTGTCAATTATACCTTTGTTACCAACATGACCTGGAAAATTATTTGTTTTGAGGCTCTATTATCACTATCCTGAAGATATAAAACAGTTGGAGCCATAAAATAGTTGAGAATTTTCATCTTGGTGCAGGTGAATTCAATACAAACTATTTTCTCATGGCATTAGGAGATTATAGACATAGATGGTCAAATATTTGCCCTTGTTTGATTTTCTTTATTTTCTAGTATCCAACCACTCTAAGAATGCAGTTCCTTTTGTTGGTATTTGTGCCATAGTTAAAATCCAACATGCCAAATCATTCACCTAGTTTCCACAACTCTAAAAACATGCTTTGATAACAACTTCGTCTTTTTTACAGCAAAAGACCAAAGTAAGCCCTTGAGTTCACATAGAATTTAGTGGTTCTAACTTCTATCACCGTGCCTTTTCTTTTCTGCCCACTGATGAAGCAAAACCTCTTTGTACTTTTTTTTTTACTTGTTTTGCAACGCAAAGATATGAAATGTAGTAAAACATGAACTGATTCAGATTATTCGATAAACAGTGTAAGATTAGTAATCTAAACCTTAGGGTTAAATTGATAACCTATAGAAAGAGCTGAGATATAATGCTATAAAGTGCACATTGGAAAGAACCAACCTATTTCCGTCGGAAGGAGTGATGTACAGAGAGTGCAGATACCTGGAATTATCTCAGGAATGTGTCATCAGGGCCTTAGGTGAAAATTAGAGGCAAGTTGTTTGGACACTTCTGTCAAAGTCGGACACCTCCATTTGACGACACAATTTGAGTCTGCTGGTAGTGGATCTAGGAAGGTGCTAAGGTTTGCAATCTTCTGGAGTCCTTCCCTTGGTTGCAATCTGGTTTTGAGATGTTTAGGCCATTCGATCTTATGCGATGAAGCTTGTGTGGTCTCTCTTTTGTCCAAACACAGTAGATGCTCAACAACAAAGCACCTCAAAAATAGGTTAGCCTTTTGGGCTGGACTGATCTCGACACACTCCCATGATGAATGAGCATTGCCTGCATACCTCTACTTTGAAGAGGGATCAAGTTGCACATGGTTCTCTCACCTATGTGAGGAAACTATTGAAATCATGTGTAATCTAGATATGATCCTTCATTTGAATCTTAACACTTGGCACCATGCAATTTTGACCTCTTTGTTTTCAGATTCGGCATAGTGGACTGCTCTAGGGCTACTCCTTGAAGATTTGAGATGAGTCTATTCCTTGTGTGTCATGATCGCCAAGATGTGTGAGAGTGCTGTAGGTGATAAGAGGTGTCTCAAGAGATAAGAGGTTAGGAATGACCTATGGGATTATTTGTATATATTGTTGACTCTTTGTTAATTTCCTGCCATATCCAACCCATGAAACATGTCTAGGCCGACCTAATGAATTTTCCCATATTTGAAAAATCTCTGTTAACCACTCCAGGATACCGTTGGTAGAGGACAATGCCAACAGAGGACAATTTCTAAGGTTGTTGGTACTGTCTTAAGGTAGAGAGAAGGGATCTGCGAGTTGGAGGATGTTTGTTTGGGATTTAGAAGGTGTTCTTGTATATAATGAGTTGATCTTGATTAAGTATGACTGGCATATAGAGATGATTAAGAAAATGTATGGATAAATGGATAGGAGGAAAGTGTGCTCTATATTCAAGTGTGTAAGAAAGTGCCAAAACTGATGTTGTCAATTGTGAAAGACAGTTTAGGTTTCTACAATTGCATTCCTAATCTAGTATTTGAAAAATGCTTTATTAAAGGATAAAATAAATTGTGTACTCATGATAACCATTATGGGTGTTGAAAGATGTAATTGTAGCGTACCATTTGTCCCAAGTGAAAATTTGCAAGAAAACATGTGTAAATTAATGCCCCATAATGGTAACCAAACTCAAATATATGAACCATTGCAAAAGATTAAAATTGAAAAGCTAAAGAATGAATACACCTAGAGGGGTCTAAAGGATGGTTTTTGCCTATGAGAAAGTCTTTTTTTGTCTTGTGGCAAAACCGCCAGCTGGCACAAAGCTTTAGAAGCAAAGCATGAATGATGCATGGGCATGTGTGTAGTCAAGCAATCTTGCATCACTCAAATATATATTTTCAGTGATTGTGGGCCTCCAATATTTGAAGGTAACCTCCTTGAATGCAATCACCTTCTAAACAGGTCCCTGGAGGTCAAAGTGTTACCTGTCTCGTGGTGAAATTGCCAGTTAGTGCAGGTCTGCACTAGCTGGCAGTTGCACAACCATCGATATGCACAAACCAGATGTCTCACCCATAGGAGTTACAAATGTCCGGTAATGGTCCCAAAACATTTGGAAACTTCTTTTGAGCATTTTCGAGATTATTTGGAAGGGGTAGAGTCACTCCATGGATAGAATTAGAGGAGGAAGACTAAAGTTGGAGATCTCCCAAGAGAGTCGAGTTCCTTGAGGAGGAAGCTTAGAGGAGCATAGATCAATGTTCAGTCCAGCCAAGGACTGTGTAGTATTCTTCCTTTGTTTTGTAGACTTAGGGAGAGTGAGAGATGCGTGTGCAATATTTGTAGCTTCTCAATAATATCAATAAAAGATGTATGTTGTGGTTTCCAATCTCATCTTTTTGCCTATGTATTGTGGAATGCTGCAAGGATCAAGTCGTCCTTCTCTGGACCCCCTATCCTTTTTGCATCAATTGGTATTAGAGTTGGAAACAACTCTAGGATAGGTAGGGATTGGGTGTTTTCCATCTTGTGTGGTTGGGTAGAGGACCAAACATTGAAAGAGCAGTTTACAAAAGTGCATGTCCTGAGTAGGTTTGCAAATAAGATATAGCAACATTGGGTTGAGGTTGGGCGAGTTGGAGTGGTGGCTTCCAATATGGAAGGAAGATTCGATGAGATTGTAGAGATGTTGAGGGTCATTCACACAAGATTATATGCTGTTAAAGAGGATAGAAGAAGGGAATTTTTCACAAGGGATGATGTGAGTGATGGAGATAATAAAGAGATGGGAGTAGAAGATGTGGTACTACCACTAGAGAAGTTAGAAGAAGGTAAAGATAGGATCATTAGAATCATTTCCAAGATTGAAAGAGGGACAAAGATGAAGGTTCCATGCTTTTCAAGAACCTTGAATCCGGAAGAGCTGATTTATTGACTCATTGAGATGGAAAAACGGTTCAAATTTGATGAAGCAATGGATGCAAAGAAGCTAAAGGTAGCTCAGACCAAGCTCAAGTGCATGCTGCCCTATGGTGGAAAGAGGTGCGGATTGAGAGGAATAGGAGGGCTAAGGACAAGATTACCCGTTGGGAGAGGATCGATGCAAAGCTGAAAGAAAAAACTATACAGGCAAATTATCAACTGGATTTGTTGAAAATGCTACAAAACTTGAGGCCAAAAGGGTTGTGTGAAAGAGTATATAGAGGAGTTTTTTCAAATCACAATTCAGTCTGGTCATAATGAGATGGATCAAGAAAAGGTGGCGAGGTACATCAATGGACTGCGATTGAAATCAGCTTAGTGAGGTTGCATATGGTGGAAGAAGCATTTATCAATATGTTTTGAGGGCAGAGGAAAAGTTGTTGTAATGCCCCTATTTGGAGACTCACAGGAAACTATGCAAAGCTAAGAATAAATCACACTTTTCAGATTTTTAGCAGGCTGTTAGTGATTGAAATAAACATGTAGAAACCATTACTAATTGCCAGAAAACCTTCTCCTAGGGCAGCGACCCCTTTGCAGACTTCAAGCTCGCTTTTGGGCCTTCAAACATTGCTGAAAATGCTATCTTTTGGTTTCTAAAATTATAATAAATGTCCAACAAGCACATCATGGAATAAAAATTGATTTTGTAAGCTTGGAAGTAAGAGATTTGATTTTTAGTTGAAGCCCTCAGACTGCAGAAATTAAATTGATTATTCCAGAACTGTAACTAACTTTCACGAGCTTGGAAAAATAGCAAAACACCACCAAAATTAATGAAACTTCAGAACTTGGCCTTTAAAAATATGAAGAATATTATTCCAACTTTGGAATCATGAAATTATTGCAAGGAAGTACTAAAATGCTACTCTAGGTGGGTCACTCCACTTAGAACAACCAATAAACATGTAAAGCTCTCCACAATGTAGGTCGCTCCACCTCAAAATAGGTAATTATGCATGCACAATTAGAAATAGGGCAAAATCCCTTCAATTGTTGGCCAAATAGCACCTTAGGGCAATTCGCCTAGGGCTGGAATCTCTCGTGTTGAAGTCTTCCCTAGACTTGGTGAAGGGTTTACATAAACATCAAATGGCCAAACAACCTCCTTTTATATCATAAGGGGTGATACAATTTAATAATGGCCGACCTCATAAAGTACTTTAATAATCTTTTACAACTTGAGCCTACATGCTCACCAAAATAACTAACTAATTAATTAAATTCCTCTATTGGAGCGCTTGGCTTCCCAATAGGACCACATAAAAATAAAAACAACTCCTAAACTATCATCAGATATCTTCATAAATGTTCCTGTTGCTCCAACCCTTAATTCCGCGAAGAAGAAAAGGGATAAGATCTTCAAGTGCGATAGTATCCAAAAAGGGACACGACAGTTGTCTGGGAGGAAACAATGTGCATAAAAAGGAAGAGGGAGGTTTAGAAATGATAGGGGACAGCCATCCCATGAAGTCAATCAGCAGTGAAATGACGAGGGATCTAGAACTTCCCAAGTGCCAAATTAGAAAATGAGCGGAGGAGCCACCACAGAAAGAGGAAGAGGCAGCTATGGAAGAGGAAGAGGAAGGTTGTTTAATGTAACATGCTACAGATGTGGGGGCTTTGGTCACCATAATTTTGAGTGTCTCATGCCCTATGTGATGGTGGAAAGGGAAATATTGAAGGTAGTGTACAAATAGCACAAACAAAAGTGGAATTTGTAGCATCGTCTAATTGCACGAAGGAACCAAAACAATGGGAGATTTTTGTAGCAAGGAGGAAGGTCTTGAAGGTTGATGAGAAGGATAATGCCAAAGGAGCCATATTCTTTGAACCAAGTGCAAGACGAAGGTAAATGTTGTAGAATTGTGGTTGATAGTGGGAGTTGCGGTATCCACTGAAATGGTCTGCAAGCTGAATATCATGTGTACACCGCACCTAAGGCCATATAGAGCATCTTGGTTATTAGAGGGGCATTGGGGTTATTGTGAAGGAGTGTTGTGACGTGGAAGTTCATATTAGTAGATATCGGGACAAGGTTTTCTATGATGTTCTACTCATGGATGCATGCCATGTTTTGTTGGGGAGAGTTAAGACCATGGCAATTTGATCAGGAGATGTTGTATGATGGAATAGCTAACATTGTGAGTATTAAGAAGGATGGGTAGAGGTATACCCTAAGCCCCTTGAAGTGAAAGGAAGTTGTGGAAGGGCACATGGATCATCTTGTGTTAATAGAGGAAGGGAAAGGTGACGCTTTGTTGTCAAAAATAGAGACAAAGGAAGATGAAGTTGCTTGCAATAGTTGAAGGGAGGATGGAACAAACAAGATCGCCATTAGTTTAATTATTTTTGACAAAATAGTTGAAGGAGGTGAAGAAATTTTTTGGAAGGGGTCAATGTTACCTTGGGTTTCTGATGCAGGAGCACTTGGGTGGTGAAGGAATACCGCATCACCCAAAAGGATATTTTTTTGTGTTTGCTGGTTTCCAATAGTGATGTGTGCCACTCAATGTCTGAAGTTGAACTCCATGAAATAAGGGGGTATCATAGGAGTTATTACACCATTGTATAGGTTATAATACATTTGGTTTATTCTAGTTTGGTTAAGGGTTAGCAATATGTTGTTGAGTGATTGTAACAACATCCACGTAGAGATTACAATAGGTTGAGGTATGAATGCAATGTGATAAGGGCATATCCTAGAAAATAGGATTTGGCTATTGTATATATTCATTCAAGATTGAGTTAATATATTGACGAGTTTGTTTGGATACCAACATCTCAAATGGGGGTATGTCTTATTCTTGTTTTCAATATTAATATTCGATCGCATGTCTTTTTAAGACCAAGGTGGGATCACCTTCATCTTTTTCAACTATGAGGGTACCAACCCCTCAATGAACCACCTCCTCTTCAAACCATTGTTTGGTTGTTTTTCATGTTTTTTGAGTAGTTCTTTAAGCTTTCTTTTGTAGGCTTGTACGTTTTCATGCTTACCTTGTTGGCTTTTATAGATATCAATGATTATCTTTTTTTCGTTGTGTACAAGCTTAAATTCCTCGAATACTTTCACGAGTCTCCCATGTTTTTTTTTTTTGAAAAAACAGTCGCCCATTATAGTGATAAAAATATTGGATTACATACTCTATCATGCCAAGTATGGAAGCTATTTGCCATATCTCTAGCACTATAAACAAAAAGAACAATAAGAATAATCATTGAGAAGAGTGTAGGTTTATGATTTTCCTAATTTCTTCTTGTATCTTTGTTGACCACCATAGGGGAGGTAACCCGTAGCAGATGATGTCCTTGTTGTCAAGTGACCAATTGGCCAATCCATCAACAACCTTATTACTCTGTCTAGGAATGTGGGTGAAATGAATCTCTTGAACCTTTTGAAGTTTTCGAATTTCACACACTTCCTTGGCAATTCTCCAATGTGGAGGATTACCATTACAAGAATCCCTCAATAAGTGCATCATGATTATGGAATCCGATTGGACTTTGATATTTTTCCATCCTACTTTAATACCTTCCTGTATTCCTCTACGAATAGCTTTAATTTCAGCCATGTTATTTGTAGAGATGCCTAAGTTTTCAACAAGTAGAAACTGGACCTCTCCGTCTCTGTAATGTCCAATTACTCCCATAGTTGCTCTGTCTGGATTGCCCCTAGAGGCTCCATCTGTATGTATTACCCCATTAAAAGTTGTTCCATCTTGAACTTGGTTAGACTTGATGACTATCTTTTCCTTTTTCTTGTGGAAACGTGGCATAGTGGCTCCCTGGGGATCCAAAGATAGCTGTTGGAAGATATGCTACCATTTTTGAGTTGGTTGTTCAGGTATGAATTGAATTTAATTGAAGGATTTTAATGATGTCCACAAGGCCAAACAACCTATGGGACCTGAAAAAGGCAAAAGAAAGCCAGCCAAACAAAACACCGAAGAAACCAACTCAAAACTACTACTTCTGCTCTTTCTCAATTTCTTTGCTAATCTTGAGCCTTCTATTATAGATTTCAGTCAAGTAATCTGTTGTTTTTGCAATCTTATCCTCCTCGAACAAGGTTGTAAGAACCTCCGTTTTTAGACAGTCAGTATAGCTACTCTGAATGTCCTCATACGCTACACACTCCATTAGAAAGTGTCATTCCGTTTCCACAGAACCTGACCTGCAAAATCGGCACTCTTTTAGACCATTCTTCTTTCAGTGTTGTCCATCTCCATGTTTCACATCTAAGATGATGCGAACTAGTTTTCAATTGGGCAATTAACATCTTAGCTTTCCACTTTATTTCAACCTCCAGATAGTGTTTTCTCTCATGATCACATGTGGGATTAAAGTTCTTGACATAGTATTCTCTTTTTCTTCCCAATTGTTTCGTCCACATGGCAGTTTTGACTTTCTCTCTTACATACTTTTTGATATCCCCATTAGTGTTAGGACAATCTTGCATGCTAATTTCCCATTTCGTCATCCACTTTTCATTCTGTTTCATCCAGGTGCTCTTCCTTCTATTCAAATTTTCTTCCACAGCTATCTTAGGCCACCGGAAATTGCCCATGCTTTCAACTTTCTTCAAGTACCCCAAAAGTCAAATCAAAGCTGCCGCCTCCATCGGGAAGGCCCCAGCTTCAGCAAGAATGATCTCGTAAGGGACCGTGGATTTTAGTTTGAGGCTACTCGTGATAAAATGTTTTTGTAACCTTTCTATTTGTCTCCATTTCATCGCCGATGTGTTGCTGCCCCAAAATTCACAGCCATAAAAGACCATCGGAATAACATGTAGTCCAAAAAGAGTTAATTTAGTTTTCCAATCCCACAATTCTTCTGATCTGCATCTATTTTGGAGCAAATATAGAGCCTTCCATCCCCCTTGTATACTCCTAGCTCTACAGGCCTCCCAACTGAGATTACTGTGAAAGTCAAGACCCAAATACTTCTAATCATTTACCACTTGCAAGGGACCACCTTCAAACTCAAAATTCATTTGCTTTGGCTTTCTTCTTAAAGTAAAAATCATGATTTTGGTTTTACTTGTGTTCACTTGCATCCCCACCTTTTTACAGAATATTTCCAGAGCTCTCAAGTGATCTTGTAATCCCTGTGCTATTTTAGCCATTAAAATAAGATCATCAACATAAAGCAACAATTTTACCATATAATAAGCTAGGTGAAGTCCACTTCCCTCCATCGTGTCAATCCACTCCTCTAAGTTGTCTATGTATAACCCAAACAAAGTGGGAGATAACGGACATCCCCACTTGACCCCGATGTCACTCCCAAAGCACTCGGATAAGCCATCATTCGTTCTTATTTTGGCTTGAACTTGCTCATAAAGCCTATGAACCGCTGCCCTATATTTTTCTGGTATACCAAATTCTTTCATTCTGGTCCAAAGTTTGCCCCTTCGTACAATAACAAATGCCTTTTTGAAGTCAACAAAACAACAAGAGACCTCTTCCCCTTGCTTATCCCAAAGTTTTCAATCAGGTCTCTGAGAGTGATGCAATGATTAATAGTAGAATGTTTTGGTATGAAACTAGCCTGTCCTTTCGCCCCTTACCTTCCTTCTCAGCCCAAATACTAATTCTGCACTCCACCATACTACCAAAGAGTTTTCCGAAAATGGGATTAATAATAATAGTGCGGTAGTTCGATGGATTGTTGACATCACCACTTTTGTGAAGAGGGATGACAATGCTGGTAGTCCAATTTTCCGGAAAATTGTACTGAATAACTCTGTTGAAAATATCCTTTATATATGGCACAATGTCATCCATACTCCATTTTAAGAATTCCGCTTGTAGCCCATCAATGTCTTGCTCTTTGCTTGCTGCCAACTTTTTGATTCCTTCTTGATTCCTTTGTAGAAAAGAGTTTTTCCTTATTTTCAATTAGTGGAGGAGGTAAAGGATCTTTATTTTGATACAACATTTTTGCATATTCTAACCACTGGATGTCTGTGATACCGTTCTCTACATTTTCTCTAGTCTGCTAAAGTTCTCTCCAAAAACCCCTCGGATTGTTCTTCCCCATAGAAATAAGCTCCTTTCTCCTTATCTTCATGAATTCTTCCTTTTTATCTCTTACTAGATTTTTGTACACTTTAATATATGTTTTGTCCCTTCTAGAAATATTCACCATTTTCTTTGTGGCCTTGTAGTCATCATCAAACCACAGATTGGCCGGGAAACTATTTTTGGTACTTCTTCTGGCTTTAGAATGCTTGCACTCTAGGAATTTTTGTACACTTTAGAGCGCCCTATGAATTATAACCATTAAATTCTCGCTGCTCATAAATTTCTTGTTCCCTCTGAAACTGTCAAAATCTTGAATTTCCTGAATTTGTTTTGTAATCATAGCTTTAAAAGTGTCTTGATTCTCTCGAGTCAAAAGAATTATGCTTTGAACCCCTGCTACTTTACTCAGTTTAAGATTAGTCCTTTGCTGATCATAGTTTTTCATATTAATCTTCATAAGAACTGGATTGTGATCTGATTTCATTTCAATTGGACAACTTCCTATCTCTACCTCTGCAACCCTTGACATAATGCTTTGCAAGAAGATATCATAATCCACAACGCTTTGTCCGTTGTGTGTATGACATGTGATGTTTCCCGACTTTGGCCATGCTTTTACCCCATTGCAAATGATCAAATTATGTAGAATGCATATTCCCAATAGTTCAGCTCCAAAATGAGAGATACCGCCTTTTTTGTCTTGTGAGACCCTTTCCCACTTATGCTTCTCATCTTCATCTAACCATAAAGGATTGTTGTTCCACCCCTCCTCTATACCGAGGTAAAGAGCCTGATTATTTGTTGTTCTTGCATTAAAGTCTCCTAATAGAATGACCTCGCACGTGGCATCAAACTCCATAATATCTTTTTTCAATGTTGCAAAAGGATCTTCTCTATCCAGGTTCCATTTCTTGTATGTTTTAGAACCATAGGGAGTGAAGTAGCAAGCTGCTAGATATATTGTATCTTCCTTATCTTTAAATCTCATCCATATGTATTGATTGTGCGGATCCCTTTTTTCTTCCTTCATGACTCCTTGCCATGTTTCCCTAACCAAGATCATTATCCCTTCGTTTCCTTTGCCATTATCCACCGCCTCATTCCAAACTGAGACTTTTACATAACCTTCAAATTCTGGCACTTTGCAGCCCTCATGCTCATGGATTTCAACTAAGACAATAATATTTTTATCCTTTTCTATGGGCCCCAACCCAGGACCCCTCCTCTACAAGTAGCCTCTACAATTCCAACTAACCAAAGTAAGATTATCCTGGGGGACCCCGAATCCTATTTATCATATGCATTCTTATTCCTAAATTGGGCTTTTCCCTTGTGTAGCCATGCTTCCTTACCTTCCTTTCTTGTTGCCATCACTTTTTCCCATTCTTTCCTTCTTTTTTTCAGCTGTACATGAGTTAGATCCTCAACTATATAGACTTGTGTGCCCTTGAGGAATCATTTGTTTCTTAATATTTTATTCTTATCTTCCATTCTTTTCAAGGTTATCTTTATATTTCTAGATCTGCCCCCTTCAGTCACTTTTCCAATTCTGTTTGCTTGGAGAATATGCCCTACCCATTGTAGTCTATTTAGTAACAAGTCATTTATAAGCCTGCTGGTAATTTCCCCTTCTCCCTGTTCTTTCAATCCCTTGATTATTATATTTTCTGCTCTATCCTGACGATCCTTTTCCTCCCACATTTATAGTTTGATCTGCTTATTTATCATCTCCTTTTGTGTTTCTTTTGGTGCTCTTACTACCTGTGCCCATGACCTAACCTCTTCTAATTTTTCTAACATTGTTTTTTCCTTGATTTCCATGTTTGCCATTGCCGATTGAATCTCTTTGATCGGCGTAGTGTCTCTTTCTCCACCTATTGAAACTCTGTTATTATTCCTGAATTGTTTTAGCTCAAGCTTTAATGTTAATATCTCTTGTTGTCCTGTTTCCATGATGTGTTGCAAATTATTTATTTGAGCTTTGAGCATCTTATTTTCTTGTTCTAACTTCCGGTTGGATTCGACAATCTCTTGAAACTGGGTATCTTTCATTTGCTCCTTTATCTCCATGCTATTTGCCCTTCCCTTGAGACTCAACTCCTTAACATATAGCTCTGATGACCATGTTAGGGGTGTCGATGTGGGGCTATAATCCCCTTGATCTTTTTGATTTCCAACCTCTCTCTATGTTGAGTTCTTGGTGTTGCTTGACCTCTTGATGTTTCGCTTCCTCTCTCTGTGACTAAACTATCTTCAATTGACCACCTTGGTTGTTTACCCACCTTTTGAGCAGTTCTTGTGTTATGTTTGCATTTGGCGAAACAAGGTTGCTACTAGTGGTCTTGGGAAGAATTGTTGCAAATTTTTTTACCTCCCAACTGTTTTATCTTTCTTGCTATCTTAACCTGTTTGCGCAACAAGATCCTTTTATATTGTTTGGCATTCACATATGTCAGTCTTTCTCTTGTATCCACAAGTTTAAGTTGATTGTCCTCATGCTTTTGAGCGTGAATAGTAAATGCTTCCATGTCTTCTGTTGTGGGCGTTGTGTGGTTAGCCTGGTGCTCCAAATCATGCGTCAAGCCATACAGGATTAGCATAATTGTTTGAGGATCCAAGTGGTTAATCTTTGCAATCATTTTTCCCTGTTTAATTTCCCATTTTCCTATTGAGACACTATCAGCGTGTTCTTCAAATTTCAGATTACTGTCGCCTGGGAGTGTGGCATTCTCTTCCATGATTCCTTTATTTCCTGTGCAGATATTCCGGTGGTTTTCAAATAATTCAATTCACTTGCATATGCTTTTCTATCATTTACTTCACCAGGGCTTTGTCTCAGATTTTTGTCAAACACTTTGCCAACAAACTTCTATCTTAGTGATTTGTATCAGAAATTGTTTGAGAATCAACTGAGGAATTTTGTCAAACACTTTGCAGGCTATATCCAGTGTCTGGAGCTGTGCTGATCTGCCCCCATGTTTTTGTCCGCTGAATTTGTATTTAACTGCAGTGTGCTGCTCATCAACGCATTCTCAGTCCTCTTCTCCACCGTCTATCCACTGCTTGCTTCCTCTTCTGTTATTTGCTGGTCTTGTTGCCGCTCGTCTCCCCTCCTCCGCTCGATCCCCTTCCCCACTTAGCACTATTGCGTTACTGGTATCTTCCCACTGCTCGATCCACTGCTGAAAACCCTTTACTGCACCCTTCGATATAGGTTTCCCGGGATTTCCGCTCCACTGCATCCCCAAATGAAACGAATTTAATTGAAACTGTAGCGGAGGACCCGATCGATATGCCTATAGATGGAACATGTGGATGGGTGGAGATTGGTGTACATCCATTCCATTTAATGTTGTTTTCTAATTATAGTGTTGTTTTCGGTTGCCCTCACTTCCTTGTTTTCTTCTTGTCAACGTATAAAAACCTTATGTTTAAGGCTCTCGCTCAAGTTGCTTTTAATTTTTTCCCACACAAATATAACTTCTTTGCTAGTTTGGCGGAATATTTTATAATTCCTCTCTTTCCACGTGTTCCACAGGAGTAATGAAATACCACTCCACATAGCTGGAAACAAATTTTGACTTGTAGGAATTGCTTTCTTCCAAGTTTCATTTATCTGTGCTAGGGAACCCAAACTATTCCATTGCAGTTTAAACAACCGAGCCAAATGTGTCCATAGAACAGAAACCCAGGGGCATTGAAAGAGAAGATGATCCAAAGTTTCCTCATCTTGAATACAAAGAACACATCTAAAAGGTCCTCTGAATCCTTTTTTTTGGAGCCTATCTCCAGTTAACAATCTTCTATGAATGATAAGCCAAAGGAAGAAACTTATCTTAAACCATATGTGGGGCTGACATATGCATTGAAACAAGGATTTTTGGGGATGATTACAACTTGTAATGAGGGATACATATCTAGAAGCAACATCATATTTCCCTGGAGAGCAACCTCCCCACCCAATTTCATCAAGTTCCGCTGAAAAAAGAAGAGTTCTATTTGGCAAAGTTTTAGTCAAGTTCAGATTCTCTTGCTTTATCCTCACAGACCATTCCATAAGAGGTTTCCAATGTATTTCCGTACTCCAAGGTTGAGAAGTCTGAATATAATGATTTATCTTGATCCATCCTTTCGCATGCAATTGATCCTTAATATGGTGAAGGTCTGGAAAAATAGAAAGAATTGGGGGATGACCATCCCAAGAGTCCATCCAAAAATTGGTAGACTAACCATTGTGGACAATCCAAAAGAGCTTACTTTTAATTAATTTTTCACCACTTTTAATGAATTTTAAAGTAGGAGAACCATTATTAGGGAGAGCAGTCCTGATAATTCTCTCAGGTCGACTACTTTCCGCATATTTATCTCTGAAATTAACAACCCACAGATCATCAGGATGGCTTATGAGCCTCTAGTATAATTTGGATGACAAAGCTGTATTCTATTGTGTGGATGATCGGAATCCCAAACCTCCATGTTGTTTTGGTTTGCAAATAGAAGACCATTTCACCAATGCCCATTTTTTCTTTTCCTGAGCTCCACTCCAAAGAAATTTTTGACATATGGAGTCTATCATTTTCAATATAGTAGCAGGAATATTCAAAACAGACGCCACATAAATCGACATAGCTTGAAGAACCGCCTTAATAAGAGTCATCATTCCCCTAGAAGATAGCCATTTGTTTGTCCATTTTTGAATTTTCTGTTCAAAACTATCAATTAACCATTTCCACTCTTTGGGTTTATTTTGAGCTAAAGGAAAACCCAAGTATTTCATAGGAAGAACTCCTTTTTGGAAATGAAGAATATGTAAGATCTGTTTTTCTCGTCTTTGAGAGCAATGGAAGTAAATATTGGATTTTCCTTTTATTTATACTCTGCCCTGTAGCAGAAGAAAAAGATTGAAGAGTCTTTTGAATATGTTTGGCTTCTACTGTAGTGGCACTGCTCATCATTGAAGAATCATCCACAAATTGAAGAAGAGACAATGGTTGAAGATTTCTTGCCGATTTAACTCCCTTAATGTTCCTTTCCTGACACTCCTTACGACACATTTTGCCCAAACATTCAACAAGAATGATAAATAAAAAAGGAGATAAAAGATCACCTTGTCTTATTCCCCTTGACACTCCAAAGAATTCCGAAGGAGAGCCATTAACTAAAACAACAAAGGAGACGGTAGAGAAGCATGTAGAGACCCATTGAATCCAATCCGTATAAAAGCCAAACGACTCCAAAACTTTATTAAGGAAAGTCCAATCCACCCTATCATAGGCTTTAGTCAAGTCCAACCTGATGAACATTGAAGGTTTCTACTGAATTTTCATAGAATGTAAAATTTCCAGAGCAAGAAAAATTCATCATGTCTCCCTGGCACAAAACCACCTTGTTCAGGTGATATAGTAAGCAAAGGTTTTAATCTCTTTGCTATGATTTTTGTAATTATCTTATAAACCGCATGGCAAAGAACTATAGGGAAAAATCCAGATATATCTTCAACCTCTCTAGCTTTCGCAATGAGAGCTATAAAGGTTTTATTCAACTCTTTCAGAATAGTTTTAGCTGTTCTCGCCTCTTCCACCACCTGTAGCAAATCAGATTTTATAATTTCCCAAAACGTTTGAAATAATTCAATCGGAAATCCATCAGGTCCCAGAGTTTTTCCTTTCTTCAAATTAAAAACAATCTTCCGAAGCTCCTCTTCAGTGACAGGTTGGGTAAGCTTCTCATTATCACGCTGATTAATTTGTTTGGTAAGCAAATCAATAAAATTCTGCTGAGCTGTCATATCTAGAGTTTGTGCCATAAATAGTTCCTGGAAGTATTGATTGGCTACTTGTTTCATACCTTTCATTGAGGATTCCTTAGTTCCACCTTTCGACAAAAAATGAATATAATTATGAGCTCTTCTAGATAACAAAGTCTTGTGAAAGAAAGAGGTGTTTTTGTCACCTTCCTTAAGCCACTGAATTCTAGATTTTTGCTTGCACAAAATTTCTTCACGAACTTCCCATTCATTGAGTTCTTCCTTAAGACTGCACTCTTTAAAAAGACCAAGCGAAGTACCTGTCGTACGGTGGACCTCATTGATCTTTTCCAATTCTCTGCATATTTTCTCTTTTTCTTTAGCTATATCTTCAAAACCTGTTCAGATCCATTTCTTGAGTTGGATTTGGAGATATTTCAGCTTTTTGACAAATTTAAACATATTTGTTCCATGCCAAGGATTTCCTTCCATCCACCATTTCTTAACAAGGTCATGGATAGCAAGATGACGAAGCCACATCAGCTGGAATTTGAAAGGAGTTTTAACATGAAGATTTTTCCCTATTTGCAAACAAACCGGCCAATGATCAGAGCCATTGTCATCCAGAATCCAAGCTTTAGGAGCATCTCCATTTATCCACCATTCATCTAAGATAAGAAAACGATCAAGCTTTTCAAGAATATGGTGGTGTCCTTGTCTTCTGTTGGACCATGTCATTATCCCATTTTCTGAGGCACATCAACTAAATTACGAGACTGGATGAACTGATTTAACTCATTTGAACTAGCATCCAGAAAAGTCTTACCTCCTTGTTTTTTAGAGAGATGTAAAATAGTATTAAAATATCCTCCTAAAATGAGCGGTAAATGGGGGAAGGACCGAATTATATAGTCCATACCTTTCCTCTGTTGTCTCTTTTCTTCTATAGAGGTAGGAGCATAAACATTACAAACCAGGAGCCGTTGGTTTTCCTCTTTATTGAGAACATGTAAGCAAATCATACTTTTCAAAGCACAAGAGTTGAGAACAAAAAAAACCCGTGGATCCCACATGGAAACAAGACCTCCAGATGCCCTAGAAGAATTAATAGAAATGTGTTGGGACCTAGGCCACAAATTGTTAGCCATAGTGGACATGAGATGAATGAATGTTTTAGTTTCTTGGATACAGACCATTGAAGTTTGATGTTGAAGAATCATTCTTTTAATCTCTTGAAACTTTGAAGGAGAACCCTTCAACCCTCTTACATTCCATGTTATTATCTTCATTAAGAAGACTTCTGCATTGTTGGCGAGGAAATTTGTCGGGTGGAGAAACTTGTGGATTCCTTGCCAACGCTCTGGGAATCTAAGTCCCTCTACTTAATTGGTGCAGCTGCCATAAATGCATGCGCGCGAAAAGGTGGATTTCTGTGGTGGCCTTTCGACCGGGGATCCAACAGGGGCACTCCATTGATCTTGCGACAAAGCTAGCAATCTCTTGCTAGGGAATACTTTGTCTGAAGGTGGGAAAGGGAGTGAGAAATGAGATAGGGAAACTAATGTTGTAGGTAGGAAATCAGATTCCTACACACATTAGTCAGAAACTTTAACACATGCATTTATGAGAAGAAACAACCCTGCAAATGGCAACAAGACGAGATAAGATTGTTGAACTCAAAGTTTCTAAAATCTCCTCATCAAAGAGGCTACAAAATCCTTCTTGTATTGATGCTTAAACATGAGTTGTACATAATGTGGGAATGGAAGAAATTGGAGAATGGAGGAAAGTAGAAGAAAATGGCTATCTCCTTTGCTTTCTCTAAGTACAATGCACTCATGATTTTTCAAGATCAATTGCCAACCCTTTACAATGGCATGAAGAAGCAATTAAATATCTTGCAAGAAACAGTTACAACTTCTTTGTTAGCAAGAAACGGTTTACAATCTTTTCAATCATTCGCGTCCGTTCAGATTCTTGATTCGCGAAGAAATGCCAATGACGAGAAAAACCAGATTTTTCATAATGCAACTGTTACACCCGTTTTGTAACTTTTAATTTGAACTGTTCATCTTGCCTTTGAAACTTTAAATTAGAGCCATCCACGTGGGAGAAATTTACTGGAGCGGGTGTGGAGGATTCCTTTTGCATTTTGTGACTTTATAGAGATTTGACATTTTGAAACATTTTGGCCCACTCACCCACTTTTGATATGGTCTTGACATGTGGCCTCACTTGAGTGAAGACAGTCGCGGGCCACTTTTATAATTTTACCTTTTTTCAATGCGGGCTTAAAAACACAAATTGTTCTGCCGGCCTGCCCACTTGCTTCGACCTTCGATGCGGGCTTAATATTTGGCTTTTTCCTCGTGGCGTGGGCGGGGCTGCGGGTCATTTTATGACTTTTAGCCCTTTTTACAAAAACACTCAAAACCTCAAAGTTCTTTACCGACCCGCTTCCCCGTTTTGACTTTCCAACGGTGGGCCCAAGACTTGACTTTTTTCCTTTGTGTTTGGCGTGGCTGTGGGTCACTTTTTAACTTTAAGCCCCTTTAATGAAAAAGGCTCAAATTCTCAAATCTCCCCGATGATCCGTCTCCCCGCTTTGACTCTTTTGATGCGGGCTCGACATTTGACTTTTTCCCTCATAGCATGATCGGGGCTGCGGGTCACTTTATAACTTTAACCCCTTTTTACAAAAAGGCTCAAAAACACAAATTGCTCCGCCGGCCCGCCTCCAATTAGATATGTCCACGTACCCGTGGATAATGGGGCCAAAATTTGATGGGGAAGAAAATGCCCGTCATTCACGACTGTGGAAAAATGTAGAGAAGAAGAAAACTCCACCATTTCGCGCCCGATTTTCAAATTTCTTTCGTGAACCAAGGGATTGAAAACAATACAAGGTTCGACGATCCATGGCCATAGAAAGATTGACAATTTCATTCAAATGAGGACCACAGTAGAATTTTCATGCGTCTAGACGGGAAAATAGAAAATTTATCAAAACGTGCAAACTGGAGGGTTTAAACAACTTCAAAGCATGAATTTCTCTATCTTTTCAGACTTCTAACTTTACTTGAACACTTCTGGAGGGCGTGAGCTCAAAATTTTCGAATTTGACTTAAAAAATGAGGGGGGGATTTTGAGGGCGACAACATGCATGTAGTGAGACAGATCTCTAGTTTTTCCTGAATCACTCAGCTTTTGGCCTTCCTATTGAATCTTAAGTTGGTTGGATTTCCTTCCCACTTTTATATTTGCATCAACTTTGAATTTCTTATGCTGATCTTGTTCCACCCCTAAAGAAGGTTCCTCCTGAAAAGATTTCTTGTTCTCTTTAATTATTAAAGCCTTTTCTAGATTCTCCTTTTCTTTCGGGTCTTGATATTGTTCCTGAAATTTGTCTTGAAATTTGGTTTTTCTTTGATAGCATTTTAATCTTGACTGAGTATTGGCATTTATAGGATTGGCCTGAAAGATTGCCAGTTGATGCTGTGTATCCATTGGCTGCAATGTACTTGCTGCTGCTATCGGTTTGTCTGGCTGAGTTTTTGGAACCTGTGAGTCCTGTCGACACTAAAATTTTCCTCCATAATTTCTATTTCATTAATGTATGTATTAGGAATAGGATGTTGTTAAGTATAATTAGTAGTAGCGTCTGATAGAAGATAACGGCGCCGTCAGTACGGTGTCGCCAATAATGTGGAGTACGGTAACAGTTAAAGTACAATAGGAATGTTGTAAAAAGTAAATATTTGTCGTAAGTGGTCCGGTAATGTTAAAATGTCAAAGTTTGGGTAATTAGAGAAGTAGGGTCTACATGATTAGGAATTAGAAATATTATATTGGTAATAAGGACAAGGAGTGAGGTCATAAATATTTTGTGTATTTTATTTGTAAAAAGTCTAAAAATGTGGAACCCATGTAAAATGATAAGGTTTATCTTATCTTAACAGATAAGCTTACATGTACAGATAAGAGTTAAGGTATGGAATATGATTCGTCAGAGTGGATTTCTTATCCTATCTTAGAGATAGGATGGATAAGCCTGGAAGTTCTATAAATAGAGAGGCCACCCCCCTCATTTAGCATAGAAAGAAGTAGTGAGAAATATTGTAGGAAGTGTGCGAAGGAAGCCATCAGTTAAAGGTGTGTTGAAGAAGCTATTAAGAGGTGTAATTGTAAAGTTTCTCCCATAGTCTTGTTGAAGTATCTCATGGGTGAGATTGTAACAGTTTCATGTTAATATTATAATTTATTTTGATATTTCAGATTTGTCGTCATTCTGTCTTATCATAGTCAATGGTATTCTTGTGTTCGGTTGTTGTTTTGTTTCCAGATTACATCCACCAAACTAAAGGCTGTGCATTAGTAAATAATCATAGCACGAGGAGTTCCCGGTGAAGAATTATCATAGTGCCGGATTGGTGATGACATTTTGGTTCCGTTGCCGGGACCATTCCTCGTTGGTGGATTTTCTGGAGAGATATTCCCACTTAGTCAAAAATCAATTGGAGGGTAACCTTGTTTTTACTGTGCATAGTAGTTACCATGGTAAAGTCATTTTTACCGTGAATAGTAGTTACCATGTTAAAGTCATTTTTGCCATGAATAGTAGTTACCTTGGTAAAGTCCTTTTTGCTGGGAATAGTATTTACCGCAGTAACTTCACTTTTTACCGTGAATAGTATTTACCGCAGTAACTTCACTTTTTACCGTGAATAGTGTTTACCACAGTAAAATCAGTTTTTACCGCAGTAAGTCAAGTTTTACCATAGTTTACCGTGGTCATTTCTATAGTAATTCCAATTATTTGTGCACATAAGTCTTGTTGATTGTACTTGTGAGTTGGTATTTCACGGTGGTTACTTTTGAAAATGGGAAAGATTCCCGTTTTTTCAGCTCAATCTAATGAAGATGCTTCTTCTTTCATTCAAGAATTTAAGCGATCTTGTATTTGTAATGGCCTTATAAGAAGGGAACAATGGACTGAATTTTTTCCTACCTTTTTGGATGGATCAGCACTTAGGTGGTTTGAAACACTAGGAGATAATGTGAAAAATTCATGGGATTTATTAACTGAAAGTTTTCTTGAAGAATTTGGTGAACAACAGAAATATGCAGATCTCATGATCGAGATCACAAAGCTATCCCAAGGAGAGAAGGAGAAGATAAGGGATTATCATGCTCGTGTTCTAGAGCTAAGGAGGAAGCTCGATGCCCAGATCCGGAAGGAAGGACTAGCGGATGGGTTGATGAATGGCATGGATAATCTCCTCTGTAAGCACTTCATTCTTGGGATGAAGCCAGAGATCAGACAACGAGTGAAGTATGACCGCCCAGCTACCATTGAACAAGCAAAGGAGATTGCAAGAAGGCAAGAAGAAAGCATGGAAGAGGAGCCCAAAGAAATTGTTGCTAAAGTAGAGCCTACACCAGCACCTTTGGTCCTGAATCCACAACCACTCCCGGTGAGCACAAATATTTCTCCTAATACATCTACTGAGTATGAAGATCTGCTCAAAAAGATGGGTCAGTTAACTATTAATCTTCTTCAAGGAAAGGAATTTAGTTCTCAGGGAGGAGATAGAGGTCCAAAAAGAAATATTTCTGAAGTTGTTTGTTATGGTTGTTATAAAAAGGGTCATTATAAGTATAATTGTCCAGATAGAGCTTCTACATCTGGTAAGGGAGATAATGATAAAGGAAAAGCACCTGTGAATTCTTTTGATGTAGTAGATAAGAGCAAAAATAATGAAGTAGATGTGTTTGTAACAAAAAGAAAGAAAGAAAAAGATAATCAAGATGGAAATGATCCTAAGAAGATGAAAGAAGAAACTAGTAAGAAACATAGGAGAAGAAAGTTGGGTGTGCAGGATTTTCTGATTTCACAGGGGCAAGGACCATACTCCATCTTGGAAGATCTGTCCAAAAGGCCTGCAAATATTACATATGGTCAACTCTTGGCTATGTCTTCTGAGAAGAGGCGGGAGTTGCGAGGTGGACTCAATGCTCGAAGAAGGAAGGAGGTTGAGGTCCCTGTTTTGGAGGCAGAGGCAGATCCCTATGCTCCACAAGCTGAGGTATTATGTAATGGTATTTCAATTCATGATGTCTTAGTTGATGGAGGTGCTGCAGTTAATGTAATGACCGAGTCTGTAATGAATATGTTGGGTTTAAAAATTGATCGCCCTTCAACACTTATGTTAAGGTCATTAAATAAGGGAAAAACTAAACCAGAAGGTGTAGTTTCAAATGTGGCAATATCTGTTATGGGTGTTGTATGTGTGGTAGACTTTCAGGTGATGAAAAATGGTACTGTTGCGTACCCAATGCTGCTGGGAAGACCATGGCTAAGGAGAGTTCATGCAAGAAACTACTGGAATGAAGGTTTCATGACACTTGGACGTGGTAGAGAGAGGGTGAAGATAAACGTGATCCCTCGACATCATAAAGCAGAACCTGTGGATTCAAGTGATGAAACTGATGATTGGACATCCTCTGATTACTCTAGCACCAGTGAAGTGGACACTGAAGATGAAGAAAGTGAGGTTGATGTTTCAGTCATGGATATTCTTCCAGTCACACCAACCCAGGACCCCATAAAATTATCTGAAGAAGAAGTTGATGATCGTCTCCAACAAATAAAGATTGGTGATGCTGTGATGGAGAGTGAGAAGGAATCCTACCTCCAGCTCTTTCGAAGGTACATACACCTATTCACTTTTGATTACAAGGAACTCCGCCAAGTAAGTTGGGTAGAACATTGTATTGAGCTGGTAGATGGTGCTAAGCCCATAAAACAAATGCCATATAGAATGAATCCTAATTTTTCCAAGACTGTAAAAGAAGAAATAGATAAGTTGCTTGATGCAGGATTCATATTTGCTGTGGAGAATTCAGAATGGGTTTCTCCCATTGTGATCTCAATAAAAAAGAATGGGAAGCTACGCATTTGTGTTGATTATAGGAAGCTCAATAAGGCAACAAAGAAGGATCATTACCCTCTTCCATTTTCAGATCAGATCTTGGACGAAGTAGCTGGCCAGGAGTGCTATAGTTTTGCTGATGGATATAGCGGCTACAACCAAGTTCGTATAGCAGAGAAAGATCAGCTGAAGACCACGTTCACCACTCCTTGGGGAACGTTTGCTTATAGAGTTATGCCTTTTGGGTTGTGTAATGCTCCAGCAACATTCCAGTGTTTGATGAATAGGGTGTTCGAACCCTACATTGGGACCTTCATCAGAGTATTTCTGGATGATTTTTGCATCTATGGGAGCAAGTTGGACCACCTGCACCAGATGGAGACAACATTTCAAAGGTTAGATGAAGCACAAGCCTCACTAAACCCTACAAAGTGTGTCTTTGGATGTTCTAAAGGCGTTTTGTTAGGGCATGTTGTATCCAGAGATGGTATTGGTACTGATCCTGATAAAGTTTCAAAAATCAAAGATTTACCATTTCCTATGAATAGAAGTAAGTTGAGATCATTTTTAGGCCATGTGGGTTACTATAGAAGGTTCATCAAGAATTTCTCAAAGATTGCACAGCCACTAACCCAGTTCTTGAAGAAGGATGTTGCTTATGAACCAGGAAACAAGGCGCATGAAGCTTTTGGACAACTGAAGGAAGCCCTGGTGTCTTCACCTGTTTTGAAGAATCCAGATTGGAGCAAGCCATTCATTGTGTACACTGATGCCTCAGATGCAGCACTAGGTAGTACTTTGAGCCAAAAGGATGAAAATGGGAATGAACATCCAATTTACTTTGGGAGCAGACAAATGAGCAGTGCTGAGGTAAACTATACTGTAACTGAAAAAGAGGCTCTGGCTATCATTTTTGCTGTAAAGAAGTTTAGAAATTACTTGCTAGGGCAGAAATTTATAGTTGTAACGGATCATCAGGCTCTGAAATATATTGTCAATAAGCCTAACCCATCAGGGAGGATAGCAAGATGGATAATTTTGCTACAAGAATTTGAATTTGATATTATAGATAGGCCAGGAAAGAAGCATGTCAATGCAGATGCACTCTCTCGAGCCTATGATGGTTTAGGATCATCTTGTGATGATGATGATTTTCCCGATGCAGCATTGTTCTCCCTTGACACAATCCCTAGTGAATACATAGATATTTGGAATTATCTGAATGAATTCAAGTTTCCTGATGGTGCCAATGCAAAGACTAAGAGAAAGATTACTCAAGCCAGTCGTCCATATTCTATTCTGCATGGAGCATTATTTCGAATAGGACCTGATGGACAGTACAAGAGGGCAGTTGGACGTGATCAAGGAAAGGAGCTGCTAGAAGAATTCCACAATGGTACATGTGGAGGGCACTTCTCTGGACAACTTACAGCAAGAAGGATCTTGGATGCAGGTTATCACTGGCCCACTCTTTTTAAAGATTGTTATAATTATTGTAAGACATGTGATATTTGTCAAACACATGGTAACCGTAAGACTTCATCAGCTCCATTATGTCCTATTCTTCCCCTTGGTCCCTTTGAAAAGTGGGGAATAGACATTGTAGGTCCACTTCCAACTACATCACGCCAAAATAAGTATATTGTAGTTGCCACAGATTATTTAACCAAGTGGGTTGAAGCTAGGCCATTGAAGACAGCTTCTATGGATGAAGTGGCAAGGTTCATATATGAACGTATTGTCACCAGATTTGGTTGTCCATTAGAAATTGTAACAGATCAAGGAAGCCACTTCATTAATGAGGTGGTAGAAGCCCTAGTCAATAAATTTTCTATTAAGCACAGGAAGGCAACAACATACAAGCCAAGCACAAATGGACAGGTGGAACGAACAAATTTTGTGCTGTGTCAAATTCTAGCAAAAGATGCAGCCTTGCAGGTACATAAATGGGATAAGAGGATTCATGCAGCATTGTGGGCATATAGGGCAACATCAAAGTCAGCAACAGGATACTCCCCATTTCAATTGGCCTATGGCATTGATCCAGTTCTTCCTATTGAGTTTGATATTCCCACTGTGAGAGTTATGAAAAATGAAAGGATGGATGAAAATGATTCAGTAAAAGAAAGGTTGGTACATCTTCATTTGCTAGAAGAAATGAGGGAAATAGCGAAGGATACAAGCCATAAGAAGAAAATGAAGCAGAAGGAGTACTTTGATCAAAAGATCCGGTGGTCTCCATTTCAAGTGAATGACTTGGTTCTAGTATATGATTCCAGATACAAAAAAAGAAGACAGAGAAAATTTCTTCCAAAATGGATGGGGCCCTACAAAATAGTAGCTGTGCATGAAAATGGTACGTACCGACTGGAGGAATTGGATGGCACTCCCATTACGAAATGGGTCAACCACGACAAGTTGAAGATTTTCCAAGCACCAGAATAGTCTACTCCGAGGACGGAGTAGAAGCTAGGAAGGGGGAAGATGTCGACACTAAAATTTTCCTCCATAATTTCTATTTCATTAATGTATGTATTAGGAATAGGATGTTGTTAAGTATAATTAGTAGTAGCGTCTGATAGAAGATAACGGCGCCGTCAGTACGGTGTCGCCAATAATGTGGAGTACGGTAACAGTCAAAGTACAATAGGAATGTTGTAAAAAGTAAATATTTGTCGTAAGTGGTCCGGTAATGTTAAAATGTCAAAGTTTGGGTAATTAGAGAAGTAGGGTCTACATGATTAGGAATTAGAAATATTATATTGGTAATAAGGACAAGGAGTGAGGTCATAAATATTTTGTGTATTTTATTTGTAAAAAGTCTAAAAATGTGGAACCCATGTAAAATGATAAGGTTTATCTTATCTTAACAGATAAGCTTACATGTACAGATAAGAGTTAAGGTATGGAATATGATTCGTCAGAGTGGATTTCTTATCCTATCTTAGAGATAGGATGGATAAGCCTGGAAGTTCTATAAATAGAGAGGCCACCCCCCTCATTTAGCATAGAAAGAAGTAGTGAGAAATATTGTAGGAAGTGTGCGAAGGAAGCCATCAGTTAAAGGTGTGTTGAAGAAGCCATCAAGAGGTGTAATTGTAAAGTTTCTCCCATAGTCTTGTTGAAGTATCTCATGGGTGAGATTGTAACAGTTTCATGTTAATATTATAATTTATTTTGATATTTCAGATTTGTCGTCATTCTGTCTTATCATAGTCAATGGTATTCTTGTGTTCGGTTGTTGTTTTCAGTGCATTAGATCCTCACCTTTTTCTTCTTCATCTTCCACTTGAAGACTATCATATCTGTTCGATTTGCTAACTCCAACTTGATCCTTTTTAGATAATTTGGAGACAAGCTTCTTCTTCGGATTAACAAATCCATTTGTATTTTTTTCACCCTCTTTGGATTCTGTCTGTTTAACTGGGCAATCTTTCACCAAATGTCCATATTCATGACAAATTTGACACTGAAAGGGTATATTCTCATAATCCGCCATTTGTTCCCATTTATCATTTTCAATTTCCAGTGAGATATTGGCTGGTAAAGGGTTATTTAGATCCATTAGAACACAGATCCTGGCATAGATCATCTGTTCCAGTTGGATCGTGGTGTCAACTATCATCATAATTTTGCCCAATGTATTACCAATAGTTGTAAGAACAACTTGATTCCAATATTCTGCCGGTAAACCATACAAACGCACCCAAACGGGAGTTCTTCTTCCGGTTTGAACATAGGGTGCCAGAGTTTCATGAAAAGACCTGCACGGCCCATAAACCATGGTCCACCCTGGAATACATATTCCCTATCTGTAGCTAAAGTAAAATTCACTAGAAAATAACCATTAAGGCATACAAAGAAAGTAATTTCACCTTTAATTTGCCACATCTTCTTCACCCACTCTTTGAAACTTGACAATGGTGGACGAAATCCCAGAAATTTGATAATCAGTTCTCTATTCTCAAGTTCGTGAATATTATCCTGTATATCTTCCTTCTTGAGCTAAATGACGGGAACACCATCAGTTGCTCTTAAACATCCCTTATCATTTTTCCTTGGATTGAATTTGGGCATGCTTAGTGGCAGTTTTTGAAAATTCCTTGACGTCGTATTTGAAGAAGGGTCTCGCAATGAATCCCTGAAAGTCTATTTGCCCCCATTCGTAGAGGAGGAAGTCTTCTTTGTATTTTCCATATAGATCTGAATAGACAGGAAGAAAAAAAATGACACTAAACAACAAGGAAAGATGAAAAACGAGAAACACAGAGGGATGGAAACCCTTTCCCGATGCCCAAGGGTTGAGATAGGGAGCAAAATGTGACTTGTACCAATCACGAAAATCCCAAACTCCTGCGACAAAGAATGAAGAAAGGATCGCTGCAAAAAAATTACCAGTCGTGGTAATGTTTACGGGCATGGAACACATTTAAAAACAATCGAGTCTCTCCCATGTTAGTTAATGAGTACTTGGTGCATATGCGAACTAATCAATAGCCACTTCAAAAAGTGCACTTGGGAAGCATCACAACCAATGATGCTCATATGTGTCCATTAGTAGTCCAAATTGTACTGCATGTTCTACAATGATGTACTTGATCTTTTGCTTCATCACCATTTAATTTTAAAAGCTTCTTTTATGGAGATTGAGTTGATGGGGTAACCACAACTATGGGCACAAATTGGTTCTGACGCGGCTCTTCAAATACAATTCTCCTCTTTAGGAAGGTGTGCTTTGGATGATTTTGTAAAATCTCAATACTATTAGACTTTTCCTTATAATCAACCCTTCCTTTGGTAACGATCTATTTGCTATCTTACTCACCATTAGGTTCCCTTTTTGTACTAATCATTCAAGATGCCCTAGTGTATTGGACTTTATATTCTCAATAAACAAATCTTTAAATCTATGGATGTTTACCTCAAATAAAGGTCATTCTTCATCCATGAATAAGTCATTATTGAAGTACGTCTTAGAAGAGAGACTTCTTTGTGAGAGGGGGTTCAGTCGAATCCTTACTAGATGTAGACTCTAGAGGATGTATTGGTTGTATCGAGTTGGCAAGGTTAGTACTTTTTTCCTTTGGAAGGGGAAGTTTCCTCACAATCTCCACCCACTGTGTACTTGTGCTTGGTGTATAATGTTCCGAAACCGGTTGAATCCTTGGTTTCAGCACCTACTTCGGATTTGGCTCACACGTTGGATTTTTCTCTGTCTCGTACTTGCCTCAAGGGATTTCTAAAGTTGGCCACATCTTGTAACCTCTTTCTTCAGTCTTGCTTCTCCAAGAATTTGGTAGACCGTCAAATTTCCTAGTCCACTCCACTACTACATTGTCTTGTTCTCCCACTTTTTATTCAGGCTCAATGGCATTAATCCCTTTCAGTTTGGCATCAATCTTTGGATTGTACTTCTTCACAATGACACCTTTCACTGTATTGCTTTTAGCTTTGTTTTCATTGTTCTTCATGACTGCATTTTGCATGGAGATCTTGCAAAACAATATAGTGTCTAGAAAGGAATCTGGTAAAATGATCAAGAAGTCGATCCACATCTTATGTCTCCTTATAAGATTTGTCGGTACTTTGGTTCTCTCGGATTTTCCCTTGATGTGCTCATGTACAAAGATATCCCATAGACACTTGAAATCTCTCGTGAGATTGTCTTCTATTTGCTGATTAGGTTCAACTGATTTTTGGATTGGTTGAGCCATCTACAATTTTATCATATATGTGTTGTTGTCAATTAAATTTTGTTGATTGACATTTCCTTTTGAATTGACTTTAATTGACCCGATGTTCACAAAGGCGACGATGCTAAAATGTTTATTGTACAAACTACACTACCAAAGAAACATCAATTATGGAATAGTAAATACATACCATAATGCAGCATTGAAGAACATGAGAGTAGTGGATTTAGATGCTAAGCTAGGTCACGAAAGATCTCCTATGCTACGATTGACGAAATTTGATACAACGCTCATACCCAAAGCTTCGATCTTTATATTTCATCACTGGTCTGACCTATAAACTTTGTAATTTGGTGCTTCCTCCCTTATCTCGATCCTGAGGGGTCGGGAAAGGGCTGTGACTGTGAAAGTGAGGATTTTTTTAATTTCTTTTTTGCTCGTGAGTGCCCTCCCTGTGTTCAACGTAATCTTTTAGGCTTCGATCCAATCTTTGTGGAAGCGATATCCTTTAAGCAGTTCATGAGCCATGGAAACTGCTAGGAAAACCGTTCTGGTAAGATTTCATCCAAAGATGTTCTTCGTGGACCCTCATCCTTGAATACATCTTTGAGAAACTTTCAGAAATTGCCCTTGCGTATGCCCAAACTGGATCCTCGGAAAAATGACAAGGGGTGCATGCTCGCGGCTGATGGAACTTCAGCAAATGAAAATATGTTTGGTACATGAAGAACACAGTTAAAGGCCATCATGCTCAAGGATTGCATTCAACATGATGTATGCATGTTTGGTATGATGTATCGCTGGTAATGGTTTGCGAATGGCTCGTGCTTGGTCTGTGAGGGCACGTTTGTCTCTTGTTCATAAGGGCTTGTTTTTCTGGTTTTTTGCTACTTGTGGCTTGCATTAGTGCACGGGGTCACGTTTCTTCTTGTCGCAGGTTGTGAGACGGTTCTACTGGGTGTTCTTTATGCCCTCGACTGTGTTGCTTCCATCAGTCATGTTTCTTCCTCCACGACTGTGTTTCGTGCCCTCGACTGTGTTGCTTCCATCATTGGCTTTGTCTTGTTTCCATGACCGTGTTTCGTTTGCTTCGTGGGTATGTTCAACTCCTTTGCCCTACGTCTGTATCTTTCTCGAGGGGATTTGTATCTAGTTTTTTGCGCCCTTCCTTTGCCCCACGACTGTATTTTGTGCCCTCGTTTTTGGGTCTTCCATCTCAGGTTCGTGGCTCGAGGCTCGTCCATATGTATCGTGGCATGCATTGTTTGCTTCGTGGGTTAGTTCAACTGCTCAGGAGGGCACGAGAGTGTATTCCAAAATCGTGGCTCTGGTTCTGCCTGCATCCTCCATTGTTCTCCCTTCTTGGTTATCAGTTTGAAATACCCTTGCTGGGTTTGAGTTTTTGGTTCAAATTGTATGCAAACGTACAGGTACTCAGCCAGTATTGCGAATGAAATGGGGGATTCCCGCAGCTCTCCCCTTGTCTTGAAACCATTACAAGTGGTTCATCCTTCACCGATGTCTCCTTCCACTTCCATCGTTGCAGTAACCCCCTCAGCTAGGAAAAATGAACGAGGGCAGCAAGATTTACCCAACATCATAGCAGAATTACTACGCAAGCTTGAGATAGTGGAATCATCTAACAAAATGCTACGATTTGTGGTATTTGAACTGACATCCCAAATGGAGAGAGCTAAAGCGAACAACATCACACTGCACAGGCAACTTACAGATATCACGACCCAGGCCATTCCTATAGGTACCAAAAACCAATTACATGCAAAAATTTCAGACTTGAAGCACAAATAGGAAGAGATTCAAACCCAACATGAAAACCTCAAGAAACAATTGGATTCATGGGCACAAATAGTGAAAGGTAGAGACCAAAACACCTCTCCTCTTACTATTGTGGAGGAAGTTGTGCAGGAAAAACTTGTGGAAGAAAGAAACAGACGAGCAAGAGAGCTCAATCTCAAGGTGAGAGGGCTGCCCACACCTCCTCCTTCTGATCCTTTCGCCATTGCTTCTGATTTCATCACAAATAAGTTGGGGCTGTCAGAAGTGCAAATTGATAGGGCATGGCTTGGTCTTGATTCTACCCTCTTCCTTCGCTTCAAATTAGCACATGACAGGCTTCGGGCTCTTAGGGCTAAACGGAGACTATTCTCACTCCCGGATAAAATCTACCTTGATGAAGATCTCACTAGAGCTCAGTGGGCAGAACTCAAATAGTCTTGGGAGTTAGTCATGGCAGCCAGGAAGGCTGGTAAATGGGCGGTGATTCAGAACCTCAGACCAGTGATTTGAGACACTTTCCCTCCTGGTTGGGCTCCTGGTTGACGGTCCCGTTGGGAGTGGCATCATAACAAGGGCATTTCCATGTCACGTTGGATTGGAAAATAGGTCTTACTGGTCCTAGCCTGGTCTTCTATAGGTTGTAGTGGGTTATTCAGACTCTTAGTCAATGGGCATCAGGGCTTCGCGAGTTACTTCCAGCCAACCTTGTTTGTGTGGTGATGGTGTTGGGGGTGTTGCTCCCTCTTTTGCTCATCCCCCCATCGTTATCCTCTTCTCCCTTTCTGGGTTCTCCGCACTTGTTGCTTCCTTCTCCTCTTCTCCATCTCTTTTTGTATTTTGGGCGACTCGTTTGGGTCCTCTCGTTGGGTTTTTTTGCTTTGTACTCTACAATCCCATTGACCTACTTTGTGGTCATTTGTCGGACATTAATAATATTATCTTATCCTATTTATTGCTCTGAAAGACAAGAAGATCAAATCCTGAATATACTCCAATTTCAGAAAGGAAAATTCCCTTTGAAATATTTGGGTGTTCCTTTATCTCCTAGAAAGTTGAAGGATTGGTAGTGGTTGATTGACAGAGTTGAACATAAAATGCAGAAATGGACGAATAAGTGGTTGTCGACAGGAGGAAGGATGACTCTCATCAAATCATTTCTCCAAGTAATGGCGATTTATGTGACCCCCTTAGTGTGAACATGGGGAAAACTTATCTTGCACTGCAACTTGTCGCCTGTGCTGACTCATGATTTGGATGGTTTTACCAATGGTTTACCAACAACCAAAATGGTGGTTTTCAAAGTGGTTTATCACAAACCAAAGAGGTGGTTTTCAAAGTGGTTTACGAAAAACCAAATAATATCATGTTGATTGCAGTTTATTTTCAGCCCTCATCATTTTTCACACTTCAGGAGATTACATAGGAATCTATTACAATTGTGAACAAGAATATTACTTTTGTTCTTATTTTCTTTCACACAAAACTCGAAAGAAAACACACAACTAAAAAAACATGGCCACCATATCATTGTTGCGGCCTCGTCGATGGTGCCTGACGAGAGGTCACTGAACAACCTCCTTCCTCCATTGCCTCCAGCCTCCATTAATGTCCCTGCTAACTCAGCAAAAGTTATAGTCGAGGACGATACACGTTCCCTGTCGCGATACAGGGTGGGGTCGAGGGGCGGAGCCCCTGAAGCCAGGAACGGTTTTCATTTGCATTTTTCCTTAAAAAATGAGTGTCGGATTACATCGAAAATGCACTCATTTGTCCTTTTTTTTTTTAGTAACAATTTTTCGACTCTTACAAACAACACGACTTATTACATTAACTCACAATGAACATTTGACGAGAAACTCGATAATGACACAATTTTGACTAGACGACACTTATGACTTTATATGACATAGGACTTAAAACTGACTATTTAAAAACACTCCAATATAAAAACACTTGTGATAACTTAACATGTACTAAAAATGACTCCTTTTTTATGATAAAAGACTATACTTTAAACAACATAAAAATACGATTTAAAAAATTTCTTTGACTAACTATGACATTACTTGACACCCAATTTTTTTCTATTATAGGAATAACATGTTCAGTTTTGAGACACAACTAAACTTTACATTAAGACCAAACCTTTACAAATAAAAAAAACTAATGAAACATTCTAGGTTAATTTTTTTTAATAAATCGACCGAAGACACTTTAAGAGTAAGAATATAGAATATTCACTAATCAGTGCGTGAAAAAGCTGCATGTGTGTAGATCTGAATGCGACATCTCAGCAGAATAGACCACGAGGTGCGAGCACAGATTTTGAGGAGGATGCAATGATGGGAGGGATGTGTCCACGTCAACCTGATCTTTTGTAATCGATGTTGTCTAGATCCAGAACCAGATGCGTGATAAAAGTGATTAGAAAATTTTGAGGAGGATCCGTGAGCTTGACATATCTTTCTCTAGCTATTTCAATTTTTAGAAACGCATTTTTCAAGATGCTCCATGTAATGTGTCACTGTGTGTATTGAGCGATAAACTTGGAAAATGATGTAATTGTTATTGCAATCCAATTACCAATAAGGACGGTTGGGTAGCGGGTGATGTGGCAGATTAGAATTTCAAATTGCACGCAATAAAGAAAAACTCCAGCCAATATGATTTTCACGTATTCTACAGACAGGCCGATTAGAGTTGTTAAAAAAAAAAAACTTCCTACTTTCATACCTTCACAAAAATGAAACACATCCACGGTCCAACAGAAAGTTCACGTAGACTCAAAAGAATATAGGCCAGGTCACCAACGGTAATATGATCCAACAGAGCCGAGTGGAATTTCATTCACCGATGAATAGAAATAACACTACCCCTCACAATATTCAAAAATCCATCATATACACCAGAAAAACTACTTCGCTCTGATACTAGATGTTGAATCTAGGTAAGATTTGCACAGGAATAAACTCAAATACACCGAATATAAGATATATATTATTAAATAGAAATCATTCGGGATGTTTTTATTCACATAGAGATATTTATACAAAGTTGATCTCCTACAAACTAGGAGTCAATCTAATCTTCAATCCCACATCTCTCTCCTAGAATCACTCACTTATCTCTCCACACACACACTTCTAAAAAAGCTACATGAGTTTGTTTGATAAACAAACTCCTTGCAATATATATATATATATATATTATCAATATGAGTTTGACAACTCAATATTAATAATATATTACTCATAAATTATTCTAATGCACTAATGTTCACACTAACTAAACTATTCCTAACATGGCGAATATCCCTGGTATAATATTAAAAGAGATGGATTCTATATGTCAAAGGTTTCTATCGAGTGGGATTCCAGAAAAGAAAAAGCGGACTTTGCTCAAATGGGCATCTCTTTGTAAACCAAAAAAAGAAGTGGGATCGGGCTTTCGGTCCTCCATTCACCAAAATATAGCCTTAGCCGCTAAATTCTATTGGAGGCTTATTGTTTATCCTAATGATCTATGGGCTGTTAATTTTCGTGGTAAATATGCGGAAAACAGTAATCCAAATAAGATTTTCATATCAACCCTTCCTAACAAAGGCTCTCCAACACTAATGTTTATCAAAAGTGGGGAAAACCTAATTAAAAGGCAGCTTTTCTAGATTGTTGATAACGAAGAATTAGCAAATTTCTAGACGGATTCATGGGAAGGTAAACCCCCAATTATAACACTCTTTCCTCAACTTCAACCTATAAAGGAGAGTATGCAAACCCAGGGGTGGATTAAGATAGCACAGTATGTTCAACCAAACATTCAGCCTTGGGGAGGTGACAAATGTTGGATTCCTATCAGCGAATGGCCCACAAGGATGGATCATGAACATCAAAATTTGCTGACCAGATTTTGCTTGACAGACCTCTCCTTTATTCTTCTGAGCCTGCTGAGTTAGGTTGTGGTTGTAGTTCTTCGGGGAGATATGAGGTGTCTTCTGGGTATACCTTATTAAGCACAGTACATCCACATCCAGATCAAGCTCTGTTTAAGCACATTTGGTAGCTGGTGATATAGCCCAAGGTAAGTTTTTTCCTTTGGCTTCTCATTCAAAAAAGGCTCTTAACATGTGATAGGCTCAAAAAAAGAGGATTCAAAGGTCCATTTAGATGTGAATGTTGTAGACAAGATGAGGAAACGATGGACCATCTTTTCTTTCTTTGCCCATTCTCCTTTATGGCAACAATTGGCTTGTTTGTTTAAGCTTCAATGGAATAATTTCGGATCCCTAGCATAGGTTACGAGTACATGGAAGGCAGCCATTCCTAAAGGATAAAATTTTCTTCCAGCATTGTGGAGTGGCATTTCCCTTCTCTTAGAGAACATGTGGAAAGAAAGAAACTATAAAATATTTCGTCAAACCAGCAGAGAAGGTATAAATGTTTGGGAAAGAATCAAATCTAATTTGACAGAAAGTCTTAAACATAAGGGATCACTTCCAGCTCAGCCAACTCCAGAATGGGATCATATATACACACAACTCACTTTAGACCCTAAGGATGCAACCACGCCATGCTTTCAAGCTAGAAGCAAAACAGAGGCTAAAGTTTCCGCGAGAGATATGGCAAACTATGATGGTATACTCAACAAAGATGGTGCTTCAAGGTGTAGTCTTGGAAGAACTGCTATGGGAGGGATTGGTCGTAATGGAGAAGGAGAAACATGCTTCATATTTGTGAAAAATCTGGGTATTTCTATGAAAAATGTGGCAGAAATCAGAGCCATTCAAAGAGGAATCCAAGAAGCTATAAAAATAGGATGGCAAAAGATTCAGATTCAATCAGACTCAAGAATCATTATGAATTTATTAAGTGATTCTCATAATGGATGTCCTCGTAATTGGCGGATCGCAAAGGAGATTGGTAAAATACAACAGCTGCAACATCATTTCCAAGAAATTCAGTTTAGACACATTCCCGGACAACATAATAAGGTTGTGGATGGATTAGCGAACTGGGCCCTCGATAACAATGATATCCTGTCCTATGGTTCACCACCCCTATGGTGGTCTACTAAGATTCAAGAAGATATTAGGACAATCCTTAATTTAGACTCTGTATAATGGATGCTAATATTGATAGGTTAGTTTATAAGGCTACTGATATGGCTAATAGCTTCCATGATTGGCATGGTCGGATATGTAACTGAGTTTGTTCGATTAATATATGGTTGGAGGTTTTCTTTTAAAAAAAGAAAATAAAAAACATGAGAGTAGTCACATCTTTATATGTTTACTATGAAAAGAGGTGAGTTGATGAATAAATTTTATAAGGTTATTATGCATGTCATAAGTCATAGTATTTTGGCCCCTTTGGGTGAGAAGTATTAACTTCCTCAATATTTATTCTTTACTGCTACATGTATTTCTAAGAAGAATAAGGCATCCTTGTTATTTGTGTTCTACTTGGGGTTGCAATAATGGAAATGCCTGCAAAAGGTGGCCACTTGAATGAAGATCAATTCCATGCTCATGTGAACTTCAATCCTAATGTTATGGTTAATCTCTTTTAAAACTTGTGTTAAGTATCCCATGTATAAATGTTCCATGAATTCAAAAGCTAGAGCATTTATCTATTTTATCACCTTATAAAGGATTTAAAAATGCAACTTTGAGTAATGATATGATTTCTTGATACATGCAATTTTTTTTAACATCCCATGCTCTCTCCTTTTTCTCTTTTATGCAGGAAAGTTGCAAGCCAGCTCATAACTGGTTACTTGCCCAGTGTCATTCTACAAATATTTCTGTATATCATCCCACCTATAATGATGTTGTTTTCAGCTATTCAAGGGTCTGTCTCATACAGTGGAAAAAAAAAGAGTGCATGTTCCAAGATGATCTACTTCACAGTTTGGAATGTGTTTTTTTTAAATGTTTTATCTGGATCTGTCATCAGCCAATTCAACACTATTCTTTCCAACCCAAAAGACCTACCCACACGACTTGCAAAAGCAGTACCTCGCCAGGTAAGAAATTTCAATAGCTCTACAAATTATCTATCCTTTTGGCCACATGCAATATTTTCAATAGGTTGAACTAAGGTTTTATATGAGCATTTGTTTATGGCACAAGAAATGATGATTGAAGTGAGGACCAGTTGGTGTTTCAACTGCTAGAGAAAAATTCGATCAACAAACAGTGTTATCTTCAGAATCTTCTTGTGACATATTGTCTTCGTTTTATATCTCAGATGTGACTACCCGTGTGTAACTTGTTTAAGGTGCCTTGCCAATTATTAGATGCCATAGATGGAGCACAGAAGGTGATGGGAATATTTGAAAGTTACTAAACCAAATAAAATTTGAATGTACATATATACATGAGAGACTAATCATATGAACTAGAGCTACCATTGGCCTATATAGATAATACACAATATATGAGTTTGTGCGCCACTTTTTGGGTAGGAAAGGCCAGGAGTTCTCCAAACTGAGAGGTATTTCTTTGTTTTTTTCAAAGAACAGTAAAGGTGGTAATTAGTAAAACCCAATAATTAAATGGTCAGAATAATATACTCATGTTAGAATTGGGACAACAAGTTTCTCAAGAGGAAGATCAATCCTTGGTGAAAGGAAATTACGGTTTCTTTTGTAACACAGAGGTAGATCTCCAGTTACCGATAAGGAGTGCGAGAAGAAATAGGCAGGGTGGGGTTCAAGTCAAAATGGCAAAGTAAAATCACTCAATTTCTTATGAATGGAGAGATTTCAAGAAAAAGTAATACAATGTTAATTTGAATGAGGGACAACCTGGGTCATTGCCTCGTGGCATGACAGAGAATCATCTGGGAAGTAAACCACACAAAAACATCACGTGTCATATCTATTGTTTTCTTGCACTTTTAGTTTGATCTATTTCTGTGAAGTGTCACACTCTCCTCTAGTTGCATTTGGAGAGCTAGACTTTCATGTCTGCTAGTGTAGATATGATGGTTGTATAGTCGTCCTTAAAACACAGAGATATGGAGCCAGCGTATATACGGGGTTTACTAAGTTGCTTTATTTTCTTATGCAGGCAACTTTCTTCATCACTTATATTTTGACATCTGGATGGGCAAGTTTATCATCAGAGCTTATGCAACTATTTTCATTGATATCAAATGTTTGTACCCTATGTACCTCCAAGAGTACTAAAGATACAGGATCTGCACCGTCATTTCCTTACCATCAAGAAATACCTAAAGTGCTACTTTTTGGGCTTATTGGTTTTACTTGTTCTGTGTTGGCACCTTTAATTCTGCCCATTCTTCTTGTGTACTTTTCTTTTGGATTCATCATCTATCGTAATCAGGTCAGTTCCAGAGATTTGAATTCCTTGACTATGATTTGTTTTTCATTTAATGAATAAAAACCTTTCAGAAGAGAATCCAATAAATTTATTTGGAATAAGCTCTAATTAGTCTTGCTTCTGATTCTTGTCAATACAATCTTGCCTCTTTTGTCTTTGATTATATGTTTCATTACAAGTTTAATTGATGGTAAACGACATAGTGCTTTCTATGCTGCATCTATGTTGTTTTTTTAAAATAATCTTTAATGAATTATCATTCTATTTTATCATGCTTGAATGGATTGCTTAATCTTTATTGAGTAAAATTTGCTCCACCTAGTTTCAATTTAAAATCATGCAATTATTTATTTGTCTGTGACGGTTGTACATGAACACTCCTACCATACGTTTTAATATATTTCATGAACTGTGCTTGTTTATTTTAAAAGCATTATTGTAGACCTTGCTTTTTTGAGCATACTATCCAACATCTTAACAAAGCCCATGATTTTTTCTTTTACATTTACTTAATTGTTACATGGAAATCTTGTTTAGGTCTCTACATGTTTTTCTTCATATGCAATTAATGGCAAAGCAACACTTACCCTATTAAAGATGAAGAGAACTAATTTTAATCTTTTGTCTGATATTTTCTGCTTTTTGCAACTGCATTCCTGTACATTTTACAGCTGTCCAAACGTTGAATGCCAGATTTGTATGGGGAAAGCTCTTAAGCTATGGAACCATTCAGTGTAGTTTCCAAATTGAGAGCTTGTAGCTTTCAGCGAGATGTGAAGTCCTGCTCATGATGTGACAATATATGTGTGAATATTTCAATATGAGTTATAGAAAAGAATCTTTTCCAAGGAGATTATGTTGAGTGCTTATGTGTCTGCCATGCAAACATATTCAATGATATCATTAAAGAAAGACCGTGAAAGTGTTACCATCCAGCTTCTTTACACTTGAAACACATGAAGACAGGAAGCTAGAATTTAATTTGTCATGCAATGTAAAGCTACTCAGTTAACCAAGAGTGTAATGATCAGTCTGAACATCTCCTTTGGTAACATGCATGTGGAGGAAAAAGTATGAGGAAAAGCAAACCTCCCAACAGTTAACACCAATCTAGCATACCATACCCTCTCAAGAACTGAGCTGTTTGTTTGAATTCATTCCATCACCATATAACTACTACCATTATAGATTCAACTCTTTTTGAATCGGACTGAAAACAACAAATAGAAATGGAGTGAATGTGACTTCCACATACATGGTCCATTTGCTCAACATTGTATATCACTAGAGAATGCATCTATCTACATACATATATTATATGCAGGGAATGATCATATGGAGTAGGATGTTTTTTTTTCGCTTGAATAAATGCTTCATATATCAACAGAAAAATATTTACAAGAAGGGCCTGTATCAAGAAACTGAAAGGGTACAGGAGAAAAGACAACGTTACAATTTTCTTGAACAAATGACAAGAGTAGCTGAGTCAGAGTAGTTTGAGGTTTCAAGTTGCTTAGCCTCTTTAAGCAGAAGATGTCCTTTTTCCAGAAACTGCAGTCTTACTTCTCCTTTCCAATTATGTCTAAAATTCTCCAACATACGCTCTTCGTCTTTGAAAACATATTTGCATACGAGTTTCCATAGGATGATGAGGGTGGAGATACGCATGCACTGCCAAAGACTTGCAAAGGGTCTTCAAATCAATAAGTTCAAATCCCCAAGAAGAGCAATTCTTCAATGAAGAGGATGCAGAAAAATTATTGCCAACCTCATGTGAATTTCATGCCAACATGATCTGGCAAAGGTGCAATCCCAAACTATGTGTTTCATAGTTTTGCGTTTTGTGCAATAGGGGTAGAAACTGTTTGTGAAACCACTCTTGTAAAGTTGTGCCTGTGGGCAGCCCCTAATAGATAACAAGCTAGGAAAACACCCTTAATTTGTATGCCTCCTTGATTGCCCAAACACTATGAAGCCTATGTATCCATAAAGATTCAACATCAAAAGCAAGCCATCTGGGATCATGAACAGGCGACGAGATGTTTCTGGTGTAGGAGATAATATAGCTGGCAAGTATTATATTGAAAGATGGAATGATCATAATTCCATCTCCAAACTCTCTATAGGACCTTTAAATTCCAAATCAACTTAAAGGTGTCTTTAGTGGAGTAAGGTTTTGGATTTCCTTAACCACCAGTCGATCAATAGAGGATAATATAAACTTTGTAGCTAGTGTCATCCAATCTTTCCAATCTCTTGTGTTGGCATCCCATAAATCCTTCCAAACCAGTAATCCCTTTTTGCCCAGTCTGCGTGCCTGAAAACGAGCAATAGAAGCAATATACATGTCCTGGAGTTTCCCATACCAAATTGATCTGTTACCTATATCTCAATCAATATGTAATGTCCCTAAACAAGAATTTTAAAACAATTCCAAATTTCCTGGAAGCCCTACTTTTTATCCTTAGGGCAAAAGTAATGAAAACTGATTTTTCTATAAATCCTTATAAAAAATACAACAATTTGGAAATTCTGCAAAAATACTCTTATAGATGAAGATAGAAAATTCTGAAAATATCCTTTTATTCAAAGAAACTTGAGCAACGCAAACCCTAGGGAAAAATACAATTTTTTTTTATAGGAAATGACAACTGTCTTCAAATCCTCGTGGACAAAATATGGCAGTCTGATTTCTTTTCTTATTAATGAAATATTAACAAAATAGAAATACCCGTAAGGGGCAAAGCATAGAGAGCCTCTTGGCACATGAATATGATGGAAAATAATTTTTGCAATAAAAATTTGAATTTATTTCTATTTATTTTCCAGCTGAAGCAAGCAACAAATACAACTGACTGTATGAGCAAAAACAAGGTGAATGTATAATGTCCCCGATTGGGCTCTTGAGTTCTAAGTAGATTAGGAGCAATCCCAAAACTGAAATACAAGTCAATAGAAGCTAATCCAAAGACTGAGTCTGCAGATCTGAATTTTATCAAGCCAAAGCGACTAGATTTATAGAGAAATTCAAGCTTATTTCATGGTAACAATGATAAACCTTAGCTCCAAGGGAATATACAGATTTTTGGAAGTCGAATCAGCTCTAAAAAGTGATAATGAATCCATATAAACTCAATTAAACCTGCTGCAATTGAATACTCAGGAATGGCGACTAATATAAGAGTAAGAAACTCATACAAAGATGCTCAACAATTATATTTTATTTTTTATAAATCTGGTCTGTCTTTTATGCATTGGAAATGAGGAGAAATCTGAATTTATTGAGGCTAAACTGAACTGAAATAATTATCATAAAATCTACCCCTTTAGAGAGTTGAAACTTCGCTGTAATACCTTCCAAAAATATCTGAGAATGATATATTTGCAGCCAGAAAATCCAGTACAATATCACATAAATAAATTCTGACCTGGCATGCCCTGAAAGTATGATATACTAGCCAAAAAATGGTTGCTGTACCTCGGACAATGATACTACAGCTGCTGCACTTTGATTTGGAAGAAACCCTTGCTCCAATTCATTACTAATACTGCTGGAAATACAAAATTTCTCCTTGCTAGCTCAATGGAATTACCAGGTTGGAAATTCCTCTCATTTTCAATGAGGATTTTTGTCCTCTTGAATATTTTTAACAAGCACCAGGCTTAGATAAAAATTCAGATTTTATAAAAGAAGTATGAGATGCCTTACAAGGTCGACCTCTTCCCTTTATAAAGGAATTTGGCCCAAAAAATACCTCTAACACACCCAATCAGGATTTTGTGTGATTTCTATGCAAGAAGCACCCACAAAACTTCACCTACCCAAGTTGCCATTCTCCTAGACTAGGTCGCATTTTTCTTGGGAAGAGTAATAATTTTTATCCTTTCTAAACTCCACTCTCCCTCCTTTGTCCAAGTCGCATTTTTGCCTAGGGATGACAAAAATAGCATGGGTCTCTTTTCTACTCTCCCTAGAAAGGATACAACATAATATTAGACCCAATGCACTTATCTAGAGATTACAAATTTATTATTAAGTCAAATAAATTAATACACGTGCTTTATTAATTTTATAAATATTTCTTTTTGCACTTTGTAATAACTTATTGTGACTTAAGTCACCCTTATATTTTTCCTTTGGCCGTCGGGTTGACAAAATGGGCCAAAGGTCTTCGATGCTTTTATTCGAGAAAGAGGGACATTTCAGAATGAAAGGCCCTAGCTGGCTGCAAATTCTGCCCAGGGCAGATTATGGCATGAAGCAAGGCTCATCACCTAATGCACCTTAGATTGCAGTTGAAATAGCTTCCAAAGGGGATTGTTCAGGCCTCAAATGCCCCAAAAATGCCCAAAATAAGGGTCAAAACCCTAAAATCTGTTGTTCCAACTGATATATTTGATGCCCTAGATGTAATAACTCTGAAAACTGCATTGAAAAGGTGCCCTATCTTGACAAATATGACTGAAACTCAAATTCTTTGTCTGAACTTACCATTGTAACCCCTGGATGGAGTCACCTCTAAGGATCAGAGGGTTTTTGCCCCCTAACCTCGCTGCAATGGAGGGTTTTCGTGCTTACTGTAGATGGGAGCTGGAGCAGCAACACAAAACCTCAAAATCACAATGTAATGCATGCAAAAGATGTCCTCAAATGATCCTCTCACCGCATTTATAACTTTCTATGTCATGTTCCACGATGAAAGAGTCCCAAAAGCAACTTTCCTCTTTTCTAATTCCTCATTGATATTGCTTTATTAAAAGTAACTTTAATAATAATAAAACTTTATCAAAAAGTTACTTTTTTATAATAATAAAACATAAGTGCCTTTTATAAAGTTACTTTTTCAACACTAGTCACTATGAAGGCCTTGAGTCCGTTCCACCTTCCACGGGCTTCACGGAAGGAAAGCAAGGGAGGTGAACAATGCCATAATTGTAAGTGATTATATTTTCCTTATTTATTTGATTACTAATTATGGCTTGGAGTGATTCGATTAGGTGATAGGTGAACGACAAAGCAAAACAAAACTTCTATCTTCTCCTTCATTAAGGTCGGTCTTCTTGAGAGCTACAATAGAGATAAATATATACTCTTTCCCTTTTTATGAGGCCGATCTTCTTAAGTGAAGATTAAAAGTGCACTTCCCCCTTCATTAAGAGGTTGGTCATGAAGATTGATCTTCTAATTCATCCTTGGCGCCAAAGAAGGGTACTTAAGAAGGTTCGAATGAAGGAGGAGGGGGATCATTATCATTCATCATTTGACATTTACTTGGATTTGGAGCTAGTGTAGTTTCTCTTCTTGCCATTGACGGACAAAACCCCTTCCTTGGTTACCTATTGAAGACGAAAACCTTCAATAGGATCACACTTGGGGAGGAAACCCTCTTGTGTGTAATGTTGGCTTCCTTTAGGAGTCACAAGTGGATTTCATTGGCAGATTTTCGGAACGGAAACGTGTTTATTGATGCATAGGGCACTTCTACTCTAGCTAGGGCACTTTCAAGGGTGTTGACACCCTTCCTCAACTTGATCTAGTCACCTGGGAAATTCGGGATCACTTTTGAAGGGGTTTCTGTGATTGGAAAATTGTGATTTCACTTTTATTTGATAACTGGTCTCTCTGAGATCATTTTGAGCATTTGTTTTAGTTGAAACTCCAAGTATTGATGGAGTTATGAATTTTTAAAGTTTCTGTTGTGTTTTCCCTTGAGTTAAAATTATAAAATATATATTTGCTCCAGATTTCATCTTGTTGGACTTATGAAGTGTTTGGGATATTTCTATATTGATTTTCAGTCTATATTACATGAGAATCTTGTCTTGAAAAGCCCATATAGTTCGCTGCCCTAGGAAATATAAAAGTAGGTTCATCGCTAGGGCTAAGTGGTGATATTGTTGGTTGCCATATGAATTCCTTTGTTGACTGGTGGCTGTAATAAAAATCAAAAAGCTGTCATTTGGGTTTGAGCCAAAACCCTTATTTTTAGTTTCAGCCCTAGAAAGGGACATTACATGCAAGCTCAACTGTTCAACTCCTTTGGATTGCACTTTTTTGCAAATACCAGGATCACAAATCAGTCTGAAGAACTCTTCATGTAATGCTGGCATGAAAGATGATGCAAAATGCATGTTGGCTAGATTTTATGCACATCATAAAACCTAGGCAGTCATGAGATAAATCTCCTTCATTTAATGGTGAAGCTCCCGTGTAAGAAGTTTATCTATTTTGCAGGGGTGAATCCTAATAACTACTTTCAGTGTTTTACTTTAATTCCCTTAGCTCGTGAACCACAAATGAGTAATTTTGCAAAAAGTAAGCAATTGTGTTGGGATTGTTTGTAGAAGTGGGAAAATAGAAGTAAGGAAAGAAGAAAGGAAGATGTGTTGAATTTAACCAATAGCTATTAGAGTTGGTCTCATCCACACAAATTAAATAAATAGAGAAAAATCACAACATTCAACAGTAAAGGAAAGAAACAACTTCTAACCTAGATCTAAGATAACACAAAGTTTATCGAAAACCTTAAATAGAAGTGATCAGCAAAGCACCGTAGAGACAAAGTTCTCCGGAAATCTCTCTTTTATTCAATCCTAGCTTTCACAGAAATCACATCAAGGGTTCCGACACAAAGTTTGAAAACTCAAGAATGCTCTGGTTACAAAAGCCTCTTCTAAACAAGTTCTGATGAACAAGTTGTGATTATTGATCTTTTCGATAATTTAACCCGTAGGCTTTTCCTCTATTTATAGTGCATAGAGGGCAATTACAAATAGGAAACTATCAATGAACTGCCGCATGTGGAAGCCGTAAAGGAAACAGTTGGTAGTATTTCGCCTAGAATTTCTCTTTGCATGACATGCATGCTTTACAAATGAAGACTAAATCAATACCCTGCATGGTTTGCCACCTATTCCCAAGTAATTGACTTTTTCTAGTAACTCGAAGTAATGACTTTTAAATCAATTACTTAAGTTTTACAATTTAATTGATTACTCAATTAGTTTGTCGGAGAAAATAAGAGAGAAGAAGAAGAAGGAAAAGAAGAAAAGAAGTTATTCTTGTTGTATTACTCCCAGTTTTGTTCTTCTTCCATACTTTGCATGCTGATCTAACCTATATTACACTTCCGCTTCATGAATGATATGAATGATACCTCTGCCTTGAATCTGAGAAGCTCTTTCTCCCACATGCAGTTGACTCTTTTCTTTTGATTCTCACAAAACTGGATCTGAAAGCAACTGATTGTGATTTTCTTGCGGGTGTTGCCTCTGACCTGTCTTCTCCTCTTATCCTTGAAGCTTTTGCAGTTCTTCTCAAGTATGTGCTCCAGTGAAATGTTTTCCGTAAACAATTTAGACAAAACTCATCACCCTTTTATTTTTAATTGCATATGAGCAATTTTGAATTCTGGAAAGCACTCCAGGTGAAGGAAAATATAAGTAGACTCAATGTGGGCTTCAACTGGAAGATTGGGAAGCACATGCACAGGCTGTGAGAGGGAAATTTCAAGCAATTTATCAGACTGCATGGACTTGGCAATGTAAATAGCTGCGCTGAAACTTATGAGGGAAGGCAACGTTGAATTTAGAAAGGGAGGACAGGTTTCAAATAGAACGATTTGCACTAAGACTTTTCCCTTTAAAAAATTTGTAGATTTGCATGAGACAAGGCCAGCTTCTCAAAGATTTCTAGATCCACGAATTGCATAAAAGACTTGCGTTAATACAAGTATAGATGAGCACTTTAAAACAACCATGGTTCTCACTTAAAATTTGTGTTGAAAATCAAGGAAGGTTGCGTGGATTAGGATGAATAAGCACTTTAAAATAACCACGATTCACTTGGGAGGCTACGTGGATTTAGTAATTGGAAGGCAGGTTGCTTTTAGAAGACATGACTCCTCTAATTCACGACAACTTAAGTGACTTTTTCTTTATAAGAATTTTGTGAATTCCAAGGGAGGAGGATTGTGTGAATTTGAAAGGTGGAGGATGCTTTTAAAATAGAAGACAACAGGCTGACATTTCACGACAATCACTTAAGTGAAAAGTGCATGGAAATTCGAAGGAAAAGTTGCTTTATTTTTTAGTGGAAGACAAAGACATGGAAATCCACGATTTGGCTTTAATGACTTCTGCTTCAAAAAGTACGTGGAAATTAGAAGACTGGGCTGCTCTATTTCACGACAAACATTTAAGTGATATTGCCCCCTTTAGGAATTTCGTGGATTTTGGCAGTTGAGGAATATTTGCAAAAGAAGACAGGACACTAGAAAACCACGATTTGCACTTAAATGACTTTGCATTGGCTCCTTAGGATAATTGCGCTAATTTCCAGAGGGAAGGCTGTTTGCAACAAGAAGACAAGACACCAGAAAACCACGATTTGGCTAAAGACTTCTCTTTTTGGTAATTGCATGGATTCTGGATGATGGGGGCAGCTTTAATTCATGACTTTGCACAAAGAAATCATTCCTTCCAAAAACTACGACTTGAATCCAAGCTGCTGTGTTAAAAAACCAACAATTCATAATTAATTACATCTTTGTCTGAGGCCATGGACGACTTCTAAAAACCCTAGGCCAGGGAACTGGTTAGGTAGGACGAAAGGAAAAAGCCACGGGGAGTTACTAGACCGATCACGGACAAAGACAAACATACAAACAAAAAGAAATAAAAGAAAAACAACACCCGAAAGAAGCTGTGGGCAATTGTTCGAAAAATTTCTCCAATAAGCTAGTCTGCAAAAACTCCCCCCCCGGTGAATGCTCTGTGGTAATAATGATGGGGTGAGGTGCTTATATAACCCAAATTTCTTAATTTTAGCTCAACCTATTTTTAAAAGAATTTTATTTATTTAATATAAAAATAAATAAAACGCTTTCAGGCTAAGTCTGGGAAAGGAATGAGTGAGCTTTAACATGTGGGTATTTGACGGAGGAGACTCTATGACTTCCTGAAGGTATCTTTGAGCAATGTGAGCAACTGCAGGCAAAAACAAACAAAAACATGACCCTTCACTTAAAAAGAACGAAAAATTTAAATAGGGGTAGTCCTAGATTTCAGGGTGAAATCTTGGGGACACCAATGCCGCTGTCCAAATTGTTGTGTAAACTACCGTCCAAACTGCTGTCCAAATTGCTGTCCAAACTGCTTGCAAAAAGAGCTATGCTGCTGTTCAAAATCAGGAGGAGTAAGATTAAATTTTCCCCTTTTTTTGACCAAGTATCTCAAAGCCCTCAACTTCCTTTGATGCCCCTAGGGATGACCTTTCAACCTCATGACCTTAATATGTGTGTAATCAAAATATTTTCTTCAAATGCATGTCCATCCTCAATGCTACTTTGAAATTCAATCAATGGCTCACCAATTGGAAGTTCGAAGGATGGTGCATGATTTGGTGCATCTTCCTCTATCTCGAACTCTTCGCACCCAACAAGTGGCGCCTTCTCCTCCATGACTTCATCATTGTTTTGCTGACACGTGCAATCATTAGAAGTCAAATAAACATCTTCCACTAACAAAAAGTCTTTAGCTTCAACTTGCGTGTCTGAAAGATCCCAAACCAGTTTTTGTCTGAATATATATATTTTTTAATTTATTTATTTATATAATGCTCTGGCTCAGATCTGAACTGATAATATCAAAGGAATTCATGAAACATCACACTGAAACTACATAGGTAAATAAAATACAACAAACCCCGCAAACTGGATGAATGTAGAATAGACGCCTAGGGTAAATCTGACAGATTTCTTTGTAAATATTTCAGCTGTATATTTAATGATGATTTCTGAAACTAAATATGACAACAATACGAATATAAATCTACAGAAAGATTTAATAACAAAGGTTGTCCAAAAACCCACAGTAAATGAATCAAAACCCTAGCCGATTTGATATATTTGCTGTTGGGAATTACAATAAATATCTATCATGAAAAATACCTCTGTTACAGCAATAAATAACTGTAGAAGAAGCCGCCCCACTCAGATAGATGTGCAAATGCTCACTGCTGCAATTTATTCTTTTCTCTGAAACTGCTGGAATGTTGAATAACTGTGTAAACAATGAAGATTCTTGGATGGAAGCTTCTCTCACTGCTCCTGGGGTTTCTGTCCGCAAGAGGAATAATCCAGAGGGTTTCCGTCATTGGATTCTGTCTGCAAAAGCTCTGTGCTAACTGCTGTATGAAAATAATAATGTTCTGAATGCCTCTCCCCCAAGTCGTATTTTCTTTCATATAGCCAAAAACCCTTCTAAATATCCAAGTTGCACTTTTTGGCTAAAACCCAATAATTAATATTTAATTAATTATTTTGCTTCACTAAGCAAGTTGCATTTTGGGGTTTATTTGATCATTACCTAAACAAGTCGCACTTTTGGCTAGGCAGTGCATTTAAATAGTTTATTAATTTATTTAAATACACTTTCCTAAGTCAAAGTCACTCTAACAGTCTATTAATTCATTATGTGTTTTAATGATATTTTACTTTATTTTGAGCACCATATAATAAAATAATAAACCAAAGTCACCCTTGAAAACACCCCTTTGGCCGTCGGGTAGACAAAACAGGCCAAAGGTCTTCGACCGAACTATTCGAGAAAGAGGGACATTACAGTCCTCCCTTCCCGAGATTGCTTGTCCCCAAGCAACTGTAGAGCTGGATGCTGTAGTATAGCCTCGCCTTCCCATGTGGCATCCTCCTCCAGTAACTCTTTCCACCTCACCAGGAACTCCCGAATAACTCTGTTCCTTAGTCTCCTCTCCCGGCTGTCCAAGATCTCCTCTGAAATTAGGTCTGATCTCCCTTCCTCATCCAGGGGTGGTAAATCTGTAGAAGAAACAATGTTCTGCCCCAAAGCCTTTTTCAAACAAGACACATGAAAAACATTGTGTATCTTACTCTCAGAAGGCAACTCCAGCTCATATGCTACTTCACCAACTCTTCTCAACACCCTGTATGGCCCATAAAATCGCGGTTTGAGCTTTTCAGACCCGTTCTTCTTGAGAGTGCTCTACCTGTAAGGCTGAAGTCGTAGAAAATCCATGTCCCCTACCTCAAATGATCTCTCTACTCTGTGCCTATCTGCATACATTTTTTGCTGATTCTGGGCCCGTTGAATATTTTCCTTAAGTACCTTAAGGATTTCTTGGATGTCTTGTAAACTCTCCTGAGCCTTGGGAGCTCTACTGTCCCCAAATGCCATATCAACAAATGATCTCGCATCATACCCATAAAGTGCTCGGAATGGAGTCATACCAATAGACATATGGTAAGTGGTGTTAAAGCAATACTCACATAAATATAGCAACTTAACCCATGCCTTTTGCTGCCTTACAACGTAGTTGGCGAAGGTAACCCTCTATCCATTTGTTCACAATCTCTGTCTGCCCATCTGTCTGAGGGTGATAACTAGTGCTAGGAGTCAGCTCAGTATAAACCAGACGGAAAAGCTCCTGCCAAAATATGCTCATAAATTTGCTATCCCGGTCACTATGTTCTTCGGAAGTCCATGCAACCTGAATATCTGACGGAAGAACAAATCAGCCACATGAGGTGCCTTAAAGCTGTTAGGGACAGCGGAAAAGTGTGCATATTTTGTCAACCGATCCACTACTGCATAAATGCAATCATTCCCTTGCACCACAGGAAGACCTGTAATGAAATCCATCGAAATACTCTCCCACTTCTACTCCGGAATTGGCAATGGTTGTAGCAAACCTGCTGGGAAAGTATGCTCTAACTTGTTTTGTTGACAAGTCATACACTCACGGACATGGCGCAGGACATCATCCTTGAGACCCTTCCATGAGAATCTCTCTCTAATCTGCCTGTATGTTTTAAAATACCCTGGATGTCCTACAAGTGGTGCATCATGGAAAGCATGCATAATCTTCTCCTTAAGTTCAGATTCAGGAACTAGGTAAATTCTTCCCTTATACAAAATCAAATCAGCCATTACCTTATACCGATCATCCTGAATTTTTCCATCCATAATCTCACATGCCCAAGTGTTTTTGGAATATTCAACTGACAGTTGAGATTTCCAATTTGCTGAAATCTCGCTCAAAGAACATAGGGCAGCGAGATGGGGTTTCCTGGAAAGTGCATCAGCCACTACATTCTTCGTCCCCTTGACATACTCAATGTCAAAATCATATGCTTGGATCTTGCTGACCCATTTTTGTTGCCTCTCATTGAGTTCTTTTTGTTCCAGGAAATATTTCAAACTGTTGTGGTCGGTTCTCACCAAAAATTTTCCACCCACCAAATACTGTCTAAACTTTGCCAAAGCATGCATAATGGCAAGCATCACCTTATCATAGGTGGAATACAGTCTCTCATTAGCTCTCAGCTTCCGGCTCTCAAAGGCAATAGGATGGTGATCCTGCATAAGAACTGCACCAATCCCCAATCCCGAAGCATCACACTCTAAAATGAAGGGCCGTGAGAAATCTGGAAGAGCCAAAAGTGGACAGGTACTCATAATTACCTTGAGCCTCTCAAATACTACCTGCGCCTCATCTGACCAACTGAATGCACCCTTCCGTGTAAGATTTGTCAATGGAGCTACCAGCTGAGAATAACCCTTCACAAACCTCCTGTAGTAACCGCATAACCCTAAGAATCCTCGCAAGTCAGAGGTATTCCTGGGTGGTGGCCAATCCTGCATCGCCTGTATCTTCTCCTGATGGACCTTGACCCCATTGGCCCTAATGACATGCCCAAGATACAGTATCTCCGTAAGTCCAAATTCACACTTGGACATCTTACAAACAAAGACTGAGTCTCCATTATGCTAAGTACCTCATCAAGATGCCTCAAATGATCATCCCATGTCCTGCTAGAAATCAAAATATCATCAAAAAACACCAACACAAACTGCCTCAATTGCCTATTGAAGAGATGGTTCATACATGACTGAAATGTAGTAGGTGCATTAGTGAGTCCAAATGGCATCACCAAGAACTCATAGTGCCCATAATGACATCTGAAGGCTGTCTTGTGAATATCCTCATCCCGAACTCTAATCTGGTGGTAGCCTGATCGAAGATCAATTTTCGAGAAGTAAATAGATCCATGCAACTCATCTAACAACTCATCAATGCGAGGAATGGGATACCTATTCTTGATGGTCTTCTTGTTTAGTGCACGATAGTCAATGCACATCCTCATGGTCCCATCCTTCTTCTTCACCAAAACTACTGAAGAAGCAAAGGGACTAGAACTAGGACGGATGTGTCCCATCTCCAAGAGCTCTCTAATGGCCTTCTCTATCTCATCCTTGTATGTCTTAGGATGGCGATAAGGCGTAGTCATCACGGGCTTAGCACCCTCCTCAAGCTCTATAACGTGCTCAAACCCTCTATCTGGTGGTCTACCTGGAGGAATGTCACCAAACACTGGGCCATGCTTATCCAGTATGGACTGGATGTCAATATGAAGGGGTTGCTCATTGTCTGAAGAAGATTTGGCTGAAATGAAACACTGGGCTGCGCATGCCACCTCTCCATGTTGTACTATAGACTCCATCCTGCGTGCTGAAACAACTCTATGCCCACCGTCAGAAAGAGCGCGAAGCACAATCTTCTTCTTATCCACCATACACTCCAACTCCATCCTGCAGAAATCCTGCACATATCTGCCAAGGGACTGTAACCACTTAATACCCAATACTGTATCAATCTCACCCAGTCCGATAACATAGAAGTCATCGGTCAATGTGTAGTCCCCCATCTGAATACTAAGTCGTGGAATCCTCTTAGTGCAACTGATAGCAAATCCATCAGTCACCCGTACACTAAACCCCTCAAATTCCTCAACCTGTAATCCTCGCTTCGCAGCCAACCCCTCATCAATGAAGTTGTGCGTAGCTCCACTGTCAACCAGACAAACAATCCGCTGTCCCTTAAGCACTCCCTTCAGCCAAAAGGGATGGTACCTAGGAACGCCTGAGAGTGTAGCAATAGTAACATCGGATGAATCCAATGCCTCACTCTCATCCAGCTCTATTCTGGGCTGCTCCCCCTGTGCATCATGGTCACCGCCCTCATCCTCTGCATCTGTATCTAGCGCATGATCATCCTCCCCATCGGAAATCACCTCAATGAGATGCACCTTGCCTTTACCAAGGCAACGATGTCCAGGCTCTCAATGGTCTTTGCAATGAAAGCAAAGCTTCCTCCTTAACTCGTTACGAGTCTCCTGGTCCACCTTAGGAGGTGGTGCACTCTTCTGCGGGGCGGTAGAGCGCTGAAATGGTCTGGAGCTCGTGGGAAACTTCTTATTGGGCTGATAAGAAGTGGGCTGATAGGAAGTGGGGGCTGTGTCCAAGTCCAATGCCATCTGAATGACATCATGCAATGTCCTAGGCTTAAGAGCCTTGATCAATCCTCTCATCCTGTCATGGAGGCCCTCTATAAATAACATCACCACCCTCTTCTCAGGCATCTCTGGAACCATAACTGCTATCCGCTGAAATTCGTTGATATAAGAATCAACATGTCCACTCTGTTGGAGCAGTGCCAAGTCCCTGTAATATAACTCCACATCCTTGCGATCAAATCTCGCAATCAGTCTATCACTGAATTCCCTGTACGAACATAGAAGCTCATGACCCTATGTAACTAACCCATGGTGCCACCAATCATAAGCCACCCCCTCAAGGTGCAATGTAGCGAACTGTATGGCCCCCTGCTCCCTCATGGGCTTGAGGGTAAGGTAGGTGTCGAGCTTGTGAATCCAAGCCCTGGCATTGATCTTTCCAGTACCATCAAAAGTGGAGAGGGTTACCTTATTGGTAACCTGCTACAAATCTCTGTTCTGCTGTGCTCTAGATCTCCTATCCTGTCCGACCCTCATGTTGTCTCTCCTCTGAGCACAATACTCTGGGAGGGGAAATGCATCCCTCACATGCTACGGCAAACTCCTCCACTCATCATTGACTGCCATGATAGTATTCGGGAAATTTGCTTCTTCCGACCGTCCCTCAATCTCTGGAGGGTCACCTCTAGGCAAGAAGTTAGGCTGCATAGGCCTATCTGCAGTCCGTGTAGGTCTCCTCTCGTCTGTATGAGTATGCCTCTACTCACGGCGTGGCGATCCCCTAACACTCCCAAGCTCTGAAGGTGATCTGCTATGACCCCTGTAGCTACTGACAGCTGATACGGATCTATCCCTCCTGTTGTGCCTGTCCCGCGGCCTATCTAGTGCCAACCTGTCCAAAGTAGTGCCCATGCGCTCCATGGTTTGTAATAATTGCCTTTACGTGGCTGCCATATCCCAAATAAAATTCCTATCTGGATCTGCATGTTCCTCTCGAGGAGGACTCTCAGGCCTCTCGCCCAAATATTCCATTCTGTCACCTCCTGCAGTACCAGCCTCGAGTCGTGCTCATCTACGAGTGTAGTATCTGTGTGGACCGTCCTCTCTGTGATGCATTCAAAGCTGATTTCTATTGTAATATCCTGTCTGTTTCTTCCCACACAAGCTGGGAGGATACACTGCTCTGATACCACTGAAAGATCCCAAACCCGTTTTTGTCTGAATTTTTTTTTAAATTTTTTTTTATATAATGCTCTGGCTCAGATCTGAACTGATAATATCAAAGGAATTCATGAAACATCACACTGAAACTGTATAGGTAAATAAAATACAGCAAACCCCGCAAACCAGGTGAATGCAAAATAGGCGCCTAGGGTAAATTTGGCAGATTTCTTTATAAAGTTTTCAGCTGTATATTTAATGATGATTTCTGAAACTAAATATGACAGCAATACGAATATAAATCTACAGAAAGATTTAATAACAAAGGTTGTCCAAAAACCCACAGTAAATGAATCAAAACCCTAGCCGATTTGATATATTTGCTGCTGGGAATTACAATAAATATCTATCATGAAAAATACCTCTGTTACAGCAATAAATAACTGTAGAAGAAGCCGTCCCACTTAGATAGATGTGCAAATGCTCACTGCTGCAATTTATTCTTTTCTCTGAAACTGCTGGAATGCTGAATAACTATGTAAACCTATGTTACCGGAACCGCCTATACAGGTAGTGGGAGCGGGAGCGGGAGCGGCTGTGGGAGTGGCCAGGGAGCGGGTAGGGGCTGCGGAAACGCACGGGTACGGCCTACAATAAATATCTATCATGAAAGATACCTCTGTTACAGCAATAAATAACTGTAGAAGAAGCCGTCCCACTTAGATAGATGTGCAAATGCTCACTGCTGCAATTTATTCTTTTCTTTGAAACTGCTGGAATGCTGAATAACTGTGTAAACCTATGTTACTGGAACCGCCTATACAGGTAGTGGGAGCGGGAGCGGGAGCGGCTGTGGGAGTGGCCAGGGAGCGGGTAGGGGTTGTGGAAACGCACGGGTATGGCCTGCGCCGTACCCGGGTGTTTCCGCAGCCCCTGCCCGCTCCCTGGCCTCACCCGCGTAGGAAAATATGTTTTTTTTTAATTTTTTTATAATTTTTTTTATGTTTTTAAAGGCACACAACAATAAAAAATTATAAATTCTTCTAATCTAAAACCTAAAAGCTATCTCTAAAGAATAAAACAAAAGAACAACACAAACAAAACATAAAGCAAACAAACTCACATTGTGGCTCTCCAAAATTGCATTGTGCTTGTCTAGGGTTTGAGGAGCTATTGCTAAGCTTGTAGGAGTGTGAGGAGCTATTGCTAAGCTTGTAGGAGTGTGGGGAGCTGCAAAGGAGGATTTGTGAAGGATTAGATTTGTGGTTTACTAAGTGAAGGTAAGTTTTTTTTTAATTTCTAGCCTTGTTCCTCTATTTTTTTTTATTATTTAATCTTTCACACATTACATTTTTTTGCTTATGTTCATTTTTATTTTGCTCTTTCTATTTAATTTTTTTAATTTTCATTATTCAATCACAATGCAATTGCATGCCATTGTTTTCTTTGCTTAATTTTTTTTTTAAACCTTGTAGGTATTTCTACAATGGCAACAAGTTCTGCTTGTTCTGGGCAATCTTTGGCCAAAGACTTTGACCCAAATTCACCGTTATGGAGGCACGTAACAATAGTTCGACAACTTGCAGGTGGTGGTTGTTTTGAATGGAAATGCAATGAGTGTGATGGACTATTCAAAGGCTCTTACAGTAGGGTGAAATGCCACTTGTGTGCCATAACGGGTAATGGTATAAGAGTATGTAGGGGGAGGAATAATGCTGGGGTGCCAAAAGCAAATGTTTTGGCATATATCAAAGAGCAAAAGGATGCAGAGGCTAAAGTGGCTATAAGAGTGGGTCATCCATTGGCCAAAAGAGGAAGTTCATCTTGTTCAGCAAGGCCTCCAGTTGCTCCATCACCTAGTGGATCCCCAATTGTGGCCATGTCACATCCATTTGTGGCTCCTATCTCCACAGATGAGGATGTTTCCCTTGCACGAAAGAAAAGTAAGACAAAAGGGCCATTGGAAAAGGCCTTTAAGAATGAGAACAGGGAGATTGCAGATGAATGCATTGCAAGGTGTGTATATGCTAATGGTCTTTCTTTTAATGTTGTGAGATCACCTTATTGACATGAGATGGTGAAAGCCATCAATGAGGCACCAAAAGGGTATAAACCACCAGGATATGAGAAGATCCGCACCACCCTTTTGGATAGACAAAAAAAAATATGTGGAAACCTCCTTGCAACCAATTAGGGACTCATGGACCAAAACTGGTGTGTCCATTGTTTCTGATGGATGGAAAGATGCAAGAAACCGCCCTTTAATCAATGTGATTGCAGTATGCCCTAAGGGGGCAATGTTTTTGAAAGCGGTTGATTGTGAGGGGCAAGTGAAGGATGCCCAATTCATAGTCAACATTCTCTTTGAGTCTATTGAGGCAGTGGGGCCTGAAAATGTTGTCCAAGTGATAACGGACAACACCAAAAATTGCAAAGCTGCGGGGATGCTAGTTGAGGCACGGTATGGGCATATTTTTTGGACACCTTGTGCTGTGCATTCATTGAATTTAATGCTAAAGAAAATGGCAAACAAAATAGAGTGGATCCAGCAAGTGTATGCAGAAGTTGAAGAAATCCAAATGTTTGTCACCAACCACCACATGTCAAAGGGCATTTTTAGATCATTCTCGCAGTTGGAGCTACTAAAGGTAAGGACAAGCTTTATTTCTTTCTTTCTTTTTAATTTAAAATTTAATATAAGTTTTTTAGTATTCTTTTAGCTTTCAATTTTATAATTTAAATTTTATTTTTAATTTTTGTTCCTCGTTCTTATTAGGTTCCTGAGACTCGGTTTGCATCACACACAATCGTCTTGAGACGACTAGTGAAGGTGCGAGAGGCACTCATGAGGATGGTAACATCCAATCTTTGGTCTGTATGGAGGCAATCAAACAGTCAAGGGGCTCAAAAAGTGAAGAACTTGATCTTAGAGGACTCTTGGTGGGATAGAGTGGGTTATCTGTTGAGTTTTACGGAGCCCATTATGAGCATGATCCGGTTTACTGACACAGATCAACCATGTCTAGGAGAGATATATGACGACATCGACTCAATGATTGAGAAGATAAAAGCCGTCATAAATGCAAAAGAACAAGATCCCGAGGAAATATTTTTCAAACAAGTGAAGTCAATCCTCATTGAGCGGTGGAACAAAATGACCACCCCATTACATCTACTAGCTTTTGCATTGACTCCTAGATTTTATAGCACAGAGATCCTTTCCTTACCAGGGAGGGTAGCACCATACAGGGATGCGGAAGTTAGTGAGGGATATATGGCGGCATTGGCTAGGCTCTTCCCTGATCTTGAGGCCCAAGACCAAGTTATGGTAGAGTTTGGCAATTTCATAGCAAAAACGGGTCATAGCCTTCTCGCTCTTCGGAGCAAATACAAGATGGATGCACATATGTGGTGGTACCTCCATGGTACTTCATTGGCTTACTTGCAACCTCTTGCAATCAAGGTCTTGGCACAGGTAAGTTTTTAATTTTTTTATTCTCTTTTCTTTTAGTTTTTTAAAATTTGAGTTTGAGTGTTTAAATTTGAAGTTGAACTTTGCATTGACTTTGAAGTTTGGGTTGCCTTAATAGGTTGCAAGTTCATCTTCCTTTGAGCGCAACTGGAGTACGTATAATTTCATCCACTCACAAAAGCGCAACAGATTGGGGGCTAAAAGGGTTGAAGATTTGGTATACATACATTCCAACTTGCGCCTTTTATCCCACAAGCAGCCAGAGTACAAGGAAGGGTCAACAAAACATTGGGACATTGATCCAGAGATAGTTGACTTGGATGCTTCCATTTCCCACCATGGAGCATATGATGATGAGACGACTTCTGTGGCACCACGAGACCTACATGCACAAGGGGGTGCAACTGGTAGTGGCCCTAGTGCGAGTGGTTCGAGCCCATGTGGTTCTAATGAACCACATAATGATGATAATGTAGCTGGTTTTGATCCTCTTGATGAAGAGGAATATGATGAATATTGACAATGAAAGATAGTTTGAGCTTTGAATATTGATCTATGATTGAATTTAATATATCATGAGATTCATGACATTCACATTGTGTTTGATTTAAGTATTTTAAATTTTAATTTAACTTTTAAGCTTTTAAGTTTCTAAGTTTTATCGGTATCCTAGCTTGTTTGTTGTGGTTATTCACTTATTTAGCTTATAACTTGTCTTTTATTTTGTCTTTCATATGCATAATGTGTGGTTAATAATTAAATTCCTATTTAGAAGGCTGAAATTTATATATTTTTTATTTTTTATATAGTTTTTGTACTGCCGTATCCGGGATCAAAAAAATTTGCCGTTTCCGCGTATCGGATACCCCGCTCCCGCTCCCTTATCCAAAACGTTTCGGTAACTTAGGTGTAAACAATGAAGATTCCTGGATGGAAGCTTCTCTCACTGCTCCTGGGGTTTCTGTCCACAAGAGGAATAATCTAAAGGGTTTCCGTTCTTGGATTCTGTCTGCAAAAGCTCTGTGCTAATTGCTGTATGAAAATAATAATGTTCTGAATGCCTCTCCCCCAAGTCGCATTTTCTTTCATATAGCCAAAAACCCTTCTAAATATCCAAGTCGCACTTTTTGGCTAAAACCTAATAATTAATATTTAATTAATTATTTTGCTTCACTAAGCAAGTTGCATTTTGGGGTTTATTTGATCATTACCTAAACAAGTCGCACTTTTGGCTAGGAAGTGCATTTAAATAGTTTATTATTTTATTTAAATACACTTTCCTAAGTCAAAGTCACTCAAACAGTCTATTAATTCATTATATGTGCTTTAATGATATTTTACTTTATTTTGAGCACCATCTAATAAAATAATAAACCGAAGTCACCCTTGAAAACACCCCTTTGGCCGTTGGGTAGACAAAACAGGCCAAAGGTCTTCGACCGAACTATTCGAGAAAGAGGGACATTACAATGTCGGATAACAATAGTCCAACATCAAAATCCTTGGAAGTCAGCAATATAAAAATGGTACAACAACTATAATACTGAAAATCCTTCACAAAATTGAACAATGTCAGTAATATCGAGGCTGGAAACAACCATACAATGACTGGAAATACTTCAGCAACAAAAACAAACTGAAAATCACCCAATCCTATGACTGGAAACACTTGCAAGGCCGCAAATAGTGTAAAGTAGTAGCTCGAAATGGTGTTGACAGTAGCCCCTGATATGTTTCCTTTACAAAATAATTGCAATGTGCTATCTCTACTCTTCTCTATTATGGCTTGTTTGTAATTTTTCATAAGCAAACCTGGATTAGAAGCCATTTCACCAAGATTTTGTTGTGCTATTCTGATATTATTATAGACACCTTTGTAAAACCTTTTTGTGGTGCCAATTACTCCTTCAATAGGGAAGGTATCTCCCACATGTCTACTTCCTTCCTCTGGACAAAACCCTCTACTTAGTGGCAGTCCTAGAGATATAACATCGAACACCATACTAAGTTGATCCAGATCAGACCAAATGCCATCAAGATCAAGTATCTCACCCATAGTTCAAAAAATCATTATCGACAATTACTCGGCAGGCCAAAATTTGACTCGGAAATTGGGAATCGGTGATTTCTTGGCATTAATCGTCAATTTTATCACTACTTTAATTTTTTTTTAAATTCATAAAATAAATTTTAACTAAATGCAAAACACGATTTTCAAAACCTTAATAGGCTTGAAGAGTCAAAACCTTTACAAAACTTGGGGGCAACAATTGCAAGTCAAATCACTGAGGAAAAATTGTTGAAAAATGCTTTGAAATGAGGTCTTTCTTTTTGGTTTTTATGTTTTATACCCTGTATGGCAATTTTCCACGATTTTCAAGGTAGTTTGTGGCGATTTTTCATGAGTTTCATCGCTGTAAATCGATAGAAAAGAAATCACGATTTTTCAAAAGATTTATGTTTTGCTTCTCTCATGATTAATTGCGATTTTTAAAACAGAGCTCTCACCTATGGATGATGTTGTGGTTGTCACCAATTGATGTTCCATTTTGTTGTCATAAAAAATTGGACACTCCGAAAACTCGTAATTCTTGTTTTGCTGTGTCAAATTCACCTATATGACGAATTTCAAATATAAACACTTCATAGTTGAAAATTCATTTCAACCAATCACAATCTGGTCCTATCATAATTTATTCCTCCATCTGCTCGTCAAGTCCCTAATGGTCCTTGTCAAAATCTTCTTGTTAAATCTTATTGCAAACTATCTCCCAATGGTGTAAAAAATATATAATCGTGGTGCCATGATTTTTGTTCCATTTTTGGTCTTTGGTGTTAATGGTTTCCTAAGTTCTTGACCACTTGTTTTTGTGGACAAAATCTCATAGCAAGTTATTATCTCATGTTATTTTATGATCCTATTGTCCTGTTTGGCTATTATGCTTTCCCTCATAATTTCTTTATAAGTTATTGTTTTTATGTTTTGATTTCAAAAGTCAAGCTAATTGACTAAGTCGGCTATCACTCCCTAGTTTCATGAGTTCCTTGAAGCTTTGTCAAAGCTGATTTAAATAGAAACTAATGAATTCACCAAGGTCATCCCTTTCCACATAAGCATATAGAAATTGCAACGTATTTGTGTTTGTTTCTCTTTTTCGGGAGGTATGTGGAACTATGGAACAATTCCATCATTCCTGACGTGCCTCAATGTGGCGATGTGGACGTTCTTTATGTTATTGGAACTAGCTTGAGTTCTCGAGGGATCTAATAATGCCAATGCATTTGATGAAGTCTTGCAAATATCCAACAAGGATTTGGCACATCATAGTGTTTTGATTCACTCGTAGCTCTATTAGTCCGATTAGATGGCATTCTTCTCTTTTCCCATGTGCTGAAGCCAAAGTGAGAAAGCGAGTATGAAATAAAGGATCGTACCAGGAAGCAACACTTGACAGGAAATCTCCCATGATTATTTGAGTATGCAAGCAAGGCCTTAAATCATGTCATCACTAAGGCATGGGTAGTGGATGTTATTGAATTGACTGTTGTATGTCCTAAAAATATTAGCACAGTTGAAGATACTCATCTTAATGTGGTGTAAATGGATCATATTGACATCCCCTCAATATGAACTTTAAGACATTTGAGAAGAAAAGAAGAACTTGAAAAATATTTTGTGGTTCTATACAGTCTTTGTGAACCCGATAGGTCCAAGCCATGAAGACTTAGGAGTAATTCTTGTTCAAAGCTCAACTGAAGACAACTGGAGGACGTTATGAAAGTTTGAGATTGCACATGAACGGTTTGACAAAATTTCTTGAAGAAATGACATGGGTATTTTGGCCGATGATATGATTGTAGCTCTAAAGCATGCACACTAGGGATCCTTGCAAGGAGAGAGAATTTTCTACTGAAATATAGTTGTTGTCTAGAGTGCATCATCAAAATCTTAAAAAAAACCTGAACCCACATTAAATTATATAGAAATACAAAATGTACAAATTCGATTGTGCCAAGCTTGAAAGCTATTGGTGCAAGCCCGGGCCGTATACAGAAGAGGATACTTAGTAGCATTCATTAGTACAAATCCGAGTGTAAAATCTTCCTCAAGTTCTCTTGAATCTTAGTCGACCACCACCTAGGGGGCATCCCATAACACATAAGGTTGTGGTTGTCAAGAGCCCAATAGGCCAGCCCATTTGCCGCTTTTTTACTTTCTCTGGGGATTGTTGTCACCCAGAAGTGCACCTTGATAAAGAATGGTGTGTTTACTCTCTTTTCTGTTGACAGAATTGGAACACCTCAAGGATGTGGGTAACCTATAACTAAGGTGAACCTTCAGAGAGGACTGGTTCCCTTGTGAATCATCTAAAAGACTAAAACTAACAAATTTGACAAGGAAAAGGGAGAAGGAATGCGGGAAATATAAAATTGAGGTGATACACCAATGATTTGACACACATACGTGCTACTGCATACAAAAAAATGCAAAGATCCACACACCTGCACAACTCTAAGCTAATATGCAAAATTAATTCAAAGGTTTGGGTGAAGGAACAACAGTAGAGGGAAGAATTTCCACACCAAAGAAATGCAATACCCTGCTAAACATGATGAAAAAATCAGAAAACCAGCAATATGAGAAGGCAAAATGGAGTTTTTTAATTCAGAGATGCAAGTACAAGCTAGGATTACAATAGCAAAACAACTGGAAGTAGTGTGTCTGATAATATCTTTACCAAAAACCAGTCTTTATGAGACTGCTGCATTCCAAAAATAGCCCTGTCTGAATGCTTAATATTTATTATATTTAATTCATCACCCCTTAGCCCTGCTGGTAGCATGCAATGAAGAAGAAAACAATAAAATATCACACCCCTAGGCCTGCTGCACCAAAACAGAGGTCTGCTGCCTTAAATTAATTAAATAAATTCATTCCTTACTGCTTGTTGGCGCAAATCCCTGTGTAGACAGCAATATAATTAATTAAAATCAGCTCTCTCCTTTACCCTTTGGCGCAAATCCCTATGGGAGCATGCAAGTAATTAAGATATTCACCCCTTGGCACCACATATAGGAAAAACAACATGCTTTTAATTAAATTTGTCTCTCTATCTTTATGCCAAATCTGAAGGTAAGCAGCTGCATGCTATTTATTTTGTCTCTTCTTTGCTTTTTGCTCTTGTCTTCTTCTTACCTTTTTGCTTGTCTTGTTCTGCTTTTTCTATCCTATTTTAGCATCTCTTTAAAAATAGACTGAGCATGCTTTTCTCTTTCCAATCTTAGCGTCTAAAACTAGCTCAAACTGCTGCTTTTATTAATTAAAAAATAGCACAACTCAGCTGCTATTTTTAGCATGCTTTTTGGCGCCATGACTGCTGCTATTTTTAGCCCTTTCCATGCACAATCTTTAGCGCCAACACAACTCAATAGGCTGTTCCTATTAATTAAAAATAACTGCTGCTATTTTTAGCATTACCTCTGCCTCTTGTAATTAGCATGTATGCACTTTAACTGAATACTTTTGGTGCAAATTCTGAGGCATGAATTTGTGGTAACAGGGATATGCCTGAAAGGCACATCTTGGAACCAGTTTTGCAATTGGTGAATTTTCCCAACCTCTCTTTCAATTTGCCAATTTTTTCTATGACCTTCTTCCGGATTAGCTAACAGGCTCTCAATAACTTTAGAATCAGATTCAATTTGGATTTTTTGCTCTCCAATCTTCAAAGCCTCTTGCATCCCTTTGTAAACTGCCTTGATCTCTGCTAAATTATTGATCGCCGCAAAGAAGAAGGCTACAGACTTATCATACGATCTACCAATGCCTCCCATAATAGCCTGTCCTGGATTACCCCTCAAGGGTCCATTAGTGTTATATTTTCCGTACTCAATCGGGGGAGCTATCCAATGTCCATCTCGTTGTGTTTTCGTTTTGAACCGACATGCAGACATTGTTGAGTTATTGGGTTGCAAATACAATTGTTTACACATGTACTCCCATTCCAGGTTGAGAGTCTGAAAAACACAAATCTTATGTTTGATAGATTCTGCAACATTGATTTTTATTTTCTCTCTAACATAATCTGTCTTTGTTGATTTGCAGGAAGATTCTGCTATTTAGTTCCTTCCAGATGTTCCAAAAGAGAAGGGTTATGCCAGTCCATAATGTTGGTAGTAGATTCTGACCTTTAGGTAGGTGACAATGCCAATCTCTAACCAGCTGCTCAAAAGATCGAATGTTGTGAGTTCTAATGTCGAATGTTGTGAGGGCATAAAATAAAGAAATTTGGATTTCCTAGAGAACCCTTATAAAAAAATGACAGCAGTTTGATTTTTATTTAAAACCCTTACCACAAAATACAACAATATGAAATTTTACTTTATTTATCAAAATATCCACAACCCACAATACTCAGAAGGCTTAAAACATCTAGGAGACCTCTAATATCATCAACATGGAAGAAAATAATATTTTTAACAAGGATATGAATTTATTTTAAATTATTTCAAACTTGGAAATATAGCTGAAACTTTCAAAATTTCATGTCTCCCAAAATACTTGGAGCGAGAATGCAAAGGATAGCTCAAAATGATCACAAAAATAACAGCTATCAATTAAAGCAAACCTTAGATTTTTCCACCCATGGGAAGACCCCCAAAAATGATTCCAAAATCTCCAAATGTGTAGATCAAGCTAGAAATGGATGTGAAAGCCATGCAAATGGTTGCCAAATACACAACCCAAAATTGTTACAAGTGAATCTCAATTGATTGTTGGCTGACCCAACGCAAAAAATCCTGAAAATCAGACGTGTAGATGATGCCTTAGCTGTAATAAATCTGAAATATGATCCAATTGTAGCTCCTGATTGGAACTACCTCAGAAAAATTAGTGGGTTTTCGTCCACAAATCTGAATACTAATGAGGGTTTTCATCCTCAATAGCTTGCCAATGAGGGATTTCGTCCTCAACAGCTGAAGGTAAATGCACAATGCTGCAACTCTCCAAACTAGAAGATAATAAAATGGAAAAAAGTCCCTTTCTCATCCTAGGTGACCTCTTTTTATGCTTTTTGGTGGCACATAGTTTGATGCAAAGGAGCCAAATGGGACATCCCACTCTGGCATGTTAAAACAATTAGAAATAAAGAAATTTCTTACTTTATTCCAATTAAGCGGTGACTTTCTTACTTTATCCCAGGATATGGCCCCAGCCCCCTGCACCCTGCCTGATACGTATTTGGTACGGATACGTCAGGGTATGGGTACGAATACGTGATGGGTATGTCCGGTTCTTCTCGGGTACGTCACGGGTATGTCCAGACGTACGCGGGAAGAACCCGGATGTACTTGCGGTGAAGCCAAGCTTAAATACAAAAAATGAACCCTAACATTTAAATGAATAAAATATTAAACGCTAAACCATTTCAAAAAGCTATACAAAGCACTCACCCCTTCATTTGAAATCAGAAAAACAATTCATTCTTGGTTTTGCAAGTGTACAAGCAAAGAGCCAAAGAGGAATTGAAGAGCTTAGAGGAATTGGAAGGATGTATATATATGTATATAAAAAATGAGTATATGTATATAAAAATGAATAAAATGAGTATATGTATATATATATATCTAGACTTTTTCGGTATAGGTACGTATACATATATGGGTACTTGTACGGTACCTTGAAACAACAAATGTTTAAAAAGCTCAGGTATGGTACATTGTGGGTATGTTCGTACCATATATTTGTAAAAAGTAAAATATATATATATATATATATATATATATATATAAATTTAAAGAAAACAAACTTATAGTCTCAACAACCTATAAAATATTAGAAGCCAACAATAAGCTTATTATGAATCGTAAGCCATCTAAAGCAAGATTTTTTTGACTGAATAAAAGAAGACCACATTGAATGTAAGTCCACATTGGGCTCACAAACATTCCACTTATTGTTATGAGTCCATCTACTGATGGGCTCACAAACATTCCACTTATTGTTAATGCCCAGGGAAAGGTTTGGGGAGAAGGCAATCTTTTCATAGAGTTGTTTGGAGGTAGCCTCTTGGAGAAGGGGCCCTTTGAGCCACCTCATAGTATCTCAAAAGTCATACTCATCCTCCATAATTAGTCCAATAAAGCATTTATGAGAATTGTATACATTCTGAACTGAGATTGATGATGTTTACAGTAACCTTTAATGTCTGTTCATTCCATCCACTTCCTAAATCTGTACAAGTCATGAGATATTTTAATTCCTTTCTGAAACGAAAGGAGGGTAGAACAGTCTCTTGTCAAGGCAAGGATCTTGTCATTATATTTCAGATTCGACAAAATCGATTTGTAGGCGTGGAACCTAGTGTCAAAGGAAGAGAGGATAGGCTGCCCAACCACCAAGTGCTTCACTTGTTCGTATGACTTCCAAATTGATTGAAGAATAAAGGACCCATGAGGAGCAACAAGAAAGCACCCAAATAGTAAGTCAACCAAATGAAGTCATTTTCATCTCTCTTGACCCTTCAAAGCCGATTGGCAATATTGAATCTCATATGAACTTTCCAAGGTTCAATTCCAATCAAAGCCCTCAGGTTTTTTTTTTTTTTTTTTTTTGCACTTAAAAAATTAAAAAAACCATGTGGGTATGCTGTGGGTACGTATCGGTACCAGTACCCGGTACGTATCAGGTTTGGTACGGGGGGGTACTTGGCGTTTCTGTGTAGTCTAGATATATATATATATTATATATATATAATTTTTTAATATATATGTATGGACGTATCCAAGATGTATCATACCGAAGGGTTTTTTAAAATTGACGTATCTGCGTATCCGAATCCGTACCCATATCCTGGCAACAGAGCAAAATAGAGAAGGAAAGTGCTGAAACGACCTCTGTAGATTCAGAAATTTCTTCCCTTTCAATCACCCATTGAAAATTTATTCCTTCCCTACCTGAAAAATCTCGCGAACTTACCTAAAAATAATATTTATCATGATGGTGCAGTGCTTCCTTGTTATTCCCATGCTTTTCATCAAGACATCTCCTATGCATGCTTATAACTTCTAGATGCGATGCTGAATTGAAAATTTCAGCAAGCTGGAAATCAAGTTTATTGTTTGATAAAACAATTGTTTCACGTCTAGGCACTTCACTGGGATCCCATACCTTGTCATTATCACAAACTGTGGTACTAGAATCAGAAGATGTCTCAACATTCATCGCCAATCTCAGATTATCAAAAGATAATTCGGCATCCAAAGTAAGAAAAGTATCATCATGAGTAAATTGTTCCTCTAGCCCTAAGAGATTACACTCTTGATGTTCATCCCAAGTGCTATCAACATGTTGGATCTCCATGGTACTAGGACTACTGAAATCACTGTGTGGTATTTCATCACTCCTAATGCCTTCTTCATCTTCTAGAAACTCAACAACTCTCTCAATTATTTGCTTGACCTCCTCTACTCTTGCTTCTGATTTCAACTTATTAGGTATGGCTGCAACATCCATTTGATTTTCAGCTTGATAGAGTGAGTAGTGAGTTAGGATAAGTTCAAGGTTGAGCTCATCAATCTCATCCTCTTTCTGTTTGTATGCATCTAAGGTCTCCTCTGCAAACTTGATGGCAAGATCCCTGACAAAAAGCAATTCATCTTCTGTCAATTGTTTTTTAATCTTTCAATATTCTGTTTTACCAATCTCTTTCACAACTCATGTGCAACTGATGAATCAACCTGCTCCTTCCTCCAAAGATCCAACAAGTTAGCTAACAAGAGCTTAGAGATATCATCAATCTCATCCATAATTAGAGACATAATAGTTTGCATGGAAGTTATGACATTCTCTGTACGAGCCTCATCAACAACTGTCCAAAATATGTGAAACATTTAAAAAATAATCTCATCACAACCAATATCTAACATGATGTTACAAAATCTAATTTTTGCAGTTACCACCATAGGTGCTCCATTTGCCATACCATGTAACACTATCTCTTGGTCTGCTGATTTGAATTTCAGCTCCATTGTTTGATAATTTTGTGTAAATTTTCCAAGAGAGTGTAACCATTGCACACCAAAAACCAAATCAGTTTCTCCAATACCAATCACATAAAAATCAATTATCACTTTATGCTTACCAAGAGTGGTTTTCAGTTGTGCTATCTTCTTGGTACAAGGGATGGTGAAGCCATCCGCTACCGTAACATTAAAACCTTTAAAATCTTCTAATGGTAGCCCCAATTTCTTAACCAAATCAGCATCTATGAAATTATGAGTTGCATCACTATCGATCAAAACAATGACTCTCTTACCTTCTAATTCTCCTCTTACATCGAAGGGATGGTATCTTGGAGTTCTGGATAGCAAGACTATTATCCAGGTTGTCAACTTTTTCATTTTCCTCTTGGTCTTTATCTCCATGAGTCTCTTCCTCATTTTCTTCTACTTCTTCCTCCCCATCTGAAATTACTTCTATGTAGTGCACTTGTCCCTTGCCCAAGCAACGATTGCCAAGAGTCCAAGGATCTATACATTAAAAACAAAGGTTTTTTCATCTTAATTCATTCCTTGTATCAACTTCTTTGTTGTTTCTTGGAGGCTCTCTTTGTGGTGTCATCCCCTGCTGAAATGGCTTCCTTGCTTGGCTTAATAGGTGCTGTTCTTGGCTGCCCTTGAAATGGGGTTCTAGGCTGCCCGATGATGTCTGTCTTGGCTGTCCAAAGGGCAGTTTTTTACTCTTACTAGCTGAAGATTCCAAATTCAGCGATCTCTTGATGACATGTTGAAGAGGAGGCTCAAAAGCCTTCACCAAGCCCGTAGTTGAACATTTATCAGTGCCATCATATGTAGGAAGAGTAATCTTACCCAATCTATGTTGGATATCTCTTCTTGGCTCTTGATGACTCACCTTATTTTTGTTTGGTCCCTCACTTCTCCTTAGTTGGCAATAATCTTTGAAAGAAAACAAATCTTGTGTTGTTGCTCAAGGATGCATATTTGTCCCCATAAAGATCCCATTCATTAGCAATTCCAACTGCTTGTGGCTGTTCTAACTCCACTTGTGGCTCTTCTCTTCGTAGGAATTTGCACGGAAGAATTGAGAGGGGGTCTTGCTTGAGATCTTTTCTCCATGATTGGTAGAAGAGCTTTCTTCACCATGATTACCTTGATCTCCTTGGAGATTGGTATGGTAGTGCTTAGCCCTTGTATAGATTGATTCGAATCAGCAATAGCTCCTACAAAGGAGTCTCTTTGATCCCTCTGAGCATCCAACAAATAGGTTTGCAATTCTTTGTTGCCTCTAGTGAACACTTCATTCAGATAGCTCATTTCATCTGTTGGTGGAGGCCTTTCTCTATCACCCATACCTTCCTTTCTTGGAGTTTTTCTTGAGTAGTGATTATCTAAAACCCTCTTCACCCGTGTCCATGCAAAAATGATCTTTCCCTTTACAGGTTGGGAGAATCACATCTCTGATGCCACCCTAATGATCCCTTAGGGCATATTATAAATAAATTTGGATTTCCTAGAGAACCCTTATAAAAAAATGACAGCAGTTTGATTTTTATTTAAAACCCATACCAAATAAATACAACAATCTGAAATTTTACTTTATTTATCAAAATACCTACAACCCACAATTCCTAGAAGTCTTAAAACATGTAGGAGACCTCTAGTACCATCAACATGGAAGAAATTAATATTCCTAACTAGGATATGAATTTATTTTAATTTATTTTAGACCTTGAAATAGCTGAAACTTTAAAATTTCGTATCTCCCAGAATACTCAGAGTGACAATGCGAAGGATAGCTCAAAATGATCACAAAATAAGCAAATATCAATTAAAGAAAATCTTAGATTTTTCCACCCACGGGAAGACCCCCAAAAATGATCTCGAAATCTCCAAATGTGTAGATCAAGCTGGAAATGGATGTGAAAGCCATGAAAATGGTTGCCAAATACAACCCAAAATTGTCACAATTGACTCGCAACTGATTGTTGGCTGACCCAACATAAAAAAATTTGAAAATCAGACCTGTAGATGATGCCCTAGCTGTAATAAATCTGAAATTTGATCCAAAATGTGCCTTGGCTGATAATTCTGATCTAATCTTGCAAATTTGTTGATTGTAAGCCTGGTTGTAGCTCTTGATTGGAACTGCCTCAAAAGATTAGTGGGTTTTCGTCCATGAATCTGAATACTAATGAGGGTTTTCGTCCTCAATAGCTTGCCAATGAGGGATTTCATTGTCAACAGCAGAAGGTAAAAGCACAATGTTCTAACTCTCCAAAATATAAGATAATAAAATGGAAAAAAGTCCTTTTCTCATCCTATGTGACCTCTTTTTATGCTTTTGGGTGGCACACAGTTTGATGCAAAAGTTCCAAATGGGACGTCCCATTTTGGCTTGTTAAAACAATTAGAAATAAAGAAATTTCTTACTTTATTCCAATTAAGCGGTGAATTGACTATTTTTCTTTTTGTTTTTCTTGAATAAAGTCATTTTTAATTAATAATAAAACATAAGTGTAGATGATAATAATTATTTTAGCACTTAAATTATTAATTTATTTTCCCCTTATTTTCCACCCCATTAGCCCACGGGAAAATACAAATATATTAAGGGTCTTCTCCAGAATCTGTCTTTTCTGATTTGTAGGAAGATTTTGCTATTTCGTTCCTTCCAAATGTTCCAAAGGAGAAGGGTTATGCTAGTCCTTAATGTAGGTAGCAGATTCTGACCTTTAGGTAGGTGATAATGCCAATCTCCAACCAACTTCTCAAAATTCCGAATGCTGATCCAAGAGAGGTTAAACAATTTAGCTAGACACTATCATAGGTGGGTTACCCAAGGGCATCATTGGAAGAAAAAATGAGAAAGGGTCTCCTCATTTTCCAGACATAAAACCATTAGAAGGGCCCATAAAATCCATGTTTCATGAATTTGCTCCTTGTTAAGACTCTCCTTAAAACCAGCCATACAAAGAAGCTCACCTTTGGCCATGTAGCAGGCTGCCATATGTTTTTAACAATATCCTTTAGAGGATGATAAATAACTTTGGTTAAATATGCATAGCCTGAAGATACTGTATAAGCCCTATAGAATTCCCCCCCACGCTAATGAATTAGGACTTGGAAAAGTTGAGAGAAGGCGGGCCAAAAAAATATTAGTTATCTGAGTTAGTGCTCCTTCCTAAATCGTATGGGCCATTCCATACTAGGAATCCAACACTGTCCAATTTCCCAGGAATGGGTGGCTTTATTGCAGTAATGAACAACCTTAATCCACCCTATTTCATGCATCACATCCACTATTGACCTTAACTCTAGGTACTGAGTGATGATTGGAGGATGCCCATCCCAAGAATCCATCCAAAAGTTAGCATTTTGACCATTATTCACCATCCAAAATAAATGTTTTTTAGTTATCTCTTCTCCAACTTTTAGAACAACAAGAATGGGTGAACATTTAGAAGGGAGAGACAGCCGTATAATTTGCTCAGGGCGATTATTCTTTGCATATTTTGCTATGATATTAGTAGCCCACAAATCATGTGGACTCATTAGCATCCTCTTATAGAGTTTAGCTGTTAGGGCCTTATTTTGCTTGGGGGAAGATTTGAATATTGAACCAGCTTCCTTTTTAGGCCGACAAAGAGTTTCCCACTTCACTAGAGACCTCTTTCTTTTTCCCTGCAGGCCACTCCATAAGAATGTCTAACATAAGGAATTTAATTGTTTCAGAATTCTACTTGGAATGTTCAAGATAGAGGAAACGTAGACCAACAAGGCTTGAAGGACAACTTTGAACAATGTCATTCTTCCTCTTGAGGATAACTATTTATTAGTCCATATTTTCATCTTAGCTTTTTTTTGTAATCCAATGCCAATCACGGATCTGCTTAGGTGTCATTGGTACCCCCAAATATTGGGTTGGAAGAGAACTCCTAAATTGGAAAATGTTTAGAATTTGTTCCGCCTGTCTACTAGAGCAATGAAATAAAATAATACTGGATTTGGCATGATTAATCAGTTGACCAGTAGCTCTAGTAAAAACCTGAAGAACCTTTTGTAATTGTTGGGCTTCCAAGCATGTGGCTTTGCCTAAAAGCGTAGAGTCGTCCACAAACTGAAGATGGGTAAGAGGACAAACATTTCTAGCCAATATAATACCAATGATCTTTCTATCCTGACACTCCTTAGTTGCTAATTTATGAAAGCTTTTTGCTACAATGATAAATAAGAAGGGGGATAAAGGATCTCCTTGATGTAACCCCCTAGAAGCCGAGAAAATGTGAGATGGATTTCCATTGACTAAGACATAAAAGGAAACTGAAGATAAACAAGCTTTGACCCAAGTTATCCATTTGCCAGAAAAGCCGAATCGAGCCAAAACTTGACCTAGAAAATTCCAATTCACTCTATCATAAGCTTTAGAGAGATCCAACTAAACAAACATAGAAGGAGATTTTTGGATGTCCATGGAGTGTAAGGTTTCCTAGGCTAACACAATCTCATCCTGGATTTGGTGACCTGGGACAAAACCTCCTTATTCTGGAGATATAATCTTTTCCTTGAAAGATAAACTCTTTATCAACAACTGATGCAAAGAAGACCAGAAAATATCCATTAGGATAAACTAAAATTGTATACTAACCATTAGTATGCCATAATTTTTTGGTCTAGTCCTTGAACGTGACCAATGAAGGGTAGAATCCAAGGAAACGAACTATCAATCCCCGACTTTCAAGTTCGTCGATTCCGCCTTGAACATCCGACTTTTGAAGTTTAACCATTGGCTTGCCATCCGCTACTCTAATACATTTGTTTTCATTCTTCCGGGGATCAGCCTTTGGCATCCGCAGGGGTCTCTCTTGAAATTTCTTCCAGGAATCTACAATTTAGCCTCTCCACAAAGAGCATCTTTGAAATTCTTTTTGGAAGGTTCACCTTTACCCATGTTAGCTCCTAGTCGAAACCCTTCCGTGGTTGTACAAAGATAATGCAAGGGTCCACACGTTTTCCCAGTAGGGTAAACGTGGGAAAGAGACAAGGGACGAAGGGATGCTACAATCTCCTAAATGACTGAAATGTGACAGGAGGGAAAGAAATCCCTAAGACCCCACTACCAAATAAAAAAGCCAAATAACCAGATTGAGACAAAATAACTTGTGCGACAGGGACAAGTCACTAAAGGGACAATCATCGAGGGGAAAAAACCTCACGAAATCCCATTTCGAAGTTCCGTGATCACAAAATTTCTTCCTTGTCGGGGGGTTCTCTTCTGCATCATCGAAATCTTGTTTCACTTGTGGGTTATGGTAACGATGAAGGCAAGTAGATGTCAAATGGAATGTTATGGCAACATCTCTCTGCAAACTCCAAAAACCCTATAAACTTTGTCTAGCGCCTTCGCATTGCCTTGGGAGCAAATAGAGACACTCTTTATCTCCATAATGAGGCCAACCCTCCCATCTTTCATCGTGACATAAAGGTAAGCAACATATTATTGGATGACAGATTTAATGCTAGAGTTGCAGATTTCGGTTTCTCAGGGCTTGCACCAATACCTGATCTTGAAGGTTCAGCTCCATGCCATGTATCAACTGAGTGAAAGGCACTTTGTGTTACGTTGATCCAAAATACTTCTTAACTCACAAACTTATTGATAAGAGTAATATTTATAGTTTTGGTGTGGTCCTCGAGCTTTTAACATGCATGCAACTCATTACACATGGAAAGAACATTGTTAGGGAGGTGAATGTGGCATACGAGTTGGGAATGATGTTATCTATGATTGACTTGAAGATGGGTTCACATCCTTTAGAGTGTTTGGAGCCATTCACTAATCTGGTATTGTCTTGTTGCAAGGATGAAATGGATGTGTGCCCTTCTATGGCTGATGAAATCTTTTTTTTTAGTATGATTTCTTGTCAAAGCTCGATAGAGAACATTGTGGATTATTATTAATTGAAATCTAAATGGAATCCCGATATAAAGAAAGATACTCTGTTTCTTCGTCTTCAACAAATTTTCATTTAATTGAGTTTATGTCTCAAGCAATGAGAATTTGTCTGCAACAAGCTAGTGAGGGGCCTTAATGTTCCAATCGATGTTCTTTGTGGAATACCAACAAAGAAAGTAATATAGAACTGTTTTGATACACTTCCAGTACATGGTTTGGGTAAACATTTTTCAACAAACTGGTGGAAGGCACTTAGAGACCAACTTATTGGCCTTGGTTACTTAATTGAGAAAATGAGTGATGTATACTGGGCTATCAGTGTTAGCCACCAAGGTTAATATTTCCTTCAATTGGCTAGTAATGTGAATCAGCCCCCACTTGTATAACTGGTAAACCATGAGATGGTTAATGAGGAAATTGGAAAGAATGGATTTCAAATTGGCACAATAGATGGATATCTGGAGAGTTTGTCAATACTTGAAGGTCGAGAGTTCTGAGAGACAAAAGTGAAACTCTACAGTATGCTTGTGGGATTTAGGCTGAGCTTGCACAGGGTGAATTTACAGCTCCATATGCGATTTGTAGTGAAAAGATACTCCAAAATTTGGCAAAAATTCGACCATCTACTAAGGCTAGGTTGGGACACATTGATGGTGTTATTCAACATCTCATAATGAGGCATGTCGACCACATCATTTAAACTCTTAAATACTTCTCAGAGAATCTAGAGCTTCGTTTAGATGGGGAGCTCCTAGTGCAACCAAGTATTTCAAGGTCATCTACAAGCAACATAGAATGTAAAGTTACCCTTGCAAAGATGGAAGCTTGGAGGATGTTGTAGGAAGAACTTACCTGAGAGGCCTGCTCCAGTCAAAGACTCCAAAATTATTGATTATATCATAGTTGACATACTCGTACTCGGCAAATACTCAGCAGACCAAATTTTTTTTGACTCAGCAAGACTCGGCGAATACTCAACAACTTAAAAAATATACAATTTTATTTAAAAAACATAAATTTTAAGCAACATATAGCTACAAAATTTATCAAATGAGTTCATAAAATGTTGGAGAAGTGTTTTCTATTAGATTTGAATACAAATTCAAAACAAAATTACATCATCGTGCGAATACAACAGTTGGCTGATAAGTGCTATGAATTTTATGATGATTTTCATTGAAAAATATCATCATAAATTTCATATCTATACAAGTTACAATATGCAATAAGTTACATTTTCCTCTTCCCCGTTCTAGAGAAATATTGGGGAGAGGGTCTAGTGCCTCTACTAGTCCCCACATTCGGTTGCATCTCCTTGCTCCTCCTAGAAGGCTGCGACTCTGGCTCCAACCTGGTAGTAAATGGTGGTGGCTCCTCTGTTGCATGTTGGAGATCACCTCCAAAGATGTCATCCAATCCAATATCTCTTGCTAGTGCTTCTCCCTCCATAGCTTCCCTCTCAAAAGAAGCAATCTCGTCCTCTGTGAACGCAGGGATTTCCTCTTCTCGCCCAGTCCACTCGCTGTATGGATCTATCTCATCCAAATCAATAAGCTCCTTTGATGTGGCCTCCACTTTTCTTGTGCGAAGCTAGAGATTGTATTGCACAAAAACCAAGTTGTTGAGCTGTTTTTGACTCAATTCGTTGTGCTTCTTCGTGTGAATGGCCTCAAACAAATTCTAGTTGCGTTCACATCCAGAAGCGCTACAAGGTTGAGATAGAATTCTAAGGGCTAGCTTTTGAAGATGCAGGGTATTTCCTCCCCAATCCTCCCACCAAGAACCTACAAACAAGATAATCAAAAGTTTATAAGTAATTAATAAAATCAAATTTGTAACTAATAAGTAACTTGGTAAACATTCTAATTTTTATTACCTAGTGTCTGTGTGGTTCTCCCTTGGATAGCTAACACCGAAGAAAAGAGCCTCCCCGTAGCACGTTTGTAATTTTGCAGCTCTAAAATGACGAGGTCCTTTGTCTTAACATCTGGTATCATCCTCTCAATACATGTTGAAAGGCCCTCCATAACCTCTCCGTTCACATCTGTGAAGCCGTTGGAGAAGAAATACTTGGGGTTGAGGTAGTACCCCGCTGCATGAATAGGTTGGTGGAGTTGATTGTTCCACCTCCGATCAATAATCTCCCAAAAGGGACCATATTTGACGATATCCCCCTTATAATAGTTTTGGATAGACTCTTTGGCCCTATCCATGGCCTCATAAATGTACCCCATAGGGTTTTTCTCCCCATCAACCAAACGCAAAACCCTCACCAACAGCTCTGACACCTATTTAACACAAATTCAACGAAAATGTAAGGTGTCCAAGGTTCAAATCTCGGCTTACAAATAAAGTAGGGCACCAAAAATGTGGTAAAAGATCAATATATGGTTCTATAGCAGATCTGGGCTAGTGATAAGGGCCCTCTCGTTTTAACAAATTAAATTAAAATAAAAGAATGAAATATAAATCGAAGTTTGAAATTACCTTGATGATCTCTATAGCTCTCTTTGCAAAGATATCATCAAAAACTATCTTTGCAACCCTCTCTCCATCAACTTTCTTTGAATATTGTGAGTCTAGCCATGCTTGACTCACAAACATTTGCTTCAATGATGTCAACAAACTAGAAATACTTTGCAACGTCAAGAAGTTAGTTGCAAACCTGTGACACCGGCTCGAACAAGCTCTTTCCCCTTTGTGTGTTCTCTCATCAAGCTCAGAACCCAAGGGTGATTATATATGTACTTTGTTATGTTTCTTGCATCTTCTACAACCGGCCTCACCCAATCAATTTTGCCTATGTCCTCCAAAAGAAGGTCAAGGCAATGAGCTGCACAAAGAGTCCAAAAGAGTGATGGATGTCTCTCTTGCAGTAGTCTCCCAGCTGCCACATATGTTGTTGCATTGTCTGTGACAACTTGCACAACATTCTGTATACCCACCTTTAATACAATCTTCTCTAACATAACACTCAAATTCTCTACATTTTTTACTATGTTAGAGGCATCAATAGACTTCAAAAACACCATCTCACCATTTGAAGCCGCTAAAATATTAATGAGGGTGTGGTTCCTTCCATCTGTCCACCCATTTGAAAAAATGGTGCATCCGTATTTGTGTCATTGTTTCTTTTGCTTTTCTAGAATTGTAGTGGCATCTGCAACTACACCCTGGAGCAATTTCCCACTCAAACCTTTTGGAGAGGGTGCCTTTTACCCTTTCCTTGCAACTGTCAACGTTGTCACCAAGTACTCCCACTATGGGCTCTTTGCCACATTGAATGGAAGGTTTTTGTAGTACCAGAAATTTGCACATGCTTTATCCGCTTCCTTGTGCATATCCTTGTTCCAGACTGTACCTTGCAATGAAGGTTGTGCTCCAGGTGTGTTCCTTGCCACAAAAAAGCTATGTATGCCTTTGCTCGAACTCGATGAAGATGTGCCTCTTCCGGTTTGTATGCGTGGACCACGAGTAGAGCCCACAATTGTTGCCGCATCGTCATCTGAATCCTCTGTCAGTGCAGCCCCAGGTCTAACAGCTTGTGCTATGGTTGCTTGCACCCTTTCCCTCTCTAGTTTCTTCTCCTCTAGCTCTCTATCAGCTCTGCTTTCAACTCTCGCTTTGCCTCTTCCGTAACATTGGGGAAAACCACAACGTCCTGGAAAACAATAGATGCAAGGTGATACTTCAAACGATTGATGCCTCCAAACATTGTTCTACCACAGAAGTTGCAAACAATTGATCCTTGAGTTGCTTCACGTACACCATACTTCGAAGCTAGGGTACGAACATTCGCAGGAACAGTTCCTGTTAATGATACTAACCCTTAGATGTTGAACCTGATGCCATTGTTAAGCTCTAATCTGCAACACAATGCACATTTTAAAAATTAAAAAAGCATAAGCTTAATTAAATTAAAAAAAAGTGCCTGAATAACCATATTTCACCATAATTTAATAAAAATGACATACCTACAGTTGCAAATGAGTATTAAAAATTTAAAATGATTCGCAATCACATTGAACACATTTAAAATTACAAAACATATTCAATGAATCGATTACAATACGCATATAAAAAATTTAAATAATTTTAAATGAATTTGCGTAAAAAAAAAACATACCTCCGGCTGCAAATGACTATAAAAAAATTAAAAGCATTCGCTTTTACATTACATGTATTTAGAATTACAATATGAATCTATAAAACATAACTAATATACACCTAATTCAGAAAAACTGGAAAGAATTAAAACAAAAACTTACCTCCAAATTCAATTCTCCAAATTCTCTCTTCGAATTCGCTCCAAAATCTGTTCAACACAAGCAATGCAAGCTCAAATGGTTGTGTGAATGAAAATGAAGTGTTGTAGGGCCTTATAAAGGGAAAAATCTGCGTATTTTGAGTGTTTTTGGTGTGTTTTCGTGTACAAGTCGTGTCAGGGGAGTGGAGGGCTCAGACTCGCCAAAACTCGGTGAGTCATTGTGGCAAGTTAAATTGGCGAGTATTCGTTTTGCATAACAATTGGGAAGTACTTGCCGAGTTTTCTTAGTATGGATTATATACTAGAAGTTGGAAGGGGGGATATGATGTAAATTAGACACGCTTTCGTAAAGAAACTAGATTAACTTGCAAAATTGCAAAAGAAATTCGAGTTGGCATTGACAATGCAGGTTCCAAAGAGAGGTTGAAGCCTATAAAGGAACAATCATCAAAATTTGTAAGCTATACGCATATCAAGACTTTCTTGAATATGGAAGACCTTGGATTATCTATTGATGAGATCGTAGCTGAGCCACCATCAGAAGATGAAGGATTTCTATTCATCTTGATTTAATACACCAACTCAGGCAGAGGCAAGGAATATATATGGATAATAATGAAGTATTACGGAGTGGTAAGATCACTAATGAAGAGCCACACTAGCATTTGCTCAAGGATCAGGGACATCATCTTCAACAATGGTCTTGGGAGAAAGGACATACATTGAAAATGAATGAAATTTATAAATCCATACGTAATATGAAAATGTAATTAATTAATTTGTTCATCAAATTAGTTAGTTAAATATTATAAACCACAAATGTAAACCTAAGTTGAGTCAACTTAGGGTTAGAGTAGGGGGCAGGTTAAGTTAAAATAGTTTTATAACTACTTCTAAAAGCATGTGGCTATATAAGGTTGGAAATGTAATTGTAAAGGGACTTTCTCCTTCTCTTCTTATCTCTAGATGTTGGGGAATTACTATTGTAACTTTGTGTGCATTGTTTTTCTCCTTATTTCATGAATACAATGCTTTTCTCACCGTAGTATTGATGCTCTTCACTTATAAACTCTTTCATTCTATCTATGATAGAATGATGCCATTAATATTGTTCTTCCTTTGTGTTGTATTTGATGCTCCGATATGCAAACTTTGTGATGATTGTCAAGGTATGTGGACTTTGATTCGAAATGGTTGTAGCAAACCCTAAATTTTTCCTTGCTTTTTATGGAGTGTCAGGAGGCATTCGGTGCAGGGCTTCGTTTCTGGTTTGGGGGGTCTCCCCATTGGCAGTGTAGCTAGTAATGGTGGCGACGATGGATTTGGAGGCGGCAGCAACTATCTTGGCCTCCCCATTGAAGGTGAATATTGTGATTCGTCCTTGTCAAAAAAATTTAATGTAGAGGCCATCGACAACCCCCTTAGTATGCTCGTTGTCGGCTATGAGGGTGGTTGTGACCATCTTCTATAGGTCGTCATTCCCTCCTGGGAGGGAAGATTTATTCACATAGAAAAGGAGTTTACAGGTGCTTCAGTCTGGCACTCATCTGCACCGTTTGATGCTCTTGCTCACGATGTCCCCAACCGCTTGCTGATAGTGCAAAGCATTTCCAAATTTTTTCCTGTACTCTTTTTGGTATTACCCTGACTCTACAACTTCATCGACTTGCTAATGGGTTAGATCTGAAACATATTCTTGCCCAAAAGTTAGGCTATAGGCTGGGCTCTTTTGGCCTCATGTTCTCGGGCAAACTATTTGTGAATGATTTGCTTCTCATTTCCTACAGGATAGCCCGGGACTCCATGATTCTTATGACTGGTTTTCCTTTGGGAGGGGCCAAGGATTGTAGCTCTGTCTCTTTCAAGGAGGCACTCTTTAAAAATGCCTCATCCTCAAAATCTGTAGTAGCTCCTCCTCCCCCAGCTTACATTGTTGAGCAAACCTCTGAAATCCCGGTCTTGGAGAACATTAAAGCAAAGGCCTTGATATGTAGATTTAATGGTGTTTAGCCATCGTCTAATGCAGTAGTCCAGTGGAAGCCCACGTTCTCGGGCAAACTACTTGTGGATGATTTGCTTCTCATTTCCTATGGGATAGCCCGGGACTCCATGATTCTTATGACTAGTTTTCCTTTGGGAGGGGCCAAGGATCGTAGCTCTGTCTCTTTCAAGGAGGCACTCTTTAAAAATGCCTCATCCTCAAAATCTCCTATAGCTCCTCCTCCCCCAGCTTACATTGTTGAGCAAACCTCTGAAACCCCGGTCTTGGAGATGAAAAATGACGAATATTTAAACCTGTTACAAGACATTAAAGCAAAGGCCTTGATATGCATATTTAATGGTGTTTGGCCATTGTCTAATGTTGTAGTCCAGTGGATTCACGCCTCATGGACAAAAAAATGTAAACTACACATCACAAGAGTGTGCAGGGTTATTCTTCACATCTTTGAATATTTTTTGGTGATGCAAGATAACAAGTGAACTCGGATGATCCATTAAAGAAGCACAAAGATACAATATATGTATTACATAAATGTGTACAAACTTTTTTATAGTGAATAAAAATAGATGTAGTGAGTGGGACATGTTATCGTATATCTGTAATGATATTTTTTATATGCTAAATGAGATTAATTGCAAAATAAAAATAATGAATAAATTGTTAGTATCTAGTTTGCATTGTGCATGTTATTCCTAAAAAAAGTGTGTACCTTCTTGGTTGGGGTGCATTCACCTAGTTCAATTCTATGTCAAAGGGTTTGTGTCCAATGTTGTCTACAATGAATACTTGCACTTGAGTGTTTCAAACATGTTTGAAAAGAGTTTTCACAAAGGGGTTATGTAGCTCTCCTAGGGAAGATGTGGTTCCAAAATTGCATTTGATCGTGTTTCATAAAGAATCAAGAGTTTTTCGCTTTTCCTAGTAAATGAGGTAAATGGGAGCCTAGTCTTGGGTATATCAGTGCATGTGCTACCTAAGGGGAATTTAACTCAAAACACTTTGTTTGTGAATACAACCTATTTACCATTACAACTCCTTGGATAAATAATCAGAGTCTTTTACAGAAAGAATATAAAGGATCATTTCCTTTTTAAACTCAGTTCCTCCAATAAAATGTATCGGAAAAAGACGTCACAAAGTAAAATATTGTAAAGTGATAAGAAATTGTGCAACAAATGTGAAGTATCTAAGAAATAAAATACATGCAAAGCAAGGAATCAATGGCTTTGTTAAAGTGGTGCACTATTTATCTTATTCCGCTGAAATAGTACAATGTCCAAGTCACAAAAAAAGATGGCAACAAGAGAGCTCCTTCCATCCCCTTTCTACATATATTGTAAAAAAAGGGAGGAGCTTGTGTACTATCATGGGAGGAAATACAAGAAAGATCTCCCCTCCTTTTGATCATACAACTTTGATGAACAATCCAGTGATTGCAAATATACTCAGAAATTATTTTTGCTTATCTTTCATTGAATTTTTTTGCAATTGAGAAACAATGTTCACATCAATATTCTTCACATCTTTGTATGTCTATTAATACAAATTGTTATAAAAGTTCAAAATAAGAACAAAACATTTATTGGCTCATCATTGATTGATAAAGTTGATAGTCCATAAAGTATTGCACAATACTAAACCTAAATTATCATGGGACATTTATATTTGTATTTTACACTCCTTCACAAAATGAATTTGCATAATCTAGCTAAGAAACAAATGAAGAGGAATCATTCTCCATCAAGGGAAAAGAAGAACCCATTATAATTTCATATTCAAATGATGATAGTCTACATGTATGAACTAGTAGCAAATGATAGTTTAAAGAAATAGTTTTCCAAGGTTCCTAGTATGGTTGCATAAGGACATGCAATAGCTAAAGTTAAGGGGTATGCTAAGGCCAAGAAATGGCACTGATCTCATATTGTATTATCCTAAAAACCTTCCATATTGGTCATCCTTATAACCCTCGCCCATACCTTTATCCATATTTTTATCAATGTTGCATATGTTTATTATAGTGATATAAGTTCATGATTTCTAGATAAAATAGTATAGTTTAATGGTTTTTATGTGGATTTACTCATGGTGTAATTTAAAATGTTTGCAATACCCATAGCTAGGAAGGAGAAAAAGTTCAGTTTGAAATTGCTACATGATTCCAAACAAGTTGGTTGGATTTCTTAACCATCGGTACAATCTGGTAAGTCGGCGTGCACATTCTAAGGCCAAAACATACCAGTTTAGGAACTAAGGCAAAAAGGACATCAAGGAAATTCCTAGATCTGAATCTTATCACATATTTGGATTCTCTTTGGAAAGTTATACAATTTTAAAAAATGGCACCTTGTTTCAAGTTCGTAAGCAAAAGCTACAGGCCCCATAATTTACCCATAAAACTTGTCTGTTGGAAACCACCCAAAGTAATTGTTGTAAACCACCTGTAACAACAGATGTAGGTAAACATTTTTCAAAACACCACAAAATATTCAATTGTCATCCCCAAACCATTCTCCATCTCATCTAACAAACTCAAAGATATCATAGAACGTGACAAGAAGTTATTCTAACCATATGAAATATCCCTAATGGGATACCACTTAAAAATGCACAAAATATGGAAAACTTGCAGCCAAATAAAATACGGATTTATGTAGATTTTTACAGTAAGGAAAGCAAACTAAAGAAACTTAATATTTGCCAAAATGTCCACCCAATATACTTGAAAATTTAAAGAGAGCTTGATATTATTATAGAGGACATAATAAAACTATTTTTGGGAATTTTACGAAATCAAATTGTTGCCAGAAAATTACAGAATGCCATAGGTGGCTGGAAAACTTCAGAGGTTCGTGACCCTTTAAATACAAAAGCAAAAATAAAGGTCTTTGGAAATAACAATGACAGATATAGGAAATAGTATTTCCACCTTCAGATTTGAAAACGACCGACTGGAAAACCCCCAAATAAAGGTTGGAAGTCGCCTCACTTGGAATGGGGTCGGAAAATGATGGAGGCGCCTTTAATGTGCTGCCACGTCCAGCCCAAATGGTTGCCGTAAGTCTGATCTGGAACCCCTATGATTATCTTCCCCAAATGCGCCTAAAAATCGTCAAAAACCTTCCTCTGAACCCTTTGGAAATATCTCTGTAGCACGGCCCAGAAAGTGGCTCCAAAATGATAAACTAGGGTAGATCTCTCACTACCGAAGAATGCCCTACTAGCTAGGGACAGGTATCTCACCACCAAAGCTAGGGTCTGCTGTGGTAATGTTGACTCCACAAGCATGTTAATGATATTGTTGACAGCAGCTGCTGCACGAGAAATAGGCTAAAAGTATGCAACAAAAAGTGTCTTTTCTTCCTTCCCTGTCTCCTTATATACTTTTCCTTGGCAAACGAACCCCCATAACCCTAGGTGCATTTCATTCCATGGAGGGGCCACTAACATAAAAGTAACTATAGTTACTTTTGTTTTCCTTTTTGAGTCGTCATGTCCAAAAGTGACCCTCAAATGCAAAAATAGGATATTAAAATCATGGGGCCCCTTCCCAAAAGCTTCCAGCGTCCACAGCCCCTGGTTTTGACCATGTTTTGGACTCGACTTGGCCCTTGGGCTATTTGGTGTAGGAAAAAGGGGACATTAAAGAAAGGGGACATTACACCATATGGGGATAACTTTATTGGACCATGTTTTCATATTATGATTGTACATTCATTTAGTTTCAACCATCGTAACTTCCTTCTTAATTCGTTCTAAATTCAAAAGTGATTTGAAATCTTATGGTTATGTTGGCTAGATTTTCTGCATAGCATCAAACCTAGGCAGTCATGAGATAAATCTCCCTCATTTAATCGGTGAGGCTTCCATGTAGGATTGGTCAATAAAAATGTGTTATTATCTATCAGGGGTTTTACTTTAACCACTTAGTTCATGAACCATAACTAAGAAGTTCTGCAACAAGTAAGCAGTTGTTTAAGAAAGGAAAGTTATAGAAGAAGGAAGTAAAGGAAATACAGAGAAGAAATGGGGAAGATGTGCATCTCAATTAGTAGATAGCAGAGCTAATTGCATGCACATAGAAGAAACTTAATAGATATGAACACACAGAATTATCAAACAAAGGCAGCTCTAGATCCAAATCTATAATAACACAAAGTTTACTTAAGAGATCTAAGATTTAAAAGCAAGAAACACAGTACACCATGACACAAAGTTCTCTGAAAACCTGCTCCTTTATATTCCTTTGCTCCAAGTTGCTCTCAGGGGTTCAGCACAAAGTCTAGAACACAAGATTGCTGCTTACCAATTCTCATTTTTTAACCCGAAGGTTCTTCCTCTACTTATAGAATGTAGAGGGGCAATTACAAGTCGGAAGCTTTAGTTGAACTAGTACATGTGGAAGTCTGAAAGAAAACAACTGACAATCTTCCTCTTGGAATTCCTCTTTGCGTGACATGTATGATTTGCAACTGAAAATAGAACCTTCTATTTTGCATGTCCGCCACCTATCTCCAAGTAGTTGATTTCTTCAAATAATGACTTTTAAACCAATCACTTAAGTTGTATAATTGAATTGATCGCTCAATTACTTTGTCGGAGGAAAGAAGGAAGAGGAAAGCTGGCTTTGTCGAAGGAAAGAAGGAAGAGGAAAGCTGACTTTGTCATTTTTCATGTCTGCATGCAGCTGATTCAAACTAGATTTGGAAGCAGCTGGATCTGGAAACAAGCTAGATCTGGAAGCAAGCTAGATTTGGAAGTGACTGGAAGCAGCTAGATTTTGCCTTCGCCTCGTATTCTCTTTTATCCTTGAAGCTTTTGCAGTTCTTCTCCAGTACATGCATCAATGCAATGTTTTCTGTAGATAACTCATCATCCTTATTTTTAATTGCATATGAGCAATTAAAAATTCTGGAAAGCACTCTGGATGAATGAAAATTCAATGAAGGCTTCAACTGGAAGATGGGACCATTTGCACAAGATCTTGGAAGGAATTTTCCACGCAATGACTTCTTCACGGGCTGCATTCAAAACAAGAAGATGAAGCTTTTGTGTCGGAAACTTTTGCAACTATGAGATCTGGATCTGCATCTGCATATGGATTTGCATTTGCATCTGCATCTGGATATGGGTCTGCACCTGCATAACAAACTTTGGCAACTGGGCTGTGGATGGAAAAGTTGCAGCTCGAATAATTCCACTGCTTTTAATCTGCACGCATGAGTGAAGTTTTTCTTACACGCATGAGTGAAGTCTTCCCTGCTCTGGATTTGTCTATCAATTCAGCAAGAGGTTCCGAGCCTAGATCTGTGTCTCCAATATCTGCAAATTTAGAAGTGATGCATGACTCCGTTGTGCTTTCTTTTTCATCTTTCTTCGCCATAGCTTTGTCTATCTTTGTCTGAATAATTCTTTTTCTTCTTATTTAATTGGAATTCTTCAAAATTGGTGCAGATCTGGACAATTCTTCAGATCCGGAGGATATATGCAATGTATTGGACATTGATAAAAGCTCCTTTTCCTTTGTAAAGCCCCTGTAACACCTATGCAAACAATTATGCAGACAAAGATCAACCTCCTTCAAAGCATGTGCCAAATTTGGAAGCTTTTACCCTTGTTGCCACCTTGCCTGAGCAAAATCCTTCTTCAAATGGGGGCACACTTTTCCTCTTGGCTGCAATTCTTTACCTGTGAATTAAATAATTCACCCATATAGCTGCCCATGTTTATATAACCCTCACAATTCTATAATTAATAATTTCCCTAACAATTAAAGACAATTAATTAATTAAAAATCAAGCTCTTCTCTTTTAAATATAGCATGTTTAAGGACAGCCATCCAATCAATTAAATTAATTTAATTTAATCATCTACACTTCACTTCACTTAAGCTTCACAGTGTGCTTTGACCATAGCCACTGAAAATAGGAATTAATATAATCATTTAATATTTTAAAAAGTATTAATTCCTTCTCAAAGGGGCTGCATTAAATAAATTAAATTTATTTAATTTTGGAATTCTATTTTTAAATTCCTTATGTCCACTTCCCTTTGTTGACTTTTCCACAAGCCTGGGTGCCAAAATTGGGTGAATAAATATTAACAAATATTTATTTAATGCATTATTATTCACCTAAGGTGGGTCGCACTTTTTGGAATAATAGAATTCTATTTTTAAGAATTTATGACAATGGGATTTTTTACCCGGCAAGGCAGCCCCAGAAATCCCATGATACACTTAAGTGATTTGACTTTGACAATGGGATTATTTACCCTGCATGGTAGGCAATAAAATCCCATGATTTCACTCAAGTCACTTTTATTTTATTTCACCATGGGAATTTTTACCCTGCAAGGCAGGCTATAAATTCCCGCCTGCCTGCAGCCTCTAACTTTCCCACTGCAACTTAAGTGAACTTTATATCACGGGAAAAATTACCTTACAAGGCAGGCAATAAATTCCCGCCTGCCTGCAGCCTCTAACTTTCCCACTGCAGCTTAAGTGAACTTTATATCACGGGAAAAAGTACCCTGCAAGGCAGGCAATAAAATCCCACCTGCTTGCTGCTTCTATTTTTCCCACTGCAGCTTAAGTGAATTTTATAACACGGGAAAAAGTACCCTGCCAGGTAGGTACAAAATTCCCACCATGCCTGCGGCTTCTATTTTTCCCATTGCAGCTTAAATCTTTTGTTTTCCAAAAATGTGCCCATCCCCGCAGGGGCTTTTCCGTGCACGACTTCGCTTTTTCCCAGTGATCCAGACCTCCGATGGTGACTTCCTCCGGGCATAATGTGTGTATATGTTTTCCAACTGCTCCAGGCCAAAAATCGGGCTTACCCGGCAAAGGAATTGTTCTAGAGAAATTTCACAGAAAACGAAACGAGACAACACAAAAGCACGAAAAATTGCCAAAACTCACAAATAAAGCCCAAAACTTATTCCAAGTTAAAACCCTTCTGGTACATAGGAATAATGACATGTTCGATCATAACAGAGTTAAAATAGAGCGCAAATAGCCTCAAACGAGGCTCAAAATAATTAAATAAAAATTTCCCGGAGACAAATCCCGACGACAGAATATAACAATTTTGGGCATCTGGGTATTTGGCGAAAAAGGCTAATATGGCTCTTTGGAAATATCTTGACGCAATACAAGAACTTTCAGGCAATAAAAACACAAAACGACCCATTATTTTAAAAGTACGAAATTTTTTCGGATAGAGTAGTCGCAGATTTTAGGATGAAATCTAGGGGACACTACTATCTCCATTTGTTCACCACCTACAATTTTATCTTCAAGTGTGGTACTTAGCTCCCAAGAGTGATCTATGAACCGTGAACATTGATCCTTCCTAATGTGGTTAAAATGCACGAAAAACCTTATATGATTCATCATAACCTCCATTTCATTCCAAGTGCAAGAGATGGAGAACTCAATAGTGATATTGATGCCTCTAAACTACCTTGACCCTCAAAAGATCACCCGGCTCCCATATGCAAAAACAATCTTGACCTTGAATCAAAGAATATACATACCACATACTGCAAGTTGTATCTGTGACCCTAGCATCCTTCTTAGCATGCTCTTTATGGAAAGTGAAATCTGCTATACTACCTCTATTGCCTGAAAGATGGTAAGAAAAATAGATGTTATTTTGTTAATCCTTACCAATGTGGTTAAAATGCACGAAAAACCTTATATGATTCATCATAACCTCCCTTTCATTCCAAGTGCAAGAGATGGAGAACTCAATAGTGACATTAATGCCTCTAACTACCTTGACCCTCAAAAGATCACCCGCCTCCCATATGCAAAAACAATCTTGACCTTGAATCAAAGAATATACATACTCCATGCTGCAAATTGTATCTTTGACCCTAGCACCCTTCTTAGCATGCTCTTTATGGAAAGTGAAATCTGCTATATTAACTCTATTGCTTGGATCACATACCTTTATGCACATATAATTTAGACGTAAAGGTTCTACCTTCATCCTTTTATCATTCTCAAAATGATGGCAAAATAGGAATAGTTCTTTGCTGTCCTTACCATAACTTGAACTGAAATTATAATAGTATTCACCGTCTTGAAAGACATCTTGCAATGCCATAGTATGGAGGTGAAACAATAAATTCTTCTTCTTTCTGCAAAAATATTTTCTTTGACTTTTCTTTTTCTTCATTTGACAACACATTCTCTTGTATGGTGGATTCCTCCATACATATGGCTGAAAATAACAGATGGCAAGACGACAATCAGATTAGCTGCCTGTTACTTTGCGCCGAAAGGATCAAAGACATATAAGAGAAGAAAGCTAGATAGTGAAGATCCATACGCTTCAATAAAAAAAGACATTTCTGTTTTCAGTACATCTGGGGAAATAATTCTATTGGGTGATTTCAATGCAAGGACTGCCAATAATCAATCTCTTCAGTTGACCAGTTTAGAAGGAGGTGAAGACAATCCGTTGTGGCTTAAAGAAGAAGAGAACAAGCTTTGGGAAAGACTATCTCAGGATGACAGTGGAGGGGTGTCACATTTTGGAGTTGAGCTTCTAGGCCTATGTAGCTTATACAACATGGTCATTTGCAATGGCATGAGAGCTTGGCCCAGGTCAGGCAACATCACTTGTAAAACTTACAATGGGCAAAGTGTAGTAGACTATGTAATTTGTTCTCAAAGTTTTATCTCCACGCTTCTTGAGTTTGAAATTGGAGATTGTCCTATCGAATTAAAGTCTGATCATAGGCCTCTCTTGGTAAAGCTTGGGACCGCCTTCAATCAGCAACAAAGGAATCAGAGTCATCACATGCAAAAGGCATCTCAAAAACAGGGAAAAATCATTCTCAATAAAGAAAATCAGGGAAGATTTGTTGCAGCCCTTAAGCAACAATTGCAGATAAGGAGGAAAGTTATAGAGAACACGGCGTCCAAGGGATCGAGTGATTATATTCCTAGTAATCTGCTGATATCTTTAATCCAAAAGGCTCTAACTGTCTGTGAGAGATCTAAGCCTAGAAAGAGAGTGGCAAATACTTTTCCAACAAACCCGTGGTATGATGAAGAGTGTAAAGCTGCCAAAAGAGCTTTGAAAGAAAATGGGGATGAACAAAGAAAATAAAAAGATCTATGAGAGATTGGTACAACACAAAAAAGAGAGCTATGTGTGCAAGAGAAGGACGGAATTAATTTCTCTTGGAAAACACAATCCCAAAGGTTTTTGGAAGGAGTTACAACAGAAGAAAAAATGCATAGAGAATAATATCACAGGTGCACATTGGTTAGAGTATGCAAGGACCCTTTATGAGCGTCCTCAACAAAAAGATGTCTCTCCCATAATTGAGATTTCAACTGAGCTTTTTTCGACAGAAGATATCAAGCAGGGCATAAAGAATCTAGCAAATGGTAAGGCCCAAGACATCGATGGTCTGCAAGCCGAATTTTTAAAATGGGGGGTTGAGGTCCTCACACCACACATCAGAAAAATATTCAATGATGTCAATCAGAATGGCTTTCCAACGGAGTGGACGACTAGTGTTGTTATTCCTCTATTTAAAAGCGGGTGACATTAATAATCCGTCCAATTACCGCACCATAATGATCAACCCTCTTCTTGGTAAACTCTTTGGAGGTATGATAGAGCGGAGAATCAGCAGCTGGGCCGAAAGAGAGGGTAAAAGAGCAAAAGGGCAAGCGGGTTTTCGACCTAAGACACTCAACAATTGATCATTGTATCACTCTTAGGCATCTGATTGAGAAGGTTTGGGACACCCAAGGAGAAGAAGCTTTTTGTTGTTTTGTTGATTTTAAGAAGGCTTTTGACACAGTGCCTAGAAAGAAACTTTGGGATAGGATGGAGGAGCTTGGGATTCCAGATGAGTTTAGAGCAGCAGTTCATAAATTGTATGAGCAGGTCAGAGCTAAAATTAGAATCAGAGAAGGTATGTCCGAATGTTTCGGTAGCAACATCGGTGTCAAGCAAAGATGTCCTTTTTCTCCCACATTATTCGGGTTATACATTGACAAGCTTGAAGATTGGTTAAACAAAAATGAGGGAGGAGGTATTCAGTTAGCAAGTTACGTGGTGAAGTTACTTCTATATGCTGACGACCTTATCCTAATTTCAAAAACAGCCCAAGGTTTGAGGGAACAGTTAAAAGCGCTAGAGCTCTTTTGTCAAGAAGTCGGGATGCAAGTGAACACCAGCAAAACAAAAATCATGATTTTCACCTTGAAAAGGAAAGAGAGACAAAACATCTTCCTTTTTGAGGGGAGCCCTTTAGAAATAGTCACTGAATACAAATATCTTGGGATTGACTTTCACCACAAACTTAGCTGGGAGACTTGTAAAGCAAAAAGGATTCAGGGAGGTTGGAAAGCATCTTTCCTACTTCAAAACAGGTGCAGGAAAGCTGAACTTTGGGACTGGAAAACTAAAAAAACCCTTTTTGGATTGTTGGTCACGCCGGTTGTTCTATATGGCTGCGAAGTTTGGGGAAGTAGCATGTCAAATCACGGGGTGGAGACAGATTGAGAGAATCCAGAAACATTTAATCACAAGCTCCCTTAAAGTCAAATCAACTGTTCCTTATGAGATCTTGTTGGCTGAAGCGGGTTCGTTCTCGTTGGAAGCTTCGGCAATGTCTCGGATGATAAGCTATCTAAAAAAAGCTGAAAACATGGACAACCTTCGCAGGCCCAAAATAGTTATGAACGACACTTTAGAACGCAGAAAGAAAACCTGGATGAATCAGAATACTAAATGGATGTACAAATGGGGCATCAACATACAGGAGTGTCCTAACAGAAACAGGGAAATAAAAAATTATGTGATAGAAAAGTTCAGGACTGCCATGTGGACGGGTCAGATTGGTCGAAAGAAAGCACATTATATTAGAGAATTCAACTACACTGGGGAACATGATGAAAAAGCTTATCTAGGGGCAACTATCAAGGGTAAAGCAAAGATTCTAGTGGCGCAGTTAAGAATTGGATCGCATCATCTTCGATGTGAAACTGGTAGATGGACTATTCCAAAGGAAGATTGGGAAAGGAGAATTTGTCTCTTCTACAGCAAAGGGGTCGTCGAGACAGAATGGCATTTTGTCATGGAGTGTTCAGCATATGAGGATATCCGTATTCAGTACAAAAACAACCTAAAGGTGGACAGACTAGAGGAACTCTTCGAAGGAACAAAGCTCCCAACGACGGCGGGCTTCATCCTCAAGATTCACAGCCGAAGAGCGGATATTGAGAGGAGACTGAAATCTGATTAAAATAATTGTTTCTTGTGGTCCCATAGACTCTTTAGTCTCGTGGACGTCATTAAAATCTTTCATTCATTCATTCATCCAAGGGTTGATTCCTCTCAATTTCTTGCATCTCTAATTGTTCTTCTTCCTCCTTCAGCGTTCTTTTTAATTATTTTAATTGTATCACCACACTTTGAATGGTATCTATCTTTTCTTCCATGTGCAAGAACTTTACTCGAAAAAACATTGGTCAATTAGTTGTTGTCATGATTCACAAAATGGGAAGATCACAACTCTAATACTATTGTAATGTCTCTAAGCGGCACTTTAAAACAAATCCGGATTTTCTGGAAACTCTATTTTTCAACCTTAGGGCAGAATTAATGGAAACTGATTTTTCCGTAAACCCTTATAAAAAATACAGCAATCTGGAAATTCTGCAAAATACCTTTGTAGATGAAGATACAAAATTCTAAAAATACCCTTTTATTCAAAGACATTCGAGTAATGCAAACCCTGATTTTTATTGCAAAACCTAGAAAAAAATACATAATTTTTATAGTAAATGACAGTTATCTTCAAATCCTCGTGGACAAAATACAACAATCTGATTTCTTTCCTTTATTTATGAAATATCAACAAAATAGAAATACCCGTAAGGGGCAAAGCATAGAGAAAGCCTCTTGGCACATGAATATGATGTAAAATAATTTCTACAACAAAAATTTGAATTTATTTCTATTTATTTTCCAATTGAAAGTAAATAATAAATACAACTGACTGTATGAACAAAACAAGGTAAAGAGGAGGCCCCAACTAGCCGCAAATATTGCCCTAGGGCATATTATGGTATGAAACAAGGCCCATCACCTAATGCACCTCAGTTTGCAGCTGAAATAGCTGCCAAAGGGGGTCGTCCAGCTCTAAAATGCCCTATAAATGCCCTCCGAAATGCCCAAAATAAGGGTCAAAACCCCAAAATCTGTTGTTCCAACTGATATCTTTGATGCCCTAGATGTAGTAACTCTGAAAACGAGCCCTATCTTGATAAATCTGACTGAAACTGAAATTCTTGTTGGAAATATTGTCATTGATGTCAAAAGAGGTGCTGAACTGGTAAACGGAAATCTGTCAGAAAGTAACGGAATTACTAACAGAATTGTGAGTATGTCAACGGAAATAACCAACAACATGTAGAGTAGCAAAAAGAGCAGAAATTAGATATTTATATATGTGAAAAGGGTTGCCTTATAGGAGAAATATAGTAGTATCTGTGTAAAGCGAACAACATTCAAGAAAGAGGAAGATCTTGACAACCATGATGAGAAGAAAGCAATGTTTTTTCATGAAGACCGTGATTTATCCTTGGAGGCCCACGATTTGCACAAAAGAGGGCCCATGACTTGCTTAGAGAGCAACACTCATGTCTTAAGGGGCTGCATTGAATGTTTAGGTGATAATTAAATTATTTGGGGCAGTCTTTATGTGTGCATTAATTAATTCAAAGGGGGCAGCGATTTTGTTTAGAAAGAATAAATTAATAAATAAAGGCCGACTAATGTTAATGAAAGGGTGTGATGGATTAAGGTGTAATGCCCTTTCGAAAAGGTACAAAAGGCTATATAAGAAGATTCATATGAGACTTATTAAGCATGGATTCAAGTTGAATATCTTAAGGAAAAAGAAGAAGAAGAGGAAGCGTAAGGGCAGAATATTAGAACAACAAATCTGAAAGTAAGAAGAAGAATTTTCCATTATTTGTTGAGGAAGCAACAAGTGCAAAAGTGGAAAGCAAATTTTGTAAGGAAGGTTGGTGCCTTCATATTCGAAGAGATCGGTGTCTCTTGCTGAGTTGGTGCTTAGCAAAAGGGGTGGGTGCTCCTGTAGGTTGGTGCCTACAAAATTGTAATTTGGGGATTGGTGTCTCTAGTAGTTTGGTGCCTACAAATTTTTTGAGAAATATATATAAAGAAAGAAGTTTCTCCATGGTTTTCTCTTAGAAGGGTTTCCACGTATATCTGTGTCTACTTGCATTAAGTTTTGTGTTCTTTGATTGATTTGATATATTCACATTGCTCGTGATTATAGATCTAAGTTTAAGTATTAAAGTTTGAAATGATATCATAATATTGATTCACCCCCCCCCCCTCTCAATATTATCTTGTGCTCAACAATTCTTTGTTTGAAAGCGCAATTGTAACCCCTAGATAGAGTCATCTCTAAGGATTAGAGGTTTTTCGTCCCTTAAACTCGCTGCAATGGAGGGTTTTTGTCCTCACTGCATATGGGAGTTAGAGCAGCAATCCAAAACCTCAAAATCATAATGTAATGTATGTTAAAGATGTCCTCAAATGATATACCCTCACTTCTTTTATAACTTTCCATGTCACGTTCCACGATGAAAGAGTCCCAAAAGTAACTTTCCCCTTTTCTAATTCCTCATTGATATTGTTTTATTAAAAGTAACTTTTTATAATAATAAAAATTTATCAAAAAGTTACTTTTTATAATAATAAAGCATAATTGTCTTTTATGAAGTTACTTTTTCGAAACTTAGTTACATTATTAATTTATTACACTTTATTTGAAAAAGGGGACATTACACAATACGAGCCCTACTCATCTACCATGTTGGAAATCTTGCAACTCTTTTCCAAGCGTTTCAAATGCTACGAAGTATGTATGATCCATGTAACTGAAAATTGGCAGGGTCCATAATAACATCCATAAATTCTTGTAACATAGGTTTAATATTAATATCTAACTTAAATTTATCACCTTGTTGAGTTACCTTAGCACAAAAAAGCTTGCAATGTTTCTTCACACTTTGTTTTAATTGTATGGCCAAGATAGTTTTTATGGTGATGGGTCACTTGTCCCCTTGTAAGATTTCAAATGTCTCCATTTGGTTACCTAGAAATACTTGTTTATTCTCACATTCGATATATGCATTATTTTTCTCTAACCATCCCATCCCTATGATAGCATCATATTTACCTAAGTTAAGACATGAAAATGGTCACTTGTTTAATTTTATTTAAGTAGAAAGTTAAATCTTCAATAAGTGTGCCTGTTTGTTTGATGATTCTTACATTGCCAACTCTACGTTGACGGGTTCGATTGTTTTGGAAGACAATTGGAATTTAGAAACTATTTTGGGAGAAATAAAACTATGACTACTACTTGAATCTCTTAGAAAATTAATGTCTTGGCCATTGATTTTTCCTTTAATCTCAAGTAACGCATTTTGAAAGTGTATTGTACATGTATCAAGTGTTGCATATATTTTCATGCTAGGTTGTGCATTTGTTTTATCTTCTTGATTGAGAGGTTAAAACCTTCCTTTCCGTCATTTTGGGCTATCTCGAGTATGGTGGTTTTCTCCCCAAGCCCAACACTTAATTGTGGGAGGAGGTTTTCCCAGGTAATTGCGAGAATGATCATTTTTTATGGGAGGTCGATAGATTACTTGTACGACATTGCGTAGTGTAATGATCAGATTGATTTCTGTTCTCTCTTTGATTAAACGAACAATATATCTTATTTCAATCCTTCTTTCTCTTATTGTGTAATTTTCTTGGTGTTTCAAATTGTTTTGCCATGTGTGCAACTTCATCAACTGAATTTAGTTTTCCACACCAAACATTGGCTTTGTATTCTGCTCCTAACCCATTCACAAAGCTGACTATTCTATTTGCTAAATAGTATGAAATGATTCAAACATTCGAAATCTCATTTGTGCTCACTAACATTATGCCAACATTGTTTTAATTCAAAAAATTCATCATGTATCTCTTGAATAAAGTAATCAGAGAGATATTTCTGCTCAAATAATTCTTTGAATTTATCACACTTAAGTTTTTGGGTATTTAACTTATGTGTGATGATAGTGCCCTGCGACCAATCAATGCCATTGCTTTTAGTTGGAAACTAGCTATTCAGGATCTCCCATAACTACATGTTCCCTCTAAGTCGAAATATCGTTTTAGGATGGATAACCCTTGTTCTGCTTCCTCTGTAGTACCTATTTTTCTAGAGTACTCGGGTAATTTAATTTTTTGTTCAAAGTTTTCAATTTCTTTATTATGTTTATCCTCATCTGTATCAGAGGATTCATATTCAGTTTCAAGGTTGCTAGAGGAATCTTTTGTAGTGTGTTCATCAATTTCATGTTTTTGTTTTCTGGAGTTTCTCCCTCCCCATGTTCTTTTTTGAATTGGTTAATTTTTATCTTGTTTTTCCCTTTTATGTTTATTCTTTTTATCTCCTTGATTTTCAAATTTTCTTTTAAGTTTTTCTAATTCTAGGGTTAGATTTTGAACTTCTGTTGATTCCGTTGTTCATACTCCTCATAGTTCATCCAATCGCCCTGTCCTTTTGAATCCATGCTGGGGAAGTGGTCCAGGTCAGTGCACTTGTGGACACAGAGATATAAAGTGGTGAGGAATGCAATGGTAATGAGTTTATCACTATCGAACAAATTGTTATGACTTTCCACATTCTTTCTTAAGCTTCTATCCCTTTTTAAAAATAAATTCTTCTCCCCAAACTATTCTTTTATTACTTTCATGATACCAATGATACACTCCTTGATCTTGTAAATTAATTTCTTAAAGCACCATTACTCATGGAGTGTTTCATGTAATAAGCACCTCTCCCTTTTTTTTTTCAAGATAATTTTCATGAACCTACAAAATCCACCTTAACAATCATTGTTTACTTAATCTACTTAGTCCAAGGTTTACTTCAAACCTTTAATCTTATTTCTTTATGGCCTCACCATAATTTTGATCTACTTAGTTAAGAACCACACTATTCTTTAACCCTTAAAAAACCCTACTTTCATAGTTATAAATTTATAAAAACCCTTAAGGCTTTTATTCTCATTTTCTCTCATTAAGATGGCAGAGTTTGGGTGCAAAAAGGTTAATATGACCAGCAATCAAGAGGCGCGCGGTGACACAGAAAGGAAAATCCATGAAGATGGAAAAATGGAAAAAGGCATCATGTTCAAATCTCATCAGAGGTTGGTTTCAGGAAATGTCTTTGTCTACTAAGCATTAGAACGTTTTATGCATATGAGAAACCAGTTATTTAATGGAAAGGAAAGAGAGTACGGTGCAGAAGGTCACTGGCGCTAACCTTAATCCTTATCCTTAATGCAAATAAACAACAATGTCTCTATTCAGTGGGTCCCGCTTTTTGGAATATTGTTGAGAATTATCAAGCAAAAGAGAGAAGCACTAGGAGCGCTCAGGCAATATCTCTTGGAAAATCCCTATATATATTGTGTGGCTCATTAAGTACTGTATTTAATCAATAAACCTGCAATACATCAAATAATTTTCAGGTGGTTGTTATTCAAGAAAAGCAGAAATTGATCTGATTGCAGATCATTTTTCCTGTATACATAACAATGAACCAGTCAAAGGGGTCAGTGATGATTAGCCAAACTCATGGATGTTTCATATAGCCATTCTACAAGAGTAGTACAAGTAAATAGGAGAATACTTATGTGCATGGATTTGTCTATTGAGGTGCCCTTAGTGCAACGAAGAGAAATAATATTGAAGTTAAGGTCCTTTCAGTTGGTTCACAGCTTTTTGTATTACAAGGACCAAATAGTAAGAATATGTGTCATGGAAGAGGAAGTATAGTCAATTCTGAGAGTTATATGAAGGGAATAGAGGCTAGCACATGAGTAGATAGGAACAATAATTAAGATATTGTTAATAGGATATGATGTTAGGTATGCTTGTACTCAAGAATTATACACTGCTTTCAATTTTGCTTAATCAAATTTCGACAATGATTTTGAGGGAATTTTATAACGGAAGTGGTTTGTAAATAAACCTAATCTTTTAAATGGATATTTTAACAAGCTTCCATTGAATGCTTAGTGAAAACATTTTTAACATACCATGAAAAGTTGGATTCCTATATGTTGTACATTCCTATGTGCTGCACATACTGTGCTATCGGGCTGAACTCATTAATGCTAGGATCAGCGTCCTTCAACTTATTGCTGCAGGTGAAAACTTGGACAAATGCTATCAACATTTGAGGAACAAAGAGAAAATCCATGGCAGGGTGTAAACCTAGCTCTGATACCAAAATGTCATAGGTTTAATTCTAGAATTGTTTTAATCCCCTTTATATAGGGTTGAATAGGTAGTTACAGAACGGGTACACCTTTTCATTACATGTTTATTAGGCACAATATAACACTCGATTAAAATAATACTTGGCAATGTGCTTGTATCCTTTGAATAATTCTTTGTCCATCTCCTTCACCCTATACCTAAGGTGATTTTTAAATGATTCTTTTTTATTTACTAACATCCTTTTCTTTTTCACATGCTAGGTAATCTTTAATGCTCCTCTATTATTTACTAACATCCCTTTATGGGATTTAATCATATAACATTTTTAGTGGCTTCAAGTGGGCAGTTGGTCCCCTTGAAGTCAATTGATGTGTCCCACCCAGTGAAAAATGCACACACTTTGTGTGATATGTTGGATGAGGTGGTGATGGAAGTAAGTATGGAGAATGTCATCCAATTTGTGACAAACAATACAAAATCATATGTAGCAATAGGGAGACTTTTTGAGGAGAGACACCCTACATTTTTTTGGACCCTTTGCGCATCCCATTGCATTGATCTTTGATTTGAGGACATAAGAAGTATGATGTGGGTGAAGAATGTGGTTGAAGATGTAAGAAATACCAAAAAGTTCATCTACAATCACCCATAGGATAAGATTGATGAGATAGAACACAAACATAAAAGAGATTGTGTGAGTGGGAGTCACGACACAACCTTCATCATATTTTAGAGCATTGCAGCCTCACTAACATCTCTTGAACAATTGTTTGTGAGCACATGGTGGTTGAAATCTTTCTATGCTAGGAAGCGTGAAGGGAAAAGGGTCGTAAAGACCATTTGTGATTATGTGTTTGTGAAGCACATAGAGGAAATCCTTAAGTAACGTTAACTTTTTTTAACATGTCATAATTGTTTTGGTTTAAAACACAAAAAAATCTCTTAATTTTGAATTTAAATTTGCGCATTCTTTTGTTTTAGGTGTCAGAGCCTTTGGTTAGAGTTCTACAGTTGGTGGATGGGGAGAAAAATCCAATGAGTTATTTGTATAAGGCCATGGACGTGACTAGGGAGGCCATAACAAAGTAATGTGGAAAAAATCAAAGAAAATATGAACCCACTTGGTGCATGATTGATTGAAGATGAAACAAGCAACTCCATTGACATATACATGCGGCGACCTACTACTTGAACCCCAAGTTTTTATGTTCAAAATCATTAAAGGCTGATGAGAAGGTTATGTATTGGCCTTAATACATGCATAGAGAGATTGCTACTTAACAAAGAAACTAGAGACACAAATGTTGAGGAGCTATAGATTTACAAAACTGCATAGAGTAAACTCTCTTCATCTGCTCTATATGTGAAAAAGAAGAAACACCACTCGGCTAGATACAAACAAATTGAATCTCATTACTTGTAGATACTAGAATTCCTTCATTTATTCAAGCCTAGTTGACTTACAAAATAATAAATGTCCTATTTGTAGATTTGCAGTGGGAATATTATGGTGCAAAAACACCAAATCTTCAAAGGCTAGCCATCCACATTTTTTTTTGGAAAAACACCTTTCTTCAAAGGCTAGTCACTCACATTTTTTTTCCATTTGTGTGATGCTTCTAGGTGTGAACAAAATTCGAGCATGTTTGATGTTGTTCATACAAAGAAGCCCAACAAGATGACAACACAACGCCTCGATGACCTTTTTTTGTGCGATACAATCTTTGTTGTCGTGTGAAACAAGTGAAGGGGGTAGAGAGTCATGGGGCAATTGACTTGGATGATATCAATCCATATTCCAACTAAATTGCTGATGATGAGGAACCCATGTTTACCAAGGAGGACATCACAGAGTTGGAGAGGGAAACAGAGGAAGCGATGGCATCAAAGGCAGCAGAGATATCAAGAGCCGAAGGGGTGGTGAGGATGCAAATATATTTGTGGATGATATTGCTTTAGAGGAGGAATCTTTAACTTCCACTTCGAGGGGCAGCAGACTTATACTGAGTGTTGGAGATGATTGTATATTTTGGTGCATCAATGACTATGTCACCATAATCTATTGTACTTTGTACTATTTTTTGGTCAAGAATTAATAGAAAATTTACTTATGCATTCTCCACATTCATTTCTCATGTTCAAGTTTAATTATTGATATCATGTTCAAGTTTAATTGTTGAAAAACTCCCGAGTCTCCAATACGAGTCAAATTTTTGGGCTGCTGAGTAATGTCCGAGTATGATTTTTTGAACTATGCTCTAAATGATAAATTGCAAGAACTGAGCTGTGCTATTTGCAGAAGCAAATATTACAAAAGAATTCAGAAATGGAAATGACATACGAAAAGGAGAGATAGGGAAGATACAGAACTGTTCCAGATATTTCTTGTAATCAGAAGGTTCTGTGCATGGTATTTCATCTATCCTCTTCCTTTATTTCTATGTATGTATGTCAAAATACAATGCCACAGAAGGGAAAAAAAAAAGCGGGTATACAGAATGAAATGTTTACTCTTCCATAGGCATATCTTCACCCTTATTTGGTTGTGGTCGTGCTTTGTCATTATGCAACCATCGATCTATAGGGGGTTCCGCACCACAAGGGATGAAAACAAAGGTACTGCCAAGGAAAACGAGTACTGATGCTACCCTGTGGTAATGGAATTGTCTGTGCAGTAGTGAAGCACTGAGTAGGCCCTGAATGAGTAAAATATTGGTCTTAGTAGTAGTGCAGACAATATAGTTTGATCTGGCATCACAGAAAATCATGGAGTTTGGTTCAGCAATATCGCCAGTCATTGATTCAGATCCTTCAATTGGATCACAAAGGGTACAAGTTGTAAGGTTATGAAAGTTCGGAAGGATAAGATTCAATGTGCATCCTCTTTGGTTTGATGAGCCAGTGATGGTCATATATGTATATTGTGGATGGTAGGGTGCCCAATCAATATTTTTCTTGTGATAGTCCCCACAAATTATTTTCAACTACTGACTGATGAGGAATATTTGTTTCCCAAGTGTTGACTGAGCATAGTTTCCTCATGATAGTCCCTAATTTTTTTTTGAACTACTGACTGATGAGCAATATTTGTTGCTGGAGTGTTGACTGGGCCTGATAATGTGAAGCTACTGTTTTTAGCTTTTTATCTCTCAGAGTTGCATGTATGTTTAGAAATATTTAAGCTGGTAGTGGTAGCAATGCGCCATTGCTCATGGTTCAAATCTTCATACATCTCACTTTGTAGGCCGGTACAGTTGTCATGAACAATCTTAGTCAGTGAAATGTTTTCTCAAATGTGTAATAATTAAATGTGTAGGACAACATGTTATTTGCAAATATTGTAGAGAAGTACATAATTTACTTGATTCATGCAAATTTGGTACTAATGTTTTTTGAAAAAAGGCTAATTTTGTTTGAAAGCAGCTCTTTGGTTGGAGACATTAATTTGAAAAGAAATCTTGATGATAAAATAGCCAATTGATGATAGATAATCCACGCCCTTTCTATTTAACTGTATGTAGATGAAAGGAATAAATTGTGGAGGCTACATGCAAATGTGTTCTCTATATTTTGGAGTGTTAGAGGTGCTTGCCCAAGCTGTATCTATTTTTGAAGCTTGAAATTTTACATGTTTTACAAACATCAGTCTCTGAGTCATCCTCTTTTTTTTGTGAACCTAGTGCCCAGACTATATGCTGAAACGCTTTGTGGGATTCTTTTTATCTTATCTTCCATTTATGAGTGGATTGTAAAACTTTATTTCTGTAAACTTTCATATTATTGTAATATACTAGCGAAGAGATGAAATTAAAAAAAATCAAAACTTTCTTGTCGATTGCTGAGGTAATCTGGGGATGTTTTTATGACTGAAATTGCTGCATGAATTATACAGATGCTCAATGTATATTGTCGTAAATACGAGACAGGAGGACAATATTGGCCAGTAGTGCATAACGGTACCATATTCTCTTTGATTCTGACACAAGTTATTGCACTGGGAGTGTTTGGGATAAAGAAATTTCCAATAGCTTCAGGTTTGATGATCCCACTAGTCGTGTTTACTCTTCTTTTCAACGAATACTGCAGGCAACGTTTCTCTCACATCTTCAAGAATTACTCTGCAGAGGTAGCTCTTTACTCCAAATTGACATATGTTTGTAATAATGTACATATTCTTCAATGGATAATTGCATCTGCTGCATAGCTTTATAGACTGTACTCTCAATATCTGCACGATGGCTTCCATTCCTTTCAAACAACGATGGAGCACCTACGGATTACTGCTTTGAGATCAAAATGCATAATACAGGGAAATATATTAGTGGCTAGAGTATCCTTATCATGACACCCACTAACTGAAAGGCATGTATTCTGGGGATTGAGAGTGACAAAGTAACGAGCTTAATCATTTAGATGTTATTATGTTCACTTTATCATGATTATGCCAATTCTATGCTAATTTGTATCTGACATGGACATTTTGACAGATTCTAATAAATAAGGACAGAGAAGATGACCAAAGTGGCCTACTGGATAACATCCTTAAGAGTCTGGATTCTGAATATTTGCATCCAACTTTACAACCAGTTGACCTGTCAGATACTGAGAACAACAAAGAAGTTAATGAAGAAAGTGTGATTTCTGAGAGAAATTTGAGAACCAGCTTGGTAAACTACCCACTCATTAGAATATTTCATCTATCACGCCTTAAAGAGATTTACATGTGGTTGTCAATGACTCTGGCGTATCAAGAGAGGAGAGTATCATAATGAATAAAGTTGGAAGTATCATTGAATGGAAAATACATGTTGTTCACAAGATTCAAGTGTGCTGCATGGTCTACTTAGCAAAAGAAGAGCGGCATGCTTCCAATAGAGATATTCAATGTCCTCATTTTTCTCCCACTGTGCTGTGGCATTGGCTACACATTACAAATTGAAGAAAGAAATGAGATTTTGGAGTGCATTTATGTAGACAAATGGAGCATACAAGTACTGGGTGCAAGTCTTATAAGTTATGTTCCCATTTTTATAGCTATACCATACAGTTTGTACAGATCATTCCAATTTTATGTAGATACATCCATTTAGTTGTAAAATATGTTTTTGTGTAAAGCCATTCGTTAACACGTTCATTCTATGTTTCTATATGGGGTTTATTTTTTATCACCTCCATGTTTTAATATTACACACCCTTTATTTTGTATTTAGTATTTTTATTGGGACCATCACAATTTTATTATTATAAAAAGAGGTTACAATAAAAGGTGGCCATAAAAAGCCACACCCAGTAACCAAACCAAATGGCAGAACAGCAAAAAGTTAAACAACTAATATTGTATTTTGATTGTTTGGTTGGTTAGATTTTTATATAGATCAAGTTGACTTGAAAGCATTTTTGGTTTCATGGGCATTTAAAGTTATTACACGGAAATGATAACAACCAAAATTGATAGTTCTAAGCCTCACATTAGACAGCAACTAAAAGGCTTCGCTTATCACATAGAAAGCTAAATTCAGATTGTATTATTCAACGTCATTTTTGTAGTTTGATTAAATCAAGGTGGGTAGACTATTGAAATATTTTTGCGATGCATCTTCGTTACACTTTTGTTTATGAGATTTTATTCTCTTTTGTCATCGTATAAGTTTTTATGAGAGAAGGAAACACACTGATCATTTTATAACCATTCAGGTTGGATTATTCCTTTTGATCTTTCAAGCTCTTATAAACTTTAAATATTTAATATTTTACTCAATTCATATGTTTAAAAGGTTGTGTAGGAAATCAATTGGCCACCACTTGATTTCATTAACCATGTCAATGTTTAATCATAACACCTTTAGTGAAATATTATTGATAATATCAAATGAAGGAAAGAAAAATTGCTCAACATGTGAGAATCATAGTCTTCCATTTAGATTAGACATTTCACTAATAATATACTTTTAGAACAATGTTTGTAATTTACTCTCTCCTTGTTTGCCCCCAAATGCTCTAAAAATTATTACTATGGAAACCCCACAAAAAATATGGCAAAGGTTGACAAGTAGAGAAAAAACGTGTAATTTTTATTTTTGTTTTTGAGTTGGCCTAATGGTGAAGAACTTGTGCTCTTGAAAGAGAGGTCACAAGTTCAAAGCCTACAGGGGGTAAGGTATGTACGCTTCGTATTTGAAGCACAGTTAGGTGCCTCTTGCAACTGGTAGTACAAGGTAGTCACATATGCTATAAGCCATCTGCAGACCAAAAAAAGACAAGCCCGACATCGTGGACTAAAAAATTATTATTAGTATTATTATTTTGAATAGAATAAAGCCATCCAACTCTAGTAACAAGGGAACTAGGGAAGAAAGGTAAGCTAGGCAAGATTTTAGTAACTAAAAATAATAGAACCTTGCTTAAGAACAAAAATCGAACATAAATTAGGTAATTGTAAGCATAGTAACAAGTTCTCTTAATTATCAAGTCAAGAGTCTTTACACCACCAATTAGATATTTCTTATGGAAAGCAAATTACATACGTGAAACTAGTTTATTGGAATTAATCACGAAATACATTGAAATAAATTGCAAAGGAGACATTCCTAAAGTATCCAAGGTTATTTCATTAGGTCACTTGGGCCTCTTCACAAGTTGAATGGTTGGAAAAACATTGTTATTAGCATATATCATAAGTATTACATATAAAAATATTCAATTATAACTCCTCTTTTTGGAACAAATATAATATATTAGACTATACAGGTATTATGATGACAAAGGTTTAATATAAATATTTTTGGATTCGTTAGTATTTTGCTTGTATTTAAAAATTTAAATGATAGGAAAACGAGGAGGTGAGGTTTGTTATAACTATGATTTTAATGAGTCAAATAAATTTATATACTCCATTAACTAAGTAATTGGTGTAATTTTTAATAAATAATTTTAATTTCTATGTTTGGGAGAACAATACTTAGTTCCTTATTTTGAGTAGACTAACTTGTTTATGGGAAACTATGGTATTGTTCATTCGAGAAAATCTCATTTGGAATATATTAATATGTTTATTTATAGGAAATTATGGCATTATTTTTTCTACGAGTAAAATAATTTTTTTCCTCTAGAGGAAGAATAAACATACGATACTCAAAACGCTAGATTTTGTCTCTTTTAGTTTGATCAAATCTAAAATTATTTCTATTAGAAATGCAACTACCTGCTTAGCAAACTGAAACTTCCTTCTAACTATACCTTTGACAATTTCTGATCGTATTAAGCGAAATCATAAGAAAGGATGTTAACACTTTGAAATCTACATGTATTCTTCAGTATTTGGAATTTTCTCTAGCCCTTGTATGTGCAATTAAGGATATTTCTTACATACATGAGATGCAAGAAAGGGAAATTGCATGGAGACATTAGCATTGAGACTTGTAAATTTTAATACAAATCTTGTTCTTACATTGTTAAGACAAATATGCATCTAATCCCACATAATCTACTAACTCACTCATTCTAATTAAAACCAAGCAATGAAAGAATTGGCTATCTTATTTTAGGTCTACTAGTACCTAGGAGAGAACATTGAGGTTGATTATCTTTTTGTGACCCCATATTATGGCTATGTCAACATGAAGGTTCAAAAAGAAATCATAAGTGTAATGCCCCTCCCGTTACCATCCTTTCAACTCTAGTTGTGTGATCTTTAGTTGGCCCTTGATATGTTTGAGTTCTTCGTTCTAAGCATTGTGCTTACGATTTTGATGATTCATAGAATGAACCAACTAAATATGGTATAATAAAAATAGTATCACCTCCCTAAAGTTGAAATATTGGATGTTGATAAAGGATAAAAATAATTGTATGGATTTTTATCTTGGGCGTCTCATCATTCCTATTAGGTCAAGAGCACAATTATCTATAATTAAGAAAGCACTAAAATACAAAGCTTCTGAGACGCTTTATTTTGGTGGGATTCAAGTCTTCGTGCAATACAGGTTATTACCACCTTCACGGTGTTTAGGAGTATTCTTGCTATCAAGACACAAAGTGTGTTCACTTATCACAAGTCGTTTTCATTGTATTATAATTATCTTTATTAAATTTAATGAAAATAATTGTGGGAAGAAAATAAGTGGCTTGTTGGGGAACAATTGAGTTGTTGGTTAAAATAAATTTTTAAATAATAAAATAAATCATTAAATATTGTTATATCCCTAAATTCTCCCAATTGTTTGAGGCTTGTGCCAAAACTCTTACCAAGAAAGAATTAATGAAATTCTTGTCGAGTATTGTGAGTTTGTTTGTCGTGAGAAGATTTTGGGAATTCTTCTTGGGTATTGTGAGTTTATTGCCATGAGAGGATGTTTGGTTGCAATTCCTTGGTTATGTTTTGGAGCTCTATGGTGATGGCAAATTGTAGTTGTAGGTATTGCTCAAATTGGGTATGTTTGAAAGGATTCACAAACTTTTAAGCATTTCATTTGGTAGGTGTAAGTTGGATTCTTCATCATTTTGCTGTGACGAAGTATGGCCCGCTCCAAAGTGCATAAAATTTAGAGCGTCTCCCTAGTTTATCTATGTTTGTGTCTAACTTCAAGACCAAATCTCCTACTTTAAAAGTGCGTGCTTTGAATCTCTTATCAAACCGCTGCTTGGTTGACTTTTGATGTTCTTCTAACCTAATCATGGTAGACTGCCTCAATTCTTCAAGCCCAACCAACTCAGCCATTCTGATTGACATTTGATCTTCACCCTCCATTTCTAACTAGTGTGTCAGCTCCAATGAAGGTAGCTTCAGAGATAATGAAATCTTGACTTCTCTACCATACACAAGGACAAAAAGGGAAATACCAATTGCTCTTTTTGGTGCGATCTTATCGGCATAGAGAGAATTTTTACTGTGGTGTTCCATTTCATTTGGTTGATCTCCATTGTCCTCTTCATAATTTTGATCAGGTTCTTGTTAGTAAATTTTGCCAATCTATTACCTTGAGGGTAGTAATTGGAAGAATTTTTCAAGTACACTCCATGCTTGAGAGCCTAATCCAAGATTTTAAATCCTAAAAAGGATTTTGCATTATTAGAAATAATGCTCTGGGGAACCCCAAACCTTTTCACACTATCTTCAAGAAAATAAAGGATAGCTGATTCAGTAGCTTCCTTGAGTGCCACAACCTCTGTCCACCTGGTAAATTAATCAGTTGTTTTCAAGACCCATTTATGACCTTGATGTAGCCTAGAACTCGCTGTAAATAGCCCAAGGCGCGCTGACACATCACTCAGCCTAAACTGAGCGCTCACCCGAAGCACGCAAGGGCACCAGGTTCCTCTTTAGAGAAGCTTGTTCAAGATGTTAGCATGATTACAAGTATGATTCAGATCCATAACAAATAATCTATTAAATCACAGTGCATAACTCGGATCTAGATATAAACCATATGAAGGAATAACTAAACAATCACTATAATCAATTTTACCGTACAAGTTCTAGGTTCAGTTGCATCCAACACCAATATCTAACCAATAAGATCCATTCCATTAAATTCTATAAAACACAAAAGCTTCATACATCATAATAATGTCACCATGAGTCATGCGTGCGTACAACCCCACAACATAACTCTACAAAAACATCGGCTCCCTAAACCGTGTGAATCAATACATATTTATAAGGGTGGTGACTTGCATTTCATCGCCTATGCAACTTCCAAAAATATGCTACATGCTAATAATAACCATGTGCCCTTACATAAGAATACAAAAGCATGCAAGTGCTAATAATAGATCTCCTATAGTTAACTCTTAGTACATATACTATTATTAGCCCAAAAATCTGCATGGCACTCGATCTTCCGCTTATCCAAAATAGCCTGCAAGTCTCCATACCTTTGCGCGCTTAGCACTCCAAGTCCAAAAATAGCCTTATGTTGAAAACGGCTAAGTCCTATTTCCAAATTGTTCTTGGGCGCGCCCTGTGTTGCTATACTTCTGTGTGCCCTATGTCCATGCGCTCAAACCTTGTGCGCTTTCAACCTTGAGCTGTATTTCCTCAACTCAATATTACCCCACACTAATGTCATTGCTGCCCCCAACAATAGGTAATCACAACTTATATCTCCAGGAATCAAGAATAATGAATGAAAGAATAGGTAATTACTTGAACAAAAAGAATGAAGAACTACTTGGCGCCTTGCTATTCTACAGATAGGATTCACTCTGGATATTTGTTTTTAATCTTTGCCTCTAATGCATGCCAATCACTCGGCACTTCACCTGTCTTATCCGGGACGTCTAAATTTACGACTTCCAACTCATCATGAGTCATGTTTTCTTTTTCATTCTGCAGGATTCTAACGATGTTAGCCATGCTGAAAACCATTCCCTCCATGTAATCCATTTTCTGCACAATGAGCTTCCCAATTTCTTTCATTCTTTCCTTGTGTGGATCCTGGGCTTCTTCAAGCGCTTTGCTCTTTTCTTCTACTAGAGCAAGCCTCTCCATGCACCCTAGCATCTCATTCTTCACTGCCTTCAGGACCTCAGTACTGTCTTCAATTGTCCGTGTCCTAATAATTGAATATAGAGCTGCGCACATAATTAGAGCTTGATCTTCCTTCTTTAACTTGTCCTTCAGTGCTTGTAACAAGGATTCATAACTTGCAACTTTCCTTACAATCGTGGCCTTGGCCCTTGCTGCTTCTTCTGCAGCATCCTTTGGTGTTGGCATATGCACGTGCCCTTCATCGATTACTAACTTTACTAGAGTGCGTATGTAATGCATCACAGAAGGAAACTTTTCTGGAGCTTGTGATTCCAGGTATGGCCTTACCTTTAAAATTTCATCTCCAATTTCCTCTGCCATACTAACCAAAGCTTCCGCCTTTGCCTTAGCCCTTTCCTTCTCTGTTGTCAAGTGCTTTATCTCCTTGTCCTTGTCCTTGTTATCATCCATCAATGCCCTAATGGTTTCCTCTTTATCTATGTTTCTGCACATAACCTCTGCAGATACCTTCATGAAAGCATTGCTCACCTACTCATCCGACATGACAGTGGGCTGACATTCACATGCCTTATGTGGGGCGCTTTCTTCATCCTCCACAAAACACATGACTGTTCACACACATAGAAATCAAGGTCATCTATACGAGTCTGCATAGACCAAGATAATTGCTTGCGTGTGCGCTTGTTTGCCATTTCTGCGTCCATAAACACCCACCCATATAAATCCTTAGGCTCCAAAGTGCTTTGGAATCGCACGCGTATGATTTTAATTTTATCATCCACATACCCAACTGCAGGGGTCTCATAGTCTTCGTCCTCCTTCTCCTTCTTGGTGTGCTTACCCTTTGGAATCCGGGTGCCTGAATCATGTACCAGTCATTCACCTTCTTAGTATGGGGCGCGCCTAAAGGCTCACCCTTATCTGTTTCTGTACTTGTCTCCTTTAGCTCCTCCACATCCTTCTTCATTTCTTCTCCCTGAGGCTCCTCTGTGTTCTCAGGCTATACTAGAGTACCTGGCGGGCTTTTCCCGGATTCTTCCTCCTGAATTTTATACTTGCGCCTTTTCTTATTTTCTATCTCTACCTTTTGAGGTGAAGTCCTAGGTGATCTCCTTAAGGGTTGTGATGTTCCCATGCCCTGAGCCCTTGTTCTTCTGATCACCCTTTTAAACTGAGGCTCCTCAGTGGTCTAATCTGCATCTATCACCACTGCACCCATCTCTAACACTTCATCCTCTTGTTTCTACAATGGAGGAGTCACCACACGCTCTCTCTTCTCTCCAACTATAGGTTGTCTTCTGCCCTTGTGCTCTAGGCCACCAGTATCTTCATGAAGTTCTTCTTCTTCTCCTTCTTCCTCTTCAGTAGGAAAAACATCGTCTTCCTCTAAGGTGCTCATAGTATGTTTTCCCTTAGGCAGTCTAGGGAGCTTGAATTAGTTCTCCAAATACTTCCCGTTTTGCAATTTAGACTTCAAGTATATATATATATATATATATATATATATATATATCAGAGCCATGCCCAATTTTCCAATGGCCAAACTCACAACCTTCATGTTAATATCATCTGAAATCAACCTTTCAATATAAACAGTCTTACCTGGATAAACATAAGATTTCCTTGGTGTGTGGTAGTCGCAATCTACCTTTTCAGCATTGAAAAATAACCGACACACGTTTAAGAACCTATTTACAGATGCTTGAAAATAACGTGCAGTGAAGGCATATGGTAGCTTACACCAAGGGCCCCATTTTCCATCCTTCATCCCGAGGCGCCCAATACAGAAGTGTTGATACACTGCAAACTATAATAATTTATCCAATACTAAAGGTAACTCCTTAGGTATCCTCCATTCTTCTTCAAACGCAACGCGTAAGCGCTCATACCACATTTCTGCCCTTTGCTTAAAGGGTCCACTCATTTATCCATCACAAGTATAGTTGGAAAATATTTCTCCCAAGGACTTCTTCTCTTCAGGAAACTGCCACATATTGTCTTTTGGCCCATCGGACACTCCAGTTTCAACAAAGACTAATGACAGAAGTATAGTGCCAAAGCTGATTTTCTCACCTTCTTGTTCTTCCTCAATAATTTTCTCAGCAATGAAATTTGATAAGTTATATACAACACCTTGTCTCATCTTCTTCGTAACATGGAGCCAAGCCTTTTTTACTTGAGACTGGCGCTCTTGATTTTTTATTTTTTTCAAGAGATGGGTTGTTTCCTGAATAACTGGATACTTCTGCAATTTAGGGATGTCCATCCCACATCCTCCTTTAGTGTATCCAAGTTCTTTCTTTGTCTTTTCTATGGTCTCTTTGTAAGTGAGGTCGTTACTCAGCTCAATACCTATACTCCTTAGCCCTGTCAAACTTCCAATTAAAGGCGTGGTGATCCTCATTCGGCGCCCAACAAAATATAAGAAGTCTTCATGGACTCTGCTCATGAGCCACTGGTATAGATTTTCGGGTTTTCCAAAATAAGGGAGCTCATAAAACTATACAACTCCTACCTTGGTCAATAAATTTTCACCAAAAGCAATTTCTCCAATTCCTCCCTGGTATCCTTGTTTATGTGGTTGTAATCACTAATCTTGTAGCGGCGAATGTGTGAATCCCAATCGCAGCCCATGAAAAAACCTTCTGGATATTTCATTTCAGAAAATACTCTTAGGAGCGTCTTCGACTTCAATCTCAACTTCATTTTTCTTCTTTCCCCTTGTACCAACTTCAGGTGCTCTTTTGGGTGCCATATTAACTTAAAACAACATGTTCTTTTACATGTTTAGAGCTCTTCAACTCAATTTCGTGTGCCCTAACTCAAAACCAAACCCTGTCTGTCAATAATCTTCCCCTCACAGCGCTGCTTCACTCAAACACTTCACCAAATGGAGAGCAATATTACCCCATGCACAAATAGGACAAAGTACAACTAGATCGTAGCTCTCTGCACTTCACAACTATCTTGTTAGCCTGCTCACCTTCAACTTGCTTGAAATCTCTTGTATGCGAAGGTAAAATTGATTTCGCAACACATCCTTATATAGATTTTTAAAAAGTTCTCAAATTTATTGCTCTCCAGCTACCACCATCCCTAACATTAATTCATCGTTTTGGCAACTTTTCTGCGTTGCTCATCTCTGCGCCACAGTCATAACCTTCTGGCGCGCCTTCTAATTTTTGGCCACATACCTCCTTCCACGCACCCTCATGCACTGAATTACTTCGCCATTGCACCTTCTTCTAAGTAGTTTCCATTGCTATAGCCTACCTCGTGTTACACTATGTGTCCATCCATAAGTGGTCTTCATTTAGGAGAAATAGTTTTCTATCTGCATGTTTCCTTAAACCACCCATACAAAAGTTTCTTTATGCATACACGTCTTCTTTTAATATTCAAACTTGGCAATGAACCCTATATATAAACCACCCCACACTCAGGGTATGCACAATCCTTTGTGAATGAAAACACTTAGATAGTAACTAGCTTCTGGCGCATAAGCGCACTTATTATAAAAAACACTAAACTAAATTGACAAAGCATAACAATGATGAAAGGAAACACATATAAAGGGAATGCATTAAGGAAATCTAATCTAAGTGGCAATACTGCCTTATTACAAACAAGAAGACTTATTTATTGTAGGGTTTCAGCCTACTCCCGTTGAAGTAACCGAGCAACCGTGTTCCATCCAACGCCTATAATTGGAAAGCGCTTGAGTCAAGTATATAAGTTATAACATACGGTCCCAACCAATGCGCCTTAAGCTTACTAGGGTGGCACAAAAACTTTGAATCATACAGAAGTACCATTTTCCCAACTTCAAGCTTCTTATACTTGATGTGCCTATCATGTTATGCCTTCTGTTTGGATTTTTCTTGCTTCTAACACATCGTGTTATGACGCGCCTCTCATCCAACTGCATCAAATTGTCAATTCATTCTTCCAGTGCTTGCTCATTAGCCAGAGCTCCTACGCACAATACACAAAGAAGGTAGCATGAATTCCATGGGTAGAACTACCTTTGCACCAAACACCAACTAAAAGGGTGTTGCTTTATTCAACCTCTTGTAGGTTGTCCTATGTGCCCAAAGAACAGTAGAGACTTTATCATCCCAATCTCTCCTTCCAACATCACAATTTTTTGTCAAGGTATGGTCAATATCTTGTTAAAGGCCTCAATAGTTCCATTTTCCTAAGGATGATAGGGTGTTGCTCTATGGTGTGCAACCATAAATTCATCCAATAATATCATGATAGTCTCATTAAGGAAATGAGTACCCCTATCACTTGTTAAACTTAAAGGGCATCCGAACCTGCTGATAATATTTTCCCATAGAAACTGTGCTACAGTAGTTGCTATGCAATCCTTTGTAGGCACCGCTTCTGCCCATCTTGTAAGATAATCTGTACAAGTTATAATATAGCGCGATCTTATTCTATGCGTGGCAGGGGAGATAGGGCCCACAAAGTTGATTGCCCACTTCTCAAAAGGTTATACGCTAGCAATACGCGTCAAAGGCATCTCATCTCTAGCCCGGGCTTTCCAAGGTACTGATAATGGTCACATGCCTTACAATATTTTTTGCAATCCTTATATAACGTTTCCCACCATAGACCAGTTAATAGAATCTTGTACGCGGTGGCTTCTCCTGCATAATTTCAACCTGCAATACCGCCATGAGCCTCCTCCATAATTTCTTCCCACTCATGCTCAAGTACACACCGGCACAAAACTTCATCATAACCTAACTTGTATAAGTATCCATTGATCAACATGTAAGTTGCGACATGAATGACAAGTTGTTTCTTCTCCAAAGCCTTCATTTCTTTAGGCGCCACACCTGTGTGTAAAAAGACAACAATATCCTCTAAGTTTGAGGGCACGTGATTTAATTTGAATAGTTGTGCATCTAGCATTGTGTCCTTAATGCTTTGTGCGTCCTCTTCTGATTGAATCCTTGATAAATGGTATGGACCAAAATTACTCTTACCTGGCTTAGCAACGACTGTAAAGTTAAACTCTTGAAATAATAGAACCCAACGATGTATGCGCCCCTGTAAAATGGGTTTTTTCACCAAGTACTTCAATGTCATGTGGTTTGTATAAAAGATAAATGGGGTAGAAAGCAAATACCGTCGAAACTTATAGAGAGTGTAGATCATAGACAACGCCTCACGCTCTGTAGTCATGTAATTCTATTTTGCTGGAATTAACTTCCTGCTAATGAAGAAAATAGGATGATTGAGAATCCCCTCTCTAGGTTGGGTTAATTGGTGTCCCTAGATTTCACCTTGAAATTTGGGACTACCCATGTGAAAAAATTTCGTTCTTTTTTAAAATAACGGTTCTTTTTGTGTTTTATTGCTAGAAGATGTTTGTATTATGTTAGGATATTCGCAGTGAATCATATGAGCCAATTTCAACAAATACCTAGACACCCAAACTCATTTTATCCCTTCGCCAAGTTTTGTCCCCGGGAATTTTTTATTTAATTATTTATTGAATAAATAATGCCTCATTTGAAGTAAATTGTGCTCCGGATTGAATCCTGTTGAAGTTTTGCATGTCAGTATTCACTCATTTCAATAGGGTTTTCACCAGGAATGAATTCAGAGCTTTGTCTGTGACTTCTGGGAACGTTTTTCACTTTTATTTATTTGTTTTGCGTTTTTCTCCAGTTTTCTCAGTTTCTATGTGAAATTCCCCTAGGTCAATTCCTTCTCCAGTATAGTCTATTTAATTTCCTGAAGCATATGGAGATTATCTACCGACCCAACACCAGAAGGAATCAGCCTCAAAATGCAAGCTTCTGACTAAAAAGATGAAGTCATGCACAAAAAGCCTCTCCTATGCAAGTTGCATTTTTTGGAATTAATGAGTGTAAGCTGCAGTGAGAATTTTGGCAGTGGCAGGCAAGCGGGAATTTCTTATCTGCCTTGTAGGGTAAAAATTCCCATGAAGTCAAAGTCACTTAAATTGCAATGGGAATATTAGAGGTGGCAGGAAGGCAGGAATTTCTTACCTGCCTTGCAGGGTAAAAATTCTCATTATAAAAGAAAAATGACTTAAAGCACTGGTGGGAATTTCTTACTTGCCTTGCAGGGTGAAAATTACCATGATGAAGTCAAAATCACTTAATTGGAAGAGTTGATTTTTGGAGTTGCGGTGCAGGGTGGAAATTCCCATGAAGTTAACTTCTTATTTTTAGCAATTCCTCCTGCCAAAAAGTGTGACCCACCTTGGGTGAATAACAATGCATTTAATAATATTTATTGATGGTTTATTCACCCAATTTTGGCGCCATAAATAAAAGTAAATTCAATGCAAGTGGAAGAGCTAAGGAGAAGTCAAGGATGCATGCTAAAAATAAATAAAATAATTTATTTAAAAACAATCAGCAACATGCATAATTGGGCACCTAATTTGGGTGAATAATCATGATTGTTTATTAATTAAATTGCCAGAAATAGGAAGGGAAATTATTAAAAATAGAATGTTGAGGATTATATAAGCATGCACTACGATAATGAAGAAGCAATTAGTTCTTTTTGCAAAGGATTGCAGCTCGGACAGGTTTTGACACCAAAGGAAGGAGTTTTTTACATTAAAGAGTGTTTTTCATTGCCAGGGAGCTTTAAGGTTTAGCTCCTAGGGTTGGAATGACTTGATTCTTGCTATGATAATTATCTGCATGTTGGTATAAGTGCCCGGGTGAATTAAATAATATTTTTACTTGCTTTGCATGCATGCAAAACCTCAAATTTTAGGGAAGCAAACTTATATGCAGATTTTGGTGATAAAAATCAAGTATTCATATCATGGACTCCATCTTTGTCTGAATAAATTGTAGGTATTCATCACAGGTGATCAAATCAATGTTAGGTACATTGAATATATCTTTTGAATTTGAAGAAGTTTCCAGATCTGTAAAAATGGATCCAATTGCAAGGGATTTCGACAGAATTAAAAGAAAAATAGCTCAGACAAAGATTGTTCCAGCCATGTTGAAGCATGATGAAAGAGAAAGATCAGCAGAATCATGCATAGCTTCCGGATTTGTTGAATTCAATGATATCGACATAGGCCCTAAACCTATCACCAATTTAATTGATAGATACAGATGTCATAATTGCAAAGGATTTTGACAAAAAAATCATCCTCTTGTTTCTAACACAGCCCATGTAGAAGTCAGTGCATGGAGAATTCCTTTCAGAAGCTTGTGCATGTGCTCCCAATCTTCTAGTTGAAGCCTTCATTGAATTTACTTGTGTTTGCATTCACCCAGAGTGCTTTCCAGAATTTAAAATTGCTCATATGCAATTTAAATAAAAGATGATGAGTTTTGTCTAAATTATTTAAGGCAAACATTGCACTGGTGCATGTACTGAAGAATAATTAGAAAAGCTTCAAGGATAGAAGGGAAGACATGTCAAAGGTAATACCCACAAGCAAATCACAGTCATGCATAGCTTCCAGATTCAGTTTGATGAGAATCAAAGGCAAAAGAGTCAATTACATGTAGAATATGGAAAAAGAACAAGACTGGAAGTGTTGCAGCTTTCTTCTGATTTATTTTTCTCTTTCTTATTCTTTCTCTTATTTTCTCTGACAAAGTAATTGAGTGATCAATTAAATGATAAAACTTAAGTGCTTAGCTTAAAATTCGTTACTTGAAGAAGTCAATTACTTGGAAATAGGTGGAAGTCATGCAAAATAAAAGGTTCTATTTTTTCAGTTATAAATCATACATGTCATGCAAAGAGGAATTCTAGGAGGAAGATTGCCATTTGTTTCCCTTTTCATAGCTTTTGCATGCGGGAATTCATTTAAAGCTTCCTATTTGTAATTTACCTTTATACACTATAAATAGAGGAAGAACCTACGAGTTAAATCATCAGAATTTTTGATCAGCATTCTTATGTTCCAGACTTTGAGCTGAAACCCCTGATTTATGCAAGCAGAGGAATAAAGAAGAGATTTTCAGAGAACTTTGTGTCAACAGTGCATTTTGCTTCTTATTTCTTTCTAGATCTATTCATAAACTTTGTGTTATTATAGATCTAGATCTGAAAGTTTCCTTTTATTTGAATTATGTGTTTAATGATCTATTTTTTTTAATCTATGTGTATGCAATCAACTCTATAAACTATTGTTTGGGTTGCACATCCTCTCTACTTTCTTCTGTTTCCTATTATTTTCCTCTTCTATAGATTTTTCCTTTCTTTTATAGCTGCTTACTTGCTGCAGAACCATATAGCTATGGTTTATGAGCTACACGGTTAAAATAATACCAACAGATAGATATTAGGACATATAAACTAACAAAATCTTACACGGGAGCCTCACCAGTAAATGAGGGATATTTATCTCATGACTGCCTAGGTTTTCATCTGTGCAGAAAATCTAGCCAAAACTAATATTGTGCCTATGGCCATGCCAGAGGCGTCTACATGAATGTGAAAAGGTTTGGACCATGAAGGTAAGTGCAAAATAGGTGTTGTAGTAAGCCTTTCTTTGAGAGTCTCAAACGTGCACTATTGCGCCTCACCCCAATAGAATTTGCCTTTACCTTTCAATAATTCCTCCTGGGGCGTAGTGATCTTTGCATAAAATTTGATAAAATTCTTGTAATATCCTGTGTGCCCTAAGAATTTGCGCACCTCGCTTTGGCTAACATGTTCCTCTAAGCCCAAAATCACATCAACCTTAGCAGGATCCACTAGCAAGTCCTCTTTACAAATGATGTGTCCTAGCAAAATTCCAAAGGGTGTGGAAAATACACACTTCTTAACGTTTAAATAGATGCTCAATTGTCGGCACCTCTCAAACATCAGCCTCAAATTATCACAGTGATCCTTCATAAGCCCATAAACTATCCAATCATCTAGATATACCTGTAATAACTTGTGAATAAAATCCTGAAACGCTTGTACCACTATGCCCAAAAATACTGCAGGCACATTCTTTAATCCAAAGGTCATAACTATGTATGTAAAACTTCCCCATTATGTGGTGAAAGTTGTCATCTCCCAGTCCTCTTTTTCTATCCTTACCTGATGATACCCTGAAAATCCATCAGTGAAGGAGTAGATCTCGCGCCCTGTAACACCTTCCAAATTTTTTTCAGTAAATAGTGTGGGAAAGGGATCGATTACACATGCAACATTTTTCTCCCTATAATCCGCACAAATTCTAACCATTCCATCATTTTTGATACTGATCACCATAGGGCTCACCCATTCTGACTCCTCGGTGGGCACAATGATCCCATCAATTAATATTTTTTCAATTTCTTCTTTCACCTTAACGCACAAGTTCGAATTCATCATGTAAGGCCTTTTCTGAACTAGGCACACACCTTCCTTTAGCTTGATTCTCATTTCTCCCAAAGATTCATGTACTCCTTGCAATTCATGATAGCCCCTAGGGAACGTATCCTGGAAGTCACGCAGCAACTCAATTATCTTAGTAACTTCAGAGTTAGACCAGTAATCTCCAAAGATGGCCTCCTTAGGTTTAGTATCCATTCCAATGTTTACTTTCTTTACCTTCATAGGTGCATGGTACACACGTGCCTTCTCATCTACACTATCCAAGACCTCACGCGTACCCTTTGTGTGCTCAATATCCAGGTTCTCCACCTCTTCATCATCAACCATATAGACCATCTTACCCTTTTCTCTTTCTAGGAAGGCATGCCCGAGATGTTCTGCATCTGTCTCTTCCTCTTCAAAACATGCCCCTAGGTCTGACTCACCTAACAATTCCTAAAGAAGCTCCTTAACCTTTGCATTATCTCCCATAGTTAAGTGCTTCATAACCCATGACGCCTCATTCACTGGAGTTTTAGTGGAAAAATAACCAAAGGTCTGAATCATACATGTAGTAAGTTTGTGTCAATTTCTAGTCTCTCTATTCAACTCTACATAGATATACCATGTGTGCGTGCAACCTCACAAGGTGAAGTAGAGCTTGTGCACCCACAACAAAATTTGTAAAGCTTCCTGCTCCTCTGTCCATAGTATCTAGCTACTGCCCAATCGCCTGATACTGTGCGGCCTGTTGACATGTGTAATTACACTTCGTACTTCACGCCCAACCATTTTGTAAGTGTCATGTGCCTAGATATCACATCAAACACTTGCAATATCACTCATGAACTATGCATCATCCCATTGGAGAACTCCTTCCTTTGATGGTTCAAGAACTTCTAGATCTTGAATGGTACGCACATAAATTATATTCAAGTCTTCTTCACTTAAGGGATCCACATAAGGTGCAAATTTCCCGTATGTCAAGGGAATAATAACGCGTTCCTCCTTGTTTTCAAAACTTATATACCCCTTATTGAAGCCTAGATCAACGTTGTTTGCATAACACCAAGGGAGCCTAAGTGAATCTGAACAAAATTCGGCTTGTGAAAGCACTAAGACCTCAAAATACCTAGTAAACTTGGATCCTTGTATAGTAATTGATGCATATTTCAAAACCCCAATAGGCATGGCTTTAGTCCTATTTTCCATAAAAAAAACATTTTAAGATAATTGCAATGATGGTCTTCCCATCTAAACCCACACGTATAAAGTGAGTACGTTTACTTCCACGCCTGTATTAATTAGAATATTACTCAAAATCCAACCATTCAAAACAACATTAAGAGTGATCTCCATGTCATAATCCATGCTATGAGGGGGAAGGTTAGCATGTAAAATGTGTCTTTCATGACCAATCCCAGCGTGTGGAGTGTTTCCCTTAAACCAATTCCCTAATAGAGGAATAATGTTCTCCTGATGCAACATCTTGCAAACCTCCTTTAAATCATCAACATCTATTTGATGGAGTTCAGCTACTTTCTTTTGTTCTAACTTCCCTGACTGTTATTTCAAACACTGTATCTCACCCTACAAATTCTAAATCACCTTAATGGTTTCTTGATAAACCTACTTTTGATGCATACAGTCTGGATACTTTGCATGTAGCACCTCCTTTGTAATGGTAGGATTTGGTTTCTTAGTTTTCTTGGCATGCGCAACATCAACACGTGTAGTAATCTTTACAAGTACCAACTTAGGATCCAACGCCAACTTCGGCATCCAATGGTCTTCTATCGCTCGTTGTACTCTAACCATTCATGCGACCTTGTTCTCCTATTTATGCTTCTTACTCAAACATTCATACAAGTCCGAGAACTCTTCATAATTATGATTCTTTCCAGAGAAAGAACAAACAATATTCTGAGGACACTCATGCCTATAATGATCAGGGGATCCACATGTATAACAATTTCCATGAGGGAAATCACTTCTTCCACCACCACGTCCTTAGCCTCTGAATCCTCCTCTATAACCTCAACCTCTACAACGACCTCCATCAGAGCGCCCTTCATTATGATCATGGTCATGATGCTCACTTTTCTCCTTAGAATTATTTATAACACCAGTCTGTCATATGCCAATATTAATGACATCATGAATCTAATCAATCAACCAGTAATCTTTGGTATCATGAGTAGTAGACTTACAGATCTTGTAGTAATAGGACATGTTTTTTCTTATCGCGCATTGCAAAAGTGGGCACCGACTTGAACTATGGTCTAAGTGACAAATCTCATAATCTAATAACAAGGAGCGCACTAATTTATGACAACAACTATCCTTAGTATGCCCTTATACTTCACAATCTGTACACCAAATTCAGTTGCGCATCTAATGTGCCAAATTAACAGATAATTTATCTAATTGTTTAGCCATTGCTACAATTTGAGCTTCCAAAAATGGGCTTACTCCCATGTCTACACTCCCTACCTCCTTAGCATGTAGAGATGCTTCAAGTGCCTCATGTGGATCTGTATAAGTATTATACGAAAGTGACCTCCTAAAATGCATGATCAAACCTCCAAAAAACCACCGAGCATGTTGGCTCGCTTGTATGTCATAAGATAACTTGGATAGAAGAGCCTTGAACCGTGCATCATATTACCAAACAATTTTAGTAGTGCACTGCTTAATATATTTCAATGCTTTGATGCTCTTATATTCAAACTTAGGGATATAAAATTCTTTCAAGAAAGCATCCCGCAGTGCGGTATAATCTACACCATTCTGGTCAGGGTCAAAATTTTTGTACCAACTATGCACGCGTCCCTGAAATGTAGTTGCAAACTGTCTCACCTTGCGCTCTGGAGCAGTGATCCCCTTTGCATGCCATAATATCTCACACATATGCATGTAATCAGCTACATATTCAATGCCTCTATACTCTGGCAGATGGAGGGACATCTCCCTATAAATTTTTTGAGGTTGGTGCGGACCGTGCCCACTAGATCTAGTACTTGTGTTTCCTCCACCTCTAGAGCCACCAGATCTGCCAGTGCCCGAGCCACCTGACCCTCTTGATTCTCCACCTGAAGTAGGAAACGAACTAGAGGATGCATTTCCTTGTGTACCAATGGTCATGCTAAACTAGACTCCCACAGTTTGTAAATTTTTGCTACTTTCAGACATTATACCCACGTTATGCACACCCACGTTCTATGCCAATGACGAGCTAGAAAAGATGCCTCCAACTGGTCCTCAAAATAAAACATATGACGACTGCGCCATAAATGAATAAGTTCCCTGATTAACTCCTAAACTTGACTACAAATTGACTCTATCTAATGCAACTCTATTTCTCACACTAGCTTGCTTACTTTTAACTACTGTAGAATTTGGAAAACCAAACGCAAAGGCTAGGTCACTATTTAGGTTCAGATGCACGCCTGAGGTCCAAAATATTTCTCCTGACGTGCCTTCATCCAAGGATGAGGAGGATTCTCTACCATGCTTTCCCAAATGGGGGAGTTCCATATGATTTGGCTCCACGTCATTTACATGAGCTCCAAATCCTTCACGAGTCATCTCTCTCTGCAACACCATTCTTTCTATGATCTCTCGATGCTTCATTAAAAGTGATCCCTATTTCTTCTCTCTTCCTCTTTGCCGTTAGGTCCGCCATCTTTACCAAACCTATTCCTACCCCTGTGCGTGGTGGGTTTTATCTAGTCATAGGTTTTTCTTCCAAATCTAGAGTCATGATCAAGTTCTTGATTGCCAATGGAATATCACGCAAGTAAGATCCTATGGGTTCACGCAAGAATTTGAACTCAAAAACTTATAGGAAAGAGTAAGTGGAAACTACGTACTTAAGAATATAGTTGTTCAAAACACCACAGAACCAAACATCCATAGAGCGCGTCCAAATCAGATCTACATCATACAAGGCCTAAAACTATTCTTGCTTCAAAACAAGCATGTGAAACCTCCAATTCCTCTTAGATGCGTAAGTAACCAGCCACTCGTATAGTTCTACCGGAAAGATAGCAAAGAATGTCTCATAAAATACGTCATACAGATTCTTCTCAACCCACAAAGGTGTGTTAATATCAGGTCCAATGTTAAATCTATGAGAATACTCTTCTTCTAGATCATCTAATCACTCTTCAATACTGGCCAAGGTCAACTGGTACTCCTCATCATACAACATCCTGAAAAACAACTAGGAAAAAGGTCCCAAAAAATGGAAACAATGATGTAGCCTAGAATTCATTGTAAATAGCCCAAGGTGTGCTGACACATCACTCAACCTAAATTGAGCACTCACCCAAAATGGGAAAGGGTACTAGGTCCCTCTTTAGAGAAGCTTGTTCAATACGTTAGCATGATTACAAGTATGATTCAGACCCATAACAGATAATCAATTAAATAAAAGCGCATAACCCAGATCTAGATCTAAACTACATGAAGGAATAAATAAACAATCACTATCATCAATTTTACCATAAAATTTCCTTATTTAGTTGCATCTAACGTCAATATCTAGCCAATAATATCCATTCTATTAAATATTGTAAAACACCGAAGCTTCATACATCATAATAATGTCACCATGAGTCATGTGAGCGTACAACCCAGCAACATAACTCTACAAAAACATCGGATCCCTAAACCGTGTGAATCAATACAGATTTATAGGGGTGGGGACTTTCCCTTCATCACCCATGCAACTTCCAAACATAGGCTATATGCTAATAATAGCCATGTACCCTTACATAATAATACAAAAGCATGCAAGTGCTAATAATAGATCTCCTATAGTTAACTATTAGTACAGATCCTATAATTATCTCAAAACTCTGCATGGTGCTCGATCTTTCGCTTATCCAAAATAGTCTTGTGTAGCCTGCAAGTCTCCATACATTTGCATGTTTAGCACTCCAAGTCCAAAAATAGCCTTATGCTGAAAATGACTAGGTCCTGTTTCCAAATTGTTCCTGGGCGCGCCTTGTGTTGCTATACTTCCGCACGCTCCTGTGCGCCCTATGTTCACGTGCCCAAACCTTCTGTGATTTCAACCTTGAGTATTATTTTCTCAGCTCAATAGACCTGCACTTGACATAGGATTAATTATTCCAATAAAACCAAGTCTCCATTGAGAAAGTGGTTCATCTGTATGAATGGGATGAAGTGGGAGTGTCGCTATCTTCATCTTACCAGTGAAGAGAGCACATTCCTTGCATCTTCTGACCCATAGATGAGAATTTGTGAAAAATGTGGGCCAAAAGTATCTTGCCTTTAGAATTTTCACTGCTATTGCTTTGGTTGATAAGTGCCTTCCAAATAAGCCATTTTGGAATTCTACCAAAACCCTACTTATTGGTTCACCTTCAATGCATCTTAACAACACTCCATCAAGGTTATTTCTAAAAACAACCCCGCCAATTAATGCATAAGTAATAGATTTCAACCTTAGATGCCTTCCATTATTTTTTCTCAAACCATGAGGATATGGACCATTAGATAAGAATCTATACATATTGCTAATCCAACTGTTACTATTGTGCGGATCCGAGGTGAGTTTTCCCTATTTTTATTCAAACAAATAAGAGGTTTCTTTATTAGCCTGAGCATCCAAAACAAGCTACTCACAAATTTTTCTACCTCTTACCAATTTTATGGCCTTGATAGTCACATCATACTCTGAGATCTTTGTCACCCATCCATCTCTCTTCTCACTAATTTTTGTTTCCATTATGAAGTCCCTCACGTTGGTGTGTGAGACTAAAACTTTTATATGGTTAATGAAAAACATGCTCTTGAATTTATTGAGAGCTCTCATGATGGAAAATACTTCTTGTTCCATATAACTATATCTTAATTCATAATCCTTCAGTGTATGACTAAAGAATGCCACTAGTTGCTCTAAACCTTTATTATTCTCTTGTTTCAAAACCATGGCAATGCTAGCCTCAACCTCATAAGCATATAGGATGAAATCCTTTGAATAGTCAAGTTTGATAAGAGTAGGTTCCTAAGAAATTACTTGTTTAGTGTTGGTAAAGGTCGATTTCCCTTCTTTAGTCCATTTAAAAGACACATTCTTCTTGAGCATCAAGGTAATGGGCTTGATAAGCTCTACAAAGTTAGGAATGAATTTACTAACAAAATTAATTTTACTAAGATTGCAATGTCTTCTTGTGAGTTGGAAACGAGAGAGAGAGAATAGTAGATATATTTTTAGGGTCCATGACAATACCATCCTTTGAAACAATGTGACCCAAAATCCTGCCCTTTGGAACTACAAAAATGTACTTCTTGGGATTGAGAAGCACTCCAAACTATCTGCATCTCTCAAACACTTTCTCAAGATGGATGAAATGATATTTATTTTCTTTTGAGAAAACCGTGATCATCCAAGTAGATGAGAATGAATTAGTTTATATAGCCAATAAATACAATATCCATATATCTTTGAAATGTGGCACCTACATTTGTTAAGCCAAAAGGAAAATTTTCATAAGCATATGTTCTTAATTTGTTTGTAAAGGCTATTTTATGTTGATCCTCCTTCATGACCTTGATGTAATTAAAATATGGGTATCCATCTAGCATAGAAAACCTCATAGATCTTGCTACCTTCTATAAAAAAAATTCATAGATGGTAAAGGATAATGATCCTTCAAAGAAGTCTTATTCAAGTCCCTAAAATCCACACATAGCATGAATTATCTACTCTTCTTCCTAACCAGGACCAAGTTATCCACCCAAGAGGATTCCTTGATGGGGAAAATGATTCTAGCCTTAATGAGTTTGGTCAACTCTTTCCTCATAAGGGGCTCTATTTTAGGATTGAAAATTATTTGTTTCTGTCTAGTTGGCTTGGTACTAAGATCAATATTTATGGTATGTTGAGCAAAACTAGGGTTAGAACCATTAATATATTCATAACTCAAAGAGAAGAAATCATTAAATTTTTGACATAGGGATATAAAAGCATTGTTTTCAGCCTCATCACATATATTCCCAATCAATAAATCATTGTTTTGTGCAATAGTGACTTATTGGTAGTCATCTGGTCTTGTTTTTATATTCTTTCTTTTCCCTTTGAACTCATCATCATGGCTGAATGTCTTTAAGAATGACCAATCCTTTAGGAAATTTGTTTGTTCTCAGCTGAATGATCTGATCACCATAACCATCTTGTAAATCAAATTTCAATTTTGAGGAGAACTCAACTTCATTTTATATGAATTGAATGATTTCTCATCATTATCAAAGATCTGCCAACAAAATTCATTTTCTAGGATTGATGACATCACAACCATCCTAACATGATACTCATTTCCTTAGATGAGATCTTTAGTTGGTGAAAAATGTGATCCAATATTTTCCATCTAATAAGATTCTTTGTTGATTTTCCTTGGCACCAATTGAAATTTGATGGCATCAAAACCTTCTAAGACGTCCCACACTCTGTCCATAAGATTTTAAAAGTTTATTCTAGGTTGCAAACCTTCCTATAACTTGGTGAATAACCAATTAAGTATCACCAAAAACTTGTAAGGCCTTAATTTGATTTTCTCTTTTAAAAGTAATCCATAGATCAATGCCTCATTTTTAGACACATTATTAAAACAATAAAATTGTGGTCTATGGGGAAAAAAAATTCTTGTCCATTGGAGAGACAAGAACTACACCCACCCTAGCTCCATTTTTGCTTCTTGAACCATCAAAATACATCTTCCATAATCCAAAAGAGTCCTCTTCTCCTTTGTGCAACATGTGGCTATGAATTATTCTTCATGAATGCATTAGGTGCCCAGAAAAGTCTCCAAAATTGTTCCATAAGGATCAAAATCATAATGCTCCTTGGCCCATTCATCTAACAAGAAATCAGACACTAAATAAAGAGGAGTAGTCTATTGTACTGACAATGATTCATAATCTTCATATTCATGTATCATGTAATTAGATTGGAGAGGAGTTACAGGGTCATAAGACTCAACATGATAAAAAGAGATTGGGTCTACTTTAATGGTGAATCTTGTACCCTATCTAGTTTTAAGGAGCATGTGAGACCAATCTGAAGAAAAATATCCACCCACCTTGGCTATAAAATCTCTTGATAGACAAAAGGAAAAAAAAGGAGGAAAGTCAATAACTGAGATATCTCGGGTTATGGTCAAGCTTGGAAAAGTATGGAGGGTTAACTCAATATCTTTGATGACTCCTAAAATGTTTATAGTTGAGCCATCAAGTTGTAGGACACCTTTAGAAACTATATTTTAATTTAATGCTTAAAATATCAACAATCTACTTGGGCATTATAGAGGTGTTATCCCCCAAGTCAATCATGTAATTATGCACTAAGTGCTCTCCTACAATTAGAAACATGTAAAAGAGTGGAGGCTTATTAACCTTTCTTACTTTGTTCCTCCTTTGTTTGACATATGTGGACCCCAAAATTTTATTTATTCACGGATTTTCGGGTTGGGGAAGCTGCTTCAAGGCCTCTTCTAGAAGATACCTTTGAGATAGAATAGATAGGGCATCCCACATGGTCACATTCATATTTTTCTTCCTCATCTTCTCAAAAATGTTGAAAGGGATACCTACAAATTTATGCATCGTAGGTGTGGCTTTCTCATTTCTTATTTACCCTACTCACAGAAGCTCTTTGTTTTGTGAACTCTCTGTGTTCGACAGAATTTATTTCCTCAGATTCTCAATATTCCTTAGATTTTTTTCTTTGAAATGGGGAATTTGCAATGAAGGGAATGATGTAACCATTTCAAACTGCCTCCTATTTTACCTTGTATGATCAGCCACATGACGTTTTGGCATGTTTAAGTTATTTGCGGCTTGGTTAACTACACAAATCATTAGACCCTAAAAACATGAAATTTTTCTCATGGGCGGCCTCGTGTGCTTCTTTAACATTAGTATTTGGGGTTCCCATCACGAGTTTATGATGATATAAGGAATCATACACCATGAGAGACTTATCCTTCATAAAATTCATCCCAATTTCACAAGAATACTGATTATGAGGCTTATCACATGGGTAACACCATTTAGTTTCTTGAGCCATAATGTTTTGGATTGAGACAATAGATTTTCTCAAGCTAGGAGTAGGTGCAACTTGTGGAGGTGGAAATGCTTTAAAGTGCAAGCTAGAATTTTCACCTTGAAATCTCCTTTGTTGATAATTTTGCCCATATCTTTGGTTGAGGTATTTAGATCATTGTTGTTTATAGCCTTGATTGAATGTTTGATTAGAAGACTTCCCCTGGTTGAAACTTAGATAGTTTTTAGGTGTTCGAGCTTGGTACCTCTTTACAGAGATAATTTTATTAGACATATTTCTAAGCTAAGCACTAGGACTATCGGTTTCATATTGCTTTGTGGAGGAATAATATATAGAGTCAGATGATGATGAATTTGGATGAGGAATAGAAGCAATAGAGGGATGGGCATTATGAGGGAATTCATGAAAAATGGGCATAGGAAATCTAGGGGCTAACTTTCCAGCTTGAATTGAAAGAAAATCATCCCTAATGGCTATTGTATATGCATTAGGTAATTGAATAGCACCCATAGATCATATAATTACAAATATGATAGAATTCAAACATCTTAAGAAATATAAGAAATCACCTTGGGGAGTTGGTCTAAAAATAACTACGTAACTTTCAAAGTCCTCCCTTAAGCCTAAAAAGAAGAATATTCAAAGAATTTTAATGATGCAAGGCAGGGCGCAATTTTGTAGTCTTGCAGTTTGTAACTTTCCAGTTGTTGCAAGATTGTAAGTTGCACCCCCATCGCCGAAGCACAAAGGGAAGAGACACATGGCATGATTTGGTAATATATGGCCAAGGGAGCATTCTTGTAGTTTGGCAGTCTTACAATTCCTCTAATGTTTCAAACTACCTTTTTATCCCCGAAGGCCTGATAAAGAAGACATGTGGCATCAAGAGGGAACGTCATATAGTGGGGATGTTTCTTGCAGTTTGGTAGTTGACAGTCTTAAAGTTTCTACAATGTTGCAAAATTATTTTCTATTCCTAAGGCCTAATTAGAAGGAAATGTGAGTGTATGATGGTAGCCCGAGGCGGAGCATTTTTACAACCTGATAGTTGGCAGTTGCATAGTTTCTACACTACTACAAACTAAATGTCTACCTCCAAAGGCCCCATAAAGATGACATGTGGTAACACATGGTGGTGTCACATAGATGAGGAAAATTTGCAGCCCCAAATTTGGAAGTTTCATAGATTTTACACTACTATCAACTGCTCTCCTACCCCATAGGAACCTCAACAAGGATAAGTGGTAAATCTATCCATGTGTAGGGCCCATATTCAAACTTGAATTGAGAGATCAATGATCACAAATATGAAAAATTTAGGATTATGTCTATCATTAATGAATGCATGTGAAGAGCTATATGGTTTAAAATTAAGCTAAGTTCCACACTTTGCATTCTAATTCAAAGTTTTTGAGTGTTATAGAGCCCTGGAACGAGAAAAAAATCCCTAATTCCTACAATTAGGTTGTGCGGAAGTTTGTCCAAAGTGTGAACAATGTTTAAAGGATCTTGTTGGTTCAGAAATAAGAATTTGTAGTTGCCTTGGTGTGTGGGTTAGTCCTTCAATGTGGAATATCTTTATTACATTTTTTATGATATCGTGCCAAACTATAAGGGAGATTCTTGAATGTCTGTATTTCCTATCAGTCCACTTCTTGAAGAAATATTGTCTACCCCTTGCATTGATACAATGAAGATCTAATTGATTGAAGCCCAAACTTCATAACACCTTATCTCTAACTTGGATAAAATATATAATACAAACATTGGCAATGCAGATTTGAATGAGTTCTTCCAAAGTTTACATGCAACTGATAGGAGTGTGATTATGAAGAAAATTAATGAAAGCTCCATTACCCTAGCAGCTACATTTCCTGCCTTAGCCCAATACCCATAATTGGTATGGGCATGTAAGAATAATTATAACCCAGAAAAAAGGGAGGTTAGCGATGAATTGGTTATATGGTATTGTCCCTAAGTCTAGATACTTTAGATGAAATGCTAGGCCTCCCTGATGTTTTTTCGACAACCAACCATGCCAAATATTCCAAGATGTTAAACAATCAATGGTTTGAGAAGCCAAGGATCTCTTCCACCCAAATTCCTAAGAGATTAACCAAAGATGACTTATTGAGGAAATTGGAGACCTTATTACCCTATTAAACACGATTGTGGGAAATGAATCAGCATACCACTGTCATTATTGGATGTTCAAGTTCATCCAGATCATTCTCAGTTACAAAACACATATTCACTAGGGGAATTGATAAGTGACTTCATCCATCAATAACTTATAAAAATGGTAGTGAAAATTTGGGAGGGGTCTAAACAAAAATGTGAGTTTTACACGGCTTCATACCTAGTTTACAACATTACATTCCACAGGTCATTCCCCGGGTTGGTAAGGACCAAATATTTTTCTCAGTACATGGTATATGATGTATACCCACAACTTAACTTAGAAAATTAGATGTACGATTTCATATTGGTTCATGATGCCTTCTTTACCCATGTACTTTGTTTGTTCAAGCCTGAATGGGAGTAGTATAGGATTTCATATAGGGATAAAGAGGTGATCACTGAATATGGATGTTACTTCATCCAATTCAAATTGTTTGCATACATCAGGGTGAGTGGTTTTCGAGGTACACCATACATGATGCCAAGATCCTTAGATGATAATGGACATTACTGGAATTATCAAGACAACATGTGGATGTCCATATGTTAATTACATGGAAGAATAAAATTAATATTAAGTTCCCAATCACTATTGAGAGATACACATGCCCCTCAGTGGTCAAGGACAAAATTTTTGAAGTAGAAATGAATGGAATCATCATGCAGAAATTCCAGGCTAGGCCCAACTATGATATCGAGTGGAAAGTTCAAGGAGCCCTTGGAAATTCATATGAACATGAGCCTCATTATGAGGAATACTAGATGGATTGTAGAGATGAAGAAGAGGTGAGACACAAGTAATTCTCTAGAATGACCCTCACTCATATCATTAATTACAAAATTGGAATTTTCCCTAAGGGTTTACTAGATGAAAAAAGCTTGGTGAGAAAGTACTATATAGATAAGAATGTTACGGCTCAACCAATGTCGCCTCTTGATTGGATTTTGCAAGAGCCAATCTACTTGCATGAGAGGACAACTCATGTCATTTAAAGAACCCTGTCTTGGCTCATAAGTAATGGAATTAAATTATCTCTCCAAAATAATATAATATTTAGGGAATGTAGAGCCACATGTGCATTCAAGGATGTGCTTATACCTATGAAGAAGGGAGAAACCAGTTTCGATCCATCAAAGGGAAAATCTCCACATATTTCCATAAAATGACCAACATAAAAATTTGTGGAAAAATTGAGTTCTGCCACTAGAAAAACTGGGACTTGCATGTCTCAATTGACACAAAAGGATGAGTAAATGCTAAATAAAGTAATGAAGTATGCCCTTATCAGTAAATCCAACCCAATCTAGTTTTTCCCCCATCCTACCTCAAGGCCCAAAGAATTTTTTTCTCAAGAGAAATCCTGAATAGATACATCATCTTCTACCTCATAGGTGTCATCCAAAAAAGGTAATAGGATGAGGGGGAGTGTTTCACCAAAGAAACTAAGGGTGAGACCATCATTGGAGCCCATTCTTGAGGAGGTGGAGAAGGAAGAACCAGTGACCAAGAACTTCATGAGAACACCAAGAGAAAATGTGGTAACACCTGTAGCAGCAACAATTACAAGTGCATCCATGCCAGGAGCTTCCTCAAGCCATGAGGTGCTTTATAAAATTTTAGAGAATCGTAAGGTAGTTGATACTACATCACATCCATTATCAAAAGAAGCCCTTATTTCACTGATAACTTATGAAGAACAAGTTGTATCACTTGGAAATGTGGAAAAAGAGGTGCAAGATCCATCTCATAAGAAATTATTCACTGATTTGTTACATGGATTGGGTCAAAATGTGGGATATATCTTCACTCTAAGGATGTTTAAGTTGCACCTACTCAAATTGCAAAAATTAAAGTGAGGGAAGGAGGCATGACATATCATGAGGAATCCATTATGGAAGAAACAAAAATGGTAACACAAATTGAGCAATTAAATGTTGAAGAGGTTTCATTGACAGAGGTTGAACACTCAACAATCATGAATCCTGTCTAATCAGCTTTGGATATGGTCAAATAAGTGATTGAAAATCATGAAGTTACAGTATTTGAGGCTAAGGAACAATAAGATAAACATATTTTATCCAACCAAAGAATATTATCCATCCACGGAGTAAGGGATTGAATTTGAAGAGGTAGAATTAACATATGTAGGTACTTCACACCCTTTAACAGAGAAAGAATAAGAAGTGAAGGATCAAGGGGAAGAGGAGGAGGAAACCCAAGTACAAATGATAGAAAATGTGGAAACACCACAAGGGTGGGTTCATGACTTCGACCTTGCACTCTCCAAATCACAAGAACTTGTGAATGTGCCAAGTGCCTCCCAACAAAAAAACCAAAAGGGAAACAACACTTTAGGTGAGGTATTGTTGAGAGAAACACTCCCAAGGAGAAGAAAGTTGAGAGTGCAAGTGGAAGAAGTTGAACTTGAGAGTATCATCTCCTTAAGACCATCCAAAGCACTAAAGAAGGCCATAATTATATAAAGAACAATGGTAGGGCCTCAAGGAGACATATTTGTGGATATTGCCACTCCACAAAGTGATATCCTAAGGGATGAAGATACACCATCATACTACCATATCACTTAATTACCATTGGGGAAACCAACCACAAAAGGTCTTTAGCATGAAGTTACCATGGCAATGGGAGGTATTTTCTAGAAAATATTAAAAGAAAAATAAACTAAGAATTAACTTAAGGAGAAGGTTGACACCTTGTCAACATATGCGCATAAATGGTTGCAAATTCACAAGGAAATTTAAGAAATCACCACTGCTATCACCCCTGAGATGATGAAAAATTTCTATGATTTAGAGAACATGGGGAAGCCACAAACATTTGGAAGAGGAATTGGTAGATAGATGAATCCAAGTCCTAATGGAGGTGATTGAATGTTATAACCAAGTTTCCAAGCAATTGGAGGAAAGAAAGGTATTTCTTGAAACTATCAACATGAAGTGGAGTATTGGGATGCCATGTTTCCTAAACTTGAGGCCATCACTGCCATGAATGATGAAGAGGTTGAAAAGGAGGGGATGTAATACTCCCAGACTGAAAAGGAAGGCAATATGAATATGAGGTGGCTTATCAAGCTACAAATTGAAAATTTGGAATATTACATAAGTAAGCTTGAAAACATGAGGGAGAAGGAAGGGGAATATGTTGATGAAATTGAATCCAAAATTGAAATAATGTTTCCCCTTGGAGGTGCATATACTCTAGGGAATTTAGATGCAGAAAATATGGTTGAGATTCTAAAGCAACATGTTGTAGGGGAGTTAGAAGCTCCAAAGGATTTTGATTATTATTTTATTCAAAAATTTGTTCATTTGGAGGGTTACATCAATAAGTTGACAAAGAGAATAAAGATGAATAACATTATTTAAATGCTGAAATGGATTATGTCTTATCTAAATTCTTACACAGTTTTCCAGATAGAATTTACAATATGTCTAACTGTGAAAATCTCAAAAAATCAAGGAAATAATATTTCTCTACTATGCAGTGTTAGATGAAGACCCCATTTTGGGGATGTTTGAAAACCTTGATTCCTATAGGAATAAGTTGGAAAATAAGGTACAAAGTGAACACATTGATCTCAACCCTTCTCGAACAATTCATTCATTCATTGTTCTTCATCCTCATTATTTATTATTTTCTATCCATCATTCTTCAAAATAAAGGGAATCAAATTAGATGGTGACAGTAAGTAATAAATTATCCCTGAGAGTGTACATGTGATGGTGAAAAAGAAGTAAGAGATAAAAGATAGGTTTATTAGTAAAAGGAACGTTCTCCACTTATCTACAAGCTCAATCATGATCCAAGACAACTCAATCATGACATATCAAGGTTGAATATTTTTAGTTGGAATGGTATTCCCATTCATTTTGGTGGATTGAAGGTCTTTAGTCCACATTTTCTAACTTTCAAAGGTTTTGTGGGGGGTATTTGGGTATATTCCCCTAGGGGAAATTTTTTATAATAATGAAGGCCTTTCTTCATTCTAGGGGGTTCTGGTTCTAAATTTTGGAGGACTTTGGTTCTAGTCTTAGGTTTTCACTCATATGATTATATTGTATAGTCATTAACAGGTATTGAGAGCATCTTGTACATGTCTCTCTTGTCTAAATCAAAATTCATAGAACTGTTTTCCATGCTTTAGTTAGGCATTATGGAATGTAAGTAAGAGCATAGTTGAGGAATCATATATGTGTTGTAATATTTTGTTTATTAAATAAATGAAATAAAAATTATTTCCTTCTGTCTATTGCATTATTATTGGTTTCTCAATAAACATTGTGTTGTAGTGTTACCTTGTAATGTATGTTTTGTTATAAATTTATTTTGTTCAATATTGTCTCAAAGTTAAGTGTTTATTGCATTTGAGTGTATCTCGGGTGTTGTGGAAATGATTTAATAGATATTTTGTAGATTTCATGCACAATTTTATAGGTAATTTTTTGTGCTAAGATTTCATAGGTTATATGGTAATGTTTGCATGAAATTGGTATCAATAAATATAAATGTACCTTTGAAGATTATGTTGTCTTGATCTTTTTTCTTGTTTGGATTTTGGAAGAAACAAGATAAGACAGAAAACTATGGTACTTCTTCCCTTTAGATCCACTACTACCGAATTCATCTAACTGAGTATTATCCCATCCTATCCCTTTAGATTTAAACTCCCTTCAAATATCCAACATGATGTATTCCTGTAAAGCACATTTATATTGCATATTTTTGAGTGAATTTACTGTAAATTGCAAAAATCAACATCTCAAGTATTTGGCTTCAATGGATTATGTTTGGTGTATCAAGTGTCTACAATTCATGTGTGACCATTATTTTGAATGAGAATTACATTTAGTGGTTGTATTTGATCTCAGATTGAGGTTTTAACAAGTCTAAGGGTTTTAATCATAATACCTCCCTCACTCTTTCAAGCCACCCTTTAGGTTCTCTCACCTTGGTTCAAGCAGATCCATCAAGTAGTAGTATAATAGCCACATCCTTAGTCACGTGCCTCCTTATCATTCCCACAAGACATGGTCAAGTTAGATAGATAAACCCATTCCTAGTTACAAAATGACACATCAAGATGTTTATCTTTTCTCCTTGCCTACATCCTCATTGTTTGCCTTGTTTGAGGTGTTAGATTGGGAACCAACACTTTCTCATCAAGCTGTTGGAAGAGGGTTATTCCAAGCTCATCCCATGTTTGAATGGAAGCAGGGCTCAAACTCATATAACATTGAAGTACTTTTAATTTTAGTGAAGAAGTGAAAAATCCTAACTACAACATCATCTTCTGTAATAAGATAAACTAAATACACATTAACAACATCATAAATATGATCTACATGGGTTGTAAGGTTTTCAACAATGAAGAAATGAATAATTTTCAAAGAAAACATTGGTATATCATGTTGGGAATTTATATCCAAGGGACTACGACCATTAAAGCTTACAAAGGTGATATTTATTTGATGTGCCATGAAGGATATAGGCCTTAAGTATTTGATGGAGAAAGTGAAGGGTCTACTAGGAGGAGGCGTGGAAAGAATTTTGTTTGAAGGTGATGGAGATCTATACAATGATCATTATATTCTTCTTATCCTTGTTTAGATTTACTAATACTCAAAAGGTTCACCTCCTGACACACTTTGCCTTATTATTATTCTTTTCATAAAAAGGGGAAATTGGACTGCTAAAATAAAAAAAAATAACTTTGGAGTTTCCATATGTGTAGAAAGATGCCTCCAAATGCTGAAATACACTAAGACACATACCAATCTAAGTGGAGATGTTGTAAATATCATCAAATTGATCCCACCAAGCGTGTTAAAAATTTTCTCAATAAAATTTATACCATGCTGAAACTGGGTTCAACATTCCAGTGAAACACATGAGAGCCCTTAAAAGTTTGGATAACTCGGCTCATTCAATGTCAATCCTCAAATGAAAGGGTTGGTTCCTCTCACCCCAGTTCTCTACAACTAGACAAACCAGTTTTATATTATAACACTAACTAATTTCTAAACTAAGAATCCCAAGGAGACAGGGTGCGAAAGAGAGAAAACTAAAATAAAAAGGGGTGATGCACCAAACTGGAAACTGGATCTTTCCTAGATCTAAAACATAGATGTAAATTCCAATGTGAAGATCTAAAATATGCACACAAATTTTAAGGAAAATAGCTGGAAAATAATTAATACATACAAGAGGAAAAATATGTTCACATTAAATGCAGAGCAATCAGAGGAATGAAATTACACTTGTATTAAATATAAAGACTTAACCATTTATAGGAACAAATATGAGGCAAGAAATATCCACATGTGAGTTACAGATGTCACGAGAAAGAGTTTACGAGATTAGAAGGGTGGAGCTCCAAATTCAATAAAGAAGAACCTTTTTATGTGCAAAGGTACTTACATTTATAAGAAAATGAGAGAGGGGAGAGAGAGGATCGATCAAACATGATCCACCATCACTAAGTACCAATTTCCTCTAATTTTTTCAGCCAGGTATGGGCTCCCAATGCTATAGATCATTCACTCTGCAAGCCAGGTATAGGTTCCATTCATCTAGATGCACGCCATCAGATTACTAGTAAAAGTTTAAATTCTGATTATTAGAGTGGTTAAGTATCTAATACAAATTAGGCATAACTTTGTTTCTAATCTCTTCCAAGATCTACAAGAAAAAATCAAACTCTGTAATGTATTATATTACCCATGGATCTTTGTTTTTCCCCATGGAATTCATTGTGTTTCGTTGAATTCATCGCATCTTTTTGACCTCCATGGGTTTTCCTTGTTGTGTGGGTTTCATCAAATTTGCAGAACACTATGCTCTTGTTATCCACGGAACACTATTATCATGTTTTGCAGATTTTAACCTTCTCAAACTTATCATTTTATTTTGCTATGTCATGACCATTAAAATCCATAGAAAATTACACTTTGAGAACCCACAGAACACATATTTCTTTGTTCCGTGACTTCTAACCTTAGTCATATTAAACTTGCCTAGGTTTTCCTCTAGTTTTTTGACACACTTTTTCCTGACGTCATGAATTCTCCTAAGTGGATTGCATTCTTTGCTATGTGGAATTAACCAACTTCACAAAACTATAACTTCCATTGTGCCATGAATTTTCTGAACAAAAGTGTCTAAGTCCTATTTTTGGATAAGTTGTTCAAAAGAGTATGGGGTGTTATTTTGGACTACATGAACATCACTTATAAAACTCAAGAAGAAGTTGTAATCCACTAAATTACACCAGACAACTTTCTTCTTTCATAACTCACATCCATGGCTGAAAATCCTTTCGGCCATATACAAGACCATTATATGCATGAAAGCCATTAATCAAACCTACCACAATTTTTGAGACTGTTTCTAGGTTTATTTTTTTCTTCAAATCATGTTTTTGTTCTATTATAGGTTTATATGGTCTCATGCATTGATTACTTTACTTTCTCCTTATGGAAAGAGTGCAATAATATTGCTTGCAAATTGTTTTCTTCATCCTCATAGAAAGAGCACTAAAAGATGGATGTCATTTTGGGTATTGTATTTTCCCTTCACTATCATTGTGGTTTTCTATTATGGATTTTATTAGGCTTAAGGAGTGTCATGTTATGTTAAACCGTATAGAAATTTTACTTTAGTAATGCATTATAGCTAGGTGCTCATATTTATTTGGTTGCAGATAACATATATATATTCGGAATGCAATATTTGCAAGGAAGAAATGAGGTTATTGGAAAAAATAATTTTCACAAGGGAAAATTAAGGGTTTTCACAAACAATCTAGGACTAAGACCCTATGCATAGGAATGTGGAAACTTCATTTATTAAAAATAAGAAATATATACACTACTCTAACCATTATGGATGGGCTTTTGACCCATGATCACACAGGAATACTCCACTAAACCTGTGTACAAAAAGGAGGTGGAGGAAAGGTGTGTGTCTATGAAGAGAGGGAGGAAAGTGAGAAGGGGTTTTTACTTAATAAATAATAATATGATTTTATTGACATAAAACCACAATACTTCCAAGTTAACAATGAGTAGATATCATGTCAAGGAAAAGAGGATCAAGACACAAGGAAATCCAATTTCATTTTCATAATATTGCACAATTAACCATGTTCATGGAGTAAAGTTGAGATGATGAGGAAAACATAAGACAAGGAGATAGAATAATGGTAGTTTCTTTCTTGTAGTAAGACGTTGGGAGCTATAAACTAAGAAAATATAACCCTTTGGAATGGAGAATCCATTCAAATTTATAGCTTTACAATCCATCTCTTCATCTACCATCACATGATATTTCATAGTCCCACCACTTGTGACCTTTCACATTCCTCAAGGAAAGAAAAATAAGCCCATTTATTATTAATTAAAAGGGTAATTTTACAATGAAAAATTACAATGGTCACTTAAGTGAATAACATGAAAGATCTATATAGTACAATTTACAATGGAGAATTAGAAAGTAGAGAGAGAGAGAGAGAATGGAGAGAGAAGAGATGTAGAAATAAGTGGAAATACAGAGAGGGGAAAGCCCTTGTTGATGAAAAATTTACTTTTGATGAATCATGAATGAATTTCCTTTCCCTTAACCATATGTTGAATTGGAACACTCTGGTTGTAAATTACTCCTTTAATGAGATGCATATACACTTCAAGGAATTTTAATGAGTGTTAAAAAACACTATCATTAGATATGCATTGTTTTTAAACTTGAGATGACTACCAACATCACTTATGGTGATATTCTCTTGTCATGCTCTTGATGACCATTCCCTTGATGACAATAATTTCAATAGATTTATTGATGTTTTAAATCCTTCACAAACCTCATTTTTTTTCTTGATTTCACCCATTGTCCATGTGACCATATTTCACACACATTGAATTAATATGATCTATTCACTTCTATGGTGTGATTCATATGATGTCCCCTATCCTTGGAAAGAGAGATAAGCACATGATCAAAGTTGGAATGAGAACCTTACTTTCCTCTTCATGAATCATTTGATCTTTAAATATCACTTTTGTGAAAAATATTCCTCCTCCATGAAATGGAATCAACCTCAGAGACTCAAACACATTTTTTTCACTTATTCCTTATTGAGGAGGTATTGTTCTCTAAATGGGGAAGGAAGAGGCCCAATATTCAATATCATACTTGATCAGACACATTTAAATGCCATATGTGGGGAATATGATGGGGAATTGAGGTTCACCTATGCATAATTTATTTGGCATCACGTTACTCTTGTTGTCTTCATCAGTAGTCATCTAGGTTTGAGTGGTAACAAGCTAGGGTATTTGTGAACCTTATCATTACTAAATATAAAAGTGGCTCCTATACTCAATTAAAGGTAGAAACTATGAAATTTTGAGACCATCAAACCACTGTGATGTTCCAAAACTATTCCAAACATATCCAGGTACTATTTATTTATTGTGAGGGGATCTTCATCCCTTTTTATGACTAATATCCAGACACTTACTACTTTTAGTAAGCCTTATTTTGAGAATTCCATTTTGGTTACCAGTTTCTTAATTTGGAAATTTTGAGTTTCCCTGATATGTAAAGGGAAATGAAAAATCTGTAAATGAATTTTTTGCAGCACATACTATTTATAGATAGTGAGGATTAAGAAGGCTTACTTTTTTTAGAAATGGGTGTTTCTAGTGTCAGAAATGAATGAAAATGGTCTCAATTTTTTTAATGTTTTACAAGGTGAGGCTTTGCTCCAAATTTCAATTGATTTCAATCGTGAAGTTTTTGTAGATCTGAGAAAATATATTTCTTAGCTGAAAATTTTCAAATGGATGTAGAAAATAGCTTAGAGCATCAATGATAACAATGTTATACTCTTCTTAAAGACATTTTTGCAAGGAAGCTACAATCCAAATTTCATGGATAAACAAACATGGGGTTTGGAAGATATGATAAAAAGTGATTTTGGCATGTAGGATGTCTGAATTTTTTTTTGGCATCATAACAACATACTAAAAATTAAGGAGAGGAAATAACACAAATGAGATAAGAAATCGTTAAGTCTTTTATTAACCTTGTTTTCTCCTCTTTCAAAATTGTTTTCCCTCCCATTTGCACACCTTAATCCAAATTAGACTCAAACAAGCTCAACCTGAGTCAGGTGGAGGTTAGAGGTGTGGCTGCACTATAAAATAAAGGAAAAGGGGAAACAAGGACATCCACCTCTCCAAAATGATCCATGAGAACTTTCTTCATGAGGATGGGGCCAAATGTTTTGAAACATATGATTTTATAACACCTCCTTAGCATTCAAGTTGTCACTTTTAAGTGATGAAATGTTTCCTCTGTAGGGGAAGAAAATTTTTGTGTCCATCATGTCCCCTTGGCAGTTGGGACAAAGGGGAAAAGGGTAATCACATGTTCAAATGGACGTCAAGGGTCTATCTCTCATGAAAAAGTGGTCAAATCTAACTTAAGGTGAGTTTACAATTTGTTTCTAACCACTTAAGTTGCATTTTAAGTGACGCAACATAACACTCAATGGGGGAGAAACCTTTTATGTCCCCCATGTCCCCTTGCACATTGGTATAAAGGGAATAAGGAACATCAAGACTCCAAAACCCCGCCTAAGCTTCTTGGAATGCTGATGTCATCAATCTTAACATAATAATAGACTAAGGAGTGGTTTTGGGCTCGCGAGAGAAAGACATGGAGTTCAAAGGGTTAACCTTATATTATTTTGACTCCAAATGACCCATTTAGTTCATTATACCATATTTTCAATACCTTGTTCAATACGAAATTTTCCTTTTTATCCACTTTCCAGTTTTTTCCATACGCATGTACGCTAGTAAGCGAAGTTACCACCAGAGTCCAAAATGAGTATGAAAAAATTGAAACACATGGATACCATGAAGAGGGTAAAATTTACTCCATTTTGACCTTTGGTTAGGCTTCTAACTCTTCATAAGGCATCTAAAAAACTTTGAGTAAGTTCCACCTTGTAGAAATACTTTTGTTTTGTACTGATGGACAATGTTTCCGCATTTTAATACTTCCATAATTCTATCTTGATTATTGAACCATGAAGTAGGATCAGTCAGCTTTCCAATTCCTAGGATATGAGCTACCAAAAATTCACGAGTCTCTTGAAAACCTTCAAACAAGGTGACTAGCTCCTTTGAAACATGTTTTTCCTAGTTCCTTGGCCAAAAAACCCATTTTTTCTTAACTTCTTCCTGACCTCAATTATATCCATAGAATCCTCCTAAAACACCTTGGAAAACTTCATTTTTTCTCCTATACAACTCCCAAATGGTTTTAATATTCCATGTAAACTTATGAGGAATTTCCTCATGTAACAAAAAGACCAAAAATAACCCTTTTGAAGCCTTCAGGAGTAATATTCTTTCTTAGATCCATTAAGTTATAGAATCAAGATAGGTAAAATTATCTACACATGAAACACACTTGAAAATCATGTTAGCACAATCATCTTAGATAGAATGAGGATGAAAAAATTGTAATGCTATCTAGAGGAAAGGTTTATATTGACTAAGAAAGGGGATTTCAAGTGTGGGTTTGGTTGAATTGACCAAAATTTTAAATTTTTCATGCTAGACATTGAGCATGAAAATTGTTGGCTCTTATTCAGGGACATGTTTTGAAATGGACAAAGGAAAAATAGAGTAAACGTGAACCTCATTTATCTCATAGGGGAGCTTGAAAATTCCTTGTCCATTGGGAAAATAGAGTCACATATCATATAAGAAAGAATAACCAAAACAAACACAAGATAGAAAGAGAAACACACAACAAAAAGGGAAAAACACAACCTAAATCACCTATGGTACATGCGGGGGACAACCTGATTTCACTGTATCACTTTTTTATTCTTCGGATGTTACCATGCATGAGTAACACTAAATGATTTTTCCTTTGCAAACTCATTGATTGGTTCGATGAAGTATGATCCCTTTCTCAATTTATTAAGAAATTTTACATGAATGTTCTGGTAAGTGAGGGTCCATTTAGACATCTCATTTCCTTCTTTTCTTTTTTATATTGTTTCTATCTTCTCATTTATTTCCAAATAATTCCAATTAATGATTTTCCATTTTTGATTTTGTCACTATCACAAAATTGATTTTTGACCATTATAGGCTCACCATGCTCGCAACTAGCCTCGTGATTTCCATTGTGCAAATTCTCCTAATTTATCTTGTTCTCCATGAATGTTATTTCTTTGAAATGATTCTTGATAGAAAATTTGAATTTTTTACCATCATCATATATCTCTCACTAATTTATGTTCAACAACCACTCCAGATGTTCCTCTTTCACACACACCGACTCATTATTGACCACAATATCACTTTCTATGATGGAGGTACTATATTCATTAATGAATACATTCATGGGAGATTCAAGCATTTCCTTTTCCTTCCATTCATCATGAATACAATCTTCTTCACAAAATGGGAAAGAGAAGGACTCACATTCAAATTCATACTCATCAACCAATGTTTTAAGAGGGAAATTTAGCTCCTTCATTTGTTCTATTTCATTTTTAAACATTTGTGCATCAAATGAAGAATCAAAACTGGACTCATACTTATCTTTCATATTCATAGCATAATTTAGGATTTAAAAACTGAGTTGAGGGTCTTCAATTCCTTCTGTAACCTTTAAAATATCTTGCACGTGTTCCTTATTCAAATCTTCCCCATACTCACCTTCACATTAATTTAAAAACCTTCACATTGGGTCTAAGGAAGATAATTGGAAACCTAGAAATAATATGGCTAGAAATCACTTGAAACATCCTCTTTCTCATGATCCAAATTTCTTATCATTTGGGGGTTTCCTTCTTACAAGTCAAGGAATACCTAATCTTCATCATTTTCAAATCGAAAAACAATATCCATGTTGAATGGGAAGGGAACACCTTCAAATTCAGGATCCATCAAATCATCCTCGTGTTCCTTGATTAGTTCCACCACATTTGGGAGCTCTTCCATCAAGATAGGAAGTTCAACATTTTCTTTTGAAGTTATGAAATAGTTACAACCTCTTGAATCTTGATACATAATTTACGCCCTTTGGTCATTTTCCCTCTAAATAGTATATTTCATCTTTCTTATCAGAAGAAAATTCTTCATGGTACCTTTGACTGGTATGGTGGCATATGAGCAATCCATATTTATATCTCCACCAATGTATTTGTAGAAGCTTCGGATCAATAACATCCCATATGCAATTGGAATGTCTACCACTAGTATTTTGACATTGACCTTCTTGTCAGGAAAGTCCATAAGTGCTATCCGAGCATTGTTAACTTGACCAATGAGAGGTACTTCTTTGATATCAATGAAATAGTAGTGACCGGACACACAAATGAGGGTGAGATTGAGAGAATGAGAAACTTTTATAGGCATGATGTTATTTGAGGCACCGAATTCAATAACATAGTTACTAAATTTGTATCCATTGACCAATAAGGAGAGGTATAAGAGTTCAATTTTTATAGAAGAGGAAGATGTGGAGAAAGGGAGGCTAAGATCGGAAAGTGATTTTTTTGTAACGAGGTCTATGGGACATGAATTTGAATTAATTTCTTTCATAAACTGCACAAGTTTATCAAATTTCTTAGGATGAGTTCTCAAATACTAAAATTATGAACTTTGGACCTTGGACTTCTTAACATGTTCAATTATGTCAAAATGAGTCTCAGAGGAGGGTGGAGTGGTGGATGCAGTAGCGAGAGGATGAATAATCTTGGAATGGCATTGATACTATTTTTATTCATATCATTACATTTGAATGCAGAAATGAGGGTAGAACTTTGATAAGGAGAGGTAGAATTACCTGCATTGGAAGATGAAGAGGAAATTGTAGATACTTTGGGATTCTTCTTCATTGATTGCATTGGAAAGACTAGTGGTGATCCTCCTTTTGTTTTTTTTGTGTAAAGTCACCACTTGAGGATATTTTAATTTGCAAGAATTATCCCTCTCTCGAGCCTTCGAATGGGTATACACCGTATAAGAATGACTATTCATATCAGAAATAGTTTCATCATCTTCATCACCTGAAGAAAGGGTATATTACAAAACCCAATGTTTCCAACAAATTCAATCTCGTCAATGGCCAACATTACCTCATCATTTTCAACAATCCAGCTTCATAAAACTCTTCTTCAGGGCTTTCTTCACATGCAACATTAATAGGATATGCTTCAAGAACTAATCATCTTTCTCCTCTACCTATTTTGTTTCTATTTTGATTTTGGTTTGGATAAAATCCCCTTAGAAAGGTGGCTTGTGCATGTTGCTTCTTTAATGAAATCACATCATTAGATAATTTTTGAACAAGAGAATTAGTTGCACCTTGTTTGGAGGTTTGACCTTTTTTCTTACCGTTTGGATTCTTTACTTTCCCTAAAAAATCAAACCATCTTCTACTTCGATGACATATTCTTGGGAATTTTCAAGAGTTTGAGGATGATCTCTTGTTAGGATAAATCTGACCTTGGGAAATTGCGCATTTATGAAGAATTTATATTCTTATCCTCAGATGGTGAAGCTTCCACAAATATTATTTTTAACAATTTGTTGAATTGGGCCACAAAACCTCTCACAAGTTCATTTGATTCTTTCTTCATTTGGACCAATTGAACAAGAATAAATTTTGATTCTTCAACTAATTTAAACATTGCTTCAATCTTTTTTATGAGAACACCCCAATTTAGGATGGATATAGAGGGGAAGAGGTAAAACCATTCAATTGTTATCTCTTAAAGTGACTCCAAAAATAACCTTAGCAAAAAATCTTCATGTTCAACTCCAAGAAATCCATATGCAATGATGAAAGGTGCAATATTTTCTTCATGAATTTTGGTGTCATTGCCTTTGATTATGGAAAAATTCTTTCAGGATCCCTTCAAAAATTAATGGAGAGGTGGTGTAAGAGAAAGAGGACCAATATTATTTCCCCATGGAATAGATGGTTGTGTTTCTTCCATTTATTCTTCAAGTTATTTTACTTCTTCTTTTTGGGGAAGAATAGCTAGAGGTGGTGCAACTGGAGATTCAAAAGGAGTCTTAATTTGATTTCCTGTTGTATCACTCGATGTACTTGATGGAGATGATGCTTGAGATAAGTAATATGGATTGTTTTAGTTCTGATAATGTTTTTTTAAGAGCTTCAAACTTTAGATCAACAATACCTCACAATATTTCCAATTTTGTGTATCTCTTTTCAGCCATCTTGTGAGAAAACCTACAACAAGAAAGTGAAAGGACACAACTGAAAATAGCAGTGGATTTCAAGCATCAAGTTTTATGTTTTTTGAGAATTTTTTATTTTTTAATTTTTATGAAATTTTGGTATATCTAATTTTTAGATTTTTCTTGGATTGTTATAGGGTGCAGGACAACAAAATCCATCCCACAGAGGGCACCAATTTTTTTTGGTGAAATAACTTGTCACAAGGGTAAATTAGGGTTTTTCACCAATTCTCTAGGACTAGGTCCCTCTACTTAGGAATAAAGAAGCTCTGTTTATTGCAAACATGAAATATACTCTAACCATCATGGGTGGCCTTTCGATCGGGGATCACACAAGAATAATCCACTAAAATTTTGTGTAAAAGGGAGGTGGAGGAAAGGTGTGTGTGTGGAGAGAGGGGAGAAAGTGAGAAGGTGATTTTACTCAATAAATAAAAACATGAGTTTATCGACATAAAACCATAATATTTCCAAGTTAGCAATGAGTAGACACTATGTCAAGGAAAATGGGAACAAAAAAAAATTAAATCCAAGTTCATTTGCATAATATTTCATAATTAACCATGTTCATGAAGTAAATTTGAGATGAAGAGGAAAACATAAGACAAGGAGATAGAAGAAATGTAGTTTCTTTCTTGTAGTAAGACAATGCGAGCTATCAACCATGAAAATATAACCATTTCCTTATATTTACCTTCAATTGACTCTACAAGCTAGGTATGGCTGCCATCGATATAGATTCACACCATCATATTACTAGTACATGTTTAAATTTTGGTCATTGGGGTGGTTAAGTGTCTAGTTCAAATTAGGCACGGCTTTGTTTTTGAACTCTACCAAGATCCACGAGAAAGACTCAAACTTCACAATGTATTATACCACCCACATCCCTTTGTTCTTTATCCTACAGAATTTACTAGGTTTTGCATACTTTATAGCAGATTTTATAACTTTGATGGATTTCCTTGTTGTGCGGGTTTCATCAACTCTTCAGAACACTATGCTCTTGTTATTTTTGGAACACTATGCTTTTGTTTCGTAGTTTTTTAACCTTCTCAAACTTAGTTTTTTTTTTCGTTATACCATGAAGGTCTATTTCTTTACTACGCAAAATTTTTACCTGTGACCATTTCCTTTCATTCCATAGCCTTTAAAATCTATGGAACACTACACTTTGAGAACCAGTGGAACACATAGTTCTTTGTTATGTAGCTTTCAACCTTAGTCGTATTCAATTTTCTTACCTTTGCCTCACGATGTTTCATAACACTTTTTCATTGCATCATGACTTCTCCTAAATAATTTACGTGCTTTATTGTGTAGAATTAACCAAATAAATAAAATAATAACTTCAAGTGTTCCACATCTTTTATGAAAAAAAGTGTTTAAGTCTTATTTTTGGATAAGGTATTCAAAATATTATGGGGTGCTATTTTGGACAACAGTTTTGCGATATTGAGGGGACATCTTCCTGGTAGATGATGAATTCCAATAGCCTTGAAGCATCCATTAGGCATGAAATCAAACATGGAACTTGAAATTTGATCTCAGATATTTTATAATTGTCCTTGAAATCCACAAAACACCAAACTTGGAACTTGCTTAGAAATACTCTTAACAATCTATTTTAAATTTGATCCTTTAGATGAATCACTTGGAAAATACCCCAAAATATTATGATCTGGACATTGTGGATAAATAATTGAACTAGCCTGTGAGATGTAAATGGAACCAACACTTGTGTAAAAGTACTTATTCAAAAGATCACTATAAGGATTGATGAAAAGGAACTCATTTAGTGACCATCACACAACAGAATGATGGAACCTCCAAAAATAACAAGGGAAGGGAAAAAAATAATACAAGTATGTACAAGATGCAAGAAACAAAATTAATGGGAAATCTTGAGGTGGATCTCATTAATCGGAATCTAAAGTGCTTCTCCATCAAGTTTAGACAACTCAAAAGATCTAGATGCACTAAGAGAAAAAAGTAGGAAAAGTTTGATGGGAAATTTATTGCAAACCTTGGCACATGAGAATGTCTCATCTAAACCTACAGATGTACATCTGGTCTTTATAAAAAATATTATTTTGTTTTCTCCCATTTCTCATGTGTTTTCTCGTAGTTGCAACGAATGAAATGTGGTAAAATCCTTCAATTAACATTAGTGTCAGGGCATCTAGTGAAATATTTTATAATTGACATCTCCTGGCACCAAACCGATGGCACCCACACATCCGAGTGGGCCGTTATACACTATTTGAGGTTTTTTTTGGCTTCCTAACCATCTTGTTCCTTCTTGACCATATCGATTTGGCGATGTCTCTTAAGTGTCCTAAGAGTAAAAAGTAAGAAAATTTTTATGGGTGATTTCTCGCAAACCACGACATCTATGAAAGTCACATCTGAACCTACAAATGGGAATCTGGTCTGTATACAAAATATCTCTTGGTTTCTACCATATCCCGCCCATTTTCTTGTAGTCACAACTAATGAAATATGGTAAAAACCTTCAATTAGTGATAGTGTCAGGGCATCTATGGTGATATTTTGTAATCGACACCTTGTGGCACTAATTTGATTATGCCCACACATCCAAGTTCTTTGTTATACATGATTGGAGGTGTCATTTTTCTGCCCAAGTGTCTTGGTCCTTCCCAACTACATCGGTTTAGCTATGTCTCTTAAGTGCATTGAGAGTAAAAAGTAGGCAAAATTTGACAGGAGATTTCTCGCCAACTATGGCACTTGGGAATATCTTGTCTGAACCTATAGATGGGAATATGGTTTATATAAAAAAACATATCTCTATTTCTCCCATATCTGACCCATTTTCTCATGGTTATAGCGAATGAAACGTGGAAAAAACCTTTAATTAGTGTCAATGTCAAAGCATCTAGGGAAATATTTTGTAATTGGTACCTTATGGCACCAAACCAATGACACCCACATGTCCAGGTGTGATGTTAGATGATGTTAGAGGTGTTTTTCCACTACCCATATCAGATTCATTCCCGGATACATCATTCCAATGATGTCTCTTAAGCACCCTAAGAGTGAAAAGCAGTCAAACTTTTATGGGTGATTTAATCATGACACTGGGAATGTCTCATATGAACCTATAGATGATCATATAGTCTGTATAAAAAATAATCTCTTGGTTTCTCCCATCTCCTTCCCATTTTTTGTGGTCGCAGCTAATGAAACGTGGCAAAAACCTTCAATTAGTATCAACGTTAGAGCATATGGGGTGATATTTTACAATTGGCATTGAACTGATAGTGTCCACATGTTTAGGTGGGCCATTATATGCTATTGGAGGTTTCTTTCTACATCCCGATAATTCCTCGATACATCAATGGTGAAATGAGAATGTGTGAGAGTTAAAAAATAATGTTAAAAACATAATTTCATACAATATAGGTGATAAAATGAGAATGTGTTCTTGTTGTTAAAAAAGAAATTTTATATAATATAGGTAGTGAAATGAGAATGTGTTCTTGTTGTTAAAAAATAATGTTAAAAATAACATTTTCATACAATATGGTCTCTCTCTCTCTCTCTCTCTCTCTCTCTCTCTTCCCTCATATCTCTCTCTCCCTCTCTCGCTCGCTTTCTCTCTTTCTCACTCTCACACTCTTTTCCCTCCTCCCTCTCTCACTTTCTCTCCCCCTCTTGCTCTCTCCCCCTATCAATCTATCTTATTTATATGGATATATAATTTATATTCCTCTACTAATACGATAAAATCAAGTTTGAGGAGGATTAAAACCAAATTTCCTAAATTAAAGGAATCAAAGGATCATTTTTTAGAAGATGTTAAAGTTTCTCTTCGCTTCAAGAATATAAATTCTTTACTAATGGTGCCAACCACATGAAGGTGGAATATTTTTTGGCACCACTAACCTACATTAATAACATTAGTAGTGATATAAATAAATAAAATTAAAGAAAAAAGTACTCAAATTCATAAAACTTAATAATTCAACAATATACTTACAGACTATAAAACTTACGTATTATTGTATGGATTCAATCCAATGAACCGTCTGGGTCAGATCTAGTTTTAGGGTGCCGAGTATTACTTCATGATCAAAATCAAAAACTTTACATAAGTTCGTATTGCGTTGTCTACGACCATATTTGATCAATTGAACATTAGATGTAACAACAAGGTGATAATAATGAATAACATTTCTCTGAGTGTCAAAGTCCTTGAACAACCATACATTGGATTTCTTCATTAAGTATCCTCTAATCCATGTTCCAATATAAGAAAAGACCTCGTACGATACTATATGTGTTCTCCATCTATGATTGGGGCTATCAATTTATTTTTTGCTTCAACACAATGGGACAAATAATAATTTGTTCCCTCTTTATGATTTTACTATGCAACAATTACATAAATATGACCTACATCACATTGTACAAAATAGTTAATATCAATAAATGATTCATAAATACGTTACATAATAAGAAAACTATCAATTTTAACTAAATAATGCACATATAATACTTGGTTCCACTATATCCAATATATGGTCAAATTCAACTGATGAATCTCTCATTGTGAGTTATAGAGCTTATGGAGGTTAATACTTCTTAAGTGAATGTAACTGTCTAAAACACCATTCATCAACCCACTCTTTTGACTCACACTCATCCCAAAAAAATATGTACATGAAGAGAAAAAAAAACATGTCATTTGCCTTATATGAATAGTCCATGAACCTACATTAGAATTTATAAAAGAATACAAATCACTAGATCCCATTAGTGTAAAACTATCTTCATATTTTGCTAAGTTAGCTTCTTCTACCTACCAAAAAAACCTACGAACTATAGAATTTCCCTCATTACCTAGACCCATTGTTAAGTTACACCATTCCACGATGTGTGTAACACCAGTCAACTTTGCACCATCTTTTTACTTCAACTTTTCTCTTGTTAGAGAATTTATTTCCCTTTGTATTAGTTTTCCAAATTCAATTTTATATTTTAACTCTTCAACTATATCTTTGTGTTTCAGTGGGATTCTACTGGAGAATGTTCATAATTCATTATTATTGGTATCTTCAACTCTTCCACGTCTTATGACATCTTTCAATAGTGTTTTCATATTTATTTTTAGTGCACCACTTGTTTTCTTAATTAAACAATATTTATTTGTTGCTTTGATTACTATAGTTGATGTAATAACACGTTAGGTAGTATTACTATCTTTGGTACGTGAAGTTGGACATGTTGATTGGTATGCATTTATTAGATTTTTTATAATAGATTTATCACTATCAGTATTAGATGTTCTTAGACTAAGGGTCTTCATAGTAGGTCTAAAATTAAATATTTTCATCATTTCAACAAATAATTTACATCATCATGTTTCATTTAAGTTGTTAAAAAATGTTTAAGTGTTTTCACCAATCTTATTAGTCATTGGGTTTAAAATAATTTCATAAATTTCAGGTAAAATCCTAGGTGTTTTATGCAAAATTTTAATCGGTGATTTCAATTATGAGGTTGGTTGAACATCAGCTAAATATTGTCCATTTGCTATATGTTGTTCATCGTCATAATTTGGTAAATTTTGTGTGTTTTGAATAGGTTAGTCATTTGGTGTAAAATCAAATTTTAAATTTGGCATTGCATCATCATTCATTGAACATTCATTATTTATTGATTCAATTGGTGTTTGAGGATATGTTTCACTATCAATTTCATTTAGAAGAGATGACATACCTTCACCCCCATACTTTGATTTCTTTCTTTCATAGATTTTTGCACTCATTCCCTTATTTTTTCCTTCTTATTTATTGGCTCTAGTGAATAATAGATGGCCTTTGTCAACGTCTAATTTCTCTGGAAAAGACATGTTCAATTTTTTTTTTTCACACCCTTTTTGCGTTTGTCCCCTTTGTTTTTCCAGTTCCTCAAGTGTTTTCCTCCATAGTATCCTCCTCATAATTCATAAATATATTTATCAACATGTGACAATTGAAAAAAAAAGTTTTATGAATGTTAGTGATATAAGAAATAATGAAAAAACACTCAAATCTCAAAAAATGATTAAAATTTTCATGGAATGATTCTATTTAAGACAAAAGATACAAAATGAATCTTATATTAATGTAACAGGCATAAAAAGTACTAAAATTTCATATAAAATGCCTAAAAAGAATAAAATGTTGCAGGAATATGTAGAAAACAATGAAGGTTGCATGCATTGTGAAACCAAAAACATGAGTGCCTTTATTTTTTATGTTTAGATCTCATTTTCAAACAACATTATAATGCACTCATGTTATAATGCACTCACATCATGCTCTATTTTGGGTTGTAAATAACTAATTCTTAGGCTTGGATTTGGCTAGGATATCTAGGCATAAGAGTTGGATTATTTAATCCATGAATAAATCCATATTTTACAAAAAACATAACAATCTCAAGTGTACGCCCTGATTTCTCATGTTCTATAAGAAAATTTTCCATAAAAACATGACTACTATGTCAAGATTTGTTTTAGGTTTGTCTAAATGTATTTATTTCTAAAATATTATTAGTTTAATGTTTTCATCCTTATTTTCTTTTAGTAGTGCCTTAATTTCTTGCCAAAACACATGTATCATTTTTTATACATAATTTATGATCCGCTCATCTAAATTTCAAAAAAATTAAATCGACACGATCTATGCTCTTTTCTACACACATTTAAGAAAAAATTATTTTCAACTATTATTCTCAAAATTAGGGGGTGTGCACACAAATATTTCATTTTGAGAAGTGTTCACTTTGTAAATTAGTAAAAAACAATATATTCATCCAAAAATAGGAAAATTTAGCGGGACCTAATACATGGTCTTAGCTAAGTTTATACTTAAGATATTTGTAAAATAGTTTATGGAATTAAAAAAATTGGGGGGTACACACACAACACTATTTATATTTTTGACCAAAAATAGGCACACCGAATTTGACCCTCTTAATGTCCACCATCTAAAAAAAATTAATAGTTTAGAAACTAGATGCTAAAAAGTGCGTGTCTTATTCTTATCAAATTGTCAAATTTTGAGCATAGGCATGCCAAATTACTAGTTGAAGTTCATATTTTGTTGAATTTAGAAAAAAGTACAAAGTGCCCACCTTTGACCCTTTTTGGTACCCCATTTCCATGCACATACCCATTTATACACACACACACACAAACACTATTACTATTTTCTACAAGTAAACATAAAATCCCTCTCTTACGAGAGATTATCTATATTATTTTTTATCCCTAGTTTGCATCGAATCATTCTCATTCCAAATATATGAGGATATGCATTGAATATAAAAGAGAGGAAAGTTCAAAATACTAGAAAATATAAAGACAAATTAGTTTAAACTTAATTTTTCTCCGTTAGATAAGTATTTCATAATTGGCATTAATTTTGGTATAGAAGACATCACAATTAGTAGACAAAAATGAAACCACTGATGGTTAGGTGTGTATATTGATATAAGATAGATTCTTATTGGTGATTTTTCCTTTTTTGTTTCATTTCACCCTATGTCATTTATCTTTTATCCAACTCTCAACACTTTCTCCCTTGTATTATTCCTTCAAACATGGTTTTCCTATTTTCTTCTCAGTTGGTCTCATTGTACTATTGTCATGTAATAGGGTGGAATCTACAGTTTAGGAAAACATAAGTGTATTTACCTATATTTCACATCAAAATTAATTTCCAAACTAACTTTACATTTGAAATCCCTTTAGAAACACCTTGTGACTCATATGCAATTTCTTTTACGACTCTAAAAATCCTCACTCAATCAAAACAATAATCTTAAATCGGTTGGTTGGCTTGGTTTGCGGTAACATATAAACCCCAATTTATCATGATCCTTATGCCATTAAAATTGACACCAAATGGAAGTGTCCCTCTTACTATCACAATGATTAATTGGTTATAGGATGAATATGTTTTATTTCTCGATTTTCCCCCTCTTCCCTCACGACTTCAAAAATCCCAAAAAATCCTATAAAATTTCTAGTAAATATATTCTTTACTACTTAATTCATAAATGCCTCATTAGTGCATCTTGGAATTGCTTATACAACTCTGAAAATAGTCACTCAATCCAAAAATTAGTCTCACATTGGTTGGTTGACTTGGTTTGTGGTAACATATAAACCCCACTATATCATTATCCTTATACCAATAGAGGTAACACCCTAATGAAAGTGGACATCTTAATAACATAATGGTTAATTAGATGTGATATGAGTATTCTTTCTTTCTCAACCTTCCCCTATCCTCCCTTGTGGCTTCAAAAATTCAAAATAATCTTGTAAAATTTCCTCTAAATATATGCCTTACTACCCAAGTTGGATGTGTTTCTTTAGTGCATCTTAAAATCACTTCTAAAATGCTTAAAATCCTCACTCAAGCAAAAATTGATCCCTCATTGGTTGGTTGGCTTGGTTTTTGGTAATATATAAGTCCCAATATATCATTATCATTATATCAATAGAGGTGACATAAAAATAGAAGTGGACCTCTCACTAACATAATTGTTAATTGCTTGTGGGATGAGTACGTTTACTTGTTTAGCCTTTTCTTCTCCACCCTCATGTCTTCAAAAATTCAGAAAACAACCACTCTATACATGCCTTACTACTCAAGTTGGATATACCTCTTTAATGCATCTAGTAATTTCTTCTAAAAATATTAAAGTTCTCACTCAATCTAAAATTTTTGCTTGGTTTGTGGTAACATGTAAAGCCCAATATATATCGATCCTTATGCCAATATAAGTGACATCACAATGTAACTGGTCATTTTAGTAAATTTTATCCAAAATATAAGTGACATAAGTTTTTAGTTAAATTTTATACATATTATTTATTTTAACTTCATGATTTAATTTTTTCTCATACTCCCAAATACATTTGTGAGAGTCCTTTTTCATCTAGATTAAAAAATTTATGATGATTAATAAATAATGAGGGAATTAGGTGATCACTTGCTATTTTCATTCCAATATTACACATTAAATAACTATTGTCCAAAATAACTCCCCTAGTTATTTTGAAAACTTACAGTTCCATTTTGGCTCTGAGTTCAAGTTTCCTGGTTGTGTGCACAATTAGTTTCTTTCCTTGGTGCATTGGCATGGTTTCAGTTCTTCACATGTGACTATGCATGCCATTCCTATTTCTTCCTTGTTATTTTCCTCCCACTTCCTTCTGTGTAATTTTTACGTGCCCCACATTCTTCTATTTTCTTCTATCTCATTCCATTTTCTATTTTTTGCACACTCCTTGCACATCATATTTCACCTCCTAGTTGTCGCACACCCGCTGACTTGCCTCATATTTTTGTAAGTCCCCAACATGATCCTCCTATGTGTGCCTTTTCTTCCCGAGTTTTGTGCATCGTTGCATGTGCATTCACACTCTTCTACACATACTATCTTATTCACATTCATAGACATCTGCATTATTTCCTCTTGTTCCCCTCCCACACATGCACCCAAGGTTGCAACCTATTACTATAATCATTGCGTGCCATGTTTCCCTTCCTGCAACTTGACAGTTTAAGTGCACATCTAGACAACAAATCAAAATATGCTAATTGTGGCCAAATCCTTATGACGAATGAACATGTGACACGTGGAAGAGTCAAAATAGACAGAAAAGTTGTCTGACTCATGATCAATCAGATCGTGTCACGTGGCTTATAGATGAAATTTTAATCACCATAATTTCCTCCACAGATATCAGATTCTTATGTGCTTGGTATTTTTTGAAAGTTTCTGATGTGGGATACACTCTATTAGGTTGTGGACCTAAATTTCTTCACAAAGGCATGCATTTGAGGTTTACTGGTTTACACAGTAACCGACGTTGGTCACCTGGGAAGAACCAACATCGGTCAGGGAACTGACACCAGTCAGCATCACGGAACTGACACCAGTTACATGTGTGTTTATGTTTTTATTTTAGACATGGGATTTGATCCTACGGTTGATTGTAAAGTGATCAGATGGATGTAAATGCATATCTATGGTACCTAAGTTTGTATATGCTTATATAAGCATTAAAGCTAGGGTTATACGGTAAATTAAGAAAAGGATTGAGTTAGATCCTAGATTGAGAGGATGAAGAAGAAGAGAAAGAAATAACAAGTTACATGAAGACAAAGCTTCTATGGAGAGAAGTTAGATAAAAGGAAATAACATGTACAACTATGGCATGTATATCTCAATGGTGAGAAGAGGGTAACATCTTCTACTATATTTCCTTTGTATAGTTATTGTCTCATTGTGATGGTTTGTATATTATACAAAGCACATAATTTTTCTTCTTGTAGATCTACATGTTGGTGAGATCTTGTATTGTAGATCCATTAGATCATGATGTATTGTTGATCCATGTAGATCTAGTCTTATATTTTTAGATCCACAGGTTGTTGTGAGATATTGTACTCATAGATCCATGAGATCATGTTGTATTGTTAATCCATGTAGATCTAGATATTGTAGAGGATTTTGTTTTCTTGTTTGTGCAATGGAAGATGCAAAGATGGAGGAGAGACTTACTTCTTGGTACACATATATGGTTGCACATTGGTAGACCCTTGTGAGAGGTTTTGTTTGCAGATTCACATGAGAGTTTGGTTACACACTGGGAGATGTAATATTTCATGGTTGTGTGAGATATGTAAGTGTTAAGGAGGCACGGTTGGAGTGCACTCATGGAGATCCATTTAGAGATCTGGAGAGGAGAGGAGATACTCTTGGAGAGATGCATTGTATTCTTGTATGAAGATATTGTTTGTACTCTTGTTCATTATTATATATTGAGATCTCTATCTTTGGTGGATGTATCCCACATTGGGTGAACCATGGTACATGTTTTGTTATGTGTGTGTACTTTGTTTTGATTTGGATTATTATGTTTTATACTTCCACTGCTATAGATTTTAGGGAATTGTTTAGATCATGTGTGCATGATTTTGTTTGTTATTAAATCATAGCACTATTCCGTAATCCCATAATTCCCAACAACTGATGTTAGAGCTTGGTTATTTTAGAGAAATGTTTTTCTTAAATATATTGTTAGTAGTTTACAGATAGGTGTATGAGGGCAGGGTTTGTTTTTCCTGATGTGAAAATCACAGGAAAAAATCTCAAGTGGAAGCTAGAAATGTGAGATTGCTAGAGAATTATAGTGACCAACATCGGTAAGGTGGCAACCGACATCGGCAGTGTGATTGCGGTCGGTTACAGGGTGACCATAGTCGGTTACTGGGCAGCTTGGTTTTAACTTGAAACTCACAGATATGAGAATTTGAGAAGATGTAGTGAATGTATCTTATTTTCTGAGGTGTCCCTAGTTCTTGGAGGCACGTGCATGTTGGTCAGATTGCAAATCAGAATTATAGAGGTATGGTTTTGTTACCTTGGTATTGCATTGATTTTTATATTTCACATGTATATTTGGGATCACAGATCTAGATCTGAGTATGAATAGAGGAGCAGTTATGCATCCTTTTAGTGTTGTTAGATTCATGGGCTTCGTTAGAGAGGTATAATATAATGGCACAGAATGAAGACAAGGCTTCCATCAGAGAGGCAAGTACTTCGGTTGATGATGTGGATGAGTATCTTGGTGTTGGTAAGGTGACGTGTTTCATTTTGGTGTAGTTTTATTGCATGTATGATTGTTGTTAAGTTTTTGTGTAAGGCTTGGTGCTTATTGAAATGACTGGCTCAACACAACTATCTTCTTTGGTCGGAGTAGGAAACTAGTTTGGTGACGTATGCCAATTTGTGGTGTTGTGTTCATTCCACTAGCACTGGTGCTGGTTAAGGAACTGACATCATTCATAGAGGATAACTAGTACTAGTCAACAAACCATGGTTGGTCTCTGTGACAACGAGTTTGCACAAGGTTTCTTACAATAGAAGAGGGTATGAATGGTTTAGTGTCTTGTTTTGGAGGATCATGTTTCTGGAACAGTGTGTACAGGAAGAAACAAAGTAAATCATTTCAATGTTTGAACCAGAAAGAGGACAGAGTTGGATTGGTGAGTTCAGTGAAACTTGGGTTAGATTCAGTATCTCTATATGATTCATGTTTTATTCCTTTTGTTTGAAGCAACTGGTATTATGTTTGGATTGCATGCACAATTAAAATTTGCACCATGGATATTTGGTGAGCTTGACTTTTATTTCTAGGACATGTTGGAATCTTGAGGACAAGGGTATCTAGTCTAAGGATGAGATCCTCAATGAAAATTCATGTTTAGACACACATTTGCAGGTAATGAAAGATGTTGAGTACACATGAAGAAAAGAAGTTGATTCACCTACTTCACAATAATTCTAAACTTATGTGATGTATAAGTATTCTATTGATAAGAAGGGAATTAGGTTTATATTTCTTTTATCTAGTTTTATTTCTCACTTATATAGATTGGATATTTTGAGATTGTTATCAGAAGAAGTGCAGGGGAGTTCATGTTGAGTGGGAGAAATCCATGGTTGTTGGTATTGCAAGTTGGAAACAGATTCACGTGTAGAGTGAGAGGAGTATGCTAGTATTCAGAGTGGTGTGTGGTACAAGTTGTTTTGAAGGAAAGTCATGGTTTTGCAGGTATTTTGAGTTTATTGCATGATAATGTCACTTCTAGTTTTATTTATAGTGCCTAGATATCCTTATGGGATTGCAGTTGATGGTTGTTTAGATGGGTTAAGAAGAGAGAGCAATGTTATTGGCATTGAAGGGTAAAGAAGGAAAATCTATTTGTTACAAGTTATTGTGTGACATCGGTGTATATTTACATCTTATTGATGTTGCCCTTATTTACTTTCATCTTAGATGGTTGTGCAGTAGGTTGATGACCTTTTTTGCTGGTATTTGCACTAATTGTTAGTAGTATGGTTAGCAGGTTTGTTGTTGACATTGATGAGAAAAATATTCATATATGGCTTTGGAGTTAGTCAGTGAGAGAACTAGAGCTTCTAGAGAGCTTGATGATATGGATGGATGTATATGGTAAGTTTATACATGTGGATAGATTCTATTTTTTGAGTCTATGCTGGTGAAAGTATTTGTCTTGCACATGGATGCCTATGAGCATGGTTTAGATTCCTTGAGCATGATTAGGGGATGCTTGTATTTCTTCTTGTTACTATGTTACTCTTTTATAGATATATTATCTACGGATGGTTGTCTTGGACATGATATCTGTTTATGCAGAGTTGGATTTGTAGAATGTAGTATTTGGATTCTTTGAGTTGTGCAGGGGTTGTGGAGTAATTAACCAAAGGTTGCATGTAGAACTCATTTGGGGTGTGTTGACCTAGGATCTTGTTTTGCTTACACATATTCCTGTTTTGACTTGTCTTTGGTCATTTGCATTGGTGGTTGCATGGAAACATAGATAGATGGTTGGAGAACATGGTTGGTGTCTATGGTTGCGATAGAAGCTTAGTGTTTTAGTTTGAGTGGGAGCTCTTGCAGGTGTGTTAGTAATGGTGGCTTGGTTGCATGAGAGGCTTGTTGTTATGATTAAGTGGGAGCTTGATGTATGAATAAATCATGTATCATGGATCAGTAGTAGCTTTGTGCAGGTATATGGTAAGTCACATGTTTGTTATCTTCTTGGTTTTAGAAGATGATTTAATCTTCCTAATTTCATTTTAAGATAATTGTTGATGTAAAGAATAAATTTTCTTCACAGTAGGTAGAGGACGGTGATGTACACGTATAAGTACATGTTCAACAATTTATCTCCAAGTGGGAGATTATTAGGTTTTGGAGCTGAATTGCTTCACAAAGGCATGCATTTGAGGTTTACTAGTTTACACAGTAACCAACACTGGTTAGGGAACTAACGTCACTCACCTAGGAAGAATCGGCATTAGTCAGGGAGCTGACACCAATAAACATCAGGGAACTGACACTAGTTAGCATCAGGAAACCGACGGCAGCCAGGGGACTGACACTGATTACCTGTGCATTTATGTTTTTATTTTAGACATGAGATTTGATTCGACGTTTGATTGTAAAGTGATCGGATGGATATAAATTCATAACTATGGTTCCCTAGGTTTTTATATGCTTATATAAGCATGAAAGATAGGGTTAGAAGGTAAATTAAGCATGTAATTGATTGAGTTATTGCATCCTTGATTTCTCCTTGGTTGAGAGGATGAAGAAGAAGAGAACGAAAGAACAAGTTACATGGAGACAAAGCTTTCATGGAGAGAAGTTGAACAGAAGGAAATAGTAGGTACAACTATGGCATGAATATCTCAATGGTGAGAAGAGGGTAACATCTTCTATTGTATTTATTTTTTATAGTAATTTTCACATTGTGATTGCTTGCATAATATGCAAAGAACATAGAGTTTCTTCTTGTAAATCCACATGTTGGTGAGATCTTGTATTGTAGATCCATGAGACCATGATGTATTGTTGATTCATGTAGATCTAGTCTTATATTGTTAGATCCACAGGTTGTTGTGAGATCTTGTATTCATAGATCCATGAAATCATGTTGTATTATTGATCCATGTAGATCTAGATATTGTAGAGGAGGTTGTCTTCTTATTTGCATAGTGGACAATGCAGAGATGGAGTAGAGACTTACTTCTTGGTGCACAGATATGGTTGCACATTGGTAGACCCTTGTGAGAGCTCTTGTTTGTAGAGTCATGGGATATTTTGGTTGAAAAACGGGAGATGTAGTAATTCAAGGTTGTGTGAGATTTTCTGGTGTTATGGAGGCATGGTTAGAGTGCACTCACGGAGATCCATTTAGAGATCTAGAGAGGAGAGGAGATACTCTTGGAGAGATGCATTGTACTCTTGTATGAAGAGTTAGTTTGTACTCTTGTTCATTATTATATATTGAGATCTCTATCTTTGGTGGACATGGCCCACATTGGGTGAACCATAGTACATGTTGTGTTATGTGTGTGTACTTTGTTTTGATTTGGATTATTCTAGTTTATACTTCCAATGCTATAGATTTTGGGGATTTGTTTAGATCTTGTGTGCATGATTTAGTTTATTATTAAATCATAACAATATTATGTAGTCCCGTATTTCCCAACACACTTTGGACCTTTCAAAATCATATTTTGGTAGGATTTGGTAGGTGAAAATAGGGAAAGATGATTTCAGTCATTAATGCACACATACAGTCGACTCAACCAACTAGAGTTATTCATTTTGGGATTCTTTTCTTCTTCCACAAGTTACCTGACATGGGGAGGCAGATCTAACAATGCTACAAGAAGATTTTCAAGCATTTATTGCATGTTTTTGGTGGGTATGATGAAAAATTGAGTTTCACTCTCTTTTCCCTCTTCTTCTCTCCTTCTTCTATATATTATAGAATAATGCTCATTTGTAAGGGTTGGACCTTCTTGAATTGTAAGATAATTATTCAGATTAGTGTCTCCTTTACATTTTGAGTTGTAGGCCTCAGATCTGGTTCTTTGCATGTGGATACTTGCCTATTTCCATAATTGTAATAGATTGTACATCATCTTGGAAGTCAATAAATGTATTGTTTTGCAGTCCATTCTCTGACTCTAGCTCATGCATTTTGTTACATCTTATTTCCTTTCCTTTACTATATTGGTTTGATGTGCATTATTTATGTCCCTTGCAGGTTTCTTTTCTATTGTGCTATAAGGAAATGAGTGTGTGAGTGTTGTTTGGGATTGTGGCACATTTTTCTACCCTTCCTTCCTCCATTTTACCTTGTTTCCACTCATCCGAGAGTGTTCATCCCCTTCTTTCTAGTGTCATCACCTCCCTTTAGCTTAGGATTTAATTTTATGCATCTCCTTCTCATCATGGTCCCTTGGAATGATATAATAGAGTTAGATAGTTGAATTTCCCTTCCTAGAAGTAATTTTAGCACTAGAAATAAGAGGAGGAAGTACACCTTCTCCAGAGGTCTATCTCAAGTGCAAAGTCCCACAACTTAGAGAAAATCCCATGTTACCTCAAATCCTCAGATCATCTTGATTTTTGATAGGTGTAATTTTGAGTACCAACAGTTTTGGAATGACCGGTTTGAAAAGTATTAAAAGATCACATTTCATTATTGCTAATTTTTGGAGTGTGACTTAGTGATTTCTAGGATTTTTGAGGCTTGTTTCAACACATCTGGAGACTCCAAACATCTAGATCTAATAATTTCAATAGTCAACGCACCCTTTTCATGAGAAGGATACATACTAGACAAAACACAAACCAAGGAATCATTTGAATATCTTCAGTTATCTCGAAGAAAAATAACTAGCAGAGTTGTGTGTGCATCTCCATCTCTCGCACGTAGAGCATGTTCCACTCCTCCTCTTGGTAAACCTTATAGCACACTCTTCCAGGGTATTGAGACCCATATTAGTTATGAAGCAATAGAGAAATATGCCCTTTTTCAGCTTCAACTGTGATAGTCTTTGGCCCTTCACGTGTAACATGATATATACATTCACTGCACTCAAGAGTATTCCATTTTTCACTAGTGAGAATCAAACTACCCTTGATGATCACATTCAAGAAATTGCAAATTTCCGCTCTAGTTCACCTAGTTACTGAAATGATGTAGTTGTCAGGATGCTTGTCTTCTTCACTTAAAGGAAAAGCAATTCAATGGTACATAAGTCTTAAGACCTACCTCTATTTGCAATAGGATGGCTTGGCACTGCACTTTTCAATCAGTTTGAGGATAAAGAATACAACACCTCTTGTTAGAACAACTCACAATGATCAAGAGAACTCCCAATGAGCTCATGGCTAACTCTAACTTCAGATTTTAGAAGACATGGGACAAGAATTCCTCTCCTCTTAAGAAAAATCCCACAAGGCATTTTTATTTACTTCTTAAGATCCTTGAATTATGATATTGCAATTATGATCCAGTTTATGGGTGTTGTGTAACTTCCTGATGCTTATCCTATAGACATTAGGGTAGAAAATTTGTTTAATCCAAGCTGGTAAGATAGCCCCTAGATTACATATGTCCTTGTTTCCTGAATTTCCTCAAGTACATCAGCCTTCCATTGCTCCCATTCCTAAGCAGAATTCCCAACCCATTGCCTCTACATCATATTCTCCCCAAAAGAATAAATGAAGATGAAGAATAAAGGCATTGATTATAAATCTATCCAATAAAGATATATCCTTAGAAATGCAGCAGGCAAAAGCCTTTAAAAGTAACTCTAATCAAGGATTTACTCAAAACCATAGCCCTTTAGAAATTATGAAAGTATAGAGGTATGTGCAAAACCAACATAATGATATATGTCAAGGTGAAAATGCACACCTTCCTCTTCAGAAAGTTGTCTCCTACGTAACCCCTTCTAGCGCCAGCTCAAGCAAAGCACTAGTTCTAGTACAAAACAACATGGTTCAAGAATCGGAATGGTGGTTTCCTTGTAACCTGCCACATAGCCAGTGTAACTATACAAATTCCTACACATGTAAGCCTTCATAATCCAAAATACTTCCAATTATGATCTACCCATGAGTGGGCATAAACTTGATAATGAAGAAGTGTCAAAAGTCATTCCTAAGACCAACCTTATGTTCTTTGGAGTTGAAGACTTCTGTGCAATGAATCAGGCCAAAGACAACTCAAACATGTCTTGTGTGTAGGTTGCTGACAACACCAAGTCAAAGAAAATAATGATTGGAAAGCCAATGCGTAGCCTTCATGTTCTTCTAGTAAAAATGATCCACTCCACAAGTAGAAGGATGGCATTAATCCACCCAATAGTTTTGGTGCACTCAAGTCTATGTGCGAGGTTCTACGTATGGTTCCAAATGAACTTGAGTGCACACGTCCTTCTATAAATTAAGTTGTTTTACAACCCTAGGGACCTCCTCCAACAACAGAGCAATCAAGGAAAGAAAATGTTGTACATCAAATGCACAAGTCCATGGGTCTTCCATTCAATATTGTTGATAAAATGAAGAATAAAAATGTAAACGTCACAATGTGGGATGCCTTACCAATTCCATCTTAGCATGACCTCCTGCATGAATCTCTTGCACAACTTCACATGCTAATCAGTTATTCAAAGAACTCAAGTTGTTGTTCAATCTTATGCCAAGAAGAGGAGAAACCAAGTAAGTAAATTTATCAAAACCCCACCTTTATATATATCCTTGATAGTAGGTAAACATCTTGTTCACAATTGTATAATTGACTCAGGGGCTAGTACTTCTACCAAATTGTTGATGTCCTAGGTCTTAATTACAACCCTATCTCTAAAAGAGTCTTGCAACTTGATGGCTCAATTGTTAACATCCTAGGAGTCATCAAGGATATTGAGTTAACCCTTCATGTATGTCCAAGTCTAACCATAACTCAAGATGTGTCAGGATCATTGATTTGCCTCTATTGTTTTTCCATTTTCTTATTAAGAGACTTCACTTCCAAGGTGGGTGGTTACTTGCATTCAAATTTGTCTCATATGCTTCTAAAAACAAGGTATGGTACCAAATTTACTATACAAACTGATCCTTTATTTTCCTATCATGTTGAGTCATATGACCCTCTCCTCTCCAATAAAATTCCCTAATCCAAGAAAGAAAAGAACAAGAGTCATTTTCAGAAGAGCAACCTATTCCCCCTTTATACCCAATCTTTTATTAGATGAATGGGATAAGGAGCACTATGAATTTGATCCATATGATACAACCATTGAAATTGGACTTGGAACCTATTACATCCTTGAAGAAGAAACCACTCTTTCCTACCCCACTCAAGAAACAAAATGATGATACTTCTTGGACTATGGAAGATGTTATTTGATGGTTTTAGAAGTAGAAATGGTGTAGGTGCAAGTGTTGTTCTAATTTATGCCAAGTATGATAAATTCTTCTTCACACATAGGTTACAGTTTGCATTCTTCAACAATGTAGCAGATTATGAAGCATTGGTGCATAGTCTTCTTATTGCTGAGAGGAGACAGATTAAGGCGTTGCAAATCTTTGGGGATACAGAATTGGTAATCCACCACAAAACAAGTTAACAAGGAATAAGCTTCTGAAATATTATAAACATAGAGTTTGGGACCTATTAGAGAGCTTTGATGCTCTCAATATGTAGGTGGTGCCAAAGGAAATTGAATAAAGAAACAGATTAGATGGCTGCCCTTGGTTCACAATTCTCATCGACTGAGGATTTTTTCCAAGGAAATGTGCAACATATCAAGGTGGTGTTCAAGCCATTCATTCTAAACAATGAAACCAGATGGCAAGTGTTTGAAAATGATGCACAAATTGCGTAATTCATTCAAAATGAAGCTGAGTTTTTCCTCAAAGATGAAAGCTGATTTGCATGAAAGTTATGGTGATCAAGTGATTCACCTTAAAGAAAAATAAATGCCTAAAGGGTTTGGTCACCTTAGAGCACATATTCAGTCCTGATGATGAGTTCAAGGGTGAAGAAAAGAACATGCGTGAAAGCAAAAAGACTAAACCAGTCAATATTATTGTGCATGACGAAAAATTGCTTCTTGGTAAGGTATGCACGCAGAGTGATGAAAAAGGCCTTCATCTCATTATGTCAAAATAAGTGACATCTTCTCATGGGAGTATAACGACCTCAAAGGATTTGATCCAAGTGTTTCTCAACACTCCATTAACCTTGATCCTAGTATCAACCCCATCAGACAAAAGAAGAGGTCATTCAATCCTAAGATAGATCCCCTTGTGAGGAAGGAGTTATCCAAACTCATTGAGGAAAAAATTATATTTCCTATCAAATACTCTACTTGGGTAGAAAATCTTGTTCCAGTGCGAAAGAAGAATGGTGAAATCAGACTTTGTGTTGATTTCAGAGATTTGAATAAGGCATCATTAAAGGATCATTATCCTTTTCCTTCTATGGATCAAATTTTGCAGACTGTGGCTAGTATGCACAAAGGTTTTCCATGATGGATGGATACTCAGGATTCAATCAGATCATGGTTAAGGAAGAGGATCAATTCAAAACTTGCATTTACAACCAAATGGGGAACATATGCCTATCAGAAAATGCTTTTTGGTTTATCAAATGCAGGCACAACCTTCCAGAGAGCAATGGGCATTTCCTTTAAAGGGATACATCAATGAGTTCATCCTAGTTTACTTGGATGACATAATTGTCTTCTCAAAGTAGAGTGCAAGATCACATCAATCATCTGGAGAAAGTCTTTGAGAGATTCAGAGAATTTGGGGTGTCTCTTAACCCCAAGAAGTGTACCTTTTTTGTTGCGCAAGGTAAAATTTTGGGCCATGTGGTCTCAAAGGATGACATTTCCATTGATCCCGGATGCATCTCAACCATCTTCTCTCCCTCCTTGCCAGCGCACAAGAAGGCCTTGTAATCATTCCTAGGAAAAATCAACTTTGTTAGGAGATTCATTCCTAACTTTGCAGGTTTTGTTACACCCATCACCCTCATGTTAAAGAAGGATACAATATTCAATGGAAAACAAAAGGAAAATAAAGCTTCAAACAAGATCAATAAAATAAATTTCTTGTGTCCCAACACTTATCAATCCTGATTACTCTAAGGATTTCATCCTTTATGCATATGGAGTTGATACTAGTGTTGTTGTTGTCTTGACATAAGAAAATGAACAAGGACTGGAGCATCCAGTGGATTTATTTAGTCAAACACTGAAGTATTATGAATTGAAATACAGTCACATGGAAAAAAATAGGTCTTCACCATCATGCGCATTGAATGAAGTTCAAGAGTATGCTTGCCATTAATCATATCAAGGTTCTAGTTTCACACCTTAGTGTGAGAGACTTCATCATGGGAGAAGAAATCAGTGAGAAAAGAGCTATATGGGTGACAAAAATATGGAATATGATGTGACTATCAAATCCACTATGTTGGTTAGAGGCAACACTCATTAGGTAACTTGTTGAGGATGCGATAAAATGATCAAGATACTTCATTGTTCTTGGATGAAGAACCTTCGTGCATGCTGAAGTTGAAAAGAATGAAGATCCTAGTGCATGTAGCTAGATGAATGACATGACAACATTCCTTTCTTCTAGCACATACCCTCTTAGTCTGAAAAAGAAAAGAGAAGACATATGAGGTTGCAGTCCATTCCTATGTTTCGATTGATGGCATTCTCTTCGAAAGGAACATTGATGGTGTGTTACTGAGATGTATTGATGGAATGTAGGTCAACAAAGTGTTAGCATAATTTCACGATGGATTCTCTAGTGGACTATTCTATTCTAAAGAAACAACAATGAAGATCATTAAGGAAGGATACTTTTTGCCTACCCTGTTTTTTGATGCACACAAAGTGGGTTAGAAAATGCAAAGAATGCACTTTCTTTGCAGGAAAAAAGAAATTGGCAGCACTTCCCCTCTGATCCAATCCAAGTGAATCAACCTTTTATGCAATGGGATCTGGAATTCATTGACATGATCAACCCTCCATTGAGAGTTGGTCAAAAATGGGTCTTGACAGCTACAGATTACTTAACTAGATGGATAGAAGTTTCATGCTTAAGGAAGAAACTGAGTTAGTCATCCTTGACTTCCTCGAGGGTATTGTAACAAGGTTTGGCATTCCTCAAACCATTATCTCTGATAATGCAAAAGCCTTCCTTGGTACTAAAATTTCTGATTGGGCTCTTAGTCTTGGAATATATTTGAATACTTCTTCTAACTACTACCCTCAAGGTAATGGTTTGGCAGAGTCTACTAACAAGAACCTAATTAGAATCATAAAGCGAACAATGGATATCAACTAGAGGCAGTGGAATATAAAGGTATCACGTGCGCTCTAGGAAGATAGAATCATGATGAAGAAGACAATTGGTACTTCACCTTACAAACTTGTTTATGGAAAGGAAGCTAGGCTTCCTTTATCTTTGAATTACCTTCATTAGAGCTAGCCCAACAACTAGAGTTTGAGGGCACAGACCAAAGAGAAATCAGAATGACATAGCTGGTTGAGTTTGAAGAACTAAGAAACTCTGCCATGATCAAATTAGAACAACATCAAAATTCAACCAAGTAGTGGTTTGACAAAAATGCTAGAGCTTAGGATTTCAAAAGTGGGTGATCTTGGTCTTTGAAATGGGATACTGATAGAGCCAAACCAGGGTGCCATTCAAAGTTTGATGCACTTTGGAGTGGCCATATACCATTATTTATTGTAAGGAGGATAACTCCTTTGAGTTGTCTCACCTTGATGGGAATGTGCTATCAAACCCAGTCAATGGGATTTATCTCAAACACTTCTATTAAACTATTTTGCATCATGTACATATTAGATTAGTTTCAATTCCTCCAAGTGTGTGCTTGCATGCACATTGTTTTGTTGTAGTATAGGTTTCTTTCCTCTCATACACTTTTACATTCTCTTTTGTTTCTTCATGGAAATTCCATGTATTTGTTCAAAAGTGTATTTCACTAGTATGGAGGTTATGTTTCAACTTTTTGGCATATCCAACAGTTTGCAGTAGTTCATGGTTCTTAGACAGAGTTCAGACAATGTTTCAAGTGACTTCAAGGGTAATTTTATCAAGTTATAGATTAAAATTTCATGTTTTCAAGCTGACTCCATGCCAAATGGATGCTTCACGGCCACTGATATCTTTCATCTATAGCATGAATATGGCCCTGAAAGTCACCAAATTGTTTTCAAAATAACCCCCCTTGGTTATTTTGACAACTTACAGTTCCATTCTGGATCTGGGTTCAAGTTTTCAGGTTGATTGTGACACCTTTGGTTTCATTCCTTAGTGCATTTTCTTGGTTACATTTCTTCATGCGTACCCTCATGTGCTCTCCCTCTTATTCCTTATTCTTCCCCTTTCATTCATTACCTTCTGTGAAGCTTTATGTGCTCTCACATTCCTCCCTTTACATTCTTCTATCTCTCTCCATTTCCCCTTCTGTGCACACTCCTTGTCCCACTCGATTTCATCCCTTTTTCCCACTTTTCCTGCACGCATTGCACATCTTCTTCTTTGCAAGTCCCTGCATGACTTGTTTCCATTTTCTTCCCATGAATCTATGTGTGATCTTGCACACATCTTATTTTATCTTCCATGTCATTTCCTCTCATGTTCTTCTTGCACACCTTCCTTTTCCCTCTTGGAAATATCCCATGCACCTTCATTCTTCCAATGATCATGCACTCCCTTATCCTTTGAAGAATGCCTTCCTTGCACATTTCATGCCTTGTAAATTATGCACCATTTCCTCTTTCCTCACACACACTCTTTACATGCATCATATATTTTGTGCATTCTCTCCTCTCATGCCTCTTTCTCTTATGCATGCACGTGTCAAGGTTATAACCTTTTGCCAATCAAAGGTGTGACACATGTCCATTCTAGGAAATTGTAGATAAAGTGCACTCATGTGGAAAATATAAAATATGAGCCAGTTGTGTGCATTTGAATCCTCATGGAAAATGAGCATGACACGTGGTAGAGGTAAAACCAAATAGACAAATATTCCTGACCATGACCAATAAGATCATGCACCACATGGTCTTACATGTTCAGCTTGTACTGTAAAACTTCAAATCACTATAACTTCCTCCACAGAGCTAGAAATCATGTGCACTTGGTCTTATTGGAAAGATGTTGACATGGGATACACTCTAGGGTTTCAAAATAAGATTATTGTAGGATTTGGTAGGTGAAAATAGGGAAATGACTTTAGGATCATTAATACATACTTCCAGTTCGACTTAACCACCCAGATTTTCATTCAGATTTGGCCTATTTCCTTCTTCCACAAGTTAGCCTACACATGGGAAGGTGGATATGACAAGTGCTAAGGGTGGATTTACAGGAATTTATTACATGTTATTGGTGGTTGATATTGAAAATATGAGTTTCCCTCTCTTTTCCCTCCTCTTCTCTCCTTCTTCTTCTATATATTATTGAATAATGCTCATTTGTAAAGGTTAGACCCTCTTGGATTGCAAGAGCATTATTCAGAGTAGTGTTCCTTTACATTTTGAGTTGTAGGCCTCAGATCTGGTTCTCTGCATGTGGATACTTTCCTCTTTCCACCATTGTAATTGATTGTGCATATTTGGAAGCAATAAAAGTCTTGTTTTTTGGCTATCTTCTACCCTAGCTCGTCATTTTATTGCATTTAATTTCCTTTCATTTACAATATTGGTATGTTTTTGCATTATTTATGTCCCTTGTAGGGTATTTTTATATTGTGCTCCATGAAATGAGTGTGTTTGAGTGTTTTTGGATTGTGGCATGCATGTCTTCCCTATTCCTCCATTTTACCTTGTTTCCACTCATCTGAGAGTGTTCATCCCCTTCTTTCTAGTGTTATCACCTCCCTTTTGCTTAGAATTTCATTTTATGCATCTCCTTCTCACCCTGGTCCCTTGGAATTGTAGAGTAGAGATAGATAGTTGCATTTCCCTTCCTAGGAGTAGTTGTAGCAGTAGAAATAAGTAGAGGAAGTTGACCTTCTCTAGAGATCTGTCTCAAGAACAAGGCTCACAACTTGGAGAGAGTCTTATGTTTCCTTAAATCCCTAGATCATCTTGATTTATGGTACTAAAATTTACACCTTATTGAAATTGGGTTCATCATTCTAGTGAAAACATGAGAGACCTTAAAAGTGTGGGATAAATCGGTTCATTCAAGGTCAATCCTTAGATGAAAGGTTTAGTTCCTCTCACCCCAATTTGTTGCCACTAGACTAATCATCTTTCTATTCTAACACTAACTAAATTTTAAAATAATAATCCCAAGAAGACATGGTGAGAGAGAGAAAGATGAAATAAAAGGGGATGATGAATCAAATTAGAAAGTGGGTCTTTCTTGGCTCTAAAACACAGATGCAAACACACAAATGAATATATACAATATGCACATAGCTTTGAAGGAAAATAATAGGAAAATAATTAAGGTGTGCAAGAGGAAAAAGATGTTCACACTAAATGCAGAGAATTAAGAGGAAAAAAGTCACACTTGCATTAAAATATCAAGAATTAACCATTTACAGACACAGAGATGAGGAAATAAATATGCATATGTGAGTTACAAAGGTCGCGAGATCAAAAGGGTGGAGCTCCAAATTTAGCAGAGAAAAAAAAATTATGTGCAAAGGCACTTACATTTATGAGAAAATGAGATAGAGAGAGAGGATAGAGGATTAGTCAGACAAGGTCCACCATAAATAAGTACTAATTTCCACTAATTTTGTCGGCTAGGTATGGGTTCCTAGTGTTGTACATAATTAAAACTACATTTAGGTGTTGTACATAATTGAAACTAGATCTGGGTGTTGTACATATTAAAGAGGCCATGTAAAATTTTGTACGCATAGTGATGTTCCATAACCACTTCCATATGAGGAAGATACCAACTGGAAAAAGTGATGTTCCATAACCACTTCCATATGAGGAAGATACCAATTGGAAAAAAATGGAGCACATGTTGGACAACACTGAAGTGGAGGAATGATAACATGCCAAGTGGTAGAGACCACCCGAGAAAAATAATGGTTTTAACCTCCGATCATCAATGGTAAAGTCGGGTCCCACATAGAGTTCCAGTTGGGGGCCAACAACTAGTGGTGTCCACTTTTTGTATGGAGGGGGACCATGCCACCATTATTCACCATGCATAACATGTGATGTTTCTTATCAAGTACATGGACGTCCAATTATTGGTACATGTGGGAGTAAACACCAAGATTTTATGAGTTTCTCAACCATCTCAGTGAGTTAGAGGACGAGTCATGACCAATTTGGGGGTTGAGCTCATGTTTCATTTCCATTATCATTTCACATTGCCAAGTCATCAATACACAACGCATTAAGGATTGAGCTATATCTCGAGTGTCAAGGGCCAAATATCAACTACCTGACTGAGTCACAAACTAAGCTTGGAGGGCTCACCTGCCACCTAAAAACTCAATGCATGACTCGGTCGATATTTCAACTTGCAGGTTAGAACAAGAGTTTGAGATTCAATGCCAATCAATCTCTACATGGTTGAGTCACTTCAATGCAACAATTTACAAGGTGTGACATATTTCAAGTTAGGGATGTTCTAACTCGCATTCATACCAAGTGTCGAGATCCAATGGATTTAAGCTACAATTTCAAGTTTCTTGGAGAGTTAGCTTAGAAAAAAAACCACTCACATAGACTTGAACGAAGCCACAATGACATTACTGACCAAAGGCTATAGTAAGATTCCTCCTTGCCAAACCCCAATTTATGGAGGATATTTAACCCCACTTTATAATTCATATGCAATGGAGGTGGTGAGAATATTTGAACATGGGTTGGCTCGACCAAAATGATAAGGCTCACCCAACTTGTCCCACAAGTTGATCGTTTATAAAATTAACCTTGCTATGATTTGAAGGGGATTTTTTTGAGAATAAGGTATAGCCCTAGACCACTCATGGAGAAATAATCCAATTACATAGAGATTTTTTACTTGTTATGAATTTTGTATGCAAGAATGTCATAACAGAGATAGAGCAAAGAATTTTTTTCCCATTTTGGAGAAAAATTCATGTCTTTGGAGATATGTTTTTTCCTTACTAAAGAGAGAAAGCTTAGGTGATATAGATGTTTTGATGCATGAAGACAACATACTCAACCAAGATATGAGAGATGGTTATGAAAAATTCATGAAACTAGTATGATGTGCTTGCAGATCCTATTTACTCATGGGAGAATTTTGTAAGAATTATGTTTAATTTTCCATCATAAATAAGATTTATTTGTCATTATACAAACCCGGATATGTATCCCTTCAAGGTGAACTCTGTTATCAATTTGTGGAGTTACGAGTCTCCATATTTCCTAAATTTATTCTTTTTTATTTCAGTTATGATCTATTTTTTAAACATTTAAAACAGTTAATGTAATTTTCATTTTTTACAAGAAAATGGAAAATGAAGGATATGAATGTGGAATTGGGGGTATAGTCAAAATTTGTTGATAATACTTCAGTTTCAAAATGGTTAAGTGCCAAGTTTAATGTACTATGTGAATTTGAGAAAAAATATTTAGTATCCATAATAGTGGGAAAAAATAGAGTCAGTAAAATTCACCATTTTTGGATCAAGTTTGGTATGAGAGAAGGATTTCTGAAACAATGCAACTGGAATTGCACACCAAGGATAGGATATTGGAAAAGTTTCAAATTGGTGAAAGGAGAGGATACAAAAAAATCCACCAAGGGACAACCCTCTACTATAGATGCACACACCAAATCATAGGTATTCATTGTAAGTAAATCACCACATATTCCTCTCTCATCATAAATCATATGTTGATTTTGGTAAATTTGAGGAATATACTAGAGGTATTAGATCCAAATTATTGAATATGATGGGTTTTGATGGAAGGTGCCTTGGAATAAATTTCCAAGTTATTACTAATCCCATACAGGTAGAGTAAATACCTCACTATGCAGTACTGAGACATAACAGTGGTAAGGGTGAAATTGGGGAAAGCTCCAAAACAACAGAAGAGATTTTACCACTAGAGCTCTAAAACAACATAAGAAATTTTACCACTAGAGCTCAAAAATAATCCTATCCAAGGTAAAAAAAATATTTGTTTTGATAATCCTACTAATGAGGATGCTATTTATTTGAATATTGGGTAGGACTTAAAAGTTGATCATGTGAGTGAGTGCAAAAGAGGAAATAAAACAATTTCACCTCGTAAATATGAAACACGTAAAAGTCCTAGGAAGCCTAGGCATGGTAAATACTCCAACATGCACTTTGATTATGTGAAGGTAGATCAAGTAACACAATATTTATGGCATTTATTTCCATGGACATTTTGTCGATTAGATAACCATTATGGTGCTATGTGTTGGAAGAGGAAATCCTTATTAATGAAAATTAATAAAGACTATCCTCCTAAACAAGATATGGGGAATAGAAAAAAATTATCTACTCATTTCTATATGAGTGGAAACAAGATTGATAAATTTTAGAAACTCCACCCACAACTTCATAAGACAAAATCAAAAAAATGATCAAAAGCCAATCTCATGCACAAAAACTAGACTATTCGGTAAAACTAGCAGATGATTAACTAAAATTGGTCTAACTAGGTAGTACATAGATAGTTAATATAATCTAGGAGGACATATAACGCAAAAAATAAATGTATTAAGACAATATGTAAATGACATAAATAGTAAAACTAATAAAAATAGAAACCCTAATATGTAAGAGGGAGAAAAGAAAGAACTCAGCTAATTCGATGAAGTAGTAGGACTGTGTCGCAGAGGAGACTGGAAAAATCAAAAGCATGAACGATCGTGTAGGAGTGCCAAAAATGATGGAGCTGGAGGATCTAGCTAGACTAGAGCACTTGAAGGAGGTCTGGGGCACCTACGAATGTTATAGTCTATAATCTGCGCAAAAGCTTTGAATCTGGTCTTCATAGGGCTAAAAAAGTAATAGGTAATGTTTTTTGCCTGTCGCATCAATTTTTTTGTCCTACAACGGATGTTGCCAATTACTCAAGATGGAGGAAAGACCTGCAAGACCCAAAAACAAGCATCAAACCCTATAAAATAATAATGCATATGAAGGGGTCATACTTTCCTCAGTTGCCACAATGGTGGCCTTACTAACTGAGCGTTGTACTACATCTCAGACCCTATGTAGTTCTATGTGCAAGTGTGTGTGAACATTCCCTAGGTTGCTCTTTTTCCAATCGTACCTTGTGAAGTAACGAGAAATAACTATGTATAGAAAATGTAATAGAATGTGTACATAGAATAGAATAGAAATCCCCCCCTATGAATTGTGATGCAGATGTCCTAGCCTTGTGTCTTGATGATGGAACTATGTGGATGCAAGTGATCTCTGATGCAATAGATGGATGGAACTCTAGATGGAGTGATAGTAGTAAGTGATGCTAGGTCCCTCGTTATGGTCTCATAAATTTATATTTATAGGGTTATCTTGGTCTAATTTCATAATTAACACTGAAAAGGTCAACCACAAGAAATATAAAGATGTAAAATGACTAGAAAGAGCCCAAAACATGGTGGGAAATATCTAGAAGGATCGAGGCACCCCTGGTGGGATCGAGGTGCCCATGGGTGCCCTAGTACTAATCTGGGTGCCCCAACCGAGGATAAAATAATGTGGGATGACAGAATCTGATTGGGCATGAGGGTGCAAGAGGTTCATAATGACAAAATAAAATAAAATGGCCAAAGGAGGGGGGTTAATTATTACTTTTTTCCCTCAAGAACCTTATAAATATTAGTATGAGACTGAGATAAATTAATGTCTAAAGTGCATGATTTTGTGACTACATTTTTCCCCCACTTTATGTTGGTGATTGGAAATATCGGTTACATAAATTATATAGATATGCATACCTGATGCCAATGTAGAATGATGAAGAAGGCGTGTCGAAGGACTAGACAAAGTGTGGAATGATAAAAATATGGAGGATCATGGAAACTAAAAATGAAAATGTGTAAAGAAAAAATGATGAGAGTGAACCTAGGGCAATCCGAGTGTGTAGCTGTTGTAGTGTGTAGTGTACCTACATGGTTAGTAAAGCACGTGTGTTGTCTTGGAATGTTGTTGTTGTTCCTTGTTGTTTATTTTTCCCCCATTTGAATACTTGTTTCTCATACGGCTGGACGTGCAAGGATGAAATGATCAAGTAGTCAAATATGTATGTATGTATGTATGTATGTATGTAAGTGTAAAAACATTATCTAAAATATGCATGTGTATGTAAATGTAAAATACACAAATGTAAATGGAAAATGTAAATGTAAATGGAAAATGTGCACCTGATCCATGTCGAGAGAGAAAGTGCAGAAGGATATCTTGTACTGCAATTTTTTGGGGTGATCTCATGCCATAGGATGAAGAATCGTAGGGAGGAAATTCTCTATGTCCTCCAAGCTCTAACCGCTTCCCTGAATGTGTATAGAGATCTTTGTATGTCTTAGTTGTTTGGGTGATGTGACACCACTAGCTGAAGTAGTGTAGAGAGGCACACCCACTGTAACCTCCAAGCCTATAACTGCTTCCCAGAATGCTAAGGACATCATGTCCTATAAAAGCCACTGTGTATGGGGTTCATAGAATGGTCTGAACCCACTCGCTATATGTAACCCATAATGCCAAGTGTATAAATTACACTGAACTGAACCGGTGTAAATACGTTGTGTTATTATGTAAACCCCAAATGATTCATCCCTCTTTGGGGGCACATGCGACCATGTTAATAGGAGAATGCGGCCCCAAAAGAGGACCAACCACATGTACTCTATAACTATGCCTTGCAGGGGGAAGGGAATTCACTTGGTAGAAACCAAGGCACGCATAGACAAGGATGGATAGCCAAAAAAAGTGTTAGTATGAAAACACATGCATGTATAAAATAAGTGTAAAGTACGCAAACAATGTAAAAAATACCAAGCATGGTAGTGTAAAAATGCAAGAATTCAAGTAGGCCACACAAAGTGGGTCACAAATATGGGACATCACTCACAATGTCGCAAGACATGAAAGGCCATCATGGCCGCAAACAATAAACAAGTGTGCACACCAAAAATAGGGCAAGCCCCGCATATAAAAGAAAAAAATGGTAGATAATGTAACAAACAAATAAAAGAAGTAGTCATGGAAACATGTAATCCTGTGAAACAAGTTTTGCACATGGAACACCTGTTAGTATGTTAGAGAAATAACCAAGATGTCAAAGCATGAATAACCAATAAATGTAAAGTGCTAAGTACAAAATGAAACAATAGCACCTGTAAAAGAAGAATGTGGATTCCCCCAACGACCAGTGTAGTAAGGGTAGAAGTTGATCATCCATGTTGCATGGGAAGGATTTGTATCTATGATCAAAACTAAACAAAGACATGAATGTGCATGTATGAATGGTATAGATAATGACATATAAGAAAGTAATCTAACATGTGTAGTAAAGTGACCATGTACAACACTAGTAAACAAGAGTAAATTCCCCCAAGACAATGCAATATGTTGTGGATGGATGGAATGGAATGCAAGATGGAATGATAGGTTCCACATGCCCCCTAAGTGAATGGAAGTGTATGCAGTGAGGTTCATTTTGTTTTCCCCCTCAGCAATCAATAATGAAATGTAAAAGAGAGTGTGTCATTGGGAAATGGTCGAGTAGTGTGTGTTGTGTCTAACGCACTATGAGGAATGTGTAGGTGTGGTGATGAGATGTAACCTATCGAAAATGTGTGCATGCACCTTATAGCCAAAGCATATATCACAACTAAATTAATGTAAGAGTGATGAGTTAGTTTAGGCGTATATCACTATAAGATGAATGGATGAGTGATGATTTAGCACTAAGTGTATATCACTACAAAATGTAAAGAGGGTGTGGTGATGTAACCTAAGGTGTAGCAATAGAAAATGATAGAATAGGTGATGATTTAACCTAGAGTGTATGTCACGACGAGATGAATAGTAGGGAGTGGTGATGTAACCTAAGGTGTATACTATTAGAAAATGATAGAATAGGTGACAATTTAGCCTAAAGTGTGTGTCACTACAAGATGAATTAGCCTAAAGCGTATGTCACTAGCCTAAGAATGTTGCATGGTAAAAGGTTGAGTAGTAAATGTGTAAGGTCCATTTGATTTGTAAACCCTCGATAGTAGAGTAATGGATCGAGGAACTAAATTCCATCATTAGGTAGTGAATGCAATGCATATAAGACAATGTAGTGTATGTAATATATTTGACCATATGATGAGTGGAATATGCACATGTGCCAATGCATGATGTATAGAATGTGTAGAAATGTAAGCTGAATAGAACGGGTGACTATGTGTGATGTAATGTGTAATGTGTAATGTATAGTGTATATTGTAATAGGTGCTAGTATGCGTAAGAGCATATAGTATATAGAGTGCAAGGCTATATGGTGTAGACTTGTATAGTGTAATGATAGAGAACTAGCATGTAATGTATGTATGATATAATAGTAATGTAAGGCTAGACTCCTATATGATGAAGACTAGTAGAATATGTGTGAAAATATGAAGTGTAGACATGTATGGGTATCAGACTAATGAATAATGTAGTGTGTAGAATAAAGTAGTGTAGGATTTAAGACGCGTAGACAATAATGTATGCAATTATCAAGATGTATTGAAGTGTAAAGGATGCAAATGACAAAACGTTGTCAATGACATGCATAATATATGGTGTATGATGTGTCAACGAAGTGTAATGTTTAATTGCCTATAGTGATATCAAATGTGTGGGGTTCATAGTGTGTAATAATTTTCCCTCAACAATCAAGTGTGAATCTGAAGCACAAGACCTACGTAAGCTATGGCCAGGTGGTGACATTAGAATGTGTAGATGATATATACCTAATATGAAGATATGAAATGGTAATGCCAAGATGAAAGAGATTCGCCTATGTTAATATGAGGAGGGATTGGAGATACGGCTTGTTAGATTTCATGCCCCCCAAGTAATGTAAGTGATGAAAGTCTATTCAAAAGACACTAAGTGGACTCCACGTAAGGAGTAGTTTCCTTAACAAAAGTTTGATGTGATGTGGAGGTGGTAATTGTCGCAGACAACTTGGGGAGTGGGGGATAGGTATTTTTTTTACAAAGATGATTAGAAAATGGAAGTGGAGTACGATGGCGAGAAAACTTGAGAATGGTGGCATACTTTGGCGGTATTGATGACATTACCCCTATAAGGAGGAGGGTGATTGAATTTGAGAGGACAATAGGTTGTGCATCTTGACTTGGTAATGGTTTGTAAATGTATTGGTGTTTATATTGTGGAAAACTTGCTTAGATTTGGTGCTTGTCTTTTCAAAGAAGGCACATGATGGGATGTTGGTACAGTGATGCTCATTACGTGGAGAAGAAAGTGACATCAGAAATAGCCCTTAATCATGTGATGAAACTTTAGTATTTAATTGACTAGGTGTCAGAATCATTATGCACATGTGAGTGGACCGCATTAATATCAAGCTTGCAAATGAATAAGGGAATTATCTAGAATAAAACATTAGAAAGGTTAGAAGGAGACTCAATATAGTCGTATAACATGGTGTAGTAGTATGTAGATGGGCATGCATTGAATGAGATAAAACATTGGCACTCAAGATGTTTGAATCCTACGTTCATATGGCATAATAATCATTGTCATTATGTCCATTGATTATATGATAGTTGTAATATGGATCGACCTTGATATTTTGTAAGCCGATAAGTCCACAATAAAATGAGTAGGTGGAAAAGTGATCAACTGACGGCTAAGGAGTTGAGTAAGAATGATGTTCATGTTTTTTGTAGTATTATGCTCAAACATAATAGGCTCAAGGTAATGAAAATGCCTTGAGGTTTAGCTATATGACTTGTACTCCAGACATAGAGTGAAGAGGAAATGTAGAGGGAGAACAAACATGAGCCTGAGAAGTGTCCCTAAGCTATTGGATTTCACAATTTGAGAGATGTGATCATGGATTCCATAGCCATAAATTTGTCTTGAAATAAAATGTCATGTAGAGCTTGAATTGAGACCAATAGGGGTTGAGGAGATGGAGAATCATTAGGGTCATTAAATAGACAAGCGAGCATAAGACTTAGTTCATGTTGGCGGTGTACATCGTCATCATAATAGTTGGTGTCTAAGGATTTTTGCAAAGCAACCTGACAACTAGGGTATCTCCTAAGCAAATTCAGATAGGAAACTTACACCCATGCATAGAGGGAAAATGAGGATCCTAAGTGTGAAAGACATCATGGATTCACCAAAATGATTAACTATAGAATTGGACTAAATAGATGATTGAAGGTAGTAAGGGATAATTAATCTAATCTAGGAGGACATATGAAATGCAATTCAAATAAATGTACTAAGACAACATGTAAATGTCCCACTACATAATAAGAACTAAGTGAAAATATAAACCCTAATGTGTAAGAAGGAAATAGGAAAGAACTCATGTGTGATAAGCAGATTAACTCGCGAGAATAGATGTCGCAGAGCTGACTGAAAAAATCAGAAACAGTGAACGACTATTTAGGTGGTGCCGAATGAGGATGGAGCTAGAAGGATATAGTTGGACTGGAGTGGGCCTAGAGGATGTCTAGGGCTCATGCGGACACTGCTGGTCTTACATTTTTGGTGCCCTGATGTGTGCACGTAAAAGCTCTGATGCAATAATCTTCACATGGTCGAAAAGGTAATATGTAATGTTCTCTTGTTTGTTCCATTAATTCTGTCATATACTGTATCAAGATGTTGTTAATATCTCAAGATGGCAGAAATACCTGGACCAAGACCCCAAAATAAGCATGCAAACCCTTAAAAAATAAAAATACATATGAAGGGTTCAAATTGATCGTCAGTTGCCACAATTGTGGAATTACTAACTAAGCATTACACCACATCTCAGACCTGATGTAGTTCTATGTGCAATTTTGTGTAAACATGCCCTCAGGTTGCTCTGTGTGCCATGTGCTCTACTTTGTGAAAGTAACGAGCAATAACTATGTGTAGAAAATATAATAGAATGTGTGCATAGTGAATATAAAGAATCCCTTCCCCCTATGAAGATGTGATGCAGATGTCCTGTAAAGCCTTGTGCCTTGATGATGGAGTTATGTAGATGCAAGTGATCTCCAATGCAAATAGATAGATGAAACTCTAGATGGAGTGATATTAGTAAATCATGTTAGGTCCCTCGTTATGGTCACATAACTTTATATTTATAGGTTCTCTTCGTCTAATTTTGTAATTAACCTCGAAAAGTCTGACCATAAGAAAGATAAAGGTGTAAAACGGATAGAAAGAGCCTAAAGAGTGGCGAGAAAACTCTATAAGGATCAGGGCGCCCATGGTGGGACTAGGAGCACCATACGAGGTGCCCCAGTATTAATGGGTGCCCTAGAGGCTAAAATAACATGCGAGATGAGACATAAGTCTAATTGGGCATAAGGGTGCAAGAGGTTCGTATTGAGGAAGTAAACATTGGGACAAAGTGGCCAAATCTATGAATGGTTGAGCCTTGGTAATTTTTTCCCTCAGATGAACCATTTCATACGTCTTCATACCGAGATAAATAAATGTCTAAAGTACATGATTTAGGGACTATGCTCCCTAGAAGATCATCCAAGGAGATGAAGGTTGGTAAGACATTGTTTCAAGTTTAGGGATAGGACATGTGCATCAACTTGAAAATTAATAGGCATGAATCTAGTAAAGCAAGTCTTATTCACCTACTAGATGAATCCAAACTTATAGTCTATTTTTGAAGGAAGAAATGTGGAGGTAAAAAGCTAGATGCTAGAGTTATCCATATCAGTGGTAGAGGTATAATAAAGATTGTTGTTATTATAATTGTAATCCCTATCATAAAAATATTAGATTCCATTTGAAAATGTATTTGTCATATGATGTACCATAGTTTTAAACGCACTTCTTACATTCAATACGCCTATATCCCAAAATGTTGTGTCACGGAGAAAGTATTTGGAAGGAGTCATGTCTAGTGTTCGTAACTTAAAATAACACTTTCATGGATGGATTCGTACTAGTAGCATCATCAGTGTTAAGTCAAGGATTGCTGGAAGATAGATTCAAAGCCAGGACAATTGATTTTATGATTATGAATGGGGTTTCATCCTTTATTGATAATGTGATGTACAATTGGGTTAAAGATATGCACCAATGATGTTCTAGCTTCTCGCAAAGTGCGGTGTCTAAGAGAAACTTTCTAGTATTTTATCAAGTACACCGTTATTGTAGAGGGTCATATCTGGAAGATTTGTGAACTATGTATCGATTACCTGTGTGACCACCATTCAAAAATTTGTGGTTAATTTGCTTCCGAGATATTGCCACTAGTTACAAATAATTATCGATTATACACAAAGACACAGTTGTATTTTTGTAGTTAATTAAGCAAAAAAATACGTTGGTAAGATTCGTCTTGGTTTTATGGATTATTTATTCTTAACATGGCTATATTTTGATTAGCATTCTTAATCATCACATTCATTTAGTTTTTGGGATTCCAAGCAAATTAAGCATGAGGAAAGTATGAAACCCTAGTTGCAAAGAAGGTTGATAGTAATGACTTCAGTTGTTTCGCATTCTTAAATTTAGTATTTTCTGTACGAAGTGCTTAGATCTGATGAACAAAGTTTTGGGGAAGTGTCACTCCTACAAATGTGCCTTCAAATCAGTTGATTTTAGTATGTGTAAGTTAGTGGATCTGCACATTTAAGACCTAGGATTACTGAGGGAAAAGTTTGCAATTGTTGCTACCCTGAACCTGCGTTGGGCATGCCAATATGTATGCTGCATTAATATAATACCTCATAAAACCTCCTTATGAAGGGTTCTAAAAGATGTTCATTATCTTTCACTCTTATGTTGCTAATATGTCCGCACCATAGTTCACCAATGTTGCTGAAAACCTGCAATAGAAGGGATTTTCACTTGCAAAACCCTCAAAGTGCATCTTTATAATGCCATTATAAGAAATATTATTTTTCCTTATTTTTTCTATTCAAAGTGAGGGGTCGAGATTGTCCTCAGTCTGTCAACCATAAGTGTAGTCTTAGTGAAGGTTGAGCACTACACTCGCATTTCATACCTAATGACAGTATGGTGCAGGTCAGTGGTAAAGAAGAGAGGAATTTGGTAGCTCTCTTCATAGTGACTCTTGTGTGTGTCGCACTTAATAGTTCGAAGCAAATAGCTAGAAATTGTAGAAGATGTAAGTAAATGTGTACCTTCATGGAATAAGAATGGAAACTTCCCCTCTTATGATGTTTATGCAAGGAATTTCTTCAATGCAGTCCCTGTGACCCTTGAATGGACATGTTAGAATTTCCAGTGATGCCTGAATTCTCCTTGAACTAGTTTGGATGATAACCTTAATGTGGTGATAGGGATAAGTGCACGGAAAATGAGAGGCTAAAAAGCGGACACAAATCTATTTTTTGGCCATTTTGGCCATAACGCGCTTGCATTATGGTTCAGCCAGTGTTATAACGCGACAAAGAAAATGCAGGGTTGCATTATAACGTGAGCACATTATGACTCAGATTTACCGATCCATAGTGCACTCACATTATAACTCGAGTGCATTCCTATTTTTTATGTGGCATATGTGCTTATGGGAGGGATATATTTACTAAAATAAATTTAAAGTACAAAAAATAATAAAGTATAGTATTCTTTATGCTTTATTATTTCTTGTACTTTAAATTTATTTTAGTAAATATAAGAATTTAGGGTCACTCTACACCTTATGGAACTAGACTCACAACTCCATCTATCACGGTTTAGAAGATAGTTTTTCATATTCTTAACTTGGTCAGTACATATGTATTTTTCAAGATTTTAGCATTTAACCTTCAAGATTTAAGGGTTTTAAATTATACAATCTGATATCTATTTTGTGAAAGAATATAGTCTTTATTTATGTTTTGGGGCCTTTTGGATTGGTTATTGACATTTGTAGGAGTGTTAAATGTGTCAAAATTAGAATTTACAAACCTCACAACTCCCAAAGGTAGTGACAACTGATTGAATATATGAACTCATGCAATTCCTTATAACACATAATAAATCAAAACACACATGTAAGTTTTTATAGATTGAAATAATCAAGGGAATGCTCATCATGAGTTCTACGAAGGATATGAAACATCATGAGGTGATGCAGAGCTCTAACACATTTGCATGCATTCATTAACTCATAACAACCAATTTCAATCATTCTCATTAGTATATTGTTTTTAGAAGTCTTTTGAACAAGCTCTATGGGCTCAAATATGTAAAATGGCACAATCAATCGAAAACTTACCTTTCCAACCCCCATATCCTACTCTCACATTTTTTACACAATCCTAATAAACTGTTAAAATGAACCCTAAACCCTAAACCCTAAGCCCCAAGCCTTAAGCCCGAAGCCCTAAATATTTTAATTTTCAAGGCCTCCACAATTAACCCTAGTGACCAAAAATCAACTCCATGATGCTCAAACCATTTTTTGATTATCTATCACTTATTGAAATAGGTATTCACTATGTAGATGGAAGGATTTATCATTGAATGAGATTCTTGTCAAGTGGCCTCCTGTTAGACTGAAATGAGGTGGTTGTAATATCCTTCCTCCTTTGAAGTGTGATCACACTACACGATTCAAATGAGTGTTTAAGAACACTACCAAGTGAGTGAAAGATCAAGTGAAACTCAGATGATTTCTCATTCTTACATTTATATTGCTATATGAGATCATCCTCTTACCCTTTCTAGCTCCGTAATTCTCCTCAGATGTAATCAACTTCAAGATACTCATACACCTATTTTCTCATATGCCCCTCATGGAGATAGATGATGCCTTTACGCTTCACACATGATGGTCATGAATGTCTCATTAGCTTGACTATCTCATCTTGGCTTGTTCCTTGAAGAGGTTTGAACATGATAGCAGAGTCAAGATATGATGATCTTTAAATTACTCTATGAGCTTCCCATTTCACCTTTGAACATGATGACACCCTTTTTAACATCACAATTCACTTCCCTAGCCAAGATATCACATAAGTGGAAACATGCTTTTAGTATTTGGACACATATTCACTTGATTAATCCTCATGGAAATAGGTTTCCTCCTTTATATGAAAAGATTGATCTCTGAATGAGATTTGAATGAATGTTTGAGGGTGAGATCCATCTTCTTGAACTACAGTTGCATTTAATTATTGTGAAATCCAACTAAATGGATATGGAATCTACCTTGTGCCTTTCAATGCATATTACACATCTCTACCAAACATGGTTCTCCCCAGATATACTTGCGCTCTTGAATGCCATTTTTTCACACTCTAAAACAAATATCACATTTCTCATATTTCCATGTATGGTATTATGCAATCCAGGATGACCCATTGGAAGTTGAAAAAAATAACCACATGTTGATATTCACATTCATGATTCACTTTGATACATGTTCATATTCACAAGAACCTCTTCTTCCTTGAAAGTTTATGGTTTGTCTCACTAACTCAGTAAGGATTACGCATACTCTAGAAACTTCACATTTCTCATGACAGATATGGTCGTTGCCACATAGATGTTCAACATTGGATTACAAACTATAAAAATGATCTTTGTATTTTATTGAAGATAAAATATTCAAACGATATCATGAACTTTTGAGGTAATTATTTTGGATCATCGCAATTGGCTAAAGAAAGAAGCTATTTAATTAAATTTGGACATATATCAAGTTTTTGAATCAGAATCTCATTGCATCTGGAGAAACATTTTCAAACAATAGAGTAATGCATCTTGGAAAATAAAATTTAACCTCATAAATCCTCTCAAATTTCTAGCTTACACAAACACTGGACATATCAAGCTTTGTTCTTCAAATGAAACCTTCGTTCCCAACAACTTGCAACTGAAATAATTATTCCAAAGAGCATAAAAATGAACAAATTTTCTTGGTATCCTAATCCGTCAGACCCAAAAATACTACTGGACTTGTTATTCTCAATTTATAACACTCTTGGAGCTCCAAATATTTCACAAGCTATAGAAAAAAAGGAGATAGTTGTATTGGGTAGCATTTCTTTGTACCGAATTGTTCTTGGATATCTGACATTTCCCTCCTTTAAAATATCAGTAGATGAAAGGCATCAAATTGTGATGACTCTCTTTGAATGGTCTACCTACGAAGAAGATGAACCCTTTTTAGTTGAATACTCTCTATTAATACTAATAAGAATGGGTAAGACACAAAACATTACAGTGAGTGAATGGGTAAGCCTAAAATTTGAGCCCTAAAACCTGAGCCTTAAACCTTGAGCCCTAAACCCTAACCCCTAAACAATGAGCCTTAAAACCTAACCCATAAACCATAAACCATGAACCCTAAACCATGTTCCCTAAACCCTAAAACATAACCCTTAAACCTTAAACCCTAATCCCTAATCCATAAACCCTAACCCCTCAACCCTCAACCTTAAACCTTGAGCCCTAAACCCTAAACCCTAAGCCCTAAGCCCTAATCCCTAAACCCTATACCCTAAACCATAAATCCAAAACCCAAAACCATAAGTCCTAAACCATGATCTCTAAGCCTTGAACCCTCAAATCTGAACCCTCAACCTTAAACCCTAAGCACTAAATCTAGAGCCCTAAACCTTGAACCATGAACCCTAAAACCTAAACCCTAAACCCTAAATCCTAATCCATAAACCCTAAACCCCAAACCCTAAAATCTAAAACCTAAACCCTAAACCCTAAACCTTATAATTTAAACCATACGCCCTAAACCCTAAACCCAAAGCCTTAAACCATGAACCCTTAAACCTAAAACCTAAACCCTAAACCTTAAACCTTGAGCCCTAAATCCTGAACCCTAAACCCTTAATCCTAAACCATAAACCCTAAACCATGATCCATATACCCTAAACCCTCATCCTTAAAACCTAAACCCTAAACCCTAAATCCTAATCCATAAACACTAAACCCTAAACCATAAAACATAAACCCTAAACCTTAAAACTTAAACTCTAAACCATCAAACCTAAACCCTGAGCCCTAATCCCTAACCCCTAAACACTAAACCTTAAACCCTGAGCCTTAAACCATAAACCCTAAACCATGTGCCCTAAACCCTAAACCATGACCCTTAAACCTTAAACCCTAATCCATAAACCCTAAACCCTAAACCTTGAGCACTAAACCATTAGCCCTGAGCCCTGAACTATAAACCCTAAACCCTAAATCTTAAACCATCAACCCTAAACTGTATACCCTAAACCCTCAACCATCAACCCTCAAGCATAAACCCTAAACCCTTAACTCTAAACCTTGAGCCATAAACCCTAAGCCCTGAGCCTTGAGCTCTAAACCGTAACCCCTATTTTTACCACCCTAAACCCTAAACCCTAAACACCGATCCCTAAACCCTAAACCCTAAGTCCAAAAAAAAATTCCTAAATTTCCTCCAACACTTCCAGATGCTTAATATATTTATTGAACTCTCCCAGAAGGTGTTTAATTAGCTCAGAATGACCTTTTTAGGCCTCCGGAGGAAGTTATCTTCCATCAAGTCACACTGAACTCATCAATCATCATATCCAATCATCTCTGCATATTGAAAAAACTTATAAAAACCTTGTTAATAATTTTTTTTGATCTAGGTTGAGAGTGGTACTGAAGCAGACTGGCCAGAGGAAGGACATGCCATTGACTAGGAAGCAAAAGATGCATTCCCTAAGCTTGTAAAGTATGTACTCATCCATAGTATGATTTTACCATATTCTAAGACAAAATTAGGGATTCAACTCCATGCTCTTAGGAAAATTCATGAGTCCATGTATTTGATCATTTGTCTCTACTTTTGAGTGTTGTGAAGTTTGTAAATTATAATTTTGACACATTTAACACTCTTACAAATGTCAATAATCAATCCAAAAGGCCCCAAAACCTAAACAATGATTATATTCTTTCACAAAACATATATAGATTGTATAATTTAATCCCTAAAAGCTTCAAGGCTAAATGCTGAAATCCTGAGAAAAACCTATATACTTACCAGATTAGAATCTGAAAAACTGTCTTTTAAACTGTGACAGATGGAGCTGTGAGACTAGTTCCATAAGGTGCAGAGTGACCCTAAAATCTTATATTTACTAAAATAAATTTAAAGTATAAGTTTTTCTTTTATTAATCTCTATAATTTACTATTTCTTATTAATCTTTATAAGTATAAAGATTAATAAAAGAATAACTTATACTTAAACCATTTATTTTAGTAAATATATCCCTCTCAGAAGCACATACATCACATAGAAAACAAGAATGCGAGCGCATTATAAGGTACTTGCGTTATAACATGATCGCATTTCATCTTCTTTGGGTTTAAAATTCCTGATCCATAGGCTTGGATTTGCCTTGGATATCCAAACCAAAGGTTTGCACTGTGTAATCCATGAATAAATCCATGTTTGATAGAAAAACATCAAAATATCACGTGTGCACCCAGATATCTCATGCATTAAAACATAATATTCAAAAATAAATTATACTACGATGTCAAGCTCAGTTTTACCTTGATGATGATATAATCCTTTCTAAAATTTGATTAGTTTAAGGATTTCATCCACAATTTCTTTTATTAGTGCCTTTTTTTCTTTTGAAAACCTATGCATACATTTTGGTGCACAATTTATTATTTTTTCATCCAATTTTTTTTTAAAAAGTGGGTTTTTCTAAACTCCATTCTACACACACCCAAAAAACACAAAAAAAATGACTTTTTTTCTTAAAGTTACGGGGATGCACACACAAATATTTCATTTTCAGGATATGTGCACTTTGAAAATCACTAAAAAAACTATATATTCATCCAAAAATTATGATAAATTAGTGGGACCTCGTAAAATAAATTAGCTAACTTTCTACTAAAGGGATTTGAAAAATAATTTATAAAACTCAAAAAATGGGGTGCGCACACACAATAGGTTCTTATCTTTTTGACACAAAATAGACATACTTTGTGTGCGCACCACATTCGACCCTCTTAAGCTCCACCATTTTCAAAAAAATTAGTAGGTTAGAAATTAGATTCTGAGATCTATGGTACTCATTCTTATCACTTTGTCAAATTTTGAGCATATACATGCCGAATTATTAGATGAAGTTCACATTTTTCTAATTTCAAGAAAAATGTGTCCCCTTTTAACCCCCTTTTGGCCCCCCATTTCCATGCACTTACCCTGAAGATATTTTTAATGCCTATTGAATAGAGGAAAATGGAGTCCATATGAGGAAGATACCTTTTGCAGAAGTTCAATATCAGTTGGAAAAAATGGAGCACATGTTGCACAACAATGAAGTGGTGGAATGATAACACATCAAATTCTAGAATGACAGAGCGATAAGTTGTAGAGACTGCCCAAACAAAAGAATGGTTTTATCCATCGGTCTTCAATGGTCGAGGTGGGTCCCACATAAAGTGTCGGTTGGGGGCCAAAAGTCAGTGAGATCCACTTATATTATGGAGGGGGACCCTTGCATCATTATTCACTATGCATATCATGTGTTTTTTCTTATCAAGCTCATGGAGGTCTAATTATTGGTGTATGTGGGACTAAGTCCTAAAATTTTCGAAGTTTCCCAACTAGCTCTACACATTGGAGGGTGCGCTAAGACCAAGCTGGGGTCAATCTCATGTTTCATTACATTTCCAAGTCACCAATACACAACTCATCAACAATTGAGCTAGAGCCCAAGTCTCAAGGGATGAAGATCAAATACGAAACTTAGTCGCAAGCTAAGCATGGAGGGCTTTCTTGCCACCTAACAACTCAATGCATGACTCAATCGAGATTTTAAATCATGGATCAAAACAAGAGTCCAAGATTCAATGCCAAGTAATCTCTATGTGGTTGAGCCACTTTAATGCAACGATTTATAAGGTAGCAAAAATGTCGAGTTAGGGGCGAGACAATTCGCATCCATGCCAAGTTTCAAGCTCCAACAATAAGTTGCAATGTTGATTTTCTTAGATATTTGGCTTAGCCCACAAAACATTCACATAGACAGAGTGGAACTACCAACTAAAGGCTATAATAAGTGTCATCCTTTACGAACCTTGATTGATGTGGGATATTAACTCCCACTTTGCAATGCATATGCCATGGAGGCAATGAGAAGATTTGAACATGGGATAGTTCAACCAAAATGATAAGGCCCAACCAACTCACCCTGTGAGTTGATCAGATATAAAATGGAACTCGCTATGATTTGAAGGGGAGTTATTGGAGGACTATATATAGTACTAGGCAGCTTATGGAGAATTAATTTATTTCCTGTTAATTTGGTTTGAGATTTTCATAAGAAAATAATAATATTATATTGTATTCAGACCATAATACAAAGGCTATTAAATAGCCATAGAAATATATAACCATCCTTTTACAAAATAGGAAGTCAAACAACCAAATAACCCATTAATAGCTTTACGGGTACAACCAAACTCTATGAATATATTGTTGTTGAAACAATATATGATACTAAATAATAATATAACCGAAATATTTATCATAGTCAATACTAAATTCCTAACATTCTCCCCCTTAGTGTTTACGTGGAAAAAAACATTCGCGCGTTTATCTGTAGTATGATCACCCATGTGGCGTGTCAAATTATGATACTCACAACCTTGATCCAAAAGAAATACTCTCTCCTTCCATGGTTTTAAACATGCTTACCACAAACCTTGACATGAGCAGGACCCATCAACTGTCCACCTCGTGTGGTTTTCTGGATCTTTCCATGAACTCTTTCAAGATCCATGAACTGACTTACTCTAGTGCTTTTGTTTGCAATTATGCTTGTACATCAGGGAAGTATATAGGAATCAAAGCTCTCTTATTACAAAACTGAACAATATAACACATTGAAAACATTTCACATTACATCATATAAGAATCACAATGTTCTTAATTGCAGCCATTATTGTCGATCGCTACCACTCGATCTCAAACATCATAGGAAACTGCCACTGCAACTGGAAGATGCCATTGAATTTATCCGGTTTGACACATAATGGAAATGGAACATTGGTGTCATGTTCACCCTTCCCCCCCACCCCCCCCCAACAACAATGTGAAATTTCCACTTATTCATCAAACAAGAACACAGAAAAACGAATTATATCATACTGCATACTACTGACACGATCTTGTTGTCTGTATCGTGTTGCACATGATCACCATCTCTAGTGCACGTATTCACCAACCGATCATCTTCCAACAAAGTATGGAAGTCAGAGGATCACCGCAATGAGAGGATAGCTTCAGTCATTTTCTCTCTATACAATTGATTTTCCAACATCCACACATCACACTATAAAATAAAAAACTAAAATGAATCACAATTGGAAAAACAAAAAAGCATGCCACAAAAATGCCACCACGGCTGCTATGCGAACTCGTGGTTGAAGAGATTTCATTGATTTCCCTCTAGCCTCATGTGCCTCCATCCTCCAGTACAATGTTGCTACCTCAGCAAAATGTAATCATTTCGCTCAAAGATTTCCACATTGTTTATTTACTCTTCCCCCCTCAATGTGAAAATTTCTATTTTCTAGACATCAGGCAAAACACCGAAAATACATCCGGGGTAAAAAAATTTTTACAAATTTTCACTTTGATGATGACTTAACTAATGACACAAAAATAATTGGACTCTATTAACACTTTTGACTAGACAATTTTGAGCAACAAGATAATGATACATTTTAATAAACTGATGACAAACAACTTATAACAGCTCGAAAATTTTATGATTGATAAGAACAATGTTTAAGCAATTATTGATACGGTCACAAAATGATAATAATTTAACACCAAAACCTTTATTAAGAGTCGAGACTATCTAAGACAATGTAACTAACATGGACTTGACATGAGATTAAAATAATACTTTAACATGATACAAAGTAAAAGATCAAGAAACTCAACAAACATAAAGAAAGAAATACTTTAAGACACAAATGTCATCGAATTGCATGGCTGTTTAGACGTTTTTCATGATTTTAGCCATAAAATACTTATAAATATTTGAAAAATCTGTCATATGTGATTTTCAAATTTAAAATATGACTGTCATTTTTTTACAGATTTAGTGGTAAATTATACGAATATATTTTAAATATAATTTAATATATATATAATAACATTTTATAATTCTTATTAACAGTATAAAAATAATACTATTTTACATTTTTGAAGGGAAAAATTTAAATTTACCGACACCTAAAAATTGTTTGACAGGCACGGTGAGGAATGTAGACTCCAACGTCACAAAGACTGTGACAGAATTCAATGAAAAATTGAAAACCGTGGGCTAAGCAAAATAGGGGCCAATATTGTTGAATCTGTGGGTGATGGTAGAAATATGAAGTGGAAAATTCTCAGGGTCATAAATCATGACAGAATTGTTCCAAAACTTTTCAATGGCAATATTTCTCAAAATATCGTCGTAACTGAGATACAAAGTTGTCGTCGTAACTGAGAATATACAAAGCAAGTTTCACTGATAATCTAAACTGGGTCAATAACAAAACTTTCCTCACACAGAATTAAAAATAGAATTCTACTTGCAACGTAGGATTCTGATGGATATGAGTTCACACCTAATCATAATTCGACAACTATGGCAAGAGGTAGCCGTTGATTGGAGAAGTAAACTTGTGAGATAGTTCGCAGGAGAAATAACCAGGCGATGCATCAGAAGTTTCCGTGGAGCTATTTTATTCTTGTGGAATAGATTGGGTATAAAATGATTCCAAGACATCTAATTCTTCATCCTTGTTTAAACTTCTGCTGAAGACATGAGTTTCATGGACGAGCTATATTATGACTCCTTGGAATGAAAGGAACAAGGTAAGACAAGATAACCATATATCCTCTTTGATCCCAGTTGATAATCCAATCTAGAAATAGTGCAAACAAACCATCAAAGCATAGAAAATATGTCTTGATCCTGAGGTGCCTTACATACAACGCTATTATTTGTGTATGGTAAACCCTCTGCTAAATACCTCTAACACAGATTCAGCGTTGTAGTAGAATCTTATAAACTTTTCACATAGAATAATCTATCATTCATCACGACAAAACACAATACCATTTATCCCTTTGCAAATGGATTAAATTGCTGTGAGACCAAATGCTAATGTGGTCTGAGCTTTGTAAAAGAAAATAATAATATTATATTGTATTTAAACCATAATACAAAGTTTATTATATGGTCATAGAAATAGAAAACCAACCTTCTACAACATAAAAAGTTATACATAGGTATACTAAATAAGTATATCTATCTTATATAAATCTATATAAAATGTGCCGAGAGGTTCTATAATTAATGAAGTGTAAAATATGCCGAGAGCTATAGTGTATTTTTTCTTATGTAATGTGTGGTCCCCAGTTTTTATTTCACATAAAAAAAATTAATTTAATTTCATGGGCACGACATCAAACTCTTTCACTCCATATATACAACTCTCTCGGCATAATAATAGAACTAAAATATTTAATATAGTAAATACTAAATTTCTAACATTTCCATGGAGAGTTTTTGGTTGTTAAGAATTTTGTATACAAGAATGTCATAGAAGAGACATAGCAAATACAAATTTGCCTATTTTGGAGAAAATTCATGTCTTTGCAGAGATTTTTTTAGCTTTATAGAGAGAGAGAGAGAGAGAGAGAGAGAGAGAGAGAGAGAAGACAATGCAGTTAAGTTGACAGTTGAGATTTGGTTATGAAAACTTCCTGAAATTGGTTTGAGGTGCTTGTAGAACCTATTTTCTCAATAGGGAGAATTTTATGTAATAATTATGTTTAATTTTGCATCATAAATAGGATTGGTTCGTCATTATAAAAATTGTTGATAACACTACAATTTCATAATGTTTAAGTGACAAATTTAATGTAGTAAGTTAATTTGAGAAAAAATATTTAGTATCCATAATAACAGGAAAAAAGTTGAGTCAGTAAAATTCATCATTGTCGGATAAAAAAGGATAGAAATAATTTTCTATAAAGAACTTAGCCACTTTGATACCTTTCATAACCCCACAGACCATACTACCGTTGTAGACGGATATAAGACCAATTTTTTAAATTAGGGCACATAATAGAAAGGAGAATAAGTGCCCCCAAACTCTTCTCATGTGCTACACAACTGAATAGAATTGATGCATGTTGAAATATAATCGGAGAAAGGAGACTCGTGCCCACAATGTGCCCAAAAATGATACTAAAATTGATAGATATTTCGTGCCCCCAAATCTATGCCAACTCGAGTCAATATGAGTTTGAAACCATATGAAAACCTGTGACTGGTGAAAAATCTAAAACTGCTGAAAAACCTAGAAAAAATGCCCCTGGGTAAAATCGTATGGTAGAGTAAGAACTGTCCCTACGGTCTTGACCAGTCTGTATATTTATGAACTTGTGTATATTTTGTTGAATTTATGTGTCTGATTTCCAATTCTAAGTCATTTATGTCAACATCTACATATGTTTGTTCCCAAAAAAATGTCAGTGTTTATTAGAAATATATAATAAATCCCATATGTTTGCCCCCTCTTTTGAGGCACGTGCAATGAAGGAACTGGGTGCACAACTCAAAAGAAAATATGTGTACCCATCTCTGAGAATTTGTGTATAACCTCTAAAATATGGATGTGGTGGCCACTAGAAAGAATTTGTATCTATAAGGGGGATGTACATGGTAGAAAACATGGCACAAAACGAGAACAACAATAACAAAAAGCATTATAACCATAACAATGTCAATGCATTAAAACAATATTAGCAAAAGTAGTAAATTACCATGTGTCAATAGAAAAAAAGTGCATACAATGTAGAAACAAGTGTAAAAATATCAAACAATGTCACACGAAAGGCGAAGTGCCTAGAAACATGGGAAAACCATGGTTTAAAAAGACAATTAAGGCCCTTAGGCTAGAAAATAAGAGATATACAACATGGTTCACTTTAAGAGACCTTTCAGAAATTGGAGGTGGAAAATCCCTGGCGAATATCCCCAGAACCAGTTTCGCTGGAAAGGTGATTTTTTTGGGGTTGTGTGTAAATTTTCGCTTGAAATAAGATTTCATTTTCAAGGCATGTGATAGAAAGACTACAAATGCGCATCAAGAGATTTGTTGTCATGCGACAAAAAACTTGTTGTCGCATGATAGTAAACCTCATGTCGCAGGTCAGCAAGGTTGTTGTCACACAACAACAAATATTCTATCATGCGTCTATAGCTTCCGCCCTCCTGTCGTGAATTAAAAAATTCTCCTTGTCGCATGTCAACAAAGTCTCCTTGTCACATGTCAACAAACTCTCCTTGTCGTGCATCAAAAAAATCTCTGTTGCACATCTCCAACCTATGCCCTCCTGTCACGTGTCAAAAAACTCTCCTTGTTACGCATCAACAAACTCTCTTTGTTGCGCGTCAACAAACTTTCCTTGTCACATGTTAGTGGAAACTTCTTGTCATGCGTCTGAGTACAATACTTATTGCTCGATTGTAAATCTGATGAATATCTATAAAACTACACTTTATGTACTGTCATTGGTTGCTTCACAAGTTTACTGTACTTGATAATAGATATGCCCCTAGGTGGTATGAGTGAGCTAGTAGTGTTCTACCTGGTGAATAATCTAGAATTATATAGGAGATATTTTCAAGGGTAGGCAAAGCCAACCCCTAAAAAAAATTATAATGTAAATTTTAGGTGAACAAGTCACTGACCCACACCAGAAAATTCACCTTTTCAATTTTTTCAAAAATGAAATATTCATCATATTACGAATATTCGCCACTAAAAAAACCCTGATATATAACCACACGCAAGGAATAATTCCACAAACATGGGACACCCACAGTGTTGCAATATAATTAAGGCACTTAGGCCACAATCAGAGTAACAAACACACATACACACACACACACATAAAATGAGAAAACGTGTATGAAAATTAAGTGTATTTAAAGGTGATAAAAATCACATAGCATATGATATAAAAGAGTCAGTGAAGCAATAACTATAAACAGTGTGCAAGACACATGTGTTAGTCCTTTTAGTCCAAAAGATATCAAATACACAATATATAAGTGTAACCAAGAGTAATGAGGAAAGAAAGGAACTCCAATAGAAATATAACATGTGAATATAATATACACAAGTAGATGCCCCCAAAGGTTAACAGTCTGGGTAAAGTTTGAAGGCCATCATCTATCATCTTGTATCACTCTATGTATGCCCTGCATCATGCTCAATATATCATGTGAATGTATGTGTGTAAAGAAGAAATGCTATCTAAAAAACCAAAAGAATAAATAACATGTATAATGTAAAGTGCAAACAATGTATGCCATACAAACATGTCCCGATTTTATATTTTTGAAAATATTTGAATGTTTTTTGTATTTTGAAAATATTTTAGTGTTTTTGTATTTTCGGCCCACTGAGGACATAGATGAAAACATATTCTCTGAATAGACGGAAGGGTGATCTAATAATGCACCAAAGGAGGGGTATATATAGATGTTTAGTGATTTTGGTGAATAGAGAGTATGCAACTAGATATGGGAAGCAAGGTTTCCCCCCAATGTTTGTGTACAAAGTGAGGTTTGGGTGTGTAACCACTGCCTCAATAGTCAAGTTGAACCTATAAACATAGTGTGTCATCAAGAGGTGAGGGGGGAAGTAGGATGCCCCCAAGTATTGGAGAAGGATTCATATAGTTAACATTTGATAGGCATACTTATGATTTATCATCTATAGTTTCCCATGCCTATAGATATTCACATATCATCAAGTAAGTCGTCGATACTTATTTTGTGTTAATCCGCAATAGATATTGGCATACTAGTAATAGGTGTAGGACTATTTGTATTGTTTTTGCAACCAATATTAATAGGTGGATTAGAATCTACCATAGCCTAACGTGGAGAAAGAGATGTATCCATAGAAAAAATAGTTAGCATATCAATTTTTTCATCATTGTTGTTATCATAATCCCGATCATCAACCCAATTATCATCTTTGTTCGAATGGATCCGTATTGGTAATATGTTGCTAGCCTTGAGATTTTTTTTATGATATATTTATTTAAATTATTTTACATCTTTATAAGAGAAATGAGATCAAATGAATACTATAGTAACAAGCAAGATCTATCATGCGAGAAATAAGAAAGTATAAGCAATAGTGAAATTGGAGTGAATTAGCTTGTATTTAAAGATTTGGGTTGACTATGGATTGGGAATTGGGTGGAACAAGCTTAGTTTGGGTTATGCATGCTTCGTTTGGAAAAATGTGATATGAAAGTGCTTCGGATAGTACCATAAAAAAGATCACAATATCACGTTCGGGTGATATTTTCTGAACTTGATAGTTTTATCTTGGAAGTGAGTGTGGACCTGGTTCTTTCAATATCCATCAATGTCTCCTTCACTTCACTTTTTGTTGCTCTAACTTTGTTGTAGGGTTTTTCTATCGCACTCGTACCTATAAAACAAACCCTAGCTTCCTACACAAGGATCAAGAAAACATTAGATGGATAAATAATGCATATGCTTGATTAGGATTGACCTCAGAGGTCACCCCAATGTGATTTTCACTGAGCGTTATACTACATTTCAGACTCTATGTAGTTATAGTGTGTGTGTGATTGAATTGTGTCAGTTGAAGCTAGGTTTCCCTTCTTCCCATCATACCAAGATAGCGGGATACAACTACTTTTACCCCAAGATGATTGTGTGAGATAGAATACAAAAATAGCCCCTCCTATGCAATGAATAATGCAGCCCAAATGCAGTCTTTGAATCTTGTTCTTTTCCCAAGTAGTAGATAGTAAGCATTAGCCCAAATTTGTCCAACCCCTAATGCTAGTGAGTAATTCATGTATACATATGATTACCTTGTTTGAATTTTTTCATTAACAACCAAAAATACCAAACCAAAAGTGATAAAAGAGACTTTCAAAAATATAATGAATGATATGGCATTTCAAAATTGAGAAAAGGCAGGAAAAGGACAGAAGTGCCCAAAGGGGATAGTAGTTCCTGGGCACTCTTGTCCCTATTGGGTGGTACTTTCTGAGATGCTTAGAAGATATAACAAAAAATAAATATTTGGTTTATATGTTGTCTAATGTTCAAAACTAAAGTATCCATTCTGAAAAAGCAAATGATAAGAGTAAAATAAGGATAAAGCAATGTAAGAGAAAAATAGGTGTTGTTAATGTCTAATTTTCTTGCTTAGGAATCATGCATATAATGAAATACTTAGAGGTGTTAATGTAAGTAGAAAGTGCGTGATTTTGTGACTATATCTATGTGTTCTGAGGCCATGTGTAATTGGTCATATTTGATCAGTGATATTTTTATGGTAGTTTTTACAATAGTAGGATATAAGTCTTCAACTAAGATTGGCGCTTCTCAAGGAGGCATTTCATTCTTATCCACTTCTTGAATAGGTGGCTCTTGTACTATTACATAAGTTGCAACATTCGATATTGCATTATGTTTGCTAGACATAGATGGATTAAATTTAGGAATCCATTGAGATTTTAAAATTAGAGATGAAGGTGTAGTAAAATGTCATGTAGCAAATGCAATAAATCCCTTGTCAAGTTGTTGGATTCTTCCTTGTAAGGTATAGCAATCATTGTCATGATTTCTATTAATTCCATGATACTTACAAAATGGTTGGCCTTTGATTCTTTCAAGCCTATAATATGTATATCAATGAGTAGGTAAAAAATTATTAAGTGTATTTTGAGTAGCTTAAATAGAATATCATGTGGTGTAGTATTCTTGTCAAACTGGAGAGGTTGATTTCACAAAACATACACATTGTTTCCTCTATGTAAGACTTTAACCTCACTTGTATGAGAACATGTAGTAGACATAAAACTTGGATCACATTGCATATATTTGGCCTTGGAAATATCATGATGCAGATAAAGAGAACTAATATGTGCATTAGGAGTATTCTTGAGATGTTGTATATCATCCTAAAGAGATGTAATTTGGTTATTCATAGCTTGAAATTTATCTTGAAAAGCATGATGTAAAGATTGAATAGACTCTAAGTCAGCCTTATGGAGTGTATCAGGGAGGAGTTGAAATACAACTCAAAATTGAATTCACATGGGAAGGTGTTGTATTATCATGGAGCTTGATTTTGTGCATTAGTTTTGTGAGAGCATTTCTACATGTTAGGTGTCATTGAATTAAATGATACATGGAAACTTGATAAACGCTGGCATGTGCCATGATGGAAAATAATAAATAGAAATAAAGTGTGGATATGATGATAAAATACAAATATGAACCCTAATGCAACTAGGGTTTGAGGAACAATGCTTGATTTGAGACTCGGGTTCACCAAATGATTTCACCCTTTTTTATTTTAGAATTTTGTATTTAGCATACATAAAAAACGATGAATAATGCTACAGGTGATTATTATGATTTAAATAACTTCCAAAATTATTTGCACAAATTGTAATAACACTTTTCAAAGTGACTAGTTACTTAACAAGTGTTAAAACATAAGGGAGAGTGCACTTAGTTTATTATATGTGGATCTAGAGGAGTTTGAGTGGTTTGAGTGCAAGAACAAGTAGATATGAAACTGGAAATGCTTCATATGTGAGACTGTGACCTGAAACTGATCCTGGTCAAAATTGTACAACTCGGTCAATAGCATCAGTATAGTCCCGACCTCTATGTATGGTCTTGGACCTACTTAGAATTTAGGTCTGAAACTTCATGAGTGCTTTACCTACCTAGAAATGTGTGTCATTGTCTATCGGTATTCTTCTCTCACCTTCAAAATGACTCTATAAAATCTTCTCAAACCTTCAAACCCTTGTAATGTAAGAAGGATTTCTTGCAAAACTAAGTTAGTTGGGTTGTGAGCACTCCTGTGCACCACTGATGTTTGCACTACTCCAGAGAGGCCTTAAACCACACGTCGTTCTCCTAACATGTGATATCTATTGTAGTGCAATGAAAATTTGACAACCATGCTTTAAACATATCTTGCTTAAGTTTCAAACTTGCTCAAATGTTTGGGAAGGGCCACTTTTATTGCTTATATGATGAAAATGAAGACTCCTAAACCTAGAAGGAGACTTCAAACCAGTAGAGGATGTTACCCTAATGGATGTGCATGATTTATTTCATTGTGTAAGGAGCCTTGAGTGCCTTTCGTACTAGATTTTTCATGATGAGTTCATAAAGTGTCATGTTCATTAAATAAAGTAAGATTTACTTGTTTATTTATGCTTCTGAAGGGTGTTATGGCACGAAAGGACGACCAAATGGGTGTGTTTATTCATATAAATGTGATAAAATTGAAATAATTAATGCACAACATATTGTTCCAAAATTTTACGGTAGGGTCAGTATATAAATTTTCACAACCTGACCAAGACTGGTGGTTGTGGATAGGAGAGACAAACACATATTTTGACTTTATGGGCCTAAGCATGGATGTTTCTAGGTGTATTTTGTGTAATTAGGTTTCATAAAATGTCGACAGATGATCCGAAGAACATTTCAGAGGACATATATTTCCTAAGTCTCCCAGGATCGATATAGTGCGGAAGTTGACTCGGAGAGCTTTCCGATGACTATTTGAACGTTGCAAATGAAGTCCCTACGCACATCTGGTGGTTAGTCAAAGTTGGTCAACTCTATGACGAGACCAGGACAACTGTCAAGTTATGACCAAGTGGTGAAATAGAGATTGTGTGAAGGTACGAGATGATGTTTTGGGCCCCCAATCTTCGATGCATGATATCGGTCGTCTTCATCAATAATCGATAAAAGGATTTGCCACGTGGTGGATCCTCAGGCCACCATGTGGCTTGCCACCACATTGTCTCATTAGTGCACATTGCCACATTAGTCTGATTTGGAGCATATAGCCCATCGAGCTAGCTCGAATTGTGTTAGGCCAAGTTATGTTATGACATATCTTATAACTCGGCAAGACGCCTTATCTACAGTGGCCCAAAAAAGGGTGAGTATGCGGCACGAAGCGACGTTAAAAATGGTTGGCCAAAGGCTATAAAAATCCTACGTTATTCACACTTCCCACGCATATGGGATAATCCTCTCAGTAGCGGCAATAGACTTGGGACTCCTAGCGGATGACTCGACGTAGCAACAGTTGATGGGGGACCCACGTGGATGGCGAGGATGGGTCAAGACGTAAGGGAAGGAGGGTGAAGTGGATGGATGGTGGGATAATCCACGTCAAAAGCTCATGGCAAAACCACCGAACCAGACTGGGCGTCAGCATAGAGGTCGGTTAAAACCATGGCGTGGGCACGAGACACATGGCGGTCGTGGCGGTAATGTAGCAGGTCAGTGGGCAATGCTCGGGGCACATGGACGGGTCGAGCTCGGGTCACAACGTGGTGGCAGTGGATAAGCGGGCCGGTGTAAAACAAAACGGTAAAAGCGGGATTCAAACGCGTGACCTCCCCTCCGATCACGCAGCGCCCCAACCAACTCTGCCAACAAGTTGGATAGGATATACCGTCCACAATAAGCATTATTAACACAATCCACAGGTGCCCTTGGCATATATAAAGGCCTTCGACTCTCCCACACAACACAAACCTTCCTTCGAAGGCATTCGACAAAGCTCATTCGAGCTATGAAATGAGCTCCTCTCGAGCTATTATGGGAGGGGAGCCAGTCACGGTGCACCCTAACTTTGGGTGACTATTCGCAATAGCACAACAACCAGATGAATCACAAAAATCCGTCAAAAGAAGCGCGCGCAAATTCTCTACACGTCCATGTCATTTGCCAGCTCAACAGACACGTGGACGTCTGTACGCCTGAGCTGGAATGTGAGGTGTCCAAAAATTCGTGTTTTCCCGCGCTTGACCAAATCCGGTGCATGTAAACCCCCACCGGTTGAGATTTTTGATGCCATTTAAGGCGCATTAACGGACTGTACACTGAGGACAGCGAAATCCAGGCATAGGGATATGGTCGTAGTAAATGTTTTTGGCGCCGTGTCAGGGAAGCAAACGGATTGATTACTCCCTCCGCGCGGATTCATTGCACTGCTCAGTATGGCGCCACCTACTCCCAAACCGCCTCCAGCACCCACACCGTATACCGCTCGAACCAGCAAAGCTCGCACCATGACTTTGGAAGCCATCGGACCAGGAGGGGAGTGTTTACAGTTGTGGCGTGATAATTTTCAACAGCACAAACGTGTTCATGCTTACGGCTACGACGTTGGGAGCGACTCAAACTTGCGACTTCTTTCTTCAGCAATAACTCAGTGTTTCAAAGACAATCCTTCTGGTCTGCCATCTTCAATCTTGCCGTGGATGCTTCATGACAGGTTTCGTTCGGTTCTGTTCTGTCTCATTTACTTCTTTTAGACAGACCCTCCTTAGTCGTTTTAAAGTGAATTTCAATTTGATTTGGTGGTTTTACATATGAGAAACTGACTGTTTTTTCTGTACGCGTCTTGCAGTGGTGGGGAGGAGCTCGTTCGGTTGACGGAGAATGATCCACGCAGATGCAGACACATTCCTTCAAATGTGTTTATCAACACATCAAAAGAGCTTGGAAATTGTTTGATTCTCTTCGAATATTAACAGTCGATTCGGTTCTATTAGGTGAGGTTTTAACCCTCACTGAGGCAGTGATAGAAACAATTACTATTACTTCTTCTGTACTGGTAGATGATGTTATATGTCTTCCTAGTTACGTGATTCCTTCTCGCAAAGACTTAAACTCCTATTGTTTCTGAAAATTACAATATACTGAACATTAAAAAACAGCTGGGTGATCCACAAAATGTGTCAAACGAAGTGCGTGAGAGTTGAATCTTTGTGCAGGTTGAATTTATATAAAAAATATGTCAAACTAAGCGCGTGAGTATTGCATCATTGTATCGTTGTAGCATTCAATTGTGCTCAACTGAGCGTGCTCAAAGTGTGATTTTTGCTCTCACGTTTCCATTGTTGTAGCTATGTACACGGACACTTCCATTCTTTTAAAGACATTACTGTATGAGAGGGGATCCAGTCCCGGTGCACCCAAACTTTGGGACACTAAACTGAACATTTAAAATCACCACGTCATCACAAAAATCTGTCAAAAGAAGCGCGTGAGAATTCTCTACAGCCCCATCTCCTTTGCTGTTTTCGACAACTGTGAAATCCACGCATAGGGATATGGTAAGTCTAACAACAAAGCTACCTAATGTTTCGGCCTGAGATTTTTGTGTGTGGGTGTTTACACTGACCACCTGAGATTTATGCTCCTGTCTTGTGCCTTCTGAAGTGCATGCATCATGTTGATTTATGCTCCTGTCATATGCTCCTCTGAAGTAGATGCATCATGATGAAATCAGCTGATGTAACTTTTCCACTGAGGATTGGTCTATTTTTATTTTTTGTTGTCAATACTTGTACCATGTTTTACCAGCAGACATAGATTATTTTTTTCCACTTACTAAATGATCTGAAATTTACGAGCAATGTGTGGATGTCAATATGCAACTCTTTTTCTTATTGGAAAATATATGCATTCTTTATGGCCATCATGGTCTATTCACATGGTTCTTGCTTGATTAGCCTGTTCTTTAATTTGGTTTTAGAGTTCAACATTTTACCATCTGTAGTTTAATCTCTATGTTATGCCCACCATCATTCGTAATAACAAATTTAATTAACTACATTATTAGAGGATTGTGTAATTAGGTTCTTTTGTATTCTATTGCTATTGTTGTGTGGAAATGGTTAATCTGAACTCAGAACTCGTCCATGTGGATTGGGCATCATTAGAAAAGTGTGGAGGCAAATTCCTCAATTGCAATATGGCTGAAAGTATGCAACTTGTATGTTTGTATGCAACCCTTATATTGGAAATGCAATTCTTTACGGCCATGAAGGTCTATTCACATGGTCTTCCATGAGTATTCTTTTATTCAATTTGGTTTTAGAGTTCAATATTTTAGGTATTTCTGTGTGATTCCTGTCATTCATGACAACACATTTTATTTAGTGCACTATCAAAAGACTGTTAACTAGTGCCTTTTTATATTTTATTGCTATTCTTGCGTGGAAAGTCTTAACTCGAACTCAACACATTTTTTAGTTTGGCAATTGTTTGATTCTGTTTGAATATCTTCAGTCCATGTGCTTCCAGTAGGTGAGGTTTTTACCCTCATTGAGGCAGTGATAGAAACTATTGCGTATTTCTCTTTTCTACTTGTAGATTGGGTTATTGGCTTCTGTGTGTTACTTTAATGACATTTACCATTGATTGTTACTCAGTGTAATTTTCAGAAACAATAGGAGTTTAAATCTTTCAAAAAGGTTATCACATAACTTGGAAGACATATATATTCATTCAATAAACATTTCCATTGTCCATTACAAAAACATGGCCATACAATATACTTGGGCCATATAACTACTACTACTATATTGTACTTTTTAAATCGAAAGGCCAATTCCACACATCAAAAATTCAGCCCTCAAAATTAAATATTTACTTTCGAAAATATTATTTCCAAAATCCGAGGAAGGGCGGCGTTGAATCTGCAGTTGAGGTTGAAGCTGGGGTGTTACTTTGCAATTGCCTCCCAATGTTGACATCCCTCGTAGGCGTAGTTGGAAATGGATCAGAACTTGGAGAAGCATTCACTCCGACTACAGTATTATGTGTTGAAACTGATAAAGGGCAATGTATGCCCATTAATTCTCTTAGCATTGGGTGTTGATCAGGAAAAGGATTAATTGGACTGCTCAATCTCCTTTTCCTTTCTAACTCTCTTCTTGCCTTCTCAAACTCCTTCTCCTTTATCTCTTGATCCCTTTGAATCCTTTCCTGTTCCTTTTTCTGTTCCCTTTCCTGCCTTTGAATCAACTTTTGGTGCTCCTTTGTTTTCCTTCTATATTCTTTTTCAATCTTTTCCTGCTCCTTCCTCTCCCTTTCAACAATTCGTTCAGCCTTCTTCTCTTGGATTTGTTCCTTTTTTCTTTGCTTTAATTCATCTATTTCTTTTTTTCTGTTCTCTTTCTCAACCAGAAGCTCCATGTACTGATCTGCTGTAATTAGTAGAGATTCCCTGCTCAATCTTATACCAGAAGCACTATTTGACCTTGATGATTCTCTAACCTTTTCCACAGGGAGTTTCAAGAATCTACCAAGAGTTTTCTGTCCCTGGTTTGCCTCACAAGTTTGGTTCGAATCTGCCCCTAATACCCCTGCATCATTATCTTCAGGTTGACTGCCAACATAGTAGTGCACCAAATCTGAGTCATGAAATACTACTGGTTGAGAGGGTAAAGAGAGGCTGACCTCTTCATTATTGAAGTTCAAGTTGACACCAAGATTAAGAGCTGCTTCTTTCATCCAATCGGGTGGGCTTTCTTCTGTGGGCAAAGATAGCGATTCATCGATTTGATTAATTCTGTTTGGAGTTTCCAATTGTTGAGCAACACATTCATTTATATTTATCTCCATCTGCTGAGGTTCTGATTCTTTCTCCAATTGTGTGTTAGGGACCATCTGAACATCTTCACTTCCCTCTAAATCAACCCTAGATAGATGAAGCATATTTTCTGCTGCACCAGCATCATCTTGAAAAGATGTGTCAAATGTTCTGCTTGGTGCCATGTCTTCATCCAAGGCATTGGGATTAAGAGGCCATATCCCTGTTCTTTTGAATCCTGATTTAATGTTGCTAGGTGTAAGAGCCATTCTGAATGCTTTGCTCCCTAATTCTCCTAATTCAGCCCTTTTCACATCTATCCCATGGTTTGCAACTATCCATTTGCGTCTCTCCTCCTTGAAGTATGTTTTGAATGGAGCAAAGACACTCACATCCAATGGCTGTAATTTATGAGAGGTGTGTGCAGGCAATGTTAATAAATCAATCCCCAAACTCTTGGCTTCTTGAATTGTCCCCAAAGCAACATGTGAACCATGGCCATCAAAAATTAGTAAATGCCTATTGGTAGGAGACACTCCACCAGGTATAGATGATGCAAAGTGATGTAACCAATTCATGAATAAATCTTTTGTCATCCATGCATGTGATTGTGTTGCCATGCAAGCTCCAGGCTCGCAACCTACAATATAATTTTCTAAATGGCTCTTCCCCTTAAAAAGATAGAATCCTGGAATACTTTGTCCAGCAGCATTTACACAACACAAAATGGTAATCCATTCTCTGCTTTTTGGGATGATATATGGCACACTCCTACTACCCCTTTTAGCAAGCACTCTCATACTGCAGTTCCTCCCTGCTTGTAATCCAGTTTCATCACAATTCCATATTCGGTTTGGTCCATATGGGTTGGCCTCATAAGCTTTAGACAAATTAATGTAGAAGGAACTGACAATTGATGGCCTCAAACACACTGCTCGATCCTTATCAAGCCCTTCAGCTTTCCTTAATGTTAGATCTGGGTGTCTTTTTTTAAAACCTGCCCACCATGACTTACCCGGAAAACCATCCGTGAATGGGTTAGACCTTGTTTCGCAGATTTGTGCCACACATGTCTTAAGTTGTATTATTTCTAACCCATGTCCCATGTCAGCCATTTCATGACACCAACTCACTATCTCCATCTCTTCTTCTTCTGTTACAATTGTTGGTGGACCCTTTCTTTTAGTGGTGGTAATGCCCATTAGCCATGAAGTAAGGGTGGTTGCTGGTATACCCCATTTTTTTGCAGCAACGCGTGTAGAGTATCCATAATCTTCAACATCTTTCATGGCATTATTCATATCAGACTTGTTCCAATCAGATCTTGGCTTTGACACATTTTGTGTTGAAGGGCTCACTCTTATTGCTTGGACATTTACTTCTTCATGTGGTGTGTCATTGGCATCTTGAGGTGGGGTATTGATAGCCTCTTCTTCACGTTCGTCACTTGGCGGAAATCTTGCTCCCCTAATTTTGGCACATGCAGGTCTTACTCTTTTTGGAAGCTGCCTTCTCCTCATGATGTCAATAAAAACCTGCTAATATAGTTAAATTCAACAAACCGATGTAACTTACAACAATGAGATATTCAGCATATTGAATCATCAAACGTAATTCTCAAGTGCAGCCATTTGATATGAGTGCCTATGTTCTGAGCAATGGATACTTCAAAATCAAAGGTAGATGAATATTCACAAGTAATTCTGAGCTAAATTAATGAAACTGTATACTTTATGCTGCCTCTAAATGTAGACGAATATTCAAAAGTAATTGTGAGCTAAATTATTGAAACTGTATACTTTATGCTGGCCAAGTAATTCTCTACAGCCCAATCTACTTTGCAAACTAATTCATGTAAGATGTATATCAACAAGTAATTCCAGTCTAAAGTAATGAAACCTGCAGATGTATGTGTACTATTAGATTTATATTTACAAGTAATTCCAGGCTAAATTGAAGAAATATGTATATATATATGCTTACAAAAAATTACATGTTACACAGATATTTTATGCTGCCTTTTCATGTAGTTGTATATTTTATGCTTCATTTTCACGTAGCTGTATTATTTATGCTGCCTTTTTTGTCGTTGTATATTCTGTAGATGTATATTTAGATCCAGATGTGTATTCTGTAGATGTATCTTTACAAGTAGATGTATATTTCTTATATATCTATTTGCAAATACAGAGCCTTTCCGTAATTCAACCTGGAATTTCTTGTAAAAATACATCTACAGAACACACGGCTGCTTGTAAATATGAAATACAGGTTTCATTAATTTAGTCTGGAATTACTTGTTAATAAACATCTACATGAAAATTACTGGTTGTTTATTACTACCATATACCTATGTGTGGATTTCGATGTCCTCGGAAACAGTGATTGTTTTAGTGATAAGTGGCAGTGAATACAGTAAACTGTGGGGGGTTCTACTAACAGCTACTGGTACGCACCATGAAAATTCAGAATTTGAGACACCTCACACTCCAGTTCATGTGTACGGTGATCTGCGTGTCAAATGTGTTGGCAAAGGAGATGGGGCTGTAGAGAATTCTCATGCGCTTCTTTTGACGGATTTTTGTGATTACCATGTTTTTTTTAATGTCCACTATAATCCGCCAAAGTGTGGGTGCACCATGACTGCCTCCCCTGCCATAGAGCCTTTCCGTAATTTAGCCTGGAATTTCTTGTAAATATACGTCTACAGAACATATAGCTTCTTGTAAATATGAAATACAGATTTCATGTATTTAGTCTGGAATTACTTATTAATATACATGTTACATGAAAAGGCAGCATAAAGTATGCACCAGCAGGTGGAACATACATCTACTCGTAAATATGAAAAGGTAGATTTAATTAATTTAGACTGGAATAACTTATTAATATACGTCTACATGAAAAGGCAACATAAAGTATGCACCAGCAAGGGGATACATACTTTGACTGTATAAATGTGAAATACAGTTTTCATTAATTTAGACTGGAATTACTTGTTAATATACATCTTACATGAATTAGTTTGCAAAGTAGATTGGGCTGTACAGAAATCTCAAACGCTTCTTTTGACAGATTTTTGGGATCATCAGGTTTTTTCCCATATGCAGGTGGACAATAAAAAAAAATTAAAATTAAATGAATGTGCATCAATATAAGAACAGAGTTAAGAACTTACTGTATGTGGCACTATGATGTGGAATAACAGTTGATTATGGCAGCTTGGAACTGTAATTGTCATGCACTAGCAAAATAGCTCTAACTGAATAAAATTTCACAGCAGTTGAGGAACTAGATTTATAGGAGATATGGAAAGTGTTGTAGTTGAGTGATCCCTGTGCTTTTTTTGATTGGGTAAAATTGGTTGATCCTTGTGCTTGTTTTTGATTGGGTGAAACTAATAGGGGTGGATCAAGATTTATGATATTTTATTTCAATACTCATATGTGAAGTTCAATTTGATTTGATTGCTCATTTCAATTCAATGTTTGTTTCTTGAGCCTCACATTTGATCAAAATATGCAGGTACATAATTTATGGGAGTAGCTGGGATGGAAAATGGTGACAAAGTTAATGCTTGAAAGACAACTTGTATCTGAAAATGGTGCACTTTGGACTGCTGCTTGTGAGAACCTGGCCTAAAGTGTGTGAATGACAAGACCTTTTACATAGTAAACAGGGAACTTAAATTATGTGAAATTTGACATCAAATTGATATGATGATGTCATATCTATTTTGTATAGGGATGAAATACAATAATATATCCTTGTATTAAAAACATGTTGACTTTAAATCTGGCAATTTTTGAAGTGTAATATATGTTATTATATGTTTAAAAGCCACACTGACTATTCTACTGTTGACAGATTCATGGCTGTACATGAAAAGTGACAGACACATCAGTTTTTGAGGATACTTTGTACATTTATAGGATAATATTCATTCCATTATTAATATTTTACTGTGCAAAAGCTGACAGCAAATACTCCCACTACCCTCACCACTACTGGGTAATGCACCATGATTGGCTCCTCTCCCCTAGCAATTCTCCAAAACAGCCCAAGGAGGTGGAGAGATAGTGTGGCCTAGCAAATAACGAAGCCATTATTTTGTGGAGGAATTTTAAAAGCCCTATATTTTAATATAGGCATATTTTGGAGCAAATAATTAGAGGCCTTTTTATAGGCATTGTATAATTCCTATAGGAAATGAAGCTCCAGGTTCTCTTCGAGAAGAAGTGATCCATGTCCGAGCCAAGGAGGACGACATGAAGTTCGAAGGTGATCGTAGAGGTGTTATGGAGATGGAAGGCCTATTATATTATAGGCATTGTGGAGAGAGAAAATATATAAGGCCTATATTATTTGTTATAGGCATTATATTAAAAAGACCTATTATTATTGTTAATAGGCACTACCAAAGGCCTATATTATTTGTTATGGGTAACATGGAGAAATAAGACCGATATTATTTGTTATCAGCAAGATAAGACCTATTATTTTTAATAGACAAGATTGTTTTTAATAGATAATAGAGCCTAGAGAATCGACTGGGGTGCCATCTGGAAGACCAATCGATATACCAAAGGACTTTGTGCCTGAAGTAGAATACTAGATCAAATCTTCTTATCAGTCGAGATAACTACTCGGTGTTCAAGTTCATGTTCTAATTTGTATTTAGTATTATCATGCTTAGATTGTATTATTTGTTACAGTCGTGGAAGAAGATAATATATTGGTTCTATTGATGAACCCAGAGACGTAGGCTATTGCTGAACTCCGTAATCAATCTGTGTGCAATGTGTTTATATTCTTGCATTATTTTGGGTTGATTTGATTTTAAAGGAAATAATTTTATTGGAAATATTAACGAGCCTATAGGGGTCCAAAGGTTGTTAAATTTTTTGACATGGATTTTCGGATCAACAAAGAGGTGTGCAAAGATAAGGAAGTACATGAAGTGCTATCAAGGTGTGCTAAACAAGAGTGAGGAGAGTGCATTTGTCCATACAAGTGTGTAATGTCAAGATCAACAGTGTCAAATGATAGGTTTCCAAATTTTAGTGTCTATAGTTTCATATATTTTCAATTTTCAATTTACTCTTCCCTCTCATACAACACCGGGGTCAAAAAAGTGTAAATGTTTCATTAATATATTTCCAGTTTATGTTATTTATTTATTATGTATTAACATCTTGATTATAATATAATACACATTTTTCATGTGGTAAACAAGTTCACATGTATGGCTATACACACAAAGGAAAAGGAAACACACAAATTCTAGTCTCGCGCATGCCTTATCCTCATGAGAGGTTTGCATTTCATTTATATTTTAATCAAACAATTTTTAATTACTAAATTAAAATGGAGGAAAATGTAGATACCTAAATATAGACTTCTAGAATTTAGAAATTAATCCTTAGCATTTATCTCATCACATAACTCATTTTTAACTAAATTAACTAATGTCTACACATTCCTTACTCAATGAACACTACCAACTACTAGGTCACACTTGTTATCCATCATTGATCAATCAAAATTTCTTTCTCATAATATAAAATACATATTCAGACTTTTGACCACCATCTCTGACTAAAAATTTGCATTGTTCACTGCATTTAGACTAACTTAACCATCATAGAAAATTCGTCAAGATAATTTTGTCATGAGTCAACAACTTTGTCCTCCAATTCTCTAATGGTCACCTTTTCAAATGCACGAGTTATCCTAGTCATTCATGTTTCATTTGAGTGGGAAATCTTGTTACAATAGTCACATATAAAATCACATTCACCTAACCCAGTTTAAGGTTTTCTCCTCTCACATCTTTGGGAGCTTACCTAGGAGATGATAATAAAGTACCCAATTGCTATATTAGTCTCTCAAGCATATTAAGTGAGCTCTAAGTTTTCACACATATTACAAGACTACCCTAGGTCAATATGCAAAGATAAATCTCACACACCAAATATCATTGTTGAGTGATGGAGGTCCTAATCATGGTCTTCATCACCAAACACATTGCACTATACATCTTGCACACATAAATCAAGTGCTGAACTATGATGGTTTGATGCCTTTTCAAAGTATTTATACATAGGTGTGGTGGGTTTTACTCAACCCAAAAGTGCTAACCTATTTATAGGTCCCCAAGAAAATAAGAATACCTAATTAGTTGCACAATTGCAATCATGGAATTGCAACCACAGAAGATAAAGCTACAAATGCATAGGAAAATAATACCTCTTAAATTTTATCCCTAAGTTATTCTCTTTGACTTCATGCTTACTATTGCAATTTGTATTTCTCTAATTTATGGTATGCCTCTTCCCTCAGCTAATGATGAAATGTCTCTTTACAAGTTAGTTTAATGGTGAGCATTTCTTGTCCTTTTCCCATGATGTTTTGCAATTTGTCTAGATCCATGGGTGAATTGTTTTACTGCATTAATTTCTTGTTTTGATTCAATGATCTCATTCACCATGTTCTATATTTCAATTGTTCCTTCATTGATATGGTGTCAAGCCTCCCTTCCATGCTTGTTAACTCACTAACAAATGAATCAAGTGACCATACTAGTGGGCTTAATTAGGGCCTAGGTAACTCTTGATTGTCATGATTCTCTTCATCCAGATCTCTAATGTCTTTAAGTTGTACCTCATTCTTATTATGCTTGATAAAATAAATGCCCTGGTTTCATTCTTTATAATTCATCTTGTCCTCCGGACCCATATTATGTTTTCAACCTACGTTTTTGCCCCATTGATGAAAGTAGTGACCAATTTGAGGGTAATGTATCATTGAACGCTTGTATTCAAATCCTCAGATTGTGTTTAACTATTCTTCCTGCTTTTCTTTCCTTCAGCAATTTATCTTATCTAGATGTTTGATGTGTTTAACACATGAGGGGCTCACCTTGGTAATATAGGAGACATACAAGAAAAAAATTTATTTACATTTTTTTCACTTATATATTAATAGTGTAAATGAGGGACCCAATAATGAAAGTATGTAATGGTAAATTATAAAAATAAAGGGTAATATTTAAAATCCCTTAATCACACGTATTTTAGACATTTTTTACCAAGTAACCCTCCATGATTCAACAACAGTTGTTTGAGTATGGTTGGTTTTTCTTTATAAAATAGCTATGAGCCTTCTCTTCATCTGTTTCAGTTTCTTTATTGGCATTGCTTGAACCGGCCTGATTCTTAAAATCACTCCATACTACTTTGCATTCAAGTAAATCATCATTTTCCATGTTTGAATAGTACTAGATTTCTATGTGCCTGCAAACGCAAAGGAATGTGGATTGCTAAGTGTAAAGCTGATTGCTGTCAAATTGATTGATGAGATCATGGTTACCAAATATGGTAAAATCTTAAAGATTTTCCATATTTTCCATTCAACAGTATAAAATTTTGTATTTTTAGTGGTAAAATATTAAAATGCCGCATCTAGAAAATTTATGTTATTTATTATTATTTTATATTATAAATATTTAAATTATGAACCCTCCTAAAATTTTATATTCAGTAGTTAAAAGGATTTTATTTTTTAGTATTGTGTAGAAGGTTTTCGTTAGTCCATGAAAGATTAGTGAGACCATATTTTTATCGTATTTTTTTTATCCACTGTCTTTTTTCTATAATTGAAGACCATCATTTAATACTTTCTGTACGAAAGTTGCTGCCTTGAACGAGATTGATGTGCAAGGGATTGATTGCTGCAAACAACCATTGAATGTTTTGTGCGGATGTTTACCCATGGAAGAAAAATTTAAAGCTACCCACATATAGCAACCACCATTGTTAGATTGTAATCTTGATTAAAGTTTTTAATTAGTAGTATAAAATTTTGAATTATTGCAAACATGTTAGAATTATCCCGGTTTATGAAACAAAAGCTGGGGATGATGACAATAGAGTAGGAAATGATTTCCTATTTTGAAGATGAAGAATCACCCAGATCAGAGGTTTAGCTTAATATAGATTGTAAACATGCTATAAGTTAATATTTACCAATATGTACACGTACTCTGCAATTCTACTCTTACTTTGTGAGAGTTTAACATGTTTTTTAATAAACAGATGCAGGTACTCTGCAATTCTACTCTTACTTTGTGAGGGGTTAACATGTTTTTTAAAGTAAACTTTGTAAGGCAGGATTTGTCCCTGTTCCTTATCAAATGAAATGGTTAGGGTAAACACACATAACTGCAACCACAAGTTAGAGAGTCTACACCACTTCAAAACTGATAACAATGTTATTGTTCTATCACATCAAACACATAAGAGCTGGTAGCATTGCATTTACAAATGAAATGTATTCTTTGTGGTTTTGATATGAAAATTCAAGGCTGTTTCTTTTCGTAGCATTTATAAAAATGGCTGGGCCAATCTTGTAAATGCTAAGTCCTTACCAATGGGAAGAGCCTAACTGTCACATAGGTTCGCAACACAGTCAACAAAAATCAGCCCTGTAACCTCCCACGTACAACACACACGTCCAACTACTGGGCTGCAATTTTTTTTTTGCAATTTTTTGTCAGACGTTGACCATATTGTTGTCTGCAAACTCATATAATCTTTAGGCACCACGTTACTGATGCATCAGTGCTTCTTTTCTTAAAACTTATCACTTATTATCTCATTGAACACCTAAAAAGAAGCAAATGCCTGTTTAAAATCTATAATGTCCGGTGCTAAGCTTACAAACATATATGACTACCTCACCATTGATTACCAATACTAAGAAGGAACCTAACCATAATTAAATAGGAGACAGTGTGGTCTTAAAATAACCTAGAAGTAGCATTTAAAATCTCAATATTATATGCGATCTCACCATTGATGACCGATTCAAATCCTTGATTAAATCAGCAGGGTTTTTCTTCATCGATAGAAAAAACTTTTGCCTTGAAATCAGGCCGTCTCGGAACAGCAGCAGAAGCACATAAACTTTCCCTATAAATAAAATTCCTCAGACTATACTCGTCTCCATCCCATATTCTTGCCTGAGTTAAATCCCTCAGTAAGATGGCCTCTTTCAAAGTAGCTTCGTCATTTATATATGAATTACTCAAAGACCCAAATGGGCTCTTCGCTGCCATTAATGCACCACCTTTACTGGTCACTATTTTATCACAGTCTAGCAGAGTCCTCACATAGCAATCCCTAGAGCTACTCAGACATGCCACCATTGAAGATAAATAAGAACACAGTTTCTTTTTCATGAAACCTGTGGTTCTCTGCAAGGTAATCTTTGATCTATAAGAAAAACATATCTGTTGTTCTTCAGCTATCATATGATCGTCTGATGACATAGGGCTAGAATTCTCCATATGTTGATGAATGATTATGAATAGATGGGATTATATATTGTGTTCAAACCATGAATAAATAATTTTCTATGATCTTTGTCACATATGTCTGGCCTCAACCTGCCCTTTCACATCGAAATTTTATTTGCAGAAATCGGTTTCATATTTAATTTACTTATTTGATCATGTATTTCAAGAGGATTTATGCATTTCACATTTACATGTTTCAATGTCATGAAAATGGGTTTATGCACAGGGTTTTGTAAGTCACAGAAAAGCATTTGTTTAGTTGCAAAACACCAAGGGAAGGGTTAAACAACAGTATTGTTTTTGGCCTGAATATCATCCATCATTCATTTGGATATACTTATCCATGTGTATGATTTTTATTTTTTATTTGTACAATATCACCTTATGAAAAAGTCTTCTTTATGATGGACATCTTTAATGATATAATTTATTTATTTTTGATTGAAAAAGGTGGAAGAAGTCACATTCCAAAATGTAAGTTATATTGAGTAGAAAAGATTTGGAGAGAAGCCAGCTCACCTTTTGAAGATGTCAATATAAATTTGACAAACTATAAATGACAATCAGAAAAAACAGAGACCCATAGAAAATTAAACTACACGGAACATGATAATCTAAAAAGGTGGAGACAAAAGACTATCTGAATATTATTATTTTTTATTAAATTAATAATTAAAAAATTAGAACATAAACATAAACTAAGTGTTTTATTAATAGGAGTCCAAGAAATTGAGAAATGTACACATATCATTTTCAAACAATTTTAACAAGGTGAGTTTATTTTGATTTTTTAACTCAAATTATATGAGATTTTCTAAATATATTTTCATTTTTTAATTTTTACGCCGAAGGCGTTCTTGTAGTGAACATAGACCTAGGAATTCTGACAATCGTCAGACATCGTACGCATTTCATTCCTTCTCCCAGGTTCGTTGAAATCCAAGGGATAACAAAATTTCAGGTATTTTTATAGATTTTTGTGGACAGTTTTCATTTTTCTCGCTGCATGGTATAGACAGATGGCTAACTGCATGTGATTTCTTCTCTACTTCTGCCACCACTCGTGGAGGAGGCTGCTGCACCGCCAAATATAATTCCATACGATCAAATCCAGAGACCGGAGGTGGAGAAGATTGCGTTCGTGCTCGTATTGTGCTTTACCTGTTTTTTCTCATCTTCATATATAACCTCCTCTTCCCCATTAAATGAAGTGTATTTACCTGTATTTTTCTTCTCGTTTGATTATAATGGTGTATCGTGACTTAGAAGAAGAAGTATTGAGGGCTCTGACATGTTTTGTTATTCGTCTGAACATTTTTACAGCTTAGCAATGTAAAGATCTGAGCTCCTCTGTGCCTGTTTTGTTTGAGCCGCATTTTTCAGGGTTACAACATTTTAATGCAGGTTTTTACAGATAGAAATATTTGAACTAATCCTTTTGATTAAAATACTCGAAATAATGTTACCAGCGGCTGTAGTTTGTGGAGACTGATACGCCCTCTTTTCGTAATGGGAAAACGTTTGATGGGTATAATGTAGCAATTAATGTTTGGCTACTTATTTTATATTTCGAATATTGTCATTTGGAGCAATTAATCTGCCCTCGGCCCTCGTTTTCAATTTATGATTTGACCACCGTCAAACATGAGGTTGATGTAGTGTTTTCTTATAATACTAAATATAATTTCCATCTGAATGTCTTTCTGATGTTAAGTGAGTTTTCACAATCAATTTCTTTACATTACCCCGCTGTTAGACTGGAATGAAATTCTTTTGCTGGGCCTTTGATGACAGTATATATTAGACCATAATAGTACTAGATGTATATATTCCTCGTGGATGTTTTCTAAAATCTATTTTGAGTGGCAATTTTCAATCAAATATGTTTGAAAAGGTGCGGGGCACGATTCATGCAACACGATTATATCAACCAGGTTTATATGTGTTTTTATTTATAGCTAAATAACCATAAGAAGGGAGACGATAATGTTGGTCGTTGTATTGACATTTGATATATTTCCAAGTTTAAAGTTGTGCACTTAAAAAATGGGGAAAGCGTGGAATGCGAGTTACGCAAGGTCGCTGTCATTACGCCGTAAGGCGTTCTTGTAGTGGGCTGCGACCTATTTTCTCTGACAAGTATTGGCCATTGCACGGGTGAGATTGAGTAGCAAGAGTTTCTCTTCATATTTCACAGTTATGCTATGTTCTTGCCATCATGAATGCATATGTGAAAAAAGAATCGTTTTAAAAAAAAGCTTTGATGCACCCAAATGAACCGTCTTTGCTTCTAAAGATCTATTGATTGTTTAACTATTTCATTCTTATATTTTCATTCTGGTCATTTTTAGTGTCCTTTCTTCATTGAGGAAATCGGGAGGTATAATCGAGATGCAGGTTGTTCAACTCTTGACTGTAGCATATGACCCACTTTTTCTTGTGCAACACTTTTTATTATCTATATATTTTGAGTGTCTTTTTAGAGCAACAACACTTTTTCTTGTGCAACACTTTTTAGTATCTATATATTTGAGTGCCTTTTTAGAGCAACAATCCAAGAGTAATATTTTCTCTTTAACCTACAATGCAATTTTTTTTACTGAGTTACTGGCACGTCCCACTTTAGAAAAGACCAAAACATTGGGGAAGGAGTTTCTATATGAGAATGTTTTTATATTTGTATTCTAATGGCATTCTTTTGTTCTCTTTTGTTGCGGACTTGTATTCTATATAAATCTAGCATTTCCATTTATGCAATTTGAAAGCATATTTTTGGGTAGTAAATTTATCTCACCAAAAAAATTCCATTCGACCAATTTTCATGTGAATTAATTTTGAGGTTTAATTATAACTCGAAACTGAGTAACTAATTTTGAGGTGTGATTAAAATTTTCCTTTTGAAACTCACAGTCTGATACAACATTTTTAAAAATTTACATTACATGGAGAAGGTTAATTGTAACTATTTTTTAAATTTTTCCAAACGTCTTTATAAAGATGAGATTAGATGAGATGCGCCACATATTTGTAGATGGCATGTAAATCACTTAAGTACGTTTCTAACAAGAAGACAATTACAGAAACATCATAATGCATTTGTGTAAGTACCTAAATCAAACATTATTGAATTGAAGTGAAATGTGTTTTGTAGGTGATATCCTCGTTGCCGGCATCCCTGCGATTTGAGGGGGTGCTGAATGTGGACGTGAAAGAATTCATGGTCTCCTCCTACGTGCCCGTCATCTCAACGAAGAAGGCGTACCAAAAGTAGTTGTTGGTGGCAGAGATAATGAACGCCTTAAAATTGAGAAATATAGTTCCACTTTTATGTTCAAAATACTTTAACATTCTCTTTAATATTTCAGTTGTTAATTTTATATTGTGCCTCTTTTATCTTTAAATGCATCGATCCTTTTTTTAATGGATTTCCCAAAAGTTGCATATTTCTCTATTGCCATTACACTCTTTAATTAAGCCTTTTCACTATTTAAGAATATAGTACGTAACTTGGTTATTCATGTCATTTTATGTTTCACATTTTGGGATGTGTTTGATGCTGGTTGGATTTTTATAAGTTCTTTCCCTAATAAATGTTTGCACAAGGAAGTCAAATTTAATGTTTTTGTTTTTGATATTCAGAATTCAAACATGAATCATCTTGAATTTCAGACACTGATATTTCAAATGGGGAAGATATGGATGATCTAGATAGCTATGTTCATAATTACAAAGGTAAGAACTAAGGTTTTTCATGCGTTCATTTCTTGTCATGGTATACCTTTTATGATTACAGAAGTCCTTCTATTTACTCTTTTCTTTTGAAGTTGTTGATGTCAGTGACATGGTTTGCAGGATAAATTTCAAAGGAAGATCAGAGCTACCAGCAAGGGTATTACATGGCTAGGTTCTTCATGGACTTGTAGAAAGTGTGAGGCATTATGAGTCTTTTCAGCGAAGTGGCATTACTATTTCAGTAAGAAAAAGTTCCCTATAACTGTTTCTTTGAAAATCATGCTATAATCTTTTACATCACAATTAAAGTTATGCAGGTCATAAATTTACACATGAAATTTGGCTTAAAATCTGATTATGGTCTGAAGACTGTTTCTTTGGTATGCTTTTTGTCTTTTTATTCTTTTGACTACAGTGTAGTGTTTGATGTAAATTTAAGTTGTTCAGGATCTAATTTTTGTTCTATTTGCCTATCAGGTTAAAAATTATTTTCATGTCATGGCTGAAGAAAAAATTCATCATACAACATATTTAGAAGATATGTATGAACACAAGAAAGCTCAGAAGAAAATTAGGGTCTGCTGGTTTCATCAAACTAACGAAGTGGTTAGAACTATCCCCCCTCCACTAGCTCATGAAACGGAACTTTTTATCGCTCCATTTCCTCAAGTTCTCATTATTGAATGTGTTGATGGACAAGCTACAATTCTTACTCTTGAGCACTATGAGAAATGCTTGGAAAAATTCCCATATGAATTATTGGCTCAAATATATGTCTGTTTTAGGCAGTTTGACAATGAGGGTATCAAGTCTTTTAATTTAAATGAGGTACAAGGTTATTGCCACCAAAAATTCTCAAAAGTATTGATTTGGTTAATCTGCAAGATTATTGCAAACATGAGCTTAGTGACAACTTTGACCTGGATGAAGATGTGGCTACTAGGACAGTAGTGAATAAACATCCAAGGAAAAATAGATGTGCCCAAAAGTTTCTTGGTGCTTCTGATCGTGTTTAAGAAAGAAAACCAGGAGATAAAAATAAAACCATCTCAGGAAACATTTACAAAGAGACATTGGATGGTGGAGCAAATGGAAGTCTAGACAATTGCATATCTAAAAGAAGATGCTTTTCATTGGGTGTCGGTGAAAGCAGGAAAAAAGGTGGTGCATGTGAACAACAATCCATGTCTTTTGATAGTGGCATCATATGTTGTTCGTTTAGATTCACAATAATTAAGAGGGTGCCGCATCGAATAAAGGTTTGGTACAAAGATGTGTTGAATGAAGATGGGAGTGGCAATTTAGAAGTTAGCTTTCTTTATTTATAAGCTATTATTTTTCTGGTTTAAATGTTACTATACTCTTTATTTAATAAACTCTTAATGTCTTACCATATGCTATTTTTGTATTGCAGGAATGGGTTCCTTCTTTTAGAATATCCCTTCCTGATATGCTAAACCATTGAGAAAGCAACAAAACTGACTCTGCTTGTACCCGTCTTACTTGAGACAATAGAGACAAAGCATAAAAATCTTCTTGCTCGAAATTTTTTGATTGAGAGGCACAAGGAGGAGCAAGAGCACCAAATGATTGAAATGGTATTTTTATTTTTAGGGGTGCTTCATTGCTTTAGTGTATCTGAAGCTTTCAAATATGAGACCTTGGACCACTAGGAAAATACATTTGACTATTCAGTTTTGACATAAACAATTAGAGAGCACGTCCCCATCACCTCATTTGGGAGACTTCACACATTTTTTTGTGATGTCAAGGATTTTTTTGTCCATGTTGTGGATTTGTTTTAAACAAATAAAATTCACAGATAACCGATACTATTCATAGATAACCTGTGGAAGATGTGCGATACATGCATTTCAGTTGGGTCTCAAACATGGAACCTTTTCAAATTTCCCCCTTTTTTACTTTGTCCTCTTAAAAGACATATTGCACCGTCTGTGAATAATAATCGTAAGATAGAGACGATACATTGCAACACAGTGTCCTACCTCTCCATAGAAACCCTTCCTGATAACCCCTCATCCTTTCCCTCCATTTCACTTCCTCATTTATTCATTCTTCACTCCATCCCTTCGGCGTTTCTATCATACACTTCGCGTTTCTATCATACACTTCGCGTTTCTATCAAATTTTATATTTGCTTTCACATTCTTCTAGTCAAATTTAATATTTTTAAAATTGAATTATTATTTTCAAATTGAGAGAAAAGTGAGTTCTATGAGTATGAGAAGGAAATACCTTCAAAGAATTCGAAGGATTGGGAGTTCATTAAAAAATAATAATGGAATGTGTATAGTTTTCTTAGAGGATAATACTAGCAATCGCATGTGTTTCATGCAATGTGAACGTCGAACGGTATATGTTATTTGTTTTAGAAGTATAATTATTACTTTTGTAGTTGATGTTGATTAGGGGTATGATTGATTTTGTAAGTGTAGAAATATAGATGGGCCACTTAATTTGAAGGTTGTTTCTACATTTCAAACTTGTTAAAAATTCATACATGAATACATTTGATACTGTTTTCGATAGTTAATTTATCTTATAGTTGATGTTGTATGTATTTAATTCGGGTTTATTGTGTTAGTTGTGCATCGGTTGTTCAGTTGGTGTTTTGTTGGAAAAACATTTATTGTATAGATGATAATGTGTGTAATTGATAGTTGTAGTGTAGGAATTTAGTTGAAACATTATATTGAAATGTTGTATGTGTACATTTAATTCTGTTACAGATTCGTACATTTAAAGTTCCATATCATATTTCAAAACATCAAATAAATGTAGATCCGCGTGCACATAATGAGACATGTATACATTTGTAGTATTTATATCATGAATGATAGCCTTTAGTGGGAAATTTTAGTTTCAATAAACATGATTACATTTGATACCCCTTGAACAACAATGCCACTTTTGATAGAAAAAGTGTTGACTATAGTAGTAGTGGAGGTGCTATCAAAGTAGAGGGTAGTATTTACGATGGGTTGAGTGATAGTAGTCTTGTTTCCTCCTTTCTTCTTTCTCCAAGTGTTGGTACGTGCACCATATTTGAGTATCTCTCGAATGAAAAAGCAGGTGAAATGCGTAGATTTGCAAGCGAGGGAACTATGGAGAAAGATGTGAATGTCAGACCCTGCCTTTTAGTGGTTCCAATGTCGATGGTTTCTCTGTGTAAAGTAAGTCCCTGCGACTTGTGGATAGTTAATCCTCAGGCCATTTTAATCGGCAATTGTCTTTGATTCCCTCTCGAAATAGGGGGTATGGAAATATGTAACGGGCTGGAGGGTTCCCAACACGGGATGTTGTATCTATCAAATTTGACAACAACAAATAAAGGTAATGTTGGTGGTTGCATTGATGTGTCATAGACAATGTCGATGATTGTTCTTATGGCACCATTCATGAGACCTACGTCAACCCATAGATTTGCAATAAGCATTATTTTTTGTTGTTTGCACAATAAAACTTTGTGTTCCAACTTATCTTCATTAGGATTTCCTGGTCCATTCCATCTGTTACTTTCAGCAATGGATTTGGCGATCAGAATGTTCAGTGCCTTCAACATCTGTAGGTTGTGGGAGTCCACCTGATCATTTTTTGCAAACAAATGTGGTGTGTCCTTAAAAATGTTGAGCTCTTGTTGATTAGAGAATACTTGACATAACTCACACAAGAAGTCCATGTCGTAAAAAAGGCCAGGTTTAAGGGCATGAAGGGAAAGGAAGAATTGGGCATGAAGATCTATTTTTAGAAGATAGCATGCAAAACACACCAACGATGCAGAGACGTGCACTGCCACGCATTGTCTATTTCTGGAGGATCAGATTCAGAGTGCTTTTGCATGGAGACAGTCTAAGAATAGGATTGTCACCTCAGTTAACTATCAGTAGTCTATAGATAGCACACTTGCATGTGTGGCTATGCATGAAAATGGTGTGTGGCTATTAATAGCATGCAACCTATTTTTGGAATAGATAAGCGGTGAAGGGAAAGTCCCCACCCTATATATATGTAGTGAATTACCTGGTAGGGAGACGATGGATATAGAGAGATAGATAACATAGGGATAAGTATACAGAGCATGTACATGTTTCTAGATTACCATATCAGATCCATGCGTGCATCAGCATAGATTGCCAGTATTGTAAGAAGCTTCTGTGTTATTGTGATAATTAAGAGATGGAAGATATTGACTGAACCTAAGTGTCATTCCTGTGTGTAATTGGGTAGTGCATGTTCTTATTTCTACCGTGATTATTGTTTAAACCTATTCTTTCCTAGATCTAGATCTGTCATGCACTGTATAATGATGTATTAGTTATGGATCTATATGCTTTAAGTCTTCATCATGTTAACATTCTACTACAACAACCCTGGTACCTTTGCACTTCAGGTGAGCACTCAGTCTAGTATGAGTGATGTGCCAGTGCGTCTAGGGTGTTATCTGGTGAATTCTAGGTTGCATCATTGGTTCCATTTCCGGGACCTCTTTTTTAGTTTTTTTCAGGATGGTTCACGATGAAGACATACTGGTTAACTCTAGCAAGTATTGAGGAATGGATACATGATCTGGAGGAAGAATATGCACAGTGGTTCAACACTGGATCTGAGTTTAACATACATGTATGGGTGGAACAGAACCTGTATGATAGTTTATATGAGAGATTTTTTCACCATCTTTCTAGTAGAATTATACGAGTGGCTGATTGCTTATGCATCTAAGTGGAATTGGAGGTATCGTGCACTTGTCTGGACACAGGAAGAATTTCAGGCCCTTTATGATGCTGATCTGATTTGGACTCGAGTTGTGGATACATGGTTTTGTGGTGTTCTAAACAGTTATATCTTGGAATATTCAATTTCGATGTATTCTTGCCCAGAGGTAGCTGAATTCTAGTTTTTGCAGTATCCTAGAGGAACATATCTGCAAAGTATTCCACTGGCGATCAAGATCTTGATGGTAACTTTGAACCTGGAGAGTAAACCGATGGCTAACTAAACCTCACCATGCGTGAGGGTAGGAATAGGTTTGGTGAAAGATGGCAGACCTAGCGGTAGAAAGGAAGAGAGAGGAGAGGTGGCTTAAGTATAATGAGGCACGCGAGAGGGAGATAGAGAAGTAGCGTACCATTGCAGAAAGTATGGTGTTGAGGAGAGAGATGGCTCGTGAAGGATTTGAAGCTCACATAGAAGACATGGAGCTAGAGCATCAGGAACTCCCCCATCTTGGAAAGCATGACAGGGATCCCTCCTTGGCCTCACACAGAAGTGCGCTAGTAGAGACTACCTGGGCCGTGGGCACACATCTTAATCCACCTGGTGACCTAGCCCTTGTGCTTGGTTTTCCAGTATCTAGTACGACAAGTAATCAACAAGTGAATTTGGGAAACAAGAGAACCAGAGTAAGTCAGAGAGCAAGTACATCAATGGCAGGACAGACGGCTTCAATGTTATTTGGAGGAACATTTTCAGGTGCATCATCTACACAGAATGTAAGCACGCTGAATGTTGGATTCACCTCTGGAAGTGGAACTACCACACAGACTATAGGGGTTCAGTATAGTACTACTGTCGGAGCACATGGGAGTACATCTACAGGTCCTATTCCAGCTACAGGTGGAGGATCAAGGAGGTATAGGTGGTTCTAGTTCCAGTGGATCTGGTGGTTCTAGAGGTAGGGGAAACACAGGAGGTTCTGGATCAGGTGGGCAAGGTCCGCACCAACCCCAGAATATTTATATGGAGATGTCTCTTCATCTTCTGGAGTATAGAGGCATAGAGGATGCTGTTGAGCATGTGCACATGTGTGAAATATTGTGGCATGTGAAAGGGATCATGGCTTCTGAGTGCAAGGCAAGTCAATTTTCTACTACATTACAGGGACATGCACACAGCTGGTATAGGAAGTTTGACCCTGATCAAACTTGTGTGGATTATTCAGTGCTAAAGGATGCTTTCTTGAAAGAATTCTATATCCCATAATTTGAGAAGAAGAGTATAAGTCTGCTCAATGATATCAAACAAGGCACTACTGAGAGTGTACGTGAGTATGATGCCCATTTTAAAACACTCCTATCTAAGCTTTCTTATGATATTCACACAAGCCAGCATGCACAATGGTTTGTTGGCAGATTGATTACACCATTCAGAAGAGCACTGTCACATAAGACATACACTAATCCGTGCAAAGCACTGGAAGTAGCTTTGTGTGCTGAGGTAGTTGGGAGAATTGACACTGGTGTTAGTCCATTCTTAGAGGCACAGATTGTAGCTATGGAAAAACAGTTAGAGAAGCTATCAACAAATTCAGCCCATGAAACGCGCTCAGGGATTTGGTGTACAGATTGTGAAGTGGAAGGTCACACCAAGGATAGTTTCCCTCGCAGATCTATACACTCATTACTGTTGGACTGTGAGATCTGTCATTTGAATCATGATGCTAGTCACTGTCCTTTGTTACAGCATGTGGTAAGGAAGAATGTATCTTATTACTGTAAAAATTTTTGGTCCACGACCCATGATACTGAAGATTTTTAGTTGATTGGTCAGATCCAGGATGCTATAGACATTGGGGTATGATAGACAAGTGTAACAGATAATTCTAAGGGTAAGAATGAGCACCAGGATCGGGATCATAATCAAACGTGCTATGACAGGAATGAGGGGCGTTTTGAAGGAGGTCATGGAAGAGGATGTGGATATGCGGTGGATATGGAGGATGAGGCCTGCGGTGGAGGAAGAGGTGAGTTCCCTCATGGAACATGTTATACGTGTGGATCTCCTGACCACTATAGGCGTGAATGTCCCCAGAATATTGCATGTTCTTTCTATGGAAAGAACCATAGCTATGAAGAGTGCCCGGACTTATATGAGCATCTGAGTAAGCAACATAAGCAAGAAAAAAAAGGCACCGGGATGGTTAGAATCCAACGTGTGGTAGAAGATCAGTGGATGCCCAAGATAGCACCAGGACCTGAGGCATTAACAGTGAAGATTACTACACGAGCTGAAGTGGCGTGCACAAGAGAGGCATTGCACCAGAAGCCTATGATCACCAAGGAGGAGGTTTTGCATGCAAGGTACCCAGATCCTACTCATCAGAAGGAAGTCTATCAAGAGACCATGGAGGTCCTCAGGAATCTTCAAGGTGAGATACAATGTTTAAAGGAGCAGTCAAGGAAGATGGAGCAGAAGAAAGAAGTAGAAAAATTCCCCTCTGATATTGATGACATCAGAGAGGTTTGTAAAATGTTGTGCCAGGAGAATATTATTCCATTTCTAGGAAATTGGTTGAAGGGGAATACCCCACGCACAAGCACTGAGAATGAACGGAAAATCCTACATGCAAATCTTCCCCCTGATAGCATTGACTATGACAAGGAAATTACTTTGAATGTTGTTGTGGATGGATGGTTGTTGAGAAACATATTGATTGATACAGGTGCGGAAGTGAATGTGCTTACATTAGATGCATGGGTACAAATGGGGAGGCCTCCATTGCAGCCATCATCTAATGTGTTGTTTATGGAAAACTGGACTAAGGCCACTCCCATAGGAGTTTTGAAGGATGCATCTATAACCATACAAGGGGCCAAGTTCACTGGGGATTTTGAGGTATTAGCACTTGCGGAAGAAGATAGTTTTCCAGCCTTGCTTGGATGCCCTTGGTGTTATGTGAATAATGCTAACTTGAGATTCAATAAGGGGTATATCAGCTTTGAGAACAAGGAGGAAAGGGTTGTAATACCTTTGACAGATGGGAAGTCTACACCATATGTTGAGCCTCTAAGTGAGGAGGACTTAAACAGAATCTATGTACGCGTTATTCAGGACCCAGAGGTCAATGAGCCATCAAAGGAAGGCATCCTATAGTGGGAAGATTCTCATTCTATTAGTGATACTACGAGTATTTCTTGTGACAATTGGGCTCATGGTACATATGAACTAGTAGGGCATGAGGTAAAAAGTGCGGTTGCGCATAAGAATGGACTTCGTTTTGTTCGACGGATAGGTAGCACAATACCTTGGTATACTGGGCAGAAGATCTTCCTATATTTTTGAAATCCATGGAAGCACAGTGGACAGATCAAATTAAGAGAAGAGATATGTTAGTGTATACCTTGCACGGGACAACAACGTGCTGGTGGGTAGTCCACAGAGATAATCTTATAGAATGGGAGGAGATTGGAATCACCCTATCTACTAGGTTTTTAAGGAGCAATGCACCTATGTAGATCTGCACTTATAATGGTGATCAACCTGTTCAGCATCACATTCAGTAGTGTGAGAGACTCTGGATAGTGGGACAGGAAGCATTACCACCTTCACTCTGGGTGCATAGATTGTATTCTACTCTACAAGGATGTGCATGTGCCTGGTATGTATATGCAGAACTACATAGAGAGACTAGGAATTGGTAGAATTTGACTGCAGGAATGATCCAGACCTTTGACTACTTCTCGACTAAACCTCTAGTAGAAGAAGCATTAAAATTTGTCAAGTGCTTAACTATGGGAGATAGTGCAAAGGTAGAAGAGCATATTCAGGAAATATTTGGTGAGACAGAGTCCAGAGCACATTTTGAAAAGGAAGAAGAAATGGACTCCATACTACTTGAACGCGCTTGCCTTGAGAAAGAGAAAGGAAAGATGGTTTACATAGTGGATGATGAGGAAGTTGAGAACCTGGATATTGAACATTCACAAGGGGTGCGCGAGGTCTTGGACAGTGCAGAAAAGGATACACGTGCCTATCATGAACCCATGAAGACAAAGAAGGTGAATATAGGTTTGGAGGCTGAGCCAAAGGAGGTCATAATTGGAGACTATTGGTCAGAATTGGAAGTGGAAAAGATCATTGAGTTACTCAGGGATTATCAGGACTTATTCCCTCGAGGGTATCATGAACTTAAAGGCATGCATGAATCACTTGGGGAAATGAAGATAAAGCTTAAGGATGGTGCACACCCAGTTAGAAAGTGACCTTATAGAATGAATCCCAATTTACGTGAAAAGGTGAAGGAAGAGATTGATAAGATGCTGAAATCTAGGATTATTCGACCCTTGGATGAGTCAGAATGGGTTAGTCCTATGGTGATAAGTATCAAGAAGGATGGTAGGATTTGAATCTATGTAGATTACAGGGAGTTGAATGTTGCATGTGTCACAGACCCTTTTCCTACACCATTCACTGAGGAAATACTGGAAGGAGTGGTAGGGCATGAAATATATTCATTCACAGATGGGTTTTTCAGGTATCATCAGGTTAGGATTTCTCAGGAGGATCAAGAAAAGGTAACTTTTACTACTGAATGGGGTAATTTTTCCTATACTGTGATGCCTTTTGGACTGAAAAACGTGCCTAATGTATTCTCACGGATAGTTTTTCAGGCATTCAAATATTTTATTCACAACTTCTTACAGGTTTATCTAGATGATTGGACAGTATATGGGCTTGTGAAAGATCATTGTGACAATTTGCGCTTAATGTTTGAACGATGTAGACAATTGAGTATCTCTTTGAACATCAAGAAGTGCATATTTTCTACACCTTTTGGAATACTGTTAGGACATATAATCTGTAAGGAAGGTTTGTCTGGTTGATCCAGCTAAGGTTGCAGTCATTCTAGGCCTGGAAGCACCTACCAGTCAAAGTGAGGTGCGCGGATTTTTGGGTCACACAAGATATTATCAGAAGTTCATCAAAGGGTATGCCAAATTTTTTGCACCCTTGGAAGAGTTACTAAAAGGAAAAGGTACATTTTATTGGGGAGAACCACAGCACACGTGTTTGAGATATTAAAGGAGAAACTTACTACCGCACCCATTCTGCGCTTTCCCTCATGGGATAAACCATTTCATGTGCATGTGGACACCTCTGGCATGGCCATTGGCACTGTGTTAGCTCAACCTGGTGAAGGTATTGTAGATCATCCAATTTTCTTTGCTAGTAGGAAGCTGACTCCTGCTGAACAGAATTATACAACTACAGAGTGCGAAGCTTTTTCAATGATCTATGCATTGCACAAGTTTTGATAGTACTTGTTAGCAACACCATTTGTGTTTTATATAGATCACATGGCATTGAAGTATTTGGTGAAAAAACCCATCTTACAAGGGTGCATATGCAGATGGGTACTCCTATTTCAAGAGTTTGACTTCACAGTTGTGGTGAAGCCAGGGAAAAGTAACTCTGGACCAGACCACTTGTCTAGAATTCACTCAGGAGAAGAAGCACAAAAAATTAAAGAAACCATGCCAGATGCACAGTTATATAGGTTACAACGCGTGCCATCAGAATTAGAAGACATTGTTGTCTTTCTACAGACTGGTGTGGCACCAGAAGGAATGAAGGCATTAGAAAAGAAACAGCTTGCTATACACACAACACCATTTATGTTAATCAGTGGTGACCTCTACAAGTTAGGCAGAGATGAAGTATTATGCCATTGTGTATTAGAGCATGAGCGCAAGGATATAATGGAGGAGGCACATGGTGGTATTACAGGTGGCCACTATGCAGGTGATGCAACTGCCCGAAAGATCCTACTTTCTGGATTATGGTGGGAGACATTGTATAAAGATTGTAAAGTGTATTGCAAAGCGTGTGACCATTGTCAGCGTCTAGGTAAACCAGGGCAAAGAGATGAGATGCCTTTGAGACCTATTACTAGTGCTGAACCATTTGAGAAATGGGCCATCAATTTTGTAGGACGTATTTCACCAGCCACGCATAGAACTGGATCACGCTATATCATTACTTGTACATATTATCTCACAAGGTGGGCAGAAGCAGCACCTACGAAGGATTGTACAGTGCCTACAACAGCTAGGTTTCTATGGGAGAATGTTCTTACAAGATATGGATGTCCTTTAAGCTTGAAAAGTGATAGGGGTACACACTTTTTGAATGAGACAATCAGGATCCTATTAGATGAGTTTATGGTTGCACACCATAAGACTACACCCTATCATCCTCAGGAAAATGGAACTGTTGAGGCTTTCAACAAGATTTTGAGCCAGACATTGACAAAAACTTAAGATGTTGGAAGAAAGGATTGGGATGATAAAGTGTCATCTGTTCTTTGGGCATATAGAACAACTTATAAGAGATTGAACAAAGCCACACTGTTTCAGTTGGTGTTTGGTGCAGAAGTTGTTCTCCCTATAGAATTTATGTTACCTTCTTTGTGCATTGTGTGCGCTAGAGGTCTAGCTGATGAGAAAGATTTAGAAGAGCGTATTGAGAAGATGATTCAACTGGATGAGTGACGAGCCATAGCACGATGGAGTCAGAAGCAAGGAAAAGGCCAGGAAGAAAGCATGGCATGACAGAAACATAAGGGATAAGAAGTTTGAGATTGGAAAAATGGTACTTCTCTATGACTCTAAGTTCTTGCGCCATCCAAGAAAACTTAAGGTACATTGGTTAGGGTTGTATGTTATTACTTACATCCTTGAAACAGGCGCTTTCCAGTTAGAAGCACTTGATGGAACACAGCTACCCGGTTACTTTAATGGGAGTAGGCTGAAGCCCTACTATAAATAAGTCTTCTTGGTATTTGTAATAAGGTAGTATTGCCAATTAGATTAGGTTTCCATTATGTATTTCCTTAATGTATTTCCTTCATTTTCGCTATGCTTTGTCACTTTAGTTTTTTGTGTAATAAGCGCACTTGCATGCATGAAGCTAACTAAAATATGGAGCATGTTGATGCGTAGCTGACTACACATACTTTTAGTTTGGGGTGTGGTTATTGATATCAAGGTACAAGACTGTTGGAATTGAAAGATGGAAAGGAATAAGTTGCTACGGATGTTTTTCAAAGTAAAAAGATTGCTTCTCAAAAGTGACCAAGGATGGAGATGAATAAAGAAACATTATGACGCAAGGTAAGTAGAGGCCATGATAACTACCAGGATAAGGTATAGTGACAAGGTACTCGGGTGCATGGGCATGCGTTGAAGAGAAGTCTGTGACCAGAGGGTAGGAAGGTGCACTAGAAGGTTATAGCTGGGGCACGAATATGTACCACACGGAATGAAAAAAATTGGTCAATAAATGAGAGGATATTTGGTAGGTGGAGAAGCAATAAATGCATCAAAATTTGAAAATCTATATAAGGACGAGATGCGAGTTCATTTTTACCATTGCGATTAAGAGTATTTGAGAAAGAGCTAAGTGCAAAGAGCCAAGTAATTGATTTGAGGTGTGAAGGGTGTGAAACTAGATGTGACAAGCAAATCTATGTGTAGAAGAAGCTTGTGTCCCCGATGGTGAAGGGTTTGAGAAAAGAGGGACAACAGAGAGGAGCTAAGGCATGTAATTTCACCTAGGGCATGCTAACTTGAGCTAGGGTTTGAGTCGGGCATTACAGAGTTGAAGAGGAAAGTGTCTACAGAAGGATTGCAAGGTAAAAATGGTACCCAAGAAAACATCTACATTGGGAACAAAGGGGAAGAAAAAGGTAGTTGTAGAGGAGGAAGAGATAGCACTTGAAAGTAACTTTTCAGAAATGCAATATCCAAAGGGCATGATAGTCAGCCAGCAGTGGGATTCGCATATAATAAAAAGTAAAGTGATCGAGTATAACCACATGACCACAGAGAACAAAAAGGAACTCGATACCCTGCTCAACATGAAGACAAACAAACATACGACAGATGACATGTCAGTTTATGATGATGTAGGTGATAAACTTCTAAAAATAATTGGATTCTACCAATTATATGAGCTTCCATATTTTGGGAATTATGAGCCTTTATACCAATGGCTCATGAGAAGAATACATGAGGACTTTTTCTACTTTGGAGGACGCAAAGTCAGAATCTCATCCGCGCTGATCTCCACAGTGACAGGTTTGAAGGCCACATGAGCGGATATAAAGACTAACCTAACAGATAAGGCCATGATTCTAGAAACTAGGAAGGAGTTGGGATACTTGAAGGGTCTGCGTAGTATGGACATTGATAAACTAAAGAATTGTCCAGTTGTACAAGTAGCAACACATCTTGTTACAAAGTTGAATGACTAGGAGAGGTGGTCACAGGTGAACACCATGTGGTTGCATGTTGTGAAGCAGATGTCAGAAGGAGTAGTCTACAATATTATAGGCTACATTGCAGAACAGATAGTCGAGGAAGTGTGCACATGATGAAAAATCAACTTTGGAGTTGTTCTATTATCAGTAGTATTCATGGAGATTGGAGTACCAGACGGACCGAAGGAGAAGATATGGGAATACCCCATGGAGAATAAGTCACCAGTTGAAAGGTTCAACAAGTACCTATGTAAAGGGTCCATGACAGACGATGTCAAGAAAAGAGTAGAGAAATGGTACGTCAAGATCCACACAGCCTTTGAAGAAGAGTGGCGCATCTCGAAGGACCTACCTTCGGTAATAGGGAAACAAGTCCAGTTTTCTATATATCAGCATTTATTCATCATGCACTTCTGAATGAAAGATGGATCCTGGAGCCCTTTGTGAAAATTTCCCTACGCTTTCAAAGTGAGGTAATTTCAAACATCAGTCCACAAATTCACAAACACACGCTACCTAGCCTTCAATACAAAGAAGGTAGACTGTCACTACCACACCCTGAGAAAGAAATATGTGTATCTAGGGAAAAGTGCATATATCGAGAGGCTCATTTCAGAAGTATTGAGCATTAAGCCCATGAGTCTAGCTATCAAATATATTAGGGCAGCACTAGTGTACCTTATACTAAAGCCCAAAATGGAAAACAATAAGTACATGGAGAATGAGTTCGCACTCCCAGGGCTGCCGAAGGGTCAACATAAAATGGAGAACATACCGGCATCAAAGCCCACAAAAGCCATTGATGTAGAAGATGAATAGGAAGAGTGTGAAGATAGTGGTGGCTTACAGTATACAAGAAGGAAACCTTCAGATAGGGAGGAATCATAGTGGACCACTACTCCACCACATGGGAAGGATGAAGAAGATGATACAGGGGTCGAACAAGGAGAGAATAGGTTTAACAAAGTATTTAGACACACAAGGATTCCAGGTGGAACCCCACAAACAGTAAGGATATCACCTCATCTCTCTCTGCACAAGGAGTCCACTGAGCTAAAAAGGAGAAGGAAGTTGAAGTTAGATGAAGAGGCCAAAGGATCAAAGGAGAGAGCACCAAGATCTCCTATTCCACTTGAGCAAGAAGAAGAGCCAAAAGATGAAGAGATGAAATATGAAGAAGAAGGAGAGAAGGAAACATCTGAAACCACACATGAGACTGCTAAAGATACTATGCAGACTACTAACCTTGAATCTCAAGTTCCAAAAGGGCCAAGGACAAAGAGAATGAGTGGAGAACATAGTGCACCACTCATTGGATATGCTGAGGACACATGAAATATTATCTGCGCCCACTTCTAGAGAATGATAGCACAGAAGGATTTATTTTGCTGGGAGCTAATGTATGAGACTATGGCGACTGTTCACACTTGAAAGAAACTATCATGGTCAATGAAAACCCACATGGATGAGCCTGACTTTGATGTATGCGAGGATTCATGCATGTTGAGACGGCTGAAGAAGGCACCCCAAGCTAGACATATGACATTAAATCCTACTGTTATGTCAGATGAACAAGTGAGCAATGCATTGGTCAAATTTTCAACAGAAGTGGTGAGGCGCAACATGGATAAGGTTGCCACAATTAGGGTGCTCATTTAAGAGATTAAAACTAAGGATGGGGAAATAACATACCTAACATAGGAAAGAGAATTAGTGCAAAAGAAAAATGTTGTATTTATTAGCCTCGCAAAGGAAATTGATGATATTGTCTTGAAGGCTAGGACATACCTAGAACCAAAGGTACTAAAGAAGTTTCCTTCGGTGATACACTATGTAAGTACCTTAGTAGACCTAGTTCTTGAAGATGAACCTCTGTGTATGCCGGCACCAAAGGATCCAGCACAAGAGGTGGAAAGGGAAAAGACTACAGTATTCAGAAAGGTTGCCTCATACAACGGACTGCTGCAAGTGCTTCAAGAAGAATTGAAAAAATTGGATCATGCCTTAAATATATGCACAACTCCAGAGGCGCTGATCAAGGTCAAGACTCTGGAAGAAGATAATGAAGTCCAGAAGGCTATGAGGGATGATACCTTGGGTTGTGTAGAAAGGTTAACTATTGTAAAATAAAAGTGCAAGGACCTGACCGCAACACAAGAGCCGCATAAGGAAAGATTAAATGAGCTTGGGAAACTCATCACATAGAAAATGGATGTACTAGAGGGAAGGATGACTGCAATGTCCAACATAATGTTGGTCTTGCAGAATGAAAAAGGGTAAATTGCGAAGGATGAGCTTGAGTCCATCGTTGTGGAAATTCTAGAGAAAGCAAAGAAGGCTCTCACTGAGTGGTAGGCCTTAGAGAATAAAATAAAAAAAGAGTATCAAGAGTTGCTCCTTCAAGATGAGACATATGAGGCTGCCAAATAAAATCATTCTTTATTCATTCAAATTCTTTCTAATTCTTTCTATTCAACAACTTTTTTTTAGATACCCATTGTCAGGGCAACAATGAGATTAGTGTAGGGTAATGTTGATTAGAGAATACTTGATAGAAATCACACAAGCATTCAACACGGGAAAACAGGCCAAGTTCAAGGGCGCGAAGGAACAGGAAGAACCACGTGTGCACGACAAGTCAGTATTTAGGACTTAGCCATTTTTGGGCATGAAGATATATTTTTAGAAGATAGCGTGCAGAACACACCAATGATGCAGAGACATGTGTGCCACGCATTATCTATTTCTGGAGAATCGAATTCAGAGCGCTTTTGCATGGAGATAGTCTAAGAATAGGATTGTCACCTCAGTTAATTATCAATAGTCTATAGATAACACACTTGCATGTGTGACTATGCATGAAAACGTTGCGTGGCTATTAATAACATGCGACCTATTTTTGGAATAGATAAGTGGTGAAGGGAAAGTCCCCACATATATATATATATATATATATATATATATATATGTAGTGAATTACCTGGTAGGGAGACGATGGATATAGAGAAATAGATAACATAGTGTGCATGTTTTCTAGATAACCAAATCAGATCCATGCATGCATCGACATAGATTGCCAATATTGTAAGAAGTGTTGGCTAGATTTTTTGCAGAGCATCAAACCTAGGCAGTCATGAGATAAATATCCCTCATTTAACCAATGAGGCTCCCGTGTCAGATTTGTCAATAAAAACGTGTTATTATCTATCAGGGGTTTTACTTTAACCACTTAGTTCATGAACCATAACTAAGAAGTTCTGCAACAAGTAAGCAGTTGTTCAAGAAAGGAAGTATTTTATAGAAGAAGGAAGTAAAGGAAATACAGAGAAGAAATGGGGAAGATGTGCATCCCAATTAGTAGATAACAGAGCTAATTGCATGCACATAGAAGAAACTTAATAAATATGAACACACAGAATTATAAAACAAAGGCAGCTCTAGATCCAGGTCTATAACAACACAAGTTTACTTAAGAGATCTAAGATTTAAAAGCAAGAAACATAGTACACCGTGACACAAAATTATCTGGAAACCTGCTCCTTTGTATTCCTTTGCTCCAAGTTGCTCTCAAGGGTTCAGCACAAAGTCTAGAACACAGGATTGTTGCTTACAAATTCTGATCCATCATTAACCTAGAGGTTCTTCTCCTACTTATAGAATGTAGGAGGGAAAGTACAAATGGAAAACTCAAACTGAACTGAAACATAAACAACAAGTAACGATGACATTTGGAAATCATCATCAACTATCTTCTCCTTAAGTGACACATGTATCACTTAACTAATAGAATGGTTCCACATGAATTTAAGTAATGGTTGCAAAACCAATAACTTAGAAGTTTTACAATTTCATCTGGGAACATAGAAAATAGGATAAGACAGAAATAGAAGAAGTCATGCCAGCTATAACATTTATGTCTTCTTCTTGTTTTGACATCAGATATACTTGTCGAACATGTAATTCATCATCCCTCCATCTGTTTTAGCCACTGCTTCTTTCTCTGTCCTGAATTGCAGCAACCCTTCATTCAACACTTTGATGCACGATTCCACATCTTCCAAGCTCGGCCCAAACCTTGCAATGTCCGCCTGCAGCGCCACCAGTCTACTAATAGAATTCATCGTAAAAGGCTTGGTAGCTTTATCAATTCTCTTTTGTACCATCAGAAGAGAACCTTCCAGGGAATTAGGCACCTTAGTTGAGACGATCCACACGTATGAAGTGGCATTCCCGTCCATTACCTCTTCAGTGAAAGAAATGACACTGTCTGGTAAATCTGATGTTCTACTCTCAAGTGCGTGCATCCTCTTCAACAAAACTCTGAAGATTTCCAAATGGACAGATACTGCAAACTCTAGCTACTTCCGCTTCTCGACTGATCCGTTCGGTACAATCTGTTCCACAATCAATACATCTCTCAGTAGCTTGTTGATCTTGGCCAAAATACTCAGGTTACTCTTTGTAACTGTATTCATGCCTTCTATGTTTGCCATCAGTTGCTTTAGTTGATTTTCTGCATCGTTCATAATCTTTAGGCGGAATGACACTTCCCCAAGTTGTACAGAAGTTTGACGAATAATCAAATCCTTCCATTCATCAATAGCCTTTAGTTGATTGCTTGCATCCTTCATTTTCTACATAAGATGATCACTCACTTGCTCTTTAATGGGCTGAATGGAAGGTTTAGCAACCTTGGCTATGATCTCACATAATTGAGATACTTGCTTCTGTAGCTCTTCTTTCTCCACCTTTTCACTGTCAAGCTTAAGGAATAAAGCATCCATCAATGTCTGCATGTCCTGCTTCAATCCTTCAATGGTTGCTTGACCGAGGGGAACTTTGGTCACTGTCACATCTTCTGTCGTGAGCTCCTCCTCTATCTTTCCTTCTGCCAGAATTGATATCTCAGCAAACTTCTCTCCTGAATCCTTGATGATCAACCTAGAAGTTGCTTTGGTAACTTTAGGCCTTCTGTATCTTCCACCCAGATTCTGGAGTAGCTGTAAGTCGTGCTCCTCTAAGTTCATCTCCATTCTTGCTTCTAGAACTAACTGCGAAGCCAACCATTCCAAGAAGTTACTTTTCAGAGAATGAGAAGTTGCTGAGTGTACTACCATCTTCTGCTCTGCATCCTCTCCGTCAGAAAGTGCCACAGTGTTATGGTTGCCATCTTCTGAATCATCCAAGGACAAAGCCCTTTCGAATTCCGCCATCTACAACTTCAACGTATCCTCTGGAACAGGTGCTGAATGAAGTGGTTGAGGGGAGAAGATGAATGTCGCTGGATTCAATGGAGGCATGGAAGCATCCTGTTGCTGCGGTGCAATAGTTGGTGAAGCATTGGGTACTGGAGAAACCGGAGTTAAAGTCATGGTCGTAGAAGTGATCCTCTCCTTGGATTGAGATCTTCTATGCACTTTCAACTTCTCGAATTTCTTGCTGCTTTCTCCTCTGTGCTTTCATGACTTGATTTATCAATAATTCATCAAGGCAACATCCCTTCATCAGCAACCAGTTTGAAGTATTCACCAAAATAGCTCTCGACCTTTCTTCAATTGTGTTGCAACCTCCTATGTTATTCTGCAGTATGGCTTTATCTCCTCCCATTTGATGGTAAGTGTCAAGTACCACATTCCCATCATCTTTAAGATCCGCAGGTATCCGCGCTAGTCCAAAGTCAAACACTTGCTTTGCTGATAGCCTGCTGAAATATTTCTTTCTAACCTCGTACTCACTTTTGCACTTCATCCAGAAATCTTCTAATGAAGGCACATGTACGTACTGCTGGGAGATTGTCTTCCTGGCTACTCCAAATGGATCGAAGTTCAGCTGTGCAAGGAAGAAATATTGCTCATACTCAAATAACATTTGCGCCTACATCCGCCAAGCTCTATGAATGCTAATGCAGTTGTAATATCCCACAGTGATTGGGAAGAAGCCCGTAGACTTTTGCCACTTTGACTGAAGGTCGTGTAACTCCACAAGTTGCCTGCTTAGCTCCATGGCGATCAATCTATCATTCGGATACTTGGGAATCTTTATTGGTTCTCCAGAAAATCCTGTAACCCTGAGGTATGTGAAATCTACAAATTGAATGAATAGACTACCAATCTTGGACATAGCTTCCCACGCTTCCTTGCTTACCCTGTTGGCCTTCAAGTCTTTGTCTAGCCTGCAGATGAAATCGTAAAAGAAGTCATCGTTGATCACTTTGAAGTCTTTCTCACATGCAGGTGCGGTAAGCTGCGGGTAGCACTCAAAAATGGGGTCCTTGGAAAGAACGCCACATCTATCTAGCTTGGAAAAGACGCCTTGTGAAGCTACAACATACACCAAGTATGAAGTCATCTTGAAGCTGAAAGTACGCTTCACGTTCCAGAGTTGCTCACCGATGTTGTTGCTAATAATTTCTGACTAATTGATTATAGAATCAACCTTGTTGATTTCAATGGTCCTAATGAAAGCATACATCCATGTACGGAAAGTGTAAGCATTCGCTTCGCCATTCATCCTGCATAGCAATTTGGCGACATCATCTACCTCCTACACCAAATTGGACTGTGGAAGAGTTCTCAGAAACTTTGAAGGAGATCTAGGCTTCTTCATGTATCAGCTATTCATTATGCTCACACAATCAGCTCTATGCTTCTCCCATCTACTGTCAGCATCCTGAATGCTAATAGAAGTCACCACATTTCACACTAGAATCTTCAAACAATAATTGATGAACTCTGTGTCGAAATGAATTATTGTCTTTCCCGAAGCATCACGCACTGATTTGGATGAAGGATGATAAGATCTAGCACACTCCATCACGAACTATGGTAGTTGGGTTGTACATGGAAAAGCTGCAGCTCGGATAATTCCACTGCTTTTGACCGCACGCATGAGTGAAGTCTTTCCTGCTCTTGATCTATCAATCAAATCGGCAAGAGGTTCCGGGCCTAGATCTGTGTTTCCTATGTCTGCAAGTTTGGAAGCAATGCATGATTCCATCATGCTTTCTTTTTCATCTCCCTTCACCATGGCTTTGTCTATCTTCGTCTGAATAATTCTTTTTCTTCTTACTTGGCAGGATTTCTTCAAAATTGGTGCAGATCTGGACAATTCTTCATATTCGGAGGATATATGCAATGTATTGGACATTGATAAAAGATCCTTTTCCTTTATAAAGCACCTGTATTGACTTCCTGTAATTTATTCAGACAAAAATGGCCACCGAAGAATGAATAGTGAATTTTAATTGTAAAAATCTGCACTTTTCAAGCCTGCTTCCCCAAAAATTGGCGTTTAATTTATACATAAAGAGAGCATGAATCCTTTCAACAACACCTAAGCACCTGTAACACATATGCAAACAATTATGCAGACAAAGATCAACCTCCTTCAAAGCATGCACCAAATCTGGAAGCTTTTAGCCTTGTTGTCACCTTGTTTGAGCAAAATCCTTCTTCTAATGGGGGTGCACTTTTCCACTTGGCTGCAATTCTTTACCTGTGATTTGAATAATTCACCCATATGGCTGCCTATGCTTATATAACCTTCACAATTCTATAATTAATAATTTCCCTAACAATTAAAGGCAATTAATTAATCAAAAATCATGTTTTTCTCTTTTAAAAATAACATGTTTAAGGACAACCATCCAATAAATTAAATTAATCCAATTTAATCCTTCACACATCACTTCACTTAAGCTTCACAGTGTGCTTTGACCATAGCCACTAAAAATAGAAATTAATTTAATGTTTTAATGCCTTAAAAACATTAAATAATTCCCAAATGGGGTGCACTTTTTGAGAGGAAGGGGGCAGCCATTAAATAAATTTAATTTAATGATTTTTAATCATTTCTTTTATTCCAACTTTGACTTGTTGACTTCCTCCAAGCTTGGGCACACTTTTTGAGAGAATAGATTAATTAAAATAATCATTTCAAGGCTGTCATTCTCTCACCAAAGGGGGCACACTTTTTTGCACATGTAATTCTATTTTGAAGAATTTTTCACAATGGGATTCTTTACCCTGTAAGGCAGGCGCCAAAATCCCATGATCCACTTAAGTGATTTGACTTTGACAATGGGATTATTTACCCTGCAAGGCAGGCACTAAAATCCCATGATTTCACTTAAGTCACTTTCCTTTTATTTTATCATGGGAATTCTTACCCTGCACAGCAAGCAATAAATTCCCACCTCCTTGTAGCCTCTATTTTTCCCACTGTAGCTTAAGTGATTTTATAACACGGGAAAAAGTACCCTGCTAGGCAGGTATAAAATTCCCACCCTGCCTGCGGCTTCTATTTTTCCCATTGCAGCTTAAATCCTTTGTTTTCCAAAAATGCGCCCATCCCCGCAGGGGCTTTTCTGTGCACGAATTCACTTTTTCCCAGTGATCCAGACCTCTGATGGCGACTTCCTCCGGGCATAATGTGCATATATGTTTTCCAGCTGCTCCAGGCCAAAAATCGGGCTTACCCGGCAAAGGAATTTCTCTAGAGAAATTTCACAGAAAACGAAATAGGACAACACAAAAACACGAAAAATTGTCAAAAATTACAAATAAAGCCCAAAACTTATTCCAAGTTAAAACCCTTCTGGCACATAGGAATAATAACATATTCGCTCATAATAGAGTTAAAACGGAGTGCAAATAGCCTCATATGGGGCTCAAAATAATTAAATACAAATTTCCCGCAGACAAATCCCGACGACAGAATATAACAACTTTGGGCATCTGGGTATTTGGCGAAAAAGGCTAATATGGCTCTTTGGGATTATCTTGACGCAATACAAGAACTTTCAGGCAATAAAAATAGAAAATGACCCATTATTTTAAAAGTATGAATTTTTTTTGGATAGGGTAGTCACATATTTCAGGGTGAAATCTGGGTGACACAAGTCGGCTCCGTCTGTGGACATCTTTTTCTCTGTCAGAATGACAAAGGGAAAAGATGATATCCTAGCATCTCTGGTTTCGTATCTTGTCCTTTGGGCATGGGGTCAGGAAAACAAACACAACACAACACAACACCAACACAAGACAAAACAAGGAAAAACAAACAAAGTTTTATTTATGTACATACAGGTTTTACCCTACTTCTCATGTCCGAAACAGCTTCAAGTGTTGCCCATTGAAAGGCAACGGAAATTCAACTCCATCCTAATGAGCAAGAATGAAGCTATCTACTCCGGTGATCCTTTTAATCACAAAAGGCCCTTTCCATAGTGAATCAAACTTTCCATGCATGCCTTTTGTTTCTCTTCTTTTGTCCCATAGAAGGACCCATTCATTGACTTCAAACTTTCTTTCCCTAGCCTTTTTGTCGAAAATGATTTTCACCTTCCTTTGATGCTCTATCAACCTATCTGCAACTTGAGTTTGTACTTCCCTCAATTCAGTCAGGTACATAATTCTTTTATCAATAGCATCTGTGAAAGTGGAATTTTCCAGGGTTTTAGAAAGTTGCAGGGTAGGCAGTTCCAAGGTAAGAGGCAGCTCCGTGTCTCTACCATACAACATCTGAAATGGGGACATGCCTATCGCCCTTTTTGGTGTGATCCTATCGGCCCATAATGCATCAAACAAATTTTTATGCCAAGTCCTTTTATTTTCCGTTACAAGATTGCGCACGATAGTTACCAAGTTTTTATTACTAGATTCAGCTTGACCATTCCCTTATGGATAGTAGTTTGAGCAATGAACCAGCTGGATCCCATAAGTGTAGTAGAATTCCACCAACTCCTCAGAAGAAAGATTCAGAGCGTTTTTTGCTACATTTTGCTGGGCACGCCAAACCTGACAATAATATTTTCTTTTATAAAATTGCACACCTTGGCTGAAGTGGCATTCTTCACAGGAATAGCTTCTACCCACTTACTAAAATAATCAGTAGCTGTTAGAATATAATGGTGACCGGCACTGGAGGCCGGGTTAAGCATACCAATAAAATCCATTCCCCACTGTTGGAAAGGTTCTTCAATCACAATGGGTTTTAGAGGTAATGCAAGCAATTTCACACGCATAACAAAATGTTGACATGCTTGACACTTAGCTACCCATTTTGCAGCATCTTGAAAAAGGGTTGGCCAGTAATACCTTGCTCTGAGGATCTTGTGTGCAGTGACTCGGACTGAGAAATGACCACCGCAAGCCATGTCATGAAACTGTTGAAGTAACTGATCCTGTTGAGAAATACACCATCAATTCCCCTTTTGTACAAACCATTATCCCAAAGAACAAAATCTTTGGATTTCAGTTTGATGGTTCATTTCTCTTTTCTGGAAAGTTGATCTGGGCACTCTCCATATGTCAGAAAGTAAGCAATGTTACTATACCACTCCTCTACCAAATCTATAAAAATTACTGCAGGAAAATCTTCATCTATCTCATCTTGATCAGCTTCAGGCACTGATGTTTTCATCTCCGTCATTAATTCACACAGACCTCTTCCTTGAACCAGATTTGTTGGTTTAATATCCAGGTCATATTCTTGAACCTTTGTCACCCACGTGCCTCTCAACAATCCTAACTCTTGCTGAGTAAGGATAGATTTAACTGCAGTATCTGGAACCAAAACCATAGTGTGCGAGGAAAGAATATAATACTTGAATGCTTTGCACGCCTTCACCACTGCGTATGTGTGCTTTTCCATGGGAGTGTATTTCAACTCATAGGCTTTAAGAGGCATACTCATGAAAGCAATAGGAGCTTCTGCGTCCTCTTGATTTTTCTGCATCAATATTGCTAACATGGTGTGTTCAGAAGAATAAAAGTAAAGAATAAATTCTTTACTGAAGTCGGGTGAAACCAAGACTGGAGCTTTCGACAGGGCCTCTTTAATTTTCTCGAAAGCTTCCTTTCCTTCGCTGCTCCATTTAAAATATTGTGTCTTCTTCATCATATTCAAAATATGATGGGTTAGCTCAGCAAAGTCAGGAATGAATCTCCTGAGAAAATTAACTTTTCCAAAGAAAGAGTGAACTCCTTTTTTGGATGTGGGCAAAGGAAATGTCTGAATGGATTTGACATGCTCTGGATATATCTTTTTTCCTTCTTTGGAAACAATGTGACTTAACAGCTTTCCTTCGGTCAAAACAAAGATGGATTTCTTGGGATTCAAAGAAATACCATGCTTGCGACACTGTATGAAAACCTCTTCCAAGTTTGAAATGTGTGTGCTTCTATCTTTGAAAAAGACTGTCAGATCATCCAGATACACCACTATGCTTATATCTTTGAGGTGAGCAAAGGCTAGATCCATAGCTCTTTGAAATGTAGCACCAGCATTAATCAGGCCGAATGGCATTTTCTGGTATGCGAAGGTTCCCCAAGGTGTGATGAACGTCGTTTTGTATTGATCTTCCTCGGCCACCTTGACTTGATTGTAGCCTGAGAAGCCATCAAGCATGGAGAGCATCTCAGATCCAGTGACCACCTGCAGGGTGTGATCCATGATGGGTATTTGGTAGTTGTCTTTTAGTCAAGCTTGATTAAGGTTGTGGAAATCCACGCTTAGCCTAATCTCACCACTCTTCTTTCTTATAGGGACTATGTTGGCCAACCACTCTGAATAATGTATGGGATAGATGATCTTTGCATTTAACAACTTCTATATTTCTGCAAAGACGGTTCCTAAAATGGTAGGGTTGTGTTGCCGCAACTTCTGCTTGAAAGGCTTTTGTTCTAGTTTAAGTGGGATGTAATGTTGAACTTCCGCAGGATGATATGTTTTTAGATCCTGGTAAGACCAGGAGAAAACATCCATGTATTTCTTAAGAAGCTTAGTAAAAGCTTCTCTTTCAGCCTCTGAGCAACACTTACCCATATTTACTAATTTGGGATCATTTCCAGCTCCCAAATTTAATAATTGTGTGTCAGAGGAAGAACCTTCCCCACTTTCTTCATTTTTCTTAAGCATTTGATCATGCTTATCAAACATTTCCTTAAGAGATACCAAACCTTTGGGAATTTTATTTATTTTTAGTTGGATAATCTCCTGACTTCCTGAAATGTCCACATCCATTTCTTCGATAGTAGTCTGCCTACGAGGTGAATTGCTTCCCTCATAGTAGATTTCTTCAAAGTTATCTTTCTGTTGGAGAAACGCAGCAATCTGCATGTCATCATTGAAAACCTGCCATTGTTGAACGTTGTCAGGAATCTTTGGGCGAAAGACCATCTCCACCATGTAGTCCCCCTGTTTAAAGAATTCAGGAGGCTGATCCGGATTCAACAAGGCTGCAATTACTGCAAGTGAATCAGCTCTTGAATTTTGTTCTCTCAGAATGTAAGATACCGAGAAAGCTGAAAAATATAGGATAACAGAGTATACCCGATCTCTATAGTGCCACAGTTTGTCTTTTTTGACTTGGTAGAGGCCTCTTATCTGCTTCACAATCAGCTCAGCATCTCCTTTTGCGTGTAATAATTTGATCCCCATTGTTCTTGCCTGCTCCATGCCTAACAACAACACTTCATATTCAGTTGTACTATTAGTATTTTCGAACATCAATTTGAAGGAGTGTGCATGCACCTTCCCTTCAGGAGAGATAAGAACAACACCTGCATCGGATCCAAATGAACAGCAGCTGCCATCAAATTCCAGAGTCCAAATCTTGTTATCAATTTGATGTGATTCTTGAATCGCCGGTTGAATTTCTTCTTTATCCATTTCTAGATAATAGACTCCATGATCCGATTCCTGAAACAAGATCTGAGATCTAGGATCTTCATACTTTGATACTGTGTACTTAGATTTCTTCTCAGGTTCCAGCTTCTGATTTACTCTTTTGATTGGTATGTGCGCACAAGACCAATCCATCTTGACTTCTCCACCCAGCTCTTTGCAGAAATTTCTACTCAAAAACATGCCATAAGAGACTGGAATGTCTGCTACATGGATAGTCATTTTCAGTATTTTATCTGGAAAAGAAGCAAGTACTGCCTTTGCATCTTTGATTTGCCCCACCAGAGGGACTTGCCTTTCCATTGAATAACATCTTCCGATGGTTCTTGTTAATGTGAGACCCAAGGCATCAGTAACTTTGGCAAGCATTACATTATCAGAAGCTCCAAAATCCAAAATGCAATTGCTCAGTTTGTGTCCGTTGATAAGCAAAGATACATAGAATGGCTCGATCCTTTCTGATGTAGCGGGAGAAGGGGTAGAAGGAGAAGAACTTGCCGCCACCTTATTTGTAGGAGTATTCTTTGGATTTGACAAGATACCTCGTGAAGTATTATTTGTTGGGCTGGGACCATTACTTTGCACATATTTGACCAATCTATTCAGTTGATCAGGAAATGCTCTCAAATACTTAGCTTCTGACATTTGGACCTTGTTCCTCTTGATGTGATCAATTATGTCGAAAGCTTGACTTGCTTCAGCAGGATGTGTGTTGGCTCTTTTTTGTGAATTGAAAGAGTTTGAATATTTATCCTTAGGTGCTAAAGAAGAAGGAAGAGTGCTACCTCTTTTCAAGATAGTAACATCCGGGCCAGGATCTTCTCTCTCTTTCCGGCCGCTTGTGGATGCTTCGGCATTTTGGCACGTTTGAGACCTAGTAAACATTGTAAAAGTGTGACCATCAGAATCTTCAAAAGATTCATAATAGCCATCGTCAGATTCGTAGTCCAATTAACCAATATTGGAGTCGCCAGCGGGATCTATAAAGTCTTCATCATCGAATGATTCATCAATGCCGAGATCCTCTTCATTAGTTTCCAAGTTATTCCTTGGAGCATCTTCTATTGCCAACCACTGTGGTGCAACAACAAGTCTGTTTTGATTTTGATTTTGATTTTGACCATTAAAGGTCCGGGTAGGAGCTATTCTTGAGGGGGTTACATTCTCTACTTGAGAGATCTACTTCTTGATCTGCAGCATGTCGTTAGCCAGATTCTGCAACAAAGGATCTGAAGTACTAGAAGAAGCACCATCACCGTTGTGAGATGGTTTTTTGAGTTTTCCCGCCATGATCAATTCGTCCTCAATCTCCACGGCAGCATTTTGTGCTTCAAGAAAATTTACCAGTCTTGCCCTTCTTAGCTGATATCCAACTTCAGGCAATATAGCGTTTATAAAAAACGTCTTTTGATTTTCATCGCTCAATGCAGCAGAAGTGGGGATTTTATACAAAATCCTTTGGAACCTTGCAATAAAGTCCCGCATGTTATCATTTGGCTCTTTCTTCAACTGCGTCAGTTGAGTGATCAATGTACTAGCATCCTCTGAAGGCTTGAATCTTTTCAAAATTGCTCACGCATAGTCGCCCAATTGGTTATGGTGCCAGGGGCTAGCTGATAGAACCATTATCCCACCAAGTCGTGTAGAGTCTCAATGAAGAGTCTGATTGAGACATCTTCATGCTCTACTGCAAGGACACAATAGGATATGAAAAAGGCTGCCAAATGATCATCCAGGTTTTACTTTCCATCTCCAAAGAATTTTGGAAAATTCTTTCTAGATCCCTTTGGCAGCTCATGCATAGGTGGAGCCAAGTTCAAAGGTCCAAAAGATACTCCCCATGGAACAGGTACAATTTGGTGCGCCATGTTGACTTGAGCACGTCTCCTCCTTGTGTAGACTTGATAGACTTGATGGATAATTCCAGCCACCGAATTATGTTGAATACGATCCGGATCTGGATGGATGTGCACTCTCCTTCCTAGTGAGAGACTAGAGCTGCGGCTTCTAACTTGAGGCGGATGATTGAAATTGAATTGCTCCTGCAGTCAAAAGAAATGATCAGTCCTTCCTTGTGCCTTCATAGATTGGGTGAATGGACGTTCAGCCAGGTTGAGATTTGTGTGGAGAACACTCTAATCTTCAATAGATAAGCATTGATCTGCAAAGATAGTTGTTTCCCCAGCGGAGTCGCCAAAAAATGTTGGCTAGATTTTCTGCATAGCATCAAACCTAGGCAGTCATGAGATAAATCTCCCTCATTTAACCGGTGAGGCTCCCATGTTAGATTTGTCAATAAAAATGTGTTATTATCTATCAGGGGTTTTACTTTAACCACTTAGTTCATGAACCATAACTAAGAAGTTCTGCAACAAGTAAGCAGCTGTTCAAGAAAGGAAGTATTTTATAGAAGAAGGAAGTAAAGGAAATACATAGAAGAAATGGGGAAGATGTGCATCCCAATTAGTAGATAGCAGAGCTAATTGCATGCACATAGAAGAAACTTAATAGATATGAACACACAGAATTATAAAACAAAGGTAGCTCTAGATCCAAATCTATAATAACACAAAGTTTACTTAAGAGATCTAAGATTTAAAAGCAAGAAAAATAGTACACCGTGACACAAAGTTCTCTTGAAACCTACTCCTTTGTATTCCTTTGCTCCAAGTTACTCTCAAGGCTTCAACACAAATTCTAGAACACAAGATTGCTTCTCACAAATTCTGATCGATCATTAACCCGGAGGTTTTTTTCCTACTTATAGAATGTAGGAGGGAAAGTCCAAATGGAAAAATCAAATTGAACTGAAACATAAACAACAAGTAACGATGACATTTGACAATCATCCTCAACTATCTTCTCCTTAAGTGACACATGTATCACTTAACTAATAGAATGGTTCCATATGACTTTAAGTAATGGTTGCAAAACCAATAACTTAGAAGTTTTACAATTTCATCCGGGAACATAGAAAATAGAAGAAGACAGAAATAGAAGAAGTCATGCCAGTTGTAACATTTATGTCTTCTTCTTGTTCTGATATCAGATATACTTGTCGAACATGTAATTCAGCATCCCTCCATCTGTTTTAGCCATTGCTTCTTTCTCTATCTTAAATTGCAGCAACCCTTCATTCAACACTTTGATGCACAATTCCACATCTTCCAAGCTCGGCCCAAACCTTGCAATGTCCGCCTGTAGCGCCACCAGTCTATTGATAGAATTCATCGTAAAATGCTTGGTAGCTTTATCAATTCTCTTTTGTACCATCAGAAGAGAACCTTCCAGGGAATTAGGCACCTTAGTTGAGATGATCCGCACGTATGAAGTGACATTCCCGTCCATTATCTCTTCAGTGAAAGAAATGACACTGTCTAGTAAATTTGATGTTCTACTCTCAAGTTCCTGCATCCTCTTCAGCAAAACTCTAAAGATTTCCAAACAGAAAGATACTGCAAACTCTAGCTGCTTCCCCTTCTTGACTGATCCGTCTGGTATAATCTGTTCCGCAATCATTACATCTGTCGGCAGCTTGTTGATCTCAGCCAAAATACTCAAGTTACTCTCTGCAATTGTATTCATGCCTTCTATGTTTGCCATCAGTTGCTTTAGTTGATTTCTTGCATCGTTCATAACCTTTAGGCGGGCTGGCACTTCCCCAAGTTGTACAGAAGCTTGACGAATAGTTAAATACTTCCATTTGTCAATAGCCTTTACTTGATTGCTTGCGTCCTCCATTTCCTACATAAGATGATCACTCACTTGCTCTGAAATGGGGCTGAATGGAAGGTTTAGTAACCTTGGCTATGATCTCACATAATTGAGATACTTGCTTCTGCAACTCTTCTTTCTCTGCTTTTTCACTGTTAAGCTTAAGGAATAAAGCATCCATCAATTTCTGCGTGTCCTGCTTCAATCCTTTAGTGGTGGCTTGACCGAGGGGTACTTTGGTCATTGTCATATCTTCTGCTGTGAGCTCCTCCTCTATCTTTCCTTCTGCCAGAATTGATATCTCAGCAAACTTCTCTCCTGAATCCTTGATGATCAACCTAGAAGTTGATTTGGCAACTTTAGGCCTTCTGTCTCTTCCGCCCAGATTCTGGAGTAGCTGCAAGTCGTGCTCCTCTAAGTTCATCTCCATTCTCACTTCTGGAACCAACTGCGAAGCCAACCATTCTGAGAAGTTACTTTTTGGGGAATGAAAATTCATTGAGTGCACTACCATCTCCCGCTCTGCATCCTCTCCGTCAGAAAGTGCCACAGTGTTATCGATTTCATCTTCTGAATCATCCAAGGACAAAGCCCTTTTGAATTATGCCATCTGCAGCTTCAACGTATCCTCTAGAATAGGCGCTGAACGAAGTGGCTGAGGGGAGAAGATGAATTTCTCTAGATTAAGTGGAGGCATGGAAGCCCCCCCCTCCTGCTGCTCGCGGTGCAATAGTTGGTGAAGCATTGGGTACTAGAGAAACCAGAGTTAAAGTCATGGTCGTAGAAGTGATCCTCTCCTTGGATTGAGATCTTCTATACACTTTCAACTTCTCAAATTTTCTGATGCTTTCTCCTCCGTGCTTTCGCTTGAGGGAATATCCTGCACTGAAGTTTCCCATGACTTGATTCATCAAGGCAATATCCCTTTGTCAGCAACCAGTTTGAAGTATTCACCAACATAGCTCTCGACCTTTCTTCAATTGTGTTGCAGCCTCCTATGTTATTCTGCAGTATGGCTTTATCTCCTCCCATTTGATGGTAAATATCAAGTACCACATTCCCATCATCTTTAAGATCCATAGGTATCCGTGCTATTCCAAATTCAAACACTTGCTTTGTTGATAGCCTGCTGAAATATCTCTTTCAAACCTCATACTCACTTTTACACTTCATCCAGAAATCTTCTAATGAAGGCACATGTGCGTACTGCTGGGAGATTGTCTTCCTGGCTACTCCAAATGGATCAAAGTTCAGCCGTGCAGGGAAGAACTCTTTTTCATACTCAGATAACATTTATGCCTCCATTCCCTGAGCTCTATGAATGCTAATGCAGTTGTAATATCCCATAGTGATTGGGAAGAAGCCCGTAGACTTGTGCCGCTTTGACTAAAGGTCGTGTAACTCCACAAGTTGCCTGCTTAGCTCCATGGTGATCAATCTATCATTCAGATACCTGGGCATCTTTATTGGTTCTCCAGAAAAGCCCGTAACCCTGAGGTATGTGAAATCTGCAAATTGAATGAATAGACTACCAATCTTGGACACAGCTTCCCACGCTTCCTTGCTTACCCTGTTGGCCTTCAAGTCTTTGTCTAGCCTACAGATGAAATCGTAAAAGAAGTCATCGTTGATCACTTTGAAGTATTTCTCGCATGCAGGTGCAATAATTTGCGGGTAGCACTCGAAAATGGGGTCCTTGGAAAAAATGCCTTGTGAAGCTACAGAATACACCAAGTATGAAGTCATCTTGAAGCTGAAAGTACGCTTCACGTTCCGGAGTTGCTCACTGATGTTGTTGCTAATTATTTCCGACCAATTGATTATAGAATCAACCTTGTTGATTTCAATGGTCCTGATGAAAGCATACATCCATGTACGGAAAGTATAAGCATTTTCTTCACCATTCATCCTGCATAGTAATTTGGTGACATCATCTACCTCCTGCACCAAATTGGACTGTGGAAGAGTTCTCGGGAACTTTGAAGGAGATCTAGGCTTCTTCATGTATCGACTATTCATTATGCTCACGCAATCAGCTCTATGTTTCTCCCATCTACTGTCAGCATCCTGAATGCTAATAGAAGTCACCACCTTTTGCACTGGAATCTTCAAACAATAATTGATGAACTCTGCGTCTAAACGAATTATTGTCTTTCCCGAAGCATCACGCACTGATTTGGATGAAGGATGATAAGATCTAGCACACTCCATCATGAACTTTGGTAATTGGGTTGTACATGGAAAAGCTGCAGCTCGGATAATTCCACTGCTTTTGATCGCACGCATGAGTGAAGTCTTTCCCGCTCTTGATCTATTAATCAAATTGGCAAGAGGTTTCGGGCCTAGATTTGTGTCTCCTATGTCTACAAGTTTGGAAGCAATGCATGATTCCATCGTGCTTTCTTTTTCATCTCCCTCCGCCATGGTTTTGTTTAGCTTCGTCTGAATAATTCTTTTTCTTCTTACTTGGCCAGATTTCTTCAAAATTGGTGCAGATCTGAACAATTCTTCATATTCGGAGGATATATGCAATGTATTGGACATTGATAAAAGCTCCTTTTCCTTTATAAAACACCTGTATTGAATTCCTACAATTTATTCAGACAAAAATGGCCACCGGAGAATGAATAGGGAATTTTAATTGTAAAAATCTGCACTTTTCAAGCCTGCTGCCCCAAAAATTGGTGTTTAATTTACACATAAAGAGAGCATGAATCCTTTCAACAACACCTGAGCACCTGTAACACATATGCAAACAATTATGTAGACAAAGATCAACCTCTTTCAAAGTATGCGCCAAATCTTGAAGCTTTTAGCCTTGTTGTCACCTTGTCTGAGCAAAATCCTTCTTCTAATGGGGGTGCACTTTTCCACTTGGCTGCAATTCTTTACCTGTGATTTGAATAATTCACCCATATGGCTGCCCATGCTTATATAACCTTCACAATTCTATAATTAATAATTTCCCTAACAATTAAAGGCAATTAATTAATTAAAAATCATGTTTTTCTCTTTTAAAAATAGCATGTTTAAGGACAACCATCTAATAAATTAAATTAATCCAATTTAATCCTTCACACATCACTTCACTTAAGCTTCACAGTGTGCTTTGACCATAACCACTGAAAATGGTAATTAATTTAATGTTTTAATGCCTTAAAAAACAATTAAATAATTCCCAAATGGGGCGCACTTTTTGAGAGGAAAGGGGGGCAGCCATTAAATAAATTTAATTTAATGCATTTTAATCCTTTCTTTTATTCCAACTTTGACTTGTTGACTTCCTCCAAGCTTGGGCGCACTTTTTGAGAGAATAGATTAATTAAAATAATCATTTCAAGGCTGCCATTCTCTCACCAAAGGGGGCGCACTTTTTTGCTCATGTAATTCTATTTTTAAGAAATTTTCACAATGGGATTCTTTACCCTGTAAGGCAGGCACCAAATAATCCCATGATCCACTTAAGTGATTTGACTTTGACAATGAGATTATTTACCCTGCAAGGCAGGCACTAAAATCCCATGATTTCACTTAAGTCACTTTCTTTTTATTTTATCATGGGAATTCTTACCTTGCAAGGCAAGCAATAAATTCCCACCTGCCTGCAGCCTCTATTTTTCCCACTGCAGCTTAAGTGATTTTTATAACACGGGAAAAAGTACCCTGCCAGGCAGGTATAAAATTCCCACCTTGCTTGCGGCTTTTATTTTTCCCATTGCAGCTTAAATCCTTTGTTTTCCAAAAATGCGCCCATTCCCGCAGGGGCTTTTCTGTGCACGACTTCACTTTTTCCCAGTGATCTAGACCTCCGATGGCGACTTCCTCCGGGCATAATGTGCGTATATGTTTTCCAGCTACTCTAGGCAAAAAATCGGGCTTACTCCGCAAAGGAATTGCTCTAGAGAAATTTCGCAGAAAACGAAACGGGACAACACAAAAACACAAAATATTGCCAAAAGTTACAAATAAAGCCCAAAACTTATTCCAAGTTAAAACCCTTCTGGCACATAGGAATAATAACATATTCGCTCATAATAGAGTTAAAACGGAGCGCAAATAGCCTCATACAGGGCTCAAAATAATTAAATACAAATTTCCCGCAGACAAATCCCAACGACATAATATAACAACTTTGGGCATCTGGGTATTTGGGGAAAAAGGCTAATATGGCTCTTTGGGATTATCTTGACACAATATAAGAACTTTCAGGCAATAAAAACAAAAAATGACCCATTATTTTAAAAGTACGAAAATTTTTCGAATAGGGTAGTCGCAGATTTTAGGGTGAAATCTGGGTGACACCAAGAAGCTTCTGTGTTATTGTGATAATTAAGAGATGAAAGATATTGACTGAACCTAAGTGTCATTCCTGTTTGTAAATGGGTAGTGCATGCTCTTATTTCTATCATGATTATTGTTCAAACCTATTCTTTCTTAGATCTAGATCTGTCATGCACTGTACAATGATGTATTAGTTATGGATATAAATGCTTTAATTCTTAATCATGTTAACATTCTGTTACAACAACCCTAGAGAGGGACCTGGTAACTGTGCGTGCTTCGAGTGAGTGCTCAATTTAGGTTGAGTGATATGCCAGTGCGTCTAGGGTGTTACCTTTGGAATTCTAGGTTGCATCAGCTCTTTCTGAGTTAGGTGTGTGTATGTGCGAGACATTAAGATTTCCCAATCCTCAATTAGTGGGGTTGAATCTCGCATGTGGAGCAGTATATTCCAAAATGAAACTTGTGCATTGGTTGTTCCTTGTTTCCAAAATATTGTTTGCAATGTAATGGAAGTTTAAAATCTCTTTCAAAGGGTTACTATGTAGGAATTACTTACATAAAGAGGACTGTCCAAAACCGGTGGTAATTGGCTAAGGTCACCAATGAGGATGACTGATCTATTCCCAAATTCATATGTTCTTGAGTGTGGGAAAGATTCGCGGATCCTACTGTCAATTTTTCTTAGTAACTTTGGGCCGATGAAATTCATTTCATCAATAAGAACATACTCTATATGTTTCAGTGAATCTTGAAAAGATGATAATACACTACCTTCAAGGGGTTTGAGTTCTTTGATTGGAATACACATTGTTGCATGGATTGTGGATGTGGATACATTGAATGCTGAAACACCAATAGGGGAGAGCATCTTGGGCCCCTAAAATATCGGCTAAGTACACAAAGGTGCATGGGTGCGCAAGTCCTAGGTTGAAGGATGCGCACGTAAGGAGAAGGCGCGCAAGGCAGGGTTTTAGGAGGGTTTTAGAAGGGTCGTGTTGCATGCTAACAGACAAGATCTTGGGACTTAGCCATATTTGGCATATTAGGAAGGACACAAGAAAATCATGACCCAACTGTGCATGCGGAGTGGATAAGGTGTCAGTTTGGTGACAGGTTGGCCTAGGAAGGAATATGCCCTACCATAGAAGCTTCTAGAAGACCATCATGGAAAAAAGTGGAGAGCTTAGGCCTGCAGGAGCATGCTCCCATGGAGGACCACATTCAAACACTTGGTGCTAGATCTGAGGCTGTAGAAGGATGAGTTGGCACTTTAGGATGCCTATATATACAAGTGCCCACATGAGAAAAAGAGAGAGATCGAATATCCAATATATAGATTGGATATCCAATAGAGAGCGGAGCTCTACAGAAATTCTGTAAGGAACCCTGTTTGGGTTGGGTAGATAAAACACAGGAGATGGATGTACCAAGGGCTTGGGGTTTAAATTTCTTTTTGAGAGCTAAATGATATGGACCAAGTTATGATGCATGACTTCGGTCTGCCTTTCTGCGATGCTCTATAATGAATCTAATGAATGTAATGAGGTTACCAGTTTATATGAATATGATCAGTTATGATTCTGGTGCATTTACATATCTTCATGGCTTTATTTTATGCATGTTTATGGAATGAGCCTGAATCATTGTACATTTCCCTTTCTGTTTTGATTCAGTTTTTAATCTGTTAAGGTATCTTTATTTGTAATGACTGCTACGATCTAGAGCCGTTCTGAGTTGTATGACATTTGCATGTTTCATTCCCATTCACCCCCTTTAAATTTTGGATCATAGATGATGTTTTCCCACTCAACTCACATAAAAGAGAGACTCGGTTCCCACGCGTGCCTCAGGTGAGCGCCCAGTGCTCACTAGGTGATAGGCCAGTGCGCATGGGATTCCCTTGTTCTTTAGTGGGCATAAAAATGACTACATCTTGGTTTCATTTTCGGGACCTATTTTCGAAGTTGTAGTGGGAAATAACATACATCATGATCTATGCAATGAGTGATGACAGAGCATTTAACTTTGGAAAGTTTTGAATCATGGTTCAAGAGCACGTAGGATGAATTTCATTAGAGATTCAACACTGGACTTGAGTTTGATGCGTGTAGATGGGTAGAAGAGAACCTCCACCATGATTTGTATGAAATTTTTTTCTGGTGCTTCCTAGTAGAACTGTATGAATGGCTCTCGGCATATGCATCTAGATCAATCTGGTATTATAGATCACGCACGTGGACCCATGAAGAGTACCAGAGGCTACAAGATGTAGATCTAATGTGGAATCGTGTTGTGGATCATTAGTGGAAAGGAGTACTAGATAACTACACTTTGGAGTACACTATTTCTACATATTCTTGTCCAGAAGTTGCTGAGTTTGAGTTTATGTGGGAGCCCAGAGGATCATTTCTACGTGTTATCCCTCTGGAAATGAAGATATTGATTGTTACCTTGAGTTTAGAGGCATTTCCGATGCCTGGCTAAACCATTCTGAGCGCTGGGTGAGGAAGCTAGGGTGGAGGAAGATGGAAGATATTACGACAGAGAAAGAAAGGGAGGAAAGACGACTCAAGTATAGTGAAGCATGTGAAAGGGAGATTGCTAGACAATGTGAGGTTACATGTGTGATGGATCTATTAAGGTAGACGTTGCATAAAGGAGTTGAGGTACACGCGGATGATGTGGAACCTGAGTGGTCTGTGGTACCCCATCTTGGAAAGTGCATAAGAGAGACCCGTTCAGCTTCTGATGAGGATTCGTCACGCGGAAAGAGAAGAGTCATTAGCACGTATCTGAACCAACCTAGTGACCAAACCCTAGCACTTGGTTTTCCAGATCAAGGTGAGAATATTGTTAGCCTAGTTGGTATCAGTGGAAGTGACAGATCTGTGCCCAGGGGATACAATTTCTCATTTCCACTTCTATGGCTACGCATACTATTCTAGTATTTAGAGGAATTTTTGGACAAGGAGAAAGTACACAAGCCTTCGGTCTCACATCTGGGAGTGGTGCGGGGTACACTATTGGTAGTGGGACATTATCACAGACCGTCGGTGTATAGTTTAGTGGAACTTTAGGGACCCTTGACATGACCACTATGGGACCTGGTAGACCTGGTGGATCTAGTGGGTTAGAAGGGATAGGACCTGATGGATCTGGTGGATTTGGTGGCTCAGGAGGAATAAGACTTGGTGGGTCTGGTGGGTCAGGAGGCATAGGACCTGGTGGATCCGATGGCAGGGGAAACACCATAGGAAAGTAAGGCTCTAGCTCAAGAGGACAAGGACCCCAGCCACCTCCTCAAGTTTTCTTTGAGATATCTTTACATTTTCCATATTACAGAGGTATTGAAGATGTTGCGGAAAATTTTCACAAGTGTGAGCTGCTATGGTACGCGAAGGGGATCACAACCCCAGAACCGAAGGCAAGCCAGTTTACAATGATGTTGCAAGGGAGCACACATAGTTGGTATAGGAAATATGACCCTCATCAAACGGTGGCGGATTATACTACTTTAAAGAACGCCTTCTTGGCAGAATTCCACATCCCTAAGTTTAAACAAAAGAGCATTAGTGCCCTGAAGGAGATTCAATAGGGAATGGTGGAGAGTGTGTGAGAGTATGATGTACGGTTTAAAACTCTCCTGTTAAAATTATCATATGAAATTCACCCTTCACAGCATGCTCAATGGTTTTTTGGGGGTTTGATAACACCTTTTAGAAGAGCTTTATGTCATAAACTTTCACATATCCACGTGAGGTGTTAGAAGCTCCTCTGCGTGCCGAAGCTGTTGGAAGTGTTGATACTGGTGTTAGCCCATTTCTGGAGGCTCAAATCACTGCTATGGCTAAGCAGCTGGAGAAGTTGTCTGTGAACTCATCCCATGAGACTCGCAGTGGTATATGGTGTACAGATTGTGAAGTAGAGGGGCATGTCAAGGATAATTTCCCCTAGAGGATAGTACGCGTCGTGACAGTAAACTGTGAGATTTGTCATGGGGACCATGATGCAAGTAGATGTACCTTATTACAACATGTAATTCGGAAGAATGTGTCTTTCCACTGTAAGATCTACACCTCTACAACCCATGACACTAAGGATTGTAGGCTTATTGATTAGATCCATGAGGCCATTGATATTGGTGTGTGCCAAACTAGCCTTTCCAACAGTTCTAAGAATAATGACCACCGTTATAAGGAGTGCGCAGATGGAGGTGCGTGCAGAAGGGGATTTTGCAGAGGATTTCGTGGTCGTGGTAACCGTGAAAGAGGAAGAAGTGATTTCCTTCATGGAACCTGTTTTAATTGTGGGTCTAAAGACCACTACAAGCATGAGTGCTGAGATTTATTGCAGTGCTCATGGTGTGGGAAGAAACACAAGTATGAGGAATGCCCTGAGTTGTTTGAGCACATGAATCAACAACACCAGAAAGACAAGGGTGCTGCAATGGTAAGAATTAAGAAGGATGGCACACAATGGATGCCACGGGTGACACGTGATGTAGGCTTGGAACCTGTTATGGTAACAACAAGATCAGAGGCCACACGTGTAAAGGAAATACCAAGGTAGAAGAACCTGGTTTCAAGGGAAGAAGTGGCACATGGGAAGTACCCAAACCTTGTGCATCAAAAGGAGGTATATCAAAAAACCATGGATGTCATTCAGAGTTTACAAGGAGAAATCCAGTGTCTAAAGGAGAAGTCCAGGAGGGAGGAGCAAAGAAGGAAGGTCAAAGCACCAAAGGATGACCTGGATGAAGTCAAGGAAGTATGTAAAATGCTAAGGCAAGATAATATTATTCCCTTACTAGGAGCATGGTTGAGAGAGAAGGTACCACATGTCGGGGAAGAGTGTGAGAGGAAAGTCTTGCATGTAAACCTTCCCCCTCATAGCTTTGACTATGATAGGGACATCATGTTAAATTCAGTCATGGATGGATGGCTCCTTAGTAATATCCTCATTGACACAGGTGCAGAGGTCAATGTTCTCACCTTGGATGCATGGCATCAGATGGGAAGGTCTACATTACAGTCGTCTTCGAATGTGCTATATATGGAAAACAAAATGAAGGTAGTGCCCATTGGTTTCTTAAAGGATGCAGCCATCACCATTCAGGGAGCTAAGTTTATTGGGGTCTTCGAAGTCTTGGCGCTTGCCAAGGCAGACAATTTCCAAGCACTACTTGGGCACCCATGGTGTTATAAGAACAATACGGATCTTCGTTTCAATAAGGGATACATAAGATTTGAAAGTGAAGAGGAATGGGTCATCATACCCTTGGCTGATGGGAAATCAACACCCTATAATGAACCTTTGGGAGAAGAGGTCCTGGATAGAATATATGTGCGCTTAATCAGGGATCTAGAGACAGTTCATCCCACAGAAGGAGTTATCTAGTTTGAGGATGCTTAGTACCTAAGTGACACCACCAAGATAGCATGCGATAATTGGGCACATGGGACCTATGAGTTAATTAGACGACATTTGAGAGGATCGGTAACAAAGGTGACAAAAGCGCATACAGTCCGGTGCCTAGGAGGAAATGAGCTACCTAAGTACTCAAGAGGAGCCTTCTGTGAGGTCTTTTTCTAGGAGATGGGGGCTTAGTGGAAGGAGGAAAATGAATGAAGGGGGATGTTAAGTTATGTCCTACTTGGGACTATTGCGCACTGGTGGGCAATGCATCGGGATAATCTCTTGGAATGGCACGAGGTGAGAATTGCTTTCTCTATAAGGTTTTGTAGGTCCAACCCGGCCACAGCTATAAAAGATTGCCATGGCAAAGAGACCGCTTCCTTCCACATCCAAGCATGTGAGGCAGCCTGGATGGGAAGCGCAGAAGCATTGTCACCTTTATTATGGGTTCAAAAGTTGTATTTCATCCTACAAGGTTGTGCACACGCATGGTACATTCATTCTGAGACACGCCGCTAGAAAGGGGATTGGAAAGAGTTAGCGGCTGATCTCATTCAAACATTTGAGTATCGGAGTACAAAACCCTTAGTGGATAAGGCATTACAGGTTATCAAGTGCCTTACCATTAGGATAGTGCCATGGCAAAAGATAGGCTACTGAGGTTGCTAGGTGAACCTGGACTGGAGGCACACTTTGAGGAAGAAGAAATAGAAGAGATACAGCTTGAGCGTGCATGTTTGGAAAAATAAAAAGGGAAGATGGTGTATGTTATTGATGGTGAAGATGTAGAAAACTTGTATGTTGACCATTCTGTAGGGATGCGCAAATTCATAGACAGTGTTGATGAATGGATGCATGCCTATCATGAGCCTTTAAAGACAAATAAAGTTAACATCAGCTCAGACGAGGAGCCTAAGGAGGCTGTCATTGGAGACTATTGGTCGAAGAAGGAAGTCTCTAAGATCATTGATCTTTTGCGTGAGTTTGAGGATTTATTCCCACGTGGGTATCATGAGCTTAAAGGCATTCACCATTCCTTAGGGGAAATGAGAATTAAGTTGAAAGAAGGTGCACGCCTAGTCCAGAAGATACCATACCAAATGAATCCTAACATACACGTGAAGGTTAAGGAGGAAATAGATAAGATGATAGCGTCAGGCATTATTGAAGTTATTGAAGAGTCAAAGTGGATAAGTCCCTTGGAAATTAGCATCAAGAAGGACAAAAGGATAAGTATCTATGTTGATTACAAGGACCTGAATGCAGTGTGTATCATTGATCCTTTCCCAACCCCATTTACTAAAGAAATCTTAGAGGGATTGGCAGGGCGCAAGGTCTATTCTTTCATAGATGGATTCTCGGGCTATCACCAGGTAAGGAATGTGAAGGAGGACCAAAGGAAGACAACTTTTGCCACTGAGTGGGGAATTTTTTCCTATACAGTCATGCCATTTGGGTTGAAGAATGCACCTACTGTGTTCTCGTGCATTGTGGTATAAGCTTTCCAGGACTTTATCCATAAATTCCTTCAAGTCTACTCGGATGATTGGACTGTTGGTGTAGGTGGTATATTTATTGACTTATTTAGTGTTATTCCACCTCACCAGGTGAGTCATCTCACTTAGGTGGACATGGATCTAGGTGTCATCTTAGTTATGACAGATTCTCTTACAAAATCTGTCATATGTGTAAGTGTGTCATAGGAGTTACATTCCCATTTGGGAAAGTAACTCCTCTTCTCCATTATGGAGGAATCTTCTCTTACATGGGAGTTACACATTCACTCCCCTATATGTACACCATCTCTTTTGATCTATGTTAAGCCAATACAAGCTAAGCTAAGGCTTCCATTCCACTCCACTTTTCGAATCTTGAGCTCTCATATGCATGCACATTGCTTTACAAAGCTTGCTTGCTTTAATCTCGCAACTCCTACACTTTGGTGAAGTGCAACTATTCGATGCTCATGAATTCCTTCCAGGTCTTCATCCTACACTCCTTCATGGTATCAGAGCATGGGGACCGGAATCACGTTGCTCACCATCGTTGATCCATCGTGTAGTTGCCTATGCAAGCTCTCACTTTTGCATGTGCTCTACTTGCATATTTTGAGATTCTGTGGGTGTATTTTTTAGGTGTTCGTGGTTTTCCAGCTTATGCATGCAGTTTCAAGGGTTTCAGTTCCATACTACTTGTTGGGTTTTTGTGTTTATGGTGTTATTGAAGTGCTCCCTGGGCCAACTCGTCACCTCAGATAACATCTCAGCTCGATTGAAACTCCTTCTGCCTCTGCAAATCACAACGTTTGCATCACTAGTGTTTGCATAGTTGTTTTTTATGTGGGTTTTGTGGCTCCTCGTTGTGCTTGATTGGTGCTGGGTTATTTCACTCACTCTAAGGTTGACTGTGCATCCACTCACCCTGCTGTTCCGAGTTCACGTTGGTTTCTCTGCAACGCACTTCCACTTAGTGTCGAGATTCTTCCTGAGTTCTAGCCTCACCATTTTGGTTCTCGGCCCTCTGCATTTACAGCGCTTGCCTTGGTCTCTTCCCACTGGCTCGTTGAACAGTTGAACTTGGAGTTTAACGTTATCTCGGCATGCACTACAGTTGGCTCAGTGAAGACTGTGTGTCTCCTGCTCGTGCTCCACGTTCATGGTCGTTTGGTTCTTTGTGCTCGCACTGCCTTGGATTCAACATTTGTGTTGGATTCTCTCAAACTCATTTTCTTTCCTGGCCTGATCTCTGTGCATTGCGTGGGTTGTTTCACTCTGCTGAATGTTTTTGGAGCCCTGCATTGGAAAACGTTTTGAATTCGGCGTTGACAACCTGCCTTGGAATCTTCAACGCTGCCTCCAACACCTGTGTTTTTTTTACATTGAAAAGAACTACGTTTTTTAGCTTTGGAAAAATGTTTTTCCTCCTCCAGCGACCTCTACAGCACCTCCTCAACGGTTACCTGCCTCCTGCAGAAAACGTTTCACCTTTGCATTTTGGGCAGTGGGCACGTGGTCACAACCCAGCATTTTTTGGGGCATTTTTTGGGTGTTCACCTGCTTGTGCAGCCAGCCACATGTGGACACAACTCCTGCACAGCATGTGGCTCACGCACAACTTGGCCTGTCTAGACCAACAACACCCACTCAGCAGCTACGTGGGAACGCAGGAATCTTCTACCAGTTTGGGACATGACATCTCTCCACATGGCTTGACAGCTCATCTCTAGGCCCCACCTTCCTTTTAGACATTTTTTAGAGGTTAAAACAATATGTTTCCTTGATGTTTTGACGATAAAAACACTCTTTATGGCATTGTAATAATTTCTAGGTTCTAATTTTGCTTGTATCATGCCCTTCCTATGTGTGTCGAAGACGGAGGGCGAGGTCCGGGATTGGTAAGAGGCTAATCCCCCCTCGCAAACAAAACAAACCCTTACTAAAATTTGATGCCATTTCCAACGAGTAGTCACACGACACCCTTTGCACGCATTTCAGGCATTTTTTTAATGTGTTTGCAGTGTCTAGTGCATTTTTCCATCATTTGCGGGAATAGTAATAATGCCATAACTTTTGACTCGCAGCTCATTTTTGAGCACTTCCTTGGTCAAAGTTGCATGATTTCTCACACTCTACATTATGGGATTGACAATTTTGTAAACACACTACTTTTATAAAGTGCCACATTCTGGGGGGTTGCTTGTACTCTTGGGCCTACACACGCAGACGCATTATCGGCCGAGTCCGATGTCTTGCACCTTGCATCTTGCATTTTTTCATCATGGAGAGTTCTCTTTCTAGATGTGAGCGCCGTAGGATCACCTTACAGCCTATGCCACTTCTCACCAGGAGAGAGACCTATTCAGCCTGGCGTGCTTCCATGGAACGTTACTTCGCCTATGAGGGTCTTTCAGCCTTCTTACTTGGGCCAGTTCCTACACCCACTGATCATCATCATCTAGAGGACTTCCTTGACACTTGCGACCATGTTTTTGGTCACATGATGATGCATGTCTCTTGTTCTCTCTAGTTTCATGTGGCAGACTCAGATCCACCTCATCGTGTGTGGAGCATTCTTCAGTCCTTGTATGGAGACCCTTCACATACTGCCGCCGTTGTTGCTGCTACTGATTCAGTTGTCTCCTCCATTTCTTCATGTGATGATAGTTCCAATGACACAGGCTCGCTTGGTTCTACTTCTAATGACGAGGATTGTGCACCCTGTTCTGATGTCAAGAGTACTACAGAGGACTCTTCTCCTCTTTCTCTCACTATTCCAGACATTGTTGTCACCCCCCACATCTCATCAGATATTGAGCAGTCTTCTACTCAGTCTCACACCATCATTACACCAGCCTCCTTTCCACTTCTAGTGTGTGAGGCCCATTTCACTCCTCTACCTTCATTGGATGACTCATACCTATCTGACATCACTCTTCTATTTGTTGAGCCCCCTCATTGGGACGAGTATCTGCCTGACCTTAGTCATCTTTTTGCAGAGTCTACTTGTGATGCACTACAGGTCCCTCATCCATCTATAGGTGTTTCAAAGGAGTTCATCATCTCCATTGTTGGGAGTGCCCATTCTAGGACTCTTACCACTTCCACTTTTCCAGAGACCTTCATTGATCCACCGTCAGTTGTGGATCCCTTTTTTGTTGTGGAGGATGTTATGTTCCCTTCACATCCCTTAGACATCCTTTCTGCGGGTATTCCTCTTCACTCTGACAGTTCTACGCACGTGGCATTACCTTCGGTTCCTTGGCACTCACTTGGTAGACCTATGTCACACTTTAGTGCACCAAACTCAGAGTTCTTCGTGTTGCTGCCTTCAGTTTCCTTTTTGGAGTGGGTGGACTTCCAGCACATCATTTATGTCCTTCCTAAGGGCAGGCACACAGTTCGTTGCGGGTGGCTCTTCTTCAGTCCAGAGGCAGACGATCTCATCATCGACATTCTTCTGGGAGACCTCCTAAAGCTGTAGAGTTCAGATCTGTCCATGGCATCTTCTGCATTCCTCTCATCTCCCTCTTCTTCTCTCTTCTTCTTCTTTCCGAGAGATTACCTCTTTATACATGGGTACCCTTTCAGGCTCGTCTATGGCCTGGACCCATTTTTGGCATCTTTCTTAGATTAGAGAGTGTTTTGTTCTCTTGTGGTGGATGTTTTTCCCACTGGGTTTTCCTTCACTACTTGGGACTTCTTTCTTGTACATGGGTACCTCATCAGGCTTTGTTTCGGGACCCATTTCTCGTTTCTGACTTGCCGCCTCATCCTAAGTTACGATGAAGGGGGGGTGTTGGTGTGGGTGGTATATTTATTCACTTATTTAGTGTTATTCCACCTAACAAGGTGAGTCATCTCACTTAGGTGGACATGGATCTAGGTGTCATCTTAGTTATGACCGATTCTCTTACAAAATCTGTCATATGTGTAAGTGTGTTATAGGAGTTACATTCCCATTTGGGAAAGTAAATCCTCTTCTCCATTATGGAGGAATCTTCTCTTACATGGGAGTTACACATTCACTCCCCTATATGTACACCATCTCTTTTGATCTATGTTAAGCCAATACAAGCTAAGCTAAGGCTTCCATTCCACTCCACTTTTTGAATCTTGAGCTCTCATAAACATGCACATTGCTTTACAAAGCTTGCTTGCTTTAATCTCGCAACTCCTACACTTTGGTGAAGTGCAACTATTCAATGCTCGTGAATTCCTTCCAGGTCTTCGTCCTACACTCCTTCATGGACAATATATGGGTTAGTTAAGGACAATTGTGACAACTTAAGGCTGATGTTTGAAAGGTGTCGGTAGTTGAGGATATCCCTTAACATTAAGAAATGTATCTTTGTTACCCTGTTTGGAACATTATTGGGGCACATCATATGTAAGGAGGGACTGCTAGTAGATCTCGCAAAAGTTGTAGTAATTGTGGGATTGAGGGAGCCTACTAGTAAGAGCACAGTGCGTGGATTTCTTGGACATACGGAGTACTACAGGAAGTTCATCAAAGGATATGCCAAGATCACCATGCCTTTAGAAGAGTTACTTAGACATAAGAAAGCCTTTCATTAGGGAGAGGCATAACAGAATGCATTTGACACTTTGAAGGATAGACTTGTCACCGTGCCCATCCTATGTTTCCCTTCTTGGGATAAACCTTTCCATGTTCATGTGGATGCCTTAGGAACCGCCATTGGAGTAGTAATTGCACAACATGGTGAAGGGATTGTTGGTCATCCTTTGTGCTTTCCAAGCAAGAAATTGATACCAGTAGAGTAGAATTACAGTACGACTAAGCGCGAGGCATTATCAATGATCTACGCTCATCATTATATCAGATAGTATTTGTTGAAAACCCCTTTTATATTTTACACTGACCATATGGCATTGAAATACTTGGTGAACAAGCTAGTTCTACAAGGGCACATATGTTGGTGGGTACTATTGTTCCAACAATTCGAGTTCACGGTGGTTGTCAAACCAGGAAAAATTAATTTGGGACTTGACATTTTATCTAGGATAATGAAGATGATGTTACTGATGCCTTTGTTGTTGTTGTTGTTGACTAATTTCTTCTAATACGGGATGAACCTAAAAAGGAGAAGATGATCAAGTAGTTAAATATGCATGTATATATGTAAAAATACATATAAAGACACATGTATATAGCAAAAATACTGTAAATAGAAGTATGAAAAATGCAAAAGGAACACGTGCACCTGATTTGTGATGAGAGAAAGGGTGTAGAACTTGGATATCATGTAATTGAGAGTTTTTCAGCAATCTCATGCCACCGTGGCCGAAGAAGTATAGGGAGAAATTTGTGTTATTCTCTAACCTATAACTGCTTCCCTGAGAATGTATGAAGATATCTTTGTATTGCCTATTTTTTTAGCGATCCAACGCTATTGGACGAAGTAGTGGGAGGAAATCCATTGTATCCTCCAACCTGTAACTGCTCCCTAGAATGCTAGGGAAAACCTATCCTATAAAATCTGTTGTTTACAGGGTTTATAAATTGGTCTTAACCCACTTGTTGTATAATCCACAATGTCAAGGATGAAAACTGAATTGAATTGTACTGGTAGAGAGCGTTATATAGCGTGTAAGCCCCAAATGATGCCCCCCTCTTTGGGGTTTCATGTGACGTTATGGATAGGAGGATGTGGCCCCAAAAGAGGACCGAACATGTAAATTGTGACTTATAGGGGGAAGGAAATGTGCTTGGTAGAAACCAAAGCACACAAAAACAAACATATAACAACAAGTGTTAGTACGAACAAGCATTCATATATAAGACAATTCTAAGCGACCAAACAATGTAGAAGCTAGAAATCAAGTAAAGACGCAATAAGTCTCATAGACTGCCAAAGCAGGTTACAAACATGTGACATCACTCACGATGTCGCAAGACACTAAAGACCATAATGACCATATACAAAAAAAAAAGTGTGCACACCAAACAAAGGGTAATTCCCGTATACAATAGGAAAAAATAAACGAGAAATGTTAGATAAACAAACAGATAGCCATGGAAGTAAGTAATCCAGCAAAACAAATGTTGCACATGAATCTCCTGTTAGCATGTTAGAAATATAACACATATGTCAATAACATGTATAACCAAGTAATGAAAAGTTCTAAGTACAAAATGAAATAATAGCACCTATAAGAGACGAATGTGGATGCCCTTAGAAACCATTGTAGGATTGGTAGAAGGAAAGCATCCATGTTACGTTTAATAGACCTACATCCGCAATCACAACTAGAGAAAGACATGAATGTGCATGTGTGTATGGTAAAGATAATGACATACAAGAGATCTATTTAGCATGTGTAATAAGAGGACCATGTATTAGATAATACAAACAAGAGAAAAAGAAACCAAGATAGACAACATGGTGTGGATGGATGGAATGGAATGTAAGATGGATTATAGAATTCATGTGCCCCCCGAGTGGATGGAGCTATATGTAGTGATGTTCATTTGGTTTTCCCCCTCAGAAGTCAAGAATGAACCGTAAACAAGAGTACATCATCAGGAAATGGTCGAAGTGTGTATTGTGTCTAACATGTCGTGATGAGTGTATATGTGTTGTGATGATATGTAACCTAGAAATGATGTGTGTGTGTGTGTGTGACCCTATAGCTGAAGTGTATATTATGACAATATGAGCGTAGGAGTGATGATTGTAGCCTAAAGTGTATATCACTACTAGATGAATAAAGGGAGTGGTGATGTAGCCTAAAGCATATACCACTACAAGATGAAGGAATAGGTGACCATTTAACCTATATCATATGTCACTAACCTAGTAATGTTGCATGATAGAAGGTCAAATGGTGATCATGTGAGTATGGACTGAGGAACTAGAGTGCATCATAGGGTAGTGAGTGCAACACGTAGAAGTAGATATAATGTGTGATGATTAATAGATGACCATGTGATGATTAAAATGTGTAAATATGCGATGTATAGTATGAAATACAAGATTATTTGATAGCCTAATAGTGTGAAGTGTGCATTATGTGATATGTATGATAAGTAGTATGTGATGCTAGACTCGTAAACAATAGGAGTGTGACACATATGTGATGAATACTAGTATGATGTGTGGAATGTGTATGATGTGTACATGTGCAAATTTCAAAACATGAATGGTGTAAAGTAACTTAAAGATGTAGTATGCCAAATGTGAGTTGTACTATAATATGTGTGAAGACACACAATGTGTACTATCTATTGTGCACTGTGTGGGGTTCATGTGTAGTATGCCCTCAACAGTTAAGTATGAACCGAAGAAAAAGAGTGTGTCATCAAGTAATAATGACTCTAAAGGATATATGAATATGCCTATGTTATTATATTGATGTTCAATAATGCAAAGATGATAGGTGTGTTGATGCTAAGATGAAGAGGGGTGTGAATTTTATGCCCCCAAGTATGTAAATGATGGAATTATATTCAAAATGCACTAAGTGGATCAATGTAAGGACTATATTCCTTAAAAAAAATTGATGGGATGTTGAAGTGATAGAGGAGTGTGACCATCAAATGGTTCATCATCATAGTAAGCTTCATCCGGGTCTCAGTCATTGACATAAGTATGGTCTATAACAGATGACAGAATTACAAGTTTACTGATAGGATATGGTTATTGAGCATGACCTGGTGATATCACACATATCTTTAATGGAGAAGGAGTGAGCTCAAACTTAAGAGTAGTTTGCATAATTTGACTTGGTAATGTTGTGGATGACTTGAGAGAAATATTTTTTGAACTGATTGTTAAAGAAAGTTGCTTATGTTGACTTGGTGATATTGTGGGTGGTTGCTTAGGTGGTTGTTGACTTTCCTTATTAGACGAATCAGATTTAAGAACCCATTGAGATGTAACAAGTTGAGAGGAACATGTAGCAAATTTTTTTGCATGGAATGAGATGAAACCTTAACGCTCAAGATGCTTGATTCTTCATTGCAAAGCATAACAATCGTTGTCAGTGTGTCCATTGATTTGATGATAATTTCAATATGGAAGACCTTGATATTTAGCAAGCTAATAAAGAGGATAACAATGAGTAGATGGAAAGATAATTAATTGATGAATGATGATCTTCAGAAGAATATCTTGTTGTTTAGCATTGATTGCAAACTTGAGAGGTGTAGGAAGCGTAAATATTTGAGTTTCGGTAATGTGAGAACATGTAGAAGACATAGAATGAGGATGAGATGTAGAAGGAGAACAAACAAACATGCACTTGAGAAGGATCCTTAAGTTGTTGAATTTCAGATTTGAGGGATGTAAACATGAATTCTATGGTCTTAAATTTGTCTTAAAATAAAGCATGTAGAGCTTGAATTTATTCCAATATGGATTGATTAGACGAAGGAACTCTAGGACTGGGGTTGTCATTTAAACAATCAAATATAGGACTTATTTCATGTGGCGGTGTGTTTTTAGGACGATATATGGTGTCTAGATATTTTTGAAAAATAACTTGACAATTGGGATGCATATTAAGTAAGTGAGACAAAGAAACCTGGGGAATTTTAGAAGCCATGATAAAGGGGAAATGAGGACCCTAAGCATGAAGATCAAGTACGGGTTCACCAAAATGATTAAACTAAAATGGAAAATAATAGCCTATTGTAGTTTAATCTAAATGCTATGCAAAGTAGTAAATTATGGCTAAATAAATAAATAAAGTGACCCAAAAAACTAAGTCGATAAAATATGAAACCCTAATTTGTAAAGAAGGGTTATAAAGAGCTTATTTGATTCAATGATTTTTTCAGGATTGTGTCGCAAAAAGACCAGATGAACATAATTTTGGAATGACTGTGTCAAGGCCCATAAAAGTGTATATCTAAGATATTTAAATAGACTAGGCCACCTATATAGGGATGAGGGTGCCTGGGGCACCCTGGTCTGAGATTTGGGTGCCCTGGTCTGTGCAAGAGGTCTAAAAACTAGATTTACAGGGTCACTAGGTGATGCGAAGTCTTCACTTCTTGTCACATTGATGTCATTGGATTGCGTTGTATGTCACTAGTAATCAGTGATGAAGGAGAGACCTGAAAAACCCCAATCCAAGCATTAAAACCCTAAAAAAATAAAAATGCATATGAAGGGGTCAAACTTTCCTTAGCGGCCACAATGGTGGACATACTAACTGAGCGTTACACTACATTTTAGACCCAAATGTAGTTTTAGATGTATGTGTGCAAATTTTACCCTAGGTGCTCTTGTGCCAATCACACTTTATTAAGTAGTGAGAAATAACTAGATGTATAAATGTACTAGATGGTGGATGGAATAAAATAAACTTCCTTCCTATGCAGTGTGATGCATATGAACTAGCCTCATCCCTTGTGATAGAGCTAGATGAATGCAAATAGAGCTCTGGATGCCTTGGATGGAATGTAACCTTAGGTGATGATAGTAGTGCCTAGTGCTTGGTCCCTCATTATGGTCTCGTAACTTTATATTTATATGGTTCTCTAGTTCTAATTTCGTAATTAACCCTGAAAAGGCGGACCACTAAAAATATGAAAAGCTCAAACGACTAGAAAGTTCCCAAAAGATGTGTGTAAAGTGGAAAAAGGAACAGGGCACCCCAAATGGGACCAGGGCACCTGGGGCACCCCAATCAGGGGTAGAATGAAATGAAATGAAAAAAATACTGGAAAATATATGGTGAAGGTTAGCAATGAAGACTGAAAGCAAAGTAAAAAGGCCAAAGGACATGGGTTAATTATTACTTTATTCACTCAAAAACCATATGAATAGTAGTATGAGACCAGACTAAATAATACCCAAAGTGCATGAATTTGGGTCTACAACAACCATCTCTAAACGGTAATTATTTATATGTAAATAAGGGTTGTTGGTACCATCAAAACATGAGAAAGTAGGCATGACGAAGTCCTTAGGTAAAGAAGAATTGTGAATCTTTTTAGGAATAAGATTACCATGAATGGAATTATTGTCAATGGAAGCATACTAGGATTTAATTTCGAGGGTAAGGGTATGAACTTGATATTCCAAATTACCAAAAACATGCATAAGGGATAAGATATCACGTGAAGGAATGGTTGGAGAAGTGAGAGGCACATTGAGGGGTTGGATCTTTCCATTGTGAGTGATCATGGGGAATTGAGAAGGAGGAGTGGATGTGGAAGGAGTAGAAGGAAGTGTGAGAGGAGGATAGGAATATGGAGGCTATATGGGGATGCTAGGTGTAGGGTTAGGAGACACAATAAGATGTGCATTAAGGGTAGAAGTGGAATCATTATGGGAAATATTGGAAGTAACTTCAGAAGAAAAAGAAAAAGGGGTGAAAAATTCACATTCAACAATCTTAGTAGAAGTAACCTCATCACTAACATGTTCATGATTAGAAGTATAATCACAATCACTATGAGTCATATTTTCACAAGAAAGGATTTCATTAAGAGTATCAAAAACATATAAAGAACTTGTAGGATTACTAACATCATATTTATCAAGGCAATCATTAGAAATAATTTCAGAAGTAGGACAAGTAGGAGATAGAGATTTACATTCATCTTTACTACAAGTAGGAACATTATTATGCACATTGACATTGTCATTATCATAAGTAGAAGTCTTAGCATCTATGTTTTCAAAATCAAGAACCTTGTCATGTGAAGAATATGTATTAATACTATCATTTATTATAAGAGGAGGAGAAACTGATGAAGCAACATTAGTGAATATGGTCGATGAGGGAGAACATGAGGTAAAGTTTTGATCAGGGGATACTATAAAAAAATCAGGGGTTTCAAAACCAACAATAAATTTGCCTTGGAATTCAAGGAGTTGTTGAAGGATTATGGGATCATATTGGGGATTATGGATGAGGTCACAAAATTCAACTTCTTTAGAGGCATTAGAAAAAATAGGATGTATATGCGTATAGGTCATATCATGCTTGGGAGATGGGAACCTCTTTTTATCCATGAGGGTTTCGGGATCATAGTGCAATGAGTTCGAATAAGAGAGGTTTCACCAAATGATTTTATTTAATTTTGAATTAAATATAAATTTCAGAGTAGCTAATAATGTACAATTTGATAAAATATAGTGAAATGCAAATGCTAAGTGGTCAAGAAAAGTAAGACCATAAGAAAATAGAAGAGATAGGTAACTTATTTGATTTATATGTGATTTATAGATATTCAGGACTGTGTCATACTAGATCTGTTAGGGAATGATGTCACAGGAAGCTCGTTAAGAGTTCTAGAACTCTGTACTAATCCAGGTAGAGGTTCCCATATGAGGACAGAGGCGCCTAGACACTGGTGTCCAACTCTAAGTACTGGTGACTGTGCGAACACTTGGGATATACTTATTTTTTTGGGTTTGAAGACTATCACTTTAATCTTAGTTTTGTCACATTTCCTTCACTATTAGGGTTTCGATCATGTTTGTAACCTACAAAACAAGACCTAGCTACCTAAAAACACTCACAAACACATCAAATATGAATGAAATATGCAAAATGTGAAGTTGGACTGACCTTAGGGGTCACCCGAAGAGTGAACTTATTACCAAGCATTGCACTACATTCTATACTCCATATAGTTTTGTGTACTTGTGTGTGAAATAGTGTCCTTAGGTTTCCCTCATGCCAAAGACACCAAGATAGTGGGTTATACTAGATTATATGGAAATGTGTTGTATGGAATTCAACACTTCCCCTTCTAATGCAGTTTATACAACCCAAAAATATAGTCCCTTTGATGGTAGTGATAGTATGTAGATGTGATTGTCCCTTCGAATTGCCAGCTAGAATAATAGTGAATATGTATGTATATATGGGTCTCTTGTTTGAATCTGATTACTAGTAACACAAAAGGTCAAATATGAGTGTGGGATAAAGATAAAAAAGGAGAAAAGGCCAACCAAAAATGTCAAAATATGTAAAAATAAAAAAGAGGGAAAAAGTTTAGGAAGAATGGACACAAGCGCGTGGGTGCTAGTGTCCAGAGTGGGCACTGGTATCTTGACATAAATAACAAAAAATGTGAAGTGACTGAAAAATAGGGATCCATATGATCTGACCAAAAGCGAATAAAAAAATGACATATGTAGTAGAGAAGCACAATAAAAAATATTCATAGACATAGATGGACAGGAGATGATGTCACCAGTGAATAATTTTCTTACTTAATATCCATGCATATAAACAACATATTGATTGCATAGTAAAATAGTAATATGTGTGTGGTTTTGTATCTACACATTGTAGTCTATTGCATGCTAGTTATTTTCCACTAATACTTGTTTCTAGCATACATTTTTTGCATGTGCTTTGGTTTCTACTATGCATATCCCATACCCCCTGCAGGTATCCAATCTCAAATATCCATATCTATTTTAGGTCATCTCATCTAGGATTCCTCCTCCTACATTCATCACATGCACCCCAAATAAGGGGGCATCTATTGGGTGAATAAATCACCCTTCCAACAGCTTAGAGCTCCAGAATAGAATAACACAATATATAAATAACACATGCACACAGTTACAGAGTGGTCCAAAATCAAACTTGGATCATAGGAAAAGAGTAGAAACTAGTGCCCATTAGCATACAGGAACGGTGGGCACTTGTGTCCCACCTGGGTGCTAGTGTCATATGGGAAAATCATACATTTTCTCAGTTCAAAATAGTTTCTAATAGGTTATAATACAAATCTATAGTATTAGACACTCACCTTCAGTTAAAAAATCCATTCAATCGGCTATTATTTAGTTAAAATCTAGTTACGAATCGGGACATGCCAATCTGTAGTGGCGTTTATTTGAGAGACATCATGGAAGGGGAGAAAAATAAACCCCTTTCCCCAACACTCTTCTCTTGGCGTGATATCTCCCATAAAACTCCCCCTTGGGGTGATCGCCAAAATAAATCATCCTTGGCGTGAGATAGCCCAAAAAACTCACTCTTGACATGAGATTGCCCAAAAACCTAACCCTTGGCGGCAAGACACCCAAATCTCAAACATATCTAAAGAAAACAAGACAACTTTCCATCCTTTACTCTCTCATACATCAGGTGCACTCTTTCCTTAGCTATTTACTTACTTATACATACATTACTTTGATTTTTCACATACATGACCTTGACTACTCTTTTTCTCTTCTTTTACAAGTTCCTCCTTACAAGAAGTAGCTCTCATCAACAAGCACAAGATCCATCATCACACTACTATGCATACCATTCACCCCTAGGGTCTACCTCCCTTTCCTAGTTGTCATGCTTCACATTATGATCACTTCACACGGCTAATTTTTCACCCGACATGCTATCGGCTACACTCTTCACCATCTCAAAAGGTATGTATTTTTATCTACTTTATGTTATTAAGTATTCACTCAACAACATAAAGTGGGGGAAAATTTAGACACAAAATTTATGCACTTGGGTACATTTCTAGGTCTTAAAGCATACTAATGTATACACGATTCCTAAGAAATAAAACTAATACTTGACAACTCATTTTGTCCTTTTGGTTACTTTATTTCTTACTGTTGTATATATCTCCCCCCAGGTAAATATAGAAAAACAGAAGAATATGGAAATCAAAGAAACTCAAAGCCCAATATTTATTGTGTCACCAATAGTCAAGGTGCAAGTTGGAGGCGCACAACACAGAGTGTCGACATGACAAAATTCGCGCCCAAGGTGTAGGTTGGAGGCGCACAACACAGAGTGTCGACATGAAAAAAATTCACACCCAAGGCATAGGTTGGAGGCACATAACACAGAGTGTTGACATGACAAAATTCGTGCCCAAGGCTCAGGTTGAAGGCGCATAACACAAAGTGTCAACATGACAAAATTCGTACCCAAGGCGTAGAGCAAGAAATGTCGACATGGAATTTTTAGCGCCTATGGCACACTTAAGATTATGTTGAAATGAGGATGGATGTGCTGAGGTAAATCTTCACGAGGCGCATCTTCAGGAGGCGCAACATTTTGAGCGTTGACACCCCGATAGAAAGCAAACCCTAACGCAAATATTCAAATGGCCATAACTTTTCACAGGGAGCTTGGATTCACACAAAGTTGGAATTTTTGGAAAGATTACAAGGTCCTTTACCAAACTAAAACTATATATCTTTAATTAGGTGAGAAAAATTTCTTCAAAAATGCAAAATACAAGTCGCCATTTTTTGGGTTTGCTAGGGTTCTCACCTACCACCATAATGAGATGAATTAAATGTAACCTAGAGGTGGTTGGGGTGGATTTGGAATTCCTCTCTCTTCCCTCTCTCATTCTTCCTATAAATTGTAAGGAGGGGCTTCTTTCTAAAGGTTGGAAATTCTTGTTCTGCCCCTCCCTTCTTCTCTTTGGCAGGTGAATTTGTGGAGTTCAAACCTCCCATCTAAAACTGTGATGCAACTTTGCCTCTTGGCATTTTTGTAGTGTATTGCATCAATATTTGGAGCAAATAATACATGTTTTTTGATGATTCTCAACCCTCTCTGTGTTCATTTGCATCCTCCTGATCTTTCACTGCAAATTTTTTTATCTGTGCATGATCTTGCATTGCATTTTAATTGTTTTTGTTTATTGGCAAGATAGGTGTTCATCATTCCTTGCTGCATCACCTTTGCTAGTTTAGGTTTATTTTTATGCATCTTCTTACCCTATCTCCTTGGCAAGTTAGATTGGTTTTTGAGTAAACCCTCTGCATTTTTATGTATGCATCTGAACAGAGGAATAGGAACCGGCCTTCATCCGGAGAGCTTTCTTGATTCACTAGGTCCCACACTTGGGAAAAGCTCCATGTTATGCAATCACACTGAGAGTCTCAACCCATTGAGTTGCAGACATTCATGGGTGTTGTGATTCACCATCAACACTTACACTTTACATTTTCTAAGTATCCTTTTGGCCTTACACATTTTATAGCTCTGTCATCACTTAACTGATTTATCTTCTGATGACCTTAGACATTAGCACCTAGTGAGGACAAAAGTTTCAAGGCACTCCTATCCCTCCTGTGTGCTCCTTCCCTTATTTATCTTCTTCTTACTCTTTTGGGTCCTTTTCACTTCTTAAGCACCTTTTAACACTTTGGGCCGGCCTTTCATTTGTCAATTATAAAATTCAAACAAGGGAAACATATATATACTTAATTACTTCTTCTAATTAAGGGGCCAAGAATCATGAAAATTATCTATCACCACCTAATCTTACGCAAAGGCACAAGAGCACTACAAATCATACATCTAGCACTTTCATATAAGGGACAAGGGTTGCATTTATCTTCATGCAAAATATAGGAGGGGAGTTCATTCTATTCCATCACACACATTATGCATACTTAGCACAATCTAGATCTAGACCATTTTCATCATACAACATGCACAAGGGAAACCTAGGGCATCATTACATACATAAGCACAAAGAACTACATGGATTTTGAGAGGTAGTGTAGCACTCGGTTGTAAGTTCACTCTTCAGGTGAGTGTCAGGGTCAGTCTGACTTCTTGTTCTGCATATTTTTTATTAGATTTGATGTGGTTTGTGGACATGTGTAGGTAGAATTTTTTTTTGTAGGTTTTTGTGTGATCGAAGATCTAAAAAAAACTAGAGTGATAAAGAGTGAGTAGAAGTGAAGATACTCCAACCCAAAAAAGACCAGACTCCAAGCATTTGAGAAGACACAGGTGATCAGATCAATCATTAGCACCTATGGTGCTCCTTTCCTATTATGGGTGATTTTGTCTTGTACATCTACATGGTTTTGAACCCTCATCGATCCTTGGAGACACTATTCGCAACCTTTTCCAACATATACATAGTCTAGATCACTCCCAGGTTGTACATAATCAACTAAGTCATCTCTCTCTCTCTCTCTCTCTCTCTCATTTTCTTAGGGATCTACAGATTTGAATGCTTACTTCTTGTGAATTATAGTATTTAATTACCTGAATATCATATATTAAAGTAGTTACTCTAAAAATTAGATTTAATTACAAATTAGATTAAATCAATATGAAATTTCTTCTATGACTCTAAAAATTCTCATTCAGTCAAAAAAATAATTTGACATTGGTTGGTTGGCTTGGTATGCGGTAACATATACACTCTAGTTTATCATGATCCCTATTCCATTAAAGGTAACATCGCAATATAAGTAGACCTCTTACTAATATAATGGTTAATTGGTTACATAGTGAATATGTTTTTTTTCTCAATTTTCCCCTCTCTTCCCCATGGCTTCAAAAATCCCAACACAATCCTGTAAATTACCTCTAAATACATGTTTTAATACCCGATTCAAATATGCCTCTTCAGAAAATCTTGGAATTTATTATATGACTCTAAAAATCCTCACTCAATCAAAAAAATATTCTCACATTGGTTGGTTGTCTTGGTCTATGGTAACATATAAACCTTAATCTATCATTATACTAATAGAGGTGACACCCCAATGAAAGTGGTCCTCTTATCAGCATAATGGTTGATTGGCTACAAGATGAGTATGTTTTATTTCTTGACCTTCCCCTATCATCCATTTTGGATTAAAAAATCTAAAAAAAATCCTAGAAAATTACCTCTAAATACATGCCTTACTACCAAAGTAAGAATTTTCTCTTTAGTGTATCTTGAAATCACTTTTAAGAATATAAAAAATCCTCACTCAATTAAAAAATGATCCCACATTGGTTGGTTAGTTTGGTCTGTGGTAATATATAAACCCAAATATATCATGATCTTTATGCTAGTAAAGATGACACCACAATGTAAGTGGCCCTCTCACTAACATAATGGTTGGTTGGTTGTGGGATGAGTATGTTTACTTTCTCATCCTTCATTTCTCCTCCATTATGTCTTTAAAAATTTAAAATAAAAGACCTCTAAATACATGTCTTACCACCCAAGTTAGATATACCTCTTCAGTGCATCTCTGCATTACTTCTATGACTCTAAAAATCCCTACTCAATAAAAAATTTGACTTAGTTTGTGGTAACATATAAACCTCAATATATCATGATCCTTATGCCAATAAAAGTGACACCATAATAGAATTTACCATCTTACTTACTTTTAGCCAAAATATTAGTGAAGTAATTTTTTAGTCAAATTTCATACATATTAATTAATTTAAATTTAAGATTTAAGTTTGGCCCATATTCCTAAATACCCAAGTGAGAGTCTTTGTCATGTATATTAACAATATTATGATGTTTAATAAATAATGAGGGAGTTAGGTGAGAACTTGCTATCATCATGCTAATATTATACTTTAAATAACTATAACCAAAATATAATAATGATTGGAGTAGAAAGGAGGGCCTTTAAACTTTATAGGTTAGGAAGATTAATGAACATAAATTATAAAATGAGGGAAGAAGCTGTAAAAATGGTCCACTAAATTATGCCAACCAAATTTATCCTTGCATAACTCACATCCATGGATGAAAATCCTTTCGATCATATGCAAGACCATTGGATGCATGAAAATTATTGATCACACCAGTCATAATTTTTGATAATGATACTAGGTTTTTTATTTTTCTTCAAATCCTATATTTGTTGTCTTGGGTTCAAATGGTCTAGTATGTTGATTACTTTACTTTATCCTTATGGAAAGAGTACTAGAAGTTTACCTACAAGTTATTTTTAGGCTGAAGGTGTTTCCCAATAAGATCTGGGGTTCCTCTGTCTGATAATTGTTAGAAAATCATTGCATAAGAATCGTCAGAAGGTGTGCGTTGACACATGGACCTCCACAAACTATTTGACTGGGTTTTAATTTTGAATAAATATTAATTTACTTAAAAATACATACGTTTATTGAATGGGAATAAACTAGCAATCGTTCATGAAATGTATTATGGAAATGCCAAAGGGGATGTAGTGAAGAAGTGGATGTGGAGAGAGAGAAATAATTGGAGAGGAAGAGGGGCAAAGAAGAAGGGGTTTGTGGGTGGAGAAGTACAAGGGAGAGGAAATTGGAATGGGAAAGCAATAAGAAGCTTCACCCTCCAACAACCATATGAAATTTATGTTAATCATTTGAAGTAGAAAAGGTTGGTTATGTAAGATGTCAATGCAATTATTTATGAATATATCTTGGAATGTAATGAGTGGTCGAATAATTCTGACGAAGTGAAAAACTTTTTGTAATTTCAGCTCTTACATTAATTGGGTAGTTATAAGACATTTAAATGCAAGGTGAATTTGAGTACACATTCCATACAAAAATAGGAATATGTGGAGTGGACCTATAATTGAAAGGTAGTGATTGCACACACATTTTGGATTACTACAAGGAACAACATACAGAAATAATCGTGATGGTTCCTTGTCAACAAACATTTTGCAACCACAAGGAAGAAATACAACCATGGAAGAAATAGTGCCCACATGCAAACATTAATGGAATGTTGGAAATTAAAATGTGTGAATTAAATATTTTCATGTCCCACACTTATTCCATGGATCAAATATTTCCTACCTAAATAATATTTTTTATCCATTCTTTACTCAATAATTTCCATCTCACAAAGAGGAAAATATATAAAAGGGGGAAACTAAAAAAGGTTTAGGATTAAAAACCCATATGGAATGCTTGCATATTGTAGCAATTTGTATCTTTTCTTTCCAATTGAATGCTTAATTAATTGTAGGAAAGTAGGTGGTGTACGAACAACCATCGATAATTGAGTCCCTTAAGCCATTAGGCATATCAGTGAAAGGTAGATTATATATTTCAAGATCAAGCTTTCTATTTTTTATTTCATGGGAATAAGAATTTCGATTGGATGAAGGTTAATTTGTTAGGTAAGATGTAGACATGAATATAATGTTCAAAATTAAAGGGTGGGAAATAAATATGTATATGTCCCACACCTATTCCATGCAGCAGATTATTCCTACCCAAATAATATATGATATCTATAATCCACTTAATTGTCTCAACCTTGTGCACATTACTCATGTGAGTGAAATGGGAGCTTAAAGGGGAAAAACTAAAAAAATGGTGAGAATTCAATAGGTGCAAAGTTCGAAACCCAACCAATATTTGTCAACTCAGATTGTTCCCACCCAAAGAACATTTGTTATATTTTCTCCATTGTATTGTCTCAATCTCATTCACATTATTCACATGAGTGTAATATATGCTTAAATTGGCAAAAAAATGCCAAAAAACCAGTTTATGATAGAAGGTGGAAACTTACATCCTTTTATATCAAATTTAGTTTGTATTAGTTTAGTTTTAATTAAAAAATAATTGTGATCTGTGACAAATATGGGAGGATATTTTGACATATACTTAGGTCTTATTAATGATTACTATTGCAACAATTGTAAATGCACATGATAAATAGACTCTTCCTAAATAACCCATTTATTAGAACATTTACACCATATCATGGTATATAATTTTAAATAAATAAACCACATAACTTTTAATTAAATAAATTTGGTTTAGTATAATATAATAAATTTTATTTACTCAAGGATAAAATAATGAGAGAATCTTTCAAGGGTAGAACTGATTTTAAAAGTATTGAGTAGTGTGTATGCTCAATTAAAAACAAAAATAATGCCTTGTAGGAGGAAGGAAATGTGAAAGGGGCAGTAGGAAAGATAGTGATGAGGACACTTAATATCAGTGGTGATAGGAAAAAAATGCAACACACATGGATGAAGAAGATCAATTTAAAGTTGTTGATTCAGATATGGTTTGGACATATAAGAGCATATGGGTCACTAACCCACTGTTAGAATGCGGTTTGGGTTTTTACCAAGGAAAATACAAAAGGAGATGCAGTGAAGAATTCAAATTATTGTTTATCCATAGTTTAAACTAATAACATTGCTTTATTTTGAATATGCATCTAGTTAATGTTTATTAATTAGTTTAGAATAATAATCCTATAAAAATCCATTACACCCTATATATTTATATACACTTTATATTCTTAAGGGTGTAAATTTGTGGCAAACCTAATTTTGAGTGGTTGTGAGAAGGAGACGAGATGGGATGCAATAGTGCATAGTCCTCTCATTGAGGGATTGTAAGAAGTAGATGAAGGTGAGATATAAGCCATGATACAAGGATCATTTTTCCAAAGATAAAGAAAGGTATAAAGATAGGTCACCTCCAACATCACATTAAAAAGATTTCACTTTGATAAGTAAAAAGACATTTGAAATATTCATATATTTAGTATAAGTTGACATATTGCAATCAATAATGGTATAAGAAAAAACTACTGAATTTATCTCTTTCCAAATTAAAAAAGAATTTCCACTCTAAAAGAAGTCTAAATATAAGTAAATATGATAAGGATGGAAGGCCAATCTATGAAAAGGATGTTTTGTATGTGAAAATGATTGGGTCTAAATGACTTGAAAAAATGATTAATCTAAGACAAGGCAATTTGAAATCTCTGGTATACCCTAAAAAGGTGCATAAGAGCAATGTGGTTGTAGAATGGGTAATGTGGATGTATAAGATTGAGGATGAAAGGAAAACCCTAATAATTTAAACATGAAGAAAAATGAGCAAGCTTGGGTTTAAAAATAACATTCCATATTGTAATAAACTTTTTCTTCCAAAAATGCACAAAAGAATGAATAGCCCAATGGTAATCAAGGTTATACATGATGGAAAATGTTGGTGAAAGAAAGTAAAAGCCTTGCTAAGAGAATATTTCTTAAACAATGTTTAAGGATCCCATTTCCAATATTTCTATCATAGGGTGGAAGAGAGAACATAAATTTTATGGAGAATTTCCCAAAGATAAAATTCAAAAATTCTTTTAAAATAATTATTATCATTGTTAAGAATTTAGTCTTCAATGCTTTACTTTTAAAAAAATGATTATTATTAAACTATAATTAGATGTTAAATCGTTAGGGAAAATGTGCGGAGAACCAATGCCAAACTCTTCTTTCTTACGGGAAGGCACATATAAACCACATGCCATGTTTATCAATCATTTGAAAGAGAAATGGGTTATGGTATACAAGTCATAGAGGCAATATACTCTCAAGATATCTTAGAAAGCAAGACATCAATAATGAATACTTCCACAGGAAACATGCATATGTTTGAATACCAAAGTATACATATGTTATATATGGAAATTATGCATTGAAGATTTCTTATGTCATCGATTTCATTCACATTTGTGACCGAGTCAACTCGATGTGTATTAAGAACAACCACAAAGACTCACATTTGAAGACACCTATAAACACATTTATGTTTGAGGCACTTACAAAGGAGGAAAATTAAATTTTTACGTGCACGCTTGGGCCCTCCTTCGATCCTCTAGCTAATCCAAGGTTACGAGGAGGGAACATTTCAATTTGAAGAATATAATGTAGTTCATCATTGTCAAAATTTTCTCACATCATTCTAGTTTAGAAAAATGGCTTATAACATTATTACTTCATAACATTACAAATTTAACAACCAATCTCGTGTAGTTTTGTGTGTGGATAATTCATAGTTGGAATTTCTTTTTTGTGTATATATAAGTTATGATGTATGATTTTATAGTATGCATTTTACTGAAACAATGGAGGATTTGTGATTTGTGGGAATTTTTATAATATTCTATGGTAGTTGGTAGGATGCGGATAAAAATATTGGCTCCTTGGATCTTTCCACCACTAACATTGATAATTACATCTGCAAGATGTGGGAAATAAATAACTTCATGTCCCACACCTATTCCACAGCTCAAATTGTTCCTACCCAAATAATATATGATATTTGTGCTCTACTTTATTGTCTCGAGCATGCTCACATTATTTACATATGTGCAATTTGCGCTTAAAGTGACCAAAATTTAAAAAAACAAGGAAAATCCAATAGGCTCTAGGCTCGAACCCCAACTACAATGTTGCCTTTTTCTATTAATTTTTTAAATCCCCCTTTTAGTTTTTTTCTTGATTAATTACAGGAAAACAGGCTATGTGTGAACAATCAACGATGATTGAGCCCCTCTAGTAGTTGGCCACATGATCACTAGGTAGATTTTTTCTGTGAATCAAAAGTTATAGAATAACTCTTATAGGTTGGTCTGGTTTTATATTTGTCTTTATTTTTTAGAGGTGACAAATTCAGAAAGATATTTTACTATATATAAAGAAGGTCTGATTAAAATATTTTCCATATCGAGGAGAAAATGAGGAGACAATTTTTCAGTGGAAGTGTACGAATATGCTGAAATAAGTACTGAGTTTAACATAATTCAAATGAATAAAAAATAGTATGGAAATTAATAATTACATTGTATTGCGTCTATTGTAAACCATATGGAGGGGTCACTAAGTTATTTTCATTAACTTGTTTGTTAGTTCTACGCCTCCCACACTTGGCCCTTTGATTCAATAAAAATAGATTTATGCTAAATCCTAATTACAGAGTCATGTATGATAAATAAATGCTAAAGTATAGATTTGGCACAAGCAATAAGATAGATAAATATAAAATCCTAAGTACAAGATAAGAAAGAATGACTTAGTTAATTCACGTTATTCCTGGAATTGATCTTGACTGGAAAATTGATGAACAAGAAGGGAAAACCATTGTAATTATGCATTGTAAAATCTATAACCATCGAATAAGCCTCGACCAGGGTGTTTGGACTAGGTTGGGGACGCTTAGGTGCCATAGTATGCTTTTGGGTGTCTATGACTACGAAAGTGGTTGGAGCCTAATTTTTCTGGTGTCACATAAGTTTCGTTGTTAGTCGCTATTGGTCACATGTATGTTGCAATATGATCACTGAGTGCACATATAACTTAAAAAGAGATGTTCATCTGTAAACACCCTCGAACAACATCAAATCCTTAAAAGGAAAGATGCAATATGAGGATTCAACCTGATAGAGTGAACTTACGACCGAGCATTGTACTACATCTAAAAATCCATGTAGTTCTTGTGTGTGTGTGATAGAATCATGCCCTAGGAAGCCCTTGTGCAAGTGCACTTGATAGCGAGCAATAATTAGATGTACCAATGTAAATAGATGTGTGGATGGAAAAAATAACTTCCCCTTCCTATGAAGTGTATACATAAAATTTAGTCCCTTGTCCCTTGTATGAGTGTTAGATGGGTGCCTTTGATGCTCTTAAATGTCTTTGGATGCAACCTTAGGTGATGATAATATATGCTTAGAGCTTAGTCATTTATTTTGGTCACATTGCTTTGTATTTATATGATTCCCTTTATTGAATTTTGTAATTGACAACTGGAAGGCTGACCCATAAGAAAATAAGATGCCCAAAAGATGGAAGAAGCACAAAAAGAGTGACTAAGGTGGAAAGAGGTCAGGGGCACCCAGAGGGGACGGGGGTGTTTGGGCGCTCGTGGTTGAAGCCATAAAAGATAAGAAACTGAACTATCGACTGGGCTGTAGGGTGTAAAAGACCATAAAGAAGACAAGAAACAAAGCAAAGATGCCAAAGATAGATGTCAATTACTAGTTTTCTCACTTAGGAATCATATGAATGCAAATATGCTTTTAGGACCTAGAAATCTATCCAAGTGCATGATTTTTCTCTACAACCTTACATACTAAAAGAACTGAATTATTTTGAAAAAATATGGAAAAAATGGGCTTTGTTATTTTTTATTTTTTACAACTTGTCAAGGTTTTTGATTGGAAAACATTTAATTGTCTAGATAAGACTAATACATGAATGGAAATTTGGAAAGAAAATTTTGGGAAACAAACACCTTTATGTCCCACACTTGTTCCGCAACTCAAATTGTTCATACCCAAACAATATCAACTATCTATGTTCCACTTTATCATCTTGATATCACTCACATTATTCCCACCCAAACAATATCAAAAATTTATGCTCCACTTTGTTATCTCGATCTCGCTCACATTATTCACATGAATGCAATTAGCATTTAAGGAGTCCAAAATAAAAAATAAATAAAATCCAAAGATGAATATATTTCCTGACAATTTCTTTATTCCAAATTATATACACCAACCAACCACTATTTATTAAAATTTTATTGTAAGGGTAAAATAATGATTATTTATTTATAAAGTTGTTTATGTTTTTAATAAAAGATAATAGGATGAGTTCCAATAACATTAATAATAAATTTATTTACAAAGAAATCCGTAATTTTTGTTCTCCCTTCCAACAAAATGTTACATCATCCAAATAGAATCCTCTTTGTAAAGTCTTCAAGTCCACCATGTGATCGAGTGGTCCTCAAACATAACAAAATATCCAAGAAAATCAACATACCCTTATGTCACGCGTCAGATTCTCAATATTGGATAAAGAATCTCAGAATTCTAAAACATCGAGTCATGCACTATGACCAAGACAAAATTTCATTACAATTAACGAACCTCAATTTTTCTTAAAATTTCACCTAGCCAACATAATTAAAAATATTTTTTTGAACAAGAGTCTTCCGAGTGAAAGCATTCCGAGAACACCGAGGAAGCTATCCACAGTCTACATAATCTTAAAACGACTCAGAGGGAGCTTTTCTCGGCCCAGGAATTAGCTGTTAAAACCCCTACTTTTATGAGAGAGTTTGAAAACTGCAAACTAACTACTGATATCAATAGGCACAAAACTAGCATGATCTCCATGGACCTTAAGGAGCTACATGACAAAGTGGATAAAATTTCTTCCCTTATCCTCAGTGAAAAACTCAAAAATTCCAATGCTAGAAGTATGGAAATGGAAAGTGAGTTGTTGAAAATGAAAGGTATTATTATGCAAATCAGGGATGCACATATCCTTAATGTGAAAAGTACTATTTACCATCTCAAACTGCTGGCCGAAATGATACAGTCCATGGAGTTGGAAAAAGAAAAGGAAAAGGATGGAACAGGGCCGAAGGTGGTGATTCAAGAACCAAATTACAAATACTGGAAGGAGACAATAGCAACACTGGTCAATGAATGGAACGACTGTATGGAGATGGTGGAAGAACTGGTCAAAGAATAATGAAATTCAAAGGTTTTTTAATCTGTTGTTAGTATAATCCTTTGGACTGTTATATATTGTAAGTCCTATCTAACGGATATCTTATACTGTAGTCTTTGTTTTTGAACTTTTGGAACATGTATGGATTTTAAAGGTAAATCCATTGGCCAATATGTAAGTATGTTATAACTCTTTGTAAAGGGGTAGGGTCCCCTCAACCCTAACTTTTACCTCTAATCAATATATATATATATCTGTTTCAACATTTGTAATTTTATTCAAATTATATATATATATATATATATATATATATATATATATATATATATAAAAATTAGTGTGTTACCACTGGTAAGTAAGGCAAGTCACTTGCACACATTGTATTGGTGTTGGGACACTTTCACAACAATTAAATGTTAGTTACAACTTGAATATCGGCCTTATTTTTATGCAATATTTCCTTAACATTTGACAATGTGCTATGCAATGGCCAATTTTAAGGTTTGCACCAATTATAAATATGTTTAGATTTATCCGCTATCCATGAACGTCATTATCATTTTTTTCTTAATACGACAAGTTTAATGTAAGAGAATTTAGGGTTTGCAGAGGTATGGACACATTGCAAACTTATTTTTAAGGGCACTTCAGTATAAATATTCTTTTAGATTGATCACCCCCTTGTGGTTTAAAAGATATGATATGCAAATCATATAGCTTCAAAAGTATGGTATTTGTTCCTTCCCAAGGTTTCCAACACTCAATCACTATTGGATCCAATAACGGAGCAAAATATCTGTTGAGCTGGGAAAAATACAACCCATTGTTGGAACAAACCCACCAATTTGCGTTAAGCGCTCTTCAAAACCCAAAGCATAACATTGGAGAGCGACACATCCTATTTCGCCCTTTCAGGCCTACCATTTTCCTTGCATAATAATAAAAAGCACTTTATTTGAGATCTGGAGGCTTTGTTTAAGTGACGCAGATCACCCAAGTTAACGTCTGTAAATTTAGCAGTATTTGGATTAGCATTAGAGAAACATAATTGTCGTAAGGATAACATTTAATTAAATAAGTTGACATGACAAGTGTACGGGAAAGGTCATGCTAAACGTAACTCTCGCTAATAGCGTGTCTCAAAATCAACACCATTATGGATTTTTGTATTTTCCAGACCTGTGAATGGAAGCTCAAAATATTGTAGACCCTGATATCTCCTCATGTTTATTGTAGTATAAAAATTGTATTGATCCTTGGCTTAAGTGTATTTGTATCATTCGAGCGGGTTCGCAATGGTCGACTGAGATTGGAAACTACGTCAAAAACCCAGTCCAAAGGTGGTGGCGTAAGTTGAATAATGTGCCTGATTTAATGGCCGTCAATAGACATTTGTATAGGACATTTCACGTGCGTGCCCTAGAACATGTCTAAAAAAAGAATGTATATTTAATGCGTGAACAATGCATAAAAAAGAATGAATATCAGAACCCCTCTGAATAGTGCAGGGCATGATCCACGACTACCATTCATTGCATGGTCTTGCATGTGTACAACAAAAATGTGGATTGTGGATTTGGACCCTAGGAGCTGGCCTCCGACTGTAAAGAAATGCCTATTGACATTAATTATGTTTTTTTACATGTGTTAATGCATAGTGGCATTAAAACTATTAAAAAGCATTGCTTCTTACATATAGTATATATGGTCTTTGGGTAGGGACAAATTTAATAGTCATGGAACAGGTATATTAAATAGGATAATAATTTATATTAATTACAATTACGAATTCCAACTTTCAATCTAATGTCTTGGTATTATCTAATAGGAGTAGATTGTTCATATAAAATTTATATTCAGGTTAATGCCAAAGATGATAAAGTAAGAATTCTACAAATTAAGTCGTTTTTGTGCCCAATTTACAAATTTGATTGATTTTTGTTGAATAACGATTAATTTGTTGATGGCGTAGTATATTAATTTATTATCTAATATACCTAGTTTTATTCGATGCCCTGTGTTGTGATCTTTAATCTTTTGTGGTTTTATGTCTATTATTAATCTCGAACGCTCCTCATGAAAAATGTATACAATTCAGTAAATTATAATAATCATATTCAGATTGGTTTCTTTGTTGGCGATTTGTGATGGAAAGACCTTCTTATATTATAACGATGATATTCATTGATCTACAACCTACTTCATGTTGTTAGAATAATAGAAACAAACCCTTCATATATATATATATATCCATATTTATATGAATATATATATACTGTAAAAGGGTACACTGATCACTAACATACACTGAACATTGTAGTCAATGCCTAATACTCATCGTTATACATATAAGACTGGACGATATTCATTGTTGGAATTGCACATTTTAAGAAGACCAATCTACATAGGTATCAACTACCCTTCGATATACTATATATATATACCAATGAATATGTGATTAATCCAGTTTAATGTGTTGATAAATCCTAGAAAATAGACCATATTCGGGCGATAGCAACAACAATTTTAGACTGCTTGTTACTTAGAAGACGATTGTCCCACTGAAGATTACAAAATATCCTCATTCCATTCCTTGGAAAAGATATTTTGTTATTCATCCTCACCTGCCCATCATCTAGTTGAACACCTTATAAAGTGTATTGGATTCATAACAACCCCCTCCTCATGTCCAAACGAAATGCAATTAGGATCATGCTTGCGTTGAAAAGTTACTTTGTTCTTCAATGATCAATTGACTAGGTCTACCAATTTCAATCTATATAAGGGTAAAAACATTAATTCTTATGGAACCAACTTGTGGGTAGAGGTTGGGCATTTGTCAATGGTGGTCAATAGACCAAGATTAAATATCATTGTTTATAAGGCTTGCACAAAACCACTTATGTCTTCCATGTTTTGTGGTCATCAAATGTCAATAGATGCTTCTGGACCCGTCATGAGATACCAAGTCCTCCCTACCATTGACCATATCTCTACAATTTCCCACATAAAACTTCAAGTCAAATACCCCCTCAAATCGACATGTGGCTGGTTAACTATCAAAACAATATAAGGGTTGGTCAAATTTGCAAACAAGTACAATGATGTTGGATACTCATATCCCATGAGTCAGCATACGAATGATCATTGGACTAATTCTCCTCCATCGAAAGCCATCTATTCAACATAGTACATTGCATTTATAGGATTGTTTGTCTCACATCCCCTAGATTCTCCTATTGAGTTCCAATTTGCACTAATCATGACATTTTATGTCCGATCCTGTGACTTACTAATCTTCAAATTCAAAGATGGTCCCTTTTTGTAACCTTGAATTCCCTTGACGATCAATATAATTTACAATTTCCATAATATTTGTATCCCTCTTTTTCCATTGCCTCAACCCTTAATTACGATCAAAAACCTTCCTCCTACATTATTTCACCTCCGCTCCTTTAACTTTTATTTGGTTGAAGCTTAAGTTTTCGGTAGATTGTCCATTGCACATTTCACATGTGATTAAAAGTCTTCAAACTCACAACCAAGCATTTAATATTGTTAATACAGGATGTCATTATTGGGTATTCTATTTTTGCCACCGTTATAATTGTGTGTTAACCCCCACTGCATTATGGTTTTATATTGGCTGTTAAGGAATAACAAGCTTTGGGATACATAACAACATACTTAAGCAATTTCCACTAATTCATACGTACATATTGTTTCAATTCCCTATTACATAAATACCCATTGTTCACCACTTGAGTAATGCATTTCTAGTATAAATGCACAAACATATATTTAGTTGCTATATATGATATATGCATTCATGTTGGAATAGATTGGAATAAAGCGATTAGAAAATAAGATTTCTAGAACGTATTGTATATGGCATAAATATATTTTGTAATAAGCATTAGGGTTGTGAAAATCGAATATTATATTTTTCACACTAGTGTTCTTACTAATGCATTCAATACTATAGTGTATTGTTCACTCCGAACATTTAAGTTCTTCCCATTAGATTAAGGTACAATGTGGAGTTTTATGTTATTTAATAAATTGGCCATTGTTGGTAGACTAATCTCGATTTTGACTATATTGTCAGGTCGTACACCCGGTTTTAAAGATCTTGCTAGTTTTTTCTAGTTATGATTTTATATGGTTATAGATGTCCTCTAAATTTGTAGTTATGACATGCTTATTCTTCACCCACCTTCATTGACACTTACCATACTATGCATAAAAACCAAATATGTAATCTAAATTTTGTATACTTCATACACTAAAATATAATTATTTTAAGTCTCCATTTAAAAATCTTATTCTTTATGCATTCGAGGGAATTCTAAGTATATGCATTGTTAACTTTATAAACTTCCTGCAAGTTGGAGTACGTCATGCTTGATAAGAAATTAGGAGTAGCAGTACTTTCAACTTCCTACGTCTAATCTTTGAGGAGAGATATTATGCAAAACTTTCAACATAGTAAATTTGTAAAGTTACATAAATCTTAACAACACATGGTCATAACAAGTAACACAAACACCAGATATACATGGGGACAAATCCTTTCGGATAAAAAACCCCACACTTCTTCAAAAGCTTCACTCAAAGTGTATTCTTCATGAATCTATTTAACAAGATTGACATACACTTGCATGAGCATAGTTTCTTATGAGGCCTTTGTCTTTTCTATCCATTACAACATATTCTAGCAGGATTCCAAAGCTTTATCCGTAGGCCTCTGCACAAGATCATCCACTGCATCCCATAGATCCTGAATAATCTCCATAGCCTTCAATATTATAGACCTCCACATTATACAAGAAACCATCTATGGTTTACAAAATCCATGTACCTCAAACCTATCATAGAGGTGGATAGCATCTAAAGAGCAAGATTTCGGTTTACAAGATCACAAGGCTCTCACGTCCACACATATTCTTCCCTATTTTTTACCCTTATAGATGTAACAATAAAATCTGTCATACCCACAATCTCTAAACCAATAGCCCTGATCCAGTTCTTATACTACTCATATGGGAATCTAGAGTTGCAAAACAACTTCCTATCGCTAATTTTTAGGAGCATTGATATAACGCAAAACGATTTTAAAATTTAATCAAACAATTACATATGATTCCAACAAAACATTCACAACAAGAAAATGAGACACCTTATTTCATAACACATCTAGACCTCTTGTGGGAAATACCCTTGTAAGGGAAAAGGGAAAGATCCCCACACTCTAAAAGTGGACTCAATTGCTAGGGGCCGAGAGGCCCAATAGACTCGATTACATACACCTGAAGAGCATTTTGTTGTGCTCACGGGCTTAGTTAATGCATCTACAACAATTCTAGAATTGAATCTCTACCTTTTCCATCTTCACCCTAACCATCCTCGCAGCATATCATCTCATGAAGTGATTACTCAAACCATCAATGTATAGACCTTTGGTCCTGGCATGAAACCAGTCTATGGTTCTTCGCAAGGCAGATTGCAAAGCTCTGACTGTCACAATATGGCTGTAACTCGCAACCTTGTTTTAACGCTCTGACTATTGTAATCTTCATCACAAATGGATTCTTTAGAAGCATGAGTAGCTGTCATGTACTCTGTCTCAGTAGTGGACAAAGTGACCACAACCTGTCACTTGCTCATCCAACTGATTACACCATTAATAAGAGTAAACACATATGCACTAGTGGACCTTGTGCTATTGACATCACCAGCCCAATATGAATCCATAAAACCATGAATACCCAGGTAATGTTGATATCATGTGCCATGAAAACATATAGAGTACTCTATTGTACCTCACAAATATCTGAAAACCCTCTTAATTGCATTCCAATGCACTCTTCCAGGATTAGACATAAAATGAGAAAGAACTCCCAATGCTTGGGCAAGACCATACATTAAGCTTCCAACTAAACTCTGATAAAGTACTCTTCTCATGTCTTCCATCTCTGATGGGGATGAAGGACATTGTAAAATAGAGAGCTTCATTCCCAATGTAACAGGAACACAAAGTGGTTTACAATCCTGCATGTTGATCCTTTGCAAAATAGAACAAACATACTTACTTTGGCCAAGCCATAAATTTTTGTTCTCACGATATCTTATGATCTTCATCCCAAGTATGTGTTTTTCTACATCAAGATCTTTCATTTCAAATTTTAAAAAGAGATGATATTTTAATTCTACAATCAAACATTTGCCTTTCCCAATAAATAACATGTCATCAACATATAAATCAATTACCAGGAAACAATCACCATCAGATTTAAAATATACACAATGATTAGATTTATACCTCACAAATCCAAAACTCAACACATATGTATCAAACTTGTAGTACCACATCCTATTACTTTGTTTAAGGATATATAGAGATTCCTTTAACTTATAAACCAACTACTTTTACCTTTCACCATGTAGTGCTCTAGTTGTGTCATATAGATTTCTTCCTCCAAATCACCATGAAGGAAAACAATTTTCACATCCATTTGTTTAAACTCTAGGTCATAAGCTGCTGCAATAGATAATAAAAACCGAATGGATGTCATTTTAGCAATAGGTGAAAATATCTCACCATAATCAATACCCTCAACCTGAGAGTAACCCTTCGCAACCAACCGTGCCTTATAATTTTCAACATTTCCATTTGAACCAGTCTTTTTCTTAAACATCCATTTACATCTAACAAGTTTCCGATCTTCAAGAAATGGTACAAGGTCCCATGTACCATTCCTTTTAAGATTTGTCATCTCTTCATCCATGTCTATTTTCCAGGACTCTGCATCATTCATACCCAAAGCCTCTTGTATAGATCTCGATTCATCAATGTTAGTACTCAAATTAAATATACACTTTTAATCATCATGTGAATACTCATACCTTTCAGGTGGTTGCATTTGCCTTGTAGAGCTTTGAATAGGCTGAGGTGGAGATTCTTCTACTTCTTCCTCCTCTTCGTCCTCTTCTGAAGATTTAGAGCTTGATGAGATCTCCTCAACTTCTTGTCTAATTTGGGGTCTCGATTCAAATTTCTCAGGTGTAGAAGGAAGTTGAACCACATCCTTTTTCTATTCAATTTATTTATGCTATTCTGGCTGAAAATTAACAAGGGAAGATTTAATCTCTCTAAAAACAACACTTCTGGAATGAATTACCTTTTATGTAACAGGGTCCCAAAGCTTGTATTCTTTCACACCATAGTTGTAGCTGATGAAGATACATTTGACAACCTTAGAATCCAATTTTTTTCTCTTCTCATTAAGCACATATGCATATGCCTCACAACCAAAAACTCTTAGATGTCTAAGTGAATGATTTTTCCCTGACCACGCCTCCATTGGCATTTTATCAAAAAACACTGATGTAGGAGATATATTTATCAAATAACAAGCAGTGGCAACAACTTCAGCCCAAAAAAAATTGTTCTAGGCTAGCTCCACTCAACACGGTCCTAGCCTTCTCCATCAACGTTCTATTCATTCTTTCAGCAACTCCATTCTGCTGCGGAGAATATGGAGTTATCTTTAGTATTTTAATCTCACAATCTATACAAAATCTGTCAAAGTATGCAGAACAATACTCACTGTCATTGTCATTTATCAAACATTTAATTTGCTTTCAAGTCTGAGTTTCAACCATAGCCTTAAAATCCTTGAAACGACAGAAAACTTCAAGTTTACTCTTTAAAAAAATATACCAATGTTCTCCTACTAAAATCATCAATGAAAGTAACATAATAAACTGATTTAGCAATAGAAGCAACATTAATAGGACCAAATACATCTGAATGGATAAGATCCAAGATACATGAAGTCTTATGAGTAGATGAGTAAAACTGAACGTGGTTCTATTTTTGATAAATACAATGCTCACAGAAATCAAACTCTAGATTGTAATCATTCAACCCCTTAACGAGGTTCTTAATTTTTAGGGCTTTTAAACCCTTCTCTCCAATGTGGCCAAGCCTTTGGTGTCATAACATGGTCTTCTCTGCAAGAAATTTTGATTCGGTAGATAAAGCACCCTTGGGTACTCATAACACGAACATCCGCAGAAGAGGAAACCCTCTCCTTTTTCAACAAAGTATTTTTTGGCTTAGTTTTATTAGAAGTGCTATTGCACTCAACTATGAATGCATCAAGTTTGTACAATGTACTCAATCTTCTTCCTCTTTCAATCACCATAACACCTCTCACCATTTTCACACCTGCTTCAGAAAACTGTACATGCACACCTGCATCTATTAGCTTGCTAACAGATAATAAATTTCTTATTAGTCCTGGGATATGTAAGACACCATCGAATCTTCTAACTCTACTATCAGAAAATTTGACATGAATACTAGCCCGACCAACAATGTCAAAGAAATAATTATCACCCAAATACACCTTGCCACCATCATAGTTTTCATGCTTACTAAACTAGTTTTTGTTAGGAGTCATGTGGAAAGATGCACCTGAGTCTATCAACCATGCATTATCACCTTCACGAGTGGCCAAAGCTGCAATAAAGGCATCTCCATCTTCCTTTTTGGATTCAAAATCATAATCTTGCTTCTTCTTCTATTTCTTTTATTCTTTGCATTCCTTTTGGAAGTGTCCAAATTTTCCATAGTTCCAACATATCGCCTTGGACTTACTAGGATATTTTGATCTCCCCTTATTCTTGGAACATCCATGCTTCTTCTCATCTTTGCCTCATTCTTTTGGTCTTCCTCGAACACTCAAATCTTCTTTGGCATTCAGAGATACCTTCCTTCTCATCTCTTTAGAGAGTAGAGAACCAACAACATCCTCCATCTTTAGAGTGACTGAAGTGCTCCCAATGGCCATGACTAGGTTGTCCCATGAGTCTGGCAACGAACACAAATTTTTTTGGCACCTTTCTTCTTCATCCGTCTTAACCCCAACTAAGGTCAGCTGGGTCACCAATATATTGAATGTTTCTAGATGCTCATATATTTTTCCACCTTCTTCCATTCTTAAGGAACACAACTTCTTCCTCAAGAAAATCTTATTTACTAGAGATTTAGCTTGGTATATCTCACCCAACTTCTTCCAAAGCTTCTTTGAAGTGGATTATTCGTGGAAATTTATCAAGATTGAATCTACAAGACATAGTCTAATGAGACCTTTAGCTTTTCTATCCATTACATCATATGTTGCAGCCAAAGCTGGATTTGTGGGCCTCTAAACATTTTCATCCACTGCATCCCATAGATCTCGATCAATCAACATATCTTCCATCTTCAACTTCCACATTTCAAAGTTCGTGCCAAAAAACTTCTCTACCTCAATCCTCCTAGATGTGCTCACCATTTGAAAAAAATTTGCAACAAGATTACAAAGTATCATCTACACAAGCTCCCACTCAAACCTTGATTAGCATAAAAACCCCAACAACCCACAACTGAAACCAAAGGTGATCAAGCTCTGATACCACTTATAAGGAAATTAGAGTAGCGGAACAACTTCCTACACCAATCTTGTGGAGAGAGATTATGCAATTTTTTTAAAATTTAATCAACAGTTACATAAATTCCAGTAACACATTCACAACAAGAAAATAAACAATCAACACAAACACCATATATTCGTGGGGAAAACCCTTTCGGATGAAAAACCCCACACTCAATGTATTTCAAATCCAACAACAAGATTACATACACTTGCAGAGCAAGTTTATTACAAGAGTATTACTAGTAAACAATTATGGAAGAATTCATGTTGCATTCCAACATAACACTACTTACAAAACTCACCACACAAACTATTCCTCAAACCTTCAATTTATAGACCTTCGATTATACAAGAAACCATGTGGTCCAAGAAATGTAAACATATCATTTTCAAACAATTTTAATGAGGTAAGTTTATTTTGATTTTTTAAATCATATTATATGAGGTTTTCAAAATATTAATCAAGTTTTATATTTGCTTTCACATTCTTCCTAATCAAATTTATTATTTTTAAAAGTAAATTGTTATGGGAGAAGTAGAACACTCCAAGTGGAAGGTCTATATACAAGATTAAAAAATTATTTGGTGACAATGGGAGGTCAAAATGAAGAGTTAGGTTATGAGTATGAGAAGAAAATAACTCGACTGAAGCCAAAATATTGAGTTTTTAATTAAAAAAAAATTATAATGATGGGTAGAAGTATAGTTTTTTTTAGAGTATATAATTTTCCTTTTATCTTTTTACAATTTAGAACTTTTTAATTCATAAATTTAGTTTTTAATATTATTTTATATTTAGTTTTAATTTTTTAGAACGGTAATAGAGTGACTAATCTAATTTTTATATTTAAATGTTTTTGTTTATTTATTTTTTAATATTTTTAAATTTTTATAGACATTAATGTTATTATTTTATGCTATATTTGCATTTTTTAAATAAATTTTAATTTTTTTTATAAGCATTAATATTATTTTATATTCTAATTTTATAAAAAAATATTAGAGATTAATATTATTATCTTATTTTATACTCCAAACTTATAATTATTTTTTTATTTATCATAAATATTAATATTATTATCTTATAAGAATGAAAGAATCAAAACATTTGAAGATAATATTTTAAATCCATAACATTAGTTTCAAATAAATTTTTCGAAATAAGTCTTAAAGTGGAAAGATAATGTCTTGAGAAAAGGGACAGCACACGAATTAACATACTTTTAATACTAGTAATCGCATGTGGAATGTCCGATGGAAACACCGAAAGGAATGCATCGAAGAATTGAAATTGGAGGGGTGGAAATAGAGGCAGAGGAAGGACTAAAAAGGATTTTGAGGGAGGTGTATTCGAAGGGTGGGAAAAATGTTACGGGGAACCTATAAGAAACTTTTATTTCCTATAACCATGGGTCATTTATGTCAATCATTAGCTATTTTTATATTTGTTTATTTATACAATGTTAAGGATTTCGTTTGGGTGACATTTACTATGTTAGATAAGATTTAGACATGAATGTAAACCTAGAAATGAAAAGGCAGGATTTTAACCTACATGCCCCATCGTCTCCATGTCACTTGCATTTTTCACTTGAGTGCAATTTGCATTTAAAGGGGTAAAAATAAAAAATTGGGAAAATAGAATAGGTTTTAGGTTCGAAGCAACATGATGACCGCCATAAAATAAGATTTCAAGTTAAAAGAGGCCAACCTTGTATGTCATACACCTTTTCCATGTCTCTGATTATTCCAACCTGAGTAACATCTGCCATTTTTGGTCTAGTATACCTTTTTGATCATGCTTGTAATATTCATGTGAGTGATGGAAAATAAGAAAATGTAAAAAATTCAATACGTTTTAGGTTCATAATCAAGTAAGCTTTACTAATTTTTTTATTTCAAGCCATCAAGGTTTGTTATTGGACAGCAGTTAATTTGATAGACAAGACATAATAATGAATGAAATGTTAGAAATAAGGTGGGAATTAAATACTGCATATCCCACAATTATTCCACAAATCAATTGGTCCTACCCAAAAAATATCGGATATGTGTTTTCAAATTAATCGTTGGCACTTTTTTTACAAACCCCAAATCCAATATGGTCAGCACATTTGGCCATAATTTCCATTCATGTCTCTGCCATGTCTAACAAATTCAATTTCATCCAATAAAAAACCTTGACATCGTAAAAAAGTAAACTAAAAAATAGCAAATCTTGATTGGCAAATAAAATCTTCGTGTTGCCCATATGTTCATCCACTGGATGGGCTCAATTATCAATGGTTGTTCTACATCGACTTTTTTTCTGCAACTACTGAAGTTGAAAACTGAAAAAGTGTCCCTACAATGTGCTACAAGATACAAGGAGTTTGGTTGGGTTTTGAACTTAGAACATATTGAATTTTCACCATTTTTTATTTTGGCCCCTTTAAGCTCAAATTTCACCCACATGAATAAAGCGCGCGAGATTGAGACAATTAAGTCGAACAAAGTTAGAACATATTTTTTTTGGTTATGAACAATCTAATCCATGTAATAAGGTGGGACATATACATATTCAATTCCCACCTTTTTTATTTCCAACAATTCAATCATGTCTACGTCTTGTCTATCAAATTAAATGTTAACCCATTGAAAACTTTCATGCCATGAAATAAAAAATAGAAAATATTGATTGGAAAATAAAATATATCTATTTCTTATATGACCAGCCGATTGAATGGCTTAATTATCAATGATTGTTTGGGCACCAATTATTTTCCTACAATTATTTGAGCTTACAACTGGAAAAGGAGGATACACTGTGCTACACGAAACAAGCATTCCGAATGGGTTTTGGATCCAAACCATATTGTTTTTTTTTTTACCAATTTTTAACTTTATGCTCTTTGTGAGACTACATCAATAATGTGGAGCATAAATAACATATATTTTTTGGTAGGAATATTCTCATCCGTGGAATAGGTGTGGGACATGCAGATATTTAATTCACACCTTTTTATTTCTCATTCATGTCTACGTGTTATCTATCAAATTACACGTTGTGCAACTTAAATCTTGATGTCATTAAATAAAAAATAGCAAATCATGATTGTTTGATAAAATGTACCTACCACTGATATGCCCAACCGCTTGAGGGGCTCACTTATCAATGATTTTTTTTGCATCGTCTATTTTCTTGCAATTGCTTATATTTACAATTGGAAAGGAGGCTACAAAGTGCTATAAGAATCAAGAATTCTGGTAAGGGTTTTGAACCCAGAACCTTTTCGATTTTCTCCTTTTTTAATTTTGTCCTCTTTACAAATTTTGAGTTGATAAAGTGAAGAACAAATAGTTTACCCCTTTTTTTGGCCACTTAAAGCCCGAAAGATCATTTTATGGCAATTATCGTGTTGCTTCAGACCTGAAACCTATTGGTTTTCTCCAATTTTTTATTTTGATCCCCTTTAACTACAAATTGCACCCACGTGAAAAATACAAGTGAAATGGAGATGACGGTGCATGCAGGTATTTAATTCATACCTTTTCATTTCCAAGTTTACATTCATATCTTTGTCTTATCTAACATACTAAATGCCACCCAAATGAAAGCGTTGACATCATAAAAAAAGCTAGCAATTAACAAAAATGACCCGTGGTTGAAGGAATTAAAAGTTTTGTATAGGTTACTCGTAGCATTTTCCCTGTCCTTTGATTATACCTTCCACGAACCCCTTCTTCGTGCTGATCTTTCCACCCCTCGAATTTCATATCTTTGATTCATTCCCTTTGACATTTCCATCACAAATTTAATTTACAATTACTAGTTATTTAAATGATATTCATTAATGGATAAAACATCACTCTTCGTATGGAACATTCCAATAATGACGAGACGCTACAAACTTGAGGTTAGCAGATGATGAGAAAAACCAAAGTGTTCCACTAACATAATTAATGAAATGTCATCATCCATTATTATGTCCAAAAATTATCGAGTCGTGAAACCCAATTCCATCTCACCTTGTGATTATTTAAAAATAAAATATTGGTAAATGTCTCTTATTCATTCCTTGAGATGTATGTGTTTTGGTTTGAGCTGCACGTTAAAACCCACTTTTGTATGGAATGGAAAATTCATAATCACAATGACAATGGCAAAAGAATAATTGGCCTGCATGTCATTGGAAGATGATGTCATAAACATAGTTTTGGCTTTCCTTTCAATTTCAGAGATAGATTTATGAATCCATGGCTCCAGATGGAATCCTCTATCCAATTCTGGAAATAGAATCCCCTGCTTTGCAAAGATTACTACGGTGGTAAAATATTTGTGATAGTGGGAGTGCAGGAGTTGGAAAAAAATCCATTCTGTGCGGAGATGTGCATAGTGCAATCCATTGTTAATTGTTTTTTCAATGGAAAATATATGTGCTGGAAGTGTCAACTAAGCGCAATGCTGTCAATTTGGAGGGTGTTGATGAATTCGTATTGTCAACATCTTTGCAAACAGATCTTAGCCATGCACAGTATGACAGAACCCACAATCTAACTGAGTAAATGCCTTCGGTGTAATCATGAATAACCTATAGAATATAATGTCCCTCGGTGTTATTTTTAATATTTTTCTCGAATCTCTTTCTATATAAAGGTAAAGGTGTGGATCTTAATTACACCGAAGGCGTTCCCTATGGGAAAGGTATTTGCAGACGTTTCTGTGACTGTGTTAAATTTGAGGGTTTGATGGCCGTCTGGACGTTTTTCGTGTTCTTGGCTATTTTTAACAGTTTTTTTGGGTTATTTTTAACAGTTTTTTTTTTCATTATTTTTTTATGTGTTTAGATTTGCTAACAGTTTTTTTCAAGCTATTTTTAATAATTGATTTTTTGTTTTTTTGTGTTTAGATCTCGTGCTTGTAGGGATACGATCTATTGACCTTTATGTTTTGTTTGTTCTCATCTTAAACAAAACGGATCCCCGTTTAATGAAGATAATGCAAATGCAAATTACTATATAAAGTGGGTTTTTTAATGGCAAAATGTGAAGAATGCAAGGGTAAGTAGAACTGGCAAAAGCATATTTCAATGTGCTGAGTGAGTCCTAGGAAAATTTTCAAAGGAAATGGAGTGATTTCCAATATGGAGCAATGCAATGACTTTGTGTATCTCAGAACTCTGTTTCTGCATATTCACATTCACCTCAGCACAAGATCCTGACAACTAATGGCTGTGATTATAACCTTGGTGCCCCTGACCATGATGGAGGGTCTATGGGAAACATGTTGTGGTAGGATTGAAGGTCAGCATCCTCACTTTCCCCACGAAAGGATGGAAGGAGGCAAACCACCAAATGGAAGAGGTTTTCTCAACTAGGTAATGCTCCAGGTAAGAAGTTGTGGTTTTAAATTATGAACCAATTCAATTGTATAAAATAGCCAGAGATTGGTTTATTATTTGTACTTGACCATGGTTTGCTGCTAATGTGTGAATATATATCAGGTATGATTTTCCCTTTAACTTAATTCAGTTTGTTCACTTATTTTATACCTTTTGCAGGATATGATATGGAAGGAGGGAAGAACTCTGTTTGTGCAGGTTCACATTCACCTTCACATCACGTCTTAGAGCCTTTTGATTATGAATATGACCTTGATCCTCCTCACCATGGTGGAGAATTTTTAGGAGGAAAAGATGGTGGTAGGTTTGAAGGCTAGTATCCTCAGTTTCTCCTTGGAAGCACAGGAAGATGTACAACATCATATGGTAGAGGGTTTTTTGGGCAAAATTACAGGTGCACGGAGCGATTTCATCTTGAAGGACAAATCCTAAAAAGGAATCGAAATTCCCCAAGAGGAGGAGATTGGATGTGCTTAGAAGCCACGTAAATACATAATTTGTGAATAATTAGGAGATTTCCACGCAAGAACAACTCTTTCTCAAAGCACATGATCTCTGAATAGCTTCGTCATGTTTAGAGTACCAACATGTAGATCATGGATTTGAGTGGGGTTTCGACCTTTCAGGCTTTAGTCCACCACCAAAATTCATCAACATCAAAATGGTCAAGCATAGAAATATAGTGCCAAAGTAGTTTGTTTGCATACGCTAATTGAACACAACTTCTGAAAAGGCAAACAAGAATAAACAAAATCTTCACTATAAGAAGTTGAGAGGTCAAATTTATTGGGTGGGTTTTGTTGCCAAAATGGTAGCCAATATGTTGATTCTTGTCTCAAAAATAATACAAATTGTAAATAATTTCATATTTAATTGAAATCATTTCATTGCAAATAGCTACGAAATTCACTTCATGGAGGTGGTTCATAATAGCAGACAATAGCTCTTCAAAATGCAAAGTTGGAGCTGCATCAAAGGACTCTTTCCAATGATGTCAAATAATGGAGATTTGGGACTCTGCATTACTTGCAATGAATTTCTTCGTGGCTATGTGGCAGGAAACATATTATTAAAACATTATGTTCACTCCAAACTGAAATCTACCTCTATTTTTTTCTTTGCAAATTTTGGAGGGAATTTTTTATATGCTTGCTGATTTTGATGAAAAGGAAGCAAAATTTTAGGTATTACTGTAGACACCAAATTTGTGTCTTACGACACCCTGTGCCCCGCATCCCATTTCGCAACCTAACCTCATCACCTAAACCTTACACAATTATTTATTAATTACCTTATAATTAATAAATCCACATCGCCATACTTGCCACCTCATTTCACCACCTCATCATGACCTAGTCTTAACCCTAAACTAACCTAGTTAAGACCTATAACTTGGTCCATATCCACACCCATGACTAATTACTCCTCACCCGCACCTAAAACCAACCTCATAATGACTTGACCAAGCCCGCCACTAATCCCTCGGGAGAAAAGGAGGGAAAGCTGGCTATTTTACCAAAAATAGCCCGCTTTGACCTGACCGATACCGGTTCCTACTCGACCGCCGTCGGTTGCGTAACCGCCATCGGTTCCCTGTAAATGACCACTTCCAACCAAAAACAAAGGATCAGATTTTCATTTGATCGAGAAGAGGAGAAATCATTGGAAGGATCTAGATTTTCTTGGCCGAGCAGAGACAAGTGAAGAAACAAGAAGAGTTTGCAGAGAAGGACATCAAGCCCAAGACTGCAACTGAATAACTAGAGCCCAGTGACACTCATCCGAGCATCAGAAGAGGAGATAGCTCATCTTGGATTGTCAGATCATCCTACTTGAGCCCTGTCTTTGTCATCACAGTCCTGGAACCTACATCTTCATCAGGAATGAGTAAGTAGTGTCTTGTATGTTTTCTTAAGCACCATTTCTTGAGCCTGTGGATTGATAGTAATTATAAGCTCATTCCTAGATCTACCACCTACCAGCACCCTACACTTAACCTTCATCCATACATCCTTGTATTTCCCAGAAGACCATTTTATCACACTCTGAGTCTTCCCTGTCCTCTCATTATTCCCCTCAGCCATCCATCAGTCTTAATAACCCCACAATCACCCTGCAACCAACCTCTATCCAGAAGCACCTAGATTGTTGACCCTACCGGTGTCGTTTATCCCCTACCGGACAGCGGTTCTCTAACGCAGTCAGTTATCTAGTGACCGGCATCAGTCACTATGACTTATACCCCAAAACCTTCCTCTCGCCTATTTGTCACCTAACAGCCTCAGATCCAGTTTGGTTTATCCCTGTAACTCAACCTGAATGTATCAACGACCAGTGACCGAACAAACAATGTGATGTTTTATTATTGATAGCTTAGCCTCTATTGTTTTATAACGAGGTACCAAATCGTGATTTTGCAATAGCTTTCTTGTTATCATTTGTGTTAATTCATATTAGCAGGGGAGCTGACCACCTTCGAAAGGAAGTTTTATATTTCCTGGGCCCAAGGCAGTTCCCTCATTTATTGTCTAATTAAAATCTGGTGGTCTTGTATTCTTACTTGCAGGTAGTCCTTCCCAGAAAAAAAGGAGTTCTTCGCAGTCGATCTGATCTTTCTCTACGGTACGCGCACACCATCTCAACATTCAACAGGTATTCCTCCTAGCCCTAACCCTTATCTGTTTCTCAAAGGAATGATAGGATAGAAGAAAGTCTATTCCACAGAGCCGAAACATTCCGTGCGAAACATTTTGGCACGCCCGGTGGGACCCATTTCGGGTTTCTGTTTCTCTTGCTTGCTTTCATTTGGGGAGCATACTTGTTGTTTGTTGTTTTTGTTATATTCAGTAAAAGAATTTGTCTTGCTTTCCCAGTTTTGGCATTAGTGAAAGTCATCTTCTTTGCTTCATCGAATATCATTTTCGATTTGGGTTTAAAACACGTGCATTACATTCTTGCTTGTTGTTTTCAATTCTAGTGAACATAGACTAAGTAACAGGTCGTACACGTGGGGGTGATTTCCACGGTATTGACAGGAAATTAATCTTACTTTCACTGCACAACACATACCGAATCACTTCATAATTAACACAACAGCTCAAAACATCCCCCCTTTTCCACGGTATTCCTCCGCCCGATTGAGGTAACCTTATAAGCCAAAACAAACTTGACATTTCCCCTAAGTCTTTTGTTTAGGATTGACATCATTCTGTGTCTAAAGGCATAAGCCCAAATTGATTAAAATTAACCCTAGGGTTAGTCTGTTAATTTGTTTGTGCATTCTTGCTTGTTTTCCGTTCTGTTTCTCTGTCATACACTGTTTTCTGTGATCACTACAGAACAGTTTGGTAGGCATATTAATTACTATTAACACCAAATCAACAACTTCTTACTGCTTCTTACACCAGTTCTATTATACCGACATCGGTTAGCTTACCGACGCCGGCTACAGCCTGACCGACATCGGTTATCTGGCCGATATCGGTTACTATCTTTTACAGTTCCTGACAAACCAGCAACCTACCAATTTCAAACATCTTCTTGTCTGTTTCTATTCCTGATAGAAAGAAACCCTACTGTGTACTCCTGTCCATGGTTGTTATCACTCGAAAGCAAGCCGCCGCCATGGTTTCACATGCTTGCTCTGTGCCTTTTCCTGAATCACCCCCTTCACATTCTGTGGGGAATCCTACGGACACCAACGAGGTTCCTAAAATTCCTGTAGGAGATAAAGAATTTGCCAAATTTCTGGATGCTAATCCTAGCGCTGTACAATACTATTTGTCTCATGCCCCTGACCGTACACCCAACGGTCAACTCCTTGTTGGCATGCCTATCAGTATAGCTACTCATTTAGCTCCTTCTCCGCCTGATAACTCCACTTTGCCTTCTACATCCTTAGTCCCGTCTCCTAGCTCAGCAGCTTCAGGGGTTCATACGGCACATATTGGCTTTCCTTTGGTTAATCTTGGGCCCAACATGTCATTACCGCCGACTGCTCCTACCTCATCTCTCTTGCAGACTGTTCCGTTCATGACTTGCTCTCTGCCACCTATCCACACGAGCTTTCCTTCTCAAGCTCCGCCCACCTTTTCATTTCCACACACATATCCGGTAACCTCAACGTCTTATATAGGACATCCCTATTCGGTCGCCTCAACACATTCGCCCTCCATACCTTATCAACATTTAACCCCACCATTGTCTAGCGGTGGCCCTTGGCCCAATTTTCCTCCGTTTACCACAACCACACCATCATCTCATCCAACTACTGATTTAATTAAACAAATGATGGACAAAATGCAAAATCTGGAGGCTTCTGTTTCAGGAAGTCGTAGCGCCTTGACATACGAGCAAGTTTGTCGGGAGCCTATCCACCCTTCAGTCCCCCTTCACTCATATCCTCCTCAATGGGAATTACCAAAATTTACCCGTTTTAATAGTAAGGAGGACCCTCAACAACACTTGCGATCATTTAGACATGCCTGCTACCTAATTGCTCACGACGACGCTTTACTACTTCGCACCTTTCCCATGTCCTTATCAGGACCCGCCTTGGAGTGGTACAGTGCTTTAAACCCAGCACTCAATCTTCTCTTTTAACCAGCTAGCCCAATCTTTCTTGGATCATTTCTCCATTAACATTGCCAAGAAAGTATCTATCACCGACCTCTATGCCATCCGACAATTTGAAGACGAATCTATTGCAGATTTCATTGGACGATGGCGGGGCCTTATCAACCAACTTACGTATGCCTTGCCTCAGGCCGAACTTATTGAACTCTTTACGCGGGCCTGCGCTAAACACATCTCTCCTACCCTCCAAATTCAAACTTTCCGTACATTTGACGAGGCCTTTACTATGGCTCGAAAACTAGAGATTCAAGCCTTAGAGGAAGAGAAATTGCGGTTGCGCAACAAAAACCCCAATTTCCGAACCCAAGATTCCACCAACAAACCTAACACCACCAATCCTCACCCATCGACTGCTTCGAAATCAAAAGGAGCCGTGCACGCGGTGATGGTCAAATCCCAACCACCGTCTAATACCCCGCCAAAAACCACCTATAAGTATAAAGCAGAGCCCATCAACTACACTCCCTTGGGAGAAACATATGGTGTGATATTGGAAAAATTGCTTAAAGCAGGAGCCATTACCTTGCCTCCTGTTAAACCTCACTCCGGGTTTGATTCCGCTCGCGCCATACCTTCTTGGTACAAAGAAAATGACTTCTGTAACTTCCACCACGTGAAGGGACACAGTCATGAAAACTGCAAGATGTTGAAAAACATAGTGCAGGAAATGGTTGATGCGGGGGATATAGCCCTCGATAATCCTAACGCCCCTGCTAACCGAAATTTGAAAATATTCAACAAACCATTCCCAAATCATTCCTCTAACAGTAACATAAATCAAGATATCTTAGCCGAGGAGAGTGTTCATGAGATCCATGCAGTCTTCGACGCCCAGCCAAAAACCTCTATCGAACAAATTCTGAACCAAGCCTCTTCACTAATGCAGGAACCCGAACCCCCTTCCTCACCATCAAGACAAACTGAAATCCTCGCCGTTCCTTTACCCATCAAGGAATTAACCACCCAGAGTTCCCTTCTCACAAATGAGCCTTCTTACACCACATCCTTGCAAGACTGTGAGTGGATGTTATCTAATTTATCTATTTCCCAAACGTCTCCTCCTACCATTCTTGCTGTACAAGAGGAAGGCTCGCCACTTCTTTTGTCATCCTTAGACGAGAAACCTCTTGAACCGACATCACCACATTCTTTAAACATGACGGATTCTCTCAAACACGCCCTCCTACCTATTAGTTCTTCATCACCTAAATCTTTTCAGCAACCGGTTGACCTCTTAACGCCCATTGATACAGTGCCTCATCTACCCCCTGTATCACACCCACAGTGGACCGGAATCACAACCCACCTTTCTTCCATACAAAAGTTCCTAGTCACACATGAGGACTGTCTTTTCCCAGAAGATAGACGAGTCCTATGGGAACGTTTGAGTACGCCATATTCTACTCAAATGCAGATGACCGATACGGATGCCTCTACCATATACCCGAAGTGTTTACAGAAGCTTAAAATGCCTATGTCCTCATCTTCACCCCCCTCATCTCTACCAAATACCTCATCCACTTCTATTAACTTAACCAAATCTTCCCCTACGCTTGGGACCTCACCAATACCCAGTCTAACACACCCACCTAAGCGGCTTGATTTATCTAAAAATAAAGCCATCCATCCCATTAGGAGACAGACTCAATCTCCTCAACCTATGCCGCTATCACAACTAAAACCCTCGTCGTCACACCTACCTTCCATAGTGGGACCCCATCCCTCTACCTTGCATCAATATATCATACCTCCTGCGTTTTCTTTAAAGCGACCTACGCCTTCTGCACCCATACAGAAATCCAAGGGTATAGCAACACCGTCACCCCACGTATCCTGTCCACCTATCAACCCTAAACAAATTCCATCATCAAAAGATTTGTTTTCTGCCACTCCTATTTCTCCATGGTTGTTTTCTGATACCACATCATCTGTGGCCTCATCATCTAACCAGCTAAACATAGCTTCTGCGCCAAAGAAGCCACGTTTAGTTAAAACCCATTATCAAAACCCCTTGGCTAAACCACCAACCATACAAACCAACCATACCCCATCATTACCACAAACTACCCAGTCAATAGCCTCATTTTCCTCTGACTTTGACCCACTCAAAGGGTCTTACGCCAAAATCCTTGCTATGTTGGTGGAGAATGCGACCATTTCCCTACCCCCACTTAGACCTTATGATCCATCTAAACCTCGACCTATAGGTTATGATGAGTCTAAAATCTGCGCTTACCACCGCACACCAGGACATGACGTAGAGGGATGCAAAGCGTTGAAAGCCATACTTCGTCAGTCACCTCTCTCAGATAGAAAAGTCAAGAAAGACAACTTACGAAGAGAGAGACCTTTAGCTTCAATTCCCTCTCCTATACCACTTGTCCCCGCCTCACCAAGATCTATCATTATTACAGCCCCACCTCTCGAAGACCATGACCTATCCCTACCGTCTTCCTCCTCTCGTATTCACGAGATCAATATGATTAGTGTTGCTACTCGAGGGTAGAAAAACAATGGGAAAACGAAAGAAAACACACCTGCGGCATCTCTTTCTCCGTCCACCATCCCGATCGCACCACCACCTAAAGTGGTTATTCGTGGACCCACCTACCCCATCTCTAATGGAGTTGCCCACCGAACCATGATCAAACAGCTTCACCAATCACCTATAAAAATGACACTGTATGATCTCATTCAGACTTCTGAATCTCATCGACAAGCTCTCGTTGAAATCCTTCAAGGGATAGAGGTCTTACCTAATGAAACCTTGCCTGTTACCTCTATTCTAACACCCAATCACGTTGCTTCGCTCACCAAACAATCTATCTCCCCAACCACTTCTGTCTCTGTACAGCAAGCCGCTGCTGTCAGTTTCTCCGAAGATGAAATTATCGACTTTGGTGCTGAAGATCCTGACCCTACTCTTTTCATCTCAGCTTATGTCTGGGACATTTGGGTACGTCGTGTTATGATTGACGGGGGCACTAGCCTAAACATCATCTCTTCAAAAGCCTTCCAACAAATGAATATCCCTTCTAGCTGCATGTGTGCCAACCCCATCATGTTGCGGTCATTCAATGATGCTATTACTTCTACCTTAGGCACCGTGATCCTTAACATTCATGTAGGACCACGTACTTTACCCGAACTCTTCTATGTCCTTGAGGGAGAGTTCCAATACAATATGTTGTTAGGCCACCCTTGGATCCGGGCTATGGGATGTGTTCCTTCCACCTTACATAGATGCATAAAATTTGAGTACGAGGGAAAGTCCTACACCGTAAAAGCTGATCCTCCCCCCTTCAAAACCTACAATATGTTGTATCGCCCTAATGATGTGCTTGTACCAGTCAAGACACCCATTCATCCAACCCAACCATCCACTTCAACCGCACCTACACCTTCAACCAATGAAACCGCCGTCACAAATACCACTTCCTTTCCCGCAGATAACATCCCAACCTCCGACCCCTTAGTAGATGTTTTTCAACGCCTTACTCTGGGGGAATACCACCTATATAACGTTAGCTCTTTCCATACCCCGCAGGAGTACGGACAGTTACATGCGCATCCTACCTACGACCGTCGCGTGGGGGAGGTAATCTCTTACGGACCACCCCATTGCCGCACCAACCTAACGTATGGGGGTGTCGACGCATCCTCTGTTACCCCTGAACCTCCTTTTGAGGTGGTTCCCTTCCAATCCGATTTTCAATACCTGACAAATCGTCATTTCACCCTCACCTTCTTGACTCGCTGTGCTTGGAAAGGCTTTGGTTTTGGTCTTTATGAACAAGGCCGACATACACTCATTCCCATGACTACACGCAAACACAATGATCGTAGTGGTCTCGGTTTTCCTGAAACACTTACACCGGAGAAACCTCGTGTCAGTTGTATCCTGGAAGATGACGACGTCACCCCTACCAAACCATCATCACCCATTTTTCCATCATCACCCACAGAGTCGATAGACCCTGAATCTATCCCTCCTAACTTTTTTTTTTTTCATAAATGCTATCTTCCTAGGTCCTCTCACTTATCAACGAGATAATGAGGACCCATCTTCTCTTCCCCTTCTATATCTAGACATGATCGAAGAGGATTCACCTTCGATTAATGTTGTTGAGTGCCAGGATGACGACTCCATCCTCACTTACCTTGGTGCGGATGACTCCTATATTCAACGCGCCTTACCATCTGAAACTCAAACCATGTTGAATGAGTCGACTATAGAAATCAACATCCACACAGAGGAGGATCCTCACATTGTGAAGATCGGACAATCCCTTAACACATCAGAACAAGCCGCCTTTACTACCTTTCTCCGTACCCGCAACCAAGCTTTCGCTTGGTCCTACGCTGACATGCCAGGAATTGATCCTGACATTGCTGTCCATAACATTACCCTAAAACCTGACTCCAAACCAGTCAAACAGAAACTGAGAAAAATGCATCCACGCATTGCCCTCTTGGTCAAAGAAGAGCTTCAACGACTCCTTTCTGTTTCCTTCATCTTGCCTATTGACTATCCTCAATGGATTTCTAACATCGTACCTGTCACTAAAGCGATGGGGGGACTTTGGATATGCACGGATTTCCGAGACCTTAACCTCGCTTGCCCCAAGGATGACTTCCCCCTCCCAAGTATTGATCAACTTGTTGATCTCACTGCGGGCCATGAAATGCTTTCTCTCATGGATGGTTTTTTGGGATACAATCAAATTTTGGTAGCCCCGGCCGATCAACATAAAACTACCTTCATAACTCCTTGGGGAACCTTCTGTTATCGTGTCATGCCGTTTGGCCTTAAGAATGCTAGTGCGACCTATCAGTGGGCTATGACTTACATTTTTCATGACATTATGCACACTATCCTTGAGGATTATGTCGATGATCTTCTTGGCAAATCTAAACATCGCAGTGAACATCTCGATGTTTTAACCATTATTTTCGATCACCTGTTACAATATTCGGTCCGGCTTCAACCAAAGAAATGTGTCTTTGGTGTTCTTTCGGGAAAACTTCTTGGCTTTATCGTCTCTTTGCGTGGCATTGAGGTCGATCCATCTAAAGTCAAAGCTATCCTAGAAATGCCCCCACCCAAAAACCTCAAACAATTACGTAGTTTGCAGGGTAAACTTCAATCCATCCAGCGTTTCATCTCCCAACTCTCGGATCGATGTCAACCTTTCCATCACCTTCTTAAAAAGGACATTGCCTTTCAATGGAGTGAAGAGTGTCACCAAGCCTTTGAAGCTCTCAAAGCCTATCTCTTGCAGCCACCCGTGCTTATCCCACCTCAGGATGATCGCCCTTTCTACCTTTACCTTTCTGCCACTGACCATGCTATAGGAGCCATGCTCGCACATCGGGACTCGGCACGTCGAGAACAAGCCGTTTATTATATAAGTCGTACTCTCGTGGATTACGAGACTAGGTATACACATGTAGAAAAATTGTGCCTAGCCCTATCATTCGTAGCCACCAAACTCCGACACTACCTCCTGAATCACAAAACTTTTGTCATCACCAACGCGGACCCCATTCATTATATGTATGCCAAACCACATCTAAACCAACGCATCACCCGATGGCTTATGCTCCTCGCTGACCTCGACCTTGAGTTTGTACAACAGAAGTCAATCAAAGGACAAACTATTGCGGACCAACTTGTGGAGGCCCCTTTACCTGGGGAACAATTTACCAATTTTAATTTCCCCGACGAACTCATCGCCACTCTTTCACTCAGGGAAGAGTCGTATCCAATGACCCTCTTCTTCGATGGATCCAAATGCCAGCGCGGTGGAGGGGCCGGCGTTGTTCTCATTCCTCTTGACGCTGAGCCTATGCCTCTTTCATTCCGGCTCAATTTCCCCTGCACTAATAATACAGCGGAATACGAGGCCCTTGTTTTGGGTCTCCAGGTGGCGTTACACTTAGGTGTCAAATCTATTAATATTTTTGGTGACTCTCAATTGGTAGTCAATCAAGTTATGGGCATCTACCAATGTAAAAATGAGGAACTTCAAAAGTACAAACATTACGTGGATTCACTTTTGATCTCATTTACTCGTTATTCTATCCAGACCATTCCCCGCTCCACTAACAAATTTGTGGATACTATGGCTTGCTTAGCCTCACAAATTCCTACCTCACCAACTGACTCTGACATATTCGTCTTGGTCCAAAAACTCTTTGCCCCATCCTATTCAGCCCCGGTTGTTTGTATGATAAATAATGTGTCTGCTAATTCGCAGGATACCTGGTACCACCAATTTCATGACTACCTTACAACCTCCGTTCTCCCACCTGACCTTACTAGTACTGGCAAATGTGCTTTTCTTAAACGTGTTTCTCGTTATGTCGTCATGGGGGGACTCCTTTATAAATGTGGCTTTGATGGCATCCTTCTTCGATGTCTAACCGGCACGGAGGTCACCTATACCATCCAACAGGTCCATGACGGTATTTGTGGCGGACATTTTAGTGGCCTTGCCGTGGCTAAACAAATCCTTCGCCTAGGTTATTATTGGCCTACTTTTAATAACGACTGCTATGAATATGTTAAGCGTTGTGTTATGTGTCAACAACATGCCAACCTTCAACATACTCCTAGCCATCTGCTACAGGTCGCACGAGATCTTTGGCCTTTCTCACAATGGGGTTTAGACCTTATTGGTGAGATTCACCCGCCCTCTTCGCAACATCACCGTTGGATAATCACGGCAACCGAATATTACACAAAATGGGTGGAGGCCATTCCACTCATTTCAATCAAAAAAGAAAAAATTGTTGAATTCGTTTACCATCACATTATCTGTTGTTTTGGTATTCCTCATCGCCTAATAACAGATAATGGTAAATCTTTCAAAAATAAGTTGTTACAAGACCTTTGTGATAACTTTGCTATCAAACTTAGTTTCTCATCACCTTATTATCCACAGGCCAATGGTCAAGCTGAATCTTCTAATAAAACCCTAACCAAAATCCTGATGAAAGTTGTTAATGATTCTGGAAGAAATTGGCATGATCACATTCCCTTTGCCCTTTGGGCTTATCGTACTAGCATTCGTACCTCCACTAATGCCACACCATTTTCTTTGGTATATGGTACCCAAAGGCTGTCTTACCTCTTGAAATACAAATACCCTCCCTCAAAATATCTCTTCAGAATATTCTCACCAACAATGATTTCCGCCAAGAGCGGTTAGCCCAATTAGAGCTTCTTAGACGAGTGTCGTCTTACGGCTCTTGACCACCTTCAAATCCATCAAAAATGCATCAAGCATGCTTATGATAAGCGAATTCATGAGCGTACCTTTAAGGTTGGTGATCTTGTCCTCAAAGAGAATCAACATGTAACCAAACTAGAAAAGAGCAAACGTGGAAAATTTGCTCCTAATTGGATTGGGCCTTACATTATCACTCACACTTATGGATCAGGCACTTATCATTTAGCTTCACTTAATGGTAAACCTGAGCCTAAGCCCCTTAATGCCTTGCATCTTCGACCATTCTACTGTTGAAATCAGTGTTGTGTCACTTCTTATCTACCTTACACTCATCCCTTGAGTTCATTTACCACCGCATACACTTTGTTTTTTGCATCTCAAAATCAATTCAAGCTCACATGGTTTGATTATCACCTCCCCTTAAAAGATTCCTTCCCCTTTTTAGTCTAGTCCATGACTTCAAAGTATCAAAATGACATATTCTTAATTAAAACACTTATGGGATTTTCTTGAGTCAAACTTCCTACAAAACTAGATGCTTTATGCCCAACGGACATCTAGACCTCTAAATTATACAATAGACTACTCTCTTGAAGGATAGCTATATGCCAAACTATTGCTACTATTATATATAGACTGCTCCCCCGAAGGACAGCTATACATAAACACCGCATCTACTACTATATATAGACTGCTCCCCCGAAGGACAGCTATACACAGTTAGCCTTTCTCAGAAGCTTCTCGCCTTGATCAGCTTCGTGAAGACCTCAAGAACAACAAAATACATATCCCATGTAGACTTCCCGCATCAATCAGTCTATATCCAGAAAAATAAAATAAAAATAAAAGTAGTATTTCAAAGCACTTTTGAGTCATGGACTTGTCTATTTAGGTTTGGTTCTCTTTTGTCATAATAATCATCTTATAATAAGTTATCTGCACCCTCGCCCACATCAATCACCTCACCTCACCATTTTTCAAAACAACAAAACTCAAGGGACGTGACGTATATTCGATATATTGTGATTATACCACTCTTTTCACCTATCGACTTCTCGCCTATGCAAGGTACCTAGGCACTCAAGCTCATCCTACATTAATATGTGGTTTTTTTAGCTCTTCTCAACTACAGGAAACTCTGGCCTCTTTTTCTCGACTCTAGGATGATGTGTTGACCTTAATCAGGACACGATTCCCTACTGCTTGGGTATGCTAACTTTCGCTTCACCTATACCTACACCAACAACATTACCCTACCAACACCAACAACATTACCCTACCAACATCAAATTTTTTTTACCAACCAAATTGCCTAACCACAACCAAATTGCCTGAATTCACCTCTCCCTGGTCCTAAGGGAGAACTACATCGGTCTGAGGCCCTTCCTTGCTTTGTGCAATGGGCTATGTAGGCAGCACTTAGGATACATGGGGTCTCCCAAGGTTAGCTCGACCATCCCCTACCATACCCTATCATGTGTTATAAATATAAATATTTTTATGTGTATTGCTATTTGCCAACATTCATCTTTATCCTTTTTTAAACAAAACAAAAACAACATTCAAAACACAACCATTCTTATTATTATCATCACTCAAAACAACATACATCTTTAGTTTTATTTTAGATGTTAAACAAATACATCTTCTCTATCATCGACTCGTAGGTCGGCATCCTTATTTATTCTTATATTCCTATGAAATTCACTTAGACCCTTGCACCTCCTCCCGAATCAGGTGGTGATCGTGATCATCGATGCCCCTCCGTTGGCCTCTCCATCCTCAAAGGTGCCAATGCCATTGGTTCCTCCCACTGATCCGCCAACATCTCCTGTAACATACGAATATGTCCTCTCACGTGGAGGAATCTTGCCTCCAGTCTCTCCACTCGTAACTGTGAAACCTCTAACAATCCCATTGTCTCATTCACCTGTGTTTGAAGCTGGTGCAGCCAAATCTTGTAGACGATCTCTCTCCATTGTAATCACAGCTATGTCAGGGCGCTCACGTGCACCTCGCAGCTCTGCTACCCACCATACTCTATAGGCCTCTGTCATTCCCGCATCCATTACCCTACGATCGACTGCTATCTCTTCTGGCCCTTCTGGAGGTGTAGGCCGGGGAGGTGAGAATGCTGCCTCGGCATCAATCCTCATGTATGGTCTATATGTCATAGGTATATCCTGAACGAACCCAAATTGTTGCCGCACGTGATCTAGAGGAATCCTCTCGTACTCACCCGGCCTGTGCCCTGCGATCCACCTCAATCACTCTACACCCCTCAACTCCTCAGCTATGTGCTCTGTCACCATATAATTCCCGTAATGCCTCCAACGAATATTCGCAATCATCACCATCTCCCATACCTGTCTATAATACTCGATGTCATCTATCACGGCCTGGGATCTCGCTTCTTGTTCTGTCTGGACCCATCGTCTGAATCCCAACCTTTGCACTCCTGCCTCTCCTGACTCAATGGGTCAGCCTATTGGACGCACACAAACAATATGCTCATAGGCCCAACAATGTAATAAGTACGAACAATCTAGTGTCGTCCTGTGTTTTCACTTACAGGCCCATAAACCCCTATATAACTCTGCCAGATATGCAGGTGCCCATGCGAAAGTCACGCTCATTTCTATCATTTCCCAAATAACACTCATCAATGATTTGGGAAATATTCCACCCTCCGCCCTCGGTAATGCATAATACCCCACCGCTATCATTAATAGCATGGCCAACCTTGTTTCCTCAGGGTGTGTTGCATACATTCTACCATACGTAAATGATAAACCTCGCTATGTCAAATCTCGCACAGCTGAACCGAATACTGCTGTTATCGCTGCCCGCCCCGCGCTAGGCAACGCCTGATACACTGTTTTTCCTATCATTGGGAGTCTCAAAATACGGAACACATCTTCCAAAGTCATTGTCATCTCCCCTGTTGGTAGATAGAAGGTATTTCTTTTCCTGGATTCCATCTCTCCAATCAACGCCTACAACAATAGCATGTTACGCGCGATTCGTGAATAATAGCGGATTCCACTTAACCCCAAATGATTTATCAATGCCCATTCAGCTGGGGTTACATCCGCTCCGGATTCGTGACAACAACGTTGCACTGTATCATTCATCCTTAACCCACCCCGCTTCCACTGCATTACATCAAACGACACATAATTATTCAATAGAACAAATCTCCACTGGTTTTTTCTCAACTTTTGGAAACTCCTACAGTGACCGATATCGGTTATGGATAACCGATACCGGTTATTTATAAACGATACCAGTCCCTGTCAAAAATATACCTCCCCTGCTTACAACATACACCTATGATAATTCTTTTGCCCGTTTACTCCTATTTATACCTAAAAACATATGTGACTACCCTATCTACCTTTTACCCCATAGCACTCACACCATCCCAACCTTGCCTACAGCCTTTTCTTGCTCATTCTTACCCACTTACACTTCTCTCATCATTCACAAAACATGTAAAATCAAATACAAACCCAAACAGTTTACCTCTAAGGATGCAGCAGCTTGGGGGCGGAACATGTCTTCCCCCTCGTCCCTGCCTGTTGGATGTTCTCCTTCGTTAAGCCATGCCTCACCACCCGTCTTCCAATTAGAAAAACTGTCTTTATAACTTCTGCAATCCAGCCCACACCTCACTTCCACCTGTCTCTTCCTCCATATCACTCAAAATCTTTCATGCAATTACATGTATCAGTTGCAAACATCGTCGATTCACTATTTAACTTGTTGCATGCGCACAAAAATAAACGAATGCTAAAAATTAAGAAACTTAAGTTTCCAACCAAGCAATTCTATATATTCGAGGAAAATAATTCTGGCCATAACCGATATCAGTTACATAACCGCTATCGGTATATAGCTACTGACATCGGTTACATAACCGATATCGGTTATGTGTACCCTTTTTTTTTAAACCTAAGCCGTTTCTTCATTTTGCAATATTGTGTCGCCCGTCCATTTACCTTGGCATAATAACACCATTATCTATAGTTTTCATTAAATCTATATCTTCATCACAATTTCATTCAAATCATATATTCCACATATTCAACACAAACAGCCATTAAAACAAACGCTATCAAACCATCAATCTATACACATTTGCGATCCAACTCAGTAGCTACATGACGGTCAAGGGCACAAAAACAGCCGAACCACCAACACAGGACAACCAGGGCAAGAAACACAAGAAAGCCTCTCGCGTGCAGGAATCTTACTCCAGGTCTCTCCACTAGCTAACTGTGAAAAACCTCTAACAATCATTGTCTCATTCACTGGTTGAAGCTTGGGAGCAAATCCTGCCAACGATCTCTCTCCACTGTAATCAAGCTACGTGTCAGGGCGCTCACATGCACCCAAGCCTGCTACCCACCATACTCTATAGTCCTCTGTTTCCCGAATTCATTACCCTACGAGCGGCTGTATCTCTTCTGGCCTTCTGGGTGTAGGTCGGGGGGGGGGAGGGTTGAAGACTGCTTGCCTCGGCGTTGATCCTCAGTATGGTCTATATGTCATAGGTATATCCTAAACGAACCCAAATTGTCAACCCCACGCGATCTTAGAGGAAATCCTCTCGTACTCACCCAGCCTGTACCCTGCGATCCACCTCAATCGCTTACACCCCTCAAAACTCCTCAGCTATGTGCTCTGTCACCATATAGTACCGTTAAGGCCTCTAACAAAATATCCACAATCGTCACCATCCCCATACCTGTCTATAATACTCGATGTCATCCTATCATGGCCTGGGATCTCGCTTCTTGTTCTGTCTGACCCATCGTCTGAATCCAACCTTTTGCAATCTGCCTCTCCTGACTCAAGGGTCGCCTATTGGACGCAAACAAACAATATGCCATCGGCCCAACAATGTAATAAGTACGAAACAATATAGGTCGTCCGGGGTTTCCACGTACAGCGCCAAAAACCCCTATATAACGCTGCCAGATAGCAGTGCCCAAGGCGAAAGTCACGCTCATTCTATCATTCCCACATAACACCTATCAAGATTTGTGGGCAATATTCACCTCCGCCCTCGGGAATGCATAATACCCCCACCGCTATCAGATAGCATGGCCAAACCTTGTTTCCTCAGGGTGGTGTTGCCATACATTCACCATACTAAATGATAAACTCGCTATGTCAAATCTCGCACAGCTGAACCGTAATAATGCGGTTATCGCTGCCGCCCGCGATCGGCAACGCCTGATACACTGTTTTTCCTATCATTGGGAGTCTAAAAAAATACGGAAACAACATCTTCCCAAAAGCATTGTCATCTCCCTGTTGGTAGATAGAAGTTTCTTTTCTATGGATTCCATCTCTCAATCAACGCATACAACATAGCATGGTTACGCGCGATGCGTGAATATAGCGGATGGCCACTTACCCCAAATGATGTATCAATGCCATAAGCTGGTGGACATTCCGATCTGATTATGACAACAACGTTGCACTGTAGTATTCATCCTTAAACCCCGCTTCCACTGCATACATCAAAACGAAACATAATTAGTAAATTAGAACAAATATCAATGGTTTTTTCTCAACTTTTGGAAACTCCTTACAGTGACCGAACGGGTATGGATAAACCGATTACGCGTTATTTATAAACGATACCAGTCCCTGTCAAAAATATACCTCCCCTGCTTTAAACATAACCTATGATAATTTCTTTTGCCCGTTTAATTCCTATTTATACTAAAAAAACATATGTGCACACCAATCATACCTACCCATAGCACTCACCCCATCCCCAACCTGCTATCGCCTTATTTAGCATTCTCATCTTTACCCACTTAACTGCTCATCATCCTATTCACAAAAAAATGGTAAAAATCAAATTAAAACCAAACAGTGGACCACTCTCAGGATTTTGCAGCAGCTGGGGCGGAACATGTTTCCCCTCGTCCCATGCCTGTTGATGCATCTCCTCGTTCAGCCATGCTCAACACCCTTTCAATATAACTGGTCTTTCTACCTTTGACTCTCGCCCACACTCACTTAACCTGTCTCTTTCCTCCATATCACTCAAATCTTTATGCAATTACCTGTATCAGTGCAAACATCTCGCATTCACATATTTTAAACTTGTTGATCATATAAAAATAAGAATGCTAAAAAGTAAGAAAACGTAAGTCAACAAGCAATTCTAATTTAGGAAAATAAATTCTGGCATAACCGTATCAGTTACATAACCGCTATCGGTATATAGTACTGACATCGGTTAGACAAACCGATATCGGTATGTGTCCCTTTTTTTTTTTAAACCTAAGCAGTCGCCTTATTCATTTTGAAATATTTGTGGCGCCGTTCCCATTTTACCTGCATAAATAACACCATTATCTCTAGTTTTTACATTAAAATCTATATCTCATCACAATTTCATCAACTGCATCTATCCATTTACGAACACAAACAAGCCATCAACAAACGATATCAAAAACATCAATCTATAACACATTGGATCATCCAAACAGTAGCTACAATACGTCAATTTAACAAACCAGCGACAACTCAACACATTACAAAATTTCATAAACCCAACCATGTCAAATTAAACTCATCACTATATATATACACACACATTCCATTTTCAAAAAAGCATCAACAAAAGACATCAATCACCATTAATTATAACATGTGGACTCAAACTCATCATACATTTCAATACGACAAAGCACGACAAAACACATACACCATTTCAATACACCATGTGAGGTCAAAAATCATCATATATATATATACACAAAAGGTTTTCAAAATATTTACAACTTGCCCCGCATAGGGGCCTCTGTGATCTCATAATAATACAATCCGGGACACACATGGCGCAATAACTGTTCAAATGTGTTTTTTAATCTCGACTCGGCTCGCAGGCGGTCTCTCATATCAAAATATCGCGGCTCGCAGGCCGGTATCAACTGTACAATGTACTCGGCTCGCGGCTGTTGGGTTATACAATAAATGAATTAAATGAATGAATACATCATGTGTAGGCACACCGGCCTCTATAAACATATGGTTCGCAGCACGGTGCCCATTCCAATGTTACAACACACAAAAATCTATCTCCATCAGGGATCTCAGCTCTCCCATCGCCCTCCGTTCTGTCTCCTGTTGGTCCCTATGCCGCCTCTAGCCTCCTCCCGTGTTGTAAAGACCCAAACCGGCTTATGGATGCACAACACTGGGTTCTCTGACTCGGCGACGTCTTTTTATTTTCCGATCTAGCGCCGCATTACGGCTGATAGTCCGCCACTGGTTACCATCAAGGATGGTCCTGATAAGTACCGTCCTCCTCTCTCGCACATATACCGGGCGTGCCAAAATGTTTCGCCACGGAAGTTTCGGCTCTGTGGAATAGGACTTGCTTCTATTCCTATCATTCCTTTTCGACAAACAGATAAGGGTTAGGGCTAGGAGGAAATACCTGTTGAATGTTTAAGATGGTGTGCGGCGTACCAACCATCTGGCCCAACCCAAAGGCAGACAACCAACATATGGCCAAACCCAAAGGCCGAAACCAGCCCATTTGCCCAACCTAAGGCCGCACAACCAATTGGCCAGACCCAAGGCCGCAACCAACCCATAGGCCCGACCCAAGGCCGCACCAACTAACCATTGGGCCCGACCCCCAGGCCCGCAACCAACCAATTTGGCCCGACCCAAGGCGTACCCACCCATTTGGCCCGACCAGGCCGCAACCAAACCATGGCCGGAACCAAGGCCAAAACCAACCTCTGGCCCAACCCAAGGCCGCAACCAACCATTGGCCGACCAAGGCCGCGCAACCAATTGGACACGACCCAAGGCCGCAGCAACCAATTGGGCCCGGACCCAAGGCCGCAACCAACATCTGGGCCCGACCCAAGGCGCCAACCAACCATTTGGCCCGACCCAGGCTGCAACCAACTAAGTTTGGCCCGACCCCACCAAGGCCGGAACCACCCATCGGCCCAACCAACGGCCGCAACCACCCATTCTGGCCCGACCCAAGGCCGTAACCAACCATTTGGCCCGACCAAGGCTGCAACCCAACCTTGGCCCAACCCAAGGCCGCACCAAGTAAAATACCTCACCAAAATCAACAAATACCATTTTATCCACCATCTGTAGGCTTTTGATTCACTCGAGCTCCCCTGTTGTGTTTTAGCATGATTAGGGTCCTTGACTTGATTATCGACCAATTTTTCTAGACACGACTGTGACGTTTATCTACAACCAAACCAACCATTTGGTACTGCCGAACATGCCAAAACGCAATGTACTCTACCCGTCTATATCCCCTGGCGCTACTTCCAATGCCTGGATACCAGGATTATACCACCCTGTTATGGATAAACTACGACCTTGTGCCTATGAATTGCTTGTTGCTTCTTCAAATCATGTACCCTGGTCGCACTACTGCATGTCAATGTGCGTCTGCTTCCTGAGACCTACCCCACCATCTTAACCAATATCTAAAACACCCTTTACCCTATCAACCCTATCCGATTTCATGCTATCTAAATCTGTGTGATAGAGTGAGGGGGATTACCTATACCCTTAACAGGGGAAAAACCACTTCAATGAGTGTCTGTGCCAGCTTTACAAAACCGGACTACACGACAATAAGGGGCATGTAGACACCAAATTTGTTGTTCTTACGACACCCTGTGACCCACCATTCCAATTTCGCCAACCTAACCTCATCACCTACCTTACAACAATTATTTTAATTACCGTATAAATTAATAAATCCAAGCAAATGACTTGCCACATCATTTCAACACCTCATATGGACCTATTGTTAACCCTAAACTAAACTAGTTAAACCTATACTTGGTCTATATTCCACCACCCATGACTAATACTCCTCACCTGCCCCAACCTTTAAAACCAACCTCATTACTGACTTGACAAGCCCGCCACTAATTCTCGGGAGAAAGGAGGGGGAAAGATAGCTATTTCTACCAAAAATAGCCGCTTTACCTGACCGATACCGGTCCTGACTCGACGCCGTTGGGTGCTAACGCCATTGGTTCCTTCCATTGTAGTAAATGACCGCTTCCAAACCAAAACAAAGGATCGTATTTTTCTTCGATCGAGAGAGGAGAAATCATTGGAAGGATCCGGATTGCTTGGCTGAGCAGAGACAAGTGAAGGAAACGGAAGGTTTTGCACAAGAAGGAGATCAACGATTGTCAAGACTGCACTGAATAACTAGATCCATGGACACTAATCGAGCATAGAAGAGGAGATAGTCCATCTTGGATTGTCAAGATCATCCTACTTGAGCCCTGTCTTCGTTCTTCACAGTCCTGAACCTGCATCTTCATCAGGAACGAGTAAGTAGGGTGCTTGTAGTTTTAAGCAGAGTTCTTGAGCCTGTGGATGATTAAGAAATATAAGCTCTTCCTAGATCTACACCTACCTAGAACCTGCACTTGAACCTTCATCCATACATCATGTATTGCCCCAGAAGACCATTTTTCACAATCTGAGTCTTCCCTGTCTCTTCATTATTCCCCTCAGCCATCCTATCAGTCTTAATAACCCCACATCACCCTGCAACCAACCTCTAGCAGAAGCACCTAGATTTGCTGGGACCCTACCGGTGTCGTTTATTCCCTACCGGGCAGCGGTCTCTAACTGCGGGCGGTTATCTAGTGACCGCCATCGATCACTGTGAATTATTACCCCAAAACATCCTCTCGCCTATTTGTCACCTAACAACTCAGATCCAGTTTGTTCTATACCTGTAACTCAACTGAATGTATCAAACGACCAGTAACCAAACAAAACACGTGACGTTTTATTATTGATGGCGTACAGCCCTATGTTTTATAACGAATCGTTGGTGGTACTTAAATCGTGATTTTGCAATAGCTTCTTGGTTAGTCATGGGTAATCGTGATTAGCAGGGAAGCTGACCACCTTCGAAAGGAAGTTTTAATTCCTGGGCCAAGGCAGTAGAGTTCCATCATTTATTGTCTAATTAAAATCTGGTGGTCTGTATCTTCCTTCCAGGTAGCCTTCCCAAGGACAAAAAGGAGGTCTCGCCAGGCGATCTGATCGTATCTACGGATGCGCACACCATCTTAACATTCAACAGGTATTCCTCATAGCCCTAAACCTTATCTGTTCTCAAACGAAGCATGGATAGAAGCAAGTCTATTCCACAGAGCCGTAAACATTCTGGCGAAACAATTACAAATTGCTGGGGTTAAATGATCATTTTGGATGATCAATGATGTTATTGCCTCTTCTTGATTTATTTTCATCTTGATGATCAAATTTGAAGTATATTATCAATTTTTTAATGTATCCAAACACATCAGTATGGGTAGAGTTGATTCTCCCATGATGAATATGGTCACACGTTTTGTTAGTTTGGCAAGGTTCCATAGTTTGAAGTTTTAAAAGTTCTATTTATGATTTCTGAAGCTTAAATTTATTATTTTAGACATTATTCCAAATTTAGTTGTCAAAAAAATTTGTAAGGTTTCTTGCAGGGATTCAGGTTTTCTCAATTTTTCTACATTACACAAGCATGTGTTGAGGGTTAAAAATATGGTCAAAGTGGGACCTCGTGCAAATGCCAGGTTAGTATGAGAGTTAGTTTTCTTAATGGAGCATGGTAAATATCAAGCCACTGTTGGCCTTGACCATTGCACATGTTCCAGTAGGTCATTAGAAAGTTGTGTCTGAAACTACATTCCTTGTATTTTTATTAATGCATATAAGCTCTTGAAAATTGTAATAGTCTCTTAGTAGATAATTCTGCCAAGCCATCGAAATAAAAAGATGTGGGGGGGCAGTAGATGCTCATTTAAGGGATGATGGGATTGAAATTCAAAACGATTAACGTTGCCCTAAATATAAGATGTAGCTCGACAGTATTACTTGTTTATTGTTCAGGATATCTTAGTAGAATAAATAATTAAAACCAAATTTATAGATGTTCATAACGTCTATCAGTGTGGGGAGTGCACCCTACACTTTTAGAGGAGTTATGAGATACCTGTGTAACAGGGTACATGTCGCACTGCAACAAACAGGCAGGATGAATGTGATTTAGAGATGCTGGCAGAGAGTATAATTATCCTCAAAGAGCCAGAAAGAGGTGCGGTATGTGGTAAGGCACTGAGAAAGTGCCAAAATTGTGAAATCTTGTACACAATCGTATGATGTGGGGATGAAAATGTGACTGCCGTGGTGATGCACAAGTGGAGCGGAAGTGTACGATGTGTGAACCATTGTACAAGAGCATAATGTATCAAAGTTAGTATGTGTACACTGAAACAGAATAAATTCCGAAAGCTGAAATGTTTACTGATTCATAATGCAGAACATGGATCGCTACATTGTAGAGTCATAAGACCAATTACTCTCTAACAACTTTAATCAAATGGATTGTAGGAGAATCTAAAAGGGTTTTTTTAATGTTTTATTTTCGCATAGAATACTAAAAAAAGCTAAAGCAGACTGGCGACAATCGGTAAATTGCTAATGTTTGTTGTAGAAGAGTAGAATATCTTCATCTGAATGTAACCATGCATTGTATAGGATGGAAGATTAAACATTATTTTAGTTTTTCATTAAATCTATATCTCATCACCATTTCATCAACATCATCTATCCATATTACGAACACAAAAAGCCATCAACAAACGATATCAAAAACCATCAATCTATACACCATTTGGATCCAACTCAGTAGCTACATACGTTCAATTTCACAAACCAGCGACACAACACATACAACATTTCATAAACACAACATGTCAATTAAACTCATCATCTATATATATACACACACATTCCATTTCAAAAAGCCATCAACAAAAGACATCAACACCATAATATATAACCCATGTGGATCAAACTCATCATACATTCAATAAGACAAAGCATCGACAAAACACATACACCATTTCATATACACCATGTGGGTCAAAATCATCATATATATATATACACCAAAGGTTTCAAATATACAACTTGCCCCGCATAGGGGCCTCTGTGATCTCATAATAATACAAATCCGACACACAGGCCGCAATAACTGTCAATAATCTCGACTCGGCTCGCAGGCCGGTCTCTCATATCAAAAATATACTCGGCTCGCAGGCCGGTATCAACTGTACAACTCGTACTCGGCTCGCAGGCTGGTATATACAATAAATGAATAAATGAATGAATACATCATGTGTAGGCACACAGGCCTCTATAAACATAACTGGTTCGCAGACCGGTGCCCATATCCAATGTACAAACACAAAAATCTATCTCCTCTGCAGGGATCCCTCAGCTCTCTCCATCGCCCTCCGTCTGTCTCCCTGTTGGTCCCTATGCCGCCTCTCGCCTCCTCCCTGTAACGGACCCACCGGCTATGGCTGCACCACCCTGGGTTCTCTGACTCGGCGACGTCTCCGCTCTATGCGCCGCATACGGCTGATAGTCAGCCCCGGTACCATCAAGGATGTCCTGATAGTACCGGGCCTCCTCTCTCGCCTCCATATACCGGGCGTGCCAAAATGTTTCGCACGGAATGTTTCGGCTCTGTGGAATAGACTTGCTTCTATCCTATCATTCCTTTGACAAACAGATAAGGGTTAGGGCTAGGAGGAATACCTGTTGAATGTTAAGATGGTGTGCGCGTACCAACCATCTGGCCCAACCCAAGGCTGCAACCAACCATCTGGCCCAACCCAAGGCCGCAACCAGCCATTTGGCCCAACCTAAGGCCGCAACCAACCAATTTGGCCCGACCCAAGGCCGCAACCAACCATCTGGCCCGACCCAAGGCCGCAACTAACCATTTGGCCCGACCCAAGGCCGCAACCAACCAATTTGGCCCGACCCAAGGCCGTAACCACCCATTTGGCCCGACCCAAGGCCGCAACCAACCCATTTGGCCTGACCCAAGGCCACAACCAACCATCTGGCCCAACCCAAGGCCGCAACCAACCATTTGGCCCGACCCAAGGCCGCAAGCAACCAATTTGGCCCGACCCAAGGCCGCAAGCAACCCATTTGGCCCGACCCAAGGCCGCAACCAACCATCTGGCCCGACCCAAGGCCGCAACCAACCATTTGGCCCGACCCAAGGCTGCAACCAACTAATTTGGCCCGACCCAAGGCCGTAACCACCCATCTGGCCCAACCCAAGGCCGCAACCACCCATCTGGCCCGACCCAAGGCCGTAACCAACCATTTGGCCCGACCCAAGGCTGCACCCAACCATTTGGCCCAACCCAAGGCCGCACCAATTAAATACCTCACCCAAAATCAACAAAATACAATTTTATCCACCCATCATGTAGCTTTTTGATTCACTCGAGCTCACCTGTTTGTGTTTTAGCATGATTAGGGTCCTTGACTTGATTAGTCGACCAACTTTTTCTAGACCAAGACTGTGACGTTTATCTCAACCAAACCAACCATTTGGTACTGCCGAACATGCCTAAACGTTCATGTACCTTACCCGTTATATCCCCTGGCGCTACTTCCTATGCCTTGGATACCAGGATTATACCACCCTTGTTTGGATAAACTATCGACCTTTGCCTATGAATTGCTTGTTTGCTCTTCAAATCATGTACCCTGGTCGCACTACTGCATGTCAATGTGCGTCTGCTTCCTTAGACCTACCCCACCATCTTACCATTATCTAAACACCATTTACCCTTTATCAACCCTATCCCTGATTTCATGCTATCTCAATCTGTGATAGATTTGAGGGGGATTACCTATACCCTTAACAGGGGAAACCACTTCATATTATTGTCTGTGCAGCTTTACAAAACAGACTACACGACAATAAGGGGCTAATGTAGACACCAAATTTGTGTCTTACGACACCCTGTGCCCCACATCCCATTTCGCAACCTAACCTCATCACCTAAACCTTACACAATTATTTATTAATTACCTTATAATTAATAAATCCACATCACCATACTTGCCACCTCATTTCACCACCTCATCATGACCTATTGTTAACCCTAAACTAACCTAGTTAATACCTATAACTTGGTCTATATCCACACCCATGACTAATTACTCCTCACCTGCACCTAAAACCAACCTCATAATGACTTGACCAAGCCCGCCACTAATCTCTCGGGAGAAAAGGAGGGAAAGCTAGCTATTCTACCAAAAATAGCCCGCTTTTACCTGACCGATACCGGTTCCTACTCGACCGCCGTTGGTTGCGTAACCGCCATTGGTTCCTTGTAAATGACCACTTCCAACCAAAAACAAAGGATCGGATTTTTCATTCGATCGAGAAGAGGAGAAATCATTGGAAGGATCCGGATTTGCTTGGCTGAGCAGAGACAAGTGAAGAAACGAGAAGAGTTTGCAAAGAAGGAGATCAAGCTCAAGACTGCAACTGAATAACTAGATCCCAGTGACACTCATCCGAGCATCAGAAGAGGAGATAGCTCATCTTGGATTGTCAGATCATCCTACTTGAGCCCTGTCTTCGTCATCACAGTCCTGGAACCTGCATCTTCATCAGGAACGAGTAAGTAGTGTCTTGTATGTTTTTAAGCACTATTTCTTGAGCCTGTGGATTGATAGTAATTATAAGCTCATTCCTAGATCTACCACCTACCAGCACCCTGCACTTAACCTTCATCCATACATCCTTGTATTGCCCAGAAGACCATTTTATCACACTCTGAGTCTTCCCTGTCCTCTCATTATTCCCCTCAGCCATCCATCAGTCTTAATAACCCCACAATCACCCTGCAACCAACCTCTATACAGAAGCACCTAGATTGCTGACCCTACCGGTGTCGTTTATTCCCTACCGGCAGCGGTTCTCTAACTGCGGTCGGTTATCTAGTGACCGCCATCGATCACTGTGACTTATACCCCAAAACCTTCCTCTCGCCTATTTGTCACCTAACAACCTCAGATCCAGTCTGGTTTATCCCTGTAACTCAACCTGAATGTATCAACGACCAGTAACCAAACAAACAACGTGACGTTTTATTATTGATGGCTTAGCCTCTATTGTTTTATAACGAGGTACTTAAATCGTGATTTTGCAATAGCTTTCTTGGTTATCATTTGTGTTAATTCGTATTAGCAGGGAAGCTGACCACCTTCGAAAGGAAGTTTTATATTTCCTGGGCCCAAGGCAGTTCCCTCATTTATTGTCTAATTAAAATCTGGTGGTCTTGTATTCTTCCTTACAGGTAGTCCTTCCAAGACAAAAAGGAGTTCTTCGCAGTCGATCTGATCTTTCTCTACGGTATGCGCACACCATCTTAACATTCAACAGGTATTCCTCATAGCCCTAACCCTTATCTGTTTCTCAAACGAATGATAGGATAGAAGCAAGTCTATTCCACAGAGCCGAAACATTCTGTGCGAAACAATTACACATTAGCTGGGGTACATGATCATTTTGGATTGGCTCACTGATTTTTATTGCTCTTCTTTATCTTATTTTTCATCTTGATGATCAAGATTTGAAGTATATTTATCAATTTTTTAAATGTATCAAAACACATCAGTATGGGTAGAGATTGATATTCTCCCATGAAATGTCACCGTTTTGTTAGTTTGGCAAGGTTCCATAGTTTGAAGTTTTAAAAGTTTCTATTTATGATTTCTGAAGCTTAAATTTATTATTTTATACATTATTTCCAAATTTATTTGTCAAATTTGTAAGGTTTCTTGCAGGGATTCAGGTTTTCTCAAATTTTTCTACATTACACAAGCATGTGTGAGGTAAAATATGTCACATTTGGACCTGTGCAAATGCAGTGTTAGTATTGAGAGTTAGTTTTCTTAATGGAGCATGGTAAATATCAATCCACTGTTGGCTTGAATAGCCCATGTTCCAGTAGTTTCATTAGAAATGTTGTGTCTGAAACTACATTCCTTGTATTTTTTATTATATGCATAAGCTTGAAAATTGTAATAGTATCTTAGTAGATAATTCTGCCAAGCCATCTAACTAAAAATATGTGGCAGTAGATGCTCATTTTTAAGTGCTGATTGTTATGAATTCAAAACGATTAACCTTTGCCCTAAATATTAATATGTAGCCCTACATATTACTTGTTTATTGTTCAGGATCTCTAGTAGAATAAATAATAAAACCAAATTTTATAGATGTTTCATAACTTCTATCAGTTTGGGATTTCATCCCTACAATTTCTAGAGGAGTTATGAGATACTGTGTCACAGGGTACATCTTCGCACTGCAAAAACAGGCAAGGCTGCATGTGATCTCTATAGATGCTGCAGAGTATAATTATCCTCAAAGAGCCAGAAAGAGGTGCGGTATGTTGTAAGGCACTGAGAAAGTGCCAAAATTGTTGCAAATCATTTTACACAATCGTCTGATGTTGGGGATGACAAGTGATGCCGTGGTGATGCACAAGTTGCGCGGAAGTGTACGAGTGTGTGCAACATTGTACAAGAGACATAATGTATCAAGTTATGTGTACACTGAAAATAATTCTTAAAGCTGAAATGTTTTACTGATCATAATGAAGAACAATGGATCTCTACATTGTAGATTCATAAGAATCCAATTAATCTCTAACCTTCTAATCAAAATGGATTGTAGGAGAATCTAAAAGTGTTTTTTTTAATTTTTATTTTCGTATAGAATCATAAAAAAAGATAAAGCTAGACTGGGACACTCGGCTAAAGATTGCTAATGTTGTTGTAGAAGGATTAGCATATCTTCATCATGACTGTAACCCATGCATTGTTCATAGGGATGTGAAGACTTATAACATTATTTTGGATGAAAATTTTGAGGCACATTTGTCAGAATTTGGCATTGCCAAGTGCATTTCCTTGGACAAAACCTACATTGACCCCGAATATGCAAGAACATCAAGGCTTGATAAGAAGTTTGTTGTATACAACAAGGACATTCTCATCTTGCCTTGAAAAATGCTCAGAAGCTTCACAAATTATTTTATTCAAGTATCATGTAGAATAATACAAACTTGTTGGCTTGAAGTGAATATGACATCGAAAGTCTTGCTTTGTTTGGTCACTAATCACTCTCCACATTACAGCCACATGTACAAAATTTATTCTGTGCATTTTTCACAATGAAGGTACTTTATTCTGCATCATGGGTCTCCTCCCACATTTATCGAATCTCAATTTGAATCACAACATATTTTTGAGTTGGGTAAAACACAATTTAAAGGTAATGTAGGTAACTTAGGTGGAAATTGACATCCTATATATTCCATTGGAATTAAGAAAAAACCTATATGTGCTCCTTGCTATCCAACATTCATAGGCGCTGTAAGATTTCAGATAGGATGTTTATTACCCTTACAAAAGCATATAGATGTTTTTAATGGGTTATTACTTCTACCTAAGTAGCAATTTTTGTAAAATAGTGTTTAATATGATACATTTAATATATGAGAAAGAATATGGGTTCATTTAAATAAATCAATAATTTTATTATATTAATTATAAGTGGCAGAAGTAAAAATCAATGTTTTTAATTAAATATTAATCACATTTAATTATTTATTTACGGAGTTTTTAACTAAAAAATGTTTTGTTTATAGAGTATTTTTGTCAAACTGTTTACATTTTTTAAGATTTTTATGTTTTTTACAGTGTGTATACAATTTTAGATCAAATTTCTGGATAAAAATTGTGTTTAAATCATTCCCATAAATTATAATAATATCAAAATTGTTTATTGTTTATAAGTATTAAATAAATAAAAATATATAATATTATACAATTTCTCCCCAAATAATTAAAAACCACAAATATATCCTTGTAAATCAAATAACTTATACTGTTTGGCATTAAATATCAACTCTTTTAAAATTGTTTCCAGCATCAAAATTTACAATCAATTTAATTTATGATGAAATGCAGGAATGATTACTCATTACCACCGAATGTATTCCCTTGTAATCCAACACCATCTTGCAATACTCTGCCTTTCAAATGACCTATGTGTTGAGTTTGAAATGGAGGAACATGTGTTGGGCTCTAGTGCATTTTGCTATAGTTGTTGATTCCCCTTACAGTCTTATGAAATCTATAGGTCTCCTTGGGAAAATTGAATTGAAAGTAGGTTTTGGTGGCTTTTTCAGTTTGAGTAATTATGCTGCCAAGAAGCAGGAAAATCATGATCTACATAGATCAATATAGATTCTGAGTGATGCATCCAAGGAAGGTGGTATTCTTAAAACATATCAATTTGAAGAACCCGTTTCTCTGGGAACAATGAAACTCCCACCCGACGTGGATTTGAAAAAGATGGAAACCATGCTCTTCCTAGTAATTTGGTTTGTCGGTATAAGGCTATATATGTATATATATGTGTGTGGTATTTTTTGATGTATATCTGTTCGGATTTTTCAAAAAATTGTTTTGTTTAAATATACAACTATAACTAAGAAAACCATAATCTTTAAGCACTGCAAGTGCAATGATATATCGAGAGAAATATTTCTAAAATTCAATTTTCCTACAAGTTAAAAAGAGTTAGATCTTATAAAGCAACCTTGGTTGTCACTTGTCGTAGTCACAATATAATATGTATATGAGCCCAAGCAAGGTCACTCTGTAATATGCATACCTGATGTATGCCATGCTTTGGTGAATGAATAAAAGAATTCTGATTTTTCTTTTGGGTTAAATGCCTAGAGGGAACATATAGTGTCTTTATCTTAAATCTTGACTGAGTAATCCCCTTTGGATGCTTAAAAGGGTAAGTTTAGCAATCTTTGGATGTATGCAAAGTGCTTGAGCACCATTGGGGTATGGTCAAGGTTTATACTGAGACAATTGGAGGTGTTTGTCCCATAGGCAGTATTCGGCATGTTTCATGTTTTGGTGAAGTTATAATATCTTCTTCTTCTTCACTGAGGTCGAGCATAATTCCTCCTGCAGGCCATTTTTTAGGATGCAATCCTGAGTGTTCTTGATCATGCTGCCTGGATGAGTGAACCAGGAGCCTGCCCATTTGGTAATTCCTATTGAATGCTTTTATAAAACTTGAATAGTGACAGAAAGGGTGCAAACTACCAATTGAAAGAATTCATAAAAGAAAATTCTAATTAGTTTAGTTTGTTGAAGAGGAAAAGAGGCATGTGGTTTGTATACGTTGGATTGGATGTTGTGTTTGTAGGTCTGGGGAAAGCATGGATGTCATCTCAAAATTTACATGTATTTCCCTTGAGTTGCTCATCTACATGGTCATATTTTGAGGTCAAAATCTTGTAGTGGTCAATGAGCTCTATAGATGAATATTTGTTCCTGGACAGTGTCTTGTTTTGAGTACTGAAAATAGTCCTACTAAGTGGATGTTATGAATGTATTCATGATTGGTGCAAGATAATTTTTGCCACAGCAGGATGATGTTTTTATGATGTATTTGAATTTTTTGAGGCCTACGGATGTCTTAAATAATCAAGGTGATGATTTTGGAGTTCTTTGATGAGCTTGTGGTGATAGGGTTTTCAGGCCTTTTTGGGCTTGTTTTGTGTCTTGGTGCATGGTCGACCTACATGGGTCCATTTTATGAACCTTTTTATGTAGTGATTTTTTTATGTTTTTACACTTACATTATGGTGGATCTCTTTGGTTAGTACTAACATTATGTTAACCACAATTTGAGTTGGGATGTCTATAAAGTGAGGGTTTTGGTTCAATCGATGCAACTACCATGTGTGAGTACGTTATTAGCTACTAACTCTGAATTCCACCCAAATAATTATCTTCCACTATAAATCCCATAACATATACCATTCGGTGTTCACATTGCATTTACGAAGTCTTCCATGCTTTTATCCTTTAAGTATTTTGCACTTCATCCTATCTTTAGTCTGATTCCATCAAAAACAACTAAGTCTTGAACTTCTCTCCTTCTTGGCGTGAAACTACACGATAATTCAGTAAAAAAATTGCTTGGTTGACTAACCCATATTTTATGCAATTTTTTATTATTTATAAATGTCTTATAAGACACATTCCAATCTATTTTGTGACATAGTTTTTTCATAGTTACTATGCGTTTGTAGATCTTATTCGCCATGAAATTATATCAAACATGCATAAATTATTTTGAATCACCAATTTTATATATATATATATATATATATATATATATATATATATATATATATATATATATATATATATGCATTTTCATATATGGGCTTATGCATGGAGATGGGGAACCAAAAAGGCCAAAAATCCACCTTTTGGATATTTTGAACATAACGTGCTTGTGTTATGCTTTAGTCACGTTATAACGCAACTGTGTTATGAAATGGGTGTGTTATGACTATAAAAAAAAGTATAACAGTCTTGGCCGAGACCTCTCATTTAATTTTTTGGCAAAAAATTCTTTTGAGCAAAAAATGTGAGCGGGTTTTTGGAGCTTAATTCTTGTTCAAAGAATGAATAAACCATGACAGAGAGTCTAGAAGGTGAGTTTTAATTGAATTTAGGGTGTTTTTTAGTAATTAAATTTTTTCCTTACATTGTTCCTAATTCGTTTATTTTTAATTTTAGTGGATCCAATCTTTTCACCTAAAAACCCTCCTTCACCTATAGACCATGGTCAACAAAACCTACCTAAAACACCTCTTTCAATTCCTAGACACCATCTTAATACCCAAGAAAAATTTGTAGGGGAGATTCATAATAACAAAGCTCAAATTCAAGGTTTAATATATACCCTAAGAAACCTAAATGCCACAAGTGTCCATTGTCAAAATATTACATCGTGATTAACATCTAATATAAGATAATATGTTGGGTAAAAGAAGCACATGGGAGGGTTACAAAACTAATTGTCACAATTTTTATGTAGACAAATTGTATTATGATGTGATGAAGAAAATTGCTAAAGACAAGTTATGTGATTTGTTCACTTACCTCAAAACTAATACCCCCTTATTATTGAATTACAGAAAATTCATGATCCATTGGTGTAATTATGAGGGGATAGAAAATAATTTTTCGGATGGTGGATGGTTTTTGACCAACCACATTGTAGCAATTTTGAGATACAAAAATATTTCTTGAGGAAATTCTATTGTGAGTTCATTCGCAACGAAATACCAAACTATTTTGATATTTGAGAGTTCCAAGGTAGAGGAAAAGGCTCCGCATAAGATAGATTAGGGGAACAATGTTTGTATAGCCAATCACTGAGACCCCTTGCTCACCCATCTATTCAGCATGTTTCAATCCCTTCAATTGTGAAGGAGATAGTGGAGGTTGAGACACTCGATTCTATTAGTTCTTTTCAACACATTCACTACTTCAGCATGACACCCATATCTCCCAAGCTGATGAGGTGAGTCCCTCGAGGCATCAAACATCATAGATCATAATTTTTCATGTTTGTGGGAATTTAAACACCTATGTGGTTTATGAGGCTACTCCACAACTTATTCAGGATGTTCCTCGAGCTAAGTGTGTTCAATTGGAGGAGATACGTCATGATTATGTGTTGGACACTATCAACATCACAGACGATCTACTGTATTCAAACTTTAGTATTGACTGGTAGGTAATTTTACATAAAGTTAAATGCGATCTAGTATATATTTTTCGTACTAAATTTAATAATTAACAATATTAATTTATTATGAATGAAAATTAAAGAGTCGTGTGTATTTTTTATAAAATTTCAAGGTCAAAATAAACATCTAGTATCACATTCCACTTCCTCACATTTATTTGTGGGCACAAAAACCCCTCAAGTCTAAATTTGTAATAAATTAATAAATATTTTATGTGTTAATTTGTTTTCCATATAGAGATGTTATCCTAAAATTACAATTTGATGTTGGACAGGAAACCTCTAGACCTTCAGCGTCCAAGGATGTCGATATGAGTGCACATGTCGATGAATTTATTAATGTGAGCTCTGGTGGTCCTAAAAGCATGCTAAATTTACATGATTCCTAATCAAGAAAACTAGTAATTAACAAACTCCCTTTAGCCTTTTGCTTTATCTTCTGCACTTTTATTAATTTATACATCTTGCACTCTTGTCGGACATTTGAACTATTTTATCTTTCTATGGCCTCGGAACACTAGCGCCCAACTGGGACACTAGCGTCAAGCGCTCCTATCCTCCTAGGAACTCATGTCCTTCTTTACCTTTTTCTTATCCTTTTGGACCCCTTTCAGCTTCTTAATTACTTTTTACTACTTTGGGTTGGCCTTCCAGTTGTCAATTATGAAATTCAAACAAGGGAATCATATAAATACACAATTATGTTTTCAAAATAAAGGACCAAGCACTAAGCATTACATACTATCACCTAAGCTTGCATCCAAAGGCACAAAAGCACTTCAAAGCATCCATCTATCACACTCATTCAAGGGACAAGGGTTGCATCACTTCTGCATACACAACATAGGAGGGAAGTTTATTCTATTCCATCACACATATTCTATACATTTACTACATTCTAGATATATCCCGCTATCATTGTGTAACTTGCACAAGGGAATCTTAGGGCATCATTTCTACACACACACACAAAAGAACTACATGGATTCTGAGATGTAGTACAATGCTCAGTTGTAAGTTCACTCTTCGGGTGACCACTGGGGTCAATCTAACTCCCCATTCTGCATTTTCCTTTATTATAGGTTTGATGTGGTTTGTGGGTATGTGCATGTGAACTTCTTTTTGTAGGTTACATGTACATTCAGTGATCAAATAGAAAATCCAAGTGACAAACAACATAAAAGGACAACGAACATCATCCAACCCTGAAAGAACCAAATCCCCAACATCTACATGGACACCAGCACCCAGATCCAGACACCAGTGCTAGGTGCTCTTGTCCTCTCCCAAGGGCACTTTTGTCTTATGCAGTTTCAGAGTCCATAACCTCCAAGTGAGCATTGATGACACTCTTCCCAGTTTGTTTCAACTATTCACCTACCCTAGATCACTTCTAGATTCACTTGGAAATCAGCTAAGTCTCTCTATCTCCCTCTCTTGCTTAGGGTTTCACATTTTTATATGCTTGTTTGCTTGTGTCACATTGTATATTAGAATTTTTACATCATTCATTACAGTAGTTACTCTACAATTATATTTAATTCAATTTATATTAAATCATTTGGTGAACCCCAATCGTGATCAAACATTTGGATCCTTATTTTACATATTCTACCCAAACCCTAGTTCTTTCATGGCTCTTAAGGTTTCTAAGGTTCCTCAAGTCTCCTTGCATCAATTACTTCAAATGCACCCACCTTGCAAATATGTTCTCCAAAAATCCCTAGACACTATGTACCTCCCTCACAATATGCCACCTGCACAAGTAAGTGCCATCTTTGATCGTCTCTCTGATGACCCTATCAGTCCTGATACCACAACCAATCAATCCATTTGCAAGTCAATTCAAGTTTTACATTGTTTATTTCAAGATAAAATTCAAGCTATGGAAACCACAGATTACATCTCTCACAGCTGAAATCCAACATCTCAAGGCTGCTTCTCAGGCCCATGCTAGTTCTTCTTCTACACCTCATTCTAATCCCATGTCTACTACATGTGCTCATATAAGTGAACCCCAAGTCTTACCACTACCACCACCTCTCAAGTTTGATCTAAATGTTAAGCAACATGATATTCTTCTTGAGCTCCTCAATCACCAATTGATCAAATTTACCACTACTCATTGTTATCCTCCTTATCGGCTTACAAATTACACCGGTCTCCCCATTTTATAATTATCATAGACTTAATGGACATCATGAAAATGATTGTTATGCTTTAAAATGAATAATTAAGCACCTTTCACATCAGGGTTTTATTTCATTTTCTACACAACATTTTACTACATGCTCATCTCCAATTGCTAAATCCCATTGGGCTCCCAAATCTGATCCATCTATGTCTAATGAGCATCATGCCATAATTACTAATGTTCCTTCTCAGGTAAGTCAAGAGCCACCTATCCAACCCAGTGTCATACCACCTTTAAAAATACATACCCCATCACCTCCTCCTATCAAGTCTTCTACAACTAAGTTACCCATTCCTAAATAAATGTTACCAATTCCAAATAAGCACCAAATCAAGCAAGACCAACCAATTCACCCTGTGATAGTTAACCTCTTTAAACTTCATCCTATCAATCCACAATCTGATATTGGTCATACCCTTGCTCCTACCTACCATTGTGGAAACCATATATTTTCTTATGACACATTTCAAACTCCACCATAAATCTCCATCACTCACACACTTGGGGGGCATCAGACTCTCCCCCCTCATAGTCACATATTCTAATCAGTAGTTGTCTATCCATATTATTCACATTCGCATCTATACATTACTCTTGCTTTGCACTTCATTCTATAGTCACATTTTTCTAGTATCTACTCTATGGGCACACCTGTGCTACTCTCTACACTCCTTTGCTATTCATATGATTACTTATGTATCCTTATATTCATGGTACACATACTACTTCATATATACGATATACATCCTTTCATGTACTATACATACTCTGACTATTATTTCTTACAATGATCACATTTATTTGCCAGCAACTCCTTGACACTTGGGGGCAATCTCTTTCCCCCCTTCACATCACTATATCTCTTCTCTATATTCTAATACTACACTTCATGCTTCGTTCTTCATATACCTTTCTAAGCATTCACATTTGGTACAACATTATAGCCATCATTACCTGATGACACACTCTAGTGCTATGGTTCACACTTGACTGTTGAGGGCACACTTCATCAATGAACCTCACATCATACACATTTCACACTCAATGCTTCATGATATATCTTTCTAGCATCTACTCTCACATATACACTCATTTCCTGATGACACACTCTTGTTCTATGGTTCATTCTTGACTATTGAGGGAGAATTTATAAATGAACCTCATCTCATACACATCCACTGGGGGGAAATTCTGCTCCTACCATCTTCACACCTTACATATCACACCATCACACTCATATACCATTTGCATATCTTGGTTGCATTTATTCTTGCTAGCTTATTTTACTTACATCTTGCACTTTTCTTACTATGTTAGACAGATACTTAGTATGTCATTATCTTTATCATATACACATGTGCACGTTCACTTGGTATCTAGAAGTGAATGCAGATCTCTTACAACTCCTTACATGATGCATGATGCTCAACACTGAATCCCTTGCCAGTCCCGTCAAGGCTCCTGGGGGCATCTACCTTGACTACTCTCACACACTTTAGGTTCTATTGTTGCATCATTTACTACTTCTTCTTACTATCACTTGTTTTTCACTATATATACACACTTTGACATACTATTTATCTTTCTAAAATGCTAATGGGTGCTTCGTGTGTAGCAGAATTTGTCTTAAAGATTAATACAACCATGGTTATCTGATACTCTATGTTTTCTATTGTTTGTTATTATTTTTGGGTTATGTACTATGTCTTATTTGATCATTGTATGCCTTTGGCCACTTTGGCCCTAATTGTCTTGTGACATTGTGAGTGATGTCCCATGTATGAAACCCACCTCTCGTAGTCTATTTTGTCTTCACTATTTGCTTGTTACATTGTCTTATATTACATGTTATCTTTTCTTGCACTAACACTTGTACTAGCCTATCTAATTTGCATGTGCCTTGGTTTCTACCATGCACATCCCCTACCCCTTGCAGGTATCTCTAATTCAGATATGCATATCATATCAGGTTCCTCTCCTTTGGACCACATTCTCCTATAGTCGTTGTATGCACCCCAAACAAGGGGGGCATATCTATTGGGTGAATAAAAATCACCCTACTATAGAGCTCAAAGCTACAAGATCAACACAATACAAAAATAACACAAGAATATAATCACAGAATGGTCCAGAAGTAGACTTGGACCTCACACACAGAGTGGACACTAGCACCCAGTAGTAGACAGTAGTGCCCATGGCACTTGTGTCCTCCCCTAGGTGTTAATGTCTAGGGGAAGAAACAATCGATTTCATAGTTCATCATGATCTCCAACAACTTTCAAAATAATTCTACAGTAGCAGGAACTTGCCTCCAGTTACAAAATTCACCTTATCAGTACATTTCAGTTACAATACTAATTAATAATTAGAACAAATTGGAACAAATCAAGATGTACCATCTACAGTGGTGCTTATTTAGAAGTGTCATAGAAGGAGAGAAAAACTAGACCTCTCTCCCCAACACTCTTCTCTTGGCCTGATATTTTCCAAAAAGCTCGCAATTAGCGTGAGATCACCCAAAAAACTCGCATTTAGCATGAGATCACCCAAAAAACTCACACTTGGCATGAGATTGCCCAAAAAACTCACACTTGACATGAGATCGCCCAAAAAAATCACTACTTGGCATGAGATTGCCCTAAAAACTCACTCTCAGTGTGAGATCACCCAAAAACCTTGCCTTTGCATGAGATCACCCAAAAACCTCAAATTCAGCAACATCTCCAAGCAAATCAGGACAACCTTTTATCTCTTACACTCTTATATATCAGGTGCACACTTTCCTTTTACATACTTTCACACTTTTACTTACTTACACATGTTACTTTGATTTCTCATATATGGAACTTTGACTACTCTTTTCACTCTTCTTTTATAGGTTTATCCTTAATACACAACAAGGAAGCAACTCACATCAGCAAACACAACATACTACTACACATAACACTTCACCCCTAGGGTCCACTTCCCTTTCTTAGTCTCCATGCTTCACGTTATTGATCACTTCACACTTCACTTGTCCACTTGACACGTTATTGGCAACACACTTCTCTACAAGATCATAAGGTACACATATTCTATCTACTTTATGCTATCGAGTATTCACTCAACAACATAAAGTGGGGGAAAATGTAGACACAAAATCTATGCACTTGGGTACATTTCTAGGTCCTAAAAGCATGCTAGCATTTACATGATTCCTAAGCAAGTAAACTAGTAATTGACAACTCCTTTTAGCCATTCGCTTTGTCTTCTACACTTTTATTGGCTTTATACATCTTGCACTCTTGTCAGCATTTGACTATTTTATCTTTCTATGGCCTCGGACACTAGTGCCCAGTTGGGACACTAGCACCAAGTGCTCCTGTCCTCCTAGGTGCTCTTGTCCTTCTTTACCTTTTTCTTATCCTTTTGGACCCCTTTCGCTTCTTAATTACTTTTTACTACTTTGGGTCGGCCTTCCAGTTGTCAATTACAAAATTTAAACAAGGGAATCATATAAATACACAGTTATGTTTTCAAAATAAAGGACCAAGCACTAAGCATTACATATTATCACCTAAGATTGCATATAAAGGAAAAAAATCACTTCAAAAGCATCCATCTAGCACACTCATTCAAGGGAAAAGGGATGCATTCTTCTGCATACACAACATAGGAAGGGAAGTTTATTCTATTTCATCCCACACATTCTATACATTTGCTACATTCTAGATCTAGCCCACTCTCTTGGTGTAACTTGCACAAGGGCATCATTACACACACTCTCACACAGAACTACATAGAGTCTGAAATGTAGTGTAATGCTTGATACTAATTTCACTCTCTGGGTAACCTCTAGGGTCAATCCAACTCCACATTCTACACTTTTTATTAGATTTGATGTGGTTTGTAGACATGTATAGGTAGAAAATTCGTTTTGCAGGTTACAGGTACATTCAATGATTAAGGAGTGAAACTAGAGCAAAAAATAGAGACCAACAACAAAGCTCCTCCTGCACAGAAGAGGCCAGACCCATAACATTTAGATAGACACTAGCACCCAGAATGGACACTAGTTCCCAGGTTCTCCTATCCTCCCATGGGTGCTCCTATCCAACACATTCCTGAGTCTCAGAACATATAACTATCATTGATGACACTATTATCGATATGTTTCAATTGTTGATTTTCCTAGATCACTTCTAGATTTCTCGAGAATCAGCTAAGTCTCTTTATCTCCCTCTCTTTCTTAGTGTTTCACATTTGTACATGCTTATTTTATTACATCTTACTGTATATTCACATTTATATATCATTCATTATAGTAGTTACTCTGCAATAATATTTAATTCCACTTTTATTAATTCAGGTATGAGCTAGTAATGTAATTTTCACAATGAATTTATTATATTAAATAACTTCATTTATTATAAATAAATGAAATTCATACGCATTCTAATTTTCTTCATCTTGGTTTCCACATTAGGAGGTGACAACTCCATTTCTTTCACCTTCCACTGAGGTTGTTTCCCCTTAGGTCAATGTTAAGAGGCAAAGGATGATTCTAAGGGATTATGAGATTACAGTAAGTATTTATTTATAAGTTTTGTCATTTTATATGGCATTAGTTGTATACTAATTTGTACATTATTTATATTAATAGGTGGTCCTACAATCATACCTTGAGTGTAGGACATCCGATTGAAAAAAGGAAACTCCCACTTATGTGGTTGGTGCATCTTCCCCGAGGGCTAAAAGAACCATATTGTTCAATGATACCTCATAGTTTGGATGAATAGGTGTTTTTTTAATGCCTTCGTGGAATAGAGGCATAAATTTGTATTTTTTTATGTATATCCTTGTACGTCTACATGGATTTGTTTAGACAATCATTTTGTTCAAATTTTTTATCTCAACATGGATTTTAGAAATCAATATAATATGCGAGACAAAAATATTTGTTGATAAACTTCTATAGTGCATCAAGCATTCTTTATATGTATCTGAGTATATTAATATGATTCCATATATATGTTATGCTAACACATATTACTATTTTTTCAAATTATGTTTTGAACATGGGTATTAAAATATATACAAAGAACATACAATTTAGCCACTATTATAATCATATAATTTTCAAATCAATGTCATGCACTTCTTAGAATCCCAATAATCATATAATGTCAATGAGAGAGAGAGAGAGTAATTAATATGTTAAATTCATTAAAAATTAGATTATAATTATTTATTAAATTGACACATATTTTCATTTACTAATCCTACACTTGAATTTTAGATTAGAGAGAGAGAGAGAGAGAGAGAGAGATGTTGGCATGTTGTTCTCTTGGTGTTGTCATTGATCTAAAAGTCCATTAATTACAAAAATTATTATGGAGTAGAGTCAGATCATGCTTAGTATGATGACGACATAGTCTTTTAGGTGTTTGTATGATGGTATGAGTTTATTTAGTGAGAGTGGCTTGTTCTTGCAAGCCTAATCAGGTGACGTAGCTAGCCTAGGTGATGGAGCATGGTGGTTGGAGTTGTTTTATGACTTGAGGAGCATGGTAGTAGCATGAAGAGAATTTTTTGGGAATGTTTAGGCTCCCACATGAGTTTCAGGGTGTAATTATAGGTTAAATTCCAAGATTCGGGTGATCATCTTGACCAGGTCTAGGTGCTTGGAAGCATGAGGATGAGTTGTATTGTTATGTGAGCTCATTGAAGCATGTAGGGATGTTGTAAATGTTTTTTTAGGTATGTTATGGCCTTTTAGAGACATTTCATGATGTGTTACATTGTTGGTTTAGTTGACCCTATCTTAAACCATGCAAAGCCCCAAGGGTTATTCATATAAATGAGATGGGATGAGAAGATAGAGAACTATTTGAGCTATGATTATGATTGTAGATTATGCGTGTGGGTATCCTTGAGGTGTGAGAAAATTTTGGATTCATTATGAAGAATTTTTTGTAATTTATGTTGTTTTTTGTGAAATAAGGTCAAGAAGAAGGTGTTTTCCATCTCAAATTGCACCTTCTGATGCTCACCCTAAATTGTGTGCTTTGCATGGTACATTGTATATTTTTAGGGATGTTTCTACATTTATTTAAGAAGGTTTCACAAAAATAATTATGTCATTTCATCTTCACATTTTTATGAACGAATGTTAAGAAGAATTTTTGTGTACTTGTGTAGACACAAAATCATGCACCTTTGTATATTATTTAGTCTCGGTATCATACTACTATTCATATGATTTTTGAGTGAAGAAAGTACAAACTAACCCATGTCCTTTGGCCATTTTACTTTTCTTTCTGTCGTCACTTCCACTTGTAATTTCCCAGTCTATTTTGTCACCGTGTCATTCTTATCCCTGACTGGGGCACCCAACCTAGTACCGGGGCATTCCAGATGCCTTGGTCCCATTTGGGGAACCCTTATCCTCTTTTTACTTTGCTTACATCTTTTAGGAACTTTCTAGCTATTTGAGATTTCCGTATTTTTAGTGGTCAGCCTTTTTGGGGTTAATTACGAAACTAGATCAAGAGAATCATGTAAATATAAAGTTATGAGACTATAATGAGGGACCAAGCACCAAGCACTTACTATCACCACCTAAGGCTGCATTCCATCTAAGGCATCTATAGATCCATTTACATCCATCTAGCTCCATCACAAGGGACAAGGCTAGTTCATATGCATCACACTTCATAGGAGGGGAGTTTATTTTATTCCATCCACCATCTATTTACATTTTTACATCTAGTTATTACTCAATACTTCACAAACTATGACTAGAATAAGAGCACCTAGGGTGTGATTTTCACACACACACACACACACACACACATCTAGAACTACATTTGGGTTTGAAATGTAGTACAACACTCAATTAGTAAGTCCCCTATTGTGGTGTAGTGCCCACATTTTACACACACAATTACGACAGTAAATACCAGGATATTTTTTTTACTTACATTTCTCACTACACACAACACAGCAAGGGCTCCAAGTACAGAAACTCAACTCACATACGAAAATCACATAAGTCATCGACTCACAAAGACACATGAAAACAACATAAGCATGTCGATGCCACACTTTTCCTAATGAATGGTTACTAGAAATGACCCAACCACAAGAAAAATGACTTCAGGAATGGCGAGCCCACATCAAATCATTTCTTTAATTGTATTTTAGTTACGATTAACACTCCAAGAACATTATTGTGCAAGGATAAATTTTTCGTTTGTCCACTGACAGATTTTTAAGTTCATACCGCGGTTAAATTATTGTTCACTACTCTTTCTAGCTAGTTTTTTATTCTTTACAAAAGTTTCCATAACTTGCATACTTATTTAGCTTAGTTAAAATGCGTACAAAATACTTAATTATCTTGTTCTTATGTGAAGAATATTCTTCTCGAACATATATTCAATGTCTATCTTTTTACTCTTACTACCCATGTGAATGTGACTTGGTGTCCATATAGCAGATATTGGGATTTAACGGAGTTTTAAATACAAGATAGCTTTTTACCACAAAAAATTTCTCGATCCCGGTACAATTATTTCCCTACCATAGTTATTCTAAATCAATGACTTGTGAAATTCCATTTTGTTTTATAATATGTATTTTGTTTTCTCGAAGGTTGAACTCACCAAGGTAATTCATATTATTTGAAACAAAAGAGTATTTTTAATCGAGATATAAGGTCTCCAAGAGTGGCATTATTCCGAACCTCAAATCCCGTTTTTAATCTTATATGCTTTATTTTCTACACCATGTTATGGGCTTATTATTAGCAGTGTATTGTAAAAGGAGTTACAAAGTGTTTGTCCAACCTCTTGAAGACATATATGATTAAGATACTTGATGCTTCACATGAACCCTAAGTTAACATCCAAGATCAACTGAGATTTAGATTAATTCCAACTTCACCTAAGGGTCTACCCCTCAACTAAATATGATTTTTAAGCAAGAGGACAAATTTATACTAAACCACCTTCAAGAAAGGACCCAAGTTTTATGTTGAGAGAAACCAAGGTAACACATTAATCTGAGCGGAGCTAATAAGTTCATTAACAAGAGTTTAAAACTTAGAGCAACTAAGTCATAGAGTAACTAAGTCACAACCTCCATCTCTATCGTCTCGATCCAACAAGGATCTCATTTGATGAAGAACATGAATTTTAAATCTATCTTCGGAAGGCAAGGTAATCCACTAGGGTACGAAGTAGGAGTTGGCTCTACTTACTCCAAATGAACGTTTGACTGTGTCGCTCTTATCAAACAGGTTAAAGACAATGTCATTAAACCATACTGACTAAGGCGATAAGCCCAATTCTTGGGTCTCTTGTTTACTCAAACTATGGAGATTTCCATCGAGTGCTGAGTTTAATTTCTTTCTACATTTTTTCAATGTCTTCTACGGGAATGGATTATCACACATGAAACCAAGTTGTGCTCCGATATTGAATAGGGGTAGAGTGTTTCGATTATATTCTCTTTATTACATTTACAAAATATGAATACACAAGATGATTTTGTTTATCATTTATTGAATATTGAATATGCACTTCAAGATATTACTTCAAATTCATTTACCTTATATAAATATCAAACCTTTTTACCAGGTGTTCCATAAATCAAAATTGAACTATGATTAAATGCACATTTCCTAGATGTCCTTGAAACTAGCATCTTATACATATAAACAAATTATCCAATATAACCTTCTGTATCATGAGACTACATTATACATTTATTCATTTAAAAAAGAACTATATAAAGTACAATGACAATTAATGAATTTCACATCACCTTTTTTTCGTCATTCTTTCATCCTACAAAAACCACGGTGAGCATGATATTAACGAAAATTCGATGGCATGACATCCCACTCTACATCAATCATAATTATTATTTTTTCAGTTTCCCATTTACATATGATAATAATTACAATTTTGCAATCGAAATAAAAGGTTTAGAGACATGTATTCATTACATTTCATTTTACTTCTTTTTGTAACCCAGGAGAGAGAAAGAGAAGGGAATAGAGAGAAAACACCATTTGTCAAAAGTTCTATTTCACACAACAAGTTACACTATAGAGTTTTAAATAGTTATTTGCATGTGTTAAAAGTTTCTAGGGAGGTTTGGCAACTCTACGAGGGTCCCGCAGCTTTCTATTTTAATATTTTCTCAATAGCTAAAAAATGTTAAAAATGGGCTCAGAGGCTAAGAAACCACTTCCAAAAGTTATCTTCCAATGAGAATCGCAGACCATGAATAACTTTCTACGTGTTCCTAGATATAACAAGAGTTCATAGCAATTGACGGAATTTGGAAATAGAGAATGGTTTTTTTTTGGCAATTAGTTTTCCGAGGCTACTGGTCATAGTTGACCGACTTGCAAATTGAACAAAAAATAGCTTGAGGGTTGAGAAAACCACGTCCATAACTGACATTCGATGGATGAAAACGCAACAAGACACTTCCTAAAAGTTCCCCTATATAAGGAGAATTCATCATAGTCGATGGGACTGAGAACTAGAAAACCATTTTTAAACGGCGACAAGTTTTCTGGAGTGACAAGTCAAAATTGGTCCAGTTTGACCTCATCAAACTGCAACCGGAGGCCTACAAAATGGCTTTTCCAAACTATCCAGAAAAGTGTTTTTCCCTAAACTGAAAGTTCCATGCAATTATCTAGTAGAAAACATGAGAGGTTTGCGAAGACGGATATAAATTTCTCTATCCAGGTTTCAAATGGCGGGTTCAAAACGAAAGCCAAGTTTCTAGATTTAACCGCTTTCCACTACTGTAAAAACAGTGTAACAAGGCTCCTATAAGAGCGTCAAAAAGATCTCATATGTTCGCTCGGGGTCAATCCAAAGGTCAAGGTGACTCCTTTCATACCAATGTACATGAATTAAGCTTAACATCTCATTTTCAAAGTTACGAAGGGTACTTAATGAGTCTCTGAAAAATGCAAAAATTAACTATTTAAACTGGGGAGATGGTCAACGTTATTACTGGAAAGTCAATTTCATCTTGGTCGATAAAACAATGTTTGTAGTGATCCAGTTGGGTAGGACGTTTTCTACATCACATCAAAATGAGGGTGGGAAGTTCATGTTTTAATGCAAACAAGTTATTTTGACATAGTGAGTTTCGACACGACATTTCATTGTTTTTATGCAACGATGTTGAAAATAAAGCATTTAACGGTATTAAAATCGTAATATTTTAAAATTCTATTAAGTTGTAAAATAGAACTAAAACATGAGAATTATGATAGGTAAGGGAAGATGAACCATACCTATAAGGAACGGAGTCGGTCAAACCCGCAGGCTTCAGTTCAAAATCTCGCATAGGGCACTTCGTCAACCAGTTCACGAGCCTCGATCTAACCTCCACAACGTCACATAAAATTCCCGATCACTTGAAGTTTTCCAACATAATACATTTCCCATTATGTTCTAATAAATTTCTAGGTCCTACACAAGGCTCGATTCTTGAATACAGGCTGAGAGAATGTTGGCAAAAGACAGGAGGCTCTACACCTGCGAATGTATTTGCTTGAAAGTTTCTCAGATTTTTAACATACCCACTTCGTACAAATCCTGTTAATCGATGATGTAGTGTATGAGGTGCCCCAAGCTAGTTAGAATGTATACAAGCAACAAGTCCACCACACTTCACATTTCGGCACAAGAAGTTAGGATGCTTGCAAAGGTTATGAAATTTGCTTTCACCCACCATAGTAGGTTATAAGCACGCATATCTCCATGAATGAATCCAAGCTCAACCGATCTTTATGAGCACCAACTTGTTTGTACATCCAAAACTTGCATACAGATCTAATAAACCATTTTTTTGCATACTTAGCAAATCATGTTGTCCATGATAAAACATCTCTTTGGGGTATTTTGCAAACAATTAATGTGCTCTGTCAAAGCTTTCACATTTTACATACGCATCTAACATACCCATTTTGTGTAGATTATGCATCCATGACATTCCACGAGGTGTGTTTCCTTAGGCATTTATCAACAGACTGAATGCTTTGTTGGGTATACAAAATTTTGTACCCAAAACACACCAAAAATCAGCTCCTTCTTGACATACGTCCACACCCTTGTTCCAAGCTCCAATGTTTTGGGCACAATTGGAACTATGCTGACAAATGTGGCTGGGAAAACATCTAGCAGGGACAAGGCCAGACTGCACAACCCTCCAAATACCTTCCAGCCTGTGTTAAATATGGGGCACCAGAGCAGGACACAGACATCCATCTCATCATAAGGGGAAAATGAATCTGCCTAAAGGAGTCGCAGGTGGCTCAAGGGTTCATGCAAGCAGAATGTGGGAGAAAAAAATGTAGGTATAGTTTTTGACCAAACGCCACAAGGAGATGTGGTCTCAAGGGATGATATCCTTGCTAGATATTTGTAAAAAGGGTCATAAAAAATAACTAACAGTGGTCAAACTTGATCAATACGCCTTTACCAGCATTCACGCATCCTTGAAAATGGTAGTCTAGAATAGAAAAATACATCCATCGAGCAAAAGATACACCCACAATTCTATCCACTGAAAACAAAGGAATCACAGGAGATCATTTCAGGCCATTTCCACACAAATTGACAGACGCTGAGAAAGTCAGGGCTGGCAGTTTTCAAATCCGGCATGGCTGTGAGACTTGTGTAGCCCTGTGCCTCCAACTTGTGCAAAATAGGGATATACTTCACTTTCCCGGAACACACAAGAATTGTGCAAGGAGGATGACTGTCCAGTGCAAATGCTCCTGTATCTACGAGAATGGATTTTTTAATCAAAACAGTTTCCTTGTCCATTTTTAGTGTAACCTTGACTGGCTATTCTCCCTCTGAACTAGGAAAGGATAACTCAACAAACTCAACTTTTTTTTGTTCCATCAATGTTATTATTAGGACAAACTTTATGGCAAAAGCCAACAACGTAGGCTAAACAAGAGTCAATGTGGGGATACTCGTGCACACACAAGTACCTTCTGATACTATTCATCAGTTCACCTGTAGGTACACCATGCGAAGTTGTCTCGTTCTTTCATTTTTTCAACACTGTAATAGCGCCCAGGTTCAGTGAGGTTCCACGTAGATTTCTAGGCTTTTCCCCATTTTTATACAAGATGGGAGAATGCTGGCACAGGTTGAGAAAGGCAGGAAAGGGAAATTCAGATTTTCCATTATGGTTTGATGGACATCCTCCTGTATAAGTCCCGCATTTTACACAAGCATGGAGGTTACTTGCAGGTTTCTAAACCTTTTCAAAAATCCCATTATGTGTATATCATGCAATCATTTCATTTCACGAGCACTTGATTATTTCTAGAAATTCTTGCGAACAGTTTACTTGTCTTACGCATGTTTCCACATTATGCATGTATATGAAAGGATGTGACAATTTACAATGGGGGTTGAGTTGTCAACGTGCCCCACCTGCTCCATTATGTGTACTTTCTGAGAAATTCACTCTTGTCATACTCGATATCTGATCCCCCCTCATATCTACTTTCCACCAAATGCGCTTCTAGTTTTGATTTGGATCCAAGAAAAAAAATTATTTGTATTTAATGTATGTACGATGTGACAGGTCTGGGAGACTATCTAAAAGGTGTCGCTCTCTAAGTTCTTCCACATGTAGCCCCCCTGTGAAGGTGGATGCCAAATATGGGCACTACATGTGGCCACTAAGGACAGTCTAACCCCTTCATATGCATCTTTTTTTTTAGGGGTTTGATGCTTGGCTTGGGGTTTTGTAGGTCTCTTCTTCATCTCTGATTACTAGCAACATTTAGTGTAGTTTAGGGACATACATGCGATAGGTAATGAATGCTTCACATCACTTAGTGACCCTGTAAAATTGGATTTTGGACCTCCTGCAAAGACCAGGGTGCCCCAGGTGCCCCCATCGTTCTCTAGGAACCCCAGTCTACGTAGATAGCTAGGATGTGCACTTTCCAAAGCTCCTACATGGTTGTTTCTGCATCATGTTCATGCAGTCTTTACTGTGACACAACCCCAAATAATCATCAAATTAACTAAGCTCTTCCTAACCCTATTTTCTCATTAGGGTTTTACATTTCTACTTAGTTTCTTAGGTCACTTTCCTTATTTAGTTAACTATTATTTACTACTTTTCATAACATTAGATTAAACTAAATTAGTCACCTCTATTTTCCATTCTAGTTTAATCATTTTGGTGAACTCGTACTTGATCTTCACACTTAGGATCCTCATTTTCCCTCTATCATGGCCCCTCAAGTTACTCAAATTTATGTGTGATTTACTTAAGATGCATCCCAATTGACATGTTGTTCTGTAAAAATCCCCAAACACCATGTATCTTCATAAAAATACACTGCCACATGAAATAAATCCTATCTTCAATCATTTATTTGATGACCCTAGTATTTGTGATCCTCTATCTAATAAACACCTATTGGAGTCAATTCAAGCTTTGCATTCTTTACTTCAAGACACATTTAAGGATATAAAATCCATGATCACATTTCTCCAATCTAAAATCCAACATCTTAAGGATGTTTCTCAAGCTCATGTTTTTTCTCCTTCTACATCTCATCCCCATTCTATGTCTGCTACATGTGCTCATATTATTGAGCCTCAAGTTATACCATTACTAGAACCTTTCATCTTTGATCATAATGCTAAGCAACATGACCTTCTTACTGAGATCCTTAGTCATCAATTGATCACTTTACTGCCTACTCGTTACTACCCTCCTTATCGGCTAGAAAAATATCAAGGTCCTCCATATTGCAATTATCATTGAATCAATGGACATAATGAAAATGATTACCACACTTTACAATGAAGAATAAAACATCTTGAGTGTCGGGGATTTATCTCATTCACTGCACAACATTTTATTAATGTGTCCTGTTCGATGGAAAAGTGACAAGCGAGCATGGGAATCTACAAGTAATTCTTCCTCATACCGACCTCCTGAGCTCATGCCGAGACAACCGGTGGGGATGGAACATACATGGGGTATAGGAAAACTAGTCAAGAAATCTTATGTCTTCGACGCGCACCAGTGGAATCTGTAAATCTACGGCAAAGAAGGCCCTCCTAAACTAAACTGGCATGATATATAAGTTGGCAAGGATGACTGCTCGAAGGCTCCAATCAATATCGAGCTATAGCGTGATCCGATTTATAGGTTATGGGATACGTGGAAAATGACCTGGGATGGTTTCGTGTATGTCTCCAGATAGGGTCATATGATGGATGATGGATATATAGCAGATTCTATGGTCGATTCTCTGGTCTAGTCCAAAAATCTTTAGCTTTGTTAGCTGCTATGTCTAACAAGGATAATTGTGTGATGATGGTAGGTGGAAGTGGAGTAGTGTTGGCTAGATTTTCTGCATAGCATAAAACCTAGGCAGTCATGAGATAAATCTCCCTCATTTAACCGGTGAGGCTCCCATGTCAGATTTGTCAATATAAATGTGTTTTTATCTATCAGGGGTTTTACTTTAACCACTTAGTTCATGAACCATAACTAAGAAGTTCTGCAACAAGTAAGCAGCTGTTTAAGAAAGAAAAATTATAGAAGAAGAAAGTAAAGGTATTACAGAGAAGAAATGAGGAAGATGTGCATCCCAATTAGTAGATAGCAGAGCTAATTGCATGCACATAGAAGAAACTTAATAGATATGAACACACAGAATTATAAAGCAAAGGCAGCTCTAGATCCAGATCTACAATAACACAAAGTTTACTTAAAAGATCTAAAGATTTAAAAGCAAGAAACACAGTACGCTGTGACAAAAAGTTCTCCGGAAACCTGCTTCTTTGAATTCCTCTGCAACAAGTGGCTCTCAGGGGTTTAGCACAAAGTCTAGAAAACAAGATTGCTTCTTACAAATTCTGATTGATCATTAACCCAGAGGTTCTTCTCCTACTTATAGAATGTAGGAGGGAAAGTACAAATAGAATACTCAAACTGAACTAAAGTATGAACAACAAGTAAAGATGACATTTGGCAATCATCCTCAACTAACTTCTTCTTAAGTGACACATGTATCACTTAACTAATAGAATAGTTCCACATGACTTCAAGTAATGGTTGCAAAACCAATAACTTAGAAGTTTTACAATTTCATCTGGGAACATAGAAAATAGAAGAAGAAAGAATAGAAGAAGTCATGCCAGTTGTAATGTTTACATCTTCTTCTTGTTCTGATATCTGATATACTTGTCAAACATATAATTCAGCATCCTTCCATCTGTTTTAGCCACTGCTTCCTTCTCTGTCCTGAACTGCAGCAACCCTTCACTCAACACTTTGCTGCATGCTTCCACCTCTTCTAAACTCAGCCCGAATCTCGCAATGTCTGCCTGCAGCGCCACCAATCTACTGATAGAATTCATCGTGAAAGGCTTGGTAGCTTTATCAATTCTCTTTTGCACCATCAGAAGAGAACCTTCCAGGGAATCATGCACTTCGTTAGAAACAATCCGCACGTATGAAGTAACACCTCCATCCACTCTTTCCTCAGTGAAAGAAACGCTACTGTCTGGTAAATCTGATGTTCTACTCTCAAGCACCTGCATCCTTTTCAGCAAAACTCTGCAGATCTCCAAACGGAAAGATACTGCAAACTCTAGCTGCTTCCCCTTCTCGACTGATCCATCTGGTACAATTTGTTCTGCAACCAATACATCTCCCGGCAGCTTGTTGATCTCAGCCAAAATACTCAGGTTACTCTCTGCAACTGTATTCATGCCTTCTATGCTTTCCATCAGTTGCTTTAGTTGATTTGTTGCATCTTTCATAACCTTTAGGCGGGCTGGCACTTCCCCAAGTTGCACAGAAGCTTGACGAATAATCAGATCCTTCCATTCGTCAATAGCCTTTACTTGATTGCTTGCATCTTCCATTTCCTGCATAAGATGATCACTCACCTGCTCTGAAATGGGCTGAATGGAAGGTTTAGCAACCTTGGCTATGATCTCACATAATTGAGATATTTGCTTCTGCAACTCTTCTTTCTCCGCCTTTTCACTGTCAAGCCTAAGGAACAAAGCATCTAGCAACGTTTGCGTGTCCTGCTTCAATCCTTCAGTGGTAGCTTGACCGAGTGGTATTTTGGTCACCGTCACATCTTCTGCCGTGAGCTCCTCTTCTATCTTTCCTTCCGCCAAAATTGATATCTCAGCAAACTTTTCTCCCGAATCTTTGATGATCAACCTAGAAGTTGCTTTAGCAACTTTAGGCCTTCTGTCTCTTCTGCTCAGATCCTGAAGTAGCTGCAAGTCATGCTCCTCTAAGTTCATCTCTACTCTTGCTTCCGGAACCAACTGCAAAGCTAACCATCACGAGAAGTTATTTCTCGGGGAGTAAGAAGTCACTGAGTGCACTACCATCTCCTGCTCTGTATCCTCTCCGTCAGAAAGTGCCACAATGTCATGGCTGCCATCTTCTGAAACATCCAAGGACAAAGCTCTTTCGAACTCCGTCATCTGCATCTTCAACATCTCCTCTGGAACGGGTGCTGAACGAAGTGGCTGCAGAGAGAAAACGAACGTCTCCGGTTTTAATGAAGGCATGAAAGCATCTTGCTACTGCGGTGCAATAGTTGGTGATCCTCTGGGTACTGGAGAAGTCGGAGTCAAAGCTATGGTCGTAGAAGTGGTCTTTTCTTTCTCTTGAGATCTTCTATGTACTTTCAACTTCTCGGACCTTCTGCTGCTTTCTCCTTCATGCTTTCATTTGAGGGAATCTTCTGTGCTGAAGTTGCCCGTGATTTGATTCATCAATACTTCATCAAGGTAGTATCCCTTTGTTAGCAGCCAGTTCGAAGTATTCACCAACACAGCTCCAGATCTCTCTTCAATTGAATGGTAGCCTGCAATGTTATCCTGCAATATAGCTTTATCTCCTCCCATCTGATGGTAAGTGTCAAGTACCACGTTCCCATCATCTTTAAGATCCGCAGGTATCCGTGCTAGTCCAAATTCGAACACTTGCTTTGCTGATAGCCTGCTGAAATCTTTCTTTCTAACCTCATACTCACTTCTGCACTTCATCCAAAAATCTTCTAACGAAGGCACATGTGCGTACTCCTGGGAGATTGTCTTCCTGGCTACTCTAAATGGATCGAAGTTAAGCTGTGCAGGGAAAAACTCTTGCTAATACTCGGATAACATTTACGCTTCCATCCCTCGAGCTCTGTGAATGCTGATGTAACTGTAATATCCCACAGTGATTGGGAAGAAGCCCGTAGACTTGTGCCGTTTCAACTGAAGGTCGTGTAACTCTACGAGTTGCCTGCTCAGCTCCATGGCAATCACTCTATCACTTGGATACCTGGGCATCTTTATAGGTTCTCTTGAAAAGCCCGTAACCCTGAGGTATGTGAAATCTACAAACTGGATGAATAAACTGCCAATCTTGGACACTGCTTCCCACGCTTCCTTGCTTACCCTGTGAGTCTTCAAGTCTTTGTCTAGCCTGCAGATGAAATCGTAGAAGAAGTCATCGTTGATCACTTTGAAGTCCTTCTCGCATGCAGGTACAGTAAGCTATGGGTAGCACTCGAAAATGGGGTCCTTGGAAAGAACACCACATCTATCCAGCTTGGAAAAGACACCCTGTGAAGCTGCATCATATACCAAGTACGAAGTCATCTTGAAGCTGAAAGTACGCTTCACGTTCCGAAGTTGCTCACCGATGTTGCTGCTAATAATTTCCGACCAATTGATTAGAGAATCAACCTTGTTGATTTCAATGGTCCTGATGAAAGCATACATCCATGTACGGAAAGTGTAGGCATTCGCTTCGCCATTCAACCTGCATAGCAATTTGACGACATCATCTGCTTCCTGCACCAAATTGGACCGTGGAAGAGTTCTCGGGAACTTCGAAGGGGATCTAGGCTTCTTCATGAACCGGCTGTTCATTATGCTCACGCAATCAGCTCTATGTTTCTCCCATCTACTGTCAGCATCCTGAATGCTAATAGAAGTCACCACCTTTCGCACTGGAATCTTCAAACAATAATTGATGAATTCCGCATCCAAACGAATTATTGTCTTTCCCGCAACATCACACACTGATCTGGATGAAGGATGATAAGATCTAGCACACTCCATCATGAACTCTGGCAATTGGGTTGTACATGGGAAAGCTGCAGCTCGGATAATTCCGCTACTTTTGACCGCACGCATGAGTGAAGTCTTTCCAGCTCTGGATCTATCAATCAAATCAAAAAGAGGTTCTGGGCCTAGATCCGTGTCTCCTATGTCTGAAAGTTTGGAAGCAATGCATGAATCCATCGTGCTCTCTTTTTCATCTCCTTTCGCCATGTCTTTATCTATCTTTGTCTGAATAATTCTTTTTCTTCTAACTTGGCCGGATTTCTTCAATACTGGTGCAGATCTGGACAATTCTTCAGATTCAGAGGATATTTGCAATGTATTGGACATTGATAAAAACTCCTTTTCTTTTATAAAGCACCTGTAATGAGTTCCTAAGCTCCTGTAACACCTGTGAAAACAACTATGCAGACGAAGATCAACCTTCTCCAAAGCATGCACCAAATCTGGAAGCTTTTAGCCTTGTTAGCACTTTGTCTAAACAAAATCCTTCCTCTAATGGGGGTGCACTTTTCCTCCTAGCTGCAATTCTTTACCTGTGAATTAAATTATTCACCCATATGGCTGCCCATGCTTATATAACCTTCACAATTCTATAATTAATAATTGCCCTAACAATTAAAGGCAATTAATTAATTAAAAATCATGCTTTTCTCTTTTAAAAATAGCATGTTTAAGGACAGCCATCCAATAAATTAAATTAATCCAATTTAATCCTTCACACAGCACTTCACTCAAGCCCCACAGTGTGCTTTGACCATAGCCACTGAAAATAGAAATTAATTTAATGTTTTAATGCTTCAAAAAACATTAAATAATGCCCAAATGGGGCGCACTTTTTGAGAGGAATGGGGCAGCCACTAAATAAATTTAATTTAATTAATTTAATTCCTTTCTTTTATTCCACCTTTGACTTGTTGACCTCCTCCAAGCTTGGGCGCACTTTTTGAGAAGAAAGATTAATAAAAATAATCAATTTTAATTCTTTTAATCTCTCACCAAAGGGGGCGCACTTTTTTGCACATGTAATTCTATTTTTAAGAATTTTTTGATAACGGGATGCTTTACCCTGCCAGGAAGGTATAAAATTACCACCCTGCCTGCGGCTTATATTTTTCCCATCGCAGCTTAAATCCTTTGTTTTCCAAAAATGCGCCCATCCTCGCAGGGGCTTTTCTGTGCACGACTTCACTTTTTCCCAGTGATCCAGACCTCCGATGACGACTTCCTCTGGGCACAATGTGCGTATATGTTTTCTAGCTGCTCCAGGCCAAAAATCGGGCTTACCCGGCAAAGGAGTTGTTCCAGAGAAATTTTATAGAAAACAGAATGGGACACCACAAAAACACGAAAAATTGCCAAAAGTTACAAATAAAGCCCAAAACTTAAAATAAGTTAAAATCCTTCTGGTACATAGGAATAATAACATATTTGCTCATAATAGAGTTAAAACAGAGCGCAAATAGCCTTATACGGGGCTCAAAATAATTAAATACAAATTTCCCACAGACAAATCCCGACGACAGAATAAAACAATTTTGGGCATCTGGTTATTTGGCGAAAAAGGCTAATATGGCACTTTAGGATTATTTTGACGCAATACAGGAACTTTCAGGCAATAAAAACAACAAACGACCCACTATTTTAAAAGTACAAAAAAATTTCGGATAGGGTAGTCGCAGATTTCAGGGTGAAATATGAGTGACACCAAGTAGATCTGCATAATAATGTGCGTAAGCCAGCATCTATGTCTGATTGACCTGTGGACTCGTTGGGTTGTGATATTTGTGGGTCACAACCGTAGATTTGTGGTTGTTGTGGATCTGCTATGGTCATGTGCGGGATCAGTTCCTAATCCCTAGTATCCAATAGTCATATGCCTTTTTGGCCTCTATGTTCAGAATTAACAGTTGTGCAATCTTCTCAGAGTATCTCACAGGAGTTCCTGCAACCTGAATTCTTAAGCTAGTATCTATGTCTATGAGAGTGTCTCCTGCATCTGGCTGTGGGACCAAAGGGTCACAACCAAACATTTGCTCTCTTTCAATCCCTTCTACAGTCATGCGGATATTTATCTAGGGTAATCTGTAGTTTGGCTGATTTGACCAAAATGTGTGCGCTTGGTCATCTTCTATATTTAACCCGCTTAACTATGAGCTGATCTGTTGTAAGTTTGCTATTGTTCGGAAGACTTAGATTCTAAGGTTATGATCTATATCAGTTATTGCCATAATAAGATTGGTTTGAGGCACGATTGGCTCGAATACGTATTCTCTGGGCTCTCTAGGTCCCGTGATTGTCATACAAAAGAAAATGATATAAAGCTAACTAATGACATAATAAACTAAATATGCAAGATATATCTACGTATATTTCTAAGTCTGTTGCTTATTGATAAACTACTAAACAGATTTTAAAGAGAAATTATCTAATATATCTAAAATTGACAACTAAACTAATAATGTAATTAAAACAAACAAAGTAACTGAGTATAGCTGCTTGTCTGTGTAATTTGTAGATCTATTCTAAATAACCTGATAACTAATCTATTCTATTTAAAAGACTCTCGATCCTACCTCAGAAGTGAGGAGTGAATCATAGTTTCTCAGAAACTATCAATCCCCACAGCTTCCCTAGAAATATCAAAAGTAAAATTTAACTGAAATGAAATGATTAGCTACTCTATTTGATATGCTTTTAAGTAGAACTTTGAAAGCTAGAACCTGGATTCTGCAGAACAGTGGCGAATTCGATGGTGTGTAACCTTGTCCCCTAAGTGTGATTTCCTCGTTCCTTCGTGCTCACGTGGACCCAGAAAAGCATGCAATGCTAGCATCAACAGAAGTAGATATTGGAGCAATGGTAGCTTAGGATACAGACTGAATACAATGTGATTAGGAGAGGGATAGCGCAAGAGTACAGAGCTTGGCTTATGTAATTCCTAGCGGGATTTATTGCGAGTCATGCAACATAAAATGTCCAAAACCTGAAACTATCCTGTTTGAGGAACAAAACCTTCAACTTTTAATGGCTTCCTTTTGAAAATAAAAATATCCTACTCCAATTGATTGGATGAAATAATAACAAAATTTGCACAAGGAGGATATGTGGCTTTCTGATAGCTAAACAATACTAACCATGCATACAACAAATGAAACTATGAATTCTAAGCAAAAATTGAAAGGCTAAACTATTGAAATGAGAAATTTAGAGGCAAATTTGAGGGGCCATTTGCTTGAGCACAAGCCAGCTATTTATAGCATTTCCATTTACCCAAAGGTAAAAACCAAATTGATCTCTTAAACCATAAACAATGCCAAAACACTATTCTACGGAACCAGAATCATAAATACAAGAAAAGGCAGTGAAAAAAGCTGGTAAACGTTGAAATTTACATGAGTCACGTTAAAAAGAACATTCTAGAAAATGTGTGAAGGACTTCCACCCTGAGCAGGGTGGCGGTTATAGAACTGCCGCCCTACCTGGGCGACAGTCACGAGACCGCCGCCCAGGAAGGGTGGTGGTTTCGTAACTGAAGAACAAAACGAAAAGAAAAGAGGGGAAAAGAGAACAACAAAGCACACATGGGCTAAGCGGGACATGCGGGATGTTAACGCATACTTGGAGAGCTTTTCTGGATCCTAAACACCTTGCGAGGAGACATATATCATCATTGGGGCACGTGTTAGATTGTTTCGGCAGTGCAGTACCCTATAATTTTGGGTACATACATATTGCCCCCTCAGAGAATCATTTTAGCCATGAAGAGGCGTAAAACGGTGGATCCGAGTATGGTGGTCCCAAAATGGGAAGTTAGAAGTTATACCTGACACGTCTGTGTGTCGAAATGACGCCATCTGTTATTCCCGCCACCTGCAAAATGAAAATAGGACTCAAGTGTAGATAGACAAAAGAGATCGAATAATAAATACTAAAACATTACGAAATGAAGATGTACCATTTGTGTGAGGATGCGAACTTACCTCCGTTGGCACTCCAAACCTATGAAAAGGGGATTTAAAACAAGTCAGGGTGTTATATATGTAAAAGTGGGCCCATTTCCTATTCATTTACGCGTGTTGATTTGGTTGATTTTAAGCTCTGGGACCCATGGTGACGGTTTCTCATGAGAGTGTAGTCAAAATGTTCGGGATGAGATCGTGATCATGCCTCCACGAGTGGAACACCAACCCACGTGAGATCACATGTTAGTTTTTCTCGATTTACCATTTTTATCCCCAAAAGACTAAAATGTTGAAATCTTTGTCATGAGTGGGTTATTTTTGAAAATGTCAGTTTTAATAGGTTTATCTAGGGGGGGACGCCTACTGGGTAGGCTTTGTTTAAGTCATAATGAGCTTCATTTTTATTTTTAGGTGTCATTTAGGGCATGTGACCCATACAGAAATTTGGGACATGACCACCCACCCTGGGCAGGAGCAGTGATTACATGACCGCTCGCCCTGATCAGGGCGGTGGTTATAAGACCGCACGCATTTAAGGCGGAGATTACGGAACTGCCGCCCTACTCAAGGTGGCGGTCCTTCACAGAATACCTAAATAACACTTATTTGAATTCATTTTTACATTTTCAGCATCTTTACTTGCTTTCATGATTTTTCTAATGTCATTTGGATACTAACTTACTCTGTTTTGTGTGTTTTTGGGTGTATGCAGGCAAGGAAGGAGTATATTCGATGGAGCCGAGAGAGAGAGAGAGAGAGAGTGATTGGCTCCCGGTAGTATTATATGCCCTTTCTCAGGATGAGCAGGACACTCTTCAAAGGGCCGGTATACTGCGCATATCACGAGTTCAGCATGTTGCACCATCTAGTCACATACTCTGTGACTTATTTTCATATTGGGATGTAGATCAGAACACTTTCCGATTACCAAGGGTCCAAGGTGAGTGGACCATTACTTTAGAGGATGTTTACCATATACTGGGGGTCCCGATCATCGGGAGATGGCTCACTCTTGAGACAGCAGGGTCACGGGCTCAGACAGTACAGTGGGCCTCATATATGGGAGATGCAGTTATCTCCACTGGTTCGAAGAAGGGGGTGAGGGTCCGATCTATTCCTAGCCTACCTATCCCCTTGATTCGCCAGGCCATCATGGGGATCCTTGCCTCGAGATTGATCAAGGACAAGGGAGGAGACACTTTATTATATTTTTGGTCCCCCATCATTGCACAGATTGAGGGACATGGCCGGATTTATGCCTGGGGAGCCGACATACTTGGGACTACCTACCATGATTTGTACAAGGTGGTCCATTTATAGGGGCAGTCGTTGAGCCATCCCACCCTTGTTATGAGCTGGGTCTATGAGCGGTTCATCCCCTATGGGAGAGGAGTAGAGGTGGCAGATCCCAGAGCTGTGAGGGCAGCCAGATGGACAGACATGTCGGTGCTTAGAGAACCTCACCAACTAGTCACCTCCTTGACCACTGATGATATGGAGGCTACACCTTATCAGGCCATGGTCAGGTTTATAGGGTGAGGAGGCTCTTACTTTGATTTCTTGCTCCATCATAAGGCAAGCTTGTTGACAGGGTGGGGGAGGGTGGAGATACATCCCTTTTGGTTGAGTGCCACAACATTTTGGCCTGCTTTACGTGGGTATGCTTCCCCCGGTGGTGCCAATATATAGATCATTTCGAGAGGCTCGGGGAGGTCCTAGAGGCTGTGGTTGGATAGTTATTAGTCCTGTTGTCTCCATTGCAGCTAGGTGGGTAGTACGAGCTCGAGGGAGAGCCAGTGCCCCTCAGGCACCCTTACTTCAGATTTCCACCGGTCCCGCCCACAGCAGCGACGACCCCATTGACATAGAATCTGAGTCCGAGGAGTTCACAAGGGGGAGACCGAGGAGGAGACTGAGGCTGAGGTCAGCGAGTCGAGGCGGAGAGGAGGACAGCGATCCTGAGTGGCATGACACTCAGGATATCTTACAGGTGGAGAGGGGCGGAGAAGAGTGCGGAGAGGGTGACTCTGGCTTCAGAGGAGCCACTCTCTCAGGGCCTTGGTGGAGAGGATGAGTCCGTAGCGGGATGCTATGTTGCCCTAGCCATGGGAGGAGTACCTCAGTCAGCGGTGGCATCTATGGCAGGTGCTAACCCTAGGGATCCCTCTTGGAGGCCTGGAGATCCGAGTGAGTTACCATCCCTCTCTTAATATTTGTCTTTAGCTAGGATTTGTCTTAGTTGTTGTCTCTACTCTTGTTTGTTTTTATTTTTATCTCTTGATTATTTCTAATTGGCTTTTCTCCTTTGCTTGCAGAGACTGCTGATGAGTGGTGAGATCTGATTCATCTGGGTATGTACTGATACCCTGATGATCCCTATGGAGAAGACCCGTGCGGAGCTATCCGTGGATGCAGGGGAGCCTTCAGCAGCTAGTAGGCATACCGACATCTTTGTTCCTATGTCTGGCATGTGGCCAAGATGGTGTCTACCCTCCGTACTGAGCTGGTAGGGTACATGACAGCAGAGCACCTAATGAGGAGTCACTCTCATGGTGAGATCGTAGCTGCTCCTCAGGATCATGAGCCCTCTGTGCACTCAAAGCACCGGCGTAGCCGGAGTCCTAGACATGGACATGCACCCTCAGAGGGATCTCATAGGGGTTGAGAAGCCATTTGGCTCTCTTAGACTGTTTGTATGATGTATTTTGTATTTCCCGGGCTCTTTGAGTGTTTTGACCATGCTTAGCGCATGATGGCATTGTACAGGAAACTTGATCGTTTATATATATATATATATATATATTCTTTTTGGATCAGACTCTTGGCATTTATGACTTTGTTTTCCGTATGTAAACTATAATGTTATGTTTATATGTTTTTCAGAATGTATGCAATGGAGAACAAACGATACAAATGTTTACTTTCTTTTTGTATTTCATGATGCTGATATATGATAATGTAGACACAATGTGATTTTAAACTCTAGTTTCTTATAAGCAATTTTTCGGTACTTCATATTTGTTTTGACAAAATGTGATGATAAACTGGTACGATGAGCAGATAAACTTTCCCCACTCCTAACTCCACACAACTAGTAAGATGCAAGGGCTCATCACCGAGAGCTAGAAAGGGCACAAGTTATGAAATGTGTTGAAATGGTAGTGATGAGAGATAGACAAAGCTTTGGTGGAACCAAATTAGGATGCTACAAGCTTACTCTACTCGAGTGACTCCATAGTTTGGGATGCAACTTTCTTTGCAGTTTATCTAGACTTAGATCTGTAGATGGCCACATGGTAGACAAAATCTAGGTTTTCGGGGTTTTGAACTCTCTTGGAATTTTGGACATCTGATTTATTTGTTTTTTACTCAAAATTTCAAAAGTTCATTGGAATTGTTTGCTTATGACCTTCAACATTTATTTGTCAAGAGGACCCCCTACACCTTGCCCCATGCTACTAGTAAGAAGCATGGGCTTATCACCATGGACAAGGTATAGGTGAGTAAGGGCATTCCCATCCTTTCCCAACCCTACGTCACTAGTAAGAGACACAAGCTCATCACCGAAGGTTGGTAGGGCAAGGAAATGTGTAAAAATAAATTTTTCTGTTTGATCTATGTTTGACTTGCTTATTTGAGCAAAATGTCAGTGTGTTCTTATTTCCAAAGAGATATACATAGGGGATAGATGTGACACGATGAAGCTTCTAGAATAGACCATAGGCAAGGCACCTATCCTAGGAAGAAACCAAAGATGAGAACAAGCATGCAGATCTTGGTATGGTTACCGTTAAGGCTTTGTTATATCTAGCTTTATCTGATGAAATGATTATGACATGATTGATGATGCTATGGAAGTGAAGAAGTATGATTAGAGTGTTCATGCCAATAACATCAGAAGTTGTAATGAATTGCTTTGAGAATGAGTTCCTTGATCACAAAATTGTACGAAACAAGTGGAAAAAATGAACCTAACTACATGAAGATGCAATGTAGATATATTTATACAAATAGTGTTGGTTGCTTATGCATAGAATCGTTTAAGGTGTAGGGAATTGACAGCTTCACCAAATTCCTCGCCTTCCAATGTACATAAGAGATATGCACCATTTCCATAGTCCTTCGTGACTCGGTATGGGCCCAACCATTTGGGCCGGAATTTCCTTCCTTCGCCGATCTTTTTATCGATCCGGCTATCTAGTCTTAGAACTAGATCTCCTTCATATATATCTCATTCATAGACCTTTTTGTTATACTGTCGGCACATCCGGTCAGCATAAACTCTATGCCACTGTTCAGCATCTAACCTGGCCTCATCTAGGCTTTCTAGTTGGGAGAGACGTGCTTCTCTATAAGCTTCTTCATCCAGAATCCCTTGTAATGAAATACGGAGACTGGGTATTTCAACCTCAAGTGGGAGAACTGCTTCCACTCTGAATACCAGCGAGAAAGGAGTTTCTCCTATTGGTGTTCTTATTGAGGTTCGGTGGGCCCACAAGGCCGGGTATAACTTTAAATGCCAATCTCTTTTGTTTTCTTTCACCGTTTTGAGAAGAATGGCCTTTAATGTTTTGTTTGTTGCTTCAGCCTGCCCGTTGGCTTGAGGGTAATACAGAGAGGCCGTATGATGACTTATTTTAAATTTACTGCATAGTTCGCGGACCTCGTCATTCTTAAAGGAAGTACCATTATCTGAGATAATGATTTGCGGGACACCGTACCTGTAAATGATCTGGTTCAAAATGAACTTGGCGATCACGAAACCTGGTATAGTGGTAAGAGGCATAGCCTCTACCCATTTGGTAAAGTATTCGGTGGCCGTGATTATGAAGTTATGGCCATCTGTAGATGAGGGAGAGAATTTCCCTATCAAATCTAGGCCCCACATAGAAAAGGGCCATGTAGTAGCGATTGGTTATAGAGCTTATGCCGATATGTGAATCTCGTGGGAGAATTCTTGACATTTATGACACCTGCGTACAAACTCTACTGCGTCGTGTTCTAGAGTGGGCCAGAAATAGCCCATCCGGTGTATTTTGCGAGTGGTGGCGTGGCCACCGAAGTGGCCCCCACACATGCCGTTGTGAGATTCGTATAGAATTTTTTTGGATTCTTCTGTGTCAACACACCTTAGGAGCATTCCATCGAAAGCCTTACGATAGAGCACTTGTTCTATAATAACGTATTTAGCTATGATAATGTGTAACCGCCTTCTTTGTTGTGGTGTAGCATCTTCTGGATAAGTATGGTCCATGATATAATTAATAATATCAGTATACCAAGGACATTCAGAGATGGGAGGTCTAGTTTCGACGTAGTATATGCATTCATCGGGAAAGTCCAGATCTACTAGATCGCCTCTGTCTAATGGGTTATCAGCTAACCAATCTGCAATGACTTGCCCCTTAATGGATTTCTGGTTAACAAAAGTTAATTCGAATTCGCCCATTAAGGTTATAAAGTGTCCAGCCTTTTTAGACAAGGATCCTTGCGTGAGGAAAGTTCGTAAATGGTCTATTTTTATAATGACTTTTGTTTCTTGATTTAGCATGTAATGTCTTAAGCGTTTGGTTGCAAAGACTATGGCAAGGCATTCTCATTCTACTTGCGTATAACGTGTTTCATAGTCGAGCAATGTTTGGCTAATGAAATAGATCACACGTTCTCATTTGTCATCATCTTCTTGGGCTAGCATGCAGGCTAGCGAGACATTGGTAGCTCATGAGTATAAGATTAAAGGGTGGTCTAGCTTAGGTGGCATTAGCGTGGGTGGTGACAACAGGAAATGCTTAACAACTTTGAAAGCTTCGTTGCAGTCTTTAGTCTAATCGGTACTATAATCTTTCTTGAGTAGATTGTTGATTGGATGAATGGAAAAGCTTAAATCGGGGATGAATCTTCGGATTGCACCGAGTTTTCCAAGAAATGACCTGATTTCGAATTCATCTGAAGGTGGGATCATTTCGAGAACAGCCCAGATTTTGGCTGGGTCTACATCGATCCCTCGTGATGATATAATGTAACCTAGGAGCTTCCCTCCTGTCACACCAAAGACACATTTTTCTAGATTTAGTGTGACTCCGTATTCTATTAGATGTGAAAGGATGATGCAGAGTACTTCCAAGTGATCACAACGCTTCCTGGCCTTGGCCAACAAGTCGTCAACATAGGACTCCACGATTTTGTGAATAAGATCATGAAATATGTATGTCATTGCCTGTTGGTATGTAGTACCAGCATTCTTGAGACCGAATGACATAACAACGTAGCAATAGGTTCCCCAAGGAGTTATAAACATGGTTTTGGCTTGGTCTTGTTCAGATATTCTGATTTGATTGTATCCTGAGAACCCATCCATGAGGGACAAAAGCTCAAATCCAGCTGTTGCGTCAATGATGACGTCAATGGATGGTAACAGGAAGTCATCCTTGGGGCATGCCTTATTAATGTCTCGGAAGTCTATGCAGATGCGTATCTTCCCATTTTTTTGAGAACGGGAACGATATTAGATACCCACTGAGAGTAATCGACTGGTTTGATGAATCCTACTTGGAGGAGTTTCATTACTTCTTCCTTTACCATGAGAGCTACCTTATGTTTCATTGGTCTCAATTTTTGTTTAATTGGCTTTGCATCTGACTTGGTGACGAGGTTATGTACCGTGATGTGTGGTGCAACTCCTGTCATTTCTTTATAATTAAATGTGAAGGCTTTCTGATGCTCCTTGAGGATTCGAGTGTGTATTTCTACTTCTGCTGGAGTTAACGAGGATCCTAGTTTCAAGATCTTTGGTTCATCCTCTGTTCCGATGTTAATATCAATTGTTTCTTTGATTAAAGAAGCGTTACCTTCTTCAAACTCAGGTAGGGCTAGAAGTAATTCCAGATCGTCTCCATTTTCTACTGTGTATATGTTGAGTTCCTCTTGTGGGGGAAGCTCTATCATGGGATTTCCGAAGTAGGAAGATGAATGTGGGATTAAGGAAAAATCTATCACGTGATGGGTGAGATGTAGCACTGCATAGGTGTTTAAGTAATCCAGAGTGGCTCTATCACTATCAATGTGGTCTAGGATAGTAGATTTGTTCTCATCTATGTTTGTTAAAAGAGGGTTTGACATTTTTTTCACCAATGGTTCAGTACGAAGGGATACCATGAAACGGGTATCTTCTAACTCGCTGTTTGGAGTGAAGCGTGATGCTGAGGTTGCTATAGAATCGGCGAGAAGATTTTGTTCTCGTGGGATTGCTTCAATTGATATGAAGTCAAACTCTTTGCTCAAATCCAATACAACTGTTTTGTAGAGCTGTAAGTGCTTAGCTCTGGTTTCATACACCTCAGAGACTTGGTTTGCTACCAATTGTGAGTCTCCTAACACCCTGATGTTATTAACACCGATCCTCTTAGCTAAGATGAGGCCAAGGAGGAGGGCTTCATACTCAGCGCCATTGTTCGTACATTCAAAATTTAGTTTAAAGGAAAATGGTAGGATTTTTCCCTCGGGAGAAGTAAAGATTACACCTGCCCCAACTCCATAACGACATCTAGCTCCATCGAAATGGAGAGTCCAATATTTAGCTGGGAATATGGCCGTTGGGATATTTTTTGTGTTAACATCTTCTGCTTCGGTTACTTCTACCATGCAGAGATCCTCTGCTGGAAGAGAACCAACACCTAGGGTATATCCCATGCCTACAGAATCAAATGGTAGGAACATCGGTAGATCCTGTTCTAATAATTTGACAATTTTTGCAGTAGTTCCTAACGATACTGTTTCTACAATGTTAGCCTCATCCTTGAGGGTTGGGATAGTCTTGATTAGGCTCATAGTCTCAAGATCTGTTGTAGGTACCAACTTTTCTTCCGATTTTGCGTCGGTGGGTTTATTAAGTTGGTTTGTTGGGAGTTCAAACTCTGAGTGAATGCCTGGTCTTTTCTTTAAGTCAGCTAGGTGTATATCGAATGGCTTTGGATCACCTTTGGCTATGAACACCTTTCCTAAATGCAAGAATCTTACTTCTTGAAATAATGTAGAGGGGATTGCCTTCATACGGTGTATCCATGGTCGGCCAAGGATCATATTATAGTTGGTTTCCCGATCTATAATATAAAACTCAGTCAGGATTGTTTTGGGTCCTAAGGTGACCGGTAGTATTATAGTTCCAATCGACGTGGCTTTAAGGCTATCATAGCCTCTTAATGTATTTCGAGTCATGGAACAATTCGTTTCTCCATACCCTAGCTTTTGAAGGAAAGAGAAGGGGACTATGTTAACCGCTGCCCCATCGTCAACCATCACGCGCTTCACATAATTGTTATAAACCCATACTTGCAAATGTAAGGTTGGATCACCTCTGCATGCAATCTCAACGTCTGTTGGCATTTTGTTTATTTCGAATATAAACTCGATATCCCTATCCGGCTGCCCCGGAGGGTGGATATCAAAGTCTATATGGTTTACTTGTGTTTCGGGAGGTGGAGTGATGTTAATTAAATGACCTAAACCTAATGCCTCTAAAAGAGCAGCCCTGTGGGTAGGAGAGTTCTTCAGTAAGTCCAAAAAAGAAATGTGTGAGAAGGTTTTTGTTAGATCACTAATTAAATCGTAGGCACCCACGGGTTTTACTAATATTTGTTGGATGTTATCTGTCTCCAGCAGGTAACTTGGACTTGGCTGAGAGGAATACTCTCGTGTCCTTGTTACAGCTTCCATGGGTAGTTTGGCATCTAATTCCACTAAACCGACTATCTTGGGTCGCGACTGACTTCCTAATTGTGGTGAAACTAATGGATTTAGTGAAGTCGAGGCTTCATGATCATTACTTCCTATCATTATGCCCTTATTTGTCCCATTTGGATTTAACCTGTTGTTATTGTGGTTTGGGAGTGGATCATTAAAGATTTTGAGGGGTGCATTTTGAGGGGAAATTTCCCCTGTAAAAGTATTTGGTGCTGGTGACGCAGGATCTGCCAAGAACATATCTATGAAAAGTTGTCTTTGTTCCTCTGGCAAATGTTGCATGAATTTATTGTAGTCACGACACGTTCTAGTGTCATGGCCTCAAATTTTGTGGAAACCACAATATGAGTTAGGATTGTAATTCCTAGGTTGCTGGCTTGGTGCATATTGTGGCCCAAAACTCTGATCAAACCGTTGCCTATTAGGATTAAAGTTTTGCATTTGTTGTTTTTGGTTTTGGTTCTGGTTTTGATATCCAATTGAGTTTTGGCTTAGACCCTTTGTAAGGTTTTTCTGTTGTTGTTGTTGTTGTGGATGATTAAAATCCACTGCATTAATTGTTGGGGTAAAGTTGTTGTTTCGTTGGTTGTTCATTAGTGGTGGAGTATTCACAACATTTACCTTTTTAGCCTGATCAGTTACTCCATCTGTTGTCACTCCATGATTTTTATTAAGGACTTTAGGTCCTTGATTGACATTTGTGGTAGTAGGGTAAGTCGTAGTATTCTGGTTGGAGGTGATTAACCTCCCGTTTGCTCCATACGTCTTGCGACCGCTATCTATTGCCACTTGATCTATTCGGAGAGCGCTCTCAAGTACTTCATCATAAGTCTTTAGTGGGAACTTCTGGACTTCTTCCTTCACTTCTCTGCTGAGAGAATGAAGGAATAAATCACATAGTTCCATTTGGTCCATGTTTGGAGCACTGGCCGAAGAATAAAGGATTGTACGCCATCTCTGGATAAAATGAGCGACAGATTCATTGTGTTCTTTCTTAATGTGAAAGAATTCCCTGATTCTTGTTCTCAATAGTTTGTTCATGTCAAACACTTTAATGAATTCTGAAATGAGCTGTTTAAATGAATGGATGGAAGCCTCAAGTATTCTATAATACCAATTGAGGGCGATGCCCTCCAAGGTTTTGGGGAATATTTTAGCAACAACCCCATCCCAAGGGAGCAGTTCTCGAATGGCTGTGGCGTAGGATTTGATATGTGCGTTCGGGTCTCCCTCCCCTTTGTATTTGGGTAAATCAGGAAGAGGTCTTGGAAGCATGATGCTTTGTATGGTGAAGTCTAAGGGCTCTTTCAAATATTCTGAATAAGTCCCTATCGCGTAGGTTTCGACCATTGATGGTACCTGCTGAGGAGGCGGCGGTGGAATGGGTTGTTGATATGGCGTAGCGTATGTATTGGTAGGGGCATAAGGAAACCCCTGTGGTTGAGAAAACATGCCGGGAGAGGAGAACATATCTCCCTATGGTGATTTAGAGTACATGTTTAAGTATGAAAGGGGATTGTCTAGGAATGAATTATTTTGTACTAGACCGGGAGGTACTGGAATGGTATTAGAAATGGTGGTTCTAGTTGGTGTTTGTTGTGAATATTGAGGAGGCATGCCCAACGTGCCTATTCCTGTGAGGAGGTCTACTTGGCTAGGATGGTGTGGAGGATTGGAACTTCCTGCCTGCATGAATTGAGAATTTTGATTTGCTTGAGCAAGTTCTAATCCTCTAACCTTTTCTACTAAAGTCAAAATGACTTCATTCGGTGAAGTCACGGTATTTTTCCTTAGTGGCGTTTGTTGTATATCCTGATGTTGTATAGGCATGTGATATCCCGCTATGAACTGATCATTTCCCTACCAAGTTTCCCCGAGGGCATTTCCTATATGTAGTGGCATGGAGGTATTTTCTTGAAATGAGATCTCAGGTTGAGTTTGTAAACTTCCTATAGGTGGGTACATACTCCAAGAGTGTTGTTCATTCCTGGCATAATGCACTGAATGCTTCATCATCTAAAATCAGGTATGGATATGATTGTCTAATAATTTGTGGTCTAAGCAGCACCTGAGGAGATGAACCAGATTCTCCTGTGAACGTCATATTGTTTGAGCCTGAAGGCTCTGTTTGTTGTGTTTGAGCGAGCTGATCCAACTCCTCTGTTTGGAAAGATGAGCTATATCTAGTCCTTGGAGGTGGAGTTTGTGTTGACAACCGGTTGGCTGAATAATTGTCACCCCATACTGAGAGCGAGGGTGATGACTATCTATTCAGTTGAGCGTAGTATGCCTCAAGACCTAGGAGAGGTCTGCCATATGCATCGAATCCCGACATATTCGAGGGGTATATGAATACCTGTAGAATAATGGGAAGGAGGGAAGGTGGAAGAAAGAGGTAATAGCGAAAGAACTGTATTATTCACGTCGGGTTCACCAATTTTGTACAATGGAAAAGTGACAAGCGAGCATGGGAATCTACAAGTAATTCTTCCTCGTACCCGACCTCCCAAGGTCGTGCCGAGACAGCCGGTGGGGATGGAACATACGTGGGGTATAGGAAAACTAGTCAAGCAATCTTATGTCTTCGACACGCACCAGTGGAATCTATGAATCTAAGGCAAAGAAGGCCCTCCTAACCTGAACTGGCGTGATAGATCGGTCGGCAAGGATGACTACTCGAAGGCTCCAATCAATATCGAGCTCTGGCGTGATCCGATCTATAGGTTGTGGGATACGTGGAAAATGACCTGGGATGGTTTCGTGTATGTCTCCAGACAGGGTCATATGATGGATGATGGATATATAGCGGATTCTATGGTCGATTCTCTGGTCTAGTCCAGAAATATTTAGCTTTGTTAGCTGCTATGTCTAACAAGGATAATTGTGCGATGATGGTAGGTGGAAGTGGAGTAGATCTGAATACTAATGTGCGTAAGCCAGCATCTATGTCTGATTGACCTGTGGACTCGTTGGGTTGTGAGATTTATGGGTCACAACCGTAGATTCGTGGTTGTTGTGGATCTGCTATGGTCATGTGCGGGATCAGTCCCTAATCCCTAGTATCCAATAGTCGTATGCCTTTTCAGTCTCTATGTTTAGAATTAACAGTTGTGCAATCTTCTCAGAGTATCTCATAGGCGTTCTTGCAACTTGAATTCTTAAGCTAGTATCTATGTCTGTGAGAGTGTCTCCTGCGTCTGGCTATGGGACCAAAGGGTCACAACCAAATGTTTTCTCTCTTTCAAGCCCTTCTACAGTCATGCGGATATTTATCTAGGGTAATTTGTAGTTTGGCTGATTTGACCAAAATGTGTGCGCTTGGTCGTCTTCTATATTTAACCCGCTTAACTGTGAGCTGATCTGTTGTAAGTTTGTTGTTGTTTGGAAGACTTGGATTCTAAGGTTCTGATCTATATCAGTTATTTCCGTAATAAGATTGGGTTGAGGCATGATTGGCTCGAATACGTATTCTCTGGGCTCTCTAGGTCCCGTGATTGTCATACAAAAGAAAATGATATAAAGCTAACTAATGAATGAATAAAATAAATATGCAAGATGTATCTACGTATATTTCTAAGTCTGATGCTTATTGATAAACTACTGAACAAATTTTAAAGAGAAATTATCTAATATATCTAAAATTGACAACTAAACTAATAACACAATTAAAACAAACAAAGCAACTGAGTATAGCTGCTTGTCTGTGCAATTTGTAGATCTATTCTAAATAACCTGATAACTGATCTACTCTATTTGAAAGACTCTCGATCCTACCTCATAAGTGAGGAGTGAATCATAGTTTCTCAGAAACTATCAATCCCCACAGCTTCCCTGGAAATATCGAAAGTAAAATTTAACTGAAATGAAATGATTAGCTACTCTATTTGATATGCTTTTAACTAGAACTTTGAAAGCTAGAACCTGGATTTTGTAGAACAGTGGCGAATCTGATGGTGTGTGACCTTGTCCCCTCAGTGTGATCTCCTCGTTCCTTCATGCTCACGTGGACCCAGAAAAGTGTGTAATGCTAGCATTAACAGAAGTAGATATTGGAGCAATGGCATCTTAGGATACAAACTAAATACAATGTGAGTAGGAGAGGGATAGCGCAAGAGTACAGAGCTTGGATTATGTAATTCCTAGCGGGATTTATTACGAGTCATGCAACATAAAATGCCTAGAACCTGAAACTATCCTGTTTGAGGAACAAAACCTGCAACTTTTAATGGCTTCCTTTTGAAAAGCAAACTATCCTACTCCAATTGATTGGATGAAATAATAACAGCATTTGCACAAGGAGGATATGTGGCTTTCTGATAGCTAAACAATACTAACCATGCATACAACAAATGAAACTATGAATTCTAAGCAAAAATTGAAAGGCTAAACTATTGAAATGAGAAATTCAGAGGAAAATTTGAGGGGCCATTTGCTTGAGCACAAGCCAACTATTTATAGCATTTCCATTTACCCAAAGGTAAAAACCAAATTGATCTCTTAAACCATAAACAATGCCAAAACACTATTCCAGGGAACCAGAATCATAAATACAAGCAAAGGCGGTGAAAAAAGCTGGTAAACGTTGAAATTTATGTGAGTTGCATTAAAAAGAACATTCTGGAAAATGCATGAAGGACTGCTGCCCTGAGCAGGGTGGCGGTTACAGGACCGCCGCCCTACCTGGGTGGCGGTCACGAGACCACCACCCAGGTAGGGTGGCAGTTTCATAACTAAAGAACAAAACGCAAAGAAAAGAGGGGAAAAGATAACAATAAAACACACAGGGGCTAAGCGGGACATGTGGGATGTTAACGCATACTTGGAGAGCTTTTTCAGATCCAGAACACCTTGCGAGGAGACCTGTATCATCATTGGGGCACGTGTTACGTTGTTCTAGCAGTGCAATACCCTATAATTTTGGGTACGTACATGCCCATCTACAAATGCTACATCCGCATAGGCTCCTTCTGTGTCAAATGACCATCATGCCACCACTTCTAATGTGCCTTCTTCAGAAATTCAAGCACCACCTAAGCAACAGCCTCTCAAGATACATATAAAACCTCCTCCTCTTAAGGAATCTAAAACATTACCAAATCAAAGCATGCAACCACCTCTTAAAATTCGTCTTACTCAACTTCATTTGATACCAAGTCAACCTAAACAACCTCCTCTAAAAATTAGTTCAAAACCTCTTTCTACTGGGACTGCTACACTATTACACAATAATACACCACTTTAGTAGCCAATCATTTTTGTCAAGGCAACTACTCCTAGTAATGGTCAAGACACATTTCAAATTCCACCACCATCACATGGTCCTACTACTACTTTTTCCCAACATGCTTCCATTGCTTCATGAAAATTGGTCTTTGGTAGGATACTTTCATCACCTCATTACCTGATGACACACTCTTGTGCTTCAATTCACACTTTACTATTGAGGGATTCCTACACACATGAACCCCACACACTGTACAATAAATACTATGCATTGTAAATCTTCACATATGTCATAGTACATATCACATTATACATCTTGTATACTACATCATTTGTATTTTAAAATTTACGCATCAATACATAATGCTTATTCTACACATCACATACACATTATGAACATTACATGGTCGTATTTAATTATCACATATACTACATCTACTTCTACGTGCTGCACTCACTACCCTATGACATACTCTAGATCCTCAGTCCATACTGGATTGCTGAGGGTTTATAAATAAAATGGACCTTATCATGCTCACACGGTCATCATCCATCCTTCTATCATGTGAAATTCATAGGTTAGTGACATATGCTATAGGCTAAATGGTCACCTATCCCATAATTTTGTAGTGGTATACGCTTTAGGCTACATCACCACTCCATATATTCATCTTATAGTGATATACGATTTAGGCTACATCATCAGTCCTTCAATCATCTTGTCTTGATGTACGCTTTGGCTATAGGTTCACACATACACATCATTTCTAGGTTGCATATCATCTCCATGCATACACACTTATCATAACACATTACACATAACAAAAAATTCGACCATTTAATGATGACGCACTCTAGTTTATAGTTCATTATTGACTATTGAGGAGGAAGACCAAATGAACCGCACTGCATACAACTCCATTCACTCGAGGGGACACAACTCCTACCATCCATCTTACATTCCACTTCATCCATCCACAACATGTTGTCTATCTTGTTCGCATTTAATTTTTATTACATTTTCTTGTTCATGTTTGCTTTACTACACATGCTAGATAAAATTCTTGTATGTCATTTTCTTTACCATACACACATGCGCATTCACATCCTTCTCTAGTTGTGATTGTAAATACAAGACTCTTACACGTAACATGGATGCTTGGCTTCTACCATTCCCATAGCAGTTATTGGGGGCATCCACATTCATACACTACAGGTTTTATTGTTTCATTTTGTTTCATAACACACTCCTTTATTGGTTATTCATGATCTTGACATATGGGTTATATTTCTAACATGCTAATGAGTGCTTCATGTACAACATTTGTTTTACAGGATTACTTGCTTCCATGGCTATCTGTTGTTTGTACTTGCTTATTTTGTTTGTTATTGTATGTGGGCCTTGAATTTTGTTTGGTGTGCACACTTATTTGTTTTTATATGGCCATTATGGCCTTGAGTGTCTTCCAGCATCGTGAGTGATGTCTCATGTTTGCAACATGATTTTCATGGTTTATGATTTCCTAATTACATGATTACTTGCTTTCTAGATTCTATATTGTCTCCTTAGCTTACACTTGATTTCTACATACATTCTTGTTTGTACTAACACTTGCTTCTAGCCACTTTATGTGTGTTCCTTGGTTTCTACCAAGTGTATTCCCTTCAATCTGCAGGGAACACTTTACATGGTTGGTCCTCTTTTGGGGCCACATCCTCCTATCTGCGACATCACATATGCCTCCAACGAGGGGGGCATCATTTGGGGTTTATAAAATACACAACAATATACACTAGTATAGTTCTTAATTTTCCATCCTTGACATATTGGGTTATATAGTGAGTGGGTTCGGACCAATTTACAAACCCCATACACAACGGATTTTACAGGACAAGTTGTCCTTAGCATTTTGGGGAGAAATTACAACTTGTAGGATACGACAAACTTTCCTCCCTATACTACTTTGGCCAATGGCGTCAGATCACCCAAAAAACCAAATAATATAGAGATCTCTTCTTACATTCTCAGGGAAGCAGTTATAGGTTGGAGAATAACACAACTTTCTCCCTACACTTCTTCGGCCATAGTGGTGTGAGATCACCCAAAAAAATCACACTTCACCAACATTTACATGATATCCTTTCTCTACACCCTTTTCTCTCATCACAAATTAGGTGCACATGTTCCTTTTTTTCTTTTTCACACTTTCAGTACAGTCTATTTATTATAAACATGCATCTATACATGCAATTTTCACATATACATGTGTATTTGACTACTTGATCATCTTCTTCTTTGCAGCTCCGTCCGTATGAGAAGAAATCAGTCAACAAGAAAAATAATAAAGGCGTCAATAAAACCACCACCAACAACATCGTTATATAGTCTGTACCTCATACTAGCATGCAGGTACCTCAAACAAATCAAAAATTACACATGCACTTCTTCCCTAGGTTCACTCTCATCAATTTTCACTCTTTTGCATCTTTAGTCTCCAAGCTCCATCTTTTTATCACTCCACACGTTTTCTAGCCCTTCGAAATGTTTTCTACATCACTCTACATGAACATCAGGTATGCATCTCTATCTACTTTATGTTACCAAGAGTTCCGCTCACCATTATAAAGTGGGGGCAAATGTTGACAAAAAAATCATGCACTTTGGGTATTATTTAGTCTCGGTATCATACTAATATTCATATAATTTTTGAGTGAAGAAAGTAATAATTAACACATGTGCTTTGGCCATTTTACTTTACTTTCTGTCATCACTTCTAAACTTCCACATGTACTTGCCCAGTTTGTTTTGTTACTCTACATCATTCATATCCCTGACTAGCATGCCAAATCCTGTATTGGGGTGCCCTAGGCACCCTGGTACCATTTAGGGAACTCTGATCCTCTTTGTACTTTTCTTCCATCTTTTAGGCACTTTCTAGCCATTTGATCTTTCCATATTTTTAGTAGTCGGTATTTTTGGGGTTAATTATGAAATTAGATCAAGAGAACCATATATATATATATATATATATATATATATATATATATATAAACTCTAATCCTCTTTGTACTTTTCTTCCATCTTTTAGGCATTTTCTAGCCATTTGATCTTTCCATATTTTTAGTAGTCGGTCTTTTTGGGGGTTAATTATGAAATTAGATCAAGAGAACCATATATATATATATATATATATATATATATATATATAAAGTTATGAGACCATAATGAGGGATGAAGAACTAAACACTTACCATCACCACCTAAGGTTGTATTCCATCTAAGGTATCTAGAGATCCATTTGCATCCATCTAGCTCCATCACAAGGGACAAGGTTGGTTCATTTGCATCACACTTCATAGGAGGGGAGTTTATTTTATTCCATCCACCATCTATTTAAATTTATACATTTATTTATTGCTCGCTACTTCACAAAATGTGCCTGGCATAAGAGCACCTAGGGCACAATTTTCAAACACACACCTAGAACTACATTTGGGTCTGAATTGTAGTGCAATGCTCAATTAGTAAGTTCACCATTATATCCACTGAGGGAATTCCAACCCCTTCATATGCATATTTATTTTTTTAGGGTTTTGATGCTTGGATTGGGGTTTTGTAGGTATCTTCTTCATCTATGATTACCAATGACATTTAACACAGTTCAACGAAATACATGTGACATGTAGCGAAGGATTTGTATCATTTAGCGACCCTGAAAAATTGGATTCTTAACCTCCTACACACACCAGTGCACCCAAATATTAGAACAGGGTGCCCCAAGCACCCCTATATTTCTCTAGTGCCCTATTCTACGTAGATAAATTAGATCTACACTTTCCAAAGCTCCTGCATGGTCGTTTCTGCATTATGTTCATCCAGTCTTTACTGCGACACAGTCCCAAACAATCATCAAATCAAATAAGCTCTTCCTAACCCTATTTTATTATTAGGGTTTTACATTTCTACTTAGTTTCTTGGGACACTTTCCTTATTTAGTTATTTGTTATTTACTTCTTTGCATAACATTAGATTAAACTAAATTAGGCACTAATATTTCCATTTTAGTTTAATCACCTTGAAACCCTAACTTGAAAGTGGTAGGAGTGATTTTCTCCATAAGTTCAAATAATTGATTGGTTGTGATAGTATTATGAATATTTTATGTAGAGGGCTCCTCGAGGTTTCCATAAAGGTATAGTAGAGTATGTGGTGATGAGTGGACCCCACTCAAACAAACAAGTTTATGAAGAAGTTCATTTTGGGAAAAGGTTTTCCAAAGTAGTTTCAAAATAAATGGATGATATTTTTAGCATGGGAATTTTAATTCATGTCTGTGATGATTTCAAATTATGGTGGTCCTTCTAAATGGAAAATTTTCCCTATTTATGATGACTAGTCATAAGGTAGTTTTGGAGGCAGTTTCAAGTAGTTTTCAGAGATGGTATTGGTTGAAGGATTTCCACTTGGATTTGGAAGGAAATACAATATGTTTTGGGAATAGGATTCAAATATATTTCTAATGGTATATGGTTTGTCTCATGATGATGATATTTTATGGGACATCTAGGTCATTTTATGAGGAAGAAAGTTGTTTGGTTTTCAAGATAAAAGATTGAGGTGAATGAAAAATGAGATGACTTATTTTATTCTTTATATCAGTTAGAGAGTGAAGAGGGATGTATTTGGTTCATATTTAATTATTTTTGAGTCCTTTTAGGTGGCTTATAGTGTGCAAACCAATTGATTTTGTAAAACTACTTTCTTGGAAGCTTGATTTGGTGAAGAGGAAAGTAGGTGTAGTTTGCACATATGGTTTTTTCATGATCTCTAACATGAATTGATGTGATATAAAAATTATGATGATTCCATAGAGTGGATACATTCCATATTTTATTTGTTCTTGGGTTGTCTTGAGTCCCAAAGGTAAAGCCAAGGTGTTGGAAACAACTATTTTGTGAGGGATATGAGGCTTTTGAATTGTGTTATGAATTTTTTTTTGAAAGATAATTAATGACCATGGATGATTTTGATATATCATATTGCACATGTGTGATGAAATTTGGAGATTTAATAATCATGGTTTTTGCATTTTTGGTTTTAGCTCATCAAAGTGATGGGGTTTTGAGCTAATTTTATGCATGTTTGGAGGTTTTGGGCATGTCCGACCTGTATGGGTCAAATGTGAATGTTTTAATAGATGTATTGAGATTTTATTAAGTTTCATTAGTTGAAACAAATGAGGTAAATTTTCCTAGAGTTTGTTTGAATGAATGAAAGGGTATACAAGTGAAGTTGTAGTTCAAATTTGAACTAGCTCTTTAAGAGGGAAAAAGGGAGACCCAAGTGTGACTGAGTTACAGGTATAAGGGAATGATTTGAGAGATAAGAGAGTGTGTGACATGTTTAATAATATTTTAGAGTGTGTGTGTAATTTTTTTAGGCCAATACAAGTGATGGAAAAAAGAGAAATATCGATCTAGGTGTATGAGGGTTTGAAGGTTATGAGCTGAATTTGTGATCTCCATCAGTTGTTGAAGTAACAATACATTAGATATCTTCATAAAATGGCATTTGAGTGGGTTCTTGATCATATTATGGGGATTTAGCCTCCTTATGTAGTTGGTGCTTCACTAAACTAGGGGTTGGTGCTCTTTGTAGGATTGGTGCTCTACTAAACTAGGGGTTAGTGCTCCTTGTGAAGTTTATGCTTCACTAAATACTTTTTTTTGAGTAATATAATAAAAAGTTTTAGTGGGTTTTATTCCCCTTGAGTTTTTCCCACTTATATCTTGTGTAGTGGTGTTATGTATCTTGTTTATGGTTATTTGAATGTATGTTGTATGATGTTGTGCACACATTAATGAATGGTTAATTGGTTTATGTTTTGAGAAATAAAATCTGAAATTATTAAAAGTTTTTAAGGATTTATTCACCCTCCCAAAGTCCATTGTGACTCCAAAAATTAGTACCAGAGAATGTCCTTTTGGAGAATTTTGATCACTTGAAGGGAGATCCTTTATAGCACAAAAATGGCAAGTCAGCAAAGTGGTTCTTCTACCGGAAAGGCACCATTTTTTGATAGTGTGAACTATGTTTTTTTGAGTCTGAGGATGAGGAATCACATCATGTCTCTAGGGCTTGATATTTGGCAATCTATGGAGGATGGTTACACTTATTCTACTACTCCACCAACTAGTAATGTAGATAAGAATTTGCGTAGTGATAACTCAAAGGATATGAATGCTATCATTTGTGGTTTAGGAGAATATGAGCTTGTGAAAGTGATGCATTTTTAATCATCCAATTCTATGTGGGAGAAAATTCAGGTTCTGTATGAAGGAGACTCCAAGGTAAGAATTTCTAAATTGTAAAATTTTAGAAATCAATTTGAAGGATTAAAAATAAATGATGATGAGCCTATTGCTACATATTTTCTTATGGTTGACAAGATTGTCAACACCATGAAAGGGTTAGGTGAAGATGTGAAAGAATAAGTTGTAGTTCAAAAGGTTTTGAGATCTCTAACACCTAAGTTTGATTCTAAAGTGTCTGCTATTGAATATGCCAAGGATTTGACCAATTTGAAAATGGATGAGTTACATGGTACTTTGACTTCATATGAAGAGAGAGATTGCTTTGAAGTCTAAAATGAAGACCAAATGTAAGAATGCCAAAGATGATGGTAATGTTCTTGAAATTGATGATGAAGAACTCTTTGCAATGATGGCTAGGAGATTGAATGTTGGATCTGGTAAGTACAAAGGTAAACTTCCATTTAAGTGTTTCAATTGTGGTGAAGTAGGTCACTTTTCTGCTAAGTGTCTTCATAGGCATGAAAAGGAAGGTGATGGAAACCATAAGGATGATCATGAAAAGAAGAATCATAAGTTTAGTAAAGGAAAGAAGAACTTCAAGAGGCTTGACTATAAGAATAAGGGAAAAAGAAGTTTTTTATACAAAGGAAGAGGATTGCTTATTTGATGCTAGTAATGGTGTTTAAGATTCTGAGTCTGAATCTGATCACAAAGATGTTAGAAATGAGGTGTTTTTCATGACTAAATATGCCATGATACCTTCTAGTGATGGTTATTCATTATTAGGTGATTTCATATCAGGTTACTGTAGTTATTCTGAGGAATATGAAGAGGATGTTAAAGATGATCTAGAAGAAAATATATGTATGAAACAAACAATCTCAATGAGTCAATTAGTTTGCTAGAAGAAAAGGTAAAGTTTCTAGTCACAAGTTTGTAAGATAAAGAGGAGCATGTGCACCAATTTTGAAGAGGATGTAGAAATCCTAAGGGTAGAACTATTAGAGGTTGGTAAGAAAACTACTTCGTTTCATAAATTTGAGAAAAGTTCTCAGGATCTTGATGATCTTCTTAGAAAACAGAGATCAGCAAGTGATAGAGCAGGTTTGGGGATTAGTGATGACCTCAAGGGAAAGGAGAAGATGTAAGAAGATAATGTTTCAAGTAAGAAGGATGGAGAACCAAGTTTCAAGGATGAAAATAAGAAAATATTCACTAAAGACAATGTGAAGACAAAATCAGTAAGGCTACCAAATGCTTCAAGGTATGACAGATCATTTAATGGTTATTGCTTTACTTGTAATGGTTTTGGTCATAGATATAAGGAGTGTAGAAGGTCTGCTAGAGTTGTTTTGCTAGCAGAAGTATCAGATGGCTAGAAGGCAAGTAAGGAAAGGTGATTGATGACATTAAAGTTCATTCCAAAGTTTTTTTTTTATTGACTCAAGAATTTCAAAATAACATGCAAAGAATATCTAAAACATCGAGAAAGTGTGTCAAGGCTTGGTCAAAGTGTTTGGGTTGTCTCTATGGCTTGAAAGCAAGGTAAGGAACTTAATTTTTTTGTTTTCCACTAGAGAAGAGTGCCATGAGTCTAGGGGAGCTATAAGAAGTCATGTCATTATGTGAGTAAGATTCTAGAGTTTGTCAAATTTGGTCTAAATAGTACTAAAAAGTCAAAACATGGATCTCAGTTCCTAAATAAGTATGAGGTCAAATATGGTTGAAACAAGTAAAGTTTGAGCCTTAACAATTTGAGATACGAAAATAAATAGGTAGAGAAATATGTTCTTAGCACTATATACTCATTGTTGTCATTTGTGTGAATGTTATTCATCATTTATAGGTTGGCTACATTGTTTTCTTAGTAAAGAAAGAAGGAAAAATCATAATCTTGTGAGAAATCACTACTTTGTGAGCCAGTGTAAAGAATTTGGTTGATTTTTCCAACCAAGAGGTGACATTATGAAGATATGAAGGATGAATATCATTAAATTATAGGTATGATTTTTCATTAATTTAAAAAGGGGAGAAGTTTAGGAAGTTTTCCATCAATGATAAAGGGGGAGATTGTTGACATGTTGTGCTCTTGGTGTTTTCATTGATGTAAAAGTCCATTAATGACAAAGAGGATGATGGAGTAGAGTCAAATCATGCTTAGTAGGATGATGAAATAGTGTTTCAAGTGTTTTCATGATGGTATGAGTTGATTCAATGAGAGTGGATTGTTCTTGCAAGACTAGTCAAGTGACCTAGTTAGCCTAGGTGAGGGAACATGGTGGTTGGAGTTGCTTGATGTTTTGAGGACCGTGGTAGCAGCATAGAGATCATGTTTGGGGAATGTTTAGGCACTCACATGAGTTTTAGGGTGAAATTACAGGTTGATCTCCAAGATTTAGGTACTCATCTTGATCAAGTCTAGGTGCTTGGAGGCATGAGGATGAGTTATATTGCCATATGAGATCATTAAAGCATGTAGGGATGTCATACATGTTTTTATAGGTATTTTAGGACCTTTTTTATATGTTTCATGATGTGTTACAGTGTTAGTTCAATTGACCCTAGCTTAAACCATGCAAAACCCAAAGGGCTAGTCATGCAAATGAGGGGATAAGAAGATAGAGAAATATTTGAGATATGATAATGTTTGGGTAATGATTAACATATGTTTCCTTGAGGTGTGAGAAAAATTTGGAGTCATTTTGAAGATTTTTTTTCAATTTGTGTTGTTTGTAGTGAAACGGGGTCAAGAAGAAGGTGTTTTCCAACTCAAATTGCACTTTCTAATGCTCACCCTAAATTGTGTGATTTTCATAGGACGTTATGGATTTAGAGGATGTTTCTATATTGAGTTAATAAGGTTTCAAAAAAATAATGAGGTCATTTAATTGTCACATTTTTATGAATGAATTTTAAGAAGGTAAACAAATTTTTGTGTGTTTAAAACCCTAGCTTGAAAGTGGTAGAAGATATTTTCTACATAAGTGATAAGAATTGAGTTTTTGTGATATTATTATGATTTTATGATGTATATGACTCATCCATATTTCCATAAATGTATGGTAGAGTATGTGGTGATGAGTGGACCCCACTCAAACATATAAGTTTATGAAGAAATTCAGTTTGGGACAAGGTTTCCCAAAGGAGTTGTAAAATAAATGGACATTTTTTTTTATCTTGGGACTTTTAATTGATGTAAATTATGGTTTTAGATCATGGTGGCACTTATAAATGGAAAAGTGTGCCATGTTTATGATAACTAGTCATAAGGTAGTTTTCAAATATGGTGTTGGTTGAATGCCTTCCACTTGGAGTTGGAAGGAAATCCAATATGTTCTGGAAATAGGATTTAGAGATATTTCCAATGGTATATGTTTTATCACATGATGATGAGATTTTATGGGATATCCAAATTAGTTTGTGAGGAAGAAGGTTGTTTAGTTTTTAGGATAAAATTGCTTAGGCTAAAAGATTGAGGTGAATGAGGCATGAGATGGATTATTTGATGCTTTATGTCAGTTGTATAGTGAATATGGATGAATTTTGTTCCTATGAAAGGAATTTTGAGGTCTTGGAAGTGGAAAATAGTGTGCAAACTAGATGATTGTGTAAAAATGCTTTCTGGGCAACTTGATTTGGGGAAGAGGAAAGTAGGCATGGTTTGCACATATGGATGTTTAAATTAGCTATAACATTCATTGATGTGATAAAAAGGTCACGATTATTCAATATAGTGGTTACATTCCATAGTTGATTTTTTATTGGGTAGTCTTGAGGCCCAAAGGTGAAGACATGGTGTTGGAAACAATTGTTTTGTGAAGGATATGGGGGTTTGGAGTTGTGTTATGAATTTTTTATTGGTGCAAGATAATTAACAACCATGGATAATGTTAATATATCATATTACACATGTGTGATTAATTTTTAAGTTTTACTAATCATTTTTTTTGCATTTTTGGTTTTAGCTCATTCATGTGATGGGGTTTTGAGCTAATTTTGTGCATGTTTGGTGGTTTTGGGAATGACCGACCTATATGGATCAAATGTGAATGTTTTAATAGATGTATGGGATTTTTTAAAGTTTCATTGGTATAACCATATGATGGAAACCTACCTAGAGTTTGTTTGAATGAATAGAAGGGCATAAAAGTGAAATTGTATTTCAAATTTAAACTAGCTCTTTAAGAGGGAAAAAGGGAAACCCAAGTGTGAGTGAGTAACATGTATAAGGGCATGGTTTGAGATCTGAGAGAGTGTGTGACAGGTTAAAGAATGTTTGAGATTTTTTGTGCAAGTTTTTGATGCCAAGACAAGTGAATAAAGAAAGAGAAAGAGCGAGATAGGTGTATGAGGGTTTGAAGGTTGTGAGCTGAATTTGTGATCTCCATCAGTTGTTGCAGCGACAAGACATCAAATATCTTCATAAAAATTTGGTTTATTTGGTTCTTGATCATGTTATGAGGTTTCATCCTCCTTGTGGAGTTGGTTCTTCACTAAACTAGAGGTTGGTGCTCCTTGTAGGGTTGGTGTTATACTAAACTAGGGGTTGGTACTCCTTGTGAAGTTGGTATTTCACTAAATACTTTTTATTTGAGTAATATAATTAGAATTTTTAGTGGGTTTTCTTCCCCTTGAGGGTTTACCACTTATATAATGTGTTGTGGTGTTCTATCTCTTGTTCATTATTATTTGAATGTTTGTTGTATGATGTTTTGCACACATTAATGAATGGTCAATTGATTTATGATTTGAGAAAGAAATTTTGAAATTGTTTAAATTTTATAAGGAATGATTCACCCCCTTTTAGTCCATTTTGTTTCTAACAAGAGAGAGAGAGAGAGAGAGAGAGAGAGAGAGAGAGAGAGAGAGAGTAATACTTCCAATTCATTAAAATTTATATTATAATTATGTATTAAATTGACACATATTTTCATTTACTAAGCCTATGCCTGAATTTTAGATTATAAAGAGAGTTTTTGAGAGGGATAAAAATAGAGAGTGAGATATTGAGAGTGTATGTGAGAGAGAGAGAGAGAGTGTGTGTGTGTGTGTTAGAGAGAAAGAGAGAGAAATAGAGAGTGTGTGTTTATGTGAGAGAGATAGAGAAGGGTGTGTGTGTGTGTGTGTGTGACAGAGATAGAGATAGAGATAAAGGGAGAGAGATAAATATAGAGAGAGTGGGAGAGAAATATAGATTGAGTGAGAGAGCGAGAGAGGAGGGAAGAGTGAGTGAGAGTTAGAGATAGAAATAGAGAGAGTGAGAGAGATAAAGAGAGAAAGGAGAGAAGAGAGTGTGAGAGAGAGGAGGGAAGATAGAGTGATAGCAAGGAGGGAAGAGAGAGTGAGAGTGAGATAGAGAAAGATATTGATATCTAGGGAGAGCGAGTGAGAGATAGAGAGTGAGAGCTAGAGAGAGAGAGAGAGTGAGAAATAAATAGAAAGTGAGAGAGGAATCATGGAACCAAACTGATGGTACCCACATGTCTGGGTGGGCCATTAAACGTTATTGGAGGTGTCATTCCACTATCTAATTGTCTCGGTCATTCTTATCTACATTGATATGATGATGTCTTTTAACTGCACTGAGAGAAAAAGTAGTACTAACACTTTGATTGTAAATTTCTCACAAACCTTGGCACATGGGAAAGTTTCATCTGAACCTATATATGTGCATCTAGTCTATCTATAAAATTCTCTTTCGGTTTCTCCCATCTCTCCCCATTTTCTTGTGGTTGAAGTGGATGAAATGTGGCAAAATCCTTCAATTAACATTAATGTCAGGGCATCTAGTGAAATATTTTATAATTGGAATCTCATGACACCAAACCAATGGCACCAACACATCTAAGCAGGACATTAAACACTATTGGAGGTGTCATTTTTCTTCCCAACCATTCCAGTACTTTCCATCTACATCGATTTGATGATGTCTCTTAAGCGTCCTAAGAGTAAAAAGTAGGAAAAATTTGATGGGAGATTTCTCACAAACCATGGCATTTAGGAATGTCTCTTCTAAACCTACAAATGGGAATCTAGTCCATATAAAAAATATCTCGTGGTTTCCACCACATCCCACCCATTTTATTATGGTCGTAACGAGTGAAATATGGCAAAAATATTTAATTAGTATAACTGTCAGGGCATCTGGGGTGATATTTTGTAATCAGCACCTCGTGGAACTAAAATGATGGTGCCGACATGTCTAAGTGGTTTGTTAGACATGATTGGAGGTGTCATTTTTCTTCCCAACCGTCTTGGTCCTTACCAGCTACATCGGTCTAGCGATGTCTCTTAAGTGCCCTGAGAGTAAAAATTAGGCAAAATTTGATGAGCGGTTTCTCGCAAACCATGGAACCTTGGAATATCTCATCTAAACATATAGATGGGATTATGGTTTGTATACAAAAACATCTCTCTTTTTCCCCCATATCTGACCCATTTTCTTGTGGTCGTAGTGAATGAAATGTGGAAAAAGTCATCAATTAATGTTAGTGTAAAAGCATTTAAGGTGATATTTTGTGATTGACACCTCTTGGCACCAAACCAATACACCCACATGTCTAGGTGATTTTTTAGATGCTATTAAAGGTGTTTTCCCACTACCCCACTATCCCATTCATTCATGGCTACATCATTCCAACAATGTCTCTTAAGCACCTTAAGAGTGAAAAATATCCAAACTTTGAAGGGTGATTTAATCATGACACCAAGGAATGTATCATTTGAACCCATAGATGGGAATATAGTCTGTATAAAAAATCCTCTCTTGGTTTTTCCCATCTCCCTCCCTTTTTGTGGTCATAGCAAATGAAACATGGGAAAAAACTTCAATTAGTTTTAGTGTCAAAGCATCTAGGATGATATTTAACAATTGGCATTGAACTGATGGTGCCCTCATGTTTAGGTAGGCCATTAGACACTATTGTAGGTTTCATTATACTTACCAACCATCCCAATCATTATTGGATACATCGGTGGTAAAATGATAATGTTTAAGAGTTTAAAAATAATGTTAAAAAGTGCAATTTCATACAATATATGTGATAAAATGAGAATGTGTTCATGTTGTTAAAAGAATGTTAAAAATAGAATTTTCATACAATATGGTCTCTCTCTCTCTCTCTCTCTTCTCTCCTCTCTCTCCCTCCCTCGCTCTCTCACACTCTTGTTCTCACTCTCTCTTCCCTCCTCCCTATCTCTCTCTCTTCCCTCTCTCTCCCCCTCTCACTCTCTCTTCCCTTCTCTCTCTCATTGTCACTCTATCTTCTTTATATGGATATATAGTGTATATGCCTCTACTAATATGATAAGATCAAGTTTGAGGAGGATTAAAACCAAATGTCCTAAAATAAAGGAATCAAAGGATCTTTTTGTAGAAGATGTTAACGTTTCTCTTCACTTCAAGAATATAAATTATTTACTAACGATGCCAACCACATGGAGGTGGAATATTTTTTGGAACCACTAAGCTACATTAATAATATTAGTAGTGATATAAATAAATTTATTAAAGAAAAAAATACTCAAACACATAAAACTTAAGAATCCAACAATATACTTATAGACTATAAAACTTACAGGTCATTGTACTAATTCAATCCAATGAACAATGTGGGTATGATATAATTTTAGGGTGTCAAGTATTGCTTTGTGGTCAAACTAAAAAAAAATTCACAAGTTCATATTGCGTTGTCTATGGCCATATTTGATTAATTGAATATTAGATGCAACAACAAGGTGAGAATAATGAATAATATTTCTTTGAGTATCAAATTCCTTGAACAACGACACATCATATTTCTTCATTGGGTATCCTCTAAGCCATGTTCCAGTATAACAAAAAACCTTGTAGGATACTATATGCATTCTCCATCTATGATTGGGGATATCAATTTGTTTTTTGTCTCAACACAATGGGACTAATAATAATTTCTTCCTTATTTTTTATTTTCTTCTGCAACAACTGCATAAACATGACCTACATCACATTATAAAATAGTAAATATCAATAAATGATTCATAAATAAGTTACATAATGAGAAAAATATTAATTTTAACTATATAATACATCTATAATACCTGGTTGCACTAGATCCAATATATGGTCAAAGTCAACTGATGATTCTCTCATTGTGAGTTGTAGAGCTCATGGAGGTTGATACGTCTCAAGTAAATTTAATTTTCTATAACACCATTCGTTAACCCAATCTTTCGAATCACAGTCATCCCAAAAAATATGTACATGAAGAGAAAAAACATGTCATTTTCCTTATATGAATAGTCCATGAACCTGCATTTGAACTTCTAAAAGAGTGAAACTCACTAGGTCCCATTAGTGTAATTCAATCTTCATATTTTGCTAATTTATATTCTTTTACCAACCAAAAAAACCTACGAAATATAGAATTAACCTCATTACCTTGAACCATTTTTGAGTTACACTATTCCACGATGGATGTTGTATCATTCAACTCTACACCATCTTTTTAATTCAACTCTTCTCTTGTTAGGGATCTTTTAACACATGCTCATGCACCATCATGCTCTTATTTTCCATGCTCAACCTTATGAAATTCCAAATATGTTGAACATTGCTCATCCTATGTATCATACTTAACCAATAGAACATTCACGAGTTCTTGAATTATGATGTAAAATTATCTGACCATATAACGTGTTGGCCAAATATGATGTTTCTGTTACCCAAATCACAATAGAAGATATCATATAAACCTTGCATAAACATTGTATAATGTTTACAATCATCACTAATATAGAAATGATACACCCTCAAGATATTATTTCTTCCTCTCTGATGTCAAGAGAATGAGTGAATGTTATATGCACAAATATGGAAACCTAAATAGAGTTATAGTATTGTGATTGCACTTCATTATGTGGTTGTAACGTATAGTTCTCTGCAAAATCAACAACTAACACAATGGTTCTAAGAGGAAATGTGTCCTTGCATAACCTAAATTTCTCATCTAATCATCGAGATTTTTGTATATGCCTTGCATACTCATACACTATCCTCTCTAAAAATATAGTCATAAAATATGATACACTTATTTTTTTACTCATTAATTCACACCTTTTTGCCTCTTTACCATCTTTTGAATTATATGCCACTGACTTGTATTTCCCAAAACTAACTAGATAATTTCCAATTGCATGTGTATTCTCTGTGTATGTAATTTTGCAAACATTTCAAACCACCACAACTATTACAAGTTCATTCCAAACATGATTTTTTACTAAAAGTTGTCTTTTTCTTGTATAAAAAACACTCAAGATGAAATCTCATGCTTATTTACATGGAATATTTATCATAAACTCCTGCCATATATTATCAGTATGTAAATTATCACATATAAGCCAAAAAATATCATAATTAATAACAAATTCAATGTGGATCCTACAATAACAAGTGGTCCGTGAGTGATATATTTTCACATAAAAATGTTTTGTCATTTCAGAATACCTTTGACTACTTTCTATTTCGGGATGAATCTCATTAAACTTATTATAAAATTGTGTTTGTGTCATATCCAAAAAAAAGTTTGGGATGTTGTACATGGTGTTGAGAACCAATTATTATTTTGAAAATGTATTTCTCATTAGGTTAAACACTTGTAGTAGTTTTATAAAATTATTCAATTTTATATTTTAACTCTTCAACTATATCTTTATCTTTTGGTGGGATTCTACCAGAGAATGTTCATAATTCATAGTTATTGGAAACTTCAACTCTTTCACATCTTCTAGAATCTTTCAATAGTTTTTTCCTATTTTTTTTAGTGCACTACTTGTTTTCTTAATTAAACAAGATTTTTCTATTTCTTTACTTACTATAGTTGATGTAATAACATGTCGGGTAGTTGTACTATCTTTGGTACTTGAGGTTGAACCTATTGATTGGTATGAATTTATTATATTTTTTACAATAGATTTTTCACTATCAGTATTAGATGTTATTAGAACAAGGGTATTCATAGTAGGTCTAAAATTAAATTTTTTCATCATTTCAACAAACAATTGGCATCTTCATGTTGCATTTAAGTCATTAAAATTGTTTAAGTGAATTCACCAATCTTATTAATCATTGGGTTTAAAATAATTTCATCAATTTCAAGTAAAATCCTAGGTGTTTTATGTAAAAATTTAATCGATAATTTCAATGATAAGGTTGGTTGAACATCAGATAAATATTGCTCATTTTTCTATATGTTGTTCATCTTCATAATTTGTTAAATTTTGTGTGTTTTTAATAGGTTGGTCATTTGGTGTAAAATCCAAGTTTAAATTTGGCATTGCATCATCATTCATTGAACATTCATTATTTATTGATTCAATTGGTATTTGAGGATATGTTTCACTATCAATTTCATTTTAAAGAGATGACATACCTTCACCTCCATACATTGATTTATTTATTTCACAGATTTTTGGCACTAATTCCCTTGTTTATTCCTTATTCTTTCTTGGCTCTAGTGGATAATAGATGGTATTTGTCAACATCTAATTTCTCTAGAAAAGACGTGTTCAATTTCTTATTTCACACACTTTTTGCAGTTTTTCCAGATCCTCAAGTGTTTGCCTCCGTGGTATCCTCCTCATAGTTCATAAATATATTTATCAACATGAGAAAATTGCCAAAAAAATTTACGAATGTTATTTATATAAGAAATAATGAAAAAAAACTCAAATCTCAAACAATGATTAAAAATTTCTCAAAACAATGATTATATATAAAACAAAAGATACAAAATGAATCTTATATTAATGTAACAAGCATAAAAAGTACTAAATTTTCATATAGAATGTCCCAAAAGAATAAAATGTTGTAGGAATATGCAGAAAAAATTTGAAGGTCACATGTATTGTGAAACCAAAAGCATGAGTGCTTTTATTTTTTAATTTTAGATCTCATTTTTAAAGATCATTATAATGTTCTCGTGTTATAATGTATTCACATCATGCTCTATTTTGGTTGGAAATTACCAATTCTTAGGGTTGGATTATTTAATCCATGACTAAATTTGTATTTAATCCATGAAAAAAACATAAAAATCTTAAGTGTATGCCCTGATTTCTCATGTTCTATAAAACAATATTCGATAAAAACATGACTACATAATCAAGCTTTATTTTAGGTTTTTGTTGATGTATTTATTTCTAAAATATTATTAGTTTAAGGTTTTCATCCTTAATTTATTTTATTAGTGCCTTCATTTCTTTCCAAAACACATGTATCATTTTTAATACATAATTTATGATCCTCTCTATTGGAGCTCAATCCAATTCCTCGGATCAAGCACATATTTTTTTATAATCTCTAAAGATATAACTATTATTTGTGCTTCATATTGCTCCCCTTGCTTCAAATTTCAGTTTGATCCAAAGAGAAGTATCAATTTGTAATAAATTTCATGCCTTAACAAGATAAAAGAAAGAATTCAACATAAATGTCGGGGGACTGGTTTAGTGGATTGGTTAATCAAATTATAAAAGCTTCAGACTTGCAGGTGATCAAGATACATGTATAAAAAAAGTTGCGAAACATTGGTTTAGTGTTTTTCAGGTTTTTAAAAAGGATTGGCACTCTGCAGATTCCAAAATCTGTAAAACACTAAAAATATCAGTTTAAATGGACTTAGCCATTTTAACAAAGATTGGTTGTTGGCATTTGAAAACCCATGAGAGACTAAGTTTACAAGCATTGGTGAGTTACTTTTAAAGGTCCACGTGACATTCATTTACCCATAAAATTCAATTCCAAGGTCAGCAGGGACACATGACATAATCTCAATGGTGAAAGGAGGGGCCATGTGGTAGGATTCTGTCTCTCCTCAATGCATTTGGGCTACTTAGAGCTCAAGTCACCGGATTAAATTATGTTAGATAATTATATCAGGTCTGGTAAGGGTCAAGGAGAGTCAAAGGACATGTAGCAGGTGAAGGAAATGAAAGGTGACACCAGATCAACAACCAAAGGTGGACACGTGTAAATGTTCTATTTCTTTCCATAGCCAATGCATCCTACGGACCTCAAGTTCCTGAAATAAGGCAATTTTCATAAAAGCTTCAGGTCCAAGACAAAGTTGAAAGGTCAAAGGATACACAATGGGTTTGGAGGGAGCCACATGGTGAGGATCCAATGGGTGAGAAATAAACACGTGTCGCCATTCTGGTGAAATTCAAGACAAATATGCCTGACGGACCTCAAGTCCATGGAATCAAATAAGGTTGATAATATTTTAGGTCCATTGCAAGGCATACAAAGTCAACATGATCAAGGAAAATACATGGAAACATTTATATGAAGCCAAAAATGAAGTAAGCCCAACTAAAGGTAACAATGCAAAGTCCTAACCCCACAACCAATGAAAGAGAAACACAAAATCAAGAAAGCCCGACACCGTAAAATCCAAAGTAACATGGAGTTTTCTCATTTTTTTAAGGTTCACACCCCAAAAAAATTTGACTTACAAGAAGTGTGGAGATTTCTCATTGGCCCATTTTTCACACTTTGACAAGTTCCTTATAAATAAAAATAAATTATGAAGTATCATGGAACCTTCTAATTGATTTATGCTTCACAATCTAACAAGGCTGACAACACAAAGGTGTGTGGAGATATCTCATTGGTTCATGTCTTACAATAGTCAGTCAAGCTTATAAAATAGTTTGAATTGTGAAAGAGTGTGGAGCTCTCTCATTGGCTCATGTTTCATGGGAATAGTCGAGGTTATCAAAATTCTGACATTGCAAGGAGCATGGAGATTTTTCATTTGCTCACATTTCATGGAAAGAGGTTAAGTAAAAAAGAGTCTGAGAAGGTGGAAATGGGTGGCATTTTCTTATTGGCTCACACAGAAAAGAAAAGGAAAAGCAATACACATGTGGAAAACTTTGAAGCCAATCAAAATATATCACGTGTCCTCCTCTTGTTCATCCCGATCGGAAAAACTTTAAATGGCCATAATTTTCAATCCAAAGTTCCAAATCATGCAAAATCAGTCTCGTTGGGAAGGTCTCCTCGATCTCTTCAATTTGGCATCATTTGATTAAGGAAATTGATGGATTTTGGTGGGATAAAATGATAAAATATAAAGAAACATGTGTACTTGGAAGCATCAACTAACTATTTTTTTTGTATGTGGTAGTGAAGGCATGGAATCAATCCCAAAATACTAATAGAAAATCAGATATTTTTTAGTTAGACAAATGTACATTCCCACTTTTTTTCAAATATATTTGATTACGAACAGGGGGGAAATTAGTTACTCTTTTGGGGGGAAATTTAATTGTAAGAATAAACCAAATTTGTATAAATATGGGGGCTTATCCTCATATTCAAGGTGGGTTAGTTTTTTCTACTTCTCAAAAAGGTAGATAGATTCAAGTCTAAAATACTGCATGTTTCCTTTGTGAAATGTGTATAGATCCTATTTTCCCAAGTTTATGTGTCAAGGTGGTTGCAATGTACAACCATTCACAAGATTTGAGAGCATTTTCTTGATGTTCCCTTATTAATAATTTCTAAATATCTGAATGAAATACGTCCACTTTTGAATATAAATTTTGTCTTCTAGGTTCTGTACATTGACTTATCAATTGATGAGTTATATTTTCTATTGTAGTCTTGTGTTTATTGTTTCTCTTTATCATATGCTAGATACGTCCTTAATGTTTGTGCTTTGGTCATTAATTTTGATATTGTGCTATGATAATTCCCTCTAAAATGTTGGACTTGATTGTAAAATCCTTGTCATAACCATTTTGTGCTGATAGATTTTTGTTAGCCTTTGAGTGTATCTTGGGTGTATGAGGGAAGAAGTAATATATAATCTATTTGAATTCTTACATGAGCCTCTATGTCTAGTATTTTAGAGATTTAGCTAGAAATTTGCGTCTATTGAGTATCAATGAATGCAAATATTCTTTTGTAGAAATTGTTACTTATTAATCTAGTTTTTTGCATTTTCCAAATTTGTAGGTTTCTCTAAGTGGTAAATGCTCCGTTACAAAGATTTTGTCATCATGTAACCCCCCCTTTTTAAAAAATACATATGTGATCCTATCAAATTCCATTAGTTTTTTTTCTGCTCTGTCTCTAAATATCATTGAAAGTGTCCTTTACCTTTTATCAGGAGAATGCAAAAGAAAATGAATTCTACTGTCTATAGTAACCTGTGTCTGATAAAGTAAGCATATACAACCTTTTGTGTGAAAAATCATGAGAGTGAAGTGTTGTGTCCATGGCCATGTTTATCCCAAATTGATCCATCATTTTAAGAAATTGAGGGAAAAAAGACTCCACCTCCCTCCTCTACGTTCAGGTTACCCCTTGGGTCCTCTCACCCTAGTTCAAGGCAAGGCCAAAAGTAGCAGGAATAGGCCACCCCCTTTGTACGTACCCCTCAATCATTGCAAGGATTGATCCCAAGGAAAGTTTTAGACCCCTCCCTGATTACAAAATGACACATAACAACCTGGTCTACCACTATTCCAAGTAATTCCCCCTTCCTAAGAGAGAATTGTTGTCAATCCACCAGGGGGTGTAGATTAGAGGAGCAACATGCTTCTGGCATAGTTTCCAAGGAATATTCCCTAGAATTAAAATATATATAAGATTCTAGAAGCACTAATGGGTGTTAATTCAAATTGAGGTTCAAAATACATCCCTTTATAAAGATTTTCCAAAATATAGACCATTTTGAAAGTATTGTCCCAAATTTTTTTCATTATAGATGGGCTTTCCATGAAACCTAATTCTACTGGGAAAAGTGTGGAAAGATTCATAAATATCTACAAAGATTTTTCTACCAGTTTGTAAAGCTATCATTTCAAGATCTATTTAAGTTAATATATACATCTAAGGTGCAAGACCTTGGTGGCGGCTTTGTGTTTCAAAGGAAAATATAGTATATACAATTGCAATTTTTTTTACAACTTGATCATTAACTCCCCCATTTTGTAAAGCTAGAAGGAAGAAGATCTTTCTTCAAATCTGATCCAACCAAAAGATTACTCCCAGAACTAAAAAATACTCAGTCAAGTAGGAATCAGATCTTGAAACCAGTGGGTGGTCAAAAGTCAAAAGAAAATATTGTTCAACTAGCTAAATTTGATCCAATTTTGGTGGAGGATTACTCTAGCATATATGACATCTCTGATTAAGGTAGTCCTCAAGCATATTTGCATAATTTTTTTCAAGAAGGTTCCTCATCTAAAAATAACGAAGGTATTCTTCAGCTTTCTTAGTTTTTGACTCATAAGAACAAAGTGTTTTATGAAACTGATTCCCCAAGAGATTTACATTTTGAGGATGATACTCTTCTAACTCAGATACCTCCAGTTCCCCACCATTTCAATGTTCCTTTTGAAAAACCTCCACCAAATAATATGACACAACCCCCTCCTAGAGAATCTTTCAAAGTTAACACATATATACCTATTGATTTTAATGACATGGAAGGTTATCCAAATGATTTACCACATTAAATTAGGATGAGGTTGCCCAAGTTTCAAGGAAATAACGCTATCAATGGTGATCAACATTTTAGATTTTTCAAAATGTTAAGATGACTATGAAGTAGAGGATGAAGATTTTTATGGAATTTTTTTCATACATACATTAGAAGAAGATATCAGGGAATGGTACAATTTACTACCTAAAAATTCCATAGATTCTTGGTTAGAAATGAACAAATATTTTAGACTCCAGTATGGTGATAAGACTGGCCCTAGGTTTCTCTTATCATATTTTGAAAATATAAAAAAAAGAATCCTAATGAGTATGTACAATAATTTACTATTGGGTTCAATAAAACTTTGACTAGATTGCCTATTAATCTAAGGCCTAGTGATGATTCTTGCTTGATTAAGTGCTCAGATGCCTTTGATAAGAAAGAATCTTATTATCTGAGGGATAAAAATCCTAGAAATCTAAGGTAGGCTTTCTCTATGGCTGTCTAAATTGATAACAATATTAATTCAGTTAGGAAGCCTCCAAAAAGGTAAGGTGTCAAATTGATCAATCCAGAGAAGCCACATGTAAGTAAGGTAGTGGACCTAGAGTAAGTGTTTAAAAATTTGGTGGAAGAAATCAAAGAGATATCATACAAGTTTTCTAGAATAGAGAAAGGATTAGTTTCAAACCCTTAAACTCAGCATTAGGCCCAAGGAAAAAATAGATTTGGGAATCATCCCAAAGGAGATCACCGAGTAAAGTAGTTCCAGAACCATTAAAAAAAGGGTATCATTAGTAGAAGAAGATCACATCATTGAATGGTGTGATAAGTGTTTATTACCACACTCCCCTTGTGAGAAACTTGCTGAAGATGATGATGTTACTGATGAAGCTGGTTTTGACGACATATGCATGATGGAGTTTCCAAAAGATTCAATTATAGGATCCACTTCCAATAATATATTATATGCTAAAATTGTGGAGGAATTTTGGGATTGTACAAATAAGGTATCATCCCTCCCTTCTATTATTAATTTTGATATAGATATGGCTCAATCATTTAAGCTTAGAAATCATGACTTTGAGTATTTAAGAGCTTTAATGATTAAGAAGTATGATGGTGAAATCCCTTCTGAAGAGGATAAGAAGCTATTAATGAATTTCGTGGTTACTCAAGAAAAGGAGTATAACCTTAGGAATAGACAAGTCAAAGGACATGCCCCTACTCCTAAACCAAAAATGTCTATCTTGACCAACATCCCCAAAGATTCCCCCAAAATAAGTATGCCTAATAAAGGTCTTATCAATACTTCAAAACCAAGTACTTCTGCATCCACCCAAGCAATAAGGGATAACATACCATCAGAAAATATTTTCACCCTATCCTTTAATACAATTCTAGAAAAGTATGCTACATGTGATATGAATTAAATTATAAGTCAGATAAAAATTATGTTGGGAATTTGGGACTGCGGAATGTTTCTATGATTCAATAACAAAAAAATCATGCATACGGGATCTAAAAAATTCCCCAAAATCTACAGTAGTGGAAGTATAAAATAGAATAATCCAAACCAAAACAAAGTACACACACATAACACACCATGTACTATGGTTCACCCAATGTGGGCTACGCCCACCAAAGATAGAGATCTCATATATATAATACAACAATAGTACAAACCAACTCTTTAATACAAGAGTACAATGCATCTCTCCAAGAGTATCTCCTCTTCTCCAGATCTCTAAACGGATCTCCATGAGTACACTACAACCATGCCTCCAAACACCACCAGCAAATATCACATAACTAGGAACTACTGCATCTCTGAACTGCTACCAAATTCTCTGTGGATCTGTAAACAAGACCTCTTGCATGGGTCTACTAATGTGCAACCATGACTATGCACCAAGAAGTAAGTCGATCTTTCCATCACTACATAACATGTGCAAACATGAAGACAACCTCCACTATAATATATATATATATATATATATATATATATATATATATCTATATGGATCAACAATACAATATGATCTCATGGATCTACAATACAAGACTAGATCTACATGGATCTATAATACAAGATCTCACCAACATGTGGATCTACAAGAAGAAAATTTATGTGCTTTGTATACAATACAAGCCATTACAATGAGATAATAACTATACAAAGGAAATACAGTAGAAGATGTTACCCTCTTCTCACCATTCAGATGTACTCGATATTTCCTTTTGTCCATCTCCTTTCCATGGAGATTCTATCTTCATGTAACATGTTCTTTCTTTCTCTTCTTCTTCTTCATCATCTCAATCTAGGAGAATCAAGGATCTAATTCAATCCATCTCTTAAATCACCTTCTAACCCTAGATTTCATGCTTATATAGGCATATACAAACTTAGGGCACAATAGCCATGCATATACAATTAATAGATCTTCTTTAATGCTAAAAATAGATCTAATTCCTAAGAGTTAAATATAAAATTTCACGCACAGGTAACCAGTGATGGTTACTACCTGACCGTCACTGGTCACTTCTTGACCTAGACTGACCGACACTAGTTACACCCTAATTGATGCTGGTTACTATCAGAACTAGTAACATGTAAAATAGGTTATCTGTGAAGCAATTCAACTCCACAATCCTAATAATATCCCACTTGGAGATAAATTGTTGAACTTGTACCTATACCTATACATCACTATCCTCTACACACCATGAAGACCATCTATTCTTTCCTTCAACAATTCTCTCAAAAATAAATAAAATGAGGAAGATCAAACCATCTTCTCAAAGCAAGAAGATAAAAAACGTGACTTATAAAACCACCATGAAGCTACAACTTATCCATGATAGCTGAGCTATCCATACATCAAGCTCCCACTGAATCATAAGACCAATCCTCTCATGCAACCAAGCCATACCTGTAAAACCAACCATGTTCTCCATCCATCTATCCATTTCTTCATGCAACCACCAATTTAATTGTCCAAAGACATGTCAAACTGGAATATACGAAAGCAAAACAAGATCTCAGGTAAAAACAACCCTGAATGAGTTCTACAAGCAACAATGGATGATCAATCCACAAACACCTACATAACTCAAAGAAATCCAAACATTGCAATCTACAAATCCAACCATGTATAAACAACTAGCATGTCCAAGACATTCATCTGTAGATAACATACATATCAAGGAGTAACATAGTAATCAAGAGGAAATACACACATCCCCTACTCATTCTCAAGGCATCTAGCTCATAGGAATCCATGTGCAAATAAAACATCTACATCATCACAAACTCACAAAACTAAATCTATCCACATGTATAAACTCACCTATACATCCATCTATATCATCAGGCTCTCCAGAAGTGCCAAGTCTCTCACCAACTAACTCCGAAGTCATATATGAATCCTGTGATCATCTGTGAATGAAAACAACCATGCTAAACCATGTAACTAATACCAAGTGCAAATACTAGCATACATGTCATCAACATACTGCACAAACCAACCAAGATGAAATCAAAACAAGGGCACCATCTAAAAATGGTAAATACACATTGTTGTCAAACCTGTGACCAAACCGACCATGGTTTTCCCTACCAACACTAGTTACTTCCAGATTGACCACAGTTACTAGATGACTGACCACGGTTAATCCTAACTGACATCGGTCTCTGTAACAATCAAATTTTCTCTTTTAAACCTTAAAAATCTGAAAATTTGTTCTATCATCTTCACCTAGCCGAATTTAACCATCAACTATAATCCCATAGGGATATCCAGGCACCAAAAAATAAACCAGAAGTGACATCACAAAGCAATAAAATAAATATACCTGTAAATCTATGACTTCCTTGCAAAACCAACTAGTGCCTCTACCACTTTGAATAGCAGCACTCTCCTCTCACTCTACATGTGCATCATGAATTCAATCCTACAATGCCAACAACCATGGCTTGCTCCCATTGAACAAAAAATCCCATGCACTTCCTCTAACACCAAGCTCAATAGCTAATACGTCAGTGAGAAATAAAACCAGATGAAAGAAAATATAAAATTATTCCCTTCTTATTAAATAATACTCCTACATCACAGAAGTTTGGACTTCTTGTGAAGTAGGTGAATCAACTTCTTTTCATCCCATGTACCCAACATCTTTCGTTACCTGCAACTGTGTCTAACCATGAATTTTCATTGAGGATCTCATCCTTAGACTAGATATCCTTGTCCTTAAGATTCCACACAACCGGGAAATATAAGTCAAATAACACCAAAACATGGTGTAAATCTATGCACACTATCCAAAAATAATATCAGTTTCTCCAAAAGAAAGAAATAAAACATGAGCTCTATAGATATATCTGACCCAAAGTCTTATTGGACTAACCAATCCAACTCTGTCCCTTTTCTGATCCAAACATTGAAGTGATCAACACTGTTTCTACCTGTACACACTGTGTAAGAAACATGATCCTCTAAAACAGGACACTGATCCATCCACGCCCTCTTCTACTATAATAAACCATGTGTAAACTTGTTGTCACAGAGACCAACAATGGTTTTTTGACCAGTACTGGTTACCTTCTATGACCAATGTCGGTTCCCTGATTGAAATCAGTGCTGCTGGAACTAACACAATGCCAAAAATTGGCATAGGTCACCAAACCAGGTGCCTACTCTGACCAAAGTCAATAGTCATGTTGAGCCAGTCATTTCAAGAAGCACCCAAATCTTGCACAAAATTTTAATAGCAATAATGCATGTAATAAAACTGCACCAAGATGAAACACATCACCTTACTAGCACTAAGATACTCAACTGCATCTTCAACTGAGGAACATGCTTCTCTGATGGAAACCCCATCTTCATTGTGTGCTACTATATTCTTCCTCTCTAAGAAGCCCATGCATCTAACTGCACTAAAGGATGCATAACGGATCCTTTTCTCTCATTCTCAGATCTAGATTTGCAATCCCAAACATGCATGTGTAACTAAAATAAGATAAGCACTGCAATACCAAGATAAAACCATACCTCAATAACCAGATCTGCAATCTGACCAACATACTTGTGCCTCCAAGATCTAGGGACACCTAAGTAACCAAGATACATTCCATGCATCTTCTTAATTCTTTAGATCTATGATTTTTTGTTTAAAAACTAGGCTTCCCAGTAATCGACCATGGTCACCCTGTAACAGACCACAATTACCCTATCGACATCAGTTACCACTTAACCAATGTTGGTCACTGTAATTTATAGCAACCTTACTCTTCCAGATCCCACTTGAGATTGAATCTCTTCTTGCGATCTTCACATCAAGAAAAACAAACCCTACTCTCATACATGTCAGTCAAACCACTAAGAAAACCATGAACCAAAACCTTGCTCTGAAATAACCAAGTTAACCAAGCTCTGATACCAGTTGTTGGGAATTCGGGACTGTGAAATATTGCTATGATTCAATAACAAACAAAATCATTCATATAGGATATAAACAATTCCCCAAAATCTACAGCAGTGGAAGTATAAACTAGAATAATCCAAATAAAAACAAAGTACACACACATAAGACACCATGTACCGTGGTTCACCCAATGTGGGCTACGTCCACCAAAGATAGAGATATCATATATATAATACAACAAGAGTACAAACCAAATCTTCAATACAAGAGTACAATGCATCTCTCCAAGAGTATCTCCTCTTCTCCAGATCTCTAAACGGATCTCCATGAGTACACTACAACCGTGCCTCCAAACACCACCAATAGATCTCACATAACTAGGAACTACTGCATCTCTGAACTACTACCAAGTTCTCTGTGGATCTGCAAACAAGACCTCTTGCATGGGTCTACCAATGGGCAACCATGATTGTGCACCAAGAAGTAAGTTGGTCTTTCCATCATTGCATAACATGTGCAAACATGAAGAAAACCTCCTCTACAATATCTATATCTATATGGATCAATAATACAATATGATCTCATGGATCTAAAATATAAGACTAGATCTACATGGATCTATAATACAAGATCTCACCAACATGTGGATCTACAAGAAGAAACTCTATGTGCTTTACATACAATACAAGCCATTACAATGAGATAATAACTATACAAAGGAAATATAGTAGAAGATGTTACCCTCTTCTCACCATTCATATGTACATGATATTTCCTTTTGTCCATCTCCTTTCCATGGAGATTATGTCTTCATGTAACATGTTCTTTCTTTCTCTTCTTCTTCTTCATCCTCGTAATCTAGGAGAATCAAGGATCTAATTCAATCCTTCTCTTAATTCACCCTAGATTTCGTGCTTATATAGGCATATACAAAATTAGGGCATAATAGCCATGCATTTACAATTAATAGATCTTATTTAATGCTAAAAAAATATCTAATTCCTGAGAGTTAAATATAAACTTTCACGCACAGGTAACTGGCGACGGTTACTGCCTAGCCATCATCGGTCACTTCTTGACCTGGACTAACTGACGTCGGTTACACCCTGACCGATGTCAGTTACTGTTAGAACCAGTAACATGTAAAATAGGCTAGCTATGAAGCAATTCAACTCAACAATCCTAACAAATTATAGTCCCAATTGTGGAGTTATTAAGAATTGTCGAACATAGAAAAAGAGCATTTGAATATATGGGGTTGAAGGATAATATGGTTTTCAAAGAAAGGGGTACAAATAATGTGGTAACTCCACTTGCCATAGCTACAATTGAATTAATAGAGGAGTAGGAGAACATGGAAGAACCCACAAAAGTATATTTAAGGACATCCTTGGTAGAATCCCAATTAGATGTGGATCCTTTCTTTAATACTTTATTTTTTAATGAGCGACTTCTTCACAATTGTATGTTTTATTCAGGAGCTTCATGTAATATCATACCTTTAAAGGTCATGAATGAATTAGACGTCAATATAACAACTTATTTTGGAAGGTTTTATTCTATGGATTCAAAAAGGTACTTGTTGTTTGATATATTAGAGGTCTAGTAGTATAGCTTGTTGTCTATCCTAGAAAATATTTAACTACGAATACGGTTAAAGTTAATTTCCCTGTTAAATGGGTTATGTTGCTATCAAGAAAATGGGCTGCTAGTGTAGGAGGCAATGTTTAGATGGATATTTCCTATGCCTCTAAACCATTGGAATGGAAGCTAGTCAAATTATATGGGGAAAATAAAATGTTCAATCTTATTGAGGATCCCATAAATGCCTCTTATGAGGTATTGTTTGTTGATAAAAATTTGGGTAACTTCATAGGCAGTGTGGATTTTGAAGATCATTGTATGGATGCTAATGCACACCTTGAAGATGTCAATGTCCCATCGATCATGACTTTTGATGGAGCATGTTGCAATGTTGGAAATGAAGTTGGAGTGGTTCTAACTTCTCCAAATCAGATTTCTATTAACTTCTCTTTAAAATTCAAGTTTGAATGTAATAACAACATTTTTTGATCCATAGGGATCCAAAATGACTCTACTTTATCAAATTATCCAACACAAAGAAGAAATAAATGATACACGAAGGTTCTGTCTTTTAAGTAAAGGACTGCCACCCTGTGTAGTATGGCAGTTACAGAACCGTCGCCTAACTAGGGAGGCGGTCCTAGGACCACTGGTCTACACAGGGTGGCGGTCCTAGCTCTCTCGGATAGAAAACAAAATATGAAAATGAACAACCTCAAAATTTGAAAGGTTGTTCATTTCCTTTCTCCTCCTTGAACTTTCCCATTCTTCAGTGCATGGGAGGACATGAGAAAGGCTATAGATGCATGTTATGGAAGAGAACAAAGATCATCGAAGAATGAAGAAAGTGCGTAAGAAGCTCTTAGTGTTGGAATTGTGATTTGTAGAATTAAGGAGTAATTGAGTCAGAGAAAACAAGTAACTGAGAGGAAGTGTGACATATTATCTACTTCTCTTTCATACTTATTGTAATTTCTGTACTTATTATTGAATTGGCCAATAAAAGTGGGAAGAAAGAGCAATTTACCTTCCCAACTGGTTTTTCCTCCTCTAGAGGTTTTCCAACATAAAATTGTTGGTTCTAAGCACAAGTATAATTCATTCACTAGCTATCTCTGCTATTTTCTAATAGAAATTAGAACAACAACGATTAATTGTGATTCTATGGATAATTCCAAAGTTGAAGAGCTTACAGATCATTTTGGTATCAGAGCTAACAATTATCTAGGATTGTGGTATTCTTTCTTTTATTTGTATGACAGTGACAAGATCTAAAGGCGAAGAGGCTTTACCTTGTGATCTAGAAATTTCTACAAAGAAGTGGAAACAGAGAATTCGGGGACAAATGGAGGAAGAGAACTTGGTCCATAGAATTGAGATGTTGGAGACCATGATGGATAGGATGTTTAGAAGGCAAGAAGAGCTTGTTGATTTACAAAATACAGCTTCTGTCAAACAAGACTCCATAGACTCAGTGGTTTGGGGCTCAGCTGAAAAGTTTGGCATAGGAAGAAGCCATCATGAGGAAAGTTATGGGGAAGAGCATGAAGAAGAGACTTCTAACACAAGAGAAAAGGTAAAATCTGATCATACTCCTTTTAAAGTTGAAAATATAGTTGATATTAAAAGCGTTGAAGGACAAGTAGATGCGGAGTTGCTTGATAAATGGTTAAAATAGTTAAAGTCTACTTTAGCATCCATAATGTCACTGAGGAATAGAGGATCACCTTTGCACATCTAAAATGGAAGGACACGCTCTAGTTTTGTGGGAAACCCATCTAGCCACTTGTGAAAAGAAAAAGCATCTTATTGTGAAATCTTGGCAAGAATTTAAAGAACTACTTAGAGATAAATTCTATTCTATTGGCCAGAAGACTAACTAAATGATTAAATGGAAGTATTTTAGACAAGGTAGTGGTGAAAGTGTGTAGGACTATACTACAGAGTTTTGGAGGCAAGCCATGTTGCTTAACATGGGACTTGGAGGATGAGAATATTCTAACCAAGTACTTGGGAGGACTTCACATCCACCTTCAAAGAAAAGTCATCTCCACAAAACCCAAATATCTCAGCAAAGCATGCATATAGGTGTATTACATAGATGATGAAAAGAAGTAAGGAGAAGCAGAGAAAAGGGTAAAGTAGTCAACAAATTAGTAAAAGAAAGAGTTTGGGAAAACAAGTAATACAGGTAAGTGGAAAGGGAAAGGTAAACAAGTTGGCACTACTTTGAATACTTGTAAAGATCCCAAAAAAATTTGCAAGAACTGTGATATCAATGCTCATACTAATGCTACATGTTGGAAGTTACATCCGAAGAACCAAAGCAAGGACTCGAAAAATTCCATGACATCTTTGAAAATAGAAGGGGAGGTGGAAATTGAAGATGACTCTGATGTAGATGAGATGCTTGGATACACGGCCACCACCATGGACAGCCAGGAAGAAGAGATGAGTAGACTATTCCAGATCAAAATCCAGATCAAGATAACTAAGGTAAATGCTTTGGTTAATACCGGTTCTCATTATAACTTGATTTATAAAGTAGTTGTAAAGAAGCTTGGTCTTGAGACTTACGAGCATCCACACCCTTATCCTTTGGGTTGGGTGAATAAGGGTGTTGAAATTCAAGTAACAAGAAGATGTAAGGTCAAGTTTCATATAAATTCCCAATATATTGATGTTTTTGAAGCTAACATTATTCCACTTGATGCTTTTGATGTTATATTTGGGAGTCCTTACTTTTATGTTAGGGATGCTATATTTATGAGGAGAGAAAACCAGTATAGATGTGTCAAGGATGGGATCAGTTACAACATCCGGGCACACTAGTGTAAGACACAGGTTACTATGGTAAGTGCTAACCAAGCAAAATGACTTATTCAGGAAAATCATAGTCATTTTTGTTTACTTTTATTGAAGGATAAACAAGATGGGGTATAAGTTGCAGAGATTTCTAACCAGCGAAAACATGATTTAGATAGTATTATTCAGTCTTTTCAAGAATTATTTCAGGCTTCTAGTGGGTTACCACCAAAAAGGGAAGTAGAGCATGAGATTCAGCTGTTTCTAGAATCCCCTCTACCAAATATCGGATTGTATAGGAAATCCTGGCTCAAGAGTGTTGAAGTAAACAAGCAACTCCAAGAAATACTAGACCAAGGGGTGATACGTTCGAGCACCTCACCATGTGGTTCACCTATTGTGATGGTGCCAAAGAAGGATGGTTCTTGGAGAATGTGCATCAACTACCATGCTTTGAACAAGATCACCATAAAGAATAGATATCCACTTCCCCACATAGATGATCTCTTGGACCAGCTTCAACATGCCAAATTTTTCACGAAGTTAGATCTCAAGTTAGGTTATCACCAAGTCAGAATGAAGCAGGAGGATATATGGAAGACTACCTTCAAAAGAAAACATGGTTTGTATGAATGGTTAGTACTTCCTTTTGGATTATGCAATGCACCCACTACATTTAAGAGATTGATGAATGATGTATTGTGGGATTTCATATATTCATGTGTCATTGTATATCTAGATGATATCTTGATTTTTAGTGCCACATGAGAATAACATCTCATGCATTTGCAGCAAGTCTTGCAAGTTCTCAAGGAGAAAAAGCTACTTTGTAATATGAAGAAATGTGAATTTGCCAAATAGTCACTTGTCTATCTTGGGAACGTGGTTGGAGGAGGAGAGCTATGAGTGGATCCAAAGAAGGTGGAAGCCATCACTAATTGGCTAACACCAACAGGATCCACAGAGACTAGGAGTTTTGTGGGAGCAGTAAAATACATGTAGAAGTTCATTTTGGGCTTCTCCATGATTGCAATACCTCTACACATAGTGGCCACAAAGATTAAGAGGTTTTGACTGGGGTAAGGAACAAAAAAAATCCTTTGAGTTATTGAAATACAAGATTAGTCATGCTCCAGTACTTGCTCTTCCTAATTTGCAGCAGCCTTTTGAAGTAGAGATAGATGCCAGTGATTATGCCATGGGCGTAGTGTTGCTTCAAGAAGGTAAACCCATATGTTATCATTCTAAAACTTTCACTTCAGTAGTTAAAGGATATTCAGTATATCATAAGGAAATGTATGCACTAGCTCAAGTAATTAAAAAATGGAAGCATTATTTATTGGGTAAAGAAACTATTGTGCACACTGAACACAAACCTCACCATTATTTGCAAGCATAGTCTAAATTACAGTAGGCAAGGCACTACAAATGGATGGGGTTCCTTCAGAAATTCTATTTGGTGATTAAATACAAGAATGGTAGTACAAACTTGGTGGTAGACATGTTGTCTAGGCCACCCACATAGGAGAATTTTTCCTGTTTGACCACTATCTCTTAGATCGAGCCCTTCATGAAGGAAGCTTATGAAGAGGCATATGCCTAGGACAAAGACTTTGGGGGTGACATTTCAGCAGTTGTAGTCCCAAAGGGCTGAAAGGATAGGGATTGAAGATTGTTATCTCAAAGATAGGTTGCTCTACCGATGGGGGAAGCTTTGCGTGCCAAAAGAAGAGTGATTTCTATTGATGAGGGAAGCACATACCTCGAAAGTAGTGGGAAATTTTGGTGTTGGTAAGACCCTAGCCCACTTGCAAAGGTATGTGTATTGGCCCAATATGCAAGAAGAAGTATCAAAATTTATATGGGGATGTAAACTTTGTTATACTAGCAAGCCTAAGACTAGGAAGGAAGGTTTGTAAATGTTGTTGCCAGTACCTACTCGTCTGTGGGAGGACATTTCTATGGATTTTGTAGGAGGATTACCTATGTCTAAACATGTCCATGACTATCTCTATGTTGTTTTTGATAGATTTAGTAAGATGTGTATTCTTATGGTAGGTAAAAAGACAGTAAAAGCACATGAGGCGGCAGATATTTTCTTTGCTAATGTATGGGTGCATTTTGGTTTGCCAAATTTTATTGTTTTTTACAAGGATTCTAGGTTCTTGGGGAATTTTTGGACTACTTTGTGGGACAAGATGGATACCAGGTTACAAAGGAGCACAACTTTCCATCCACAGAAAGATGGAAAAATAGAGGTGGTAAACAAGACTTTGGTATAGTTGATCAAAGGGTATAACAAAAAATACCCAAGGACTTGGGATGAGTCCTTAGCCTACATTTAGCATTCCTATAATTGGGCAGTGAAAACATCCACTATGAAGTCACCGTTTGAAGCATGCTTGGGATATCTACCTACAAATTTGTTGGACATAGCAGTTGGACAGTAGGATGAGAAGGATACATGAGATACAAAGGTGACTAGAGCAAACAAATTTATTGAGAGGATCCGTAAAATCCATCTCAAATTCAATTAAAAACTAGAGAAATATCAGGCCAAGTACAAAGCTAGGCACGATCAACATAGAAGGGAACATAAGCTTCATGTTGGAGATAGATTTTGGCTTTACTTGAGCAAGGAGAGATTACAAGGTCAAGCATGGAAGCTCAAGCCACTACGATATGGATCCTTCACCATATTGGAGCAGGTTGGAGAAAATGCCTTTCGACTTGATTTACTGTCATTCATAAGGATGTACTCTATAGTAAACTGTGAGAACTTGCACCTATATGAGCCATCCATTCTAGATGAAGATGAAGAACTATAGTTGTTACCTTCCATTGAGGATTGTGTCTTGGACTCATAAGGTGAATTGGAGGAGTACATAATTCTACAGTAAAAGGTTAGAGAGACTAGGAGAGGTCTACAGGAGTCTTGGCATATTGGACTGAAAGGAAAGACACCAAGGTAGGCCCTTGTGGTACCCAAAGGAGAAAGTGAGGGAATTATTTCCTCATCTACTCCCCCACTAAGTTTTTGTGGGACCAAAATCCTCCTAAGCAGGGGAGGTGTGATCCATAGGGATCCAAAATGACTCTACTTTATCAAATCAGCCAACACGAAGAAGAAAGAAATGATACACGGAGGTTCTTTCTTTTAAGTAACAGGACCGCTGCCCTGTGCAGGGTGGTGGTTATAGAACTACCACCTAACCAGGGAGGCAGTCTTAGGACCACCGGTCTACACAGGGTGACGGTCCTGCCTCTCTCGGACAAAAAACAAAATCCAAAAATGACAGCCTCGAAATTTGAAAGGTTGTTTGTTTCCTTTCTCCTCCATGAAATTTCCCATTCGCCAGTGCACATGAGGACATGAGAAAGGCTATAAATGCATGTTATGGAAGAGAAAAAAGATCATATAATCATGAAGAAAGTGAGTAAGAAGCTCTTAGTGTTAGAATTGTGATTTGTAGAAGCAAGGAGTAATTGAGTCAGAGAAAGTAAGTAACTGGGAGGAAGTGTGAGATATTATCTACTTCTCTTTCATACTTATTGTAATTTCTGTACTTATTATTGAATTGGCCAATAAAAGTGGGAAGAAAGAGAAATTTCCCTTCCTGACTGGTTTTACCTCCTCTAGAGGTTTTTTAGGATAAAATTGTTGGTGTATGACTCTATATTCTTTCCCTTTCTACAATTTCTTGATTCTAAGCACAACTATAATTCATTCACTATCTATCTCTGTTATTTTCTAATAGAAAGTAGAACAATAATGATTAATTGTGATTCTGTGGATAATTCCAAAGTTGAAGAGTTTATAGATCATTGTTGAATATGAGGCATTTATCCTTGGCTTAAGAGTTGCATGGAAGCATGGGATTAAGAATGTTGCTGTCAAAGGAGATTCAGAATTATTTCTAAATAAATTCAGGAACTTGTATGTAACTAAAAACCAGAGACTGAGACAATATAAGCATGTAATTTGGGACTTTATATAATTATTTGATTCCTTAAATATCATTTATCGTGAATGGTCTCAGATTACAGTAGTTTACAAGTTATCTTTTATAGCATCACAATATGAAAATGAGATAGTATCTCCTTACTGCCATTATGAAGTAGAAATTTTATTTGAACCATCAGCTCATGACAACATTCAAGATTGGTAGGTTTTTGAGGATGATGCTCAGATCCAAAGATTTTTAACTTGCAAAGATGATTTTATTAATCATCTTGGATCTCAAACCCATAATGGAACTGTGTGATGGAGGAGAGGCCCTCTTTGGGAAATATATAATTCAGCTAAAGATAAATATTATTCCTAGAGGACTTGTCAACCTCAAATCAAATTTTGATAGCGCAGACCGATTTGTGAAAAAACCTATCTATGTGTTAAAGGATGTTAAATAATGTAACTTGGGAACTTATAAAATCCCAAGAAAGGTTTGGTTGGGGAGTAACATGAGAATAAAATAACAACAAGACCTATACCAAGTTGCTAAAGAAATATTAAGATTTCCTGACATGGTCTTATTCATAAATGATGCTTACATAGAAGACTTGTTTCAGCATGAGATATTATTTTGGTATGAGCTTTACACAAAATAAACAAAAAAACTGGTAAATTTTATTCAATTGGGACATATTATTCACTGATAAATATTACATTATATAAAAATATGAACTCCTTTATCCAAGGAGTCCACATAAATCACAAATCCCCTATATCTCTCAACCACTGCTAGAATCTCTCACATATCCCACATATCTCTCTATCATCTCATATCCCTATTCTAATGGTGAGATTAAATCATGTACATACAAATATGATATTAATATCCCAATATTAATATCTCACACTCACCTAACTATTACAACTATATTATTAATATGAGTTCTATAAACTCATTATTAATAATATTACAATTTATTATTAATGTCACAATATATTTGTAACATGAGATATCATTGGTGCCCCGCCCCAAGCCCTTTAGAAAGAATTAAAGGCCAATCAATCCCCTTCTTGCAACCAAAATTTAGGAGGAATTGACTAAACTATGAGATGATGGGATAATTCAACCCACTAGGTATTCTTCATGGGTAGCCAAATTAGTGCCAATAAGAAAGAAGAATGGGGATATAGGGATTTGTGTGGATTTTAGAAATATAAATAAAACATCTCTTAAGGATAATTGCCCATTTGCTAATCTGGATAATATTTTACAAAAAGGTAATAGGGTCTGAGTTGCTATCTACATTGGATGGATTAATTGGATGGATTCTCAGGTTAAACCAAGTTGTGGTGAAATAATTAGAATAGTTCCAAAATACTTTCATTACCCCTTGGGGAACATATGTCTATATTAGGATTCCTTTTGGAATGATGAATGTTTGTGCAACCTTCCAGAGAGCCATGGATGTGGCCTTCTCTGATTTCATTAATGATTTCATAGTAGTGTATCATGATGATATAATTATTTTCTCCAAGAAAAGAGATGACCATTTGGGGCACCTTGTTAAAGTATTAATCAGATGCAAAGAGCATGGGATTCAATTAAATACTAAAAAATGTCACTTTAGAGTGCAAAATGCCATATTATTGGGACATATAATATCTCAAGGAGTTATGATAGATCTTGAGAGGGTAGAGTCAATTGATAAAATCCCAATCCCTATGTCTAAAAATGGTATTCAATCCTTTTTTGGGAAGGTAAAAGTTGTAAGGAGATTCATCTCCAAATTTTCTAAGATTATGATTCCCATCACGAGTATGCTAAAAAAAATCAATTCATCCAGTGGGAAGAAGGCATTGTTTAAGAATTCAAAGGAATAAAAGAGGCACTTAAGATTGCCCCCATCTTAACTAGTCATAATTAAAACAAATCTTTTCAAATGTTTAATTTTTCCTCTGAGAATACAATTTCTTATGTGTTACTACATAAGATGAAGAGGGGCATGAAAATCCCATTGATTTTTCTAGTAAATCCTTGCAAGGATCTTGTAAATAGGGACAAAAGCCTAAAGATTTTATTAATCATAATCAACCAACATTATAAAGAATGGGCTGAAATATTTATAGATATTACACAGCCAAATAAAAACAAGAAACTAAGTTGCACAGGTGTAACCATATTCCATATTACATAAGATTCCAATATTGCACCCGGGAAGCATAGCTATAACCAAAAAATTATATAGTTAAAACAATATAACAACACTTTTATTATTTGAATAAAAAACAATAATATGGTTTATAATTAGATATAACCATATAATTTATAAATACATTAATTAATATGAAATGCATAATTAATATATAGGTGAATAATAATTAACCTAACATTCCCCCACTTAATTGTGCATTGTGTCAAGGGATTAGGAGAGGAACTCTCTGAACAACCCTAACTTGTCACGTGTAAGAGACTTTGTGAAAATATCTGCTCGTTGTTCAGCTGTTGGACAAAATTAAAGTTGGATGTTGTGCTTCAACACATTTTCACGTATGAAATGTACATGTACCGTAATGTGCTTTGTTCTTTCATGAAAAAATGGATTTCGAACAAGTTTGAGAACACCTTCATTGTCAGCATACATGGTGGTTGGTTTGTCTTGTGGTATTCCAAGTCCTTCTAGTATGTGACGTAGCCAAATCTCTTCACAGACAGCTTCTCCTATAGAATGATAGTCAGATTTTGTGGAGAGTGAGAAACGAAGTGTTGTATCTTGCTTCCTCATGATATTGGTCCAGACCCCACAAAGAATACAAATCCAGAAGTGGATTTTCTATCATCAATGTTACCTACATGATTTGAATCTGAATATCCAGTCAAGAAGAAGTTGTCATTCTTCTTATATTATAGACCAAGATCCATTGATCCTTTGAGATATCTCAAAATGCACCTTGCTACTTTCCAATGAAAAAAATTGGGTTCCTGCATGAACCTGGATAGATAGCTCACTGCAAAGTTGATATCTGGTCTAGTGTAGGTCAGGTAAATGAGACTCCCGATTAGCTGTCGATAGAGAGTGGCACTTACCTTAGGAGATGGATCTGAATGAGATAATTGTAATTTGTTCTCCATAGGTGTAGCAATTGGTGTGTAATCCATCATCCTAAACTTCTCGAGCGTAGTCTTGGTATATTTCATCTGAGAAAAAAAATATGATTCTCTTTCTGCCACACTTCCAATCCAAGACAATAGTGCATTAGCCTGAGATTGGTCATGTCGAATGATCGATCAAGGTCTTTCTTTGTTGCATCGATCATCCTCACTAACCTTCTAGTGATGACTAGATCGTTGACATAGACAACGACAATCAAAATCTCCCCCCCTTGCTTTTTGAGGTAAATATTGGGATCATATGGATTTCTAACAAATCCATGTTGTACGAGATGCTCATCAATCTTGATGTACCATGCTCAGGGTGCCTGTTTGAGGCCATACAGAGATTTCTTGAGTCTACATACCTTTGCTTCTTGACCAGGTACTACATATCCCTCAGGTTGAGTCATGTAGACTTCTTCTTGTAAATCTCCATTTAGGAAGGCACTTTTTACGTCCATTTGGTGGACTTCCCATCCAAACTGAGCAGCTAGAGCAAAGATCATCCTGATTGTTTTGATCTTAGCTATGGGAGAAAATGTCTCCTCATAGTCAATGCCTTCTTTTTGTGCATAACCCTTTGCTACAAGTCTTGATTTATACTTGTCCATTGTCCCATCTGCTTTGTACTTTATTTTAAATATCCATCTATGTCCAATGGGTTTCTTCCCTGGTGGAAGATCAACAAGCTGCCAAGTTTTATTCTTCATCACTGATTGATATTCAGAATCCATGGCATCTTTATAAGATTTTGACTATAGGGCTTCCTAGATTGTAGAGGGATCATCTGATTCAATAACTCTACTCACCAAGGTAAAGTTAACTTCTTCTCTTGCTTTACTACGAGTCCGTGGTCCAGGGGTGGATGTATCTAGTGGAGCATCCATTCTTGCATCTCGTAATGTACTTGTACACCATTTAGGCATACGTTGAATTATTCCCATGGGTCGTGATTCTATCTAATCAACAGCATTATCCCCATCATCACTTTCATCTTCGAAGGGAACATCAGCTTTGATTTTTACAACAGGTGAAAAATCTACATCTTGTGAGTCCGAAGGAGGAGTCTGTACTTCCCTCTTCTCAAAAAACTCAACATCTCTACTGGTGTAGACTTTTCTAGTCTTAGGATCCATCAATCTATACCCAAGAGTCTCTTCACTGTACCCAATGAAGATGAGTTTTTGTGACTTCATGTCCAATTTATTTCTGTTCTGTTTGGGTATGTGCATGCTTGCTTTGCACCCGAATACTCTGAGGTGTGCAATAGATGGTTTCCATTTTTACCATGCTTCTTGCGGTGTTATTCCATCAAGAGAAATTTTGGGTGCTCTGTTCAACAAATACACTATTGTCTTTTCTGCTTCTGCCCAGAATGTCTTTGCAAGTCCGGAATCATTGATCATGCATCGCACCATTTCCATGATAGTACGATTTCTTCTCTCAACAACACCATTTTGCTGCAGTGTGTGTGGAGGAGGCATCTGTCAATGAATCTTGTGAGTTTGTAGGTAGTCTCTAAACTCATCACTGGTGAATTCCCTCCCTCGATTTGAGCAGAGAGTTCTGATGTGATGACCAATTTCTTTTTCAACTACTAATTTGAAATTTTTAAAGGTTTCAAACGCTTCACTTTTCTTGTGAAGAAAGAAAATCCACATTTCTCTTGAATAGTCATCAACACAAAGCATGAAGTACTGGAACCCAGAATGACTTGGCTGCATCGAACCGTAAAGATTGGTATGAACCAGGTCAAGTTTACCATGAGCTTGGAATGTACTCCTCTGGAATGAAGCTCGGTGTTGTTTGCCTACTAGGCAATGAGGACACTTGTCTATATCCTTCTAAAGAGATGGTAGCCCATGTACCATATTATGCCAGCAAAGTGTTTTAAGATATTTGAAACTTACATGACCAAATCTCTGGTGCCACAATTGTGTTGAGGTGGAGTTCTTAGCCACAAGTGCTTGATCATTTCTGTGAAAAAAATCAAGTTGGAACATGCATCTCACATTGGAGGCTTTTGCAATTATTTTTGAGCCTCTTGATTTGTCTCGAATCAAACATGTTTTCTTACCAAATTGAATATCAAAGTCAATTTTTAGGTTGTGATCTAGGAGTTGACTGACTAAAAGTAGATTCTTTGTCAACCCAGGGACATATAGGACATCTGATAGTCTACATTTGCATGAACCAAGGGGTAGAGAAATGTTCCCAATCCACTGAACTGTATATGAAGAATCATCTCCCAATGAAACATGTTTTTTCGATGGCGTGTCCCTCATTGAAATAAACCAGTCTCTATGGCTGGTCATGTGTTAAGTGGGCCCCCGAATCAACATACCAAACATCACTAGATGGCGTGGATGGTTCACTTGATTGAGCAGTGAACAAGAAGTCTTCATTATCTGACTGTTCTTGTTGCTCAGCAATATTACCTTGCTGGTGAGGTCTTCTTTTCCAGTTCCCCTTTTTCTACCTGTGATTGTTGTTAGAATGTCCCTTGTAAGATTGTTGTTGTTGAGGTCTAGAGTTATTGGATGAACCTTTCTTGTAAGTATTATACCAACAATCTTATAGGTTATGTCCTCTTTTGCAGATAGGACATGGCTTCTTCTGTTATCTATCCCCATGATACTAATTTTTATTTTGGGACTTCTGATAGGAATTAGGTTTTCCTTTACCTTTTCCTTTCCATTTTTGATGTGAAGATAGTTCCTTCTCCTCTTCATCATCCTTATTGTGCATTGCTTCCTCTTGTTGCAGTAGGTTTACCAGTTTGTCAAAACCAACTGTCGTATCTGACACGTTTAGTGTTGTGACAAAAATGTGGTAAGAAGAGGGGAGTGCTCTCATAATAATGGGAACGAGAGCATCATCTGTGACTGGTTCTCCCAGGGGCTAGAAGTGAAGCCCTTAATTCTACAACTCTTCTTAAGAAAGCTTCAACTTTTTCATTTTGTTTGAACTTTAGTGTGTGTAACTGACTCTGCAAATTTAGTATAACATTCTTGTTCTTGGCCTTTTATAGTGTGCTCAGTTGATCCCACACTTCTTTCACTATTTTGACATCTCAAATGTGGGGTTGCACATCATCAGACACTCCAAGCAAGATGATGAGTTTGGCCTTCTGATCTACTTTACCAAACTACCATTGTTGTGTTGTATCAGTAGTTGATCTGGTTAGAGTATTATTCATAGTAGGCTAGATTTCTTCAAACTCAAGTTGTGTCTTGATTTTTGTCTTCCATGCAACATAGTTGTTATCTTTGAGTAGTTGTGAATCTAGAAGAAAGAATTTGTGGGCATTGGTGCCAATTTTTCAAAGATCACTGACATTGTTTGGCTCTTTTCACTCCAGGTATAAGGTCTCCCAATATATATACCATCAGTCCAATATACTGAACCTTTCTATATACCTGCCCTTCCGATATACCCGGCGGTACGTGGAAGAAGCTCGCCCTTTCTATATACTTGATGGTACGTGAAAGAGGTGTTAACATACGTGAAAGAATTCAATATGTGGTACCAAGACAGTACTGATGGGGTCTATGCAATTATTGACACTGGCTCAATGAAATATCCTCATATGCGTGTGTAACTTCGCTATATACATGGATAATTTCTCAGTCTGGATTTATGTCATGCAATCGTTCATAGACGGATGGGATGGTTCATAGTGTGTGCATTGTGACCTTATTACTCCCCATCAATTTATAGGGATGATTCCTAGGTGACGTTGTTGCAGCTATATTAGGCATTAAGTGTAGTAGTAGTCATGATGGCTTTACCTGTAAGCGCTTCTTAGAGGCACCGTATATACCGAACACTGCGAATGAGATCCGGGATCTCATGAGTGTTACAGAACCAATGTTTTACTATTTTGTATTACAATTGTGCCAGTTTCAAAGTAGTTACAAAGTTTGTAGTTGACTATGGCAACCTGTAAATTAGTACAATATAATGTAGTATACAAATTACATTCAAAAATCTAGAAAAATTGAATGGCAGGAAAAATTGTTTTGTTTCGCGGGCCCTGATAGCCTCTAGAGCCCAAAATGCCTGAAACCATTTAAAAAAGGCCCAAGATGAAGTTTTTGGATGGTTTTCCTTTTGCAAAAAATGCTCGAAATGAAAAAACAGGCCTAGTGGAGAGAAAAAAAATTACCCTAAATTTAGTGTTTTTCTCGCTAAATTTAGTTAGTTATAACTAAATTCAAATTTTCCGCTATCAGTGGTCCCGCCAAATTCAAAAATTTCAATTGGGGGTGGGATTCAAACCCCAAACCTCCCACTTCTAAGACTTTCTCTCTAATCACCTTGGCCACTTAAGAGTGCTTGATATAGAAGTGAACAAACTTGTATTTAATGAAAGGTAAAATCAACTTACCTTTGTAAAATGGTGATTTGGCAGATTGACCATGTGGAGGGAAAATTTAGGGCTACGTGTGCACCCAAAAAATCTGGATCTGAGGCATTTTTATTAATATCAAATCAGCCTTTACTTTAGCCATTGTTTTCTTTGCAAAGAAATCTGATCTGAGCCTTAGCTTTAGCTGCTTTTTCCTTATTTCTCACCCCTTTTTTTATGCTTTGATTTCTCACGGCTTTTGTTGGTATCTACAAGGATGTTGTTGATAATGGCTACTACGTGTTTTTTTTAGGTCATGGATTTTTGTGTTCAGGGGGTGCCCGTGTAAGGCCCGGCCACAGTTTTGTGGGTATTGTTTGCAGGATCCTTTGCTCGCTATGTATGAAAGAGGGTCGGCTCTACCACATCCAACACCTTGCTCCAACATGATCAAGATCTATGCTTCTGCTATGTCAATCAAGTCTTGGTTACAAAAAAATGCACCAGAATAGGAGAACGATGCAAAGCAAAACTAACTCGGTTAGCTCTTATTGAAATGCACAAAGGTCAGGACTCTTCAAATAGCTTGCCTTTTTAATGGTTCGACTTCCTCCGAATCTCATAGAGTGACCTCCAAATATATTAGCTGGCTAGTTTTAGCAGAGACTAAATATATCTCTAATATTATAGATAAACCCCCTAATGGGGAGAATTTTTTTTTATTAATTTCAATACCTGCAGCAAGTTTTTCTTGGTGCTAAGTGCACCAGTGCAAAAAAAATTTCCTTCCAAACACCTAGAAGGAACATGAGGATGTGAGGAGGCAGGGATATGGCTGGGAGGTTGCAGGAGGTTACACAAGCTCTCTGATGCTACAAACACTTCTCCAAAACTCCTCTATCTCAGCTGCTCTCTCTTTCCACTCCTCCACAGCTTCACAGGTCTAGAATCTCGCTCTGGTACCAAATGTAAACAGGGACGGAATCCTAAAGATTTTATTAATCAGAATCAACCAACATTACAAAGAATGGGCTGTAATATTTATAGATATTGCATAGCCAAATACAAACAAGAAACTATGTCGCACATGTGCAACCATATTCCATATTACATAAACTTCCAATATTGCATCTGGGAAGCATAACTATAACCAAACAATTATATTGTTAAAACAATATAACAACACTTTTATTGTTTGAATAAAAAACAATAATATGGTTTATTATTAGATATAACCATATAATTAATAAATACATTAATTAATATGAAATGCATAATTAATATATAGGTGAATAATAATTAACCTAACAGAGCTGAGCTTAAATATTCCATCATAAAGAAATAAGTTTTTTCCTTAGTAAAAGCCAACAAAATATTCATACCCTACATTCTAATCTCTAAAGTTATAGCTTATGTACCTCATACAATGGTAAAAGAAATTTTATTAGAAATGGAGATGTCACGTAAAAGATGGCGCTGAGTCAACAAATTGTAAGATAATGGCATGGAGATTCAAACCAAAAAATTGGTTTGAGGATTGGGCTTAACAAGGTTAATGGGAGAGATCATTTACAGGTGATAGAGATACACAATGTTGAAGAAGATGGGCCACACCCTCATGAAAAGGTGAGAACTTCAGTTTGGTATAAGGATATAGTATATTACTTGATGAGTTTGTATTTTCCTATGCACTTAGACAAGAATCAAAGGAGGACACTCAAGCTAGTTTCCCAAAAGTATATTTTGACTGATCATAAACTGGCTTGGAAGAACCTAGAAGGAGTTTTTCTAAGATGTATCACTGAAGATGAAGCACCTAAGATAATAGCATAATTTCATGAGGGAGTGTGTGGAGGCCATTTTGCTGGAAGAGTTACTTCTCAAAAAATTCTAAGGGAAGGATATTGGTGGCCTTCATTTTTTAAAGATATTGCCTTGTTGGTTCAAAGATGTGAAAGTTTTCAACATTTTTCTAGAAGACTGAAAGCTTATGTGGCCCTACCCCTACAGCCAGTATCTGTGCAAGATCCATTAAAAAACAATAGGGCTTGGAATGTTATTGGTCAAATATCAGACTCTTCAAGTGCTGGTCATAAGTGGATATTGATAGCCACTGGCTACTTTACCAAATGGGTTAAGGCCATTCCCACCAGAAAGGTAACTCATCATGTGGTCATAAATTTTATTCATCAATAACATAATCTACATATTTGGGGTGCCTTTCTGAGATAGTTTCTGATAGTTCCATGAGCTTCAAAGATAAACCAGCGAAAATGAATGTGCCATGATTATGGTATAAATTTGGCTCATGCGTCAAATTATAATCTTTAAGGAAATGGCCAAACAGAATCAAGTAATAAGAAACATGTTAAAAATACATCAGAAGAACACTAGAGACCAATAAAAAGAGATGAGTTGAGTAGAACTAAAGTTTGAATTATGGGAAGATAGAGTTAATACTAAGAGGTTCTACTAGAAAGATAACCACTTGAGTTAGTCTATGGAGTTCAATCCCTTTTACCATTTCACTTATAACTTTCCTCATACGAGTTCATGCAGCAATTTGAAGATGGAGAATGAAGTAAGTTCGTATGAGACAATAATAAATCAAATCATGGAATTAGAATGAATAAAGGAGAAAGTCCCACCAAAAACATCTCTAGTTTAGAGAAAGACTCAAGAATTTATTTGATAAGAAGGTCACTCTAAGAGTTTTAAATGTTGGATACTTAGTCATGCTATGGGACAAGTAGACACAAAGAGAAGGGAAAACATGGAAACTTTGATGCCCTATGGATAGAGACCCCTATTATGTTGATATCAAGATTCCAGAACATACTTTATTTCTTGAATGACTTAGAAGGGACAATTTTTGGAGTTTCCTATCAATGACAGGAATCTCAAACATTTGTTTTATTAAGCCAAAGGATCAGGTATGATCATTGAATACAGTGTATATTTTTATTTTTTTTATTTTTGCCATTATCTGTGTTGTTTTTTATATTTTTATGATATGGTCTATAGTGACTAGGTTTCGAGATATAAAATAATTCTAGTATGAATGTAGTGTGTATTTTCATAACACCCTTATGTGTTTTGTATCCCCATGAATCCTTACGTAATGAATTAGGCATATGGTATTTCTAGTCTTTGTTCTTGCTGGCACCTACCCATTAGGGAGTGCACATCCCCAAGTAGGAGAAACTGTTGGTGCTCAATACATTTCCTTGAATCAAGCATGTCTTTTTCATAAAATATTACATAAGATCTAACTCTTATTTTTGCTTCATATTTATCCTTGTGCTTAAAAGTTCATTCTAAGTAAGGGAGAAGTATCAATTTGTTAATAAATTTCGTGCCTTAGCCAGATTAAATAAATAAGATTCAAGTAGAAATGTCGGGGGATTGGTTTGGTGGTGTAGTTAATTAAAGTATACAATCTTCAGAGCTTACGGTTGATCGGGACTATGTCTACATATTTCATGAGGAAGTCCTGCAAATCAACTGCTAAAATGATCCACAAGATTCTGCAAGAAGGGTTGAAGCTACTTTGCCAAGGCCTAAGAGAACACAGCCTGACCACTAAAGTATGAATATTGAAAAGAAACTTATCCATTTTAACACAGACTTCTCATTGGAATTTGAAAACCCATGGGATACTTAGCCATTTTAAGCATTGGATTGAGTTACGTTCAAATAGGGTCACGTCAATTTCCCCTTTACTCAAAATAATTGGCCATTGGCAAAGGTTAGAAGGGACATGCAACATAATCTCAAGGGTGAAAGGAGGGGCCACATGGTAGGATTATGGCTCTCTTTAACACATTTGGGATCTGACAAATGTTCATCCCCAAATTAAAATGTGTTACATCATTCAAGCAGGTTCAGGAAAGTGTCATGCGTATGTCAAAATAAATGCATCGCGTGACGAGATTTTGAAAGGTGGTCTAAGATCATATCCTAAAGGTATTTCACAAGACATCTAGTTCTAATGGAATTCCATAGCCAATGCATCCTGTGGAGCTAAAGCTTCCTGAAGTTAGGGGTGTGGATAAAAGCTTCAAGATCTGAGGGAAATGTTAAAAGGTCCACAAAAAGTATGCAATGGGTTTCATAGGAAAGCACATGGATCTGAGTAGTTTGACAAGTGAAGGAATGGATACATGGAAACATTCCAGAGAATTTGTGAAGACTAGATATGCCTGATGGACCTCAATTCCATAGAATCAACTAAGGTTGATAATACTTCAGTTCTGCGGTGAGGAAGAAAAAGTCAACACGGTCAAGGAAAATACACGTCAACATTTCTACGAAGGTAAGAAAGACTGACAGTAACCCGAGGTATATGGTCAGATTTCATATTGGCCTTACCCCATATTTAGTATTGTTTAGAAAAACATATTTGCAAGACAATATTGGCATGTCGACAAGCATGGATATTTTCTATGTCGCTCACATTCTCATGGGTGTCTATGCTTCGAGACTATCACAAAATTATAACATAGTGCGAGGAGCATGGAGCTGATCTTATTGGATCAGAACTTCACACTTTTTTAGAATGGTCCTTATAAATAGGAAGTGAATTACAAATTAAGCTTGGAGCTTCCTTATTGGATCATGTTTCATTTGCTGTCAGTCAAGGTCTGATCAATGCTGACAATGCAAAGTTATGAAGGAGCATGGAGATTTCACATTAGGTCATGTCTTCGTAGTGGTGAGTACAAGCTTATCAAATAAGAGAATGAAATTCTGAAAAAGCATGCAGATTTTCTCATTGGGTCACATGTTTTACAGGAATGGCTAAGTACAAATAAAATCAAAATTATGGCACCATTGTGAGTAATGTGGAGATCTTTCTCATTAGCTTATGTTTTGCGGCAATAGCTAGTACAAGTAAGATAACATTTTAAGAATGTGAAGGAAATGTGTGGCATTTCCTAATTGGATTACATTTCATAAAGAAGACATACCTACGAGAAAATTCACATGCACAAATGGAAAAATAAATGTAATTCACATCATATAGCGATTCCCAAGTGCCAATCAAAAGTTATCATGTGTCACTCCTGATAATAAAAAATTCAAATGGCCATAAATTTTGATCCAAAGCTCCAAATCATGTAAAATCAGTCTCGTTGGAAATGTCTCCTCGATCTATTTAAGTTGGAATTATTTGATTCAGGAAATTGATGGATTTTTGTGGGATAAAATGAGAAAATATAAAGACACAAGTGCATCTAGTAGTATCAACTAACTATTTTTTCATATGTGGCAGTGAAGTCATGGAGTGGTCTGGGAAAGCTAAAGGAAGTAGATACGAAGGTAAAAAATTGGGTCTGTAGCCAAACAAAGACTAGCATATGACATAAATTCATAAATCTGATGCCAAAATGTCTAACTGAAAATTATACATTTTTAGTTAGGTCAAATGTACTTTCCTACATTCGATTTCAAAGATATTTCTATTACGAACAAGGGGGGAAATTTTACTTGCTATTTGGGGGGGGAATTTAATTGTAAGAAGATAATCAAATTTGTATAAATGCAGGGGCTTGTCCTCATATCTAGAGGAGCTAATTATTCTCATATCTCCAAAAAATGGGGTTAGTTTCTTCTTCTATATATGAAAAAGGTCAAGATATTCAATTGTGAAATATTGCATGTTTCCTTTATGGAATGCATACTAATCTCAGTTTCCCAGATTTTCTATGTCAAGGTGGTTGTAATGTACAACCATTGACAAAATTTGAGAGCATTCACTTGATGTTCCCTTATTAAATAAATTCTAAAGATCTGAATGAAATATGTCTCACTTTTAAGTTTAAATTCTATCTTCTAGGTTCTATATTTAGAACTATCAATTGATGAGTTATATTTTCTACTAGTAATCTTGTGTTTATGGTTTCTCTTTTTTGTACACTAGATACTATCCTTAATGGTTTGTTCTTTAGTAATTAATTTTAATATTTTGTTGTGAGCATTTACATCTGCCAGTATTGGAATGTAATTTTAAAATCCTTATTGTAACCATTTTGTGATAATAGATTTTAGTTAGCCTTTGAGTGTATCTTAGGTGTACGAGGGATGAATCAGTAAATACTTTATCAGAATGCTTGCATGATACTTTTTGTTTAGTAGTTCAGAGATTGAGATGGAATTTTGAACTATATTAAGCTATCAATGAATGTCAAATCTTCATTTGTATAAACTGGTCACAATATTAATCTAGTTTTCTATGCATTTTCCTAGAATTGTATATTTCTTTAAGTGTTAAATGTTCTATGTTGAAAAAGAGTTTGTCATTCCTATAACTCCCCCCTCATTTAAAAAATACACAAGTGATCCTACACCATGATAACTTCTATGCATTATTTTTGTTTCTTTGTCTTTAAATATTATTCAGACTACCCCTTAGATATAATTTTACCATCTAGGAGAATGCAAGAGAAATTGAATTCTACTGTTTATAGTAACATGTGTCTAGTAAAGGTAATCATATGAAAAAATATTTTTGTGACAACTCATGAGAGTGAATTGTTGTGTCCATGGCCATGTTTATCCCATATTAATCCATCATCTGAAGAAATAAATCGAGGGAAACAAAGATCTCTATCTCCCCAATCTGCATTTCAGGTTACCCCTGCAGGTCCTCTCACCTTGGTTCAAGGTAGGACTAAAAGTATTAGGAAAAAGCCATATCCTTTGTATGTGCTTCTCAATCATCCTAAAGGCTTCATCCTAAGGAAATTTATAGACACGTTCTCATCTACAAAAAGTCACATATCAACTCAATCTACAACGATTCCATAGGAAATTCCCCCTTTTTTCCCTTAAAAGATAATTGTTGTCAATCTACCATGGGGTGTAGATTTGAGGACCAACATGCTCATCCAAATTTTAAAAAAAAACGACGTGATTTATTCTCCATTCTACACACATTTAAAAAAATTATTTTTCAACTATTTTTCTCAAAATTAGGGGGTGTGCACATAGATATTTCATTTTCAATATGTGTTCACTTTGAAAATTAGTTTAAAATAATATATCATCCAAAAAATAGTAAAATTTGGCGAGACCTTATACATAGTCTTAACTAAGTTTCTATTGAATGGATTTGTAAAATAATTTACGGAACTCAAAAAATGGGGGGACGCACAAACAACACTATTTATATTTTTGACAAAAAAAAATAGGCACACTTTGTGTGCGCACCACATTTGACCCTCTTAATCTCCACCATTTTCAACATAAAAAACTTAGTGGTTTAGAAACTAGATTCTAAAAAAGTATGATTCTTATTCTTATCAAATTGTCAAATTTTGAGCATAGGCATGCCAAATTACTAGTTGAAGTTCACATTTTGTTGAATTTAGAAAAAAGTGCCCACCTTTGACCCCTTTTTTTCCCCCCATTTCCATATACATACCCATACACACACAAACAATATTACTATTTTCTAAAAGTAAACATAAATTCTCTCCCTTACGAGAGATTATATATACTCTATTTTATCCCTAGTTTGCGTCGGCTCGTTCTCATTCCAAATTTATGAGGATATACATTGAATATAAAAGAGAGGAAATTGTAAAATACTAGGAAATATAAATAAAAAAGTATAAAATTAATTTGTCTCCTTCGTCAGATAAGTATTTCATAATTGGCATTAATTTTTGTATACAAGACATCACAATTGGTTGACAAAAATGAAATCACTGATGGTTATATATATAAGATAGATTATTATTGGTGATTGTTCCTTTTTTTTTCATTTCTCCCTATGTCATTTATCTTTTATCCGACTCTCAACACTTTTTCCCTTGTATTATTCCTTTGAACATGGTTTTCCTATTTTTTCTTCTCGGTTGGTCTCAATGCACTATTGTCATGTAATAGGGTGGAACATATAGTTTGGAAAAACAAACATGTATTTACCTAGATTTCACATCAAAATTAATTTCCAAACTAAATTTATGGTTGAAATCCCTTTAGAAATACCTTACAAATCATATGAAATTTCTTCTATGACTCTAAAAATACTCACTCAATCAAAAAATAAATCTTAAATTAGTTGGTTGGCTTGGTTTGCAGTAACATATAAACCCCAATTTATCATGATCATTATGCCATTAAAATTGACACCACAATGGAAGTGTCCCTCTTACTATCATAATGGTTAATTGGTTACAAGATGAATATGTTTGCTTTCTTGGTTTCCCCCCTCTTCCCTCATGGCTTCAAAAATCACAAAAATAATCCTATAAAATTTCCAATAAATACATGATTTACTACTTGATTCATATATGCCTATTTAGCGCATCTTGGAATTTCTTATACGACTTTAAAAATCATCACTTAATCAAAAAATCAGTCTCACATTGGTTGGTTGACTTGGTTTGTGGTAACATATAAACCCCACTATATCATTATCCTTATACCAATAAAGGTGACACTCTAATGAAAGTGAACCTTTTACTAACATAACGGTTAATTAGATGTGAGATGAGTATGTTTTCTTTCTTGAAATTCCCCTATCCTCCCTTGTGGCTTCAAAAATTCAATTTTTTTTTTGGTAAAATTACCTCTAAATACATGCCTTGTTACCAAATTTGGATATGTTTCTTTAGTGCATCTTAAAATCGCTTCTAAGATTCTTAAAATCCTCACTCAATCAAAAAAATGATCTCACATTGGTTGGTTGGCTTGGTCCATGGTAACATATAAGTCCCAATATATCATGATCATTATGTCAACAAAGGTGACATAAAAATGGAAGTGGAACTCTCACTAACATAGTTGTTAATTGGTTGCGGGATAAGCATGTTTACTTATTTATCCTTTGTTTCTCCACCCTTATGTCTTCAAAAATCCAAAAAACAACCTCTATATACATGCCTTACTATTCACTTTGGATATACCTCTTCAATGCATCTAATAATTTCTTCTACAAATTTAAAAAAGCTCACTTAATCAAAAAAGTTGGCTTGGTTTGTGGTAACATGTAAATCCCAATATATCATGATCCTTATTCCAATATAAGTGACACCATAATGGAATTGTTCATCTTACTAACTTTTATCCAAAATATAAGTGACATAATTTTTTAGTCAAATTTCATACATATTATTTATTTTAACTTCAAGATTTTTTTTTTCCATACTCCCAAATACATGTGTGATAGTCCTTTGTCATGTAGATAAATAACTTTATGATGATTAATAAATAATGATGGAGTTAGGTGATCACTCGATATTTTCATTTCAATATTACACATTAAATAACTATAACAAAAATGGAATAATGATTGGAGTAGAAAGGATGGCCTTTAAAATTTAGACGTTATGAATATTAATGAGCTGTTACCACTAAAATTTTCACCTTGCTGAAATTGGGTTCATCATTCCAGTGAAAACATGAGAGACCTTGAAAGTGTGGGATAACTTGGCTCATTCAAGGTCAATCCTCATACAAAAGGGTTGGTTCCTCTCACCCTAGTTCACTACAACTAGACTAATCAACTTTTTATTTTAACACTAACTAATTTCTAAACTAATAATCCCAAGGAGACTCTCTCTCTCTCTGTGTGTGTGTGTGTGTGTGTGTGTGTGTGTGTGTGTGTGTGTGTGTGTGAGAGAGAGAGAGAGAGAGAGAGAGAGAGAGAGAGACAGAGAGAGACAGAGACAGAGAGAGACAGAGAGTAGTAGATATTATTTTAGGGTCAATGAAAATACCATCCTTTGAAACAATTTAACATAAAATCCTTCCCCGTGGAACTACAAAAATGCACTTCTTGGGATTGATAGAAACTCCAAACCCTCTACATCTATCATACAATTTCTCAAGATGACTGAAATTATCTTTACTTTCTTTTGATAAAACCATGATATCATCAAAGTGGATGAGAATGAATTCATTTATATAGACAACAAACACAATATCTATATCTCTTTGAAATGTGGCACATGAATTTTTTAAGCCAAATGGAAATTTTCCATGAGCATATGTTCCTCATTTGGTTGTAAAGGTTTTCTTATGTTGACCCCCCTTCTTGACCTTGATCTGATTGAAACCTAAGTAGCCATATAGCATATAAACCCTCTCATCTCTTGCTACTTTTTGCAAAAAAAAATCCATATAGGGTAAAGGATAATGATCCTTTAAAGAATCCTTATTCAAATCTATAAAATCAACATATATCTTGATTTCTCTACTTTTATTCCTAACATGGACCAAGTTATCCACCCAAGAGGAGTACCTGAGGGGGAAAATGATTCTAGCCTTAATGATTTTGACAAACACTTTCCTCATGAGGGGCTCTATTTTGGGATTGAAAGTGCTTTATGTATGGTTGGCTTGGCCTTATGATTAAGATCTATGGTATGTTTAACAACACTAGGGTAAAAACCATTAATATCTTCATAACTCCAAGACAATACATCATTAATTTTATAACATAAGTAGATAAAAGCATTATTTTTAGCCTCACCACATACATTCCTAAGCAATAAATCTTTGTTTTATGCAATGGTGACTGATTGGTAGTCGTCTTTTCCCTTTGAACTCATCATGAGAGCTGAATATGTCTTCAAGAGTGACCAATCCTTTAGGAATTTTTTTTCTCAACTAAATGATCTCATCACCACAACCATCTTGTAAATCAAATTTCAATTTTGAGGATAACTCAGCTTCATTATATATGAATTTAATGATTCTCTCATCATTATTAAAGATTTTCCAATATATTTCATTTTCTAGGATTGATGACATCACAACCATCCTAACATGATGCTCATTTCCTTGGATGAGGTCTTTACCTAGTGAAAAATGAGATCCAAATGTTTTCATCTGATTATCTTCGTTGTTGAGTTTCCTTGGCACAACTTGCAGTTTGATGGCATCAAAACCTTTTAAGAGGTCCCATACTCTATGTCTATAAGATTTTAAAACTTATTATTGGCTGCACACTTTCCTCTAACTTCTTGAATAATCAATTTAGTATCTGCAGAAACATGTAAGGCCTTAATCTACATTTTCTTTGCTAAAAATAATCCTTGGATTAATGCCTCATATTCACCCTCATTATTAGAACAAGAAAATTGTGGTCTATGGGAAAAATAATTTCTTGTCCATTGGAGATATAAGAACTACACCTACCCCAACTCCATTTTTTCTTCTTGAACCATCAAAATACATATTCCATAATCCAAAAACACCCTCTTCTCTTTTATACAGCATGGGAATATGAATTCTTCTTCACAAATGCATTAGGTGCCTAAACTAGTCTCCAAATTTTTTTCATAAGGATCAAACTCATAATGCTCCTTGGTGCATTCATCTAACAAGATATCAAACAATGAATAAAGAGGAGTAAGCTATTGTAGTAATAATGATTCATGATCTTCATATTCATGTATCATGAAATTAGATTGGAGAGGAGTAGGGTCATAAGACTCAACATGATAACAAGAGATTTGATCAACTTTAATGGTAAATCGTGTACCCTATCTATTTGTTAGGAGCATGTGATACCAATCAGAATAAAAATATCCACCCACCTTCGTTGTAAAATCTCTTGATAGAAAAATAGAAAATAAAGGAAACAAGTCAATAACTGGGATATTTTTTGCTATTTTCAAGCTTGGAGAAGTATGGAGGGTTAACTTGAGATCTTTGATCACTGCTAAAAATTTTACACTTAGCCATCAAGTTGTAGGACACCTTTAAAAACTGGCTTTTACTCAATTCCTAAAATATCAACAATTTGCTAAGGGAATTACAAAGGTTATAGCCCCTGATTCAATCATGCAATTATGTACTAAGTGTTTTCCTACAATTAGATACATGTAAAAGAGTGGAGGCTTCTTAACATTTCTTAATTTGTTCCTCCTTTGTGTGACATATGTGGACCCCAAAATTTTCTTTATTCACAGCTGTTTAGGTTGGGAAAGTTGCTTCAAGGCCTTTTGTAGAAGATCCATATGAGATAGAATAGATAGAGCATACCACATGGTCAAATTCATATTTTCTTCTTCATCTACTTGAAAATTTTGAATGGGATACCCATGGACTTATACATCATAGGTGTGGCATTCTCCTTTCTTGTTTACTCTACTCACAAAAGCTCTTTTGTTGGTGGACTCTCTGTGTTCTGCGGAAATTATTTCCTCCGCAGATCCTCAATGTTCCCTATATTTTTATTTTCTTTGAAATGATAACTTTGTAATGAAGGGGATGGGGTAGCCATTTCAAACTACCTCCTCTTTGACCTTGTATGATCTGATACATGAATTTTTGTCATGTTTAATTTGTTCATGGCTTGGTTAACTGCACAAAAATCATTAGACCTAAAAACATGAAAGTTGTCTCATGGGTGGCCTCTTGTGCTTATTCATATTAGTATCTAGTGTTCCCATCACTAGTTCATAATGATACGAGGAATCATGCAACATGAGAACCCTATCCTTCATATAATTCATCCAAATTTCCTTAGAATATTGATTATGAGGTTGATCACATGGGTAACACTATTCAGTTCCTTAAGCCATAATGTTTTGCACTGGGAAAATAATTTTTCTCAAGCTAGGAGTAGGTTTAGGTTGTGGACGTGGAAATTCTTGAAGGGGCAAGCTAGAATTTTCACGTTGAAATATCCTTTATTGATAAATCTGCCCATATATTTGGTTTACATATTAAGATCATTTTCGTTGATAGGCTTGATTGAATTTTTATCTAGAAGACTACCCCTGGTTGAAAATTAGATAGTTTCTAGGTGCTTGATCTTGTTTCCTCTTTATAGAGATAATTTCATTAGACATATTTCTAAGCTGGGCACTAAGATTATAGATTTAATCTTACTTTATGGAGTAATAAGATGTAGAGGCAGATGATGAGGCATTTAGATGAGGAAAATATGCAATAGAGGGCTCGTTATTATGAGGGAATTCAGGAATAATGGGCATAGGTGATCTTGGGAATAACTTCCCAGCTTAAATTAAAAATAATTCAGCTCTAATGGCTATTGTATATATATTAGGTAATTGAATAAAACCCATAGATTATATCATTACAACTATGGTAGAATTCAAAGATCTTAATAAATATTAGAAATCACCTTGGAGAGTTGGTCTCAAAATAAATGGAATCATGTCCCAAGTCTTCTAGAATATGAATTTGAAATCCTCCATGAGTTAATTGGGGGCCCTCTTAATAGTTATATATTCTAGTAGAGATATGTTGTTTGCCTTTTTTTTGCCTGATTTGATCTTGTTATAAATCATGGCACATTTTGTATATTTCCATGAAGTTGGTATATTACATGTTAATGCAAAATTATAGCACCCTTTGAATGCTTGCAAGTGAGTTGTCTAGGAAATTATTGTAAATTACAAACATGGATTTATATCTAGGTGTGGGACCATGAACTTGAGACAACTCTCTAGAGAAGGTTGGTTCCTCTACCTATTCCTAATACTAAAAATACTCCTAGAAAAGGGAAATGCAACTATTCTAACACTAACCTAGAAATCCAAGGAACCAAAGAAGAGAGAGAGAGAGATGCATAAAATAAAATTCCTAAACTAAACGAGGTGATAACATGAAGAACAAGGGTGGAGAGATTCCTAGTGAGTAAAAGTAGATAAAATGAGGTTAAAGAGGGGAGACAGAAGTGCCACAGTTCAAAGAACACATTCAAACCTCCAATTTCATGAACCACAACAACTTTGAATACTGCAAAAGAACAAAATATGCACAATATACCTACAAATGTAACAGAAGGAAAAGAATGCAATATAACTTGAGTTAGGGAAATAAAAATCCACAAAACAACAATTTTATTGCTTAGAATGATGCATAATCCATTACAATGTAGGCACAAAGCAAGAACCATTTACAAAATGCTCAAATTCAAGGATTGCAACTCATAAAAGTGTTGCAACAATTTTGACAGAGTTCCTTTACATTTCAAAATGTTTCCCCTCAAAATGAGGTGAATTTTACAATATATAGATGAATATCCTTGAAATTGCCTCACCAACCGATAGACTCCATTAAAGAGGTATGAAAAGGCATACAAATTGATACTTTTCTTACATGGGAAGTCATGGGCATCATTTCTCATTAAAATGGTGGTTGAAAAAACTTTAAACAACTTCCATTAATATCATCTAATTTTACTCCCGGATGGTAACATTTTCTTCCATCATGGTTAGCTACATAATTCTTTATGGTGTCAGCTAAGAGCATATGTTTTCCTACCGTCTAGTATCATTCCTTCCATTACTTACCCTAATGTCAACCGGTTGCATAAATGCAATAGGATGGTAACATGTTCTCCCTGCTATCAGCACCTTGCTTCATCATGGTGCAAACGCTTCCTTTTTCACTACCAGTCGATAGTAAAAAATTTGTTGTCAACCAATAATGTCCATACAAATGCTACTGATTCCCTTACTATCACCCGAATGCTTCTTCACATCGCCTTCATGCTACCAACCAGTAGCACTGGAAATGTTACTAGAAACTCCTTCATCATATGTCGATGTCGTCACTGTCACCAACTAGTTCCTCACCATGCTACCGACTGGTATCATCTGTACATGCTACCATCTAGTATCATTCTAAGATGTTACTGGCTGGTAGCATCCTAAGATGCTACCGACGCCCCTACACCATTTTTTATTGCATGCCTGATCTTGCTACTGGTCGGTAGCATCTATTCTTACTACTGACTGGTAGCATAAAATGATAGTGGATGGTAGCATAAAATGATACTGACTGATATAATTTATTGATGCTATTGATGGGTATCAAAATCCACAATCTACATAATTAATTGAGCTTACACTAGCTTGACCCTTCGTCATGGCTTACCATCTCACCACACATGGATACAACCTCGGCTGATCCAACCCACAAGCTACCCCGAAAAACTACAAAACATTGCACCCATCAGTTGTCTACACTCAAACCTTCTAAAATATCCATTTTGTAGGAGTTCCAAAACTGGATAATAATTGGTGACTCACGAGATGATCTGCCTATTAGATCTGAAAGACCAGTGACCCTAGAGAATCCATTGGGCATGGAGTCATTTTGATTATTGAAATGGATCTGACACCTGAGCACTCACCTCTCAAACCTCTAAAACACCATGGGGCCCTATCATTTCTTAAAACCATGGGTTGGAGACTAATTGTTTCATCATAAGAGCCTTCATGAAACTGGAAAGTGTAACAACAACAAGGAACAACTATGTGTAAACAACATAGCCATACACATTACAAATGGAACATGTAGAGAGTGCACAAGCACTTATTACAAAAGAAACCTTATACTGCAATAGAGCAATGTGATACAAGAACTTAGAGGAATTATAAATCTAATATAATATGTACAAGGAAGATACTTTTCTTCAGTAACAATGCTTGAGATATGTTACATTGACTGGAATCTACAATTCTTCTCCGTCCAACTTTGATAATTAGAAAGCATTGTTTTCCTTTCATCCTAAAATCATGTAAGGGCCACTCCATATTGTATCAAACATAGAGTGTCTTCCTGGTTTTTCCCTGTTAGCATCCCACTTCAGTACAAAATCTCCCTCATGGAAGCTCCTAGCTTTATCTTTCTTGTCAAAGGACCTCTTGATCATAGTTTGACCCTTCTCCATGTTTTGTAATACTAGGTCTCTTAGCTCCTAAAATTCCATGAATTTTCATATCTAACTTCCATGGACTCAAATTCATATAGTTCTAGTTGCTTAAGAAGATCTAATCCTGGTAACTCAAGAGATATGGGCAGCATTGCTTCTCTTCCATAGAATAGCCTGTAAGGAGAGTTGTTTGTTGAAATCTTGGGGGTAATTCTATCGGCCCACAAGGATGATTTTAACTTGGTGTTTCAAGTTCTCTAATTCTCATCCATATTTCTTATGATAATCTTTAAGAGATTTTTTTTGGTGGACTCAGCTTTCCTATTACCCTAGGGGTAATAATTAGAGTAATTTCTCATATATATCCCATTCTTGACAGCCCACTCAAAAATATTGGTGCTAAATAATGCTAGAGCATTATCTGATATGATGGTAGCTAGGGTACCAAATCTGGTAATAATTCCTTCATATAAATCCAGTATGTTGGACTCGTTTTCCTCCTTGAGTGCCACTACTTCAGTCCACTTGGTGAAATAATCTGTTGCTATGAGAATCCACTTATGGCCTTGGATTGATTTTGGATTAATTACCCCAAAGAAATCCAACCCCCATTACATAAATGGTTGATCAACTGAGATTGGGTGGAGTGGAAGTGTTGCTAGCTTCTCTTTTCCCATGAAGAATGCACACTTCTTACACTTCTTGATCCATGCATAGCATTCACTTAACAATGTGGGCCAATAGTAACCAGCCTTTATGATCTTGAGGGCTATTAATCATGGAGAAAAATGACCCTTAACTTCTCTGTCATGGAACTCATGTAACACTTTCTCAATCTGATTTGTTTTAATGCATCTTAGGAGGACACCATTCACATCCTTTTTAAACCAAAAATTATCTACAAGCACATATGGTATAGTTTGCAGCCTGAAATACCTTCTCTTGGCCTTGCACAAACCTTGGGGGATTTGACCTATTTGAAGGAAGCGTACTATATCTTAAGTCCAGCAATGAGTTGGTAATGCATCAAATTTTTTATTTTTGATCATCCTGAAGCACTAAATATGTTCCTTCTCCATCTTTTGACTCTGCATGATGATTTGAAGAAAAATTCTCATAAATACCCTTACCCCTGACCATCTTAGTTACCTTAATATCAACGTCATATTCCATAACCTTGGTTATCCAATCAAATATTTTTTCATTAAGGTCCTTGTTTAAAAGAAATTATTTTACACCAGCATGTGTAACTATCAAATGAATTATGTTATTTGAAACTAAGTGTCTAAACTTCTTCAAACTTCTGATAACAACAAGGATGTGCTTCTCAATTAAAGAGTACCTGACCTCGTATTATTCCAAGCCCTGACTGAAGAAATTGATGGGCTTCTTGGGTTCTTCCCTGTTTGGATGCACTAAGATGGTAGAGATTGTGTCTTAACCACTAAAGCAATAGAAAATTAATTCCTTAGAGAAATATGGGTTAATGAGAGTTGGAGCTTTGGATATTGCATATTTGATAGCCTCAAAACTCTCCTTTCCCTCCACTATCCACTTGAATGCAAGGTTATTCTTAAAAATAATTGTTAATGGCTTAACAAGAGTGGAGAAATCCAGTCTAAACCTTCTGAAAAAATTGATTCTTCCCAAGAAACTTTGGAAAGCCTTCTTATGACTTGGCAAAGGTAGAGAAAGGATAAATTCAACTCTTTATGGATTTATCATCAACCCCTCTTTAAACACAATGTATCCCAAGATCTTGCCTTCATGAGCTAGGAAAATACATTTCTTAGGATTTAGAGACACCCCAAATTGACTGCATCTCTTGAATACTTTCCTAAGATGAGAGAGGTGATCAACTGTGTTCTTGGATAATATAGTTATGTCGTCTAAGTACACAAGAACCACCTTTTCTTATCATCCCCTTGAATGTCATGTCCATTGATATCTGAAATGTAGCTCTGGCATTTGATCAGGGTTCATTTTAAGACCCCGAATCAGAAAAATTATTTTAGAATGGGTGGCGAATCTCCAAAATCATCTTTTGAATTGATGGCAAATTTTTGAAAAAACGTTTCGTGGCAAAGGTGATTTAGCAGGGCACAAATTTTCTAGATTTCACTTAGTTGGAAGGGTGTTAGATGACTATAAAATAAACTATGTTGGAGGACTATCTCTCCTAGGTAGGGTTAGATGGTCATCTCTTCCATATAAATATGCAACATTTCACTAATAATCAAAGCAAAAGAGATTTGATACATTTGAAAAAAAGTACAAAAAAATCATCTCCATAGAAAAATATATATATTCAAAGTACCTACGTGTCAGAATAACAAATTTCCATAACTATGTTGGGAATATAATGTTGGGGTTAAACCATAGAACAGTGTTGCAAAGATCTATAATCAAATAAAGCATACAAGAAATGAATGTAGAAATAAACCAGAAGATAAAATAAACAAGAGAAAGATAACACCTGATTTAACGTGGTTCACCTAGTGTGAGCTACGTCCACCAAGAAATGGCCAATATTATTATTTAGTGATTTACAAAAGAAATACGATGAATATCTGTTGTCTTCTACCTCACAGGATGTTCAATGCTTTTCCCTCTCTCGGCTGCTCTTTATTTCTCACCATGAAAACTAACATGCAAATTTTTTTTATTTTCTTCTCTCATACCCTCATACAATGCATACATGCATATATACCTATTTTTGGTAACTAAATATGCTTTTACAATCAATAAATCATCTTTAAATAAAAATATTTATTCTAATTCTAGGTTAAAAAAAAGCATCGTCGCACATGTAACTGTCATTGGTCATTCTTGACCGTCACCGGTCACTACGTGACCATCATCAGTCACTTCTTGACCATCTCCAGTCACTTCATAACCTATGTTGGTTGATGACTGACCATCTCCGGTCACTTCCTGACCATCACCGATTAGTACCTGACCGCCGCCAGTTACTTCCTGACCGTTGCCGGTCACTGTCAAAAGAAGCAACATGTAAAAACAATCTTTCTATGAAATAATTAAGCTCCATACTTAACAATCTCCCAATGGAGATTAATTTTTGCACTGTATTGTGTATCACCATCCTTGGTTCCTTGTCCTTGGCCAGTTTCTTCATCTTCAAGTCTCAAACTCAAAGACCAACAGAAGTGGAGTGAAGCTCCAACTTCTCCCTTACTAATGTCTTTGTTAGCATATCTTCTTGGTTCTCATCCATATGGATTTTCTCTAACTTCAACTACCCATCCTCCAACACCTACCGTATGAAGTGATACCTTAAATGAATGTGTTTGGTTCTTGAATGAAATGTTGAGTCCTTTTCTAGATGGATCACGCTCTGAAAATCAATATATAATCTACAATCCTGTTACTCCTTACCCAAATCTTTCATGAAATTTCTCATCCATATCATTTCCTTGCTAGCTTCTATAGCTGCAACATACTCTACCTCTGTAGTAGATAAATCCACAACCTTCTGCAATCTTGAAATCTAGATAATTTTCATTCCACCTACTGTGAAAGCATATCCAATGGTGTTCCTCCTTCCATCCAAATCTCCAGCCATATCTGAATCAGCATAGCTACGTAAAGAAGTATCTAACCCTCCATAACATAACTCCATGTTGGATGTCCCTCTCAAATACCCGAGAATCTATTGGACTGCTTTCCAATGTTTTTAACCTTGATTATCCATAAACCTGCTCACAACTCCCACTGTCTGTGTCATGTTTTGTCTAGTACAAACCATGGGATACATAAGACTTCCAACTTCTAAAGCATAGGGAACACATGCCATGTACTCAACCCCCTCGTGTGATGAAGGACACTGATCTTTGCTCAATTTTAAGTGTCCAGCCATAGGTGTACTAACAATTTTTTAATTTTGCATGTTAAACCTTTCCAACACCTTATTGATAAAAGCCTCCTGAGACAAATACAACTTCTTATTTTTCCTGTCTCGGTGAATTTACATACCAAGGATTTTATTTGTAACTCCCAAATCCTTCATTGCAAATGTGTGAGATAACCTTTCTTTGAGTTTACCAATGTTCTACATACTAGATCATTTAATCAGCATATCATCCACATACAGTAACAAAATAAAATAACTCCCATTTTCAAGCTTCTTAAAATTAACAAAATGGTAAGATTCACATCTCATATAACCATGTTCATGCATAAAACTGTCAAATTTCAATTACCATTGCCTTGGAGCTTGTTTGAGCCCATATAGGCTCTTTTTCAATCTGCACACAAGTTTATCCTTACCCTTGACTTCATAACCAAGTGGTTGTTGCATATAAATCTCTTCCTCCAAATCACCATGAATAAAATCCATTTTAACATCAAGATGTTATAAATACAAATCTTTAGTTGTAACCAAACTTAGAACAGTACAAATAGAAGTCATTTTAACTACAAAAGAAAAAATATCATCAAATTCAATACCTATTTTCTGTGCAAATCCCTTTACCACAAACCTCACCTTGTACCTTTTTAGTCCACCCTATTCTTCCTTGATTCTGTAATCCCACTTGTTCTCTAGTGTTTTCTTACCTACTGGAAACTTGACCAAATCCCATGTCAGATTTTGTTCCAAGGAGTCTATCTCCTCATCCATGCCATGCTCCCATTGCTCGTGGGTATCTACCTACATCACTTCTTCAAAGATTTATAGTTCACCATTATCAGTCAATAATAAATAAGAAAATAAAGGTGAAAATATTTTTAGAGGTCTACTTACTCTTTGTGACCTTCTCACCAAGATCTGGGGTGTCTGGGGCTCATTTCGTGCCTATTTCACATTCATGTTTATCTTTGTCAGTGACTGATGCCGGTCACCTATAACTAACCCCGATTCCTCTATTTTCTGACCAACTGTGGTTTCCTTACTGACATTGGTTCGAGGAGTACCGATGTCATGTCCACTAGTTGTGTGTTTTGAACCTGATCCTTTTTGTCAATGCAGGTTAGCATGACTGACATAGGTTTCTATAGAGCCCACATCGGTGTCTGTGGATGTTTGCTTTACGTATGAAAACTAATTTTCATTCAAAATATCCTCAACCTGTTCATGTTTAGGCACCAAAAATTGATCCCTGTATATTTTTTTTATTCCAATCAACTTCATGACTCCTAACAATATTATAATCTTCTAAATCCCAAAATCGATATCCAAAATCACTAGAGCCATAACCAATGAAAGTGCATTTCTTAGATTTGGCATCTAACTTCCTCCTATTTTCTCTATCAACATGCAAAAAAGATTCTGAGCCAAAAAATATAAGAAAAGAAAAATTGACCTCTTTTCCAGACCAATCTTCTTCTGGTATTCCACCATCCAGTGTTGTTGAAGGCCCATAGTTGATCAAGTACATCGTTGTATCCATTGCTTCTACCCAACACTTCAAAGGCAATCCGGCATGTATCCTCATGCTTCTAGCACATTCCATGATTGTCTTGTTCATTATTTATGTAACTTCATTCTCCTATGGAGTTCTAGGAATGGTTCTTTCTCTTCGTATTCCATTCTCTGAACAATAATCATTAAAAGCCTTGCTGCAATACTCACCACTATTGTCATATCTAAGGCACTTCAATTTTAATTTTGTTTCATTTTCTACAAGGGCTTTCCACCTTTTAAAATTTTAAAAAACATCAGATTTATGCTTAATACAATAAATCCATACCTTCCTTATGGCATCATCAATGAAATTCACATAATATTGGGATCCTCCAATAGAAGCTACCCGAGCTGGTCCCCACACATTTGAGTGTACAAGCTCTAATTTATGCTCCTTCTTTATTGACCCAACCTTGAGAAATCTCACTCTCTTTTGCTTTCCAAATATGCAATGCTCAAAAAATTCAAGATCTAACTATTTCAAATCTGATAACTTACCCTTAGCCTTTAAGATCGACATTCCTTTTTTCACTCATATGGCCAAGCCGATTATGCCACATGGTTGCATCTAAAACTGTAGTAGATAACATAGAAAAGGAATTCGTAACACAGGTAGATATATATAAAGTTCCTACCTTCTTACCTCTTTACACAATAAGAGATCCCTTGGTAACCTTCCAAGAATTGGCTATGAATGTAACCATGCATCTAGATTCACCTAGTTTCCCTACAGATATTAGATTTCTCTTGAGGCTTGGCACATGCCTCACATATTTCAATACCCATGGATTTCCATTTTACAACTTTAGATGAACATAACCTTTACCAATAATATTGCATGGCTCATCATCTCCTAAACAAACTTGTCCAAAATCACCCTGAACATAATTACTGAAATAACCCTTATTAGGGGTAGCACGGAAATAAAATCCAGAATCTAAAACCCAAGATTCTAATTTATTATTCAAGGAGAGAATAAGGGCATATTGATTTAGTTCATTTGTAATGTTTGTCTCTTTACCTTTGTCTGATGTATTCTCTTTGCTTTCCTTGGACCAACACTCCTCCTTTACGTGTTCTCTCTTTCCACAAGTATAGCAAACTAAATTTTTGTACTTGGATCTAGATTTTCCATTTGTTGACTTTGATCTCCCCTTCTTATTACTATTTGATGATCTCTCCTTAGTTCTTCCCCTACTTTCTACAGATAAAGTGTTTCCAGATGATGCTTCTCCTGAGCTTTTCCTATGTATTTCCTCATTAAGGACTACACTAACCACATCATCAAATTTCAAACCTTTTGAAGAAGTCATTGTATTACTAACAACCATTACCAAGTTATCCCAACTATCTAGCAAAGAGCATAAGAATAAAATTTCTTTCACTTCATCATCAAACAGAATTTCTAACGATTTTAATTGATTTGCAATAGACCAAAAATCATTCAAATGATTAGATATAAATCCACCTTCTTGCATATTATAATTAACTAAAATTTTCATCAAATAAACCTTATTCTAAGCACTAGGAGTTTCATACAAATTTTCTAAATATTTCATCAACTCTATCGTGGTTTTCGCATCTATAAAATTCAAAGCTATTGATGCAGCCAAGATCAATGTTATAGATCCCAAATCCTTTCTGTCAAGAACCTTCCATTATTCATCAGTCATCATGTTCAGATTTCCATGCTCATCCAATGGTGAGTATAGATCGTTCTGATATAAATAATCCTCCACCTGCATCTTCCATAGTTGATAATTACGATCGTCGAATTTCTCTACTTGGTATTTACTATCTTCTGCCATTGCTCTACTCCCACTCAATCAGAAAACCCTCTATGGGTAAATCATGTCAACACACAAAACCTCCAAATAAATCTCTTATACTAGTTGTTGGAGTTAAACCATATAACAATGTTGCACATATCTATAATAAGATAAAGCATACAAGCAATGAATGCAAAAATAAACCAGAAGATAAAATAAACAAAAGAAAGATAACGCCAGATTTAACCTGGTTCGCCCAATTTGGGCTACGTCCACCAAGAAATGGCCAATATTATTATTCAGTGATTTATAGAGGAAATACAATGAAGATATGTTGTCTTCCAACACCTCACAAGATGTTCAATACTTTTCCCTCTCTCAGCTACTCTTTCTTGCTCACCAAGAAAAATAACATGTAAACAATTGCTATTGTCTTCTCTCATACCCTCATACAATGCATACATGCATATATACCTATTATAGGTAACTAAATATGCTTTTACAATCATGAAATCATCTTTAAAGTAAAAGATTTATTCTAATTATCGGTCAAAAAACAAAGCACCGTCGTATAGGTAATTGTCATCGATGACTTCTTGACCATCACCAGTCACTACCTGATCGCCGTTGGTCACTTCGTGACCATCTCTGATCACTTCTTGACCTATATTGGTTGATGATTGACCATTTCTAGTCACTGCTTAAGTGTCGCTGGTCACTATCTGACTATCACCAGTTTCTTCCTGACTATCTTCAGTCACTGTCAAAACCAACAACATGTAAAAACAAGATTTTTGTGAAGAAATTAAGCTCCATACTTAACATAGAAGATCCCTTCACAAAAGGAGAACATGTAACACAGATAATGACCATAGAAATTTGTCATCCTTCCCTAGTTGGATGGTCATCCATTATCTGCCATCCAACCTAGGTTGGATGATAGACAATGGAAAGCCATCCAACCTGGGTTGTATGGTCATCCATTATCTATTGTTTATCCTAGTTTTGACGGAAGAAAATTGACGGACATCCAACCCAAGTTGGATGGCAAGCCATTCTTATTGGACATCTGTATTAAATGGACATCCATTTCATTTGGGTAGTCTGCCAGTGAGACAACCATCACCTGCACATTAGATGGAATCCATTGGTCATCGGTCTAAACCCCAGGCTATGTATTATACCTCAGAAAATATTTATACATTTTGATTATAAACGTTGGCAAAATACATGCATAAGTTCATTTTTAACTATAAATAGTAGGAAAATTGATCCATACAAATGACTTGTCGGCTGAAATTTCAGGCGAACTGGGTGGCAGCCGACTGCTGAAAAATTTGTCATTTCCAATTTCCAAAATCCCTAATACTTGCGATTTTACAAAAATTCACCACTAAAATTTTCCTTGCATTTGATATACCAAATGACATTTTCCTATAAGAATATGTGCCCCATTTTTGGTGAAGGTTATTTCAAACTTATCTTCCTCTTTCACCATGATTTTATTGTAGCCTAAATAGCCACCAAGGAGTGATAACCTTTAGGAACTAGCTACTACTTGTAATATTTTCTCCATGGAGGGGAGTGGGTAATGATCCTTGAGAGAAGCTCCATTCAAGTCCAGGAAATTCACACACAATCTTATTTCCCCGTTCCTTTTTCCTGACTGACACCAGATTAAAAAACTATGAAGAGTGTATGATTGGAAAGATGATACTTTCCTCAATGAGTTTATTTAATTCCTTCTTCATAAGAGGTTCAATATGGGGATTCAATGGCCTTTTCTTCTGCTTGATAGGCTTGGCTTCTGGATCTAACTCTATAGTGTGTTGGGAAAAATTCAGATCAAATCCTCTCAAATATTCGTAACTCCAAGAAAAGATATCTAGAAACTCTCGAAAAAGTTGAATGAAATCAGATTTCTCTTGATGAGTACTTACTTTTCCAATTTGGATTAATTTACCCTCTCCAACTAAAACTGGTTCTGAATCTTCACCCTTGACCTGGATGTTATCTTTCTCCTTCCAGAACTGGTCATTAGGATTGAGTATTAAATCTAAAGTCACCAAACATTTTGGGAGATTGTACATTCTCAGCTGGACAATATGGTTCCCATATTGTCTTTCTAGTTTTTCCTTATTCTTGGGAGAGAACTCAACTTCTTCTTGAAGGAAATTGATGATTTGTTGGTCAATTTTGAGCACTTGTCAACTTTTTTTATTTTCTAGAAAAACTGGTCTCACTACTATTTGTATATAAGGCTGAGTTTGGTCTTTCTTAATACTTTTAACCACGTCAAATTTTACCCCAATGGCTGCAAGCCTATCTGAAACATAATTTTTCATTATTGGAATAGAATCAATGTTAAAAGCTTTAAAGTATTCGATGAGATCCCATACATGATTCTTGTAGCTCCTTAATATATCACTCTTAGTAGCATTAAGCCCTTTAATGGGATTTACAACCAACTCACTGTCCCCAAAAACTTGTAAGTTCTTGATAGCTCTTTTCCTTGCCCAATGTAGCCCTTGGATTAATGATTCATACTCAGCTATGTTATTTAAACAACTGAATTGGAACTAAAAAGCAAAGTAGTACCTATTACCTTCAGGAGATAACAACATTGACCCTCCTCCTTCACCTTGCTTGGTCCTTGAATCGTCAAAGAAAAGCTGCCAAAATACATTGTCATCTCCACCATTTGGTTGGTGATGTTAGAAAGAGATGGATTTTCTTTATGTAGACAATAGATTCCTAATTCATCTTCCTTCATCTCTTTGTATGGATCATAGGCATGTCTTTTGTGAGCCCACTCATCAAGTGTTAAATCCATAACGCCTCCAACCTTAGTTTTTGCTTCTCGAGTACTTGAGAAATCCTCTTGATCAAAGGAAAAAGATTTGGTATTAACTGAACTTGGAATGTAAGGCTCAATGTGATAGTTTACAATTGGCTAAGATCGGATGGTAGTTTTATCTCCATACCTTGTTTAGAAGAGCATGTGTGACCAATCAGCTTATAGGTACTCGTAAATTATAGCTGTGAAATCCCTTGACAAACACAAAGCAAAGAGTGGTGGAAAGTCAATGACTAATATCTCTTGTTGGACTGTGACATTTGGGAATGCATGTATTGTTAGATTTAAATCCTCGATGATCCCAATTGTTCCCACTATTTTCCATCTACTTGTACCACTCCTTTTGAGACAGGTTCATACTTGAGGCCCAACTAATTTGCTATTTTTTAGGAAATAATGAACTAATTTCCCCTTAGTCAATCATGAAATTATGTACTAGGTTTCTCCCAATGATTAGAGATACTTAAAATGGAGGAGGATTCTCATTCCTACCTAATTGACCTCCTTCTTGTCGAGTTTCATTGGTGAGCACCTTTTCTTGATCTATGGGTGACTCATTGGAAATGGACAAGTTGGCCATGGCCGCCTACAATAGATATCTTTGTCCAAGAATAGTTAACAACTCCCACATAGAGATGCTTAAATTTGTTTTCTTCATTTGATTAATGATGTTGAATGGAAATGGGTTGTCTTTTTGCTACCCTTTACTTGACATTACTTTCTCTTGCACATGAGCTGATACAACAGGTGCCTTGGGATGATTATATGGATTTGGGAATGCAATTGAATTGCTAACTCTTGGAAGTGTGATAAAAGGTTGAGAAACATTTAAATCTGATGACTGCTCTTTGACCATAGCCCTCTTCCTAGCCCTTGTGTTAGCTGCTACACCTTGAAAAAGAGGCTGATTAATTCCACAAAAATCCTTTATTTTCCAATTTACCAATGAAGTATCATTATAGGGTGCCTCTTGTGTGTTTTCTTGCTACTAATTTTCTTCTTCATTTGTCTATTTTGTAATACCAACACTCTTTACCATTAAGGCTTGATTTCACATACCATTGAAACATGCTTCTTGATTATGGGTTTTCCATAAGGGAAACACCATTCATATTCCTATGCAAGGTTGTTATGAACTAGAACTAAGGCTTTAGATGTTGAATCTACATTAGGATTTTATGGTTGTGTTGTCATGTAAATGTTCAACAGACCACAGTGTCAAAAAAATTCATGTCATAGATTCCCAAACACCCATAGGTCAATTCATCCCTCAATGTTAGGTCCAGTATTTTCCTTCAATATTCCATTTGTGATTGACATGTATCCTGCTAGGTGATTTAGGAAATCAAAATCAGTCCCCCTAGGTTATTTAGGAACAAACAAGATCATTCAAGCACGTTGGAGCAAAGGTTTGCCAAGAGAATTCTTGAGCATGCTTAGAAGGGGATTTCATCAACCTTTCTAAGTCGGTTGCATCATCTTCAGAGTGGAACAAAAGACCAATATTCATGATAGAGGTGTAATTGATATTCCAAAACATCAAGGAAGTGATTCAAGAAAAATCTAGAAAGTATAAGAGGTTTAGGAGCCAGGTCACTGAAAGTTGGTTTTTGGGCCTAAAGGAGCATGCACCATGAAAGAGGACCTGAAATTCAAAGAAATATTCTCAGAGCTCCATATTGGTTTGAAATTAAAAAAATTACCTATCGAAATAATTTTTAATTCTCTACATGGTGGAAAAAATGAGACCTCTTGAAACTTCATACATTATTCTAGGCAACTCACAATTCCTGCACACAACAAATGATACCAAGAAATAAGGGGCCATTTGGAATAATTTAAATCAAAAACGGATCTTTGGACCATCAGATTCAGTGGTATTTTTTCAGGTGGAATTATATAAAATTTTACCCCAAAATTCATCTGGGAGTCATGTTGTCCACTCAAAATTTCCCTGCTTTTGAGAAGTTGAAAATTAAATTTTTTGAAGTTAAATGCCTTTTCTGTTGTCCTGGTAATTTGAAAAGTTAAGAAGTTGGAAAAATCTACATTTTTTGGGTCATTTTGTGTGATTTTTGGGCCTGTCGAACATTTTTGTCCCGCGTGTCCCAGGTTCATTCGGGCTTTCTGTTCCTCGATCGGCCGGTTTACCCGAAGTCCGTTCTTTTCGGGCCCATCAGAACTTTTTGTCCCAACTATCCCAAGTTCACCTGGACCCGTTGTTCCCTTTTCATTTGATTCAGCTGAATCACGTATTTCGGGTACTTTCGTCCCGCATGTCCTAAAAGCATTTGTGTGTCTTTTCCCCGCATCACCCGAATCGGCCAAACTGCGTACTTCGCGCTACCGCGTCCCTCATGTCCCAAATGAACCAAGTGCCATTCGTGCTAATTTTTCCTACCCGAATATCTTGCTTTCCAATTTGGTAGATGTGTATTAAATACGCATTTATTATCTTTCTCTCTCCTAAACGGCTATATAATGAGTTGCCCCCTATGCATTTTTACACACTGCTTTCATGTTATCTATTGCTCATACCCTTGTGACCAAAATTTCTACGCGCGTATCCATTCCCCCTGCAATTCCATCCCAAGTCCAGCCTACAGCTTTCCTCTCCAAGTTACTATCAACATGAAGATTAAATCCCAGGGGCAAGAACAAATTTCACCACTCGAGTCTACCGTTCCCGATATCAGGGACAGTGAGGTTCGCCACCTCGACTTTGGAGATTTTTGGGCAAGAATGACAGATGCAAACCCTTCACCTATGGCACAGATGATTCATGACAGTGGTCTGGCTTTCACTGGTGGTTTCCCTATCTCAGTGCAATGCGCAGACACAGTGCTCTCCTACGGGGCTCATTTCAATCCTCACTCGAGTGAGTTGACAAACGTGCATGGGGAGCTCATCACCAAACTTGATGCTGCCACCATTAGCACTGCTCTAAGGATTCCAGAAATGGACAATGCTATAGTTATTTCTCATAATCAGGCACAGGCCCTTTTCGATCAAGACAGTGAGAAATATAAGGTGTGGGTGGCGCAGTCCTGGCTGAAAAACCCTAAGAAGGGGGCGTCTCATCTGTCTAAGAATCTTTTCCGTGTAGATTTCAATGAAGAATTTTCAGATTTTATAATCCTACTAGCTCGGGTCATGGGTTTACCTTCTACAAATGAGTTCCATTTCTGGATGTGCCCGCTTATCAATATGGTGTGCGAAGGAACTCAGAATATCAATTGGGTAGAGATCATTAGTATGAACCTAACAGAGCAGTTGTCCAATGTACAGCAGACCAAGAAATTCTATATGACTTCATACATGATGTATACCCTAGCAGCATCGAGGCAATAGTTTGGGTTCTCATACATTGATGCTCATAAGGGTGACCTTCTGTATGCTTACTACCCTCAATTCACCTTGGAAACTAGCAATCGCAATTTCAGGAGGGTGAATGATGCTTTCACCATGTACATTGTCAGGCTCCTAGAAAGCGACACGGCAAGGAGATTTTTTGATGAAGCTATGAATCTGATAGCGCATTACGGTGCCTACTTCATCCAATTTAGAAAATTTTCCTATATAAGGCTTGCAGGCTATGAGAGGACTCCTCTCAAGCTTCCTATGTTCTGTAATGACAAAACAGACTTAATAGAAGTATGCAGGTAGCTGGATAAGTTGCACAGAACCTGCAGGGATAAGAAAATCACTGGCCTACACTTTCCTATCATCTTGGGAAACTACACCTGCAAAACAGCCCTAGATGCACAAAATATAGAAAGAGCCCTAGCTCCCATTACTGTCCATTTCTTCAAGCCAAGAACTTTTTTTGACTTGAAGAAGTTTATTGAGCAGAACATCAAGATCACTTATCATCATAGGGCAGACACAGAGGACTATTGGGCTGACTGTGCTGATGATTTTGAAGCAAGGAGAAGACATTATGGCAGGTTTTCCCTTCAATTAATCCAAGAGCTTAACCTGTACCAAGTTCCTAAAGGGCTCTAGGATGATAATTCTGACCTGTACTCATATGAGTTTGATAATGTCGTCAAACACACTCCCTTGGAGGACTTAGATTGGTTCAAAAAGGAGAAGGATGATTTGGCTGAAATCCTAGCTCCAGTCTTAGTCAGGACCAAGATCTGGTTTGATAGGAAAGTTCGTGAATTTAGAAGGCATTCAAGGGAATCCTCCTCCAAGGATGCTTCAACACCAAGGAGGGAAGCATTAACACCTAGATCAGAAGCACCTGTGCAGACCCCTCCTGCCTCGTCAACTCAAGGACCTATAGTCTCCACTCCTTCCTCGTCCACCCAGGTATATCAAAAGAAAATTAGAGAAGTCAAGAAGGAGCCTATGGAGGAAGATCTCCTAAGGAAGCATACTGAGGTGTCCTCAGGCCCAGAGAACATCATTGTTTTCAGTGAAAGTGAAGAGAGTGAAGTGCTTGTATCTACAAGCGCTCCAGAAGCCCCCATGGATAAAGAAAAGGAGGTCCAAAGCACTGAGCTTCCGGGTGCTAGTGACCCCTCTGTATCAGAAGCCACAAGCGCCCCACTTATATCTCAATTAGAGGCAACATCAGTACAAACCTTGGGTGCCATGAGTTCTCTGTCTCTTGGCCCTCTTGCCCCACCTTCTGCTTCCTCCTCCTCTTTTGCATGGGTGCAGCCTCTTGTTGACAGTAGGAAGAGAAAGTCTTCCTCCCAGATCTCAGGACCAAATTTTGATGTTGTGGTGGCCTTGTTAGGCACTACTCCTCCTACTCACGCCAAAAAATCCAGAACTACCTCTAGGATAGTGTCTGATGCTTAGGGCCAACAATTCCTGGAGATAGCCAAGCCTAAGGTAGACAAACCTAAGCAGGATTTGCAGGCATCCGACCTTGAACTCTCAAGAATTCCCATGGGAGAGTCTACCCCTGAAGGTGAGATCCACAATCTTCAGGAAACAGTCACTAGAGTCATTGGGAGGGTAGAGAAAGGGCAACAAACCATAGAACAGTTGGAGGAACAAGCCCAGATTCTCACAAGTTTTATCAAGTCACTACTATCTAAAGATAAAGTTCTAGACCCTACCCCATTGACTACTCTTCCACCACCTGTAATTCTGAGCCAAGATGAAGTGCAGAGTATCAAGGATATGCACAAGTATTCCATCTATGGAAGGGCTATGGAGGCCATGGTGGATGATATGCTTGTTGCAGGATTGAACTTCATTGATGAAGCCTTCAAACTCCATGGGAAGGTGAGCAACTTGCAACAGAAACTCTCCTCCACTATTGGGAGCATAGATAAAGAACTCAAACTTTGGAGCAGTTGCATAGTAGACCTTCACCTCATGGGACAAACAGATGAAAATATTTTGATGGCAAGCAAGGTCTTCGAGGATGCCAAGGATAATTTTTCAAAGTCCTGGGTCTATAGCGTGGAATGGAAAATCAAGGTGCTGGAGGAGGCTTTGGGAGAGTTAAGAAATAGCTGGCAGAAGGGTGAGGCCTTCAAAACACTAGTTATATCTGCCTTCAAGGATATACATTTCCATCTTCATGATGAGACTTCTGGTGTACCTCTCTCTTTACAAGAAATCAAAGCTCAATTCAGAGCTTTTGTCAAAGGTGATCTATTCAAGGAGAGTTCCATTTCCAAGGAAAAGATGAAGGAGATCTGCTCTCTTCAATCTACTATAGAGGAAGCAAATAAAGATTATCATACTCATGTCGAATTCGACAAAGAGATGGAGAAATGTCTCAGATTTTGGACTCAGTCCACCGCCAACACGTCAGTTCCACGTGGTAGAGACATAGCAGAAGCATTGAAAAGATTTAGACAACGGATCCTTAAATTAGTGGGTCCCTCCCAATCTTGAACGCTTGTCTTCTTCTCCTGATTCTTCTCTCTTCTTCTCTTCTTCATCATGAATTTATTGTAATTAGTTGGGGTATTGCGATTAGCATCCCTTTAACTAAACATTAGTTAAAAGAAGTAGTTACCAAGAGTAACTAATTTGTAAACTATATAATGGCCTCTCCTTGCCATTTTCTGAGAGGGAGGAACTTGGCTTATTTTTGAAAGTGTAAATAAATCATAAAGAAATCAATACAGAAGGATTTTTCATTCTTTGTCTATCTGGTTTCCTTTATTCTCAAGCTATTCATTTAATCTTGTTAGATCATTTGTCTGTATTATGCTGAGAAGCTTTGTATTCTTGCAGATGTTATTTATAGAACTTTGTGTCTTTTCAAATTTCATCTTATTAATGTGATACAAATGATCTTATTCCAATTTGTTGTACCCTCGCATGCATAAGGAATTACTCTGTCATCTATAATTCTGAATGGTGCCTTTCTGCTCGTTCTCGCATTTTCATTCCTCAGTCCTTTTGTGATTGATGACCTTTTAGGAAACACTTTCATAATATCCAAGTTCCATAGTAAAACCATGCTTTGTATATGTGTAAATAGGTTCATTTCTGAATAAGGGAACCTCTCCCATTAAAGAGGAGGGACTTCTTGTCCCCTGACTGTTGCTCTTCTTGAAGTTCCTTTTTGACGACCAACAGTTTTTGGTGACTCCGCTGGGGAATCATATTCCAGTTCTATAATCATTTATCGATCATCTTTTGATCTGGCGACTCCACATTTTACTCGAGGGAGAAGGGCCCTTGGTATTGAAGATTCTCAGTTTCAGCTTTTGGAACAGTAGGGTTTTCCTTTCCCTTCAGCAAGAAGAAATAGAAAGGCTCGTTCAACAAGCACTCCTCCTGTCAAAGATAGAATCCCTACGGGTGGTATTCCTTCAGAGCAAATCAGTCCTAATCTTCGAGCTCTGATTCTTGCTGGTGTTTTAGTTCCTCTTCAAGCCATTTTTCCAAGAATGGTGGTACCATTGCCTTGGGGCCATCGTGTTGGGCCTCTTGCCCTTCCTCAGCCTTTGCATGAGTTACCCAGAGGTAACCGGAAGAACTTTCCTAAATTCAAGGGTGATGGTAAGGTACATCCTGATGAACACATCGCAGCCTTCATAGTTGCATGCAGAGTTCTGGGAGTTGAACATGAAGACGTCTCTGTGAGGATTTTCATTGAGACTTTACAAGATAATGTTGTTGATTGGTTCTATCACCTTCCAGCCGGAGCTATCACTAGCTGGAACACAATGAGAACTAGGTTTGAAAACCATTTCAAACCGGCGGAAGACGTGCATGCTTTGCTAGCCCAAATTTCTCAAATAAAGAAGGAATCACAAGAGCCCATGAGAGAATTTGTGGCTCGATTCAATAGGTTAATTAATAAAATTCCACCAAATACTCAACCTGTAGATCAAATCCAAAAATGCTTCTTCCTAAATGCCCAATTGCCTGAAGTTAGTTATGCACTGAGAAGGGCTAATCTCGCAACATTGGCCGAGGATCAAACTCTTGCTGTTAGTGTTGAAGATGATTTAATCATGTCAGGAAAGTTGAGGAGAGACCCTTCTAAATCTAAGTCTTCTTCTTCCTCCTCTTCCACTCCTAGACCTAATACTGATCCATTGGTACAAAAACTTGCAAATGATCTCATCGCCATTAAGAAACAATTGGCTCAGCATACTCCCTATGCAGATGTTCCAAGGAGGAATTTTCAGCCCAGAAATCATTTTCCTACTTCTCAAACAAGGCTAGTGCTTGAAGGACCTCCTATTAAAGTTCCTGTCAATGCAACCTGTGAAGTTGAAGAACCAGAGGATGAGGAGGTTAATGAAGATTGTGAGGAATTTGTTGAAGAGGTTGATGATGAAACAGATGAACTTGAGGGATCTCGAGTTAATTTCTTCACCACTGAAGGCGTTGATGAAGGAGATGATTATGATGAAGTAGTAGCAGACATGAATAGTGAATCATATGCTATCATGACTCGAGAGCAGACAAATCAGAGGGAGAAAGTGATGTAGCCCACCAAAAAATCTAAGGAGCAGCCGACAACTATCCCTGTAATTGCAAAAAGAGGATCTCCTATCCCCATTTCATCCACACCAAAGGTGAGTCCTGTCAATTCTGCTACTAAAGTTACTTCTTTTTCTCCTAAAATTGATAAGCCTAGGATCCCAAGTGATGATAACCCATCCACTTCTGGGTCTTTCGATATTATTGATCACCTAAAAAAGACTAAGGTTCAAATCTCAGAGGTTGAATATTATCAAACCCATCCCAAGGCTTTTGCTAAAATGATTCACTTTGTCAATTCTCATTCTAAAACTACCTCTAAAGGCCTTTTACCCACTCCCTCTTCTGCACCACAGCCTAATCTGGTAGCCATTGTCACCTCACCCAATGACAAAATCAAACCATTCTATGTGACACTCCTTATAGTTGGCCATAGGCTCAGTAATTGTGTCATAGACTCAGGAGCATCAGACAATGTAATGCCTGCCAAAGTAGCTCATGCCTTAGGCCTAACTCTCACACACACTTATAGATCTTGCTATTCCATGGAGAGTAAGGAAGTTCCCCTGGTCAGAAGGATTAAGGATGCACAAGTGGCTTTTGCTACTTTACCTGAGAAGAAATTTTTGGCTACTATCCTAGTAGCAGATATTCCTCCTTCATATGGGATGTTGCTAAGTAGAAATTTCTGTAAGGATGTGGGTGGAGAAATTCAAATGGATTGGTCACATGCCCTCATACCTGTTAATGGGAAAATGAAGAAATTGCTGCCTGAGAAGCAGTCTGAGTATATTGTACAAAAAAAAAGATGATCCCAAAGCACAAATACTCTATGAGGATATGGGGCATGGAAACTACATGATTATGTCTCCAGAAGAAATCCAACTCCCCAAAGTGTCACCTAAAGATCCTAATGGTGTTTGGATATTAGAGTTTGATGGAAGTTGTTCTTCAGCTGGTTCTAGAGCTGGTGTCATATTGGTGTCACCTGAAGGAAGCATTCATCCTTTCTCATTCAAGTTGCAATTTGAAAATACCAATAATACAACAGAGTATGAAGCTCTCATTCTTGGACTCCAGGTGGCAAAAGAACGAGGTGTGAAGAATCTTCTAGCTCGTGGGGATGCGGAGTTGATTGTCAAGCAAGTTAGGAACCTCTTCCAGGTAAAGAATAGAAGGTTGAAACATTACAGGAATCAGGTTTGGGACTCCATTGAATTTCTTGACACTTTCTCCATCGAAGCAATGCCTAGGGAAGAGAATACCAGGGCTGATTCACTAGCAGTCTCAGGGTCACTGCTTATACCTCATCCTGACTTTTCTCAAGATAAGTTCACCATCGAGATGATCCATAGACCCAGTGTACCTGATAATACAAGTAACTGGAAAGTTTTCAATGACGATCAACACTTGCTTTCTTTCTTAGAACTCAAGGATAATTTTGAATAGTTGTACTTTGAAGGAAGCGATAATTTGCCTCGTGAAAGTGTGCCCTTTGATGAAGAATCCGTCAAAGAAGAAGAAGCGGATCAGGATGGATGTATCAAACTCAAAGGAAACAAGATTCCGAAAGGATTGGTGAGTTTAGAAGAACTATTTGACAAACACGACAGGTATGTAAAGTTTAAAGCTTCTACTGGACCTCAACAATCAGCTGAATATGACAAAATTAATATTGGGAGTTCTACTGATCCTAAACTCGTGAACATTGGAAAATGTTGCACACCAGAAGAAAAGAAGAAGGTAATTAGTCTTTTGAAGAAGTATAAAGATGTCCTTGCTTATTCCTATGAAGACTTAAAAGCCTTTCAACCAAAGGAGATGCAGCATTTTATCCCTCTCAAACCTAGAATTAAGCCTTTTAAAAAGAAGCAAAGGCAATAAAATCCTAAGATAGCTGACACCATTTTTCAGGAAATACAGAAGTTATTAAAAGCCAAAATCATTTTTCCTATTCACCATTCAACATGGATTGCCAATATTGTACCCGTTAGAAAGAAAAATGGTAAAATTCATATCTGTGTTGATTTTAGGAATCTGAATCAAGCTTCTTTAAAGGACAACTATCATTTACCCATGATGGATCAGTTCTTGCAAGCAGTAACGGGATCCGAAATGTTGTCTATGCTTGATGGATTCTCAGGATATAACCAGGTAGAAGTTAATACCGCAGATCAACACAAAATGGCTTTCACTACTCCTTGGGGTACCTTTGCTTACAAAAGGATGCCTTTTGGGCTCATTAATGCCGGTGCCACTTTTCAGAGGGCTATGGACTTGGCCTTTGGAAGTTTGAAAGGGAAGTGTATCGTCGTATACCTTGATGACTTGACTGTATTTTCTAAAACAAGGGAAGATCATTTTCAGCATCTAGAAACAGTTCTGCTAAAATGTAGAGAACATGGGATCTCTTTAAATCCTAAGAAATCTATTTTTTGTGTCACGAGAGGGGAAATTATTGGGGTACGTTTTCTCCAAAGATGGTATAAAAATTGATCCTGAGCGAGTTCAAGCTATTCAGCAAATTCCTCTTCCAACTAGCAAGAAAGGAGTGCACTCCTTCTTTGGTAAGGTTAACTTTATGAGGAGATTCATCCCTGATTTTGCAGAGCTAACTTTGAATATCTCTCAAATGATGAAAGGAAAACAGACGTTTGGTTGGTCTCCTGAAGGGAAAGAGGCTTTTGAGGGTATTAAAAAGGCTATTGCTAAAACTCCTGTTTTAGCGTGTCCAAATTTCAACAAAGATTTTATTATCTATTGCTATGCCACAGTTAACACCCTGGCTGCTGTTCTGACTCAAAAAGATTCTAATGATCATGAACTCCCAATTGCATTCATGAGCTACATTCTAAAAAATCATGAGCTAAGATACACCATAATGGAGAAACATGATTTTGCAGTGGTTAAAGCTGTCAAGCAGTTTCATTTTTACATTCTTAATTCTCACTCCACAGTATTTGTACCAGATACAACCATCAAGTCCATTCTCACACAACAGGAGTTTGGATCCAAGAGAGGGAACTGGGTGGCTAAGGTCCAAGAATATGACATTGACATCAGACCAACTAAGCTCGTTCGTGGAAAAGGCTTGTGTGAACTCATCGCTGAGGGAGCTGGACATGGGTTACTGGAGGATGAGGTTGATCTTCCTACCATTTTGTTTCTTGGCTCAATTGATGAATGGTATGCTGATATCACACATTTTCTCACCTATGGGGAATGCCCCTCTCATTTGACTACCAAAGAAAAGAGAGCTGTTAAACTAAGGTCAATCCAATATTTTTTGTGGGAAAATGCCGTGTTTAAGCGTGGATTAGATGGGAGATTTTTTAAATCTCTGGACAAGGAACAACAGAAGAAGCTACTTTCTGCCTTTCATAATCAGGCATGTGGAGGGCACTATTCATCAACTGTTACTACTCACAAGATTCTTTGTGGAGGATATTACTGGCCTACCTTGTTCAGGGATGCATCAAAGTGGGTTGATAAATGTGAGGCTTGTCAAACTTTTGTGGGTAGACCTAAGTTGGCCTCTTTGCCCCTTAAACCAGTTGTAATCGAAGAACCTTTTCAACAATGGGGTTTGGATTTCATTGGAACACTTAATCCCTCTTCTAGTGCTGGTCATACTCATGTATTAACCGCCACAGATTATTTCACCAAATGGGTAGAAGCCATTCCAGTAAAGAGTACTACTTCAGAAGTAGTATGCAGTTTTATCAAAGAAAACATCTTGGTAAGGTATGGTGTGCCAAACAAGATTGTGACAGATAATGCTTCAAACTTCTCTTCAACCGAGATGATGGATTTTTTCTATGGATATGGCATCTCCCTGGCTCACTCCTCAGATTACTATCCTCAGGGAAATGGACAAGCATAATCAACAAATAAAAATCTGGTGGCCATAATAAGGAAATTAGTCAACGAATCCCAACGGAACTGGCACAAGAAACTCTATGATGCTCTTTGGGCAGATAGGATCACACCTAAGAGAGCCATTGGGATGTCTCCTTTTTAGGTAGTATATGGAGTGGAGGCCCAATTTCCAGTCACAGTGGAGCTTCCAGCCCTACATTTAATGAAGGCCATTGAAGATACCAGTTTCAATGATTCTTTGGATAAGAGGATCATGTATCTCCACAAATTGAATGAGGACAGATTGAAAGTTACTGATAGGATATCTGCCCACCAATAGAAAGTAAAGGTCTTATTTGATAAAAAATCCAGGTTCAAAGATTTCAAAATTGGAGACATCGTTTTATTGTGGGATAAAAGGCATGAACCTCGTGGCAGCCATGGCAAGTTTGATTCCCTTTGGCTCAGGACCTTTCAAGATCAGGCACTTTGCTGGTGAGAATTCTTTTTACCTTGATTATATGGATGGTTCTTCTCTCCCACTTCCTTATAGTGGGCAGTACCTGAAATTTTTTAAATCATAGGTGATTAAGAAGTCCTTTTGTATATTCTGTATAGCGTTTTGTTTTTTCCTTCCTTCTCTCTGTTTTGGTGTGTTGTCTTCTATATTGTTTTGGTTTGCTTTTGACTCCGTGGCCCAATGGATAAGGTACTGGTCTACATCCCCTAGTTTCTCTGAATTCTTGCCTTGTCTCATTCTTTGAACTTATGCCAAGTCATCCCCAGAAGGAGCCAGCTGTTGTCCACTCAAAATTTCCCTACTTTTGAGAAGTTGAAAATTAAAATTTTTGAAGTTAAATGTCTTTTCTATTGTCCTGGTAATGTGAAAAGTCAAGAAATTGGAAAAATCTGCATTTTTTGGGTCATTTTGTGTGATTTTTGGGCATGTCAGACATTTTTGTCCCGCGTGTCCCTAGGTTCATTCGGGCTCTCTATTCCCTGATCGGGCCGGTTTACCTGAAGTCTGTTCTTTTCAGGCCCGTTAGAACTTTTTGTCCCAAGTGTCCCAAGTTCACCAAGACCCGTTGTTCCCTTTTCATCTGATTTGGCCGAATCATGTATTCCGCGTACTTTTGTCCCACATGTCCCAAAAACATTTGTAGCGTATTTTCCCTGCATCGCCCGAATCAGCCGAACCACGTGCTTTGCACTTTCACGTCCCTCGTGTCCCAAATGAACCAAGTGCCATTCGTGCTAATTTTTCCCACTCTACCCAAATATATTGCTTTTCAATTTGGTAGATGTGTATTTAATGCACTTTTATTATCTTTCTCTCTCCTAAATGGCTATATAATGAGCTGCCCCCCTATGCGTTTTTTGCACACTACTTTCATGCTATCTATTGCTCGTACCCTTGCAACCAAAATTTCTGTGCGTGCATCCATTCCCCCATGCAATTCCATCCGAATTCTAGCCTGCAGCCTTGCTCTCCAAGTTACTATCAACATGAAGATTAAATTCCAGGTGCAGGAACAAATTTCACCACTCAAGTCTTTCATTCCCGATATTGGGGACAGTGAGGTTCACCACCTTGACTTTCAAGATTTTTGGGAAAGAATGAAAGATGCAAACCCTTCACCTATGGTACAGATCATTCATGACAGTGTTTTGGATTTCACCAGTGGTTTCCCTATCTCAGTGCAATGCGTAGATACAATGCTCTCCTGCGACGCTCATTTTAACCCTAACTCGAGTGAGTTGACAAACATGTATGGGGAGCTCATCACAAAAATTGACGCTGCCACCATTGGCACTACACTAAGGATTCCAGAAACAAGACAATGCTATAGTTATTTCTCAGAATCAGGTACATAGGCCCTTTTCGATCAAGACAGTGAGAAATATAAGGTGCGGGTGGCGAAGTCCTTGCTGAAAAACCCTAAGAAGGGGGTGTCTCATCTATCCAAGACTCTATCTTCCGTGCCAATTTCAGTGAGGAATTATCGGATTTTATAATCGTACTGGCTCAGGTCATGGGTTTACCCTCTATAAATGAGTTCCATTTCTATATGTGTCCCGCTTATCAATATGGTGTGCGAAGGAACTTAGAATATCAATTGGGCAGAGATCATTAGTATGAACCTAGCAGAGCAGTTGTCCAATGTATAATACACCAAGAAATTCTATATGACTTCATACTTAATGTATACCCTAGCAGCATCGAGGCAATGGTTTGGGGTCTCATACATTGATGCTCATTAGGATGACCCTGTATATGCCTACTGCCCTCAATTCACCTTGGAAACTAGCAATCACAATTTTAGGAGGGTGAATGATGCTTTCACTATGTACATTGTCAGGCTCCTAGAGAGCAACATGGTGAGGATATTTCTTGATGAAGCTATGAATCTGATATCGCATTACGGTGCCTACTTCATCTAATTTAGAAAATTTTCCTATATAAGGCTTGGAGGCTACGAGAGCACTCCTCTCAAGCTTCCTATGTTCTGCAATGAAAAAATGGACTTAATAGAAGTATGCAAGTAGCTGGATAAGTTGCACAGAACCTGTAGGGATAAAAAAATCTCTGGCCTACACTTCTCCTATCATCTTAGGAAACCTACACCTGCAAGACAACACTAGATGCTCAAAACATAGAAAGAGCCCTAGCTCGCAATCACTGTCCATTTCTTCAAGCCAAGAAATTGTTTTGACTTGAATAAGTTTATTGAGTAGAACATCAAGATCACTTATCATCATAGGGCAGACAGGGAGGGACTATTGGGATGACTGTGCTGATGATTTTGAAGCAAGGAGAAGACATTATGGCAGGTTTTCCCTTCAATTAATCCAAGAGCTTAACCTGTACGAAGTTCCTAAAGGGCTCTAGGATGGTAATTCTGACCTGTACTCATATGAGTATGACAATGTGGTCAAACACACTCCCTTGGAGGATTTGGATTGATTCAAAAAGGAGAAGGATGATTTGGCTGAAATCCTAGCTCCAGTCTTAGTTAGGACCAAGATCTGGTCTGATAAGAAAGTCCATAAATTTATAAGGTATTCAGGGGAGTCCTCCTCTGAGGATGCTTCAACACCAAGGAAGGAATCACTGACACCTAGATCGGAAGCACCTATGCAGACCCCTCCTTCCTTGTCAACTCAAGGACGTATAGTCTTCACTCCTTCCTCATCCACCCAGGTATATCAAAAGAAAGTTAGAGAAGTCAAGAAGGAGCCTGTGGAGGAAGATCCCCTAAGGAAGCATACTGAGTTGTCCTCAGGCCCAGAGAACATCATTATTCTCAGTGAAATCGAAGAGAGTGAAGTTCCTGTATCTACAAGTGCTCTATAATCCCCCATGTGAATAAAGAAAAAGAGGTCCAAAGCACCGAGATTCCAGGTGCCAGTGTCCCCTGTATATCAGAAGCCACAAAATCGCCCCACTTATATCTCAATTAGAGGAAACAACAGTTCAAACCTTGGGTGCCATGATTTCTTTGTCTCTTGGACCTCTTGCCCCACCTTCTTCTTCCTCCTCCTCTTTTGCATGGGTGTAGCCTCTTGTTGACAGTATGAAGAGAAAGTCTTCCTCCTAGATCTCAGGACCAAATTTTGATGTTGTGGCCACCTTGTTAGGCACTACTCCTCCTATTCACACCAGAAAATCCAGAACTACCTCCAAGATAGTGTTTAATGCTTAGGGCCAACAATTCCTAGAGATAGCCAAGCCTAAGGTAGAAAAACCTAAGCAGGATTTGCAGGCATCCGACCTTGAATTCTCAAGAATTCCCATGGGAGAGTCTACCCCTAAAGGTGAGATCCACAATCTTCAGGAAATAGTCACTAGAGTCATTGGGAGGGTAGAGAAAGGGCAACAAACCATAGAGCAGTTGGAGGAGTAGGCCTAGATTCTCACAAGTTTTATTAAGTCACTACTATCTAAAGATAAAGTTCTAGACCCTACCCCATTGACTACTCTTCCACCACCTATAATTCTGAGCCAAGATGAAGTGTAGAGTATCAAGGATATGCACAAGTATTCCATCTATGGAAGGGCTATGGAGGCCATGGTGGATGATATGCTTGTTGTAGGATTGAACTTCATTGATGAAGCCTTCAAACTCCACGGGAAGGTGAGAAACTTGCAACAGAAACTCTCCTTCACTATTGGGATCATAGATAAAGAACTCAAACTTTGGAGCAGTTGCATAGTAGACCTTCGCCTCATGGGAATAACAGATGAAAATATTTTGATGGCAAGCAAGGTCTTCAAGGATGCTAAGGATAATTTGTCAAAGTCTTGGGTCTATAGCGTGGAATGGAAAATCAAGGTGCTGGAGGAGGCTTTGGGAGAGTTAAGAAATAGCTGGCAGAAGGGTGAGGCCTTCAAAACACTAGTTATATCTGCCTTCAAGGATATACATTGCCATCTTCATGATGAGACTTATGGTGTACCTCTCTCTTTACAAGAAATCAAATCTCAATTCAGAGCTTTTGTCAAAGGTGATCTATTCAAGGAGAGTTCCATTTCCTAGGAAAAGATAAAGGAGATCTGCTCTCTTCAATCTACTATAGAGGAAGCAAATAAAGATTATCATACTCATGTCGAATTCAAAAAAGATATGGAGAAATGTCTCAGATTTTGGACTCATTCCACTGCCAACACGTCAGTTCCATGTGGCAGAGACATAGCAGAAGCTTTGAAAAGATTTAGACAACGGATCCTTAAATCAGTGGGTCCCTCCCAATTTTGAACGCTTTTCTTCTTCTCCTGATTCTTCTCTCTTCTTCTCTTCTTCATCATGAATTTATAGTAATTAGTTGGGGTATTGCGAATAGCAGCCCTTTAACTAAACATTAGTTAAAAGAAGTAGTTACGAAGAGTAACTAATTTGTAAACTATGTAATGGCCTCTCCTCACCGTTTTCTGGAGGGAGGAACTTGGCTTATTTTTGAAAGTGTAAGTAAATCATAAAGAAATCAATATAGAAGGATTTTTCATTCTTTGTCTATCTGGTTTCCTTTATTCTCAAGCTATTCATTTAATCTTGTTAGATCATTTGTCTGTATTATGCTGAGAAAATTTGTATTCTTGCATATGTTATTTATAGAACTTTGTGTCTTTTCATGTGATACAAATGATCTTATTCCAATTCGCTGTACCCTCGCATGCATAAGGAATTACTCTGTCATCTATAATTCTAAATGGTGCCTTTCTGCTCGTTCTCGCATTTTCATTCCTTAGTTCTTTTGTGATTGATGACCTTTTAGGAAACACTTTCATAATATCCAAGTTCCATAGTAAAACCATGCTTTGTATATGTGTAAATAGGTTCGTTTCTGAATAAGGGAACCTCTCCCATTAAAGAGGAGGGACTTCTTATCCCCTGACTATTTCTCTTCTTGAAGTTCTTTCTTGACGACCAACAAGCCGGAGATATCGTCTCCGAAATTTAGTCCCGAGGTGCAATTTCTCATACTTAACCATTTTTTGAGAAGCAAATGTGGCATCCTGTGGTTAAGGAACAATTACATGTCACTTATGTCCCTTAACAAAGGGACTAAAGAGACACAAAAATTCACCCAACCCTTTTTGAGCCCCCAGGTCACCAATATGACTCAAAATTGTTCCACTAGCCCCCGTTGACAAAGTTTGACCTACATGCTCACCTACCCCAAATGTTTGCCAAGTGTCGCCACCTGAATAAGGAAGAAATTCATGTCCCCTTTTTCCCTTTATAAAATGGATGAAAGGGACAAAAAAAATTTCCTAGCCCCTATTTTTCATCCTGGTTTTCCACGTGACCACAATTTAGCTCCTAGGTGCTTAAATCCAACCGCCCTCACTTAAGTCACTCAATGAATAAAAACATGCCATGTGTCATCACCAAGACAAGGTAGAATTTTATTTCCCCTTAATCGCTTTAACAAAGAGATGAAAGGGATAGAAAAATGTGCCCCATACCTTTCATTTGCATTCCAGCACTATAAATACAACACTTATTGCATTTTTCGCCATTTGCCCCCCACACCTCCATATGTTGCCAAAAACGCTGCCAGGTTTTCTCTATATTTGAGAGAATTTTTTTTTGCATTTGATCAATTCCATGAAATAAATTTTCATCTAAAAAAATTTTAAGAAAACAAAAAGTTGCAAAAAGAACATATCGAAACGATGGAAAAATGAAGATTTTTCTGAAAAAAAACCCTCGAAGTCATCCGATGAAGAATCATTCATATCTTTCAAACTGTTTAACGGGTCAAAATGTCATTTTTTACAATTTTCTAGTCTCCCAGGAACCTTGAAGGATATAATATAATTTTTTGTATGCACTGCCCAAATTTTTTCTAGCAAAAAAATCCTGTCTTTCGGCAGTAAAAAATTTGAAAATTTAAAATCTTACAAACTGGTGATGAGGCGGAGCTGAAAATACAGAGGAGTACTATTGAGAAAACCCCCATTTCATAAACCCTCGTTTCATCAAAATCCAACCACTAGAGACCTACTTTCTAAAAATAGTAATCCCTTCTACATGGACGGTTGCTATTTTTGGTAAGTCGTCACCAGAAGCAGTTGCAGCGAAGACAGTGTGCACAGAGGATATTCATAAGGTCTGAATGGTTTTCCAGTGCCAAAAATGGTAGAAAAGTCAACATACTAAAAATATTAAGCTCCCTATATGGGTACTAGATATAAATAGTAAGTTATTCTAGGAAGCAATCAAGGGGAAAGTAGTGACTACATGGACAATTGAGAAATCCGATATTGTCGGTGGGGTCAAAAAAGGGTCAAAATCACTAATTACTAAAGATAGTAAATCTCCTATATAGGTGCTTACTATTAATAGTAAGTCATCCCAAAACATTAGTTCTTCATAGAGGGAGTGCATGGAGGGGTAACCATTCAGGCTCAACATCATCATTTAGGGACCAGTAGAAGGGTAGAATTTTGACACTGTGCCAAAATTAGTAAGTTAATCCCTTTCTAATTATAGTACAGTGTCAAGGAATCATGAAAGTTCAATTTCAAATGTGGGTGAATCTAGTGCACAGTCTCTATCATCAGAATATGTCGAAGGAGTAGGTAACAATAATTCCTCGTACAACAGATCTCAATAGTTTCTTTTGACACTCAGTTCATGGCTTATGTTTTTCTATGAATAATAGTGCAAGGTGGAAATTGCAATAACTATCATGAGACTCTTCTTGGTGTGTTTCATCAGGATGTCTAAATTAGAATGTAGAAATTTGGTATTTTTGCATAGAGAGCCATGTATCAGGGATTAGTTTCAAGGATTCAATCTCTTCAGAAAAGGTATCTCAATGAGAGACACTCGTGGTCAACAAAATGGATTCATTCAACAATGTTGTTGAAACACTTAGTTTGTTGTGTCTGTAGTGTCTATGCGAAGATGAGTCTTCTCAGTGGTGCGAGGATCATTCAAGAATCTAGAGTTCCTTTGCATTGGAGAATTTCATCAGAACATTTGGTAAGGATAAGTTGACTTCATCAGAGGTGAATTCTTCTTCATCAACATAATTTCAACTCCCTCTTCTTCCTCTCTCTCTTATTTCTTCTCTTCTTCCCCCAAATTTCTCTCTCATAAATGTTCTAATTCTTCATTGGTCCTCATCATTGCAATGTTTCATTATTCACTTTAATGTAGTTAAAAACTTGACTTTAGGATTATAATTGTAATAAGTCATTTTCTCAAAATTATAAGAGAAGGGACTTAATATTTTCCTAGGGAAAATGAAAAGTCACTAAGTTGTGCAAAGGCATATGAAAATTCATTGGGGGGGTAGAAAAAGATTCATATAAGGGAGGTGAAAGGACAACTGAAATTGCTATAAATTGGGATGGCATCTCCATTCTAAAGGATTCCAGAATTTTGAAGAACTTCTACTCTGTAGCATTGCATGAATTTTGATAGCTTAGTTAAAGCTTTATATTCATCACTTAACGTGAGATAAAGGATACACTTAGCTTCTATTTTACATTTCTTGTTGTTATCCTCTATTTCCCTCTTGTATGCACTTTGTAAGCATGGCGATCAAATAAATATTTGAATTTTTTATGAATGATCCTCATAAAGAAAATTGTGTTTATGTGGTTTTTGTTCGTGTCACTAAAAAATTCATTGTTTTTTTCTTCTATATTGTATGTTGAACTACTTTGGTTACTTGGTGTGAAGCTATGTAATATACTCACAATAGTAATCTTCCTCAAATAATTTCCCCCCCTTTTCCCTCAATGTTGTAATTTCTTCCCTTGTACCCTTGTACAATAATTTTTCCACAGGTTTAGTGGAGTGTCCCTGTGTGATCCCTGACCAATTTGGCCACCCACAACATTTAGATAGGATTAGGATTAATTACATTCAATAATGGGAGTTGTACCATTCAATGCAGAGGCGCATAGCCCTCGTGAATGTTGGTGGAGACACCGAATTTTTCCACTCAACATTTTTTTTTCTCACCAATAGTTTTTGGCAACTTCTGTTGGGGATATATTTTCCCAAGTGAACCCAAGAAGGATCTCTGCCCAAAAAAATATCAAAAAAAAGTGTATAATAAAAAAAATACAAAAATATAAAATATTAAAATTAAAAAAAGCAATTGAATGATCAAAAGCCTCTTTGTAATCCCGATTGAGAAATATTCATCTTTTCAAGAGTTGAATAAGAAGTAGGTGAAAGTAGAAGAATACCATGACAGACAAAGAAAGAGAAAGGCCCCAACCCATCATTCCATGGGGAAGGAATACATGTCCAATTTCTCTTGCACCTCCTCTTCATGATCTTCTAACATTTTCCCACAAGAACTTTCCAAAATTCAAAGGTGACAACACCTAGCTTCCTAAATAAAATTTAGTGGCTTTCATCACCACATGTGGAGTGTTTGGTGTTGAACATGAAGATGTATCTATTAGATTGCTCATGGATTCATTTCAAGAAAATGAAGCTGAATGATTTTATTTCTTACCAAAAAGATATAACACTTACTGGAACAATATAAGAACCAAATTTGAAGCCAAGTATAAATCTACATAAGACTATCAAGATCTCTTGGTTCAACTAGTACATATGAAGAAGGATCCTATGGAATATTTCTAGCTAAATATGACTGGATAATCAGAAGAATCCCAGAAGATGCCTTACCTCCAGACAATAACACTAAAGAGATTCTTTATCAATGCTCTATGCCAACCCAAATTTGGATTCTTCCTCATAATATTGCAACCTAAGGAGATTTGAAAGAAGTCAAAATATTATGCTATTGAAATGGATGACGATTTAATATTTTCATGCTAATGTAAATAATTACCCAATGGTAAATACAAAGGTCAAATTTTGGGTTCAATGACCCACTAATCCAATACCTCAAAAAATGGCTAATGATATGTACTTCCATGAAGAAAAAAATCTCTCAGATCCTTAGAAGAACCCCAAAGGCTCACCTTAGAAGCCCCTTACTGTTCAACACAATGTGAGATAACTATGAAGATGAATAAGAGGAAAGTTTTGAATGTGAAGAGGAAGGATAAATTGAATATGTTAGGATCATGTTTTTTGAATGCACACTTGATGATAAAGAATCCACTAACAGTTCTTCATATGTGGTATTCACCCAATCCCAAAATGTGAAAGAAAAATATTCTTCCACTTCCCAAGTTAATAAATTTAATCCTCGAACTGTGACTCCAAGAAAAAAAACAAAAGGAGGATCATAAAATCCTAGTTCAACAAGTTCATTTGAGAAAAATAACGAGGCCACCTCAACCAAGAATACTTCTATTTATTCAAGTATTCTTCTTCTCTAGGAAAATCAATTTCTAAAAACATCCATTTCAATGATGCCATAACCCATTATTTTCCCACCACCTCTTCATCCTTATACATTGTTGATCATTTCAAAAGGTCCAAGATCTAAATGTCTGCATTTGAATACTTAAAAACTCATCCTAAACAATTGGAGAGACTCATTCTACCAATAATACTTCTACCTCTTCAAGTAAGTACTCTTATTCTTCTCTAGGAAAATCAGTTTCTAAAAGCATTCATGTCAATTTTGTCATAACCCAAGATTTTTCCACCACCTCTTCATACTTATACATTTTTTATCATATCAAAAGGTCCAAGATCTAAATATCTGCATTTGAATACTTAAAAACTCATCCTAAACAATTGGAGAAAATCATTCAACATGTCAAAGGAATTAGACCTATTTCTAAAGATGCCTCCACCAAATGACCATCGTGTGTGTCTCAATCCACTCCATCTCTAAATTTCCTAACTTATATACCCTCTACATATAAGAAGGTTCATTCATTCTACATATCCTTATTAGTCAATGAGTACAAGATAAAAAATTACATCATTGACTCTGGTCCCTAAAAAAACATCATGCCCACCAAAGTTGTTAAAGCTCTTGGTATCTTCCTTTCCCCTACCTCTGGTAAATGTCTATCCATGAAGATGAAATGAGTGCCTCTCATTGGACAATTCAAATATGTTGAGGTATCATTGGTGGATTCCCTGACAAGAAAATCACAATGAAAATCATTGTAGTAGACATCCCCGCCTCATATGAAATGTTGTTGGGATGAATCTTTTGTCAATATGTTGGAGGAGATATGCAGTTGAATTGGTCACATGACACCATTCCAATCAATGGTAAAAAAGAGAAGATACTTCCCATCAGAAAAATGAAGTATATTTTTCAACATCTAAATGATCCATCAACATACATCCCATGCCAAAATTCCAAACCTGGAAACTTCTTCATGACCTTCAAGGAAGATATTGAGCTGTCCATGTTAGTGAAAAAATTTCCAAGCATCACAGAGCTGGTCAAAGAGCACAATGAATAATTGATGAAATTTTAGTTTGAAAAGGTATAACTTTCATGGGATGAGGGTGTATAAAAATTTTCCCCAATGGATATTGATCTTGGTAATGTGGACCTTGAATTGCAACAAAGTAGTCTCGAAGTGATGAGAGATGTGGATCAATAAAGAGGAACGATGCTTAACACCTTCTTGATAGATAACTTCAATGTTTTCGATCATGTACCCGAGAATAAAAATGAGTTCTCATATGATGAGTATATTAGTGAGCTTGAAATTTTCTCTTTCTCACTAGAAGAAGAAGGAAATAAATGAAGGAATCCTAGCACACCCCCACCTCTTGAAATGGGGGCATATAGAAGAAGAAGATGATTTCATTATGGAAATGGAATTATCAATTCTTGGAAATCAAGAATGGGAAGATAAAGATGATGAAATTTCAGTGCTAGTGTTGTGCTCATTTCATTTTCACGAGGATGGAGACATGCAAAATGAAAAATGGAGAAACAGATTGTTGGTTTTTCCTCAGGCTGATTTTTCTCAAAATGGAAACCTTCTCAATAGACTTAAACCTTTTAGTTATCACTTCATTCAAGAAATAAATGTCCACAACAAAAAAATGGAGTATGAAGCCCAAAATGGACAAGACAAAGAAGATGGAAATTTCCATGTTGGAGCCCCAATTTTGAATTCATTTTCTTTCTAAGAGGGTAATGTAATACAAGTAACACACTATATAGGGAAGCACGTGATAAAATATATAGAACATAAGAAAGAAAAATCTTTGGAATAATGAAAAAAATGGAACATCAAGAGGTGGGTAATTCCAAAATTATTGAGACATCTACTGAGAATCAACCTGCAAAAAGTAGCAGTCATGAAGCATATGCATAATGAAGAAAAAATATCTTGTAATGGAAATGGTAAGTAAAGTACAATTAAGGAATATATTCATGGTAGTAGAAAAGAATCAAAAAATGAAGAGAATGTGAAAGACAAGGAGAATTCTGAAATAAGGTGCCAAAGAAACGAAGGTGGTGGAACTTATAAGAAGACTAGAAATCAAGATAGATTTCTCAAGAAGGTGAGAAGAGGTTCATATTTCAGTGAACCTGTAAATGGATTTTTAGAACAATGGCATTTAGTGACACATGTTTATAGCTAAGTACTCAATTCAAGTTTGCACTTCAGTGAAAGCAGGTTTCCCCCCGCATGTACATAGGTGATTTAGGTTGTTTTCCCTTGTTATTGTTGTGTTTTTTCCTTTCCCATTTTGTGTTTCCCTTTTTTGTGTGTTTGTTTCTTATCATGTGTGTGTGTGTGCGTGTGTGTTCAATAAGGGAATTTATGTAACGTATATTTCTAAGTGACTCTATAGTCCAATGGATAAGGTACTTGTCCACAAATAAAATTGAGATTTTGGGATATCTCACATCATGTCCTTGCTACGCTCAATCCATAATGTTTCCCCACACCAGAGCCAATTGTTTTCCTATGTTTTATCATGGGAAAAATTCACCTAAAAACAAGACAACTATGCCCTAGTATCAAAATTTTCATGTTATACCTTCCCATACACCCCAGGTCAATCCAACCCTCAGTGTCAGGTCTAGTCTTGTCCTTCAAGAATCCAAAAGTGAATTTCAAGTATTCCCCTAGGTGATTTAGGAATAATTAGGATCATTCAAGCATGTTGGGGAAATGGTTTTCATAGTAAGTTTACATGCATACTTATAAGGGGCTTTCATCAACCTTTCTAAGTCGAGTGCATCACACCTAGAGTGAATCAAAGGTCAAAAACACATCACAGAGGAATTTTCAAGTGCTAGAAACATCAAGGAGATTATTTTGGAAGATTCGGGGAAGAAACAGAGGTTTTCGAACCAATTGACTAGAAGTGGTTTTTGAGGCCTAAAGGAGCATGCAACATGAAAGAGGACTTGAGATTCAAAGAAACATTATGGGATCCACTTGATGAATTTTAAGCCTAAAAAATTATCAATATAAATCATTTTCAGATGTCTTCCATGGTAAAAAAAGGGACTTCTTGAAACCCCATACACTTTTCTAAGTAACCCATCCTTCTATCACACAAGTGATCCTGAGAAAGAAGGAGCCATTTGGAGGTATTATATTAAAACTTGGATCTTGATACCATCACCATTAGATTTAGAGGATTTTTTCAGGTGGAATCATATAAATTTTCATAAAAAATTCATCCAGAAGCCTGAGATATCGTCTCTACAAGTTGGTCCCAAGGTGCGATTTCCCATACTTAGTCAAATTTTTAAGATGGAAAAGTGGAAACCTATGGTTAAGGAGAAATTTCATGTCCCTTACATCCATTTTTAAAGGTACATAAAAATTCACCCAACCCTTTCTTAGCCTCTAGGTCAACTGATATGACCAAGAACTCATCCAATAGCCCTTCGTTGACCAAGTTTGACCTATGTGCTCACCTACCCTGCATGCTCGCCACTTGTCGCTCACCTAGAACGAGGAGGAATTTAATGTCCCCTTTTTCCCTTTTAGCAAAGGGATAAAAATGGACATGAAAATTTTTCCTAGCCCCTACTGTATGCATCTTTGTTCTCTAATTCGACCACAAATTTAGCCCCTCGGTGCTAAAATTCTAACCCCCCCATTTAAGCTCACTCAACAAATAGAAAGATGTTCCAAATGTCAAGCACCTAGAATGAGGTGGAATTTTATGTCCCCTTATTCCCTTCAGAAAAGGTAAAAAAGGGACAGAAAAATGTGCCCCATCCCCACCCTTTGCATTCCAAAAACTATTAATACCAACACTTAGAGTATTATTTCACCATTTTTTCCCTCACGCCTCTGATATGCTACTAAAAATCTATGCCAGATTTTCTTTAGATTTGAGAGCACAATTTTTTTACATTAGATCAACTCCATTAAATCCTTCCTTCATATAAAAACATTTAAAAAATGAAAAAATCACAAAAAGAACGAATCAAAACGGTGTAAAAATGAAGATGTTTTCCAAAAAACCCTCGGAAGTCATCCAGAGAAGAATTGTTCGTATCTTGCAAACCTCTCAACGGAACGAGATGTCCAGTTTATTGAAATATAGTATTCTTCTAGGCAGCCTTGAAGAATCAAAAAAAAAAATTTCACTTGTACATGACCTGTATTTTTTCCAGTGAAAAAAATTCTCTTCCTGGAGTGAAAAAATTGAAATTAAAAATCTCTGCAAACCAGTGATCAAGTGAAGCTGAGATTTTAGAGGAGTACTATTGGGAAAAAAAACCCATATTATAAACCTTCATTCTCATCATGATCTGAGTACCATTAGAGACCCACTTTACTAAAAATAGTAATCCCTTCCTACATGGGTGGCTACTGCTATTTTTGGATAATTCATCATCATAAGAAGCATTTGCAAAGAAAATAATGTGCACTAAGGATAGAAAGAGAGGTCAGATCAATCAGTCGGTCTAGTGCCAGAAAAGTTAGAATTTTCCATTTAATAAAAGTAGTAAGTCCCCTATATGGGTACCTACATATTTTTAGTAAGTCACCTCAGAGGAAGCAACCCAAGAGGAGACAGTAGTGACTACAGGGACAATTAAGATAATCTAGATCTCGTTGATGGTGTCAATGAATTTGGGGTAAAAAATCACCGTACTTCCTAAAAATAGTAAGTTGTCATATGTAGGCACTTACTATTAATAGTATGTCATATTAAAAAATTAGTTCTTCATAGAGGGAATGCACGAAGGGGTAACCATTCAAGCTCAACATCATCAGTTAAGGATCCCGAAGTGAGTGAATTTTTTTTACACTTGTCTAAAATTAGTAAGTTGTTCCTTTCCAAATATAGTAAGTGTCAAGGAATACATGAAAGTTCAAACTCACATGGGTGAATCTGACTACAGTCTCTTATCATCATAATATGTCAAGGATTAGGTGAAAATAATGCCTCTTACAATAGATCTAAATAATGTCTTTCTGACACTCATTTCATGTCTTACATTTGTCTATAGTATAATGTGCAAGGTAGAGTTTGTGATCATTATCATCAAACTGTTCATAGTGTGTTTCATCATGTGGTCCAAATCAGCTTTAGTAGTATATCATTATGTGGAAATGTTATAGTAGATCCATGATGGGTAATTTTTAAAAGGATTCAATCTCTTCAGAGGAGGTCCTCATGAGTGGTATTCATGGTCACCAATGAGCAATAACTTTAACAATGTTTTTTAAACACTTAGTTCATGGTTTCTGTAGTGTCTGTGCTAAATAAGGTTCTTCATGGTGGTGCGAGGCATTCAAGGATAAAAAAACCTCTACATTGGATTATTTCATCATAGATCATCTGGAAAGCATCAATGGACTCCATCAGGGGTGAGCTTCTCCTTCATCGGCATAATCTCAACTCCCTCTATCTTCCTCTCTCCCTTCTTTCTTCTCTCCTTCCCCTAATTTCTCTCATCTGGGCCTCAATAATCTTATCTATTTATCTGGGATTGCACTTTTTAAGTGACTTATTTTAATGTAATTGTAAAAGTGATTTTCTCAGGAATTATAATGTAGATAATTCACCTTAATTTTAATAAAAATGGACTTATAAGTCACATAGCGGATTATGGAACATGAAGATTCATATAATGGACGTGAAAGGAAAATTTAAATTACTATAAATTAGGATGGCCTGTCCATTCCAAAGGATTCTAAGTTTTGAAGAACTTCTACTCTATAGCATTTTGAATTGTGATAGCTTGGTTGAAGCTTTGTATTCATAACCTCACATGAAATAAGATGCTACACTTATTCTATTTTCCCTTCCTCTTGTTATCCTATATTTCCCTCTTGTATGCACTTTGTAACCATGGTGAGTCAAAGAGAGATTTGAATCTTTGATGAATGCAGCCTCAGAAGAACTTTGTTTTTATGTGGGTTTTTTTTATCTCGCTAACCAATTCATTATCGATTTATTATATATTAGATGTTAAAATACTCTAGTTAGTGGGTGTGAAGCTCTGGAATCTACTCATAATAGTAATCTTCCTTGAACTAATTTCTCCCTCTTCTTCCTCAATGTTGTGATTTCCTCCCTTGTACCCATGTACAAGAACTTTTCCATAGGTTCAGTAGAATGTCCCTATGTGATCCTCGAGCCAATTTGGAAACCCACAAAATTAAGATAGGATTAGGATTAGTTACATTCAATAATGAGAGTTATACCATTCAATACAGAGGGGCATATTCCCGTGAACATTGGTGGATACACCTAATTTTTCCACCTAAGAAATTTTCTCACCAACATGTTGAAATACTCTAGCAGTGGGAGGTTGTCCTTGGTTGTGGTTGACAACTTGAGCAGGAGGTCTATTAGGCTGATATTAGGGTTTATTAGGTTGGTACTAAGGCTGATATGGTCTAAAATTATGTGTTTTTTTCCTCTTGAGGGTTACAAACTCATTACCTAGGTTATGAAATTGTTTCATGACCTCCTTGTGTTCAATTTAGGTGTTGGAAGAAGAGGTAGAAGTTTCATTGGAAATCTGATTTTTAGGGACAAGAATAGGGGCTAACATAGATGTCTTGCTAGAACTAGTATTCCCTATTTCTGGATAGATAGGCATAAGTGTCCTAGGTACAAGTTTACTGGTTTGAATTAGGAAATTCTAAGCTCTAATGGCTATGAAATAATCTCTTGGTAAGGTTATCCCTCCCATATATATTATCATAACTGATATATTAGAATTTAGAGCTTTAAGGAAATAAAGAAATGCACCTTCAGTTGTTGGTCTTACAGAAATTGGAATCTTGTCCCACATCCTTTGAAATCTGAAATTGAAATCATCCATCTATTCACTTGGTGCTCTTTTGATAGTAGTCAACTTCTCCAAAAGAGATAGATTATCTCCCCTCTCTCCAAATTGATCACAGAGAGTCATACATAGCTCATTCTAGTTATGAGTTATTGTCATTGCTAAGCTTTTGAATCGGTGTAGAGATTTACCTTTAAATAAGAAGCAAGAAGTTTCACTGCCACATCCATATCAACAATCTCATGTATGGCACAAATATTTACAAAATCCTTAGTATGATCAATTGGGGTTGTATGATTCTCTCCATTGAAGAATGAAATGTTTTTTAATGCTACCACCAGAATTGGATTTTGTGCATTAAGGGTAAGTGAACTGATACCTGTGAAATTTTCAAATGGATCTAGCAGTGGTTGTGCAACCATTCTAATTAGTATAATAACTCTAGTGGATTGAATAAATGGCCTACCAGGTGGAGGTTCTGACAAGGTTCTGTTTGGTGGAGATGGAGATCTTTGAACTTGTCTCCCTATTATTCCTCTACCTAGATATAGTTGAAAATATTCAAATGTACCTTCTTCTCTTGTCCTAGACCACATTTGGATCCTTCTCATGAATTTGACAAACTTGGGCTGCTAAAACCATTGAATTCTGATCCTAGGAGTCATTAGATGTGCTGATATAGAGCCTCCAAAGGCTGGAATTTCACCAAGACACACGCCCAATCTTGATAAAATTGGAAATATTTAACCTCTTGTGGTCCCATTGGGCGTTCCAAAACTATTAGTGCAAAATTGCAACACCCTCTAAATTCTTGCAAGTTAGTTTTTTTGGGAAATCAGTGTAATTTTCTAACATGGAGTTATCTCTAGGTGTGGGACCATGAGCTTGAGACAACTCTCCAAAGTAGGTTGGTTCCTCTACCTATTCCTAATGTGAAAAAATACTCCTAGAAAGGGAAATGCAATTATTCTAACACTAACCTATAATTCTAAGGGAACCGAGAAGAGAGAGAGATGCATAAAATCAAATTCCTAAACTAAAGGAGGTGATAACACCAAGAACAATGGTGGAGAGATCCATAGTGAGTGAAAGTGGAGAAAATGAGGTTAAAGAGGGCAAACAGAAGTGCCACAGTTTAAAGAACACATCCAAACCTCCAATTTTGAGGAGTACAACAAATTTGAATACTACAAAGAACACAATATGCAAAATATAATTGCAAATGTAACATAAGGCAAATAATGTAATATAACTCAAGCTAGGGTAAGAAAAAGCCACAAAAAACCAATTTTATTACTTAGAATGATGTACAATCCATTATAATATATGTATAAGGAAAGAACCCTTTACAAAATGCCAAAATTTGAGGGTTGAAACTCATAAAAGTGTTGGAACAATTTTGATAGAGTTCATTTACATTCAAGAATGTATCGCCTCAAAATGAGGTGGATTTTATATATATAGATGAAGATTCTCAAAATTGCATCACCAACCAATAGAATCCATTAAATAGGTACGGGAAGCCATACAAATTGGTACTTTACTTACACGGGAAATCAAGGGTCTCATTCCTCATTAAACTAGTGGTTGAACAAACTTTTTACTGCTTCCATTAATTCCTGGTTCGCTCATGTATGCAGCCGGTAGCATATAATTTTACTCCCGAACGGTATAATTTTCTTCCCCTCATGGCCGGTTGCATAATTCTTTCTAGTTTCATGCGGGATCATATGTTTTCCTACCATCCAGTAGCATTCCTTCCATTTCTTTGACCTGTAATATGTTTTCCCTACTACCGAAACCTTACTTCATCATGGCATGAACGCTTCTTTATCACTACCAGCTGGTAGCACAAAAGGTGTTGTCGGGTAGTAACATCCATACAAATGCTACTGACACCCTTATTTTCACCTGACTTCTTCTCCACATCACCTTCATGCTACCAGATGGTAGCACTAGAAATGCTACTAGTGACTGCTTCATCATTTGTTGATGCCGCCACTTTCTCCAACTAGGTCCTCACCATGCTACTGGTCGGTAGCATCCATACATGCTACCATCTAGTATAATTTTAAGATGTTATCGGCTGGGTAGCATCCTAAGATGCTACTAGTACCTGTGTGCTAATTTTTATCTATGTGATCCAGCTACTAGTTGGTAGCATAAAATGTTACCATTTCGTAGTATCTATTGATTCTAAAGACAAGTATCAAAACCTGCAATCTACATAATTCAATGAGCTTACACCAGCTTAGCCCTTCGCCATGGTGAGTTTTCCAACTTGGCCGATCCAACCACAAGCTACCTTGAAAACTATAAAACATTTACCATCAGGTTGCCAATTTTTAGACCTTGCTAAGTTATCCCATTTTTCACGGGGGGCAAAAAATGGATAACATACCCATTTGTTAGCCATATGAAAAAAACTTTCAATATGTTCTATTTCCTTGAGTTTCAAAAAAATTGACCAAACCATGTTGTGATCCTAGTCAGTTATTCATTGTTTATGACCTCCTTGTGTTCAATTTTAGGTGTGGAAGAAGAGGTAGAAGTTTCATTGGAAATCTGATTTTTAGGGACAAGAATAGGGGCTACATAGATGTCTTGCTAGAACTAGTATTCCCCTATTTCTGGATAGATAGGCATAAGTGTCCTAGGTACAAGTTTTACTGGTTTGAATTAGGAAATTCTAAGCTCTAATGGCTATGAAATAATCTCTTGGTAAGGTTATCCCTCCCATATATATTATCATAACTGATATATTAGAATTTAGAGCTTTAAGGAAATAAAGAAATGCACCTTCAGTTGTTGGTCTTACAGAAATTGGAATCTTGTCCCACATCCTTTGAAATCTGAAATTGAAATCATCCATCTATTCACTTGGTGCTCTTTTGATAGTAGTCAACTTCTCCAAAAGAGATAGATTATCTCCCCTCTCTCCAAATTGATCACAGAGAGTCATACATAGCTCATTCTAGTTATGAGTTATTGTCATTGCTAAGCTTTTGAATCGGTGTAGAGATTTACCTTTAAAATAAGAAGCAAGAAGTTTCACTGCCACATCCATATCAACAATCTCATGTATGGCACAAATATTTACAAAATCCTTAGTATGATCAATTGGGGTTGTATGATTCTCTCCATTGAAGAATGAAATGTTTTTTAATGCTACCACCAGAATTGGATTTTGTGCATTAAGGGTAAGTGAACTGATACCTGTGAAATTTTCAAATGGATCTAGCAGTGGTTGTGCAACCATTCTAATTAGTATAATAACTCTAGTGGATTGAATAAATGGCCTACCAGGTGGAGGTTCTGACAAGGTTCTGTTTGGTGGAGATGGAGATCTTTGAACTTGTCTCCCTATTATTCCTCTACCTAGATATAGTTGAAAATATTCAAATGTACCTTCTTCTCTTGTCCTAGACCACATTTGGATCCTTCTCATGAATTTGACAAACTTGGGCTGCTAAAACCATTGAATTCTGATCCTAGGAGTCATTAGATGTGCTGATATAGAGCCTCCAAAGGCTGGAATTTCACCAAGACACACGCCCAATCTTGATAAAATTGGAAATATTTAACCTCTTGTGGTCCCATTGGGCGTTCCAAAACTATTAGTGCAAAATTGCAACACCCTCTAAATTCTTGCAAGTTAGTTTTTTGGGAAATCAGTGTAATTTTCTAACATGGAGTTATCTCTAGGTGTGGGACCATGAGCTTGAGACAACTCTCCAAAGTAGGTTGGTTCCTCTACCTATTCCTAATGTGAAAAAATACTCCTAGAAAGGGAAATGCAATTATTCTAACACTAACCTATAATTCTAAGGGAACCGAGAAGAGAGAGAGATGCATAAAATCAAATTCCTAAACTAAAGGAGGTGATAACACCAAGAACAATGGTGGAGAGATCCATAGTGAGTGAAAGTGGAGAAAAATGAGGTTAAAGAGGGCAAACAGAAGTGCCACAGTTTAAAGAACACATCCAAACCTCCAATTTTGAGGAGTACAACAAATTTGAATACTACAAAGAACACAATATGCAAAATATAATTGCAAATGTAACATAAGGCAAATAATGTAATATACTCAAGCTAGGGTAAGAAAAAGCCACAAAAAACCAATTTTATTACTTAGAATGATGTACAATCCATTATAATATATGTATAAGGAAAGAACCCTTTACAAAATGCCAAAATTTGAGGGTTGAAACTCATAAAAGTGTTGGAACAATTTTGATAGAGTTCATTTACATTCAAGAATGTATCGCCTCAAAATGAGGTGGATTTTATAATATATAGATGAAGATTCTCAAAATTGCATCACCAACCAATAGAATCCATTAAATAGGTACGGGAAGCCATACAAATTGGTACTTTACTTACACGGGAAATCAAGGGTCTCATTCCTCATTAAACTAGTGGTTGAACAAACTTTTTACTGCTTCCATTAATTCCTGGTTCGCTCATGTATGCAGCCGGTAGCATATAATTTTACTCCCGAACGGTATAATTTTCTTCCCCTCATGGCCGGTTGCATAATTCTTTCTAGTTTCATGCGGGATCATATGTTTTCCTACCATCCAGTAGCATTCCTTCCATTTCTTTGACCTGTAATATGTTTTCCCTACTACCGAAACCTTACTTCATCATGGCATGAACGCTTTCTTTATCACTACCAGCTGGTAGCACAAAATGTGTTGTCGGGTAGTAACATCCATACAAATGCTACTGACACCCTTATTTTCACCTGACTTCTTCTCCACATCACCTTCATGCTACCAGATGGTAGCACTAGAAATGCTACTAGTGACTGCTTCATCATTTGTTGATGCCGCCACTTTCTCCAACTAGGTCCTCACCATGCTACTGGTCGGTAGCATCCATACATGCTACCATCTAGTATAATTTTAAGATGTTATCGGCTGGTAGCATCCTAAGATGCTACTAGTACCTGTGTGCTAATTTTTATCTATGTGATCCAGCTACTAGTTGGTAGCATAAAATGTTACCATTTCGTAGTATCTATTGATTCTAAAGACAAGTATCAAAACCTGCAATCTACATAATTCAATGAGCTTACACCAGCTTAGCCCTTCGCCATGGTGAGTTTTCCAACTTGGCCGATCCAACCCACAAGCTACCTTGAAAACTATAAAACATTGTACCCATCAGTTGCCAATTTTTAGACCTGCTAAGTTATCCATTTTTCACGGGGTGCAAAAAATGGATAACATTACCCATTTTGTTAGCCATATGACCTTTCAATATGTTCATTATTTCCTTGAGTTTCAAAAATTGACCAAACCATGTTGTGATCCTAGTCAGTTATTCATGTTTTACTATTTCCTTAATTTTTCCTATGTTTCTTGATTGATTTGATGATTTGTAGGTTTTTTGGGGCATTAGAAATGTTACTATGACCTTATTTGTATGATAAATCTTGCAGAATAAGGGATCTAGATCTTGGAATTGATTTTTCTACAAATCTAAAAGTTTATATTTTGCAAGTTTGCAACTTGGAATTTCACCTATGAGTCATGAGAAAGGGAATATTCAGAGCATTTGGGGGTATACGGGCCTTATGATAAAATTTTCATTGGTTACAATGTTGCAAGTTACAGTTACAAGTTTGATACCTAAAGTGAATATTTTGGAAATATTCCTCTATTTGATGATTTTTTTTGCAAATTCAAAATTGAAGCAGATATGCAACTTGTAAATTTGTCCCTGAAGCATGAAAATAAGAATATTCAAAGAATCTTAATGATTCAAGGTAGGGAAAAATTATGTAGTCTTGCATTTTGTAGCTTCTCAATTGTCGTAAGACTACAAGTTGTACCCCCATCCTGAAGCATGAAGGGAAGAGACATATGGTGTGATATGGTAGTCATTGGCTGAGGGAGCATTATTACAGTTTGGAAGTCTTACAGTTTCTACAATATTTCAAACTACCTTTCTATCCCTCGAAGTCCTGATAAAAAAGACATGTGGCATCAAGAGGGAACATAATATGATGGGGACCATTCTTAAATTTTTCCAGTTGATAGTCTTATAGTTTCTACAATGTTGCAAACTTCCATTCTATTATCAAGGCATGATGAGAGGGAAACATGGCAGTGTATGATGGCATCTTTAGGTAGAGAATTTTTACAACCTAGAAGTTGGTAGTTTCATAGTTTATGCACTACTGAAAACTACATGTATACCCACAAAGGCTCCACAAACAGGACATGTGGTGACACATGGTGGCTTCACACAGTCGGGGAAACTTTGAATCCCAACAGTTGGAAATTTTGCATATTTTACACTACGTTTAATTACTTTACTACCCCATTGAAGCCTTAACAAGGACATGTTGCAAATCTATCCATGTTTAGGGCCCATATTCAAACTTGAATTGAGAGATAAATGATCACGAATATGAAATATTCAGGGAGATTTCTATCATTAATGAATGCATGTTTAGAACTATATGGTTGGAAATTAGGCTAAGTCTAAAACTTTTGATTTAAATTCAAATTTATTGAGCATTGTGGAGGCCTAGAGTGATAAAAAATCCCTAATTCCTGCTATTAGGTTTTGCGTAGGTGTTTTCAAAGTGTGAATGGTGTTTAAATTCTCTTGTTGGTTTCTAAATAAAAAGTCATAGCTTTCTTGGTGTGCGGGTAAGTCCTTAATGTGGTATATATTTATTGCATTTGTGCTACATGATTGTGCCAAGTTGTAAGGGAGATTCTTAAGTGTCTATAGTTCTTATCAGTCCACTTATTGAAGAAATATCATCTACCCATTTCATGGATACAATGAAGATCAAATTGATTGGAGCCCAAAATTCATCCCACCTTGTCTCTTACTTGGATAAAATAACTAATACAAACCTTGGCAATGCAGATTTGAATCAATTCCTCCAAAGTCTACATGCAGTTGACAAGAGTAAGATTATGAATAACATTGATGAAAGCATCATTTCCCTAGCAACTACATTTCCCCCTCAGTCCAGTACCCAGAATTGATATGGGCATGTGTGAAAAATTATAATCCAGAAATAAGGGAGGTTAGAGATCGGATTGACACTGTAGTCTTTTCCCTAACTCTAGAAACTTTGAATGATATTTTAGGACTCATGGATGTAGATGAGGTGGTAGACATAACAGATGAGAAGGAATATTTTGTTTGGACTTCCAATAGTGACAAGTGTTCAAAGGAGTTCAATAATAATGGATTGAGAAATCAATGATTTTTGTCACCCAAATTCCTTAAATATTAACCAAAGGTAACTTCATTGAGGAAATTGGATACCTCGTCACCTTATTAAAAATTATTATGGGAAGTGAATCTACATATCACTACCATGATTGGATTTTTAGGTTTATTCATATAATTATCATTAAAAAATCACATATTCATTAGGAGGAATTGAAAAGTGACTCCATCCATCAACAAATCATCAAAATGGTATTTAAAATTTAGAAGGGGTCCAAAAAATAGTGTGAATTCTACATAACTTCCTACTTGGTTTACAATATTACATACCATATTCCATTCCCTGAATTGATAATGGCCAAGGATTTTTCTCAGTATATGGTATATTATGTATACCCACATCCTAAATTGGAAAATCAGAATGCGTTATTTTCTCCTATCCTTTTTTATTAAAACTTGAATGGGGGGAGTACAAGATGTCATCCAAACCTAATAAAATGATCGATGAATATTGATGTTACTTTATCCAATTCAGATCCTTCACATACATCAAGGTAAGTGGATTCCAACACATAACATACATGTTGATCATGTATTTTAATTATAAGTGGGTAGTTCTTGAGTTGTCAAGACAACTTGTGGATGTCCATAATCTAATTACAGGTAAACACAATACAAATTTTAAGATCTAAATTACTATTTGGAGATAAACCTACCACACAGTAGTCAAATACAAAATCGTTAAAGATGAAATGAATGGAATCATCATGTAAAAGTTTTAGGCCATACCCAATTATGATATAAAATGGATAATCCAAGGATCCCTTAGTAATCCATATGAACATCAACCTCATTATGAGGACTATTGGATATACTACAGAGATGAAGAAGTGGTGAGACTTAGGGAATTTTCAAGAATAAATCTCTCTCAAATATTTTATTACCAAATTGCACCCAAGGGTTTGGTAGATGATAAAATATTGGTGAGAAAGTACTATATAGACAATAATGTTACAACTCAACCAATACCACCTCTTTATTGGACTATGGAATAGCCAATCTACTTCAATGAGAGGAAAAATGATTTCACCAGAAGAACTCTCACTTTCCTCATAAGAAAGGGAATTTATTTTTCCATCATAAACACTACACTTTTAAGGGGATACAGATCTAGAATTTTATTTATGGATGGTCTACCACCTCTGTGGAAAGAAGTAGAAATTTTGTATCTACTGAATGGAAAATCTCCACATATTTCCATCAAAGGACTAACCTCAAATGTATTCGACAAGTTAAGTGTTGATGTATGCAAGACTGAGATCGATGTGTCTTGATTGACACAAAAATTTGTGGAAATACTAAAGAGAGAAATGAAATATGCTCTTATTCCTCATGAAACTCCAATCCAGGTTTTACCCCATCCTACTTTAATTCCTAAAGTAGTTGTTTCTAATGGGAAGGCCCAAGAAGGCACATAATCCTTTGATCCAAAGGGATCATCTAGAAAGGGGAAAATGATGAGGGGGAGTGTTTTACCAATGCAACCAAGGGTGAGTCCATCATTGGAACCCATTCATGAGGAGCTGGAGGAGGAACCAATAACCAAGATCATTTTTAGAGAAAAAAGAGAAAAGGTGGAAACACCTGCAATAGAAATAACTTTACGTTCATCCATATAAGGAGCTTCCCTAGGGCTTTAGGTGATCTCTCAAGTTACAAAGACTCCTAAGGTATTTAATACAACCCTGTATCCATTTCACAATAAGCCCCTATCTCAATCAAAACTCCTGAATAACAAGATGCATCTGTTGAAGTCATGGAAAAAAAACTACAAGATCCAAGATCTATCTCAAGAAAAATTCTTCACCGATTTTTTTTGCATGGCTTGGGTCAAGGTACTATAGAAGACCTTCACTCTAAGAATGTTCAAGTTACACCTACTCAAGTTGCACCAATTGAATTTATGAAAGGAGACCCAACATCTCATGAGGAATTCACCATGGAAGAAAAAACAATGGTAACATAAGTTGAGAAACCAAATGTTAAAGAAGTATCATTGAAAAAGATTGAAAAACTATGGATCCTCTCCAATAAAATTTAAAAATAATAGAAACATTTATTGTAGCTCATGAAGTTATAGATAATGATACAGAAAATAAGGCTCATAATCAATAAGAAAAGTAGATTGAACCAACCAAGGGATCTTTTCCATCCATGAAGGAAGGAGTTTAAGTTACTGTGATTAAAGTAATAAATACATGTGCCTCATACCCTTCAGATGAGGTAGGAGAATAAATTAAATATAATGGGTAGAGGAAGATGAAACACAAGTGTAATTAATTAAATATGTGGAAACACCAAAAATTTAAGCTCATGACGCCAACCTCACACTCTCCAAATCACAAGAACTTGTGATTATACAAAGTTCTTCCTAGAAAAAGCACAAGGGGAAGGCATCAATCTAGGTGAAGTATTATTGGGAGAAACAATCCCAAGGAAAAAAAAATTGAGAGTGTTAGTAGAACAATATAACATAGAGACTAATATCTCCTTGAGATCATCTAAAAAACTAAAGAGAATAAATTTTATCAAGAAAAATGGTGGGCTCTCAAGGAGAAAGATTGTGGAAGATTCCACCCCAAAAACTAATTTCTTAAGAGATAAATATTCCCTTTCTTATTACTATATTTCTAAATTCCCATTAGGGAAACCTACTACAGAAGGGCTCAATCATGAGGTCACAATGGAAAAGGGAGGCCTTTTCCAAAATATGGATAAGGAAAAAGAACCCAAAAATCAACTAAGGGAAAAGGTTGACATCTTGTCAACATATGCACATAAATGGTTAAAAATTCCCATATAAATTCAATATATTTCCACTACCATAACCCCTAAAATGATTAAGAATGTTAAGGATTTAAATAAAAGGGGAGATGCCACCAAAAAATGGGATGAGTAACTGGTAGTAAATGCATCCAAGTTCTCAAGGAAGTAATTGAATTCTATAACCAGGTCTCTAAGAAAATAAAGGAAGGGAAAAATTAATTGAAAAATGTCAAGATGAAGTGAAGTATTGGGATGGCATGTTTTCTAAGATTGAGAACAGCATTGTCATGAATGATGAAGATGTAGAAAAGGAAGTGATAGTACCCCCAAAATGTAAAAGATGACAGTATGATTATGAGGGGGATATCAAGATATGAATTGAGACTCTGGGATATTGCATAAGAGATACCTTAAACATGAGAGAAAAGGAAAGATAATATGTTAATGACATTGATACTAAAAGTAAACAAAATCTTCCCCTCAAAGTTGCATACAGTGCAAGAATTGCATATGTATAAAAGCTAGTTGAGATTCTAAGAAAGCATGTTGCAGTGGAACTTGAAGCTCAAAAATATTTTAATTATTCTTTTATTCACAAATTTATTCAGTTGGAAGTCTGCATCAAAAATTTGGAAGTTTGCATCAATAAGTTATCCAAAAGAATAAAGAACAAGAAATCTATTTTCTGATTATATGGAAATTTTGTTGTCTAAAAAAAATAAAAATCTTTCTCTATCATGAGGGGCTAGATGAAGACCCCATTTGGGGATGTTTAAACACCTTGATGAATATAGGTAAGTTGGAAAATAAGGTAGAGGGTGAACACATTTATCTTGACCCTTATTCAACAATTCAACCATTCATTATTCTTCATCCTCATTCTTTATTATTTTCTATCCATGTCATTTTTCCAAGAGAAAAATATCAAATTAGATGGTGATAGTGAGTAACAAACTCTCCATGTGAGTGTACACATGATTGTGATAAGGTAGAAAACACAAAAAGGCATTTATTAGGAAAATTAATATTCTCCACTTATCCACAAGCTCAATAATGATTCAAAATTGTTCCATCCTAGTGTATAAATGTCAAATCTATTAAGTTGGATTGGTCTTTCCATTCATCTTGGCAGATTGAGGGTATTTTCCTGAAATTTTTGTATGGTTTCAAAGGGTTTCTTGGTAGCATTATATTTATATTCACTCTTTGGGATTTTTTTGATAAGAATGAAGGAATGTATTAATTTAAGGGTGTCCTAGTTATAACTTTTGGAGCGCTCTATCTCTAGCCTTGGGTTTTTTCTAAGGTGATTACATGGTATAGTCATTAGAATAAATTGAGATTGTATTTTATATATATATCCCTTATCTAAATCCAAATGCATTGAATCATTTACCATGATTCAGTCAAAAATTCTAGATTATAAGTAAGATCATAGTTTAGGAATGTAATCTTTGATGTAATCTTTTATTTTTTAAATCAAGAAATATGAAGCATTTCCTTTTGATTATTGCATGTGATTTGTTATGAAACAAATATTGTGTTGTAGTGTTATCCTTTAATGTATGTTTGGTTATAAAATTCCTTTCTACAAAATTTTCTCATAGGTGGATGTTTACAACCTTCAAGTGTATCTTAGGTGTTGTGTAAGTGATTTAATATATATATTGAAGTTTCATACACAAGTGTTTGTGTTCAAATTTAAGAGGTTATGTGGTAATTCTTTCATGAATTTGGTATCAACGAATGTAAATTCCCCTTCAAATATTATGTTGTTTTGATCTTTTTTCTTATTTTGATTTTAGAAGTAATAAGCTAAGATGGAAATTTTTAGTACCTCTCCCCATTATATACACCACCACCCACTTCATTTAACTAAGTATTATCCCATCTTACCCTGGAAAATCACATTAAGTTTTCCTATTATACATGTTTTTTCTTGTAAAACATGCACATTATGCATATTTCAAGTGTGTTTTCTATGATCCATATATTTTAATATCTCAACATCATCCTACCCAAATTTTTGAACAATTTATTTAGAGATGATGAATGAGATCACATTTTATCTATCTTCAATGGCTTGTGTTTGATGCATCAAATTTCTACAATTTTTTTGTGACCATTATTTTAAATGAGCATTGTATTTAGTTATTGAATTTGATCTCAAATTGAGGTTCCAACAAGTTTGAGGGTTTGAAGCATAATACCTCCCTCACTCTTTTAAGACACCCTTTAGGTTCTCTCACCTTCATTTAGACATAGCCATATAGTAGTAGGACAATAGCCACATCCTTAGTCACATGTCTCCCTATCATTCCTATAAGGCATGTACAAGATAGATAAACCCATCCCTAGCTACAAAATGACACATCAATATTTTTATCTTTTCTCTTTTCCTACTTCCTCATTTTTTCCTTATTTGGGATGTTAGATTGAGAACCAACACTTTCTCATAAAACTATTAGAAGAGGTTTTTTCCAATATCATCCCATGTTTGAATGTAATTAGGTTTCAAAATCCAATACCATTTAAGTGCTTTTACTTTTAGTGAAGAAGAAAAAATCCTAATTGTAAAATCATCTTCAATAATAAAATAAACTAAACACACATTTGCAACATCATAAATATGATATTGGGTTGTAAGGTTTTCACCAACGAAGAAATGAATACTTTTCAAATTAGAATTTAGTATATCACTTTGGGCATTTAGAGCCAAGGGGCTACCACCATTAAAAATTACAAAGGTGAGATTTATTTGATGTTCCATGAAGGAAATAGGCCTTAATTTTTTTATGGAGAAAGTGAAGGGTCTACCAGGAGGAGGCATGGAAACAATTTTGTTTGAAGGTGATGGAGATCTCTGTAATGATATTTCTCTTCTTCTTATCCTTGGTAATATTTACAAATACTCTAAAGATTCACCTCCTAACACACTCTTCCTTTTTAGTAGTCTTCTCATAAAAAAGGGGAAACTCAACTACTAAAATCAAAAGATTTGAACTTGGGAAATGTCATATGTGTAGAAAGAGGCCTACAAAGGTTGACATACACTTTTGGTGTGAGTCACATTCCACATCACTAAGTGATTCATCTCACTTAGGTGAGATCATAGGTTTGTGTGTCATTTATGGTTCATTATGAGATTCTCTTACGCATCAATGCATCATATATGTCATTGGGAGTTCCTTTTCTATTATGGGAATGTAATGCCCCCTCTCCACTCAAGTTGTCATGATTGTAGCACTAGGGTTTACTCAAAACCCTCTATATGTACACCTCTTTAGATCTATGAGATCGTGTGAGATTTTTTTACCTTAACGAGGTTCTATTCATTTTTCAATATTTGCATGAACATTCGGTTGATGTTCGCTCCTCTCGAGATATCATCACGTTTTCATTCACACGTTCATGGATGTTTTCATCATCCCTCCAAATCCTCGTGCTTTAGGTATTCACATCCTCTTATATGGTATCATAGAGCACGTTGTGTGGATCCATGTAACTCTACAATGTTTTCGTTTTTCATCTTTCTGGCGTGATATACAGGTATTGCAATGTTCGTTGTAATGGTTATTCCAGTTATGTGTTTATTGCAGTAATTTCAGCTTCATACCTTTGTTTGGGTGGTTCGTGGTTTCAAGTTTCATGTTTTTGGTTTCTCCAGCCTTGTATCTCTATTTTTTAGGTTTACTCTTGTCTCAAGTTGCATATTAGGTTTAATGGTGTTCGTTCTGAGGTTTAAAGGTCTTGTGGAAGTTGTTCTTTTGGCCTAGATCATCTCCAACTTGGTGAGTTGGAAACTGAGTTAGCTCTAACTTTCCCTTGGCTTGACATTTCTCTACCCTTTGCATTGATCCTTCCTGTCATGGTTCTTACAATAGCTCACTGTGATCTTATTTTATATTCAATGTTCTTACATTCTGGTTCGCAGTTCATAGGGTTTGCATTGCTCATTTTTTGTGGGTGTTGTTCACCCTTTCTTTAGCTTGTGTGCTTCTTTTCATTAGTTCAGAATCTACCATGCCACATTTTACACTGCTCAGGCTCATGTGCATTGGATCAACTCTGATTTTTTACATTCTCGAGATATACATATTGTGTCTCCTGAGTCAATCATGGATTATGTTCACCTACATTGGTTGTGGTTGCCATTGCATTCCCTACATGTCATGTCATCCCTGCTTCACCATGCACACCTCCTTCTAACCTTGAGCTCCTCTCCTATACTGATCTTTGTGTTAGAAGCTCTCAATGTGTTCCTAATGTCCTCTAACCCCAACTCGACATTCACTTCGACTGACCGTGTCAGCGCAAGATTCCCGTGCCTTTCCCTATGATTCAGAATTACACTCCCTTGGTTTCTCCACTTGTCTAACCCAATTTCTTGTCCCAATGCATTACTCAGGGGATTACACCCTCCCCTCTCCATATGTCATTCACTCGGCTTGGATGGTGAGTTACCTCATTGTGCACTTGACTGACTTGGCATCTTGGTGACCTCCTCAGGCCCCTGTTCCACTTGGCACACATTACGTCTCACACCAAATTTGGTACTCTCATCTCCCAACTCAGCCAAGTCACCTAGCTCAGCTCACCAAGTTACAGCACCAACTTGCCCCTGCAAGCTCCCCACCAAGCCATATCCCTACTCAACTCACTTCTTTTCTCTAGACATCCTTTAGTGGGAGGATGCACAATCTATTAGCAATACTACAAGTGTTTCTTGTGATAATTGGGCTCATATCACTTATGAGTTGGTAGGGCACACAATAAACAACATATTTCCTAAGGACAAAAAACCACGTTATATAAGTAAAATAGGTAACAACTCGGTACCTTGTTACACTGGAGAAGGAGATCTTATGGTATTCATGTGCACCATGGAAGAACAATGGATAGAACCATTGGAGAGAAGGATTATGCTAGCATATACACTATGTGGGACAACATCAGGCTGGTGGGTGGTCCACAAGGATAATCTTGTAAGATGGAATGAAATTAGGATTGCTCTTGCCACTAGGTTCTTTAGAGCAATGCACCTACTCAAATCTGCACTTATCATGGTAATCAACTTGTTCAGCACCACGTTCAAAAGTGTGAGAGACTCTAGACAGAGGGGCAAAAAGTTTTACCACCTTCTCTTTGGGTGCACAAGTTTTATTCCACTTTACAAGGATGCACGCATGCTTGGTATGTCTATGCAGAAATCCATAGAGAGACTGGAAATTGGTAGGATTTAATTACAGGAATGACCCAGACATTTTAATTCTTCTCTAAAAAACCTCTGGTGGAAGAAGTGTTAAAATTCATAAAACACTTAACTATGGGGGATAGTGCCAAGGTTGAAGAACTCCTTCAGGAGTTATTGGATGAAGGAAAATCAAGAGTGTATCTTTTTGAAGAGACAGAGGCAGATGCCACACTACTTCAATGCATTTTCCATGAAAAATAAAAAAGTTAAAATGGTCTACTTAGTGGATGATGAAGAAGTAGAAGATTTGGATATAAACCATTCAACAAGTAGGTGTGAGGTGTTGGAAAGTGCAGATAAGACCACGTGCACCTATCGTGAACCCATGAAGATAAAGAAGGTGAATATTGGATCGTATGTTGAGCCTAAGGAAGCCATAATTGGAGACTATGGGTTAGACTCTAAAGTGGTAAAAATTATAGAGCTACTATGCTATTATCAGGACTTATTCCCTCGAAGGTACCATGAACTTAAAGGCATACATGAATCATTAGGAGAGATGAGGATAAATCTTAAAGAGGGTGCATTCCCAGTTAGAAAGAGACCCTACAGGATGAACCCCAACTTGCATGAATAGGTCAAAAAATATATTGAAAAGATGTTGAAGTCTGGGATCATCAAGCCCCTCGATGAGTCAGAATAGGATCTGTGTGGACTACAGAAGGATCAATGTTGAAGTCCAATGGTGATAAATATCAAGGACGATGGTCAGATTAGGATCTATGTGGACTACAAGGAGCTGAATGTTACATGTGTGACTGATCCCTTTCCTACACCATTCACTGAGGAGATCCTAGAAGGTGTTGCAGGGCATGAAATATATTTGTTTATAGATGGGTTCTCTGGGTATCATCAGGTTAGGATTGCTAAGGATCAAGAAAAGACTACTTTTACTATTAAATGGGGTAGCTTCACCTATACTGTGATGCCTTTTGGTCTGAAAAACGTGCCTGTTGTATTTTTGCACATAGTTGTCTAAGCGTTCAAGGAGTTTATTCACAACTTCTTACAGGTTTATTTAGATGATTGGATGGTGTATGGATTAGTTAAGGATCATTGTGACAATCTACGCTTAATGTTTGAAAGATATAGATAGTTTAGTATCTCTTTGAACATCAATAAGTGCATATTTTCTACACCATTTGGGATACTGTTAGGACACATAATCTGCAAGGAAGGTTTGTTGGTTGATCTAGATAAGGTTGCAATCATTATAGGCCTAAAGGAGCCTTCCATTCAGAGTGAGGTGCACATATTTTTGGGTCATACAGGAAGTTTATTAAAGGATATGCCAAAGTTTCTGCACCTTTGGATGAGTTACTGAAAGGGAAAGGTATGTTCTACTGGGGAAAACTGTAGCAACGCGCATTCAGACATTAAAAGAGAAACTTACTACTGCACCTATCTTGTGTTTTCCTTCATGGGACCAACCATTTCATGTACATGTGGACATATCTGGGATGACCATTGGCACAATATTGGCTCATCCTAGAGAAGTTATTATAGATCATCCTATCTATTTTGCTAGTAGAAAGTTGACTCCTGCAGAGTAGAATTACACCACTACAGAGCGCGAAACTTTATCAATGATCTATGCACTACATAAATTTAGACAATACCTGCTAGCTACACCATTTGTATTCTATACAGATCACATGGCATTGCATTATTTGGTAAAAAAACCATTTTACAAGGGCGCGTATGCAGATGGGTATTCTTATTTCAAGAATTTGATTTCACAGTTGTGGTAAAACCACAGAAAATTAATTCTGGACCAGACCATTTATCTAGAATACAGTCAGGAGAAGAAGTACAAGCCATTGAAGATACCATTCCTGATGCAAAATTATATAGGTTACAATTAGTGCCATCGAAATTAGAGGACATTGTTGTCTTTCTACAAACAGACATGACACCAGAAGGAATGAAATCCTTGGAGAAGAAAAAAATTTCTCTATGCACGACACCCTATATTTTAATCAGTGGTGACCTATAAAAGATAGGTCGGGATGAAGTATGCACCATTATGTACTAGAACATGAGCACACAGATATCATGGAGAAATCTCATGGTGGTATTATAGGTGGCCACTATGCAGGTGATGCCACTGTGTGTAAGATTCTACTCACTGGATTATGGTAGGATATCCTATATAGATATTATAAGGATTATTGCAAAACTTGTGATCATTGTCAACATCTTGGAAAACTAGGACAATGAGATGATATGCCATTAAGGCTTATTCCTAGTGTAGAGCCGTTTGAGAAATGGGCTATAGATTTTGTGGGTCCTATTTCACCAGCTGCTCACAGAACTGGATTGCACTATATCATAACTTGCACAGATTATCTGACAAGGTGGGCAGAAGCAACACCTACAAAGTATTTCACGTCTATAACAACTAGGTTTCTATGGGAAAATTTTATTACACAGCATGGATGCCATTTAAGTTTGACCAGTGATAAGGGCACACACTTTCTGAATGAGACAATTAGAATTTTATTGGATGAATTCATTATTACACACCATAATACTACACCATATCATCCTTAGGAAAATGGGACTACTGAGGCTTTCAACAAAATTTTGAGCCATACATTAACAAAAATCTGTGATGTTGGAAGAAAGGATTGGGATGATAAAGTATCTTTAGTACTTTGGGCATGTAGAACAACATATAAAAGGTTAAACAAAGCCATGCCATTTCAGTTAGTGTTTGGCATAGAAGTAGTTCTTCTTATGGAATTTATGTTACCATCTTTGTGTATTGTGCATGCTGGAGGTCTAACTAATGAGAAAACATTAGAAGAATGAATTGAAAATCTAATCAAGTTATATGAGTGTTGAGCAATAGCAAGTTGGAGTAAGAAACAAGAAAAGGTCAGGTAGAAAGTAGGGCATGATAGGAACATCAGGGATAAAAAGCTTGAGATAGGACAGATGGTGCTCCTTTATGATTCTAAATTTCTTTGCCATCCAGGTAACCTCAAAGTACATTGGTTGGGACCATATGTTATTACTCACATACTTGAAACATGTGCTTGTCAATTAGAACAGCTTCATGGAATACAATGGGATTAGGCTGAAGCCCTACTATAAATAAGTCTTCTTGGTGTTTGTAATAAGGTAGTGTTTTCATTTAGATTAGATTTTAAATTCTGCATTTCCTTAATGTGTTTCGTTCTTTGTCGTTACGCTTTGTCAATTTAGTTAGTGTGTTTGTGTAATAAGCGTGTTTATGTGCCAAAAGATAATTACTATTTGGATATTGTTAATGCACAGAGGACTGCACATACCCTTAGTGTGGGGTGGTTATTGATATCTAGGTACAGGACTAATGAAAATAACACATGAAAGAAATGAACTGCTATGGGTGCTATTGAAGCTGGAGAATAAAAAAAGATTGCTTCTAGAAAGGAGGACCATCGATGGAGATGAATGAAGAAACAAGTATTACCCGAGGTAAGAAGGGGCCGTGAGAACTACAAGTGGAAGGCGTAATGATGAGGTACTCAAGCGCATGGAAGTGCATTGAAGAGAAGTCTACAACCAAAAGGTAGGAGGGCGCTCTAGAAGGTTATAGCTTGGGCACGAATATGTACCATGCGGAAAGAAAAAAAATGGTTGATTAATGAGAGGATTGTTGGTAGGTGGAGGAGTAATAAATGCACTAAATTTTTGAAATTCTATATAAGGATGGGATGCAAGTTCATTTTTACCATTGCAATGGAGAGAATTTGAAAAGAGCTAAGTGCAAATGAGCCAAGCAATCAAGTTGAGGTGAAAAGAGTGTGAAACTAGATGTGGAGAGAAGGTTTGTGCAAAAGAGAAGCTTGTGTTCCCATAGGTGAAGGGTTTGAACAAATTAGATGTGCTACAAAAAAGATAGGGCATGTGATTTCCACTAGGGCACAAATATTTGAATTAGGGTTTTGAATTGCTCAATTAAAGAGGGAAGAAAAGAGAGATTTTTCAGATGGCACCAAAGAAAGAACCCACAACATGAGTAAAAGGGAAGAAGAAGGTTGAAGTGCAAGAATAAATTGCTCCTGAGAGTAATTTCTTAGAAATACAGTATCCATAGGGTGTGATTGTGGGGTAATAATGGGATACCCACTTCTGTTAATGTAAAATCAGCGATTATAACCATTGAACATCAGATAATAAGAAGGAGCTCGATGCGTTATTGAGCACAAAAATGAACAATTGCACAACAAAAGATATGCCAGTGTACGATGACACTGGTGAGAAGTTACTGAAGTAGATTGGAATCTACCAGTTGTACGAGCTGCCATACTTTGGGAAGTATGAACCATTGTATCAATGGTTGATGAGCAGAGTCCATGAGGAATTTTTCTATTTCTCCAGATGAAGGGTTAGAATCACAGCTGCCTTGATTTCATCAGTGACAGGACTCAGGGCCTCAGGAGTAGATATAGAGAGAAATTTAACTGATAAGGATGTAAGCCTAGAGACAAGGAAGGAGTTGGGGTATACCAAAGGTCTGCACGGCATGGAAATTGATAAGTTAAAGAAGTACCCAATAATTCAAACAACTAAACACTTAGTGACAAAGTTTAATGACCAAGAAATATGGTCACAAGTAAACACAATGTGGCTACACATTGTGGAGAAGATGTCACAGGGAGTGATTTACAACATCTCCAGTTACATCGCAGAGACTATCATTGAAGAAGACACATCAGGCCAGACACATAACAGTAAAACCTATTGTTATGTCATATGAACAAGTGAGCAATGCTTTAGTGAAGGTCTCGACAAAGGTGGCACAATGAAATATGGATAAGGCTACAAAAATTAGGGCACTGAGGGAGGATATCACTACTAAAGATGCAGAAATAGCGTGCCTAAAGAAAGAAAAAGACTTGGCACAAAAGAAGAATGTTGTTTTCATTAGCATGGCAGAGAAAGTTGGATATAATATCATGAAAGAAAAGCCACACTTAGAGCCAAAGGTACCCAAAACATTTCCTTCAGCAATGCATTATGTGAGTACCTTGGTGGACTTGGTGCTTGAAGATGAACCTCTACGCATGCCAACACCAGAGGAACCAACACAAGAAGAAGAGAGTGAAAAGGATTCAGTGATGAAAAATATTACATCATGTGAGGGGTTACTTCAAAGCTTGTAGGAGGAACTAAAGAAAGTAGATCAAGCACTTAATATCTATACAATCCTAGAAGCTGTTCTAAGAACTAGGACCATTTTGGAAGACAATGAAGTCATGAAGGCCATGAAAGATGAAACATTAGTCCATGCGGAATGATTATCACTTGTCAAGCATAAGCGCAAGGTCCTTACATCAGCACAAGAGCCACAAAAGGAAAGGTTAGATAGCTTGGGAAACTCATCGCGCAAAATATGGACCTATTAGAAGGAAGAATGAATGGCATGTCCAGCATTGTGTTGGTCTTATAGAATGAGAAAGGAGAGATTGCTAAAGATGAGTTAGAGTCAATTGCAGTAGATATCCTAAAAAAAGGCAGAGGCCACACTCAATGATTAGCAGACTTTAGAAGTGGAAATAAAATAAGAATATCCAGAATTGATTCTTCAAGTTGAAGCAGAAGATACTACAAGGTAAAGACATTATTTTATTCATCAAAATTCTTTCTATCTCTTTATTCACATTCTTTGATTCATTTTTGGTGACAACCATTGCTGGGGTGGCAATGCAACTAGTGTGGGGTAATGTTGATCAGACAAAATCTGGAACTTAGAGAAAAACATACAAAAGGTTCATGTGGAGAAGTAGAGTGCATTCAAAAGTGCGGGAGGATCGGAAAGGATCGCACGTGAAGAAGAGAGACAAATTCGGGACTTAGCCATTTTCACGATGAGGATCTATTTTTGGGGATGGTGTGTGGAACACACAAACTAGTTAGAGACTTGCGTGACACGCATTGGCTATTTTTGGAGGATTGGCTACAAAGCGCTTTGCATGGATACATGCTGAGAATAAATCTATTACTGGTAGTTAAATAGATGAAGTCTATTGTTAGTGCACTTGCATGTGTGGCTATTTTTGTAATGACACGTGGATAATAATAGAATGTGACCTATTTTGGGATTATATAAGTGGTGAAGAGCAAGTCCCCACCCTTATAAATATGTAGTGAATTATGTAGCAAGGAGAGAGATATATGAGAACTGAGTTATTGTGAGGTTATGCTACCAAATATGATGTGTGCATAGACTATGGTATTATCTGTTATAATCAGCTTCTATGTATTTATTATGTTTAATGCAATGGAGTATATTGGCTTAATCAGATTATCAAATCCTCAGTGTAATTGGTTCTTGCATGCTTGATTTCATCATGGTTATCTTTTAAGTATGTTATTCTCTAGATCTAGATCTGAATATGTACTATAGAATGATATAATAGCCATGGATCTAAATGCTTCAAGTCTTCATCATGCTAACATCCTATAATAGTAACCCTAAAGAGGGGTCTGGTACATTTGCATGCTTTGGGTGAGCACTCAGTCTAGACTGAGTGATGTGTCAGCACACCTAGGCTTTTACTGGTCAATTCTAGGCTACATCAAACAAAGTCACACTTGCATTAAATATCAAGACTTAACCATTTACAGGAAAAAAATGAGGCAAGAAATCTCCACATGTGAGTTACAGAGGTCACAAGAAATATTTTGCAAGCTTAGAATGGTGGAGATACAAATCAAGTAGAGAAGGACCTTTTTATGTGCAAAGGAACTTACATTAAAAAGAAAATGAGAGAGAGGAGATAGGATCGATCAGACATGGTCCACTATCACCAAGTACCAGTTTCCTCTAATTTCTTTAGCCATGTATGGGTTCCTTGTGTTATTCATCATTCACTCTAAAACTCAAGTTTGGGTACCATCAATCTATATGGATGTCATTAGATTACTAGTACAAGTTTAAATTTTGGTTGTTGGAGTGGTTAAACATCTAATACAAATTAGGAGCGACTTTTTTTCTGAACTCTTCCAAGATCTACAAGGAACACTCAAACTCTATAATGTATTATACCACCTATGGCCATATTTATTGTCCTGTGGAATTCACTGTGTTCCTCAAATTTCATCACAACTTTTATACGTCCATAGGTTTTCCTTATTTAATTGGTTTCATCAACTCTGTGGAACACTATGCTCTTGCTATCCACAAAATAATATTATCGTGTTTCATGGATTTTTAACCTTTTCAAACATATCCTTTTATTTTGCTATGCCGCAAAGGTCTATCTCCTTATTTCACAATTTTTTTACTTGTGACCATGTCCCTTTGTTTTGCGTCCATTGAAATCCACAAAACACTACACTTTGAGAACCCACGGAATACATAGTTCTTTGTTATGTGGCTTCCAAATTTAGTCATATTAAACTTGTTTACCTTTGCCTCTAGTATTCTGAAACACTTTTTCCTTACATCATGGCTTATCCTAAGTGGATTGAATGATTTGTTGTACGGAATTAACCAAATCCGTGGAACACTAACTCCCATTACTCCACGGATTTTCTAAACAAAATTTTCTAATTCTTATTTTTGGAGAAGTTGTTCAAAATAGTATGGGGTATTGTTTTGGAATACACTAACATCACTTATAAAACTCAAGAATAAGTTGTAAAAATTGTCCACTAAATTACACCAGCCAAATTTATCCTTGCATAACTCACATCCATAGCCAAAAATACTTTTGACCATATGCAAGACCATTAGATGCATGATATCCATTGATCACACCAACCATAATTTTTGAGATTGTTGCTAGGTTTATTTTTCTTCAAATATTTTGTTTGTTCTATTCTAACCTTTTATATGGTCTAATACATTGATTACTTTACTTTCTCCTTATGGAAAGAGTACAATAAGATTTCTTGAAAATTGTTTACTTCATCCTCATAGAAATAGTACTAGAAGATGGATGTCATTATTGGGTATTCTATTTTCCCTTCACTATCACTTTGGTTTTCTATTACGGATTTTATTAGGGTTTAGTGTCATGTTATGTTAAAACATATATAACTTTTAGTTTAATAATACATTATATTTAGGCGCTCATATTTATTTGGTTGCAGATAAGAGATATATATTTGGCATGCAATATTTACAAGGAAGAAATGAGGTTATTAGTGAAATTATTTTTCACAAGGGAAAAACAAGGTTTTTAAAAAATGTTCTGGGACTATGTCCCTCTGCTTAGGAATGGGTCAACTCCATTTATTGAAAAAAATAAATATATACACTACTCTAACCATCATGGGTGTCCTATATACTGAGGATCATATAGGAATACTCCACTAAACCCTTGTGTAAAAAGGAGGTGGAGGAAAGGTGTGTGTGTGGAGAGAGGGACTAAAGTGAGAAGGGGATTTTACTTGATGAATAACAAGCTGATTGTATTGACATAAAACCATAATATTTCAAAGTTAACAATGAGTAAACACCATATCAATAAAATAGGAACACAACACAAGTAAATCCAATTTTATTTACATAATATTGCATAATTAACTATTTTCATGGAGTAATCTTGAGATAAAGAGGAAAACATATGATAAGGAGATAGAAGAATTGTAGTTTCTTGCTTGTAGTAAGACAATGGGAGCTATCAACTAAGAAAATATAACCCTTTGGAATGGATAATCCATTCCAATTCATAGATTTACAATTCATATCTTCATCTACCCCCACATGACCTTTTATAGTCACACCACTTGTGACCTTTCACATTCCTTGAGGAAATAAAGATAAGCCCCTTTATTATTAATGAAAAGGGGACTTTTACAATGAAAAATTACAATGGTCACTTAAGTGAATAGGAAGAAAAAACCATAAAGTAAAATTTACAACGGAGAATTAGGAAGTAGAGAGAGAGAGAGAGAGAGAGAGAATGGAGAGAGAAGATATCTAGAAAGAAGTGGAAATCTAGAGACAGGAAAGCTCTTGTTGATAAAAAAATCTACTTCTAATGAATCATGAATTAATTTCCTTTTCCTTGACCATATGTTGAATTGGAACATTGTAGTTATAAATCCCTCCTTTAGTGAGATACAGATATACTTCAAGGCATTTAAATGAGTATTCAAGAAAACTATCATTAGATATGCATTGTTTTTTAACTTGAGATGACTACCATCATCACTCAAGGTGATCTTCTCTTGTCATGCTCATGATGACCATTCCCTTGATGACCTAAATTTCAATAGATTTATTGATGTTTTAAATCCTTCACTTACTTCATGATGTTATTGATTTCACCCATTGTCCAAATGACCATATTTCACACACATTGACTTAATCTAATCTAATCCTTGTTATGGTGTGATTCATATGATGTTCCCTATCCTTGGAAAGAAAGATAAGCACAAGATCATATTTGGATTGAGAACCTCACTTTCCTCTTCATGAATCATTTGATCTTAAAATCTCACTTCTATGAAAAATATGCCTCCTCTATGGAATGGAATAGACCTCAGAGATGCAAACACCTTTTTGTTCACTTATTCCTGATTGAGAAGGCCTTCCTCTCTGAACGAGGAAGGAAAAATTCCTGCATTAAATATCATACTTGATCAAACACATTTCAATGCCATTATGTGGGGAAGATGATGGAGAATTGAGGTTCACCTTTGCATACATTGTTTAGCATCATTTTACTCTTGTGGTATGCATCATTATTCATCCATGTTTGAGTGGTTGCAAACTAGGGTATCTATGAACCTCATCACTACTAAATATAAAAGTGGCTCCCATTCTAAGTTGAAGGTGAAAACTATGAACTTCTGAGCCCATCAAACCACTATGATGTTCCACAACTATGCCAAACATATATAGGCACTCTTTCTTTATCATGAGGGGCTTATCATCCTTTTTATAGCCAATATCCTGACACTTACTATTTTTAGTAAGCATTATTTTGAGAAGTCCATTTTGGTTACCTATTGCTTAATTTGTAAATTTTGAGTTTCCCTCATATGCAAAGGGAATTGACAACTCTGAGAATGAAATGTTTACAAAAATTACTTTTTATAAAAATTGAGGCTTAAGAATGATTGTTATTTTTAGAAATGCGTCCTTCTGATGTCATAATTGAATGAAATTGGTCTTAAAAGTTTTCATTTTGTAATGTGAGGCTTTACTCCAAATTTCAAAGGATTTCAATCATCAAGTTTTTGTATATCTAAGAAAATATATTTCTTGACTGAAAATTTCAAATAGATTTGGAAAATGGCTCAAATAATTAATGGAAATAATGTTATACCCTTCTTAAAGGTGTTTTTGCAAGGAAGATATAGTCTAAGTTTGATGAAAAACAAACATGGTGTTTAAAAGATATGAGAAAAAATAGTTTTGGAAATGAGGATGTATGGAAAAAAAAGCATCATACTAGCAGTAATGGAGGAGAGGAAATAACACAAATGAGCTCAAAAATGGTTGTGTTATATAAAAATAGTTTTCTCCCTTTCAATTTTTTTCCCTCCCAATTGCACACCTTAACCCAACTTAGACTCAAACAAGCTTAACCTGGGTCAGGAGAAGGTTAGAGGTTTGGTCGCACCATAAAAATAGGGGAAAGGGGACATACGAACATCCACCTCTCCAAAATGTGCCATGTGTTCTTTCTTTATGAGGATGGGGCCAAAATTTGTGAAACATGTGAGTTTATAACACCTCCTTAAAATTTAAGTTGTCACTTCTAAGTGAAGAAATGTTTCCTCCATAGGGGGAGCACATTTTTTGTCCCTCATGTCCCAATAGTATTTAGTACAAATGGTAAAATGGACATCACATGTTCAAATGGACGTCAAGGGTCTATCTCTCATGAAAAAGTGGTCAAATCTAGCTTAAGGTGAGTTTACAGCTTGTTTCTAGCCACTTAAGTTGCATCAACATAACACTCAATGGGAGAGAAAAAAAATTGTTCCCTATTTCCCCTTACATGTTGGGACAAAGGATAAAAGGGACATCAGGCCTCCAAAACCCCTCCCAATCTTCTCAGAATGTTGATGTCATCAATATCAATATAAAAATAGACTAAGGAGTGGTTTTTTGGGCTCGAGAGAAAGACATGGATTTCAGAGGTCCAGAATTATATTATTTTGAATCCAAATGACCCATTGAGTTCATTACAAAAAAATTAAAGACTTGATTCAACATGTAATTTTCCTTTTCTATCCACTTTCCACTTTTTCTCGTACATGTGCACCAGTAAGTGAAGTTACCACTGGAGTCCAGAATGAGTATTAAACAATCCAATACATGGACCATGAAGAGGGTAAAATTTAGTCAACTGTGACCTTTGGTTAGGTTCCTAACTCTTCTTAAGGTGTCTAAAACACTTTGAGCAAGTTCTACCTTGTACAAAGACTCTTGTACTACAGTGATGAATAATTTTCTATATTTTAATACTCCCATAATTTTATCTTGATTATTAAACCATGAAGTATGATCTTTAATATTTCCAATTCCTAGGATATGAGATCATAACAACTCACAAAGATCCTGAAACCCTTTGAACAAGGTGACCATCTCCTTTGAAACATGTTTTTTATAGTGCCTTACCCAAAAGACCCGGTTTTATTTAACTTGTTCTTGACCTTAATTATCTCCACATAATCTTCCTAAACCACCTTGGAAAACTTATTTTATCTCCCGTACAAATCTTAAATTTTTTAAATATTACCTATAAGCTTTTGAGGAATGTCCTCCTATAATAAAAAAACCAAAAATAACCCTTTTGAAGCCTCCGGGAGTAATGTTCTTTCTTAGATCTCAGTAACTTAAAGAATCAAAGTAGGTAAACTTATCTACACTTGAAAATCATGTTAGAACATTCCCCTTGGAAAGAATGAGGATGCCACAATTGTAATTCTAGCTAGAGGAAAGGTTTACATTGACCAAGAAAGGGGATTTCAAATGTGGGTTTGGTTTTCATGACCAAAATTTTAAATTTTGCATGCTAGATATTCAGCATGAAAACTACTAGATATTACTCGGGAAATTATTTTGAATTGGAAAAAGGAAAAATGGATCAAACATGAACCTCATTTATCTCGTAGGGGAGTATACCAATTCCTTATCCATTGGTTAAATAAAATCACATAACATGCAAGCAAGAATAACCTAATCAAACACAAGACAGAAAGGGAAGCAAACAAAAGAAAGAGAAACACGTAATAGAAAGTGAAACACACAACAAAAAGGAAAAAACACAACCTAAATCACATATGGTACATACAAGGGACAACCCACTATCACTATATCACTTTTTATTCTTTGGATTTTACCATGCATGGGTAACACCAAATGATTTTTTCTTTGTAAACCAATTGACTGGTTCAATGAGTATGACCCATTTCTCAATTTTTTGATAAATTTTTCATGATTTTTTTAGTAAGTGAGGGTCCATTCATGCATCTCATTTCCTTCATTGCTTTTACATCTTGTTTCCATCTTCTCATTTATTTCCAATTTCTGATTTTCCATTTTTCATTTTTCCACTATCACAAGATTGATTTTTAACCATTACATGCTCACCATGCTTATAACTAACCTCATGATTTCCATTGGGAAACTGTTCCTGATTTTTCTTGTTCTCCATGACTGTTATTTATATTAAATTATTCTTGATAGACAATTTGAATTTTTTAGCATCAACATATATCTATCACTTATTTATGTTCAACATCCACTCTAGGTTTTCCTCTTTCACACACAACAACTCATTATTGACCTCAATATCACTTTCTGTGATGGAGATACTATATTCATGAATGATTACATCCATGGGACTTTCAAGAATTTCCTTTTCCTTCAATTCATCATGAATACAATATTCTTCACAAAATGGGAAAGAGAAGGACTCATCTTCACATTCATACTCATAAACCAATGTTTCAAGAGGTATATTGATATCCTCCATTTATTCTATTTCATTTTTGAACATTTGTGCATAAAATGAAGAATCAAAACCATACTCATATATATCTTGCATAGTCATAGCATAGGTCAGAATTTCAATAATGGGTTGATGGTCTTAAGTTCCATCTACAACCTTTAAAATCTCTTTCACATATTCCTTCTTCAAATAAACCCCATACTCACCTTCACATTCATTTAAAAAACATTCACATTGGGTCTTAGGGATATAATTGGAATCCTAGAAATAATATGGCCAGAACTCATTTAAAACATCTTTTTTCTCATGATCCACATTGCTTATAATTTGGGGGTTTCCTTCTTGCAATTCAAGGAATGTATGATCTTCATCATTTTCAAAAAGACAAACAATATCCATGCTGAATAGAAAGAGCACACCTTCCAATTAAGGATCCATAAAATCATTCTCATGTTCCTTGACTATTTACACTACATTTGGGAACTCTTCCATCAAGATAGGAAGTTCAACATTTTCTTAGAAAGTTATGAAATAGTTACAACCTCTTGAACATTGATACACAATGTATTCCCTTTGGCCATTTTCCCTTTGAATAGTATATTTCATCTTTCTTATCATAAGAAAATTCTTCATGGTACCTTTGACTAGTATGGTGGCATATGACCAATCCATCTTTATATTTCCACCAATGTCTTTGTAGAAGCTTTGTCTCAATAACATATCGTATGTAATTGGAATGTCTACCACTAGTATTTTGACATTGACCTTCTTATCAAGAAAGTCCACAAGTGTTACCTAAGCATTGTTAACTTGACCAATGAGAGGTACTTCTTTGATCTCCATGAAATAGCAGTGACCAACCACAGGGATGAGGGTGAGACCAAGAGAATGTGTAACTTTTGTAGGAACGATGTTATCTGAGGCACCAAAGTCAATAACACAATTATTGAATTTGTAGCCATTTACTAGTAAAGAGAAGTAGAAGAGTTCAATTTTTCTAGAAGAGGAAGATGTGGAGGCAAGAAGGTTCTGATATGTAGCATTTATAAGAGTGGGAATTGGATTTTTTGCAACGAGGTCTGTGGGACATGAATTTGAATTACATTCTTTGATAAACTGCAAAAGTTTATCAAATTGTTTGGGATGAGTTCTCAAATACTCAAAATTTGAAATTTGGACCGTGTACTTCTTAACATGTTTAATTATGTCAAAATAAGACTCAAAGGAGGGTGAAGGGGTGGATGCAGTAGTGAGATACTAAATACTTCTTGGAATGGAATTAATATTTTTTTTATTCATACAATTATATTTGAATTTAGAAATAAGGGTAGAACATTGATAAGGAGAGGTAGACTTACCTGTATTGGAATATGTAGAGGAAATTGTGGCTACTTCGGGCTTCTTCTTCATTCATTTTAGAGTTATTGATTTTTTGTATTTTTTGATTCACCACTTGAGGATCTTTGAATTTTTAATAATTATCCCTCTCTTGAGATTTCAAATGGGTGAACACCACATAAGAATGACTATTCATATCAATAATGGTTTCATCATCTTCATCATCTGAAGAAGGGGTATATTCACAAAAACCAATGTTTCCAGCATATTCAATCTCATCAATGGCCAAAATTATCTCATCATTTTCATATTCAATTTGAGCTTCATCATACTCTTTAGGCCTTGCTTCACATGTGGAATTAACATGAGGTGTTTCAAGAGATAATCTTCTTTCTCCTCCACCTATTTTATTTCTATTCTGATTCTAATTTTAATTTGGATAACCTCCCCTCATAAAGGTGGCTTTTTCAAGTTGCTTCTTCAATGAAATAACATCATTATCCAATTTTTGAACAAGATAATCAGGTGCACCTTCTTTGGATGTTTGAACCTTTTTCCTACCATTTGGATTCTTCACTTTCCCAAAAAAATTAGGATCATCTTCTACTTCAATGGCATATTCTTGGGAATTTTCAAGAGTTTGAGGTTGAAACTCTTCATAGGATAAATCCATGACTCGGGTAATTATGCATTGATGAAGAATCTCTTTTTATTATCCTCAGATGGTGAAGCTTCCACAAATATTCTTTTCAACAATCTATTGAATTGGGTGACCACAAAATCTCTCATGATTTCATTTGATTCTTTCTTCATTTGGACCAATTGAACAAGAAGATCTTGAGAGTCTTCAGCTGATTTAAATCTCTCTTTGAATCTGGTTTTGATATCATTCAAATTTGTGATGGATTAAGAGGGAAAGAGATAAAACCATTCAACTTATTTTTCTTGAAGTGACTCCATGAACAACCTTACTGAAACATCTTCATGTTCAACTCCAAGAACTCCACATATAGTGATGAAAGTTGCAATATGTTCTTCAGGAAGTTGAGTGTCATCACCTTTGAATTTGGGAAAATTCTTGTGGGATCCGTTCAAAAATTTATGGAGAGGTAGTGTAAGATCAAGAGGACCAATATTCCTTCCCCATGGAATAAGTGGTTGAGTTTCTTTCATTTCTTCTTCAACTTCTTATGCTTCTTCTTCTGGGGGAAGAATAGCTAGCGGTGGTGCAACTGGAGATTTTGGAGGAGTCTCAATTGGATTTCCTATTGTATCACTCGATGTACCAGATGGAGATGATGCTTGAGAGAAGTAATATGGATTGTTTCAAATATGATAATGTTGTCTTTGAAGAGCTTCAAAATTTGGATCAACAATACCTCTCAATCTGTCCAATCTGGTATATCTCTTTTCAGCTATCTTGTGAGAAAACTTGTAACAAGAATGTAAAAGGACATAGCTGAAAATAGCAGTGGCTTTCAAGCATCAAGTTTCATGTTTTTTTGAGTTTTTTTTAGTTTTTTGGATTTTTTTACTTTTTATGTATTTTTAGTATATATAATTTTTAAGATTTTGTGGATCATTATAGGGTGCAGGATAGCAAAATCGACCCCACGGTGAGTGCAAAAAATATGTTGTGCAAAATAATTTGTCACAAGGGAAAATTAGGGATTTCACCAACGCTCTGGGACTAGGTCCCTCTGCTTAGGAATGGGGCAGCTCCATTTATTGAAAATAGGAAATATTTACACTACTCTAACCATCATGGGTGGCCTTTTGACCGGGGATCACACAAGAATACTCCACTAAACCCATGTGCAAAATAAGATGGAGGAAAGGTGTGTGTATGTAGAGAGGGTTGAAAGTGAGAAGGGGTTTTTACTCAATAAATATTAGAATGTGTTTATTGACATAAAACCAAAATATTTCCAAGTTAAAAATGAGAAGACACCATGTCAAGGAAAGAGGAAAAAAACACAAGTAAATCCAAGTTCATTTGCATAATATTGCACAAGTAACCATGTTCATGGAGTAAAGTTGAGATGGAGAGGAAAACATAAGACAAGGAGATAGAATAATTGTAGTTTCTTTCTTGTAGTAAGACAATGGGAGCTATCAACTAAGAAAATATAACCCTTTGGAATGGAGAATCCATTCCAATTTATAGCTTTACAATCCATCTCTTCATCTACCCCCCACATGACCTTTCATAGTCCCACCACTTGTGACCTTTCACATTCCTCTGGAAAGAAAAATAAGCCCCTTTCTTATTAATGAAAAGTGGACTTTTACAATGAAAACTTACAATGGTCACTTAAGTGAATAGGACGAAAGAGCCATAACATACATTTTACAATGGAGAATTAGAAAGTAGAGAGAGAGAGAGAAGAAATGCAGAAAGAAGTGGAAATCTGGAGATGGGAAAGCTCTTGTTGATGAAAAATCTACTTCTGATGAATCATGAATGAATTTCCTTTCCCTCAACCATCTATTGAATTGGAACACTATGGTTGAAAATTCCTCCTATGGTGAGATGCAGATACACTTCAAGGCATTTGAATGAGTGTTCAAAAACACTATCATGAGATATGCATTGTTTGTGAACTTGAGATGACTGCAAGCATCACTCATGGTGATCTTCTCTTATCATGCTCCTAATGACCATTTCCTTGATGACCTGAATTTCAATAGAGTTATTGATGTTTCAAATCCTTCACATACCTCATGATGTTCTTAATTTCACCCATTTTCCAAGTGACCATCTTTCACACACATTGACTTACTCTAATCTATTCCTTACCATGGTGTGATTCATATGATGTCCCCTATCCTTGGAAAGAGAGCTAAGCACAAGATCAGAGTTGGAATGAGAACCTCACTTTCCTCTTCATGACTCATTTAATCTTCAAATATCATTTCTTTGAAAAATATGCCTCCTCCATGGAATGGAATCAACCTCAAAGACTCAAACACCTTCTTTTTCAATTATTCCTAATTGAGGAGGTCTTCTTCTCTGAATGGGGAAGGAAGAGGCCCTGCATTCAATATCATACTTGATCAAACACATCTCAATGTCAGATGTGGGGAAGATGATGGAGAATTGAGGTTCACCTTTGCATACTTTGATTGGCATCACTTTCCTCTCATGGTCTGCATCATTTTTCATCCAGGTTTGAGTGGTGGCAAGCCATGGTGTCTGTGAACCTTATCATTACTAAATATAGAAGTGGCTCCCATACTCAATTGAAGGTGCAAAATATGAACTTTTGAGCTCTTCAAACCACTGTGATGTTCCACAACTATCCCAAACATATCCAGGTACTCTTTCTTCAACATGAGGGGCTTATAATCCTTATTTTATGACCAATATCCCAACACTTACTATTTTTAGTAAGCCTTATTTTGAGAAGTCCATTTTAGTTACCAGTTTCTTAATTTGGCACTTTTGAATTTCCCTGATGTTCAAAGGGAAATGAAACTCTGAAAATGAACTATTTGCAGCACTTACTATTTATAGATAGTGAGGCTTACGAAGGATTATTATTTTTAGAAATGTGTCTTCCTAGTTTCATAATTTAATGAAAGTGGTCTCAAAACTTTTCATTTTGCAATGTGAGGCTTTACTCCAAATTTCAAAGGATTTCAAATCACCAGGTTTTTGTAGATCTCGAGAAAATATTTTTGGATGTAAATTTCAAATAGATGTAGAAAATATATTATAGAATCAATGGAAACAATTTTATATTCTTCTTAAATGCATTTTTTAAGGAAGCTACAATCCAAGTTTCATGTCAAATGTGCATGGAGTTTGGAAGATATGAGAAAAAGTGGTATTTTCATGGAGGATGTATGAAAAAAAAATTGGTAGCATAACGACATACCAAAAGAAATGGAGGAGAGGAAATAACACAAATGAGCTCAAAAAATTTTAAGTGTTGTATTAAAATGGTTTTCTCCCTTTCAAAATTATTTTCCCTCCCATTTTCACAGCTTAACCCAACTTAGACTCAAACAAGCTTAACTCATGTCAAGTGGAGGTTAGAGGTGTGGTTACACCCTAAAAATAGGGTACAAAGGGAAAACGTTGCATAAACCTCTCCAAAATTTTCCATTGGTGCTTTACTTATTAGGGTGGGGTGAAATTTTGTGAAACATGTGACTTTATAACACATCCCTAGCATTCAAGTTATTACTTTTAAAAGACAAAATATTTACCTCCATAGGGGGAGTGCATTTGTGTGATCCCCATGTCCCCTTAATAGTTTGAAAAATGGGAAAAAGGGACATCACACATGTTCAAAAGGTTCCTCGAAGGTTCTATCTCTTATGAAAAAGTGGTCGAATCCAACTTAAGGTGTGTTTACAACTTGTTTTTAACCACTTAAGTTACATTTTAAGTGACACAACATAAAAATCAATGAGAGAGTGAAAGTTAGTGTCCCTCATGTCCCTTTCATATTGGGACAAAGGGAAAAATGGACATCATTTCTCAAAAACCCTACCCAAGCTTCTTGGAATGCTAATGTCATCAATCTCAACATGAAAAAAGACTAAAGAGTGGGTTTTCAGTCCTGGGAGCAAGACATTGAGTTTGTAGGTCAAAACTTATATTATTTTTACTCCAAATGACAAATTTATTTCATTCCCACCAATTCAATACCTTATTTAACATGAAATTTTCCTTTTTAGTCTACTCTCCACTTTTGTCGATGCATGTGCTCCAATAAGCGGAGTTTCCACTGGAGTCCAGAATGAGTATGAACAAATCCAATACATGGAACATGAATAGGCTAAAATTTAATCCAATTTTACCTTTGTTTAGGCTCCTAATCTTCCTGAGGTTTCTAAAACCCTTTGATAAAGTTCCACCTTGTAGAAAGACTCTTGTGTTGCACTGATGGACAATTTTCCTCATTTTTATACTCCAAAAATTTTATGTTGATTATTGCACCAGGAAATAGAATATGTCAGCTTTCTAATTCCTATGATATGATCTCCAAAAACTTCAAAAGGATCCTGAAACCCTTTGAACAAGGTGAATAGCTCCTTTGAAACATGCTTTTCCCAGTGTCTTGCCCAAAAAGACCTAATTTTTCTTAACTTATTCCTGACCTCAATTATCTCCATAGAATATTCCTAAAATTCTTTGTAAAACTTCATTTATCTCCCATATAACTCCAAAATGGTGTGAATATTCCCTCTAAACTTCCAAGGAACGTCATCCTATAACAAAAAGACCAAAAATAACCATTTTGAAGCCTCTAAGAGCGTTGTTCTTTCTTAGATCTTAATAACTTCAAGAATCAAGCTAGGTGAACTTATCTACACATAAAAAACACTTGAAAATCATCTTAACACATTCCTCTTGGCCAAAATTAGGATGAAATAGTTGAAATGCTAGCTGGAGGAAAGGTTTACATTGACTAAGAAAGGGGATTTCAAGTGTGAGTTTGGTTGTCGTGACCAAAATTTTAATTTTTCATGTTATACATTTAGCATGATAACATAGGTATAGGACCAATTATTTGTCCTTGTTTTTATCTTCCTCGTTATGGTTTTAAGAACTAAGGACTATTTTTTTCTCAATAGTATTCTTATTAATGCATCTAATACTCTAGTGTTTTATTCACTTTGTAAATTTACTTCCCTCTAGATATCTCAATATGGATTCTACTTTATTTTAATTCGTTTGGATTTTCTCATCACCCTACTTTATACATCTCCATTACCCATAAAAACATAGGTTCCTCTCTTTTTAATTATGACATGCCTATTTTTCACCCACCTTCTCTCACCCCTACCACACTACACATAAAAACCAAATATTTGGTTTGGGTGCTATGTTTTTCACAAAACCTGTGAGCACTATAAGTCCCAATTAGGAAATCATATGCCTTTCATTTGAGGTAATTATATCTATATGCATTTATAACTACTTAAACTTCTCCAATCTAATCCATGATGTGACCTATTACATAAAAATTGTTTGACATGCACAAATAACCATGCAAGTACTATTGATAATAGATGTCATATTATTAGATGGTGCTTAATATATATTTTCTTATACTTTTTCACATTTTTTGTAATTTTGTTATGTTGTGAGTGTTTAAAAATTATATTATCATACGTGCAAGTGGTTTTGAGCGGTTCACATTTTTACTATCATCTACTTACGCCTAGATTATGGTGTATCTTGTCCACATTTACAATGGATAAGGTAACTCAAATATGTAGTAATAAAAATTTGAACATGTTTTACATTTTTCAATATATATTTGAAATTTCCTTTTGATATGTACCTTTTTAATGTATTATTTGTTAGGATTGATAAATTTTCATTTGAGCACCATTAGAGTATTATTTGAATGGTTGTTATTTTTAAACGGGCATGACAATCACATCCGGTGAACTATGTTATTAGAAAGGAAATAAATTAGTATAGTCTTAATTATTTTAACACATTGGGAGATGTAATGTATGTGCCGTAGTGTGGACATATTTCAAAAGTGTATATTTTGATTTCTCTCCTTTAGAAATCTAAATATGGGTTCTAATTTTTTTCCTTGGTTATCTCCATTTATAAATAATATGGTACAAACTTTAAAAGGGGCTATTATTGAACTACACCCATTTTGTTAATTTTCAATGACAATAGTCCTAGTGAATAGCCCAAGACATCATAATGACATTAAAATTAGAAATACTAATACACTTATGTTCTCTTAATTCAAGAAAATTGATACACACAGTGAAGAAGCATGCAGTACAACAATGGTTTATAACCATTTACAAGGGTGTAAAAAAAATAAAAAATTATAGACTCATGTATTGTAGGATAAACTTAAATTCTAAATACATTTACCGTACTTATACACTAGAAATATTTCATGTCATATATAGATCTTTTTTGGAATCTTGTATCACTCAAGGATAACATATCAAGTGGGTATCGTGTATTTTTTATACACTCAAGATATGTAACACTAAAATCTAATTTGAACTATTCAATGCTATTTTTGAAAAAAAATCTATTTTATTCTTGTGCACTTAATTTCCTTCAATTTTAAGGAAAATTACAATTATGCATTGAAGCAATGTGCTCCCAAGTACAATTATTATAAAATAATAAATAAAATTGATGCAATGTTTCATTGTGTGCCCAAGAAAACATAGCAAACAACACAATCACACTTTGAACACCTAATTTAAAAGTTCAAAACTATGTCACCAAAGCAATTAATTATGATACATCCAGGAAAAGTCCCCAATTTTGAAGTTTCATTTCTTATTTTTAATCAATTTGAGTATATTATTAAAAAAAATTCACTTCTATTTTATAATTGAAAGTGTGAATGAATAAGGAAGTGGATCTGAAATGCATAGAATTTTCTTACTAGGTAATTTTTAGATCCATCAATCCATTTTAATTACTTTTAGAAAGTCATAAATCAAACTCCTATCACATACATTTTATAGCATAGGAGGGGAAATTGGCCATATCAAATACCCTTATATTTTCATGTCCACTTGAAAATATTGTCCATGTCATGTGGGGAGGAGTCTCCCATATAACTTTAAGGTTGGAACTGAAGGTTAAATCCTTGACGTAGTAGCCATGACATATTATTTATGTAGGTAACAGATAATGATGGAAAATAATGTGAAAATGTTATGATTCTCTTTCATATTTCACGATTCATAGAAAGCTATAGATAAGAAATGGCAGAATGTGTAAAGAAGGTAGGGTTTAGTATAATATCAATTCCCTTATATCCATTTAAGGATCATATTTTCCCTTATCCCCTAGGGACTTTTATAGGTTACTAGGCTACTCTAACACTCAACTATGTATTTGGTAATGTGGATTTCCTCCAACTTCATTATTTTTGGTGTAGACATCCATATTCAACATTGACTCATGCATATGAACCACTCACTCCACATAATTTACTCCAACTTTACAAAAATAAATGTAAAAGTTTAAGAAATTCATATCTTCCATTTTGAATCAAAAAATTACTCATACCAGATAATGCAAATTTAATTATATTTATTTTTTCAACTTACAAAAAAGAACCTATTCAATTCAAAATGGGCTTCTTGAGAACTTTCAACTGGCACCCTTTGAATGAAAATTAGGAATTGATTCCTACAAATAAAAATTAGGTATAAGCTCGTTTTGTTTAAAATGTTAATTTCTAGAGGGAAAATGCATTTTCTTATATTTTTTGTTTGTATTTGAATTGGAATCCTATCGGTATGGATTTTATTAAATTTCACAAACTTCATGTGCAAAAAAATATGTGGTATACTGAAATCACATGAATCTCTACAACATCTTGCTAATTCTAGAGACAATAAGTATTCATGTGTTTTATTCATATCATGCTTTCGAATTTGTGGTTATTTAATGTTTTCGCTCACCATCAATTTATGATCCTTTTCTATTAATAATTGTACCTCTTGAAATATAAGGATATGAGGATTACTATATTCATTTTCTTTTTTATTTTATGTTATTATATCTTTGTTTAATACCTAATTCGCTAGATAATTATAGGTTATTTTAAAATATCGAGAAGAATATCCAATCACTTTATACCTAGGTGGATTTTTTTTCCAAAGATTAACTAATAAAATTATTCCTAAACTCTACAATTTCTCGAGATATTATTAAAAAAATAGGGTTCCGATCGTATAGTTACCCTTGATTATAGTATATTTATTTCATATATTGTTTTCTTTATTTTTTGGTTATTATCTTTTTATATTATAATTAAAAATTAGGGTTTATGTATTAATTTAATATATTATATAATTACAAACATTTATAATTAAAATAAATAATTTTAATTTTTTTTATTCTTGATTTTATTAAATATGTATCAATTAAATTTGGTAAAATATAACTAGTGTTTTGGGGTTAAAGAGAGAAACTACATTATGTGGATAGATTATGTGATAGAGTACTCAGAATGTGTATAGAATTAGATTAGGTGCCATCAAATAACTCATAAAATATCATTATTTAGAACTCAATGTAGGACATGTTTGTGGAAAATAGGATACCTTTAACATTGAAACTATCTTAGGGGTTACTAAATTATATTTAGGGATGCATGCCTAATCTAACTACAATTTTATTTAGAGATCTAATTTTCGGGTATAAAACACTTTTATTGTTATTTTGTGATGAGATATGGCTCCTCCTTGCCTTAAAACTCTATCCCTTGTTCTTGAGACCTAAAAAGAGGCTATTAACTATTGGGATAGACCACTCCCTAGTTGATTTGTTGATTGTTGCACTATTGAACACTATTATAAAGAGGTAAAAGTCACACATAGATCTCCCAAGATATGATGAGATGCATGTGATATAAAATAAACAATAAATATGAAGCCATTTATTCATCCCTCACACTTGGAAACACACGCTTGTACTACAAATTTGGCCCATGATTGAACTATTAAGATAGCAATATAAACCACTTCAAATTTATTAGCTTGTTGTTTTGATGGGTGCTCTAAGTAATTAAATGCTTTAAGAATTTTCTCAAACTTCTTATAATGAGAGAGTATATTATCCCTAGATTCCCATATGGGTTATGATGCATATGTATTTATATGTGACAATTTTTATAATTTCCTCTCAACCATCCCAAAAGTACCACCTAGGCCAACTAAGCTAAGGTTTCCTTTTGAAAAATTGACCATTAGAAATGTAAGGGAAAAGGTCATAGAGGTTGGATAGGTTCATCACTAAACATGTCCTAGATCTACGAACCTGTTCAAAGTATGAAAGGAATCATGTGTGAGACAAGTGGGAATTTTATAGATGTTTTGCAGCATGTGCATGATTTAACCCGAAATTGCATGATTTCTTATTTAAATTGTGGATTAGGGTTATAAATATGAGGTATATTAGATTAATTAATTAAGATTAACATTCAGATCATAATATACATATATAGAAATGTACAAGATAGATCAATCAAAACAAGTTCTAAATGAAATGGAACACAAGAAGATAGATGCACTTAGTTATTCAACTAGTTTGGAAGATGATTCAAGAATGGTGTAATGATGAACTAGATGGAAGTGAATTGAAGATGTTTCCTCTCTTTTTTATAAGTTCACACTAGGTTGTGACGAAAGTGTTATTTAGGTATGAAACCATTTGGAAATTTTTTACTTGTTTGGTAGCTCTATATAATAATATATTGGCATTTTGTAACTCTTTTTACCTATCTGCTAGACTATAATATGATTCTTTATGAAATATTAGGTCTTGAAACTATTTGAAACCCTATGCAATAACCCAAAAGGACCTAAAACTTTAAATAGGGGTAGAATCCCTATAAAAAGGTTACTAGTTAGGTTTAAGTGCAATCTATACACTACTTACATTGGAACTTCTCTAAAGAGGCCTCAAACTTCACATTATCCACCTAGAGATGTGATATTTATATGGATGTAACTATATTTGGAAACTTATTTACTTGAAAATTCTTTGTAGTGGCTTGTTTATTTTTTCTAGAATTGTCTTGGGAATATTAACTATATAATCTAGTTTGGAGTACTTCATACATGTGTAATGGATTCTCCTAATGTGTGTTTTTGATTTAAATAAATTTATGATAGCTTAGAGTTCCTTATGACCTATTTAAACTTGAGGAGTGATGGAAAGTGTAGGGAAATTTCTAGGTGAGTAAATGATTGAATTTTACTTGATTATATAGGATTTCATATGTTTAATTTTTCTTTAAGGATGGCCTATAGGAATATTACCAACCCATAAAATATATCAAATTGATAAAATGATAGTTGGATGGTTAGGGATGAAATCACTAATTTTGAACCAAACTATTTGATTGTTTGGTCCCATTTTGGCAGTCTTATGTGAGACTTGGGAATGAATTGGTATAAATTTTGGGCACAAACAAATATACTAATAGACTATCATGTACCAATGCAAACATTCCCTCGAGTGAATAAATAGTTAAAATGAGGAGACCAAGTCTAGCAATAGGAATAAGGATAGGAAATTGATCATGGAATGTGTGCACAAAATCATGGTTGAGGGATTAATCAAATACTAAGATTATTAACAACAACATAAGGTTTGAGATGACATCAGGACATTTATAGAGCTCACATAGAATAATGAAACTCAAAGGTTTATTTTTTTCACTCAATGACATTAATGACATATATATTTATATGGATCTTACAAAATCTATCATGGATCTTTTGCATACTCTAATTTTTCTCATAAGGACCTAACCTATAGTAATTACACTTCTCAACTCAGCTTTAATGGTATACAAAGACTTATTCACTCTCAGGTGACTACTTGTGCATCAAGTGCACATTTAACAATCTTTGTTCTGGCTCACTTGACCACTATACAACCCAAAAAAGGGTGAATGCATCCTCTATTCAATTTTTTAGTTTCCACTTCTCTCTCCTCATTTAAATTCTCCGTTGGGTGGGATGGTCCCTTCTAGATGCTTCCTAATCTTCCCACTCATACTCAAATTTAAATTTAATCATTAATGCTCTGAGTTACCTCATCTAGACATTACCTACTTATATTACATCGATCTGGTCATTGGGCTCAAATAATTATTGATTCCACATCGTCTTCCTTGTTAGATACCTTATCAAGCCTTCCTTGTCTTATCTTCCAACTACCAACTCTGTCACAAAGTCCTTCCTCACACTCCTTTGTCACACCTCTTATATGTTCTTCCATGCACTCTTGATTTGGATCTACACCTTCACCTTTCTTCCATACACTACCTTAGGGATTTTTATCCTCCTTCAAAACATTTTTATTCCTCTTCCAAAATCCAAGCTATTGCACAATCCCTTCATTCAATATCATGCACCTATTGTGCACTCTTTTTCATTTTGCATAACTACTTCACTATCTTTACACACATCCAGTCATTAGGATAAGATAAAATACTACATCGCTACCAAAATTACTATGCATGCCACTATGCATTATTATTCCACACCTTTCTTCATTTCTTCCCCTATAAAACCTTGCATGTTTTTCCAAACTTATCAAATAGTATTGTGTGTTATCTTCTTTTGTGCATTGTTCTTCTCGCTATGAGTCAATACAAAAAGTGCCTACGTAATTTTTTGAAATCACCCTTGCATTTCTCTACACCTCCCCTCTTCATTCCATGTGATCTCCATCCTTTCATGCAACCAAACTTGGCCAAAATTGTACAAGATTTCTCTATACCTTAGATTCTCTTGAATTAAACACCCAATGTACTTAAAACTTAAGTTCCATCTCAAGTAGATGGGGTGAGTGGTAGAACCACCCTTTAAACTATTAAGGCTAATAATCCCATCTCATTTTTCCTCTAAGCCTTGTTCTGGCCTTAACGCTTTTTTTGGTGTCTCTTATAGTCCTTCATCATCTCGATGTGACTTCACTCCACTATCACATGCACTTTGGTGAACTTCAACCCACCACAATCTAACCACATTTTCTAAATGGATATTTTTCACTGATCCTCTATGTGTCTCAGATCACCTTTAACCATCTTATTTGTCTATTTTATTCAAACCATCCACCTCAACCTAAGGATTTTCATCACAATATTTTCTTTTATGATTAATTGTGCACCTCTATCTATCCACCTCTACCAAAATTCTTAAATAATTTTATTCTCATGTGCCCACTTCGTATTTTTACTCTCACCATTTCTACATATCTTCTTTGTGCACTTCTTATCTATGCCTTATGTCCTTATGCCCCTTTAATCTTCACAAGATTCCTCTAAGTATTCTTTCTTATTTTTATTTTTTCTTCTTTTCACCCTTCTTCTGTGACATCTCCTCTATGTGCCTTCTCTGTGTCATCCTTTGCACATCTTCCTTTTTTATTCATTGCACATCTCTATTTCACTTGTCAATATCTTCACACGCTGATGGAAATGGACCCACTATCTACCATCCTCCACCTCTTTGGCTTTGCCTTCTCCCTTCTCTACCTTGAGATTTCCTCTATTAGGCATCTACTTTACCACATTTTTTATTGTGCACACTTCCTCTACAGTATTTGTCTTCATACCCGTAATGCCTTTGTGGGCCTCTTTCTCATTGTTCCTTATCTTGAACCCTTTGGGCCACAATCCATCCTATTGCACAATAACATTCCTTGGTCTATTTTCTCATATAATATTATCCTTCTAATCTTCATGGATGGTCATCCATCTTCACTCTTTTCATGTGAATTTCTTATGTGTTATCTCCTCATTCCCTTCTCTTATATATGTGCTCATTCTTCTTCACCTCAAAATATTCCTTTTGTAGAAACAGGAAACATCTCCTTTCCCTCTTCTTGGGGTAGCTTCTCTTGGATAAGCTCATTTTTATTGGTTACCTTCTCCTCACCATCCTTCTTGATATTTGTTTGGACCTCTGTCTCCTCCAATTCTCTCTATGTTCTTGGTTCATTACATAAAAATTATGGAGCCTCTTCCTCTTAATGCTCATTTTCTTCAGTTACCTCCATGTCAACCTTCACTTCTATTTGTATTTATCCTTCATTTGTATTGCTTAAATTTTTGTTCATTCTTCCTCTTGTGTCCCTTGCTTATTATAATCCTATGGTATCTTCCTCTAACTGATCCACCTTAGTTTCCTTTAGGGAAACTTCTTCACTTCTGCACACTTCACCTTTTTTTCTCTTTTCACTCCTTGTGTGAACTTCCAAATTCTATTTAATATCTTCATGGATCTCATAATTTTTTTGCACTTTGTTTGATGTGCACTTTCAAAGGCTCCATCGCATACTACTCTACTTATTTTTATTTTGTGGTAACTTCTTTTGTTCTCTTCTTGGATTCCTCTGGCATGATACTCCCATTATTTCATGTTCCTTCATCTTCACACTCCTCATATACCCTGATCGGATATTATTCTCTTATGCAATATCCTACACACTCCTTTCTTTATACTATGTTCCCCCTCCCACACATTTAGATGTATACCCCTCCTTCCCTTCTTTTAGGACATCTTTTTCTATACAATTTATTGTGCACTTTATTCCTCCTACTAGGACTCCTTCAGTGGACTCTTATTCATCCAATTGTGCTCTCATTTCTCTCCTTTATTCCTCCTTATCTTGCAATATCACATAATCCTATGTGCGCTCATGGTTTACACCATCGATCCTCTAATTGGAAGTCTCCCCTTCTAGCACAATACTTTTTTGCACTGTTACATTCTCTCAAGTGACTTCACTCTTCACCGTCCACTCAACTTGTAATCCTTATTCATGTGTTTTTTCTCACACATTAGTCAAGTGTACTCCCATGCATGCTTTCTCTTCACTCTTATATTTTGTTTTCTAAATATTTGGTTGTGTTTCCGTGCATGCATTTTATCCTCCTTATCACTCTACTAGAAATTTCTTCATGCAATATTTTTTACATTGTCAACTCTTCAAGGAGTCCTTCACCTCATTCCAGGATTCTCAAGACACAAACCCCTTTTTATTTGGTGGTCTTCCTCCATGTTCTCAAAACTAGTCTTTACACCATTTATCTCCTCCATCACTCTCTCCAATATTTCCATGAGTATTGCATCAGATACATCCCTTCTTCTTGTTCGCATCTTTCTTTCATGTGTAATATCTCTATCTTCCTCAACCACTAAAATTTGGGATCTCTCTTGCAATATCTTCGCACCATTTTTTATAGTGGAGAAGGAAAATTTTTTCTATTTTCCTCACATTTGGATCTCTTCTCTTCTTACTTGCGGGAAAATATCTAGCTCTAATACTACTATGACAACAATGAAAGGTTTGCGATAGCCCTGGGTTGTTTGTAGAGTTCACACAACAAAATGAAACATGAGGGTTTCTTATATTCACTCAAATGTGTAGAAAATTAAATTTGGTAATTTACTCTTTCAAATTGTTGGTTTTGATAATGTATTCTTGTTAAGACTAACACAATATTTTGACCCCTGGTTAGTACATCCCAAGGTCTCTTTTATAAATTCTTTAATCTCGTACACTGATATGTCAACAAATTATGAGAACTAAATGGATAAAATCTATAGAAAAACTCCACTTGATAGGATGTAAACTTCATATTCCATGTTTTTCATCCCTGTGTAAAAACATCTAGTTTGGTTGGCTTGTGATATCTAGTCTTAGCTGAATTATACAGTTTGAACTGACACATCCTCCATCTTTTCTTTCAATTTTATATTATTTATTAGATCATTTACTTCCCATGGGTCGATATTTCCTTGATAATTTACCTTTGTAACCCTATATAAGTAAGTTAAATGAACCTCATTTAATAAATTGGAAATCGTATGGAACTAAATTGAAATAATCTCTTCCATCACTCAAAAAAGGCACTTAAGTCTCCCTAAATATTACCAAATCTCATGTACATTCATTAGGGAATCAATCGTTGTAAGCTTGAAGTATCATATCAGGTCAAGGAATATAATTATCTCATTTGAAAGCATCCAAACATCCCCACTTCAAGTATTACCAAGATCCAAACTCAATTCAAGCATTATCAAAGAGTTTTCAATTTCTAAATCTAGTTGAATTCATTTAGATATCACATGGTAGGTGAAGACTAACGTTTGGTTTGAGGCCTCTTCAAAGTAGTGCCAATTTTCGAAGTACAAGGATTTCACTTCAACCCAACTAATGTTTTTTTTACAAAGTCTACCACCTATGGCTACGGTTTGAGACCTCATTCAAAATATTTAGAGAGCTTTGAAGCATGATTGATAACCAATTTTTTATAGTGATAAACATTTTTATAAAGGTGACAATCTCATAAAGATATAGAGCAAGAGTCATAATAGGTGTAAAACCGTACAGATGGTCCTCGCAGATTTATATGGTCTTGCACTAGGATATTTTCCAACTACATTTCTAGGAATGAATTATTCTCAGTTTTAGGTCTCCCAATTCCAGTATTTTTCACACCCAAAACTTCCTAGATTCATTTGTAATCAACTAAGTGTACTCATCCTCCTGTGTTTTCAAGTTCATATCATATCATGTACATTAGTTGTAATAATTAATGTGTTTTTATGATATTTCATAATTAATATTAGAAGTTAATTAATCATAATAACCTCTTGTAGTTTCTCTTTACATCCTTTTAGTGTATTTAAATTAGCAATCTATTACAGTTTAACAAGGTTGTAAAAACATTTGGTGAACCCGAATCTTGAATCGAACATCGTGTTTAAAACCGTATTTTCCCTAGGGTTTCTCTTTTCTCAAAAATACATGATTTTTCTCCTTCCTAGTACTCTCATAATATTTTAATTTGCATATGTTTTCTTCCTATTCCTTTAGGCGTATATATCGGTTTACCAATCAACCCATTGAGCGTAATGATCTTTCTCCTCCTAATCATAAGAATCCTAGTCTCATGGATTCTTCTCCAATGCATATCCTTATCAATCCACCTATGTTTGACCCTGCTAATGAGATCTCATTACATGAAATTTAAACTAATAGTGAAAATTCATATGATTACAACCATGATGTGGATAACATTGTAGATCATGAACAAGTGGAGCTCATATCTCATTTCCATGCATAACTTCGTGAAAACCCTCATTACATTGAGCCTATTATTAAAATAATTTTTTCTGATAAGCTTGTTTGTGACAAAAAAAATCTAGTGAATAATCCCTTTTTGAGATATCCCAACCCTCTTCCACTTCACCCACATTAACTATTCATACATCTACGATGCCTACATCCTTGGGGGCACCTAATCATTCAATGCACAATGTCAATATGTCTCTTCCTACAACCACTATTGTTACTACACATCCTAAATGAAATCATAATGGTTCACATGCTTCTTCTTATAGGACATAGGCTCTTGAAACCCTTATGCATACACTACAATATTAAATCCTATAGTTACAACAAGGTACATCCACTTCCTCTCATGCTATGGATTTTACTCAATTTCTTCATAATCCACTTCCACCCAGAGTGTATTTTTATCCTATTCATGTTGGTTTTGTTATTCTTAAACTTCCTATCTATGATGGAGAAGTGTACCTCATAGAACATTTTTGATCATTCCATGTGGCTTGTTTTGAATATGCCTCTCATGACATCAAACTCACCAAAAATTTCCCTATAATTCTTAAGGACTTTGTATTACAATGGTTTAATGATCTACACACACACACAGACACTATGTGATCTTTTATTGCTTTGGCTAATCTATTTTTGGCACAATTCTCTATCAACATTAGGGACAAGGTTTCTTATGCACTAATTTCTAAAAAGCGACAAGGATCTAATGAATTGCTATGCCCTTAGTCCTTAGCCACATATTGGGATATGTATAGCCGACATATGGTTAACATTATCTCCTAACATATCATAACATATTCATTTATGCTTTTATATGTTTATTAGGTCGGCCTTGTTGCTTTAAATTATATAGTAAGGTATATATAGGATTTACTAAGTGGTAGATGAGCATCAAATTGAGCACTTGAGTCTTATTATATGGTTTGTATGTTGCCCTCTTGAAGTGGATACATCATTATACTTGCATATTATGATCATTTTTCTATATTTTAGTTTTCACTGGTATTATATTATTATTGATATTCAGAAATATATAAGTAATTTCATTTTAACTAGTATTAGAGATTTGATCTAGGCAAAAATTAAGTCAAAACTCTAAATTCCAAAAATTGTCTATATCTTCAAATAGGTGGTAAAATTTTCTTCAATTTTTAAATTAAAGTAGAGAAATAGGTCAAGTAAGTTTCTCTACAAATTTAAATATTTTTTGACATGTTTTTGAAATTTTATTTTCATTTTATGTTTTTTCCTAAATTTTCTCCACAAGCCACATTTAAAAAAAAAAAATCAAATTTGTTTACATTTTTGAAAACATATAAAAAATAATGGGGGTTTATTCTTTGTATATTTGAATTAAGGCATAATTAACTCATAAATTGGACACTTAAATATTGGTTAGAGGATTTTGTTCTTGAAACCCTAATTTTTTACATCATGGAGATGAAATTTTTCTATGTTAAGGGTGAGGTGGATGTTAGAGAATGGTGGGTATATTTTAAGAAGAATTATTTTTCATCTAGATGGAAATGGTCTTGGTTTTTATTTTGACTTGATGGTCCAACATAGAGTTGGGTCTCTCAATTGAATCAAGAGATTTCAAATTAGAATTGGGAGGAAATGAAACAAATTTTCTTAGTTAGGTGTAAAAAAGAAGAATAATAGGAGAAATAAAATAATGAGGTTGTGGGAAAAAAAAGATTAAAAAAGGAGAATGAGAAAGAGAAGAAGATGATGGAGGGGGATGAGGAAAATATGAAGAAGGAAAAGATGAATAAGATGAAGGAGAACGATAAGGAGGAGAATGGGAAGAAGGAGAAGGAGAGGTAGAATTCGAAGAAAAATAAGGAGAGAGAAAGAGAAGGAGAAAGAGAAGGAGAAGAAGAAGAAGAAGAAGAATATATGGTTGATGTAGAAGGAGAGGTATAAGATCACCTTCAAGAATAAATAGTGCATAAGTGTTCATATAGTTTAGCTCAAAAGAAGGAAGCTTTAATATTTTAGTTTGAATATTGTATCCATATGAAAAATAATATAAAGGAATTTTAAGTGGATAGTAAGAAGATTCTTTTTTTTACAGATTTTAATCTCTCTGGTCTCAAAGAGAGTTTTTCACTTTCACATACCTGGAAAATTTATAGCTTAGAGAAATAATTTCATTGCATAAAAGGTTTCAACCCAGATAAAGTTACATGAGTTGGATAAAGAAGGAAAAGCTAGTTTGTAACATGAGGAAATTTCTCAAATGTCCATTAGAGGGTGAAGAAGAAAGTAATTATTGAGTATCTGATCAAGTGGGAGAATTAAGACAGTGAAGGTTGAACATGGAACAAGGAATATTTCTTGTACCAGCATCCAGAGATCATCAAAATTGAGGAAAATACTTGTTTGAAGAAGCCTATTGAAATAGTCAACATTGGGGAAAATATTACTTTAAAGTGGAGAGGCGTGTTATGCCCTTATTCCATGCACATATATTAGGATATGTATATCTGAAATGTGGCTAAATTATCTCCTAACATGTCATATCATATTAATTTATGCTTTCATATTCTTAGTAGGTCAACCACGGTGTTTTATATAGCATAGTAGGATATATATAAGATTTTATAAGTGGTATATGAGAATCATATTGATCACTTGAGTCTTATTTTATGGTCTAGGTGTTTCCCCCTCAAAGTGGTTAAGTCATTATATTTGCATACTGAAATAATTTATTGATATGTTAGTGTTCTTGGTATTATATTATTGTTGATATTCAGATATATCTAAGTAATTTTTCTACATGAACCTCTCAACAATTATGTCTTACGGTACAATACTATGCTTACTAAGATGAACAATAATTTAGTTAATATATAATTACAAGATCTCTTTTTTTTTCCTTTACAAGAATCGATCATATTTGAAAAATTCCAATCATTTGACCATCTATGTCACACGCTCAAATATTGTGAAGCTAAGTTGTTACATATGAAAAAACTCAAGTAGATTGTTAGCACTCCTACTACTCCTAATTCCAAGCTTCCTAGAAAATCCACATTCAAAGGTAGAACTACTGATGTTAAGGTTGCTATTAAGGAAACTATAAATGTTATTACTCAACCTACTAAGCTACAATTACAACCCACATGATGAAAGTTTACATGCTTACCTTGTTCCTAAAACATTATATTGAATTAATTTCTTGATTGTAATAATGTGTCTCTCCCTCCACCATTTGAGGTCAATGTGAGCAAGCCCCAAAGTAATATTTTACATGCTAATTATTTTTGTAATTATCATCGATGTATTGGTCACCTCACTAATCGATGAATTAAACTTCGTCACATTATTCAATATTTTATCGACTCCAATGGAATTGAATGGAATGATCCCACTAAATATTATAAGCTAACCAATGACAATAACAAATTGAAAATATTCAATGATTCACTTCCTAATCATAAAAATGACAAATCTACTTCATAAGTACACAATACTTATTATGTGATGCCACCACCTCCCTCTTATGATCACCCTTTGGATGCAATGATTGGTATTGTCACTCCCATGTCATATCCTACACCTCTTATCACTTTTGAAGACTCTGATATAGAGAACACACTTATTTCTCATACTTCGTCCATCCTTGTCTTCATTAATCAAGTGCATATATGTGGTGTTTTAGTTGATCCACACAAAAAACATAATGTAAACTCTTTGAAACTACTTGAATCTATTGGAATTTCTAAAAATAATTTTGCATTCGATTATGATCCTCAATATCGACACATTAATCTACTTGTTACAATTGGTTTTGTTACTACATTGGTTTCATTCTTGGTTTTTACTACTCCTAGCTCTAGTTCCTTGTGTTTAGGTATACCTTGGCTACATAGTTTTATGGCCATTCCATCGATCATTCACCAATGTTTCAAGTTCATTCATGATGAGAAGGTTGTCAAAATTTGAGATATCCCCTTTAAGGCTCCTTTTCCTCGCTTTTCTATTCATTATTCTATAGTTTTTATCCCTAATCCTAGTGTATCTACGAATAGGTCTTTGGTTTTACACTTTGTTTCCTAGTCTTCCTAGGTATCCTCATATGAATTTGACTATACACATTGTATCTAGTATCTCTATCCCCCCTAGGTTTCTTGATAGGCCTTTGATTACACACACTTCCTCTCATAGCTATAATCACCCAAGGTCTTTAGCTAGGCATTCAGTTTCACACATTGTCTCTAATGGATCTCACTCTCATAAGATCATATGTTGATCTTCTATTGTGCATGTTATCTCCAAATCCTCTCTCAAGTCTTCTAGTAAACATAGTATGTCTTGGAGTACTCATTTTTCTATTACTTCACGTAAGTATTTTATTCACACACTAGTCATAGATCTACCTCACCTAGTTCTACTCTCATATCTTATTTTACATACCTCACTAAAATTGTACCACTTGCATTTGAATCACATTATTTTTTACAATTAAGGTCTAATCCTCCATATCCTTCAATATTCTCTTCACCTCTTTAGGAGGTTCTCATTGGGTATCTCTTCTATTATCCCTCTCCGTACACAACATCACATTCAAAAATACAAAAATATTACAATACTTTCAAAATACAAAAATATTCATATATTTACAAAAATCCAAAATAATTACCTATACACTTAGCATGTAATGTTATTATTATCACCAAATTACAACACCCTCTAATTTTTCATGTGTGGGTGCATGATCTTTGGGAAACATTGAATTATCTCAAGGTTTTGGACCTTACAATATAAGATAACTCTCCAGAGAAGGCTGGTTCATCTTCCTAATCTAATGTTAAAACTACTCATAATGAATGAAATGTAACTATCTACTCCTAATCTATGATTTCCAAAGGACTAGGGAGAGGGAGAGTGAATTAAATAAGGAAATCCTACACTAACAACGGTGATAGTACCAAGAAAAGGGTGTGAAACATTATGCTAAGGGATAAGATTAAAGGGCAATGCAACTGAAAGAGTCCAAGAAATATTTGACACAATACCAAGAATTCAATCACCACCAAGTCTCCAAGAAAAATAACAACATAAACATGCAAATGTGAGAAAATATGCATAGAATAAAATAGAAATAAAGGAGAGGTAAGAAAAAATAAGAAAATTGTAAAAGGGTTGAGATAACACCACAATGCACAATTTTATTGCTCTAGAAATTTACACAGTCCATTACAGTTGTAAAATAGAGGCACCATTACATTTGTAGATATCATGTGAAGGTTTGTAACTCAATGGAAAAATGAGAATTTTTTTTGCAATAGTTTCCCCTAGTTCCCCAAAATATCTACCTCTTCAGTTGAGAAGGGTTTACAATATATAGATGAAGGTGAGAGAGAGAGAGAGAGAGAGAGAGAGATTCCCAAAATCCCCCTTTCACCCATAAAAAAGAGTATTGATTGGCTTTAAAACATGATGGAGAACCTGCAAAACCCATGTCTTGATGTATTGTACCTTATTACAGAAGAAAATGGCTTCCCATACCTTGTTCAATGTATTTCCAACTACCTGGAAGTGGTTATGTGAATCTGGGTTTGTTTTCTACATTTTAACCCACTTAACTCCACTAAATCTATTATTTATTGATTTTTGAGTGTAGAAGATGGAATCATGATTCCAATGAGTCTAACTTTGTCCAATTTGATTGAGTAGCGAGGAAGTTATGACCATTTTAGTGTAGGTCACTCCTTACCCCATTCACTGCCTTACAAGACTATGCAATAAATTTGGTGGCTGGGAATAATCATTTTACATTTTTCCCCCTTTCATAATTTTTTTAATGTTTTATAGTCCAAATGAAGTCATTTGAAATTTCCTAAAAGGTTCCACTAGATTATATTTGTCAAACTGTGCATTTGGGGGGTGTTTGATGACTTAGCAAAGGGTCATTTGGCCAGCTCGTGAGTTCGGTGCCAACTCACCAGCTAGCTCACCGAGTTGGCTCATCACTTTACTCCTCCAATATTACCCCTTACTGAGGCCCCTTAACTCCACTGATTACCCTGCTAACTTGGTGGGTTATGTATTCACCAGTGACCTACTTCCACCAACTCCCCGAGATCCACGCCTCCAACTCGCTTCACACCCACATTTTCCATCTTGACGTGTGCATCCTCGTTGACCCCACCTCATTCTTAGTTGGCTCAGAGGGCTCCCCGGACATTTCACTCACCTTGTATGCATGTTATGTGGGTATAATAGTCCCACAGGGAACTTGAGCCCCATGGGAACCCGTTCCCCATGTTCCTCATGTGGTCGATGCAGTCGCATCGCGTCGTGTCGTCCTAGCCCTCTGGGACCGCAAGACACCTCACCCCACAATGTGTTGATCCCACTTTACTATGTGGATAAATTGGATGTGAGCTAACTTGAGGCCCTTGTACTATATAGGACACTCAAACCTACAAACCCAAAGTGGCCTCATCCACTTTTCCCGGGAACTCACCAACCCCGTCGATCGACTATGCTTATGCATCAAGCTGCTCAACGATCAACTCAAGAACTTGTCTTTCACACCCGTGCCAAGATCCAAGAAATTATGTGACCTACAACTCATTCTCCAAGTATACCAACTTGACCCTAGACCATCTCACTGAGTTGTTTCAAGCTCAGTGCGTTGTTTTATGCAACTTAGACATTTTCCCACTATTTTTCCAATTTCTGAGAATTTTTTAGATTGTTCTTGGATTTTGTAGAGTTCCAAGGAGCCATGAAAATTTAGAAAAGCACCTTAAGGATTAATTTTCAAATTTTCCCATTTTAATCCATTTCTAGATGAGTGTGGGCCCCTAGGGACTTGCTCTTCACTTGGACAAGCTCTGAACCCTCTGAAACCTAGAAGAGGAAAAAATGCTCCCAGTGGTCCCAAACCTCCCTGAATCAAGTGTAGGTGCTCTAAAACATATAGTTATTCCTGAAAACAATAGGTTCATCCTTTAATACTTGTAAATTTCCCAAGTCTAAGCTTTCCCAGCTGTCCATTTCACCCATGGGGTGAAAATGGATAACAATTTGGTGAATCATGGGGACATCTTCCTATTAGATTGGGTTGATCGGTAGCCTAAGGCATACATTGGGCATGGAGTCATTTATGATAGCCTGAAACTAAACTAAACCTAAGAATTTATATCCCTAAGCCACTTGAAACACTGTTTGAACTGGAGTTGACTTGCTGGTTGCATTTTCCAATTTTAAATCTTGAAATTTGCATGAGTGGAGAATTGTTTTGATCTGAAATTTTATCTTCTCTACAATCTGATCTAATGGGATGAAGGATGGACCACATGTCTCAAAATTTTATTATTTTCCAATATGAATCACTAAAATAAATTTATTTCTTGACAAAGATGAAGCACCGCAAAGCCTGGGAGCACATTTTGATTTGGAAAACACTTAGGACTATTGTTAAAATTGATTTTCCCCAACCTATATGCTACTCAGAACATTTCTAAAAGTTGAAGCTTCTCATGGATTCATAATATTTCAATTGAACAAGATCCATTGAATGAGAAAGGAATATTTGAGGTTGATATTCTGTTTAAAACCCAAGATAACCTTGAATGAGTTGAGGAGAGTTGTCTGCTAATCCTAGGCGTATGTAAAGTGCCATGAGACCTTCCACTTGAAACACAAAAAGCTGCCCCTGAGACTGATTTTATGATTTTGCAAGAGGCATGAGAAACTCAGTTGTGGATGATATGAAGGGACAAGAGAAGTGGAAATATTGAAATTTATCCCTAAGTCTGATTTTAGTTTCTCTGCATTTGAAATTTCTCGAGGATTGCAACTATTTCCTGCAACTTTGAGATTTTTCTTACAATCATTCTTTTTCGAAAACATATTGAATTGTGTACAAAGACCACTAGGAGAAATAGAACATGTGTAGGGCACTTAGGGAAAGGAAAGCTACTCTAACAATAAAGCAGTGTACTACAAGCACTTACAGGAATTATAAATCCTAAACTAATATATACAAAGATCAAAATTTTACTTTAGTAACAGTGCTTGAGGTAGATTCTATTGACTGGAATCTATAATTCTTCACCCTCCAGCTTTGACAACTAGAAATAATTGTTACTCTCGCACCCCGTGATCATGTATGGACCACTCCATACAGCATCAAATTTGGAATACTTACCTGGTTTTTCATTGTTAGCATCCCACTTCAATACTAGGTCACCTTCCTAGAAATGTCTAGCTTTAGCTTTCTTATCAAAGGATCTTTTGATCAAGACTTGATCCTTCTCCATGGTTTGCATGGCTTTCTCTCTCAGCTCCTCCAACTCCATGAGTTCCACATATCTATCTTCCATGGGCTCAAATTTAGATAATTTCAACTGCTTGAGGAGTTCCAGTGTTGGTAACTCAAGAGATATGGGAAGCCTAGCTTCTTTATCATAGACTAGCTTGTAAGGAGATCTGTTAGTAGATCTCTTTGTTTTGATTCTATTATCCCACAAGGCTGATTTGAGCTTAATATTCCACATCCTTTTGTTTTCATCCAGATTCCTTCTAATAATTCTTAAGAGGTTCTTGTTCATGGACTCATCTTTCCCATTACCCTGGGGATAGTAATTAGAAGAAGTTCTCATATTTATCCCATTCTTGACATCCCACTCAAAAATATTGGTTCCAAGGAATGCTAGAGCATTTTCTAATATGATAGTGTCTAAGACACCAAATCTGGTAACAATTCCTTCATATAAGTCTAGTATACTAGACTCATTTTCCTCTTTGAGTGCCATTGCCTTCGTCCACTTGGTGAAATAGTCCATTGCTATGATAATCCACTTTAAGCCTTAGCTTGAGTTTGGATTGATAACCCCAATCAATTCCAATCCCCACTGCATGAATGGTTGATGAAATGAGATTGGGTGAAGTGGTAGTATTGTCAGCTTCTCCTTACCTGTGAAGAATGCACATTTTGTACACATCTTGATCCATGCATAATAGTCACTAAACATTGTGGGCCAATAGTAACCAACCTTCATGATCTTGAGGGATTTTAGTCGTGGAGAAAAATGACCTCCAGCTTCTCCATCATGGAACTCATGTAGCACCTTATCAACTTAATTTGTTATAACAAACCTCAATAGAACTCTATTTATGTCTTTCATGAACAAGATACCATCGATGAGAACATATGGAATCTAAAATATCTTCTTTTTTATTTTCTCAACTTTGGAGGGCATAGACCTATTTGAAGGAAATGTATCATGTCTCAGGTCTAGCAAGGATTGGGTATACCATCTGTAGTTTATTCTCGATCATATTAGAGCACTAGGACAACTCCTTCTTCATCTCTTGGTTCATCATGCTGATTGGAATATGTTTGTTCACATAAGCCTTTGCCACAGACCAATTTTGTTACTTTGAATTCTATGTCATACTCCATGACATAGGTAATCCAACCCGCTCTTTTCTCATTCAAGTCCTTGTTGAGATGAAATTATTTAACCCCAACATGAGATACTAGAAACTCGATCTTGTTGTTGGATACCAAGTGTATAAAATTTTTCAAGCTCCTTATAACAACGAGGATGTGATTTTCAATAAAAGAGTACCTCACCTCATAATCATCCAAGCTCTGACTAAAGAAAGCTATAGGTTGCTCAAACCCCTCCTTGTCTAGTTGCACCAAAATGGTAGAGATTGTGTCTAAACCACCAAAAGCATAGAGGATTAAGTCCTTAGAGAAATATGGGTTGATGAGAGTTGGAGCTTGGGATATTGCATGTTTGATAGCCTCAAAAATATCTTTACCCTCTACTTTCCACTTGAATGTCATGCTCCTCTTCAACATCATTTTCAATGGATTAACAAGAGTGGAAAAATCATGCATGAACCTCCTAACAAAATTGATTCTCCCCAAGAATATTTAGAGATCCTTCTTGTGACTTGGCAATGGCAATGCACGGATGGCTTCAACTCTTTTTGGATCAATTATCAATCCCTCCTTAGACACAATATGTGATCACGAGATAATTTTTATATCAATAGTTCCCTAAACATCCATAAATGGTTTCAGTGTAGAATATATTTCTGAGAGCTTTTCGATGACTATTTGAACGTCGAAAACGAAGTCTGCATGTGCAAATGGTGTTTGGTCAAAGATTGGTCAACAATTGTTCAATGTTGGTTAATGGAAAAATTAATGATCTTGAAATCATTTAAATTCAATGCCATTGCATAGATCTCACTAACACCTTTCCGATGCATTTTGAACGGATCAAATCCAAGTCCGTATGCAAAAGTTATGACCAGTCAAAGTTCGGTCAATTGGTGGTCAATGAGTAGAGGATGCGCCAAGTGGACAAATAATATGGTGACACGTGGCACATCAACAGAGATACACATGTGTTTTGGCACATGGAATGTGGGTTTATTATTTACCCACGTAAAAAGGTTTTAAATCTTTTTATAAAAATAAATTAATTTTTTTAAAAAAGGAAATCCACGTGGGGGTTGGAAAGCCTTAAAAAAGGTTAAAGAACATTTATCCTTCCCACCTAATGTGGGATATTACCCATTTTTAATACATCCAAATTCATGTGGGAGTTGGAGGATTATGTGGGATATAACCCACTTAAAAATACATTCCACCCTAATATGAGATATAATCCCACTTGACATGCTACGGGGAGGCTAATATTAGCCTTAAGATAATTTTTAATACATTATTTTAAGGGCCCTATTTTAGTATAAATAGGGAACCCATTTCTTTGTAATGAACACACAAAAAACAACTTCGGAAGCTCAAAGGAAGAGCTCAAGGAAGACTGAGCAAGCGGAGAAGAGTTTAATTTTGATAAAACCTAATTAATAGGCTTATTATAAAGTTGTGAAGACCTATTTATTTAAATAGGTATTATTGTGGCTAGGAGTTTTTAATACTACCTAGTCGGCCCATAGCGCCACACTAAATTATTGTGAATCCTGGAATATCGACCAAAGTTCCATAGGGCGTTATGAAGTGTCTAGAAGGCCAATCGAGAATTGGAGGATTCCGAATAGTGGAGTTGGTGCCATAGAGCTTGCCAAATACACTAGGAAAGGGGAAGTCAGGTGCTATATTTCACCTTTGTCATCTGAAGGTCTAGTTATTCTTCTAAGTAGGTTCTAAATAGTTTCCATTAGGTTTTCTTGTGAAAGTACTATTATAACTTACAAGTTTTGACTAGTGGAACGGTTCGAAAGAACCTGGAGACGTAGGCAATTACCGAACTCCGTAATCAATCAATGTGTAATTTTCTTTATTGTCTTGCATTAATTTTAAATTGATTACTTAAAAGGAGAAAATTGTCAGCAAATATTTAAAGCCTATAAGGGTCTGAGATCAGGTAGATAAAAACTTGATTATTTTTGGATCAATATGGCCTAAGAGCTTTCCTTCATGAGCTAGGAATATACATTTCTTCAGATTTAGAGACACTCCAAATTTCTTGCATCTCTTGAATACTATCCTGAGATGGGAGAGGTTGTTAATTGCGTTCTAAGAGAATATTGTTATGTCATATAAGTACACAAGAACCCTTTTTTAATATTACCCTTGAATGCCATGTCCATTTCTCTTTGAAACTTAGCTCTAACATTTGATAGTGCAAAAGGCATTTTATTGTAAGCATATGTGCCCCATTTTGTGGTTAAATTTTTTTTGAACTAGTCTTCCTCTTTCACCATGATTTGATTTTAGCCTAAGTAACCATCTAAAAGTGAAAATATCTTTGAACCGGATACCACTTGCAAGATTTTCTCCATTAAGGGAAGTGGATAGTGATCCTTAAGAGAAGCTTTGTTCAAGTCACAGAAATCCACACATAATTTGATTTCTCCATTTCTTTTCCTGATTGGCACCAAATTAGCAACCCATGAAGAGTGTTTGATTGGAAAGATGATACTTGCCTCAATGATTTTGTTACATTTCTTCTTTATGAGAGGCTAAATATGAGGGTTCACCAATCTTTTCTTTTGTCTAATAGGCTTGGCTTCTGGATCTAGCTCAATGGTATGTTGGGCCAAACTCAAATAAAATCATCTCAAATATTCATAGCTCCAAGAAAATATATCTGGAAACTCTTGACAAAGTTGAATGAAATAATATTTATCTTGATGAGTACTTACTTTTCCAATTTGGGGCATTTTTCCTTCGCCCACTGTAATAGACTTTGAATCTTCACCCTTGACCTAAATGTTAGCTTTCTCCTTCCGAAACTAGTCATTAGGATTGAAGATTGACTCTAGAGTTACCTAACCTTTTGGGAACCTATTCATTCTTAGCTAGATCACTTGATCTCCAAAATGCTGCTCCAATTTATCCTAGCTTTCTGAAGAGAACTCGGCTTCTTCTTGTAAGAAGTTGATTATTGGTCGATCATTTTCAAACACTTGCCAACTAGTGTTGTTGTCTAGAACACCTGGCCTCACCACTACTTTGATATGAGGTTGTACTTGATCTTTCTTGATACTTTCAACCACGTCAAATGTTTCCCCAATTACTGCAATCTTGTCTATGGCCTCATTTTTCTTTCTTGGAATGGAAACAATGTTAAAAGATTAAAAATATTCAATGAGATCCCATACCCTATTCTTATAGCTCTTAAGGAGATCATTTTTAGCAGCATTAAGCCCTCTAATTTGATTTACAATCAGCTCACTATCTCCAAATACTTTTAAGTTATTGATATCTTTCTTTCTTGCATAGTGTAGTCCATGAATCAGTGCTTCATACTCAACTATATTATTGGAACAACTAAATTGTAATCAAAAATCTAAGTAGTAATTGTTACCTTTGGGAGATATAATCATTACCCCTCTTCCTACACCTTGTTTTCTCCTTGAAATGTCAAATAATATTTTTCATACATCATTCTCATCTTCTTCATCCAGTTTAGTGATGCTAGGAGGAGGTGTGTTTTCTTCATGCAAGCAATAAATACCCAACTCATATTATTTCATTACCTTAAAAGAATCATAGCCATGCTTCTTGTTTTCCCATTCATCTAATATCAAATCTGGAATGCCTCCAACCTTGGTGTCTTCCTCTTGAGTGTTTGAGCAATCTTCTTGGTCAAAGGCTAAGAAATTAGTGTTGATTAGACTTGGTACATAAGGTTCAATGTAGAAATAAGAAATTGTATCTAATCTAATTATAGTTTTGGTCCCATACCTTATCCTGAAGAGCATGTGGGACCAATCAGCTTATAGGTGCCCTTCAATTTTAGCCATAAAATTCCTTAACAAACACAATGCAAAGAGTTATGGTAGATCAATCACTTATATGTCTTGTTGGACTGTGACATTTGGGCATGCATGCAATGTTAGATTGAGATTTTTGATTATTCTAGTTGTCCCTACTATTTTCCCATCTAACTGTACCACTCCTTTAAAGACAGGTTCATATTTTAGACCCAATTGATATGTTATTTTCTTAAGCATTACTAAGCTACTTGTTCACGAGTCAATCATGTAATTGTGTACAAGATTATTTCCAATGATAAAAGATACATAAAATAGTGGAGGTTTTATATTTCTCTTTGGATGACCTCCTTCTTGTTGAGTTTCATTAGTTAGTATATTGTCTTGGTCCTTTGATTACTCATTGAAGATGGACAAGTTGGCCATGACAGCCTGCAGCAAATCCCTCTGTCCTAGAATTTTTAGTGACTCCCACATTGAAATGCTCATGTTTGTTTTTTTCATCTAATCAATGATATTGAATGGGAATGGGTTGTACTTTTGTTGCCCTTTTCTTCACAAAACTTTATCTTGAACATGAGGGGTTACAACAGGAACTCTAGGTTGGTTTTGTGAGTTCAGGACCAGATTTGAGTTGCTAACCCCCTGAAGAGTGATAGAAGGTCGAGAAGAATTTGAATTTGATGAATTTCCTCCTTCTATGTTCCTTTTCTTGTACCTCGTGTTGGCTGCTACACCCTGTGAAGGAGACTAATTCATACCACATAAATCCTCTACCTTCCAATTTACCAATGAAGTATCACTTGGAGTTGCTTCTTGAGTTCTTTCTTGCTGCTAATTTTCTTCTTCATTTAATTTTTGGGACACACCAACAGTTTGTACCATTAAGGCTTGATTAATAGGACCATTGAAGCCTATTTCCTTATTATGGGGTTGGCCACAAGGGAAACACCATTCATATTCATGTGCAATGTTGTTTTGAACTGGAACCAAGGCTCTGGATGTTGAAGCTGCATTAGGATTGTATGGTTGAAATGGTCTAGAAGTGAGAGAATTTCCTTGATTCTAGTTGGCAACTTGAGAAGGAGGTATATTAGGCTGATATGGAGGATTATTGGGTTGGTAATGAGGTTGATAGGGTCTAAAATTCTGAGCTTATTTCCTCTTGAGTGTTACCAACTCATTCCCTAGGTTTTGCAGTTGTTTCATAACCTCCTAGAGTTTAGTTGAGGTGCTAGAAGAAGAGGTAGAAGCTTCATTGGAACTCTAATTTTTAGGAGTAGGAATAAGGGCTAATGTAGGAGTTTGACTAGAAATATGATTCCCCATTTCTAGATAAATAGGCATAAGTAGCCTAGGTGTAATTTTACTGGCCTAAATTAGGAAATTATCCACTCTAATAGCTATGGCATTAGCTTCTGGTAAATTTATCCCTCCCATAGATTCTATCATCTCATATATATATCAAAATTTAAATCTTTAAGGAAATAGAGAAATGTACCTTCAACAGCCAGTCTTACAGAAATTGCAATCATGTCACGTGTTCTTTGGCATCTAAAATTGAATTAAGCCATATGTTCATTTGGTGCTCTTTTGATTATAGTCAACTGTTCCAATAGATACAAGTTATCTTCCCTTTCCCTGAGTTGGTTACAATGTCCTACGCATAGTCCATTCCCGTTCTGAAATGGTCTCGTTGTTAAGCTTCTGAACTATTGTAAATATTTTAATTTTAGAGAAGAGGCAAGAAGTTTGGTTGCCACATCCATATCAACAATATCGTGAATGCCACAGAAATTTTCAATGTCCTGGATGTGATCAATTGATGTTGTAATATTCTCTCCAGTGAAATATGGAATTTTTTTCAATGTCGTCACTGGAATTGGATTATGAGCATTGATATTAAGAGGACTTCTACCCGTGAAGTTTACAAATGGATTTGGTGGTTGTTGATTCATTCTGATTGCTCTAATAACTCTAGTTGATTGAAGAAATGGTCTACTAGGTGGAGGTGTTGAAAGAGTCATATTTGGCGGAGACCGAGATCTCTGAAATTATCTTCCTCTTCTTTCTATGTCTAGAGATAGCTACAAGTATTAAAATATCCCTTCTTCTCTTATTCTAGACCTGGTTTTGATCCTTCTCGTGAATCTAAGAAACCCGGGCTACTAAAACCACTGAATTATGGTCTTAGGAGTCACTAGATGTGCTGATACAAAGCCTCCAAAGGCTAGAAATTAACCAAGACACACATCCAATCTTGATAAACATGGAATAATTGACTTTTGTCCTACCGAGTGTGCTAGAACTGTTATCACCAAATTAAATCACTCTCTAATTTGTCATGTTTGTGTGCATGAGCTACCAACGTAATTAGGAAACATGGAATTATCTCGAGGTGTGGGACCTTCCAATCTGAGATAACTCTCTAGAGAAGGCGGGTTCCTCTTCCTAATTTAATGCTAAAACTACTCCTAATGAATTAAATGTAACTATCTAATCCTAATATATAATTTCCAAGGGACCAAGGAGAGGGAGAGTGTGTGAAATAAGTAAATCCTACACTAATAGCGGTGATAAAACCAATAAAAGGGTGTGAAACATTCTGCTAGGGGAGGATTTTGAAGGGGAATACAACTGAAAGAGTCCAGGAAATATTTGACAAAGTCCCAAGAATTCACTTGCCACCAAGTCTCTAAGAAACACAACATAAACTTGAAAATGTGGGAAAATATGCACATAACAAAATAACAGTAAAGGAGAGGCAAGAAAATACAAGAAAATTGTAAAAGGGTTGAGATAACACCACAATGCACAATTTTATTGCTCTAGGAATTTCCACAGTCCATTACAGCTGTAAAATAAAGGCACCATTACATTTTTAGAGCTCATGTGAAGGTTTTTAGCTCAATGGAAAAATTATAAAAAAAATTTCAATAGTTTCCCATAGTTCCTCAAAATATCCCCCTCTTTAGTTGAGAAGGGTTTACAATATATAGAGGAAGGTAAGAGAGAGAGAGAGAGAGAGAGAGAGAGAGTCCCGAAATCCCCCTTTCACCCACCAAAAAAGTGCATTAATTGGCTGTAAAACATGATGGATAACATGCAAAACCCATTCCTTGATGTATTGTAGCTTGTTGCACAAGAAAATGGCTTCCCATACCTCATTCAATGCGTTTCCAACTACCTGGAAGTGGTTATGTAAATCTGGGTTTGTTTTATGCACTTTTAACCAACCTAACTCCACTAAATCATTGATTTCTTGATTACTAAGTGTATAGGATGGAATCATGATTCTAACGAGTCCAATTTGGTTGACTATTGAGGAAGTTATGTCGATTTTAGTGTAGGTCACTCCTTACCCCATTCACTGCCTTACGAGACTATGTGATAAAATTTGGTGTCTGGGAATAATCATTTTACATTTTCCCCCCCTTTCATAAAATTGTAATATTTTAAATTCATGAGGAATTCATTTAAAATTTCTTAGAGGGGTCCACCATATTATATTTGTCAAATGGTACACTTGGGGGGTGTTTGATGACTTGGCAGAGGGTCATTTAGCTAGCTTGATGCCAACTCGCCAGCTGGCTCAACAACCTAGCTCATCACTTTGCTCCTCTATGTTTACTCCTTACCATGACCCATTAACTCCATCAATTCTCCTACTGACTCGGTGGGTTATGTCTTCACTGGCAACTTACTTCCACCAACACCCCGAGCTCTACACCTCCAACTCACTTCACACCCACGTTTTCCAGCTCGGTGCATGCATCCTCATTGGCTCCACCTCATTCTTCATTTTCTCACTGGGCTCCCCTAGCATATCACTCACCCCAAATGAATTTTATGCAGGCATATCGGGCCCACGAGGAACTCGTTCCCCATGTTCTTTATGCAGCTGATGTGTTCACATCACGTTATGTCACCTCGGACCTTCGGTCCCACAAGACACCTCACCCTGCAATGTGTTGAACCTGATTTTCTATGTTGTGAAACCATATGTCGAGGGAACTTGAGGCCCTTGTATTACGCATGCCACTCAGACCTGCAAACCTGAAGTGGCAACATCCACTTTGCCCAAGAACTCGCCAACCCCATTGATTGACTTCACCTTTACATCGAGCTAATTGGTGATCAACTCACTGAATTTTCTTTCAAACCCGCACCGAGCTCCATAAAACTTTGTGACCTAAGGCTTGAGCCCTAACTATACTAGCTCAACCTTGAATTAGCTTTCCGAGCTGTTTTCAGCTTGCCAAATAGCTCGGCGAGCTATTTTCTGTAACTTAGCCATTTTTCCACTATTTTCCCAATTTCTCATATTTTTTTAGATTTTTCTTAGAGTTTTTAGAGTTTCAGGGAGCCATGAAAATGTAGCAGGGAACCTTAAGGCTGAATTTTCAAATTTTCCCATTTTAATCCATTTCTGGCTAAGTGTGGGCCCCTAGGGACTTGCTCTTTACCTTGGACAAGCTTTGAACCCTCTGAAACCTAGAAGAGGAAAAAATTCTCAGTGGTTCCAAACCACTCTGAATCAACTGTAGGTCCTCTAAAACATATAATTTTTCTAGGAAACTCGAGATTCATCCTTAAAGACCTGTCTACTACCCAAGTCTAAGCTTTCCTAGTTGTCCATTTCACCTAGGGGTGAAAATGGGTAATATTTATCACTTCACATTATACATGTTGTTTGTCATTTTGGTTTGATAGATAGCATATATCTTTACTCTTTACACATATGGGTTCACATGGTATTTTGAGTTTGATGTAGGACATACATAGAGCAATACAAAATGCTAAGTGTTGGCTATACCTTTATCCAGACTTCCTATACATTTGGGGGAATCTATTATACACTACACACATGTGTTATTGTTTCATTATAGTTCCTTTCTACTTTATCATTATGTTTGATTACACATATTGTGTACATGTAATTCTTTTGAGATAACGAGACTAACCCATATGTCTTGTGTAGTGTTGACACCTCTTGCTTCACTTGTTTCTATCTATATTAGTTTTATTATTATTTCATCATATTCTCACACTTTTGTTTTTTATACATTCTTGTTAGTTATTTTTGTTATTACTTTCTTTCTTCACTGATTGTGGCATAAACTCCTTTCTTGTCTTGTGATCCCGTAGGTCTCCCATGTTTAGGGATCTATGCCTATTTTTTGTGACATTATTTCTTATGTTTGCAATCCTACATGAATTAATTGTCTTGTAACACCGTGGGTGTCCCATGTTTGTGGCTTTATACCTTTTGTGTGAAATGGTTTACCTACTATTGACTCTAACTTTACTGTTTTTATATATTTGTAATTTTTCTTATACCTGTGTTATTATCATTTATTATCTTGTTGTGTGTCATGGATTCTACCATACACACCTTCTTTGAAAATTTAGGATCCCATCATTTGTGGCCACTACTATAGCTTCCTTGTGTTTCTACACAGACTATCAAATTCATAAAAAATTGTTACAAATATATTCTGTTGATCTGTAAGCCCAAGCGCTTTATCACACATGCCTCAAAAGAGGGGGAATTCACTCAGGTATATTCTACATATATAATAGAGAAAAATAGACTTTTGGGCTAAGATATAGGTATACATAAGGTACATATACTCATAAATACATAAAATACCAAAATCCATAAAACCATGCACAAGTTCAAAAACATACATCTTTGTCAATATCGTATGGACGGTTTTGATCTCTTTACACATTTTTTCCTAAGGGGAAGTTGCACTAACTTTCTTATTAGTTTCATATTTCCACCTACAAGTACAATTTCTTGGCATAGTTTAATATCCATTTCATTCAATTCATATCAGTTATAGGGGGCACAAAGTATTTCACTCCACCATGACACTCAATTTTAGATACATTTTCAACGATCTTAGGGGTATGGGTCCCCTTTCTTCACCCAAAATTTAGTACATTAAAGGTCTTATTAAGTTTTTATTTAGTTTTGTGGCACATGGGAAGGGAATGGGGGCCCTCATTGTCTTTTCTATTATGTTTCCTTATTTATATAATATGGCCTAGATCCATCTATAACATTGTGGTTTGTGTCATTATGTAAGGTATCAAAGTGGCTAAGTTATTTGTAGGTAGTCCTTCCTTTCCTCTTACATTCAAAGGGGAAGATATCAGATTTTTTGATTTCCTTTGATACATGGTTTTCTTCCTTCACGATGTGCTTTGGTATCTCACTCTTCGTCTCTCTCTCTCTCTCCTTCATTTCCATGTTAAGTTATATACACCTAACACTTTATTTTATCTGCAACACAATTGGGGACTGATCACTCCCAATCCTTCAGTAAGCTAAAAAATTCAAATCTCCAAGTGCAAGCAAATAATGGAAACTTCTCCCTCCATATAATAAATAGGTGTATTCCTTCCACGTTTTTCATCTCCTTATTTCACTATATGCAAATGAAAAGTTTACATATTACATATTACATTTGAGTTAAATTTCAATTCTTTACTATGGACATTGACTACACTCTGGTGTCCCCAAGATTTCACCCTGAAATCTGAGACTACCCCTTTTAAAAAAATAGTTATTTTCAAAGTAACATGTCTTTTTGTGTTTGTTTTTCATGCAGTTGTTTGCATTGTTCTAAGATATCCCTGGAGAGTCATAAAAGTCAAATTCCCCAAGTATCCACATGCTAAAACTCACTTTATCCCTTTGTCAGGTTTTGTCTGAGAAAATTTTATTTATTTATTTATTAAATAAATAAAGTTCTTTTAAAAATATATTGAGCTAAAATTGGAGGATTTAGGTTATATAAATCACTTCACCCCAGTCATTATTACCATACAACAATCACCTGGGGGGAAGAATTTTTGCAGATCAACTAATTGGAGAAATTTTCGAGCAATTACCTACAACTTCTTTGTTTTGTTTTATTTCTTTTTGTCTGTGTTTTGGTATGTTAATCTCTGGAAATTTCTTATATCCTATTCATTCTTCCTGTCAGATCTTTCCCTAGGCCTAGGGTTTTTAAAATTTATCCAAGTATTTTTAATTACTAATCTGTCTGACAGGCGATCAAAGCTCAGGATTCTTTCAGAAGATTGTAAGAAGATCACTTGGTCCAAAAAGGTGTAAAAATGGATTTTATGAAAAGAAGAAAAATATTGTCGTCAATGCATAGAGCTAAAAAAAATGCACTTCTAGAGAAAATGACACCTGAAACAGAGCCATAGAATGAAATTTATGGCACATGCAAGTTTTTGCTACTACATCTGTCCTAGCATCCTTTCCAAAAATGGAAAAAATTATTCTATGCTTGTGTTTTCTTCACCAAAAATCCAAAAAAAGAAAGAAATGTTTTCTTAATGCCAGTCAAAATTTTCAAGGCCGCCTTCTGTGTCCAATTCCCACGTTGCCTTCAGCAACGAATTCTCACGTAATTTTAAATACAGAAGTCACACTTTTGGAAAAGAGCTATCTTTCATGCAAGTCACACTTTTTGTAAGGAAGGGTTTAAGCTACTAGTGGGAATTCTGGTAGTGGGCAGGAAGGCGGGAATTTCTTGCCTGCATAGCAGATTAATTTTTCCCATGAATTCAAAATCACTTAAGCTGTAATGGTAATATTCAAAGGTGGCAAGTAGGTGGGAATTTCTTTCCTCCAATATGCAGGGTAAAAATTCTCATTGCAATAGATAAAATCACTTACATCACCGGCGGGAATTTCCTACCTACCTGTGACACAGGGTGAAATTTTCAAATTATGAATCAAATCCCTTAATTGAAAGATGGGATTTTTGGAGCTGTAGTGTAGGGTGGAAATACCCATTGCTTTGACTTCCTATTTTTAGGAGTTTCCCTTGCCAAAAAGTGTGATCCACCTTGGCATTAATACATGTATTTAATGATATTTATTAATGGTATTTCTAGCTAAGTTTGGCGCCATAACTAGAAATAAGGTCAATGCAATTGGATGAGCTAAAGAGAAGTCAAGGATGCATGCTAAAAATAAATAAAATACATTCATTAAAAAGCAATCATAAGCATGCAAAATTGGGCACCCAAATTGGATGAAGAGACATGACTTCTAATTAATTAAATTGCCAAAAATCGGGAAGAGAAATTATTAAAAGTAGCATGCAGATGGCTATATAAACATGGGAATCCATAATTGAGAAGCAGTTGATTCTTTTTTATGAAATTTGCATCCCAGACAGGTTTTGGCACCAAGGGAAGGACAATTTTGCATTAAAGAGTAGTTTCCATTGCCAAGAAGCTTCTAGTTTTAGCGCATTGGGTTGGAATAGCCTGATTTTTGTTATTCTGATTTTCTACATGTTGGTATAAGTGCACAGTAGAATTAAATAATATTTTTGCTTTCTTTGCATTCAATAAAAGTCTCAAATTTTAGGGTAGAAGACATTATATACAGATTTTGGTGATAAAAATCAAGTATTCATGCCATGGACTCCATCTTTGTATGAATTAATTGCAATTATTCATCATAGGTGCTCCTATTAGTGAAAGGAAGTTCAAATCAGTGTCTGAAACATTGAATATCTCTTCTAAATCAAAATAAATTACACGATTTGCACAAATTAATCCAATTATTAGGGATTCCATCATAATTGAAAGAAAAAGAGCTCAAACAAAGATTGTTCCAGCCGTGTTGAGGCATGATGAAAGAGAATGATCAATTGAATCATGCATATCTTCCAGCTTTGCTGAAGTCAATGATATAGATATAGGCCTTGAACCTATCACCGATTTAATTGACAGACCTAGATCTCATAATTGCAAAGGCTTCTGGAAAAACTGCATCCTCTTGTTTCTAGTGCAGCCTGTGTGGAATTCAGTGCATGGAAAATTCCCTCCAGGATCTTGTACATGTGCTCCCAATATTCCAGTTGAATCCTTCATTAAATTTACTTGTATTTACATTCACACAGAGTGCTTTCCAGAATTTAAAATTTCTCACATGTAATTAAAAATAAAAGATGATCATTTTTTTCTAAATTGTTTACGGCAAAAATTACACTGGTGCACATACTGGAGAAGAACTAGAAAATATTCAATGATAATAGGGAATACATGTCAGAGGAAACACCTATAAGAAAAATCACATTCAGTTGCTTCCAAATCTTGTTTGGTGAGAATCAAAGGCAAAAGAGATAACCACATGCAGAATATGGAAGAAGAACAAGGCTGGGAGTGTTACAACTTTCTTCTAATTTATTTTCCACTTTCTTCTTATTTCTCTTATTTTCTCTGACAAAGTAATTGATAAATCTTAAGTGACTGGTTTAAAATCCGTTACTTGAAGAAATCAATTACTTGGAAATAGGTGGCAGACATGTAAAATAAAAGGTTCTATTTTCAATTATAAATCATACATGTCATGCAAAGAATAATTCCATGAGGGATATTACCAGCTGCTTTCCTTTTACATAGCTTCCACATGTGTCAATGTTAAGTAAAAATAGTTTCCTATTTGTAAATTTCCCTCTATACACTTTAAATAGAGGAAGAATCTACAGGTTAAAGTATCAGAATTTGAAATCAACATTCTTATGTTCTAGACTCTGAGCTGAGACCCTTGATATCTTTCTCAAAGCTAAGGAATAGAGAGGAGATAGATTTCAAGAGAAATTTTTGTCAACAATGTATTTGTTTCTTATTTTTTTTAGATCTTTGCATAAAATTTGTGTTATCTTAGATCTAGATCTGAAAATTTACTTTGCTTTGAATTCTACATTTCTAGATCTATTTTTTTCATTTATGTGTATGTGATCAACTCTATCAACTATAGCTTAGGTTGCACATCTTCTTTCTTTTCTACTCACATCTAATTATTTCCCTCTTCTGCATATATACATTTCTTACAGCTACTTACTTATTACAAAATTTCCTAGCTATGGTGCATGAGCTACGCGGTTAAAGTAAAAACAACAGATATATATTGGAAAATATAATTGAAAAAATCTTAAATAGGAGCCTCACCGGTAAATGAGGGAGATTTATCTCATGACTATGTAGGTTTTCATCTATGCAAAAAATCTAGCCAAAATTTTTTGGTGATTTCGCTGGGGAACAACAGAAATTAGCAGACCAGAGCTTTTTCTTACCAGTTCCCTTTTATATTATAAGTTCAATCTATAAGAACGTCCATTCAGACGATCTAGCAGAACTCAAGGAAGGACTGGTCATTTTTATAGATTACAAGAGCTATTCAATTTCAATCATCCTCCTCAAGTTACAAGCCATAGATCCAGTCTTTCTCCAGGAAGAAGAGTGCAAACTCCTCTAGATCTAGATCATGTTCAACACAATGTAGTAGTTGGGATTATTCACCCAGTCTATTCTCAAATAAGACATGCTCCTTTCATGATATTGAATCAGTCACATGCCACAGCAACACCTATTCCATGTAGTACAGCCTTTGGACCTCCGAATCTAAATCCTCCTATGCATGATCTACCTAAAGGGAAAAGAAAGAATTTTCCAAAATTCTTTGGGGATGGAAAGTAGAATTTAGATGACCACTTGGTTGCATTTTGTATATCCTGTGGAGTGCTTGCATTTGAACATGAAGACATATCTATCAGACTCTTCATAGAGACCTTGGATGACTTGGTTGGAGAATGGTTCTACCAGCTAGCTCTTGACACCATAACCAACTGGGCTACAATGTGCTATGCATTCCTAAAAATATTCAAACCAACTAAAGATTCCATTCCCTTGATAATTCAGCTCACACAGTTGAAGAAGAATCCACATGAGCACATGCGGGATTTTATTACTAAATTTCAAAGAATACTTTACAAAATTATGGCATCTGCTTCTCTAAATGACAAGAATCAAAAGGTAATCTTCATCAATGCTTTACTTCCTGAAGTACGCTATCAACTGCGAAGAGCAAGTCCTGTTGATTTGTTAGCAACCCAAAACATGGTGGTTGAAATTAAAGACAACCTCATCATGGCTAGAAGAATAAAGAAACACACTTTTAGAGCTGAAAGTTCATCCTCTGCTACTACATATGATTCATTGTTGCAAAAGTTAGCAAATGATATGTTGCAGATGAAGAAACAAATGGATCAAATGGCTCAAGGAAAAAACACTGACCCTGCTCAAAATTTCAAGAACAACAATAACCGGAACCCCATTGCTGGTTCCCAAAGATTAGCAATTGAAGTTTCTCCCAGAAACAATGTTGAGATGAATGAAGAATATCAGGAAGATGACACTGATTAGTTTGAGAATGATGATTTTGTAGGTCCTGCTGGTGACTCCAACATTAATTAAACCTAAACTATAAATCTGAACATGACTATGAGGAGCTTCTTGAAGACGATCATGGTCATGCATATGTAGTATTTACACAATCACAAACTCATCAAGCTGAAGCATTAGTTGATGAACAAAGAATGGGTAGCCCTTTACCTTCTTCTTTAGCTCCCAAAAATAAGAATGTGAGTTTTTCATCTCAACCACAGAAACCAACTCAGGTATTTGAATCTATACCTTCTTTTGACATTATTGATCAATGCCAAGAAAACTAGAGATTTAAATGTCAGAAGCTGAATACTTGAGAGCCTTTCCTGAGAAGTTAAATAGGCTAGTCAAATATGTGCAATCTCCATGAAAATCCAATACATAAAAATGCCTTTTGCCTAAACCCAAGGATACTCCTCTCCCAGAACAATGCTGCAATTGTTAAATGTTCACCATCTTCTTAAAGAGTATAACCTTTCTATGTCTTCTTGTTGCTTAATGGTTTCAAGTTAAGCAATTGCATTCTAGATTTGGGTGCTTCTGAAAATGTCATGCCAGCTAAAGTTGTAGATGCTCTTGAGCTTATCTTGATAAATACCATAAAAAAGATGCTACTTCCATGGAGAGACAAGTCCCTTTAATCAGACAAATCAAAGATGCACAAGTTGTTCTGGCAGCTTTTCCTGAGAAAAGATTAAAGATGACAATCTTAGTTGCATATATTCCTTGTTTCCTATGGGATGTTTCTAAGCATAAACTTCTAAAAAGAGATGGGAGGAGAAGTAAAGATGGATTGGTCATATGCCCATATTCCTATCAAAGGGGATTAACCATAAGCCATGGAGCTGGAAAAGAAGTCTAAGTACACTGTGACAAAATCTGAGGATCCTAGATCTTAGATTATTTTTCAGGGATCTGACCATGGGGTCTATTTCTTAGAAATGGATAAAAACGTATCAATCCTAAACTTCAATAAGAGCTAGAGCCAGCAAAGGAGGAAGAAAAAGTTTGGACTCTAGAGTTTAAAGGCACCTATTGTTCTTTTAGATGAGGAGCGAACCTTCTATTAATATCTCTAGATCATGAGATTTTCCCATGTTCCCTTAATCTGATGTTTGAGAACACCAACAATACATTAGAGTATGAAGCATTTCTGCTAGGAATGGAGCAAGCTAAAAAGAAAGGAGTAAAACTCCTCAAAGCCCAAGGAGATGTTGAACTTCTAGTAAAGAAGGTTCGAGGGAAAAGTAAATTCAAAAGAGATAAACTGAAGCATTACAGAGTTAGAGTGCTTTATGCCACACTCGATTTTATAACCTTCTCTATCGAATTCATTCCAAAAAATAAAAATTCCAAGGTAGACTCTTTAGAGGTCACAACTTTGCTATTGAATCTGGATAGACCACCATCCATATTCAAACAAGAAAATTATAAATTGGAGATGGTCTACCACCCCAAAGTTCCTGATAATGTTGAACAGTGGCAGACTTTTAATGAGGACAAACAAACATTTGCATTTCTAGAACAAGGAAACTTTGACAAGTTATATGTTGAAGGGAGTAAGTCACTACCATGACAAATAGTCACAAGCATAACTAATCTAGATTATGGTGACAGTAGTGGAGTAATCCAACTGAAAGGTAACAAAATCTCTAAGGGTTTAGTTTCCTTAGTAGGGACATTCGACAAGCATGATTAGTACTTGAAGAAGAACAAAGAATGTGGTGATAGTTCTTCCTTAGAAATGTAGCTGATAAATATGGGAACAGGGAAATTTGATGAAGACTTACTCACCACAAAGAGAAGAAATGATGAGCCACCACAAGATGAATTTGATAAGGACTTGCCTAAGGTATTTGACAAGAAGGCCAGAGAAAGGAAGTTCGAGATCAGAGACTGGGTACTCTGTGTGGGAAAAGAGACATGAACCGAAGGGCATGCACAGAAAATATGATCCACTTTAGAAAGGGCCCTTCATGATCAAGAGAGATGCCAGAATGGACACTTTCTTCCTTGCCTACCAGGATGGAATTGAGTTACCACTACCTTTCAATGGGAAACATCTGAAGTTGTTCAGGAACTGAGATATAGGGTAAAACCTGTTTATATATAAATAAAACTTTTGTTGTTTTCTTTCCTTTTTCTTTTTTTTTTTTTTTTTTTTGTTTTTGTGGTCTAACCCCGAATTCGATGGACGAGACACGAAACTAGAAATGTTGAAATTTGATCTTCACTCCTTTCATTTTGACAGAGGTAAAGATGTCCGCGGGCGGAGCCGACTGGTGTCCCCGAGATTTCACCCTAAAATATGGGACAATCCCTTTTTTAAAAAACCGTTCTTTTCAAATGTAACGGAGTCGTTCTATGTTGGTTTTACCTTCAACTATTTTCATCGCTCTAAGGTAACCCCAGAGAGTCATAAAATCCAAATTCTCCAAATACCCACATGCTAAAACTCACTCTATCCCTTTGCCAGGTTTTGTCTGAGAGAATTTTATTTATTTATTTATTAAATAAATAAAGTTATTTTAAAAATAGATTGAGCTAAAATTGGAGGATTTAGGTTATATAAATCACTTCACCCCATCATTATTACCATAGAACATTCACCCAGGGGGAAGAATTTTTGCAGATCAGCTAATTGGAGAAATTTTCGAGTAATTGCCTACAACTTCTTTTGTTTTGTTTTATTTCTTTTTGTCTGTGTTTTGGTTTGTTTTCTCTAGAAATTCCTGTAGCCTATTCATTCTTCCTGCCAGATCTTTCCCCAGGCCTAGGGTTTTGAAAAGCTATCTAGTATTTTTAATTACTAATCTGTCTACAGGTGATTAGAGCTCAGGATTCTTTCAGAAGATTGCAAGAAGTTGCTTGGTCCAAAAAGGTACAAAAATGGATTTTATGAAAATAATAAAAATATTGCCATCAATTTCTAAAGCTCGAGAAAATATGCACTTTTAGAGAAAATGACACCTGAAATGGAGCCACGGAATGAAAGTTATGGCACATGCAAGTTTTTGTTGCTACATCTTCCCAGACCCTTTCCAAAAATGGAAAATATTTAGCTTGTGTTTTCTTCACCAAAAATCCAAAAAAGGAAAGAAAGATGCCAGTTACAATTTTCAAGGTTGCCTTCCGCGTCTAATTTCCACGCTGCCTTAAGTGATGAATTTTCTTGCAATTTTTATTACAGAAGTCATAATGTAAGTCACACTTTCAGAAAAGAGCTATTTTCCATGCAAGTTGCACTTTGTGGAAGGAAGGGTTTAAGTTGCCAGGGGGAATTTTGGTAGTGGCAGGCAGGCAGGAATTTCTCACCTACATAGCAGGTTACTTTTTCCCATGAAGTCAAAATCACTTAAGCTGCAATGGGAATATTATAGGTGGCAGGCGCGGCAAGAATTTCTTACCTGGCTTGTAGGGTAAAAATTCCCATTATAAAATGAAAAATCACTTAAAGCACCGGCGGGAATTTCTTACCTGGCCTTGTAGGGTAAAAATTCTCATTATGAAAGTCAAATCACTTAAGTGAAAGATGGGATTTTTGGAGCTGCAATGCAGGGTGGAAATTCCCATTGCTTTGACTTCTTATTTTTAGCAGTTTCCCTTGCCAAAAAGTGTGACCCACCTTGGCATTAATACATGTATTTAATGATATTTATTAATGGTATTTCTAGCTAAGTTTGGCACCATAAATGTAAAGAAGGTCAATGCAAGTGGATGGGCTAAAGAGAAGTCAAGGATGCATGCTAAAAATAAATTAAATAAATTCATAAAAAAGCAACCAGAAGCATGCAGACTTGGGTGCCCAAATTGAGATGAAGAAGCATGGATTTTAATTAATTAAATTACCAAAAATAGGGAAAGACAATTATTAAAAATAGCATACAGATGCGCCATAATTGAGAAGTAGTTAATTCTTTTTGATGAAGTTTGCAGCCTAGACATGTTTTGGCGCTAAGGGAAGGAATATTTTGCATTAAAGAGTGTTTTCCATTGTTGGGAAGCTTCCAGTTTTGGCGCATTGGGTTGGAATAGCCTGATTTTTGTTATTCTGATTGTCAGCATGTTGGTATTGGTTTAATTGCCCAGGTGCTCATATTAGTGAAAGGAAGTTTAAATCCATGTCAGATACATTGAATATATCTCTTCTGAATCCGATAAGAAATTTCCAAACATGATCTACACAAATTGATCTAATTACAAAGGATTATGATAGAATTAAAAGAAAAAGAGCTCAAACAAAGATTGTTCCATCCATAATGAAGTGTGATGAAAGAGAAGGGTCAGATGAATCATGCATAGCTTCCAAATTTTTTGAAGTCAATGATACAGACATAGGCCCTGAACCTATCACTGATTTAATTGACAGATCCATATCTCATAATTGCAAAGGCTTCCAATAAAAATTCATCCTCTTGTTTCTAACACAGTCCTGTGTGGAAGTCAGTGCATGGAAAATTCCTTCCAGGATCTTGTGCATGTGCTCCCAATCTTCTAGTTGAAGCCTTCATTGAATTTACTTGTATTTGCATTCACCCAGAGTGCTTTCCAGAATTTAAAATTGCTCATATGCAATTAAAAATAAAAGATGATGAGTTTTGTCTGAATTGTTTACTGAAAACATTGCACTGAGTGCACGTACTGAGAGAAGAACTACAAAAGCTTCAAGGATAAGAGGGAAGACATGTCATAGAGGCAACACCTCGTAAGGAAAATCACATTCAACTGCTTTCTAGATCTAGTTTGGTGAGAATCAAAGGAAAAAGAGTTAACCGCATGCCAAATATAGAAGAAGAACAAGACTGGGAGTGTTGCAGCTTTCTTCTAATTTCTTTTCCACTTTCTTCTTCTTTCTCTTATTTTCTCTGACAAAGTAATTGAGAAATCTTAAGTGATTGGTTTAAAATCTGTTACTTGAAGAAGTCAATTACTTGGAAATAGGTGGTAAACATGCAAAATAGAAGGTTTTATTTTCAGTTATAAATCAATGCATGTCATGCACAAAGAGGAATTCTAGAGACCAGATATTTCTCTTGTTAGTTCCATTTTACACCAGCTTCAACATGTGTCAACATTCATTACGCAGTTTCCTATTTAAGTAATTGCCCTCTATACACTATAAATAGAGGAAGAACCTATGGGTTAAATCATCCTCACGTTTGAATCAACATTCTTGTGTTCAGTAGGAAGAACTTTGAGCAAAATCCTTGATACGGATTTGTGAAAGCTAATGAATCTGAGGATAGATTTCACCAAGAACTTTGTGTCAACGAATGCATTTGTTTCTTATGTAGAATTTAGATCTTTGCATAAACTTTCCATGTTATCTTGGATCTAGATCTGAAACTTTCCTTTGCTTTGATCTACCTGCATTTCGAGATCTATTTGTTTTGTCTATGTGCATGTGACCAACTAGAATCCAACTATTGGTTACTTGGCACATCTTCTTTATATTTCTGCTTGGATTCAAAATTATTTCCTGTCTTCTTCATAGATACATTTCTTACATGACTGGCTTACTTTCTGCAAAATTTCCTAGCTATGGTACCATAAGCTACTAGCAGTTAAAGTAAAATTCCTGAAAAGGATAGGATATTCGAAAATATAATTGATAAATCTTAAGAAGGAGCCTCATGGTAAATGAGGGAGATTTATCTCATGACTTCCTAGGTTTTCAGCTATGTAGAAAATCTAGCCAACAGTTTTTGAATGACTCCGCTGGGGAACAACACAAATTATTCAGACCAGATGCTTTACTTCTTGAAGTTCCCTTTTATATTATAAGTTCAACCTATTGAAGAGCAGTCCATTCATGGCGGTGGAAATTGAAGAGCTCATCAGGAAGGATAAAGAACATTTTTATAGATTGCTAAAAGTTTAATTTCACTACTCATCCGATTCCTATTGCAAGTTAGATGAGTTGTCACAGATGAAGAAATAAGTGGCTCAAATGGCTCAAGGAAAAAACACTAGTGTTCAGAATAAAAACAACAACAGGAAGCATGGTTAGTTCTCAAAGATTAGCAATTAAAGTTGCTCCAGAAACAACGTGGAGATGAATGAAGAAGACCAGGAAGCTTGACGCTAATCTTTGAGAATGATATTCCATATGTCATGCTGGCCACTCCAACATTAATTACCTAAACTATAAATCTGAACATGACTGTGAGGATTTTCTGAAGATTATCATGGGATGCATATGTATTTTTTTTTACATAATCACAAACTTGCCAAGCTGAGGCAAGATGATGAATCCAGAATGTGCAGCCCTTTACCTTCTTCTTTAGCTCTCAGAAATAAAAATGCGAGTTCTTCATCTCAACCAAAGAAAACAACTTAAGTATTTGAATCTATACATACTCTTCATAGAGACATTGCCATGACTTGGCTAGAGAATGGTTCTATACAGTTAAGCTCCTAGCACCATAACTAACTGGGCTACTAGTGCAAATAGATACAATTCCTAAAAAATTCAATACAGTCGAAGGATTCCTAAGTACATTGATAACTTAACTCACTCAGTTAAAGAAGGAGCCACTTCTAGCACATGCGGGATTTTATGCAAAATTACAAAGATTACAAGTTAAAACTGTATTCTGGATTCTTCTTCTTTGAATGATGAGAAGTTGCAAATATTGGGTATTCTTCATCAAGACTTTACTTCCTAAAGTAAGCTATCAACTATCAAAGAGCACAAGTCCTGCTGAGATTGTTAGCAGCCTCAAAACATGGCAGTTGAAATTAAAGATGACATCATCATGTCTAGAAAGATAAAGAGAAGTACTTTGCAAAGATAGAGTTGAAAGTTTCATGGATCTGGTTACTACTATCTGATTCACTGGAGCTTGACAAAAGTTAGTACAAATGAGATGTCACTAGATGAAGAAACAAATGGCTCAAATTTCTCAAGGCAACAACACTGTCCCTACTCAGAATTTCAACAACAACAACAACCGGAAGAAGCATTGACTCTGAGTTCCCAAATATTAGCAATTGAAGCATGCTCCCAATAAATGAACGTGGATATGAATGATGTTAAGACCAGGAAGTTGACGCTGATCAGCTTGAGAATGATGATTTTGTAGGTCCTGCTTGGCGACTCCAACATTAATTACCTAAACTACAAATCTGAACATGACTATGAGGAGCTTCTTGAAGATGATCATGGTCATGCATATGTAATATTTACACAATCACAAACTCACCAAGCTGAGGCATTAGTTGATGAACAAAGAAGGGGCAGCCCTTTACCTCCGTTAGCTCCTAGAAATAAGAACGTGAGTTCTTTATCTCAACCACCAGAAACCAACTCAGGTATTTGAATCTATACCTTCCTTTGACATTGTTGATCATGTCAAGAAAACTAGGATTCAAATGTTAGAAGATGAATACCTGACAGCCTTTCCTGAGTAGTTAAATAGGCTAGTTAAATATGTACAATCACCAGGAAAATCTAATACATCAAAAGGCCTTTTTCCTAAATGCAAATATACCTCTCCCTAGAAAAATGTTGCAGTTGTTAAATCCACATCATCTTCTAAAAGAGTAGAAATTTTCCATGTCTCCTTATTGCTTAATGGTTTCAAGTTAAGTAACTATATACTAGATTCGAGTGCTTCTGATAATGTCATGCCAGCTAAAGTTGTAGATGCTCTTGGGATTACCTTGACAAACACCATAAAAATGTGTTATTCCATGGAGAGACAAGTCCATTTAATCATACAAATCAAAGATGCACAAGTTGTTTTGGCAGCTTTTCCTAAAAAAAGATTAAAGATGAAAATCTTAGTTTCAGATATTCTTATCTCCTATGGGATTTTGATAAGTAGAAACTTCTAAAAATAACTAGGAGGAGAAGTAAATATGGATTGGTCATGTGCCCATATTCCTATAAAAGGAATAAGCTAGAATCTGGATCTGGAAAAGAAGTCCAAGTACATGGTTACAAAATATGAGGATCCTAGATCTCAAATTCTTTTTTAGGGGTTTGACCATGGTGTATATTTCTTGGAAATGGACAAAGGTGTTCCAGAGCTAGAACTTCAACCAGAGCTAGAACCAGAGGAAGAAGAAAAAATTTGGACTTTAGAGTTTAAAGGCACCTGTTGTTCTTTTGGATCAGGATCCGACATTCTACTAATATCTCCAGATCATGAGATATTCCCATACTCCCACAAGCTGATGTTCGAGAACACCAATCATATGATGGAGTATGAAGCATTGCTGCTAGGAATGGAGCACACTAAAAATAAAGGAGTAAAACTCCAAAAAGGCCAAGGAGATGTTGAACTTCTAGTAAAGCAGGTTCGAGGGAAAAATCAAGTCAAAGGAGATAAGAAGAAGCATTACAGAGATAGAGTGCTTTCTGCCACACTCGATTTTACAGCCTTCTCTATCGACTTCATTCCAACAAATCAGAATTCCAAGGCAGACTCTTTGGCAGTCACATCTGCACTATTGAATCCGGATAGACCACCATCCATATTCAGACAAGGAAACTATAAAGTGGAGATTATCTACTACCCTAAAATCCCTAATAGTGTTGAAGAGTGGTAGAATTTCAATGTTGACAAACAAACATCTGCATGTCTGGAACAAGACAACTTTGATAGGTTGTGTGTTGAAGGGATTAAATCACCACCATTACAAATAGTCACCAACAAAAATGATACATATTATGGTGACAGTAGTGGAGTAATCCAACTAAAAGGTAACAAAATCCCCAAGGGTTTAGTTTCCTCAGTGGAGACTTTCGATAGACATAATCAGTACCTAAATAAGAACAAAGAACATGGTGATAGTTCTTCCTCAGGAATGCAAGTAGGTAAATCTGGGAACGGAGGAATTTGATGAAGAATTACCCACCACAGAGAGAAGAAAGGATGAGCCACCACAAGATGAAGTTGATGAAGGACTTGCCCAAGTTATTTGACAAGAAGGTCGATAAAAGGAGGTTTAAAATCAGAGACTAGGTACTCTTGTGGGACAAGAGAAACGAATCGAAGGGAACACATGATGAATTTGATTCACTTTGGAAAGTGACCTTCATGATCAATAGGGCTTCTGGAATGGATAATTTATTCCTTTCCTACTAGGATGGAATTGAGTTACCACTACCTTTCAATGGGTAGAATCTGAGTCTATTCAGAAACTGAGATACGAGGTAAAACTTGTTTGTATATAAATAAAACTTTTGTTTTTTTCTTTCCTTTTATTTTTGTTTTCTTTTGTTTTTGTGGCCTGACCCCGAACCCAATGGAGAAGACACAAAACTAGAGATGTTGGGATCTCATCTTCACTCCTTTCATTTTGACAGAGGTAAATATGTCCACAGACGGAGCCAACTGGTGTCCTCAAGATTTCACCCTGAAATCTGGGACTACCCCTTTTAAAAAAATCATTCTTTTCAAAGTAACGGGTCGTTTTGTGTTTTTTTTCCTGCATTTGTTTGCATCACTCTAAGGTATCCCCAGAGAGTCATAAAATCCAAATTCCCCAAGTACCCACATGTTAAAACTCACTCTATCCCTTCGCCAGGTTTTGTCTGAGAGAATTTTATTTATTTATTTATTAAATAAATAAAGCTCTTTTAAAAATAGATTGAGCTAAAATTGGAGGATTTAGGTTATATAAAGCACTTCACCCCATCATTATTACCATAGAACATTCACCTAGTGGGGAAGAATTTTTGTAGATCAGCTAATTGGAGAAATTTTCGAGCAATTGCCTGCAGCTTCTTTTGTTTTGTTTTATTTTGTTTTGTCTTTTTTTTGGTTTGTTTTCTCTGGAAATTCATGTAGCCTATTTATTCTTCCTACCAAATCTTTACCCAGGCCTAGGGTTTTGAAAATATATATAGTTTTTTTAATTACTAATCTTTTTGAAGGCGATCAGAGCTCAAGATTCTTTCAAAAGATTGCAAGAAGTCTCTTGGTCCAAAAAGGTGCAAAAATGGATTTTATGAAAATAATAAAAATATCACCATCCAAGCATAGAGCTCAAGAAAATATGCACTTTTAGAGGAAATGACACCTGAAACAGAGCCACGGAATGAAAGTTATGGCACATGCAAGATTTTGTTGCTACATCTTCTTGGGCCCTTTCCAAAAATTACAAATTTTATTGTTTACTTTTTTTTTCTTCACCAAAAATCCAAAAAAGGAAAGAAATGTTGTCTTTTTGTCAATCAAAATTTTCAAGGATGCCTTCCATGTCCAATTTTCACGATGCCTTCAGTGACAAATTTTCACACAATTTTAAATGCTGAAGTCACAAGGCAAGTCGTACTTTTGGAAAAGAGCTATCTTTCATGCAAGTCGCACTTTTTGTAAGGAAAATTTTAAGCTATCAATGGGAATTTTTGTAGTGGTAAGAAGGCAGGAATTTTTTCCTACATAACAGGTTACTTTTTACCATCAAGTTAAAGTCACTAAAGCTGCAATGGAAATTTCAGAGGTGGCAAGTAGGGGAGAATTTCTTACCTACAATGCAAGATGAAGATTCTCGTTGTAAAATAAAATCGCTTAAAGCACCAGTGGGAATTTCTTACCTTCAACACAAAGTGAAAATTTTCATTATGAAAGTCAAATCACTTAAGTGAAAGATGGGATTTTTTGAGCTGCAATGCAGGGTAGAAATTCCCATCACTTTGACTTTCTATTTTTAAAAAATACCCCTGCCAAAAAGTGTGACCCACCTTGGCATTAATGCATGTGATTAATGGTATTTATAGCTGATTTTGGCACCATAAATAGGAAGAAATTGAATGCAATTGGATGAGCTAAAGAGAAGTCAAGGATGCATGCTAAAAATAAATGAAATAAATTCATTAAAAAGTAATCAAAATCATGCAGAATTGGGAGCCCAAATTGGATGAAGAGGCATGACTTTTAATTAATTGAATTGTTAGAAATAGGAAATGACAATTATTAAAAATAATTTGCAGATGGCTATAAAATCATGGGACACCATAATTGAGAAGAAATTAATTCTTTTTGATGAATTTTTCATCCCGGACAGGTTTTGGTGTCAAGGGAAGGAGGCTTTTATATTAAAGAGTGTTTTCCATTGCTGGGAAACTTCCAATTTTGGCGCATTGGGTTGGAATAGCCTGATTTTTGTTATTCTGATTGTCTACATTTTGGTATAAGTGCAGAGGAGAATTAAATTATATTTTTGGTTGCTTTGCATGCAAGAAAAGTCTCAAATTTTAGGGCAGCAGGCTTTATATGCAGAGTTCGGTGATAAAAATCAAGTATTCATGCCATGGACTCCATCTTTGTCTGACTTAATTTCAGGTATTCATCACAGGTGCTCCTATTAGTGAAACGAAGTTAAAATCAATGTCATATATATTGAATATCTCTTTTGAATCAAAAGAAATTTCTAGATCTGCACAAATTGATCCAATTACAAGGGATTCCGATAGAATTAAAAGAAAAATAGCTCAGACAAAAATTGTTCCAACCATGTTGATGCATGGTGAAAGAGAAGGATCGGTTGAATCATGCATAGCTTCCATCTTTGATGAAGTCAATGATACAAACATTTTCCCTGAACCTATCACTGATTTAATTGACAAATTCAGATTTCATAATTGCAAAGGTTTCTGACAAGAATTCATCCTCTTGTTTCTAGCGAAGCCCATGTGGAAGTCAGTGCATGGAAAATTCCTTCTAGGATCTGTCATCACCAATCCGGCACTATGATAATTCTTCACCGAGAACTCCTCGTGCTATGATTATTTACTAATGCACAACCTTTAGTTTGGTGGATGTAATCTGGAAACAAAACAACAACATAACACAAGAATACCATCGACTATGATAAGACAGAATGATGACAAATCTGAAATATCAAAGTAAATTATAATATTAACATGAAATTGTTACAATCTCACCCATGAGGTACTTCAAGTGTTATTGACTTCACTTGCCTTTCACCAAGACTATGGGAGAAACTTTACGATTACACCTCTTAATGGCTTCTTCAACACACCTTTAAACTGATGGCTTCCTTCGCACACTTCCTACAATATTTCTCACTACTTCCTTCTATGCTAAATGAGGGGGGTGGCCTCTCTATTTATAGAACTTCCAGGCTTATCCATCTTATCTCTAAGATAGGATAAGAAATCCACTCTAACGAATCATATTCCATACCTTAACTCTTATTTGTACATGTAAGTTTATCTTTTAAGATAAGATAAACCTTATCATTTTACATGGGTTCCACATTTTTAGACTTTTTACAAATAAAATACACAAAATATTTATGACCTCACTCCTTGTTCTTATTACCAATATAATATTTCTAATTCCTAATCATGTAGACCCTACTTCTCTAATTACCCAAACTTTGACATTTTAACATTACCGGACCACTTACGACAAATATTTACTTTTTACAACATTCATATTGTACTTTGACTGTTACCATACTCCACATTATTGGCGGCACCATACTGACGGTGCCGTTATCTTCTATCAGACGCTACTACTAATTATACTTAACAACATCCTATTCCTAATACATACATTAATGAAATAGAAATTATGGAGGAAAATTTTAGTGTTGACAAATCGTGTGCATGTGCTCCCAATATTCCCATTGAATCCTTTATTGAATTTACTTGTATTTTCATTCATCCATAGTGCTTTCCAAAATTTAAAATTGCTCATATACAATTAAAAATAAAAGATGATGAGTTTTATCTAAATTGTTTATGGCAAACATTGGACTGGTGCACGTACTAGAGAAGAAATACAAAATCTTCAAGGATAAGAGGGAAGACATGTCAGAGGAAACTCCCATAATAAAAATCACATTCATCTGCTTCTAGATCTAGGTTTGAGAGAATCAAAGGCAAAAGATTTAATTGCATGCAAACTATGGAAAAAGAACAAGACTAGGAGTGTAGCAGCTTTCTTCTAATTTCTTTTCCAATTTCTTCTTCTTTCTCTTATTTTATCCGACAAATTAATTGAGGAATCTTAAGTGATTGGTTTAAAATCCATCACTTGAAAAAGTCAATTACTTGGAAATAGGTGGAAGACATGCAAAATAGAAGGTTCTATTTTCAATTATAAATTATGCATGTCATGCAAAGAGGAATTCCAAGAAGAATATTTCTAGTTTCTTCCCTTTTTCATAGCTTAAACATGTGGAAATTCATTAAAAAATCTTCTTATTTGTAATTTCCCTCTATACATTATGAATAGAGAAAGAACCTACATTTTAAAAGACCAAAATTTGTAAGCTGAAACCCTTGATATCTTTCTGAAAGCTAAGGAATAGAGAGGAGGAAGATTTCCAGAGAAATTTGTGTCAATGGTGCATTTGTTTCATATTTCTTTTTGAATCTTTCCATAAACTTTGTGTTATCTTGCATCTGGATCTGAAACTTTGCTTTTCTTTGAATTCTACATTTCTAGATCTATTTGTTTCGTCTATGTGCATGTGACCAACTCCGTTAACTATTGGTTAAGTTGCACATCTTCTTTCTTTTCTACTCACATTCGATTATTTCCCTCATTTTCATATATTCATTTTATTACAACTGCAAAACTACCTAGCTACAGTGCATGAGCTACATAGTTAAAGTAAAACCAACAGATATATATTAGAAAATATAATTGAAAAAATATTACTTGGGAGCCTCACTAGTAAATGAGGGAGATTTACCTTGTAAGTACCTAGGTTTTCAGCTATGTAGAAAATCTAGCCAACACACTCTATGTTGTAGATTTCATCATGGAGCATGCCAACACCAACACAATGAGACTCTGCAAAACAAATGTTGAGCGAATATAAAGTGTATCTACACCTCAGGTATTTTTTCATTTAAACATGTAATTTTCAATTCAGACTTAAAGGAAGCGTAGATGTAAATACTCAAAATTTGAAATTTACTCTTTGATATTGTTGATTTTTACAATGCTGTCTTGCTAAGATAAACACGCTCTTTTTTATCCCCACTCAATACATTTTGAGGTCTCTTGTTTAACATGTTTAGTCATACACATTGATATATCGATAGATTCTGAGAATTAAATGCATAAAATACATAAAAAAAAACTCCACTTGATAGGAGGAAAACTTTAGTTTTCATGTTTCTCATCCATGTGCAAAAATGTCTAGTTTGGTTAGCTTGTGATATCTGGTCCTAGCCGACTTGTATGATTTTAGACCGACATATCCTCCATCTTTTTTTTCAATTTCATAATATTTTTTATATCATTTACTTCCCCTAGGTCATTCTTTCCTCGATAATTTACCTTCAAAACCCTATATAAACAAGTTAAACTTACCTTATTTAAGAACCTTGATATCATCTGACACTATATTAACATAATCTCTTTAAACACTCACAAAAAGAACCCAAGGCTCCCTAAATCTCACTAAATAGTATGTACATTCATTAGGGAAGAAATCACTACAAGTCTAAAACATCATACAAAATCAAGGAATCATATTATCTCATTTGTAAGAATCTAAACATCCTTACTTCAATTATTAGCAAGAGACAAACTTAGTTCAAGCATTTTCAAGGAGTTTCTAACTACCAAATATAGTTGCACTCATTCAAATATCACGTGCTAGATGGAGAACAAGTGGTTTGAGGATGTTTTAGAGTAGTTTTGACATCATTGGCATAAGGATTATAATTCAACCCAACTAATGTTTGTTTTGTAGGGTCTTCCACATGTGATTAGGATTTGAGACCTCACTCAAAAATATTCATATGGATTTACATCATGAGTGACAACTAGGGTTTGACAGTGACATATATTTATAGGCAGGTGATAATCTCAAGAAGTTATAGAGAAAGATTTAGAGCAAGTCCAAAACATTACATTAGGTAAAAAACCATATTGGCAGTCATGGCACATTTGTACGGTCTTGCACTAGGGAATTTTCTAGCTATAGCTCATGAAAAAAGCATTCTCAATTTTAGATCTCCCAGTTCTAATAGTCTGCACTCCCAAAAGTTCTTAGATTCATCTATAATTATCTAAATGTACTCATCCTCTTGTGTTTTCAAGTTCATATCATATCGTGTACATTAATTACAAGAATTAATGCGTTGTTCTAATATTACATAATTAATGTGGGAATTTAATTAATCATAATAACCTCTTATATATCCCTTTACATATATTTATTGTATTTAACTCATTACTCTATTATAATTCAATAAGGGTGTAAAAATAAATTTCCTTAAATGCATATGCACGTTGTTTCTCTATGGAGCTTACAAACTCTCTCATGGAGATTTTACAGACTCTAGTGTTTCTCCTAAGGACCTAACCCATAGTGATTATACTTCTCAACTTGAATCTAATGGCCTATAATGAATTAGCTTCTCTCAGTTAGCTAATTGTTCCTCAAGTGCATATTCAACAACTTATGTCTCGACTCGCTTAATTGCCATAATAACCTCAAAATGGTGAATGCGTCCTCTTTTTATAGCCATGTGTTCCCATTTATTTATTGTCATTTGAATTCTCCTTTGGGAATTTTGGTCCCTTCTATATTCTTCATGATCTTCCCACTCGGACTCAAATTTAAATTGAGCCATTAGTTTTGAGTTACCTCATTTAGACGTTACTTTCTTGGGTCATGTCAATCTAGTTATTAGGCTCAACTAACCATTGATTCCATGTCATTCTCCCTATCAAATACCTTTTAACACCTTCCCTATCTTATCTGCCAAATACTAATTTTTTTCATGCACTCCTTTAGCACACATCTTCTATGTTCTACAACACATTATTATGATGGAGATACACATTCACCTTTATTTTGCACATAACCTCATGATTTCTAATCCTCCTTAAAAAAAATTATTCCTCTTTCACAATCCAAGTTATTGTGTAATCCCTTACTTTATTCTCTTACACCTATTACACAATATTTTTCATTGTGCATAACTCTATCACAATCTTTTTGCACCTCTAGTCACTAGGTTATTCAAAAATCTTAATACGCTACTAAAATTCCTATGTGCATCAATGTGAATTATTCTTCCATGCCTTGCTTCCTTCCTTCCCCTCCAAAACATTATGTGCCCTCTTCTATTGTGCACTTTTGGGCATTTCACTTCATGTTGATATCCATTGCATAAATTTCTTGTGTACTTCCACACAATAACTCTTTCATTTTTTTGTGCCTCCCCTATTCATTCTGCACACTCTCCATACTCACATGCACCCACACTTAGCCAAAATTGTGAACGATTGCTTTGGACCTTGGATTCTCTTGCATCAATTATCAAGTTATTGATTACCAAATTTAGGTGTCTACATTTACCCCCTTTTAATCTCAAAAATTAAATTTACTTGCCTAAAGAAAAATATAACTAAGTTTCTAGACACGTTGTTTTTTCTCAAGGTTCTTGATATGATTGAGTATTGACATAATATTTAAAGTGAAACCTACAACATAAGTGTATTCAATGTCCATATAAATAATTGAAGTTTAACTAAAATTTGAAATTGAACTTTAAATTTGAAAATTGAAATTGAAATCTTGCATAATGGAATAGAAAAAAGCATTGAAGGAATACATTTGTTTGCTTTATTGAAGGAGAAGCTCCTTAATGAAGTAGTTGGAGAGAGATATTGTATCTCATACATTGGAGGATTGGGGGAAATCAATACCCTTTTTTTGTTGAAGGAGAATCTTGATCCAAGAGGGAATTGGGCATCCCTACACCAAAAAGGGATTTGGGTGTCCCAATCAACAAAGAAAAATGGGACCCTCAACACGTGAAACCGTATTTCTGCAAATAAGTCTATATTTCAAAATATGATACCATCTACAAATTTTAAAGGAAATAAATATGTTCATCCTCCACCATGTATTATATGTGATATCATTGTTTCTATAAGATGTGTGACCTAATATATAATTTTAAATTGCAATCATACCACTTACATTCTATACCAAAATGTAAGGAATTATGTACTAAAATCATGTATGTATATCCCTGAACATATATCATTGTGAACACAAAATCTATGCACTTGGGTACATTTCTAGGTCATATAACATACTATTATATACATTATTTCTAAGCAAAAAAACTAGTAATTGACAATGTCTTTTGGGTCTTTTGCTTTGTCTCTTATATTTTTATTGACCTTACACACCCTACGAACCTATTGGTATTTGACTGATTTATCATTTATGGCCTTAGAACTAGCACCCATTTTAGGATAGAAGCAGCTAGGCACTCCTGTCCCTGTTAGGCACTTCTAACCCTTCTTGTTTCCTTCTTAATATTTTAGGTATCTTTTGCTTTTGGGTCATCTTTTATCACTTTGGCTCAGCCTTCCAGTTGTCAATTATGAAATTCAAATAAGGGAATCATATATATATAGTTATAACTCGCAAATAAGGTATCAAGTGTTAGCATTATCTACTATCACCTAATCTTGGATCCAAAGGAACACGAGCATCTCAAGGTATCCATCTAGCACATTCACTCAAGGGACAAGGGCCGCATCACTTCTGCATACAAAACATAGGAGGGGACGTATATTCTATTCCATTACACACATTTGCATCTAGAGAATTTTATACCTAGCCTGGTATAAAATGTATAACTTGCACAAGGGCATCCTAGGGCATCATTACACACACTCTCACATAGAACTACATGGAGTCTAAAATGTAGTGTAGCACTCGGTACTAAGTTCACTCTTCAGGTGACCATCGAGGTTCATCCGACTCCAAATTCTACATATTTTAGTATATTTGATTTGGTTTATGGACATGTATAGGTAGAAAACTTATTTTTCATGTTACATGTACATTCAGAGATCAAGGAGTGAAACCAGAGTGATAAACAAAGACTAGTAGCAAAACTCCTCATGCACAAATGAAACCAGATCCTAATAATTCACATAGACACTAGCACCCAGAATAGACATTAACGCATATGCACTCTTTTCCTCTAATGGGTTTTCATGTCCGACACATTCTTGAGTTTTAGAACCTTTAGTGAGCATTGACAACACTCTTCTCAATATGTTTCAGCTATTCACATGCCTAGATAACTTTCAGATTTCTCAGGAATTAGCTAAGTCTCTCTATCTCCCTCTCTTTCTTATGGTTTCATATTTATATATGTTTGTTTGCTTATGTCTTACTATATATTATCATGTGTATATCATTCATTACAGTGGTTACTCTGAAATTAGATTTAATTCAAGTTATATTAAATCATTTGGTCAACATGTACCCTCATTCGAACACTCTTGGTACCTTCTTTGTTATCATCTTCGATACCCTAGGATCTTGTCATCATGAATTTATCAATCCCTACCTTCTTGCGGGCCAATCCTAAATTTTAACACAAAATTCAATATTTGTTTTCCAACACTTATATGCATCCTCATACTTATCCCAAATATGTGTATCATAAATTTACTACAACATTATCTTTTAAGGAATAAAATATTACTTTTACATTTGCATAAATCCCATCTCAATCTGTTTTAGATAATGACCCCCCTCTTTATATTCAGGATTTTATCAATAACATCAGGGTTAAGTGAGATTTACTTTACAATGGATCCAGTCTTAACATCTGTAATCTACCATTCCTCCACCAAATTGGCCTTTTTGAAGCCTCCTTGCTTCCCTCTTCTATTTCTATTTGTGGCTTTGATAACATTCCAAAATGGGTCTTAGGAACAATCACCCTTCCCATTACTGTTGGACCATGCACTTTTCCTATCTCATGTCATGTCATGCCCAATAATCTTAATTATAACATTCTCCTCAGATGACCTTGGATCCATGTTATGCATGTGGTTCCCTCAACCCTTCATATGTGGCTTAAATTCTTGTATCAAGGTGTGGTCTATGAATCCCTAGTTGATCCCTCCCCATTTGCTTTCTGCAACATCATAGATCACTCACTTGTTACCCCTCTTTCTGACACTTCTTCACCCACTTTTTAAAAATATGGTCCTGGATATCGATATAAGCTTTGTTATGGCTTCACTAGAACTGGGTTAGGAAAGGATGGTAATGGAATCATATGACCTCTTTCCATCCCCACATAGTCCACAAAGTTGGGCATAGGCTATACCACCCCATATCTCCCTAAAGTTTGTAATATTTCACATATTCCTTGCCTCACTCTATTATACTATGAGCTCATTAATGATTTTGTTTCTTCCACTTGGCCTGTATTAGATACATTTTGTACCAATGATGTTTTATTAGAACACATAGGTACTTATGACCACCTCCCCCCTTATCATCATAAAAACTCTCTCCATTTGTACTTAACACTACAACTTACTTTAGTGAATCATCTCCTCCCACTGCCAATACTGATACTCCTGATACTATTCCTATCAATCCCTATATTGAAGACCCCTCTGCACTTTTAAATGAAGAAACTATTTAGTACAACCTTGGTACCCAGGACAACCCCTGTATTGTTCTCTTAGTCACTTCTCTTACCCCCTTAAAACAAGATGACATTAAGCAAGTGATTCACTACTTCTCATATGTATTTGCATGGTATTATAGTGATATGTTGGGTAAAGAGCCTTTTCTTGCCATGTATAACATAGTCTTGAACCTTGGATCCAAACCAGTTCAACAGAAAATTATAAAAATGCATCTTAAATTCCCACTATTAGTCAAGGAAGAGATACAATGACTATTGGATACAGGATTCATCCATGCTGTGGACTACCCCAAATGGGTCTCTAATATTGTTCATGTTATGAAACCAAATGGAAAAGTCCATTATTGTGCCGACTTTTGCAATCTTAACAAGGGTTTACTCGAGGATAGTTTTCCTTTACTGCACATAGATGTTATAGTTGATTCCACCATCAGATACGAAATTCTTTCTTTTATGGATAACTTCGTTGGATACAATCAAATTAAAATCAACCCCGTTGATCAAGAAAAAACATCATTTACTATGCCATGGGGTACCTTTTTTTATATTGTTATTCCCTTTGGCCTTAAGAACGTTGGCGCCACCTATCAATGTGATATGACTTACATCTTTCACAATCATATCCATAAAATCCTTGAAGATTCGTTGATGATATACTTTTCAAATATCACAATCCCGCCACTCATACTGCTGATCTACACACCTTGTTTACACACTTGCGACAATATAATGTACGCTTAAATCCTAAAAAATGTGTTTTCAAGGTTATGACTAGAAAAATCCTCGGTTATATCATTTCTCAATGAGTAATTGAGATTGATCCTAAGAAGATATGTGCCATAGTCGACATTCCTCCCCCACAAAATCTTCATCAAATACATTCCCTCCAGAGAAAAAAATAGGTTATCTGTCATTTCATTGCTCAATTAGTTGACCAAAACCAGCCTTTCATGCACCTCATGAAAAATGACACTAATTTTATTTGGAATGATCATTTTCACCATGCTTTCGAGGATATCAAAACTTATCTATTGAATCCTCCATTTCTTGTGCCTCCCATAGCTGATCGACCCTTCATCTTATATATCTCCTCTACATTTTATGCTTTGGGAGCCCTTCTTGCATAACACGATGATGCTAACCATGAATGGGTTGTCTATTACATTAGTCATACATTACTCCCTTATGAATGCAACTATAGTTATATTGAGAAATTATGCCTTGGCCTTGTCTTTTTCACGGATAAATTACACCACTATCTTCTCAACCATGAGATCAATATTATCACCAAATTTGACCCTTTGTGATATTTACTATCTCAAACACATCTCTCTGGTTGCCTTTCCCAATGAGTAATGTTACTCACATAATTTGATTTCAATTTTATCTCACAAAAATCCATCAAGGTTTAGGTCATCGCCGATTAGTTAGTCAATGCTCCTCTTCCTATTCCTTCTCTTATCTATGACTCTTTCCGCGATGACTTCATTGCTTATACAATCGATACTAATACATGGACTATGTATTTTAATGGATCTCATTTCACCTTAGGCATCGGATCTAGTATTGTATTTATTACCCCTCATGGTGATTATCTCCCTTTTTCCTACCACTTAGGATTTTCCTATACAAATAATATCACTGAATACGAAGCTCTTATCCTTGGCCTCACTGTCACTCGCAAGTTGCTTATTCATAATATCCATATTCATGGCGACTCTCAACTAATTGTTAATCAAGTCAATGACACATACCAAACCAAAGAGGAGTGACTCATCCCCTACAATGACCTTTTCAAAGCTATATTGGCCACATTCGACTCTTATTCTATCACCGCCATCCCTCGCAAAGATAATCGTCATGCTGACACCATGCCCAGTGTTGCCTCTCTCATCCCACAAGATATCACTAATGATCAAGAAACTTTTATAATCCACCACCTACACCATCCCTCCACTGATCATTAAATTTTGGAAGCTTGTGTCATCACACGTAGCCATGAAATTCTAGAATGGTTCACCCTGATCTTTAATTTCCTATATCGACAAACCATCCCTTCTAACTTAAAACCTCATGAAGCTCATCGATTGTGGTAGGAAGACACACACTATGTAATCATTAGAGCCTCACTTTTTAAAAGGTAATTCGATGGTCACTTGTTATGTTGTTTAGGTGTCGATGATATCCTGTTAGCTATTTCCCAGATCCATGATAGCCTCTGTGGCAGACACTTCTCAGGAAAAGAAATGTCTCAAAAGCTCTTACAAAAAGGGTATTATTGGCCTACCATGGAACAAGATTGTTTGGAATACGCCACATGTTGTGAAAAAATTCAAAAGCACAGAAATATCCACCACATGCCTGCATATGAGCTCCAACCCATTGCCTCATCATGGCCATTTTCCCTATGGGGTTTTGACCTCATTGGAAAAGTCAATCCAGAATCAGATGATGACCATAAGTTCATTATTACCGCTACTGAATACTTTACTAAATGGGTCAAAGCAGTGCCCTTGCAAACCACTACTGGTGTTGATATCTTTTGATTCATTACTTTTCACATCATCACACATTTCGGTGTACCATCTGTTATTATCACTGATAATGGCCCTCCTTTCAAAAACAAGGATGTTAAATGACTTTGTGCCAAGTTCAAAATTAAGAAAACATTTTCTACTCCTTATTATCCATAAGGAAATGGCCACATCGAAGCTACTAATAAAACCATTGTCAAGATCTTATGTAAAACTGTTGATACTTCTGGGAGTGACTGGCATAATCAAATTTTATACACTCTTTGGGCTTACCACACGAGCATTCACACTCCCACTAATGCTACGCCCTTTTCACTTTTCTATAGAACTAAAGCTGTCATTCCTTTGAAACTTGAAATTCCCTCATTACGGATGTCCCTTAAATGAATTCTAAAATATAACGAATACCATGACAATTGACTATACGATCTTGAAATGCTTGACTCTCATCGTGCACAAGCCTTGGAGAATCTTTGGGTATATCAGGAATGCATTACACACGTTTATAATAACAAAATAAGTCCACGTGAATTCAATGTCAGCCATCTTTTTCTTAAATTAAAGCAGACGAATACTAATGCAAACACTCAAGTCAAAGGAAATTTCAAACCTAATTGGCTTGGCCCTTATGTAATAACAGATAAGTTAGGTCGTGGCATATACCATCTTGCCACTTTTCTTGGAAAACCACTCAATAATCCCCTCAATGTCATGCATCTCAAATGATATTATGCTTAAATAGAGTTCCTTATTCATTACCCGATGATGCACTCTCAGTGTTACGGTTCACACTTGACTGTTGAGGGTCTACACTTCATCAATGAACCCCACATCATCTACACTTCACACTCTACACTTTGCAATACATATCTTCTAGAAACTACTCTCAAGCACATGTAATACATTCATTTCCCGATGACACACTCTTGTTCTATGGTTCATTCTTGACTGTTGAGGGAGCATTTCTAAATGAACCTCATCTCATACACATCCTCTGGGGGGAAACATTGCTCCTATCATCTTCACACCTTTCATATCACACCATCACACTCATATAACATTTGCATATCTTGGTTGCATTATTTCTTGTTAGCTTATTCTACTTACATGTTACACTTTGTTTCCCATGCTAGATGGATTCATAGCATGTCATTATCTTTTCCTATATACACATGTGCATTCACTTGGTAGCTCTAAGTGAATGAATAACCTATTATAAATACATACACGATACAAGATGCCCAACTTAGCTCTTTACCAGTCCCACCGAGGCTCCTAGGGGCATCTAATTTTGTTACTATCATACTTTACACATTACAGGTTATATCATTTCAGTACTTACTATTTCCAGTCACTATTACTCTACTTATCACTAATTTATACATGTTTTGACATACTATCTATATTTATAACATACTAATCGGTGTTTCATGTGTAGCATTTGTCTTACACAATCAATACAACATGGGTTATTTGTCACTCTTTGTTTATTCTTGTTTTCTTTTGTTTACGGGATATGCCCTATGTCTTATTTGATCATTATTTTGGATACTTCGGCCTTGATTGTCTTGTGACATTGTGAGCAATATCCCATGTATGAAAACCATTTTTCACATTCCATCTTGTCTTCCTAGTTATTTGTTACATTATGTTCTATTGCATGCTATATTTTATACTAACACTAATTGCTAGTCCATCTTTTTTGCATGTGCCTTGGTTTCTACCATGCACATCCCCTACCCCTTTCAATGTATCCACTTCAAATATGCATATCAGATCAAGGTCCTCTCCTTTGGACCACATTCTCCTCTGATATTTGCATGCACCCCAAATGGGGGGAATCTATTAGGTGAACAAATCACCTGTACAATAGAATCTCAAATCTACAGTATAACACATCACAGTACAAAAACAACATAGGCATACAGTTATAGATTGGCCTAGAAACTGACTTGGGTACAAATATAAAGAAAACACTAGTTCCTAGACCTAGACAGTAGCGGTGGGCACATGTGTCCCCCCTGGCGTTTGTGTCCTGGGGGGAAAATAATCATTTTCTCATTTAGCATAATCTCCAACAATTTTCATATCAGTTCTCCACTAACAGGCACTTGTCTCCAGTTACAAAATTCAGGTTATCAATAAATTTCAGTTACAATCAGAACAAATCAAAACAATCAGGAACGGAAATTAAAAGGAACAAATCAAGACATACCATTTGTAGTGGTGCTTATTCGAGAAGTGTCATAGAAGGAGAGAAAATATAGACCTCTCTCCCCAACACTCTTCTCTTGGCAGGAGATCTCCCAAAAAACTTGCATTTGACATGAGATCACCCAAAAAAACTCACACTTTGTATGAGATCACCCAAAAAACTCACTCTCGGAGTGAGATCACCCAAAAACCTCACCAATCAGCAACAAATTCAACAACTCCAAGAAATCAGGACAATTCTTTATCTCTTACACTCTTATACATCATGTGCACACTTTCCTTTTACAAACTTTCACACTTTTACTTACTTATACACATGTTACTTTGATTTCTCATTTATATAAATTTGACTAATCTTTCACTCTTCTTTTACAGGTCTATCCTTAATACACAACAAGGAGCATCTCACATCAACAAACACAACATGTTATTACGCGTACACTTCACCCCTAGGGTCTACTTCCCTTTCCTAGTCTCCATGCTTCACATTGTGATCACTTCATGCTTCACTTGTCCACTCAACACGCTATTTGCCACACTCTTCTCTATAGGATCATAAGGTATGCATCTTCTATCTACTTTATGCTATCAAGTATTCACTCAACAACATAAAGTGGGGGAAAAATGTAGACACAAAATCTATGCACTTGGGTACATTTCTAGGTCCTTGAGCATATTAATATATACATGATTCCTAAGCAAGAAAACTAGTAATTGACAATGTCTTTTGGACCTTCTATTTTGTCTCTTATATTTTTATTGACCTTACACACCCTATAGACCTATCGATATTTGACTGATTTATCATTTATGGCCTCAAACAACAGCACCCATTTTAGGACACAAGTGCACAGGCACTCTTATCCCTCCTGGGTGCTCATGAACCTTCTTTCTTCCTTCTCTTTTGGGTATCTTTTGATTTTGGGTCATATTTTACACTTATGGGTCGACCTTCTAGTTGTCAATTACAAAATTCATACTAGAGAATCATATATATACATAGTTATAGCTCCTAAATAAGGGACCAAACACTATCATTATCTACTATCACATAAGCTTACATCCAAATGAAAAAGAGCATCTCAAGGCATCCATCTAGCACATTCACTCAAGGGACAAGGTTTACATCACTTCTATATACACAACATAGGAGGGGAAATCTATTCTATTCCATTACACACATTTACATTTGGATCATTATATATCTAGCTCACTATCTTAGTGTAACTTACACAAGGGAATCCTATGGAATCATTACACACACTCTCACACATAACTACATGGAATATGAAATGTAGTGCAGTGCTTGGTACTAAGTTCACTCTTTAGGTGACCATTGGGGTCAGTTCGACTCAACATTCTGCATCCTTTTTGTTATATTTTATGTGGTTTATGGACATATGTAGGTAGACAAAAAAAAATTCATGTTACAGATACATTCAGTGATCAAGGAGAAAAACCAAAGTGATAAACAGAGACTAGAAATAAATATCTTCCTACATAGAAGAGACTAGATCCTGATAATTCACACAGATAATAGCACCTAGAAAGAACACTAGCACCCATTCGATCCTGATAATTCACACAAATAATAGCACCTAGAAAGGACACTAGCACCCATTCGAGCCTATCCTCTCATGGGTTCTCCTATCTGAAAAATTCCTAAGTTTCAAAACCTCCAGCGAGAATTGACGACACTCTTCTCAGTATTTTTAAGCTATTCACCTACCCAGATCACTTCCAAATTTCTCAGGAATCAGCTAAGTCTCTCTATCTCCCTCTCTTTCTTAGGGTTTCATATTTGTACATGCTTATTTGCTTGTGTCTTATTATATATTATCATTTGTATCTCATTCATTACAGTAGTTACTCTGTAATTATATTTAATTCAGTTTATATTAAATCAATTGTGAACATCTAAATACTTATATGTCCCAAAAAATTGTGAAATTATGCACCCAATATTTCCTAGGATGAAACTATCCATTTAGGATAGTAACATATGATGGTTGTCCCTATTGAATAGTTTAATCCAAATTAAGATTCTAACCTTGATTTTTATTTGTTCTAATTCTTGTATCATGTTTCATTATGTTCTATATCTTGTAATCAATATATGTGCATAATTTACATATGTATTGATATGATAACATAGCTTAGTTCTCCCTCTTTTTAGATGAAATATATTATGTAGATCACTCATCTCAAAATAAGTGAATTGTGTTCATGTCGTATGTAGCATATAGTTAACATTAGATCACATACAAGGTAATTGTACATGACCACCATACAAATCATATTCCTACAAAAGAGTGTGTGGTAGAAACCATGACAATTAGAGATAACAACAAAGATTGCAAGCATATAAGTTAAAAAATTAATGTCACATAAATAGTCATAGAAAAATCCAAAGGCCACATACAAGGGACGCGATAGTTCCGTATACACAATAAGGACCACATGGACACATAAGAAATGGAAACGAAGACCAAAAACAAGGGACACCTGAGTATCACACACACATAAATAAGGTAAAAGGATGCATACATAGGCCAACATATAAGAAAGTGAATGAAATGTATAAAATAGTATAGAATATCATATAACAAGATATAGCATTCATGTGTAAGCCACAAGTGCTAGTCATATTAGTCCAAAGAAATGGGATGTAGCAAATTATATAATATGAGCATAATGAGAATGTGAAAAATTAATGTGTAATGAAATAATAACACCTGATAGTGTTGATGATTCCCCCATATTAGTAAGGCCACTAGGAAATGGATTAGGCCAAAAACTATGATCATGTAGAGCCCTATGTATTCTACAACATGTTCAAATACCTCGTAAAATGCATTTGTGTAAAGATTATAGAGAATATTTTATGTATAAAACCATGTGAGAAATAATATATGCAAAGAGAGGGGACAAGGTGTCAGCTTGGTAAGGTGTATATAACATGTTTGAACATATAAGGGGTAATTTTTATTTTCATTCATTTTACAGTAGATTATAGTGGTATAAATAGGGTTAGTGATGTAAAATTGGGTCCAAATAATGAGGGTATGTTGTGGTAAATCCTAATAATAAGGCATGATATTTAAAATGGCATGATCTTGAGTGTTTTGGATATTGTTTAGCAAGTAACCCTAAGCGATGTAAAGTAATAAATAACTTGTTATAAATCAAGTTATATTTAGGTTTTGATTTTGTATTTTCAGGATATTTGATTTTTTCTGTGCTTATGAGAATATTTTGATTATTTTTGTATGTTTGCATAATATTTGAATTTGTGAAAATGGATACCCTATAATACTATATATAATATTTGAATTTTTATGGCTTAGACATCAAAGTTATATTGTACATAATGGGAATAGGATTTATCATTCTGAACTAGGGCTATAACACATGCTTAGGATATTTGTTGCTTGTAGGAGAAGGCATATGAAAAATATAGATTCTAGATATAGCATGAGTAAGAATTATAAGAATATATGTAGTAATAGATGTCCTCTTAAGAGATGAATTAGGTAAAGGATTCGTATGATGGATTTCCTTAACCATAACAACCTGATTGTTATGAATGTATTTGACACATTGATGATGTATAAAAGGAATAACTTAAATTTTATAGATCTAAGGGAATCCTAAAATTGTGTCACATGTCCCAAGGGTGTTAGTAACCAAGAAGGGTGTAGGCATAATAGTGTGCCCCACAATAAGAGGGAGAACCATTCTTCCAATATATTTTTTTGCTTTGAATTGGATATGTTTCTTATTATAGACCAAATAATCAAGAAATATTAAAGTGCACATGTTTTTTTTAGCATTTTTATCAACCAAGACACTACAGATATGATTTTTTATCAAAAAATTCTAAACATAAAGAAAATGGTAAATAACACAATCATCAAGTAAATCAACATCATAACATGTAATCATAACCCTAAGAGGTATAGAATAAGTAATTGTACTAATGACATAATCAAGTGAAATAACTTATGTATCAGGAGGAGGTGCCTGATATGTGTGTATGTACCTTGAAATTTCTCTTAGATTCATAAATGTGATGATCAGGAAGTGGATCACTAAATTTCTTGAGCTTAGATTTTCCATTAATAGGATGTCTATATTTCTCAGGAGGAGAAACAAATTTGATATCATTAACATTCATTATATAAGGGATGACATTTTGAAACTTAAATCATTTGCTAGTGGAGTGTCTAATAAATTTATGGAAATCATATTAGGCATTAAACTCAAAACAATTTTGGTGAGGCATGTTTGTATCAACATCAATAGGGGAGGGAGAGATATAAGGTGACACTATAATATTTTTTAATATCAAGTTTGGTGATGAAGGAAACCATGTGAATTTCCTTCAAGGAGTGGCTTGTAACTAAAGATTTTGTAGGCTGAGATAAAATATTGACAACCAATTTATCATCGTCTTTGTTATCATTAGGTTTGTGTTTATAGGATTTTCTTAAAATTTAGATGTAAATTCATTAGGAATGGTAGACCCATACTTAAGCTTGTCAAATGTGAGGACCTATGCCTCTCATTATTTCAAAGTATGACATAGGTCATCAAAAGATAAGAATTTTTCAAACATAATAGATTTTTTCAAAAGATATAAGAGACTCTAATTTAATATATCTTGAATTTCATTATTTGTAATGATATTTTTCATCTTTGTAAGCATGGTTTTATAATGCAATACATACTATATGATTAGTTCATTAGATATTTGTTTTATTTTATCTAATTGAGCATAGGAAATTTTGTCACCAATATTGATAAAGAATTGTGAAAAAAAATTACTAGCCAAAGGTTTGAAATATCTAATATGGTGAATAGGTATATTATAGAACCATTATATAGAATAATCCTTAAGTATTATAATTAAAAAAACTTAGTAATACTTGGATAATTTTAAGGATAATCTAACAAAGTATGTGAAAGGAGCGAAGATGTTTTCTTGGGATCACTTTAACCTCATAAATAGAAATATTAGGAGGAACAAACCCTAGGGTTAAAAGATAATATTTCACTTTAGGTGTAAGTGTATTATGAAACAATTGATTAAAATCCATAATATTAGAAATTATATGCATGCCTTCCTCTAATTGTAAAACCTTAGTTTTCAAATAATGTGTAATGTACTCAAGATATTGTGTAAAAGAAGAGTGTGAAGCCCCATGAGTGAGCATGAGATATGTAGGAATGGTAGTAGTCATAGGAATATACATTGTAATATTTTGAAGGGGGATAGCTAAGTTGCCCTCATAGATATAGTCACCATAGATGTAGCAATTTTAAATATAGCAATATGAGAAAAAGTAACAGTAGATTCGGGAATATCACAAACATGAGGCTTAGATGTAGCCAAGTGATTTGGATCATCCCTAGACTACATAGAGGTTTACAACAATATGAAGGGGATTTTGCTTTACAAATCCTATAAATTTTTGCATTCATCCTCCTTCGGTAAAGGGGGTGGTATTAAGATGAGTGTCATCATGTGATACTTCCACTTAAGAAGGTTCAATAGTAAGTGTGTCCATAACAATATTAGCGATTAGAGATGATAAATGCATCTTGAATGAGAAAACCCTAGGGGTTTGCGAGAGAAATGCAGGTTTGCAAGAGAAATTTGTATTTGAGATAAGGTGACCTCAGGCCGAATAGGTTAATGATTTGATCAACAAGTTGGTTCGCCAAATCATTTAACCCAAAAACAAACAATTGTGTGTTTTTTTATTTAAACTTCAGATTAGGGTTAAAAATAGGAGATATATTCAAATTAATTAACTAACAATCATATTTAGATTAGGGTTCAAAATATGAGATGTATTTAAATTAATTAATTAATATTAACATTCATATTAGATTATACCTATATGGAAATGTGTAAGATATATCAATCGAAACAAGTGCTAAATGAAACAATACAAAAGAAGATAAATGAACTTGGTTATTCCACTAGTCTAGAAGCTGGTTTAGAAATGACAAAATGCTAAACTGGAATGGAAGTGGCCTACAGATGCTTCTGTCTCTACTTTCTGGAACTACACACTGAGTTGGGATGAAAAGTGTTACTTAGATATGATATCGTTTTATAAATTGTTTCACAGTTGTTTTTTTGTACTTGTTTGAGATATCTCTAAACCATGTTATGTTCCGTATAAAGAAGCAATATGATATGGCATTCTGTAACTTTTTGTTCGTATGCAATCAACTCAGATATGATTCCCTATGAAATCATAGGTCTTGCAAATGTGCAAAACCCTTTGTGAATAACCCAAAATGACCTCAAACCCTAACCACAAGGAAAATTGCTTCAAAAGGTAAGTGTTTTGTTTGAAGTGCTTGTATGAGTAAGAAGTGAAGTGTTTAAAAATTTGTACACTCCCTATGTTGGTATTACTATCTCAGAATTAAGCAAGCTTAAACCGCACGTAGTTCTCCACCTAGAGATGTGATATCTATATGGTACATAACTACAATTTTGGTTTACAGAGGTCTTGAACCTCATTTTTGGCAATAAGACATGATTTCATGGCATTAACCTTCATTTTTATCCCTTCGAACCATTTAACATGAATTTTCCCTCCAAAACTTGATATTTGAAATTTTGAACTTTGGTAAAGGTTTAGGTGCCTTCTTGGGTCTAAATTTTGATGTTTTGTTCATGATACTTCATAGAGCACCTAAGAAGACCTAGTGAAACATATGGGAATATTCGATCACCTTGTGTCTTGCACACACACATGTGCCAACTCAAGATAATGTTGGAAGCACAATGGACTGGGGGGGTGAATTAGTCCTAAAAAATTTCCACTTTATTTACTATTGGTTACAACATCCATTCAATCTTATGCATTCAAATATTAGCTTATTAAGTGTGCACCATAAATTCATAATGAACATGAAACAAGAGAGAGAACACATAAACACAAGATGTAAGTGGGATAACCTCGAGGGGAATAAAACCCACTGATAAATTTTATGATATCACACATAATAAAGACTCAATTGAATATTACACATCATAAGATATTTCTTTAGTGAGGCACCAACCCATAAACCCTTGTTTATATGACTCACACAACTAGACACTTGCATGAATATGACTCATCACACAATATTTTCATGAGGAGATCACCTAATAAATTTTTGCAACAACTCAGCTAATGGTGATCATAAAATTCAACTCCAAATTCCTGTAAACCCTCTCTCAAGCATGCATTCTTCAACTTTTTCTCTAAGACTTCTTGGAATTGTCTTTTCTCTAAACCCTTACACACATGCCTTCAAAAATTATTCTACCTGAAACACACTTTCTCTAATCTAAAATCATGCATTCAAACTTGTAATACCCTTCTACATGGGTCATACTTTTTCTTCCATGCAAAACTAGCTCACAAAATGAGCTCAAAATTCACTTTTATAGCCTTTTCTTCCTTCTAACCTAAGATATTTCGATCCTTATTCACCAATTATACCAATACATCATAATAAAATTCAAATAAATCCATTACAATCGTCACATATGACCCATATAGGTCGAAAATGCCAAAAACCGCTCATCATGCACCAAAAATCCTCAAAACCCCATTATTAAGATGAGAAAATATGTGGAAAAGTAGTGGGAGGGACGAGGATGGTGAACTCCAAAAAATTTGTGAAGAAGACAGGATCTGCGAATGTGAGCAAAGAAGAGAGAAGGATGGGCGAGACAACAAGACATGGGGGCAGCGATAGAGGAGGGTATCAAGCTCCCTTGGATGACCTGTCTGTTGATGGGCATGGGTGAAATATGTGCCCTAACCCTAAAAACAACAAGGAAAGATTCGATACGATGGCTGGGGTGTTTTTGAAGGAGATGGTGGAGTGGAAAAACTTGGAAGAGACACACAAGGCTATGAGAGCTTCAAACTGGGGGTATCTTTCAAAGCTTCCCTTGGTAAAAACAAATGCAATACGGCAAGAAATCAGGAATATTTGGTGGATTTAGTTGAAGAAATCCCATCGCTGGTATTCGATTTCCTGGAGGTGAAAGAATATTATCAAAACTTATCTCGGGATGCCATAATAGGCCAATTTAATGGTGTATGGCCTTCCTCTATAGATTTATACCAGTGGATTTTTTAAAAATGGAGAGGGAAGTGTGATATCTTCCTTTGTTCTAGATATTTTTTAATGGTCCATTTTAAGGAAGTGGAGGATTATCAGCGGTGCCTATATGAAGGACTGTGGTTATGGGGAAACGTTGGTTTATTTTTTACTCCTTGGTTCCCTGAATTTGATCTGAACACTCTTTCGATCTCCAAAATGTCAGTTTGGGTGAGATTACCCAACCTTTCTGTACACCTTTGGCACTGGAAGATACCGGAAATGTTTTGGGAAGGTTTATTAACTAATATCTAGATAGATCTTATGCGTGCATGTGTTCCCTCGCTCACATGTGTGTGGAAGTTTATATGAGTAAATGGTTTTTGGATCAAATAAATTTAAAATTCAGAAATTTTTAACGTTCACAATCTTTGGATTACAAAAATATGGCATTATGTTGTAGAATTTGTAGAAACCCTGGTCATTTGCAAGTGTCTTGTCCTTTTAAAAAGTAATCGGTTAGGAAGAGTGGATTAGCCTCAAATAGAGGTTGGGGTTCTTTGGATCTGGATTTAGTGGATGTTGTGAATTTCAAGGAGGATCCATGTAATTTCAATACCAAGAATGAGGCTGAGGAAATCATGGAAAAAGAAAATATGGATACAGTTCAGGATTCTCAGAGGATTATAGTGGTTAGTGGAACAAAAAGGGGACTTTCTCCCGCCAAAATTAATTCGGATCAGGAATCCCCATTGGATAATCAAATAGCATCAAGGAATCTAGGTGATCTTCCACTCATAATTTCAGCAATGAATGAAAAGTGACAAGATGTAAAGAATAAGAAATATAAGAAAGGTCACATGGGTAATATTAAAGATTATTTCCCATCGCAGGAGAGGAAATAGCCTATTTTTTGTTGTTTTTTTTAGCTCTAATTTCGTAGGAGTGCTTTTCAATAATTGGGGGATATAGGGCCTATTGATTTTAGCAATTTTTTTAGAGGTTTTAGGCCCCGCTTTGTAAAGGGAACGGGTCCCTTCAACCAGCCTTATCAATAAAAAAAAGATGAGAAAAATCTAATCATACAAAAACCATACTTATTCAATCTTCCAAATTCACCAAACATGAATAATATAGCATAAAAACATCATACATGGTCACTAATTTACTTTAACCAATCAAATATTTCATTGAATGGGGCCACTGGCTCATATCCCTTACAAAAATGTTATTTCTAGCAACCTGTCATTACATTTGGGTCTCAATACACATCAATATTAATTCAACTATGCCATGTGACAACTCTATAGAAACCTAATAACCTGTAGAAAATTATATGTATTTTATAACTCATGAAACAATCATATGTTTAAACCATGGCAACTTTACCCTTTACCAAAATAAGTTATCCAAAAACCAGTTTTGCAAACTCAGATAGTTTCCACCCTTTCTGAAATTTTCAAGACCTAAAAATTCCTTAAATAGGAAAAAAAATCATACCTATTCACTCTAAAATGATAAAAATCATCAACTCATCCATTTCATGCCTCAAACAACTCATTCTTTCGGCAAGAACAAAACTATCCTGAAATCCAGCATACAAATTTCTTCACAAAATGACCTAAAATATCCATAAAATCAACTCATCATGGGAAAAGACATACATCACTATAAATATCTCTAAATCCTCTTTCCATAAAATATTTTAACTCGTTCTAGCTCCAAGTGGAATGCCTTCAACCAAGCCAATCTTTGTAAACTACTTCTTATGCCTTCTTGGACTCAAGAACTGACTATGATCCCAACATGCTCCATTATCACAAAAATCAATTCCAAACTAAACCAAAGTATGGAACACACTTAGAAATTATTTTCAAGCACTCATCAACCTTCACCAAGTAATAAAAAATTGTAATCATCAACTTACCTCTTATAACCAATTAGCACCTTGCTAGAACAAGCATCCTTCAAACTTGATCTTCAAAGAATAGCTCATAAATTTTTAATACCTCATCCAATCATCAATTTTAATACTCCATTGTAAATATATCTAAATCATATTCACAACACAATGTGAATGGAGTCCTAAATCCCCTTTTAGCTACTACAATGTCAAATTTACAAGTTGTTCCAAACTACCCCAAAAATCAGTCTTCACAAATAGATTATAATTTGAAATTTTTCATCACAACCATGACCTTAAAACTTCATTAAAATCTATAAAAAATAAAGGTCTAATAAAAATTTCAATTTAATCTTTACATTCTTTGGATAAAGCTTCCACAAATCAAACTTCTTTAGAAACAATCATTTTCAGGTGGGGCCCACATATCACCACATGCTCTAACATAGTTTTCTTGAAATCTAGAAGAGTCCAATATAACATAAAATAATCACATTTGCACTATTAATCAAAACATTCTTTGTACACTCACTTTTCTCCAAGCTTCTTCTAGATAGGGTTTTGTTAGGGTTTCAAACCACTTTACCTTCTTAACGATCATTCATAAAAATGTGAATATTAAACCACGTCATTATTTTTGTGAAAGATTCATAACTAACCTAAGAATCTATGAAAAATATCCCAGGTCCCCATGCAAAGCATACAATTCACAACTAACTTCAAAAGGTCCACTTTTGCTTGAAAATCACACTGCAACTTACCCTTTTTCACCAAAACTTACATATCTTCAAATTCCTTTAGCATATTGACCTAAAATGTGTCATGAAGAATCATGACAACATATTATAATTGGTAAAACTCTCCAAATATCTAAAATACATATGAAACTCTCCAGCCATAGTGACTTACCTATGCAATCCTACCTAATTCTCACTTCTTTCTTCCCAAGGACCTCATAAAAGCATCATACCTCTGAATCCTAACTTGAAACTCACCATACACATCAAGTACACTACCACAATATTATTACCATGCTCCACCATGACTTATTTTCTCCAAAACTTGTAACTCTACCTCTATCTGCATGTTTTAAGGAAAGAAACAAGCCTAGAATGACCTAACACAATGTTGACAACCCATGAACTGACCATGTTGACTCAATACAGACCCATGTAGACTCATGACACATCATATGGACTATTTATGACCTCAAGACACACTCCAACCAGCTTGGGAGACCTCATGTTGTGATTCAGTTCACTAGACCATGCACTAGGACTTCCTAAAACACCACCAAACATGACACTACCAATCAACATTCATGTTTGACCATTAACTAACACCTCATGGAGACACATACCACACCATAACACCCTTTTCCATTAATGGATTTGACATCAATGACAACACAAACACACAATGGCAAAAAATATTCGCCTTTGTCATTGATGGCAACCATCATTCAGAAACATTAATGGAAACCAACATGACCAACACCTACATGACCTCATTTCCATATTTTTGATGCCTCTCTCCCCTAATTCCATCTATGAAAAAGACTACAATGCTACTAGACATGGAAAAATGACAACATAAGGCTAAACACAATGACAACTATGGAAAAATTGACTAGCATGCATAGGAATCTCCCCTTGGGACTGAAAACTCTCCTTTTTGACTCCAATAGTAGTAAATTAAGATCATATGGATCTGATAAGAGCTCAAAAATAGATCCCCTGAGATGATACAACTCATTTTTTCTTTATTCTTGTTTTAACATCACATTCTAGGTCTATTTCATGCTTAAGACTAAAAATTCTTCCTTCAAGGCAAGTAACATACCATTTAGGACTATGAGACTTGAACCACATCCTCAATACAAAAATGACCATCTTCCTCCAGCTCTATAATTCCATACTCAGAATTACACAAATCCTTATGAATCCTCCTAAACTTGTACCATCCTCCTTTAGTAAGAAGTACAAAAATTTAGACTCTTACCTTGATTATTTGATTTGTAAGATGACAAACACTTCTTCTCATCCCTAAAGATCCCCTACTATGTTTTCAACCTTCAAAGCATAATATTTGGATCCTTTTGAATGATCTTCCTATTTTTCAAGCCATTCCATCAATAAACGTCAATTTTTTCATATAATCCTTATTTAACCTTCATACACCTAGATAGATTATCAATGAGGCTTCTACTTTTTTGGTAAACTTGCTCAGGTCCTGTAGCTAGTCATTTTTATCCTCCTCTACCTTGACATAAATCAAACTGGTCTAGTAACCTACTTTTCACTCTTGATGCCTTATATTTCATCTCATAGGACCTGTTGGAGTATATAGTAGACTTCCCCCTAAACACATACTTGTAATAATCAATCAACTCTTATACCTTTTAATGACAAAAACTCAGAGTATGTCTTTTGATATGTTATTATTTTAAACAATATACCTTAGATTCCAGCAGGTCTCCAAGTCAAATTTCATACCTAACCAACACATCTTAAACTTCTCTACAAAAATCAAACTTTAGAAACATATTCCTTGCTCCAAGAGCTCTCCCATACCATCTAAGTAATACAATTCATGTTACTTTTATCAATTATAGACTTCTTCAAATGGAAACAAATCTTCTTCTATTGGAAATTTCACCTTTAAAAAAACTTTTAATGATTGTCACTTAGTAAGATATTTGATGCATATACTGAATCAAGAAAACCTTACCACTGAAAATGAAAGATCGTTTAAAATATTGTAATATTTTTAGTAAATCCTATCATTATGAGTATGTTTTATGATTCAAGAATTTCAATAGACCTGTACAAGTCCTTTAAGCCTATATAAACTTTTACTCCACTAAGATAAGCATGAAAAAGTCACAAATACATAACTCCCCCTCAATCCAAGGCTTCTTATTCTACTTGTAACATTTACATACACTAGAAATAATCCACTTTAAACAACCTCAGACCTATAGACTCATTTTTGTACATTATTTGTATAGTACCTAGTTGATAATATTTCTCGCACTCATACCTATTGTGTGTTCTTAATTGGATTCCAAGAGCAAATTTTAGTCATGTAACCTTTCATCCTACTATAATTTTGATTATGTCTAGCTATGATATATCATCAACCATCCTTATGGAGTCTCTTAAGCCTTCTTGATGCTTTCATGTCCTTTTAGTTGTCATGGACCAAATTCTTTGTCTTAGAAACCAGACTCATACCCATTGAGAGATATCACAGTCCTGAATACCCTTTGTTATACCTGTTACAGTCTTGACTAACCTAAGAAATGCTCTTTTTTACACTCTTTATCATGAAAATTTCATGAAAGTACCCTTAGAGAGGAAGAGTACACTCTTCAAGAAAGGGTTTACTTTAAGAGACCTCTGGGAAATCAAAGGTGGAAAATCCATGGAAAATATCCTCGGAACCAATTTCGCTGGAAAGGAGAATTTTTTGGGGTTTGTGTGTAAATTTTTCTCCTGAAATAAGCTTTCATTTTCAAGGCGTGTGATAGAAAGGCTACAAACATGTGATAGGATATTTGCACCCTCATTGACACACCCTCACTGACATGTGTTAGCAAGGTTGTTGTCACACAATAGCAAGTTTTTTTCACACAATAATAACCTTGCTGACACGCGACAAGAGATTTTCTATCACACAACAACAAATATTCTGTCGTGCATCTACAGCCTCCGCCCTCTTTTCATGCATCAATAAAATCTCCTTTTCATGCATTTTTATCCTCCACCCTCATGTCTATGTCAAGAAACTCTCCTTATTACACGTCAACAAAATCTCTATCACACATCTGCAGCCTCCACCCTCCTGTCGCGCGTCAACAAAATTTTCTTGTCATTCATCAAAAAATTCTCCTTGTTGCGCATCAACAAACTCTCCTTGTCACGCATCAACAAAATCTCTTTTTCATGTGTCAACAAACTCTCCTTATCACGCATCAATGGAACTTTCTTGTCATGCGTCTAAAAACAATACTTGTCACCCGACTACAAATCTGATGAATATTTATAAAACTACACTTTGTGTATTGGCCTATGTTTCTTCACAAGTTTATTGTACTTGATAATAGATATGCTCCCATTTGGTATGAGTGAGCTAGTAGTGTTCTACCTGGAAAATAACCTAGGATTATATAGGGGATATTTTCAAGGGTAAGCGAAGCCAACCCCTAAAAAAATTAAACTCTGATTTTTTAGGTGAACAGGTCACTGACCCGTGCCAGAAAATTCACCTTTTCAAATATTTCAAAAATGGAATATTCAACATATTACAAATATTCACAACTAAAAAAACCTTGCTTCAATATGCATCTTCTCATTATAAACCCTCTACACAAATTTTCAAAATCCTACAAAGCTCGTTGAGTCAACAACCATAGTCTATACCTTTGAATAACTTTCACGAATCATACACATAATTAGAAATACAAAAATTGACAACTCCTTGACACCACATGTCTCTTCAAGGTCTCAATGACTCAATTCACACACAAACAAATCCTTTAAACACTATAACACACCATTCCTTCATTAGACCAATCCATTTTCTTGTAGACACCTATTCAGACCACTAACTTCATTCTATACCTGGAAGCCTTTGTTTCAAATCCCAACAAGTTACTGAAAGCATTATTCACAATTCTTGTGATGTATCTTCTACATGATCATTTCACACTTTGATGACTTTAAGCATGGTATTCGTAGTTTAGCTTTCCATGACCTCTTCTTAAGCTCTTAAAGCATATGAAATATGTTCATTCCAACTTCTCTGTCTCGGAAATTTGATGAACCACTAACTCAGGACACCTAACATACTGTCAAAAACCTATAGAATAAATTTTTGATTAACTCAAGCTCTGATGATCACTGAAACCTTCAACATGTAGCTCATCTATTCAAACCTTTTAGACCTTATTGTACCTTGACACTTTTTAAGCACACTTTTGACTATATGACTTCATTGACATGGTTCAAACTAATATTCAAGACAAAACACAAAAATATTTAATGAAGCAACTATTAATCCATATCACTTTTCTTATCTGGCTTGACTTCATGACTGAGTATCATTTACATTTTATATTTCTTGAAATTAACATGATCAAGAGTATTTGAAGTACTCAATGAAGCCTCAATCCCAAACAATATAAGCTATCCACACATGTTCATGACTTCAAATGCCACCTTCAAGATCAAACTACTTGTTTATAACTATCATGTTAACACTTGTACAAGTAAAGTTATCCTTTATGACTGTGAAAAACTCAGACTCCTTAGATTGATGAAGACATGCACTTTCATCTAAAAATTGAGAAATACTCTCCCATGATGATAACACTAATTTCACAACTCTGATACCTTCAACAATGATGGGATTTGAACAATATGACCATACACTAAGATAGATCTCATAATGAGGTAGAATTGACCTTGGACATAATATATACCACATGGGATTTCCACTTACAAACTTTTGCATAGATGGAATGCCATTATTCTTGAACTCAAAGCTTAGTTTTACTTATCTTCACATAATTTAATATTGACATACCTTAAAGAACTACTTTGACACATTTGTGACATGACTAAGTTATATAGACCTCAAACCCTTGTCGTAAAAATATGATAATCAAGACATAGAAGGGAATTTTAACACCTAATTGACATTTTCCACTAATAACAATGAACTCAAACATGAATTAGATGATCTCAAACCCTTAAACAAAAGAGACTTACACATCATGGACTCACAAATGACCAAAAAACTCAACACCTTCAAGGCATTAAGGACTCAGAACTCAAAATCTGACATCTCAGACACCTATCAACATCAAGGTCTCAAAAATAATTCATTGGAAGAGTCACTTTCCATACCATATCACTCTAGAGGTATCCCAAATACCTAATTTCTACAAATTGTCTTGCACATGAGTTAAATATGGAAATGAAAAGCTCAAAAACTACTTCTTGGGGTAAGTCCCACTAGGCATGCCAAATGGTGAACAAGTAAAAGTTGAAAAATTTATGCAAACAAGGTTAGATAACCTCAAAGCTTAACTAACTCAACTATGCACCATGAGATAAGAGCTAAACAAGAGTTACTCTTATACATGCATCATAACTTTGACAAAAACATCAAAACCTAGCATATATACTACTCGTTACTCTTTTGAAAGCTACAAAACATTGAACCTATGAAGATCCTAGTAATCAAATGGGATGTTTGGTATGAATCTCAAGATTTTTAAGAATGAGAGCTCACCATTAATGGCTACAAGGCAATATGGTTCTTCTCATTTACTCAAGCTTGGAAGATGGATGGTGTATTAAGATATTATCTGCAATGGAGGAGGTCTTAACAATGGATTATGGCCAAGATCAAATGTCTTATAGCTTAAAGCTACCAAAAATGAGGTCTAATACCTTTCCAAAGAGTCAAGAGGTTTGATCTGATCATCAAAAAGTAAATTTGAAAGGGAGGGCTTAGCCTTCTATTTATAGATTTCCAAATGAAATAGTTTGGAACTTTGGTGCATATGGGACTAAAGCTAATCCAAAAGAACTTTATGATTAGAAGGGTTAACACATGCTTTAGGATAGTTAAGCTAGGTTTAGGCTAGTTAAACTTCATTAGCAAGTGATTACAGACTCATTGAGAGTTGGGAGGAGTTAGATTAACCATATGTGATTGATAGATAGCCTAGTAAGCTTGCAGAAGTGGTTCAGAGAGAAATAGGGAGGTTTTGAATGGTCGGAAGGAGTAATGTTTAGCTAATAAGAGAGATATTAACCCAATTAGCTGATTATATAAGGAATACGACCTAAAGAGTTTCGTGAATGGGAATCTGAGAATGGATCAGATAAGGGTTGATTAACGAAATGTCGTTAATTGACTGAATTAGAGGAAATGATAGGTGTAAGCATATTTTAGGTATCTATAATTTCCCGTCTTTGGGGTGGCATAATTTACGTCACTTCAAAGATAGTAGACAAGCATAAACAAGTAGAAAAGTTTGAAGGGATAGAATAAAAATTAATAAAATGAAGGATGCCCCCTTGAGTGTCGATGGGGTGATAAAAGAGGTCGATAGATGATCAAAAACATGAAGGAAATAGATATAAGATGAATGGAAGAAAGGGAATATAGAATAAACTGAGTATGAGGAAGGGGGAATGACCTAACATCCATCCAATACCTTTTAAACAACTTTATTTTCATCATATTGCTAATGATCTTCATCATCGGTCCTTTTTTTAAAAAAATGAACAAAATTGTAGTATGACATGAAAATCCATATACGAATAAATTTCCATTTCTAAAAACACTAAATCCATGCAACATACAAAATGAAATGCAATATGAGAAATTAAAATATGCCTAACTCCATGCAACATACATAATGTAATGCAATACGAGAAAGTAAACAAGATAACCTAACAAAGAAACAAGAACAAAAACTCATACTTAAACCAACAACATCTAAGATAGTGGTACTGATGTTTTTGTTATCGATCTTTAGTTCAAACCTATTCATGTGAAATGAAAAGGGCTAAAAGCGGTGCCCCAAGAAAATGGTATATGTGAAGGGAATAACGGAGGACACTTGGGTCCTATGAAAAATATTTGTGCACTGCGAAATGGTACTAGGAAACTCATTGTGCCCAAGAGTACAAAGGAAACATGCAAACTAGCTTTGTTAATGAGGGTAGATCAAATGATCTGCGAGTCATTTATAACAAGAATAAGAAAGGGCCAAAGAACAATGTTTTATAGGATGATTTTTAATTTTTACAAGTTTTCTGAAACATATTTGAATGTTTTGTTTTTTATGACATATTTGAATGTTTTTATTTTGAATTTTTTCTGAAGCTATGTATAGGAAGACAAAGAAACATGGATTTCCCCAACAATATATAGGATGTACAAGGGAAGAATGCCATGTGTATGCACAAGAAAGTGAAGATGTGAAAATGCCCCAGCATTAGGTGGGATTATTCAAAGGAAAAATCTTCATGCGTAGAGGTTGGATCAAGGCTAATATGGATAGGTTCAATTTGATAATGAACTCAACCCAATGGCATGCTAAGGAAGGAGCAAGGATGCCCCCAATGTAAGTTAGTTGAGAAACCGTTGATAGAGAGGAGTAGAAGATGTTTTTGTGAAAAGGGACAAAGGTAATACCATACACATGGATGTTCTGAAAGAAGTAGAATAACAATGAATGTCATGAATGTATATTAGAATCCTCGTGACGAAAAAGTGATTAGCCAAAGGCACAAATCATGATATAAGATATGGACTAGAGTAAGAGTCTAAACAAGGTCCAAAAAAAGACACTTGGTAACATACTAATCCTATTTTCTCATTGATATCCTATGTGTGGCATGTGGAATTCATTTACCTCTTTGAGGGAAGATTTGATAGATAAAAAATGAAGACATACTAGCCAATATGTAGGAATAATTGATTTTTCAAAGTTGAGTTATGAATGGATTGTGGAAAGAGAGTTGTACATTTCTCTACTGCTAGCCAGACATCCATAGCCCTGATAGAGGTTTATTTTATTATATTCGCAACATTGTTCTACTTCCAGACAAGCATCCATAGCCCCAATAGAGATTATTGGAAATACCCCAAGAGAGAGTTATATATCAATTTTCTATTACTTTTTAGATTTAAGTTTTTGATTTTTTATTGATTTTGATTCTTTTGATTTCTAAAAACTTATTTCAGATCTCTGAATTGTTTTTGACAAGGGGTTAAGAACCACAGATGGCTTGATGGAAGGATTTGGAAGTGATTGCGATGAAGACATTGGCTAGTGTCAACAAATTGGCCAAAACTTCTTCACAACAAGGTTTTTTAGATATTGATAGTGATAGGATCTCTAAGAGGTCAGTCGCTCTTTAGTTTACCAAGGTTGTGAAAGACCAAGGTCAAAAAGATACCATAGAGATAATTGTCACAAATTATATATGAATAGGCTAACCAAAATATCACCGAAGGGATAAAAATGGTAGATTCCTTGTAGAGGAATAAAAAGAAGGGGAAGAAAGAACATCCATGTGTATGTAATACATAATTACAATGTTTGATCTTTGTACCTTTGATTTTTTTATGTTTTCACATTTTTTTTATTTTTTGATGATTTTTAGATTTTTGAATATTTTTGGAAGATTAGGACTAACAAAGTCTCTCCGTGTGATAGGATCCAACAACAATGTTTGTGATTTTCTTGATAAGGGAGATTAGGCATGTTTATTTATCAAGAGTTATTTTATCCCTGATCTCAATGATCGAGGTGAGCTCATACTCAACAAATGACTGCAACTTATCCTGAAACATGGATTTCGTATGTGGGAGCTTGAGTTCCCTATCCAGAGGTTTATGCACTTTGCACCATAATTTATGGGTGCATTAATGTGCATTCTTGAATCACGTTTTATTTTTAACCCTATGGTTGTTGGTCATATTCAGATCTTTGGAGCTCATGGAATGTGTGACCTATGCTTGATGAAGAAGTTGTTTACATTTCTTATAAGCTGATGTGTAACTTGTCTAATCCCGAAAAGTGGGAGAAGAAAGAGGAAATTTATGATTGATGTGAGGAAAAGGATACAGTCCAAGAATTGAAGAGGATGGGCTACTAGGAGGTGAGCCAATAATAGAAGATGATGAAGGGTTTTTAGGATATGGCCCTAAGATGGAAGAAATTAGGCTATAAGGACATGGCCCAAGAATGGAAGATAATGGGCTACCTGGAGGTGTCCCTTAGATGGTAGAGGATGAAGGGATACTAGGACATAGACCAAGAATAGAAGGTAATGAGATACCCTAAGGTGACTCACAAATACAGAATAATGGAGGGCTACTAGGACCTGGCCCCAGAATAAAATAAGATGGTGAGTGACTACTAAGGGGTGACCCATAAGTAGAAAATGGAGGTCTACCAGGATGTTTCCCTAGAGAAGATGAGGATGGGATACCAAGATGTGGCCCACACATAGAATATGATGAAGGGCTACCAGATGGTGACCCACAGTGTATCTCTAATTGATGAATCATGATAGATAAATAATTATTGGGGAATGAGAAGAAGGGCCATGGATCAATGTTAGACCATCTCATCATTATCAGAGGAAGGTGAATCTGGAAAAATAATACAAGAATCAAGTTCCATGACATTAGGCTCTTCCTCTATATTCTAATAAAAGGAATAAACTTCTTCCTCCCCATACGTGAGCGTATCGAGTTATAGAAATAATCCTTGTAGAGGGATATCTTCATGAAGTCTTATTGGTCCTTCATTCTGAGAGAAATCAATCAGTATAGGTTGTTGTTCTTCAACTATGGAAGGTTGAATATAAGAAATGGGCCTGATAACTAGGGAATATTAATTGACAGAAGAAGATGAACAACACATGGCTTCTTTCTAATGGTTTGACATGGTCGCAGACATTGATATTTAGAAGATGGATGAGGAAATGGTATGATATGGTTAAAAGGGCTCAAGGGTCTAAGAGGGATTGAAATTGGACTGATAGCAGAAGAAAACTAATGACATGAAGTAGGCTTGGAGGCATGTGTCTCATGAATGGATGATTTGGATCTAGAATTAGATCATTTTTCTATAAGATGACCTAATGTGGGAATGAAAATAAGATCACATAGCCATCTGTTAATTTGTAATGTAGGTTTCGAATTGGATGCTTGACTAGAGGGAAGATGATTTGGGGAACTCTTTGATAGAGGAAGGGTTCATTGAAGTGATTGATAAAGGTATTCTTGTCAAGGAAGGGAGGACCATGAATCAAGAACCAAATTATATGTCTGATCAACAAAACTTTGAGTCGCATGAGTATTCAAAATAGGAATACATTGCTGAGGTAATTGTAAACAAAGGTCCTTCAAAGAAAGGGAGGGTTGTGATTAAAGATTTGATCTAGGGGTATCTGAAATAGTTGGGATCCAAATTTTTAGAAGAAGAGTGGGAATACAAATAGTAGTTTGGATCTGAATCAGAAGAAGAGTGAGGGGAACCCAAATAATAATTTAGATCAAAAGCATCCAAACCATACCACTGAATATGAGCTGAAGGTGGGGAATAGGGTATTCAAATGGGCTCTTTAACGTGAAGAACCAAATGAGGTTTAGTTGTAATGGGAATATTTTGATTTAAATTCCTAAACATAGGTTCCATATTGATGTAAGTATGAGGAACCATGTGATAATTAGTCATTATTAGTGTCATTGTAGATGTGAATTCCTAGACCTAGATAATGTGTTCAAACTTCTTCAAAATGAAGAAGACTCCATGTCAATTCAGGTAGCATAACGGTAACCAGCTAGACATTTCTTAAGTATGGAGATGCTTGCATGATTTTCCAAAAGGAACCTAAGGAAAATATACATCGTGATGGAACAATTTAAAAAATCTAATCAAGTTTTGGACTACAAGTCGTGAGTACGAATGATCAAATAATCGAAAAGGATTATCCCTAGATAAACAAGTATACAAGATGAATGATCTCAAGGGAACAATTATGATAATGCAAAACACAAAATCGATCAATAGGAAACCCTCCCTATGCAAATGCATGTCTCAATGATAGTTTGATGCAAAGATTATCAACACAATGTTAATTCTTAAGTCAAGTTCAAAATTAAATAGGCTTAAGTATTAGCAAGGGGTAGACGTGACTCCCAATCAAAGGATACCACGAAAAGTTTAGAAACCAACAAAGCCTAAATTTCAAAGGGTGAGGATTACAAATGTAAGCTATGTAACTACACCAATTAGACATGTTAATCAAGTTTCACGAAGAAGTGAGATATTAGTGCCAAAGTGGTATCAAATCAATGCAAACAAAGTAAATGACACTCTTTAATATTTTGGACAATGTTTGAAGTAAAAAACTAAGTCAAAGTATACTAAGGATGTGCTAAAATGTGGGCAGCGTAATGCCACAATGCAGACACTTAGATCACATTTATGAGAAACATGACGTAAGTATCTTAATCTTGTTGAGACAATGCAAACAAGTTAACACATGAAAGGGAGATCAAATGATGAATCAATCCTAACTATGATGATGATATTGAAATCAAGATCAATTGGCTATCAATATATAAAAACATACCCACACACTTTATACATTTAACAACTAAGAAAAAAATATGGATGAGCATAAACATACATAAAAGTGGTGAACACAATCTATTGATAACACTCACGAAACATGCCTTCCCTTTTCCCAAATGGGCAACAAGAATGCAAAGGAGTAGACCAAATGGGGTAGAAATGAACTTAGTGTTACTTGGGCAGAGTTTGTCCTCGTCCTAAGGTGAGAAAGACACTAAGCTAAGTAGTATGTCATAAATCTTGTGATGAGTAACACTTGGATTTTACTTAAGTGGAATTTTTTCCTTGTTCGAAAAAAAAGGTTTTGAGTTCAAGTAATTCTTCACTTCGTGAGAGCTTGACAAGACACGATGGTTTTGGACTAGCAAAGTGGGCTCCAAGAAGATATGGCTTTCCTAGGTAGTTCGCTCAACTAGGTGTCACAATTTTTTCTAATGCGAGCTCGATTTGCCAAGGTTTCCCAAGGACTATCTCGGTTTTACTTTAGCCCCTTATAATATAATGAGCAACTAGTGTGTTTATTTGTATTATCATTGGGGTCGTGATATGGAGAACTTTGACTCTAAATCAAAAAATGTATCACTACTCAAGTAGGTAAGCGGAGTGTTTCCCATTTTGTTCATGAGGTTACTTAGTGGTGGACTACTTTGGGGTTCCTAGAACCACCCCCATTGTTTTATCTTAAGATGTTATGCCAAAGGGGTTACATTCTAGTTGAACGGATAGGGATGTACCCTTTTCTGAACCTGCATATACAATGTGTTGAATGTGGTGTGTTTTTAATCTTTTCAGATTTGGTGTGGTTTTGCGTAGCACACCTTTTGGCAACCTACAAGAAATGAGTTAGTCTTTTTTTTAGCCTCTGATTCTTTGACACGCAATTTTGGTCCTACACACCAAGATTAATAATTTTCCAATAACATCATATAAAGAGGATAAGATGTTTCTTTTGATTTCCCTAATCCTCCTAAGACGCAAGGAAAGAGCATACACAACAAGCTATCCCACTCAAAAGTGGAAAGAAATGGAAAATACTTAAGTAATTAGTGAAGAAGAGAGCCAAATTTGAAAGTTAGCCTTTTATAAATTTAAATTAAAGTGTTTGGAAAGAAAAGAGAAGGTTTCTTGAAATGTTTTTGGTTCCCAAGATCAACTAGAAGGTGAAAGGGAAGAGCATATGCATTTCAAAAGACCCTTACAAACCAAAAATGTAAACACTTAACTATGTTAGGCTAAATAATATCAAAAGAGCTTTCAAACCATCATTAGAAACCTGCAAATTGTTAAAAAAACATGAAAATTTTGAGTCTGCAACTTGCAATAAATTTTTGATTTTTTTTAGTGATGCCTGCGCACCCAGAATGACAGGTACGCACCCTATCCATGAATATGTGCTTTGAATAGAATGTACATGTGGCAATGAAAATTGATTGTGTGGCTTTACACCTACGTGGAAATAATAACATGTACATACAGGTGTCAGTGGATACGCGCCACAGAAGGCATGTATGAATATAGGGTAAAATTTGAGGTCAAAGCATTCTTTGAATAATGCCTACACATCCCGAGAGGTAGGTAAGCGTTCAAGATCACAGCTACGCGTGGATAATGATAGATACATACTCCTTTGTAAAATGTACTGACAGTCAAAATACAGGCAAACAGGTGCGCGGCCAAGATGATGGATACATGTTTGTGATGATACATACACATTGGTTTAGGACACCTATGCGTACCCCTAGAAAAACCATGAAAATGAAATTTTCAAAAAAGCAAACAGGTTAGTTTTTCACCATTAAAACCTATTTCTAGCCTTAACCCATTAAAAAATCATGAAAAAGAAAGGTTTAGCCTATTTAAAATTTAGAATATGTTATAAAACAAGCTATTTAACCCTAAAAAGCATGAAGATGGTTAAATATGGAAATGAAAATCTCAAAAACTACTTCTAAATGACTATGGGGTAAGTCCCACTAGGCATGCCAAATGGTGAACAAGTAAAAGTTGCAAAATTTATGCAAACGAGGTTAGATAACCTCAAAGCTTAACTAACTCAACTATGCACCATGAGATAAGAGCTAAACAAGAGTTACTCTTTTACATGCATCATAACTTTGCAAAAAACATCAAAACCTAGCATATATACTACTCTCTACTCTTTTGAAAGCTACAAAACATTAAACCTATGAAGATCCTACCAATCAAATGTGATGTTTGGTGTGAATCTCAAGCTTTTTAAGAATGAGAGCTCGTCATTAATGGCTAAAAGGCCATATGGCTCTTCTCATTTACTCAATCTTGGATGATGGATGGTGTATTAAGGTATTAGCTATAATGGAGGAGGTATTAACAATGGAGTATGACCAAGATCAAATGTCTTATAGCTTAAAGCTACCACAAATGAGATCTAATACCTTTCTAAAGAGTCAAGAGGTTTGATATGATAATCAAAAAGTCCAATTGAAAGGGAGGGCTTAGCCTTCTATTTATAGATTTCCAAATGGGAGAGTTTAAAACTTTGGTGCATGTGGGACTAAAGCTAACCGAAAAACACTTTATGATTAGGAGTTATAAACATGCTTTAGGATAGTTAAGCTAGGTTTAGGCTAGTTAAACTTGATTAACAAGTGATTAGAGACTCATTGAGAGTTGAGAGGGGCATGGTTAATCATTTGTGACTGATAGATAGCCTAGAAAGCCTATATAAGTGATCTAGAGGGAAATAGGAAGATGGTTTAGCTAATAGGAGGGTATATTAGCCAAATGGGTTGAATATAAGAGGAATACGAACAAGAAAGTGTCATAAATGGGCATACAAGAATAGAACAAAGAATAGTTCATTAACAAAGTGTTGTTAATTGATCGAATTGGATGAAATGCTACGCGTAAGCATATTTTAGGTGTCTACATTTGCCCCTCTTTGGGGTGGCGTAAGTAACGTCACTTCAAAGATAATAGCCAAGCATGTAAAAAATTCTGAAGGGATAGAAGAAACATTAATAGAATGAAGGATGCCCCCTCGAGTGTCGGTGGGGTGATGAAAGAGGTCGATCGACGATCGAAAAGATGAAGGAAATAGATAGAAGATGAACGGAAGAAATGGAATATAGAATAAAATGAGTATGAGGAAGGGGGAATGAGCTAACATCCATCCATTTCCTTTTAAATAACTTTATTTTCATCATATTGCTAATGATCTTCATCATCGGTCTTTATTTAAAAAAGAATGAACAAAAGTGTAGTATGACATAAAAAGCCATATATAAACAAATGTCTATTACTAAAAACACTAACTCCATACAACATACACAATGCAATACGATACAAGAAAGTAAAATACTCCTAACTCCATGCAACATATATAATGCAATGCAATAAAAGAAAGTAAAAGATGCCTTACCTAACAGAGAAACAAGTACAAACACACATACTTAAACCAAAAACGTCTAAGATAGTGGTACTAATGTTTTTGTTATCGATCCATAGTTCCAACCTATTTGTGTGAAATGACAAGGGCTAAAAGTGGTGCCCCAAGAAAATTTTACATGCGAGGGGAATAACGGAGGACACTCAAGTCCTATGAAAAATCATTGTGCACTATGAAACAATACCAGGCAACTTGTTTTTCCCTAGAGTACAAACAAAGTATCCAAACTAGATTTGTAAATGATTGTAGATTTAGATGATCCATGAGTCTTTGTTTTAAGAATAGGAAAGAACCAAAGAACAACATTTTGCAGGATGATTTTCAATTTTTAGAAGTTTTCTTAAACATATTTGAATGTTTTGGATTTTCTAACATATTTGAATGTTTTGGTTTTTCTAACATATTTGAATATTTGTATGATTTTGAAAGTTTTCTGAAGCTATGTACAAGAATAAAAATAAGCGTGGATACCCCCAAAGATAAATGGAGTGCACAAGGGCAGAATATCATGCGCATGCGCAAGAAAGTGAAGATGCGAAAAATGCCCCAATGTTAGGTGGGAGTATTCAAAGGAAAACTCTTCATGCACATAAGGGGGATTAAGGCCAATATGGGTAGGTTCAATCATGATGATGAACACAAACTAATGATGTGCTAGGAAGGAGTAAGGATGCCCCCAATGTACGTTAGGAAAATAAACGCATGATAGAAAGGAAGCATAAGATTTTTTTTGAAACAAGGCAAAGGCATCCATAAAAATGGAAAAAAAGGTAATACTAGACACATGGATGTTTTGAATGAAGTATAAGAACAATGAATGTTATGAATGTTTGTTAGAAGCCTCATAATAAAATGATTAGCCAAAGGCACAAATCATGAGACGAGACATGGACTAAAGAAAGAGGCTGAAAAAGGTAAAAAAAAAACACTTGGTAACATACTAATCTTGTTTACTCATAGAGATCTAGTGTGTGCGCATGGAATTTATTACCTCTTGAAGGGAATACTTAATAGGAAACAAATGAGGACAAACTAGCCAATGTGTAGGAATGATTTATTTTCAAATTTAATTTGTGAATGGAAAGTGGAAGGATAACCATAAATTGCTCCGCTGCCAGCTAGGCATCCATAGCCTCGACGGAGATGTATTTGATTCTAATCGCAACATTACTCTACTGCCAGTTAGGTGTCCATAGCCCCGATAGAGATTATTGGAAATACCCCAAGAGAGAGTTATATATTAATTTGCTTTTGCTTTGTAGATTTTAGCTTTTGATTTTTTGATTGATTTTGATTCTTTTGTTTTCTAAAAACTTATTTCAGCTCTCTTGTTTTAACAAGGGGTTAAGAATCGTTGATGGTGTGATAGAAGGATGTGGAAGTGATTGCAAGGACGACATTGGCTAGTGTCAACAAATATATCCAATAGTTCTTCATAAAAAAATTATTAGATGTTGATTGTGATAGGATCTCTAAGAGGTCAGTCGTTATTTAATTTGCCAAGGTGATAAAATACCAGGGTCAAGCAGATACCATAGAGAAAAATGTCACAAAATGCGTGTGAATAAGCTAACCAAAATATCACCGAAGGGATGAAAATGGAAGATTCCTTCCAGAGGAATGAAAAGAAGGGGAATAGAGAACATCCATGTGTACACAATACCTGATTGCAATGTGTGTTCATTTACATGTATTTTTTTGAAATGTTTTCTCATTTTATTTTTTTTATTTTGTCTTTCATTTGATTTTTAGGATTTTTGAATATTTTTTGGAAAGTTGAGACTAACAAAGTCATTCAGTGTGATAGGATCCAACAATGATGTTTGTGACTTCCTTGATAAGGGAGATTAGGCATGTTTTCTTATCAAGATTTATGTTATCCCCAATCTCAATGATCGAGGTGAGATCATACTCAACAAATGACTGCGACTTATCCTAAAACATTGATTTTATATGCGGGAGATTGAGTTCCATATCCATAGGTTTCTGCACTTTGTGCCATACTTGATGGGTGTGTTGGTGTGCATTCTTTAATCGCGTTTGATTTAAAAATTTGATATTGTTCGAGTTGTTGGGAACTTTGAAGCTCTTTGGAGTTTTGATCTTAGCTTGATAAAGAACTTTTTTGGGTTTCTTATAAGCTAATGCGTGAATTTTCTGATCCCGAGAAGTGGGAGAAGAACATGGATGTTTATGATTGATGTTAGGAAAAGGATATGGTCCAAGAATTGAAGAGGACTGGTTACCAGGAGGTGAGCCATTGATATAAGATGATGAAGGGCTGCTAGGATATGGCCCTAAGATGGAATAAATTAGGCTACGAGGACATGGCCCAAGAATAGAAGAGGATGAAGGGCTACTAGGATGCGGCCCAAGAATATAAGATAATGGGTTACCCCAAGGTGATTTATAAATGAAAGATAATGGAGGGCTACTAGGACGTGGCCCCAGAATGGAAGAAGATAACGAGGAACTACTAGGGGGTGACCCACAAGTAGAAAATGGAGGGTTACCAGATAGTGGCCCTAGGATAGAAGATAAAGGGATACATGGAGAATACCCACACATGGAAGATGGTGAAGGGCTACCAGACGGTGACCCACCATGTGATTATGATTGAGGAATCATGATAGATAAAGAATGATTGGGTAACAAGAAAAAGGGCCATGGATAAATGCTATACCTTGGTGTCTCATCATGCTCGGAGGAAGGTGAAGATGGAATAACATAATAAGAATCAAGTTCCATGAACTTTGGTTCTTCCTCTACATTATGATAAAAGGAATCAACTTCTTCCTCCCTATATGTGAGCATATAAAGTTCTAGAAATAATCCTTGTTTGTAATCCTCTATAGGGATATATTTGTGTATTCTGATTTCTCTGTCATTCTGAGAGAAATAAACTAGTAGAGGTTGTTGTTCTTTTCCCATAGGAGGTTGACTAGAAGAAATGGGTCTAACAAGCATGGAATTTTTAGAAGACGTGTGATGATGTAGATGAGGCGAAGAATTGACCTTATCGTGTCCACAAAGGAATTGGATAGTGCATCGTATAATATCTTAGCACGTCGTTTCTTGTGAATTGTTCTACGTGGATGCAAACATTCATTTTTAGAAGATGGATGAATATATAATAAGGCATGATCGAAATGAATTAGAGTCCAAAGAGGAATTGGATCCTGATTAATAGAAGAAGATGCCTCAAGAGATGAAGTAGACTTGGATTGAAATGACTCATAAATGGATGAAGATGTTGATTTAGTATTGGTTGGTATAGGTTTCCCTATAAGACGATGTCATGGAGGAAGACTAATAGGGTTGCGTATCCAAAAGTTCATAGAGCGTGACGTAGGAATTGAATTAGATGATTGATTAGAGGAACTTTGATTCAGAGAGATCTTTGATGGAGGAAGGGGTCATCGAACTGATTGATAAAGGTGGTCCTACGAAGGAAGGAAGGACCACAACATAAGAGTCACTTTATATATTTGATGAAGAGGGTCCTGCAAAGAAAGGGAGTACTGCGACATAGGGGTCACATCTGAATAATAGTTCGCATCAAATGCCTCAGAAGATTGAGAGGCATCGAAGGAATAATTAGGATCATAATTAGAAGAAGAGTGGGGTGAACCTGAATAATAATTTGGATCAGAAGTGTCCAAACCATACCACTGACTATGAGATGAAGGTGGGGAACAAGGTACCTAAACGGACCCTCTAGTGCAAAGAACCAGTGCAAAGAACCAAACGAGGTTTAGTCGTAATGGGCATCTTTTGATGTGAATTTCTAGACCTAGGTTTTGTATTGTTGTAAGTGTGAGGATCCGTGTGATACTCAGTCATTGTTGGTGTCATTTAAGTACAAATGCCTAGACCTAGATAGCATGATGGAACTCCTTCAAATGGAAGGATTTTCTATGTTGATTCGAGAAACATAATGACAACCAACTAGACATTTCGTAAGCACAAAGATGTGCATATGATTTTCTAAAGAAGGTCTAAGGAAAAATAGACACCGTGATGATTTAATCTCGACTATATTAAAAAGTATTGTCCTAGGAAAACAAGTTTTTCAATTGAACAATTACAAGGAACAATCATGCAAGTTCAAAACACAAAGCCAATCAATAAGGAAATACTCCCTATGCAAATTGTGTGTGTAAAATGATAGTTTGACACAAAGATGATCAACACAATGTCAATATGTACGTCAAGCTTGAAATGAACAAGGCATAAATATTAAGAAAGGGTAGATGTGTTTCCCACTCAAAGGATACTACGACCAGTTTAGAGACAAACAAGACCAAAGTTTAAAAGATAGAAATTATGTATGTAAGGAACGTAACAATACTAATAAAGCATGTTAACCAAGTTCCTAAAGAAAATAGGGTGATAGTATCGAAATAGTATGGATACGATGCACAAACAACATAACTACCATGCTCCAAGATTTTAGGTAATGTTTGAAACAAAACTAAGTGTAAGTATACCAAGGAATTGTTAAGACGTAGGCAGCGTAACACCACAATGCAGACATTTAGATCACAATTACGAGAAACATGACGTAAGTATCTTAATTATGTCAATACAATACAAACAAGGTAGCATGTCAAAGGGATATCTAATGATGAATCAATCCTAACTATGATGATGATATTTAAATAAAGATCAAGTGGCTATCAAAGACATAAGAACATACCCACACACTTTAGACATTTAACAACTTAGCCGTAAACATGGATGAGTGTAAATGGAAAAAAAAGTGGTGAACACAATCTATGATAACACTCCCACGAGAGATACCTCCTTTTGCCCCAAAAATGGGCAACAAGAATGCAAAGGTATAGATTAAATGGGGTGGAAATAAACTAAGCGTCACTTGGGCAGAGTTTCGCCTCATCCTAAGGTGAGAAAGAAACTAAGATAAGTAATACATCATAAATCTCATGATGAGTGTCACTTAGTTTCAACTTAGGTGGACTCCTTGACTTGTTTGAAAAAAAAAGTTTGGAATCCAAGTAAGTCATCACTTCACGAGATTTTGACAAGACATGATGGTTTTGGACTAGCAAAGTGGGCTTCAAGAAGATATGGCTTTCCTAGGTAGTTCACTCAACTAGGTGTCACAAGTTTTGTCTAATGCGAGCTTGATTTGCCAAGAAAGTCATAATAACTAATCTTGGTTTTTCTAGGCTTTACTTTACCCCCTTCTAACACAATGAACAACTAGTGCATTCAGTTATATTATCATTGAAGTCGTGATACAAAAAACTTTGAATCTAACTCACAAAATGTACTACTACTCAAGTAGGTAAGCGGAGCGCTTCCCATTTCATCCGCGAGGTCACTCAGCAGTGGAATAATTTAGGGTTCTAGAACCACCCCCATTGGTGTATCTTAAGGCGTTATACCAAAGGGGTTATGTTCTAGTTAAGCAGATAGGGACGTATCCTTTTCTGAAACCTACAAATATAGTGTGATAAAATTGGTGTTTTTAAAAAAAATCTTTTTTAGCTTAGTGTGGTTTTGCATAGCACACCTTTTGGAAACCTGTAATCACACATTAGTATTTTTACCATTTTGAACCTCCTTTCTTTGACAAGTGAATTAAGTCTTGCGCACGAATGATTAGCAATTTTCCAATAACATCATTTAAAGAAAATAAAATATTGCTTTTGATTTCCTAGATCATCCTAAGACACAAGGAAAGAACATACACATCAAGTTATCCCACTCAAAAACTTGGCAAGAAATGGAAAATACTTTAAGTAATTACGAAAATGAATTCTTTTTAGCCAACGTTGAAAGTTAATCCTTTATAAACTCAAATTGAAGTTTTTTTTAAAGCAAAGAGGAGGTTTTTGAAATGTTTTTGGTTCCCAAGATCACCTAGAAGGTGTGAGGGAAGAGCATACACATTTCAAGAGACCCCTTCAAACTAAAAATGCAAACACTTAACTAGTTTTAGGCTAAATAATATCAAAAGACCTTTCAAACCATTGTTAGAAACCTGTAAATTATTAGAAAAAACCAAAAATTTGACTCTACCACTTGCAACAAAATTTTGATTTTTGACAGCGATGCCTACGCGCCCAGAATGATGGATACGCACCCCACTCAATGGATACGCATCCCAAATGGAAGATACACGTGTCTATGGAAACAAACTGTGTGGTTGTATGCCTACGCGAGTAGAATGACAGGTACACCTGGGTTTTGATGGATACGCATCCCAAACAATAGGTACACTTGTAGAGTAAAATGTAAGGGCAACATAGTCTTCGAATGACACCTACACATCCCGAGAGTCGGATGTACGTGGGAAATGACGAGTACACATGCCTTTGTAAAACGAACTAATAGTGAAAATGCAAGTAGACGGATACGCGGCCAGAATGATAGGTACATGCCCATATCGACGGATACGCTTTGGTTCAGTACATCTACATGTACCCCTGTAAAACCATAAAAAACCATGGAAATGAAAATTTCAAAAAAGCAAATAGGTTAGTTTTCCACCATTAAAACCTATTTCTAGCTTTAACCCATTAAACATTCATGTAAAAGGGGGATTTAGCACACTCAAAGTTAGAAATTTATTAGAAAACAAGTTATTTAACCATTAAAACATGAAAAGTGGTTAGATATGGAAATGAAAAGCTCAAGAACAACTTCTAAAGGACTATGGAGTAAGCCCCACCGAGCGTGCCAAATGGTGTACATGTGTAAGTTGAAAAAGCTATGGAAATGAGGTTAGATAACCTCAAATCTTAACTAACTCAACTATGCACCATGAGATAAGAGCTAAACAAGAGTTACTCCTATACATGCATCATAACTTTGACAAAAACATCAAAACCTAGCATATATATACTGCTCTGTTACTCTTTTGAAAGCTACAAAACATTGAACCCTATGAAGATCCTGAACAATCAAAACGTGATGTTTGGTATGAATCTCAAGCTTTTTAAGAATGAGAGCTCATCATTAATGACTACAAGGCCATATGGTTCTCCTCATATACTCAAACTTGGATGATGGATGGTGTATTAAGATATTAGCTACAATGGAGGAGGTCTTAACAATGGAGTATGGCCGAGATCAAATGTCTCATATCTTAAAGCTACCACAAATGAGGTCTAATGCCTTTCCAGATAGTTAAGAGGTTTGATATGATAATCAAAAATTCCAATTGAAAGGGAGGGCTTAGCCTTATATTTATATATTTCCAAATGGGAGAGTTTGGAACTTTAATGCATGTGGGACTAAAGCTAAGCCAAAATCACTTTATGATTAGGAGTGATAAACATGCTTTATGATAGTTAGGATAGGTTTAGGCTAGTTAAAATTGATTACCAAGTGATTAGAGACTCATTGAGAGTTGGGAGGGGCCTGGTTAATCATTTGTGACTGATAGATAGCCTAGGAAGCATATAGAAGTGATCAGGAGGGAAATAGGGAGATGTTTTAGCTATTAGGAGGGTATATTAGCCAAATGGGTTGAATATAGGAAGAATACGACCAAGAAAGTGTTGTGAATGGGCATCCAAGAATAGAGAGGAGAAGGCTTTATTAACGAAATTTCGTTAATTGACTGAATTGGAGGAAACACTAGGCATAATTGTATTTTAGTTTTCTACAACATTAATCATTGATTGGGTTATTTCATTGCTCTTCCTTAATTTTGTTTCAACATCTGAAGACTTACCCTTTTTCGCTTCAAAGGATCCCCTTCAAATTGCTAAACTTGTTTCACAAGGACCTGCTCTGATTCCAATTTCTGGAATCATAATGGACTAAGAGTGGGGGTTTTTCATTCCTATGAAATTTTCACTTTTTTCCATTGTTACAACATCCATCAAACATTCATTCAATCTTATACATTCAACATTAGCTTATTATGTGTGCATCATACATTTAAAAGAACATGAAAAAAGAGATAGAACAAATAGACACAAGGGGTAAGTGGGAAACCCTCAAAGGGAATAAAACCTGATGATAATTTTCCTAATATTACGCACAAAAAATACACAAGTGAATATTACACATCATAAGAGATTTATTTAATGAGGCACCAACACCATAAGAAGCATTAACCCCTAAACCCTTGTTGATATGACTCACAACAAGAGACTTGCATGAATATGACTCATCACAAAAAAAAATTATGAGAATATCACTAATAAATTTTTGCAACAACTCAATTGATGGTGATCACAAAATTTAATTCCAAATTCCTTCAAACCCTCTCTCAAGCACGCCTTTTTCAACTTAATCTCTCTAATACTTCTTGAACTTGTCTTTTCTCTAAAACCTTACACACATGCCTTCAAAAATTATTCTACCTAAAACACACTTTATCTAATCTGAAATAATGCATTCAAACTTGTAATACACTTCTACAGGGGTCACACTTTTCCCTCCATTCAAGACTATCTCACAAAATGAGCTCAAAATTCACTTTTATAGCCTTCTCTTCCTTTTGACACAAGATATGTTGATCCTTAATAATTAAATTCAAATACATCCATTACAATGGTCACATATGACCCATATAGGTCAGCAATGCCAAAAGCCACTCATCATGCACCAAAAATCCTCAAAACCCCATTACTAAGATGAGAAAAATATAATTATACCAAAATCATGATTATTAAAGCTTCCAAATTCACCACACATGAATAATATATCATAAAAACATCATACATGGTTTCACATTTACTTTAACCAATCAAATATTTCATTAAATGGGCCTATTGGCTCATATCCTTCACAAAATAGTTATTTCTAGCACCCTGTCATTACATTTGGGACTCAATACACATCAATATGAACTAAACTATGGCATGTGAAAAATATATTAAAACATCATAACATGTAGAAAACTTCTATGGATAATAGATCTCATGAAACAATTATTTGTTCAAACCACAACAAATTTACCCTTTACCAAAACAAGTTGTCCAAAAACCAATTTTTCAAACTCAACTATTTTGAACCATTTCTGATACTTTCAAGAACTCTAAATTCCTTAAATATTAAAAATATTCAACTCTCTTCACTCTCCAGGTGATATCAAGCATCAACTCATCCATTTCATACCTCAAACAACTCATTTTTTCAGCAAGAACAAAACTGTACTAAAATCTAGCATACAAATTTCTTAACAAAATGACCTAAAAGATCCATCAAATCAACTGACCATGGTACAAGACATAACTATAAATCCATATAAATCCTCTTTCTAGAATATATTTTAAATCCTTCCAAATCCAAGTGGAAGGCCTTCAACCAAGCTAATCTCTATAAACTGCTTGTTATTCCTTCTTGGACTCAAGAACTTACTATAGCCCATCATGATCCATCATCACAAATATCACTTCCACACTCAAAAAAATAATTTACCACACTTATAAATTATTTACAATCATGCATCGACCTTCACCAAGTAATAAAAAATCATAATCATCATCTTACCTCTTGTAGCCACTTAACACCTTGCTAGAACAAACATCCTTCAAATTTGACCCTCAAATAACAACTCATAACTTTTTCATACCATATCTAATCATCAATTTTGATGCACCATTAGAAATCTCTTTGAACCATCTTCACAACGCAACTTTAATGGAGTCTTAGCTCCCCTTGTAGCTTCTGCAATGTCAAATTTACAACAAACTGCTCCAAGCTGCCCCAAATGTAGTGTTCACAAATAGGGTATACTTTGCACTTTTTCATCACAACCATGACCTAAAACCTTCCTTAACATCTATAAAAACTCAAGGTATAAAAAATAATTTCAATTCAATCTTTACCTTCTTTGCATAAATTTGTCACAAATCAAACTTCTTCATAAACAAACATTTTCAAGTGGGGCCCACATATCACCACATGTTCTAACATACCTTTCTGGAAATATGGAAGATTCCAATACAACATAAAATCATCACATTTAAACTATCAATCAAAATAGACTTTGTATACTAACTTTTTCTAAGCTTCTCCTAGCTAGGGTTTTGTTAGGGTTTCAAACCACTTTACCTTCTTAACGATCGTTCATAAAAATGTGACAATCAAACCACGTCATTATTTTTGTGAAAGATTCATAACTGATCTAAGAAGCTATTCCAAAGATTTCATGTTCCCATGCAAAGCATACAATTCACAACTAGCAGCAAAATGTCCACTTTTTCTTGAAAATCACATTGCAACTTACCCGGTTTCACCAAAACTTGCATATATTCAAATTCCTTCAGCAAATTGACCTAAAACATGACATGAAGCATCATAAAAATATATATAACTTCTTAAAATTTCCACATAGCTCAAATGCATATGAAACTCTCCAGACACAATGACTTACCTCTGTAATCATGTCTGATTCACACTTCTTGCTTCCCAAGGACCTCATAAATGCATCATACCTCTTAGTCCTGGCCTAAAACTCACCATACACCTCAGGTAGACTTTAACCATACTTCTATCATGCTCCACCATGACTGATTTGGTCCAAAACTCATAAATCTACCTCATTCTACATGTTTCAGGGAAAGAGGCACTCCTGGAATGACCTGACACAATGTTAACTACCCATGAACCGACCATGGTGACTCAATGCAAACCCATGTACAGTCATGACACATCATATGGACCATGTATGACCTTATGACACACTCCAAACATCTTGGGAGACCTCATACTATGACTCGGCTCACTAGACCATGCACTTGGACCTCTTAGAACACCACCAAACATAACACTACCAATCAACCTTCATGTTTAACCATTGACTAACACCTCATTGAGACACATACCACACCATGACACCATTTTTCCATCAATGGAGTTGGCATCAATGACAACACAAACACACAATGGTCAATCAAAAAAACTCATTTTTACCATCTTGGGTTTAGAAACTAAATGTGGTTATGTTCCTTACAACTAAATTTTGAGGAAAAGGGGGTGTAATCTCTTATTCATTAAAATATATAAAATAATTACAATAAGATGAAGGGCGGTAGAGTTGTTGAGGTTATAAAATATTCTTTTGGAGAGTTAGGACATGGTTTCTTCATAAAACTTGTAACACAAACCTGTCAAAATCTCAGAGAACATAGTTTGTACAAATGTTTGCATTATATCATACTCATGAGGACTTTATGAAGGTTTCAAGGGACTGATGAAAATGAATACAAGATTATTGGTCATGAACTTTCCTTATTTGCTTAGTTATTATGTTTGAAATTTCATCAAACTTTTTTTTCTTACATGAACATGATTGTGTGGTGTTTATTAAGTTTCTCTTGATATATAAAGAGGCAAGTGGTTTCTTAAGGCATTGTTAAACATGTAGATGTCAATTTTATTAGTGGTAATATTCTAGAAACCTTATATATGTCTTAAGGACGGATTCTCAGTATGTACAGTCCCTGTCAAAACAATAACTCGTCAGTTTCTATATTTTTATGTTTCTCTGCTATATGAAATCTTGGTCTAGTCCATATTAAGAAATTTGAAGGGATTTTGGGTTTTTAGCAAGTGTATAGAGATATGATTATCTCATAAACCCTATTCTCTACTCTTATCTCAGACAAAACAATCATTTAAAGTACAAAGCACATTTAAACAATTGTCAAGAGGAACCATTTTGAGACTGAGTTAATATCAATTTGAACTCCATCAGAGAGTTGAGAGAGATAATAATATAAGTCCATTGCCTTGTTTGGAAAGCTTCATATCTTAAAGACCTCATTATTTGGTTCATAAACCATGACAGTCCAATTTTAGGGTACTCAAACCCTATCTAGAATTCAATCCCCTAGTTTCAAGCATAGAACTCCTTTGAATATCCATCAATACATTGTCAAGAAACAAATCATGGTCTTCTAAAATCTGATTGAGATAATATATTTTTAATCTTCTTATTTATCCTTAACAGTCTTAGTCTTGATGGAATTAGCAACAAGGTCATGACAAATAAACTAACAACTCTCAACAGAAGGATACTAAAATATGAGGTTACTCTGCAGACACAAAATATATGTACTTGGTTACCTTTCTAGGTCCTAAATCATACTAATACGTACATTATTCCTTAGTAATAAAACTAGTGGCCAACAAATCTTTTTTCTCTTTTTGTTGCTTTATCTCTTGCACTTTACTGTTTCTAAGCTTGATTGAGCATCCTTTTGACTTTACACATCTTACAGTTCTACCAGAACTTGACTTATTTACATTATGATGGCCTTAGACACTAGCGCCCAGTTAGGATAGAAGCACCTAGACGCTCATGTCCCTCTCTTTCTTCTTCTTACTCTTTTAGGTCCCTATCACTTCTTGGTCACCTTTTAATACTTTGGGTCGACCTTTCCATTTTAAATTAGGAAATTCGAACAAGGGAATCATATATATACTTAGTTACTTCTTTTAAATAAGGTCCAAGCATCATAAGCATTATCTATCACCACCTAAGCTTGCACAAAATGCACGGGACAGAAATAACAATGGAAACCCCCTCTCTTCATCAAGTCAAAGGAATAACTGGAGGGGGTGTACAAGTTTTTTATCTCTCTATTCCCTCTCTATCTCTCACTGTGGGGGAGGGGGAGATAGAAATATCATTGATACCACCAATATCGATCTATAGGGAGTTGGGGGTGGGGGAAGAAATAGACACATTTGGAGGGGAGGAGTATGGTTCACCCATAAAGAACATTACAAAGCATACATCTAGCACATTCATACAAGGGACAAGGGTTACATTGGTTTGCATACACTACATGGGAGGGGAGTTTATTATATTCCATGGCACACATTTTACATATTCATGAAAATATAGATCTATCTCGTTATCATCGTGTAAATTACATAAGGGAAACCTAGGGCATGTGAAATAGATACACACACACACACAGAACTACATGGAGTCTGAGATGTAGTGCAACACTCGATCGTAAGTTCACTCTTTAGGTGACCGTTGGGGTCAGTATGACTCCTCATTATGCATTGTTTTTATTATATTTCTATGGTTTATAGGCTTGTACAGGTAGTCATTTGTTTTACAAGTTAGATGTGTGATTGGCGATCAAATAACGAAAGCAAAGTGACAAAGATAAACTAGCAATGAAGGTCTTATGACTCAGAAATGACAATATTCTAAGCATTTGAGAAAACAAAGGTGCCTAGATCAATCATTAGCGCTAAGGGAGATCCTGCCCTTCTACGGGTGTTTCTATCTTGTACATTATTGGGATTCCAAACCCTTGCCAAGCCATTTTGACATTATTTCCATCTAGATCTAGTACACAGTTTATCACGATCACTCTTAGGTTGCATAGAATCATCTAAGTCATTTTTCTCACTTCATTTTTCTTAGGGTTTTACATCTTTGAATGTTTATTGCTTTCATGTTATTGTACTTAATCATCTGAATATAATTTTTTACAATTAGTTACTCTGAATTAATATTTAAGTTAAATTATATTAAATCATACTCTTTTAGAAGAATAAGACCTTATGGAAGAGGAAGAGGTGGAGGCTTCTCAAGTAAGTGTTTTAAATGCAACAAATATGAAAAAAATAGGTCATTTGAGTGTCTAGAGAATCCTCAAACCATTTGAAGAGTGATTGAAGCCAACAATCAAATAGCTCAAGTTGTGAGGAGAGTTTTGGATCACCATCACATGTAGAAGAACCTAAAAAAGATGAATCTTTGCTAATAAAAATAATATTTTTGAAACTACGTAAGGAGATGAAGGAGCCATCCCAAATAAAGAGATTATTCATAACTATGTGCAAATCAAAAGTTAATTAATGCAAAGTTTTAATAAAAAGTGGATGTTTAGATAGCTTAGTTTCACTAGAAATGGTTGAAAAACTAGGGTTGACAAGACTAGCATATCCTATACCATATAAGGTTTCTTGGCTACAGAAAGGACATAAAGTATTGTTCAATGAGTGGTGTTAAGTTGAATTTAATATTGGGCACTAGAATTATGATTTTATTTTTGACATCATGCCCATGGATGTTTACCATGTATTTTTTGAGATACCTTGGCAGTATGATAGGAAGAGGGTGTATGATGGAATACAAACTACATATACCTTAGAAAAATATGGTAAGAAACACACTTTGATACCATTGAAGTACAATCATGAAGAGGTTGAAAATAGTTATAAAGTGATTGTAATGAGTGGAAAATATTTTTTGCATCATGTTAGGAAAGAAGAGGTTAGTTTTGCATTGGTACCAAAGCCTAGAATTGTCACAACAACAACCAAGATTATTTATTTTCCATTGGAAATTTAGATATTGTTGGAAGAATATGTTGATATATTGGTTGATGAACTACCTAATGATCTACCACCCCATAAGAACTATAAATCATCACATGGATCTCATACCTAGATTTATTATAGCTAACAAAACATCCTTTTGGATGAATCCTATGGAAAATGCAGAGATTAATATGTAAGTAAAAGAACTATTGGATAAGGGGATGATTAGGGAAATTTTAAGTCTATGTTGTACCAACATTGTTGACTTCTATAAATTATGGAGAATGGATAATGTGCACATATTATAGGGCTATAAACAAAATAATATCAAATACATAATTCCACGACCTAGGATAGATGATCTATTTGACTTTTTGAGTGGAGAAAATTACTTCTCAAAGGTGGATTCGAAAAGTGAATACCATTAGATCATAATGGGAGAGGATGATTAATGTAAAATAGCCTTTAAACCTAATGATGGACTATATAACTTGCTAGCCATGCCTTTTATCCTAACCAGTACCTTCTTAAGACTAATGAATGAAGTACTCAATCCCTTTACATGTAAATTTTCCACTGTTTACTTGGATGATATATTTTTTTTCTGTAGACCTAAAGAGGAACATGTGGAACATCTCAAGAAAGTGTTAGAAAGGCTAAGAGAAAAGAAAAATTTGATTAATCTCAAGAAGTGTAGCTTCATGAAAACTGAATTGCTTTACCTAGGATTTTTTGTTTCTAAGGATGGTTTAAGGATGGATCTAAATAAGGTGAAGGCAATAGTGGAATGTCCTACTCCTAGGATTTTGTTTGAAGTGGTAATATTTCATAGAATGGAAATTTTTATAGAAATTTCATTGGGAACTTTAGTGGCATTTGTGCACCCATAACTAAGACAATCAAGGGAGATAAGAGTAAGTTTTAGTGGACTAAAGCAACTGAGAAAATATTCCAAATATTAAAGAAGAAAATAATAGAACAAGCTATCTCATATTTACCTACTTTTAATAAGGTTTTTCAGGTAGCTTATGATGCTAGTGGATTAGTAATTTGGGGAGTTTCAAGCTAGGAAAGGAAACCTATTTCTTATTTGAGTGAGAAACTAAATGAATCCAAATAAAAGTGTCCATGTTATGATCAATAATTATATGCCATCATACAAGCCTTAAAGAAATGGAGAAAGTGCATATTTCCTAAAGAGTGTTTGCTTTATACAAATAATCATGCTTTGCAGTTTATCACCAATCAAGGTAAGATTAATCAAAGGCATATGAAATTCATGGAGTTTTTGACAAAGTTATTATTTTTTTCTTAATAATAGGAGTGTTAAAATAAATAGAGTAGTTGATGCATTAAGTAGGATGATTCAGATTTTTCACGAGTTTCATGTTCGAGTGGTAGTATTTGAGTTATGAAAAGAGTTGTATGAGGAAGATCTTAATTTTAAGGAGGCATATCATTCTTGTAAGATTCCAATAAGCATAGATAGAAGTCCATGGATGGACTATATCATCTAAGAATGGCTTATGTTCAAAGGAAAGCAATTATGCATACTAAAAGTATCTATGAGAGATAATTTTCGAAAGGAGAAACATAGTGGAGGTTTAGCATGACATTTTGGGAGAGATAACACCTTTCCTTAGTTGAATGAATAATATTATTGGCTAAGGATGAAATAATATGTTTGGAAATTTGTGGAAAGATGTAGAGTTTTCTAGTATGCCAAAGGAAGAAGCCAAAATGAAGGACTATATCTGTAGACACACAATCAAGCACTTTGGGTAATTATCTAGTCTTAATCACATACTACTATTCATATGATTCCTAAGTATGAAAATTAATAATTAACACGTCTTTGGCCACCTTTATTTTCTTTCTATTGTTACTTTCAGTCTTGCACCCTTATTTGTATAGTCTACCTTTTTACTCTTCAGCATTTGTCATCCTGGACACTAGCACCTAGCCAAGATGCCAATGTCAAATGCCCTCATCCCCTCTGTGCGCTCCTCTCCCCTTTTTACTTTACTCACACTTTTGGGTCCTTTTTATCTGTTTCATCATCTTATCTTTTTGGTAGTTGGAATTTTTAGGGTTGATTATGAAATTCAAGTGAAAGAATCATATAAATATAAATTTATGTGATCATAATAAAAGACCAAGCACTAAGCACTATCTATCACCACCTAAGGTTACATCCATCAAGGCATATAAGAGCTACATTGCATCCATCTAACACAATCACAAGGGACACAAAGGCTAGTTTTCAGCATCACACTTCATAGGAGGGAAGTTAATTCTATTCCATGCACACATTTATTACATGTCACATCTAGCTACTTGCTCGATATCCAAGTGCGACACGCACTAGATAAAAATAGAGAACAATTCCGTACACACATAGAGAGAACTACATTGCGTCTGAGATGTAGTGTAGTACTCAATTGTAAGTTCACCATTATGACAGTTTAAGATAGTCTAACCCCTCATTTTTCATCTTTCTTTTTTAGCATTTGATGTCTATTTAAGGGTTTTGTAGGTACATTCTTCATTACATGTTTACAGTGACCTCAGAAATATTGGTACAACCTCAGAGTGATTGAAGGAGACTAAAAGTTAACACCTTTTTATACCTTAGAGGATGTTTTCTGAGATTTTCCGTAAACCCAGACACCCCTGTCCTCTCTAGGATCCCCAATATAGCCTATCTCTTTGGCTTTGCATTTTTCTGTGCTCCATTGCGATGGTTTGTGCTTCACATCTTCCATTTTTCCAACTCTATGCATTATCCATAGTTCTACAAAGCAACTAAGGCTTATTACCCTCTCTTTGCAATTAGGGTTTCATTATTTATCATTTAGTTGCTTGGGTATAAGTTTTGTATTTTATTATATATTCATTTACTGCTACTATAGCATTCAGATTAGGTATTTATTTACATTTTAGCTTAATCATTTTTGTGAACCCAAACTTTATCTTTGCACTCTTAGGATCCTCATTATTTTATTGTTCATCTTTCTATAGTCTTATCATCATGAGTATCTTCATTAATGACTTTTTGCTTATCAATCTTGAATTAAGGGAAAGAGTCAGAAATCTCCTTGCTACTACTTGCATTCTTGCCAATATGCATCCTAATTCAGTGTATCAAACATTTGTGGATGCATTCTCTTAGAATATTTCTTTCCCATATAATCCTCATGTTGATCTTACTATTTTTGAAAACGATCCACCTTTGCATATCATGATTCACATTTACAATGTCGGTATCAAGTGTACTTTAATTGATAATGGATCTAAACTTAATCTTTGTCCTATTTCATTCATTAAAAATATTAGTCTTTCTATTGTTAATTTCAGCTCATCCTCTCTTTCTCTTCATGCATATGAGGTCTCTATTCATCCATGCTTAGGTCACATTACTTTTCCTATCACTGTTGGACCAAAAAATGTTAACGCTATCTTCTTTGTCATTGACTTACTCATTTCATACAATTGTTTACTTGGTAGGCCATGGCTTCATGCCATGCAAGTGGTTCCCTCTACCGTGCATCATTGTGTTTCAGATTAGGTATAATTTTTGTATTTTAGTATATATTTATTTAATGCTACTATAGCATTCAGATTAGGTATTTATTTACATTTTAGCTTAATCATTTTGGTGAACCTGAACTTGATCTTCGCACTCCTATGATCCTCATTATTTTATTGTTCATATTTCCATATTCTTGTCATCATGAGTATCTTCATTAATAAATTTTTGTTTATCAATCTTGAATTAAGGGAAAGATTCAGAAATCTCCTCGCTACCACTCGCATTCTTGCCAATAATCATCTTGATTCAGTATATCAAATATTTGTGGATGCATTCTATCAGCATATTTCTTTCCTATCTAATCTTCATGTTGATATTACTATTTTTGACAATGATCAACCTTTGCATATCATGATTTGAATTTACAATGTCAGTCTCAAGCGTACTTTAATTAATAATGGATATGAACTTAATATTTGCCCTATGTCATTCCTCGAAAATCTTGATCTTTCTAATGTTAATGTCATTCCATCCACTCTTTCTCTTCATGCATATGATGGATTTTTTCATCCATGCTTAAGTCACATTACTTTTCCTATCACTATTGGACCAAAAAAAATTAACACCATATTCTTTGTCATTGACTTCCTCATTTCATACAATTGTTTAATTGGTAGGCCATGGCTTCATGCCATGGAAGTGGTTCCCTCTACCATACATCATTGTGTTAAATTCTTGCATGAGGGCATAAAATATACTATTTTTTATTACTATCATCCATACAAATTTTATGACCATGATTCAAAAAGTACACTTCCTGTTTCGCTGAATAGTGTGCGTACGTAAAAGAAAAATAGATAAGGTAAGGGTGAGGAGGAATACCTATGAGTGAAGGTGGAAGGTAGAGTGCACGTGATATGATTTTCCAATCTAATGTTGATTGCAAGAAATTCCTTTTTGCTAGGAGGAACTACCTATGAATACAAAACAAGACCACAAAAGGAGTATTAAACAATATATGTCATTAGATTGCCTAGCGTACGCTAGATCCAGGAAGTGTGATACTTAATAGATGGCTGTCAATCCACTATTTAAAACAACTTAATGAAATGAATGATGTAAACCAATAATGTCCTATTGTAGTTGATATGATTTAGGTGTCTCATTCAAATACAATAAACAAATCTAATCTAACAGGATAGGTTATGATCACATCGAGAAGTCAGACAGGTAAATACGGTGGTTAGGATAGGCCAGGGTCAAGCTTTAGGTGATTTAGTTTATTTAGGTAAATGTTATAGGTTTGTTGTTATTGGCAGGTTTACTAGACACAGAGACCAACGTCGGTCTAGTATGACCAATGTCGGTTGGGGATAGACTGACGACGGTTTAGGTTAACCGGCATCGGTAGAGTCAGGCTTATAGAAACTTAATGAAATTTGGTTTTGGTGATTCTCTGTGATTACACAGAGAATGGGCAAAGAATGGTGAGGTTGATGACAGTGATGGGAATACTCAGAAATGTTTGGAGGTAGGTATGGAGGGTTGAGAGGTTATAGGTGATTATATGGAGGGATTCGCAAGAGAGTGAGAAGTGATGGGATACAAGGGAGACTAGAAATACCAAACAAAGATGAAGAAGCTAATCTAAATAAAAATATGGGAAGGTGTGGATCCAAATGTACTTACTTGTACTCATAGGCCTAGTGGTTATATGGAGGTTATGGTTGATCCATGGAATTGGTGGTCAGTTATGTGGTTGTGCTTCCCGAAATGTTACCATGAATGCTTTCCCTTCATATCAGTGTTTGGTGCTAGTTATGGATGTCTGGGTGTACAAGAGTTCTTTGGTGCATGCTTGCATGTAGATCTCTCTTCTCTAAAACTCAAATAATTCTTCCAACCTCTCAAAAAATGTTAGCAAAGTGAATATATGGTAGCCGATGATGGTTTAGGGTACCCGGTGTCAGTTTCAGATTGACTGACATCAGTTAAGGCGGGAAATCCCATGTTTTCTAAAATGACAAATCTTGGAAATCTTTTAGGCCAGCTTTGTCTATTGTCCCAGATCAAAAATCAATGTTGCGCTTAGATAATAGGTAATGTGGTTAGAGGAAGAATAGGCATGTGATTTCAGGGTTCAACTAAGTCTTAGTTAATTAAGGTAGGTAGGACTAAGTCTTAGTTAGTAATGGCAAGTGGATATTGAGTCCTAGTAAAAAGGAAACATGTTAAGAATAGGTTTTGATGCTAAATATCTAGATTTGCATAAATAAATTAAACAATAATTAATTGAAATCAACACATGAAATGAAAACTACAAAAACTAGAAACCAAATGTAAATAGAATGGAGCAATTTCTATTGAATATTGGAGGGCATTTTATACAATTACTTTCTCCTATAATCATGGAGTCAAATCTCATCACCTTATCCCTATATCTCTCCTCTAATCCCTAGTCTTTCTCCCACATATCTCTCCTATAATCACTCACCACTATTTTCTCACATATCCCACCAATATCTCCACACACAATTATCTACGTGAGTTGTTCTCACAACTCACTATTACAATAATCTATATAAGTTGTTTATTCCAACTCATTTACATTTATTTATACTCTCACACTATATTATTAATATGAGTTATATTAACTCAATATTAATAATTTACAAATTAACTAATATCAATCAAACTTATTAATGTAATATAAGAATATTACATTTAACTATTACAAACAATAATGTGAGCACTAATCCAACGAATATTCCTAACGTTTATGATGATGTGTCTAGGTGATGTGGTGGGGTGAGGTGTCTAGGTGAGGTGGAAATTAGTTTAATTAAGGTAATTAAATAATGAATATTGTGAGATTGGGCATTAATTTAACTGTAGGTAATTAAATTAATATACATGTGGGGTAAAGGGGGAGTGTGACCCAAATTTGGTGTCTACATTTTGCCCCTTTTTATCGCGTAGCTTGTATTGGTAAGCGATGCTGAGAAAAACAAGGAGTGATTGCCCCACGTGTGAGTGAAGGTGATCCCGCTCAAACCAGGAACTGATGAGGTGTAATACGGAGTCGATGAGTGGTATGAAAAATGTGGAATTGGTGGAATGGGAAATAGGTGGGAAATGGTATGATTACTATGGGAAATGGTGATGGTCAACTCAGGTAATAGGTAATAGGTTGGGGTCATAATTGGGTAATGGGTAATGACAATAAAATGCACGCACAAATATAGATTGCAACACAGTACCAAGTTCAAGAGCTTGCAAACTCTACATCATCCAAGTTCGATAGGTTTATCCAAAAAGAGTGAGGTGATTCATGTTTCCAAGGTATAGGATATAGTTCGGAAACACAATGTAGGTCAGGTGCAGGAGCGTATAGGTATGTTTCGGTATATCAAAGGTTTGGTCAGGATAAACAACATGGCAATAGGAAAGGTATGGTTGTTAGGCTAAAACAACATAGGTAACAACATCGCAAGGTATAACGAGTACATAAGGTCAATGGTCACACCAAGTAGGTTAGGTTCAGGCAAATAGGTCATGGCACAAGTAAGGCCAAGGTATAGGTAAAATAACAAATCCCAAGACGCAACTAAGAAAATGTAGGGGTAGTGTGGGCTTGTAGGTATGGTTCAATAGGTGTATGTAATGATAAAAGGTGTTTGAGAACTAATGGTTGCAGGTAAAGAGAAGCTTAGCAAGGACAAATAGCTATAAGGCTTTACCGATGCCGGTTATATGGTAACTAAAGTCAGTTGGCTTGGGTATAAATATGACTGACGTTGGTCATGTCGAATTGGAGTTAAAAAATGAAATTTTCACTTTTTATGGAATCATTTTTCATTTTCCAATTATAGAAAATGACAGAGGAGAGGTGAAAAGTTGGAAATCAACAAAATGAGATGGAGAAATGAGTTGGTGAGCCTCAGAGCGGGTGATTAGCATTCGGTTCGCGGGTCCGCGAGATTTGTTCAAGTGATTTCATTGGTTGTGAGGTGGGGAGGTGATTTAGTGATGGCAGATGCGGGAGAGGGTTTGGGTGGACTACTGGCATAGTGGCTAGATGTACCACCACACCGAAGGTACCATGATGAGGTAGGATTCTATCTTGATCCTTTACTTGTTGAAATAGGTTGGTAAAAATTGGTTTTGTTTAAAATTTGGTTTAAAGTTTAATTCTCATAATTTTATGTGTAAAAATGAAGGAAATGAGGGGTGGGAAGGTCCAGTGTAGGTTAAATAGGAGTGGGAATGAAGTTAGGATAGGTTTGGGTAGGTAAGAATGGGTATTTAGGTCATATTTTAAAATTTTGTGAGAAATAGGGTAGCGGTTTACAGATTTTTATGTCGTGACGGTGACAGATGTTGTTCAAGGGTTGGCCAGCGTCGATTGGCCTTGGCTTGCATCATTCAAGTATTATGTGACTGATGTGGGTGATTATGGACCGATGTCGGTCAAGAGTGATCGAAATCAGTCGGGTCTAAGGTAAAATAGGTCAACAAATGAGATAAGGTGGGAGGGAACGATAGGTAATGAGATATAAAGGCGGGTATATGTGAGAATGGGTAGGGTAATAGGTACCAATAGGGATGAGTGGAGGGATGTGAAATTAAGATGGGGGGAGAAGGGGTGGTCTTTGGGGTTGGGGTGTGTTGAAGGGGTAATAAGTAGGGAGGGTCTGGGGAATAGGTTGGTTGGCTAAGATTTACGTTCGGTATGGTTAAGGTTTAACAATGTTATGGTTTGTTGGATGCAGGATAAGGACTAGCTGCAGATGTGGAACAAAGTTCCACCACTATTGCTGGTGATACAATCAAGCGTGAGTACCGAGGAGTGGAGGCACATGACGAATGTCAGCTTGATTAGGTTCTGACGCTACAGGCACATAGCTCAGGAGCTGAACTTGATGGTCACACTCATCGACAGATGGGATTCAGCAACCAACACATTTCATTTTCAGACGGGTGAGATCACAATCACCCTGGAGTACATATATGGGATCCTGTGGCTACCTATAATGGGAGAGAAGGTGTTTTCAATTTCTTCAAAGACATTAGAGGAGATGATGTTGGTGGTGTTTGGAGAGGGGATGATGGAGATGAGGTTCTATAGTGCGAGCCTAAGTTATGGAGATATGTACGCAGCCCATCCTCAGGAAATGAGGCTGGTTGTTCTGATTATGGAGGCAGTGTGTTGTTTTACGCTGCTAGATGTGGAGGGTGGCCGATTCCCACGGGCACTGATGGGTGTTCTCCATGACATGATGGAGGAGAGAACCCATTTTTCTTGGGCTCCACCATTCTTGGTGCAGTTATACAGGGAGTTATGGGCCTATGGGAGTCTATGAAGGTTCAGTTTGTGCTCTACCTTTCTACTCCATTTCTGGGCATATGAGCACATCATATGTGTGCGTCTAGTTGTTATGCCCTAACTGGACGTATTTAAGATGGGTTTGGTTTGAGTTGGCTACAGGTGTCGGGTGCGTGTTGTGGAAGAGCACAAGGTTTTCAAGGATACACACGATGTAACATACTACATGCATATATTAGAGGGGTTATCCAGAGTGGACATCATTTGGAGGCCGTATGTTGGCTTCCCTTCATATAGGCAGATGGTAGTAGAGTTAGACAAGCTACAGTTTCTCAAATCGATAGAGGGACATCATGTTAGAGAGCACGATATGATACCTATGGACAGGGTTAGACGGTAGTTTAGCCTATCGTAGGATGTACCTCCACCATTCCCTTAGTACAGGAGAGACAACGTGGAGAGGCCTATGCCTCTGCCATAGCCGATAGTGCCGACAGAGTAGGAGGATCAAGCGGTGGACTGATGGATTGATGATGTCGTAGTTATAAATAGATATAGGAAGTGGTGGGTAACACAACTATGGGAAGAACCACTAAGGCGAGGGCAGCCTGATCTAGCCAAGGTTACTGTTCAGAGGGACACATTACAGGGGCAAGTGGTTACCCTTCTGACACAGTTGGGAGTAGTGTAGGGGCAGCTGACAGGATTTGAGGCACAGGTTGCCACATTACACACATAGGTAGTAGCAATTCAGGCCTAAGTTACACAGGGACAGACACATGCATAGGTGGAGATGGAGATGGGGAACAGGTGTCTGCCTTACAGGAACATGTAGCAAGTTTCGATGGCCAGTTGACCACTGCACAGGTAAAGATTATGGCCTTACAGGCCCAGGTCGCAGCACAGACACCCTCACAAGCCCAAGGGCATGGTCTCATGGTATAGAGAGGAGGGCAGGGGTCACAGATACAGGGGTTGATGCCACCAGTAGCAGGAAAGAGTTCACAGGTTGCTGCGAGACCTATGACACCCCCATAGATAGTACCGATGGCCTGATTTAAGGATGCCCTAGATGAAGCCAGATACTACCATGATCATTTCACTAATGTTGGGATAGATGTCCCTTCCTATGTAGAGTACAAGGTATAACAGGCTTTGAGTGAGAGGACGAGATCTCACACACATAGTGTAGAGAGTACAGGGGGTCGGAAAGCCTAGAGACAAGGTCAAGGAGAGGCCACTAGCTCATGGAGGCCTAACCTAGATGCAGGCCAGGCAGAGGTGAGACCTAGACCCATAGATGGTGGAGAGATGATGATAAAGCATCGGGCTGGAGGAGAGAAGGAGGAGACGGATGAGACTGGCCTGGACATCAGATGGGCTGATAATTGATGTCGTCATTTTGATTATTATTTTTTATATATATCGGTCTACATGCTGATGATAGTGAGGCTTTACATGAGAGTTTTGACTATATACCAGCCTGTTTGCCGAAGATGGTGAGGTTGTATATGAGGGTTTTTGAGATAGTGGTATTTATTTGTATATGTGTATGTATGTATTGATACACATACTCTCCCATTTATATAGTTGATGATGTTTATTTGATGGATGATGTACTTGTGTTGTAAAATTTTCATTGTTATATGTAATGGGTGGAAACCAGGTGGATTAGGCATGATGTAGTCAGGTCAGTTTAGGCATGGTGGAGTCAAGTCATTTAGGCATAATGGAGTTAGGTTAGTTTAGGCATGATGGATTCGGGTCAGTTTAGGCATGATGGAGTCAGGTCATTTAGGCATGATTAGTTCAGTTTAGGCATGATGGAATCTTGTTTTTAATTTTTATTTAATGTCCAATTTATTGGTAACATGGGAAATAAATGATGATTTAAATGTATGTTATGGTGTAGATTTCCAAATCTTTGATATTATGGAAATGTGAAATGATTGATTAGATGTTTTTATGATGTGGTAACATGGTAGATATGTGTGTTTGCATTAATTTCCAAGTGTTGTAGAATATGGAAACTAAGATAGAACATGAATAGGAAAATGGGGGGAAATAGGTTAGGGTAAAGATTGGTCGAGCTAACCTCCAAGGGCCCCATGCCCTAGGAGTGTTTTCTACATAGCCCCCAAAAAAAGGGGCCTCAGACCAATGTAGTTCTCCCATAATCTAGGGAAGAATACGATGAATTAGAGGAATGGGTTGGGAGGTTTTAGGCATGATTGATTCTAGGTCATAGGCATGGTTGAGTCTTAGGTGATAGTGGAAATATTTTAAAATGTAGGTGTCGATGGTTTGCTCGTGTATAGGGCAATCAATAAGTAATGAAGAAGGTAAATGGTAATATGTGTTAAAAGAGCCACTTAATTGATAAGAACCCTGATGAGTCCATCATACCAAAGATGGGCTTATGAACATAAGACCCTAAAGGTGTTGCATAATGGACTATGTGAAGAAAGTCATATGATCACGAAATGTCGCAGTTGCGGCCAGTCACTTAAGCGAGCAGGGAATTAGGGTGAAAAGGCAATGAGGTGAAAATGGGTGGTTTATCATAACTTTAGTGTACAACAACATGTTTACCTATCAAGAAACCCATGATCAATAATAGGCAAGTCCATGACAAAAAGTTATCATTTTCTTCATTTTTTTTTTGATAGACTGATCGATGCATGAAGTCTATATAGGATGAGTATATTATCTCCTTGAGGTCTTCATGAATCTGATCAATGTGGGAAGCTCTTGAGTATTTTATTTTGGTTTTTGCAAGGATAGTCATTTTTCTTTTTTGTTATGATGGTCTATGTGCAGTATAAATAGCTTTGTGTAGTTATCCTTCAAGGGAGCAATCTATTTACAGCGGCGAGATAAAGAGAATAGATCTCCCTTTTGAGGGAGTCATATTTTTGCTGGAAGTTTGACTCAAGGAGTTGAATCCCATTTTTCTTTTGGATTTTTAAGTCATGGACAAGACAATAGACGAAGAGTAGGTTCTTGTTTAGAAGACAAAACCATAGCACAAAGAGGTTAAATATGAAAGAGGTGGTTTCAGGTGATGAACGACCATGGGATTCCATATTTTAAAAAGATGAAAAGTATCCATGAGAATCATGCCATGAGTAGAGCCACAATACTCATATTGAAGATAAGGCTGAAAGGTGATGGGTAACCACGTGATTCTTGTTTAGTTGTTGATCCTCAAAATGGGTAACATGGAAGGTGAACGGAGCTCAAGGGATGAGTAGGCAATAGACATAAGGTGATTTAGGACTTGATTTCAACAATAAAATGGTCCACGATGTAAGGCATTGATGGTTCAAGTTTGAGTTCACCTTCAAGTGAAGACAAATGATAAGCACCTGATCTATAAGCATGAGTAATGATATAGGGTCCAATCCAGTTTGGAGCAAAGTTTCCCCGCTTACTTTTCTCTTCTTTGGTTACATGTTGATTTTTCTTTAGGACGAGGTCATTGACCTGGAAGGTTCATTCATGGATACGTTTATCGTAGGCATGTTTGATACGTTTTTGGTAGATTTGGATATGATCAAGAGCATTGAGATTGCGTTCATCTAATAACTCAAGTTGTGTTAAACGGTCGTGGTGAAATTCATCATCATTGAGCATGTCTTGTAGTGAGATACAAAGAAATGGAACCTAGACTTTGAGAAGCAAGACAACCTCAGTATCGTAGACCAGAGAGAAAGGTGTGGCAGAATTCAAAGTGTGAATACTAGTGCGGTAAGCCCACAAGGTGAAAGGAATGTGCGTATGCCAATCCTTCCCAGTATCGTCAACTACTTTCATAAGAATTTTGTTCAAGGTTTTATTGGTTGATTCTACTTGGCCATTTGTTTGTTGGTAATAAGGTGACAATAAACTGTGTTGAATGCCAAAATTATCGCAAATCTTTCGGAGGGTTTTGTTTTTAAATTGCTTTATGTTATCAGTGATGAGATGGTGAGGAACACCAAAGCGACAAATGATGTGATGGTTGATGAATTCACATATTTTCTTGGATTTTGTAGAAATGAGGGGAATGGCTTCTACCCATTTAGTGTAGTATTCAGTAGTGGTTATAATCCATTGATGGTGTTGTGATGAATGAGGATTGATCTCTCCGACAAGATCCAAACCCCAGTGAGAGAAAGGCCAAAGGTCTCGTGCGACCTATAAGGCATGATTAGGTGTGTAATGAAGATTAGCATGTTGTTGGAATTTCACACAACATTTGACATAGTCACAACAATCATGGTTTAGGGTTGGCCAATAATATCCAAGGTGAATAATGCATTTAGTGGTAGCTAAACCACTAAAGTGACCTCCACAAATTCCGACATGAACTTCTTTGATGGTGTAAGGAATTTTAGAACTTGTAAGGCATCTTAAGAGAATACCATCGAAGCCGCATTTATAAAGGAGACCACCCATGATGACATAGCGAGAGAAACATTTAAGAAAGGCGTGTTGTCCATTATGAGTGAGATTGGGAGGGAGAATGGAAAGGGAATGATAGTCTGTAAACTTCTTATACCAAAGGTCATTTGGGTCAGGTGCAAAAACTCCGACGGAATTGACCTCATGAGATAAATAAGAGGGTGAGTGCAACCTTTGTATTAAGACAAAGATTTTGGAGTCAACAAGCCAAGCAGGTATATGAGAAACCAAGTAGGCCATGGCATCCAAAAATTTATTAGTAGAACATGGGGTGTTTGAAGTTCCTAATCCTCAAAGGTAGTCAAAAGTATGTTGACGTGACATTTGTACCTTTACAGTATTTCATTACAACACTGGTGTATACCATTGACTTGGTTTACAATCATTTAGGAATCACCAAAGATATTAATTGATTTAACATCTAGGAGATGGCAATTTGAAGGCCAAATATGAGTGCTTCATATTCGGCGATGTTATTGGTGTAATAAAAATCTAGTTTGAAAAATAAAGGCATAGGTTCACCATCAAGAGGAATAAGGATAACACCTGCACTACCTCCACATTGACATTTTGAACCATCAAAGAATAATCTCATCTGGTAAGTGGTATCGTCTAAAGAGAGGGTAGTAATGGATTCATCTATGAAATCAAAGTTAGAGGGTTGATCCCCAGAAAGAGGTGCGTCTGCTAGTTGGTCAGCTATGGCTTGGCCTTTGAAAAAAAAATTGTGGATGAATTTGAGGTCAAGGTCTGCAAGAAGCAAGAGCCAATGTGTAGAACCTTGATGTTGGTAGGGTTTGGTGTACATGTAATGTAGAGGATCTGTGTTAGTGACGATAAATTTTTTGTGGTTGAGCAGATAATGATGAAGTTTAGTTGTAACAAAAACTAAGGCTAAGAAAATCTTTTCAGCATGGGTGTACCTAATTTTGTATTCCAAAAGGGTACGACTTGTGTAATAAACTACTTACTCCCTATGTTGCTCGTCACGATGAGCGACCATGGAACATAAGGAATGGTTAGTAGAAGAAATGTATAGGTAAAAAGGTTGGTCATATCTAGGGCAAACGAGAACCGATAGTTGAAGAAGGTAGTTTTTTAAGGTGTCAAAGGATTTTTGGCATTCATCATCCCATTTGAATGAGACGTCCATTTTGAGGAGATGATGAAATGGTTGACAGCGGTCGGAAAGTTGTAAAATAAACCAACGAATAGATTGCAACTTACCTTGCAAACTTCAACGTTGACAAAGATTAGTAGGCGAAGGCATTTCGAGAATAGCTTTTACTTTAGCAGTATAAACTTTTATGTCGCGCAAATAAATGATGAAACCAAGGAGTTTTCCTTAAAGTACCGCGAAGACACACTTCTTAGGTTGAAGGCAAACACAATACTTGATGAGGCAATCAAAAATGACCTTAAGGACTATCAGGTGTTTGGCTTGATGTTTAGATTTGGCAAGAAGGTCATCCATGTAATCTTCTAATATGTGATGCATTATGTCATAAAAGATATAAGTCATGGCTTATTGATATCTATCACCAGCATTTTTAAGGCCAAAAGGCATGACTCGATAGCAGAAGGTCCCCCAAGGAGTGATAAAGGTAGTTTTGTGTTGATCTTCTGGAGCAAGTAATATTTTATTATAGCCCAAGAAACTGTCCATGAGTGATAGCATCTCATGGCCGGCGGTGAGATCAACCAGTTGGTTAATGCCTGGTAGAGGAAAGTCACCTTTGGGGGAAGTTAAGTTGAGGTCATGTAATTTTATGTAATTACCGAGTCCCCCTGCCGATTTTGTGATAGGAACGATATTAGAAATCCATTGGGCATAGTAAATGGGTAGGATGAAGGAAACTGAGAGAAGGCGTTGAAGTTCTTCTTTGACAATAAGAGAAATTGAGGATGCATATTCTGCAGCTTTTGTTTTATGGGTTTGGCATCAGGAATGGTTACAATATTTTGGACCTCAATGTTTGGGTCGATACTGGGCATATCAGCATAGGACCAAGAAAGAGTGTTTCTATCATCCCAAAGTAAAGATGTAAAAGCTTCCTATTCAGTAACATATAAAAATTGGCCTATCTTTATAATGTGTGGGTCATCTTGAGTGTTAGTGTCGATTTTGATAGTTGATTTGTTTAACATGGTTTGTGTCTCAGAATGTAATGACTGGTGAATATAATAATCTTCCGCACTAAGGTAGTTGAGTATAGACTCATCATCTCGATCATGTCGGAATACAAGAACGGAAGAGAAGAGAGATCATCACCATCGCGCTGATAAGTTAGAGGTCCTAGGGAAATCGTGTTCATGAAAAAAACATTAGGAGGAACAGATTCGGGATCTATGGACTCCATGGGTGAAGGTGGTGACATTGGTGAATGGGTTGGGGAAGGTTTGTCTTCCTCAATGAGGTCGATGATGGCCTTCTTAGAAGATGGTGTGACAAATCCAATGCCACTACGACTGTTTTGTTTATGGGTGGTACATGAAATGATAGTATGGCGGCCTTGTTTATAAAAACTAAAACAAAAACATTTCTATGTGGAGTGATGAAGAAAAGTGTGGGCAAAGTGATAGTTAGTAAGAGATTGGAGGTCAGATGAAAATGGTCATGTTTGGGATGGAGGTTCGGGTGAATAAGTGTCAGTATCAAGTCCCCCATATGTTAGGTTAATGCGAAGGTAGGGAGGACCATAAGGGAAAATCTCTCCTATGTGGTAGTCATAATGAGGGTGCTCGCGCAGGTTTCCATACTTTTCCAAAGTGAGGAATGTGTCAATATTGTAAAGGCAATACTCCCCCAAAGTGAGGCTTTGAAAAACACCGTCTAAGGGATCAATAGTAGATATACATGTATCAGGGATAGACAAATGACTAGATGATCTAGCATGAGGGGTATCGGTTGGTTTTGAAGTAGATGGGTCAGCTGCAGAGGTTACAGAAGCAGTAGGAATAGAAGAGTTAGGTGTGGGAGAGGTGGGGTAGTGGAAAATGCCTTAACTAGTACAAGTACATCGTTAGGTCAGTACAACATGTTACAAGTTTTGAATGGTGACGGGTCGATGAGGATGGTATAGTTATGCCCTTCATGTTCAAATTTTACACAGTGGTGTTAATTTTAAGGGATACTAGCAATGACGTGAATCCAAGGTCTTCTGAGAAATAGGTTATACTGGAAATCTCCCTCTAAGACGTAGAATAGTTCCAGGAAAGTGTGAGGACCTACGTGAACCTAAAGGATAATGGTGCCAAGGTTAGAGGTGATGGAATCATTGAAGGAGCACAGCGTAACTAGGTTATTATGCATACAATTGGAAGGGATGTGCATTTGATTGTACACATGGGAGGAGATAATGTTAATGCTAGCACCACCATCGATCATGACACATCGTACGCGTATGTTATCGATATAGACAAAAATGAAAAGGGTGGGATCAGTATCATCTAACTGAAGAGGTATAATCTCCTCATTAGAGAAACTGAGGGTGGGGACTTGATTGGTAGGCACGGGGGTAGAAGAAGGAGATGATTTGGTAATTTAGGCCATGTGATGAGGGGTTATAATGGAGGCCACTGGTGTGGGGTCATTGGTTACAACTTTAATTGATTGTAAAACCTCCATAAGGGCTTATCTATGAGATTCAAAAGTTTGGAGGAGATCATACAAAGACATCTTTAGAGGGGACTGATGTAATTATTTTATCATTTTGCGATGGGTGACCCCGTCAGAGATAGGGTATGTGGATCCCCGAATGGTGATTTTGGGTGTGGGTGGAGATGGTATATTGGGCACGAAGTTGGTTGATGCATTAGTTACTTTTTATTTTCCTTTTTCATTCTAGGCGAGGGTGGTAACTTGAACCATGTTCATCTGAGGGGAGGTGGTAAATGGAGAAGGTGTAAGATGAGTATTGTAACAACATGATGGGCAAAAACCCACTGGGGGAAAAATCCTTGTGAAGTGTGTATGACACACTCACATTTGGGTGGTGATTTAGCTAACTCTCTGATACAGACCATGTTGATCTCAAATTTTAGAGGTGGAGAAAAAGGTTGTGGGGGTGGAGATGTGGATCATTGAAGAAGCAAGGGACGATGATGTGTGGTGACAGGTGAAGGTAGAACATGGTCCTCATCAAGAAGATCATCATTGTCAAAATTTTGTTCAGGAGGACAAACTTGGAGAAGAACGGTTTTGAGGGCCTTACAACAGAACTACATCATGTCCTGGCACATGATGATAGGCACCAATCTTGGTTTCATCAAAACCTTTTGGTTTGGGTTTGAGAGGATTGTAAGGTCAAAGTGGTGGAAATGTGATGACAGAAGTCTCTAAGAGATTTGTTAAAATGTTCGCATAAGACCCTGCTAACGGATTGCAATGGGAAGTGAGTGTGGGTTTAGGTAAAGGTGTGGATGATTGTGAGGGAAGAGGATTCATAGGAGGGGGAAGGGGTTGGCCCATTGGTTTGGTAAGTGGTATTGTCTTAGATTTTGATGGCATTTTCTTGGGTAAAGGTGTGGTAGAAGAGCTAACGATGAAAGGTTTTGTTGGTTTAACTACCTTATTGGCAGCTAGTGGGTTCTTATCTTTGGGTTACAACTTCTTAGGTAAAGGTGACATAGGAGTACAGGGTGCAGAAGGGAAAGTAGATAGTGGAAGAGGATGGGTTACACATGGGACAACTGACTTGCAGTGGAAGTGGTTGGTAGAGGTTGGGTGGATGGTATGGGTTGAAGTTGTATAGAAAAAGTTGGTGTTATAGTAACTGGTGGAGGTACAGGTGGTAAGAAGTGCACGGGTGAGGGTGAGGGTGTTTGTTGTGTGGGTAAATGAGGTGTAATGAAGGATTGTGTTGCAGCAGTAAGTTACTTAGCTTTTGACTGGCCTTGGGTAGGAGACTGTTTGGTCAGGGTTGATGGATAAGGCCCTAAGATGGACGGAAGGGGTGAAGGTGACAAAGGTGTGGTAGGAGAGACCGGGGTATGTAGCCTAGAAGGTTAGGTCTGTCGACATTAAAATTTTCCTCCGTAATTTCTATTTTATTAATGTATGTATTAGGAATAGGATGTTGTTAAGTATAATTAGTAGTGGCGTCCAATAGAAGATAATGGCGCTGTCAGTACGGTGCCACCAATAATGTAGAGTACGGTAACAGTCAAAGTACAATAGGAATGTTGTAAAAAGTAAATATTTGTCGTAAGTGGTCCGGTAATGTTAAAATGTCAAAGTTGGGATAAGTAGAGAAGTAGGGTCTACATGATTAGGAATTAGAAATATTATATTTGTAATAAGGACAAAGAGTGATGTCATAAATATTTTGTGTATTTTATTTGTGGAAAAGTCTAAAAAGGTGGAACCCATGTGAGATGATAAGGTTTATCTTATCTTAGAAGATAAGCCTACATGTAAAGGTAAGAGTTTAGGCATGGAATATGATTGGCCGGAAGTGGATTTCCTATCCTATCTTAGAGATAAGGTGGATAAGCCTGAATTCCTATAAATAAAGAGGCCACCCCCCTCATTTAGCATAGAAGGAAGTAGTGAGAAATATTGTATGAGTAAGTGTGTAAAGGAAGCCATCGTTTTGAAGGTGTGTTAAAGAAGCCATTAAGAGGTGTAATTGTGAAGTTTCTCCCATAGTTATTGTTGGAAGGCAAGTGAAGTCAGTAACACTTGAAGTACCTCATGGGTGAGATTGTAACAATTTCATGTTGATATTATAATTTACACTTATATTTCAGATTTATCATCATTCCTTCTTATCATAGTCTATGGTATTCTTGTGTTATGTTTGTTGTTGTGTTTCCAGATTCCATCCACCAAACTAAAGGCTATGCATTAGTAAATAATCATAGCACAAGGAGTTCCCGATGAAGAATTATCATAGTGCCGGATTGGTGATGACATTTTTGGTTCCGTTGCCGGGACCATTCCTCGTTGGTGGATTTTCTGGAGAGATATTCCCACTTAGTCAGAAATCATTTGGAGGGTAACCTTGTTTTTACTGTGCATAGTAGTTACCATGGTAAATTCACTTTTACCGTAAATAGTATTTACCACAGTAACTTCATTTTTTACCGTGAATAGTGTTTACCCCAGTAACTTCATTTTTACCATAAATAGTGTTTACCACAGTAAAGTCAGTTTTTACCGCAGTAAGTCAAGTTTTACCATAGTTTACCGTGGTCATTCTTATTTTACTGTAGAAAGGTGTAAAGTCACTTTCTATTATAGTGAGTCCAATTATTTGTGCACATAAGTCTTACTGATTGTACTTGTGAGTTGGTATTTCACTGTGGTTACATTTAAAAATGGGGAAGATTCCTATTTTTTCAGCCCAATCTAATGAAGATGCTTCCTCTTTCATTCAAGAGTTTAAACGATCTTGTATTTGTAATGGCCTCATAAGAAGGGAACAATGGACTAAATTTTTTCCTACCTTTTTAGATGGTTCAACACTTAGGTGGTTTGAAACACTAGGTGATAATGTGAAAAACTCATGGGATTTATTAACTGAAAGTTTTCTTGAAGAATTTGGTGAACAACAAAAATATGCAGATCTCATGATCGAGATCACAAAGCTATCCCAAGGAGAGAAGGAGAAGATAAGAGATTATCATGCTCATGTTCTAGAGTTAAGGAGGAAGCTTGATGCCCAGATCCGAAAGGAAGGATTAGCGGATGGGTTGATGAATGGTGTGGATAATCTCCTCTGTAAGCACTTCATTCTTGGGATGAAGCCAGAGATCAGACAACGAGTGAAGTATGACCACCCAGCTACCATTGAACAAGCAAAGGAGATTGCAAGAAGGCAAGAAGAAAGCATGGAAGAGGAGCCCAAAGAAATTGTTGCTAAAGTAGAGCCTATACTGGCACCTTTGGTCCAGAATCCACAACCACTCTCGGTGAGCACAAATATTTCTCCTAGTACATCTACTGAGTATGAAGATGAAGATGGGTCAGTTAACTATTAATCTTCTTCAAGGAAAGGAATTTAGTTCTCAGGAGGAGATAGAGGTCCAAAAAGAAATATTTCTGAAGTTGTATGTTATGGTTGTTATAAAAAGGGTCATTATAAGTATAATTGTCCAGATAGAGCTTCTACATCTGGTACAAGAGATAATGATAAAGGAAAAACACCTGTGAATTCTTTTGATGTAGTAGATAAGAGCATAAATAATGAAGTAGATGTGTTTGTAACAAAAAGAAAGAAAGAAAAAGATAACCAAGATGGAAATGATCCTAAGAAGATGAAAGGAGAAACTAGTAAGAAACATAGGAGAAGAAAGTTGGGTGTGCAGGATTTTCTGATTTCACAGGGGCAAGGACCATACTCCATCTTAGAAGATCTGTCCAAAAGGCCTGCAAATATTACATATGGTCAACTCTTGGCTATGTCTTCTGAGAAGAGGCGGGAGCTGCGAAGTGGACTCAATGCTCGACGAAGGAAGGAGGTTGAGGTCCCTATTTTGGAGGCAGAGGTGGATCCCTATGCTCCACAAGCTGAGGTATTATGTAATGGTATTTCAATTCATGATGTCTTAGTTGATAGAGGTGCTGCAGTTAATGTAATGATCGAGTCTGTAATGAATATGTTGGGTTTAAAAATTGATCGCCCCTCAACACTTATGTTAAGGTCATTAAATAAAGGAAAAACTGGAAAAACTAAACCAGAAGGTGTAGTTTCAAATGTGGCAATATCTGTTATGGGTGTTGTATGTGTGGTAGACTTTCAGGTGATGAAAAATGGTACTGTTGCGTACCCAATGTTGTTGGGAAGACCATGGCTAAGGAGAGTTCATGCAAGAAACTACTGGAATGAAGGCTTCATGACACTTGGACGTGGTAGAGAGAGGGTGAAGATAAATGTGATCCCTCGGCATCATAAGGTAGAACCTGTGGATTCAAGTGATGAAACTGATGATTGGACATCCTCTGATTACTCTAGTACCAGTGAAGTGGACACCGAAGATGAAGAAAGTGAGGTTGATGTTTCAGTCATGGATATCCTTCCAGTCACACTAACTCATGACCCCATAAAATTATCTGAAGAAGAAATTGATGATCGTCTCCAACAAATAAAGATTGGTGATGTTGTGATGGAGAGTGAGAAGGAATCCTACCTCCAGCTCTTTTGAAGGTACATACACCTATTCACTTTTGATTACAAGGAACTCTGTCAAGTAAGTTGGGTAGAACATTCTATTGAGCTGGTAGATGGTGCTAAGCCCATAAAGCAAATGCCATATAGAATGAATCCTAATTTTTCCAAGACTGTAAAAGAAGAAATAGATAAGTTGCTTGATGCAGGATTCATATTTGCTGTGGAGAATTCAGAATGGGTTTCTCCCATTGTGATCTCAATAAAAAAGAATGGGAAACTACACATTTGTGTTGATTATAGGAAGCTCAACAAGGCAACAAAGAAGGATCATTACCCTCTTCCATTCTCAGATCAAATCTTGGATGAAGTAGCTGGCCAGGAGTGCTATAGTTTTGTTGATGGATATAGCGAATACAACCAAGTTCGTATAGCAGAGAAAGATCAGCTGAAAATCACATTCACCACTCCTTGGGGAATGTTTTCTTATAGAGTTATGCCTTTTGGGTTGTGTAATGCTCCGGCAAGGTTCCAACGCTTGATGAATAGGGTGTTTGAACCCTACATTTGGAACTTCATCAGAGTATTTCTGGATGATTTTTGCATCTATGGGAGCAAGATGGACCACCTGCACTAGATGGAGATAGCATTTCAAAGGTTAGATGAAGCACAAGCCTCACTAAACCCTACAAAGTGTGTCTTTGGATGTTCTAAAGGTGTTTTGTTAGGGCATGTTGTATCTAGAGATGGTATTGGTACTGATCCTGATAAAGTTTCAAAAATCAAAGAGTTACCATTTCCTATGAATAGAAGTAAGTTGAGATCATTTTTAGGCCATGTGGGTTACTATAGAAGGTTCATCAAGAATTTCTCAAAGATTGCACAACCACTAACCCAGTTCTTGAAGAAGGATGTTACTTATGAACCAAGAAATAAGGTGCATGAAGCTTTTGAACAACTGAAGGAAGCCCTGGTGTCTTCACCTATTTTAAAGAATCCATATTGGAGCAAGCCATTCATTGTGTATACTGATTCCTCAGATGCAGCACTAGGAAGTACTCTGAGCCAAAAGAATGAAAATGGGATGATCATCCAGTATACTTTGGGAGCAGAAAAATGAGCAGTGCTGAGGTAAATTATACTGTAACTGAAAAAGAGGCTCTAGCTATCATTTTTGCTGTAAAGAAGTTTAGAAATTACTTGCTAGGGCAGAAATTTATAGTTGTAACAAATCATCAGGCTCTAAAATATATTGTAAATAAGCCTAACCCATCAGGGAGGATAACAAGATGGATAATTTTGCTACAAGAATTTGAATTTGATATTATAGATAGGCCAAGAAAGAAGCATGTCAATGCAGATGCACTCTCTTGAGCCTATGATGGTTTAGGTTCACCTTGTGATGATGATGATTTCCCAGATGTAGCATTGTTATCCCTTGACACAATCCCTAGTGAATACATAGATATTTGGAATTATCTGAATGAATTCAAGTTTCCTGATGGTGTCAATGCAAATATTAAGAGGAAGATTACTCGAGCCATTCGTCCATATTCTATTCTACATGGAGTATTATTTTGAATAGGACCTGATGGATAGTACAAGAGAGCAGTTGGACGTGATCAAGGGAAGGAGATGATAGAAGAATTCCATAATGGTACATGTGGAGGACACTTCTCTGGACAACTTACAGCAAGAAGGATCTTGGATGCAGGTTATCACTAGCCCACTCTTTTTAGAGATTGTTATAATTATTGTAAGACATGTGATATTTTTCAAACACATGGTAACTATAAGACTTCATCAGCTCCATTATGCCCTATTCTTCCACTTGGTCCCTTTGAAAAGTGGGGAATAGACATTGTAGGTCCACTTCCAACCACCCCATGCCAAAATAAGTATATTGTAGTTGCCACATATTATTTAACCAAGTGGGTTGAAGCTAGGCCATTGAAAACAGCTTCCACTGATGAAGTGGCAAGGTTCATATATGAACGCATTGTCACTACATTTGGTTGCCCATTAGAAATTGTAACAGATCAAGGAAGCCACTTCATTAATGAGGTGGTAGAAGCCCTAGTCAACAATTTTTCTATTAAGCAAAGGAAGGCAACAACATACAAGCCAAGCACAAATGGACAGGTGGAACGAACAAATTTTGTGTTGTGTCAAATTCTAGCAAAAGATGCAGCCTTGCAGGTACATAAGTGGGATAAAAGGATTCATGCAACATTGTGGGCATATAGGGCAACATCAAAGTCAGTAACAGGATACTCCCCATTTTAGCTGGCTTATGGCATTGATCCAGTTCTTCCTATTGCGTTTGATATTCCCATTGTGAGAGTTATGAAAAATGAAAGGATGGATGAAAGTGATTTAGTAAAAGAAAGGTTGGTGCATCTTCATTTGCTAGAGGAAATGAGGGAAATAATGAAGGATACAAGCTATAAGAAGAAAATGAAGCAGAAGGAATACTTTGATCAAAAGATCCGTTGGTCTCCATTTCATGTGAATGACTTGGTTCTAGTATATGATTCCAGATACAAAAAAAGAAGGCAGAGAAAATTTCTTCCCAAATGGATGGGGCCCTACAAAATAGCAGTTGTGCATGAAAATGGTACATATTGACTGGAGGAATTGGATGGTACTCCCATTACGAAATGGGTCAACCATGACAAGTTGAAGATTTTCCAGGCACCAGCTTCTGAATATCCATAAGAGTCTACTCCGAGGATGGAGTAGAAGTTAGGAAGGGGAAAAATGTCGACATTAAAATTTTCCTCCATAATTAATATTTTATTAATGTATGTATTAGGAATAGGATGTTGTTAAGTATAATTAGTAGTGGCGTCCAATAGAAGATAACGGCGTCGTCAGTACGGTGCCACCAATAATGTAGAGTACGGTAACAGTCAAAGTACAATAGGAATGTTGTAAAAAGTAAATATTTGTCATAAGTGGTCCGGTAATGTTAAAATGTCAAGTTGGGATAAGTAGAGAAGTAGGGTCTACATGATTAGGAATTAGAAATATTATATTTGTAATAAGGACAAAGAGTGATGTCATAAATATTTTGTGTATTTTATTTGTGGAAAAGTCTAAAAAGGTGGAGCCCATGTGAGATGATAAGGTTTATCTTATCTTAGAAGATAAGCCTACATGTAAAGGCAAGAGTTTAGGCATGGAATATGATTGGCCGGAAGAAATTTCCTATCCTATCTTAGAGATAAGGTGGATAAGCCTGAATTCCTATAAATAAAGAAGCCACCCCCCTCATTTAGCATAGAAGGAAGTAGTGAGAAATATTGTATGAGTAAGTGTGTAAAGGAAGCCATCATTTTGAAGGTGCGTTAAAGAAGCCATTAAGAGGTGTAATTGTGAAGTTTCTCCCATAGTTATTGTTTGAAGGCAAGTGAAGTCAGTAACACTTGAAGTACCTCATGGGTGAGATTGTAACAATTTCATGATGATATTATAATTTACACTTATATTTCAGATTTATCATCATTCCTTCTTATCATAGTCTATGGTATTCTTGTGTTATGTTTGTTGTTGTGTTTCTAGATTCCATCCACCAAACTAAAGGTTGTGTGTTAGTAAATAATCATAGCACGACAAGTTCCCGGTGAATAATTATCATAGATTCATATTGGTGATGACAGGTCTTCCTTTTAGGCAAAGGAATAATGTTGGTATGGGTTAGGGAAGATGTTGCTAATTCCAATTTGACAGGTGGGTGAGTAAGGTTTGATGTTAGCATGACACCCAAGGTAGTGACGGGCCTAGATACATGTGAAGATATAGGTGTGGGTAGGTTTTTAGGTTTTGGAATGGTTTTAGTCATGGGTAGAGGTTTGGATGTAGGTAGAGATGATGCAGAAGAATACATTTCGATGGGCATGGTCAATGTTGATCTAGTTGTTGGAAATACCTTTGGGTAGATCGTGGAAGTATCTTCAAGAAACATTTGCATTTGAGTCGAAAAGGGGAGCTGAAGACATCCACAAAGCATGAAATTATCAATGTAATCCAAATGATCGGCCAGTTATGAAAATGGGATTACTAAAGGATAAGATGGAGTTATTTTGGTGGTAATCCCTGTAAAATAGGTCTATGAGATAGGGAATTGGCTAGCCTTAGACTCTGTGGGTAAAATAGCCGAGATCATATCAATGGGGTCTTGGGATACTAGGGGAGAATTTTCCCCAACATGTAGTGGTATGTTTGAAGAATACCCCATGGGTACGAGATATGGTAGGTGGGGTGAGATAAACTTATCTCTTGGTGGAGGAGAAGGTGATGATGATTCTCCTCTGGATGGGAGAATTAACAGTGTTAATTTTTTGGTAGGTTGTAAAGTAGATGGTGAAATGGCATTGGTAGAAAGTGGGGGTTCCTCCATGAGAGTAGGGGGGGATGAAAGGGACTCCTCTGTGGGTAGAAGAGCTCGTACGAGAATTTCCTCAATGGATGAAATAGGAAGAATTTGAGGAACGGTTGGTACGACATCAAAAACCATGTGGACTTCACGGACATTGTTGTCACTGGATGAAGGTTCACTATTTTGATTAGAAGACGGTTTATGGTTAGGGAATGGCTTTTTAAATATGTACAAATTTTGATTTTTTGACCCATTCAGGTTGTCCATTACGAGGTCTCCATTATCTATCATCTCTTGAACAATTTTCTTAAAAGTGATGTAGTTACCGTCATTATGGAATTTGATGTGATGGTAATTACAGTAGTCATACTCCTTATACCATGAAGGCATAGGACGAGCGGGATCGAAACCTGTATGAGCTTTTATGGGAGGAAGTGTAATGGCTCCAGCTTTAAGAAGATTTTCCAAGACTGAAGAATAGTGCTCTCCAATTGAAGTTTACTTCTGCTGCTCTTGCCATAACTAAAAGGCCACGACAGGGGAAAGATTGGAAGAAGGTTGGGCTTGATTAGAAGGATGGGCTGGAACCGCTTTGAGAACTACCACATTGGCACATCCTTTAGCTTTTGAATAATTATTTTGGGGTTTTGAAGATGAATAAGAATCATTTGGTTTGAACGGGGCATTCTTGTTTCACAATTGGATTTTCTTTTCTTCAATGGTGTGGATTTCCATCTTTCGTGCCATGGTGAACGCTTCGTCGAAGGTTTGGAAGGTTTGTACCTACAAAGCTGGTGAGATGTGTCTAGCACAAGCTCTAGTGAACAACTTAATAAGTTTAGTTTAAGGTGACTAGAATGTTAATTGGTTGATAAGACTCCGTCCACGGGAAACGAAATCTACGATAGATTCGTCTTCATACTATCATTTTGAATACAGGTCATTCATGGTGACCTTCTTGACTACATTGATCAAGAAGTGGTCCAGGAATGATTAGGCCACTTGGTTAAAGGATTAGATGGAATGTCTGGGTAAACTGTTGTACCAATCTAATGTGGGTCATGTTAGGGACATGGGAAATGTTTGTAAGAGAAAAGCATCATCATGGAAAATTAGGTAGCACCCATGCTTGAATGACCACAAGTGATGTTGCAGATCCTCTTTACTATTGAAATGATTAAACTGGGGCATTTCCCAATGCAACTGATACAGACGAATAAGAATGGATGGATTAATAGGCTCATTACAAATTTTGTCATATGTCAGGGAGTTATGGGAGCTAGAAACTGATGCTTCTAATGTCTGCATCTTTTCCATCATCATCCTAATGAGATCATTGGTGGGTTGTGAGGAATGAGTGCCTCCTGCAATAAAGGGAGGTTGATAATAGGTGTATGATGTGGATGGAATCCCAGTACATGAGGGTGTCAAATATGAAAATTACAAAAAGGGGATAGATACAGGTGGAATGTACCCTAAATAAGAGACAGATAAGATTGGGGGTTGTTGGTGATGCGTGTAAATAGGTGGGGTGGTCACAACGACTCTCGTGGTAATTGGTGGTAGAGACTAAGGGATAGAAAGAACCATATTTTGGAAAGGGGTTTGGGTTGTCGACACTGGAGGTGGGTGTGATGCAACCGTATACATACGAGGAAAAGGGGGTGGATGGAGCTATACTCAAGGCATTCGGTGAAGGAATGGTTGACACTACATGTATAATAGACATCGTTATGGAAGAAGTTATGGTAGAGGTGGAGCCTAACTGAGAAACCACACGAGGTAATGCGGGTGAGGGCAGCAATGAACTAGTGGTAGCTGACATAGAAGTGGGTGCGAGGCCATGAGGGATAGATATAGGCATGCCATATATTAACTGTCCTGAGGATTCTCATGTAGATGAGTGAGCGAGATAGTATTGTAGGGTTGCGGGATTCTAATCAAGGATTATTTTCTAATCAAGGAGTCTTGTGAACTCCTTGTCGTCGGTAGCAACAGGGATAAGTTGAGTTGGATCCATAGGTGACATGATGGATGGCAGCGATGGACTAGGTGTGAGTGGTTGATGGCTGGTGTGAAATACAAGGGCGTTAGTTTGGCTACAATTCAACACCATGTGAATTACTGTTGACCTGGTAAGACTGTATTTTTTAAATGACATAGAAAACAACAGAAGCAGAGAAAGATAAATTTTGGGGGTAAATCTATTCAATGTTTTGATTAAAAATCAAACACAGAAACCGACGATGGTTAGTATGACCGATGATGGTTACAGGGGAAGTGCCGACAGTTATGATAATTGATACCGATCACTGTGGAAAGTACCAGTTTTAGCAAATGAAACAGAATTGATGAATATGAACTGGGGAAATTGTATCTATCAGAGATATCAGAATGTTGGGGGATATGATGGTATCTTGAGGACCCAAAAACATAAAAGAATAGGTGATGAAGGTTGTTTCATGTAAAATAACTAAAACATCCAGAAGCTGACACTAGTTAGGTAAACCGACGATGGTCAGATGTAAATAGATGATGGTCATTGGACCGATGCCGATTACTGTGAAATTAGAAGAAATGAGGAGAAATGGATGTTTGTGAATTAAACTAGATAAAGGATCAGCATAGAAATATGAGAATGACAAGATAAGGTCCTGACACACTCAAAAATATCCAGAATACTCCAGCTCTGATGGGGGGTGTGAAAGGAAGAAGAAAAATGGAGAATCGTAACTCACACCTCAAAACGCAAGTCAAGAACAAAGCTAAGAAAAACACGTAATCCCAAAAGTGAATTTATATTTTTTTAGCTTATTCTATTAAGACTGACTTGTGAATTTAGAACAGAATTTTTAGTTGGGAAGGCTTCCTACGAAGAAGGAAATCTAAAGGTGAGGTTTCAGGTTATGTTATCAAGGGGGCGGTCCTTTCTCTTAGATGATGACTAGATAGAGATAACCAGTTGGGAGCCCACTGCCAATCCTCTAATCGTGTGATCATTAACAATTTCTTCTAGGTGGGATTTTGTTTAAGAAGATGTGTAAATTCAAATTTGTGTAGTTTGGCAAAGAGAGAGAGAGAGAGAGAGAGAAGAAAGTTCTTTCTACGGTTCAATTGTGTCAACCATCAGCTAGGCATGACTTCTAGCATATAGGTTGCCCTCATTTTTAAATGTGAACTAATAATGCAGAATACAAGGATGAAATGTAAAAAATGTTATAACCCAAATCAACATTTATATTCAATGAAGCAAATGATGAATAGTTCAAGAATGTGCTCTTTCACTACTATGCAAATGCAAGATGGAAGAATTGGTTCGTTTTAAGTACCAAATGACAAATGTCATTTAGACAATTAGAAGAAAAGAATATTACTAGAGAGAAGATTAAATGTGTATTTTTCAAAAGGAAAGAAACACACAAAAAGTTTCCCTATATGAAAAAAATGCAACGAACCCAAGATAGGGTCCCACCAGGCATGTCAAAATGTTTCACAGAATAGTGTGTGTACGTAAGAGAAAAATAGATAAGGTAAGGGTTAGGAGGAATACTTGTGAGTGAAGGTGGAAGGTAGAGTGCGCGCGTTCTGATTTTTTGATCCAATGTTGATTGTGAGAACTTCCTTTTTTCTAGGAGGAACTACCTATGAATACAAAACAAGACCACAAGAGGAGTATTAAACAATATATGTCAGTGGACTACCTAGCGTATGCTAGATCCGAGAAGTGTGATACTTCCTAGATGGTTGTCAATCCACTATTTAAAACAACTTAATGCAAGAAATGATGTAAACCAATAATGTCTTACTGTAGTTGATATGATTTAGGTGTCTCATTCAAGTACAATAAAAAAATCTAATATAACGGGCTAGGTTATGATCAGATCTAGAAGTCAAACAGGTAAATAAGATGGTTAGGATATGCCAAGGTCAAGCTTTAGGTGATTTAGTTTATTCAGGTAAATGTTATAGGGTTATTGTTATTGGAAGGTTTACTAGACATAGAGACTAACGTCGGTCTGATATGATCGATTTCGATTGAGGATAGACTGATGACGGTTTAGGTTAATCGGCGTCAATAGAGTTGGGCTGATAGAAACTTAATGAAGTTTGGTTTTGGTGATTCTCTGTGATCACACAGAGAATGGGCAGATAATGGTGAGGTTGATGAAAATGTTGGGAATACATAGAGATATTTGTAGGCGGGTATGGAGGGTTGAGAGGTTATAGGTTATTAGATAGAGGGTGAGAGGTGATGGGATGCATGGGAGACTACAACTCTGAAATAGAGATGAAGAAGCTAATCTAAATAAAATATGGGAAGGTGCATATCCAAATGTACTTACTTGTACTCATAGACCTGGTGGTTAGATGGAGGTGATGGCTGATCCATGGAATTGGTGGTCAGCTCTGTGGATGTGCTTCTCGGAACGTTGTCATGAATTCTTTCCCTTCAAATCAGTGTTTGGTGCGGGTTCTAGATGTTTGGATGTGCTGGAGTGCTTTGGTGCATGCTTGCATGCAGATATCTCTTCTCCAAAACTCGAATAATTATTCCAATCTCTCAAAAAATATTTCCAAAGTGAATATATGGTAACTGACGATGGTTTAGGGTGACCGGCATCGGTTTCGGGTTGACCAGCGTCAGTTTAGGCAGGAAATCCTAGGTTTTCTAAAATGACAGATCTTGGCAATCTTTTGGGCCATCTTGGTCCATTATCCTAGATCAAAACATAATGTTGCAATTAGATAAGTGGGAATGCAGTTAGAGGAAGAATATGCATGTGATTTTAGGGTTGAACTAAGCCTTAGTTAATTAAGGTAGGTAGGACTAAGTCCTAGTTAGATATGGCAAATGGATACTGAGTCCAAGTAAAAAGGAAACATGCTAAGAATAGGTTTATGATGAGGTGTCTAGGTGATGTGGTGGGGTAAGGTGTCTAGGTGAGGTGGAAATTAGTTTGATTAAGGTAATTAAATAATTAATATTGTGAGAGTGGGTATTAATTTAATTGTAGGTAATTAAATTAATATACATGTGGGGTAAAGGGGGAGTGTGACCCAAATTTGGTGTCTAAACCTTCTACTCCAAGAACTGATATTATTGATGAACCCCAACCTATGGGTACTCTTCCTCATTTTACACCACTTGAAGGTGTTATTTTCATGATTGATATTGTCTCATCTATGTCGTCACCTCCACCTTCTAATACTACTGCTATGATTCTTTATCGAGGGCCTTTCCAGTCTAGGGTCGTCAATCCATCCCCTGAAACTTTACATGGGTCATCTCTATTAGCACGATCACCATTTACATGTAATATTTTCATGAATGAATCTTATTGGGAACATATTCCATTCTATCCTACCTTATCTGAATCTATATGCACACATGATGGGTTAGCTTGGCTAGGCTTTACAGTTGACACCTTTCTATCACCTTATGATCATCATCTCTACCATGGGTTTGTTTGTATCACCATTGTTTATGGTCTTCAAGTCTATTATCTCATGGTCTTTGTTACACGTTCTCCTTGTACTTCTCCCATCATGTTGGGATAGTCTTGGCTTGATTACATTGGGGGCACGTTAGATCTTGATCATATTGATATCTCATTTCCTATGCCCTTTGGTTGTGTGTTCATTTGCAACAGTTATTTTCTCATATATACACATAATATCACTCCCTTGTATGCACATGGATGCACATTAACTCCTTTCACTAATGAGGAATATGCTATGGGCATGTATAGCTTACACCTCAATGGCTTCTTACTTGATCAACCCAACACTATCACTTATCAGGTTTCATATGTTTCACCATTCAGTTTTGATCATGACAATGACAGCCTGTTAGATGATATTACTTCAGCACACTCATCACCACATACTTATAGGGGGCATTGCACTTATTATTCCCCCCCTCCAGCATAAACACATGCCTTATACTCATAATATCATTTCACACCTTGGTTTTAGCATATTCCTTTTCATACATGCTTATATCATCATTACCCTATGACGCACTCTTGTGCTATGGTTCACACTTGACTATTGAGGACATATTATACACATGAACCTCACACACTGCATAGTAGAAACTACACATTACACATCATGCACTTTGCTACTTATACAATCTTCCATCTATTCTACATCATCCGCACTTTGTGCATTATACACCTATACATAGAACACTTTCTCCTCACTACATTCTTATATGCACTTATATAATCTACACATCTTGCATTAGACACTACACATTCCACATTACATGTTCCACACTTCACCACACCTGCTACACATATCACGAATCTTACCCATCTACTTATACATGTTGTACTCACTACCCGACAACGCACTCTAGTCTAATGGTTCATACTCAACTATTGAGGGTCCAAATCAAAATTGAACCTCACACCTACGTCATTCTACACTTTGGTCTTCATAATCAATCACTTAATCAATATTTTTACCATATCATGAAACATTTTTAACCATTTCCTTATTCACACATTTCATGATATACACTTTGCGTTACATCATCAAGTTTTCTAGCATTCCATCCATACATTTCATGATATACACTTTGTGTTACATCAACACATTTTCTACCATCCTATTCATATATTTCGTGATATACTCTTTATGTTAAAGCATCACGCTTATTAGCATATTACTTAGACGTCTCGTGGTATATGCTTTAGGATAAATCTTCACACATCCTAGCACATCATTATAAAACTTTAAGATCAAATCATCCCTGTGTCGCATCTAATCCTACACATCACATGAAAACCTGTAATTAACATTCAACCTTTCTATCACTCCCACATCATCATTTTATAATTGACAATCTACTCTCAATTCATCAACTCTTTCCACATGACAACACATCATTGACACCATTTCCCAATGATACACTCCTGTTTATGGTTCATTGTTGACTACTGAAGGGGCATAAATAAATTGACCTCATTGCATACATACGCATCCACTCAGGGGGCACGTTACTCCTATAATTCACTCTACATTCCATTCTACCTCATTCACATCATACTACATATATCAGTTGCATTTACTCTTACTTAGTTAGGATTTTACATTTTCATCCTATTACACATACTAGACAGATATTTTTTATGTCATTATCCTTATCATACACACATACACGTTCACTTACATTTTTTATTGTGATGCTACATAGATTTTTGCAAATCTATCCACATGTAACATGGTTGCCTAGCATAGTACCTAGTAACAGTCCCATAAGAGGTTCTCTAGAGGCATCCCACTTTCGTACATCTAAAGGTGATATGGTATCATTTTGTTTCATAGCACATTAATTTATCATATTATACAACACTTTGAAATACCTTTTTTATATTTCTAAAACGTCTAATGAGTGCTTCATGTGTAGCATTTATTTTGAAGCATAAATATTTACCACCATGGTTTTATGTTACATTGCTTCTTCTTGTTTTACTTTTGCTTGTCATTGATTTGTGGTCATTTTCCCTATGTATTGACTTGTTCTATGATTGCTTGCAGTCGTATTATGGCCTTGATTTTCTTGTGACATCGTGAGTGGTGTCTAATGTTTGTCAACCCACTTTTTCATGTAGGCTGACATTGTCTTCTCTCTATGGTTTACTTGCATTGTAGCTTACACAATTTTTTCTTAGCTTACATTTTATTCATGCATATTTTTGTCTTTGCTTGCATTACTAACACTTGTTTTCCTAGCCTACTTGTTTGTACATGTGTCTTAGTTTGTAATGAGCACATTTTGTTCCCCTTACAGGGCACAGTTTCAACACAACAATCAATCCTCTTTTGGGCCGCATAATCCTTCAAAAAATTTGTATGCAACCTAAAAGAGGGGGGAATAATTTGGGTGAATTAATTACCCCATAAAGCGTTGTACATAGTATGGTACCAATACAAAACAATTTTTAATTTCAGATAGGAATTAGAATCAGACTTGGGTCCTTAGCATAGCAGCCTTTCCTGGCTACCTGAAACCAAGGGGCAACACCATAGCCTTTCTTGGATGTATGAGACAAAGGGGGCAATTACACAATGATTGGTAGTTCAGCACAGTCTACAAAACTCCATACACAGTGGCTTTTACAGGGCATATAGTCCTTAGCACATGATGTTTATACACACAATTTGCACGGGTTGTCTACATTGTGGGAATCAGTTAAAGGTTGGAGGATGACACTATACTATTCTCCTTGCACTTATTCCATTTAATTGGCATGAGATCACTTGAAGAATGCATGCATCAACATATTCTACATAATAGGATCCTTTCTACACCCTTTCCTCACCACATGGATCAGGTTCACATGTTTTTCCTTTTTCCACACTTTCAACATTTTTACATACACTTCTTTACATATTTTGATCATATACATGTGTATTTGACTACTTGTTCATATTCTCTTTTGTAGGTCCATCCATATGGCATGCGGTAGTCATTGTCAACAATGAACAACATCACACACATCAACATCAACATCAACATCAACAACATGTACATGACGACATCCACACATGCGTTTCTATCCTAGGTTCATTCTCATCACTTTTTGTAATTTCTCGTTCTTAGCATCAACTCGTAACATTTTTCTATCACTCCATGCTTTGTCTTATCCCTCAACATGCTTTCATCATCGATCTATAATGGTTATAAGGTACGCTATCGTCTATCTACTTTATGTTACCGAGCTATATCTTCTCACCAACATAAAGTGGGGGAAAAGGTAGATACAAAATCATGCACTCTATTTGGGTAATTATCGAGTCTTGGTCACATACTACTATTCATATGATTCCTAAGTAATAAAAGTACTAATTAACCCATGTCTTTGGCCACCTTTATTTGCTTTCTATTACTACTTTCATTCTTGCATCCTTACTTGCTCAACCTTCCTTTTTACTCTTTGGTATTTGTCATCCTAGACACTAACGTGCAGCTAGGATGTCAATGCCAAGCACCCTCGTCCCCTCTGGGTGCTCCTATCCCCTTTGTACTTTACTCACACTTTTTGGGTCCTTTCTAACCATTTGAGTATCTTATCTTTTTGTTAGTCGGCCTTTTCGAGGTTAATTACGAAATTCAAGCGAATAATCATATAAATATAAAGTTATATGTTCATAATAAAAGACCAAGCACTAAGCACTATCTATCACCACCTAAGGTTACATCCATCAAGGCATCTAAGAGCCCCATTGCATCCATCTAGCACCATCACAAGGGACACAAGGGATGGTTTTTTGCATCACACTTTATAGGAGGGAAGTTCATTCTATTCCATGCACACATTTATCACATTTTTCATCTAGCTACTTGCTTGTTATCCAATTGCGACACGCGCAAGAGAAAACTAGGGCACACTTCCACACACACACATAGAACTACATTGGGTATGAGATGTATTGGAGCACTAAGTCATAAGTTCACCATTGTGATAGTTGAGGATAGTCTGACCCCTCATTTTTCATCTTCTTTTTTAGGATTTAATGTCTATATAAGGGTTTTGCAGGTACATTCTTTGTTGTAGGTTTATAGTGACCTTGGTGATCTTGGTGTGACTTCGGAGTGATCAAAGGTGACTAAAGGTGAACACCTTGTCATACCTCAGAGGATTTTTTTTATATTTTCCACAGACCCAAGCACTTAGAAATAAGTCTAGGGTGCCCACAAGTGCCCCTGTCCTCTCCAGGCTCCCCTGTACATCCTATCTCTTCGGATATGCATTTTTCTGTGCTCCAGTGCCACGGTCTGTGCTTCGCATCTTCCATTTTTCCAACTCTATGCATTCTCCAAAACTCTGTGAATTAGCTAAGGCTTCTTACCCTCTCTTTACAATTAGGGTTTCATTATTTATCTCTTAGTTGTTTGGGTATAATTTCTATATTTCGTTATATATTCATTTACTCCTACTATAGCATTCAGATTAGGCATTTATTTACATTTTAGCTTAATCAATATTAGCATTTACCAATTCCTAGCAAGTCATGGGACGCATTGGTATGGACTTTGTATTAGGTTTTCCTAGAACACAACAAGGTAATGACTCTATTTTTGTTATTATTGATAGTTTATCTAAAATGACACACTTCATAGCTTACAAAAAAACAAGGCATGCCACCAAAATTACTAATTTATTCTTTAGAGAATTAGTAAGGTTTCATGGACTTCCTAGAAGCATTATTTTAGACAGAGATACTAATTTTGTTGGGATTTTTTCGAGAACTCTTTAGAGGAATCTAGGCACTAGATTGGATTTCAACTTAGCTTACCATCCTCAAAATGATGGGAAAGCTAAATTTATCAACAGGATTCTTGGAAACTTACTCAAGTGTAAATGGTGAGTGATCATCCTAAACAATGGGATCAACTTCTTGTTTAGGATGAATTTTCATATAATAACTCCATCAATAGGATTACATGCCTAATTCCTTTTCAAATTGTATATGGGATTCACCTAGGAGGAGTATGTGAGTTGAGAACTTTGGGAAATTATGAGAGAAGAAGTTTTGAAGGTGGAGAGTTTGTTACATCCATACAAGAGCTTCATGAGTAGGTAAAAAAATAGTTGGATTCAAGTACTCACAAGTATAAATAGGATGTTGATATGAAGAAGAAAAAAACTATTTTTCAAGTAGGATATTTTGGTGTTAGCACACCTTAGGAAGGGGATATTTACTATAGGTGATTACAACAAGTTGAAACCAAAGAAGATAGGGCCATGTAAAGTCTTGAGAAGATTTTTATCTAATTCCTATGAGTTAGAACTACCAACATGACCTGGCATATCTCCAATATTCAATGTGGAAGAACTCTATCCTTATAAAGATGGTGAAAAATCTGATTTAGATGTAACTAAAGACATAATTATCATTGATTGGGAACAACAACTACCTAGAGCATAAAAAGAGAAAATTGAATCCATTTTGGATGAGAAGCTTCTTAAGAAGACCGTATGTAAAGAGTAATTTCAGTATTTATTCAAGTGGAAGAACCATGATGTGGAGGATGTAGCTTGTATGAATCTTTTGTATCTGGGGTGTCTAATGCATGGGCATCATAGATGTACATACCAGAAATTTTGGTTGCATAGATATTGGACCTCATTTTTTGTAATAAGACATGATTTCATGTGATTCACCTTCATTTTAGCTCTTTAAACCATTTAACATGAATTTTCCCTCCAAAACTTGATATTAGAACTTTAGTGAATGCTTAGATGCCTTCTTGGGTCTAAATTATGTTGTTTTGTTCATGATACTTCATAGAAGGCCTAAGGATACCTAGTGACATGTATGGGCATGTTTGATCACGTTATGTCTTGCACACACACATGCCAACTCAAGCAAAACCTCATTTTGGCCATCTTGGGTTGAGAAACTAAATGTGGTTATGTTCCTTGTAACTAAATTTTGAGGAAAAAAAAGGTGTGAGCTCTCATTCATTCGAATAGAGAAAAGAGTAAAAACAAAATGAACATGGGCAGAGCTATTGATGTTATAATAGAGTCCTTTGGAGGGTTAGAACGTTGTTTCCATGTAAAACTAGTGACACATACCTGTAAAAATCTCAGAGAACGGAGTTTGTATTAGTTTTTGTCTTATATCAGATTCATTTGGACCTTATGAAGGTATCAAGTATCTAATGAAAATGAATACAATATTCTTGGTCGTGTACTTTTCTTCTTTTTTGAGTTACTATGTTTGAAATATCACCAAATTCTACTTTTTATTACATGAACATGATTGTGTGGTGTTTCTAAAGTTTCTCTTGATATATAAAGATGCAATTGGTTTCTTATGGTCTTGTTAAATGTGTATATGTCATTTGTCTTAATAGTAATCTAATAGAAACTTTATGTGTGTTAGGGACAAATTATCAGTCTGCACAGTCCCTGTCAGAACAATAACTCATCAATTTCAATATTTTATGCTTCTCTGCTATATGAAATCTTGGTCTAATCCATATTAAGAAGTTTGAAGGGATTTTTGAGTTTGTAGCAAGTGCATAGAGATATGATTTCCTCGTAAACCCTGTTCTCTGTTCATTTCATAGAAACAACCTTCATTTAGGGTACAAGGCACATTTAAACAATTGTCCAGAGGAACCATTTTGAGACTGAGTTAGTATCACTTTGAACTCCATCAAGGAGTTAAGAGAGAGAATAATATAAGTGCATTTCCCTGTTTGGAGAGCTTCATATCTGAAATACCTTATTATTTGGTTCATAAACTGTGACAGTCCAATTCTAGGGTACTCAGACCCTGTCCAGAATTCAATCTCATGTTTTCAAGCATAGAACTCCTTTAAATCTCAATCAAAATGTTGTCAAGAAACAAATCATGGTCTTGTATAATGTGATTGAGCTAATATACCTTTAGTCCTCATGTTTATCCTTGACATTCTTAGTGTAATTGTAGAATCTAGGTTAAACCATGTTTTTTCATTTTTTTTCCTATTTCAAGCATAAAAGATCTTGATAATAACATGTATGCCACCATCATAACCAAATTTTAGGTAGAACAATTTCCACCCTTTTTAATCTAGTATTGACAAATGTTTGATTAAAAGAAAAGGTGAACTTCACATCTTGATCATAAAGTGTTACAAACTCTATAATTCTCATGTCAATCCACATGAAACATAGATAGATGCTTTATAATGGTGTATATTACATATTAAGAACTACGTATTTGGAATTCTTGAAATATAGTGAACTATACACAAGAATGACTACACCTATTTGGTTATGCTAAAGTATGCTCCCAATTTTTTAACTTATGAGTATATAGTGTAATGGGATTTGCCTCCATGAAACCTGAAGGTTAAAATGTTTGCAACAAAAGCCTAGTAGAGTCTGCACATAGCAATCCCTAGAGCTACTTGCACATGCCATCATTGATGATAAACAAGAACACGGTTACTTTTTCATGAAATATGTGGCTTTCTGCATGGTAATACTTCCTCTATAAGAAAAACTCATCTCTTGTTCTTCAGCTATCATATGATCGTCTAATGCCATCGTGCTAAAATTATATATTTATATATATATATATATATATATATATATATATATATATGTGTGGTGTGTGTGTGTGTGTGTATATATACATATATATATATACACATATATATACATATGTATTATCATATATGTAGGATAGTAAGATGTATATAGATGTTACATATAGATGTATAGAATATGTATATATAGGGTATACAGATAATATTATATATATAGGACATAGTATTGTTCATTTATCAGATAGATATACACATAGATGGTCTTATTATATACCAGACATGTATATTAATCCAGAGCAAGAAGAAATACTTTAGAGAGTTATAGACAGAAGAGAGAAGACAGAGAGATAAGAGAGATCATATATATATAGTAGAGAATACAGATAAGAGTAAGAAGATAGACATATAGATATATAGGGGGGTAGATATATACATATCATTATATATACATATATATATACATATATACAGATATACATATATAGAGGACGAAATATATACATTATTATGTACAGATGATAGATACATATCATACATATAGAGATACATACATATATATCTACATACATAATTATATACATACATATATATATATACAATATCTAGTATATATATATATATATATATATATGTATATATTATATATATTGATGATTCATTATGAATATATGGGATTATATTTAGTGTTCAAACCATGATAAAATGTTTGCAACAAAAGCC